>OX327698.1:20015000-24815000 GCA_946807835.1 Ailanthus altissimus | reverse complement strand
AGCTTCAGCGATCATCTTCATCTTTTCACTTCACAAAAAGCTTTCCCTGAAAATTAGATGTTACAGCATATGGTGAAATATATATCAGTTGAAAAAAAATAATAATATGTAAAAATAATGAAGTAAAAGATGCTTCAGTTGCTACTTTGTTAATAGCCCAGTGAAAGGACTGGTTAGTGAAAGTCCCGAATTCAAATTCTCTCTCTTATGTATATATTAAAAAACAAGTTTCAATTGAGCTTAAAGTTTAGCCCTCCAAATTCAAATAAGGCAATAAAATCAATATAAAAGCACTGAAATTGTATAAAAGTACTTTTAACATAGACATGTGAACCTCAGACAATTAATACACGCATATCACTACAGAATTACAGTTTTTTTTTCCACTTTCCCGCGAAACATATTTGGAGTTTACATAAGAGTTTAGAGTTCCCCAGTCGGTTAAAAAATTGCAAAAGGAAAAGAAATATAAGGGAGACAAATTTGGCCATTTGTTGCTAGTGTAATAAAATTGACTATGCTTCATATTAAGTAAAACTGGAAATATTCAATACAATGGGTTTTATAATTGGTATTAGGATTGTGTTTATTTGTGATTCAAAATTAAGGATGTTGAGGGAGGGAACCCTTCTCCCTCATAAGGTTATGTTAAAGCGAAGAGTTCAAAGTCCAACTTAAAACCCTAATCTCTTTGCGCAGCGGAATAACCTATTAATTAAGTAAAAGATAACAAGAATCCAAAACAGAATATAAAAGAGTATAACATAATCTTACGTGGTTCGGCCAATTGTCTACGTCCATGGTGGATCCAAGGATCCTAGCCTCTCTTATTAACTCCCTAAAGATTTTACAAGGAAAATTTAATGAAGAACTCTCAAAAGAACCAAATGTTTAGTGAACCCTTACTCTACCACGAGCAATGATCACCCAAACGATGGTTCCACCCTAGCGCACACAAGTAATTAGTGTCTACCTAGTTCTTCCCTTCTCTTAGAGTCTCTCTTAATGCTTAATCTCAAATAAAGGGTTTACAAGTATTTATATATAGTATATTTCGTGCCTACTAACCCTATTCCTTATTAAAGTAAGAGTCCACTTGTTTTGGAAGTCCATAACTCTCCAAAACTTGAAATCCGGATGAAAAATGAACTTCTGACGCGTCTAGCGCCGTTGCGCTCATCTTTGGGCGCCGGGGTGCTGGGTTGTTGTCCTGGGCGCCGCGGAGCTCAACCATGGGCGTCACGGCGCTTAGCCCTAGCAGTGCCTATCTCGCATTTTCTTCGCTTCCTTCGCATCTTTAAGTCCTGTTTCGCTTCCTCCTTCGTGTCCCACACAACCTAGACTTCTCCATACGTGTCCCACACGTTCTAGACTTCTTGTGACTCTCCACTTTAGTATTCATCTCAATTCTTGTTCAACCAAGATTATTGAATCACTAAATTTTTAACAAATGATAATTTAATTTTGAGTTGAAAGACTAAGGAAGAGTTGGACACAAAGTCTAGCATACGTTGAACGTACAGGAGAAGAGCGAAACAGAGAGTTGGAATCAAAGAAAAAGCAGGTGTAAACTCCAAGTCTAGGCGTTGCGATGCTGGCTTCTCAGCACCACAGCGTTAGAGACAAAAGCTCCGGTGCCAAGAGCTAGGTTCTTAACGCGCTAGCGCAGTAACACTGGCCATTCAACGCTGCAATGACAAGGAAAAAAACACTATAGCGGTGCGATTTTAGAAAATTTTATTTTGGCTCGGATTTGACTTCTTTGAAAAGGTTTTAGACTTTTACAAGTAAGAACTCTTATTCTAAAGATCATTGTAATGACTTTAGGTTTTTTAATATCATTGTAATCATTATATAAACCCTTGTAAACTTTTTGTAATTCAAATTAGCACAAGAGAAAATAGAAAGTTTAAATCACACTTGAGTGTTTTGAGCACATAAGATAATGTGGTATAGATCTTTAATAACTCTTGAATATTCAAGTATTTCTTATAACTCTTGTGGGTTTTTTTAGTACAAAATAAAGAAGTTAAAATCTTTTGTTCTACCGTAAATAAAAAAGAATTTGCTAAACCATGTAAATTTGTGTGTTGTTTTTTGATTTTTGGTCATTTGTATGATTTCTTTATTATTATTATTATTACTTGTGAGTGTGGAACTTCTGCAATACATTAAAAATATTTTAATGTTCGCACTAGATTGTCCGCGCTTGGAATCCAAGCACATGTTTTAGAGAATTTTGATATCATTTTTTTTAACCGAGAAAAAGAGTAAATTTCTTGGTGTAATTATGTATCGGAAAGCACAAAATGTTATGTATCAGGAATCATGACTGTTCTTTTAAAAAAAAAAAAATCATGACTGTATCTATATTTCTGATTTTAGGTCTCATGAATTAAAATATTATTCATTTTATTTGCTATTAAGGGGGAAGAGATCAAATCGATGAGAATTTGCTAAACCCAGTAGGCATTTGTTTTCTGATAAAATATCATTGAAATGTTTTATTTTTTAATAGACATGAGAATGAAGATCTTATTGACAAAAAAAAAATGAGAATTCATTTGGATTAATCATTTTACGAAAGTGATGAAGGTTTAAACTTCAATATGAAGAGAATTTGTGATTAATTTTAGCGTTTGTGATGTCTCTTTTATAGGTCAAGAAGAACTTCTTTTAATATCATTAATAATTTAATAGTAAAGAGTTGATAATGTATCTATTTTTACTTTTTTTCATGAGGACATCTACCTTTAGAGTTCTCGAATTTAATTCTCCAATTCCGTGTCCAAAAAAAAAATTCTTTTAATATCAAAATTTATTAATTTTTATCTACTTTTTATTTTAGTCGTGCTCCTAAGTTCAAATTCTCCTCTTCTGTGTCAAAAAAACAAATTCCTTTTAATATCAAAACTTTTTAATTTTCGTCTTTTACGGTATCTTGTGATTAAAATATGGTCTTGTCCCAAGCCCACTTATTCCTTTTGTCAAAACAATTCGATCGAAGCTTTTATTCTCCATCACTAAAGAACTTTAAACATATTTTGAGATTTACAGAATAAAATATTGAATATTTGCGCGACGAGACAGCAAGAATAACCCTAGTTACCTTGTGAAAGTTATAAGAACGGCCATTCCAGTTATTGCATCTCAGCACAGCATAACATAAGATGACCTGAAGAACCTTTTAAAAATAAAACTGAAGCAACTTTTCTAACAGCATAACGCATAAAACATGTGAGAGATTAGGGGTGGCGAAAAAAATCTTCGATTGAATCGAATTATATTGAACCGGTTTGATTTGGTTTAATTTATTAGTTGATTCTTAATCAGTTATTTAAAATGGATCAATTCAAATCTAATTCAGTTCAATATAAAAAAAAAGCTTAAAATAAACTAAGAATTAAAAAAATGAGGATTAAATCAAATAAAGCCGATTTGGTTCAATTCTAATCTTAAAAAACGACCGGTTCATTATTTAAGAATCGATTGATTTAGTTTTTAAATCGGTTCAAAACCGAACCAATTTAAAATTGATTTGTCTAGTCTTATTTAATTCCATAAGAGAAATTTTATTAAAATAAAAGAGTAAAAATATATATTCAAAATGAGTAGTAATGAGATTTACTCCTCAAAATATTTATGAATTTAAAATAAAGGACAAAATAAGAGAATTCTTTTAGGAGATAAGTAATTAATAAAGATTTTGTAATACTAAAATATTGTAAATATTTCATTTTTTTAATTCATACATATATTTGGATAATGATCATCAACATATAAGGAATACACATTAGCATACAATCATAATCAATTGAAACCGTTAATATAATGAGAGTAACAAGAGATTTTGTTTTGCAATACATAACAATAGAGAGAGAGAGAGAGAGAGAGAGAAAAAAGGAAATTCTGTAGATAATTCAATACCTTGATCTTGAGCAGAGATGGCTGATTGTTTATTCTTTATCTCATGAGAGAAAAGTAAATGCAGACAGTCTTACAAAGGATGGGGTTAAGACTTAAAAGAGTGATGGGAATTGAGATAGAAACGGTGAAGATATATATAGGGAAATGAAAACACTGTGTGATAAAAGTATTTAAAAAAAAAAGAAAGAAACTGTGTCAAATCTCAAATGGGAATGCATATATAATGGAGGTGAAATTATAGTTGTCTTCATAATTGTTTAATGGGAAAGTTTTGAAAATAGTTAAAAAATCTGGGCTATTTTCAAATTTAGTCAGGTATGCAATTTTATAACTTTTGTAATCAAATAATTAATATCCAAACAAAAATACTCTTTAATAATTCAAATGTTATCATGTTAAGTTTTATTATTTCTTTTACATTGATTCACATATTAATAATAATTACACATTAGAAGTTATCTTAAATAAGAGTTAATTTAAGTTATTTATTTGGCTAAAGACATCTAATTTGATATAAATTTATTATGTGTATAAATTTAATATTAGTTACATTATGAGTGATGAGATTATAATTTAAATCAGTATATAAAAATTTCTTTTAAGTTATGGTCCCAAGTTAAATCAATATACATAAAATTATCTCTAATTTTTTATCACAAAAAAAAACCTCATTAAATTTACATAAATTTGATTGTGAAAAATCTCTATATTCTTAATTTTCATTTAAAGTTGATCATCTTCAAGTTTTAATAATCATAAATTCTTTAAATATATATTTTTTTAATATTCATTCTAATAATTTAACACACAAAATCGTGAATTATATTCATCTGAATATAAATCTAATTTATAATTATGTTTAACCTACGGACTTCAACTCTTTAAACAGGAACACGATACTTTAACTATTTATATAGTACTGTTTTTTCTTTTTTGTTGTCAATCAATGTACATTAATAATAACAAACTTGCAACAAAAAATTATTCGCATTGTGTGTCGCACAATGGCAGGAGCGATATCACCCCCATGTACACATATTGCGCCTGCCATTGTGCTCGTGTGATGCTCTCATACTTTCTCACTACAAAATTAATCTCCAATTTGAAATGTATAACGATAAGAAAAGTAGGCTGCAGTGATTTTTTTTTTTTTTCATCCGAAATGGGGGAAATCAAAATAGAGAGGAGGGAGATTTAGTTAATTAAATTTTTTAAGAGCAGTTCTATCCATTTCTTCACAATTATTGGCTACAAAAAATGATAATGCTTATTTAGTATTTTGGTTTTACACTGAGCGAGTTACACCTAAGTTAAACTTGAAGATAGGCGATAAAATAAAAAATGCTTAAATTTTTTAGTCTAATTATAAAAAATTCCCTTCTTTAATATTCTCTCTTACCAATAATAATTCACAATCAATTAATACTTGATAAAAGCTTAGAGAATAGGACAGATTTTTTCTCAACATTCAATTTAATTAATTTTTTTGAGTTTCAAATTCACTTTGGTCTCTTAATTAATTTTCCTTAACATTATTGTAATATTAGATTTATTTTAACCACTAGGTATCAAATTAAACATTATTTATATCAGTTAGTTACAACACGCTACCTATCTAAGTGAAAATAAATTTCAAATTATATTCCCACTCTTTCTAATAAGAATTTGAATTAAATTATACATGCATAATTTTTAACTAGGTATCAAATTAAACATTATTTATATCAATTAGTTACAACACGCTATCTATCTAAGTGAAAATGAATTATTTTCACATTATGCATGTTATAAATTATACATGCATAATTTATAATTAAGTATTAAATTAAACATTATTTATATCAGTTAGTTACAACACGCTACCTGTCTAAGTGAAAATAGATTTCAAATTATATTCACTCTTTCCAATAAAAATTTGAATTAAATTATACATGCATAAGATTTGAATTCATACTGTATAAATGTGGACAATTATTCATTCTATACACATTATAATTGATTTAAGCAATAATTGATTTAAATTTTTATATTAAATATAAAATACTTAAATGACTGAATAAGTTAAATTAAGCAATGTCTAACATTAATCTAAAAAAATAAACCATCCATTAACCAATAAATGAGATAAAATAGATATAGAATTTTATTTTAATAAATTATATAGTTCATCATATAATAAGAACTTGAATAAATGGTCAGATTTTATAATTTATTGTGAATTGTGCAAAAATTATGAATTAATTAAATAGTATCACATGACAATTTTGCTCACTATATAATAAGTTACGTAACTCACTAAATATTATATATATATATATGTGTGTACATCTTTTACACAAAATATTTGTTTAGTAAGTTACAGCTCATTAATCCAATTAAATTGAAGGTTTTGTTAATGGAAATTAAGAACCTGCATTTATGAAAGATCAACTGAATTGCAAAGAGAGCTGGCATGCAGTTTTTTGTCATCAAAATCACGTCTCAGTCCACAACCTAACTAAAGTGGAGCAAATGCAAGATCCCATTTGTTCTGTATATATTTAGTTTATGAAAGATATATAAATAGGACAAGTCAAACAATTTCGTATCATCAAACTCAGACCACTACCTCAAAGTGGACCAGGTGTAAAACCCATTTTGTGTTCAATGGAAATTGGTTTTGGTTTTGGAGTTCATGTCAGCAAATCCATGGCGCATGCAGTTGAGTGAGAAGAGCAACTCAAGCTATATTATCATATTGCAAGAGCAAGACCACTTTTATAGTGCTGTATCTTGGACGATCAATAATTGGATATCGTATCAAATACAAATCTTCAGATTCGAAACTCTTATATATATTATTGTTCTAATAAAATACGAGTTTATTTTAGTTGCTTGTGATCATGTACACCAAGAATATAAGAGAGATTATTAATTTGATGGTAATAATTGCTCAAACAAGGGTGCGTATCGGTTAGTTTGGGTTGGGTTAGGATTAATTTAAACTAAATTCGAAAATTTTGAATTGTTATTCTTATAATTCAAACCAACTTAAAAAAAATTACAATTCAAACCAATTTAATTTGGTTTAGGTTATTCGGTTTTGAACCATTTTTAAAATACATTAATTTTTGCATCATAGTTGAAAAAATATAATTATTTAAATTATCAAAATATTACCCATAACTTAAAAGTTTCAATCAACATAGTTTTACTTACAAATAATAAGAAGAAAACATCTCATAATAATAATGTGTTCCATACCAATCCAATTAAATAATTGAGTTGCAATAGATTTTATTTTTATAATTTTTTATATTTAAGTTTTGGTTTGAAATGGGTTAAATAGGTTGAAACTTTTGTATCTAACTCAATCCAATTAAGTTTTGGTTTGAAATTTTTAACACAACCTAACTCAAATAAAATTAGAACTTAACCCAATCCACTCTATTCGGTTTGAGTTTAATTTGAAAAGTAGTTCAATGTATATAAATTAGACTTCTAAAGTCTTCTATATTATATATTTGATAATGAATATTGTATACAATTAAACAAGGGAAACCGGTGCAAGTGAAGGACTTAGTGCCATGACACCAGAGAAATGACGTTGCAGCGATGATAAAAAAAAATTCAACACTACAGTGCTAGAAAAGTAACACCAATTCACTGATCACAGAAAGCCCAACGCCACGGTGCTAGAGAAGTGACGTCATAGCAGTGATTATAGAATTTTTAGCACCGCACTGCAGCTCCAAAGAAGTGATGTCACAACACCAAACCTATATTGTGCCATTACATAACTTTGGTTTGAGTAATTAGAGGTGTAGCACTGATTTGTTCTGGTGTGTGGTGTTATCTTTGATCTATTCATTTTAGCCCATTAAAATGAACTTGTTTGAATATTGAATATTCAAAGTTGTGGTTGAATATTGAATATTCAAAGTTGTGTGGGAAAAGTAAGTAATTAGTGATAGAAAATTGCTTATGTTTAGTTATGAGAGCTAAAATTCTGTAAGATTAGAGTTGAATTTGACTAATTCTTTGATAAATTACTAA
Source organism: Ailanthus altissimus (assembly GCA_946807835.1). Lineage (NCBI taxonomy): Eukaryota > Viridiplantae > Streptophyta > Magnoliopsida > Sapindales > Simaroubaceae > Ailanthus > Ailanthus altissimus. The sequence continues at coordinate 24,807,038 of OX327698.1, read as the reverse complement.
ATGAGGTTAGTGATTCAATGTCGAAGGGGAGTAAACTATGCCTAGAGCATAAGAAAAGAATGATGATAACCCCACCTATATGATTGAAGATCTCATGAAATAAGTTCATAAGGATAAGGACAAATCACTTGTTTTCTTATAATATTATTGCCACTATAATCATGAGTTCTCCCTATAACAAGATAGTACTTATTATAATGAATAAGGTTGAGTTTTATAATTATAATGAACCCCCATAACCTAATATTATATGGTGGTATGTTTAATTGTAGAACACATTTGATGAAAATTCACCTATATGAGTGTAAAATTAGATTGATTCCTATGAGAGCTTAAACAATCATTTCTAGAGCACTCATGAATCTAGCTGAGCATAGGACTATAAAGTGCCAAAACTACAGAAGAAATTACTTAGAAAGAATTTAATGTGAGTAACTACCCCTCTGACTCATGCCAAATGCGCCTTAGTTGATAGAAACACTATTTCACCAAGTTCCTACGAGATATAATTAGTTATTCAATAGTTGGTTCATAACCTAACAAGCACCAATATATACACATTGAATTCAATTTATATTGTTTAGTATTTGTTTGAGTATTTTGAAATCAACGAGGATTGTTAGATATTATATAAAGATTTTAAAATACATGTTAGCAAAAAGTTGTCTCTTTTCATTTTATATATGTAACTATTTATGAGGCTGCATCATTTCATATTGAATATGAAATAATACAACTATTGATGACACTTCTTCGTTTGTAAATTGTGATAGTTCATTTAAAATTATTAATCAAATTTAAATTTTGATCTAACAGTCATAAATCAAAAAGTGCATATGGAGGGTTATCTTTTAAATGTAATGGTACTTGCCACTTATAAATATGCGTGTTGATACTAAAAGAAAAAGATGCATAAAATTACGAGTTATTTTAAGATTTCATTTTTTAGAGTACACTCATACAGAACCAAACTATTGAATGCTGGAGAGTAGACTTCTATATAACCTGATTTCATCAAGACAAGGTTTTAAAGGGACAAGAATTTATTCTTAAATAGAATGTACTCTTATATACATTGGTTTATTATCCATTGTATGTGTGATCTATTTCCCATGAAATATCTATCAACATTCCAAAATTTTCAATAAAACAGAGCTACAGTCGACTTTAGTAACACACATCAAAGGAGCTTCTTGCATATGCTGTGGCTTTGAACCTTGTGTTCATATATCTAAAGCGACATTAACAGAATTGAAGTAGCTGGAAAATTTATTCTGCTTACTATCTCAACGAACAATGAAGTTACCAACTCCTTATAATTCAAAAGAGTTAGTCCTAATTAGGAAAACTATGCAGAAACTTGAAGAAGTACTGGTGTTGTTTGAAATGCGTCTGTTTCAGCCAATTCAAAGCTTTGAGCTGTATGAAAGTCTGTAGTCGCCAGGTGATTGATCTTCACTTGATAGCTTCCAAGGAAAAGGGAGGCGTCAAAGAAACCATCGGCATCTGTCTTGCCTTCCAAGGTCCGTGAACCCCATTCACGCAAGAGCTTGTCTACAACATCCCCAGTTGGCAAATTCTTAAAATTGTTGTCAGTCAAACACATTCTGTAACACCCACTTGGCTTCCATGCTGACCAAATTACAATCCCTTGAACCTTTGGGTGAGAATGCGCCTCCCTCAGTATCTGCTCCAAGTACTGTGCCTGCTCACACAATTAACCCACAGAAATGTAAATAAGCCTACGGTCAACGAAGAGAATAATATCAATAAAATATAATTTGTAATAGTACTGCTTATAATGGCTTGACATCATCTAATATTATTATTATTATTTCAGTTAATGAACAAAATTGAGATACAAAGTTGTATTTCAATTAATGTGGCATGATATATTCATTGTTGATTGATATAGTATAAGTTCATAATTACCTGACATTAGTCACTAATTTGTGACGCATTAGATGAGATGCAAACTTTGTAAGCTTAAATTACTCTATTATCATTTTTGAAAAACCTAGAATAACCAACTCTTACCTGATTTGGGCTGCTTGCAACATCAACTTCCGTAAGCCAAATGGGGTATCCTGTGGCGGCAAGAGTATCGATAGTAGCTCTGATGTAAGGGATATTTGGAATATTGAAATGAGACTCAAGCCCGATGCCAATCCGCAAATTGCCATTACCAGGAAACTGGGTGATTTCTCTCAGCTTTTGAAGGTACTTAGCTGGTGTCGACGCCGGGTCACTACTCTCTTCTATTGTATTATATTCATTCATAAACAATGTGGTTGTTCCATCTAATCTTTGAGCTTTGTTGAAGAAAACAGCCGAGGCATTTCCCCCTAGCTTACTTTCAAAGAAAGAAAAATGCAAATTCTCATTAACAACATCCCAAGCGATTAGTCTCCCCTTGTATCTTGACATTACGGAATTTATTCTCTTATCAGCAGCCGTAGAAAGATCTCTTGGAGAGAGTGAAGTGACCCATCCGGGTTGATAACGCTGATCGTCCCAAAAAATGTTGTGGCCTCGGACTGCAATGTTGTTTTTCTTGGCAAAATCAAGCATGGCATCAGAGACTGAGTAGTCTTCACGACCAGGGGACGTTTCAGTGCTGTACCACTTCATTTCATTTTCAAATGTTGTGACCCCAAACCTTGATGTGAACCAATTTTGGTAGGCTGTGTTGCTGAGGATGTTCTTGTTTATTGCACAACCAAATGGGTAACCTATTCTCTTCTGTTGAATGGAGATTGTTGCGTTCGATAAGGGCTTGCCTTGTTTATCAACGGCTTGGATTCTCACATTTGCTTTACGCATCTGCCAGGATTAATGTTCGTTCGATCATTACTGATTGGTTCATAGATGTTCTTACTAACCAATTTGAAATTTTTCATAAAAGAGTGATTTATCCAAATAAAAGAAAACAAACGAAAAATAAGGGATGATACCTTCTCAATGCTTTGATGTTGCTGAGAGACCCATTCTTTTTCAGTGAATGGTTGTACAGAGATGCTGTCGACCCAAATCTCAACCTTGGTATTCTTGCTCTGAAAAGGTTAATTATGAATTATTGAAAGCTTGGATAAAAGCACTAACGACAATGAAATGTCCTCACTTTCATTGGTAAAGCTTTTGAAGGAGGAAAATAAGAGAATTGTTTCACAAGGTGTCAACATTCTATCCACTAGCTATTTCTTTATATTCTCTCTGAAATCTAATCTAATTTCCGTACTTGACATGATAAATTGGTGCTTTTTCTTCAAAATACATTTCATAAATGATCCCAAATATGGCATTTTACAATGTGTACGGAGCTCACATCACATGTGGGTCATAGTGAAATAAAAAATTAGGCTAGGGAAAGAAGAAGAATCCAGGAGCAGATCATATACCTCAAAATAGAGCTCAGCATAGCCTGATGCATCTGCTGTGAGACCACCCTTAAGCATGGACCAGCATTCCGACTCGGCAACAATTGCACCAGCATGTTTGAACCCACTAGTTGTTTTGAAAATGGCTGTTACTGGAGCCGTCCCCTCGTTCACTTGAATCCAAGCTGCAGTAACACGATGCAAAATATTAAATTACCGAAATCTGACAGAAAGAAATGTATCACATGCTTGTTTTATGTTCCTATGGACGTTCTGAATACAATATACATGCAACTTCATACCAAATTAGCAGGAATGCTACGAAGTTATCTGTTAAGTTTCTCAAATTTGTTCAAAAATTAAAATCCTACATTAAAGACCGACCCTGTAAAAATGTTGTCAATAGCTTTTTTTGAATTAGAATTACCATTTTCAATCTGTATATGCCGTCCGAATATCTCATTTAGTCATTCCAATTGATAATAACAATTGATGTTGGAATAAATTAAAGAAACCGCAAAATAGAATGAGGTACCAGAGAGAGTGTAGTGTTCGTTCTTTTTCAAGTAAATTTTCTGCGAGATGCTATCATATGGGTTGCTTCTGCTATGAGCCACCAAGAATTTGTTGCCTCCTGATTGTCTGTGTTCTATTTTTGCACTTCCAAATGCAGACCATGGTTTCAAGCCATCATTCAGCTCTGGGTTTTCGATGATTCCTCCACCGTACTGAGGTTTTTGAGGGTTTTCCAAACACTGAAACCGGTGGAAAAATAAAAGAAAATTGAAAATAAGAGGAAGAAGCAAAAAACATTTTTATAAAAAAAAAAGTGTAAACAGAAGATAGTTTTTGATAGATAATTATAAACTTCGGAGATGTATTTTAAGATTTGCACAATGAAGAATAAGAATGAATTGCATAAAACTTGCCTGAATGCTGGCAGTGTAATCATAGGGTAACGCATTAGCTCTTAGTCCTGCAAAAACAACGGCAAAGTTGAAAATTAAATAAATGATAATCTTCGTTAGAAAGTATAGTTTATGAGCTCTAAAGCATAAACGATATGCTATTTATATTTCTAAACAAAAGAAACGAGTATTTTTGTTGAATTATCCACTTGATTTCTATTATTTGAAAATTTATCAATTACGTTTTTTAGAGGTATTTTTACTATTATTTTCACCCTGAAATATACTTGTTTTAGCTATCATTTCCATCCCACCATTTTCAAATAATTTAATTAGTAATTTTTAAAATATTAAAGATTTAATGAGTAATTTAATAAAAATATAAGGGCTAAAGTGACAATTTTTCAAAAAAAAGAATAATAACTTGTTTCCCTAAAACAAGTCGTTTTATAAGCTTTAAACCATGATAAAATAAGGTAGGCTTATTTAAATTTTTTATGAATAAATTTTTTTGTCACAGTCTTAAATTAAAAAAAAATTGAGTCGAAGAAATCCACTGTTTTTTATGTGAAATATAAAGATTGGCTTCTTCACGTAATTAAGGAAAGAGGAATAACAAGAATATGATTAAAAAGAGTTTTTTCTTTTCCAAAAATAATATCTTAAATTGTAGTTAGTATTTGAATATAATATTAATCTTTCTTTCTTAAGAACATCTGCATTTTTCTTAAAATAACTACAAACAATTCTTTGTACAGAGAAAATTCTTTATACAAAATGTTGAACTCTTTGGATAGAGAATTTGGAATAAGTTTCCCTTTTAGTAACCTGTCTGCATTATTACAATGCCACATTATGCCATGCAGCAAATAATCACAACGACGATCTAGAGACTTTCTTAATATCTCATTTATTAACAAAAAAAAAGGTCATTTAATTCAACAATAACACAATTACTTTTAAAATGTCATTTCCCGTTCACATATTCGTTTGACATGAGAATCAGCATTTGAACTTATGACCTCTATCGAGTAATGGTAAAAAAATTTACATGAGGGGAATTTGAACTCGAATCTCTGTTGAAATAAAATTAAATATGTGGCCCTTCCATTTTTTGTGTTAACATCTTAATGGTAAATAGTTAACAGTACATATTTAATCTTAGGAATAGAAAGATTTTGTAAAAAATCTATATATATTTCGTTGCTAATTCCAGCAATTTCCGTTATATTCAAAATCTATCGCTATATATGTCATTAACAATTTCGATACCTAGATTAATAAACACATCAAAGTAAGTTTTGTGTGACTACTCAATATAATTTTTAAAATCAAAGCTGTTTTAGGAAATGCTTAAACAAACACGCCTTAATTTTCTTCAAAATGCAAAGAACATTAGTAGGTCTAGCAAAGCAATTACGAAAAACACTATATTGGGAAAAATGCAAGATCGTGTTAATCTCTCAACTAATGTTTAGATTTAAAGTTAGAATATTCGAGTAAGAAAAAAAAAAGAGAAGATCCCTCGAAAATTTTAGCTGCAATTAAAGAGTTAAAACCAAGCAATAAAGTCATAAATTCTGTGAAGCTTGAACTGGGTAATTTATAATAAAGCCTATTAGTGAAGAACACAGACCAAAAATGTTTACAAAAAGGAAAAGAGCAAACCTGCACAAAGGAGAATATAGAGAACCAGAAGCAGCTGATTGTTTTGCTCTCCAAATTTCATCGTATATTTTTCAGTACATCACCAAGAACCATGCAAAGCAGGCGCAGAGAAGAAGGAACAACAACGAAAGGAGACAGAGGGACAAACGAAGAGACTAGAGGTTTTAGAAGAAACCTTATTGTGATGAGTAAAAGGAAACCATAATTAATTGATATGTATATTAAGAAAGATACTTATATTACAAGGCAAAACAACTAGATATATGTAATATATCGCAAATTTTCTTGCAATTATTTGTTTAATACCATAACAATAGCTATCATTTATGAATTGGGACTGCTATTACTATATAGAGAATATATAGTGATCATAGATGATCGATATTCTCCTAATTTGGTTGCAATTTGTTTAATATTAAGTGCAAATGGTTATTAATTTTCTTAATTAGAACATAATAAGGTTATTTTGTTTTTAAAACTGTGTGTTTGAAACCCTAAATAGGAGAGTACTGATGACCCATATGATGACTCGCGCAATTCATGCAGCTTATTCAACAAAATTTTTATCAAAAATTTCCCCTTTCTTAAATGTATAAAAGGTGGACAGTTTAAAGTCAACTATATAAATTATGATCCATCCAACATTCGATATATTTTACACAATAAGGGTAGGGGTGCTAAAATATATCACGATAATTCAATTCGAATTAGATATGTTTTAAGTGAATATTGGTAGAGAAAAATTAATACGATTAATAAATAGGTTGAATTTATATTATCTATTTACTAATCGTGTCGAATATATATTTGAATTCTACAATTCATAAATTCGTTTAAACCACGTTAAATTAAATGAATCAAATTAATTCGTTTAGAAATAAATTTGTGTCTATTTGCGTAAAACAAGAATAAGACATAAATTTAATTATAAAATAAAAAATATATAAAAATATGTTTATCATGACTTAAATGTATTTAATGGTATTATACGAAACGTATATTTCATGTAAACAAATTGAATTTGGTATTATTATTTATTTAAATAAATATAATCATAAATGAATTTAATCATATATAATCATATAAACGAATTAAATTTGATTCATTTATTTAAACGTACCTAATTATATCATGTTGTGCAATTCGCATATTAAACGAATCGAATATGTATTTGAGTGCCTAATTCGTTTATGTAAACGAATCGTATGTGAATACAATAAAAATTTATTAATATCCTATATTGACACAATATGAATACAATTTGTTTACTCAAATTGCCACCTCTAAATGAGACTAAGATGGATGAAATTAAACGAGGTGAAGTAAGGTATATAGAGTTCTTTTTTTTTAAGAAAAAGTATATTAGAGTTGTTAAATAATAGAATTCTTGATACTAAATTAAGAAACAATATCATTACCATATTATTAGCATTTTTTTAATCATAGTGTTAGGGGTGGCAAAATTCTCTACGGGGTCGGGACTTTATAAGGATCTGCCCCGAATGGAGCGAATTTCAGATTACATTTTTATCTTTTTTTTTATGGGACGAGTATGAGAAAGCAAATCCATCTCTAAGTTAAATTCGGGTTGGGGATGGAGATGGTTTGGTTTTTCCAAACCCAACCCGAAAACTTGATTTAATAACACAATTAAAAAAAAATTAATAATAGCCTTTATTCCTCTTAAAAAATTAAAAACTATTATTTATTATTGAAATGAAAAGAAGTTCTCCTTCTTTAATGTTGATAAAATATAAACATTTCAAAACTTTTTTTTTATTATTAAACCTATTTATTTAGTATCATATATGAAATTAAAACGAAAAACAGAGAAACTTATTTGATCGCATTTGATCTTTTGTTAACCATTCCACTAATTTATTTATTTATTAAAAACTGACTTATTATCATATAAAGCTTTAAATCAAAAGATGAAGAGTTTGTTTATAGAAGTTTTATAATATTAGTATTTCGTTTTTATGAATTTTTTAATTATCAAATTTTAAAATTTGTGGAAAGAACTTCGAATTTTAAAATAATTCATTTAGGATATTTATTTTTTAGTATATTATGATTATACGGGTAAAAGATTATTTTACAAAATTAAATCGATATAAGTTAAAGAATATTTTAAATTATTAATTAAAAAAATGAGTATAAAGTACCTATGGGGATCCCTATTCTCATTGAAAAATTCTTCACTTTAAACCCGAATTACATAAATCGAATATAAGGCAGATATAAAAAATCTCACCTCATGCGAATATAGAAATAGAAAATGTAATCTCCACCTCAACCCGTCTCATTGTTAGCCCTATATGATGTTACTATTATAGTATATTGTCATCATCAAATTGGCCAAAATATCACTATATGTGGCAGAATCCGTGTCCAAATCAATAATCAAGAAAGAAAAATTAGTGATCCAACATTTTCATTAATTTAAGATGTACAATTTCATTTACTATAAATCAAAATTAAATATGTATAATGATCAAATTAGAGGGTTGTCAATTGTCATAGTTTCGAATTTATGATCCGTTTGTTTATAATATTTTGATTAAAGAAAAAATAAATCTCTACATTCTTTTCAAAAAGTATTTTCTGCTAAATGATGACAATAATGCAGCATTATTGATCTAGCTAGGATATTTGAGAATTTTTCATTACAAGATTGAGTACAAACTCTAGTTTGTGGGGCATACGCTTAAGTCTAAGTGCATAAAACAAAATAGAATGAGCTCTACAAGTATTGTCTTCTATTTTGATATAATTGCAAAAATTCCTTCGGCAGCTGCGCATAAAAATTATAATGTGTTATTAACACTATCATCTCTTGAGGTTGGCACAAATTATATTTTAATAAAAATTTTGATTTTAATTATATTGTCATTTTTTTATTTAGTTAAAAAAAATAAAAATATTCTTACAATTTTTTTATATGAATAATTAAAATATTCTCAAAAGATAAAGACATTTTCATCTTTTTAATTAAGTAAAAAGGATGACAATAATAATTAAAATTAAAATTGTCACTAAAAAATAATTTATATTAACCTCAGGGGGTAGCAGTGTTAATATCACTAATAATAATGTATATTTCTCTTTGAAGAAAGGTTTTGAACGTGCTTCTACGCATTTGGAAAGCAGCCATATGAAGTAAAAGTACGCGACATTAAAGATGTGCCTTTTGATATAATTTTTTTTTGAATAATCCTTTGATATCCTATAAGAATTAATAAAATTCATTATTATTTAACACAAGAAAATCATTGATTAATCATATGATATTTGAGATATAAATAATCATTATTTTTAGACTATTGCGACAATAGTTAAAAAACAACTTACATCTATTTTTTCAATGTGACTTTTTTAAAGGATCTTACAACAGATTTTACATGCTAGATTTATAAAAACCCTCTCAATTGGTGAAGAGAGATTTCTTTCTTTTATAGGAAAGTTAGGAGAAAACTTCTCCTAAATAAAATTTTACATGCTAGATTTATTTGAGAAACACACACCCCCCTCCCCATTGTTTTTTTGCTGGCTTTTAGCAATATAATTCCTCTCTGTTGGTTGCTTACCAAAAAATATACATATATATGAATAAAGATATATATTTTGTATTCTTTTATATGTGTAATATTATTATACATGATAAATAAGAATTAGGTAGTAGGTTAATTATAGGAAACAAAACAATTTCAAGAGTGGGTTCATGCCAACAAATATTTCTTATATGTTACAAACTAACTCAAATATAAATGAAATGAATATTGGACATTATTTTTTTTAATGAAGTACATTGGACATACTTTTAACGTTGCAAAATGTTAGTGAACAAGCCAAATTGCAGACTATTAATTAACCAAATAAATAAGTTAACGTATAATTTTAGGGTGTAAGAACACAAGGTCAATTTGGAAAGTTAGCGAAGAAGCTACTAATTTTCTATTGGAATAGTGAAAGAACACAATGTCAAGTTGACCTTATTAGACTTTGTAAAACCCTAGAATCTTATGATAAAATGCTACCTTAATATATGACCAATAGATTTGATTTTATCCAATAAAATAAATATTTTGATTTCTAAATTGGTTTAAATCCTGATTTTGAAAAAAAAAAGAAGAAGAATATTATTATAAGATTATGCAAATAAATATCATTGGCAATGGGTGCCTTGATACATTATGGGCTAGAATATTAATCTTCCTACTAATATGAGAGTATCTCAACACCAGGCAATGCTAAAAAAGAAGAAATTTAGTGATAAAAATTTTGTAATAAAAATATATTCTTATTAAAAATTTATGATAGAATTTATTATAAATTTTATTGTATAATAATTTGTTATAGATTATATCACAATTAGAAATTTTAATTTTTATTAAAAAATAAATTTCAAATGTTAGTGATAGATAATTTATAAGATTATTTAAGAAAAAAAATTTAAAAATATTATGTGTAAATTCATATAACAATACAAAGTCATTTTTGAAAAAAAAAATTCAGAATATATGGAATGATGTCATTTTGAATTATTAATTTATAATTTGGTAAACCAAACAACGTAATTTGAAAATATTATTTGGTAACAAAAAAAATGTCATTTTGTTAAGTGAATAGTAAAATAAAAACAACATTAGTAGAAATTTAGAAGAACACAAGGTGTACGAAGGCGAAATCCCTGACATGGACACTCACAGTACTAATGTCAATGTTTCGGTCGCCGATGATGACACTGTTAAGGTACTTACCCCCTAAATTGATTGATTGGTTAATCGATTGATCAAATTAATTGATTAAAACCCTAATTATTCAATGGATCTGTGTGTGTGTGTGTGTGTGTCAACGTGTCGGTCGTCGATGACGACACTGTTAAGGTACTTACCCCCTAAATTGATTGATTGGTTAATCGATTGATAAAATTAATTGATTAAAACCCTAACTATTCAATGGATCTGTGTGTGTGTGTGTGTGTCAACGTGTCGGTTACCAATGGTGACACTGTTAAGGTATTTACCCTCTAAATTGATTGATTGGTTAATCGATTGATCAAATTAATTGATTAAAACCCTAACTATTCAATGGATCTGTGTGTGTGTGTGTGTGTCAACGTGTCGGTTGCCAATGGCGACACTGTTAAGGTATTTACCCCCTAAATTGATTGATTGGTTAATCGATTGATCAAATTAATTAATTAAAACCCTAACTATTCAATGGATCTGTGTGTGTGTGTGTTAAGGTACTTACCCCCTAAATTGATTGATTGGTTAATCGATTGATCGAATTAATTGATTAAAACCCTAACTATTCAATGGATCTCTCTATGTGTATATGTGTTTGTATGTATGTGTATGTGCGTGAGTGAGTGAGTGAGTGTGTGTGTGCTTACTCGATGAGATGAAGAAGCACTTAAATGAGTGAGTGAGTGAGTGCATGCGTGCGTGCGTGTATGCGTGAGTGAGTAAGTGTGTGCGTGTGTGTATGTGTGTGTGTGTGCGCGCGCACGTACGTGCCTGTGTGTGCGTGCTCGCTCAATGAGATGAAGAAGCACTTAAATGAAATGAAATGAAGGAGGAAGTTGCAACTTTTCGTGAGATGCAGGCCAAGGAGAAGGAGATGGGTGTTGTTTAAGGTTTCTATTTTTTTATGCTCTATCTCTCTTATTGTAATAATCTATTGTTTGGTTGTAATTTAGTTTAGAATTATATCTTATCAGCATTGGAATGAAATTATGAATAATTAAAATTTTTATTCTCTATGAATTGTGTAATGTTTGAAGAGTGAATATAACTTTAAAGTTTTCTTTTTAATGATATATTGCTGATAATTTCATGTTATTAACAAGGTTGATAGATTTTTTTTTCTTTAATTTTACAATTTATTCTTGATCTATTAATTTGCTTATTGGTAGATTGTAATAAGGGGTTTGAAAGTTGTAATTTTTTCTTCTTTTTTTTTTCAATTTTTTATTTTTCCAATTGATAAGGTAATGTAGCTTAGTCTTTCTATGGATAGCTAAATAACAATGTTGGTCTTCCAATATATCAATTTACAAGCACGAGCAATCATGCACCTTGCAGCAACTTCAATTGATTATTGTTATAGGCTTACTAACTTTAACTATAAGTGTATGTTATTACAACAAGTAATATAGAATTAGTCAAGTATCATTCCCACAGAAATTTTTTAATTTATTTTTTACCACATACTAAAATTAGGTTTACTTTACTTTTATCCAAATAAAATAAAATAAAATTCAAACTAATCTATTCTAAACTAAATATAAATCAAGACAGAACTAAGATTAAACCAGAATTAATTCACCAATAAAGAAAGAACTTAGAGTTACAATTTATCCCTCAATACTTTTCTTGAACAAGTTACTCTCTTATTCTAATCTTTCAATTATGAATAGTTGGCTAGATCTCTTATTTTGTTATAAGCCTTTGCGATGATTAAATAATCATATCTTACTCTAACAATTACATATATGTTTATAGTAATTATATGAGAATAAGACTCATTAAGAATTGACCTATTAATGCCATATATTTTATATGAGTGTATTTCTATCTCATATAAAACTCATAATTGTTACGCTATGATCATATATTAATCTGTCCTAGACTAAACATATAAATTCTTTTGTGAAGTTCATTATGATTCTTAAGAAAATCTAAATATTGGCTAGATATAAAGAAAGTATTAAGCACAAATAGATTGAATACTTCAATTTATTAAGTTCACAAAATAAGAGAAAAAACTAAATTCAATTATATATTGAGTTCAAAAGTTACAACCCTTGATAAAGAAAATTAGTTCATGATTAAAAGAGTACTATAGCTTAAATTTAAAGACATCATAGAGAAAAGTAATAAATCTAAGAAAAGAAAGAGAATAAACAAGGTTAGACACCTTGGATCTTCACTTTCTCTCTCTAACTTACAACACAGTCTTCTTTTTAATCTCTAGCTTTGTCTTAGTCTCTTTTAAAACTTGTTTTGCTTCTTTGGTCTACCTTCTATTGTTCTTTACCTTAAAAAAAAGGTTCTTATTTATAGGTTTTATAATCTCTACTTAGGGTTACCTTTTGAGAAGTGTGTTTGAAATTTGTTACATAATAGAATCTCACCCTAGGCCATGATATAGTATTATAGATACATAAATATAGCTTTTATGTTTATTTGTTGATAAATAATGGCACTGGATAAAATGATGCATGGTTTCTTTTAGTTGTTATTCATCTTTTAAAATAGAATCACTTAAATGTTGAGTGTGAAAGAGAGTGATGATAAATTTTTTTAGAAAGAGCTCTATTTATTTATTGTATTCATTAATTAATCTCTTGTATAAGATCTGGGAGATCTTTGTGATCTAATAGATTTTTGTAACCTAGAGTTCTTTGTAAACTATTAATAAAAGAAACTTGATTTTTGATCCATCATAGACTTAAATGTTTATACTTGAACCACATATATCTAGTATCTTATAGTGATTTTTTTATTATCTCTATTGTGTGTGGTCTTTTATATTCTTGATTACTTATAGGTAAAGTTTTTCACAAAATATTTAGGTAGTTTTAGGGTGTTAAACATCTGTCATAAAGGTATTATGGTATGTAAAAACTCCAATAAGTGGTATCAATGATATGGCTAATGTTAATACCTAAATAGTACCAGATTGAAGAGCCTAGGCTAATTTTCTAACAAGTGGTATTAAAGCTAAGGTTGGGGTCTAAATTGCAAAACATAGATTGCAGAGCCAGAATGCAAAGTATAGGTATTCAACTATGGTGATTCACAAGTATGAAGAAACTCAATGGACATGATGATTATTTGAAAAAGGTAAATATGATAACTTTATTGGTGAGTTTAGAGTTAGAGACAGCTTTTGAGAGACTCAAGTCGTAACCAGTGATAGAAAAAGCCTATGTCGTTGAGATCTAAGTTAGATTGAAGAATCATTCAGATTAAAGAATCATTTAAATTGAACGCAAAAAAAATTGGTGAAATGATTAGAGCCTTGTAGTGCAGCGATATTAATTTTAAAAGGAAAGATTGAAAATAGAGATAAAAGAAGAAGAACGATCAAGATTAAAGAGAAAATTCAAAAATTGCTTTAGTCATAAGAAAAAATGGCACTTAGTAAGGGATTGTCTTAAGAGAAATACTAAGCTAGAAAAAAGAAAGTAAAGATGTAATAGTCTATAAAGATGATTAGAAAATTACAAAAAAACCTTGATTGCTATTGTAGGAACGTACACCTAGTGAATGAATACTTGATTCTAGGGTATAGTTTTCATATAAATCTTAGAAGATTTTTGTTTACCAATTATAGATCCATTATGGGTGATTAAGTACTAATGGGTAGAGATATGACTTCTGTAGTAGTAGAGATTAGTAGTATAAGATTGAAATTATATGATGAAAAAGTGAGGGAGTTACTAGATATAAGATTTGTTCTTGATCTTATAAAGAATTTAGTATCCCGAAGAGTGCTAGATCAAGCAAGATATTCATTTGTGATAAAAGAAGGAATATTGAAGGTATTTAAAAAGTCTATAAGTGAGAATCACAATTAAGGCTATATGCTTGATGCAAATGCTATGTATGGCTCAACATAGATTGTTAAAAGGATGTAGAGCAAAGACAACATTAGAGATTATCTCATGATGTGGTAAGGGTCAAAATTAGAATTAATGCTAGAATAATTGAGAATTGGTGTGGATGATTCTTGAAAGATTCTTAAGAGAGATTTTGAATCAAAGAGGGAATTGTTAGAATATTGGTGATTCAAAATCACGTTTTAGCATGATTTTAAGTTGGATACTAATAAAGAGTCAACATGAAGTTGAGTACACATTGGACGTAGAAGAAAATGATGAAAATAGAGAGCTAGAAGTAAGGAAGGTGCGAAAGTACAAGTAGAGACATGCTCAGATGTGAGCATCGTGGTGCTTGGTACTCAGCGTTGCGACACCAATGCGCGATCGCAGCAGCATTGCGGTGTTCAGTCTCGACAGTTTTCTATTTTAAGATAACTTAATTAGTTTGAGTCAGTTTTAGACTCCATAAACACATTTACTCTTCTTTCAACTAAGTTTAGGATTTTTAGAGCGGTTTTAAAGCTTATATAAACTCTTGTAACCCTTTAGAATAAACAAGTATTAAAGATGTAAATATAAGAAATAATAGAGGGTTAGGTAGGCACTAGAGTGTTGAGCGTGTAAGAGAGTGCTACTATAGGATCACTTGAGTACTAAGTACGAAAAAAAGTAGTGATAGATCCTTAAAAAGAGAGTTCTAACTATTTGTTGTATTCTTTTATTAATCTCTTGTGTAAGATCTTAGTTATCTGAGAAATCTTTGTGATTTAATAGGTCTTTCTGACTTAGAGTTCTTTATGAACTGTTAATAAAAGAAACGAGATATTTGATTCACCGTAGACGTAGGTATTTATCATTAAACCATATATATATTGTGTCTTATGGTGATTTCTTTTATTTTTATTGTGTGTTATTTTTTATATTATTGGTTACTTATGGATAAAGTCTTCCGCAAAGCGTTTAGGTAGTTTTAGGATATTAAATACCAATCATTGAGGTATTAGAGCACGTAAAAATCTTAAGAAAATGGTGTCAATGCTATGGGTAAAATTGATATCTAAATGGTATCAGATTGGAGAGTTTAAGCTAATTTTCTACTGATAAGGGTTCATTAAGTCTAATATTTTTATCTTTCAAACTTAATATTTGTTCGTAGAAATTAAGATTATTTGGTCTTTAATGTATTTTATTATTATTATTGTAGGTTTGAAGTTAATAGAGTAAATATGGTCGAAACTCTAATGAAAATAAGACAAAAATATCAAATAAATACAGTAAATAGCTAAAGTGCCCAACACCGCAACGACCAGAATTGCAAACTAAAATTGCTCGCGGGATTACTTCAAGGTGAACTTTAGAAATAAAAACTACCCCATATTGTTTTTAAGAGTAATTTTTAAATTTATTAGTATAATAAAATTTATATGTGTATTTTATATTCCGCTGTAATAATTTTACATGCAAGACATATAAAATTAAAATTAAAATGTACATACTCATCATATGCACAACATACTTTCATCATCATCATCATTATTATTATTATTGTTACTACATGATTATATATATGCATATATTCAATGTCTATTTCAGTTATCAATTCCTACAACATTATAATAGCATAATTTACCAAACGTATAAAAACTGTTTTTGAATCTCACAATATTTTTAAAAATATAATTTATCAAACACTTAATTGCTTCATAGCTAGGTTTGGTAAAATTCCTAATGGGATCGGGGTTCTGCATGGTCCTAACTCGAATGGGAATAAATGAGAGGAGATTATATAATTTTTCAAATTCAGAGTGAGAATAGGATGGGTTATAATCACTGAGTTATATTTTGGCCAATGATAGGGATGAGTCATAACCTCTAAAATCTTAAATTGAAAAAAAAATAAAAAATATATATTTTTAATTAAAGTGTATTTTATTGTAATTTTAATTTTTTTTAAAATATAAAAAATAAATAAATTCATGTATGAGGTATTCACGGAGACCCATCTTTATTTGGGGATTCTCATCCTCGAATTCGAATGATTTAGTTTAGATATAAGGATTTTCAACACATTCTAGTTCAAGTATAAAGATTTTTAACCCATTAAAGTATAGGGATAGAGATTGTCATTTTCGACCTGACCTGTCTTATTGCCAACTCTAATCACAACTCATTATTTTTTTATTATTTTAAAATCTAAAGCAATCAGCACCTATGGCTCATTTGGTTGAACTTTTTTAAATAAAGTGTTTGAAAGTAAAGATTTTAAGAAAAATGCATTAATCATTTGGTTGTCAATTAAATTTTTTTTTTTAAAGTAGTAGATCGTTGATTATACATCATTAAAAGTGCTTATCTACGATTAAATTACAAAAAAGAACACATAATAAAACTTATATTTAAATTCTAAATAATTTAATATTTTTTATAAATAAGTTTAAATTTATTATGTATTTTCTCAAATTCAATTTTTTAAAACACAAGAATTAAGTAAAATTAATATATAGTAATCAATGAATCGATATAAATTATTATGTTTGGTATAAAAATTGAAAATAAAATAATCAAAAATATTTTTGGTAGATTCTTACAAAAATATGATAGTTGTAGAGATATGAAAAACTAAAAATATGATGATTTTTAAGAAAATATTAAAAAATATGTTAGGAGGGTTTATTTTTATTAAGAGTACAATATAAAAATAAGAAAATATTATTAAGATATATATGACATTACATAAATATTAAAAAAAACAAAAAAAAATTATACTTTTAAAAGCTCAAAATTTTGAGCTTTTATAAGTAAAAGTAAAATAATTTTTTTCAATCTTTAAAAACTCTTCTTAAATTGTAACTAAATATCATAAATCTTTTTGAAAAAAAGCTTTTAATATTAAAAAATTTTCTTTTTGACCAATAAAAAAATCAAACCATACAGACACTTAATCTCTCCGAGAACAATTTCAATTGTCTCCTTACTTTGAAATGAAAATTACTAAAATTAAAAAAAAAAAAAAACAATCGGCACTTTCTATCTCTCCCCCATTATTTTATTACTAATAATAAAAGAAAATGTTTAAAAATAATCAATTTTAAAATGTTATAAATTTTTACTGTCAAAATTTATTTGACAAATTTTTATTAGTTAAGAAGATAATTAATGATGAAATTACCTTTATGAATAATATAACTCAAAAAATATTTGTAATTTGAGCTATAATATCAACAAAAAAGTTTGTTATTGTCTAAATAGATTTGAAAAAAATATCATATAGATTAAGAATAAGTAATTTTGTATATCAATGTACAAAAAATGTATGAAAATGATAAAAAATAATGAAATTGAGGACAAAAATAATAAATAAAGTCAAAATTCCTCACGCAAGGAGAAGTCTCGTACCACGCCTCGCACACGGGACGTGGCGTGAGTTGGGACCTTGTGCCACACCTCGCGTGTGAGATGTGACATAAGGCCCCAACTTGCACAACGTCCTGTATGTAAGGCGTGGGGAGGCACCTCACGCCACGCCTCGAGCGCAAGGTGTGGCGCAAAGCCTAAACTCGTACAATGTCTCACTTGCAAGGTGTGGCATGAGGTCTTGTCGACTTTAGCCTTCTTCTTTGATATTTTTTGTTGGAATTTACTTTATTTTCATAAATTTTTAGTCATTTTTAATTAAATTTATCAATTTTAACTTATTTTACTTTAAATTACTTATTTTAATTAATTTTAAAGTATATTTTGAATCACAATTTTAAATAATTTGTGAGAAAAAAATGAAAAAATACTTTAAAAATAAAATGATACAAAAATTAGATATATAATTAATAAAATTTATAAATTTAATTTGTGATTAAATTAAATTTTTATTTTTTAAAAATGGCTATATCCGGACATTTCCCGGTAATAAACTGCTTTCTCAATCAATAATACCTAATCGTTATTTTTCACGCACATAATTTCTTTTAAGCGCTTACGCTTTTCTGCTTGTCAAGCAAGCATTTCGAAGAGTGCGAGAGAGACGGGGATGGAGTGAAGCGAGGGCGCGTCCTCATCAAGCGAAAATCCGAGGCCATGAGAGTTGTATCACACTGTTCACACCAACTCTAAAGCAGGTACTGACTCACAAATCACATTCTAATTTCCTCAAACGCCGTCGTACTGTTGTCTATCAATTTGGAAATTAATCAACGCTGTAGAGTAGGTGGAGCCTGTATCCCTATGTGTTTGATTGTTAGTTAATTAGCTGCTGCTAATGAAACGCCGCATTTTAAGGTATGGATGAAGTTGACAAGGAGAAAGTGCAGAGGATAGTGTACGAGATGAGCAAAGGATCGAAGTATTTTGAGAACGAAGAACGGAAAGAGGCTTTTATACGGTAGAAAATTGATCACATGCGTGGTCGATGTGGGAAGCTTACAGCAGTAAATATTTCTCATTATCAGAAGGTGTTGATAGAGATTGTATATCTGCACTCTGTTTGTTTAATTGGTTTCATGATATTTATATTGAGTAGTTGTAAGAAATAAAACATAAAAATGCTTCTGGCTTTGAATTTATCTAATTTAGGATTATTGGCATTACTGTGTTTGATAATTAATTATAATTATCCTTGGACACCTCAATTTCATAGTTAAGATTGTGTTTTCGAGTGTTTTTGGTGCTGCTGAAAGCTCTTTCAAACAGGCGTTTCTCCAAAAAGTGATTTTGAATGCTTTTGCAGGAAGTGCTTTTTGCATGTAGAGTTTCGGAAGCATTTTAGAAAGTAGTGTTAGTGATATTTTTTCTGTGCTCATGTTGTTAATCAAGGACTAGGACCTTGCTAGATGAATGGCATGGACATTCACATGTAAAATGGTTATATGTCTCCAGTGACTGTTTTTGATTGAAAATGGAAAAAGTCCTGTATTTGATCTTAGTTGAGATTATTGTTTATTGCTGAGACCCTGGTGATGTTTACTTCTATTAAGATTAGAGTTTATCTTTTCTGCAGGTCGCAGATAAAAGAATTTTAGAGCTAGAAGCTAGACGGGACCTGTCAAGAATTTGGCTACATTTTGATATGGATGCTTTCTATGCAGCTGTAGAAACATTGAGCAATCCTTCATTAAAGGGCAACCCAATGGCTGTTGGCAGCATGTCGATGATCTCCACTGCTAATTATGAGGTTTGGATTGCTTACTGTAAGTTTCAAGGGGGATTATCATTGATATTTTACAAGTCCTATGAATCCCAGTCTGCATCTCTGATTTCTTAGTCAACGTTGTTTTAAACACAGTTTAATTACTTTTTAGGCACGGAGGTTTGGGGTTCGTGCTGCAATGCCTGGTTTCATCGCTCATAAATTATGTCCAGAACTAATTTATGTTCCCACAGATTATAAGAATTATACTCATTACAGTGATTTGACTAGAATTTGGTCCTGTTTCTCTTTGTTAGTTTTCTGCAGATATGATCCTAACTTTACGGCATCTAGTCTTGATGAAGCCTACCTTGATATAACAGAGGTCTGCTGAGAAAGAGGCCTTAGTGGTGCAGAAGTATGTTACCACATATTGTTTAGTTGATTTCCTAAGCATCACATTTTATCTTCTCCTCAGTTTTCTTTCAGTCTTTATATAAAATTGCTATTTACCTAGTTCCACTGATGGGCCTATGAATTTCACCACGGTGTTGTTTTGACATTATGAAGATTGCTGAAGAACTCAGAGCCAGTGTTTATGAAGAGACTGGTCTGACATGTAGAGCGGGTGTGGCGCCAAATCGCTTAGCTAAAGTCATTCAGGCTGTTTTAAGTATGATTGCAATTTGTTGTGTGTGTGGATACCCCTTCTCTTTACCACACAGTAAATTTTGTTACAAAATATCCAGTTGGTTCCATCCACATAAATTTCAGAATTCACATAAGAAGTCATTTGTCTCATAATAGAAGGGAAACATTGACAGTAATGATTGCAGTGATCTCTTCTTCAATATATCTATGTTTGATTTTGCTGGAGAAAGGGATGAAAGTTCTACTATTGATTAATGATAAATTTTTGCATCCTCAGGTTTGCTCAGATATAAACAAGCCAAAGGGACAGTTTGTCTTACCAAATGACCGGATCGCTGTGATGACATTTATATCCTCCCTTCCTATAAGAAAGGTATATGAGCTATTTTCTTCTTTCTCACAGGCAGTTTTGCAACATCTTGTTTGAAATGATTCTTTGTTCCCCAATGATCATGTTTGATATGGCATGTGATCAACATGATTGGCATTCTGTCTGATATATGTTCTGGCAAAATGTATCTACAGATTGGAGGCATTGGTAAGGTCACTGAACATATTTTAAGGGATGTTTTTGAAATTAATACTTGTGAGGAGATGCTGCAAAAGGACGGTCTACTCTGTGCATTATTTTCTCATTCTACAGCAGGTTAGCTTGTTCCACTTTTCTTTGAGATTGTCATCAGATAATTCTATTTACTTGACATTGACATTTATTTTTATGGTCTGTTGGTTTTCATATTATTGGAGGCCCCATTTGGTGTAAGATCTTTTCCTTTCTCATCTCAGAAATTTGAAGCAAATAATAATAGATTAAAGTAGTAAGTGAGAGGCACTAATGTTGGATATTCTCTCAAAAATCCAACCAGAATAAGAAAATGGGTCATGAGTAAAATGATATGTGACATGAGACACACACACACACACACACAGAAGCTTATCTCAAACATAGGGAGGGGTGATGAAATCATTTTCATTAACTTCTAAAATATTGCCAATTATTGCAGGTTTTTTTTCTCTCTGTGGGACTGGGACTAGGGGGTACTGATACCCCTCAAGTAAGATTCCAGAAAAGTATAAGTAGCGAGAGAACCTTTTCAGCCACGGAAGACCAAGCAGTGCTTTATTAGAAATTGGGTAAGTAACTTCAGGAACTTTTACTTATTCAATGAACACATTGTGAACTAGTGCTTTGACACAGAGCTGTTACTTCTATTTCTGTCATTATCAAATGTTGGAACTGTTAGTTGGCACTTACTTTTCATTTTATTATGTTCCATGATCAATTTGTTATATATAATTTAAACGATAATTACAAAGCATTTGGCAGTTTTTGTATGATATTCAAAATCATTAACTTCTTTGGGTAACCAAATGTTTCCATGAACAAGTGACCTTATTAAGGTTATATTTGCAGCTGAAATTGCAGAGATGCTATCCGCTGACATGCAAAAAGAAGGCCTTTGTGGGCGAACTTTAACTCTTAAACTTAAAACAGCATCTTTTGAGGTACTTCTTGATGCTTTATTACTGTATACACTAAAAAATAAATTGCAAAATATAGATAATGATTCTGCTTAAAGTTTGTGCTCATGTGCAATTCTCTCCTTGTTAACCGGGATCATTTTATACTAGGTTTCCTTTCAACAAGTTTTGACTTATTTGCCCTTGTTATTTCGTATTCTAAATTTTTCTTGCATCTTCTTGTTGTCATCACTAACGTTTTATTTGTGTTCTCAAGCTTAATGAAATCTGCAATCTTCAGGTTCGAACCAGAGCAGTAACTTTGCAAAAGTATATTTTCTCAAGTGAGGACATCTTAAATCATGCTTCGGTGCTGCTTAAGGCTGAACTTCCTGTTTCTTTAAGACTTATAGGTAGGGTTTCATGTTGTGGTTTATCTTTTTATGTCTGCATTATAAAACATCATGATATGGTGTATTTGTATTTATTTGGTTAGTGATCCACATCACTTTCTTGCATAGATATGTATATTGTTAGGTGGATAAATATGACCGTGCACATTGTAGAATTCTGAATTTTAAAGCATTTATTTTTCTACTGTCAGGTCTGCGAGTGTCGCAGTTCAATGAAGACAAGGTTGGTGGCCCATCTGATCCTACACAAAAAAACTCTCACCAATTTTGTCATGTTAGGAGAAGCTTCTAGGAAAAATGTGGGTGACCAAGTTTCATTGGGTTCAGATATCAATTATCACCATTTCATGGATGATAAAGAAAGTAGTGTGTCACTTGGTATCCATGAGACAAGTCGCTATGAATTTAGAGATCCATTTGACAACTCTGTGCCAGATCTAGATGGTGACAACCATAGTTTCAGCAACAACTTGGGTGAAGTGCAAAAAATTCTTGAACCTTCAAGCAGTGGAACTGCAGGAAAGGTATGTGTCAAGCCTGAAGAGCAGTCCAATTGTGCACTCAGGCTCTAATTTATTTGGATGAACATTGCATTACTGTTCAACGTGGAATTTTCATTTTCCATTCCTTGGCTTTCTTGTAGATCTTTCTGATTGGATGAACATTGCATTACTGTTCAACATGGAATTTTTGTTTGTTGAGGAGAATAACCCTGAGATGGTAGAGCACACTCCAAAATCCCATGACAATCAAGTGCCACAATTGTTGGATGCAGTCAAGGAGGTGGAAGAGGCTAATATCCCAGACAATGAGGTTGTTAGTTCATCCAATCAGAAAGATCTATTTATCTGGGTGGATGACCACAAATGTTCATTATGTGGAACTGAATTGCCACCGACGTTTGTGGGGGAAAGGCAAGAGCATTCTGATTTTCATCTTGCTGAGAGGCTTCAGAAGGAGGAATCTGGCAGTGAATTGAGAATTCTTACACCAAGGCAAAGGTATTATGTGTTTTTATACAGTTCATTACTTGCACTCACTTTTTATTTTTCTCACTTCTACTTTTTCCCGGGAAATGTATGTTGTCAGGTGTGTTCGAAATGATCATACTACAAAGCATGGTAAACGTAAGAAGCTCAAGCCGTTTCAAAAAGAAGGCTCGCATATTCCTATTGACGCGTTCTTTGCTAAGAGCAATCAGAACTTCTAGCATTATGGTATTATATATTTTTCTCAAGCTATGTATATATATTTACACGTAGTTTTATACATTAGACAAAAACTAACTATAGTTGATTGTATTTATTTCATTAGTCCCAGCACCATTTGCAATAATTAAAAGTGTAATTGTGTTCATTTAAATAAAAGCTCCTCAGTTTAACATGTAATTCAGTGGGTACTGTAATTTTCTCTTGTAAATAAACAAGTTAATGGTATGGTATTCCGTTGAATTCTTCTGCATCTCGTCTTTAAGAACTTGCTTACTAAATAAACAAGTTCATTATTAGTTTGGCCTTTTAAAGTTGGTATTTAGTGGATGAGGTTTCTCATCCCTTCAAAAAAAAATTTCTTAGACAATTCATTGTTACCCAGATTTGAGTTTTTAGAGGGTGAAAGTTGATATAATTGCATCATTATTAACTTTGATCCCTTATTAAATATGCTTCACTGCTAAATGATAGATAATTAGATATGCGGATCCGTATAATTCCCGCTTTATTAAGTAAATATAATTAACGTTGCCTTTTTTTATTCGGAGGTACATAATTAACGTTATTTTAATATGATACTCGATCTATTTAGGAAGTAAAAGCTTTGGTGTTGCAGGGAGCACGTTTCTCATAAAAGACAGGAGATCATATATTTGCCACGTGTCACTCAATCTAAAGTGCCGAATCTCTCTAGTTGGGGATAGTCGCTAAACAGTTAAAACTGAACTGAGGCCTAAACACAAAGCAGAAATGGAATCAATGTACACTCCTCCAAAATCGAACTGCTCTTATCGAAATTCAATAATCCCTGCCAAAACCCTAATCTCTCCCACTTCAATCATCCAAATTTCCCAACTTTCGCTCATAAAACAAAAAACCCATTTGAGTTCACTACAAAAAACCGCCATCCGGTATGAGATTAACAATGATGTCAAAGACACTGCTAAAATGCCAACCATGTCTGATATACTGGCCTCATCAAAGGCACAAAATCTTGACCTCCAGCTGAGAACTCTCGGACCCTTTTTCAGAATTACAGCCAAAAGCTTGGAAACACAGAATGAACTTGGGAGGGCTGAAGGGTTCGTAAGGGTGTGGTTGAAAGGCAGAGTTCTTCACATGGACTCTATTAAACTGAGGAGGGAGACTTTGGGCATGGAGAGATCAATATTTGGGATTGGCTTGTTTATTGGAGCTGTTGCAGTTAGATATGGGTATGACTGTGGTTGTAGAACAGCTGAGTTGCTTGCCATCAATGACTCAGATCTTTACCACACCAAGGTTCTTGCTTTCTCCATTTGTATATGTACATATATATCTTTTAAATGTTATGAAATTGTAATTATATCAGTTTAGAGTTGTCGAATTAACTATATGAGTGGTGAACTTGCTTGTTTTTGAATTTGGGTAGTTATACTGCCTATTTTTGCCACTTTCATTCAAGATTTTCCTAATGAGTGGGTGACAATGCGAAGCTATTTCATCTCATTCCAATATGTTGAGTTGATGATTGGAACATGGTTTACAGAGTGGATAATGGGTGGATTAGCATGGAACTTTAAATTTATTGCCAAGCAGACATTGGGTGTTTGTGAATGACTTAAGAAAGCCAATAGAAGTTTGTTTTAATTACATTTGATTCGCGCTGGGTATTTTCTGAATCACCTCAATGCGAGCACAGGGAGTGATTAGATATTTCTGAACTTGTGTGGATGAGTATTGCTCTAGAAATAAAAAAAAAATTAACTGGATGGCTAAATTTGTATTAATTCTGGACTTCGTTTTATCTTCTCTCAGCTTGTCAGGTTTTACAAAAGAATCGGGTTCGAAGCTGTGCATGAAGTAACTGGTTCGACGATAGGGGACTTTGCTCACATGTTGATGTGGGGAGGAATAGGAACCCGGATGGATGCCAATGTTGAAGAGCTTCTAACTAAATGGTGCCGCAGGTTTAAATCTCCAAATTGATTTCACCATACTCTTGTTGCTTGAACATCTTCTGCAGAGAACATGAAGTCTGGAGCATAATTATTGATCTGAAACCAACTGCTTATTGAGTATTGAAAGCCCATATTATGACTTGCTCGGTGTCATTTTGGTCCATGTCACACTTCAACGTCGTGGCTAACATCAATTATCTGACTATTGAGTTTTGCCCGGGAAGCGAATGCTTGATCCTGTCACTGAAGACACTCTATTGAAGGCTAAATCCAGATACAGGGCGGAAAAGGTACAGCGCTGTTGAGTTCTTGTATGGATGGTGGTGTGGCTGCCCAGAGATTGATTTTTAACCAATTAAGCTACTAGATTGGAGATTACATGATAATCAAATTGATATTTATACCTGGCCGTTGAAGGAAAGAACCTTAATTAATTGAAGCACTATATAATATTCTTATAACCTTGTATTACAAAAAAATCCTGCTCCATTTGATAAGAAATAGCATGATGCTCAAAAGTGATGAATGATGATCTTACTAGACTACTAAAGGAACCTTCTTCTATAGCAACCTTTTGTCCACATTCTCCTTCTAGATCCTGGCATCTTGCTTCCCTAAACTTCGCAATTATGTTACTAGTCTCTGAAGTAGTTGTAGACAAAACTCCTTGATTCTTCTTCTGAAATTTCATTGCTAGTTTTACCATTTTTATCATATTCACCACTTGTATAGAACATATCAGTGTAATATCTCCTGCTCCATATGGCGGGGCCATGAATGAAAATAGAAGTGTATGAATAGTTCATGTACTTCATTATTGCCAGTGCTGGTTTAGACACCACTGAAAGCTTGATAGCAAGAGCCAATCCAACATGAGGAATCATGTCAAAAGCATTTGTGTCAAATTCACCAGAGATTGATGCGAATGACTTGGGTCCAACTTTATAGAATAGGAGAGTCTTGAGCTTTAATTCCATGATTGTTGAACTTTACCTTCACTGTAGTCAGATGATCAACAGAGCATGATGCTCAAACTATCTCAAAGGTGTTTCCTCCATTGAGAACCTTCAGCTGATCTCTGCAGCCACAGTTCTTCTTTGGTTGATCAAATCAGTGCAGAGGTGATGTTTGCAGCAAGTTAATCACCATTGTTGGTCTAAAAATTTTACAGCATAAAGCAGTGAGTCTCTAAGTTTTGTCATAAAGGATGTAATCTTGTACTTGTCGCAAATTCACTTTTTGTAGGAGGTTTCCCCTTTAACCATTCCATTCAATTTTCAAGAAACTACTTTAGAATTAATAAAGGAGAGAACAAGTCCCAAATTGCTTCAAACATAAGTTTTCAAAGTTAATTTAAATTTTTTTTTTTTCAATCTCTTATATATTATCAATATAATTTATTTTAGTTGTGGAGATAGAGCCGACAAAATTTTTTATGGGTCGGAATTCTGCGGAACTCAACCCGAATGGAGAATAAATAGAGAAAGATTTTGTGATTTTTTGTGTTTCAAAGTAAGAAAATGAGTTATTACCTCCAAACTCGCTTTGAATTAAAAATATATATTTTTTAAAATTAAAATATATTATAATTTTAAAAAATATCTTTAAAATATATAAATAAATAAATTTAAGTATAAAATATTCGTAAAGATCCATTCCTATTCAGAGATTCTCATCCTCAAATTAGAATTATTTAATTTGGATATGAGAATTTTTTAACTTATTTAAATATGGAGATGAAAATCTGCCCCATTACCAATGTAGAGATTGCACGTTTTTAAAGTGTGAACATAAATTAGATAAGATTATTTAATTTAAAATAAATACTAAAACGACATTGTTTTAAGGTAGACATTGAATTCCATTCACATTTAAAAAACTTGCAAACATTCACATATATATATTTATTTATTTATACAACACCAATTTATAATAAACAAGTCAAATATTACTGTCATAAATCGTTTTTACATATAGTGCTAAATTTTATGGGTCGGTTTTGGATTAAAAATTTTATTTTTATGTCTAAGTAACAGGGTGATAACAAAGGGTGATAACAAAGAGATGCAAACAAAAGCAAGTAAAACTATTTGTACCAGATAAAACCCCACGTCATATCTCCTATTTCTTTCTTTTTTTTTTACAAAGACGTCATATCTCCTATTAATCACTAATTATTCACTTGCTACGAGAACTGATAGAACCCTAAATTCAATTCCCACTTCTTCTCCAATGTCTCGACGGGAGAGACGGGATTCCGACTCCAGACGACACCGTTCTAGATTTGACCGAGAACCCAGGTACCTTTTTCTCCTCCTTTCTCTATATTCATTTTTTTAAAATGTTAATGGTGATGTAATGTTGGACTGAAGACGGGTCTTTGTTAGTTTCATGTATAGAGGCGAATCTTATTAGAGAAAATTTAGTTAATGTACCGATAATGAACTATCATTCAAGGGTTTTTGGTTATTTATTGAACTTGGATGAATGAAACTTCTGTGAATTTGATGTTAATTAAAGAGTATGAATTTTTCTATTTTTATTTTTCCAGAAATAAGCTTATGCTTAAAAGATATGAAAAAAGGGAGCATATCATGTTTAATGAAACTATCTTTTATTTTTTAATAGATGTTTAATACTGGATTTCAACAATTATATTTGATGTTATTGTAAACTGTTCATCTGGTTTATGACGGATTTTTATTCATGGGTTGGTTTTTTTTTCTTCTCGTGAATATGAGTTGTAGGCGTGGTTTTAGTTGGAATATATCATTTAGCACTGTAGTAGGTTGTGTTAATCACTAGAGACTTTTAAATCCTGATATGGTATCTTATCTTTATTGGTGGTACTAGTCCTAAAAGGTCTCGGCGGGATGGAAAACCTGCAACAGAGAGAGTACCCCGCAGCAATGATTTGGATGGTGGAGATCATAAGGATCGGGACCAAACACATCGCCACCGACTGCAAGATGCATTACCACTTGAGGCCCCATCTGCACCTAATTCTAAGGTTGAGGCTGGGTTACTAGCCAAAGAATCTGACAAGAAACCCAATGTGCCAAATGACAAGGCCAAGGATTCTTCTGATCCAACTGAAGTTCCTCGGTCTCGTTCTTATTTTCAGGTTTTTGTATCAGCTTATGAAATATTCAGTTTTTCAGTTGTTTTATGTGTTCCTCTTTATTGTGCATGATCTTTGCTTATATTGTGATTATGAAATGGAACACCTTCACATTATGGATTGCTATAAGTGTGGCCTCTATAAAGTAATAGTGGTTTTTCATAGAAAAATGATGAGTGCATAAATTCCCTGGCTATGTTGTTGGTGTTGTGCATCTTCATGCTGTGGCAGTAGATGTTCTTCTCGTAAGCTTAATGTTAGTGTAGTCTTAAGTATTTGCACCAAGCTAAAATGATTATGTGACAGACAAGTTAAAAAAAATATAATTAAGAGGTCAGGCCAGTGCATTGGTAGAGTTAAGAAAGTAAGCTGTGAAAAATTATGGTGTGTTCGGGTGCTTAATAAAAATAGAGTAGTTCCATTGAAAGTTTATGCTTTGGAGATATGAATCTATCATCTAGATTGAGACCCTGAAGGATACTGAATTAAGTATGTGGAAGCCAATTAGGTCATTTTCATTTTTCTAAATGATAAAAAGAATATGATGCGCCCACAAGTTTCTTGAACCTTCCTTCTAGGTCGACTTGAAAATTCTTCCACATGCCAGATTGATCATTTGCTCAACTGAACAGGCTGTATTTTCTGTTGAGTTTAATTACTTGGTTGTTATTCAATGTATGCAAAACCTTTTTTCTGGCCTGATGTAGCGGGATTCTTGTTCGGCCCCATGCATACAAGTGCTTCCGTGTATATAACAATATTAGGCTTGCCTGTGCGTGTCTTATAACAGCACGAGGAGCGTGGTCATGCCGGGCAAGTTGGTCGAAGCTTCAGTCGCGGAGCAGCTGGTGGTGAGTTTTAAGTTCCCTCGAACTTTGTATTTTATTTTGTTTCTTTTTTGCCACTTTATGGTCCCTTGTTGCTTCTTTTCTTTCCTGTGCTAAATGTGCTTGTGTGGCATTTGGTGGTATGTGTGATGTAGATGTTGACATTTTAGGAATAGTTTATATTCTGATAATCTTTTATTTAGTTTTAGGTGGAAGTTTCTACATTGTTTTCTTGTCTCAAATGCCTATCTCTTACCATTCCTTTCCTTTTAAGAGCGTGATTGGCGGAGAGATTCAAGGAATCATAGAAATGAAGGAGCATCAGACAAGAAAGAATCTTATGACACACAGCAAAGAGATGAAAAGTCACAAGCTAAGGGGAATGACAACAGTGTTTGGAAGCATGATGGATTCTACAAGTTGGAGGCTGATCTACCACCGCTTGTCCAGAAAAGACGTGCATTTAGGGAAGAGAAGGTTCCATTGGATTCCGAAAATACTGATAGAGCAGCAGTTGAGCCTAATAAAGTGAGCCATCCTGACCGACCTCCATTGGGAAGTGAAAGAAGGGAGGAAAGAAGCCGCAATGACCACCATTCGGAAAGATCTGAAAAACCATCTACAGGAGATAGTTTGGCAAACAGGGGAGAATCACATAGGGGTGGCTATCTGTCAAGACAAGCATACGGTGGTGGTCGTGATGATTATAGGGGAAGAGATAGATACGACGGAAGGCGAGCTTTTAGCTCAGGTGGTACTCGAGGTGAGAAGTGGAAGCATGATCTGTTTCAGGATGCTAATCGGAGTCCCACCCCAAAGGATGAAGAGGAACGGATTGCCAAGTTGGAAGCACTCCTAGCTTCGTAGCAAAGCAGGTTGCTCAAGCTTAGGAAGTAGACTTCAGTTTGCATTGGTTTTTACTTGTTTATCAAATTAACATCCAATCTGCAAATATTATTATTCTTGTTGACTGTTATTTAAGGCCAAGTATTTTGATTTTGGCTTATGACTGCTACTGTTTATTATGGCAACCTCTTTGAATTGGACAGTTTTGGACAGTTTTTGTTGACCTCAATATATTGGAAAGTTTTCGTATTTAGCCAGTTATATAATTTTTATTCGACCGAAGTCAAATTTTGTAAATTTTATTAATTAAATATGTGTTAAGTTGATTATTTTATATTTATTATAATTTTAATAAGTTTTTTCTCATTTTTTTAAATTAATTAAAAATATAAAATTTTAAATAATTAGATTTTTTAATTAATTATTAAAAGTTAATTTATAATAACAGTAGTTTTTTTTTTTAAAGAAAATTATATATAGGTTGGTGTGCAATGCGCCTCAGGTATGTGCCTAATTTTTTTTTTAATTTTAAATTTTATTTTAATTATTTTAATTTGTTTTTAAAATCTCTCTTACATTGTTACAACATATTTTGAAGATTTTTGTGAATAGTAAAGTTAAGTTTATTTTGTTTGTTTTTTAATTAGTGTAAGGTAGTAATGTATATATTTTATATTAAAAATGAGTGTAATAAATGAGAAATAAATGGTCGAAAATGAATAAAAATATCAAAAATTAGAAATTTTGAACTTTATGCGCAGTTACATGGTGTTACACGTGCCGGCGCTTTGTTGCAACAGCCGAGAGCGCCTTGTTGCAATAAGCGAGAGCTCCTTGTTGCAGCCTAATGCGTGCATGCAGTGGGGCGCGCACCAAGGGTACGCATTGTTACGTGCCTTGTGCGTAACTTTGTGCGCAATAAGGCGCGCCTATGCGCGCAATGTGCATGGCACCACTAATTTTTTTATTTTATATATTTATATTAAATATATATTTATTTATATATTCAGTTTTATTTTTAATTTAGTTGTATATATAATTATACTAAAATTGCATTGTATTTTTCAAGTGTTGCTGATCATATTGTAAATTTGGACTAGTATCTGCTTTGGAAAAAGATGGAAGAGCTTTAATGATAGTTTTAAAAGATACATTGGATATCAAAATATGCACATGATAGTTTTAAAAAATATTAGATATAAAGTGTTGTTAAAAAGAGTTTGTTATATTCTAAGAGTTGATCAAGTGCATTATAAAATAACTTTGAAGTTTGAGGTTTCTTCAAGTACTATAAAATTGAGACGTATTCCACTTTAAAATGACGACGATGCAATATTGTAGTCGAGCTTACAGAATAATATAGTTACACCTCTTTGTGTAACAGTAGATGTTCGATGACATAAATATGAAAGTAATGCATAAGCACCCATAGAGCAAAAACAATGGTCATACTAAGCAATTCACATCGACAATTCCTGTGTATATTTCAAATCTCTTAGAAGATTATCATTATTCTCCTCTAATGTTTAACAAACAACTAAGGTACACATACTATAATAGTCAGATATATAGAGATATTGGTATTGATCTTGACTATGATATTGATCAAGATATTGGATATAATGTAAATAATAAGGGATAAAATAAGAAATGTTATGAGAATGATAATCACGGTTACGATGTTGGTTATGAGATTGTTAATGATAGTAGAAATGATGATAATGATGATGAGGATGGTGATGATTATGAAGAGACTAGGGATAGAAATGATGATGATGATGATGAGCATGATGATGATGAGGGTGATAATAATAATGATTATGGCAGAGAAGAAATGGTTGAGGTAGAAAATTCATTTCAGTTTCAACCTGAAATATCACCATTTAACTTGAATATATTAGAAAAGATATCTTCTATTGGAATTAGTGATGCATTTGTAGAAAAATTATATAACAACAAAGATAAAATTTATGAAGTTATAAGTATAGTTGCACTGAAGAGTAAATGGACTTTTAAAGTTTACAAATTTACTAAAAATCGTTTCGAGTTGAAATGCGATGATGACAAATGTAAGTGAAGATTATGGGCAATGTCGAAGGGCGACATTTTTCATTATAAGACGAGTAAATGTAGAGCACACTTGTGTTTTAAGTCAAGTACGGAATGTCACCGATAAGTTAAGAGCCGAATTATTGTTAAAGTAATAAAAAATAAGTTTACATCGGTCAAAAGATGTAAGTTTCGATATTGTTAGACAACTCACCAAAAAAAAAAAAATACAAGTCCTCACCAAATCGTCAAGCCAATGTTGTAGTAAGTCATTAAATCATGTATAGTTGGGATGGAGTCCGTTTAAACAAACCCACTGCATTGGGTCATTGTTTTTTTATCCAATCTAGAATCTCAATAAATTTAATATGATCAATAGGAATCAACTGTCTCTTTACATCAATTATAGATGTTGCTTGCAATTCCACAAGTTTCTTTTTCACGGGCTTTTTCAATGGATTAGTATATAGACTGATTTGGGCTACTGCCTTCTTGCGAAGACGCCTATACCTACTTATGTTTTGACCTAACGAAGTAGGTATAACTTTTACACTTACATGGCTATCAGCTACATGCTATATATCTATTGCCATAGGCTGATGTTGAAACTCACTGGCAGGAGCAAATGCCTGAAAGTCAACAACCATGAATTCGGTACCCTACAAAATCAAACAACATTAGTTAATGTATTAGCTTCTTAAACTTTGTACTCAATGAAATTTAGGTTTAAAACGTATTATACTCTACCCTACATCTTCAGAGATCTTAGCTGACTTAATCCGTTGTACCAAGAGAGATATCTGATGCCAGATATCTTCTTCGACCTTGGCTACCATACTTATCACCTTTGAGCTAACACGATCAATTTTGGTGAAAAGCTTTGAGCTACCTTATCAATTCTGGTAAATAGCTTTGTTTTAAGATCATTCATCCT
The DNA here is from genome assembly GCA_946807835.1 of Ailanthus altissimus. NCBI lineage: Eukaryota > Viridiplantae > Streptophyta > Magnoliopsida > Sapindales > Simaroubaceae > Ailanthus > Ailanthus altissimus. The sequence continues at coordinate 24,773,899 of OX327698.1, read as the reverse complement.
CTTTTTCAAAACATGATATTACGATGATGATGCGTCAGACTTAAATTATACATAAGTAATTATAATCAATTTTTACAAGCTAATACTTATTAATAATATAAGTAATTATAATTCAAGAAAAAAAATTAAATTATTATACCATTGATTTAATCATTGACGGGGCTTGAAATTCGTAGTTAGGATGAACACCATCGATGAATTGGATGTTCGAAATCTCAACTTTCTCCAACATAAGACTCTCTTCCCATTTTTTCGATAGAATGCGTAAGTTTGCTGTTATGCGATAGTCCGCACTCTTTTTATGTTTGTGGGGCATCAACTTTCTATGAACCTCCAAAGTCTTTATAATATTTTATATTTATTAATCATTATTAGAAAAAATAACAAAAGTTATAAAGAAATTATATATATTTTTTGTGGAACGTAAAAGCATACCCCAACACCATTGAAGATGATGTTTATGACATTTTCATATAATTGGGTGCCCATACCAGACTAATTTAAAATACGTAAAAATTAGTCTCCATTCTTGTAGGCAAACGGCTCCTTAGATCTCGAGATCGCCTCCTAGATCAACACTTGAGATGATAATAAATAAAAAAATTACAATGTTAACAAAATAATTTTTTTGTATCCCAATATGATAATGAATAATAAAAAAATATAATTACTCACTAAGAATGTTTGACTAAATGAGTATCGGTTGTATGATTCCCTATCCGGAGCGCTCGCTTTTCTGACCTTTACTAACTTTTTAATTAGAGTCGTGCATAAACTATTGTAGAGTACAGTTCATGTAATCGTACCCCAATAATAAGTATTAAACTCATCAAAATTATTTACGAGATAAAGTATAAAATATTGTATGGCTCTATTCCGATCACGGGACATTAACAATTTATAAAATACATAAAATAGACATATTTTTATTGCATCCACATCATCGTCATCGTCAAATGTAATGCTCATGAACCACGGATCCAAATCCCTATAAGTCAACTCACTTCTACTTGAAAAATATCTATGTCATAATTTATCGTTTAACCCACTTACTACGGGATAATCCCTCCATTCTCAAATCAGTATCAAATCAAAATTTTAGACAAGAGAATCTAATAGGTATTTTGTCTATATAAAATCATAATTCTTCATATAAATTTTTGGTATGTAGGTGTCTTAATAAAATCTCATGTGCTAAAATACCTGAAAATGGAATATCTAATACATTCAAAAAATAACCAAAACATATAGTTCTAAATATTCGATCTACCTTTAAGTCAATTTGTCTTTTATATTTTATATAACCCATAATTTCGAGTAAGCATGTATGATTGCTTGGCAGAATTTATTTTCAATAATTACGTAGTCTTTTGAGACATTCTTCTTTATAAAAAAATTAAAAAATTATTAGCGTATAATATTCGAAAAAATTATTATTAACATATAACCAACTATTACATAATTCAAATAATGAAAATTACAACTAACCAAAATAATATATATAACATTGACAAAATAATTTTAAATTATAAAATTAAATAATTATTAAACAATTTAAAATTATAAAATTAAATAATTATTAATAAATAAAATAAAATATTTTAAATTAATAAAAAATAAAAAATTACCACGTGGTGCCTTGCGTGGCGCCACGTGGCAATCCGCACCCACAACGTGGGGCGTGCGTCACGCTGTGACGCGTGCCACAGCGTGCACCCCACGCTATTGTATGCTGCTTGGTGCGTGTTTCTACACATCGGGCGCGTGAAGTATATTCACGATGTATAAAAGCACGCGCCTACGCGTGTCTCACCAAAAATGACAAAAATCTGTCATTTTTGGTTATTTTTGTTTTTTTTGGTCATTTTTAATATTTTACATATATTTTTAATTTATTTTTCACATTACTAATACTATATCTATATATTTCTAATAACTAACAACAAAAATAACTAAAAATCATAAAAAGCTAAATTTAAAAAAAAACTCATCAATTTTTAATTTTTTTAACTCCATAATAAATTATTTTAACTTTAATTTTCAAAACCACTTATTTTTGTAGCTAATTTATAATTTTTATGAAAAATATTTAAGCAAAATTTGTAAGCCTCTGAGAGTGAGAGAGAAGGAGTGCGGTGTTAAGAGAAAAAATGAGTTTAGGAATAAGAATAAAATGGTAAAAAAAGTGAAATTTGATTAATAAAATGGGATGGATTTTGATTGTCAAAATAATTTTTTTTTTTTTGGTCAACTACTACATTTTCCTAATATATTAGCTAGTTCTTTCCCCTTCTTTATGTCGCAATTTCATCGGATTCTAATTTATGTCGACAGGATTATTCATCTTGTCAGGATCAATGAATTTTATTTTAATATAATATAATGTTTTTATTAGATTACATCAAATTATATTATTGATGATATTATAATTAAATTATATAATTATTTTTTTTTAAAATATGTACATCAAATTATATTATTGATGATATTATAATTAAATTATATAATTAAATTTTTTAAAAATACATACATCAAATTATACTATTAAAATTATTAAGAGAAATATAATTTTAAATACATTTTATATAAATTAGAATGTTTTCACTTAAATTAAAATATTTCTATAATATAAGAGAAATAAATTAACGTTAGGATTCAAATTTTTAATTTTAAAAAAAAAAGAAATGCACAAAATTTGTAACTGAAATAAACCCTTAAGTATATATAATGATCTATCTCATTGCAAACGAAAAAAAAAAATTCAATTATAAATTCAATCAACAAGTTAATTTTCCAAGAAGAGTTTGGCAATAATCTAATATTTTGAAGAGTGGGTTTATTAGATTAAATTAATTGAATTAAATTGGGGAAGGAGTCAAAAGACAAAGGCGCCAACGTCGTCGTTTTTGTTCTGCGGCAAGAATGTAATATCCAGGCCCTCGTGTTTTATGACGTCTCACTTAAGGGCATAATTTGTCCATTCGTACAAATAAGTCCTTAACGCTATCGAAATAACGAAAATATCCTTTAGTGTTGATATACATGCTTAGGTAAAAAGTAAAACTCTTCAATAAACAAGAGTATTTTGGTCATTTCGATGGAAGCTATACAAATTGAAAGACTATATCCTTATTTTGAGAAAACATTGAACAATAGAGACCTGGATGTTATTATTCCGCCGGGAAAATTTAGCCTGTGATTTGTGAAGGAGGGAAGAACAAAAATGCTGGTTGATGAAGCTGATGCAAATTGCTCGCTCTGTCCTCTTTAACGAATCGAGCGCAATAATTAATTAATAGAAAAATAAATGACGTCTCGCTCAGTCTTCGACGCCGGAATCCTCAGAGCCGAATTCGACAAAGCCGGAATCAAACCTCACTTCATTCACTCTATCTGGAAGTATGTATTTCTTCTTATTCATACATTTATTTATTTAGTAGTAATTTTAGAGCTTTGGAATCTGATATTCCTTCTGCTTTTGCTTCATTGATGAACAAAGGTACGTGATTGAAAACCCTAACTGTGAATGGGAGGAAATCCCATCTCTGCCCTCAGCCACTTATCCTCTCCTTCGCTCTAAATTCAAGCCTCTTACCTCCACTCTTCACTCCGTCATCGAATCCAGTGATGGCGTCACCACCAAACTCCTCGTCAAGTTGCAGGTACTTAGAAAGCACTTTCTGAAAGAACTTTCCTTATAAGCACTTTTCAAGTGCTTCGCCAACACACAAAATTTTTTTTAAATCCTTTTTTATTACAACCAAACAATAAATACTAGGTAAAAAGGCAAAAAAAAAAAAAAAAGGCATGGTTGTAAGGCATTTAAAAGCATTTTTTGGAAGAACAGTTCTCTAGTGCTCTCCAAAAACATTTGGAATAGAAAAGCACTTTTAACTGGTGTTAAAAAAAAAATTAACGAAGGCACTTCTAGTATTGCTTATTATGTATATGTTAGCAATGCTGATGGGTTTTGTATTGTGATTGATAAGCAGAATGGTAGTTTTGTGGAGGCAGTAATAATGAGGTACGATAGTCGTTTGGGAAAGTATGGCGGGAAGCCACGTCCGGGTGGTCCCAGGTCCACCTTGTGCATATCATCCCAGGTAAGATGAACTGTTTTAGTTCTACTAAATAAGAAAAAATGAGGGAGCTTGTTTTTGGTATGTTTTGTGTTCACTTGTTTGAAATTGATCAGGTTGGTTGCAAAATGGGCTGCAAATTTTGTGCAACAGGGACTATGGGATTTAAAAGCAATCTGTCGTCAGGAGAAATTGTGGAACAGTTGGTTCATGCCTCTCGCTTGTCAAATATACGCAATGTTGTTTTCATGGTAAATGCTTTTTTCCTTTGCTGAGTATATTCTTTACTGTATCAATCGTGACATAGATGTCCTTGAATGCTGAAAGGTTTGATTATTAAGTATTTTGATTTATTGTGTAGGGTCTCATTTTGAGGCTAATATGTTGGTTTTGCTTATAATTCTGCAATCTCAGCCTGGGCTTTAGCTCAAGTAGTGAAGGAGTGGCAGTGGGCTGGGGATACATTAGGGTTCCAATCTGACCAATTAGGATGCGTAAATTAAAGATTCTGCTGTAATTCCTAGTAAAATTGTAACTTATGTATATACTGAACTTTCATAATTGTAGAGACTTCTTTGCAAAATTGCATAATGGCTTGCTTTCATCCAAACATCTAGGTTTTGTTGTTTCTTTCTAAGCTATCTAGTTATAGCCAGTGTCTATTTGTGTTTTTTGACGTACACATGTCAATAGAAGAAATCAATTTGCATTTATGAGCTTATTTCTTATGGCTCCATCCCCATTTTGACTAAAAGCATACTTATGCTATAGCAGTTCATGTTTTGCAATGCCTTAACAACTTATAGTAACTGAACTACATTTCTGTCTCATCCTTCTACATGCATTTACCTCTATTTGAAAATGCCTTTAGCTGCTTCCTGTTGAACTGTGGTATAGATGGGCTTCTTTACGATTGTCATGAGTTTGTTTCTGTTTTGTTTTTCTTCTCCATTCTCTTACCCTTGCTGAACTTTTATAATTGTCCAATACCAACTTCATCCAAATTATCATGCTAAATATAGTTGAAATTTAATGTGAACATTTGCTTTCTCTATTCTTTTCAGGGAATGGGGGAGCCATTGAATAATTATACTGCCTTAGTAGAAGCTGTCTGCATTATGACAGGCCTACCATTTCAGCTGTCACTAAAGAGAATAACGGTGTCAACAGTAAGCCCTGTAAACTAACATTGTGTTAAACCTTTTGTATGGCTTCCCAATGAACATGTATTTGTGGTCATCAGTTATCTATTGTTTGATGTTTAAAATTATCTAAGAAAACACACTCTTCAAAGAATTGTGGAATTCTTCATCTTAGGAATGTACAGTTCATCTAAAGCATATGTGTTATGAATATCATATGACCACTTCAGATGAGGCCCGTGTGCTATTTTGCTTTGTCTACTACTCATTCTTTTTTTTTCATTTGATATGTCTAACAGCATAATTATGCAATGGTACTTTCAAGAAAACTCTCAATCAAGCTAAATTGTCCAAGTCACATTAGTCATATCAAAATGTTATAATTTTTTAGTGAGGAGATTCTTGACTTACTGGCATACCAATTGCATCTAATCTTCTGTAGGTTGGCATTGTTCATGCTATCAACAGGCTTCATAGTGATCTACCTGGTTTGAACTTGGCAGTATCCCTCCATGCTCCAGTTCAAGATGTTCGTTGTCAGATAATGCCTGCAGCTCGAGCTTTTCCTCTGGAAAAACTTATGGATGCACTTCAAGAATATCAAAAGAACAGGTAGGAATATGTTACACTTAAAACGTTCTTGCTAACTAAGTTCAAATGATTTCCTTTGCCTGGAATGTTGAAGAGTCTTGGATAGAACTCATTTGAATTTTAAATTTTCAGTCAACAAAAAATCTTTATTGAGTACATCATGCTTGATGGGGTGAATGATGAAGAGCAACATGCTAACCAACTCGGCAAATTGCTAGAGACATTTCAAGTGGTGAGACTTCAAATTTCAAAGTTGGTGCATATGAAAAGCAATTTCTATTTTATATTTGTGCTTGGACCAAACTACACAATTGTTCCATTGTGTGGTTGAGACAGAGACTGCCTCACCCTTAACTGGGTTATAAAAATTTTTATTGGTCATATAGCGAAGGCTTGAAACTTTCTGTAAATTACTTGCTAAATTCCTTTTGAATGTGCCCAATCCACTGACCTGATCAGAAGATGCTAAAAGTTTAAAATTACAAAATATTAGAACATATATTTAGTTTTGGTTTCTAGTTGACTGGATTTGAGAGCCCAAGCTATTTTATCATTAAGTTTCATTACGTTGAATTCTGGATACATTAGTAAAAATATTATTAAATTCTTAGGCAATAAAACTCTAGCATTTACTGAAACTTTGAATCAACTTTTACCGAGTAGAACTGTATATCTGACCATGGCATACTTAAATGTTTCTATTGCATTGAAACCAGATTAATATCCCATGATTTTATTCAGTCGTTGATTAAGGGCATATTGTTTGGACACATTAGGACTCATCAAGATCTCTGGTCTAAGGTCTGAACTGTCAAATTTATTCCTACCAGTAATTAATGACAGGTCATTATCATATTGTTGGAAATGATGGGCTTCCTGTACCCTTGATTGATGGCACTAGGTGATTGTTTGCAATTGAACAACTTGGAAAAACATGAATGAAATAGATGAAGTCCCAAAAGCTGTTAAAATCCTTGCAGATGCAAAAGGAAAAGCACTCATTTGGAGTGTTTAGCTGTTTAGCCTTTTTTGTTTCCTAGTGAGTTTGCATATATGGTCCTGTTTGCATTTCTCATTCTTATATTTGTATTGCTCTGTATCCTCTTTTCTTTCCTTTATTTTTTCTTCTGACCAAGTTCCTGGTGAGGCAGGTGGTGAATTTGATACCATTCAATCCAATTGGTAGTTCGAGTCAATTCAAAACTAGCGGCAAAGATAAAGTATCAAGATTTCAGAAAATTCTCAGGGGCAGCTATAACATCCGGACAACGGTCCGTAAGGAAATGGGCCAGGATATAAGCGGTGCCTGTGGTCAGCTGGTGGTGAATCTACCTGATAAAATGTCTCTTAAGAATACTGGTCCTGTGACTGATATCGAAGATCTTTGTATAAGATAGTCAAACTCCTCGAAAGAACTCCTCGTTTTCTTCCCTCAATTTTGTATCACTTTTTTTTTTTAAAAAAAACTTTATTTTGTTTTATTCTATTTTATCCCTTTGGTGCTTTCGTGGTGTTATTGTTGTGCCAAATGATGAAACAATCTCAAATTTCAAAGTTGCTACAATTCTCAGAGTGATGATCGACGCAGAATTATGTTTAACCGAAAAATTTCTTAATTATTTTCGTCTTAATCAATTGAATACAGAGTTACTGACAAATATCTCCTAGTTGGATGAGCCTTGGCTTGTGGCAAGATCAAAATTGGGATCTCAGAACTTGGTAAAACAAAAAAATTTGTGTGATCAACCTAAATCAAACTTGAAATAACTCTTTTATGCAAGCTTGATTTGCCTACAAGCCATAGATAACACCTTATTCGAGCCGTAACGCCGGAATTAAGGAAATATTGAAAACAGAAGTAAACGTTATGAGCAACCTTCAATCAGATTGGGAAAAATTAGACAAATCTTCACTAACTTTCAACAATTCAAACAAGTTATCCGAAAACATTTAATTTTTAAAAGCACAACCAATTCCAACAATCATGGTTTACATAATTAACTTCTATACAATTATAGCTACCGAATCAAAATGGTGGCAATCCATCATGTTAAAGAATTTCCGTTGATCTCGGTACCTTAAAACTAGATGAACAAATAAATCACTATAAACAATTTTCCTTTTCAACATATCATCTTCGAAGATTATGAAAATTTTTATTAGCTTCCTTGTTCTTCTGCTGCGGATAAGGGACAAACTTTGAGCCAATAGCCACAGAAGGAGGAGCATTCACAGAACCTCTGTTAACACTACGTGAATGCATTAATTCAGTACCAGATCGTTGCTCCAGAAAGTCCATGGAAGGAGGCTGGAACTCTGACCTTGTCCGGCGGTGAGAAGAACCCTCTAACGAGTCTCCTCCTCCGGTTAACAAATGGTAGCTACGGCTTGAACCCACGGAGAAGCTCCGGTATCTGTGGTGAGGCTTTTGCTTATTCTTCATGGCATGGATAAGATATGGAATTAAACCCTCCATGACGAAACCTGCAGTTGGCTAGCTTCAAGCTTTTGTCTTTACAGCTTTGAGTGAATCGTTTTGGTATGTTTTCGACACAAAGTTTGTGAACAAGATCCTGTATTTATAAAGACGATGAAGGTGGCATGGTCAAGAGCAAAATATTATTGGATGAAGATCATGAGGTAAATACAACTTTTCTTTGTCGAGAAATATGCACATTTGGCATATCTTTTTGACTTTGGTAGAGAAAGTTGGCAAATTTGATATACCATCATCAATATTCAAAGTCGTAGCATTTGCAAGTGCATGGAACGCGGTTTCACCGGAAATAAATAAATAAATAAATGCCTAACAGTTGGTGAAGCCTATCCCTAGGAGATAGGCTTTTTGAAGGTAATATAGTGGGCCCAAAATATCAAAATTGTGAAATTGAAGCATTAAATATATTTGAAAATTTATCATTTATCCTCCTAGATTTAGTGCCAAAAAAAACTCTCATAATATTTAGTAATATTTAAAATTTTATTATTATTATTATTATAATAATATAAATTAATTTTAAAGGATATAATAATTTTTTTATTTAAAAAATAATTATTATATTTATACAATATTAAACAGTAATAATGCACCGTATAAATAATAAAATTAACACTATAACATAATTTAAAATAATATTATGTAAACAATAAATTTATATTGTATTGTAATTAATGACTTTTTTTTATTTGTTAGCTTAACATGACGATTGATATTAAATATTTATATTTTAACAAAAATGTAGACATTTGTATTAAATAATAATTTATAATATAATAAAATCTCGTGTTATTCTTATTAATTATTTGATAGTATAATATATTAATTTTACTGTTTATAAAATGTATTTTTACTGTTTAATACTATACAGACACAATTATCTACTTTTTAAATAAAGAATTGTTACACTCTGTAAAATTAATTTATATTATTACAATTTTATTAGGAGGAAATTTTTTAGATATTATCAAACATTAAGAGATTTTTGATAGTTAACAAATTTAGTAGGGGGATAAATAACATTTACTCTATAAAAAAAAGTATGTCAAAATAAAAAATAAAAAACTGCAGAGTTTAAAATATAAAAAGAAATTCTTTTAAGAGTTAAAATCATATTAAAAAAAAATACACATTTTGCAGTCTACCTTAGGAAATTTCTGCACAAGTATGTCTAGTTACAATTTGATAAATTTGATGAAAGTGAAAAGAAATATCAGTTTGATGTCTAAGATTTCAACCGCAACAAAAATCCTTAAATAACTTCTCTGTATTTCATATTAGAAAAGATTGAGATTTAAATTTAAGAAGTTGAATTTTGATAGAAATTATGAGAATAAGTTAGCCCTAGTTATTACTTTTTGGCTTGACCATTTGTCAAATTAGTTAGTTCTTGAGCAAGCTGTAAATTAAATAAGAAATTATTAATTAGAGAACAAAAAGCCATGAAATCAAAAGAAAATTTGACTTGATGATAATGGCGTGCCGCGGCATATTGTGATGCTTGTTTTTGACTGAATTAATCTAACTAATTGGCGGCTCTTGTCACTGGCCAAATGCTGAGAATACTTAGACCAGGTTTCATCATGAATTTTAAAAATTTAGAAAAAGAAAAATAAAGGGATAAACCCCTCTATTTTTTACAATTATATTATCATATATATATATATATATTTACAAATACATCTATTAAACTATAACCGGACAACTACTTAAATACAATATCTTTAAATTAGAGAAAATAAAACTTTTTAACCTATTTCAAGACTTGAACCGACTTTAATTATATTTTCATTTAGATAATACAACTGGGTGCGGATAAACCCCTTTACTCATTATTGAAAGTTGTTAAAAATAATTGAAGATTCTTTTATGACAACCGAGGAAAGAGAAAAATAGAAAAAGATTAGTTTAAAATTAAGAGCAAATTTTGCCACACATGATGAGATGGTAAGTCTTATATAGAATTGTTGCTACCGAATAGTTTAAATAAAAAGTATTGTTTTACGAACAAATTTTTTATACAAATTAACTGGACATTATATGTTTGGAATAGAAAAATTTTAAAAATTAATTAAAGTTAAAAAATTGACAAACGATATTAATTTTTATTCTATATATTCAATCTTCCGATCATATTAGGGTATACTTATGGGAATTAGTTTATATAAGAAATTATATGTGCACTCATCTTTTACTATTGGACTATTATGACTTGTGCATTATATGAGTATTATTGTTTTTAATATTATAATTAAAGGTGGGTAAAAAAAAATTAAAAATCGAATCAAACTGACTGGTTCGGTTTTTCTAAAAGAAAAAACCGAAAAAATAAGAAAAAACAAAAAAAAATCAAATTGAAAATTAAAAAAATTCATAATTTTAAAATAAAAAATTCAAATCGAACCAAATCGAAAAAAAATCGATTCGGTCCGGTTCAATTTTTTCTATTAAAAAATTTGATTTCAATTTTACTTATCAAAAAAATTGAATCGAACCATGTCTACTCTTAATTATAATAATTTATTAATATTTATAATTAAACGTTTATCAAGACATATTATAATGATATTAGTTATGACACAACCTATAAATATAGACCTAGAAAAATCACATCTACTCCATTAAAACAGTATACGTGTACTATTAATTATGGAGAAAATTAATACATTCAGGGGGACGTAAACCACTTGATCCTATTAAAAACACATGGAAAGAAGCAAAATAACAAGTTTGAAAGACTAAAATTCTACTTAGATAAGAATAATTAATGAAATCTATAGTTAGATAAACCATTCTACTCTCTTAAAAGGAAAGGAAGAATTGACAACGGAGGCCGCAACTATCACGTGAAATCATCAAATTGAAGACCAATATTAGCTAGTCTATTAGCAACTACATTATTCTCTGATTAAATCTGAAATGTAATTGAGATAAGTAATCCTTACAACAATGTCATCGGTTGAGGAGCTTCCATTGAGGGTAAAGATTAAGATTAGAGAGCAAGTTGATAATCAAAGAAGAATCACATTCCAAAATAATATGATGCCACCTTCTTGTATATGCAATCTTTAAAGCTAAGATTACTCCTATGATTTTCGCAAAATAAACAGTCTCAAATTGAAAGGACAAGGGAAACTGTTTAAAAAAGATCCAAACTCATTTATAAAAATTCCCCCACGAGTAACTTGACCAAGATTTCCTTTAGAAACACCATCTATGTTGGTTTTAATCTAGCCACGAGGTAGAGGATTCCAAAAGAGGATTGAAATTTTTGAGCCCGTCTTTGATTAGATGGAATACCTAGCTGAAATAAAATAGAATTGTCTTCCCCAAAGAAAATATATCATGGACAGAATGATGCAAAGAAATGTATATGAGCAAGCCAATCCGCTTTGACAGCATCTATACTCAATCTTTCTTATTAAACCTTCGATAATTTCGACATTGCCAAATCAGATACAACAAATAAGCTGCAAATAATTGCCAAATGTTTAGCAGTTGAGGGCTGAATGACTAAGACAAGATCATTATCCAAAGCTCCATGATAGAAGAAATCAATGGGAGCTTTTGGTTAAATAGATGCATAAACCAACTCTATGTACTCCGGGCAAAAGGGCAAGAGACCAATAAATGATTTGCAGATTCAGATGCGGAGAGGAAAAAAGAACAAACTGTTACACCATAAAGACCACGAGACTACAGAACTTCATTTGTAGGAAGAATATTTTGAAGGAGCCGCCACATGAACACTGAAATTTTGGGTGGAAAATAACCATGCAAAGAAATTAAAGGGTTGAATTAGTAGCAGTATGATTATTAAAAAAAGAATAGCTATCTGTAAGTGTTAGAATCCTATCTCTGGCAGAAGTTTAAATAAATTTATCTAGCTTACTAGTAATCGGGAGAATAATATCATTAATCATGTTCTCTAAAAGCACAAAAAAAAAAAAAAAATTAAAAAGAGTCAGAGATCTTTCATCAACTTTTCTTAATCATATATTTCACTTTGCATTTTAAGTTTGTAATGCCCAGACTTTCCCGTGAAATAATGGGATCATCTCACCATTTGTAATACCAAAAGTTGATAGAAGACCCATCATTAATAATTCATTTTGACCTTTGCAGAAAAAGAGTCTACATGGATTTAAAACCTTTCCAAAGAGAAGAACAATGATAGCATTTACTTGCATCATTAAAATTGTATCTATTTCTTAGAAAGCTTGAACAAATTGTGTTCTCCTAATGAATATTCTAAAGAAATTTAAGAAGACAAGCTTTATTCAATAAATCAAACTTGTGAAGACCCACACCACCTACCTCTATTGGCATGCATAGTCGATTCCAAGATATCAAGACCATCTTACGAGAATTATGGTCATCTGAGATAATGAAGTTACGGGCCCAACTATATAAATGTTTCAAAAGAGATGTTGGCAAAAAATAAACCTTAAAGCTATGAAACAGAGTAGTCTAAAATACTATGCAAACTAATTCAATTCTTCCTGCCATAGAAAAGATCTTACCCTTCCAACCATTAAGTTTAACACATGTTTTATCTGCCAGAACTTGCAAATGATTACTTCGCAGACAGCCTCTAAAAATATGAACACCCCAAATAAGAGAAATGAAGCATGCCTTGAGAGAAACCTAACAGATTGGTAATGTCCTGGCATTGATGGGCATTAGATTTACCTATAAAAAAATTGACTCTTTTTGTTGTTAATAACTTGGCCTGAGGTCAAACTATACTACTCAATGAATTCCATTAGGGTTTAAAGAGAATTACAGTCCTTTATATAAAAACAGAAAATATCACATGCATAAAAAAATATGGGTAAAAGCTGTAGGAGATGTACAGCCTTTTGGGATTGAAATGGGGAAATAAGCTTGGAATCCATCAACTTCTGAATGCTTCTAAAAAGAGCATCTTCAATAAGACAAAAAAGTAGATGAGATAAAGAGTCTCCTTAGTGAACTCCTCAACCACAACTGAAAAAATCTTTAGGAGACTCATTAATCATAATAAAAAGCCAAGTATAATGAAGAATCATGGAAATTTAGCCAATAAATTGTCTATTAAAGCCAAAGCTTGTAAGCACTTGAAGAAGAAAATACCTGTTAGTTGTATCAAAAGCCTTAGAGATGTCTAGTTTTATACCTATGTTACCACCAAGCACTTTTCTATCCAGTAAATTTATGCTCTAAAAAACTATAAAAATACAATCATGGATTTGTTTACCACGAATAAAAGCCATTTGATTTTGTGAGATCAACTTACGCATCAAACTAGCCAATCTATCGTCAATGATCTTGGTAATTATATTAAAAAAGAAATTAGCTAAGGCAATTAGTCTAAATTGGTCAACAATAATAGCATCAGCCATCTTTTAACTACAATTATAAAATTAGAATTTATATTAGAAAATAAAAAGTTCTAACCAAAGAATTGTTGGATACCAAGCATTACATCCATTTTAATTATCTCCTAATAATGTTGATAGAATAGAATAAACCAAAAAATTCATCAGGCCCCGAAATACTAGAAGGATTAAAAAAGAATACACTAAGACACACTTATTCCTCAAAAGGAACAGTGCACAGAGTTTCATTCTCCAAGTTAGAAATTGGAGAAGGAATATAATCACAAACCTGAGAGATCTGATTGGTATCCATTGCATTTTTTCATAGAGATTTTAGAAGTATGCAATAATATGGTCAGACACAATTCATATTGTTACTTCAATCGTCATTAATCGCAAGCCCTTTGATGTGAGATTGGGAAACAGGAGCCCTGAAATAAGAGTAAAAGAATTTTGTGCATTTGTCTCCTTCTTTCAGCCATTTAATTTTTGCACACTCCCGCCAAAATTCTGTTGAAGACGAGAGGCATGAAGAACTTCCAGCTTACCTACAACGTCCACTTTTAGCAATTTATTGAACCTCTCTAATATCGATGTCACTTTGAATTGAAGCAAGAGCATCTCGAACTTTATTTAATCTTTTATGGACATTTTCAAAAATATCCTGATTCCAACTACGAATTTGATGTTTCAGCCCCTGTAATTTTTTAGTGACTATAAACATTAGACAACCATGACAAAGAACTGAGTGCCACACTTTATCAACACAATTTTTAAACCCTAAATGCAGAGTCCACATGGAGTGAAAGCGAAAAGGCCTAGGGCCTAAATTGGAAGACCTAAAAGAAATCATTAATGGAGAATGGTCAAAAATTATATGGGAAAGCACAACATTTGAAGTAAAATTCTAAGTATCCTACCATGCCAAATTATACAAGGCCTTATCTAATTTTCTCTCAATATGCCCATATTTGATAGTGGTTATAGCTTAGGAGAAAAATAATTAAAAATCAAGAATTTCTAAAAGATAACAAGAATTAATAAACTACAAAAATCTAAACATGATAAAGGGCCTAGATATCCTCCACCTTTTTATTCATGAACACCAAAAGTTGTATCGAAGTCTTTAACCACCATCCAAGGAAATTGACAATAAACTAATTGCAAAAGGATTTACATTACATTTTATCTTAATTTTATTAAAAAAAATTTAGTTCAAATTTCGCTCTTTGTATTTATATAAAAAAAAGATAACTAACAAACTTTGTATGATTAAATAGTATTATAATAATGTGGTGATGTCGATTATAAAAATATTTTATACGATAAATATAAAAATGATGCAATATAATTAATCTCTTTTAAGATTTTTATAAAAAAAGGTTGATAATAATTGATGGTAATATTAAATAGTGTATTGTTTTAGTATAGTTACTATAGTTAGTGTTGTGAGTTGAACGTTTATTATTGAATTAAAAAACTAGCTTGTTAGATAATATTGTATAACCGTGTATATATATCTAAGATTTACCCAATTACATTACGTCTTCATCATAGTCTAGCCTAACTCGGGGGTTAAGCTGGTAGTATTGTCTATCCTTTTAAAGACATAGAGGACCCACTACTTACATAAAAATTATTATTGAAGCTTAAGACATGATTTTCAGGGTTTATTTGGCATGTAATGCTTATTGCTATTATTATTGGGGGACTCACTACTCACATGCCTATCTTCTTGAGCGATTTTGGGGGTTCACATACAAATAAAGATTTGAGTTTATTATGATATCATTTATCATGGCTTCGAACGCTTATCATTGACTCAAAAAACTAACCTATTATATAATACTGTATACTCACTTATATTTACTCAAAATCCACTTATATTTTATTTAATGTGGAGCGGGACACTAATCATTATTAAGAAATCAAATAATCAATTTTAGAGTGGAAAAATGCACTTTAGAGTGGGTTAAATTATTTTGGTATAACTTTAAAAAAAAACTAAAATAGCTTCTTTTTTTAATATCTAAATTTCTTTTTTTGATGTCGTTTAATTGTAAACACAAAAAAGTTTATGGGATTAAAAAACTATTTTATCTATATTTGTGGAAATTTAAATTTTAGACTTCTTCAAGTAGAATTTTGTTTTAAATTTTTTTTAAAAAAAGTTAAGTTGTCAGAAATATTATTATTTTATTTTATAAATTTTAATTCATCTTTCTTATAATATTTTTATAAAAAATTATCATAATAATTTATAAATTTTTTTAAAAGCTCTACTTAAAACACAAATATTGACATAAGCTCTAGTCTTAAAAATAAAAAAAGTATATAAAAAATTATGGACTTATATATATATATATATATATAGGGCAGGATTCAAGGTATTCCCTTTTTTTTTTTTTTTTACATAACTTCACTTTTTTCAATTTTTTTATAAATTAAATTTATAAAATTTATAGATTATTTATGACCCATCCTTGAAATTATTCCATTGTTATTTTTAATATTATTCTTTCAAATTTTTTATTTTTATTTTTCTTTAATTAATTTGTATAATCATTGCATGTTATCTTTATAGTAAAAGTCAAAAACTTCCTCAAACAAGTAGTTTGAAAAGTTTTATTTTTCATCATGAATTACCTTTTTATTTTTTTATTATAAAAAAAATTAGAACATTTAATTGATATTTAATTTTTACTTTGTTTGTAAGATAAAATAATAGCATTTAATTTGCATAGTGTTTGTCTTAAGACTGTTAATGCATATACAGGCTCCAAAGGGAAGAAAAGTGAGAGCTAAAATAAGAATGTTGCTAATTTTTTTTTTAAAATTTATTTTATATTGTTGCTAAACTTATGTTAATGGAACATGTTTATCTTGTTCTACTTTAAGATTGCATTGTTGATCATAATCATACTTTCATGAGTATTTGAGAATTTATACTTTGCTAATTGATATTCTTAGTAAATAAATAAGTAAAGATAAAGTAAAAGTAAAAAGAAATTGAGTGGACAAATTTAGTTATAAAGTATAAAAAAAACTAAGTTATATTATTATTACTATTATTATTATTATTAGTGTACAACAATAAAGGAGAACAATATTAATATAAGAGGAAATTGTTTTTGAATAGAATAAGAATGAGAAATAAAAGAGAAAAGAGAATATATTAGTATTTAATATTATTATTATGATGGGATTAATTAGCAGCTAAATAACTTAAAAAAAAAAAAAAAAATAATAATATAGCCTTAGTTTCTATTAGAAGGAGCGTAAGTTATGCATGCTCCAAATGGGGTAACATTTATATTCATAGAATTTTGAAGCCTTTTTCACACAAATTTTGTAACAAATTCTCACATAAATCTGTAACAAAAACCCTCACATGACATTTTAGGTCCTTAAATTATATAAAAATCAATAAACATTTTTTTTTCATAGATTCATATTCACAATTTAAAAAAAATTATAAGTATTTTCTATGTTTTTTATAAAAAAATATTGAATTATAGAAACAAAGTATATTATTTAAAATATCGAAGGAGACTAATGGAATAGTTGAAAAATGAGTATTAAAAATGAGGGAATGATTATATTTAAATTAGAGAAATGATCATTTTAGTCAATTTTTTATATTCTATTATTAGATATGCTAAAAACACCAAGTCCTTGTGTTATGGAGCTTTGGTCATAGTTCGCTCATATGTTTAAATAAAATCTTTATTCAGTTTTGACTATTATGGATTTATGAAAAGTGATTTGATCTTCTAAATCATTCAGTCCTAAATCGCCTTAGATTTGATAATTAGAGTTTCAGTTCATTTGGCATACAGGCAGTTTGTCTTACTCATATTCGCTCTTTTGTTACATTCTACCCTGAATGTTCTTATGGTGATGATAGTTCTACCTTAGACCATTTGGGCATTGCCACTGATTTGAAACGTGCTTAAAAAATTATTGTTCTCTTTTAAAATTTTTTTCCTTATGGATGGATCAAGATCAACACAAATGGACTTTCAAAAGGTAACCCAAGTATGGCTACTTGTGGAGGAGTCTTCAGGAATGATGTGAGTTCATTTTAGGAGGCCTTTCTTGTAGTAACTACTTATTCAACATCGAAAAGAATAAATATTTATATATGTATAATATTCATATTTTATTTGTATGTGGATGATACTTAATTTATGTATTATTATTAGTATTATTTGTATAGATTAAGGACATACTATTAGTATTGAATTTATTTGCAAGACTTTAGATTTATTTTAGGATCAAATTATAATGTTTCAAAAGTTTTGGGGTTTAATTTGTAAATACTAAAAGTTAGTCTCCTAGTATAAAAATACACATTTGAAATCCTAATTCACTCATTTTGGTCGGGCCACTTCTTTTAGAGTGAGAAAAGAGAAAAAGAAAGGGGAGAGAAAGAGAAGAAGAAGAAGAAAAAGAAGAAAAAGAAGAAGAAAGTTGAAATTTAAGCTTTAAAAAGTATATTGTAACCCTTTCTCAATTTCTTAGTGTTAATTTAGTTAATTTCTTTAAGTTTTGATTTCTAAAATATGTACAATTAAGTATTTGATATGAATTTCGTAAGATATTATGAGAATTGATGATGATTATGTAGATAACTTGATAAATCATGATGAATTGTAGAATTTCTTCTTGATAGTCTCTTGATTGAAAATTTTTATAAATTGTTGTGCTTTGATTCTGGTTTTAAATTTTGAGTATATGAAATTAGACATATCTATAATCATTTGAGACTTTAAATCGATTGAAAATTTCAGAAATTAAATTTGTAGTGAATTTACCAAAATAACCCTGAAATTATGAAAATTTTCTGTGTTAACAATATTATACAGTGACAAATAATTTTTGATCTGCTAAATAATCTTCAAAAATTACAAATTTATGAAATATGATAAGTTTATATGTCTAATATGATATACTCAGAATTGAGAATTTAGATCAATGTGGTTAAATTGTTATGAATTTCTAAAGAGTGTCAGCTCATTGCAGTATTTGATTAACATATTTTTAAAGCTATGGAATAAAATAGTTTTAAAATATTTTTGACAGTAATTTTGAAGTGAAATATTTATTATTGATTGATATATGTGTTAAGAGTAATTCTGTGATAATTTTATAACTTTTGAGTTAGTATATGATTTTATAAAATTATGAGATTGAATACTGTTCAGTAAATATCTTAATTCTGTTAGGATAATAGTTTGGATTTGATGGTGTTTATAGAATGGATTATGTAAGAATTATGATATAATATTCATACATAAAAAGGATATATGAGTCAAGAATGATATATTTTGATTTTAGAGTAATTGGACATCATTTGATGTATAAGAAAATTTTGTTAAATGTAAGTGGTCAGAATGATAGGTTTTGAGAAACCAAGTAATTAGACCAATTCCATGTGATAAGTGCAATACGTGTAATTTTGTAAGCTATTTAAGTGTTTTGTATGAATGTTGAGGCTCATGAAAGGATTAATCTCCATTAGTAGGTTAAAAAGATTTAAGCCTTGTAGCTAAAAGTGCTAAGAGGTAAGTATACTAGACTTTTACTGAAATCACAATAAGCATAGTAATTATTTATGTATGATTTTGTAAATGTGCTTAGAAATATGTTTATGTTATACCAAAATATATTTTGATATGAAATATGAAAGACGTGTTTATGAATGTGAGCATGGATATACATGACATATATGTACTTTTGAAAGTGAGCTTTCAAAATGAAATGTGTTTAATAAATAAAGCTTTTAAAGTGTAATATGTCTATGAGAAATATTTTGTATTTTGAGAATGCTTAAACTCACTATTGACTTAGTAGGCATCTTATATGATTTGTGGAGCCTTTATGTGTGGTATTTCCTTCGGAATTGGTATATGTTAGGTATTCCATATGTAGGGATGATCCTATTGGTACCTAAAGGAAGAATGAGTCATCACATTCGTGTGGTGGCATATTGGTGCATGTGAGAGGACTCACCAATAATTAGGGTGAGGGTTTGACTCTTACCTTTGGGCATAAGCATTATATATGTGTAATTTAAACATCATTTGTACTATTTATTTCATATGGTATGTCACCTACGAGTGACATTTGGCTTATTATGTGATATGTGATATGAAAGTCCTACTAAGTAATAGCTGAGTGATGGTATTCCTATAATATATTTTGAAAGAATGTGTAAGCGTTTACCTTACATGTGAAAGATTATGATTTTGATTTATTACAGCATATCATGCACATGCATTGTGTACATATATGTATTTGTATTTGATATATGAAAAACTATGCTTACTGAGTTTTATACTCATTACAGTTCATGGTGATTTTAGGTAAATAAGGTACATGTATGCTTAGCAGATTTGGCAAGGCTTCTGCTGTCCTTTGGGTTTCCTGAGTTGCTAGGTTGCTGAGTGTTTCATTTGGGGACACGTGGTTTAAGATATTTGATTTGTCCCTATTGAATAAATGCTTATGTATTATTTTATTGAGTGTGGTTATGGGTTCATTTTAAGTAAAAATTTGCAATGAATATATTTTGGGCTTCTGGTAACAAAGTTGCTACTGGTGACGTATTAGAGTGTTAATCTGTAAGAAAACTCTGCGTATCTCTGGTTTACTAATTACCCCAGTCATAATTCACTTGTTATAATTCTGAAAAATTGAAATGAATGTTTAAATATTGTCAATAAATGTTTATGTTTATATTTTAAGTTATGGGTTGATTTTAGTGTTGAACTTACTAACAACTTACTAAGGATTCCTATGTTGAATTAAAGTTTAAAATTTTATGCAATATTATTTATGAGTACACATTATTGAATAAATGTAAGTTATGTTATGTGTTAAATCTTTTGGGTCTGAGGCGTGATATTTCTTGTTCCTTAGAAATTGAGACAACCTACTTTGTAGAAATAATGGGGGTTATCTTAGCTTTGGAGATTGTTATTACTTATGGATGACATAAGGTAATTTTGAAATTTGACCTTATTTTAATCTTCCATCTTTTTTCTAAGCTTATGTTATGTCCTTCTTGAAAACTTTACAATAAGTGGTAACGTTGTAAGAATTATATTGATTGCTTGCAATTTAAATTTAATCATACTTTTAGAGAAAATAATGCAGTGGCAGATAGATTGGAGAATCTTAGACTACAATTTGATAATTTTACATAGTGGTTATGGCTTCTTATAAATATTAGTTATATACTCTTTAAAAATAATACAAATAGAATGCCTAGTTATAAGTTTCATTAGTATTAAATTTTTAGGTGAAGTTTTTTTCTATTGGTTTCCCCCCCCCCCCCCCACTCTTTGTAACTTTTTTATTAATAAATTTTCCGTTTTGTTATGTTTGCTTTTTAAAAGAAAACCTTTAATAGAATTTAGCTCTCGAAATTTAAAAAAAATTGTAAAAAGAAATTCTAAATTATTTCCTCTCTGTCAAAATTCCTCCTAATCCAAGTCTATATTCTTTTTTTTATTTATATTATAAAGGAGCTACTACTTGTTATATTTTTCTGCAACATCTTGTTATATAGTTCAATACGACCTCATTTTAAAGCCATATACCGTTGGATCTATAATTTTAAGAAAACAATGTTATCTAAACAATTAGTTTTTAGGTATGATAAGGCCTTATTTAAGGGGAAAAATAATAGAAATTTATAGCAAATTCTTAAATAAAAATTCTGTCACTTATACTACGTAAAAATGAAATTTATGCAGATAAGAAAACAGAATATAGATAGTGCAACATAACTAAGAACCACGATCGGAAATCACATCTGCGATTCAGAGCAAATTCATTAATAATTATGGTAATTATTACCAAATTGCAAGAGACATTTATTAAGAGAAACAGATAACTATGGAGAAACGTAAACCAATCGGATTATCTTCCGAAAACTGGATTTACGACCCTCTGCAGTTGCAACCAATTTGCCAAAAGTTTTTGGGCGAAAGATTGCTCTCTGTATGATTGAAGAGCTTTCCCTTAGAAATATCAACTGCAGCAGACAATATATGATTCATTTTCAGGTCAAGAAGAAATATGTACTTGCATTTGATCGGATCAAATCCCAACCGAGAAAACATTATGCCACAATAACGTAGCCTCTTTATTCTGTGGTTCTTTTACTCACTCTTTCTTGTTATAATCCGTCATCGCCGATATCTCAATGCATTTATCAGGTGTAAAGTTGATAATATCCAAGGACTATCTCAATTTATTCAACTTGAGCCGAGAATTAATTTCACATCCCAAGTCTGGATGAGGAGTCTTCTTGAATTATGCTCTTTTCTGAAGTCGAAAGATATTATCATCCAATCATCTGCGCTGCTTGTTTATAAACGGAGTTTGTGGAATTTGTGATCCAAAATCATGTTTATGATGTTGGTAATATTTGGAACAAATTCGGGAACATGCCAGAATTATTTTGGAGCCGGAATCATGTGTGGAAGAGGTGGAATTCTAATGGAACAGTTGAAAAAAAATTACAGAAAAAAACAAGAAAAAATTCCCAGGTGTGGGCGCCGCGGCATTGAAAGCGTTGGTGGAAGCATTGGTTCAGTATGTCAATGCCGCGGCGCTAGATCTCAATGCTGTGGCGCTGCACTGTTCACGGTCACTGTTCACTGTTCACAATCTGAAAATTCCGAATTTAGGTTTTTCCTTTTCCGTTTTTTTTGGGTATTTTAGACTTCATATAAATACCCAATTATGCCTAGGGTTATGTAGGATTAGAAACACATTCAAAACTCTTTACAAAAAACCTAGAGCTCCAAAATTCTATTTGTATCATTTCTTGATCTTGTAAGATCAATTCTCTTGTAATCAAACAAAGAATAAGAGAGACTTGGATCCTTGATCCACCGTGGACGTAAGCAATTTGCTGAACCACGTATTTTGTGTCTTGGTATGGTATATTTCTACTTTTCTCTATTGTCAATACTTAGCTCTACAATTTAGCTTGTTGTTCTTACTTGGATTGTTTTAAACTACTTCATTGCTTGTATTCTCTACGTATTCCGCCGCGTGTTAATCTCTACAAATTGGTATCAGAGCTGTTATTGGCTGTCTAAGTTTGTTGTTGGTTGAACATGGCACCACATAAGCATGAAGTAGAGAAATTTACAGGGCATAATGATTTCAACTTATGGAAACTTAAGATGATGGCTTTGTTAGAGAGTCAAGGACTAGAATCAGCCCTTGAGGAACCCTCTAGTACTAGTGATAAGTCTTCAACATCTAAGTTAGACATGGATCTTGAAACCATTAATAGAAAAGCCCGGAGTGAAATTATCTTGAGTTTGGGTGATGAAGTTTTGAGGGAAGTGGGTGCAGAAAAATCAGCACTTGGTTTGTGGAAAAGACTTGATGAGTTATATATGACTAAGTCTCTTGCAAACCGGTTGTATCTCAAGAAGAATTTGTTTGGGTTGTCTTTGGTTGAGGGTGGTTCACTAAATGAACACATTGATTCCTTCAATAAGGCTGTCATTGATTTGGAGACGGTTGATGTCAAAATCAGTGACGAAGATAAAGCAATTCTGTTATTGAGTTCACTTCCTAAAAGCTATGAACATTTTGTTGATACTCTTCTATATGGAAGGGAATCATTGACAATGAAGGATGTTAGAGCAGCCTTAAACTCAAAAGTGTTAGTTAAGAAGTCAGAACAACAACAACAAAATTCTGCAACTGTACTTGTTGCGAGGGGGAGAGCTGAGAGTAGAGAATCTAAAGTGAGAAATTCTTCAAGATCAAAATCGAGGGGCAAATCCAAGAAGTGTTACTTCTGCAAGAAAGAAGGCCATTTCAGAAGGGATTGTCCGGAAAGGAAAGCTAAGTATCAAGGGAAGAGACCTGAAGCAGATGCAGCTATAGTCTATGAAGAAGATTATGAAGTTGCAGAAACATTGGTTGCCTCGAATGGGCAGAACACCGGTGAGTGGATTCTTGACTTCGGATGTACTTTCCATATGTGTCCTAATAAAGCTTTGTTCACTAGCTATCAGTCCATTAATGGTTGTAAGGTATTAATGGGCAACAATATGGCTTGTCAAGTCATTGGGATGGGTAATATTAGGCTGAAACTACATGATGAGAGTGTGAGGGAGTTGTTAGATGTGAGGCATGTACCTGATCTTAAAAGAAATTTAATTTCTTTAGGCATGCTTGATCAATTCGGTTGCACATTCAAGGGTGAGAGTGGTACATTGAAAGTGATTAAGGGTTCAATGGTTGTAATGAGAGGTGAGCGTAAACACGGGTTGTATGTGTTGAGTGGAGAGGCTGTTATTGGTTCTGCATCTTTCTCTGTTGATAATGAGAATATGCAAACCAAGTTATGGCATTTGAGGTTAGGGCACTTGGGTGAGAGAGGCATTAAGGAGTTGTATGATCAAGGTGTATTTGGCAAAGGAAAGATTCAGCCAATGGGGTTTTGTGAACATTGTGTACTTGGTAAAGCTCATAGAGTTAAGTTTAACACGGGTGAACACAACACCAAGGGCACTTTGGATTACATACATTCTGACCTTTGGGGACCTGGTCAAGCTGTCACTCATGGTGGTGCACGGTATTTTCTGTCATTCATTGATGATTATTTAAGGAAGTTGTGGGTTTATGTGTTGAAGAGCAAAGAGCAGGTGTTTGAAACATTTCAGAAATGGAAAACACTTGTGGAGAATCAAACGGGTAAGAAAATCAAAAGACTTAGGACGGATAATGGTCTTGAGTTTTGTAATACTGAGTTTGATAAGTTTTATGCTAAGTATGGTATTGTAAGGCATAAAACGGTGCGGTACACACCACAACAGAATGGACTTGCAGAAAGGATGAACCGAACCTTACTTGAAAGGGTAAGGTGCATGCTAACCAATGCCGGATTGTTTAAGGCATTTTGGGGGGAGGCGGTAGTAACTGCAGCTTACTTGATAAATCGAAGTCCTTCTTCAGCTATTGGCTTTATGACACCAGAACAGAAATGGTCTGGAGGCACTCCAAAATATGATCACCTGAGGGTATTTGTATGCCCTGCATTTGTACACATCAAGCAAGGCAAACTAGAACCAAGAGCCTTGAAGGGGATATTCATTGGATATCCAGAAGGTGTTAAGGGATACAAGGTGTGGTGTACTGATCTTAATCTGCACAAGAGTATCATTAGTAGGGATGTGACGTTCAATGAATCTACATTGTTGGAAACCAATTCGGATTCAGTTTTGAAGAAGCCTGAAGATGTGCCAAGTTCAGTTTCTGAATCTGAAACTGAACATCATGAGGTGGAACATGATTTGAGACCTGACATTCCTATAGGTCAGCACTTCAATGATGATGCACATGAAGAACAAGAACCTGAAAATTTCTCTGAAACAGCACCATTGCAGTCTAGCACTCCTGAAGCTGAACTTGAAGAGTACCAGTTAGCTAGAGATAGACAAAGGAGAGTTGTTCGACCACCGAGCAGGTATGCACATGCTAATTTGATAGCTTATGCGTTTAACACTGCTTACACTATAGAATATGATGAACCAAAATCATATGCTGAAGCTATTGAGAGTGTAAATTGTGTTAAATGGCAACAAGCTATGGAAGAAGAGATCACTTCTCTTAATAAGAATCATACCTGGAAATTGGTGGTGAAACCAAAGAACAAGAGGTTAATTGGCTGTAAATGGGTTTACAAGGTTAAAGAGGGGGTTCCGGGTGTTGAGCCTACAAAATTCAAGGCTAGGCTTGTTGCACAGGGCTTCACACAAAAAGAAGGGGTTGATTTCCATGAAATCTTTTCTCCTGTTGTAAAACACTCATCAATTCGCATTTTATTATCCATGTGTGTAAATCTGAATTTACATCTTGAACAAATGGATGTAAAGACAGCTTTCCTTCATGGTGAACTTGAAGAAGAGCTATACATGGCACAACCGAAAGGTTTTGAAGAGCCGGGCAAAGAAGATTATGCTTGTTTGCTAAAGAAGTCTTTATATGGGCTGAAGCAATCTCCAAGACAATGGTATAGGAGATTTGATGATTTTATGCTGCATTGTGGCTTCACAAGGAGCAAGTATGATGGATGTGTGTACTTCAAAGCATTCAATAACAGTAAGTGTATGTATCTCCTTCTATATGTTGATGATATGTTAATTGCATGTGAGGATATGGAAGAGATACATAAGCTAAAAAATCAGTTGGGTGGTGAGTTTGAAATGAAAGATTTGGGGTCAGCCAAAAGAATTTTGGGTATGGATATAATGAGAGGCAGTGATGTTATTTTCTTGTCTCAATAACGGTATATACTCAAGGTTCTTGACAGGTTCAGAATGAGGGATGCCAAAGTTGTGTCGACTCCATTGGCAATGCATTTCAAACTGTCGGCATCTCAATCACCATAAATTGAAGAAGAAAAATTGCATATGCTTAAGGTACTATATGCTAGTGCTGTTGGTTCTATAATGTATGCTATGGTTTGCACAAGGCCGGATATAGCACAAGCGGTGAGTGTTGTAAGTAGATACATGGCTAATCCTGGAAAGGAGCATTGGATGGCCGTGAAATGGATACTTAGGTATCTAAAAGGGACGTCACATTATGGTTTGCTATTCAGAAGGGTTGGCACAGGTGATGAAATGGTGAAGGGTTACGTGGACTCAGATTACGCAGGTGACTTGGACAATAGAAGGTCTTTATCTGGGTATATCTTCACGGTGTTTGGATGTAGCGTATGCTGGAAATCAGTATTGCAGCATGTTGTAGCACTATCAACTACCGAAGCCGAGTATATAGCCTTAGGAGAAGCAATTAAGGAGGCTATATGGTTGAAAGGTATATGTGCTGAACTTTTGGCTATGGATGAAGTTAATACTTCAGTACATTGTGATAGCCAAAGTGCCATACATCTAAGCAAACATCAGGTGTTTCATGAAAGATCGAAACACATTGATGTTAGAATGCATTTCATTCGGGATACTGTGCAGAGTGGCATTATTAGTATGTGTAAAATTCCGACGTCGGAGAATCCTGCTGATATGTTGACTAAGCCGCTGCCCTCAGTTAAGTTCAAGTTGTGTATGGACTTAACTGGAATCACAACTTATAATTAAGGTTGTGATGTGGAGGATGGATCCTTGTTTGCTCTCTTGGTGTTGTTGGAGTGATTTTGTATCAAGGAGGGGATTTGTGGAATTTGTGATCCAAAATCATGTTTATGATGTTGGTAATGTTTGGAACAAATTCGGGAACATGTCAGAATTATTTTGGAGTCGGAAGCATGTGTGGAAGAGGTGGAATTCTAATGGAACAGTTGAAAAAAAATTGCAGAAGAAAACAAGAAAAAATTCCCAGGTGTGGGCGCCGCAGCATTGAAAGCGCTGACGGAAGCATTGGTTCCAGTATGTCAATGCCGCGGCGCTAGATCTCAATGCTGCGGCGCTGCACTGTTCACAGTCACTGTTCACTGTTCACAATCTGAAAATTCCAAATTTAGGCTTTTCCTTTTCCGTTTTTTTTTGGGTATTTTAGACTTCATATAAATACCCCATTATGCTTAGGGTTATGTAGGATTAGAAACACATTCAAAACTCTTTACAAAAAACCCTAGAGCTCCAAAATTCTATTTGTATCATTCCTTGATCTTGTAAGATCAATTCTCTTGTAATCAAACAAAGAATAAGAGAGACTTGGATCCTTGATCCACCGTGGACGTAAGCAATTTGCTGAACCACGTATTTTGTGTCTTAGTATGGTATATTTCTACTTTTCTCTATTGTCAATACTTAGCTCTACAATTTAACTTGTTGTTCTTGCTTGGATTGTTTTAAACTACTTCATTGCTTGTATTCTCTACGTATTCCGCTGCGTGTTAATCTCTACAGAGTTCTTTATGTCTGATCCCGTGCATGTCTCTCTATACGGACCCTCTATGTATAATTAGTAAATAAGAGCTAACTGATGAGATCCTTCGCCATGAATTTGTGCCAAAAATGTTGCTATGTCTTGAAAATTTTGTAGTCTAATTCAAGACTCAAATAATTAAAAATTAAAAATTAACGATCAATTAAAAAAATAAAAAAAAAATACTAAAAATTTATAATAATTTAATTTTCATAAACTTACGTTCATTTTCTAACTTGAACAATTGGCTTAGAATTGTACTATATATTAAAATATTAGAGAATTAATTTTAAGAGTTTTTTAGCACGTTTCTTTACTTTCTCTCTTTAGATAATTTTTTCTTTAAATAATTTATCTCTCTAAAATCATATTTCTTTCTCTCTCTATGCCTCTCTCTTCCACTCTCTTTTTTACTCCATCTTAGTGTTTGAAGAAAAAGAGAAGAATTTAATGATTTGATACCCCAACCAGAGCACCCTTATATAAGTTTTAGTTTAAGCTTTGTCTAAGATTTATCTTATTTAAGTTGGATTTGATTTTAGCATATAAGAGGATAAAACTTTGATTTTTTTTCATGCATGAAGAGAGAAAACTTGTTGGTTATTTTGGCATGAGGTAGAAGAAGGACATGTTCGAAAATTTCCAATTTGTTTAAATTTGTCAAAAACAATGTTATTTTGGAAGTTGCTAAAATTTATGCCCTCTGCCGTTAATCTCTTTTAGACTTTTTCGTGCAGCTCCCTTCAATTTCTTCTTAATTGCTTTATGTAAAAAATATTATATGTATCCATCTTTGGCTATAAAGCAACTTAGTTTTGTATTTAATACAATTCTTTCTTCTTCAACTTAGATTCTATTTCTATTGCTTATCCTTTATCAATATAAACAACCTTAGACACAATTTAAACTTATTTATTAATAGAACCTTAATTCTCAAATTTGTTGAATTTTTATTAGTATCAATCTTCACAATTTTCACATCTTCATTTGAAATCAAATTTCTAATAAAATGATATCTAATATCTACATGCTTAGTTCTATCATAAAATATAGAATTCATGCTCAAATAGATACCTAATTGATTGTTTGTGTAGATCCTCAGAATTTCTCAAAGAAAACCAATTTTCCTAATCAATTCTTAAAGCCATATTGCTTCTTTGTAAGCTTCTATAACAACTATGTGTAAGCTTCTATAACAACTATGTACTTTTCTTCTATACTGGACAAAGCCACTACAGGTTATAGTTGTACTTTCCAACTTATGTAATTTTTTTACATTGTGAACTATTATGCACCCTTTCTAGAAGTTGTTTATAGGATCCATTAACATGTTCATAATTTCTATATATTTCATGCATTATTTCTATAGTTTAGCAAACTCATTGACTATATTTTCTTCCACATATTGGCCATTGTGCTATAGAGATGTCAATTTTTCTCCATGCCAACACCAAATTTTTTTTTTTTTTTTATAAATACCAAATACAAATAGATGATCTTTAACTTCTCGGGGAGTCTTAACTGTAATATTAAGACATTTTATGCAATGAGATCTTATCAAATTACAATTATTTGAATATGATCATGCAAATTCTAAGAATTTATGGATACCTTCTTTATATTCCTTTGACATTTTATCGTGTGAAATCTATGATTAATCCATGTTAAGATAAAATTAAAAAAAATCCTAAAATAATATATAAGTTATGTCAAAATGTATTATAAATTATTATAAAATCTATCTAAGGCATACTCCGGGGACATATTGCTACTTGAAGCTTAAATTATATAAAACTTACAATAGTCAATTTCATTATGAAAACTCCTCATACTTACATGGTCAAACGATTAGTTTGCTTAATACAACGTTATTGTTTTACCAAATATAAACTATTTTAGTATCCAATCGAGGTCACCAATAGAATTGATGTCTAGGATTCTAGCTAATGTATGAAGTCTTTCATAATTTTACTTGACCATGTGAGTATGAATATGGATGATTTCAAATAGTTTTTAACTTGTCTACAACAATGTAAAAGTTAATGAAAAAAAGTTGTTAGGAGCCCAATGAATTATGCATATCTCCACATTAGTATGATATTGTCCACTTTAATCATAAACCCTGATAGTTTTACTTTTGGGCTCTACCCTAAAGAGCTTATACCAATAGAGATATAATTAGCTCCTTATAAACCCATGATCATCCCAATTTCTAGCCAATGTGGGACTTTGTTTGCCTTAATAATCATCTCATCGAACAAAAGACCACACAGCCTTCCTTCAAATGAGATTTTATCTCTCAACAGTCTGTTATCCAGCTTCATTGCGTTGATCGCATAGGCCTTACGTGAAGCACCAGAGTACTGCCTACTTTGAGAGTTCGCTCTATCAGGTCAACTTCACATCACTGCATTTGCTGCACACGCCTTATGTAAAGTTTGAAGCACACTAACGCTTGTCTATAGAGCACAACCATGGAACCATTGTAAAAACTAGGGACATACCAGGCTCACCGCCTTCTCGTTTGGCATCGAGGATTTTCACTACATGACAACTTTGGAGCATGACTCTGATACTATTATCAGGAACTCAACGAACCATACTTATCTCTACATTAGTATAATATTGTCCACTTTAGGTTTAAGCCCTCATGGTTTTACTCTTAAGCTCTACTCAAAAGACCTCATACCAATAGAGATATGATTAGTCCCCATTTCTAGCCAATGTGAGACCTTATTTGTCTTAACAAAAGCATGTAAATAATTATATATATACACTAATAAACAAAATGATGTTCATACAAATCAAATAACACTATGAATTTAATATGTCCAAAGAAGGTTTTTGACAAGAGGTACCAATCATGTACACTCTAAGATTTCACAATTTGCATGATAAATGAAACAAGTAACAAACAATATGCATAAAGAAGCAGAAACTTCCATAACTACAATTGCAGAAACAAATAAAAAGAATTTGGCCAGCCCATTTGATAAGAGACGTCTTGAATTAGCCACTTGTATAACAAATTGAATTGCTACATGACAAAGAACTAATGGGCAAATGAGGAAGGGAATAATGAAGTAATTGACAGCCTGCATATGGCCCCCGAGCATTTAAATATCTACGCAACTAAAAGATTTTCCAGTCCTCAGCTACATCGTATAATTGAAATGGGGAAGCCTCAACCATTTAACTTTTTAGTCACAGTAGTCCCACAGGGATGATACATAAACAAACAGATATTGGGTAGCATTCCTTAAAATAATCAATAAATTACTAAAGATAGGATTTTTGCACTGAAGATTATCTTTTGAGTAATCCAAACCAGACAGACCTGACTTACCGTCTGACTCTGAGGAGCAAACATGCTCAATCATGTCAAGTCACCGTATCTTTTATTCAAGCCCCATGTGAATTATACGATACCTTTAAAAAGCATTCAAGTCTTCTGTTAAAATTTAAGGTTCAGGTTTAAATAGACATCTAGAATCCATTAAAATGCCTTGAGTAGCAAAAAGCTAGGGCTTGGATGATAAAGTGAACGATAATAATTGTAAAACCTAAAAGACATACTTGCTTCTCCCTCTCCTAAGGGGGAAAAAATCATATCCCCATGTTGATCTAATGAAGTAAGTTGACACTGGACATAGTTGCAACAATCCCCAATCCCACCCCTAAACATTATACGAAAGAAAAATACCACATGGTGACTAAAACATCAGAGCAAACGAAAACTGAATAAAGCCAAAACCACTCTTCTTAGGTGAATCTTTTAAGACAATACAAATCCAAATGGGACAATAAAAAACTCAAGCATCTCAAAGATCCCAAGAGGGTTCAATGTGACTTTTAACAACTTGATGAGTACTGATGACAGTGGAGTGGAGTTACGCATAATGTTGAGTAACCATTCTAACTCGAAAACCATAAACTAATAGAAAATATTTGACCATTAATGTGAGGGGTGGAACTAAAATTTAATGTGAGGAGAATAGATGTTAAAATTAAAAATTATATTATATTAAGGTTTATTGTCAAATTTGAAAATTTGAGGGATTAAATTACAAAAATATTTATTTTAAAGAATAAAATTTTATTATTAAATTAAAAATTTTTAGGGGCTTATTAGGTCTATGACCCTCCTAAACCTCTACATAGATCCGCCCCTGAATAGTGCTTAACCTCGGACATGCCATTTCATGAGCAAGGCCATATTTCCAATAGCATAATAAATTAATAATGAGGTTTTTTTCCCCTATTTTTATACTCTAAACTAGATGCCCAATTAGTGCAACTATACTTCTATCCTTCGATTATCAACTTCAATTGAAAAACCAATTAAACAAAACACACAAGATTTAAAAAAACAAGAATCAAGACACTAGAAAACAGATATTAAATAAAATTACTAAGGATAAAATATCATAAATTGCCAAATACAGATAAGATTTAACAACAATAAACTTTGTGAAACCAAAACACAAACAAAAACAAAAACAAAAACACAACATAACCTTTATGAAATTACGAAGTTAACATAACGTTTGTTTATTACTAATTTACGAAAACATAATAACACAAACACAAGGACCACCAACACCATTGTTTATCACAACGTCAACACAAAAATAGATAAGAACTACCAAATATAATTGAAAAAAAAAAAAATTGAATACATGCCTAACTTTCAGTCCACCCTTCAGGAGACGAATCCAAAAGAAAATTAATCAACATTTCAGTGCAAAAATTAGATTGCATGCATGAAACAACAAACTTTAATAAATAAATGTCAAGCAACAGCTAAAAATGTTAGAGATTTAAGAACCAAAAAAAACTCACCAAACAAATACCGTAGATGTTGAAAAGCAAGTGAAGACAGTGCGAATGATTGACGATGAATGAAGATGACTTAATTAGGGTTCAAATACCCAACACACTATTTGGTCTCACAATTTTCCTTTCTCAAAATCACGATTGGCGAACACTGATGTGATGAAGACAGATGAAGATGTCGTTTTCCCTTCTTTGTTCCAAGTATCTTGCACAAAATGGCGCGGTTTTACTTTTTTAAATTATTATTTTTGTATGCAAAATAGTGTTATTTTCCCTTCCGTCTCTTTTTTTTTTATTAAGAGAAAATTTTATTAAAGGGAAAAGGAGAAATAATATAAACAAGAGGGACATAAGAAGTCTAACCCTTTAACCAATTCAAGAAAGAGTATTAAAATAATATTGAAAGCTTAGAAACCCGTACATCTTACAAGATGATTAATGAAATCTATAATTAGGTAATCCATTTTGTTGTTTAAAAAGAAAACGAATAATTGCCCTTGGGGGTCATAATCACTGAGTGAAATTATCAAATTGAAACATAATATTTGTTAGCCTATTAACGACTTGATTATTTTTTCGAAAAGTGTAATTAAACCTAAATTGTAAAAGAGATATGTAATCTTTATAACAATCCCATCGATTGTAAAGTTTTCGCGAAAGAGAAGATTGAGGATTAGAAAGTAGTTAGATAACCAGGGATGAATCACATTCTAATATGATATGGTTCCACCTCTATTATAGGCAATTTCTATAGCTAAGATTACACCTATTATTTTTATAAAATAGGTTGTTTTAGTTTATAAAGGACATGAGAAATAGCCTAAAAAGGATCCTTGCTCATTTCTAAATATGCCCCTATAAGCTGTTTTGCCTGAATTTCCTTTTGATAGACCAAATGTATTGATTTAATTCCAGCCATAAGGAGGAAGGTTCCAAAATAAGATTGAAATTTTTTATGCTCGTCTCAGCTTAGAAGAAATATCTAACTGATCTGAGATAATACTGTCTTCCCAAAAGGATATATAACCTAGACAAAAAGTAATAAAGTAATGAATATGTTAGGCAATCCACTTTCACACCATCCTAACTCAAACATTTCTTATCAAACCTTCGATAGTTTCGGCATTTTTAAATCAAATAAAATAAATATGTTGTTGACAACTGCCAAATATTTAGGAGTTGAGGACTAAAAGACTTGGATAAGATAATTTTCCATAACTCCATCATGATGGATGAAATCCAAGGAAGATTTTGTTTGAAAAGCTGCATAAATCATCTCCAAATTTTTGGACTAAAGGGTAAGAGACAAATAGATGGTCTGCTGATTGAGAAGCAAAAAGACAAAAGAAATATACTGTCATAACGCAAATGCCACGAGACCATAAAACATCATCAATGGAAAAAAATGTCTATAGTAAGGGCCACATGAAGACTGAAATTTTGGGCTAAAAAAACCATGCCAACAAGATTGGGTGGTAAAGTCAACAACCATATGATTATTCAGAAAATGATAGCTATCTTTAAAAGTTAAAGACCCATCTTTGGCAGAAGTCCAAATTAATGTATCATGCTTATTTTTAACTGGAAGAATAACATCATTTATCATATTCTTTAAACATTGAAAGGCTGAATAGAAGGAATAAAAAATCTTCCATCGACCATCCACAATCACATCTTTAACCTTACAATTCAAGCTTGTAAATTTGAGTTACCCATGAATGGATTGTGTTGGAAATTGGTGATTCAACAATCTTGGTTGGACAAGAATTGAGATGAATATCAAAGTGGAGAGTCACAAGAAGTCTAGAACGTGTAGGACACGTATGGAGAAGTCTAGGACGTGTGGGACACGAAGGGGGAAGTGAAACGGGACTTGAAGACACGAAGGAAACTAAGAAATCGCGAGAGCTTCTAGCACCGCGGCGCTCAAAACAGAAGACTAGCACTGCAGCGCTGGGTTCCCAGCGCCGCAGTGATGGGCGCGAGAAGGGCCAACGCTGCAACCCCCAAGGATGAGCACCGACTCCCCAAACGCGTCAGGATGTCCTTTTTGGTTCGGGATTTTAAGTTTTAGAAAGTTTTGAACTTCTAAAATAAGTGGACTCTTATTCCAACAAGGAATAGGATTTGTAGGCACGAAATACACCCTATATAAATACTTGTAAACCCTTGTTTAAGATCAAGCATCTAAGGTTTCAAGATGTAACCATAAGAGAGAATAGATGAGCTAGGTAGGTATTAAGTGCGTGGTGTACTAGGGTGTAACCTTGGGAGGTGTTTTCTTCTTTAGGTTCTTTGAGTGAATAAAAGAGAAACACTATAGATCCTTTTGGCTTAGATGCTCGGGCTATTCTTGTGTTTCTTGTAAAAATCTCTTATGAGGAGATACTAAGAGGTCTTAGGGAGTTATAATGATCAAGGGTAAATGCTTAAAGGTCTCTATGGGAGATACTAAGGGGACTTGTGGGATCATTGATGATGTAAGAAGATACTTAGTGATCTATTTCAATAGTAAGAAGCTAGATCATAGATCCTCCGTGGACGTAGGCAATTTGAGCCGAACCACGTATATTTTGTGTCTTGTGATTGGTTTATTTTTTTTTTTTTATCTTTATTGGTGTGTTAATCTTATGTATTCTTGCTTATGGTGTGAGTTATAGTTTTCCTACTGCGTATAGAGTAAATGAGGATATCAATGTTGTGGCTTATTTGATACCATTGAGGTATCCAATTGAAGTGCATGGCTTGATATTCATAACAAACTGGTATCAGAGCTTAGGTTAAAGCTATAAACTAATATCAGAGCTTAAGTTGAAGTTCAAACTGATATTAGAGCCATGGGTTGAAGTCTAGATTGCAGAGCATAAGCGGTAGAATCAGATTGCAGAGCAAAGGCTGTAAACCATAGGGACTCACAAATATAAGAGAAGAACAATAAGGAAGATGATTATCTAAAAGAGGAAAATATGATGGTCTTACTGGAGAGTTTTGAAGTAGAGATCACTCTTGAAGAAGACTTCCAAGAAGATGGCGTCATCTAGGTCCTAGTTAGAAGAATCATTCAGATTGGACACAAAATAAAGATGGCAAAAGAAGAACAATCAAGATTGAAGGGCGGATCCAAAAGGTGTCTAAGGCACTCAAGGGGATACTTCTAAGAGAAAGACAAAGATAGAAGGAAGGTGGATTTGTAAGTCTGTTGGATGACTAGGCAAAGACCTTGATTGCATGAGAGCTTCTGGAGGAATCAGTGTCTGATGAACGAACTATTTTTGGGATCTAGGGTAGTGTTTTCATATGAGTCATGGAGAATCGTTATTTATCAATTGGAGTAATATGGCTTATGGTAAATAATAGGGGATTGGTAGGATAAGTTTGAGACTACATAGTGAAAAAGACAAAGGAAGGACTAGGTATGAGATTTTATTCCTCATCTCATAAAGGCCTAGAGGACTCGGGATTGCTAAATCAAAATAGGGAGATTCATGGAAGACATACAGAAGGAACACTAAATGGGGAAGCAAAAGGATCGAGGGAGTGATAAAGCACAGAGGGAGGCTATGTGCTTGTAGAAAAATGCTTAGAATAAGATCAATATAGGGGTTTATGTGAAACAAACCATAAAACAGCTTTTGATATATCACTTTGTGGCAGGGGTCGAAAGAGAATGTGTGAAAAGAGTAGCAACGACGAGAATGTATTTTCACCATTAAGGGTTGTGGTTATGGTTTCTTCAGGACATAGAAGATCATAACATTGAACTACTCTAGACATCAGCATTCAGGAATCTTTAGAGACCGTAGTCGCAAGAGCCTTAGTTAAGTCAGGGACTTGACTTATAGACTATGCTAGTGAGCATTGGTTAAGGAGGGGTGACGGTGATTAACTTCATAGGAAGAGATTTTGAATAAAGGAGGGGATTTGTTAGAAAATTGGTAATTCAACAATCTTGGTTGGACAAGAATTGAGATGAATACTAAAGTAGAGAGTCACAAGAAGTCTAGAACGTGTGTGACACGTATGAAGAAGTTTAGAACATGTGAGACACGAAGGAGGAAGTAAAATGGGACTTGAAGACGCGAAGGAAATGAAGAAATTGTGAGAGCTTCTAGTGCCGCAGCACCCAAGGCTGAGCGCCGCGGAGCTCAAAACAGAAGACCAGCACCGCAGTGATGGGCGCGAGAATGGCCAACGCTGCAGCGCCTGGGGACGAGCGCCGCAGTGCCTAGACGCGTCAGGATGTCCGTTTTGGTTCGGGATTTCAAGTTTTGGGAAGTTTTGGACTTCTAAAACAAGTGGACTTTTACTCCAAGAAGGAATAGGGTTTGTAGGCATGAAATACACCCTATATAAACACTTGTAAACCCTTGTTTAAGATCAAACATCTAAGGTTTCAAGATGTAACCATAAGAGAGAATAGATGAGCTACGTAGGTACTAAGTGCATGGTGTACTGGGGTGTAACCTTGGGAGGTGTTTTCTTCTTTAGGTTTTTTGAGTGAATAAAAGAGAAACACCATAGATCTTTTTGGCTTAGATGCTAGGGCTATTCTTGTATTTCTTGTAAAAATCTCTTATGAGGAGATACTAAGAGGTCTTAGGGAGTTATAACGATCAAGGGTAAATGCTTAAAGGTATTTATGAGAGATACTAAGGGGACTTGTGGGATCATTGATGATGTAAGAAGATACTTAGTGATCTATTTCAATAGTAAGAAATTAGATCATGGATCCTCTGTGGACGTAGGCAATTTGGGCTGAACTACATATATCTTATGTCTTGTGATTGGTTTGTTTTCTTTATCTTTATTAATGTGTTAATCTTATGTGTTCTTACTTATGGTGTGAGTTATGATTTTTTCGCTGCGCATAGAGTAAAATGGGGTATCAAGGTTGTAGCTTATTTGATACCACTGGGGTATCCAATTGAAGTGCATGGCTTAATATCCACAATAGATTGGTTTATCTAACCATTTATCAAACCAAAAGTTGATAGAAGATCCATCATAATGATCTTTTTGTCCCGTTAAGAAAAATGGGTAAAATAGATTTGAAATCTTTTAAAAGAGAAGAACAAAGATATCTTTTGCTAGCATCATAAAAATTGTATCTATTTTTTAGAAAGTTTAAAAATACTGTGTTCTCCTGAAAAATATTCCAAAGTGATTTGAGTATTTAAGCTTTATTTAAGAGATCCAACCGGCGAAGACCTATTCCCATAACTTCTCAATATGTTCATCACCGAGAGCTTTGGCTGGACTTATACTCAGTTTATTGTCAACTTTTTGGTTGGCGGTTAAAGACTTTAATGCAACTCTACGAGTTCATGAACAAAAAGGTAGAGTTTTTCTAGGCCTTTTATTGTGTTTATATTTTCGCAACTTTATTGACTTTTGTGATTTTTTTGGAAATTCCTACATTTGGATTATTTTTTTCTTAAGCATGAACCACTATTTGCGGTGGGCATATTGAGAGAAAACTGGATAGAGCCTTGTATAATTTATCATGACAGGATACTTGGGATTATAATTCATATGTAGTGCTTCCACATACCTTTTTGATTATTCTTCCTTAGTGATTAATTCAGGATCTTTTACTTCTTTTGGCCTTAGGCCCTTTTGATTCCGTTCCATGTAGACTTTGCACACGAGATTTAAAGAATTAGTACATAAAGTGTGGCATTTAGCTCCTCGTCATGGTGTTCAATGTTTATGGTTACAAAAAGATTACAGGTGCAAAATGTACGATTTGACTTTCAAATCGTCATCCAACCATTTTCGATATGTCTCCTTTTCTTCTGGGGAAGCATTATCAGCAATAGCTTGTGGCATGCGCTGATCAATAACATATCCAAGCTTTTCAGAATCTAGAACTATTCTGAGATTCATAAGCCAATTAGCATAATTTTCTGCACCTTTTAGTTGGTGCGCATCAAGGATGCGAGCTAAAGTGTTGTTTGAAGCCATTTGATCTTCACAAGATAAAAGAAAAAGATGTTAGCGGAATATTTCAATCACTAATAAATAACGTTTTAGATCATGGGTATAACAATTATACAATTTTTAATCTAAAAAATGCCCTTCCACTATTTTACGTAATCCCTTTAACCTCTCAAACGGGAAAACGATAGTTTAAGAATTCTTTAAACTATATAGTGAAAAATGGATCCCTTTGGCATTTACTTTAGCCGCACACTATAGTGATCTAGGCCTTAGTAAACCCAAAAGGTAGACAACTCTTATCAATTGCATCTCATGCAACTCTTATCAATTGCATCTCATGCAACTCTTAACACTTGATCCTAAACACATCTTATCCACACACTTTAGCGATCTAGGATAAGTGTATTCCAGATTTACTTATCAATCATTAAATATATGTTATTGTTATTAACCGCAGACTTTAGCGATCTAGGGTAATACTTTAACATATATTTATCACATCTAATGTTTAAACGATATAGCCCAAGTCACACCAATCAATCCCTCACACTTTAGCGATCTTGGAAAAGAATCGAAGTGACTTGTCTAATATCGTATTGATAAGACGGATCATATTTAACATTATCTCATAATGAAAATATTACAATCTGATTAAGAGAGATTTTATTACATACTCATTTCATCCAAATGAATAATATAGATCATTTATACATAAAGAAATACGCAATCACAACTAACCCCCACCAATAGGGCTCCCATTGTGATTATCAGCGTATTTTAATGATCACATCATGTTATAAAAACTATTGAAGTACAATACAGCAATAAAATAAGTCAAAACATGATAAATAAATTAAAAAAAAATTTCCAGAAACAGTGATGAACGCTGCGGTGCTGAAACACGATCATAAAATTAATCCGGGCGCCCAGAAGTAAGCGCCGCGGCGCTGGCCAAATAGCGGGCTGGCGCTGCAGCGCCATATATCTAGCGCCTCGGCGCTGGACATAATATCAGCCGGCGCTGCAGCACCCATATCCCAGCGCCTCAGCGCTCAATTCCAGTATGTGGGCGCCGCAGCGCTCATAGGCTGTCGCCGGGGCGCTGGCCAAAATTAGGCTGGCGCCGCAGCGACCGCTAGCTAGCGCCTCAGCGCTGGATTCTAGTATTTGGGCGCCGCAGCGCTCATATATTGTCGCCGGGGCGCTGACCAAAATTAGGCTGGCGCCGCAGCGACCGTCAGATAGCGCCTCAGCGCTGGACACTGTTACTGTGTCCGGTGCACTAAAATCAATTTTCTTCTTTTCCGGCACCCAAATCAACCGATTTAAAACATGATCAAATATCATATAAACAATTTTAAATACCAACATATCCAAGAATTCATAAAATATCAACATATTCAATCTTAAACATCAACATGCTTGAAATCAAACATCATCATGTTGTTCATCAATATAACATCAACATGTTAACTACAACAACATCAAACAGCAAACACCATATCAGCATGCTCTGATACCACTTGTTGTGTGATATGGTGTGTGATGTGTATAATTTCAAAAATTAAATACGCAACGGAAGTATTCATACATATTAAACAATATGTAACATATTCAAGCATGTTTGATCATTCAAGTACATATATATATATCTCATATATATATTTCATGCATGATATAAAATGAATAACAAATAAATAACCTACCCGGATATGAAGGTAGCTTTATAAATCTTCAAGAACTCCAAGCTTCAATTTGTTGAGCTCACCTTGAAGTGTTCCCTTGCACAATTCTAGTTCACAACTAAATCCGGTGGGATTGTGAAGCTAGAATGGCAGCCTTGAATTTCCAGCAAATGATTGTTTTAACACTTAAAACAATTTGTCCTTATGATTACTACCAAGAGATGAGAAGAATTGGGTATTTTCTATAGTTCTTTACAACTCTATATGTTGTAGCTTGGTAAGCCTTTGCATTTTCTCTCAACACTTTGAGAAAAACACTTAGGAAAAGCTCTCAATTCTCTCTCTTTTCTCCTAGAACGAATTTCACTCTATCTTGCACACATTGAACTCTTTCAATTCTTTCTTAAGTGCAAAGAAAGATTTCTCTTAGTGCTCCACCACCACTTAACCATGTTTGCCATTACAAACATTAATGTATCATATTTTTCACTCACCAATTTGATTCAACCAATTGAATCAATCTCTAGAGAGTAAATGGCATTTAATCAATGTTAAGTGGTTTTACCACTTACTTAGTGCATCATTTAAGAATTACAAAGTGGTAAACTTTCCTTATTATTAATAACAAGTGCATTCTCCATTAGTAAATGGTGTTTGCCACTTATTCCAATTAATAATAATAATTTGATTAATATATAAAATATTAATAATTCAAAACTATTTTGATTATTTACATTTACCATATATGTATTTACCAAGCAAGGGAAATAGGTAGATACATGGTAAATAATTTATGGAGTAAGATTATGTCACTTGTCAATTTCTTATTGGTTAACAACTCTTGTAAACCAATAATGTGTTTTATCTTCAATTATTGACAAGTGAATAATAAAAGGAACTTAGAAACATTTTTCATTTTGCTGAAAATTATTGGATTAATTATTCAATCCAATTCGCCGCCCCAGTGCACAACGAGTACACTTCATATTGTGAGACTCTCTAGGTCCATGCCCGATTTGTCATATGAAACTATTTCACACATCTGTGAACAATGTCCCACACACATGTTACAGATATTACAAAACGGCTCATTAGACCATACAAGTTGAGGTTATAACATATTCGTATAATCCTTCCATCATAAATATCCTAGAAGAGCGGAGATATAGATCAACACCGTCAAGTCTCCATATGCTCAACCATAAACTTATCTCTAGATTTGTATTTCAATAAATAATATCCGTAAACACTTTCACGATATTATTTTCCCAAGAAATTCTTGGATGTCTGCTTATGGCCATAAGACTTTCTGAAATACAATCTTTGAGTTGCATGATATTTTACTCACCCAATTGAGTTGATGGATCCCATATCTGTACACACCGGACTCCATGAGCATCGGACCATACCCAGCGACACCCAGCGGTCAGACTATGAAAGGTATCTGACATGTGTGGAACCAAAGTATGATGGATCACTCACAAGTCCACCGTGGCACTCAGGTCTAAGGACCACGAATACTACTCAACTCGAAAGATCCTCTATTGACGGCTTTATGGGATGTCTATTGGAGATCTTTGTGAGTCTGTTCAATATTCAGTCCTTACTGAATACTTGTATCTCTATACGAGTTTCCACTAAACTCATGGTCTGCTAAGATTAACTATCTGGACTATCTAGATATAGACATACACTGATCTATATATATATATTAAGATTTTCACTAGCAGACCCGCATTAGTGAAGGTAGATCAAGAACATTAAATTTAAGAACATATTTGCATAACAACATTTCTTAGCACCATTTGCAACCCATTGCAACTATGTCATTATTAATATATTCTTAGGTCTTTGTCTCATTTCAGACAAGGCTCTAACTTTTTAGATTTTACTAACTCTTAGTTCTGATCTAAACTCCTTTAGATCAGATCTGAACTCGTTCAGATCATACAATGTCTAAAACGTTACAAGCATCTTATCATATTTATAAATAAAATAATTAATGATATATTGAAATCATAAATGTATAAACATAAAGCAAATATTTATACATAAAAGGGATGGCACGTAAGCACAAATCCCAACACTTCTATCAAAATTTTTGGGAGATTATCAAAAGGAATGTAGTGTTTGGTATTTAACAATTTTTCAATCATAATTTCTTATTTTCTAATAGAAACTATAGTTTTATAGTTTAATATCAAAGGTGGCGGAGGCTGTCTCAATAGATCAATTTAGACCAATTGTTTTAGCAAATTTTTTTCTTTAAGATTATTACCAAGGTCATTGTAGATAGATTGGCTAGTTTGATGCTTAGGTTGGTCTAAAAGAATAAAATGGCATTTATTTGAGGCAACCAAATTTACGATTGTAGCTCTATGATTTTTGAATGCATCAATCTCTTAGATAGAAATGTGTATGATAGTAATATAGGTATTAAACTGGATATCTCTAAGACTTTTGATACCATTAACTAAGATTTTCTTCTTCATGTATTGATTAATTATAGCTTCAATTGATAATTTATCAAAAGGATTTCCATGATTCTTTATTCTACTCGTTTGTCCATTATGATTAATAGTTCTTTGATAGGTTTCTTCAAATGTGACAGGGGAGTTCGCCAAAGATACTCTTATCTCCATTGTTTTGCAAAGGATGCTTTATCTAACGGCATACAAAACTTAGTTGACAACAAGCTAAGGTTGTACAGCTCTATTCCATATTTTGTATGCAGATGACAATTTTTTTGTTTTGCAGAGGTGACAACATTTCTCTTTAATCTCTCATGAGATTTATTAAGCAATATAACATAACTTCGGATCAAATTATTAATAAAGAGAAGAGCCAATTTTTTATTGACAAGCATAGGATCCATCATAGTTAGGATATTACAAATTATTTAGGGTCCCTCAAGAAAGCTTTCTTTCGTGTACTGGTTTCTATTTTTTATGGATGCCCGTGAAGACAACATCTACAAACTCTTGCGGATAAAGCAGGTGCTAACCTCGGTGATTGAAAAGACTTACTCCCTTCTGCCTCTTAAAATGCTATCGCAATTAAATGGCAGCATTTTTGTCTTCTTTTAATTTCCGTAACTGAAATGGTATCATCTTGTCATTTTTTACTTATGACGGGAAACGACGCTGATTCATGCAACAAATTAAAAAATAAAAGTGTCATTTCAATAAAAGAAAATAAAACAGCACTGTTTTGCTGATGCAATAAAAAAATTTTCAAAGTGGAAAAAAATGCTTTTTTACTCGATTGTAGTTGTTTGACAACACTAAAAAACACACCATATCAATTTTTCTGTTACAATTTTTTTATTTATTAATTTTATCACTAAATTTTAATATTTTGTCATAAATTAATGATAGTATTTCATTAATTTTTTCTTTTTTTGATAGAAAACATCACTGCTTTTTGATAGAATATCAATTTCAAAAAACCATTTCAAATTCTATTAAAAAAATTCTATCATAAAAGGTTTGTTTTGTACTAGTATGTGCATTTGGCTGGATGAGCATACCACATCACACATGCGCCTAACTATTGAAATTCCATCACGTGCATTTAGTTTAAAAAGAAGAAAATATGATTTTTATAAGTAGTGTTATACAAATGTAATTAGGGTATAAAATTTATATCTCCGACTGATATGACTATTATTTATTAGATATTTTTTTTGACTTTTTGACTTTTTATTAATATATATAATAGTTATAC
Organism: Ailanthus altissimus; assembly: GCA_946807835.1. Classification (NCBI taxonomy): domain Eukaryota; kingdom Viridiplantae; phylum Streptophyta; class Magnoliopsida; order Sapindales; family Simaroubaceae; genus Ailanthus; species Ailanthus altissimus. The sequence continues at coordinate 24,730,111 of OX327698.1, read as the reverse complement.
AATACAAATTAACAAAAGACATATCACATACCACATTAATTAAGATACAAACTCTATATTTTAATCATATAAATATAACATTATTATTTCTCATATAAATGCTTGATTTTTAGTTATTGTATCAAATTTTAACGAAGATAATTCTCTTTATTAATCTTCAACACGTCAAAGGAGATCATCATCAAGACCCTCATATTTGGCCAAAACATCAATAATATCCCCACTACTTTTAAAATAATCATTTATGCCCACATTCATTAAGTTCTACTAGGAGTGGGCACAGGTTAATTGATCAAACTGAACTAAAAAATTCTATTTTGGTTCAATTTGGTTGGAGACAAAATCTTGATCTATTGGTTTGAACCAATTAGTTTAATCAATTTTCAGTTTGGGTAGACTCGAAAACTGATCCAATAACCAAACAATGTCAAGCCAAAATGCAACCTTTTGGCCTTAAAAAATTTAAAAAAAATCAAAAATCAAAATGTGTTTTAGCCTTAAGGGATTTTCAGTTGATTTGTTTTGAGTTCTCGTCTTTCACACACAGTTCTCACAACACTTAATACCATTCGAAGTTCGTCGAATCACGGCCCGAACCAAAAGCCGATCAAATAAGCAAAAAATGTCTAGCCAAATGTAGCATTTTGGCCTAATTTTTAAAAATAAAAATAAAAAACATGCTCAAAAATCAAAATGTGTTTTAGCCTTTATGAATATTCAGTTGATCTGTTATGAGTTCTTGTCTTTCACACATAGTTCTCACAACACTTAATACACTTCGAAGTTCGACGATTCGACCGTGACCCAAACCGAAAACCGATCCAATAACCAAAAAATGTCTAGCCAAATGCAGCATTTTGGCCAAAAAAAAAAATAAAAAAATAAAAAAACATAATCAAAAATCAAAATGTGTTTTAACTTTTATGAATTTTCAGTTGATCTGTTATTAATTCTAATCTTTCACATAGTTCTCACAACATTTAACACCTTCCGAAGTTCGACGATTCGACCACGACCAGAACAGAAGTTGCCTACTGTCGACCTGCGAAGCCAAACGTTCTCACTGCTCCTGCTCCCTTCTGCTGTCGTCAACTAGAATAAAAGCTGCCGTTGACCAAAACAGAAGCTGCCGCAGTTTCGCTTACCGTGGTGCCACCCACCCGCCCCTATTGCTGTCGGCAAAGGTCCAAAGCACAACAATTGTTGTGTAACTTGTGTTATATTGATTATTTTATGACTTTTGTGATTTTGTCTATAAATTTTTAATTAAAAAAAATTAAGATGGATAACTAAGCCGAATCCGAACAGAACCTGTTTCATTTAGCTCCGATTCAGTTGCAACGAACCGATCGGGATACAATGACAATGATAAATTTTCATTATAAAATCTAAATCTGAAAAAGATAATATGTGGCATTTTAGGGCAAATTTTCTCTCCTTACAAACTCTGACCACCGTCAATTTTGCAGCCAAAGTTATATTCCCCAATTTTGCAGCAAAACCTATTTATTTTTGTTTAATTTGAAAACATCGAGTTTTTCATCAAAGTTAGAACATCTTGTGGACACATTTACATTTGGTGGCATCTAGTAAATCTACTTTTATAAATTAAGAGGTACACCACTCTAATTTCATTTATCTATTTTCTTTTATTAGCATAACTTTGTGGATCTAAAATTGTTTTATTTAAGTTTTATTGTGTTGTATACTTTGATGATTTTATTTGGGTTGTTGTGTAATAGATGTCTAGTACGTGGGTTGGTAATCTTTGTTGTGTAGCGGTGTTGTAAGATAATAATTTACATGTTTTAACTTTTAAAGTTGTATATTAAATTTTAGGGAAACTATGTATGACTCTTCTTCAGTTTTGAACGTTACTTAGTCTCTGATGTTTCGTATCACAAAAAATAAATTGCTGTTACTTTAACCACTAATTCTTATTGTTTTTTTTATTGATCTATCATTCCATTACAATTTTTTTTATAAATTATTAATGTATTTTATAAAAAAATAATATGAAAATAATAAAAATAATGACATATTTATATTATGATGAAATAATAAATATTTGTTATTTTATTTCTATTTTTTCTTTTATTTTATATTTTAAAATTTTATTCATTAATTAATTTTTTAGAAGTATATTAAAATTTAATACTTTTGAGAAAGAATACATATATTATAGTTTTATTATTTTTATTACTTTTTAATAATTTTATTTCAAAAATAATAAAAAATTATAACGTAGTATTTTTTCTAATGAATATTAAATATTAATGCATGAAAAAATATTATATATTAATAAAATATAAAATATAATAAAAAAATAATTAAAATATTCATTCTTCTATCATAACATAAATATGTTATGATTTTAGTAATATTTTTAAAAACAATTACATTAATAATTTACGAAAAAATAATAATGTAAGAGTAGATTAGTAAAAAGACAATAAGAATTAGTGGATAATGTAATAGTAAAAAGTTTTTTTCTTTTGGATAATATAAAACATCAAAGATGTAAGTATGTAATGCCCAAAACAAGAAGGGGATAATTGGTCGCGACCCTAAATTTTAGTATATATTAGGAAATTTTAGGTAAGTCGATCTTACAACAATTACTTATTGTACCTAATTTCTTTTCCTTTCTAAAAGTCTTATCTAATTTTGCAATTACGACTAAAATGGTAATTTTAACTTCTAAAACCTAATTTCAGCTTTTACAAATTTTTGAAAGCTATGACTGAAAGAAAATAACCTATACATGTGTCAATTACATTACCTAATAGTCTTAAATAGTTCCATATGTATATGTTAACATTGCAGTAAAAGTTTCACATAACAAAATGAATGAGCCATTTATAAATATAAGGTTTTTAGTGGTTAGAATATAGCTACTTATAACCACTTCATCAAGTGAGTTTTCATTGTAAAATAATAACATATTACGGGTTCTATGGTAATTTGATAGATTATTTCAATATTTCATTGCTACATCATTTTAAAGATAAATAAGTCTTTTGGCACGACCTCATTTTAGGATAAATCAATCATTGGCCACGTATTTTGAAAAGTTAACGGTAGAACTTAATGGGAGAGGGGTATAGATGGCTATTTCAAAGGTGGTGGAAATGTTTTTGATGTTTTGACCAAAGTATGGGGTCTTAATGATGATCTCCCTTTGTAAAAGAAATGATTGAAAAGGAAGAAAATACGAGTGATAATCAACGAGACCTCCACGAATCCACAATGCTCTAACCGTTGTTGTCCCTTGTTAGGCCGATTTCATTGCTTCAATTTCGATCCTAAAATTTCTTTTGCCAAAGTTGCCATGCTTTGATTCCGAAGAACTTGGCAAAAACTGTTCAAATCTTAGCGAAATTTTCTAATTTGACCACTTTTTTAATAAAATTTTTTATTTGAGCATAGTCAAAATCTGTTTACTTTAATAATTAAAGACATATGAATTATTTTTTTTGTCTTTATTTGTGTAATTTACAAAAAATATATATATTTTAATTAATTTAATCAATAAATTAATTATTTACATATTATAATTTTTTTAAAAATTATTATAAAAATCTTTTAAAAAATAAAAAATAAAAAAAAGGCAAAGCAGGCACTTAAGCGCACACATTATGCATGCACAATAAAATTTTTTATTTTTAAAATTTTAAAATAATTATATTAATAAATTTATCACATTACAAATTTCAAATCTCAAACATTTATCACATTACAAAATTTTAAAAAATTACAATAGCTACCAACAATTCAAATCTGCTAAATAATTGTCTACCAATACAATAACTGCCTCCCAACACCAGAGGAATGAAAACTAAGCTTCTTAACCTCTATCAGGATTTGAATACCAACAATTCAAATATGCCAAATAAATGTATACCAATACAATAACTGCCTCTACTAGAGTTCAATCTAGAGTAATGGGTGTATAGGTTGTGCCACTAGGGCAAGCATCTAGGTGCAATACCCTTTCTCTTGTAAAAAATAAAATAAATGTTAAAATTAATACTAATATATTAAAGCAGATAATATGAATGACTTAGAGCGATTTTTTAAGACACTTTGTAAGACACCTTTTTTTTTTTATATACATTTATCATATTACAAATTTCAAATAATTACAATGATTGCTAACAACATATTACTAATTGTAAATCTATCAAATAGTTATCTGCCAACACAATAACCGCTTCCTAATATTAGAGAAATAAAAATTAAATTCTCCAAATTTTATTAGAATTCGAACTCTAACTTAGGTCGGATGGTGTATAGACTATGCCGACAAGCATCAGGGTACTTGTAAGAAACCTTTTTAATGAGTGATCTATATAACGTTAATGTTTATGTTAATTCCAGGATCCACTTGTGATAAAATGAGTGCCTGAGTCGGCTTTGATGGTTGCAGTTACTTGGAAGACACCTTTTCATGAGTGCAAATCTAGGCTTGACTGACAAAGAAAGACATTTTGTTTTTTGGCTTTAGCTGCAACATTAGCTTAAAGAGGAAACCAAGAGATGCCATTAATCATAATATCACAATCTTGATCGCAAAAGATTCCAACTGGATAACGCAATATCGCACGCAAAGTGATATCTCAAAGCTGATGGCTTTTTTTTTTTTTTTTAAATTTTTTTTTTTCTTTTTCAGTAAACGTAAACGGAATAAGGAAAATTAATAAGTTAATCTAATTCAAGTATTCAACCAACTTGATCTCCATTGTATTCTAGTTAATTTTCAAAGCCTTGCGTCTACTTTAGGATTATTAAGTCACCCAGGATTGAAATCGTGCTTGATGTGAGTTTTATGTGGACATTACTCATATCGTATAGTGACATTTAATTAGTGTATATTTTAAGTTCCCTTACGATTTTAAACATAAATAAATAACTGTAAATCATGATACTAATTTGTGTTCAATAAAAATAATATTGGAGAATCGATCACCCATTACAAAACATAATAAAATTTATTTTAAAATTTGGTGATTTAAAATTGAGTATAGAGTTTAATTTTGAGTTAAAGACTAATAAAAAGTCAACACAAAATCGAATACGCATTGGACGTATAAGAAAATGACAAAAATGAAGAGCTAAAAGTGAGGAGAAACGAAAAAAAGTGCAAAAAGAGACATTCTCTAAGCCTTGCTGCCGTGTTGTGGTTGCATTGGCACTAGGGTTCCCACTTTTAGAATAGTCTCGTTTTAAGATGATTTGATTTATTTGAGTCAATTTTGAACTACCTAAATATATGGACTCTTATTCTAATAAAAAATAAGATTTTTAAAAATATTTTGGAGCCTATATAAAACTTAAAAAATTTGTTAATGTAACAATACATTAACAAGAGAAAGAATAGAGAGTTTAGACAACTCTATGGCGTTGAGTATGCGAGAGAGTGCCATGTGTCACGTCCCACATCGAATATAAATTGGGTGGATCTTGGGTATATAAAGGTGGGTATGCAGCATTACCTAACAGGCTAGTCTTTTGGGTCAATGGCAAGTGCCCGACTCGTGACAAGTGGTATCAGAGCAGACCCAAATTTTCATTCGTATATGGGCCCCTAAAATCTCTTCAATGGAGATTAACACATGAGATGTGGGTCCCCTATGCAGTTAGGGGGATGGGTAATACAGGCTAAGTGAACCCTAAAAATTCTGTGTCTTGAGCTCCAATAGAGATTGTCACGTAGGTAGTGAGTCCTCTATCTCTTAGGGGGATAGACAATATTAGCCAGGTTGGTTCTTGAGTTTGGGCCACATCGTGACGAGGGCATCACGTGATTGGGTGGGGGAGAATGTTACGTCCCATTTCGAATAAAAATTGGGTGGATCTTGGGTATATAAGAGTGAGTATGCAGTATTACCTAACAGGCTAATCTTTTGGGTCAATGACAAACGCTCAGCCCGTAACACATGGGAGTGCTTGAGTGTACAAAAAAACATTAATAGATCATTTGAGAGAGCTCGTCTATTATTGTATTCCTTGATTATCTCTTTTAAGATTTTTTTTGTAAACTAAATAAAAAAATTATGATCTTTCGATTTACCATACATATAGATATTTGTTGTCGAACTACGAAAATATCTTATATCTTACATGTGATTGTTTATTTTTATTATTTGTGTAATTCTTTTTAATTCTTGTTTTACTTATAAATGAAATTTTTTATATGCATTTAAGATTTTAGAGTGTTAAATATTAGTGTAAGAGATATTAAGATGTGTAAAAATTTTAATAAATAATATCATATTCAAACAAAAATCTATTAGAGAAACATAAAATATATGCCATTTCTAGCTGTTATCTATAATTTCTCTCTATTTAAGATTTAATTTGACCACTGTTGGGTAAAGAATTTAAAAAATATATATATTATGATAGCTAGTGTCCGAACTTAATATTGTTATACGAGCCCTCAATTACTAGCATAAGGTTTTGGGTGACTATAGTAATTCCATGCACAATCTATGCTTAGTAATAACTAAGAGAATCAAACTATCCAAATTCTTTGTAACGAGAACAAAGATCTCAAGATAACGAGATTAGTAATTTACCATTCTGACATCACTAATCTCCCAAGCCAGGAAGAATCATAAAACAAAATATTATTGTGACTATAATGAATATGGTACAAACCGATAAGTCTCATAATTAATCCCAAGTCTTTGGCCATATTTCATTGCCTCCAAGTAATGTTGGGACCATGTTAATAATGAAATCCTTTGTGGACCATGTCCATAAGTACTGTCACTGAGAGAGCTAAAGAACTTTTGCTTCGCTTAAGCATCAAAAAAATCATTTCGTCCTGAACTAGAAAACAAGCCAAAATGATCTATCTATTACTCAACTCTCAAGCAACAACTTCTTTTGAGATTATGTACATAAAAAGCTGACGGAGACTGAGGTTCTACTGTCTACTATAAAACCAATGCCCATACTTGTACTCTTTCCATACTAAAAAACCGAGGAAAACTAAATTAGTCAAAGCCATGAAAACCCAATATTATCTCTTACCATGCATTTCACTTCTCTTATTAATATTCCCATGTACCCCTCAACAATTTGCATGCGACAAGAGCAAGCCTGAAACAAGCCAGTTCCCCTTTTGCAACTCCTCTTTATCTTATGAAGAGCGAGCCAAGGATCTTGTTTCACACTTAACTCTCAAAGAAAAGGTTCAACAATTAGTAAACACGGCCGCAGGCATTCCCAGGTTAAGCGTGCCTGCCTATGAATGGTGGTCTGAGGCGCTTCACGGGGTCTCAGACGTTGGTCCAGGGGTGAAATTTAATGCCACTGTACCTGGTGCCACTAGCTTCCCGGCAGTCATTTTATCGGCAGCTAGTTTTAATGAGACTCTGTGGTTGAAGATGGGGCAGGTGGTGTCAACCGAGGCTCGAGCAATGTACAATCTTGGTCTAGCCGGGTTGACATATTGGAGCCCTAATGTTAACGTGTTCCGGGACCCAAGATGGGGGCGTGGCCAAGAAACGCCTGGAGAGGATCCGTTGGTGGTATCAAAATATGCCGTGAATTATGTCCGAGGTTTGCAAGAAGTGGGTGATGACAAGAATTCTTCTAACGACAGACTCAAGGTCTCGAGTTGTTGCAAGCATTATACTGCTTATGATGTTGACAATTGGAAAGGTGTTGATCGATTTCACTTTGATGCAAAGGTACATATATATCATAGTTGATTGAGGCGTGTGATCTTTTCATCTTCGGGATATTGGCATAATTAGGGATGTAACGTTGATAATCCTTAAATATACTAAGTCTCGCACTTCATTCTACAAGTCTTATGTTTTACGTTAGGTAAAATTAGTTTGATGTTATGCTTTCACGTAGCAAAAGTCAACATAAATAAATACAAGCTATTCGCCAATTTTGCGTTGTTTCAGGTGACAAAGCAGGACTTGGAGGATACGTATCAGCCACCATTTAAGAGCTGTGTAGAGGAGGGACACGTCAGTAGTGTGATGTGTTCATACAACAGAGTAAATGGAATTCCAACTTGTGCTGACCCTGACCTGCTCCAAGGCGTAGTTAGAGGCCAATGGGGTCTTGATGGGTATGTAATTGTAATTATTATCCTAATTCAAACTGAAGTGACCATATTCTTTGCTCCCAATTGAACTTATGTGGCTTTATCGGACAGGTATATTGTTTCAGATTGTGACTCTATATCGGTTTATTACAATTCAATCCACTACACTGCCACACCTGAAGATGCAGCAGCTCTTGCTTTGAAAGCAGGTTCTGTAGTTGCACTTGTAGAAATAATAATCACTGATAAAAAATGCAAAGAAGTCTATTCTGATTTTATTATACGTTAAACAATTGTACATGATTTGTCATATACAGGTTTAAACATGAATTGTGGGGATTACTTAGGGAAATACACTGAGAACGCAGTTAATTCAGGCAAGGTTGAAGAATCTGTCGTAGACCAATCTTTAATATACAACTACATAGTCCTCATGAGACTAGGCTTCTTTGATGGGGATCCCAAATCACAGCCACTTGGGAATTTAGGATCGTCTGATGTGTGTACAGATGAGCATCAGTCCTTGGCTCTTGATGCAGCAAAGCAAGGAATAGTTTTGCTAGACAACAAAGGAGCTCTTCCTTTGTCCTCAAATACCACTCAGAGCTTAGCTGTTATAGGACCAAATGCTAACGCCACTAAAGTTATGATAAGCAACTATGCTGGTATACCTTGCGGCTACACTAGCCCCTTACAAGGGTTGCAAAAGTATGTGTCCACAGTGACATATGAACCGGGTTGTAGCAATGTGAAATGCAGCGATGAGACCCTTATTGAACCTGCAACTAAGGCTGCAGCCGCAGCTGATGCAGTTATCGTGGTTGTGGGCCTGGACCAATCTATAGAAGCAGAAGGGCTTGATAGAGAGAACTTGACTTTACCTGGATATCAAGGAAAGTTGGTGATGGAAGTGACTAATGCCACAAATGGAACAGTGATTCTTGTTATTATGTCAGCTGGTCCTATTGATATTTCTTTTGCAAAGAACATTAGCAAAATTACGGGGATATTGTGGGTGGGATACCCAGGTCAAGCTGGAGGAGATGCCATAGCTCAAGTCATATTTGGAGACTATAATCCTAGTAATTACCCCCCATCCCTTTTCATTAGCAACTTTATATATCCAAACCAATCGCATACATTAGGTTTCTTTGTTTACACTAATGCTAATATATTTTCAACTGTTAGAGAGCTTAATATATACTATTGTTTGAGCCCTCACCTAAGCTTCTGTGTCAAGCTTCATAACAATCATATGCATTAATGATATAAAACCAATTTTGATCAAGAGATCTCATATTTCAAATTCTCCCACGTGATTGCATTTGTATATTTTTCTGTGTTGGGACTTAAATAACTTCTTTGTATTTCAGCTGGAAGGTCTCCTTTTACATGGTATCCGCAAGAATATGTAGATGGAGTGCCAATGACAGACATGAACATGAGAGCTAATGCCTCAGCCAATCTCCCTGGAAGAACCTACAGGTTTTACTCTGGCAAAACTGTCTATGCGTTTGGTCACGGACTAAGCTACTCATCATTCTCCATGTTCATAATATCAGCTCCTTTCACAGTACTCATCAAACAAATTCCAGGCGATATTTACCCTTCTAACGCACAAGCAATTGATACTTCCACAATAAACTGCAGTAACTCACAATTTGATGTTGTCATAGGAGTGAGAAACAGAGGGCCAGTGGCTGGTTCTCATGTTGTGCTATTGTTTTGGAAGCCGCCAAGTAATTCATCAGGAGTTGGCGGAGCACCAACTGTGCAGCTTGTTGGGTTTGACAGAGTGGAGGTCAAAAGAGGCAAGACTGAGAATGTAACAATAAGGCTGGATATGTGCGAAGGTCTCAGTCTGGTGGATAGTGAAGGAAAAAGGAACCTGGTCACGGGACAGCACTTGCTTATTGTTGGCTCTCCAAGTGAGCGCCAAGTGAGGCACCATCTCAATGTTAGACTTGCTAGAAATGGAAGTGAAGGAGGCTTTGCATCAATGTAGAATCAGCATCACCGCTACCAACAAAATATTATTTGCTACCCGTACTTGAGGTCTAGTGTTATGTAACAATATTAGCAGTTATAGCTTCTGTATAACCAGCAAAATATTATTAGCCAATAATGTTTGAGTTCTAGTGTTAATAACATAATAGTTGTAATTTTATTATATATTTTATTTTTTAAAATAATTAATATCATATAATAAGAAATTTATTTTTATAGAAAAAAATTCTCATAAAAAAGGTAATAAATTTATTCCCATATATAATCACAGAAACTCAAACTTTCATCATTTTTAAATATAGGAAAACTATAATTTGTCATTGGATCACAAAGCTCTTGTACATATTTTCTCAATTAATTCCAAGAACAATTGTGCTATACTTGCATAATTTATTTACATAATTGGGATGCAAGCACTTTCTTGAGATATTATGAGATTGAGATTAAATTTCTTTTTTTTTTTGACAACGCGGCTAGTTTAGATGGGTGGTGATGGAGGGGACCTTTTCTTGAAAAATATAGATATAGCCAAAAATGAAAAAGGACCGATGACTTAAGCCTCTTTCTTGAAGGGCGTTTCAAGAGCCTAACTCTTTATATACACAATTTTTTTTTTATATATTTTAATTGATACGTTACTAAATGATAACTATAACTTATTAGTTAATTATTTATTTTTTATTAATCTAATAATTATATAATACTAATGATAAATACATCAAATCAAATGTCACGTAAGTTAAATATAAACTTTGTAATCAGCTATTAAAGTATAACATTATTATCTTAAGAAATAAAAATTGCCCATTCTAAATTAAAGTGGGATAGCAGTGACATAGTAAAATGTTCTCGCCATCCGCGCAATTATGCTTTTTTTTGGGGGGAAAAAATGATCCAGTAGTGAAAAGCTGTAAGACTCGTAACTAATTGCAACTAATAAATGTAATTGAAGACAACAAAACCGAGATAACCTCCTTTTGTTGAAGTAAACCAGTTCTTGCATTTTTTTTTTCACAGAAACAATTAATGTTCAATAAACCCATTGGTATTCAATCCCCTCCATTTAGCAGTTTTGTGTGAATGATTCAGAGAATTTTCCATGTTCTTATGTGATAAGAAGTCCTTTTGGTTTCTTTGGACAATTAAATCATGGGTAGAATTATTTTCCTGTCAAACAAAATGGAGGAATTGATATCTGGCGTTCTCTTGAAGCTTCTTCAAGAAATGATTGTCGAGGAAAATGAATCTGATCGTTGTAAAAAACCTGTTTTGTTACAAATTAGAAGCATAATACCTGCTTTAGCAGAGGGTGATGATCTTTGGCCTAACCGGGGATTTTTATTGAAAGTTTCGGATTCTTCAGATGCAATGTATGTTTCCTTGCCTTAAGAACAAGATAACATGGTTCTATGTAACAGATTACAACTTGGACAATTCATTTACGTCGCAAAATTAGATGCAGCATATCCTGTACCAATGCTTAAAGGCATTAAGCCTGTTCCTGGCTGGCATGATTGTACAGGGAGCCCTAGAGATCTTTCCATGGAGTATTGGGAAAGATTTTGTGGGGCAACTGAAATAGAAGAATGTGATAATGAGAAGAGAAATCCAAGAGAAAAATTACACTCTCCAAATGCTTCAAAAGCTTGCGAAAAAAAAAACATAATCCGTGCCGAGGAAGGGCTGAGTTGCACAAGAAAAGGTGATGCTGAGAGGGAGAAATTGCAGTAGAACGAGTGATATTGATCAAGATTGTATTATTAGCGATTCTGAAACGGACAACTTAACCTTATCTTTGGGATTTGCAACCGGGAGAAGAAGTTGGAATGGTCCAACAAATTTAAAATTTGGAGAAGTTTCGGACTCCATTGTTATCAAGCACCAGATCAAGCCAGTTGGCACCACTGCTAGTGGCAGAGTTTGTGTAAGCGCCTCAACATCTGTTTTGTTTGCATATAAGGTAGTGGCAAAGTTTATTATTGCTTCAAGGTTCACTATGGATGATTACTCAAATGATTAATTCACATAAGCAGAAAGGGCTGGAAAATTGGTGGGTAACAAAATTTGGCTGCAAATTTGGTATTCAATCAGATTCAGTATGTTTGGAAAATCTATCCATTTTGTTTTTTTTTTCTCCTTTTCAGCTAAATCAAAATATTATTACTGTGAAAATATAAAGTAAAATGAAAATTGGTAAAGGTGGATTTTTTTTTATGTTAGCATTTAGGTGTGTTGAAATTTGGTGATTTAAAATTGAGTTTGAGTTAGAAACTAATAAGGGGTTGATATAATATTGAGCACGTGTTGGATGTAAGGGACAAAAATAAAAAACCGAAAGCAAGAAAAGGCTTGAAATGCACGTGAGAAGTGAGGAAGGGTTTAAAACACATATAGGAAGTAGCTCAAGTGTTAAGGCAGCTGCCTCGAGCAAGCCAAGCCATGGTCCCACATGGGACAAAGGTTGGGCACCATGGCCCAACCTTGGCTTGGTTGCGGTGCCAAGTCATTTAATACTTTCTGCTTTTATGAGTTTTTGACTTTTTAAAGCAGGTTTTGGATTTCTACGCATGGATTCTTATTTCAATTAAAAATAAGATTTTTATAGACGTTTACAAGCATATATAAACCCTTGTTAACTCATTAGTGAGGGTGTTTATCAAAGAGTGTATCAATGCATCAACAAAAAACTATAAAGAGTTTAGACATATCTAGAATGCTAGGTGCGCATAAGAGTGCTATTGGAGTGTTTGAGTGCTAAGTGTACAAGAGAGCACTGATAGATCCTTTTTGAGAGTTTTTTTTTTTGATATATTTCTTGAGAGTCTCTTGTTTTAGATATTCGTGATCTTGAGTTCTTTGTGAATTGAATAAAAGAAATTAGGATCTTGTGATTCATTGTAAATATAAGCATTTGTGCCGAACCACATAAATATCTTATGTATTGTATGTGATTATTTATCTCTATCATATGTGTGATTCTTTTTCTATTTTTGTTTTACTTGTGGGAGAAGTCTTTCGTAAAGCGCTTAGGGTTTTAAGGTATTAAATACTAATTATAAATGTATATATGGCACGTAAAAACTCCCAACAAGGTATAATTCAGCAGTCAGTGTGTTGAGAATGATGAATCATCATTGCAGTGATACTAATAATGCATTTAATATGAACATTATAGTTAATAGACTGAACATTAAAGTTTTTTTTGTTGTTGAAGTTGCATATCACAGTTTGTAGTTATTTGTTTTCTTGTATACTTGCACTCTTTTAGCACAGTGGAATTTTTTTTTTAGCTTTATGATTTTCTTTAATTGCAAGTTCCTTCAGTCTATTCCCTTAGTTATGAAAGCTTTGATGAAAATTTCAACTCCAAATGGAGAAGAAAAGACATCAATTTAGCCACAAAATCAATTAAGAGTTTTAACCAGAGAGCCTCTTTATAAAAGAAAATGATGCATAATCTTTATATTCATCAATGAAATCTAGCTCATTCACGGATAATAAATAGGTTGAAGTTGAGATATCAAAGGATTCATTACTGTCAAACTGAATTGGTCCACTAATCACCTTGTGGATTAAAAAATCATAACATAAACTTTGGAACACTGTCATATTAACTTAGCCCTGAGAAAGAACAAGATCGTTCTATTACGCATTTAAGTAGGAGTATGTTGCATAAAGGGGAACATCTAAAAAATTTGTTAAGGAATGTAGAAGTCAATGATTGCCTAAAATCTTGGATATCATCTAAATTAGACAATCAATAATTGTATAATTTACTTCTTATTTTATTCTCATTTGTATAGAAATAAATCATAGGCATTTATAGTATATAGGCTAATGTTTAGGAAGAATTCTAGCTATTGCATTGTTTATATCTCTTCTCATATTGTCAATAGAAGACACATAGAAATTCACTATTTTCATGGTATCAGAGCAACAATGCTCATGAACCTTCTTCTTCTTCCTTTCATCAAATACAATAATCATCCTTCTTCTAACTTATACACTTGGTAGAGAAAGATAGTTAAATAACCCAAAACTCAGCCAAGCCTGAGACTGACAAATATGATAATCAAAATGACCCTTTTTATCTTCATTATTCTGACCACTCCAGACTCATGCTCATCATGCAATTACTGAATGAAAAAAATTACAGCATCTAAAGCCGTGACATGCTCATGGCTCTCAGTATCAAAAACAAAGAAGGCTTCGTCAATGGCACCATCAAACAACCATCAGAGACTTTTAACACAAAACTCCAACAATGAAGGCGTTGTAATAATCTTGTAAAAGCATGACTTTTTAATTCAATCTCGCAAGATATTGGAGCAAGCATAATATACAATGAAAATGCTCTTAAAATATAGTTTGATTTAAAAGACCATTTTTTATGTATTAACAATGTTCTTCTTTTTCATGTTGAAGAGGCTATTCATGATTGTAAACATCACAACATGACAATTAGAGCTTATTACACCAAGCTTAAAAGCCTTTGAGATGAATGTAATGTACTATGTTGCATTCCAACATGCATATGTGGCATTATGAAGGAAGTTTTGCAATTCCAACAAACTCAAAAGACCATAAAATTCCTTATGAGACCTAATGAAGTGTATGCTGCTGTTCGAGGATAGATTTTGCTTATAGATCTACTTCCCACTGTCAACAAAGCTTATTCACTCATCCTTTAAAAAGAGAAGCAATAAGGAATATTGAAAGAGTCACAACATTGGCTGAAACCTTAGCCTTTACTGTAAAGAAAAACTCACAGAACTCTGAGAAGTTCTTCACACCTAAAAATTCTCATCTAAAATGCGAAACTTATGACAAAATTGGGCACACTTTCGAAACATATCGAGCACACCTCAAATGTGACTATTACGGATGATAATGCCACACAATTAATGCCTGTCAAAAGCTACAAAAGGTGAATTCTACAAGCAATAAAATTGATCAACGAGAGCGTATGAACTTTTCTCCTAAGGCTAACTATGCAGATGCCAATTCACAAGACTTTGGCACCAATTCCTTGATCATCTATCAAATAAGACTTTTCGTTTACTTTTTCATTCAACTAGAAACATCAAATTTTGCAATATTTTTGATTGTGTCAATTTGCCCATTGGCTAAACAAACCTATTCTCCATTTTCATTAAGTCATATTCACACAAAAGCACATTTTGAATTAATTTAGGGTATTGTATTTCTTCTTTTATTAGGCACGATATTTTCTTATCGTTGTTGATGATTATACTCGTTGTACATGGACTTATTTGATGTACACAAATCAGAAACTCCAGGATATATAACTATATTCATTAGTTTTATTGAAACGCAATTTTTTTTAAAAGTCAAAATTCTTAGAAATGACAATGAACCTATATTTACAAAGAAAAATTTTTATTTGGACAAAGGGATCATTCATCAAACTAGTTGTGTTTCCACTCCACGACAAAATGAAGTAGCCGAGAGAAAACATCATCACCTTTTCAATGCAGCCCAATCCTTATTATTCCAAGCCAACCTGCTCAAGAGATTTTAGAGAGATGCCATCTTAACTGCCACCTATCTCATCAATCGCACTCACACTCTTATCCTTCAAGGGAAGACACATTTCGAAATGCTTTTTCATAAACAACCTATATATGATCATTTGCGTGTGTTTGGATGCTTATGTTTTGCCTCCGCACATCATCTTCATCATAAAAAATTTGATGCTAGAACCATTCAATGTCTTTTCTTGGGTTATAAAAAATGATATAGGGTTTATAATCTCTCAAATGGTAAAGTATTTGTTTCACGTAATGTTATCTTTTATGAAGATAGTTTTTCTTTATCATCTTTCGCAGCAAACTCACTTTTATTGCCCAACTTTTCACCAACATATAATGATGATGACAAATTTACTCTATACTTTTCTTCCAACACTAAAGTGCTTCCACCCCGATTATATACCTCAAGAAGAGATTTCTCATTTTCCAACAATGAAACTACTTCACAAGCCATTCCTCAGCTTAAAACTGAAGATTAATCCATTTCATACTAGTCTTTAAACTATCCATCACGGTCAAAACTCAATATGAAAACACCTAGTTATCTTCAAGAGTATCATGTTGGTGTTTCTTTACCTTCACGGAATGTCCCAGCCTTTAACTCGGCCTTGGTCAAAGCTATAGGTATCACCAACCCTTTATCCGATGTTCTTTCATATGATAAGTTATCTCTCAAGCACCATAGTTTCACTATTTCTCTTTCAATTGAAAAAAAAACCATCCGCATTTGCATAAGCAATTTGTGATCATAAATGATGTCTTGCCATGTAACAAGAAATTGATTCTCTCAAAGCTAGTAAGACATAGACCCTACAACTATTACCTCTTAGAAAGAAGTCGGTTGGATGAAAATGGGTTTATAAGATCAAAATCTATCCCATTGGCATTGTAGAATGCTATAAAGTTAGACTGGCAGCAAAAGGTTACAACCAACTCGAAGGGCTAGATTACTGAGAGACTTTTGCTCTTGTTGCAAAGCTTATGACAATTTGCCTTCTTCTTATCGTAGATTCATCTCAAAATTGGCATTTCCATCAACTCGATGTCAATAATGCCTTCCTACATATGCATCTTGATAAAGATGTTTACATGTCTTTACCTCTTGGTTTCGGACGAAATAGGGAGACACGACTCTATAAGCTTCATAAATCATTATATGGCCTGAAACAAGCTTCTCGTCAATGGTTCATTAAGCTCTCATTTGCTCTCAAGAAAGCAAACTACATGCAATCCAAGTCTGACTATTCTCTGTTCGTCCGATCCCAGAATGGTAAATTCACTACTCTTCTCATTTATGTAGATGATATTATTCTAACAGGAAATAATCCATAAGGTATTGAAGACGCCAAATTATTCTTAAAGAATCAATTTAAATTGAAGGATTTAGTACAACTGAAGTATTTTTTGGGTATAAAGGTTGCATGATCTAAAAAGGTATCACTCTTTCATAACGAAAATATGTTCTCGAGATTCTTGAAGATATTGGTTATCTTGGTACAAAACAACCTCTTTTCCAATGGAACAAAACTTATCTCTTAGTAAGTTTGAAGACGACTATATCAGTGATCCATCCTCATACCGAAGGTTTATTGGGCAGTTAATTTACTTAACCATCACACGACCTAACTTGGCATATACATTCCATGTCTTAAGTTAATTTATGGATAAACTGCAAGTACCACACTTAGAAGCAGCTCATCGTGTCTTACGATATGTGAAACAAACACTAAGATAAAAAACATTCTTTTTTATAAATAGTCCAATTTAACTGAATGTCTTTTGTGATGCAAATTGTGTTAGGCGTCGTGACACTCGACGATTAGCCACTAAGTATTGTATATTTCTTGGTAGCTCTTTAATTTCGTGAAAAACTAAGAAGCAAACGATAGTATCACAGTTAAGCGCTGAAGTTGAATATCAATCCATGGCAACAATTTGTTGTAAAATTACCTAGTTAAGAATAATTCTACAAGAATTGACATTAAGAATTCACATCCTGTTAATCTATATTTTGACAATCAGGCAACACTTTATATTTCTTCAAACCCAGTCTACCATAAACATGCAAAGCATATAAAGATTGATTATCATCTTATACGAGAGAAAGTTCAAGAGGGAGTGATCAAGATGACTCATATACCTATATTAATCAACAATTGCATAATTTACCTTTTATTTTATTCTCATTTGTATGGGATCACATCATAGATATTTATAGTAAATAGGCTAACATTTAGGAACAATTCTAACTATTGCATTATATATATTTCTTCCCATATTGTCAATGGAAGACACAGAAATTCATTCTTTTCAAAATTGATTTGTTTACATTGTTCCTCCAACATTTAGATTTGTTTTTAGTTGATAGTTATTATGCACGTGCAGAGATCCTTGAGACTAGCCTTTCTTGAGTTTCACAGGTCTGCTACTTGCACCCTTTGGCTGCTTTTTTATCAGCTCCTTGATCGGCTAGAAACAAGCTGTTAAGAACGTAAGAGTGATCAAGGACCAACAAACTTCCATGACATAGCCATAAATTTCGTGTCCGGTCAAGCGATTAACTTTGACATCTCGTATTAATGTATATTCTACTAGGAATTTAATTTAGTGTCTTACCACATAGGTGCTATTAAGGATCAGTGGCTGGATAAAATTTATGGTTGAATATATAGCTTGCTATTAGTTTCTCTTATATGGCTCCTCTTTCCTCTTCTAAAATTTGTCGTCTTGTAGTCCTTTCTGTTCCTGATATATTATCAATGCATGTAGCTCTCTCGATTCCTACATAAAATCTTGTCTGCACCTTGAGAAACATCTTTTTCCGAACATTCAATAACTTTAGCTGCCTATCCGTGTCTTATGCAATTTAGATTTGTGACTGATATGCTTACTCATCAAGTGTCTCCATCTCACTTTCACATTCTCGCATTTTCAGCACATACTCGGAGCTTCAGTCAGTCAAGAGGAATGATGTTCAGCAGCCATCAGTGGGTAAATGTTTTGATTTTCAAAAGGACTTGGCACAGACCAAATTAATTCTGCAGTCACCACTCCAAGAAAAGCAACTGACATTAATCCAAATGACCTTGGATCCATCAGAGAAGTGCTTAAACTCGGATTGGACAGAAAAAAGAATGCTACATCTTGGATCAAAGCAGCTCTGGCATCCGATCTTACCCCAACCGCTGCCCCTACCAAAAGCAAGGGGCCTTCTTCGGAGGCCACCAATGCAGACGAAAAGTCAAGTAGCAAAACAAGTTATGGTGTTAGAACAAAGGATAAACACATCATTAGAATGCAAAAGAGCAATGGTGAATTAAAAGTTGGATTGGCGGAAAAGAAGGATAATCAGCCTGATTGGGTCAAGGGAAGTGCTATATACCCAGCTTCAGACTGGGCACGGCCCCTGCATGCTGAATGTAGAGCATGGTTTTTATCTTATACTGAGAATTATTTGGATGACTTGGATTCTGAATCCATTTTCAAGCAGTCTGATAAGCAAGTAGCTGAGAAGATGTGCCAGATCAAGAGAGTTATGCAAAAGGGATGGAGATAAAAGACATTTCTTCATTCAAAAGACTCTGAATTAGAAGCCTATGGGAGAGTGAAGAACAAAATATATGGGATATTGATAAAGCAGGTTGAGAGAACTATATAGCTTTGAACATATAAATGGAATAGCTGGAGGTTGAAAATATAGAAAAATTAACAAAACAAATCTAAGTGTATATGTTAATAACATTGAGTTTTCTGTACGGAAATGCAGTAGAGAAGATTGATATGCACAGTGACATTTGTAGCAGAGATGCAAATAGTTTCCATTTTTTTCTGCATCTCTTTTGCTAGATGCAGAGATGTAATAAGAGATCACTTGATTTACATTATTTGTAATTTATTTGAATATAATTTTTACTTTTTATTTTGGAGATTGTAAGTGTAATTTATTCTGAAATTTAAATATTATTGTTATTCTTACATATATTCATATCAATAATGAAAGAAAAGCTTATTTTGTTCAGTTGGTTTTCAACCTGATTTCGAGAAAAGGGTGGCTAACAAAACGTTTAGTCAGTGTAAGCTAACTCGAAATCACCATATTGCCCCTCCACCTAACGGTCCAACCTTATTATACTCGATGGACAATTTTGGTACTCCAATAATTTTCCCTCTAGTAAGATTTGTTTTCATTATAAAAAGACTTTAAAATAAAATTTTATCCATTAGATTAAATTATCTCAATTCTCACATGGAATTTAAGACGTTGATTATTTTTTTTATTTAACAAACTTTTACTAGTCTGATGAATCAGTACAGTCTTCCAGTTCTCACGCAGTACACGTTTTATCACATCTTCATCGTCAAAATTAGCAAAATAAACAGCAGCAGCATCATCAGATTGTTATTGTTCTAACAATAACTGAAGCTGAAAGCTACCCACTTCGATGTTCTAATCTAGTTACTTGATCTAAAGCCAAAACACCCTAGCAAATCTTTGCCAATTTTTTATATTCTTTTTGGTCCGACAATGGAGTTACGGGACTCAATAAGCTTGAAACTCTTTCTGGGGTTTCTAGTTATGTCCTTGCATGTGCATAATTCGGTGTCGAGATTCGTCGTCGAGAAGAACAGTTTGATGGTCACGTCTCCGGAGAAGATTAAAGGGTCTCACGACAGTGCGATTGGCAACTTTGGGATTCCGCAATACGGGGGAAGCATGGCGGGGACGGTGGTTTATCCAAAGGATAATCAAAAGGGCTGCAAGGGTTTTGATGATTTTGGGATTTCGTTTAAGTCCCGGCCTGGAGCTTTGCCCAGTTTCGTTTTGGTCGATCGTGGAGGTAACCTTTTCATTTCTTTGTGTAATTTATATATATATATATATATATATATATATAATTTGTTGGTATTTGTTTAATTTCAGGGGTACTCTTTTGGTTGTTTGGATTAATTTGATTGGTTTCATCATGTTTGAGGATAAATTGATTCATTTGTGGTTGATTAGGATCGTGCCCTATTTGATTATTTAGATTGAATAGATTTTTTTTAGCTTGTTTTTAGTAGTTTTCTCAGGTATGAGCTTCTATTGGTCTGTTCTTGGTTGATTAAGAAGGTATCGATTTGTTATCATGGATCTTCTATGGTTGTTCTAAGCTGGTTTTGTAATTTGGGAGGTAATTTTTTTAATTACTTTGGTTAATTTGCTTGTTTTTAGGAGTTTTGAGGTTTAGTATGGCTGATGTTGGAGGTAAAATCTTTTTTTATTTTTTTAAATCAATTTTCTTATTTTGGGCTTTAATTAGGTGAGGTATTAAGTAATTTTTGGCATGCTTGGTTGTTGCTGTGAGGTTTGAGGTTTTATTGGTTTGTTTTTGTAGATTGATTTAGATGTAATGGGGGAGGTACCATGTGGTACTTTCAGAGTAAATGTTTTCTTATGTTCAAGGTCAAATTGGTTATTTTGGTATTAATTTGGAACAAACTGCTTGCTTTTTGTTAATTCTAGTCATTTCTGCAGTTTTTTTAGTTCTCTTTACTATGCTTTGTGGTGGCATTTTTTTTAATTAAGTTCAGTGGTTGTGATGGTTCTAAATTTGGCTGGTTGAGATAGTCATGTCAGAGTTCTTTGTTAAGAGCTCCATCATGTCAAGTGTCTGTAATAGTTCTCAGCTTGGCTGGTTCATTTGATTTAAGTGCGTTCGGAATTTATTCTCCACTTTGATAATTTTCTGTTAACTCTGTGACTCTGGCTGGTTGTTTTTCTTGGAATTAATGCTTCGTTATGATTTACAATTGAAAAGGGAAAAAGAGAAAAAGGATTACCTGCATCAAAGTTTAACTATGGTATTAAAATTTTCTATTATCTTGGGACATAGTTCTTTTGCTAGATCACTATTTTATATGTTCTTTCCAGATTGCTTCTTCGCCTTGAAGGTCTGGAATGCCCAGAAGGCTGGTGCCTCTGCAGTGCTTGTCGCAGATGACATTGAGGAAGCATTAATAACCATGGACACACCTGGAGAGGATATTTCATCAGCAAAATATATTGAAAACATAACAATACCATCTGCACTTATTGAAAAAAGTTTTGGTGAAACATTAAAGAAAGCACTCAGTGATGGGGACATGGTCAATGTGAATCTTGATTGGAGAGAAGCTGTTCCTCACCCTGATGACCGGGTGGAGTACGAGTTATGGACCAACAGCAATGATGAATGTGGGGTTAAATGTGACATGCTGATGCAATTTGTGAAGGATTTTAGGGGTCCAGCACAGATACTTGAGAAAGGTGGCTACACTCAGTTCACTCCCCATTACATAACTTGGTATTGTCCTCAGACATTCACCTTGAGCAGGCAATGCAAATCACAGTGCATCAACAATGGAAGATACTGTGCCCCTGATCCTGAACAGGACTTCAGTTCAGGCTATGAAGGAAAAGATGTTGTTCTTGAAAACTTAAGGCAACTATGTGTGTTTAAAGTAGTAAATGAATCCAACAAGCCTTGGGTATGGTGGGACTATGTAACTGATTTTCAAATCAGATGCCCCATGAAGGAGAAAAAATACAACAAGGAATGCGCTGATGCTGTTATCAAATCTCTTGGTAAATAATGTCATTTATTCTGCTGATTTTCAGTTAGTGGCCATTCAGAGGATGTTAGTTATTTATGATGAATAATCTTTAGATGTTCATGGGATGTCTGGACAGGGCTTGACGCTAAAAAGATCGAAAAGTGCATGGGTGATCCAAATGCTGATGCTGACAATACTGTTCTTAAAGCAGAGCAAGATGCCCAAGTAATTGTCTCTTATTATGCCCTTATATTCAATAAATTTTGGCATATTTTTGTATTTTATGGAGTATTAGGCACTTGTTGCAATGCTGCGTCTTTCTTAGAAATTTTCAGTTCAAATTTGGTGATCGTAGTTCAGTTTTTGTATAACCAATTGACCAAGCACTTTCCTTAGATTGGGAAAGGATCAAGAGGGGATGTTACCATATTGCCAACCCTGGTTGTCAACAATCGTCAATATCGAGGTTTGTAAGTGATTTTATGTTTGTTTAGATAAAGATTTTTGGACTTATTTTCCCTTCTAAAACACATGGTTGCAGGAAAGTTGGAGAAAAGTGCTGTCTTGAAGGCCATCTGTTCCGGTTTCGAGGAAACAACCGAGCCAGCTGTTTGTTTGAGTGGTGGTAAGTTTTTTGTTTTCTTTTGGTGCTAAGAGGAAGGAACCATAACTATTTGGGTCATATAGTGGTCATTGTCTGGTGAACCAGTAGAAGTCTCAAAGCTGCTAAGCATAGGTTACTAGTTTGAATCTTGAGAGTGGAAAAGTTATATCATGTTGACCCTTCTTTTGTGGGAGTTGGAACTTCACTATGTAGAGTCTTAACTGTTGGAAACATATTTATTTTGAGGATGAGTTCTTGAATGGGGAATCTTTTTTTTTTTTTTTGGTGTGGCAGATATGGAGACAAATGAATGCTTGGATAATAATGGTGGCTGCTGGCAAGATAAATCAGCCAACATCACAGCCTGCAAGGTATAAATCCAAACACATTGGTTGGAGAAGTTCTAGTTTCTTTTTTGGTGTCATTCTACTTAATCTTTTTTATTCATTTGGCTGAATGCTTGATTTGTTTATGCTCCTGTATGCTCCTTACAGGATACATTCCGTGGGAGGGTATGTGAATGCCCCCTGGTTGATGGTGTGCAGTTCAAAGGAGATGGCTATAACCACTGTGAAGGTAAGATTTGTTGTGTTACAGCTATACTTGTTTAAAATCTATTGAGAAGAAAAAAGTTAATCAGATGAATGTGTTGCTTGAAAAGGATCCTTTCATTTCGATTCTCTGAGTTTAAGGTTTTCAGCTTAGTAAATGAGGGAATGAATGTTAATGTGATGAATACTTGTGGGTTTTTTTTTTTTAATGTGATTTACATTTGGAGAAATTTAGAATTCTAGCTGATGGCTATTATTACTAAATAAATAAATAAGATCTGTGAGAAAGGGTTGCTTAAGAACTACTGACTGTAAACCATAGCAGTTACAGTCACCCAATGGAAACATTCGCCTTTACAATGAAGATGATGTCTAAGCACAAATTTATTTGGTGGTTTTGATAGAAAGAACTTGGAATGATGATCATTATTTGTTCAAGGAATAAATTTTTTAATGAGATGATGGACAATAAATTAGGACTAATTGCCTGGGATATAAGGGGATTTCTCTTGTGTAGGTTGTAATAAGGGCAGAGCTAGAACATTTGCAGTCTACACTTGATCTCCAACATTGAGCTGGATAGTTTTGGGAGGAATCAAAAGTTGTATTGTTCAATATAATCAAATTATAAGGCAACTAGGATCCCTGGCATAGTAGTTAGAAGGATGGGTTTTCGTGTTTAAATTTTGTTCTTCTGGCCCACGGTTGATGTTAAGCATTGACATGTTGTTAGAATTTAGCTATGGCATTCGAGAATTCGTGCTTCAGGTCATATATATTCTGCACAATGAAGAGGAGCTCTGGTGCTTCATCCTCATTTGGGTTTCTGGGATTGTATCTTCAGACACTTCATTGTCGTTGTTATAAATTAAAGTTTCCCTTTTGCTTGCAGTGAGCGGACCTGGAAGATGCAAGATAAATAATGGTGGCTGTTGGCACGAATCTAGGGATGGGCACACTTACTCTGCTTGTTTGGTCAGTGATCTTCTCTTCACAAATTCTCTTTATTTCCCCACCCCCAAAACCTCATAATGTATTTGCACACCATCCAGAAGTCAGGTTCACATTCTCTTCATTCTTTGAACAGGATTCTGGGGATGGGAAATGCCAGTGTCCTCCGGGGTTCAGAGGCGATGGTGCCAAAAGCTGTCAAGGTGAGACAAAGTCCCATGATTATCTTCTTTTATTATGCTTTTGCCAAGAGTGGTACTTCAGTCTCATTGCAAATTTATTTGATTAAGAGTGGTACTTCAGTGTCTCATTGCGAATTTATTTGATTAAGTGGCGGTATAAATGTATGCCATGAAAAGAATCATAAGTCTAGCAGTTTGCAATAGAATTTGCATAGCCAATTTATGTATCACTTCTGTTGTGGAAATTAAACTAATGAGTAGAAGTAGCCATGACATATAAGGATGCTGCTTTAGTTCTGTAAAATTATGACCATATGCACAGAATATGTAGTAATATAGACTGCTGCAAAGCTGTAAGTTTTTATTTGCAGGATCTTACATTCAACACCGCAACTTAGAGTTTATGGCTATTTGCAGATGTGAATAGGTTTCATATCTATTAGCAATTGATTTAATGCAAATAGTTTTTTACAGTTAAGGCACATTGAAGAGATGCTATGGTGTCTTTCAGATTAGTGAACTGATTTTTCTCTCATCTGAATTTATTTTTCTTAATGCATACAGATATTAATGAATGCAAAGAGAAGAAAGCTTGTCGGTGCCCTGAATGTAGCTGCAAAAATACTTGGGGGAGCTACGAGTGCACCTGTAGTGGGGATCTTTTGTATATCAGGGACCATGATACTTGCATAAGTATGTTCAGAATCCAGAACTTCTCATTCAAAAAGGTGTGTTAGTAGAGATGCTTTTTTATGGTTCTTCAGTTGATATCTTCACCTTGGTCAATGGCAGGTAAGAGGGCTATGGAAGTTAAATCTGCGTGGGCTGCATTTTGGGTCATTTTGATTGGCTTGGGTATTGCTGCTGGAGGGGCCTATGTTGTTTACAAATATAGATTAAGGGTAAGCTTGATCAACTACATACTTTTTTGTCTCAGAGCAATATTTATCCACTTGCATATCTTGGTTTTCCACAGTGGTCATTTCAACTTGTGTAGTATACCAGGTGTCTTGAGAAGCCATGTCAAATTAGCATTTTTTTTAGTAATTCCTCTGTACTTTAAAAGTTATAATGCATATTACAATACCCTAATCAGGATACTGAGTTTTTTTCTTTTCTTATCTTTTCTTTTTCCTGATGGTGCGCTGTTTTTGCAGTCATACATGGATTCAGAGATCAGAGCTATAATGGCCCAATATATGCCTCTGGACAGTCAAGCTGAAGTTCCAAATCACGTTAATGATGATCGTGCATGAGTAAGGAAGATCATTAGTCTTTCAAGGGTTCTCGTTTGATTGAGATTGGAGCATTGTTGGTTCCTTTCTTTCTCCAGTTTAAAATTTCAAGCATGGATCTTCTGTCTATGTAATATATACTTTGGACAATAAAAGTGCAGATTTTAGATATTGTCCTGTTTTTTATTAGGACTGTAACATGCTGAAGAGTTGAGATAGGAATTGCATTTGGGGCGATTAATGAGGGATTAAGGCTGTAACGCCTTAAGAATTTTTCATTCCCATCCCTTTTATCACTTCCCCCAACTCTATATTCATTTGCGCCTTCTGGAGCGGCTGAATCCTTTCTCAAGACTGTATTTAGTTTTAATTTAAAGATATTTTGTAACTTTATTTTGAGTTTGAATATTATTCTATTTTCTTTACTTTTGTTTTTGTAATGAATGATTGTTGAAATTGACGTCAAAGTATGTTTATTGTAAGTCTTATAAATTAAGTTTGTGGTCAACCGTAACCCGTGGTAAACATTACCAAGTGATTAATATCAAGTTCTCAAGTTTGAATACTTAAATTTATCACAATTTTCTTTTTTATTTATATTGTATTATAAACTTATAATAGCTACTCCCTTTAGAAATTATCTAGAGATCTGACGTTCGTCCTTCATTCGGGCTCTTCTTTTCTAATTTCTACTTTGTTTCTTTATCAATTCTTATTCCATAACTTCAGTTGAATTCTTATGGCAATCCTTTTCAATGAAATGTGAACACTCTGAAAATGTTTTTGAAGTGGATGATATTGAAGTTAGGCGACATCAGTGCAGGCAAAATTTGTACTCTTTGTGAAAGTGCTTATTAGGAAGAACTATTAGAGAGACGCTTTTCAAAACACTATGCGGAATCTTTAGAAACCTGAGGGTGGCTTGTCTGTTAAATGGTTGAAAAAGGATATTTTTTTCTGAGTTGGATTGAGATACTAACCCAAAAAGGGTGCTTCTTTTGCAGTTATGAAATTCTAGTCGATTTCTCCTTAAAGATAGAGCTCGTCTCTGTAAAGGATGCTGCTTCAAATCCTAAATTCCTCACCATTCCGTTTTTGATACAAGTGTTAATTTGCCCATTGTTCATATGAACGCTGAGTTTGCGGAATTAATTGGGAACAAGATTGGTATTTTTAAAGATGTGGATGCTGACAGGATGGGGTCTTGTATGGGTAGCTTCATGAGAATTAAGGTTCGGTTGGATTTCTGAAAGCCTCTTCGGAAGGGTTTGCTTATTCGGCTAGGCACAATGGAGAACCTCTTATCGGTCTTTTTCCAATATAAAAAGTTGCCTGAGTTTTGTTCGTTATGCGGGATGTTAGATCATACTCATCGGGAGTGTTTGAAGGACTTCCCTACAGTCTTGAAAAAGCCAGAAAATCACAGGTTTCTTGAGACCCTTCAAGCTATAAGGGGGGAGGAGAGCTTCCAAGTCTGCGATGAAGAAGACCTATGGTCGTGTTATCTTGCCAGTTATTTTCCCTACTTCATGTGATGAAGTGTCTCCGGTCGGGCTTACGATTTGGCTAAGGCTGAAGTGGCAATTTGAGATGATGTTTCGGGCTCACTAGTGGCTGGCGTTGCTTCAGTAAGGGCTAATATTTCGGCTGGAGCTGGTGATGATTACACTGATGCAAGGATAAGTTCTAACCTTCCGCAACGTTCGAAGTTTCAATAACAAGATATTCTAACTTTACGGGATGCTTGCATTTCAATGGGGCGGGTTTAGAGTTGCAGCTTCTAGGATTTCTAGCTCCTTATTGGCTATGGCTCCCAAGATTTTCAGTACCACTAACTCTCTTGAATTGCAAGTTGAAATAAAAAATGATTTTTTTTTCCTTGGCAAAGACTTGGGGACTCGTGGAAAGTTGGGTTTTGTCTTTAGCAGACCACCAATATAGTATTTCTTCTATTGGCAAACTTCATAATCTAATCTAAAAGTGTTTGGATCAACATTAAGAGTTAATAATTCTAAGAATTAAAGTCTTATTTAAAATAAAATAAAAATTTGAGAATATTTATTGTAATGACATAATTATAAAGAGTTATAAATAGAATTAAGAAATATCACTATATAGTATATTTTTAAAAATATCATTCTTGATCAATGTTTACTGACACGGATCGATTAATAAACCTTATAAATTAGTGTATGTCTATATTTGAATTATTCAGATAATTAGTCTTAATAGATCATGAGTTTAGTGGAAGCCAATATAAGAATGCAGATATTCAATAAGAATTGGTTACTAAATTGACTCACGATAACTTCTAATAGACATCTTATAAAGTCGTTAATAGATGGTCTTCTCTAGTTGAGAAGTATTTGTGATCCTTTGACCTGAGCTCTATGGTGCGCTTGTAAGTGATCCATTATACTTTAATTTTACACATGTTAGAAATCTTTTATAGTTTGACCTCTGGTATCATTAGGTATAGTTTGATACTTATGAAGTCCGGTGTATATAGATATGAGTTCCATCAACTTATATGGGTAAACTATATATCTTGATGCTCTGAGATTATATTTTAAAAAGTCTCATAACTATAAACATTATCCCGAAAAAGAATTTTTGTAAGGTAAAACAATATCACAAATGAGTTTACAGATATTGTTTATTGATACAAATCTAGGAGACAAGTTCATGGTCGAGCAAATAGAGATTTGATGATGAAGATCTTTGTCCCTACTCTTCTGGGACATAGGAAACGGAGGAACTATACGAATATAGTTAACCTCAACCTATATGGTTTAATGTGTCATTTTGTTATATTTGTGACATATGAGTAGGGCAATATTCACGAACTTATGAAAGTGTTCCATAAGACAAACGAGTATTAACCTAAAGAGTCTCATAATATAAAGTATACTTGTTGAGCACTAAGGTAGCGATTAGGGTCAACGAGTTTGATTCGGGAATATTTTGGATAAGCAAGATTCGATATTAGCACCTCTCGGGTTGTACACATGTTAAATTCTAATTATTAGAATTTGAAACATCACTAAACCCTTAAAGGATTAGCTTTGTATAATACTTGAACAAGTATTGGACACTTTTTATGTACTTATTTATTTTAATTAAGTTTAATGGTTAAACTTTAAATAGTACTTGGACAAGTGTTAGACACTTGTCATATACTTGTTTATTTTAATAAAACTTAATGATTAAGCTTTGTATAGTACTTGGACAAATGTTGGACACTTGTCATGCACTTGATTATTTAAATAATGCTTAATAGTTAAGTTTTGTTTAAGATGATTACAAGTGTCCCTTTGATCTTTAAATAATAATGAAAGTATAAGAGTTATACTTTAAGGCTTGTTCTTTGTTAGACCACTTTTTAAGTTGAACTAAAGAGAATCATTTTTATTCTTTTGAGTGAGAAGCTAAGAGAATGAAAGAGAAATAGCTTAAGTATTAAACCTTATACATGAAAATAAATCTTGCAAATCTCAAGCTACCATTCTAGCGTTCTGAGCCCACAATAGTCAAGACCTAAAATTATTTGAGGGAATAATTCAGGTCAGACTCTGAGATTCATTTGTCCAACAACATCATCGACGATTTATCAAATGTATATTTTCTGTTTCTAATGGAATTACCTGTGCTTCTGTAGTTTTGAAATTCATATTATACTTTTGTTGTATGCTATATGACAAGTATTCGCATTTATTATTATACATACACTCTTGCACACCCGATTTACAATAATTCATTCCTTTATGGCTGATTTTCAAGCAGCCTTGGATGATACTAAGTTGCAAGATTTGGGTTTTATTGGTTCCCTTTTACTTGGAATAGTGTAAGATATGATAGGGAGACAATTTTTGAATGACTATACAAGGTGATTATTTGTGCAAAATGGAGACGTTTGTTCTCTGATGCTAGGAATATGCATAAGGATTTGTATTCATCTAGTCATCGACCTTTATATGTTATTCTCTTTCCTACTACTTTGTAGGTACAACAAAAAGGTAGACGATGTAGATTCTATTTTGACTTGAGTTGGCTAAGGGAGGAATTTTGTCAAGAAGTTATTAATAATGCATGGAGGCGTTCTCCTATATATTTCGTACCTGACAAATTGCTTAGGTGCGCCGCTGCTATAATTGAATGGAATTATCAAAATTACAGTTCTATCCCAATGAGGATTAAGAAGGTGCAAAGAGAAATTGATGGGTTGCTCCGAAGTTCATCTTGGGTTGATATTGATCAGCTTAAATCTCTTGAACTTGAATTACAAGCTTTGTTATTCAAGGAAGAGATGTACTGGTTCTAACGTGCCCAAGTAGATTGGTTGATGTAGGGAGACCAAAATTTCAATTTTATTTTCATGCTACAGCCATTAATTGCAAGATTAAGAATGAGAATACAAGGAATTTTGTCCTCCTATGGTGAATGGTATGACTCTTTTAATATTATTGCTGATATTGTTTATGATCACTTCTGAGAGTTGTTCTAGTTAGGTCATCCTCTCAAGGAGCGGATGGAAGTTCTTTTTCATAGACTAGGTCCCCGACTTTCTAAATCTTCTTTATTGCTACTTGATGCTCCATTCACCGCATCAAAAATATATAAAGCTGTCTTTTCCATTAAAGCATACAAAATACCAGGGTCGAATGATTTTCATGCTTTTTTCTTTCAACAGCGTTGGGATATTGTTGGTTCGAATGTAGTTAAATTTTTCTTGGGGATTTTAAATGAGGGCAATCAATGAAAGTGGTAAATAACACAAATGTTGTGTTGGTTTTCAAAATACCATTTTCGACTACAGTAAAATATTTTTATCTTATTAGTCTTTGCAATGTGCTTTATACGTCTATAGCCAAAGTTCTTACTAATCATCTCAAGATGGTTTTATTTGAGGTAATATCTGATACCCAAAATGCTTTTATCCTAAGGCATTTTATTTATGATAATATTATTTTGGAGTTTGAGATTATGCATTCATTTAACCAAAAACATTCGAGTAACCTTGGTTTTATGGGTTTTGCTGAAGATTTGGTAATTCAATAATCTTGTTTAGACAAGAATTAAGACGAATACCAAAGAAGAGAGTCATAAAAAGTTTAGAATGTGTGGGACACATATGAAAAAGTCTAGGAAGTATGGGACACAAATGAAGAAGTAAAACGGGACTTGAAAACGTAAAGGAAGTGAAGAAAAGTGCAAAGGAAGTACTGGGCTAAGCACCACAGCGCTTAGAACAAAATCCCAGCGCCGCAGCGCCAGAGCCGGGAAGATTTTGTCTTTGAGATTAAGTAAACCTTTTTAGTTGAGATTAAGCATTAAGAGAGACTTTAAGAGAAGGGAAGAAGTGGGAAGACACTAAGTACTTGTGTGCACTAGGGTGGAACAATTGTTTAGGTGTTCATTGTTCGTGGTAGAGTAAGAATACACTAAACATTAGGTCTTTTTGAGGGTTTTATTATTGGGTTTTTCTTGTAAAATCTCTAGCGAGTTAATAAGAAAGGTTAGGATCCTTAGATCCACCATAGACGTAAGCAATTGGCCGAACCACGTAAGTGATTGTGTTGTGATCTTTATTTTCTGCTTTAAGTTCTTGCTATTTTTCTTGATATACAGATTATTCCGTTACACATAGAAGTTAGGGTTCAAAGTTGAATTTGAAGTTTTTCACTTTAACCTAATCTCACGAGGGTTTTCTCCCTCAATATGTTTAAAATAAAACTTGAGTAAAATATATAATAGGATAGAGTGGGATTTTTTCCTTTTTATACTCAAACATCTAGGTTTTTCTATTCTATGGGTAAGTCTAATTTTTAGTTGCCTATCTACCATGCAATTTTCCTTTTTAATTAATGATGAAGTTACAAGCTCAATCTCTCATCATGAGGGTTGAGGTAAGGGGTCTTTTATCACTCTATTTATTTTTTATCTGTGTAGAAGGTTTTTATTTTCTTTTGCAAGTAGCAGCTAATAAGGAGTTTAGTGGATTTACCTGTGCACGTAATGATCCACGAGTTAGTCATTTGTATTTTTTTTTTATAAATGATTGTCTGATCTGTCAGTCCACTATGTTTGATTGTTATATTGTTAAAAGTATTATTTTGCCATACGAGGAGGTGGCGGGTCAGTAAATTAAATTTTTTAAATCATTCCTTACCTTCAATCCTAATACTAAGGTGGAGGATCAGGTATCTATTTTAAGGGTTTTTGGTTTATCTCGTACTAAGCCTTATGTTTGATATCTTGGGCTATCAGTCATCATAGTTAATAATCAGAGATTAATCTTTTGATACATCATAGACCGGGTGTGGCATCGATGGTAAATGTGGAAAACAAAGTTGTTCTTAGTTGGCAGAAAGGCAGGTCTTATACAGGCAGTTGTGCAGGCTATTCCAATATATGCAATGTCCATTTTCAAATTGTCGATTTCTATCATTCAGAGGTTGATCTCTTTGATCAAGAGATTTTAATGAGGAAAGGTCAAAAACTCATTGGTTACGGTGGGATTTGGTTTATTTCTAAAATAGGATGGAGGTTTGGGGTTTAAGGATTTGATTATTTTCAACAAATCTAAGCTTGCAAAGCATTATTGGCGTATCCTCACCAATCCTGGTAGTCTAGCTTCCCGCATTCTTAAATGGAAGTATTTCTCTATTAATCGTTTTTTGAGACCTTGAGGGGTCGTGGAAGTCTTTCTTATGGCGAAACCTTATTTGGGCTAGGGAATTAATTCAAATGGGGCTAGATGGTGTGTGGGGAATAGTAAATCTATTGCTTTATTTTCTGACTCATGGATTCCTCGACCACCTTCTTTTAAACCTATAACACACAATTGAGGAATGGATTACTTTCGGGACTCTGATTTAACTTTACCGATAGGGGGTTGGAATTTTTTGTTACTCCCTGAATTGCTTTGGGATATGGACGTACAATTGATTTAATCAATCCCCATTAGAGACTTTGATAGTAACGATAAAATTTTATGGCATTACAATACCTCTGGTGTTTCTTAGTTAAATTTGCATATCGGTTGGGTATGGATAGTAATTATGGTAGCCGCGAGTCATCGTTGCATTATTGGTGGCGGAGTTTGTGGAGGTTAAATATACCTCCGAAGGTTAAATATTTTGTGTGGCGAGTGGTTTGAACTTATTGCCAACTAATGTTAACTTAGTAGGTCGAGGTATTGAAATCTCTATGGTCTGTGGGAGGTGTATGGAAGAAGATGAGACTGAATTACACGCACTGGTTGTTTGCCCATTTGCACAAGCAGTTTGGCAGTTAACTAGCTTTGGGAGTATTATCTCAAATCTCCATACGATTAACCATATTGGAGACCTTATTTTGTCCACTTTTCACGGATCATCTACTGAGAATTTGGAACTATTCTGCATGGTGTTATGGAGCTGTTGGGCTGATCGCAACAAATTGATTTTCCAGAAAACGAATTCTGACCTGAGACAGATTGTTGATTCCACGGGTTTTTTCTGCATTAGTATCAGGCCTGCAAATTGCTTTACAATCCAAACAAGCTTACCGCTAAATTACAAGATGGTGGTTTTGTCTATCTGCCTCATGGTATAGCAGCTTTTGGGACATATTCTGCAGTAGGTTTTAGTGGAATTGCAGCTCCGATTAATCGAGTTTCAACAGCCTGTGGAGACTCAGTATGTTCGGATTTTACAGCAGCTGGATCATCTTACGCAGCACCTAGTGTTGGTGCATCAGCTTTGTCTTTTCCACGACCTGATGATATTCATTTGAATATTACTCTCACACACTGGTCTCCTCCTAGCTCCGAAAATTTTAAATTAAATGTAGACGCAACAATTGATCTAACTAGACAAGTTGTGGGTCTTGGGATGATGATTCGTGGCTCTCACGGGGTGGTGTTGTTAGCTTTCTCAAAGACGGTTGTTGGGGGTTCTCTCTCCTTTTACAGCTGAGTATTTGACACTTTACTATGGGGTGGTTCATGCTATTACTTGCAAGATCTCTTTCAATATTGTTGAAGTGGAATGCTATACATGCTCAGAATAAAATAGTTTTCTCAAGAATTGAGGGGAATATCCTCGTGTTTTTCGTCTACTTAAAAGACATGGAGAATATATCTTAGTCTTTTGTTTGCTAAGTTTGCAGTTTGTAATGATGTACACAATGTCTGATAAATTTCGCGATTTTTGAGTCATTGTATTTTTAATGACTTTCCGATCTAATAAAACACATTCTTCTTTTAAAAATAAAATAAAATTATAATAGATATAAAATATCAAAATTGAGAGACATGGTTGATTTAAAAACAGCTACTAAAGCAACAAATATAATTGGGTTTAGAAATAATGACTAACACAATCGCTTATGATGTCAGCACTCTCCACCTTACTAATATCAAAGTCCTGAAAGTATTGTATTAATTAAATTATGATAAATACAAAATAACAAAATATAAAAAATAATTAGTTTAGAAATACATTAATGATTAGAGAGAAGCAAGATCTGTCGATAAGAAATTTGATTTTTTTTTTTTAAAAAAAGATCTGTGGATAAGAAATACCTTAACAAAAGAATACCTCTATTAACAAATGTGGTGTACTCATTAGACATCAAAGTAGAGCTCCAGTTTATTTGTTTCTTCCAATTGAGACACTAATGAATCTTTTGTAGAAAACAATCTGCAACAACATACTATCCTCCAAATCCGAACAATAAAAATTATAGATTTAAAAGAATGCCAGGCCATAATTCTTAAAAACAACGATAAAATCATCCACAAGTCGCCATAAATTTAAATTTAAGTGAAAGAAGGCCACAGTAAGTTTAGATATAGATGAAAGTCTCAAAAAAAGAGGTGGAGATGGAATATAGAAGAGGAGTGAAGCAGGAGTACTTTTAGCCTCTCAAGACACTACAGAAGAAAAAGAGGTGAATTTGTTGATAACCCAAAAAAAAACAAAGTGATGGAATGTCTTGGATCAACAAAACTTAATTGACTTCTTCCGAATTTTTTCAGATTAAGCAACGATTTCTCAGCTCTTACTCTAAAAATAAGTGAATGTCTCTTGTAAAATTTAGAAAATCGTCATTAGTTTTCCACTGAAGTTTCCGAAAATACATCAGGAATTTATGCGTCTTCGAAATCAAGAGTATGTGAAACGCAACTTAAGAGAAGGAGAATGAATATTATCCTTTATGATTACAACATGCATCTAGTTAAAACTTGTACTATTTGCTATTCTTCAGATCCACTTGGATGGCAAACCCACGTCAAGAAATATGTAGCTTTGCGCATCAACAAGTGATTACAAGTTGCAAGAACTGAACTTGACAAATTAGAAGTTGTAGCATTGTCTTCTCCAGTTTTTCGTTTTCTCCAACTATTTGTGAAAATTTTAAAACTTTACGACATTTTTTTTTTCAATTCTGGCACTTGGCTGGGACTATTGGCACATGATCAAGGGGTCTATCGAAATACTATCCGGATTGAATCTGTTTGAACTTTTAGGTTCAATAAATGCAAAGCCCACTTCGAATATTTAAAGAGAAATATATTGTTTTTTAATCTACCTTTAGGAGGATTAATTAATACCCTTTCCTATAAAATAGAAAGAAAGGTGAGAAGTCACCCGAGCATTGATGCTTTTCTTAAAGACTTAAAGATCATCTGATCATCTGTTTATCTTAGCTTTTCCCACTTTTGAAGCATCATTATATCAGTTATATGTGATTAAGATTTAAGATCTAATCTTTTACTTATTTATTTATTTATTTTAGTTGATTACCAATCACATATTTGTATTTGTTAAAATAAAAACTCACATTATAAAGAAGATTCTAATCTCGTGAATAATCTTATTTAAATAACCGAACTTTTTACAAGAAGATCCTAATCCCTTGAATAACCATATATAAAACCGAACTTTTTATTAAGACGCCAATAAAATCTTCTAAGCATTTGCTCTTCGCACGACCATTTATGTAGATGATTTAGATTCTCTATTAAGTTAAGCTTTCACTTAACTTTTATTAGCATGTAGTTAGTAAGAATTAACGATTGCTAAAAAGAAAAATAGTAAAAGAATAAATGTTGATTACTCGTATTTAATACAAAACACGTGTCAAATGATCTTTAAAAGCGTAAGTAAAGTTTAGCTTAGAAGATGATCCTAATTCTTCTATGTATTAAGTTGGGGAGAGTATTGTTTCTTCATAAGCCATCTCAACAACTTTATAAATGGTTAGTACAAAGATTTTTGTCACTTAGTCTACCAATTTTTTTTTTCTGCAACAAAGTTGTTTAATTTATAAGCGGTCAATAAGAAAGAAATTTTCTTTTTTATTTCCTTCTGTTGCAACAAGGTTAAAATTTACATCAAACTGTACCCACAAAGTAAGTGCTGCTCATGGACAAAAGCTGCATATGTAGAAGAAGAATTGCTCTAATCTTGTTACTTGTATTTAGACGAATGACAACAAGAGAAATAAACAAGTTAAATGAATATTTCATGAAAATTACTCCTCAACGACTTTGATGAAAGAGGAATCTTATAATTACTTGTACAAAATAATTAAACTCATTAGATAATGAGATAGGTTTTATTTAGAATATAATAAACTGGCTATTGTATCTTTCAAGGAGGGTTAATTACATCTCCATCGTCCTCAATCTTCTATGATAATTTTGATGCAGCAAGCTTCAGATGGTCAAGTCCAATGTTCATTCCATTGTAAGCAATGGGAGCATACATCCATAGTTCATCAGAACTTAAGAGCTGCAGAAGCAGAAAAAAAGGAATCAACAGCGTTAGATCGTTAATCCATTTTCTTTAATTAAGCTCCAATTCATTGTTAGATTTCTCATTTGATATTTACCTTAATTTGGATTTGTAAAAACTTAACGTACTGGACTGCTTCTTCAAGCATTGTGCTAATATCAACCTGCCATTCCAGGAACCAACAAGTATGAGAATTTTGTAACGATTTTGAAAAGTATCAAATATTGTAGTGTAGTAGAAAATTCAGCGTACCTTTGTTCCATTTGGAACAAGGTTCTGTAAAATCCTCAGCCTCTCATTGATTCTCTCTCTTCTTTTCTGCAAGAGACGAAGAAAGATCATTTAGTCAACTCTCAACTTTCCATTAATAAGCAACCAAAAAAATGATTTAGGGTTATCTCGCTATAGCACTTGGTAGATAATTACCCTTGCATAGAGGCTTTGAGGATCAGTTGCTGAACCCCTACTGGCCCTTGTTTTGCCACTGACATTGAGAGCTGCCTTCTCTTTCGAGCTCATGCTTGAACTATCTCCTCCATTTAATTCCTGAGAAGCATTAGAATCATCGTCCGAGCAGCAACTACTTGAGGCTTGTCTGTTAAGACCAGCATTATTATTATCATTGTCTTCTTCATTGTTGCTTGATGAGACAGTCATCTGGTTTTCTTTTGACTTCGCATTCCTCTTGTTCTTTTGGACCTACATTGTTGAATTATAATCAGAATTAGCCACACAAAGCAAGCGAAACAAAATTAACATTGGAAAGCACAAAAAATTATTTTAAGTCTTAAAACATTGTACTCACATCAGGTATACTCCTAGATCTTTTCTTAGAATTCTCTGTTGGGTTGTTGAGCTTGTCTTCTGTGGCTGGTTCGGGAGCTTGCTTCTCAGATTCCCTTTTGTGCTGCAAGGTCTTAACAGGAAACCCAAGTTCTGCCTGCTTTCCACCTGATTGATCACCAACATTGCTATCACTAGGCTCTTGGTTCAAGCACTCATCACCTTGATCGATAAGGTATGAGCTGGTATTGTTAGCATCCCCCACACAAAAATCCATTGATGAAATGGAGCTATTGTTATTATTAGCTCCCAAAATTGGGTGTGAACCACTCAAGTAGAAGCTTTCTTGGCTTGATGAAGGAAAAACAATACTACCACCACTACTATAACTACTCCCTTGAGAAACAGAATACGAACTACTATTAACAATATCCAAAGAAAAGTATGAACCTTCGTTAACACCAGCCATGTTCATTCTTGGTTCATGGCTAGGCCAGAATGTCCATAAATTTCCCAAGCTTGTGCTCCCATCAAGCTCGGTAGGAACCGGACAATTTCCAAGCAATTGAGCCATGAAATCGGCCTCTTCAGTGGTGTACATTCCACTTAGAGAGCTCCACTCCCCCTCCGAAATGACTCCAATAGGCTCCATTTTGGCGAGAAGGGTGTTTAGTTGTTTTCAAATGTTCAAGTTTTGGGAGAAATTAAGAAGCTCAATTCACTCTCGGATGCTTGAATGGGAAACAGGAATAAGACATATTTATACCCAACAGCTCAAGAAGAATGTCCGCGAAAGCATTGACTTAAATTTGTGCAACAATATCTTATTTCATACTTATAATCTCATTTCATATTTATCAATTATTAGTATGCAAAAGTCCCCATGCCCTGTAATCAATTTGCAAAATTCCGTGATGGGGCCAAGTACAACTCAGAAATAGACCAAGTACACTCAATTATGCATTAAAATAATCCAGCCATTGGAGTGGCCTGAACATTACTAAATGACAAAAAACAATTAATGATTTTAATTAAGATTCATCCACAACTGAAAATCTGACTTAAACTTGCGATTAGCTATGATCAAATATAGTCCATTATTTATGTTGCATTGAAACTTTTGAGATTTGGTGGAAGAGAATCACACCTGGCAATTGAGAGAACGTGGGGGATTTTTATTTAATATGATACAGAAAATGTTTTTTAAAAAAATTATGTGAAAACAGCATGGAAATGAAAATGGTATTAACAAAAAGGGCGGCCAGATCGTGGAGATGAGCATAACAATTCTTCACAAAAAATCTAAATGGAATCAGATAGTATTATCTGTTTACTGGATATTGTCTCTGCTTGCCATTGGTTTCGATACCTAACGAGTTTTCATTCATCTTTTAGAATCCATATAATCTGTTAAAAACCTGAAAATTTGTTAACATTGGACATTTTCCAGAGACTTTTAATATCGAAAACCTGAAAAAGAGAACGGGGTAATTATTCTTAAAACCAGTAGCAAAGGGACAATGACTAATTCTTAAAATCAGCAATTTTAAGACTCGAGAGTGGAACCCAAAAAATAAAAAAATAAAAAAGAGGAAAGCTCTTGGGTCCTGATTTTTCTGAATTTTCTAAGTACTGAATACATAGGAATTACAAGAATCCTTAATTTTTTTTTATTCCAACTTTCTTTCAGAAAAGAGGATTCCAACTTGATGCATCGAAAAAAACAAATTGACTTTTAAGAATTAATGCAGAATGTGCTTTAGCCTGTTGGAAAAGTAATTAATGATAAACTTTTGACTTTTGATCTAAAAGCTTTCATTAATGGCAGGAAAGATCAATGAATCAATAAAAATGTTGGTATATTAACCTCATAGTCAATAAGACAGTCCTTGGTTTCTAAGGTCAATTTTTTTTTTTAACTTTAAAGTTGCAAAAATATGGTTTAATCTGCAGGGATTAAATATGAATAATTAGACTTGTAATCTTAAAAATGCTGTTCTTGTTTCTTGAGAAAAGATTTCACAGTTAAAATATTTAATGGCAGTCCAACAATTAATTAAAATAAAATAAAAATATGAAAATGAACTTTTGGCACAATTGATCTATTATGTACCACTTGATGGTGAGGATTTTAAAATACTCATGGTTAAGTCAGGAGTACTTGCTTTAATATAATTTGATGAGAAATTATTAAAGATGTATAAGAATAAGATAATCCAATATTTTAAGGTTGTCAGAAAAAAAAAGGAGAGAGTGTGCTTGCCTACCAATTCAAATCTCTCAAATCATTGTAAATTCACTAAGACAATCCTAATCATTTACTAAATTTTGTTAACATATAAAAACAAAATCTACCTCTCTTTACATATATTCTTTCTATCTATCTATCTATCAATCATTTTATTAACTATATCTACCTATCTACCATATCTATTCCTAAATTTATATATATACTTTATATTTTCTTATTATATTCAATAATAAAAAACATAATACCACCAATTTGAGATCCAACATCATATTACATCCTATCAACTTGCAAGTTAATTTAAATATTATAAACTCATCTCTAACTAATACCACTAATTATTTTACATGGATATTTACTTAATTCAAACCCAAATGACACCCTAATTTTATTAATTTTACAAATAAAATAGAAAAAAAATTAATTCACAAAATTGTCTAAACATAAATTTTTAACTATTTAAAATCTCAGTTATTTTTCTCGTTTTTTTAACATAGACAATAATATCGATCGATTTTTTAATTAATGCGATAGTTATTTTATTTTTTTTACTTTGTTCAAGACCTCGATTTACCCAAATTTTATTAGTTTATCATTAAAATTAATTGTCAACATATTTATAATTAATAAATCATTACCAATTTGTTTTACATATCATTTAGTTTAATTAGTAAAATCTCTCGTAGTTGTAAAATATTTTTTGACTTATTTAAAACCTTGATAAAATAAAATACCAATAACTATAAAGAATGAATTATCATTCATTTTTTATATCAATTAATTTAAACCATAAAATCTCTTGCAATTATACAGTAATTGAGATTAATTAATTCTATGTATGCATCAAAGGAAGGGTTATTTATTTTAGATTTGGAAGAGGGAGGGTAATGGTGATAAAAGGGAAAATGTAATGACCGTCTCTAAATAAATATTAAACCTCATTCCATGCCTCAATCTCATTAATTTTACTGCTAAAAGAATAACAAATACAATTCTATAGATATAAGTTCCTGTACCCATATGGACTATTGCATTTCTAATTTCAATTATTACAATACAAATTATTTTAGAAGAAAATTACCATTGTCATTTTAAGTAATAAATATACATTTATATATTTAGCTCTCTCTTCTACGTTTTTAAAAAAGTGATATATGAAAAACTTAAATGGAGGAATTGATGGTTATCCCATTATTTTAACTTGAATTCAAAAGCCAAATTGCAAATTTGTCCACGATAACTTTGCTTCTATCATTTTTTTCAGTTCTATTGCTAAGTTAACAATGATCATTTTCCAAATTCTCAGAAGCCACAAGAAGATCCAAAATCAGTGAAAGTATGGTAATTAAGAATTGAGTAATAAAGTCTCATGAGCTGTAAAATCTTAATAAATTAACATAATAAACAGACTACCTACAAAACTCAAGGCGATTCATTTACCCCAAACTTAAAATTTTTCATAAAAAATGAACGGAATTAAATGCCAAAGAAATTTAGAAGCAGTCCTTTATGGCCACGTCTCAAAATACACCAAAGATTCCGGCGAATTTCACGCTCCAAATACGCGTAAATATGAACATTTTTGCTTAAACAAAGATTAAAGGAAGCTTCCCAATTAACAGATAAAGATTGCTACACACTTTGATATTCATACACACTGTTATTTATTTTTTAAATTAAATGTAGCCGACCTCTCGCACGATCTCTTGTTTGCTGGTACAAACAAAAAGAAGAGATAATATTAAAATAAGTTTTAAGTTGATATAAACAATTAATTTGGAATGGAATAAAATCCGGGTTTGCAATATTATTGGAAACTCATAATATCTGATTTTATTCTTCACACATGAGCATAATTACGTTTCTTGATTCACGGCCGGCAGCCTGCACGACTCATAAGGTTTATTGGAAACTCTTATTGTTCTTCTTCTTCCTCTGTTCCCTCTTTTATTTCTCTCTTGTAAATGGATAGAGCTGGCAGCTGGTCCGCAAACGCTTGGCCATTAAACAAAGCCAAGAGGACATATAATACAAATTGTATCACGATGAGTTTATTATGAGAATCCCATTTGTTTATGTTCATTGTCTAGATAGGTAGAGGAGGGAAGATTATTATGTTAATGTGTTTAAATAATTGGGTAATGGTTATGATACGAACAGGAGTAGTAATTATAAAGATACAATATCAGACTTAAAACCTAAATTATTACGTTCGCAACTTAATGTAAACTTTTAAGTTGTAATCTTTTTTGTTTGTGTTACATTTGTAACTTTTTATGTATATCTTATGTTTATGATTTAAATCGTTACTCTTATAGCATATTACATGTTAGACTTGCAATATATGTGAATACTCGTATTGTGCTATAGCCAAAACCCTGAAATTAAAGATTTATAGCTTTAATTTGGATCGCGCAGGTAACTTTGAGTATCATGCAAAATGATTTTAGTCTAGATTAGAGCCACGTGGTCTTCATATGGTCATAATTATTATTGGATTTAATATATTTTATTGAATAAGTTATGTGCTTTTTAGTTTAATCAAACATTTAGAAGACATGTTCTCACTTAGAATGAGCTCGCATTATGGCCTTGGAATCAAAATAATCTATTAATTTCATTGAAAGATGAGAGCCAAGAAAAAATAATGAGCAGCGGTTCTAACTGCCTAGGAGAAAGATAAAATAAGCACAATATTATGCATTAAAAACTCTACAAGTTCTTATATTGTAGTGCATGTGGATCTTGTGGCTAGATGAGATGTGTTGTATTAATGGTGCTTGCCTGAGAGAGCTTTAATGGTGGGATTTGATGTAGTGTTCTTCTTAATTGTAGCACATGAGACTCCTTATAATATGTGAGGGACTGCCATTAATTGAAAGAGATAAAGCAATTCACGAC
Source organism: Ailanthus altissimus (assembly GCA_946807835.1). NCBI lineage: Eukaryota > Viridiplantae > Streptophyta > Magnoliopsida > Sapindales > Simaroubaceae > Ailanthus > Ailanthus altissimus. Next base: position 24,687,666 of record OX327698.1, on the reverse strand, counting down.
TTTAATTTGAATAATGAAGAAAATGGTAGAATTTATGGTAAACAAAGTATTATGAATCTGCAGATTGATTTTACGTCTATTTACAAATTCTCGATCAATCTTATCAATATTCATTCAATTTTGTCTTCATTAAGTGGTAAATTTGTTCAATGCATGACCATCCATTGTCTTTTGACATATGAATTTTATAAGAAGAATTAAAAGCACGATGCTTATCATCACTAGGATTAATATCTCACACTTGATCAATCTAAAGAACGATCATCTTTTCAATCCAAGAAATGATCATGACATGTGAACATAATATATGCATATCAGATATCATCACTTTTTATACTTATTGTCCTTTCCACTCACATCAAATAATTAATCCGCAATGCATCCGAAATAGCTAGGTTTCTAAAATAAGTGCTTCTTCTGTTTCGCAACAATTTCATTTGTTTCTATTTATTTATTTTGTTGTTCTTTTGAACTGACCTGTCTATTCATGTCATTTTTGTGCAGCCTGTAAAATTTCTTTTGTCCAGATGAGTAGTGGAAGAAACACTGAATATATCATGCCCTAACTGAATCACCAATCTTCTTCTTTTGCATCAACTTGGAACTAAATCCTATATTCATATGGTAATGAAGTTGTGGGTTTTTCTTTTTCTTATGTTTGGGTAGTATGACGATGGCTGTGAAATAACAAATAAGGATTCCTTTTCTAACATCATTCGTTGTATGGAAAAGATGGTGACTGGATATTTGATGAATGACGAAACCTCTTTTGTTTTAATTGGGTTTGCTTAATGACTTAATAACAGTAAAGCAACATATGGCATTTTGTTACATCATAAGCCAATACAAGTTGAGTATTAAATTTTCTGGTAAAATATGATATTAATCTCTATCTATTTTTCTTTTTCGGTTTTTTTTAGCCTTTTAGAGCTTGACTTACCATTTTTAGTTGAATTAGAATATTTTCTTAATCTAAGTTTACTTTAACTTTTATAAATCTTTCGACATATATAATTATTAATGTGTTGTATAACTATCATACTAATAACAATTAAAACGTTAATAATTTCTTAATATGTAGTAGTCAACGATTAATTACACATCAATTGAGATATAAAGTTTGTATTTTAATTTTGTAAATGTAGTAGTATTGTATTATTTAAGTGTTTAATGATATTCTGTTCTATTTGAAAGAGATTTACATACAAGTATTTTACACATACAAATTGATGTAATGTGTTAATAATATTATCAATAATGCTATGCTCATATAGTTGGAATATAAACTTTCAATCTAGGTTGATATGGCATTTGATATTGTATAACTACCACATTAATAAATATAAAAGGTCAACAATTATCATACCATAATAAATATAAAAGGTCAACAATTATCAAACATATGGTAGTCAACAATTGATGACACATCTATTAAGATATAACTTTATATTCTAACTTTGTAAGTGTAGCACTACTGTATTATATAAGTGTTTAATGAGATCATGTTTTATTTGAAAGAGTATTACATACAAGTACTATTACAAATACAAATTACTTATACAAAATGACTTAATGTAGTAATAATATTATCAATAATATTAATGCTTACATAATTAGGATACAAACTTTTGTATCTCAACTTATATGATGTCTGGTGTGTCAATTATTAATTAATATTATATATAGAGCTGCCACATTAATAAGAATTAAAAAGTCAATAGTTACATGAATGTGATAATCAATAATTGGTGATATATCATTTGAATAGAAAATTTGTATCACAACTTTGTAAGTATAACACTGCTGTAATATTAATTTAGTCATCCAATTATATTATATCACGTTTTTTTATAAATAGTATTTTCATTTCATTATAACTTCAGTAAAAAAAAAAATATCTTAGAGATATTTAGAAGTGCTTTTCTTAAAATGAAATATTTTAGACTAAAAGTACTTTGACAAATACATGTGAAAATATTAACACCAATCGACTCAATTGGTAAAAATTTATTAGACTTATGCAAGAGGGTTAATGTTTGGATCTCATTCATGTATCAGAGTTCGATAAAGGTTAATAATAAAAGAAAATTAATTTAAAGAAAATTAATGTAAAAAATTGGATCTCTCAAACAACTTGTCTGCGACATTTTTTTCCCTAGTAGTAAGGTTGTTACAATTCAACACATATCAAGTTATTTACCACACCTCATGGACGTATATTTAAGTTGCACATATCAATATATCACGTTGAATTATTTGTCACATGAGTTAAAAAGAAAAAAGAAACTTGTAAATATGGCATTATTTTTATGCATTTCTCTACAACGATTACCCCCTCGTTTGGTCAAGGTTAACTCAGAAAGAAAGGAAAAATAATAAAAAGTGAGCACTATATAATTGGCGTAAAAATATTGTTGACTATTAGAAAGCATTTATGATATTATTATTATTATTAAGATATTAAACGCACCCGATGGATTAATTACAAACTGTTCACAGTTTGCTTCCACAATTTTCATTCTTTATATAGCTATAATAGCTCGTCATTGACCTAATTAATGTCATCCATGATCCAACCATCAAGTAACATTGCTATATAGTTATTTGCTAGCAATATAAAAAAAAATGAACATGCATAATTTAATTTTTTTTATAAATATTATGACCCACAAATTGAATTTTTTTTATGCTTGTTGTAATTGTTTATTTGGGAATGCAAGTTTTTTTTTTTTTGCTCCTTCAAGGAGGAATAACAGATAATTTAAGACTTAATTTATTAGCATAATAGGAACACATCAAGGATAAAATAATGACTTCCATGAAAAGGACTTGTCATAACTGCGGAGAAATAAGAGAAAAAGGCATTATATCGATTGCTTATGTTAAATATTATTTATAAACTATCAATTTTCATACACTATGCATGCATGCTTTGCTCGGAAAACAATATATTAGAGACTGATTTTTTTCCCCCCCTCATCCAGTCGGGAGAGACTTGACTCTCCACACGTTATACAAAAAATGAGTAAATAAATGAGACGGAGGCCCAAACTCGATCCAATTATTTTTTGCAAAAAGTTCTTTTTCTATTACTCCCTTTCCATGAGTAAAATTAAAAGAAAAACCAGTTCTATACAAAAGCACCATTTACAATACTGTTTGTTAAATTTTATTTTTAATATTAATATTAAACTTTTATTAAGTAATTTAAATTTTTGAGTTAAATAATTTTACCCGTAAGAAGACCCGTTAAGACTTATTCTTGATACTATTAAAATTTACTTGACTTAAGACCACAAATATATTTTCAGTTAATTTATTAATTTAGTCTCTGTTTTGATATGTTAGAATCCACTTAACCTAAAACCATAATTATATTTTCAGTTAATTTATTAATTTAATCTTTGTTTTGGTCTCTTAAAATTCACTTAACTTAAAACCTTAAAATCAAAATATATGTTTCGGTCTCTATTTCTGTTTCACATAATATTTAGGCAATGATTGCATTAAAATACTGTTAAATTTACAATACGTTTGTGATTCATATTAATGGTCATTGCGTTTTTTATGGTTGATTAGATATGTTGTCTTTAATGAGAGATTAGGCAAAGTTGATCCACGCAATTAGAAGTTATTTTTCTATTCTTTTTTTTCTATCCTATAGTGTGACAGGCGGTGTGTACAAGGCCCGGAAACGAATTCACTGCTATATGGCTTATCATCGAAAAAATTTCAGGCAAAGTTGTATACAAATTTTATTGAGACGGCTTAGTTTGCCGGGTTAACATGACTCATTTTTTGTTTTACCAAACGGACCATTTGATAATAGAATGACCTTTTAGTTCTTTCTGGGGTTGAATCAGTTTTTCCGAAGAAGAAAATTAATCAATGGAAATCAAATTTGGTTCTTAACAGCTTTTGTTATGACCCATAAAGTTAATATCAGGATCGACCTCGTTCATCTTCGTGACATATGATCTAGAATTAACGAGGTAGGATGATATAGCGTGCATGCACCCTAAATTCAAGTATTTTTCATCCATCAGTGAAAAGTTTTATTAGGAGTACTTCGCTTGGTTGATGAAGAAAAATAAGTAGTAAATTTCAAGTTCTATTTTGATCCACATCGATGCTAAGCAGGCATGGAACCGCAGTTGGAATTAAAAAATTATACGGGCCAAAGTATATAGAATAAAGGCATATGTCTTAAATTGAAAGAGACCAAATCCTAAAAGTTTTTACTGTTAGGAATAAAATTATAAATCATCATTTTTTTTTTACTTAACAAGTTTATGTGTCCCGGCAGGCCTAGTGCAGCTCCGCCCCGAACTGTGAACTGATAACCGAGTGTCGATAGTAGAGTCGATAGAGTGGATATATTCGTGCATTGCTTTCTTATATAACCAAGAAAAAAGAAGAATAGAGAGAGATAAAATCTAAGTGAATTCAATGGCTATATAAGAACAAATCCTTAACTGAACATTAAAGCCCCCGAGTCTTATTATAATTCGATTAATGAAATCACTACCCTCGAGTTGATTTTGAGCAATCAATTCATTCATGTTTAATCTTTCAGTTGTTGACACTTTCTTCTGGTTTTTTGTTTTTTTTTTTGTGGTTAGATTAGTAAGTGAAGGCTTTTTTTTTTTTTTTTTTTTTTGTGGTTAGATTAGTAAGTGAAGGCATATATATATATATATATTTAGAGTGATCACTTGATCATTGACAAGTTCAATGGAGACACAAGTGCTCTCTAATTAAAACTGGCAAAGGCAAGAGCATTTTAGTTCTGTCCAATATTTTTCAAGCTTCAACTTCATTATTATGTAATTAATGTTTCAACCCATCAAATCAAATCAAATCAATTCAGTTACTAAAAGAGAAACGCGTAAGACAGACTAGCAAATGATATCAAATCTTGATGATTTGAATTGTAAACACTGATAACATAGCCTTTCGATCACCGTTTCATCTTTTTGTACAGATACTGAAGACGAATTCAAAATGCTGCTTTTCCCTGGCGCTGCATTTTCAAATATTTATCAAGTCTTTAATTTGTGGATGTATAATACTCCTAAGTTGTATGTAAAACCAGACTTTTAGAAGCTACAAAAAGTCGTCCTCGTCAATTTTTTTAAAATTTATTTCTGTAAGAGAAATTCTCAATACCCTCTTCATATATAAGCCCCCTTTGAAGTCTGAAAGTTCCATAATCAATATCTTATTCACTTCCATCTCCTTGTCAATAATCCACATTTAATAGAAATTAAACTTTTAAAAGAAACTTAGGGTTATCATGTGAATTTGTGAATCCCCATTTACTGACTTAGATTAACAAGATTCGATCTATTTTATTTCTTCTGCATGAAATTTATGGCAGGCGATCGTATCATTTTACTTAATTAGGACTTTATTTTGTTTCTTTTTTGAAATGCTTTAATTTTAGACAGCTGTGTCAAGATGTAATTATGTTTTGCTCCTTTTCCTCTGTTTGTATGTAGGATACGTCAGCTGTAAGGAGGAGTAAAGCCTTATAATATTCCATTAGGTGTCACTCTATTTTCCTTTTAATCAATAAATACATATTCATATAATTATTTTGTACATATTAACTATGAATATACTACATAGTATTGTTTTCTTTTTCTAATATACTATATTTATAATACTTGAGTTCTGTTTCAAAAATAATAATAATAATAACAATACATGAGTTTTAATCTTTTTTAAAGTATGCATAAGCATTCATACTTAATTAATAATCACAATTTAATAAGAGTTTAAATTCGTTAATAAGTCATCAATAAAAGAGAAGAATTTTAATGGGTCTCATCCACTTGTAGGAAATCCTTCTCCATGCAAAACAACAATTAACTAATCAAAATTTGAATAGAATTAGAAGTTTAATCTATTCTCGTCTACTTATGACTTACACAACTCGTTCATGGGGTCCATAAGTCAATGGATTGGGTTACATGACAATTTAAATCTGAAATTTAGGTTAAGTCCTTTTTTTTGTGAATTTTGGGCTTCATTTGATGTGTGCTAACTCTTTAAAGGGCTAGGTCAGGTGCGGGCTAGTTGGGTTGTTGGATAATGGCATAACAGATGTTTCCCCATAAGTGAAGAAGAGTGATGTTTTAAATGAGAAGCTTCTCAAGCATACTTGTTCGCTTACAACTAGTGTGTGCCACATGTCCCTTTAAAAGCATTTCATTTTCCATTCATTACTATTTATTACGGTCAAGCCCTTTCGAACAATGGCGACTTTCCAATTCAACAGGCGGTTTTACTTTTTCCTATAAATATTTGACTATTTGCTTATCTCTTTACATTTTTAAGTTTGAAAAGAAAAATTCATAGCTTTTCCTTATTTCTTTCTATCCTTAACTTTAGCATAAACCTTCTCAAAAATCCATTCTATAAACGATGTCTTCTTGAAACAACAATGGTGAAGGGTTTGAACACTTTTCCATAGACAAACTAAAGTCTTTATTCTAATTTTCAATAGGAGTAAATATTTGAAATCTCTCAGTGGTAACCCACACGTGAATCCTCCTTTTATGAAGGTTGGGGAACTTCCCCTATTCAGGGAGTACTTCTTATGCTTCTAGTTTTCCATCCCTCTAATTATCCACGAGCTCTTACATATGGGTAAGCCACACGTAATTTTCAACAGGAGTAAATATTTGAAATCTCCCAGTGGGTAAGCCACACTTGAATCCTCCATTTATGAGGGTAAGGGAACTTCCCCTATTCAGGGAGTACTTCTTGTGCTTCTAGTTTCCCATCTCTCCAATTATCCACGAGCTATTATATATGACTGGTCTCTCTCCTCTATAAATTAACCCTAATGTCTTAGATTTGTTACAGGATGTGGCCATCCTAAACTATATGATCCCTCTTTCATACGACCAAATCCTAAATGAAGTCTTCCTTATCTATAACCCCTAACACTTAGAAAGAATTACAATTACGCCACAAAGAGTAATTTAAGGATAATGGAATACAGAGTAAGGAAAACCAAAAATTACGTCATTCATTTCACTAATATCAATAATTGAACTAGAAAGGAATGTTTTCACATAGAACCTCATTAATTTAGATATGTTTTATAATGTGGAGATGGGTTCTCTTTCTATGGTTTGTAGCAAGTATGTTCCTTAGTATAACTTCTTGATTACCTTATATGAACCTTCCCAAGTCTCGACCATCTTCTTAGCATTCTTCTCTTTGTTGATATTAAAGGCTTCCCTTAGTACTAGGTCTCCCTTATTGATTTCTCGACTTCTGACTTTCTAATCAACTTGCTTCTTTAATCTCCTTTCGTAAATGGAAGCGTGGATGGCTAGTACGTATCATGCTTTGTCAGCAAGGTCGTTAGCTAGGGATAAAGCTTTGTTATTTAGTTCCAAGTTCACCAATTTTATCCACAAAGTTTGAATGAATGCTTCCATGGGTAGCACTGCTTCCACATCATAAACTAATGCGTCGAGAAAGTTTTGGTTGATCATTCTCTATTGTCATGTGTGCCCAGAGGACTCCTATAAGTTCCTCTAGTCATTTTTCCTTTTTTCTTTTCAGCCTCTTCCTTAGGATTATAAATATAGTCATGTTTGTGATCTCGACTTGTCCGTTCTCTTAAGGATAACTTTAACAAAAGAACCTTTATTTGATAGGGTTACTGTCAAGTTGACAAAATGCTTCTTATTATCTGATATTAATACATGTAACATACTAAAGCTAGTTATAATGTTAATCCATAAGAATTTTTTTATCTCAGGCTTGGCTATGTTGCCATAAGTTTTAGTCTCAACCCATTTTGTGAAATAGTTTATCTCGAAAAAGACAAATCATTTTCCTTTAGCAACTAAAGATAGTGGTCCAATGATGTTCATCCCTTACTGAACGAGGGTCATAGATTAGAGACTGTATGTAGGTTCCTTGTGAGAAAGTGGATAAGCACAACATATTTTTGGCATTTCTCGCACCTCTTCATGTAGTCTAACACTTTCGATTTCATGGTGATTAATAGTATCCTTATCTCAAGATCTTGTATGCTAGAGAACTTTTTGTTAGAATGGTTTTTACATGTTCCTTCATGTATTTCTTTCAATATCTTTTATCCTTACTCTTTAAGTACATACCGTATATAGATGCCTAAGAACATCTGTCTATATAGTGTTTTTTTTAATAACGTAAACCTTCTAGCTTTGGTCTTGAGCTTTCTAGCTTCTTTCTAGTCACTAGAAAACTCCTCATCCTATAAACAATTAATGTAAGAAGTCATCTAGTTAATAAATGTTATGATTTCCATGTGTTTTGTTTTTGTATTTTACAACATTACCTCTTCCTCCATCTGGTCTTCTCTTGGGAAGGAAGCAAAACCATCATGTATAGCAAATGATCTATTGTCGCTACTTCATTTGCCTAGGTAAGATAACCATTCATCACCATCTTAGTGACCCTTTCTACTGTGTCAGGCCTAAATAATATTCATTTCATAGGATATGAAGTGTACACCATGATAGGATGTGCTTTAAAGTAGTGGCTCAGCTTACTCTTGGCTTGCACAAGAGCAAAGTTAAGTTTTTCAATTGTGAAATATCTTTTTTTGATATCCAGCAATAACTTACTGGTATAAAAGATTAGCTTATATTATTTGTCTGCTTCCTTGAATAACACTGTATTGACTGTTACCCTAGAAATTGCATGATACAAAAATAATGTTTTGTTAAGTACTGAATAGGACAAGATAGGTGGCTTTCTTAAATATTCTTTCAAATTTTGTAAAGCTTCGGTCTATTCTAAACCCCATAGATTTTTGTTCTTGGCTTTAATGGCTTGGAAAAAAGGCCTAAACTTGTCAAACATCTTAGAGATGAGCCTGCTTAGTACTACGATCCTTCTAATCAAAAGCTGCACTTTCTTAGCATTTGTAGTATATAGTATTTTTTTAAGGCTTGCACCTGTGACAGGTTGGCTTCTATTCCTCTCGTGCTTATGACATGCCCCGGGAAAGTTTCAAATGTGATTCTGAAAGTATACTTGGTTGGGTTCAAGCGCATCTTGAATTCTCGTAGGATATCGAACACTTCCTATAGGTTTATAACAAGATCTTCTACTTTCTTACTCTTGACTATTGTGTTGTTTATGTATGCTTCCACTATCCTTCTAATTAACTTTTTAAAGACTTTAGTGATAAGCTTGGAAGGTGGCTCTGGCATTCTTAAGAAAAAAAAATGGCATTACCTTATAGTAGTAGATTCCTCATTCAGTTGCAAAGCTAATTTTCTTTTCATCTTATGGATCCATTCTGATTTGGTTGTATCTATTGTATGCTTCTAAGAATAATAGTCTATCGTATCTAATTATTTATATACCATATAGTTGATCTTAGAAAGTCGGAATGAATCTTTTAATATTGCCTTGTAAAAGTTCATGTAGTCTATAGAGATGCACCACTTCTCATTCTTCCTTAGCACGACTACCACATTGAAAAGCCACTCTAGGTAGTAGACTTCTCGAATCAATTTAATTTCTAATAACTTATCGACTTTATCATTAATAATCTTATTACGTTCTATTGTAAATCTTTTTTTCCTCTGTTTGACTATAGTATAACCTTTCTTTGAAGCTTAGATTATGACTCATTACATCCAAGTTTATGCTAACCACGTCTCGATGAGACCAAGTAATGATATCCTAGTTCCTTTTTAGTAGATCGATCATCTTTACACTTTCTTCCTCGTTAATATTGGTATCTAATAGCATCATTCTGTCAACGACTAAAGGGTTCAGCTGCACTTCCTCTGTCTTCTTTGTATGGGGTGGAATGTACTCTCCCACCTGTGGAAGCCCTTTTGGCCACGCATCTTGTAGTTGCTATTTGAGAGACATTGCCTCTTATAATGATAGAGGAACTTTTATGTTATTCGATGTTCTTGCGCTATTGGTCTTTCCTCCTTTCTATTCCTCCTCTTTATCTTTTCTATCGACTTCAATGAAAGCCTTCGTCATTCCCGTTTTATCTGTCGGTGATTTGATTAAATTGGAAAGCATTGTTTTGCCTAGATTTGTTCACTTTTTATATCCATTATTCCTCTTCCTTTGGCCGATATGCACCTTACCACTTGATGCAAGGTAGAAGAATGATCTCCATATAATATATCCAAGATCATCCCGCCACTACATTATGAGTAGAGAGCACATCAACTATTACGTAATCTATCTTTAATCTCTTTCTTATTGCAACTATCAGCAATGTGATAAAACCTTTAACTTGTACTCTTATTACTCCAAATGCAATGAGCTCTATGTTATATCTCTAGATGTCTTTTTTCTTGAAGTACCATCCTCTTGAAAAGTGTCCAATAATAGGATGTCTACATTGCTTCCACCATCGACCAGTACATGTCGTACGATGTTCTTTTCTATTTTCAATGTTATCACCAATGGGTCAAGGTGTGAAAGTATTATATCGATCACTAAAATCTATCAAAAGATGCAAATATAATATTTTAAAGAAAATACTTATTTTCTTATTCAGGCCATCAACTAAAACGTATAATCATAGTCTGACGTGAAAGATCAAAAAGTACAAGTGCACAACTATTATTTTAGGAAAGTACAAATTTCTGAAATAGAAGAGTTATTTCAATTACAAAATGAAGTGTCTTCATTTTCTTTTTAATGACAATATTTTTTTTAACATTAGTAGATGTAAAAATGTAGTATCAGCCCATAACTACTGAATTGTTAACACAAATACTTTTAATGATAATATTCATAGTTAGATGTCACTAAAAATAGTTCAACAATTCTATCAAAACCAATTTAAAATAAATGTTTTATGACATATCTCAAATATCATTGCCAATAGAAGACTCAATCAATGGTAGAAATGGCCGCAAACCAAGATTGAAATAGATACCTTTAAATTCATATTTGTAACCGCTTCATAGAATATAATACCAAATATATTTTTAATCTGTTATAATTTTAAAGTTTCATTATCAATCCACTCAAGTAGATATATAATACTTATCAAAACCAATTAAATATCTAAGTTAGTTGTCTTGCTCTACTTGGTTAAACAACAATCAAGAAACCATATGGCCAATAAAAATCGAAGTTAGTTTCCTTAAAAGCACTTATAGATCTTGGTTATTCAATTTTAAGGTAGATTTTCAAATTAATATTAAAAAAATATAAAAGTATATCATTAGTTCTAAATAAATTTTATAAGATATCTCAAATAATACTATATTCACAAGTTTAAATTAAAATTATTATAAAATATAATAATACTAGTTCAATTAATATATGACATAATCTCAACAAAAAAAAAAAAACACAAGTAATATAACTCTATAACAAAATTCTCATCCAAAATTATTACATTAACAAACCTCTCCAACACTTTTAAAGTTTAACACATATTCAAATATGAATTTAGGCTTAAATGATGTTGTTTCGAAGATTTAACCATTCAAAACAATGATATTTGGTCTTTTTAAAAAAAGCTTTAAATAAATAAAATTCATGAATGGCTATAACTGTATCCGTAAATTTTTACTCAAATCTGCATCCGTCCTAAACTTGTGTGTGTTTAAATTTTATGTACTAAATCTTTTTTAATAGGGTTTGATAAGCTTAAATTTATCTAGTCTTACCCAAATGACACATTTATTATTAGTCATGAAACTTGAACCCTATCATGATGATGCATTCCCAAGTGCAATAAATTAGAATAACAATAAAGGTGTTTGGCTAATTTTTAGAGAGAAAGCTAAAATGAAGATCTTGGAAATTGATAATTCAATAATTTTATATGAACAAGAATTGAAATAAATACTAAGAGGAGAGTCATTATGAAGTCAAGTACGTATTAGGTGTATAAGAGATGAGTAAATTGAAAAGCCAGAAAAAATGGGGGGCACTGTTCATGCGGCGACACTGTGTACTGTGCCGGGGGTACTGTTCACGCGTGGATACTGTTCACGTCGTTACTATTCACGCAACAATTTTAGGATATTTTCTGTTTTGGCTCAATTGATTTCTTTAAGTAGAATTAGGACTTGTACAAGTAAGGACTCTTAGTCCAACTAAGTTTAGAATTTCTAAGGGTGTTTTATTCACTATATAAACCCTTCTAAACACAAGAGAAAGATCAAGCATTTAAGGTTTCAAGATGTAACCATAAGAGAGAATAGAGAATCTAGGTAGGCACTAAGTGCGTGGTGCGCTAGGGTGTAACCTTTGGAGAGTGTTTTCTTTTGATTCTTAAGTTAATAAAAGAAACACCATAGATCATTTTGACTTAGATGGTCAGGCTATTGTTGTATTCCTTGTAAAAATCTCTTATGAGGAGATACTAAAAGGTCTTACGGAGTTATGGTGATCAATTGATTTCTTTAAGTAGAATTATGATTTTTACAAGTAAGGACTCTTAGTCCAACTAAGTTTAGGGTTTCTAAGGGTGTTTTATTCATTATATAAACCCTTCTAAACACAAGAGAAAGATCAAGCATTTAAGGTTTCAAGATGTAACCATAAGAGAGAATAGAGAATCTAGGTAGCCACTAAGTGCGTGGTGCGCTAGGGTGTAACCTTTGGAGAGTGTTTTCTTTTAATTCTTAAGTTAATAAAAGAAACACCATAGATCATTTTGATTTAGATACTCAGGTTATTCTTGTATTTCTTGTAAAAATCTCTAATGAGGAGATACTAAAAGGTCTTACGAAGTTATGGTGATCAAGAGAAGATACTTATAGGTCTCTATAGGAGATACTAAGGGGTCTTATGGGATCATTGATGATGTAAGTAGATACTTAGTGGTCTATTTCAATAATAAAAAGCTGGATCATAGATCCTCCGTGGACGTAGGCAATTTTGGGCCAAATCACGTATATCTTGTGTCTTGTTGATTGATTTATTTTCTTTATCTTTATTAAGGTATTAATCTTATATGTTATTTCTTATGGTATGAGTTATGGTTTTTCGCTGCGCATAGAATAAAAGTATCTATTTCAATAATAAGAAGCTGGATCATAGATCCTCCGTGGACGTAGGCAATTTTAGGCCGAACCACATATATCTTATAGTTTGTTGATTGGTTTTTTTTTTATCTTTATTAGTGTGTTAATCTTATGTGTTCTTTCTTATGGTGTGAATTATGATTTTTTGCTACACATAGAATAAAAAATGTATTAAGGTTGTGGCTTAATTGATGACATAAGAATATTAAATTGAAGTGCATGGCTTGATATCTATAACAGAAGACTTGAGAGCATTTAGAATTTAATGACTTGGAGGATAAGAATAAGTACACGCACACTTGTAGAACTTCTCCAAGGCTCCCTTTTATCTAAAAATTTTAGACAATTATAAAAAAATATTAAATTCTAAATAACAGTAACATTTAATAAAAATTAAAAAGGCTAATTAAAATGAGAATTTAACTTTATAACATCCAATTGTATAAAATTCAATTTCAAATGATTTAAATTTTGCAATTAAAATGAGAATTGGTGTACAGACACCCAATTACTTAGTTTTCAGATCAAATTTCTAAAATATGTTTAGGCCAATTTGCTCTCGTGCATGTGGCTTAACTTGGAATCATCTTAGAGGAAAAAAATTTTTATATAAACACGTGGCTTAAGTTGGAATCATCTTAGAGAGAAAAAAATTTATATAAACACATTAAACTCATTATATCTATCTCATATGAAATTAAGTATTTATTCTCGCATATATAATGTCATATCGGTGGTAATTTCTCATAGAATAAGCTCTTATCACAATGAACAATTATTCTCACATGCACAATTGCTTCTTTCAGTTGTGAATGAAGGCGAAATGCTGAATCTATAGCACTCTTAGGAGGCCATATCTCCAACAATAAGCACAATGAGGAGATGAACCATGGCCTACAACGTACGCTCCAAGAAGAAAATAATATAACTGAAAATTGGGGGCGGGGGGTGTTGGTGGAAAGGAGCAATATTGGCAAATTACATGAAGAAAAAATTGACAGAGATCATAAGAGAATTACAAGTTTGCTTTTAATAGAAAAACAAAAACTAAATCAAACATCGAGATCGATACTGTATAAAATAAATTATACATTACAATAAAAACGTAAAAAATTTAACTTGATTCACTTTAAATTGGATTACGCCTAAATGAGACAGTAATCCAAAATGATAATATAATAAAATCCGAGCGTACAATTTTAAATATTTTAGATCTTTTCATGAGAATCATCCACTTACAAATTTTGTAGAGTAACCTCTTTTTTTTTCCTTTTTTTTTCATATATTCTCTCTTATCTTATTGAAGTTTTGGTAATTTAATAATTTTATTTAAGTAAAAATTATAAATAAAAAAAATCAAAGAAGAGAGTTACAGGAAGGCAAGAACATGTGAGATATGCATAAAAAAATTTAAAACATGTGGGACATACATAAGGAAGCGAAACGGGACTTGGAGAAAAAAAAATGCGAGAAAATAGAGGACTTCATGACTGGGCCGCAGTGCCGCAGCGCTCGAAGGTAGTGAGCACAGTGCCACAGTGCTAACCATCTAGCGTCGCAGCACTAGGTCAATTTTGAGCCAACGCCATAGCCTTGGCCATTCAGCACCTTAGCGCCAAACGGGGGAAAGTCCATTTTAGCTTGGGTTTTTTGAGTTTTAGAAAGTCTTGAACTTTTAAAATACATGGACTCTTATTTTTATTAAGATTATGATTAGTAAGTACAAAATAATCCATATATAAACCCTTGTAAACCCTTTAGTTTCAGAATCAAGCATTAAGAGAGACTCTAAGAGATGGAAGAACTAGGTAAACACTAAATACTTCGTGCGCTAGAGTGCAACCATTGTTTAGATGTTCATTGTTCGTGGGAAAGTAAGGGTACACTAAACATTAGATCCTTTTGAGGGTTCTTCATTGAGTTTTCTTGTAAATTCTCTAGGGAGTTAATAAAAGAAACTAGAATCCTCGGATCTAAGGTGGACGTAGGTAATTGGTCGAATCACATAAGTGATTGTGTTGTGCTCTTATTTATCTAGTTTACATTCTTGCTATTTTTGTTTGATATCTTGGTTATTCCACTTTGCAAAGAGGTTAGAGTTCAAGGTTAGACTTAGTTAGGATTCTTCGCTTAAACCTAATCTCACAGGGAGAATGGTAATTCCTCCAACAAACTGGTATCAAAGTAAAGGTTCGATAATACACACCTAGGGTATTTAAACCATGGCTACGATCAAGTAAGAAATAGAGAAGTTCAATAGGATGAATGACTTCAATTTTTTAAAGAAGATTGTTAAGGCTTTACTAGTGAAGAAAGGGCTAGACTCAGCCTTGGAAGAAATCAGTTCCTCAACTAGCGAAGGGACAACAACCTTAAAGTCCAGGGAGAAAAATTGGGACACGATTCAGAAAAAAGTTCACAGCACTATAATTTTAGCGTTGAGCAGTGAAATATTGAGAGAAATTGGTGATGAAGAAACCGCTTTAGGGTTATGGAAGAGACTCGAATCATTATATATGAAAAAATCTCTTACAAATAGACTTTTTATGAAGAAGAAACTACGTCAACTAACTATACACGAGGGATCTTCATTGAGATCTCACATTAACGAGTTCAACAAGATTATCATAAGTCTTGAACAATTGAGCATCAAGACTGAGAATAAAGACAATGTCATAATCCTGTTAAGTTTATTACCGAAGAGCTATAAGAGCTTTGTAGATATGTTTTTGTATGGTAAAGAGTCCTTAACGATAAATGTCAAAGCATCATTGAATTCAAAAGAAATGATAAAAAGATCTGAATCTGAGAGTGGAGTGGTGTTGCTTGCACAAGGAAAGAAGAGCAACCAATCAAGAAGAATATTCAATAAGTGTTTCCTTTGTCATAAGGAATGACACTTTGTAAAGGATTATCCTAAATCAAAAGGCCAGAATAGATGTGTTGTTATCGGTAGTTTTGGGAAAGATACCAAATTTATAGACACATTGGTAACCTCAAGAGGAAAGTATACTGGTAATTGGATACTAGATTTAGTGTATTGCGTCCATATGTGTCTCAACAGATTGTTGTTTACCAACTACAAAGCCATGAGAGGTAAACCCTAATGAGGAATAACATAACTTATGAGATCATGAGAATTAATAACATAAAGCTGATGATGCAAGGTAGAGAAATTAGGGACTTACGTGGTGTAAGGCATGTTTCTAATTTGATAAGAAACTTGATATCCCTAGGAAAGCTCGATGAGGAAAAGTATTCGGTTAGTTTGAAAAAGAAAAAACTGAGGGTAGAAAGAGGATCTATAAGGTTTAAGGGTGAGAAGCACAATGAGGGGCTCTATGGGCTTAAGGGGATGGCCATGAGTTGCCTAACGCGGGGTGTTGGGGTAATGCATACCACTAGGCGACATCCAAATAGTGCTCACCAAGGTGATGAGAGTTGAAAAAAATACAATGCATCAATACCCTAAGCAAGGTGCACGAATACCTTCGGAGACCAAAGTCACTAACCCAGAAAAAGTTAAGTCTTTATAGAGACTTGACCAAACTCAACATTAGCTGATAGAGTATTAGTGTGGGTTGGATCCAAAAGCCTTTTTATTTGGAGATTTGGAATCAATGAAGGATGTATTACAATTTTGGTGATTCAACAATCTTATTTAGGCAAGAATTGTGAAGAATATCAAAGAGGAGAATCATAGGAAGATAAGAATGTGTAGGCTATAAAAGGGAAAGCGAAATGAAACTTAGAGATGCAAAAGAAGGCAAGAAAGGCGAGGACTAGTAGTTTAGACCGCAGCATCGCGATGCCAGGGCTGTAGCATTGGAAACCAGTGAGCACAGCGCTGTGTCGCTGGCCACTCAGTGCCACAGCGCCTGAAGCAGGGAAGTTTGTTTTGGCTCAAGTTTTTTGAGTTTTGAAAAGTTTTGGACTTTCAAAACACATTGACTCTTATTCTAATTATGATTATGGTTAGTAGGCATAAAAATAACTCCTATATAAACCCTTTAGTTTCAGAATCAAGCAAAAGACACTCTAAAAGAGAGAAAAACTAAGCAAATACTAAGTGTTTGTGTGCGCTAGAGTGCAACCATTGTTTGGGGTTTCATTGTTCGTGGAAGAGTAATGGTACACTAAACATTAAATCCTTTTAAAGGTTTTTCATTGTATTATTTTATAAATTCTCTAGGAAATTAATAAGAGAGGCTAGGATCATTGGATCTACCGTGGACGTAGGTAATTAGCAGCACCACGTAAATGATTTTGTTGTACTCTTATTTATCTGCCTTACATTTTTGCTATTTTTATTTGATATCTTGATTATTCCCCTACACAAAGAGGTTAGGGTTTAAGATTGAACTTAGTTAGGATTCTTCACTTAAACTTAATATTACAGAGAGAATGGTGATATATATATATATATATATATATATATATATATATAATTGATTTTATGGGTTACGTAGCTCCTATGGCAATATTATGTAGCATATTGTAAAGTGTGCAAAAGTTATAAACAGTTGTGGATTTACTAAACACAAACATGTGATAGTATTATTCACTATACGATAGACAATATAGCCCATTAGATCAATTTTATATATATATATTCTCAATCTAGCAATTTATTAGATACATCTCAACTATTTTTTTCTTAAACTTAGGTCAGATTTTCAATTACTAACACAAGTTATATTTCCAATAATTTTGAATATTTCATCAATCGAAATAAAAATCTATCTTTTTTTTCCTAATTTATGCATAGACATTACTCTTTCAGATTCTTAATTTTTTCTTTTTAACCAATTGTAAAGTTAATCTGAACTTTGCTCTTTATCTCTTGCCTTAATGAAGATATATTTGAATTTGTTCTTCTTCCAAATTAAACTTGGTCTTCTTCAAAAGTTTTCTTTAAAAGCATTTTACTTTTTTTTAAATACTGATATATACAATTCTGATATCCAATCTTTTGGAATTTGATTTTGATACCATTTATTAAAAAAATTATTAAAATACATCAGTTGTCAAAATTAATAATGTATGACATAAACTATCTATTACATAAATAAGAAATTTTGTGTGGTTCACCATAAATTAGGCTAAGTCCAATGATAAGGGAGTATTATAATTATATAAAGAAGTACAAAAGTAAAATTCTAAATATTTTAGATTCTTAAATCACACTTTCTCTCTCTCTCTCTCTCTTACCTTCACCTTAATCTTCCAGCTTCACTTCATGTAGTGAGTGATGTTAATTCATTGTCGAATTTGTATTCTCATTCTTATATAATTTGAACTTTACTCATGAATAGAATAAATCTGATAATAAAATTACTAGTTTAGAAAACTTCCTAAACTAGCCCAAACAAGGTCTAATAAATACACTTTCAATATAGTAATTTAAGTTTGCTTTAAATGTAACAATGTCTCGGTTAAACTAAACTTTCAAATTTCTATGCTTGGTTAATCATTTTGTTGTCTCTCTTCAACCAAACTTTTTCATAGCCAAAAATGCCTATGATCATCTATGACAATTTTTATGCAGCAAGCTTCAGATGATCAAGTCCGATGTTCATTCCATTGTAAGCAATGGGAGCATACATCCATAGTTCATCAGAACTTAAGAGCTGCACAAGCAGGAAAAAACAAATGAACAGAGTTAGATCATAATTCCATTTTCTTTAATTAAGCTCCAATTTTGAAAGATTTCTCATTTGATCTTTACCTTAATTTGGAGTTGTAAAAACTTAACATACTGGACTGCTTCTTCAAGCATCGTGCTAATATCAACCTGCCATTCCAGGAACCCATAAATTTGAGAATTTTATGTGACAATTGAGAGTAATTCATCAAATATTGTAGTGTTGTAGAAAATTCAGCATACCTTTGTTCCATTTGGAACAAGGTTCTGTAAAATCCTCAGCCTCTCATTGATTCTCTCTCTTCTTTTCTGCAAGAGAAAAAGGAAAGATCATTTAGTCAACTCTCAATTTTCTATTAAACAAGCAGCCAAAAAAATTATTTAGGGTTATTTCGCTATAGCTTTTGGTAGATAATTACCCTTGCATAGAGGCTTTGAGGATCGGTTGCTGAACCCCTACTGGCTCTTGTTTTGCCATTGAGATTGAGAACTGCCTTCCCTTTCAAGCTCATGCTTGAACTCTCTCCTCCGTTTAAATCCTGAGAAATATTAGAATCGTCGTCCGAGCAGCAACTGCTTGAGACCTGCATGTTAGGCCCAGCATTATTATTATCTTTATCTTCCTCGTTGTTGCTTGATGATACAGTCTTCTGGTTTTTCCTCGACTTCACATTCCTCCTGTTCTTTTGGACCTACATTGTTGAATTATAATCAGAGTTAGTCACACAAGCCCAAGAAAAAAGAAGTAATATTGCCAACAATACAAAATTCTTCTTAAATCTTAAAAATGTACTCACATCAGCTGTGTTTCTAGATCTTTTCTTAGAATTGTCTGGTGGGTTGTTGAGTTTGTCTGCCGCAGCCGGTTCTGGAGTTTGCATCTTAGATTCCCTAGTGGGCTGCAAAGTCTTAACAGGAAGACAAAATTCTGACTGCTTCCCACCAGATTGATCATCAACATTGCCATCACTACTCTCTTGGTTTAAACACTCATCACCTTGATCAATAAGGTATGAGCTGGTATTGTTAGCATCTCCCGAACAAAAATCCATTGAAATGCTGTTATTGTTATTATTAGTTCCCAAAATTGGGTGTGAACCACTGAAGTAGAAGCTATCTTGGCTTGATGAAGGAAAAATACTACCACTACTGTAACTACTTAGTTGAGAAAAAGAATACAAACTACTATTAGCAATATCCAACGAAAAGTATGAACCTTCATTAACACCAGCCATGTTCACTGTTGATTCATGGCTAGGCCAGAATGTCGAGGAATTTCCCAAGCTTGTGCGCCCATCAAGTTCGGTAGGAACCGGACTAGTTCCCAGCAATTGAGCCATGAAATCAGCCTCTTCAGTGGTGTACATTCCACTAAGAGAGCTCCACTCTCCCTCTAAAATGGCTCCAATAGGCTCCATTTTGATGAGAAGGGTCTTAATTTTTGTTTTTTTCCTGAAATGTTCAAGTGTTAGGAGAAATTAAGAAGCTCAACTCACTCTCGGGTGCTTGAACGGGAAACAGGATTAAGAGACATATTTATACCCAGCAGCCCAAGAAGAATGTCTGCAAAAGCATTGACTTAAATTTGTGTAACAATATCTTATTTCATATTTATTATCTCATTTCTTATTTTTCAATTATTATTATGCAAAAGTTCCAATACCCTGTAAACAATTTGCATAATTCCGTAATGGGGCCAAGTACAACTCAGAAAATAGACCAAGTTCACTCAATTATGCATTAAAATAATCCAGCCATTAAAGTGGCCTTAAACGCCCTGAACATTACTACTTGACAAAAACAATTAATGATCTTAATTAAGATGAAAATCTGACTTAAACTTGCGATTAGTTATGATCAAAAAAATATCGTCCATTATTTAGGTTGCATTGAAACTTTTGAGATTTGGTGGAAAGAATCACACCTGGCAATAGACAGAACGTGGGGGAGTTTTTATTTAAGATGATAAAGATCATAAAACAAATTATGTTAAAGCAGCAAGGAAATGAAAACGATATTAACAAAAAGGGCGGCCAGATCGTGGAGATGATTACGAAAATTCTGAAAAACAATTGTATGGAATCAGACAGTATTATCTGTTTTACTGGATATTGTCTCCTTTAGACATTGTTTTTTATACCTAACGAGTTTTTATTCAACTTTTAGAATCCTTTTTATCTGTTAAAAACCCGAAAAATTGTTCTCATTTTTGTTGGATGACAAATTACTCGTTCTTAAGAGAGACAATTACTCAATCAGGAAATGGGGTGCACTCTCTTAATCTAGGTAAAGAGTTCAAGTCTTGAAAAAAGTTAAGTTTTTTATTTTTTTCAATTTTTAAAGACAGTTTGTAATTATAATACAATTTAACAGTTATAATTTTTTAAGATGTATACTTTATAATATAATATTTATATAAAAATATGGAGAATTAGGAGTCAGAGAGAAAAAAAACAGCCCCTTATTCTTAAAATCAAAGAGGAGAAACTTCTCGGTTCTTAATTCTCCCGTGGCTGAATCCTTAGAATCATAAAATCCTTTATCTAGAATAGAATAAGATTCCAACTTTTTTTTTTTTTTTTGAATGTAATAAGATTCCAACTTGATGCATCGAAAAATGCAAATTGACTTTTTAGAATTAATGCAGAATGTGCTTTTAACCTGTTAGAAGATTAATAGAACGTGATATGATTTGAGCAAACAATATGGTTTTGACTTTGGACTAAAAGCTGATTACCATATTTTCAGTTGCATTAATGGCAACAAATAATCAGAGATCAATGAAGCAATAAAAATTCTCATATATTGATCTACTAGATAAATTATTCAGGCATTGAAAAGTTAATGTATAAATAATATGGTGTCTCCTTTTTGTTTTCTAAGATCTTTTTTTTTTCTCGAAAGTTGTAAAAAAATGATTTAAGATCATTCTATAATACTGAAACTATTAAACTTGTAAGCTTCAAATGCTATTCTTGTTTATTGTAAAAAAGTTGAGCTGTTAAAATTTTTAACTGCATTCCAACAATGAATTAAAATAAAATAAATTAAGATGAATGTTGTGACACAAATGATTTATTATGTACCATTTGATGTTGACGACTTTAAAATAATCAAGATTGAGTCATGAGGGTTTGTTGTAAACTTGTAACATGATTTGATAAGAATCATGGAGATGTATAAAAACAACATAATCCAAAATTTCAAGGTTTTGTTAATAAAGAGAGAGGAGAGAGAGAGAGAGAGTGCTGCCCTACCAATTCAAATCCCCAAATCATTGTAAATTCACTAAGACAACCCTAATCATTTACTAAATTTTGTTAACATATAAAAACAATATCTATCTCTCTTTACATATATTCCTTCTATCTATCAATCATTCTATTAACTACATCTACCTATCTATCATATCTATCTTTTAATTTATATATATATATATATATATTCTACATCTATTTGTTCTTATTATACTCAATATTAGAAAAAAAAAACATAATACCAACAAAATTTGAGATCCAACATCATGTTACATCATCTAGAAATTGCTTTAAATATTATGAACAAGATAAAAACTCCTCTAATTAATGTAATATTTATTAAAATACACCATAATCTAATTAATAGAATAAAAATTATATTTTAACCGATTCAGAGCAAATGTCTCAACATAAATTTTTAACCATGTAAACTCTCGATTAATTTGATGTCGTTTTTAATGTTAAAAAAATATCGATTAACTTTTTTTAATTAATGTGGTAGTAATTTAAACTTTTTTTAAAAACCTCGATTTACCCATATTTAATTAGTTTATCATTAAAATAAATTATCAATCACATTAGTAATTAATGCAATAATGACTCCTTCAATATAAATTTGTGACTTCATTTAAAACCTCGATAAAAGAAAATTCAATTAAATTTATAACTAATATATAATCGTCAACATTTTTGTATATTAATTAGTTTAATTAGTTAAATCTCTTGTAATTGTACAATACTTAATATAGATTTAAATATACATCCAAAAATAGGATACTTTATTTTAAATTTGTGGAGAAAGAGGGTAAAATTGATAAAAGTGAAATGCGTTAACCATTTGAATGTAAATTTTAACTTCAAAGCCTCAATCTCATTGTTTTTATTACTATAAAGAATAACAATCACGATTCTAGTTAATTTGTCTGGTAATGATGAGTATAAATTTATTTAAACTCCATTCACACCCTAATTGAATTTCTAAATTCAATAACTATTTAAGTATAGATTATTTTAAGAATAATATCATACTTCATATGTGATATTTCAATAATTTTTTCATCTTGAATAATGTGTTAAATATCATTGAATTGTTAATATTTTTAATTTTTTAAATTAATATTATTTTATTTTATTACTCAATAATTACTTGACACACATCAATAAAAAAAATTTAAAATACAATTTTAATTTTATTTCAAATTGAATGCAAAACTCAAGTTTGTCCATATTAATTTTGTTTTCGCAATTTCTTCTTTTGCATTGCTAGCATATGATTAACATGTTACAAATTCTAGGAAGACACAAGATCCAAAACCAATGAAAGTAAAAACCCTAGTAATTAAGAATCGAATAATAAAAGGTCTAAAAAAAAGTGAGTAATAAGGTCTCGTGAGCTGTAAAATCTTAATAAAATAACATTAAAAAACACAGACTAGCTACAAAACTCAAGGTGATTCATTTACTCCCAGACTTAAAATTTGTCACACCAAATCAAAAGGATTAAATGCCAAAGAAATTGAGAACCAGTACTTTATGGCCACACCTCAAAATCTACCAAAGATTCCGGCGAATTTCACGCTCAAAACACGCGTTAAATCTGAACATTTTTGCTTAAAAAAAGATTAAAGGAAGCTTCCCAGTTAATTGATAAAGATTGGTACACGCTTTGATATATATTCATACACACTGTTATTTATTTTTTAAATTAAAAGTAGCCGGCCTCTCGCACGATCTCTTGTTTGCTGGTACCCAAAAGAAATAATAATAATAAAATAAAGTTTTAAGTTGATATAAACAATTAATTTGGAATGGAATAAAAATCTTTGCCCTGCAATACTATTGGAAGCTCATACAATCTGATTTTATTCTTCACACATGAGCATAATTACATTTCTTGATTCACGGCAGGCAGCTTGCACGACCCAGAAGGTTTATTAGAATTTTTCTTTGTCTCTCTTTAAATGGATAGAGCTGGCAGGTGGTTCATAGCCCTTGGCCATTAAACAAAGGCAAGAGGATATTTAATACAAATTGTATCACGATGAATTTATTATGGGAATCTCATTTGTTTATGTTCGTCGTCTCGCTAGGTAGAAGATGGAAAATTATTATGTTAATGTGTTCAAATAAGGGTAATTGTTTCGGTACAAATAGTAGTATTTATACAGGTACAATATGAATGGATATATAATCTAACATATGTTAAACTTGTAATCTGAACTATTACAATCGTAACCTAACTATAAACTTTTAAATTGTGACTCTATATTTATGTCACATAAATGTGTATATTGTTGGAATTTATAAGAATATTTTAAATAGACTAATGTTTATCAATGGCATAGAATAAAGTGAAAGAATCAAGAAGAAGAAAAGAAGAAGAAAAAAAATAGTGCTCAAGTAAAAAATTGCTTAAGCGCCTGTCACAGTGCTAAGGGTCGAAAATGTGACTTTTAAAAAAGTCATCAATCTTCTCCAAAGATTATGGTCTTTTGAAAAGATATTGTGTCTCTTCAGAGATATCTCACATCTATATAATGTAAGCTCATCTCATGTTGAAAAGAGGAAGATAATTCTCCTTTTTTTTATTTATAAAATTTTTCTACTAATCAACTCTTATCAAAGTTCTTACTTGTAGTCCAAAAAAATTATATTTGATGTGTACCTTTATAAATTTAAGTATAAATGGTTTTAAAAACAGTGCTTTGCACATTTTGACATTCAACTAAGTTGTGTCCTTTTACCCAATTTTTTTACTATCATATATTACATTTGAAATTTGAACCGTTAAACTTATAACATAAAGCATGTTATTAGACTTTTGCAATGTGTGAATACCCGTATTATATTGTAGCCAAACCCTTAAATTAGATTAATTAAAAGCTATAATTAAGATCGCATTGGTGTTTCGAATATCATGCAACGTGATTATAGTTTAGATTAGAGCCACGTGGTTTGCATATACTTCATAATTATCATTGAGATTAATCTAATTTATTCACTAAAGTTATATGCTTTGTTGTTTAATCACTAATTTAGAGGACATGATCTCACATAGAAGGAGCTCGCATTATAGCTTTGGAATCAAATCAAGCTTTTTAAATTCATTAAAGATAAGAACCAGGAAACAAAAAATAATGAGCAGCGGTTCTAACTCCCAATGAGAAAAATTAAATAAAACAAAATGTTATGCATTAAAAACTTTACAAGTTCATACATTATATATCACATGTGGATCTTGTGGCTAGATGAGATGTGTTGTATTAATGGTGGTTGCATGGGAGCTTTAATGGTGGAATTTGACGTGCTGTTCTTCTTAATTGTATCACATGAGGCTCCTTATAATATGTGAAGACTTCCAATTGAGAGAGAGAAGCAAGAAAAGAATTTGATTTTAATAATGAAGAAAATGGTGGAATTTAGACATGAAACATGGGAAACGAAGTAATATGAATCTGCATTTTGATTTTATGTCTATTTCCAAATTTAGGTCAATCTTTTTTCTCTGTGGATAAATATTATTCATTCAATTGTCTTCATTAAGTGGTAATTTTCTTCAACGCATTACAATCCATTGTCTTTTGACAAATGCATTTTTATATGAAGAGTTAAAAACACGATGCTTGTCATATGCATTATGATGACTATTAGTATTAATATATGTCTCACACTTTATCAATCTAAAGAACTATCATCTTTTCAATCCAAAAAATGATCATGACATTTGAACATAATATATGCATATTTGATATCATCACTTTTATAGTTATTGTCATTTCCATTCATACCAAGCAAATAATCCACCTTCGATCTGAAATAGCTAGGTTTATACCTAACTTCTTCTGATTTGCACACTCTTTTCTTTTGTTTTTTTTTGGAACTGGTCTGTCTATTACTATCATTTTTAATCTTCTTGTAAAATATCTGTTGTCCAGATGACTGGAAGAAGCACTCAATATCATGCCCTAATTGAATCACCAATCGTCTTCTTTGCATCAACTTTTTTCTAATTTCTCTATTGTTATGGTAATGAAATGGTAGATTATTTTTTTTTGGTGTTGTGAGGGGATTCTCATGAAACCTATTGTGTTTTATTGGGGCATGCCTTATGAATCTATAACAGTATAGCAACATACCCTTCTTTAAAAATAAAATAAAAACCCTTGCCATGCAAGTTGAGTATAAAATTTGCTGTATAAATATGACATTCATCTTTAAAATTATTGTTCTTACCTTACAGGGCTCGACTTATCATTTTTTTTTTTAATTATGATACTTCCTTGATCTAAGTTTACTTTAACTTTATAGGTCTATTAACAAGTGTACATTATTGTCTAAATTTTGAGTGATGAGTGTATACGATATTCATCTAAGTTTAAAGCTCTTTTAATGTTAAGTAATTACAAACATGTATTTGCTCATAAAGGAACTTCAATGAGAGAGGACCTTAGTTCTTTAGGATCATAGACCATTTAAGAGTATTATATATCAGTAGCATTGTACATACAAACTACCTATATAAACTGAATATTATTTTACTTCTTCAATCATACAATATTACATAAATTTGTATAGTTACTAATTTATATGTGTAGTAGTACTCATTACATTACAAGTCTGTTAAAAAGTCTTAGAGGTGATTAGGGGTATTTTTTTCAAAAAGCATTTTGGACTAAATTAAGGTACCTTATAAGAACATATGTTATTTTTAAACTAGGTAGCTCAATTAGTAAAACTTTTTGAGGTGGGACATGAAATATAAGTTTCGAACCTTACTCACCAAATTGAGAAAGAGTTTAATTTATATTTATTAAAATATATATATAAGGAAATTAATGTTAAGAAATGGGATTTTTAACTGATTTCTGTGTCAAGAAAGCTTAATTATTATTTTTTTTCGTTAGAATTAATTGTTGACTTCAATGATTCTTCATTAATTTACTACTCAATCAGAATACAAATATGTAAATATAGTAATATTATTATTGAAAAATTTTCTTAAAAAGATTACTCCCTCGCTTAGTCAAGGTTAACTCAGAAAGAAACGAAAAATAAAAAGTGAGCACTATATAATTGGCGTAAATATAGTGTTGACAATTTGAAAGCATTTATGATAGATCAAGTCACTCCCAAATCCAATCCTATTATTGTTAAGATATTAAACGCACCCAAGGCTTAATTACAAACTGTTCACAGTTTAATTCAACACTTCTAATTATTTATATAGCTAAATTAGCTAGTCATTGACCTAATTAATGCCATCCAACCTATCAAGTAACTACGCCCTATAGTTACTTGAATTTTTTAGAATATTATGATCTACAAATTGAATATCTTTTCTATTTAATAAAAGGCAATTGTGCTTGTTATAATTGTTTGTTTATGAATGGACGGTTTTTTTTCTTCAAAAAGAATAGCCTATGACTTATAATAAGCTTTTTGTTCTCTTTTTTCGGTCTAATAATTACGCGTAAATTAAACAACTGAAAGTCAAGCCAACAATGAGATATTATTAATTTATTAGCATGAGAGGAACCCACAAAGGATAAAATAAGGACTTATCAAACCTGCATTTTATAATAGAAATGATTTATCTAAAACAAATTAAGGCAAAATGCAATGTCGATTTCTCATATTCATTATAAACTCACAACATGGTTTTGACACTATATATATATATATATATATAAGCACGCCTTCCTCCTCGTGGAATATATATATATATTGACAAACAATTTCCTTCTTAACAAACTTTCTGAAGATTCTAGCAAACACAAGAGAGAGAAGGAATTACAAGAAAATAAGTTTTTTTTTAAAAAAAAGAAAGAAAGATCTCAGATCTCTTATTAATCAAAAAGAAATATCAATAGTCGCAAAGATTTTAATAAAATTAGGGAGTTCTTCGAGTCGGTTCAGAGGGCACTAACCATTTATCATTGTGTTATTTTTGTAATTACCCAGTTACCGTTTATTGTTTCCAATTATCTTAAAATCCTCTTGATTGAAGATAAATGATTAATATTAACAAAATGTTAATGCTTTTTACCTCTTCACAATAGAGTTTTGGGGTAATTCAAAACAACATAAAAATAAGTGAATAATATGTTGGGAACGACAGGGTCAAATATAGTTTCTCCTTCGCAAACTATCCCCCAAAGGATTTACTCAATGCATTTTGCATGGTATATTTGATAAGCTGTACATAATCACATATAGGCTCGTTAAAATGTTTCAAATAATGTTATAATTCTCAAATAATGTTTTAAATTTTTTTTTATCTTAAATGATGTGTTAAATAATTATTAAATAATAAAATAGTGTAATATAATAATTTTGAAAGTTATACTATTTTATTATCTTATAATTGTTCGATTTATCAATTTAAAATAAAAATTTTAAAATATCATTTGAAAAGTATAATATTACTTTATTCCTCTTAATTAAATATATAAATTTATTTTATTTAATAAGTTGATAAAATTTCTCATACTTCAACGTTGTATAAATTGACAAGGCTTGGCTTAATTGCCACTTAACCTAACTCTTTTTGGTTGGACCAAAGAGACCATTTGACAATAGAATGACTTTCTGTTTCTTGTTGGGGGTGGATTCGCTATTCTGCAGTCGAACAAGAATTAAATGGAAATTAAATTTATTTTTTAAAAACTAGTTTTCTTATGACCCGCAAATTGAATCTTGTAAAAGCTTCGTGACATTTAGTATTGAAGCGGAAGCAATCAAATAAGTAATTATTCAAGTAATATTATGTAGAAATAAGTAATTAAGAATCTAGAGAGAGAAAGGTAGAAGAATCAACACACCGAATTTACATGATTCGACAACTTGTCTACGTCCACGGTGGATTAAGATCACATTCTCTTATTATTAAATCTCAAGACACTCACAAAGTATACCTTTTACAAGAAATAACTCACAAAAAACTCACTCTCTCTTGTAAACAAGGAATTTCTCTCACTAATAATCACAAAGTAAGCTATAATCATAAAAGTTTGTGTTTGATTACTAAGACATATTTACAAGCTAATTGGGGGCCTTTATATAGACTTTAGGATGACTTAGGTTAACTCTAAATGTATAGGAGTCGTTTTAAGAAGACTTGGAGCAAGTGGGAGTCGAAACAAAATTAGAAAATAACTTTCCTGCACTTGACCCCACGGCGTCCACTCTCTGGCGTCGCGGAGTTGGATGGCTGTGTTGGGCACCGCAACGCTCATGAGCTATTTAGGGCACCGCGACACCCACACTTAGGCAACTGCTTTTGTATTTTCACCTCTTTTCACATCCGTCTTCGATTCTCACGCACCTAACATACTTAGCTTGCTCTCCAAATCATATCTAGATGATTTTTAATCATCTTTCTCACAAATTCCCCCCTTGATTCAAAATCATTCACAAAGTATCTTGATCTTTCATATCCGCATCTTCGATCACCCTCACATAGTAGTGATTCTGGTTAAGTTCTTACATAGGATGAACTTAACTGAGGGCATTGGTTTAGTCAACATGTCAGCAGGATTTTCAAACGATGCTATCTTCATTGGACTAATTTCACCACTTTGGACAATCTCTCGAATGTAATAAAGCTGCACATCAATGTGTTTAGACCTCTTATGAAACACTTGATACTTACTTAGGTGTATGGCACTCTGGTTGTCATAATACACACCGGTGTTCATATCTTCAGTAGCCATTACCTCAACGCATACGTCTTTCAACCACACAACCTCCTTAATAGCTTCACCAATAACTATGTACTCTATCTTTGTGTTAGATAATACAACAACATATTGTAGAACTGATCTCCAACACACATTACACCCAAACACTATGAATACGTAACCCGTCAACAATATTCTCTTGTCTAGATCACCTGCATAATCTGAGTCTACATATCCTCTTACCATTACACTATTTTTCTCATCTCTTTTATACACCAACCCATGATCTGATGTCCCTTTGAGATATCTTAGTATCCACTTCCCTACAAGCCAGTGATCCTTACCCAGATTTATCATTATCTACTCACCACGCTTACAGCCTGTGCTATATCTGGCCTTGTGCAAACTATTGCATACATGATGCTCCTCACAGTGCTTGCATACAATACTTTACTCATCTGCGGTATCTCTTCTTTGGTTATCGATGACTGTGCTGCTGAAAGTTTAAAATACATGGCCAAAAAAGTAGAGACAGTTTTTGTATTGGACATACAAAACTTCTTTAAGATCTTGAGTATATATTGCTATTGAGATAAGAAGATAACATCCCTTCTTTTCCTCACAATATCCATACCCAATATTCTTTTTGCTGCTCTCAAATCTTTCATCTCAAATTTTCCATTCAACTACTTCTTACGTTTTTGTATTTTTTTCATGCTCTTACATGCGATCAACATATCATCGACGTATAGAAGCAAATACATCATCTTACAACTCGAGCTCTTAAAGTACATGCATCTATCATACTTGCTCCTACTAAAGCCACGAGCCATCATAAACTCATCAAATCTCTTATACCACTATTTAGGTGATTGCTTTAACTCATATAATGACTTCTTCAGCAAACAAGCAAGGTCTTCTTTTTTGGGCTCTACAAACCCTTGCGGCTATGCCATGTAAATCATCTCTTTAAGCTTTCTATACAGAAAAGTTATCTTTACATCCATCTACTCTAAATGTAAATCAAGGTTTATACACATAGCTAACAAAATTCTAATGGATGTGTGCTTGACAACTAGAGAGAATATCTCAAGAAAGTCATATAAATTATCTCTTCAAGCTCTCCATACAGAAAAGCTATCTTTACATCTATCTACTCTAGATGTAACTCAAGATTTGTACACATGGCTAACAAAGTCCTAATAAGTGTGTGTTTGACGATTGGAGAGAATATCTGAAGAAAGTCAACTCATTCTCTCTGAGTAAAACCTTATGCAACTAACCTAGCCTAGAATCTAGTAGGCTCTATCCCTAGTATTCTCTTCTTCATTTTATATACCCACTCACTTATACTTAACTAGTTTCTTTTAAAGTCTCTCTATCAACTTCCAGGTATTATTCTTCTTAAGAGAACTAATCTCTTCTTTCATGACTTGTTTCCATTCTTTCTTATTTTTACTCATCATAGCCTCACCATATATTTTAAGCTCATCAAATTCAAGAATGTAAGCAGAATTAAATGTGTGAGCAACTAAGTCTGCTTATGTATACCTAATTGGTGGGTTAATTATGTTAGAGTCGGTGCTTATGTGTCATCCTTGAATGTACATATACTTGTGTATTTATACAAGTGTACATTCTCATTAAATCGTTAATATCCAATTATATGGTATTATGCATGTAAAGTTACAGATATTGTAGATCTGAAAGAGTTCGGATCAGATCTAAAGAGTTTAGATAGGGGTTTATAGTTAGCCACGCTGAGACATATAATTGCTAAATGTTAGAACAGTTGAGTGTTAGCTGGTTATAATACTCAACAGATCCAAGAGTTGGAGCCTTGTCTGTAATGGGACATAGACCTAAGAATATACTAGTAACTGTATAGTTGCAAGAGTTATAATCGGGTTCCAAAAAATGTAAGTTGTGCAAGTATGTTCTCGAATAATTGTCCCTGATCTATTTCTGCCGATACAGGTCTGTTGGTGGATACCTTTATATATAGATTAGCATATGTCATACCTATCGGATATAAATGGTCGTTCCTGACCGACTATGAGCTTGGAACTCGTATTGACATATTAGTATCCATTTAGGACTGGATATGGGACAGACTTACGAGGGCCTCTGATAGACACCCAATGTAAGCCGTCAACGGAGGGTCCTCTCGAGTTGAGTAGTATACGTGATCCTTTAACCTGAGTGCCACGGTGGGCTTGTAAGTGATCCATCATACTTTGGTTCCACGCATGTCACAGACCTTTCATGGTGTAACCGCTGGGTGTCGCTGGGTATGGTCCGATGCTTATAGAGTCCGGTGCATACAGATACGGGATCCGTCAGCTCTTATAGGGAGTTTGATATCCAGATGCTTCGAGACTGTATCTCAGAAAATCTTGTGGCCACAAGTATCAATCTCGAGAAAGAGTTCCGTCAGGGTCGAACAATATGGCAAATAAGTTTACGTATATTGTTCATTGAGATACAAGTCTGGAGATAGGACATGGATGAGCACAAGGAGATTTGACGGTGATAATCTATATCCCTGCACATCCATGATATCATGACGAAAGGATTATACGTATGCGTTGTAACCTCAGCTTGCATGGTTCAACGCGCTGATTTGTATATCTGTGACGTGTGCATGGGGCATTGCTCACGGACTCATATAATAGTTTCATTTGATGAATTAGGCATAAAACCTAAGGAGTCTCGCGATATAGAATGTACTCGTTATGCACTGAGGCAGCGTGCTAAATTAAATTGTTTAATCTAGCAATATTCAGCACTTTCACAAAAATACGTGCGTATCTGTATTTAAGTATTAAATACAACAATTAGTTAATAATTGTTATTTACTAATTGTATAATGACATGTAGCGTATTGTGGATCCTCAGTTGAGTTTATCCAAGTGTGAAATTTGGTAAGACTCACTAAGGGGTGAACTTGATAACTATTTATAATGGGTAAAATGGTTATTTCTTAGTTTGATTATTTAATAGTTAAATAATCAAAATATCTTTCTTTTTATATTATATATATTATTATATATTATATTATTATTTATACTATATAATATTTTATATTATATATTATTATTATATTATATTATATTTTATATATATATATAAAGAAAGAAAGAGAAGGGAGGAGAAGATTTGGCCAAAAACGGCCGAGAGAGAAAAAAGAAGAGGAGAGAAAGGGAAGGAAGAAAGAAAGAAGAAGAAGAAGAAGGGAAAAAGAAAAAAAAAATTAGGAAAGGAAAAATGAAATTGTTTCATTTTTCTCTATGCTTTCATTTGGAGCAATTATGAATTGCTTCAAATTCTCTATTTCTTATCTTTCTGGAGAAAATGATATAAATTCACTCCCAACCATTTTAAGAATTAAGAGTTAATCCCGGACTGAATATCAAGCTGCTGTTCTGGCTCACCAAGCCCACTAAGTTGGTGACTATAACTGCATATGAGTTGGTCTCCATGCAGACTCCAGAAAAAACACGTGTATAACGTTACACGTTTGGTGAGTTCTCTAACATTATAAATATATTAATGTGATTAATATATTTATTTATTGTGTTTATTGTAAAATTTATATTTTTACTGCGTTAGGTAATAGAAACAATTGCACATGCATACACCCACGTGCTTAAAATCCTCCTGCGCCAACAAATTATTCTCTTTAGCCTATCTCTAGCTAGACGATACTCTTCAAATTCCATCTCAAGAGTCCTAGTCTTTTCGTATATAGACTTAGAGGAACTTGTCGGTATTCTTGGTTCTTCTTCAAAGATCTCCTTGTTGAAGTGTTGATCTGGAGGCATATCAGATTTACTCTTAGGCTCAACTTCAACTTCTATTAACTCAGATGATGAGTCTTCCTTGGGCACAGGTTCTTCTTTCTAATTTTCTTATGAGACTTTCAACATTGTCGTCTCATCAAATGTGACGTCATGGCTTATGATACTCCTTAGTGGTGTCAACTCTTTACACCACACCTTGTATCCTTTTACTCCTTTGAAATATCCAATGAATACCCCTTTGATAGCTCTAGGTTTTAATTTCCCTTCTTTAATATGTACAAAGGCAGAGAAACCAAAATTTTTGAGGTGGTCATGCTTACGAGGGTTGTCAGACTATTTCTCTTCTGGTGTCTTGATGTCAATTGCTAAAGAGGGACTTCTATTAATCAAATAAACTGCAGTCACTACAGCTTCTCCCCAAAATACCTTAGACATCTTCGCATTGGTAAGCATGCATTTAACCCTTTCAAGTAAGGTCTTATTCATCCTTTCAGCTACTCTATTCTGTTGTGGTGTTGATCTCACCGTTCTATGCCTTGCAATTTCATGCTTGGCACAAAAGCTATCAAACTCTCTATTGCAAAACTCGAGATCATTGTCAGTTTTTAGATAGCCTTCCAAGTCTTGAACGTATCAAACATTTGATCCTTACTCTTCAGCACATAGACCCACAGCTTCTTTAGTCATCAATCAAACTAAGAAAATACCTAGCACTGCCACGAGTAGCTATCTGAGCTGGTCCCCAAACATTCGAGTTTATGTAGTCGAAAGTGTTGGTGTTGTGTGGGTGTACACTTATGTGCATAATTAATAATTTAATAGTAATAGCATAATATATGTGCAACACCACGAAATTAATATACATTAAAAGAATCTCATTACACTAATGAGATTAGAAAACTTACTCTCAAAGCGTGCTTTGAACAATTATAGTTGGAGATGTGGTGGGCTTCCTTAAACTAGAATAATAACTTCCTATTTTGAAATATTTGAAACAACTCTTATTTCTTATTTCTTTCTCTCCGGCTATTTTTATTTTCTACTTGCTTTTCCCTTTTCAAATTCATACATTTCAAATGGAATAAGCATCCGTATATATTATATTTGCTGCTACCTTATAAACTAATTATATGCCAACAAATATTAGTTAAAGTGAAGCATGACGAGGAAAACAAAATCCTCGTCATGCTTTAAATTTCAACCAAAAGTAATGCTTGCGGTTTAAATGATGAATTGGTGGCATTTAATCATGCATATATAAAAAACACGTGAAGATAAAAGATTGGCCCAAAAAATGACTAAATAAAAGGAATTTTAATGGCTATGTAAAGTTACTGTCACGGAAATAAATTTAAATAACAATTGCTTTATAAGCATAATTTCAATTACATCCCTTAGAAAATTAATATAATTTAAATAAAATAATAATTATTTTATTTAAATAATAATCATATTTACCAAAGTTTAATTTAGTACTCATACAAATTATTGGCACAATTTAAAGCATACACTAGGTAAAAAGAAGTGTCAAGTTTTATTTGTTACAATTTTAAGTTTAACAATTAAATCTTAACTACTCTCCGAAAAATTATGAAATAAATAAAATATTGAATTAATTAATTTAAATAAAATAATTATTATTTCATTTAAATGACAGCTATATCTACCAATGCCAAATTTAGTATCCATACAAATTATTGGCATAATTTGAGGCATACACTAGGTAGATAAAAATGTCAAGTCTCAGTTGGCACAGTTTTAGGTTTAACAATTAAAGCTTAGCTATTCTCCGAGACGGTGAAATAAATAAAAAGTTTTTGAAAACTTTTCAGATCGAACAATTCAATTCGGTGCGCTACCACGTGCTCAACGAATACACTTCATATAGTGAGACTCCCTAGGTTCACACCTATTTTGTCTCACAAAATATTTCGTAAGTCAATAATCGATGCCCCACACACACACGTTATGGATAATACAAAATGGCGAGTTAAATCATACAAATTGAGGTTAATTCATATTCGTACAATACCTCCATCATTAATATCCTAAAAGAGTGGAGACATAGATCAACAGCATCAAGTCCCCTATTACTCAACCATAAACTTATCTCTTTTGATTCGTATTCCAATAAATAATATACGCAAATTCTTTTGCAATATTATTTACTCCACACGAAACTCTTTCTCGAGTTAAATGCTTATAGTCATAAGACTTCCTAGAATATAACCTTAAAGCATTTGGATATTTTGTTGGGATTTGTGCTTACGTACCATCCCTTTTATGTATAAATATTTGCTTTATATTTATACATTTATGATTTCAATATATCACTAATTATTTTATATACAAATATGGTAAGATGTTTGTAACGTTTTAAACATTGTATGATCTGAAAGAGTTCAGATCTGATCTAAAGGAATTTAGATCAGAACTAAGAGTTAGTAAAATCTAAAGAGTTAGAGCCTTGTCTGAAATGGGACAAAGACCTAAGAATATATTAGTAATGACATAGTTGCAATGAGTTGCAAATGGTGTTAGGAAATGTTGTTATGCAAATATGTTCTTAAATTTAATGTTCTTGATCTATCTTCACTAATGCGGGTCTGTTAGTGAAGATCTTAATATATATAGATCAGTGTATGTCTATATCTGAATAGTTCAGATGGTTAGTCTTAGCAGACAATGAGTTTAGTAAAAACTCGTATAAAGATACAAGTATTCAGTAAGGACTGAATATTGAACAGACTCACAAAGATCTCCAATAAACATCCCATAAAGCCGTCAATAGAGGATCTTTTGAGTTGAGTAGTATTCGTGGTCCTTAGACCTGAGTGCCATGGTGGACTTGTGAGTGATTCACCATACTTTGGTTTCACATATGTCAGATACTTTTCATGGTCTGATCGCTGGGTATAGTCCGATGCTCATAAAGTCTGGTGTGTACAGATATGGGATCTATCAACTCAATTGGGTGAGTAAAATATCCTGAAACTCTAAGGTTGTATTTCAGAAAGTCTTATGGTCATAAGCAGACATATCCGAGAATTAGTTTTATCCTCAGAAAAATAATATCGTGAAAGAGTTTATGGATATTATTTATTGAAATACAAATCTAGAGATAAGTTTATGGTTGAGCACATGGAGACTTGACGGTGTTGATCTGTATCTCCGCTCTTCTATGATATTTACGATGGAAAGATTATACGAATATGTTATAACCTTAACTTGTATGGTCTAATGTACCATTTTGTAATATCTGTAACATGTGTGTGGGACATTGTTCACAGACGTGTGAAATAGTTTCATATGACAAATCGGACATAGACCTAGAGAGTCTCACAATATGAAGTGTACTCTTTGTGCACTGGGGCAGCGAATTGGATTGAACAATTGATCTAACAATTTTCAGCAAAATGAAAAATGTTTTAAGGTTCCTTTTATTATTCACTTGTCAATAACTGAATGTAAAATACATTATTGGTTTACAAGAGTTGTTAACCAATAAAAAATTGACAAGTGACATAATCTTACTCCATAAATAATTTACCATGTATTTACCTATTTACCTTGCTTGGTAAATACATATATGGTAAAAGTAAATATTTAAAATAGTTTTGAATTATTAATATTTTATATATTAATCAAATTATTATTATTAATTGGAATAAGTGGCAAACACCATTTACTAATGGAGAATGCACTTGTTATTAATAATAAAAAACGTTGGCCACTTAGAAATTCTTAAATGATGCACTATGAAGTGGTGTGACCACTCAACATTGATTAAAAGCCATTTGTGCACTAACAATTGATTAATATGATGAATCAATTTATTGAGTGAAAAATATAATTGATTAATGTTTGAAATGGCAAACATGGATAAGTGGTGGTGGAGTATTAAGAGAAGTAATCATTCTTTGCACTTGATTAAGAATTGAAAGAGTTCAATTTGTGTAATTGAAGTGTGAAATTCGTTCTAGAAGAAAAGAGAGAGAATTAAGAGCATTTTCTAAGTGTTTTTCTCATAGTGTTGAGAGAAAATACAAAGGCTTACCAAGGTTCAACATAAAGAGTTGTAGTAATCATTCATAAGGACAAATTATTTTAAGTATTAAAATAATCCTTTGCTGAAAATGCAAGGCTGTCATTCTAGCTTCACAATCTCACTGGATTTAGTTGTGAACTAGAACTGTGTAAGGGAACACTTCAAGGTGAACTCAACAAATTAAAGCTTGGAGTTCTTGAAGAATTGTAAAGCTACCTTCATAACCGGGTAGGTTATTTATTTACAATTCATTTTATATCATGCATGAAAATATATATGAGATATATATGTGCTTGAATGTTCATACATGTGATTACATGCTTGAGTTTGTTACATATTGTATAACATGTATGAATACTTCCGTTGCATATTTAATTTTTTAAAATTATATGTATCTATACATATCACACACCATATCACAACATATTTAACTCACTCATATGAGCTGACGGATCCCATATCTAGACACACCAAACTCCATAAGCATCGGACCATACCCAGCGACACCCAGCGGTTAGACCATGAAAGGTCTCTGACATGTGTAGAACCTAAGTATGGTGGATCACTCATAAGCCCACTGTGGTGCTCAGGTCTAGGGACCATGAATACTACTCAACTCAAGAAGACCCTCCACTAACGAATTTATAGGAAATCTATTGAAGGTCTTCATTGAGTCTAGTTCAATATCCAGTCCTTACTAAATACATGTATATCTATGCAAGCTTTCACTAAACTCATAATTTGATAAGATTAATCATCTGGACTATCCAGATATAGACATACACTGATCTATGTAAATTGGTTTCATTCAATAAACCTTGCATTGGTGAAAATAGATCAAAAACATTTAATTTGAGAACATATTTGCACAATGACATTTTCTAACAACTCTTGCAACTATTTACAACTATGTCATTGTTAGTATATTCTCGGGTCTTTGTCCCATTTCAGATAAGGTTCTAACTCTTTAGACCTAATCTAAACTCCTTCATATCAAAATAATATTCGAAATGTTATAAGCATCTTACCTAATAAAATTAATTAACGATTTAATGAAATATTTATTTATTACATAAGTATGAAAATACAATATTCATACAAAATTAGGATGGCACATGAGTTCAAATCCCAACAGAGAGTCCCTTTAGTCTTGTGTTCGCCGGTACTAAACCTTACTCTATGTGTTTTCCCAAGCACATAATGTTCACAAAACTCTAATGGCTGAAACTTATCCTCACCAAACACCTTTTAACTAAATAACTCCTTCAGATTTCTCTTACCTAGGTGTGCTAGTCTAAGATGTCACAACTTGGTTGGCATATTCTCGTCATTTATAAAGAATAATGTAGAACCACTTACAACTTTACCCTTAAGCACATAAATACCTTTGTGCTTTTCTCCTCTTATTACTATCATGCAACCCTTTAATACTCTCAAAACTCCTCCGTCGATCATGATGGAACATCTATTTTGGTCTAAAGTCCTTAGTAAGATCAAGTTCTTCTTGAGGTCAAAAACATACCTAACTTCTGTTCACTCTCACTCATCCATCCTACAACTTAAGTTTAATACTACCAATTTCCATCATCTGACAAGCAATGTTATTACCCATTAACACCTTACCATCATTAATGGGCTGAAATTTTATAAACCAAGACTTGTGCAGGTACATGTGAAATGTACAACTAGAATCAAGAACTCATTGTTCAGTATTCTTACCATCAGTAGCGACTAGAGTCTCTGCACTGTCGTAGCTATCGTTAAAGGCAAGCGCAACATTCGTTTTCTTCTTATTTTGTGCTTTCTTCTTCGGACAGTCCTTTATAAAGTGCCATTCTTTCTTGCAGCAATAGCACTTTCTAGAAGTCCTGAACTTCGATCTTGAGTCATTTTTTCTTCCATCTCTATATGAGGTCCTTACTCTTACAACTTGAGGGCTTTTTGTATTGCCTTCAATCTGCTTTCTTAATAACTTTGAGTTTAATGATAATTTCACATCACTCATCGTTAAACTCTCTCTGTCGTAGAGTAACATATCAACAAAGCTCTCATAACTCTTGGGAAGTTAACTCGGTAGGATAATTGCCTTATCTTCATCTTCTATCTTGATGTTGATAGTCTCAAGATTAAGAATAATCTTGTTGAAGGCATCTATATGATCTTTCATTGGCGTCCCTCTGACATGGACAATTGATATATCTTCTTCTTTATATGAAATCTGTTGGAAAATGAATTTCACATATAAAGAGAGTCAAGCTTCTTCCAAAGACCAATTGCTGTCGTCTCACTTACTACCTCCCTCAGTACTTCATTACTCAATGACAAAACGATTGTACTATAAGCTCTTTCTTGAATGTCCCTTTTTTCTGGTTTAGTCTTAGATGACTCTAACATTTTCTCCTCTTCACTAAATAATGTTGTAGTCTTCTGTAATGTTGAACCTAACCGTTGACTCACCAACATCTTTCATAAATTAAAGTCATTCATACCGCTGAATTTCTCTACCTCATACTTGGGTGTGGCCATGT
Source organism: Ailanthus altissimus (assembly GCA_946807835.1). Taxonomy (NCBI): domain Eukaryota; kingdom Viridiplantae; phylum Streptophyta; class Magnoliopsida; order Sapindales; family Simaroubaceae; genus Ailanthus; species Ailanthus altissimus. The sequence goes on along the minus strand of OX327698.1, from coordinate 24,647,667 downwards.
CTGCTTAAAATCAAGCTCTCATACCATTGTTGAAGCGGAAGCAATCAAAGAAGCAAATATCCAAGTAATATTATACAGAAATAAGCAATTAAGAATCTAAAGAGAGAAAGGTATAAGAATCAACACATAGAATTTACATAGTTTAGCACCTTACCTATGTCCACGGTGAATCAATATCACACTCTCTTATTATTGAATACCATGACACTCACAAAGTATGCCTTTTACAAGAAAGAACTCACTTTCTCTTGTAAACAAGGAATTTCTCTCACTAAGAATCACAAAGTAAGCTATAATCACAAAGATTTGTGTTTGATCACTAAGATGTGTTTGATCACTAAGATGTGTTTATAAGCCAATTAAGGACCTTTATATTGGCTTTAAGACAACTTAGGTTAACCTTAAATGTGTGGCAGTCATTTTAGAGAGACCTGGAGTAAGTGAGAGTCGAAACTAAATTTAAAAACAACTTTTTCGCACTAAGCGCCGCGATGCTTAGGTGCTGTCTAAGGCATCGTGGAGCCCGTGCCTGGGTAGTCGCTTTTGTATTTTTGCCTTCTTTTGCATCAGTCTTCGATCCTCAAGCACCCAACGCACTTGGCTCTCCAAATTATATCTCAATGATTTTTAATCAACTTTTTCACATCTAAAATGAGCAATAAGTCAAAATCTCAAAGATGATATAGCCATTGCGCATGCTCCCAAAATTATGAGTACTTGTCTCGTTTCACCAAGAAAAATAAGTGGTGAATTTCCAGTTCTATATTAATCCAAATAAAATATATAGATACTAGCTGATAATTAGCGACTGATAGTAAAAGTTGATATACGGATTACTGAACTTCTTAGAAAATCAAAGAAAGGAATAGACAAATCCAATTGAATTTACTAGCTACATAGCAACAAATCCTTATTACCTCTTTATAAAATTACATGATTCTCATAAAAATCGGATTGTTAAAGACTTGTTTTTTATATTAATATTAGCTCTTCGCTTATTAACTTAAACTTTTAGGTTAAATGTTAAATTAATATAATATTAGAGTTAGGGTCTTGAATTCGAGCCCTCATGTCTATGTTTTTAATTAATTTTTTGATTTTTTGGGATAAATCAAATTATCACTTACAACCTCCTCGAGTAGGTTTTGGAGCAGTTAATCCACTCGTTGAATATTTCAGCCGTTGACACGCAGGAGTTCTTTTACAAATTTTTTTTTTTTATAGGTTATGTAATTAAGTGCAGGGCCGATATTTTGGGTGGTCACTTGATCATTAACAAGTTCAATAGAGACAGAAGTGATCTCTTAAAAACTGGCTAATAATATACAAGTGCGTCCATCATAATTCAGTCCAATATTTCAGTACATTGTATATGAGTTACAACCAATCAAATCAAAATAGATTGTAACCATTAATTCTTCACCAGAATATAGCGTGCAAGACAAACTAGCATATCAAATCTTAATTGAATTGTAAACGCTGACGGGTTCACCTTTGCTTCGATTGAATAGGCGGAGAAGAAGAATTCAAATGCAGGCTGATTTTAGTTTCCATGGCGCCGCATCGTCAAAAGTTCGATTTTATAAACAAAATCGAGCTAGGGTTAACAATTTTTTAAGCTCTCTTTGTAAACTGCATGCAAAACCATGCTTTCAGAAGCTACAAAAGGTCATCGTCGTCCTTTTTTTTTTCCTTTATTTATTTCTTGAAGTGAATATCCGGATCCCTTCTTCAGACCAAGAAAAGCCCTGAATATTCTACTAAATCCCGATAATTTTTTCCCTTTTTTAAGTCTGAAAGTTCTACAAATAATACTTTTTCAGCTTCAACTCCTTGTCACAGAACTTCTTTTTTAAAAATATTTTTAAAAAAAACTTAGCATTATGTGATTTTTGCTACAAATCTTTGTTGAGACGCCATGTTTGGCTTATCTTTTTTTTTTTTCTTTCATATATATTGAGTTTTTTACAATGGCTGAAGTAAGAGGTAAGGCTCATAATATCCCTTTTATTAAGTGTCACTGTCATTTCTTTTTAGTCAGCATAACTTAGTTAAATGGTTCTTTACATAATTAAATATTCTTTCATATCATTTGAATTAGTTATTAGTTGTTATTATTTTCTCTTAATAAATAGATATTGACATGCAACTCCAGTTTATGAATCTCAACAACAACATAAAAAAAAAAAAAGACTGCCTAGCTAGATTGGTCTGAAATTTTTTCGACCAATAAGGACCAAGGCCGAGCAGAAACTTACTTGACTAAGCCAGCGAAGTGCTGACTTGAGGCCCTACTCAATATTCATATAATCTTTCTCAAAGAGGAAGCTAAATATATTGCATAAGCAAGTTACTCATATCTTAACTTGAAACTTGTAGTAGTTGGCATTTTACCTTGAGGAATACGATATTTCTCAATATATATATAAACCAATCGATTGAAATCATATATATCAAACACAGAAACGCGAAGACAGACTAGCATATATATAATATTGATATCAGATCTTGATGATTGAATTTTTGTAAACGCTGATACCAACTTCTCCTTTCCATCTCTTCAACAGGTACCGAGACGAATTCAAATATTCCAGAGTTTTCATGGCGCTGCATTGTCAAATAGTGTCGATAATATAAGGCAAAAATATAGTGACGATTCATGCTTTCTTTGTAATTGTTGATATATAATATATATACACAAGCCACATGCAACCCCAGACTTTTAGAAGCTGCATGAGTCATGCCCTTCTATTGATTATTAATTGTTATTTCTTTTTCTCTCTAAATGAAACATCTCAACCCCTCCTTATTCAGACCCAGCTTGCAAGCCTCCGAATATATTATAAATCCTGATTTATTTTTTCCTTTTCAAGTCTGAAAGTTCCAAAAGCAATACCTTATTCTGCTTCATCTCCCTCCTTTGTCAGGAAGCTTGTAGTTTAGGGCTGCCACGTCGAAGTTAGAGTTCTGTCAGGACCAGAAAGCTGAACCACAAATATATATATATATATAAAATAAAAAACTATTAATTATTTATTTATTAAATTACCCAAAATTTATTATATTATTCAAAATTAATTTTTATTTCTTAAATTAACTTCTATCATAGAGATTTGTCTTATTTATTTTAGTAAAGTAAATATTATTTTTGTATTTCTTATCTTAATAGGATGGAAATTATTTATTTTATTTTATTAAGGTAATTATTTATTTGCATTTCTTTCCTTAATAAAAAGAAAATGTCTTTTTTTTTTAATTTCTAATAAAATAATTATTTAGTATTTTTCTTATTTTATTAGGATAGGAATTGGCTTAAAGTTTTTTGATGTCTTTTTAGGAGTTGAGTATTATAAATAAGTTTATTAGTCATAATGTATTATTTTATTTGCAATTCATATTTAGTCAATTATTTTTATTTAAAATTTTATTTAATTATGAAAATTGAGTTTTATTGTGTATAATATTAAATGTATTCTTCATTTAATTGTAAATGCAAATTTTTCATATTATTAAGTCTTGTAAAATAATATTATAAAAAAAATTGATACACATTGTTATTAATATTACATCAAACTATATTGCTGAATATTTTATTAAATTATACAATCATGGTCATCAAAAATATCACTTTACATCATTTACGTATACTCCACTCATACTATAAAGCCCACACGAAAAGAGATGAATAATTACATTGTCTTGTCATCCATCAAGGCTCAAATACTTGATTTAGGCCAAAGAAGTGCATAGAACTTGCCGCTAGAGCAAGCGTTCAAGTGCAATATTGTAAAAAAATGTATACACTCAAAAATAAATTTCTAGTTATATCTTTTGTTAGGATCTAAACTAAGTGTTTGTATGGTTAGGCTTTTCACTAACTAAAAGATTTTTTTTAATGCTAAAAACTCTTTTCATATTTTTTATGATGTTTGGTTGTAACTGAATAAGAGTTTTTGGAGATCGAAAAAGATATTTTGCCTTTACTTGCAAAAGTTTAAAATCTAAGATTTTATGAGTAGAGTATTTTAAACTTTTTTTTATATATATTTGTGTAATATCACATATACCTTATTTATATATTTTTTTTAATTCAATGGTGTATCCTTAATTTAAAAAAAAAATCATATTCAATTAACATATTTTTATTATTTTCTTGAAAATCATCATATCTCGACCTCTCTACAACCATCATATCTATATAAGATTCTTTACCAAAAATTTTTGTCATCGGCAAGTTTTATTTTATTTTATTTTTAATTTTTGTACTAAATACAAATTTATTTGATTCATTGATTGCTATATATTAATATTACTTAAATTTTTATATTTTAAGAGATTGAAATGAGGAAATATAGGATAAATTTAAACTTATATATAGAAATAAATAATTTGTTTAGAATTTGGATATAAAATTTTATTAAATATTTTTTTAATAATTTAATAACAAATAAATACTTTTATTAATATGTAAATAAACAATGTAGTACTTTTGAAGAGTTTTTTAATTAACAACCAACTAATTCATAATTATTTTCCTAAAAACTCTTCTTTAAAAAATTTTATTTGAAAATTTTAACCAAGTGAACCCCAAACCTATCCGTAGCACAATTCGATTGTTTATTTTCAAATTAAAAAATGAAATGAAAAAGTGATAATTATTAGGGCAGAGATGTTTGTCTTCAAACGCTTAGAATTATGCAAAATTCCATAACCGCATTTACTAATGAGAGATTTAATCACTTCTTTTGCAAGAATTTTGTGGAAGGCTTTATGTCTTTCATCTTAGATGTAAGAATGCTTTTATATACAGTTTCTGCTCTTTTCATACGCTCGGAAATTTTACACTAGTATATGTAAGCTGTGATAAGTAAGGCTCACAATATTCCCTAGGTGTTACCTCTCCTTTTAATCAATAAAACATCATTGTTTATATATAAAAGTTATTTATATCATTTGAATTAACTATGAATATACTTCCAGGGTGATTATTGTTTCTTTCTAATAAATAAATTTTGACATGCGACTCTAATTTGCAAGTGTCAATCACTTCAAAGAAAATCTTAATTTAAAAGGAAATAATCATAACTTGAAAGATATGAGCACAACTTTAGTTTCGAGCATGAATTAGCCTAAATAGAGAACGTACAAATAGCTGTACTAAGATTTTTTAGTGTCACACCTCAAATATTCTCAAATAATTGTTAGAACATTTGGTGCACAATAAGACCATTAAAAGGGTATTTGGTACATGGTGAATTACATGAGCTAAATTTTTTAAAATGTCCAATTGAATTGGGTTAAGTCTACTTTTGTGTGGTAGGTGGGAGAGTATTCTAAAGACGACATATTCCATTGGATATTCTTGTGGTATGTGACATTTTTGAAATATTCATTTGTACATTTTTTACTTTAGATATGGACTGTTAGATTAAGTGAATCATAACTGTCCATTATATATAGATTTAGTTATAAATAAATGGAGCTCTCATTTGAGCAAATCATCCTCTAAATTTGTAGTTCTCATAGCTTTTTAATTTCTCTTTAGTATTAATATAAAAGAGCATTCTCTCAAATACTAGGTATACTTCTTCTTTATCTCTTTCTTTGAATAATTAGTCTTGTAAGCTACTTAGCACTTGAAAAGTGTCTAAGGCTGCACGGGTTTGAGAAACAATCTGTGACAAGTGGTATCACAACGGGTTTAAAAAAGATAGTGAAGGACATTGCTACATCATCCGGGATTACTAAAGAGGATGGTAGATACCTCAAAGGTAGGAGACATGAGAGTGTTCCACCAGAAAAGTCCATTGATCTGAACTATGAATTAGGGGACATGGTTATGAAGCTTGGTGGTGCTATGAGCAAGGCGACAGATCGCCATGGAGAGTTGGAAGAGCAAGTCGAGAAGCTCGAGGTAGGCCTCAACACTCAAGGGGATGAGTTGCGCTCCCTCATCGAAAGCTCCATTGACGAGCATGCTGATAAGCAACGAGATTAGATCAAGATTTTCAAGAGAATGACTACAACACCATAGACAAAGTTCAAGCCCAAGTGGAAGAGCTTCAAAAAAGATTTGTGTCTATCAAGAAAGACGTGGTGTTGTATAAGCGAAGAGTCACTAATGAGGTAAATACTCATGGTATGGTAGCTGCACCAAAGGTCGAAGCCCCTAAACCAAAGGAATTTAGTGACAAGCGGGATGATAAGGAGCTTGACAACTTCTTTTGAAAAATAGAGAGGTACATCAACGTTATGGGCGTGCGGGACAAACATAAGGTAAGTACCGCAACTTTGTACCTTTTCGATCATGCAATTCAGTGGTGGCATAGGAAAAGTAAGGAGATTCGTAAGGGTACCTGCACCATTAACACGTGGGAAGAGTTGCAACAAGAATTGAAGTGTCAATTTTATCCAGAGAACGTGGCGCATAATGCTTACAAGCGGTTGAAAGAGTTGAAACAAACGAAGTCCATAAGGAAGTACATAGAGGAGTACTCTTTGTTAATGTTCAAATCCGCAACATGAGTGAGAAGGAATTGTTGTTCAATTTTCTAGATGGGTTACAATCATGGACAGCCAACGAATTAAAATGGTATGGAGTGAAAAACATATCTGATGCCCTTACAATGTCGAAAACACTCATGGATTATCGTAAGGGAAAAACGGGTAAGTCCAAGCATTCTAAACCCAATCACAGCAAATGTGAGAAAGTCAAAGAGTTTTAACCTCTGGAAAGCAATGATAAGAAAGGCAAACCACTAAAGTGGAAAAAGAAAAAATGCGAAGGCCATAGAGGCAATGATCTGAAGATAAGTTGTTTCCTTTACGACGAGGACCATTAAGTGAAGGACTGTCTGAGGAAGAAGGCTTTCAATGCAATGTATGAGGCATAAGAAGAAAGCAAACAGAGTCGTTTGGGTTGTATGTAGTTGTTCAATTCTCTCAAGGGCAAGTGAGGTACCAACGCATTAATAAGGACGACAATCATGTACATTGAAGCCAATATCAATTGCATAAGGACTCAAATGCTGATTGATACAAGAGTTACGCACAATTTTATTAAGCGTGTGAAAGTATAGTGTTTGGACCTTTACATGTCGAAAGAAGAAGGATACCTTAAGTCTGCGAATGCTAAAGCTAAGCTGTTTGATGAGGTAGTTCAAGGAGCCGAAATCCACCTAGAAAAATGGCACGATGAGGTAAATTTCTCGGTAGCACCTCTTAATGATTTTAGTGTGGTGTTAGGTATGAAGTTCTTGCGGCAGTACAATGTGGTGCTACTCTCTTAACTCAACTACATGTGTATTTTGGAGGGAGGACCTCAAATGATATCGACGGTAAACAAGCCCAAGGGTAGGCGATCCAAGCCAAATGCCAAGGTCCTTTCTGCAATGCAACTAAGCGTAGATGTTGAGCGCAAATGAGGGTTACATCCAGCCACAATAAAAATGATGGATGATGAGGCAAAATGGGGTAAGGTAGAACTATCGAAGGATGTTGTGAAAGTGCTCAGGGAGCACAAAGAGGTCAAGCCTACTGCCTTACAGAAAAAATCGCCTTCAAAAGTGGTAATTAAGGGTGAGTTAGACCTTGAGGTTATGCTTCCAACTATAGTACAGACCCCTTAATCGGAGTTAGTTGAGTTGCGTGGGCAAGTCAAGGAGTTGATAGATGCGGATGTCATCCAATAATTAAAGGCGTCACACAATGTGTATTTGCAGCACAAAGAGTAGGTCGAAGATAATGGGCGGCCTGTCAAGCATGGTACGATAGACTTTGTGATGGAGACGATACTTCTACCACAATATAAGTCAGCATGTCCACTTCACAAGGTCCTTAATCATAAAGACGAGGGGCCAAAGCTTATTGCCAAAAAGGTTGGCAACGTCTCACATAAGGTGGAGATACCTTTGAGACAGTAGTAGCGGCTACATTTGGTGCTTTTCGCAAGTTGTTGAAAGTACCGTAGAGGTACGAAAGGTATGGAGTTTGAGCCACACAACCGAGAACCTTTTGGGATTTCTACATATCATAACAAAGAGGAGAAACTCAGTATGAGTCTTGAGAACTTTGTTGAGTGGAAAGGGTTGCCCGATTAGAGAGCATGCTCGGGACACAATAGCACATAGCCAGAGTGTGCAAGTTCTAGCGAAGACACATCAAGGGTGTCGTGTGAATTTGATGGGGGAGGTTATCACTCATTAAATGTTCTGAAGCAATTACTCGAACACTTGGTATGCGACAAGAATACCAATAGGCTATTTGGCCCATGGTGAGTTACATGAGATATTGTAGAAATGACATTTTTGAAATATTCCTTTATACATTTTTTACTTAGATATGGACCATTAAATTAAGTGAATCCTAACTGTCCATTATATATAGCTTTAGCTATAAATAGATGGAGCTCTCATTTGAGCAAACTGTCCTCCAAACTTGTAATTCTCATAACTTTATAATTTATCTTTAGTATTAATTTAAAATAGCATTCTCTCAAACACTTGGTGTGCTTCTTCTTCATCTCTTTCTTTGAGTAATTGGTCTTATAGGCTACTTAGTACTTGAAATATGTCTAAGGCTATACGGGTTTGTTTGAGAAAGCCTGTAACACTATATTGGCCTTGTAAAATAAACAAGCAAGTAATAGTGCTTGCTTGCTTGTGAGCGGTGGGGCCTTTTCTCTCTCGTAGGAAAAAATTTTTAAAAAATAAAAAACCTAAACATCGACCGCCCCCCACCATAAAAAACCAAATCTCTACCAGAGAAGGGGCCACAACCCTCTCTCTAATGGAAACAAATCCTCCATTTTTCCCTTCTCTACTTTAGTTTCCTTTCCTTTTTAGTTTTCTAGTTTTTTGTTTTTTTTTCCTTTTCTTTTCTCAACGAATCTAACTAAGCACAACCACCACCCCTTCAACTTCTGGCTCGCCGATGAAGCATCTCTGTTCCTAGTCACCGTTGAGATCCTCGATCTCATCCGTGCGTGACACCTATGAAGCATAGATCAAAACTGCCACTCATTGATGCTACTGGACACTCATCTAAAACAAACACTCCTACACTCTCTACCAATCGCCGCCGTCTTCACCATCCGGCTGCAACTATTGTCAACGGAGCTCGATCTGCTCACTGGCAATAACTCAACCCCTTGTCGATTTTAGGACACTTTTCCGGCGACTTTCAACTTTAAATAAGCACTTGTTCAGATAAATTTTATCTTGTTGTTGGGCTTTGTTTAAAGTTGAAATGGTAGTGCTAGACTCACATTTGATGGTTGTAATATTGTGGTGTATTGTATTGACCTCTTGCATGAAGAAACTTTTGTCCCTCTTATGAGAGGGTTTTTGTCTCTTCTGTGCGAGAGCAGTTATTCCCTTCTATATGAGAGTAGATATTTCCTCCTGTGCGATTGTTGGTATTCTCGTTTAGGGATAGTAATAGTAGTAGTCCCTTTTAAGAATAATCTCCTTCAAGAGATTTGTATATTCTCTCTACAAGAGAGTAATAGGTTTGGACGAATTATAATAAATCTATTTTATCTTTGTGTAGCGTTTCGATAATTTTTTAATTTTATATCAAAAAGCCTACAATATAATATTAATAATTTTAACATTACAATTGAAATTTAAAAAATAAAAAAAGACTGCCCAGATTGTTCCGAATATTTTTCAACTAATAAGTAGCAAGCCCCAGCGGAAAATTGCTTGACCAAGCCAGCAAGAGTATGGCGCGAGGCCCTACTCACTATTCATATAATCTTTCTTGAAATCGGCTAATTTTTTCTCTCAGAGCTAACATTGACACACACTAATCAGATTCTGTCAACCGATTAAAAGCAAGCTCATCGATAACTCGATTCGAATATTTACTCACAAATAGAGAGGAGTTTAGTTCCACAATATTAAAGAGAAATTAACACATCCGGCTAAATATTTGATATAAGTGAGTTGCTAATACTTAATTATATATAATTAGTAGCAACATGGTTTTCTCTATATAAAATATACTAAAACGATTTGCCGCGTTTAAGTCCAATTGTGGTCTGCCCAATGCCCACCATGAGTGATTGTGAAGTAACCAGTTACTAATATGTTAATGTGTATCCACTTTGCTTCAACAAGAAAAGGCATATTTTAAAAGATGGACTAAAAAAAAGAAATTAAACATTTTATATGATACCTAACTTAATAACGGAAAAACATTTATAAATAGGATGTGCATAAAGACTAGATGAATGATCAATAAAGATTTAAATGATCATAAATTCTTAAGGGGATAATTCACTAGTTAGTCTTTTATAATGGAAGTAAAAGTTGTTGGAATTGATGGAGGGCAAAGTTGGTTTATTTGGTTAAACCGAATTGAGGTTTTTAGTTTTTTTCTAAATTTTCAACTTATTTTAAATATATTTTTTTTGGTTTTAAATTGAAATAAATTGAATTAAACTGAATTGATTTAAAATTGAACGGATCGATTTCGATTCTAAATAAATAAAACTAATTAAGAACTAACTCTAAATAGAACCAAACCAAACTGACATAAATTAACTAGTTTAGTTCAATTCAATTAGTTTTTTTTTTTTCACCCTTAATAAAAACTAACTCCTTCTCATACTAATTTTAAAAGAAGGATTATTTAAAATTTTATGTGTGTGGAGTAGGAAGAGATGCGGGGATGTGTGATAGAATATAATAATAATAATAATAATAAAAGCAAAAAAAAAAGAATAAAGCATATTGCACGATTGCGTATGAATGGAGGGTCATTGACAATTTATTCAATCATAGGTATTATATAATAAGAAGAAAGATTATAATATTCCGAAAAAAGATAAAGCTTTTACTTTGTAATTAATTAGAACTGAAAAAAGAAGAAAACAAAACAGAAAGAAGGACAAAATAATTCATTTTTTTGTCCTTCTTTGTTTGCTATCATGAATTTCGACTAATATTCTTTGTGTAATTAACTTCATTAATTGAAGGCAGACATGCATTTCTTTTTGTTTTTCTTTTTTTGGTTGAATGTCATGCTATCATGCCTACCAATTCAAAAAAAGCTTTACTTTATTTAGAATCTAGAACGTTTTTTGCTCAACTGAAGAATCTTACCAACTCATAACCAAAAAAATATTAAACGAGATATAAAATATTCATCAATGGATCCTTAATGACTTTTTAATTTAAATATTTATGGATTTCTCTAATCAGTTTGCTACTCGTGTTATTATATTACAACCTTAAAATCATTTCATTATCTGAAGTCATCTAAGTTTTCAAAAATTTTATAACACGAGTATTACATTAAAAATAATGCTACACATCTTAAATTATATCTCAAGTTATATTCTAAATCAAATGTGTCAAGTAATTATGAGATTATAAAATAGATTTTAAAATTATCCGTTACACCCAATAATTATTTAACACATCATTATTTAAGATATAATTTAAGATACAAACATAAGATGTGTAGCATTATTCTTTTTCTTGTTTTATGAATGGGATCATATCATATCATTAATTTCGTTAAGATATTATATCAAATTTCTTTAATATACATATCAAAAGAATAATAGAATAAAATAAATATATTTTGAGATCATCCGATTCAAGCCTCTTGCAAAGAAGAAGGCTGTCATATTCATAGTGGGTAAGGATAAGACTCTTTTCAAAAAAAGAGAAGACAGACCTTTCCGAAAAAATAAAAGATAGACATTTCCATAAAAAACGAAATACAGACCTCCATATGAGGTAAATACAAATCCCTTAAAAAAGGGAGAGATTATTATTGCATAAAATTAAAAGCAAGCTAAGTCAAACCAACAGTATAAATCATCAACAATGAGCAAGCAAACCACATATTCTGGAACCATGATAATAAGCTACCGAGCGGAGCACCATCGGACTGGAGCAAAGTTGCTGAGAGCAGTGAATGCTCAGCAAGGCAGCGAGTTCAGAGAGATGGCCAGAGGGATACCCACATCTCGCGGTATGCCCGAATGATAGGAACACCTAAGAACGAAGAAGTCGCGGAAAAACTTAGCCTCTGGTAGCCGACGACGTACTCCAAACAGGCCACGGTCGAAAAAGGTCGAGAAGCATATGGCTGTTTCGGATCAGTTCCACCGTGTCCCGAAGAGGCTCGGAGCAGGCTGGGGAGAACAGCGACGACCAAGGCACACTGACTCAGCAAAAATGGCGGACAACTCTAGGCAGTTGTCATGCAAGCCACCGAATTTGCATCAACCCGATAGGCAAGGAACAGGCTGTGGGAGCAAAGCTGCATTGGGACAATGGCTGGAAGTCTGACGATGATCGGCACGACAAGGGGTCAAAAAGATGGTCAAGGATGAGGAGAGATGGACAGACAGCTGAGTCGGGTTTGGGATAAGCGGAGGGCGTTGTCGTCGAGCGATAAAGAGGGATGGCACATCTATGACAAACGAGGAATCACAAACGTCAAGCAAGAGCTCACCGGCCAGGGTGCTTGACTCCACCTGAAACAGAACAGGAAAAAAACCACAAAAACAAAAAGAAAAGAAAAAGAAACGAGCTTGGAGAATAGAAGAAGAGAAGAGAAAGGTCCTCCGGAGAGAGGCCGACGGCCTTTCCCCGAGGGGCTGTAGCGGCTGTGCTTTAGAAGCTTTTCTCTTTTCAAGTGTTTAGAGTTTTTCCTCTTAGCATTATTCTTATATTAAACATGTATCATTAAGACTTTTTTTATTATTTCTTTATCAACTACCACCACAAATTTGTATTTATTAAAATAAAAATAATAATGCAACTAAAATTGTTCATTTTAATGAGTCAATAGATTTACTTTTCATTAATAACCTTGGAACTTAATCGAATATTAAGTCTTTAAAATAACAAAAAAAATTAATTTTTATGGGTGTCAGTTAGTTTAATAGATAATTTTTAATTTAAATTTAAATTTCGCTCACACTGAACTGAGAAGGGTTTTTAGTTTAAATTATTTATAATAAATAAAAATGTCCCCTATTTCAATGTTACGTTATTATTTGTTTTAAAAGATAAAATGAATAAGGAGAATTACAGGGACCTCCTTATAGAAGTTTGTGGTAATAATAAAATGAAAGAAAGTTATATTTAGTTAACACTCATCTCATGTCAATAAATTTATTTTTTTGATAATATTTTATACAAAAAGTTGCACATTGGAATTTAAGAAAAGTGTAAATATTCACTTTTCTAAGTTTATTTATTACATTTTCAGTAAACTTATGAACATTTGACAAACATCAAGACTGAGCTTACATATTGATAGAAAAAAAAATTATCCAGTGCTATTAATTCACACCTTTAAATGCTTTATACCTTTTATTTGTTAAATTTGCCTTTTCCTTAAAGTTCTTTTAAAGGAAAAGAAATAAAGAAAAACTAAAGCGCCTCTCTTGATTATTCTTAAATAAGTTAAAATTGTTTTATTTTAATTATGTTTTCTTAAAATCTTTAGGGCATACTAAATCAATGTCATGAAAGTTGACTCCTTTTGTAAATATAAATTAACTAAGGGGAAAGTGAATCATCGAAATTGAAGCATTCAACGTGAAATGAAGGGAAATTGCTCATAATACTCATGAAACGCATGCGCATGCATTAGGATTTTTTCACTAAACCATAAGGGGAAGAAAAATGGTGTGATTTGATTAAAACAGAAGTAAAATGATATCATTGATAACTATAACATAATAGTAATCAAGTAACTTATATTAAGACGTGCATACACATCATAAAAAGAAAGTCAAAAATGATCAGTTTAACCCGTCAAAAAGTTATTAAGAAAATAGAAATTAACAAGCTTGGACGCGAACTTAGATGAAAATTGAAAAGGTCCCTTAATAAGATGGAATTATGTTATAATATTGAGAAGTTTTTAATGGTATTAATAGTGAGATTATTTGTATTTATTAACTTTGATTCCTTAATTTAATCTGACAATCTAAATTAATTTTGATATTATACTGAAATTGTAATCTGAGTATCATAAAATAACCCAAACAGATGATATCCCTAGTCATTAATTATCTCTCAGTAGATGATATTGTATCATAAATATGAATTTTGTTACTTACAAAAATTGTTAAAAAAAATTTAATTCCACTCGATTCTTAGATAATTAATTTGGTTATGGAATATTTTGTTTATTTTCATAAGATGATTTCTATATATTGGTTGGAGTTTTTTAGCGTGTACTATAAAAACTTTCTAAATGTATGTAGAAGACTTCATCTATAAATAAAGTAAAAATGTCAAAATAAAGAGATAAATAATCACGCAATCGCATAAGAAAGTTTACATAGTTTTGTAATAAATACATACGTCAATAGTGAATTACGAAATTCTAGCCTCTTTTATTCAGTTTATAAAGAACTCGAATTACAAAAATTTCTCACAAAAGATTGTTAAAGAATACAATATAATATGCGAGCTCTCAAGAATCTATCAATGATTTTTTAGTTGCTCAAATCTCTAGCACTCTTATGACACTTTCTTATGCACTTAAGACTTTTTAACTCTATATTTTTTCTCTTAAAGTTTCTCTCTAATACTTGATTATTCTAAAAGAGTTATAAGAATTTATATAGTGTTTAAAAAGTCCCTAGAAATTTTATTTTTAGTTAGAATAATAGTCTACGCATTATTGGAGTCTAAAAACTGACTTTGTGATGCAATTCTCTTTAAAACGGGAAAGTCTTCAGAAGTTGGTGCCTAGGTACCAAAGACTAAACTTTGTGTAGTGTTTTGCCTCCTCTTGTGCTCCCCTCCTTACTTCTGACTTTTATTTTTGACTCTTTCTCGTCTGTCTAACGTATCTTCGATTTCATCTTGATTTTTTATTGACCTTTAACTCAAAATCATACTCAAATATAATTTTAAATTACCAAGTTTCAAACAATATTAGCCATTAAAACTTGAGTTAATATTCAATCAAATTGCAATAAGACATGTAATAATAAACAAAAAAGTTGATAGTGCCACATATTCTTTAAGTTGATAGTGCTACATATTCTTTATGATTATATTAATTCGTAAACATACGGTTAAGTGTCAACCTATTAATAATAATGCACTAAATGTTCCAATATCAATTAATTTTTTTTAAGAAAAAAAAATAACCAAGTGTTAGGACCACAAAGAAGAACAAAAACTATTCCTTCTCGATGGGGCATCGTATTTTTGTTTTTCAGTTTCAATTTTTTGGTGAGTGTTTGATGCTCATTCTGGGAAGTCACTACGTAATAATATTAATTAAGAAGATAATATGGATTAAGTTTAATTAAAAAGAATCCATGGCTTTCTCGTGCAACTAAAGAATATTACCAACTCATCATCATAAGCATAATTTAGTAACCCAAAAAGACTCTTCATTAATAAATCCTATTTTGCCACTCAACGTTAACATTAACACCCTCTCAAAGTTCCTAGAAGCCAAAAGACATATTCTCTCTTCAATCAATAAAATTTAATATCATTTAGTTTCCTGCTGCTTCCTAGTGTGAGACACAATATAAAACTCAGCAGTACGAAAAAAAAGATTTAAGCAAAGATTAAATTATCTAGATTGAAAAAGAAGTAATAATAGTATTATGATGAAACAAGTACACCACAGTATCCTTATATAATGATTCAATAAGACTTAATGGCATACATGTTTGTAATTGTTTTGAAAGTTGCCCATCACAATGACAAAGCCATCAATTCCGATTCAATAAAGATAACATATAATTCCATCTCTTATTTTACCATGAAAGTTGCCCATTGCAAGAAGTCGAAATAAATTCATAGAATAGGTCAGAAGAGTCTGAATCATCGCTTTAATCAAAACTTTTCTGCCAATTAAAGTGAATAATTTGTTTTCTAACTTTTCAACTTATCCCAAACCTTATTCCTAACTGAACAAAAAAGTCCCTACGACTCTAATGATCAGAAGTCCTAGGTATTGTTCATGGCACTCAATTTTTTTCAACACCCAGACTTCGTACAAGGTCCTCATTTGTACTAGTTGGTACTCATTGCTCAAAGCACACCATCGATTTGTCAAAATTCACTGATTGGCTCGAGGCTTTGACATATTATTCCAAAATCTGCTTAAATATTTTGGCAATTAATCAACATTGCCTTTGAGAAAATAAAGCTATCTTCTGCCAAAAAAAACAAATGAGAGATGAAGGGTTCTTATCTGTCGTATCTAACCCCACCAAAATCATCACTGAGCTCAGCCCTCATAAACAAGGATGATAAACCTTTTGCACATATGATAAATAAATAGGGCAGTAGAGGTCACCCTGCCTCAAACCTTTTGATGGTTTGAATAAACCTTACTACTCACCATTAATTAACATGGAATAGGAAACGGAAGATACACAACACATAATTCTCCGACTCCAAAGATCAGAATAATCAAGTTTCTTCATGATAGCCTCCAAAAAAAACTCATTCTACACGATCATGTCTTGGACATATCCAATTTCAAAGCCAAGTGCCCCTTATTCGGTCTTTTCTCACACGTGATGAAATTAATACATTTAAAGCCATTGATGGCATTATCTGTAATGGATGCCCTAGAATAAAGGCACTCTAAGACTCCGATATGATATCCCTCAATATCCCACGAAGCCTATTCACTAAAGTCTTAAATATCACCTTATACAACATATTATTGGAATTTGTGCTTACGTGCCATCTCTTTTGTGTATAAATATTTATTTTATATTTATACAATTATGATTTATATATATCACTAATTATTTTATATACAAATATGGTAAGATGCTTGTAACGTTTTAGACATTGTATGATCTGAAAGAGTTCAGATCTGATCTAAAGGAGTTTAGACCAGAACTAAGAGTTAGTAGCGCTAAAAGATATAAATGCTAAAAGCTAGCACTGATAAAAGTTATTCGGTTATAAGAGTTAGCAAAATCTAAAGAGTTAGCAAAATCTAAAGAGTTAGAGCCTTGTCTGAAATGGGACAAAGACCTAAGAATATATTAGTAATGACGTAATTGCAATGAGTTGCAAATGGTGCTAGAAAATGTTGTTATGCAAATATGTTCTTAAACTTAATGTTCCTAATCTATCTTCACTAATGCGGGTCTGTTAGTGAAGACTTTAATATATATATATATATATATATATATATATATCAGTGTATGTCTATATCTGGATAGTCCAGATGGTTAGTCTTAGCAGATCATGAGTTTAGTGAAAACTGGTATAGAGATACAAGTATTCAATAAGGACTGGATATTGAACAGACTCATAAAGATCTCTAATAGACATCTCATAAAGCCGTTAATGGAGAATCTTTCAAGTTAAGTAGTATTCGTGGTCCTTAGACCTGAGTGCCACGGTGGACTTGTGAGTGATCCACCATACTTTAGTTTCACATATGTCAGATACCTTTCATGGTCTGATCGCTGGGTATAGTCCGATGCTCATAAAGTCCGGTGTGTACAGATATGGGATCCATCAACTCAATTGGGTGAGTAAAATATCCTGAAACTCCAAGAGTGTATTTCAGAAAGTCTTATGGCCATAAACAGACATATCTGAGAATTAGTTTTATCCTCGGAAAAATAATATTGTAAAAGTGTTTACGGATATTATTTATTGAAATACAAATCTACAGATAATTTTATGATTGAGCACATGAATACTTGATGATATTGATCTATATCTCTGCTCTTCTAGGATATTTATGATGGAAGGATTATACGAATATGTTATAACCTTAACTTGTATGGTCTAATGCTCTATTTTGTAATATCCGTAACATGTGTATGGGACATTGTTCACGGACGTGTGAAATAGTTTCATATGACAAATCGGGCATGGACCTAGAGAGTCTCACAATATGAAGTATACTCGTTGTGCACTAGGGCAGCGAATTGGATTGAACAATTAATCCAACAATTTTCAGCAAAGTAAAAAATGTTTCAAGGTTCCTTTTATTATTCACTTGTTAATAATTGAATGTAAAATACATTATTGGTTTACAAGAGTTGTTAACCAATAAAAAATTGACAAATGGCACAATCTTGCTTCATAAATGATTTACCATGTATTTACCTATTTACCTTGCTTGGTAAATACATATAAGGTAAATGTTAATATTCAAAATAGTTTTGAATTATTAATATTTTATACATTAATGAAATTATTATTATTATTAATTAGAATAAGTGACAAACACCATTTAGTAATGGAGAATGTACTTGTTATTAATAATAAGGAATGTTGGCCACTTAGAAATACTTAAATGATGCACTAAGAAGTGGTGAAACCACTTAGCATTGTTTAATTGCCATTTACTCTCTAGAAATTGATTCATACGGATGAATCAATTTGTTGAGTGAAATATATGTTTGATTAATGTTTGTAATGGCAAACATGGCTAGGTGGTGGTGGAGCACTAAGAGAAGTAATCATTCTTTGCACTAAACTAAAATTGAAAGAGTTCAATTTGTGTAGAGTGAATAAAAGTTTCGGCCAAGGGAGAGTAGAGAGAATTGAGAGCATTTCCTAAGTGTGTTTCTCAAAGTGTTGAGAGAATATACAAAGGCTTACTAAGGTTCATAACAAAGAGTTGTAAAGAACTAAAGAAAACACTTAATTCTTCTCATCTCTTGCTAATAATAAATTATAAGGACAAATTATTTTAAATATTAAAACAACCCTTTGCTGAAAATTCAAGGCTGTCATTCTACCTTCACAATCCCGTCGAATTTAGTTGTAAACTAGAATTGTGCAAGGAAACACTTCAAGGTGAGCTCAACAAATTGAAGATCTTGAAGAATTGTAAAGCTACCTTCAAAACCGGGTAGGTTATTTATTTACAATTCATTTTATATCATGCATATAAATATATATATATATATGAGATATATATGTGCTTGAATGATCATACATGAGATTATATGCTTGAGTATGTTAGATAGTGTATAACATGTATGAATACTTCCGTTGCGTATTTAATTTTTAAAATTATACATATCTATACACATCACACACCATATTACAACACATATTACAAAGATTGATAAGTTTGAATCTTCTAGGTAGATTGGTGTATCTTTAGTATTAAAGCAAGCAAAGTTTCATTAATCGAAGAGATATCCCTCCCCCATTATATACCAAATCTCCTATTGAATACCATCTTCTCCCGAAGCTTTTATGGGCTACATATAAAATTATATACTGTGAATCTCCTCTTTTGTGAATGGAGAGTCAAGCCATTTTCTACTTACCTTTGACAACTGCAGATCCACATAGTCTAGCACTATTATAAAATCCTCCTCTAATAAAATAATTATGAGGTACTTAAAATGAATGTCAGGATATGGATGTTGTACAAAAGGGCAAGTACGAATGATGAGATAATAACGGGATAATTGAAAGGAACGTTAAAACATAGACTACTGTACAAAAGGGCGAGTACGAATGATGAGATAATAATAGGGTATGTAGACCCTGATTATACAGGTGACATTTATAAAATGAGGTTGTTGATTAGGTTCATTTTTATGATATTTGGATGTAGAATGTATTAGAAGTAGGTTCTACAATATGTGGTGGCACTATCAACCATAGAGGATAAGTATATAATTGTTGATGAAGCTATTAAAGATGTCATATTATTGAAGAATTTATATTCAGAGCTAGTAACAATGAAGGAAGTGAATACTTGTGTGCATTGTGATAACTAGAGTGTCATACATTTAAGCAAACATCAAGTATTCATGAGAGATTAAAACACATTGATGTAAAATTATAATTCATCATATATATTGTACAGAGTAGTGAAGTTAGTCTATTGAAGACATCAACATCAGAAAATCCTACAAATATGTTGTAAGTCACTGCCCTCATTAAGTTGGGTTTGTGCAAGAACTTAACTGAAATCATTGCTAAGTAGACAAGCAAGTAATGTGGAGAGAATGATTCTAAGAAAAGTCTTAAAGATTTTGAATCAAAGAGGTGATTATAAAGAATAATAATTTAAAATCTTGTGAAAGATGTTTTTTTAGAAAAAAGTTGACATGTAGACAGATACACGACGGACATACAAGAAAGAGAAATAGAAGCCAAAAGCAAGGAATAAAGCACAAGAGAAGCCAAAAGGCTGTCAAAGTGTAGGCTTTGGTGCCTAGGCACCAACCTTGACAGAAAGTCGATGCCATGGGTTGGAGTCGACTTTTGGGATTTATCACAAATTTAGGTTCTTTTGACCTATTTGAGTAGGATTTAAGTTTCCTAACATATGTACTCATATTCTAACAAATTTTAAGGTTTCTAAAAAAATCTTTGTTAATATTAAAATTGAATCATTACCAAAAATTATCAAAGAGAGTATTTACTGAGAGAGATCTTTTGTGATCATTAATTTAATAAAATATATTAGGATCATAATCTATCATGGATATAAGTACTTATCGAATCACATAATTCTTGAATTGTATACTTTAATATTCTCTTTTGATCTTTATGAACCCTTAACATATGATATCCCTAGTTATTAATTATCTCTCAGTAAGTTCTGATATTGTATAATAAATATGAAATTTGTTACTTACAAAAATGATTGAAAATTTTTTTATAACTAACTCGATTCTTAGATAATTAATTTGGTTGTGGAAATTTTGTTTACTTTCAGAAGATGATTCTAGATATTAATCATTAAAACTTGAGTTAATAACATAATATTCAATCGAATTTCAATCAGATATTTAATAATATAAAAAAAGTTAATAATTGCAATAGATTCTTTATTTATTTATTTATTTATTTTGGCAATTCTCAATAGGTGAAAAATTATTATAAAATAAAAAAAGAATTACATATCAAAAAGACATAATGGACCTTATTCTATAAAATGTTCATGATGTCAAAACAAAAAACAACTAAAAAATCAAAAAAGTTTAACAAAATTATAACCATTTAAAATAGATCAATGAAACTTGTAGTTGGAGTAACCATTAATATTTTTATGTAACAAATATAAATTTTAGATGTTGGACGCGCCCATCATATAAAATCATCATAATTCAAGTCAACGTTAACCAATCAGCCTGCATTAAATTCTTTATGAAAAAGCAATAATTGATTATATAAATTTGTAAACATACTGTCAAGTGTCAACCTATTAATAATAATGCTCTAAATGTTCCAATATCAATTAATTTTTTTTTAAGAAAAACAGAGAACCAAGTGTTAGGACCACAAAGAAGAACAAAACCTATTCCTTCTCGATGGGGCATCGTATTTTTGTTTTTCAGTTTCAATTTTTTGGTGAGTGTTTGATGCTCATTCTGGGGAGTCACTACGTAATAATATTAATTAAGAAGATAATATGCATTAAGTTTAATTAAAACAAATCCATAGCTTTCTCGTGCAACTAAAGAATATTACCAACTCATCACCATAAGCATAATTTAGTAACCCAAAAAGACTCTTCATTAATAAATCCTATTTTGCCACTCAACGTTAACATTAACACCTCTCAAAGTTCCTAGAAGCCAAAAGACATATTCTCTCTTCAATCAATAAAATTTAAAATCATTTAGTCCTACTTAAATTAAGCAAAAAAATTAAGACAAAGAATAAACCTCAGCAGAACGAAAATTTTGTGAATCGACACACAATATAAACCTCAGCAGTACGAAAAACAAAATTAAGCAAATATTAAATTATCTAGATTGAAAAATAAGTAATAATAATAATATTATGATAGAGCAAATACACAACGGTATACTTATATAATGATTCAATAAGACTTATTGGCATACATGTTTGTTTTGAAAGTTGCCCATCACAATTACAGCCATCAATTCCTATAAATTCATATTTTTTTTGTAATCACAAAATTAAAATAAAATTTTTAATAGTCACAAAATTTGAATTTGGATCATTTTATCTCTAAAACATATTTTATCTCTCTCTCACAATAGGTAATTCAAAAATTTTCTTCAAAAATCACTCAAAACAAGTTTTGAAAAATCTGAGCTTAAAAATAAGTAAATTCAATATTGGATACTAATATTTTAAAAATTGAAAGTTGAAAAGACCATTTGAAAAATACAAATTGAAAAAATGGACATAAAAACTAAAATCAAGAATGAAAAAAGAAGATAAAACCCATAATTTCCTGCGCCTCACAGCCTATGCGAGGCGCCAGGAAGGGCGTAAAACCCCTTCTGGACTTTGTCTTCTTCTCTGTCCCCAATTTTATTCTTTTTCCCCGAGTCACCGTATTTTCTTGTTGACACTTTATTTCATTTTTATTTCATCACAATACACTAGCACTATATTTCATACTTATATTTTTATAAACTATACACAAAAAATTTTAAAATACATTATTTTACTCTTATTATACATACAAAACAGCAATATATACAAGAAATAATCATACAAATTATAACTTTTTTGTATATTAATTCACAAAATTGTTTGCTCTTAATCTATAGAGTAACTTTTCATATTTATTGGGATAATGACAACTGTTTTTTATTGATTTATGGCCCAAATAACAAGTTTTTTTAGTTATATTATTAATAAGAGCAATTTCGTCCATTTATTATCTTTTTGGCTAATAAAGATTAGCCAAATAAATTTTTTTCTATAAATGATTATGGCCTTTTTAAGAAGGCTATTAGTAAACATTTTTTAAGTATTTATTGGAGTGATGTCATCAAACTAATTGTTGCCTAACGACCCTAGCCCAATCTGCCAAGTCCCAAAGCAATTGAGCCCAGTCCATATATAACTAGTCCACACTTGGCCCATGACAACTATGCCAATTTCCACATTAAGTCGAACATAATCTCTGCTATTCAACCAATGTCAAGCTTAATATGGTGCCTAGTTCTCCCGAAGACCTTAACCGAGGAGAGAACTCACGCCTAACCAATGATCAAGAACTACTCATACATCAAGGATTGTCTCAATCCAAAAAACATTCAACATATGTTAAAGTGATGATGCTTGACTCATGTTCCCGAAGGGTCCAAGACTATACAATACACATTACCTATGTTTTTTTTATAAAACGTGGAGGCACAAGGCAATTGACCCTTAACCATTAAAATTCTGGGCTATATGCATAATGACCTCAAACGAGGTAGGAAACACTATATGAGCTAACTATTTAAGAAACCTATATAATGAAGAGTTATGGCTCACGTGCAGTAACACAAGTAAGTGATTTACAAAATACACATAGAGTTCAAAAATATTTTTCTCATCAATTAAAAATTCTAACTTAAACATCGAAATGTTATTGCTAGAAATAACCACCAGTGCAGTTTTAATCATTTTTGTGGTTGTAGTGGTAGGTTGGGACCTCAAGAAAAATAGTCTTTAACAAGGCTTTAGACTAGATAGTCGTTTCTAGAATACAAATTGATTTTTAACCAAGGACTCCACCTTTAAATTAAGAATCAAAAACCACGATCAACACCAATTAAGTAATAACTACGCTATAAAATTATTTGCTAGCAATAAAGAAATTCTTTTTGAATTATAAATATTAATCTCATTTTAAAATAAAGTGATAAGTTATTTAATTTTTTTTTAACAAAAGAAAACTTTTATTAAAGAATAAACTGATATAAAAATTGATGAATTCAATTACAACTTCAACTGCCCATTTTTATCATAACCGGATCTACTATTTTAATCTTAATTATGCACAATGAAAATTTTCTTGCACAGAGATCAACACAAAGAATACCATATATATATATATATATACTTTGAGCACTTCAACTTTGATTAGTTTTATTCCTTTACCTTAATAGTTAGCTTTTTCGATCAAGATTAAACTATGTAAATTATAGGGAACTATGACACAAATAATTTGTTAACGTGTTTTATGGTGTATACATGTGATTGTGTATATGTTGAAAAAACTAAATACATGTATCATATACATAATTTTACAGCAAAATTAAGCATATAATCAACATATAAATATGTAAATTAAATCATTAACAACTTAAGATTATAGAAACATACCTTTGAAGAACTTTGGTGTAGATTTTAATTTCGAAGCTCACCTTAAAGTGAATCCTTGTATAATACTAGTTCACAACAATATGATGGGCTTGTAAATCTAATATAGTAGTTATCAAATTTCCAACAACAAGTATTCAATCTTTAAACACTTTTGTTTTACAAGTCTTTGTTACTCAAGAGAAGAAGAGATGAATTACTTTTTTTTTTTTGTTTTGTATTCCTTACAACCTTTGTTTTGAAAACAAAACTATCATTCAAATCTCTCACTTTTTCTTCATCCCTTTTTTCACACCCTTAGAATAAATTGATAAAAATATTTTTAGTGGTTGTTACAACACCTCACATGTTCTCCATCCATCATCTCACTAAGTGGCCAATATCTAAAAATCATGTTATGGTGGCTACCTAAAGTGATCAAATTAATGCACCATTATTTAATAAATGGTGCTCTACCAAATTAGGTATATATTTCTACGAAATAGTGAAAACATGACATGACGTCCTTCATTAGGTATGTCTTCCATTAATAATAATCAAATTAATATTAATTCAATTATTCAAAAACTATTTGAATAATTAATTTTACTTTATTTGATTTTACTAATATGGTTAATTGGTGAATTCATGGTAAAATAATTCATGGACCAAAATTGTGCCACTTGTTAACATCTAAATAGTTAACAACTCTTGTCAACTAATTAAGTAATGTATTTAACATTTAAATCTAGACAAGTACAAAATTCGAGGAACCTTGAAATATACTTTTAGTTTGCTGAAATTTTTAAGATGGAACTGTTCAATCCATAATGCTACCCCAATGCACGAGTACACTTTATATTGTGAGACTCTTTAAGTCCACGCCTGATTTATAATATGAAACTTCTCTATATGTCCATGAACAATACCCCACACATACTTTACAAATATTACAAAGTGACATATTAGACCTACAAGTTGAGGTTATAACATATTTGTATAATCTCTCTATTATTGATATTTGGGTAGAGCAAAGATATAGATCAACACTGTAGTAACCAGCATCCACAATCGGTAAGAATAAGTATTTATATATATAAATATACATATTTTATTTGTATGTGGGTGATACTTGATTTATGTATTATTATTAGTAGTGTTTGTATAGGTTAAGGACATACTATTAGTATTGAATTTATTTGCAAAACTTTAGATTTATTTTAGAGACCAAATTGTAATACTTTGAAAGATTTGGGGGCAAATTCGTAAATACTAAAAATTAGCCTCTTAGTATAAAAATATACTTTTGAAACCCTAATTCACTCATTTTGGTCGAGCAACCTCTTTTAGAGTGAGAAAAGAGAGAAATAAATGGGAGAGAGAGAGAAGAAGAAGAAAAAGAAGAAGAAAGTTTGAATTTAAGCTTTAAGAGGTATATTATAACTCTTTCTTAGTTTCTTGATGTTAAATTAGTTAATTCCATTAAGTTTTAATTTTTGAAAATATGTACAATTGAGGATTTGATGTGTATTTCGTAAGATATTGTGAGAATTGATGATGATCTATATAGATAGCTTAATAAATTATGATGAATTATAGAATTTCTACTTGATAGTCTCTTGATCTATGAATTTTATAAATTGTTTTGATTTGATTCTGGATTTTAATTTTGAGTATATAAAATTAGACATGTTTAGAATCATTTTAAACTTTTAATTTATTGAAAATTCCAGAAATTGAATTTGTGGTGAATTTACCAAAATGACCCTAAAATTTTAAAAATTTCTTGTGTTAACAGTATGATACAGTGACAAATAATTTTTTATCTGCTTAATGATCTTTAAAAATTATAAATTTATGGAATATGATAAGTTTATATGTCTAATATGATATACTTAGAATTGAGAATTTAGATCAATGTGGTTAAATTATTATGATTTTCTAAAGAGTGTCAGCTCATTGTAGTATTTGATTAACAGATTTTTAAAGCTATAGAATAAAATAGTTTTAAAATACTTTTGTTAGTGATTTTGAAGTGAAATATTTATCATGAATTGAGATATATGTCAAGAGTATTTCTATAATATTTTTATAATTTTTGAGTTAGTATATTATTTTATAAAATTGAGAGATTGAATACTGTTCAGTAAATATCTTGATCCTATCAGGATAATAGTTTGGATTTGATGGTGTTTATGGAATGGAATGTGTAGGAATTATGATATAATATTCATATATAAGAAGGATATATGAGTCAGAAATTATATATTCTGATTTTGGAGTAATTGGACATCATTTGATGTATAATAAAATTTTGTTAAGTGTAAGTGGTCAGAATGACAGGTTTTGAGAAACTAAATAATTAGACCAATTTGATGTGATAGTGCAATATGTATAATTTTGTAAGCTATTTAAAGTATTTTGTGTGAATTGTGAGGCTTATGAAAGGATTAATCTCCATTGATAAGTTAAGGAGAATTAAGCCTTGTACCCAAAAGTGCTAAGAGGTAAGTATACTAGACTTTTACTAAAATCACAATATGCATAGTAATTATCTATGTATGATTTTGTAAATATGCTTAGAAATATGTTTATGTTATGTCAAAGTATATTTGATATGAAATGTGAAAGACATATATTTATGAATGTGAGCATTGACATTGAGCATGGACATACATGTATTTTTTAAAGTAAGCTTTCAAAATGAAATGTGTTTAACAAAGAAAGCTTTTGAAGTGTAATATGTCCATGAGAAACATTTTGTGTTTTGAGGATGCTTGAACTCACTGTTGACTTAGTAGGCATCTTATGTGATTTGTGGAGCCTTTATGTATGGCCTTTCCTTCGGGATTGATATATGTTATGTGTTCCGTATGTAGGAAGGATCCTATTGGTACCTAAAGGAAAATTGAGTCATCACGTTCGTGTGATGGCGTATTAGTGCATGTGAGAGGACTCACCAATGATTAGAGTGAGGGTTTCGCTCTTACCTTCGGGCATGAACATTATATATGTGTAATTTAAACCTCGCTTGTACTATTCTTCTCATACAGTATGTTACCTACAAGTGACATTTGATTCATTATGTGATATGTGATATGCAAGTCCTACTAAGTAGTAGTTGAGTGATGGTATTCCTATTATATGTTTTGAAAGAATGTGTAAGCATTTACCTGACATGTAATTTGATAAGATTTTAAATTTTGATTTATCACAGCATATCATATACATGTATTGTGTACATATATGTATTTGAAATTTGATATATGAAAAACTAGTAGACAAAAATTTGTGCCTTTTGTGGATCCAACCCTGGAAATACTGAAAAGTTTGTAAAAGTTACAAAAAATCTTGGTAAGCTATTAGCTAAGCAAAATATACATTTAGTATATGGAGAAGGTAACCGTGGGTTAATGGGGTCTGTAGCAAAAGCTGCACACAATAAAGGTAGTCGAGTTTTAGGTATCATTCCAAAACCTTTAGCTATTAAAAATATTGTAGGAAAAATAGTTGGGGATAAGTTACAAGTCTCATCTATGCATGAGCGAATGGCTCAAATGCTTAGGCATGTAAATGCCTTCATAGCTCTACTAGGAGGTTTCGGGACCGTGAAAAAAAAATTTCAAATTGCCTCATGAGCACAATTACAAATCCACCAAAAATCTATTGGTTTGTTAAATGTTAATGGTTTTTATAACGGGTTGTTATCTTTTCTTGACTATGCAGCGGGAAGACAATTCATCCCACTTCTAACACGACAGATTCTTATTTCTGCTCCAACTGTTGATTAACTGATTAATTAATTACAATCTTTTATTCCTCTGTCTAACCCAACATTGCATCAGTTAGATTGGTTTACTCATGACAGTGAGAAGAAGCGCAAAATAGACTTAAATCTCACTCTGTAGCCTCTACTGTATTTTTATTACTGCTATTGTTGTTGTTGTTGTTTTTCTTTTCAATAAAAGTTGTTTCAATTGATATCTTCAATACTATACTTTTCTATATTTTGACATTGAAAAAATTATCTCAATTTGCTCCATGACATACAAATTATCATTATAAGATATTCGACATCATTCTTGCTAAGCATATTAGTCACAACTAAAAATAAAAATCATAAATGGTAATATTAAAATCCACAAAGTACCATTATCTACTACATCAACAATCTTAGCAGCTCTTGGATAATGTGTCATCTTTTCAAAATCATACAAAAATTTAAGTAAGATGTCAAATGTTTACACAACAAAGCTAAGGATTTAGCATCTGCTCGGTTCCCTTGACTCGACACTTAAAAGTCTACAGAATCATATCTTAGCTCTGATACCACTAAAAGCTATCGATCCTCAAACCCAAAAGATTCGATACACGACATAACTTATATTCATTCAATAATGAACACATATACAATCTTAATGTTTATAGTATATTCCTAAATTCTTGTTTACGGGTTGGTCTCATGTTTAAAAATATAAACATAAACATTATTTGACAATATTTAAGATATGTGATTTGTCCCTATTGAATAAATATTTATGTATTATTTTATTGTGTGTGATTGTATTTAGTTTAAGTTTCACCAAGTGTGGTTATGGGTTGATTTTAAGTAAGAATTTGCAATGAATATATTCTGGGCTTCCGGTAATAAAGTTGCTACTAGTGACGTAGTAGAGTGTTAATCTCTGAGAAAACTCTGTGTATCTCCAGTTTACTAATTGCCCCAGTCATAATTCAATTGTTATAATTCTGAAAAATTGAAATGAAATTTTAAATATTGTCAATAAATATTTATATTTATATTTTTAAACATAAGACCAACCCGTAAACAAGAATTTAGGAATATACTATAAACATTAAGATTGTATGTGTGTTCATTATTGAATGAATGTAAGTTATGTCATGTGTCGAATCTTTTGGGTTTGGAGCGCGATAAACACCATCAAATTTTCATATGCTCGACCGTAAGCTTATCTCCACATTTGTATTTCAATAAATAATATCCGCAAACACTTTTATAATATTATTTATCCTTAGGGTAAAACTATTTTTCAAAAATTGCTGCTTATGGTCATAAGACTTTCTGAAATACAATCTTAAAGTATTAAGGTATATTGCTCACGCAAATGAGCTAATGGATCCCATATTTATGCACACCGAACTCTATGAGCATTGAAGCATACCAAGCAACACCCAGCAGTCAGACCATGAAAGGTTTCTGATATGTGTAGAACTAAAGTATGGTGGATCACTCACAAACCCACCGTGGCACTCAGGTCAAAGAATCACGAATACAACTCAACTCGAAAGATCATTCATTGACGATTTTATGGGATGTCTATCGAAGGTTTTCATGAGTTTGTTCAGTACTCAATCCTTACTGAATACCTGTATCTCTATAAGAGCTTCCACTAAACTCACGATTTGCTAATACTAACCATCTTGAGCATCCAGATATAGACATACATTGATTTATATATTATAAGGTCTTCACTGACAGACCCGCATCAGTGAAGATAGATCAGGAATATAATATTTGAGAATATATTACATATTGACATTTTTCTAGCACCACTTGTAACTCTTTACAACTATATCATTACTAATATATTTTTAGGTCTTTATCCCATTTCAGACAAGACTCTAACTTCTTAGATTTTGTTAACTCTTATAACTTGCTAACTTTTATTAGTGTCAACTCTTAACATTTATAATTCTCAACGTTGTTAATTCTTAGCACTGATCTAAACTTCTTTAGACCAAATCTGAACTCTTTTAGATCATACAATGTCTAAACGTTATAAGAATCTTACCATATAAAAAATATAATTAGTGATTTAATTAAATGATAATGCTAGTATAAATATTAAATAAATATTCATACATAAAAAGATGTCATATAAGTACAAATTTCAACACAATTAACTACTATAATAGTGTGAACTCTAGGTAGACTTATTCTATCTTGTCATAAAGTAGACACATATCCTAAAATAAAATCAACTGTTCTAAGAACGACTAAAACTAGTAAAGTATCCACTTCAAATCTAATTCTGAGTGGCACAACAAAAAATACAAAATTTAAAAGAAATACTAAATTAAAATAACCAGCAAATATTAAAACATATTTATTGAAATAAAACATAGGTAAAAAAATAGTAAAACTACTATAGGAAACGAACGTTGCCAATACTAAATTTGATGAAGGAGTCTACTTTTTAACTGTCCCACTGTTGGTATTAAAATATTAAAAACATTTGCTTATAAAAATTAAACGCAGCGAAGTCAGATTGTCTTATTCATAATTACATGTAAATGGATAGAAGATTACTTCAATTCCTTGTTATGACAAATCTTGAATTGACTAGTTACAATCTTTTTTACTATTCTCAATCTTCAAACTCAATGCGTGTAGGCACGTGGATCTTTCCTCAATCTTTAAAATCACTAATACTCTGTTGTGTGATTTCTATAACACAAACTAACGCAAGTGCACGTATCGCAACAAGTAATAAAGTGATGTGTAGAGTATCGTTCCCACGAGGATTGTGTCCTAAATTAATGCTAAGTACTACGATGTTGGCAACCTAACTTTATTTAGGCTAATCTAAATGGCAGGGTGAGTTATTGAATTAAAAGCAACTAAAATCTAATTAGCTAGATAAATAAAGGAAAAGAGATATCTATGGCAATGGGGCTCTAGAGACTTGATTTCTCTATATTGTTCCTATGGTCTTTGTCATTAGTAATCAACAACCAATTTATGCATTCATTAATCCAGGGTGTATGATTAATCTCATTCCATCTTTCGAGTGCGAATGAGATACTATGCATATATATTCAAGTTGATATGTTTATCTAACTTGTTTACATAGACATGCATTACGCAACCCATAAATGACTACCCCAAGGATTAATTTCATTATCACTGTCACTTCATCAAATGAAATTCTAGACATAATGACACACCCTAAAGAGTTTGGCCTGTCACGCTTATCAAACACTTAAAAACGGAGAGCACCACATGTAACCCTAGGTATAATAGCACACCCCAAAGAGTTTGCGCCTGTCACGTATTTAATCAAACACTTGGAATGCACCTCATACAAATCCTAGGGAAGATCATGATGATTACCTAAGTTCATTAGTCTCTCAACTTAACAAACTTAAAGCTATGCTTTTTAAGATCGACATATGGATTAAACTTTGTCAAGCACATAACCCAAATGTTTAATTCATCCAATCCATTTTTCAATGCAATTAGAAGCATGAAGCGCATAAAAAGCATAAACGAATAACACAAGATAACTATTAATCACATAACAACATCAACACATAAAGTTCAATAAAGTTCCATTAAGGCCTAGAACCTACAATCTACAACAAAATGATAATCTTGCGATATGGCGAATTCTATACAAATGGGATCCTAAACATTGATTTCATTCTATTCTTCCTATGTTCTTCTTCTTTAGCAAATTTGTTCAATTCATTAATCAAGGGCTTAAGACTAATCTCATTCCATCTTTCGAGTTCGAATGAGATACTATGCATACATAGTCAAGTTGATATGTCTATCTAACCTGTTATATATACACGCATTAAGCTACCCTTAAATGACTACCCCAAGGATTAATTTCATTATCACTGTCACTTCATCAAATGAAATTCTAGACATAATGACACACTCTAAAGAGTTTGGCCTGTCACGCTTATCAAACACTTTAAAACGGAGAGCACCACATGTAACCCTAGGCATAATAGCACACCCCAAAGAGTTTGCGCTTGTCACGCATTTAATCAAACACTTGGAATGCACCTCATACAAATCCTAAGGAAGATCATGAAGATTACCTAGGTGTTATTGGCCTTTCAAGTCAATAGCAACCTAAAGCTATGTTTCTCCCAAATCCTATAAATGGATCAATCTCTTTCAAGCATAAATCTATACATTCACAACAACCAATTCATTTATCAATCAATTGGAAGCATTAAGCATAAAGAAACATAAATGAATTACACGAATTTATGCTAAATCATCAAAACATAATATTAATAAAACTACATCAATCCTTGGAATCAAGTTTAATCACATGAAAATCCAACCATAACTATAATTATCCAACCATCCATAGATACATCTCATTAAAACTAATATTCATAATTGAAATGACAACAAAGGATAAAAACAAGGAAAAGGAAAGGGAAAACCGAATTTGGAATGTCTCCAAGGTTTCAATTCTTCAATTGTCTTCAATGATGCACATGAAACCTTGGAGACATCATTTCTTCTCCTTCAATTTGAGCTCAAGCCTTCTCCTCCTTTTAATATCGTGCCTCTACTCCCCTCCCTTCTTCTTTGGCTAAACAATGGGTGTTTATATAGGTAGGGTTGCAAAAAGAGGACAAAAATGCCCTTAAGGAATGCCCAGAATTTAGCGTCGCGGCGCTGAAATCCAGTGCCGCGGCGCTGCACTGTAGCAAACAGTGGTACTGTAGCAACAGTGCACTGTAGCAAACAGTGCCTCCATTCGTATTTTTATCTCTAATGCTCCCATTTGCGTCCGTTTTCCGGTATTTTTGCTCTGATAATGCTTCAACCTATAAAACAATATTAATATGCATAAATATCCCAATTATTGAGATAAATTGAACAAATATCAAGTTAGGAAGATAAAATAGTTTATACAATTACGCCTTATCATACTCAAATCTAAGATAATAGTAATAACTAAATTCTTTTTCCACGTAAGAATACGTAAAAAAAATTTATGGTTATGGTTGTTGTGTACTTTACTATCCATATCTCTCATATATATAGAAATCTCTCTTGGGTATTTAGAATTTGTTAGGATTAAAAAATTAGAATTTGAGCTAGTAGAGGGACTATAAGACCCATAAGTTTTCTAGCTCCAACTTAAAAGGTCTATTCCTTATTATCTCATAATACATCAATTCTTCTAAATTAACCCCAGGCTATTCCACTAAAAGTCAAGGGCTGTACTTTAGTAACCCATGTTATAAAGTAAAAATCCATTTAATTAAAACTCCATTTAATTAAATTGGGCTTGGTCTTTAGACCAATAATAATCACTTAATTAACTCTAATTAATGTCTATAA
Source organism: Ailanthus altissimus (assembly GCA_946807835.1). Taxonomy (NCBI): domain Eukaryota; kingdom Viridiplantae; phylum Streptophyta; class Magnoliopsida; order Sapindales; family Simaroubaceae; genus Ailanthus; species Ailanthus altissimus. Next base: position 24,614,529 of record OX327698.1, on the reverse strand, counting down.
TTAAAGTTAGACCAGAAAAAAATGTATTGTCACTTTAATTACTTATTTGCCCTTAAGTCACTGAATGCTTTAATGATCACTTTTAATATGTCTATATTTGTAAATAGATTTACTAATAAATATTATTATTCATTAAATAATTTATTAATTAAATTGTGGTCACAGATTCTAATGATCAAGTACTGTAAACAGCTTAGGTGGACATTAATTTTTAAATTTCATCTTACAAATATATGTTCTTACGACCCATGAAATTATATCTCCAAGCTATCGAAGTTTTGACTGTTTATATGGATCTCACTCCGTGATAACTCAAAAGATACAATGCATGAATATAAGTTCATTACCTGTTCAAGATTAAGATCAATCAAGCTTATTAAGGCTTTTGTAAATTAAAATTTACGACATTTAGTTAACCAGATTGAAATTCATAATAGTCTCGTTCAATGTAACATATACACTAATTTTTCTACTCGAAGTCTTTATTTTGATAATCAAGATAAATTATTCACTATAAGAAGGAGAAAAACTACAACCTTCTATAATGAAATGTTTTTTCTATTAATAGTTGTGAACTAGATTTAATTTATAAATAACTTGTAATTTATACCCTCTGTATTAGCATCATATGCTAATATATAAATTACATACTTCATAAATATGAACTCATCAATATATACTTAATTATATATATAAATAAATTTTTATTAATTAAATAAAATATTATTTCACATACTTTTAAAATATAAATAATATTATATGTCTAACACCCACACCATAATATTGAATCATTCTAAGTGCTTCTATCGTGTCACAATAAAAATTCATTGCTAAAGCTAACCAACACGTGTATGCCTGGGCAAAACTCTGATTTATATTAATTTTCTTTTTTTTTTCTTTGCAAAATTGAGAGAAAGTTAGGGCAGGTAAATATCATTTTTAGATGTTTCTAGTTTTTTATTATTTTATTTATTGTTTTGTTTTGTTATATTTATTCCTTCAACCATATTATGTCGCATTAAGTAGTGTGAGTTTGTATAATTAATTTATATATAGTATTATTAAATAAAATGAATAAAATTTGCATTTTATATTCCAATTTTACAAATCTAGCATTACTCTTTAGAATTTTTTTTTTTTTCTTTTCCAATTTGGCACTCAACTTTAACACCCTCTCAACCTTCGTAGAAGCCAGACGACAAATTTTCTCTCGAGTCATTGAAATTTCAAATCATTTACTCCTGCTTCTTGGCGTGAGACGCAATATAAGTATCTAACCCATAGTTTTAAGTAAAGATTAAAGTTATCTAAATTAAATTTAAAAAATAAGTAATAAAGAAAAGAGTAATAATAATAACAACAATCAGCCCCTAAGGGCGTGGTCCGATAATTATTAGATCTTTCTACTATGTTGTTATTCAAATTTGACCTTAAAAGAAGTAAGGAAGTAAAAAAAAATTGTGCTTCAACATACCCCCTTTTTTTTTAAAATAATAATTATTATTATTAAAATTAAAATTAAGAAGCAAGTAAATCACACTACCCATATAGTAATTAAATAAAACTCTAACGGACATTATTTATTTTAAGAAAATACCCATTGACAATGGCGTCAATTCCAATTCAATTGATGTAAAATTTTGAAATATGGGGTTCATCTAAATCTATTAATTAGTATATAAATTTTAGTTTTATGAATAATTGTAGTATTTTAAAAAATTAATTTTGAAGAATAACCATTTAATATTATCAATTACAACCCCTGCTTGAGGGTACTTCATTAAAATAATTAAATAAATAAATAAAACTCAAAGGTAATAAAAAAAATTACAAGGTTTTTATATTAAACAAAATTGAAACTATCCTCTTACTAAAAGTCACTAAGACCTTGTCAAAAATAAAAAATGTCACTAAGACAAATTACTTTTGCGACGTGAGTTAATAAAACTATTGTATTATGATATAATAATAAGTTCAAATATTTAGTTGTTTTTACGATTTTCTTAATCAAAAGAGAAAGCATAGGAGTAAGACGTGCACACAAATTAGATGGATTATGAATGATTAAACTGATCTTAGTTTATTAAGATAACGATGATACACATAAATTATAAACAACACTTGAAGTAACAATTCTTTAATCTGATAACATAATTCTTATTAAAATTAATTGTACAATCATAATATGTTCTAGACCGTAAATAATCTTGAATAATGTTGGAAATATGATTATATTGTCAATTATTCCGTTTCAAAATTACCTAGTTAATGATGGTAAATAAACAAAGAGATTGTTGAAGTTTCTAAAAGCATCGTTTAGATATGTCAATTTAGTTTGAATCCAAGAAAACTTAAAAATTCAGTCTGACTCAAATTTAAATATTTTGAATTTTTTTTCAAATCTAAATTTTTATCAGAACTCAAAAATCTGACTTAAATTTAAATTTTATCTTTTTTAAAAAAAATCTAAATTTAACCTAAAATAAAAAAATAAAAACAATCAAGTAAACTCGAATTTAGCTCGAGTTTAAACTCTAATCCTAGTTAGGTTAAAAAAAAAAACTTAAAAAAACTCAAGTTTCGAGTTTATAAAAAAAATCTAAATTCAAATTTAGATTGAACAAAACTAAAATTTGAATTCGAATTTTATCATCTCTAGCATCACCTCCCAAAAATGGTTTCAGGCAATAAAACCGAACCCATTTTGTTTTTGAACTTGTCTAGTGCGGCATCCGAATCAAACTTAATTCCTTCAAGTTCTAGCGGATGCCACTTTGCTACAAGTTCCTTTTCTTTGGGAGGAGGTCAGTCAGAGCCTCCTTATACGCAACTATGCAATCTTTTGACCAGCTGACAATAGCTTCAAAATCATGTATGTGTCTTCCAACATTAATTAGTTCCTCACTAACCAAATCCACCATAAGAGGTTGCATAACAGCTCCAAGTACTCTTCAATCAACTACTGCATGCATGAGATGAGGAATTCACATGCCGATGTTTGGTGGGAGTATAAAATCATAAACTTCCTGATAGACTTCAAAGAGTTACAAAGCCACAAAGCCAGCATTTAGAGCATTGTTCTTTGACAGGAACATGATGTCTCCTTAAATAAGATTTTGTCAGAATCAGTTATGTGCAGCTCGCGAAAGAAACATCCTTACTTTTGATAGCATATCTAACTTCCAAAGTCGCTACCATCATATACTAACGTCAAAATTTGCCAAGCTACTAACCATTCCGAAGAGTTACAGCTCACCCGTTAATTAAAATAGAATAGAAAACTAAAGACACACAGTACATAATTCTCTGTCACCAAAGATTAGAAAAACCAAGTTTCTTCATGATAGCCTCAAAAAATAAAAAACTTTCATTCTATACTGTTATATGCCTTGGTTATGGTAGAAGATTGAAATAAAATAAAGTAATATACATATATATATGATTTAGTGTGCAACGTAGCTTACTAAATAGTGAGTAATATTGTCTAATAAATTCACAATTTTTTATAATTTTTGTATAATTTACAATGTACTATAAAATCTTGTCATATATTTAGGAGCTCACTATATAGTGAGCTACGTAATCTATTAAATTATTTCTACTTATATATATATATATATATATATATTGTTGCAGATATCAAATCATACACTTCAATTTGACACATCTATGGCATCAACTAAGTTACAATCTTGATACTCCTTTTATTCTATGCGCAGCGAAAAATCATAACTCACACTATAAGTAAAAACACATAAGATTAACATACCAATAAAGATAAAGAAAACAAACCAATCAACAAAACACAAGATATACGTGGTTTGATCCAAAACTGCTTACGTCCACGAATGATCCATGATCCAGCTTCTTATTATTGAAATAGATCATTAAGTATCTTCTTACATCATCAATGATCTCATAAGACCCCTTAGTATCTCCCATAGAGACCTCTAAGTATCTACTATTGATCACCATGACTCCCTAAAACCTCTTAGTATCTCCTCATAAGATATTTTTACAAAGAATACAAGAATAGCCCGAGCATCTAAGCCAAAAGGATCTATGCTGTTTCTTTTGTTCACTTAAGAACCAAAAGAAAACACTCACTAAAGGTTACACCCTAATGCACCACGCACTTAGTGCCTACCTAACTCCTCTATTCTCTCTTATGGTTACATCTTGAAACCTTAGATGCTTAATCTTTCTCTTATGTTTAGAAGAGTTTATATAATGAATAAAACACCTTTAGAAACTCTAAACTTATTTGGAATAAAAGTCCTTACTTGTAGAAGTCCTAATCTCACTTAAAGAAGTCAATTGAGCTAAAACAAGAAATATCCTAAAGTTGCCACGTGAATAGTAATCACGTGAACAGTACCCGCGCCGTGCAACAGCGCTCGCTGTGAACAGTGTCGCCGCATGAACAATACTCATTCTTTTTTCTTCTATTTTGCTTCTCTCTTGTACACTCAATGCGTACTTGACTTCATAATAACTCTACTATTGGTCTTCATCTCAATTCTTATCTATACAAGATTGTTGAATCATCAATTTTCAACAAATTCCCTCCTTGATTCAAAATCTCTCTTCACGAAGCTAATCATCATCACCCCTCTTTGACCAATGCTTACTAGCATTGTCTATAAGTCAAGTCTCATACTTAACTAAGGCTCTTGCGACTACGGTCTCCAAAGATTCTTGAATGCTGATATCTAGAGTAGTTCAATGTTGTGATCTTCTATGTCCCAAAGACACCATGACCATAACCCTTAATGGTGAAAACACATTTTCGCCATTGTTACTCTTCCCACACATTCTCTTTCGACCCCTACCACAAAGTGATATATCAAAAGCTGCTTTATGGTCTGTTTCAAATCAACAACCCTATGTTGATCCCATTCTAAGCATTTTTCTACAAGCACATAACCTCTCTCTGTGCTTTATCACTCCCCGATCCTTTTACTTCCCATTTAGTATTCCTTCCTTATGCCTTCTATGAATCTCCCTATTTCGATTTAGCAGTCCCGAGTCATTTAGGTCTTTATGAGATGAGAAATCAAATCTCATACCTAGTTCATCCCTTGTCTTTTTTACTATGTAGTCTCAATCTTATCCTACCAATCCTCTATGACTTACCATAAGCCCTATTTCTCCAATTGGTAAATAACAATTCTCTATGACTCATATGAAAACACTGCCCTAGATCTCAAAAATAGTTCATCCATCAAACACTTATTCCTCCAGAAGCTCTCATGCAATCAAGGTCTTTGTCAAGTCATCCAACAGATTTGCAAATCCACCTTCCTTCTATCTTTGTCTTTCTCTTAGGACTATCCCTTTGAGTGCCCTAGACACCTGTTGGATCTGCCTTTTAATCTTGATTGTTCTTCTTTTGCATCTTTATTTTGTGTTCAATCTGAATGATTCTTCTAACTAGAATCTAGATAACGTCATTTTCTTGGTAGTCTCCTTTTTAAGAGTGAGTCTTACTCAAAAAATAAAACTCCCCAGTAAGACCATCATCTTTTCCTCTTTTAGATAATCATCTTTCCCTATTGTTCTTCTCTTATATTTGTGAGTCCCCATGGTTGACAACCTTTGCTCTACAATCTGACACTACTACCTATGCTCTGCAATTTGGGCTTCAACCTAAGCTCTGATACCAGTTTGGACTTCAACTCAAGCTCTGATACCAGTTTGTTGTGGATATCAAACCATGCACTTCAATTTGACACCCCTATGGCATCAACTAAGCCACAACCTTGATACCCATTTATTCTATGCGCAGCGAAAAACCATAACTCACACCATAAGTAAGAACATATAAGATTATCACACCAATAAAGATAAAGAAAATAAACCAATCAACAAGACACAAGATATACGTGGTTCGGCCCAAAATTGCCTACGTCCACGGAGGATCCATGATCCAGCTTTTTATTATTGAAATAGATTACTAAGTATCTTCTTACATCATCAATTATCCCACAAGACCCCTTTGTATCTCCCATAGAGACCTCTAAGTATCAACCCTTGATCACCATAACTCCTTAAGACCTCTTAGTATCTCCTTATAATAGAATTTTACAAGGAACACAAGAATAGCCCGAGCATTTAAGCCAAAAGGATCTATAGTGTTTCTTTTGTTTACTTAAGAGCCAAAAGAAAACACTCCCCAAAGGTTACACCCTAGTGCACCACGCACTTAGTGCCTACCTAACTCTTCTATTCTCTCTTATGGTTACATCTTGAAACCTTAGATGCTTAATCTTTCTCTTGTGTTTAGAAGGGTTTATATAGTGAATAAAATACCTTTAGAAACCCTAAACCTATTTGGAATAAGAATCCTTACTTGTAGGAGTCCTAATCCCACTTAAAGAAGTCAATTGAGCCAAAATAAAAAATATCATAAAGTTGTTGTGTAAACAGTACCTCCGCGAACTGCACCCTGCTGAACAGTACTGTCGTGAACAGTAACCCCCGCCTGCAACAATACTCGCCGTGAACAGTACTCGTTCTTTTTTCTTCCATTTTGCTCCTCCCTTATACACTCAATACATACTTGACTTCATAATAACTCTAGTATTAATCTTCATCTCAATTCTTATCCATACAAAATTAGTTTCTATTTAACACTATTTTAACAGTATTTTACAATGTCAAGCAATAGCCCGTCGCCTACTGGATTAATCTTATATATATAGACTCTCACTTTTAATCTTCTACCAAGTAAAGCAAAGCAGCTGACTTCAGTTGTTAATTGGTCCGTGTGGCTTCCTCGTGCAACCAATTTCAGACTTCGAAGGATTTTTTTTTTTTTTTTGAAAGTAACCAGAGACAAAGTTCTAATAACTTATTTTATATTTTTTATATATATACAAAATCTCCATAATAGGAGATGAGTTTTTTTTTTCTCTTTTTTTTTCTGTTGTTAATTTACAAAGTAGTAGGAGAGGAGTTATTTCAACTACAAAAAAAGGCCTTTTTTTTCATGAGTAGTGGCAAAGAGGTTTTTTTTTTTTTTTGAAAGTGTCAATATCCCTGCCATAATTCTGGTGTTAATACACAGTCAAAACAAAGTAATGAATATTAATTCAAATATTTACATGTCTACTCCCTCTAATACTACTTACATGATTGATTTAATTTGATTTATATACCAAATAAACTTCAATCGAGGGAGCATCAAATACTGTAAATATTTGAGTAACATTTTTATGATCGAATAGAAAAATACATTTTCCCTTTATTTAAGTAGTAGAGATTTAAAATTTTTTATTCATATGAAAGTAGATTTCTCCCTATAAAAGCAAATTGAATTGAGTTATAAGTGAATAAACAGTGTAGATAAAGGTTGGATCGAATACATACAACTCAAAATATTGGGCTTGGATTGAGTGAAAATTTTTATACGTTGATCTTCAACCCATTTTAAATGTAAATTGAATTGGGTTTAGCCCATTTAACCCAATTCAACCCACAGATATGAGTAAATCTATTCGGCCCCTCATAAATTCTCTCATCAAATCCCATTTTTAAACGAAAATTAAAACACCTTTTTTTTTCTTTTTTTACAAGAAATTAATACAATCTCTAAAAAGTGTCTAATATATTATTTATTATTGTTGAAAAATTGATGATTCAATAATCTTGATTGGACAAGAATTGAGATGAAACCAAAGTGAAGAGTCACAAGAAATCTAGAATGTGTGGGACACGTATGGAGAAGTCTAGGACGTGTGGGACACAAAGGGAGAAGTGAAATAGGATTCGAAGACGCGAAGGAAGCAAAGAAAATGCGGGATAGGCGCAGCTAGGACTGAGCGTCGAAGCGCCTAGACAACAACCTAGCGCCGCGGCGATGGGCACGATTATGCCCAGCGTCATAGCACCTAGACGCGTCAAGATGACCGTTTTGATTTAAGATTTTGAGTTTTAGGAAGTTTTGGACTTCCAAAATAAGTGGACTCTTACTCCAACAAGAAATAGGGTTAATAGGCACGAAATACATCCTATATAAATACTTGTAAACCCTTTAGTTGATATTAAGCATTAAGAGAGACTCTAAGAGAGGGGAAGAACTAGGTAGACATTAAGTGCTTGTGTGCGTTAGGGTGAAACCGTCGTTTAGGTGATCATTGCTCGTGGTAGAGTAAGAATTCACTAAACATTTGGTCCTTTTAAAGGTTTTTCAATTGGGTTTTCCTTATAAAATCTCTAGGGAGTTAATAAGAGAGGTTAAGATCCTAGAATCCACCATGGACGTAGACAATTGACCGAACCACGTAAGATTGTGTTGTGCTCTTTTATATTCTGCTTTGGATTTTTGCTATTTTGCTTTATTAACAAGTTATTCCGCTGCGCAAAGAGGTTAGGGTTTTAGATTGAACTTGAGATTTTTCGCTTCAACATAACCTCAAGAGGGAGAATGGCGTTTTCTCCCCTAATAATTATTTATGTAATATTAAAATATTTAAGTAAATAAAATTTAGTTTGTTTTTAACTAAAATTTGTTTAATAATTATATATAAATAAAAACTAAGAATGACCAACGAAAATTATATCACCAACAACACTAAAGCTTGAAATTGTGTACCAAGTGCGACACAACGATGTCATTATATTCAAATAATTTGATCTACTCTTATTAATACTAGCCCAAAAAATATGTTTTAATGGACTTTTTATTATAAAGTTTCAAGCCCGAATTTGTATTATAGTTTATTTAGGAATATGTGCATAATATGAAGTTATGTTATAATAAAATTCTTTTTCTTATAAAAATAGGTTTAATATAGGATTTACAGCTTATAAATAGATTGAGTTTTCACATTGTAATCATTATTAATTATTCAATACACTTAAGTTACACAAATTTTTTAATTTTTATCTCTTTTCTTGTATTTAACCTTAAACCCATGATTTTGCGTTCTTACTTAGTGAAAATCATGCAATTCTATTGTTATAGTTTTACTTGTTCTTTTTTGTGAAATTACTGTACTACAGCCCATGTTTAGCGATAAACCTCGCCTACTGTATTTTATCCCAGGTTTAGCAATAAATATCGCTTAGTCTCGACTTCTCTTAAATTTAAAACAACCTCTGTCTAGCTAGACATAAAATGAACACGAACCCAAATTTTATAACGCGAACAACTCTATAGTAGTTTCATTGTTGGATATGAAATCTTTAACAATAATAATAATAATAATAATAATAATAATAATAATAATAATATAGCTTAATATATTTTAAAAGTAAATTGCTAATTAATAAATATATAAATAACACCATGCATATCCTTTTCACTTTATTTTCCTAACAAATGATTTTTCTCTTAAAGAACAAATAAATTTTTATCAAGATAATTTACGTTAGATTATGTTTATATTAATTTTTTTTTTAAATAAAAAAGGGCTAAAGCGGGAGCTAAACCTCAACCCAACCCATAACAATTTAATTGGTTTGGGTTGACAACTACTTAGGTTGAGTCGAGTTACAATCCAAATCTATTTGAGTTGGATTTAGTTTGGCTCTTTCTAACTCAACCTACACCCATAGATTTGGATTTAGTTTGGCTCTTTCCAACTCAACCTACACCCACCTCCTACTCTTTACAAGTTTTTCTATCCTGTAATCATGAAAAATTTTAAACAAATATATATCTATATATATAATATATCGTATCTAATCTATGTGTTAATTGATGTAATCACTGCTTGTGGAAGAGTTTTTCAATTGGGTTTGAAATATGGCGTACTCAGGGCAAGTAAGGTTCCTCAACATAACCATAAAATGCACTAAATGTGGTAAAACATTGTAAAACTGCCTACAGTTGTCCACACTAATCGGCCATGGGTGTCCTTGTTTGCTAAAAATTGTACCCGAAGCTATGGAAGTGAACTACAATTTGTCCCTCCATCCATTTCGAATGGTAAGAAAATTGTTAAATTCAAGTGTAGTGAACTTAAAGAAAATGAGAATAGATGGCAGCATGCACTAATTGGTTGTGTGTATGGATTATTTCCTAGATTTCAACCACTCCAAGCCTCTGTAATGAATCAGTGGAAGCATTTTGGCTTAGTTTCGGTTCACTCTATTAAAGATGGGTTATTTTTGTTTAACTTTGAGAATGAACTTGGGCAACAGAAAGCACTTGAGGATGGACCTCTGACCTTTGATAAACGCTCATTGATCCTTAAAGCCTGGAAGCCCAGAATGGTTATGGATGTAGCCAGTATCAGAACTCTGCTTATTTGGGTGTAATTCCCAGGACTTCCATGGGAATTCTGGAGCCCCACACTATTGAGTCGAATAGCCAGCTCGTTGAGATCCCCGAAATTCTGTGATCAATGTACTTTGAATAGAACCAGGTTGGCTTTTGCGAGAGTCTTAGTGGAAATGGATGTGGAGGGCGATTTTTCTTCCATGATTACCTTAGAGGATGAAGATGGTAACATGGTTTTGCAGGAGGTGACTTATGAATGGAAGCCCACTGTCTACCCCAAATGTAAACGGACTGGTCATGATGAAAAAAATTGTAAAACAGGGATAAAACAAGTGTGGAAAGCCAAAGAGGTGGATCAGAACAATCCAGATGAAATTGAAGCACCTATTATGCACCCTGCAAAGCAGGAACAAAAAAAGCTAAACACAGGCAAAACAGTGATGGGCATACAGACGCTAGAAGGCACTGAGGAGAATTTCCTAACAGATAAAAGAAGGGAACAAGCGTCAGGTAATAAAGGACTAGAGATACTTCAGGTAGTGGACAGATTCAACTTAAGAAAGACCATCAATCTGACGCATGACGTGGGAATTATTGGGAAGGGTCGACGTGTCACAAGGAGCTTAAAATCCCCAAACAGGGGACAATGATCGCAAGCTGGAATATCCGGGGTCTCCATGACCCTTGTAAACAATCGGAGGTAAGGTCTCTGATTAAATCTTGTCGATTATGTATTTTGGGATTGTTAGAAACAAAAGTTAAACTGTCTAATCTAGATACCATTTGGAAGAAATTAGCATTACGAGATTGGAAGATAGAAAATAATTCAGAGTGCCTAGATAAGGGAAGAATTTAGATTGTCTTTAATCTAACTAGATGCAATGTCACGATCCTACAAAAGCACCAACAATTCATACATACTAGAGTTCTTATTGATGGCATAGAGTTTTACTGGACTCTTATTTATGGAGCTTCTACCTCTGGTGAGAGAGAAAACCTGTGGAAGGACCTGAGTGATGACTTGACACCCAACACTACACCTTGGTTAATCCAAAGGGATTTCAATAATGTCCTTAGCAACAATGATAGACTTGGGGGCTAATGGGTAAATGATAGCATGGTCGAACAGTTTGAAAGTTGGATATCGAAACTAGAGTTATTTGAGATAAAGAACCATGGTTGTCGCTATACTTTGTGCAATAATCAAACAGAAGAACAACGAATCTTGAGGAAAATTGACTGTGCATTTGTTAATGGAAAATGGTTAGATGCTTTGGCGTTTTCGAAATGTGAGGTTCTTCCAGCGGGCAGTTCAGACCACTCCCCTCTGGTGATAACCATCTCTAGAGCATCCTACAGAGGCATTGTTCCTTTCAAGTTCTTCAATGCCTGGTGTGACCATCCTAAATTCCTTTCCACAGTCGAGCGAAGTTGGCAGCACGATTGTTATGGCTCCCCAATGGCCCGGGTATGGCTCAAACTCAAGTTATTAAAACCCAAGCTAAAAGAGCTCAACAAAGCATATTTCTTTGATATTTAGCAACAGATTGAAGATGACAAATTGATGTTGGCCTCCTTACATAGTAGACTGATCCATGAGCCTTTCAACCAAATTCTTCAAGATGAGGAAAGGGCCATTTATCAGCATTTAAGGAAACTTATTTATGCTGAAGAAAGTATTATCAGACAAAAGTCAAGAATTAGATAGATTCAAATTGGGGATTCAAACACCAGCTACTTTCACAAGTCAATCAAGCAGAGGAGAGCCCAGAATAGAATCACTTCGATTAAGAGCCAAAATGGAGAAAATGTTGAAGACCCCAAGGGTGTGAAAGATGTCATTGTAGGTTACTACAAAGACTTGTTGGGTACCAACAGTTCCTATAGGGCGCCTGTACAAAAGAGAATCATAGATGCGGGCCCTAAACTGAAGATAGACGATAGAGACATACTGAAGGCTCCTGTCACAGCTCACGAAGTCAAAAATGCTATTTTCAACATCAATTGTGATAAAGCCCCTGGACCTGATGGTTATAACAGTTATTTCTTTTAAAAATGTTGGCACATTATTGGTAAGGAGGTGACTGAAGCTGTGCAACATTTCTTCTCCTCAGGTCAGTTTTACACCCCCATAAATGTCACTACCATTACTCTCGTGCCTAAGATTCATAATCCTCATAGCTTGGGGGACTATAGGCCAATAGCATGTTGTACGGTCCTTTATAAATGTATCACCAAAATAATAACATGCAGGCTAAGGAATATGGTGAGCTATTTAGTCAATCCCAGTCAATCAGCTTTTATTCCTAATAGGAAGATAACTGATAATGTTTTATTGGCACATGAACTTGTGAGGGGCTATGATCGAAATTGCGGTAGCCCAAGATGTGTTCTTAAGATAGACTTCCGCAAGGCTTATGATTCGGTGAGATGGGATTTCCTAGAAGAGATATTGATGGGGCTTAATTTCCCTTATCACTTTATCAATATCATCATAACGTGTGTCAGAACGAGCAAGTACTCAGTTGTGGTTAATGGCAGCTTAGAGGATTTTTTCCCGGGGATGAAAGGTTTGAGGCAGGGGGATCTCATGTCCCCTCTGCTTTTTGTGTTGGCCATGGAATACCTTAGTAGGAGCCTGAGCTGTATCCCTCAGAACCAGTTTATATTCCACAGGGGGTGTAAGAGGCTGCAGCTAAATCACTTGATGTTTGCAGATGATTTATTCTTGTTCTCTCATGGCGATGACAGGTCGGTAGGACATTTTAAACAAGTGCTTGATGAATTTTTAATGGTTTCAGGGCTACACCTTAACGCTAGCAAGAGCTTCATCTTCTTTGGGAATGTACCTCAGGCTACCAAGGAGACAATCCTGCAGAACACCCAATACCAACAAGGAATGTTACCTATCAAATATTTAGGTATTCCCCTAATTTTAGGTGGCCTGAAGAAATATCACTGTTAGGAGCTTATTAATAGGATAACCGCTAGAATCTCTAGTTGGTTTGTGAAATATTTGAGTTATGCGGGGAGGCTGCAACTAATAAGATCGGTCATAATGAGTATGCATGTATACTGGAGTTCTATTTTTACCTTGCCTAAGTCAGTCACTAAAGAAATTGAAAGCAAATGCCGAAATTTCTTATGGCATGGAAGTAACCGACAGGGGAAGCGAGGTTTAGTGGGCTGGACTGAGGTGTACAAAGGAAAAAAAGAAGGCGGATTAGGCATTAAATCTATAAGCTTGTGGAATTTAGCAGCAGTTACTAAGCACATATGGGAGCTAGTTGCTGTGAAAACCTCTTTATGGGCAAAGTGGGTAACTGATAACAAACTGCGAAGGCTAAGTTTTTGGGGTATCACAAAGCCAATGGACTGCAGCTGGACATGGCGAAAAATCCTTGAAGTGAGAAGTCAGATAAAACAATTGTTCTCATATGATCTGGGTAACGGAAAATCCTTCTATTTTTTGTGGCACTCATGGTTGGGTGGGGAATCCATTGTGGATAAATTCCCCCACATTGACCTCTTTGATGCCGACATTCTACGGGATACTAAGGTTAATGATCTATGGAACCATGGTCAGTGGAATCTCCCTGATCCTTTGGACGAGAACACTGCTCAGGCATGGGAATATATGTAGAACAAAATCTCAATTGCTGAAAGAGATGATAGAATTTCATGGACGGCAAGCCCCACTGCAAAGTTTTTTATTACGAGTGCTTGGAGGAGTCTCAAGAATAATGGTGCTAAGGTGGGATAGTATAAACTGATATGGGGGGCCGCAACATATTCCTAAGCACAGCTTCGTTACTTGGTTAACTTTCAAGGACAGATTATCTATAAGGGAGAGACTCAAAAAATGGAGGATTATTGCATCAGATGATTGTCCTCTCTGTGGGTGTGACAAAGAGACCATCCCACACTTATTTTTTTAATGCAGGTTTAGTAATGATATATGGCACAAAGTACTTATGGCGTGCCAACTCAACCAATGCCCAGATAGATGGCAACGAGTGATCTCCTTTTTCTACAGAAAAACTCAAGGTAAAACTATGCTCAGCAAGATCAAAAGAGTCTCGTTCTATGCTACAATCTATTGTATTTGGAGAGAGCGAAATCTAATTATCTTCTAACAAAAAATACCTTCTACTAACTATGTTTATCAAAATATCAAAGATATTGTCTGAATCCGATATATAAGTGTTATCAATAACCAAAGGATAGACTAAAATGTAATTAAAAATGCTAGGAGGGGTAATATCTCTCCTTTGATTATTTGCTTGTAATACTTGCTGAATTTAGCATTTATAACAATTCTTTAATTACCAAAAAAAAAAACATTGTAAAACTAATAATATTCTGCCCAATTTCAATTTCCATATTTAGAAACTTTATTATCTGAATAGAGATAATTACAAAAATAAATCCACTTTTAACAAGACGTTTTGCCTTAAAACCCCGATTCACCACCGGTTACACTCCACAACAGACAACCAAAAAACATAGGAAAAGAAACCCAGAAAAGGCTACATAACATTCACTGTCATCTGCACTTGTGAAAAGAAAAAATTCGGCCGCTATCCACTTGTGTATTACACTGAGAAACCAGCTACAGGTCGACATAAGTATCTCCAGCAAAAGAATGCAATCTTACCATTACTGATCTGCAGGATAGGTCTCTGCATGGGCTAATGACATAAAGTCACCTGAATCCAATCACAACTTTAAATTATTATCACTGCTGCTCATTGTCAGCCAGCCCATTCCCAAAGCCCGCTGTGAAAGTCTGTAATAAAGAATTCCCATTGTTGCCAAGCATGCCCTGCAAATGATCAGGCAAAGGATCAATACATAGAACAATTGTTTTATATATTTGCTCAAGCAAAACTGTTTACTGGTTTGAAGAAAACTAAACACTTCTGTGAATTTGGTATGCAAGATGGAGTTTCGTAAGCAATATAAACTGAAGTCAGCAGAGACCATAAAGCGGTTCATTAATTCCCACAGTTATAAACAATCTAGTTTTTTAAGATATCTCATGCCAAAAGATGTGACATATCCAAACTTCAAAGGAATATTAGGAAATACTGAGTACTGACCCCATTATCGCATCCCAGTGCAAACCAAGCACAATCATAAACTATCAATCACATAATCTATTCACATAAACTCATTTCCAGCCTTTTTCCCCCCACATTTTTTTCAATTGTAATTCCACCCATCCAATAAAGAAGAATTTTATAGATGTCAACGCACAGTAACCACATCCTCTCCAACCTGCATGCACACATAAACATATAGATGCATGAACATCACAAGCTCAAAGAAAATACAGATAAATTACATGATTGCTATTAAGAGAAGGATCTTTCGTGGATCTGTCCTGGATGGTCTTGGATGCCGCACACGACCTTCTGATACATCATCTGCATTTAATGCATCTTTACGTGGAGGAGCAGTCACTGGTAATGTTGGCAATGCACTTGACCAGAAAGGAAGCAACGCTCGGAGAAACTTGTGACGAAGGGGACCTACAAATGGCCCACTCTGATCAGTGTGAATCTTAAAACTAAAATTGAAAACTGGGACAAAAATAGAAAGAATTGAGAGCAGATTAGACATTAAACAAAAAGCAAAGTCAAAAGCCGCATAACTTGTTCTAGAAAAACACATGCTTATTTCGAGAGCTTGGCATCATTACATGTGAGCATTATCCCCCACAAGGAGATAATTGAACATCAGGATTGAGTATAAAGAGAGTTCCATTCATTTCCTGACTTATTCAACTGGTTCATCATATTAAATAAAAAAGTTTCTACCCACCTCTTCGACTGTACTTCTTACGGTTCCCATCTTCATCATCTGCAAAATATGAAATTTCAGAGTTCTGTCGTTCAACATGAGGAGTACCCTTTCGTGTTGTGGCACCAGGCTGGGTTACATTGCAATATCAAAGGAAATGAATTAAACAAACTGACAAGTAAAAACAGGCCCTGCTTGAAAGCATAAACAATGACATGCTATCTTATATATATTCAATGATTAACTGCAAAACCCTTACAGCAGGAGGACTAGAGCTTTTAACGAAATTTCCTTCTGAACTAGGGCCATCTATCTCCATAATTTCTGTCACTATAGTTGGAGCCATGTATCCTTCAGTTACATTTATTCCATCTTTTGCTGCAGAGGATGATGAGCCTGCATTATATTCTCTTCCCCCTGAAGAAGGTACGTTCACTATCGGATCAGAGGCAAATGCAGGGGGAGGACCACGTGATTCTGCCACTGTCAAAGAAACTGGATGATTTCCAAACAAATTCTTTTCTAGACCAGTCTGCAAAAGAATTTTACAAAAGTTATTTTAAATTTAATTCAACTAAATACAGGTGCAGCTTGCTTAATAACAACAGTATCTATTTGAAGATCCCACATGCATCCACAATCAACAAAAATAGCAATAAGAAATCACTTCCCCAACACTAAATCCAAAAACTTATTACAAAGATGAATGCATTTTATCTCCATTGTCTGAACATAAGCCTTCATCATGCAACTCATCCAACAATCAAAGATGACCTTCAAAAGGTACGAACATCTTTTGATACCAAAAATTTCATTCATCTCCCTTGCATCTCCACCAGGTTCAAGACTTGGTACTACTGCCATTATTATCTCAGCTGTTCAAAGTTAAGGCTAAGCATATCATAACTATACGTGCAAAGACAGTATTCACCTTCTATGAAAGAACAATTAGAATGTCAAAATGCTGTGAATCAGCAGCCAACTTCTTCTATAATGAGCATTTATACACAACAATCTGAGTGCCACTTATGATTCTCACCTGCATAATTGCTTCCTTCAATTGTGAATGAAGACGAGATGCTGAATCTTTAACACTCTTAGGAGGCCATATCTGCAATAATAAGCAAAATGTGGAGATGAACCATGGTATGCAACAAACACTGCCAGAAGAATTTTCTAACTGAAAATGGGAAAAAAAAAACACTACCAGGCAAATACATGAAGCATAAAATGACAGGATCCAAGAGTATAGCATGCTGGCTTGTAATAAAACACAAAAATTCTTAGCCACAAATAGTCACCTATGGACCAATTTCCAAGGCGTATGGTAACTAAACAATTTATTCATTTTCTAATTTTCATATGTTATAAACCAAGTCACTGCTGAGGGAAACTTTTGCTTCAATCTTACTGGAGCCTCTGACACATAAAGGAACGGGAAGGATATTTTAATGGGTTTTGCTGACTCTCCATACAGTATGGGGAATTTGCTATTTCTATTTTTACTGAACCAGCATATCCTTCTTTTGCTTATAATTTTTTATAACATGTAAGGAAATAATTTTTCTTCTACCTTCTCCTCTTTGCATCTGATTCACGTCGGCAAACATGAGGTTCTTTCATCCACCTTTATTTTTTTCATCAACTTTTCCCAAAGTTCCCTGTCTCTCCCAACACAATTTTTATTTAATTGTTGTATTTTTTTTGCGTGTACTGAAGAATTTGAATTTTTATTTTAAATAACTCCCAGAATGAGCACTTATTTACAGCAATCTCATTACTTCCTCATCAGAGTGCAGTCACAACCACTCAAAGTAACATTCAAGAAAGTTCTAACAACTTATCTCACAATTTGCCTCATTGAATACTAGCATCAGATTGAATGGCAGATTCATCAAGAATGTCAGTATAAACATGGTTGATGATATTCTTTTTTTAAAAAAAATACAAGACTTCATGATGTTGAATTCAAGGCTGAAGGCAAGACGTTAAAAAGTTAAATATGAGTGGTTAAACTAAAACCAGCCCTAGAAAAGTTGCTCCTGTAAACACTTTAAAGCACAATTTGACCAAGTAACGATAAGCTTTAAGCAACTATTCGACTTTCCCTTCAAAAATTATCCACTAAGAAATTTTCTTTTAAGGTTTTTTGGTTTTTAGATTATTTTGGGTGCATCAACTACGCATTGCCAAACACATCCAGATTTAACTTTCAAAATGGTTCAGACAAAAAGAACTGAAAAGTGTAACACCTGAAATACTAGTCATTAGAAACAATGACACTGAAGGCATGGAAAAAGGGAGTGCTTAAAGATAATAGTATGAATAACACAAATCTCACCGAAGTGGAACATGAAGGACACACATATCCAGCCGGTGCAGTGTGCGGAGGAAAGCTTTTGACATGTGATTCCAAGCAACTTGTGTGGATAACATCTAAAAAGAGAAAAAAATAGTTTGGGTTACATTAAAAAGTGTTAGTTTGAACTGGAACTCAATAAAAATTTGCAAGTTACAGGAAGCATTTTTTTATCTGCAAAATGACATACGCAAGCAACCCAATCGAGTGGTTTGAGAGCCATTCCCCTCTTCAAGCACAGCCTGACATTTGCAGCACTTTGAAGGCCAATCATACTCTCCATCTATTACCCATTCTGAGTAAGTACGAACCTAGAAAAGTGAACAAAGTAAGTAAAAACAAAACACAATAAGGCCTAAAAGATTACAAAACTCTTTAACAATGTTTCTCACTTAAAACTAGGACATCGTAGATTTAACATTTTCAACATTAAGATCCCAAGCATCCCATTGAATGTACACCTACTCCATACAAAATCTTAATAGTTTCCATATCCCTTCTTTATATAATAAAACTGACCTGCGCCACTATTTTCAGATGCCAAAATCACCACTTCACGCTTATTCTTTGTTGACTATAATTCATGAACCCAGTTACCATAGGGAACATATCGTGAGTATCTATGAATAATTTGGGTTTCTTTCTTTCTCTTGTTTGAGACAAGTGGTGAATATCGTATTCCTTTTTTCTTTACAGCGAAAGGAGTTGGGAAGAAGTGGTTAATAATAGATTACCAAGAATAACCCAGGTCTCGAATTACACAGAAACCCATAATGCGATAGAAAGATGCAATTGCATAAATAAGCTCTAAAACACAACTAGAGGCAGCAAAGCCAAGCCAAATATGCAAGCATTCAAGTTTCCACGAAAAATGTAGGAAAAAACAAACACATTTTCCAATTCACTCACCACGCATATTTGGTGCTCAGGGAAGCAGATACATTCTCCACAGACGGGAACCTTGTGCACAAAACAATATAACTTGGTAGCCTGCAAAATCCAAAAACACACACACACACACACAAAAATTTAATCACATTCAACTGAATTAGACATCATCCAACTACAATAAACTAACAATTCAACAAGCTACAACGAAAGCTGAAATCGATCCCAATAAGTTGCTGAACAATAAAAACAGCCACGATCTGAATCACTCATTACGGCACTCGATTACAAAAATCAGATCTAAAATCTCGACTAAAACATCGTCCATTTCAGCACAAGCTAAATAAATTCCAGCATCAACCAACATAAAATTCAAAAATCAACCATAATTTCATTTAAATCAAATCAAATAATCAGAGAGAGAGAGAAACGGAGCACCTTCCGACATTTGCAGACCACCATTGCAACGAAGAGCGTGCGAGCACAGAATCGGTCAGTGAAGATTTGACTTAATCATGGATTTAAGGTGTACAAATATTTAAAATTGTGATAGAAAATTATCTAGGGTTTAAGATGAAGCAGAGATCGAAGAATAGATAAAAGAGTGAAGATCTGTTTAGAGAGCAAACGGCAAATCCGTTTTGTTTTAGCTTCAGTTTGGTAATTTTCGTTAATTTGAATTTCATTTTTATATATTTTATTTTCCGGTAAGGTGTATGTGGGCTTCCATTAAGGCCCGAGCCCGATCGATTGTGGTAAGTCTTTTGCAGTAAAAGCCCTAATTTGCTATTTTTTATTTTTTTTTAAAGGAAACTTGCATTAAACTAACTTAAAATATAAGGAGAAGCATCCTTCGTTGCAAACTTACAATATGTTTTAACGAACTTAAAACGGTATCGGGTTATAAAAGAATACAAAGTTAACTTAGCTAACTCATGAGCTAGTCTATTAACATTTTTATTAAAAAATATGTAAAAATTAAACCTTTATGTCAAACAAATTCTTGGAACATGTTTGGTAATTTTGTCCGAGTCTCAAACCAATTTCATGTTTGTCATGCACAAAAAGGCAGAAAGCAAATGATGGAAAAATATATATAAAAAAAAAATAGAGGTGGTTAGAAAGACAACCCAATCGAATTAAATTAATTCAATTTAATTTGATTTTAAATTTAATTTTATATATTTAAAATTGATTGATTCAATTTTAATTTAATTTTAGTTCAATTCGATTCAAATTAAAAAAAAATACTTAAAATAAAATAACTATTTTAAAAAAAATCAAATATTAAATTGAATCAATCAATTTTTTTGTGCTTAATTCGATTTTTTTTGTACTTAAACCTATCAATTTCATTATCAATTGATTCAGTTTTGAGAACAAACTGAACCAAAAATAAATATGCCCACCCCTAAAATAAAATCAAAATTAAATGATAAAGGACTCACTTAATATCCACCCTTTTATTCCCCAATCAGTAAATAACTTAATTCGCGAGCCTGTATGGAATAAACTATTCTTTAGAAATTAATTTGAATTTAATAATTTTAATTAAATTAATTAACTTTTAAAAATAATAAATAAGATTTTAAAATATTATAATTTACAATAAAAATAAGTATTAAATAATAAAATATAATACAAAATAAAACATACAATAAAAAGAAATAATATTATGGAAACATATTTTTAAAAAATTAATTTGAAAAATTATTGTAAGTCGTAAGTAAGGGGCCTTATCTATGAATTCAAAATTCCCCACTTTAAATTCAAAAAAAAAAAAACAAATAAAAACAAAATCTCACTTCTATTCCAAACTCCAAGTGGTTTCTTCCTTGTCTAATTTTTTTCAAATCTCCTTCCCTCTCTCTGTCTATACACAACCCTAGTCCCTAAACCGCTCTGTCCTTCCCTCTCAAATCTCCGCCATTCCTCGACCAATTGGAGGATGACAGCTGTCCACCCGCCTCCGACCTCCGGTCGCGAGCTCTCGAACCCGCCCAGCGACGGGATCTCGAACCTTCGGTTCTCCAACCACAGCGATCACCTGCTCGTCTCCTCATGGGATAAGGTACGCCCTCACTCAATTTTCTTTTTATTTTTAAATTTAAAAAATAGTATTAGTATTAATGATTTAATTTAATTCTAATTGTTGCTGTACAGAGTGTGAGGCTGTACGACGCGAGTGCAAATGTGCTGCGAGGGGAGTTCATGCATGGCGGGCCCGTTCTCGACTGCTGCTTCCACGATGATTCCTCCGGCTTCAGTGCCAGCGCTGATCACACCGTTAGACGGTTAGTTTATGCTTTTATTTTTTTCTCTAATTTTTTTCTGTTTGCTTCCAAATTATTTGAAGAAAAATTAAAATAAGAAATTGATAAATTAAATGCTTCACATGAGTAAATTGTAGCACAAGTGCTGTAGTTTAGCATAAGCACTTATTATTATGCATTTGCTTTTTTAAAAAAAATTCCGTGATTTCTTGTTATGTTTTCAAACAGAGAGATGATTATTGTATATTTTCTGTTTGATTCTGGTGAAAATCTGAAGGAATTCCAAAACTTTTCAAGTAACATTTCATTATGTTGATGACTCGTATTGTTCCTTTTGATATGATGAACTGCATGTGTGGAACTGATCTCTTATGCTGACAGTATGTTCGAATCTTTAGATGATTTTATGTTATTTTTAGATAATTGTTTATTATTTCTTACTCAACTGAATCAGATTGTGCTCGTTACATTAACATATTTATTTATACAAGATGACCCTTTATTCAATCTGGTTTTCCAATTATATGCAGCCAATTACGTCCTTGGATACATTAATTTTATCGAGTTTAAGATTGTCGTATGAATGTTCCAGGCTAGTTTTCAGCTATGGCAAGGAAGATATCTTGGGAAGGCATGATGCACCTGTGCGATGTGTTGAGTATTCTTATGCAGCAGGTTAGTTATAGTTCACATGCTTCCCTCAATATTTTAAATTAGTGTATTTGTTTGTATGGTCTTTTGATGATTTGAGTTGCTGATTCTTTGATAAATGAGCTCATTTTCTTTTAGAGTCTGCTTTAGAATTAATTACTGTAAATGTAGAACTATTTGATATTGAAGAACAATGGGTAATTAACGGATTTTCATTTTCAATTTGCTGCTTCCCTGAAACATATTTTTGAATAAATATCAATTTATGCGTGCATTCTAGCTGCTGTTTTATTGATCTACAACTGATGGTGCAATGTTTAGAACAGATGTGTTTGATAGTTGTACATTAAGCAAAGGAATATGTGCTCTTAATTACAGTTACAGTTTTACATTTTTAAACATGCAATGTGCAAATTCCACAAATATCCTATGCAGATTCTGAATCTTGCCATGGATATTTATATTTTCTGTTTCTTTTATTGTGCATTCTTCAACAATGGATGAATAGTTCAATATCTTGCCATTTGGCTTTTGTATCCTTCTAGGCTTTAACAGGATTGTGTGGTTGAAAAGTTGTCTGCCCTGCATTTTAAGGATCCATTAGTCTCAATGAGTAGTGAAGGCACAAAATGGCAGTAATGTCTATTACTATTAAGAAGGAAAGTATATGTTATCTTTAGATTTATGGAAACTGAATCTCTTAAAAACTTCATTTAGAGGCACTTTACTTAATATAGATCTTCCATATTGATGCTTTGTTATACTCATTGCATTGTTGTATCAGGTAATTAATGCAGTTAATGTGGTCAATGGTGATTCTAAGAAATTTTGTAAATGGCATAATAATTGTAATGTATAATGTTCTTTTTTCATCCATCAGACTTGGGAGAATGCTTTGAATTGTTTCATTTGTGAATCATATATATATATATATATATATATATATATATATAAAATAAATATTTGGATAGACCCTTTTTTCTTTGGTTTATTTTGTGTTGGGGTTCCCAGTCCTTCACATTTCTTTCTGTGTATGATTATAGGACAGGTGATTACTGGTAGTTGGGACAAAACTCTCAAATGTTGGGATCCTAGAGGTGCAAGTGGGCAGGAACGCACTCTTGTTGGAACTTACCCTCAGCCAGAGCGTGTCTACTCTCTATCTCTTGTTGGAAATCGTCTTGTGGTGGCCACTGCAGGAAGACATGTAAATGTCTATGATTTGAGAAATATGTCTCAACCTGAGCAAAGGAGGGAATCTTCATTAAAGTATCAGACTAGATGTGTTCGTTGTTATCCAAATGGAACAGGTGCAGATTACTCATCAATGGTGACAAGGACTTAAGTAGCTTAAAATTGACAGTGGTCAAATTGTTTTGGTCTGTGATTCATCCTCATTCTAAGTTCTCTTCTCTTGGGTAATTGTCTCATCCATGGACATATATGCAGGATTTGCTCTTAGTTCTGTCGAAGGACGGGTTGCAATGGAATTTTTTGATCTATCAGAAGCTAGTCAAGCCAAAAAGTATGCATCAATATTTGATTGACATTGTAGAATTGTTTGCTTTCTCCAGTTCTTTCATTTTGTCATTTGATTAGTTTTTCCATGCATGCTGGATATCTACACTACTTTTTTGTACTGTTTTGATAACTAATCATTTTATTTCTTTTGTATCCTTAACTTCAAAAAGGAATAGAGTTTGCACATACTTTTGAGCATAAAAAATGTGTGAGCATTTTATGATCCTCCATTTAGCTCTTGCTGGATTGAGCTATTAGATATTCTCCATTTTATGGTTATAAATAAAGGTGTCTTGAAACAAAGTACGGGTGGCTTCTTTTATGTTACCACAAAATATGGATTTTATTTGCTTTTCCATGTTATACGATGTTGGTAACTGATGATGGGTCCTTAAGGTGATGTGCACTATATTTAGTGACTGGACAACTAGTCAGGATACGATGGTGAGGGTACACAATTGGGTAGAGATGATGTATGCCTATATGTATTACCATAAACATAATATTTATTGATAAATGAATATACTTCAAATTTATGATTTTTCAACTTTGTGCAGGTATGCATTTAAGTGCCACCGAAAATCAGAGGCTGGAAGGGACATTGTGTATCCAGTGAATGCCATTGCCTTCCACCCTATGTGAGTTACCAACTTGTATTTTTATTTTTTTTTTTATTGATAAAATGCTTAGAGCATTGTTTTCTTCTGACGGGCAGATCAATTTTACGATTTTCTTCTCTAAAAAATCCTTGTCAAATTGATACCTATTAAACCAGTCCCGTTCAGTTGGGTGATTCAACTTGATGATCTTATGCAACACACTGGTAGGCAGTGCCTGTAAGTTAGCTTAATTATAAATTTGGGGACACAAGCCAAAACACCATTAGCAGTGCACTGAACCTCTCCCTTACAAGGAATTTCTCTGGTAGACGGTATGACTGGCAAACATGTACATGAGTAACTGGGCTGTGAATATGTAGTTTGTGAAACCAAATGGGATGTTTTCCAAAAATCAGTTTTGCTTTAGTTTTTCTTGGTAAGAAATTGTAAATTAAATTGTTGATATCATCTAGATTGAGTTTCAAGAAACTAGAGTTGGGTTTAATGAGCTCATATTAATGCTTAGTTAGATTTGTGGGCTTGAAAGTAGTTATTAGCTTCTTCCTCCCACTCACATGATTGCTAATGTGCTTTCGATTTATTCTTTAGCTATGGTACATTTGCAACTGGAGGCTGTGATGGTTTTGTGAATGTATGGGATGGGAACAACAAGAAGAGGCTGTATCAGGTAAACAGATGCTAGAAGTCTGACGGTTTTAAATATGCTTATGAGAAGTTTTTAATTTTTTATAAACATCATTATTGCTCTCCTTTTGCAGTACTCAAAATATCCTACAAGCATTGCAGCACTTTCATTCAGCAGGGATGGCCGACTTTTGGCTGTGGCGTCAAGCTATACATTTGAAGAGGGAGATAAGCCGTAAGAATGAGTCCTCTCTCTATCTCATCCTTTTCTCTTAAGTCCAGCTCTAACCTATTGTTTGTTCATTTTTGCAGACATGAACCAGATGCTATATTTGTACGGAGTGTGAATGAGATTGAAGTTAAGCCAAAACCGAAGGTGTACCCAAACCCTCCGGCATAGCAAGTTTAAACTTATCCAATTCCTGTAGTAACTCAGATACATAATTTTTCAAAATACTCTGTAAAGCTTCAATCTTTTCTGAGGAAGCCTGACAGTTATTTTGGAAACTAATTGTGTCATAGGTTGAAATTTCTTTTTATCTGCGTCAACTTCATATCCTCTGAATTGATCATATAGTATAGTCGTTCCAAGAATTTGATTTGTTCTTATCTGCAATGTTCTTTTGATGAATGAAATTTGAATGTGCATTTTAAGCATCAAAATTTTATTAGATTAAGTAGTAATGGGTGGTGCTGATGATAGACCTGCGCATTCAAGTCGAGGACTCAATAAAATTGCTTTTAAAATGGTTTTTGAGAAAAAAAAAGTGAGTTATTTGAGATGTAACAACATGGCAAACATTAATAATGCATCCAACAATATAAAAGTGCTCAACACCTTGAGATTAACCCTCACCAGAACAATATTGCAAAGACAACTAAACACCGGTAGAACTGCAAAGCAAAGCAAAGCAAAGCAAACTTCACCCTTTGATACCTTGGTAGTCAAGTAATTTAACATCTACCATTTTCCAAAACACAAATTTATACAGCATTTAAAAGCTGAAGCAGCTACAAGCTTACTAATACTGCCACTGCTTACATCATAGAGCAGATCAACACAAGTATCAAATGTAACCAGCAGCCTAGTGCGTTGTGTTTGGAACAGAAGAGTTGACTAGCTTAAACCCTTCCTATGTCCTATTTTATAGCCTTTTAAGTCACCGAGTTCCTGATGGAGCTGCTTCTGGCCCTCCTGCTTCTCTGTTCATGGCCATTGATTGAACAAGCATTTGATCGTAATCCTGATTAGAGAGAAATTGTTATTAGAATGGGCGTGAGACTCAGTGTGAAACATTAGAAAAAATAAATGTGAGATCCAATAAGTGAAGACATTACCCGTTTTTCGAATGCTGAATCGCTCGAGTCAACTATCTTGTCTGCAAGACCGTAGTCTATTGCTTCTTGTGGTTGGAAATATTTTGGTCGCTGGATGTCTTTAGCAATTTCTTCCTTGGGTTTTCCTGTTCCTTTTGCTAATAGGTCAATGTAGTACTCACTGTTGGCATCCAGTTCTTTGGCCTAAAGAGAAATAAATACCCAGTAAAACACTGAGAGCAAGAGAACAAAAGAGAAAGATGTAGGGAAGGGGAGTACCTTAATCCACATATCAATGACAGACCCACTTGACCTGCTGATGATGGGCAAATATAATTTTGCTGCAGTTAAACATATAAACAATAAGAAACCATGGAATACAAAGAGGATGGTCCCCAGTTCTTATTCCTCCAAGTACCACATACTGAACCTGTGGAACTGTTTGATGACCAGCTAGGGTATCTTAGTACTTCCCTTTTTATAACAGGTTGGGTACCAGGTATAGGCATTATTCTACAGGAAACTAAAATTTAAAGTTCTTGAGGAAGTGGGAAATGGATATGGAGGGTGGGAAAACGAAACACAATATGCTTAATAGTATGATGAGGAACCTCTAATATAGGCAATGCTTATTGTAAAGGTGCCTAGTTTTTTTACTTGAAAATTATGAAAAATTAGGAGTGAATAATTGAAAGCTCAAGTTTTTGGTTCTCAAATGATGGTACCAATTTAGGGGTGGGCAAAAAAAACCGGGAACCAAAAAACCGAACTGGCCGGTTCGGTTCAGTCCGGGTTTTTTAAAAAAAAAATCGATTTGGTTATTTTGGGAAAAAAAACCTACCAGTCCGGTTCGGTTTTTTCACCCAAAAAAACCGATTGAAAATTAAAAAATTTCATAATTTAAAATAAAAAAAATTAAAAAAACCGAAAAACCGAACCGGACTGGACCGAAAAAACCGAACCGAAAAAAACCGGTTCGGTCCGGTCCGGTTATTCTCATTAAAAAAACCGGTTTCGGTTTTATTTTTTCAAAATACCGAACCGGACCGTGCCCACCCCTAGGTACCATCGTGGAATAGCAAAAGGAGCAAAAACTAAAGGGTTCCACAAGCAGTGCATAAAAAAAGAATGTATATTTCGATTATCAATTGACTGATGCATCCCTTTACTTTGCTAGCAAAAATCTACTATTAAACAAGAAATGAATGATAAGCACAAAGTAATTATATTACTCCTTTGAAGTAAATGCATGTCAAATCCCCAAACTCACCTCAAGTGGCTGCACATACCAAGTCCTTTATAAACTGATAAGAAAGTAGGACCACTGGCCTCATGAGTGAATGCATTTAGGGCTAATGCTAGAGTTTCATGGACTAGAAGCTGACATATAGTGCCAGTGCAAAAAAGATCTAATTTTTTATGAAATCGACAAACAGTCACTGTCACTTAACCTTCCTACTGCTCTTATGTGACTCTTAATATGCTTTATAATACAATTACTCTCATGAATAGAAAATTTTCATATCTTCTACTTATCCACTTCCATTTCAGTCTCCCCACCCCCCAAATTTTTTAGCAGCAATTAATATCTTATCGGTTCTGAAAATAGTGCCAGAAGATGACTGATAAGTTATTTTCTAGTAAAATCTAGATTTTCCCAGTCATGACTTAATTCATTACAACTGAAACAACAGTGTCATGCTCACAAGCTTCTAGGACGGAAAAATATATTGTAAATCATGGTAATAGATCAACTTTATAAAGAAATTGAACCATACTGGAGCAATTAGGCTGCAAAGCACGGTAACCCTTTTTTCCAAGAGATAAAAGCATTGCTGCTTGACCATAAGCCATGCCACAGTTAATCGTATAGACATCTGATTTGCAGTACTACAGGAAAACATAACAGAAAAAGACATGTAGAGTTTAAATTAGCAGGTCAAATAGTTGATAAAGAATGTAAACCAATTCAAACCCCTATAAGGGAAACTAGCCTCCAAAGGTTATATCTTTACAAGTGTGGTGAAAAATGAAAACAACACTGACTTTTTAATAAAATGTTGGTAAATATCACAGCTATTGAACTTTGTGCCCAGTTTCCAAGTTCTATGATGTGCCTTTAGGAAATGGAGAAACACAATTATAAACATATGATTAATAAGTATACTTACAGACATAGCGTCAGCTATAGCATATGCCTCAGTTTCAGATCCAACACTCTCCTTCTTCTCATTCTAAATTGCATAACAAAACCATATCAACCAATGAATTCTAGAAAAAGGAGGTGATTTCAGCAAAGCTAAGAAAATCTCTTCATACATCAGCATCTCATATTAGAGGAAAATCTTAATATTAAGAAACAATACATTACAACACTAACCTGTGTCCCAGATGAATTTATGTATAAATATATAGGCTTTGAAGAATTATCAAAATCCAAATACATAAACTGAGCAACAAGAAGCTCGGTCACTGCAGGTACAATCTGCAAGAAACAGAAGGTAAATATCAAAGTGCTGCAAATCTAACAGGTAGAAGACATCAGCAAAATGTAGGAAGAATTTTTCAGAAGGCAAGATGTTGCAAGATACTTTATAAAGACTTACTGCCATTCCCAGATAGCATATCCGAGCATCTAAGAGCAAAGATGGTAAATCAGGAGGCGCCATTGAAGGCAAATCATATCTGTCTCCTCCTCCACCATACATGCTCACACTCATACTGTACTTTGAAGGGCCTCTGTTACTCATGCCAGATAGACTCCACATCCCCCCATGATTCAAATAGTTATTGGCAGAAGAAATGCTTTCCTGTCATGAGTTGTTTATGCAATAATCTCTCTCAATATCTTAATCTTGGCAAGAATTAACTTCAAACCAACAATTGACAATTAAATTCAATATATTTTTTATTATCTAGTGACTAAATGATATAAAGGAGCATGTAAGAAGAGAGAACCTCTGTAACAGTTCCTGCCTGCCGGCATACAGGGTTATCTTTGGTCATGAACATGTCCATCTGTTTAGGAGTAAGGCCATAAAGGTACTGAGGAACATTCTTGTAGTTCTCCATCACTACAAAATCAAATAGAATAAATAACATGAATTTATCTCACTTCTGTACGGCGTTCTAATTCAAAGCTGCTAAAATAATTCATAAGGAGCTCAAATAATTCATACTCACACTTCACTTATAAATCCAACACTTGTTTCCACATTTACCCAATTAAAAAACTCTCCCAAGTTTAACATTCTCATGGTTCTAACTTACATTCCACCTTGTTCTAAAATATCACCACACTGCTAATTAATCCCTTGTAGTTAGGGTGTCGAGGAAAATTCTAAACATTGCAACTAGAAGCTTCAACCATGTAATATTTTCTCTTACATTCAAATTGACTTACCATATCCTTGTTTTTGATTCCCATAAAACTAAGAAGATGTAAAAAATTAATTCTTTTATATTAAACTGGTTAGGGGAAAGGGCTCATCAAGCCAAAAGAAAAAAAAAATCCTCCAATAAGTTGAAAAACAATAATTACTAACAAAAAGAGCAAAGAATCCAAAAAAGAAGAGATGGGTAAGAGTGAAAAGAGAGAAAGAGTGAGGGACTAACATCCATCTTGGAGATTTTCTCCTCTGAACTGCTGGGGAATGTGGTCGAGGGACTTCGCAGATGGCGACTTGTAGGTGTAGCATCGTTGAACGCAGCGTTTTGTTCCTGGAGAAGAAGGAGCGAAGCAGAAGAGCTTGGTGTTCGAAAGGAACGAAGATTTTGGGAGGCCCAGTGGGTCTTTAGCTGGCGATGAGAGTGGAGATAGCAGAGCGGTTGCCATTAGAAAGACCGATAAAATAAACCCAAAAAAAAAAAGAGAGGGACAGGGATTGAGGTTTTTGGAGTTTTAATTTCAGGATGAATTTTATATGAAAATTCGAACAACGCGGTGTCCCATCGGCAAATGAGGGCTTGTTTCTGTTCTAACTACCCCGCAATTATTCTTCGCGATATCAGATAAGTTCAGGGGCTTCAATGAAATTGTATTATATTAATAAAATATCAGCTAGTCCAATGGCGTAGGATAATTAGAGCGATTCGGAAAAGTTAAAAGTGTTTAATAAAATAGTGTTAAAATTATAATAGATTTTTAAAAGTAGAGAAAAGATTATTTTTAAAATATAATTTTGAGAATTAATTTTATTTTTAATAATAATTTTAATTATATTTGTATAAAAAAATTTAATAAAATCTAAAATTATTATATTATAAATTAATTAATTTCATTTCTATTTAAAAAAATAAAATTAGTAAAATTTTACATAAATATATTATTTGACCTCTCATCATATTTCATCTTTAATAATAATAATACATATAAACCCTTACGGTTTTAGAAAAGAGATATATAGACTTTGATATTTATAAAAAATTTATTTACACTTCTGTTATATAACAATTTTCATTAATATTAACGGCAAAACAGATAATGCTAGAAAAAGTATGATTATGTCTTGTTTTGACTACAAAAATTTTAAATTTAATTTTTTTTAAAGGACATCTTAATTTATAAGATTTCGAGAAAAAAAAAGAAATGAAGACTTTGTTTTTAAAATTTTTATTTATACTTATAAGTACCAATTAAAATACAGTGTATATATGTGGTATTTGTATTAATAAATAATACATATGCATCACATATATATACATATAGGCATCAAATATGCAGTGAAAATCTTAAAATTATCATATAAATATATTTTATATTTTTAATCAAATTAAAATAATGATTGAAATTTTTTATCTAATAAATTTTAAAATTTTAAATTCTGAGAGTTTACCCAAAGTGTAGCTTGTTTGTTATTCTAGTGATCAATGCAATTCGTTTAATCAGTTAGTATAAGAGCTTGAATCCAATTTGATTTAACTCTTTAAATTAAAATTCAAGATAAACACTTTATCAAAGTTTTATTTTGTTCATTTATTTTATTATTCAACACTTAAACTTATGAACTAATCTTGTTGCAGGCTTGAATTGTAAGAGAACAGAATAAATGAACAAATACAACTCTTGCACTTTAATAATTAAGAAACAAATTCTCTAATTTTGCTCTCTCAAAGTGGCCGGCTAACCAAAATATAATTATGTTTTTTTTTTGTTTCAATTTTCACATATATACCTATACTATTCATTTAACTTAACCATAATCA
The DNA here is from genome assembly GCA_946807835.1 of Ailanthus altissimus. Taxonomy (NCBI): domain Eukaryota; kingdom Viridiplantae; phylum Streptophyta; class Magnoliopsida; order Sapindales; family Simaroubaceae; genus Ailanthus; species Ailanthus altissimus. The sequence goes on along the minus strand of OX327698.1, from coordinate 24,583,038 downwards.
ACAATTAATCATGATAAAATTAGATATTTTGGCACATAATACCTTTAATTTAATAATGTATTATTAACTTAACCATGATTGGGTCAAGTAAATTTAGTTACCAAGTTTAGTTATATATCTAATATATTTATATTTTAATATAATATAATAAATAATTAATTATTAATTTAATTTTAGTTAATTTTTAATTATGGTTAAGTTACATATATTATTTAATATATTTTAATATTAAAATATCTTGATTATTTAACTCTTAAATAATCATATATATAAATTTACCAAAATACCCTTATTTAACCTAATGTGAGTCCTATTAATTCACACTTGGGTTAACCTATTTGAGGACTCATTATGCACCACGAGTCACTTTTTTATTAGTCAACAATAATTATTGTCCAACTAATCGTACTTAACACTTAAGTTTTGACATGCATGTATCCCAATAGTTTTTGAAACAAATATTTTGCTTTATTGAATTTGACTGGATTGAACTATTTAATCTGGTACGCTGCTCCAGTATAATGAGTACACTTTATATTATGGGACTCCATAGGTCTACACTTGATTCGTCATATGGAACTATTCAATGAGTTCACGATCGATGTCCCACGCATAGGTCATGGATATTACAAATCAGCGTGTTAGACCATACAAGCTGAGATCAAAACGCATACGTATAATCCTTTCATCACTTATATATTTGATGAGTGGGGATATAAATCAGCACCGTCAAATTTTCATGTGCTCGTCCATGATATTATCTCTAGATTCGTATCTCAACGAACAATATAAACAAACACTTTTGTTATATTGTTCAACCCTGTAGAAAACTCATTTTCGGGGTTTATTGCTCACGGCTGTAAGACTTTCTGATATACAATTTTGAAGTATCAGATATACAACCCACCTATGTGAGCTGACGAATTCTTATCTACACATATCGGACTCTATGAGCATCGGACCGCACCCAGTGACATGTAATGATAAAAGCATGAAAAATCTTTAACATCCATAGAACTAAAGTATAATAGATCACCTATAAGTTCATCGTGGCATTCATGTCAAAGGACCACATATACTACTCAACTTGAAAAGACCTACCATTGACGATTTCATAGGATATCTATTAGGGTTCTTGTGAGTCTGTCAAGTATTCAGTCTTAACTAAATATCTGTATGCCTATACGAGCTCTAAGCTCATAATTAACTAAGAACAACCATTTATACCTTATAATATATATATATATATATATTGATCTATATGAAAGGGATTTACCGATAGACTTGTATTGGTGAAAATATATCAATAACACAGTGTTTGAGAACACACTTGTATAATAACATTTCTTGACTGTTATTGCTACTCTTTGTAACTATGTCATTACTAATATACCCTCAGGTCTTTATTCCATTACAAACAATGTTCTAACTCCTTAGATCTCGCTGACTCTTATAACCTGCTAACTCTTAACAATACTAACTATTATTATTTATAACCCTCAACTTCACTAACCCTTAGCATCGATCTAAACTCTTTTAAACTGAATCTGAACACTTTCATTTCATACGTGTGTCTGCAATATGACAAACATCATTACTATTTAATAAAACGTATTAACAACTTAATAAAATATACATTGTATAAATATTATCAAATAAGTATTCATACATACATAGATGACACGTAAGCACATACCTTAACAATATATCTATCATATAATGGTTTCAATTAGTTTTAATGGCAAAATAGGTAATCCTAGTAAAAGTACAATTATTTTGATCGAAAAAAATAAATTTAATTAAAAATTAAAAAAAATTCTTTAACATCTAATTTTATGATTAAAAGTCGTACTTTAACCAATTAAGATATTTAAACTTTATTTTTATGCACAAGTCTATAAATCTATTAATATATTATCATTGAAAACACATATTAACAATTTTAAAAATATTATTAACAAGGATTGAAATCTAATCGTACAAACATTACTTAGCGTAATTGACAGTGTGATTTAAGAGCCAAAAGTGGATACCATTTAAATAGTTGAAAGGTATTTTTATTCAATTTTTAGTTATTTTGCAATAAAATTTATAAAATTGCATACATGATTAAAATTAAAAAATAACCTAATTTTTTATTTCTACTATTTCCAAAAAACTTATGCCTTCTTATCAGCAACCAAAAAGTAAAATATACCGTTTTAGTCCAATGGCTTTAACTAAACTGTTGAGTAAGAAAATAATATATTGCACTCAAAAGTGTGTTCCATGACAAGGCTTATGCGTTTACCAAGAAAAGGAAAAAATGTCCATTTTAGTGTGGGCTAAAACAAATTGGCCACACCTGAAATACAGGTCAGTCTAGGGACTTAAACGAAATTGACCGTTATAAAAAATTATCAGTTAAGTCCGAGTGTGTAATTTAAATTGAACTATACAATCAAGCTAAGAGAAAACTTCCAAATTATTTGTTTTTTTTTAACACAAGAATTACATTACAAATATTATATCTCATAGAATTATAACTGACAATAACCATAACTTAAATTAAACTGTATAATTAAGGTAAGAAAAAACTTACAAACTATTTATTTTTTTTTTAACACAAGAATTACATTATAAATGTTATATTTCATAAAATTACAACTGTTAATAACTATAATTGTAAAACTGTACCTATTTTATAACTGTTAATAATCGTAATTACTACAATTACTCTACAATTATTAATAACTATAATTGCAATATTATAAATAATTATTAATTATCTCCCAAAACTGAAGAAATAAAAAATGCCTTACCCTTCTCACAAAGTTCAAACCTCTCACTTAAATTAAAAGGTTACTACTAAAGCAAGTAATTGGGTGCTCAAACTATTTGTTAATATAGGCTTCCTCAAATAAGTATAAGCTAAGTCCAGAGGTGTAATGCAAGCATAACTTGGCATATGAAATGAAATTATTTTGAAGTAAAATATCAGCTGAGTCCAAGAGCTTAATGTCAATGAATTTTAGAAGTGCGAAGAAGAAAAGCATAAGATGATGATGTCTATGAATTTTTCAAGTGCCAAACCCATTAACCCAAACCTCAATCAAGGGGGATAAGTAAGCCCTTTTAGCCCAATTTGTATCTTCAAGTGGAATGCACTCCTCTCCTCTGCGCCCCACTCTGTTCAATTAAAAGGACTATTCTTTCTTCCTTCAGGAAAGGGGGTGTACTCCGGATTTACAGGAGTGGATTTAGTATCACCCTATCCATCTATTTGGGCCAGCCAGTCAAAGTCAAAGTAACCCACTGTGGACCAATAATGTTACTCCGAATGAAATCTTCCCTCAATATACATTCTCATCCAACGTCTTGAAAGCAATAATTGAATTTTCATTTATAGTAATTATTGGAGCCCAACTAGCTCACGCCTAATTTAGTTTTTGAGCATCACGGGAAGACAAAAAGTAATTAAATTTTATTTAAATTTTAATTGTTTGATTATTATTTTAAATAAAAAAAGGTTTTTTATAAATAAATTTTTTTCATTTATATCTTTATGTTTAATGTAAAATTATTACAAAAGAAAAATGAGTTGATGAAAATTAAAAGTTGAAACAAGTTAAGTAAATAATTTTAAAAATTTAATAATTATTAGAGGATAAAAATTAATAAAATTTAAATTAGATTAAATTAGAAATAAAAATTATACAATATAATTACTTTATAAAATAAATATTCAAAAAATTCAAATTTTACATAAAAAAAAAAAAATTTAAATCCGAGCTGGATTATTGATGTCCAGTTCAAATTTAAACTCAGCCCAAATTCACACCAAAAAAATATTTAAATTTAAAAATAATACAGAAAATTCAAATCTAAACATAGGTTAACTAAAATTCAAATCCAAATTAAAAAATTGCCATCCTTTTACAGTATTCTTGGTCTTGTGCCCAGCTCAACCCAACACAATTGCATCCTCTTGCTTTGTTGCTCTGCAAGACGCAACTTCGGTCAACTTTTGCAAATTACAATATTGTGCCTGTAAGGCCTAAGCCCTTTCTCTTAGAAGCAGTCAAAGGTAATTTTATAAAACGTGGATTTGATCATTTGATTTGACCTAGAAATGAATTCATTTATTCAACTACTAAAAGATAAAATTAAACGTATGTGTGAACATTACTTACGAAAATTTTAAATAGAAACGCTATAGTTTTGAAATATTATTTTAAAATTTGTATTGTAAATTAATATATTAAATAATTATTATATAATAAAAATTAAAATAATATTTAAAAAATATAATATTATTCAAAACTTAAATTAATCTATTTTCAATATCTAGGGTAATGGACTGATGGCTAATGACTGGAAGCAAAGCTGTACAAAACTCTGACCTTCACAAAGGGCTAGCAACAACCACCCCTCCACCGTCATACAAGGGAGTCGTCTTTATAAACTTGGTCAACCGTCTTGATAAATAACTACATAGTAATTGAGGGTCGAACTTGAGGATTGTAATTTGTCCAAAGACATTGAATACAAATCCATATTAAAATAATCTAGTTGGGTTTGAATATGAATGATCGTAATTAACCGATACATTATACATATGTTTTAGAATTAGTTAATTAAAGATTAATCAATCTTATCAATAATTTTTCACTTAATTAGCATAATGAGGTGAGTCTTTTATAGGGGTGAGATTAGTTATTTTAAAAATTACACCAAAATTCTCAATTATATTTTTTCTTTTAAAAGATATATATAATTTTATATAAGTATTATATTACAAATTTGACATCTGAATGAATTATAACACTGGATAATTACAATTAGAACTCAATGAATTACAACATTGAATAATTGCAACTAGTATTATAACACATAAGGACCTCTAATAATTAAAAGAATGAAAATTCACTAAATTTTATAATTTTTATTAGAAAATTATAACACGTGACTATCTTCAATTAGTATTATAATACATAACGACCTCCAACAACGGGAGGAATGAAATTTTTTAAAATTCTTTAATTTTTGTTAGAAAATTATAACACATAACTATCTCCAATAATTGAAGAAATGAAAAAAAAATATTTTTTTAATTAGGGTTTAAATTCTTAACTTAAGTTAGGAATGCTCAAACTTAACTATTAGAATAAAACAGTTGAGTGCAAATTCTCAATTATGTTATATTTTTCAAAATTCTCAATTATTCAATGAAGATAAAAAATTTCAAACCATCCCACAAGCTTCTTAACATGTCGAGTCTTGGAGCACTTGCTTTAATTCTAGAAATTCAAAAATAAAAATACCCATTTCGTCCGGAAGCTTCCTCTAAATTTCTCGAAATGGTAAAAAGCTTCAAAAAGAAGAATACAAACAATAATTTTACTACAAAATGAGCACATACCCACATACATACATACATACACATCCATTACGAGTGATTATGTGAGACATGACTTCATCTACCAACTTTTGCTTGTATTGCATGCATCTTCTTTACACTCTTACATTGCAAAGAATCAAACTCTTTTGAAGAAACGCAAAAAGAAAAATTAAATAATAATAAAAACTTGCACTCTACTTGTTCGATAAATTGTTTTGCAATGATCCTATTGGCTAAAATCCCGGGAGAGTGACGCCATTTCAAACGTGGGTGGGTTGGCTTGAAATTTGAATATGCATGAAAGTTTATTATTGTGTTTGTGCTTGTGTTTGTCTGGGTGCCTTGTTCTTTTTGGCTTTTCTTCAACTTCGTTATTCATTATTCTAATATCTTTGCTGTAAAAGAAAAAAAAAAAGAAAAAAAGTAGCAGATCATGACACGGCATGGGGTTGAGTTTTGGAGCTTTGAGTGATTGAATAGAAAAGATCAAAAGAGTACGTGTAATCACGTCATGTAATATTCTTACCCTTATCCCCCATCTTTAATAGATTCTTAATTTTGGCATGGCATTATGCCAAATGTATTCAATTCAAAAGGGGAACATGTGATTGGAACTTTTTATCAAATAAGCTTGAATGCGTTTTCTTGTGTGCATATATTCCATTTGGTCACCAAATTCATTCTAACAAATCTTTTACGTTTTTCTTAAAAGATTGGAATCTTTTTTTAAGTTAAGCTTTTACTGATATGATTAGTAAAAATTAGTGATTATTAAAAATAAAATTTAAAAAAAAAGAATAAATCTTAACCATGTATACTTAATACATAACACATGTCAAAAAATTCTTAAAAATTTAAGTAAAATTTAACTTTTAAAAAATCCTATTTTAGAGTATTTTTCTTCATTTATTCAATTAAGCTATATAAGGTAAATAAATATAATTGACAAGATGTGTTATTAGACCATTCGAATGACTTCGATGCAATATAACCTAACATATAAAATGGGACTTTTTTTAAAAATATTTTTCTTAAAATTTCAAATATAATATTATAAAAAAAATTCACAATATTATTTTGATAAATCTGTTGATATATATCAGATATTTATCAGGATGCTTCATATGAATTAAATAAATTTTTAATAGTCCATCCGAACTTACTTTTTCAACAACGGAAATATAATAAAATCCTAAAATAGGACATATCCCATGAGGGATATTTACCCCTATCATGGCGTGCCACCGCTATGATAGAATATTTACCCCTATCCTACTCCACAATATTACATGGCGTGCCATTGTTGAGCAGCTTTTTGGCCAACCCCCTTGGGTCCCAAACTGCAACCATTGTTTTGGTCAAGATCTACCGTCGGTCATCAAATTAAAGTCATATATTTACGGTTGCTTTGGCTGTGTATTGTAATTGGTCGGTTTGGTTGTAATTGATTGTGTTGTAGAGAGATATTTTTTGTAATTTTATTAGAGTAGTTCTCTTTGTAATAGTCCTCCTAAGTGAGATAATTTTTCTCCTCTTATGTGAGATAGTTTTTCTTCCTCCTACTTGAGGTAGCTTTTCTCCTCGCGAGGCTAAATCCCTCTTATATGAGGGTCAAACTTCCCCATCCGAAATAAGGGTAAAATAGAACTTTTAAAATTGTATAAGTTTTAATTTAGTGAATAGTATCACCCATTAAATCATTTTTCTTAGAATATATATTTAAAATATAGTGTCTTGTGTTTTTTACAATTTGAATTTTATTAAAATGATAAAACTAAAGTTTAATAAGTAATACAAAAAAAAAATAAGGGTTTAAATTATATGAGTGTAATTAATTTAACTAATAATGTATTTTTACGGGGTTCATTCTATAATACTAAAATTAAAATTCTAATATAATATCAAAAATAATTTAAATCGTTGGATCAAAATAAAGAATTAAAAGTAATGATATTCAAGTATTAATCTAACGGATACAAAAAATTTCACTATTAATACTATTAAAACCTTTCAACATTGTAGTATAATCTTTTTAACGGGTCATTATATCATACTTAAATTAAAGTACCAGTGTAATACTAAGAGCAATTTGAATTGTTGGATCAAATCATAAAATTAATGGTGATTAATTAAAATATTAATTTAACCGATATAAATAATCACACTATCAATATCGTTAAAACCTTTCTAACATTATAAAATAATCCTTTTAACAAGTCATTCTATAATACTAAAATTAAAGCCCACACTATCAATGCCGTTTTGATTTTGTTTATATAAAATGGGAAGGAGTTGTGTTTAAGTGTAGTATTTAGAAGGAAATAAAAAGAATAATTATAAGATTTTCATGTTAAAAGGATATTTTGAAATTTAGTTATATAATTATCTTGTTAGCTGACTTTCCACGTATAGTTATAGTGAAGTTGGTAAAAAGAAAAAAAGAAAAGAAAAAAACACTGGTAGTGAAGCATTTGATAACATCACATCACGAGGCACACACTTCTTCGCGGCCAAGTTATCAAACGATGTCCACATAACCTACCATGTGTACAAACCAAACCTTCGAGCTTCGATACTAGCAGCCACTAGAATCCTCAAGAGTAGTATGCGTTCAACTGTCAAACCGGACACGTGGCCCCACATCGATCGGTCATTTTGCATGAGCTGTCTCCACGTTGCACTCTCCCAACCGAAAGGACGGCCTGATCTGACCCTTACCTTTTTTTTTTTTTTTGAAACTTATCTGATCATTACTTAATTGGACATTTAGGGAGGGATTCCTCGTCGGTCATCTAAACGACTTTATGCTACCACGTGTCGGTTTTACGGATTTAGGAACCGCGTTGCGTGCCGTATGCCGTGACGGTTGCGCGTCTGTGACACTACAGTCTTTCACAGTTCCACTCCACTGTACTCTATACACTGTACTGAGCTCACCTGCATGATGATTTTACATAAATGCCCCTTGACTTAGGTCAACATTACGGTGTTTACCAAAAACACAAGAAAAGTGATTAGGTAAACGGTTCGAGTACGGTTGGTTTGTCAAGAATTTTCTGTCTTTTTTTTTTTCCAAATAATTTGCACTGAATTCAATACCAATATAAATTCAGGTATTTATTATTATAGAAATAAATAATGTTATATTTGTTAAATAATATATTAAATTTTTTTATTTTAAATTAATATTTCAAATAACCATTAAATTGTAAAATATTTTTTTAAAATTATTTGTTATGTTATTTTATTATTTAATATAAATAATTAAAATACTATATTTGACGCTTAGCTGTTCTTGTGGAGAGGGAGGCAACCAACAAAAGAGCTACCAAAAAAAGTTGCACACACAAATTTCAAAGCTTGCACAAAAAGGAAGTTAATATTGCACAAGAAAAGTGAAGAAACTATCATTCCAAATGGCAACATATGGCTATGGGTACGTGACTCATGACACCAACTAAATTCTTTTTTTTTTAAAAAAAATATATAAATTTTAGTTTTAAGAGAAGTCAGAGAAATTAGGTGAAAGTGAAATGAAACCTTATTTTGTCCGGTGTTAAGACACTTTGTTACTATGTAGAATATACTTTCTTTTTGGAGTTTTACAAATCAAATTACCGGCAATATGTGCAATTCTTAAAGCAAAAATGATTTTGATGTTATTAATAAAACTTTTTTTTTTTGCTGCTAGTATTTTGTAGAATGCAATTTAATTTGAGGTTTTACAAAGATTTGACACATCAATGAAATTGGGTTGAAAAAAATGATCACTCTTATTTACTAGCCACAATTTCCCCACTTGAAAAGATGTTCCAAAGATATTGCCGAGATACAAAAGCATTATTAGTACAAATGAAAGTATATTTCAACCCCCCACCCAACAAAATTTCCACCAACCTTCTTAGAAGTTTATTAGAAACCTAATCATTTCTAGGTATTTATTAAACAAAATGAAACGTGCCCCACACGCCCTTAATGGTAAGAAGAGCCCAATCCCATTCTCCCAAGTAATTGTAATTCCACCACTCATCTATCAAAGAAGTATCAAATGTGGTCACTTTTGTCTAATTGTAATTTTTTTAACCAAAAAAAAAAAGAGCAGCGGGGAGGCATTCCATTGTTTTGACTTGGAAATTGGAATTGGAATGAGTCCATAATGCTAGGCTAGCTCAGTCACCCCTTTGCCACTTTCTTAATATCTTTAGTTGACCGACTTCACTTCCCCCCACCAATTCTCCACTCTTTCCAATTTGTATATATAAATCCCCCTTCACACCCACAACTTAATTCTCACTCACTCTTTCTCGTATTCATCTCATCAATCCAGCGCCATCTCTTTCTCTTGTGATCTCTGTTATATTCTCTAGCTCACTCAAAAGTTTTAAGATTATTATGGCTCTCCAAGCTTTGAATTCACCTACAACAACGAGTCATCCTCATAATCCATTCAGCTACGAAGATACATGGACAAAAAGAAAGCGGTCGAAGAGGTCCCGCAGCGAGTCTCCGGCTCCAACTGAAGAAGAGTACATGGCTCTTTGTCTTATCATGCTCGCCCGTGGCAACACCACCGCCCGTGAAACCCTTTCTCCGCCGCAACCGGAAGAACACCACCACCACCACCACCAACAACAACAACAACTGCCACAGCCTCCCAGTTTGAAACTTTCTTACAAGTGTACCGTGTGCAACAAAGCCTTCACTTCTTACCAAGCCCTAGGTGGGCACAAGGCCAGCCACCGCAAGAGCGCTACTGAAACTACAACCACCAACGTCAACGCCGCCGCCGCCACCAGTGACGTCAACCCATCCTCTTGCTCCACCGCCGGGGCTACCAGCGGGGGCGGTAAGACCCACGAGTGCTCCATCTGCCACAAGACTTTTGCCACGGGCCAAGCCTTGGGAGGCCACAAGCGCTGTCACTACGAAGGCAACAACAAGCACAATAGTGTTAGTGCTAGTGCCAGCTTCAGCGCCGTGACCTTCTCTGAAGGCGGCAGCTCAAGCGGCAGTCAACGCGACTTTGACCTAAACTTGCCGGCGTTGCCCGAGTTCTGGTCTCAGGAAGTTGAGAGCCCTTTGCCAGCAAAGAAACCCAGGTTGTTAATGGTGAATCAAGATGACAAGACGATTAGTTCTTCGCAAGATTGAATTTAGAAATTAGAAATTGGAAATCAGAATTATCATTAGTTTGGAAGATTCTTATTATTAACTTTCGTTTGTCTTTTAATTGTTTTGGGATTCTTGGTTTGATGAATTGTATCTGTACAGAGAATTTGTTCTTTGTAGCGATATTCGTTCATTCTTTTAGCAATGATAGACATTGATTGTAAAAGATAACATCTATTTTCACATTTTAATGAATTTTTACTTACCTCAGTTTTTTACGATATTATTTATTTTTATATTAAGTCATCAAATTGTTCAATTTAGTCCTATTATTTCCTATTAGGAGATAAGTCAGCGGGGGGGTGGTCATGGTTATGGTTATGACTTATGTCAATCTTTTATAGTTTTATCTAAATATTTTAATCATAAATAAAATTTCAAGTTGTCAAATATGAAAGTAAATTCAATTTTGAGTGGGTGAAAATGAAATATTTCTAGAACTTGAAAAACTTATTCGAAGTTGCAAACAAATGAACAGCTGAAACAGCAAAGAGACAGCAGGGAATCGAATTGATTCATGTTATGTTAAAAAAACACAAGAGTAAAGAGAGTGATGGATGGGTTGGGTTAACGAGGGTGAGCCATGTGGGTTCACGACTTTATTGCACATGTTATGTTAGTATCAATCGTGATTTTGATGCCAACACTTTTATATTGACATTTGTGTCTCTCACGACACTTTGTTATATTGTTTGTGTTATATGTTTTATACACCTTACTCTACATTTAGTTTTTCAAATGTATATATGTACCCACTAGTAGTTATTATATATGGGATTTGACGCCATATTTTTAATATAACATTATCAATAGATATTTGATATTTAGATGTAATGAAATATGTGTATTAATGCATATTTGAAATATAATTTAAACTATTGGGTATATAGTAATCTTAAAAGTTTAAAAATTATATAAGATATTATATTTACTATGCCATATGTCCAAATCCATTATTGTATATGTTTTTCCTCTGAGTATGTCCTCAAAATCATAATTGGCCGGAGCTTATCTACTTTTAGATAAAAGGTCTTTCTAATACTCTACATTATTATTCATGTGTGATGAAAAGATTTATTCCTTTAGATTGCTTAATTATATATTCATTACAAATTCATGATTAAAAAAACAAGAAAGGAATACTTGGATCTTGATCTCCCAACTTTATAATGATTATTTTAAAAATAACTAATAGTTCTTGTACATTTTGATCTAATCTCTCTAAATTCTGAAGTGTTCAACTAATACTACCCAATTGGGTTCTCTCCTAATCAGTTCCATTAATCAATGAGATTGATGTTAACCTAAAATTAACTAAATTTGGATTGGATTGGACTAATTAATATGTTTAAATTAATAAATAATGATGCACTTGAACTTTGATAATAAACTTAATGATTTCAAATGGATCAACACTTAAACATAACAAAAAAAATTTCAAATTAACTGTATATATATATTTTCATTTTTAAACTCCATAACAGTTCAAAAATTAGAAAGTATTTTGATTTTCAGTGACACACAAGACATAAAACCCATAGGCCCGCATTATTTTCTTGTTTTTTTTTTTTTTCTCTCTCTCGATTTCTTTCCCACCAAACACGGTGACAATTAAGTTGTCCGCAAGAAACGTTCATGATACATAATGCTAGATGCCAACGATGAAACATTCAATTCTACGTTACTCCTACTGCTCCACTTTCCCACGAAACAAACAAAAGCAAAACCCTAACCCTAAGTGAAAGCCTAGCTTGCCAGCTTAGCTAAGAGACGAGGAGTATATATAACTGGAACAAGTCTAAATGCTAAGCCTTGCCGTGTTGTCAATGGCATGCAATTCCTCCAAACGCGCCCTAATTCACTGTTAATTTATTATACGCACTATTATTAAATAATTTTCTTCCTTATACACATCATCATCATCTTTATATATAGGAATAGAATATTCTTGCCTTAACCATTAAACAAGGGCTGAGAATGAGAACGAAAATGAGAATGTTCTTTTGGGATAATTGTTTTTGCTTTTGCTTTTGTTTTTTTAACAGATAAGAGATGAGAACAAAGAAGAGTATAAATGCTTTGTTGGGCAGCTTCGACAATGCTTGAAAATACACAAGTTTAAAACGGATCATTCATCATAGTATGTGGCTTCCTTGAACAGTTCTAATTTAACACTTCGTTGAAAAATATTGATACATGTGGAAAAAAAAAAAAGAAAGAAAGAAAGAAGAAAAAGACAATCAAAGGTTCGTGTTCTTTGCGTGGGAAGGTAAATAATATACATGTGCAAGTATGAATGCATGGGTGGAAACGTGTAATTTAAAAATATAATTAATCTAATTTAACTCAGAAGCTTATTTTAGTCCATTACTACATATATGTTTGTTTATAAGCTTTTCATACTCGGTCGTAAGTGCCTTATTTCTCTTTATCTCAAACTAAGTTAAGAATTGGCTTCATCCATTATCATCTCACCTTCTTTTTTTTTTTTTGGTTGAGTGAGTTAATTTTTTTTATTATTAAAAAATATTTGATACTTGAGTTTATAAATAAAATAATTACTTTTTCCATTAAATTAATTTTTGAAATTAGACACCTAATCATATGCTTCCATTTTATAAGTCTAAAGCACTCTAATAAGTAGTATTAGAATTAAATTCTAATAATCTGTATGTAGATAGACTTATTGTAGAACAAAATAGTTAGTATTGTATCCTTGTGAAAGAAAGTTACGTTAGAAGGAAAATTGTTTAGTGAATTTATTCTTTCACATTAACTGAAAAAAAATGATTGTACTTGAATTTACAAATAAGATTGTTATTCTACCTATTAGATTAATCTTTTGAATTGAATACTTAAATTCTATGCTTTTCTTAAGACTGAACACCAGTTTAGATGAATTGATTAATCGACTGAACCAAATTAAAAATTTTAGTTCAATTTGATTACATTGGCTCAAAACCGATCGGTTCAGTTTTATTTGAATCGATCAATGAATTCGATCCCAATTGGCAAAAATGCAGCATTTTGGCTATTAAGAAAAAAGGAAAAAGATTGAAAAAAAAAATTAAAATTGAGCCCTAGTGCAGAAGACTCATTTTTCGTTCACTTCACAGATTACACCCTCAGGTTAGGCACTCACAGACACACACCTGTCGTGCCGCTGCATTACCACGTTCACCACGCTGCGCTTGCTGCCGCTACCGTAGTTCTCACCAGCACGTCAACTGCTATTGCCGTCAACTGCTGCCGTGCTGTCGTCAACTGCCGTCGCCCGCCCCTGCTCCTTCGACGAAGATTCACACTCACTGCCCAGTGCCCATAAAATAATTGTTCTTTGTTCTTTGTTCTTTGTTCATTTGTTCATTTGTTCTGTTTTTTATTTTTATTTTTAAATTTTTACATAATAAATTAAATTATAGTAATAACAGTTTATATTTAATGAATTGTTTGTTTTTCATAATAAATTAACAATAATCTTCAAACTCTTAAGGTTAGATAGAATTAATTTTTTTTAATAATGTTGTTGTACTTTTTTAATTTGATTTAATAGTATTAAGTTGTAATATTAAAAATTATACAATTGTATTTTTTAATAAATTCAATTGCAGATAATATTGACACAATGTTGTTTTATTAAGTTGTATCTTTAATAATATTATTGTATTTGTGTTTATACCAAATTAATATAATGAATTAATTTGATTTACAACTTGTAATGCAAAAATTGCAAAAATTTTGTTATTTTGTATATGAAATTGATTGACCATTTATAATATATTTGAGAAATGAATTGGCAATTTGACATTGTGAGGATTGAAAACGGGATGTAAGAAAAAATTTTAAAAAAAAGTTAAAAAATTATGAAGCACGTCAAATACTTGATAAAATATCCGAATAAAATTCTCATGTATTATATATTTAGGCTCATAAAATTATAATTTTATATATTTTTAATTTTTTTATACTTTGAATTATATTTATTTTTAAATTAGTGAAGATTCAGATTCGAATTCGAAGATCTCACCTAAATGTAATGACTTTGAATCAAAAATATAACTACCACCACGAATTTCCATAAATGGTAATCAAGAAAGAGAAGTGTTATATTTTTATCTAAAAAGAGGAAGAATCAAAGAAATGCACAAAGTGTGCAATGCCGCCTCCTCTATCTCCAAATTCACAAGTGCACAAAAGAGTCAAAACTTCGTTATCAACAATATCAACAATAGTAAGAGGATCAGGATTAAGATATAAGGTTTAGACAATATTTGTTAAATGTGTTGATAATCCAAATAAATCAGTGTGCAAGTATTTAAAAGCCATAATGACCAAAGATAAAAATCAAAATATTATAACTAAAGAAGACAGTCAAAATGAGAAAAAAGATAATAATTTTGTGACGAGAGGAATGAGTTTTAATTAAGAGACTCTTAGAAAGACAGTTGTGAAAATAATTATTATGCATGAGTTGTCTTTTCAATTTATAAAAAATGTAAGATTTTATAATTTTTCTTAAATTTGATGTCCCCTCACATGGAATACCGAAAATACATCCCCTTAGCAATCCTATTTCCAAGTGGGTGGTAAATGGAACCTAGACCTAAAATGCTAGCAATCCGTTAAGTCGTCACCACCAAAATCTACTGTCAATGGGCAAGAACGAAGGATACGATATTAAATAAATGCACCCGAAAGCTGTAAAGGATAAAAAGAAACTCAAAACAAAATTAATAATTAGTGTGACAACAGCAGAACAAAGCATGAGCAACAGTCACAAGTGGGACACAGTAGATTTTTTCAAGCCGCCAAGCCACCCTCTTCTTTCAAAAGTCTTCACAAGTTACTTGTCTACGTACGTTGAAGTGGAACTGTAGTGTTAATGATGGCTCGTCCAATTCGGTAGGCTAATACATATGATGACACTCATATATACATAATCAGCTGGTCCCAACATGTTTATTTTGCTTCATTGCTTGTGTGTAAATTACAAATTGCTTTTCAATTTGTACTGCTTTATGTATTTTCACGTGGCATAATTTTTTTTTAAAGATTATATTATAATGCTTAAAATATTTATTTATTTTTAGATTATATCATAATATAATATTGATACTATATCAAATTATATTATTAATATTATAATGAGACTACACTATTAATATTACGATTAGATTATAATATCAAATTTTTTTAAAAAATAATACGTACTGCTTCAAGATATATTTCACTTGAATTATATTATTAAGATTATAAGGAGCAACACGTATAATTTTAAGCTCATCTTACTTATATTAGAAGAGCAATACATATAACTTTAAACACATTTCAATTGAATTAGAAGGTTTCTACAAAATAATAAAAATAAATTAATCTGACAAAGCTCAACTTTGGATCATCCATCATCAACTTCATCAAATGATTTATGAGCATGCATAACGATATTTTATTTTATCAATTATCATATTTTTCAGCTTCTTAATTTCGAATCAAATGAAAAAAAAACAAAGACAACTTCTTAATTATGATTAGGGAAAAATTATTTTTATATAGAGTAATGCTATACTTTTTATCAAATGGTATCTCAAAATATTTATTTTAAATTAAGTGTCAAATAATTATTGTGATAAAATAATATAATTTTTAAAATAATTTATTATTTTATTTCACTATTTAATAATTATTTGACACATTATTTAAAATATTATTTAAAAAATATATCATTATTCTTCTTATATTTATAATTTAACCTTTATTATAAGTATAATTGTTAATGAGGTTCGGTTTTGGGTCGTTGAATGTTGAGTAGTGGGTAATAATTCTATGTTCAAGTCCAATCCAACCTTAAAGGCAAGACTACAACAATTGTTGACCCAATTTAAAAATTGGGCTAATAACACCCAGCTCTCCAAGATTTTATGTTCTTTCAAGTACGGACATAATTTGTTTATTTACATCAAAGAGAACTCAAATCCATATTAAAAGAACTAAAAGTAGTCGTAAAATCATGAATAGCAAAGTTTTCTATTAATAAAAATAGTGATTAGGGACCTGTTTGATATAAACAGACAAAGTATATCTTTTGTTTGAAAAGAATTAAACAATTAAGGATTGAAATGTTATTCTCTCAAATTAGAACTACCAGGAAAAAGGAAAGTCGACATAAGATGACTCCATGTGAATTTCAAATAAAAAGCTCTTGGACGCCGGCGATCGATCAAGTTGGCAGGCATATATATTAATATATAGTATATTCCGTAAGCATTTTAAAGTAATGATATTAATTACTAAGCATTTTGTCAATTGAGCTACAAGTAGAAGACGTGAAAAATATGCAAATGGGCTCTCTCCAATTGAATTGAGGTGGGACTTCATTAAATTAAAGCAAGAGAACATGACATTTAGGATGCAGATGCATGCATGCTGTCTAGTTGATGGCATCGTTACAACGACACAATATTGCCATTGTGATCTTCGTATAGAAAGAGAGAGATCACATATGATATAGGATTGTATTTTAAATTTTATTTGTTGGGTGGTTTAATCTTCTATCAATGTTAGCTTAATTAGTTTTTGAAGGAATAAGTTCAGAATCTATATATTGATCTGCTGATTTATTTTGATTAATTTAGTATTGGGGAGCTTGAAATTTAGTGAGAGAATTGTTTGATGACAACATTATAAAGTTATTATTTTTTTGGTTAATTTTTAGACTTTTTTAATGTTCTATTAGAATAATAGCTATGTTAATTAATTTTGTTAATTTTTAATGACAATAATTGAATAACATTAATTAATGTCAGTCAATAATTAATCAAACGCCGATTATTGTTCGTTGAAAATAAATGAGTCATTTGATAAAATTAACGATGATCAATTATAATTTTAATAACAAAATTAATGGATGAAAATACAAATAACGCTTATTTCGAACATAAATTGTGTTTAACAACGTTGCTATGGAGCATGGGGGCTCAGCCAAGTTGGCTGAGCCCCCCAAGGACTCACATCCCCACCTGGGTTCGATCCTCCCTCCCCTCAGGTGGTGCAAAAATGATGATAAATATTGTAATTCCCCCTTCAAAAAAAAGAAAAAAACAACGTTGCTATGCTGGAAAAGCTCATCGATCCCTTTTTCAAAAACTATATTATCTTTTTAATGTATTATAAACTTTCTCACCTTGTGAATGCCATTATGAAAGTAATTTGATAAAGTGGATAACACATTGAAAGGCACACACTCGATTACTATTTTGATGGGCACCAAGTCTGAACAAATGCAATGCACCCAACTGATATAATTTTGATTTTTGGGCTGCTGCACAAAAAATGCAACTTTTTTTCAACGTTTGGTTATAAGCCCCCACCCAATCATCATCTCCTCTTACTAGTAGTGGTAAAAGCACTTCTGGTCAAAGGCGAAAAAAAGGTAAAAGCCATTTTCTAGCCAACTATTTGGGCCGCACCCAATTACTTTCTTTGGCATAAAAGTATACGAATAACACCCACCATTTGTAGTAGGGCTGCAAAAAACAAAAAAAGCCTTCTAAGTTTTGCGAAGATTAGGAAATTCAGTCCCTTTTCACAGTGATAGTGGGGCACAGAAATCAGCATATTCCTCCAAATTGATGAAACTCTTTAATTAAGTTCTTGAATCTCCCATCTTCATCTCCTTCTCCTTCTCCATGTTTTGATATCAATATCTTCTCTCTCTCCCCATTTTCGACCTCAAATTTGTATGTACTTTATGGTATTGAAAATGGCATAAAATTTGGCTTAATTTGAGTGTGGATTAAGAGAGTGGGTAGTAAAGAATATATAATGAATGAGAATCACGTAGTATGACGAGTAAAGTAGTGGGTCTCAACTCTTAAAAGATTGATAAGTGAAGTGATGATATGTTTATAATCATATTTATGAGTTGATAGATAGGATTGAAATGATAAAGCACGCCGACCTTGGCGAGCACCCTAACTCTAAGGCGGCCAAAGTTGGCGTAGCCTTTTTTCTTCACCTTTTTTTTCTTCTTTGTAAAGGCCTGAATTTCCTGCTATCATTATGGCTCATGCATTTGGATATTACTGCATGTTCCTCTTCTTCTTTTTCATTACTTTATCTTTTCATAATTTACAAATAATAATAATAATAATATCATACCATTTTATAAAGAAACTAATCGAAATAAATATTCTTGTTCAAGTTAATTCTTACGAGTTCTATGAACTGTAAACTAGACCTTTTATTAAATTAAAACTTTAGAGCCATACCACTAAAATTTTATTTCAAACTCTATTTTAACAGACTTTTAATCAAAAGTATTGGTCATTAAAAAAAAAAAAGAACCTTTAGTATATATTAATATATATTTTTGTGTAAATCATTTTTAAATACAAATGAAACATTTTTTAAACTAGAACATCAATCAATTAAATCAAATCTTTCGTAGTTGAAATACAATCAGAAAAATCAAAAAACCAACCCAACGAATCATCTAGACTTGGCGAACGCTGAGTCACGACATTATTGGCTTTCCTTTTAATGAATTGACAAGAGCGTAACTCAAAAAAATTTTGAGCTAATCAAACTTAAAAGTAGGTAATTCTTAAACTTAAAAAATATGATTTCGTTTTTTTTATAATAAGATATACAAATTGAAAATTATCGAAATATAATTTAAAAATCACGCCAAGTGCGTAAGGTGCATGAGAATCAAATACGAATACGAAAGAAGGCGAAACACAAAGAAGAGCATGACAAGCGCCAGCACCGCGGCGCCAAAACTAGAACCTGAGTGCTGCGGCGCTAGACACGAAAACAGTTTTTTGATTTGAGAATTTCTTATTTTGCCTCCCACTTGCTTCAAGACTCCCTAATACGACTCTCACACGTTTAAAGTAAATCTAAGACGTTTTAAAGCCTATATAAAGGCTCTCAATTGGCTTGTAAATACATCTTTATGATAATCAAGAAATCTTAATAATTAAATCTTGTTTGTGATTCTTAATGAGAGAAAATTCATAGATTGCAAGAGAGAATTATTCTTTGTGATCTTTTTTGTAAAAAGTATATTTTGTGAGTGCCTAGTGATTCAATAATAAGAGTGAGTGATTTTGATCGACTGTGGACGCAAATAAATTACCGAACCACGTAAATTTTGTATTATTCTTTTACCTTTTATTTTTTTGTTTTTTTAATAACATGTTCTATATTTTTTATTTTAATGATATTACTTATTTATGTATTTTCGTTTCAATACATCTTAAAAGGGTTCTTTATATTAAAAAGAAAAGAAAAGAAAAGAAAAGAAACAAGCACAAACTCTTGGCACGACATTAATTGATTTTTATATTTGATACCAAAAGTTTCTATTAGCAAGTCTCTTCTCTACATGCCATGCAGTGCAATGCATATTAATTAATGGCTTTGGACCTTTTTTCAGTATTATACTTAATTAATACCTTAAATCTTGATCTAATTGGTTATCTTATTGGTGAAACAAACGTAAAACATGGCAAAGATGAGTATATTTCGGTGGTGGTCCAATTTATATATGTTAATAAATTACATTATGTTATTAAAAAGGCACTTGACCTAATAAACTAGGAGCCGATGATGCATCCACGACCTTACATAACATATTTTAAGGCATGCCATTTGATCATATATGCATATGATCTTCATCGATTCATGTGATCATGTAAGCCCTTTGATTACGTGCCAAAAACATCGAGACTGATGGTTGCTATGATTACCTATATCGTTCTTCTTCACAACTTTCAATTTTCACAGTGGGATATTACTGTTAATGGTGAAAAGCGATTCCGGGGTGGGTTAGAACCTACCTATATATGTGGCCAACCAATATTAATATTGGTGGCCATGTGCATATTATCTCCTACTTAGTACAGTTTGCTAGCTAATCTTAAGACATTTAGCCAGTTTCTGGATTCTCTCTCTAGTCTCTATAGTCTCTCCCTTGAGTTGTTTTCCTTTTTTTCTCTAATTTTCTCACTATCTGGCAATGTTGGAGAGTAGCGACACTTCAACCGTTTAGTAGATATATATTCCTCAAGGATCAAATTCATCTCCTAAGTTAGGTTTTTATTTAAGTAAACATAAGTATGTGGCCGGTGATTAATAAGAAAAAGTATTAAAAAATAGATTTTGATCACTTATGTTTAAATGTTAATATGTGTCAAAAGATTCTTAAAAATTTAGGTAAGTTTAACTTAAGAGAGGATTTTAATTGATTCTTCGGACCTTAGTATCGGTGATATACATATATATTCAAATCAAGATCTTCTTTAAATTAAGTTTTATCTAAACTTTTAAAGATCTTTTTATATTAAACATGGATAGTTAAGATTTAAATTTTTATTATTTTTCTTTTTAATAATCACAAATTCTCGCTAATCACATGTTAATAAAAAAATAAAGTTTAACTTAGGAGATGATCTATCCTATATATTCAAGGAAGCTGGAGAGATATTGATACATTGGGCAAATAGACATGTAAAATAGAATGATATTCGATAGAGCGCGGGCTCAACCACAAGATGACATTCGGCTGATTCAAATTCTGCCTGCCCAAGCATTAATTTTCCTTTGATAGTTTGACGATTTGGCATAGAGAATAAGGAATCAAGTGTTTCTTAAAGAATTTTTTGTTTTAAATTCAAGATAGAACATTTAGCATTTATGTTCATGTGTATTAATACAGTCAGCAATGACTCGAATTTTTTACAATATGAACTTGCATATTTTCTTTTTGTTTGTGAGAGTTTGCGAGTCTGAGAGCTATATCTTTTACTTATACATAACAGATTTCAATATGAGAATTACTAAACTAAAAATCTAGTTCTCCAGTGAGAGTTTAAATGATAAATGTGGAGAGATATAACACTTTTACTGTCATTATTAATTTTTTTTTTTCTGTTTTGGTGATTATGAATGGGAAAAGGGTTCTTGGCTTCTGAAATATAGGGCTGAAATCTGGTCAAGCTGCTCGCTTTAGCCAATGTGATTGGTAATATTCTACCCCATTTGCACATGCAAATGCAAAAGCACATGCAGATATACACAGAGCTGATCTCATGTAAGTCGTCATAGCTCATTAAGAATCTCTTTAAATATTTTGCAGCTAATTAATTAAATTATAATCAAAGCTTCACAAAATACTTAAGCTTGTAAGATCCCTTGAGTACACAGTAAGAAACCAACCAGAACAGAGCATATATATATATATATATATATATATATTTTGACCCAAAAAGAAAAAATTAACACTCTGGTTAAAAAGCGACATTTAACACACAAAGTTTGTACAATCATTTAACCCCACCAGATCAGTTCTCTACTAAATAACAAGACAATATGAATATCTTTTAATCTGTTCCCTTTATTTTATCATGTCCTAAGTAAATATTGCTTTTACTACCTGTCTAAAATTCTTTATTATACATGGCATAACATGTTAGATAATTATGGAAAATCCTAAAAAGATTTATCAAATTGAGAAAAAAAATCCCATTTTGAACAAGAAGAGAGCTTAAAGTTTACTTCACTTATTGCAGTTTCTTGACAACATGAGAATTAGGTGGTTAGTGAGATAAGTTTCTTCAGTTGTCCTGCAATGAAAATCAATATAGGGGAGTAATGGTTGATGGGTTAATTAGGGTGCAAGTAAAGGGGTATCATTTAATAAAAGCAGCGCCAACAAGATAGCCGTATTGTCAGTTTTGGCGTGCATAATTGAGCAATGTAGTCACTTTCTTAACCTCCCAATATTGAAATGAATTTTCTTTTTTCACTTTCTCACAACTCACATCAGTTCTCCAAACAAAGAAAGTTTACCTTTTTAATTTTTATTTTATTTTTTTGATGCATAAAGTAATAGTAGTATTGCTGGCACTAATAAGACTGAGAACACATTTCTAAGTACTTAGCTTTTAGTGCAAAAATTTGAGTGACTCTGCTTCTCTGCTGTATTTAAGAGTCTGAAACTGAAATAGAATAGCTCATTCACTGATCGTTA
This sequence comes from Ailanthus altissimus, assembly GCA_946807835.1. Lineage (NCBI taxonomy): Eukaryota > Viridiplantae > Streptophyta > Magnoliopsida > Sapindales > Simaroubaceae > Ailanthus > Ailanthus altissimus. Next base: position 24,560,455 of record OX327698.1, on the reverse strand, counting down.
CTAGCGGGTACTTGTTTCTTCAGCTTTTGGTTTCAGTGGTCTTTGTGTAAATTTGTTTGTTTTAGTGGATTTTAGTACTTCAGACGCAGTAAGTGATTGCCCATGCATGGCCCATATATAATGTCACTGTTCTTCCCTCAATATTGTCAAACGAACAAACAAACGGCAAATTTAGTGTAGATTGCTTGGTGAGCTTTGCTTTTTGCCTTTTCTGAGAAATTTTTTTATTTGAATAGTGGGTCATGTTGTTATTACTAAATTTTGAAATGGGTTATCTTATTTCTACACTAGTGCTAGATGTTAGGAAGCAAGCAATGTTATTAGCATTGTTTGTAGATATGATAAATGGGGTCTTGGGTTTTGTTGGGGTTTGCACGGAGAGTGGCTTTTGGGGACTGTCTTTTTTGTTTAACCAACTTGATAATTGATAATGAGTATATTTCTTCATGTGGGTTTCAGGGTTTTACACTTATTCTAAGTTAATAACAGCAGAATATGATCTTTGGCTCATTATTTAAGTAGATTTCTGTGAATATTCTGGTAGATTTCTCTGATTACAGTTCAATTTTTAGTGATTTTGTTGTTGGTAGTTAATGTTTGATTGATCATTACTATTATGACTTAATTTTCTTCGTGTGATCTTCATTTATTCCCATATAAAGAAGATGCTTGCTGTCTACCGTTTTGGTGGTTTCCTAAGCTGATGCCGAGATGCTGTTTTCCGTTGCAGGTTTTCAAACTTCAACAGTTATAAAAAACACTATATAAATATATATTGATTTGTATTTGTCAAGTTTGGAACTTGAAGTAACTCAATTGGTTTTGGTGGCATGAATCTTTATAATCCTTTTTTAAAGGGAAAACAAAGAAACAGAATAACCAGAACTCAAATGATAAACAAATAGTTAGTGAGGTGATGTCAGATTTGTGCTTGTGGGGTGTCTCTGGTTTTTGAGAATTGTTTAGCGTAGATAGTGATAATTATTTAGTGTTGAGAGTGTGTTGGCTATGTCCCCTGAGCTAACAGGGTGCGCCCGCGCTCCGTGGGCTTTGCCGCCGAGCAAGGAAACAACCTCTTCTTTGGCTCTCTTGCCATTCAAGTGAACCTTTAGTTAAAAAAAAAAAAAAACTCAAAACCCCCATTCTTGCCGCTATTATCTATTTCTTTATCTTACTTCGACTCCCCTGCCTCGATTGCTGTCAAGATTCGGTCATACTCTTCACGGCATATATCCTTACCCTTCTTTTAGATCCTTTACTCTCTTTAAGCCCAAAGAGTTGGTCATTCACAAATTTGGTCCCCACAACTGGGGAATTCCCATTCCTGGAAATTTTTCCTCGATTTCGGTAATGTGTGTTTTACTGGGTTTGTGCTATAGTGAGTGTTAGTTATTTGATTTAGTAGTGGTCAGTTGAGTGGTGCAAAAGATTTGTTTTTGAGGCATCAGAAGAGAAATTAGATCCTTTGCTTGCCAAGATGAAGTTTATGAAGCTTGGATCAAAATCGGATACCTTTCAGAACGATGGGGACAACATTAGGTGAGATCTCTTGGAGCCTTACTTTGCATTATGTGATTGTCTTTCCTCGTTCACTGTTGTGCTGAATGGATTTTGGTTCCTTTCACATGGCATTTAACTGAGAAGTTCCCATCTTTTTCAACTGGTTTTCTATCCATTGAATTGAGCTTAATCATCTTTTAGTAGCTCTCCCAATTTGTTGTTGCTCAGCCTGGGGCTTTCATTTCTTTTTTTCCTTTATGATGTTGTGAATTTTGAGTTCTTCTCAGAAACATCACGTTTTTTGCTTAATCTATTGCCTTACTTTTTTTGAACAATATTGATGTTGGTTTTGCATTCTGAAACACCCATATCAAGTAGTGGGCCCATTTTCAGGCAACTTTAAAAGATAACGGACTGCTTTCTTGATTCTCAAGGAGGAAATTTTCCTGCTTCTAGAATTTGTAATTTTTTTTTGTTCACTTGGGAACTTGTATATGCTTCTGATTCCCATTGTAGATTCAGGAATTGTGGAATTGGTTTTAGGCAGCTGAAGTTGAACTATTCACCCCCCACCCCCCCCTCTTTTTTGGAGGGTTTACCTGGATGTGTATAAGATGGTTGAAAAAAATTAAGGAAACAAGAACACCATTTAATGATTTTTCTGTTTGATAATTGCTTCTAAAACTACCAAGTTATTCATAATTTGAAATCTGTGGATTGATCCTAGAACTAGGTATGAAAATATTTTGAGACAAGGCAACCCTTTGTGTTCTATCTGCTTTATACCAAGAACGACTGTTTTGTCGCTGTTGTACAAATACAATGAAATTAATATCCCTCTTCCGACAAAGCTGTTCAGTAAATATGACTGTTGATATTGTAAACCTCTTCTGTACTTCTCATTTTAGGTGATAATGAAAAATGCTGATATAAGCGTGGACAAACATAACTTTTAAAGCATGGCTATTTTACTCTAAAACTCCCTTTCTTTCTTTCTTTCTTGCTTTTCTTCTTGGTTTAATTAAATTAACTTCACTCTAAGTTCCAGTTCTTTGACAGCTTATTCTCTACATGACCTCATCAGGTTTAATTTGGAATGTTATTTTGACTTGGCTTATGCTTTGTGATACTACTGAAGTGATTAATGATGCTTGGTCTAATAAAGCTACGGCTTTGTTGGTCCCCAACATTCACAAGTAATTCTGTGTTGAAAATGATAAAAAGATATGCATATCATGTGCCTATTCTCATGATTTTGGTTGTTGCATGTATAGTCAAAATACCTCACATCGTATTTGGTATTGGCATCTACATAAAGGAGCTTATATTACAACAGCTGATGAGAAATAGCATTATATGAGAAACTGAGAAATAATAAAGTGGCTCTGAAAATATGAGGAATTCTAGAGATGTTAACCTACTTTTCTTTCCGAATCCATATCCTAGAATTGGGAAAGGAGGATGTGTAGAAGTTCAAGTAAATTGCTTCTTAAGACACTAGTGTAGAAGTTCAAGTAAATTACTATTTTAAGACGCTAAGTATAGCAATTTTGGCTACATTTTTGGAAATAAATTTAAAGAAAGCCTTCTTAATCTTTTGATGTTGCCATACATAAGTAACATTCCTTTGGAATAATCTTTGATAACCTGTCCCCTTATGAAGTTCAGTCACAAGGCTTTCAATGAAATATAGAAGGTTGAAATAAGAAATTAACTACTCTTCATTTCTTGTAATAAGCTTAAATCATCTATGTTTTTGTTTATTTCATGTTAATTACGGAGAGATTTTAGTGATAACATAAAAGAATTTGTTTTGTTCACAGGTATGTGGCTAGTGAGTTGGCTACTGACATTATTGTTGTTGTCGGGGATGTAAAATTTCAGCTACATAAGGTATGATGTCTTTGACCCCAGAAGGACCATTTTTTACATGAGAAGAAACATAATTTTTTCTGCATTTCTGGGTGTTTCATTTCTTTTGTCACTGCCTGAATAGATGTCCTTGCTTTATAGATGTTCATGAAGCTTAACTGCTTACGCGTGCATAGTCTATTTATACTGGCTGTCATGAATATCCTTTCATACATAACCACAGGATGTGGTTCCAAGTATATGATCTTAGCTTTCTAAAGCAAAAGTTTGACAACTTTCGCAGTCAGCTGATATATTTATACACAAATTGATATACTGTGAGTAGTATTTGTTTTTCTCCTGAAATTAATGTAATGAAAAATTCTGGCTTGCAGTTTCCTCTTCTGTCAAAAAGTGCTTGCTTGCAGAAGTTAGTAACAACCACCAACAAAACCAACAGTAATGAAGTTGACATTTCTCACATTCCTGGTGGGCCTTCTGCGTTTGATATCTGTGCCAAATTCTGCTATGGCATGACCGTCACACTCAATGCTTACAACGTTGTGGCTGCTCGATGTGCGGCTGAGTACCTAGAAATGCATGAGACTGTTGAGAAAGGGAACCTCATTTATAAGATTGATGTCTTCCTCAGCTCTAGCATTTTCCACAGCTGGAAAGATTCAATCATTGTTCTACAGACTACCAAGTCTCTATTACCAATGTCTGAGGAACTGAAGGTAATCAACAATTGCATCGAAGCCATAGCTACCAAGGCCTGTGTTGATGTCTCTAAAGTTGACTGTTCATATACCTGCAACCGCAAGAAGCTTCCAGAGGAAAATGACAATGATTCAAACTCAAATGGTGTCAGATATAGAGCAGTGCCAAGGGACTGGTGGGTTGAGGATTTATGTGAGCTTGAAATTGAGTTATATAAGCGTGTTATAATGAATATTAGAACCAAGGCAATTCTTTCTAATGAAGTGATTGGAGAGGCCTTGAAAGCTTATGCTTATAGAAGGTTGTCGGGTTTCAGCAAGGGTATGATCCAATCTGCAAATGTGGGGAAGTATCGAACAATTATTGATACAATTGTGTGGCTGCTGCCGGCAGAGAAGGGCAGTGTCTCTTGCAGTTTCTTGCTCAAGTTGTTGAAAGGATCCATTATTGTAGATTCAGGAGATATGGTCAAGGGGCATCTGGTTAGAAGAATGGGACAGCAACTAGAGGCGGCATCTGTAAATGATATTTTGATAAGAGCACCTGAAGGGGAAAGTACTATGTATGATGTTGACACAGTACGAAAAATAGTTGAAGAGTTTTTTATGCAAGATGAGAATGCTGAGATTGAGCTACCGGAAGAAGATGAGATTCAAGAGATGAGAAGACCAGGGATTTTATCTGATGCGTCCAAGCTAATGGTGGCAAAACTGATAGATGGGTACCTTGCTGAAATTGCAAAGGATCCCAATCTACCGGTATCAAAGTTTGTTGATCTTGCTGAGATGGTGTCAGGTATCTCCAGGCCTGCTCATGATGGGCTTTACCGAGCCATTGACATGTACCTCAAGGTAAGAGTTCATTGAAAGGTTTTAGTATTATTAGTGCAACTCCAGTTTGTATTTTTGCGATTTACAATATGCTGTTTGCCCTTGCATTTTCATTGAATACAATGTCGTACTACAAATTAGTCATGTGTGTGTTACATGGTGAAGTTATTTTCTCTACTAATGGCTGTTGGACTCGACTGCAATATAAGCATTTTAGTTATGACAAAAAATTAGGCATGGTTAAATAGTTGATGATTATATCTTGACACATGCTCTGATGCAGGAACATCCGGCTATTAGCAAGAGTGAGAGGAAGAAGATATGCAAGCTGATGGACTGCAGGAAGCTATCAGTTGACGCATGCATGCATGCTGTGCAAAATGAGAGACTTCCATTACGTGTGGTGATGCAGATACTTTTTTTCGAGCAAGTCAGGGTTGCCGCCTTATCAGGTAGCAGCACTCCTGACCTACCTAGAGGTCTCAAAGATTTAAACAATGGGTCTCATAGGAGCTCAAGGTCAGCAGCTACAAATCCAGAGGAAGATTGGGATGCTGTGGCCACAGCTGAGGAGCTGAAGGCCCTAAAAGGGGAGCTAGCTGCTTTGAGGTTGAGCAATGGAGTTGGTGGGAGTGAGAGAAATGGAAGTGACGGTAGATTAAGTGTTGACAAGGCTGCTTTTACAAAAATGAAAGGTTTGCTCAAGTCCAAGAAGATCATAACAAAGCTCTGGTCAAGCAAAGGAGGTCAACGCGAAAATAGTGGCTCAGACTCATCGGATAGTCTTGGTTCTGCTATCCCAGAAGAAGCTAAATCAACACCTTCTAGAAACCGAAGGATTTCAGTTTCTTAGTAGGGTCAAATTACATAGAAATGTCTCTTTTTTTTTGTTTGTTTTTTTTTAGCTTTACCTCTCTAAAATGACATTAGCAACTTCAGAAACTGTGTTTATGTTCAAACTGAGAAAAAGTGCAGCATATATAGTTTGTAAGAAAATTTTGGAGTTAGATTTTGCAGCTGCTTTGTGGGCAAACTTGTTAAAGAATAACAAGTGTAATAGTAGAAGAGGCAAAAGCTTCCACTCATTTTGTGAGATGTCATATTTCTCACTTCTCAGCGTTACCATTGGTGACAGCTGACATGGCTCCCACAAATAAAGCTTTTACCCAACTTAAAGATCACAAATGAGCAAGATCACAATGTATACAAATAGTTTTTTGGGGGTAGTTTAGGCTTGGACTTTTAGATGTGATAGCACGTGGAACAACATTAATAAGATTCATGAAGTGGGGTACAATATATTATTATTATTATTGTTTTTCTCATGACAAGTTGTGTCTGTTTGATCCAAACACTAGAAATTTTAATGCGTTTTCCCTCATTTTAACACAAAACACTCAACTACTTATCTAAACAGTATTTAAAGTTCCAGGTCCGGCATGAATCAAAAGCAGACAAATTTACCCATATAATCAATTCAACAAAACAAGGTTTAAAGCTATCGACACTACCATCAGCTTCTTCATTCACCCAGTTTTCACATACCCATTTGTTAGTCCAATAACAATATCATGTAAATATTAGCAGTTAAATATCAATAAAATCCAGGGTTAAGACTTAAGATATCTTAATTAGCCGCATCGCAGCAACTAGTGCAAACAAAATATTTTATATAATAATCTCATCAAAAGGTAAGTATATAGAATTGATGTTAACTTCACTTAGTTGTAAAAATTGAAAGATTGTAGCTTGCCTTTACATGTCGTTTATCACAAAGGATTGTAGCTTTATAATTATCTTCTCGTTAATTTTAATGTGATATATATATATATATGTATGTGAAATGAACACAAAATATGGAGCATATAATAGCTGTGCCTGTGAAAGTGAAAAGGGGTATGAAAAATGAAAATGTTGGCCAATGGCAATCTCCAAAACTCAAATGTCTTTATACACAATGGAAGAGACACTCGAAGAGAAGCACCGAAAACGTCACTCTCTTTTTCTTTATCACAATCACAGTCTAAGCCCTGCTTTTGAGTGCATCAATAAACGAAGACCAAACAAAAGCTGTGCATGTTGGTGGTGCTTAACCCAATGGATATGCAAAATGCAATGCTTAATGCCATGGGGGTGGAATCTCATTCTCCACAAAACTTGGTTGGTTTTTTTTTTTTTGGGATTATCTAATGCTCAATTAATTTAAACAAAGTTTCAAGTGTGGTCCATATTAATTCGGATAATGATGCCACCTTGCCCCAATGCCGACTATAACTTCAATGTCCTTGTTTCATCTTCATTCTCGTCCTCTTTTGTCTCTGTAAATTTTTACTCATTTTCTTCTTCTTGTAAGAATAACCAAGTAATTTGAATTCTTAACCCATTAGTATCAATTCATGAATAATCCATATCAAATTTAAAATGATTTTCATTTTGGGTTTGATAAGATAGTGTAAAATGGAGATTATATAAATGTAAAATTTGTGGGTGCAAGTTAGTTTAACTAATAAAATCTTTTAGAGTAGCCCGAAAATTTGAGATGCAAACTTTATTCACATTGTGCGTGGGGTGCTTGCTGAAAGCATCATATTTTCAAACACGTTTCTGAGGCTAATTGAGTTTTTTTTTTCTTTTTTATAAAAGCTTTAAATATGAGTGAGATGTCTTTAAAATTGTACATATTATTTTTAATAATTTTAATAGTATAATTTGTATGAAATGTACCTTATTGTATATATTATCTTTAAATAAAATTTAATAATATAATATTAATAATATACTTTAATGTAGTATCATTATTATAATCTCATATAATTAAAAAAAAAAACTTCATTCACGTTAAAATATTTATAAAATATATATAATCCTTTTAAATGCATGTCCTAAGTAAGTGAATAGATATTTTATACAAAACTTTTTATGCACGGTTCCTCTTTCAATAAACTCAAACGGAATTAACGAAGTATATTGAGAGAACCCAAGATTTAGTGTAATTATATATAGACATCGTACAAAATATGAAAAGTATTATCATCTTTATAATTAACATTAGGCCACGTCTAGCTTCTTGTCGTTGCAATCTTACAGTCGTAGATGTCACCCTCATGGTTGAAATGTGTGGCTGGAGTTAATCCACGTCAGACAAAGTGACTGAGTGTTAAGACTTTGGGTGTTATTAAAATGAATTGGAACCCACGAATTGTGGTCAGAATGGTGATGGGTAATTTTAAGTCTTAATTTAAAAGTTAAAGGTTTTGAATTTCTTGTTATATAGGAATAGTTTTAGCTCTTAATTTATATATTTTGACGAATTTTTAATTGTAAATATCAGTATATTATAGTAATCATAATAAATAAAAAAGAAATATGTACCCTCTTAAAGTTTGTAGATTTGTTAAATATGGAGTATATTTATTAATATCTAAAATATTATTTTGACATAGAATTTATGATATATATAGACAAGTAATAGCAAACTCGGAGATAAATTAAAATTTGTTGACATAAATGTAAACAAATACATAAATCTTTGTGGGTGTTAGTTAATTTAATTGGTAAAACTTTCTTGGGTGGATTAAGAGATATGAAATTTAAACTCCACTCACATCTCATTATAGAGGAGTTTAAAATTAATGTAATAATTTATTTTATATAAAAAAAAGTGTAAAGGCAAGTGTCAAATACGAATTCTATCTGTTTACTAAAAGAATTACATACCGTAAAGCAATTAGACATATTTAGTAAATGAGTCATATTAAATTCCTTTATATAAATATGTATGATTAAACATGATTTAATTTGTTTACATAACTATAAACACGATTTAATTTGTGTACATGATTATTATTTTAAAATGATAAAAATATACATTATTTAAATTATCAAATATGTTATATGTCAAATTAACTTTAAACAAATTTAAATAAATTCTTACTTTAAATGAATTCATATCATAAAAAGTTAACCTAATTCGATTATTCAAATACTAACTCATCGTAAATAAATGAGCGGATCGAAATATTCAAATGCAAATTTAATATAACTATTAGATGGGTAACATAAATTCAATCCGTTTATTTATTGTATGATTTTTTAAATTTAAATTCAATTAATCATCAAATGAATTTGTATATTTAATGTATTAGTTTGATTCAATTATTCAAATAGTAGCGCGTCATAAATAAATTGACTAATCAAAATACTGAAACACAAATTCGACACAATTATTAAATGAGTAAACAAATTTGACTCATTTAATAATTGTCATTTTTCTCAATATAAATTTGGTTAATCTATAAACATAATCGTATCGAAAAAGACATAAACCAATTCAATTATTCAAACAATAACGAATCATAAATGAATTGACAAATCAAAATATTCAAACAAGGATTCAACACGATTATTTAACAGGTAACATAAATTCGACTTGTTTAATAATTGTGATATTTTTTCAATTTAAATTTGATTAATCCCTAAACAAATTTGTATCTTAAATGAATTAGCCCAATTCGATTATTCAAAAAAATAATGTGTCATAAATGAATTGTCGAATCAGAATACTCAAATACAAATTTGACACTACCATTAAATCGATGACATGAATTTGATGTGTCTAATAATTTGTCATTTTTTAAAATCTAAATTTAAATAAAATAAACAAAATCTAAAAACCAAGCAATCGACCACTGCTTCTTTAGTATCTGACCCTGCCAATTGCCAGCTGATGGTAAAGAGATAAATGGTGGCCACTTTAACACTGCCGTCAAATGGTGGTATTTGAATGTGCATTACCATCACCATTGGAGTTTGTAGATAGTGATCTACCTTATGGAGGTGGTGATGCACCTCAATTAATCATCATTTGAAAGCGAAGTTATTGTGTTTATCACTCATTTCTTCACTTTTGGCACTCATTTGATGCTCAGATGACAAAACAATTTCACCATTAAAGTAAATCATAAAATTATAAGTTTGATGATATCTATTTCGAGTCACTTCACCACTAGTCACCAATAACTGATTGATTGATAGTGGCAGCGATAGTTACTGTTAACTAATGGTCGATTACTTCCTTTTTTAATTTTTAAATTTTTTTATTTTAGGAAATTTATTTTAAAATTTATTAATTAAAAAATTAATTATATGGTGATATGTGTCATTGTAACATATTATAATATGACACATGTCATTTTATTTTTTTTATTTCATATATTTTGTACTAAATTTTGAAAATAAACCAATTGTATTATAATATGTATCACTTATGATTAAATTAAAAATTAAAATAATAAAGAAATAAAATTTACCATATATTTTTGCCTGTGTATTTTATAAGTAAATATACGAAATTACTATTTTTACCGTTTAAATTAATAAAAATCATTAAATGATAGTAGAATTGGTAAAACAAATATGTGAATCAATTTGTGTCGAATATAACAAGATTATTGTAAACACATATTTATTTTTAAATGAATTATTTGAATTTGATTTGTTTTATTCGCATTTAACATAAATAATTTTATTTGCATAATGCAATTTTAATTTAATCCATAATTTGGTTAGTTCATTTTAAAAAAAAAATGTTAATTGTTCTCATTTATAGTTAAATTTTATTTATTATAAAATTAATATTTTTTATTTTTTTTATACATAGGAAAGGGGAGAATCGAACCTAAGACCTAAATTATGCACTGCAAATCCTTAAATTATCAAGCCGTCTTAGGCAAGTGCTATATTTTAAATTTTTTTAAATATATATTTTACATGAATTCTAAACAAATTTATATCTTATTAAATGCATCTAGTTCACTATGTAAAAGTAGCGAATCATAACTTATAAGTGAATCAATAAATTAGGAAGCAAAATTATGCACTTCATTCATGTATTTGTTTCAAATTCATTTATTATTTGAATAACTTTTTTTTATCACATTTGTATGTACTAATTAATGCTTATGAATAAATAAATTATGATTCAAATTGCTAACTCTACTTGACAAAGGTTTTATCGATTTTGAAATTATTGGGATATATCAATAACTTTCCTAAAATCTTATAGGTTTAGCTATCATTTTCACTTAACCTTAAGAATTTATTTTAAATATAACTTTAAGCTAGTTTGTTTCAAAGCAAACTAACCTAGACTTTTTTTTCATCCATATATTAGTCCAAAGTGATTTAATCAAGGTAACCAAGGCTTTACTTTAAAATTATGTGATAAATGTTATTATTTTCTGTTGATCAAAAATTTAGTTTCTTAGGTCAATAAGCTTTGAATTTAGTTAATAAGGAGCGAACTTGGATTTGTTTGAACGAGCTACACTGAAAATAGGCTTGAACTCGATGGTTCTGACTTTCTTGCAAAAATACAGTAGCATTATGGTCTTGTCAGTGATTGTTTTGACAAGGACCTTCCGATGTGTTAAGTTAGTGATTTTGGAGAATAAATGATTTATCGAAAGTATCTTATAGAAAAAAATTTCATTACCTTTTATCATTATCGAATTACCTATTTTATAATTGGTCATTGTCACTCTGTCTCAAAAATCATGAGCGAGAAACATCTAGTTGTCTTCATCATGATTGACTACAACTTTATGGCAATTAGATTAATTTTTATCCTGAGACTCCCACACTTGCCTTATAAGAATGGTACTTTTGTCTAATCTCGTGATCTCAAGGTCTTACGTAATAAAGGTTTAAGGTCGTGGGCTCAGTGGATGCTCGTGTTTTTAGGGTTATCCTTGCTCGAGAGGTCAAGGTATGAGTATTCAAAAGCTTCCTTTACCTGCAGTTGTTGTTCCTCGAGCCGCCCATTTAGGAGCTGAGCCTTGACCCATAGTTCAAGTGTGTCTTTCTTAGCTCACCATAGAGGTTTGGGTCTATATTTAGGCTGATTTCTTAAGGGAGAACATTTTCATTTGTATTAAATTATTTATGATAAACATACTTGAAGAGCCAATGTTTTAGTCATTTAGGGGCCAAGTATAGAGTTTAACCAAACTTAATCCTTAGTACTCTAGAAAGGTACTTTACGTGTTATTTTCATAACATGCCTCTACTAACATCTTGTCAACATTACTAACGATTTCTGTTAATTTGGACGGTGGAAAGGACAATTTTATATTTTTATTTGTAAAAGAATACAAGCACATTTTGGGTGAGTTTTGTTTCATTATCATTTTAATTTTTAATTTAATCAAAAGTGCTATTTGTTATAATGTAATTAATTTATATTTTAACTTTAATTAAAATATAAAATTAAATATAATAAAATGACAAATGTTATAATATATAAATATTTTATATTAAAATGTGTCACTATATAATTGGTTTTTTATTTTTTAATTAATAATTTTTAAAGTAAATTCATAAAAAATTACAAACTAAAAAAGGAATAGTCAACTGCTGATTATCAGTAGCCACAAGTGTGAGGATACGCACCCAGTTAGCCTGACAAGTCGGGCCATACCGGTCCCAGTGGGCCATCACTGGTTCAGACCTCCCAAGTGGCCTCCATTCACTCAATTAGCATACCCCCAAGGAATCGAACCCGGGTGGGTTATACCACCTCATGTGCCTAACGAGTATCGTCCTTGTACCACATGAGCTGGCCACTTGAGTGAATGGAGGCCACTTGGGAGGCCTGGACCAGTGATGGCCCACTGGGACCGGTATAGCCCGGCTTGTCAGGCTAACTGGGTGCGTATCCTCACAAAAAAGGCGCCTTTTTAATGTGAGGATACGCACCCAGTTAGCCTGACAAGCCGGGCCATACCGGTCCCAGTGGGCCATCACTGGTCCAGGCCTCCCAAGTGGCCTCCATTCACACAAATGATCACCCCCAAGGAATCGAACCCGGGTGGGTTATACCACCTCATGTGCCTAACGAATCCGTCCTTGTACCACTTGAGCTGGCCAGCTCAAGTGGTACAAGGACGATACTCGTTAGGCACATGAGGTGGTATAACCCACCCGGGTTCGATTCCTTGGGGGTATGCTGATTGAGTGAATGGAGGCCACTTGGGAGGCCTGGATCAGTGATGGCCCACTGAAACCGGTATGGCCCGACTTTTCAGGCTAACTGGGTGCGTATCCTCACAACAAACATTGTTGATCTGTCAGCTATTTGTGAATTACGATGAATTAACTTGAAATGAATATCATCAAACTTAAAAATTTGTGATCTACTTGATGTTGAGGTTATTTTTGTCATCCGAGTGTTGGATGAGCGCCAAAGCAAAGAGAAGAGTGGTGGTGAACTGAAATATACCACCATTTCCATCAAATAAATCGCTAATTAGAAATTTTAATAATAGTATCGGTTCACCTCTAAATGTTTGTTATTTAATTATGACATTATAGTGATTACCACATTTTTTTATTTTTGATACTTTTTTTTAGAGTTTTATTTACAAAATTAATTTCATCATTAAATAGATCATAAAATTCCGAATTTAATAATATTTATTTTAAATTAATTTGTCACTGGTTAATCACCGTTGATTGGTCAACCGTTAGCGGTAGTGACAGTGGCCGCAAACGGGCTAACAATTAATCAGTTGGTGAAGAGATAAGGGGGGGGGGGGGGGGGGGGGGGGGGGGGGGGGGCATCATAAGATATAAAAGCTGAAAAACTCAAATTCAAAAGAGATTTGTAATCCAAAAACCAATCACATGTCGTCTACATCATCTTTTATTAGTCTAAATGAAACAAGAAATTCTATTTATTGAGTCTAAACAAATAGAAGAATTTTTTTAAAAAAATAAGTTACACGTACACGTAAAAGAATCTGGTCTCCCTCGTACTCTTAGTCATAGATAACCACGAAACTCAATCCAAAGGCTGAAAATCCCTCCAAACACCAGAAAGAAACCCATTTGCGGAGACGCGGAGCCGCAACCCCACCCACACACCCATTTCTTCGGAACCCAAACACCAAAATCAAAATCAAAATACATAGCAATCATTCATTCATTTGCCATTTGCCAGTTCCCCCGAGTGGGCCAGTCCCACTAACTCAACCATGGTTAAGAAATTAGCCAAAAACCAAATGTAAATATGTAAAAATGTAACCAATCAGTGACTCCCATCCCAGTTTTGAATATCTATTTATACACTCGCACCTTCCATTCTCCTTTCCTTGTTGCTTCAATTATTCTCTCTTATTATCTTATTCTTGTCGTCCAAGAATAAGATATTCAAATCAAGAAACTTCTTATTGGTTTCCTTTGATGTGCTAAAGAAGAAGAAGATCATCAAACAACGATGAGTTGTAATGGGTGTAGAGTATTGAGAAAGGGTTGCAGTGAGGACTGTATGCTTAGGCAATGCCTTCAATGGATCGCCACCCCACAAGCTCAGGCCAAAGCCACCGTCTTCGTCGCCAAGTTCTTCGGCCGCGCCGGCCTCATGTCCTTCATTTCTTCCGTCCCCGAAACCCAACGTCCCTGTATGTTACATTTTTTTTTTCTTCTGATTTTTGGTTCTTCTCCATACAAGTTTCTTTCATTTATGTTATTTCAAGATTTCTCTTCATCATGAAATATTCTTATAACATCATAATTATCTTATCTCACTAGATATTTCACCATCTATGTATATATATACTTCAACCTCAAAATTACTTCAGAAAACAAGTGGGGTTCTTGTATTTTTGCCAAGCCATCCATAAAAGTTTTACCATTTTCATCGTTGAGGCCTGCTGGTGGAAACTCATGTGAACTTAAATCGCTTTTCTTTGTTTTTTTTTATTTAAAAAAAAAAAACTTTTTTGTCATTGCAGCATTGTTTCAGTCGCTGTTATTTGAAGCGGTGGGACGAACAGTGAATCCAGTGAGCGGAGCAGTTGGGCTTCTGTGGACAGGAAACTGGAACCTGTGCCAGTCAGCGGTGGAGACAGTTCTCTGCGGCGGCGCTTTGCAGCCACTCCCCTATTCTCTGGTCGCAGAATTGGATGACGTGTCAGAATCTGCCGTCAACTTTTCCAATCCAAAAGAACCTATCAAGCCCTTGAAGAGGAAGGCAGCTGGGTTTGATAATGACCATGATCATGAAGATGAAAATCTTGATCTGAGTCTAACCCCCGGTTTGCCGTACCAGCCGGTGGTGAAACGGCGGGCGGCGAGGCCATCAGAGGAGTCTGAAACGACGACGTCGGGAACTGGGTCGGAAAATTGTAGTTCTGAAGGAGGAGGTGAAAGGAAGCTTTTGAGACAGTTCTTTTGAACAAATTGGACCAGTATTAATTGGTGAAATCATAGGAAACAATATCAGTTTATGAGATGAAGAGTTAAATGTATAATCTTTCCTTTTTTTTTTTTCTTTTTAAAGCCTTTGTGGGTGATTTTAAGTTAGGATATTTCCTCACTTTTCCAATGGATAGGAATTTTTGAGTCCTTACGAATAAAAACAATCTGCTTTAATTTCTATTCATACCCCTCCTTTCTTTTTAAAAGATTTTACTTTGTTTAATTAAGCTATCTCATCTTATTTTGGATTCGTTTGATATAGAAGCAATTCTGCTCAACTAAATACACACTTACTTTCACTTCTCAGCAAAGCTACAATAAGCAAAAGTTACAATATTTCTATACCAAAATGTGATCTTTTATGTTTCTTCTTTGTTACTTACTCGCATGGTAAATACGAGAACACAAATGAAGTATTATAAGGTGAATAATGCACAGAGATGTCAGAAGAAGAAGAAAAAGATCAGATAAATGAAACCGAAAGGTGAATTGGCTTTTCATAAGTGTAAAGGGGCATTTGAAATTCCAGCATTTGGGTTTGGGAAATGTGCGGTGAATGTGACCTACCATAAAAGAAAAAAAGAGAAGCCACAAAATGAACCAAATTGTTCTGGACAGCAAAACAAATCCCACCATATCAAAAGCTAAAGAAAGCCAAAGCCAAAGCCGAAATAAATAATAATAATTAAATAAAGGGGAAGTGAGGATTGACAAGGGCTTGCTGCTGCTGGTGGGGAGCAAGTCAGCAAGTCAGCATCAGATTATTTGTGCATCAGATTGTTTTGCAAGTGTGTGTGTGTGTGTGTTTTGGTGTTCTCGCAAATCTGAAAATGAGCCAAGAAGGTGGCTGGCAACTGGGGCGATGGGATCCATTGTGATGCATATTTATGCAAGCTGAAAGAAAGCACCATTATTGCAGTAACTTCCTCGCTCAGACATGTTTCTCCTTCTCTCTACAAGGACCATTTCAATTTTCCTTTCAAGTTTTGACCACCCTTTTCTTTAGGTTGGCTTTCTTTATGCTAAAACTCAATTTACGTGTGGATAGGATATTACATTAGTTTTGTTTTTCTTACTGCATTGTAAGAGTACTGCGGGAGGTTATAAAATTTCTCTAGTAAAATTTTTCGTTCTTAATAAAATATATAATTTTTTGTTTTAAATAAAATATAAGAATTTATTATTAATGGTCCTCAATTTTGAAGGTATTATCTCTCTATAAAAAAAAACCTTAAATTTGAACATTCAAAAATAAATTTATACTTGTGTTGTCTTGATAATTTTTTATTTTTATAACAGTAATCTTGATAATATATTGATTTTACCAATGATATTAAATTGTTTAAAAAAAGTGTTCTTCTCAATCAATTCAACATATAAACTAGGCACAAAACCTTAAACTATTTAAAAATATTTTCAATAATATTAAAAAAATATCTCTTTTTTTTCCTTGACACTTCAGTCCCACATTTGGTATCTATTTTATAATAATACAATTTATAATTTTTATTCGATTTTAAATGATATCTACTCTTATTTATTAAAATATATCAATAGAATGTGTTTAAAGTGTCTCTCTTTAAAAGTACAGTACATTTGGGGAAAAAAATCATTAAAAAAACCCTTTAAATACCTTTCCAAATGATACGGTACATGCCAACTTATTTAAAAAAGCAGTAGGTATTAAGCATTATTAATTTGTTGAACCTAAAATTTAATGTCGGTTTTGTGGAGAAGGTGTTGTGAAAAGAGGGTGGCAGAATGTAGTATCATTAGAATAGTATCTTCATTGTCTCTTGTTGTGTGGACTAATGTATGCATAAACCCCAAAGCTCACATGGAAGGAATCACAAAGCTAAGACCCCGGATCTTGATATGCTTCTTCTACTTTGCAATAATGAATTAACAGGCATTGAAAAGAAATTTAAGCAGCCAATTTAACAAGACATGAAAGCATATATCTTTAGGGGACAAATCCCATGCTCCATGTTGAGAGATTTTGTTGCATATCTCAATTCTTCAATCTCTTCTTTAGATTTAATTTATAAACAATAAAAAATAAATAAAATTTAACAACAAAACTAACTAAAAAGAAGGTTGAGGCCGCATTTTAATGATAGGGTTGTACGCCTTACTTTGAGTTGCAAAGAGAGCACTCCACCTCTCTTTGCATCTATCCTCGTGCCATAAGAAGGGCACAAAAAATTATGAATTATGTCCATTTCTCTTGTAAAAAATTTTAAATTATGTCCATTATTTTGATATTTAATTTTATTAATAATAAGAGTAATTTTATTTATTTATTATTTTTTAATTAATAAAAATTAACTAAATAAATTTTTTATTATAAAAATTTATAGGCTTTAAATTGTGTTATTTTTGAATATTTTTTGTAAAATTTTGACCCATAATTTGAATGATACTACTAAGGGAGCATGTGAGTGTTATTTTAATCATAAAAAAAAAAAAAGTCGGTGGGGTGGAGGGTGATAGACTGGTCGCATACACCCGCAGCGCATGTTAGTGACCTGCCCTAAGATTTAAGTTCCCCATGCGCCGGAAGTACAAAGTGAGCTGTCGCTGACTAGATTCGTCAAAATCAAACCGTCAACCCTTTCTTAGTTTTAATTTTTTCGGGTGGGGGTGGGGGTGGGGGCTCTTCCTGCTTCCTGCTCCTCTAAGACTTTTTTTTTTCTCTTCTTCGTCTGATAAGTAATACAAATATAAATACACCACAGATATCTTCTCAATATACAAAGCTCTTTAGATAAAAAAAAAACACCTCTTGACCATTATTCTAGATGTCTCTCAATATTACAAATAAATAGTCTTCATTCCTCAATTACATTTGTTGTGCGGATGAACTAGATAAAGAAATAACTCTGCCTTGAATTGAAGATAAAATGGTGTATGAACCCACCAATGAAATATCAGCGATTTCAATTATTGCATTCAACTGAGAATGCAGAGTCAATTTTTCATGCAGAGACTGAAAATTCACAGGCTTGAAGGGTATATTTAACAACCTTAATGTTGGGCACCACAGAAAATATCAAATATCTTTGCCAGGGAAATATACAATCACTAAGCATCATTGTTAAACAGTGGCACATGGTCCTTCAACTTCATAATACAGAGAGTTTGTACATTTGCTATTTCAGTTGATGGTCACATTCAGCTTAGCCTAAATTGCTTGTGCATTGAACTGGTTCAATGAATATACATACTTATCGTGGACGATATGGCATTACAAATGTCACATTTGGTTGATAAGATTGAGAACCGATGAATAACTACATGATTCAGCGTAATCAAATGAATTTTACATATATACATATAAACACTACTTTTCTTTTTCCCTGGAAAACAGGAAGAGTCCTCGTATACAGCTAATTAGTGAGAGGAAAAGCTTCTTTCTGTAATCTTCTCGCGACAGATACATCAAATACATGCATATGCGACCACAACTGGTACCGAAAATGCCAAACAGGAAGCCAAAACTAGCTATTAATAAATTCTTAGGACCTTGAGTGTGCCTCAACCTAGCGGAAAAAGATGGGGGGTGGTTGTAATGTTAGCATTTTGAGTGAGTGGTCAAACAAGATCAGTTCTACACGTGTCTTGTCAGGCTGCTGGTAGTTGGTATGCGATTCAGTTGTATTATATGCGTTCTCAAGCTGCAATCCTTTATCTGTTGAAAAGAACTTGATAGTTTCATAAGCATAGTAAGGGGGGGAAATAATTGGAAAAAACATGCTGATAGCTCTATTTACCTGCAAGGCTGATAACGTGGATGAGAAATCTTTACATGTTTCAAGCAAAATCCTTTCCTTTGCAGTCACATTCACGAGTTCAACCATCAATGAATTCATGTTCTCCACCTATGCATAACAAATGGATTTAATATTGGTAGATGTGACATTGTGAGGTCAACTAAAACATAAACAAATAGGTTTCAGCAACCTAATGTGAAACAAAACTACTTATCTATCATCTTATTTCAGTATCTAGCAAAGGCTAGAATAGAGTTTTAGTTATTTTTCCATAATTTGAGATGGAAGCTGTATCAAGACTTCCAACAAGGTAGCCATGGGGCTAGAAGGCACAAGCAACAAAAATCATACAATTGGTGCCCATTGGTTGAGAGATCAGAGATGAGTAACCTATAGCATTACAAAGAATCTTTGTGCTCTACAAGAGAAGGGTCCATTCACTAAACTTAAGTGATGATGGAGAAACTTGGGTCATTCTTTTGGGAGGAAAAGCTCAGGTTATAGGAGGGTAAAATCTTTGTGCTAATAAATACTCTCCTGATAGATAGTGCTAAGATAATGAAATAAGAGAATTTCTCCAGCCATGTCAAATCCGGAACAATCAATTCCATCTGATGCTGGTTAATCTCTCCCTTTTGTGCATCTAAAGGCCATGGAAATTCATGGGCTACACCTAAACTATGAGATCCTAACAAAGGGACTGCCCGTATAAAGCATCCCTTCATCTACTTTATACTTAAGCATCATTTATGCTGCTAAGAAGTCCACTAACAATCAATCAGGCATAGAATAGGCTAAAAGAATTTATAAATAAGTGTTCTTATCTTGAGGAAATGCCTAGGTGAGGTGAAACTCGATAGTCCTTTTATTAGTTTTATATTATAACCCATTATGATAAATATGACTAAACCAATGGCATAATTTTTTTTCTTTGTTCAATGTGAGCATGCTATATTACAAGGTGCTTGCATGTGAATAGTGTTAATTGAATTTTAAAATTTGCATATCACACACAAAATGCGCTCTGATACCAATTAAAAGCATGTTGTTTATCCATGGGTTATGCACGTGCCATATGTTCATTACATTATAATTTATGCATCTCATACATATATATTGCGCAGCGGAACTGAAATGCTAATTCCCTAATGCAACAAACACATTAAAATTAAGTTTCATTATATTAATAAAATTGAGAAATCACCTTATAAGTCGTTGGAAACTTTAAATCCAATTCAAAACCAGAGTCTATCTTGAAGTATACTCTTTAGCAATTCTAGGATCTAACTAGGGTGAGCTTGGAACTCTAGAATAGTAATCCCAATTTCCAACAAAAGTGTTTTAACTCTTAAACACTAAAATTGATTAACTCTTTAATCCAATTTGAACTCTTTAAACTTAATTGTAGTTAAACACTTTAACTACTTTATATTTGTTTTAGAAGAAATGAAAATTGATTTGTCCACATAACATTTGCATAAACAAAATAATTTTTCTTTTCATTGTCTTTAATGGCTGGCTACTTAATGATGAAAAAGATAAATAATGGCTTTTTCTATTTTCAACTCTTGAAAATAAAGCAAAGTGCTCTCACTTCTCTCTTCCAAAAAATGGCTGAACCAATTCTTTGAAGAAGATGAACAAAAGCTTCTCCTTTTCCAATTCTCGAAAAAAAAAAAAACAAAATGCTCTCTTGTTCATTTCAGTGGCCAAACCAAATCACACCCATTTGCTAAAATGAAACAATTTTATTTTATATGTTGATATCCCTCTTTAGATTCAACACATAACCCCTACCAAGCATGCCTTTCCCATGCCCCTTTGTTTTTTTTTTTTGTCTTTGTTGACTATTAATACAAAACAACTTTTGTACTTATTAGCCAATTACAATGGCCAGTCATTTAATGATAAAAAGAAAAAATAAATTTTTTAATTTTATTTTCCAAAATAACTTTTGAATTTTATTGTCAATCAAATGGCTTCCACCATATATGGCTAAGACATTCCCTATTGTTAGCTTATCTGTTTGACTAAATAATAATATTAAAATAAAAACAAATGTTAAAAGTTATAAGTGCTAAGAGTTAGCAGGTTATAAGAGTTAGCAAATTATAAGCAATGCTAAGAGTTATATTATTAGCACTTGTTTTAATATTTATTTTATTATCTAGTCAAAAAGACAAACTACCAATGGGGAAATGTCTTGGCTATGCATGGTGGGGGGCATTTAATTGACAAAAAAATTAAAAAGTTGTTTTGGAAAATAAAATGAAAAAATTATTTTTTCAATTAAATTGCCTGCCATTGTAATTAGCTAACCAATACAAAAATTATTTTGTATTAAAAGTCAACAAAGACAAAAACAAAGGGGCATAGAAAAGGCATACTTGGTGGGGGGCACGTGTTGAAACTAAATAAAAATATTAACATATAATATGAAATTGTTTTATTTTAACAAATGGGTGTGATTTGGTTCAGCCAATGAAGTTAACAAGAGAGCATTTTGCTTTGTTTTTTTTTTCAAGAGTTGAAAAAATAGAAGTTTTTGTTCATCTTCTTCAAAGAATTGGTTTAGCCTTTTATTGAAATAGAGAAGTAAGAGCACTTTGCTTTTTTTTTCAAAAGTTGAAAATAAAAAAAGTCATGGTTTATCTTCTTCATCATTAAGTGGCCGACCATTAGAGACAATGAAAAGAAAATTTGTTTTATTTATGCAAATGTTGTGTGGACAAATCAATTCTCATTTCTTGTGAAATAAATATAAAGTAGTTAAAGTGTTTAACTACAATTAAGTTTAAAGAGTTAACCAATTTTAGTCTTTAAGAGTTAAACACTTTTGTTGGAAATTGAGGCTGCTATTCTAAAGATCCAAGTATACTTTAATGTGGACTCCGGTTTTAAATTGAATTCAAAGTTTTCAAAAGCTTATAAGGTGATTTCTCAATCTCAATTTCATTAGTTTAATGAAACTTAATTTTAATGTGTTTGTTACATTAAAAAATTAAATTTCCGGTTTCGTTGCACAATATCTATGTATGAGATGCATAAATTATAATGTAATAAACACATGGCACATGCATGCACCCATGGATAAACAGCTTTCAATTCATACTATTTCATATTCTAAGCAAATGATTGACATTCCCCGTAAAATCAATGAGTATTTTCTATTATCACACAATTTATACTCATCTAATTAATAACAGCAAGTGGAATGAGTTTACCTTTGATGATAGCAAGCATATTGAGGATGCCATCACTTGCATCACATCAACTGCTGAACTGATAGCATCCTTCAAATTTTGGATATCAGCCTATTTTGCAAACAAAGGAAAAGGAAAACTTTAGGGGGAAAAAAAAAGAAACAAAGTAACTCTTAAGAGTCAGAATGACTGAGCATTGAATCATTTTCTTTTTAATTCAAAATGAATTGAATCAATAAAACATCATGGGTTTTAAAGAAGTTCAAATTAAAAAGAGAAAGTGCAGACACATACTATTGCTTTTCCAACAACTGGAAGACGGAGAGTACTGGCCTTTAGAGCTTCCATTGCTCCTAGCAAAGAACTAGAGTGATCTCTGTCTAGAAGAGCCCACTCTTCCAAATAAGGTATCTATATCATCAATTACAATAAATTTCAGTCAAGAAAAGAGAAATGATGCTACAGTTTTTGGCATCTCAATTCCTGAGGAGCAGAAGAAGTGAAGGAAAAACGAAAAATATGTTTGACTATGCATGTGTTATTTGATATAAATCACCTAAAAGCATGTGGTACCACACATTAACATTACAATTGGAAACATCCAGTCCATAAAAACTTGGTTTGGAAAACTACAAGGTGTTGATTATTTTGATTATATATAAGAAGATTTTTTTATCACTTTGGAAACTTGGTACATGGACTTGATGTTTGTGCAGACAGTGTAGGTGGATGTAGTATTTCCTATGAATATAAAGTCTTTCTTACAGGAATAATTATGGATGAATTAGAGAACAAACATGTAAAGAGAATGGTTGGTGTTCTATTGACTTAATTTTTTTTTACTTAAATTGAGAAAAATATTTATCCATTGATCTCATGCAATCCAATGGTGAAGATTCGAAGTGCAAAAGTACCATTAAATGTAGCCAACTCATCCAACATATCTACCATTACATTTAATACAATCAATGGTTAGAATTTGTGTCACCATTTGAAGTTAAAAATTTAAGTTAAGGGAACCCCACCATAACAGAACGGATAAGTTTGCAGAACAAACATTCCTATAGTTTTTATTTTTTTTCTTGGGCTACTCTATGTACAAGTTGTTTGCTTACTCCAGTGTTGTAGCTGTATAAGTGGATAATTGCTTGAAGAAACTCTTATTACAATTTCAATGGTTATTTTAAGAACCAGGCACACAATTTATGGCTTTCCCATAATAAATGCTCGCAGGATTTATTACTAGAGTAAAGCACTGAATCTTACTTGCCCTTTGAGGATGGAAGTCAATTTCAACTTTTTCCTCAGCAACAGTAACTTCATTCTCTTCAGAGTGACTGAATGTCTTAGTTCCGAAATTGTTACCCATGCATTCCACAGATTTTTCTGGTCAAAAAATGTATTTAGATTATATAACTGACGAAATGAATAAAGCTATATTTGTCCTTGCCAGTTCAGCAACAGAACTTAAATCCATAAAAACAGAAAATAGTACAGACAACTTTACAGAGGGTGGTAAGGACGGGGTTCTGAAATTATGAACATGCCATTTCATAGATAACACAAGAAAAGATTATCAACAAATCCAAAATCAGACTCAGTTTCATGGCATTTGTTTAAATCTCTGTATATTGGGTGCTAAAAGGTCCAACTAATTGACATTAAGCTACTCATTGTCAGCTTGACTGAACCTAAATCAAGCATGAACCAAGACTCAGCTGATATGTTTAGCTTAGCTTTTAGAGAGTCCATTATGTGAGCAAACCATGAGACCATTCATTCCCGGATAATAAGATCATTATCAAAGGAACCCTTGAACTCCAATCTTAAATTATAGCTGTGTAGACAAAAATCATGAATTCCTCCATCTTCTTTAGTAAGACAAATGTTAGGCATAACCTGATCCCTTGGGTAATTATAAGAAACTAATAGCATATTGTTTTGTCTGAGCAGTTACTTATACTGTAATGTCATGTAACCAGTTTAAGAATAAAGACTACTCCAAAGACCGCCAAGGTTAGCTTAATGTTAGCCAGTTTTGCCTTATTAGCAGTAAATACAAATACTGAAGAACAAGATACTGGAGTTTAGGTCACCAAACAAGCACAAATGACACACTTATCAAATTTCTCGACTAGTCGACAAGTTAAGTGAGAGAAGATCAACTTGTGTATTAAGGAAACAAAAATATCATAAACCATCAATATGATCTGGAATACTTCTCAATTTCACTACTAATCGGAAATAGTCAAATTATACATGGGAGTACTAAACTTATACTGATATCAGAATATTGAGCTTATAACCTTTTATGAAATCTAAGTGACACAAATAAAAGCATAAAATTGATATTCCGAACCATGTGTGCTTGGAAAAGACAATACTTTTGAGTATTAGACAACATATAGCAACAACAACCCAGTTCAATAAAGCTTGAAAAAATGCAACCCGAAGAGGCCAGTTTGAGGCATATTACAGGCACCATGCACATCCTCAACTCTCATTTATTATCACCTTTACCTAGTCCTTTGATTGTCCTTCATTTTCCCAAATGAAACCTTTGTTTAGACAGCTATACCATACAAGCTAGCTTTCATCATGCCATCACTTGATACATGCATGACCACACCAAAAATGGAGAAGACACGTCATTTATTCACATATAAGAGAAGACGCTGTACAAGAACCAGCAATAATTACCTCTCTGTAGTTAAGATTGATGCAAATCATTCACTACATTGAAAATGCTTGATAATGCATTTAGAATCAAGAGATGAATGCTTGCTGCTCTAGGAAGTTTAAGAAATTAAAGCTACAATGAAGTACTATACATACAGACATAATAACATTGTTGTAGTCCTTTTTGAAGAAAATGCAGCTTCATTTGTTGTGGTATACGTGGAGGAGAGTTTCACCCTATACTGTTCTGGGCTCAAACAATCATACATGGGATATTAACTTTAAACAAGAATATTTGGTAGTTCACACAAGTCTCAATTTAATGTGTCTAAGCCACAAAACTCCACCTAGTTTTTCTCATAACTTGGGAGAAAATGCTGCGATAGATATCATATTATTCTGAATGTTAGTAAAAGCAGCAAATTCTTGCTGCTGGAGAAAGCAATAAGATGCCTACTACCTGCCAAGACATCAATATGAAAACTCACCCATCTAATGCATGAATTCAAGAAATGAAAGTTACCATAAAATACTCCAAACAGGAGATTGCATAGACTTCAACGATCATGTAATCTTTCCCACAAAAAATCAGCATCTAAATTCATTCACCCAAAGACTTTACAACTACTGAACAGCACTGTGAATCACCAAAAGGTCCTTTCTTTTCTACATTAAGTCACTCCATGAATTCTCAAATAGACACCTTTACACCTCGCTTAAGAAAAATAAATTCATACCCGGCAAATAGGATGCCATACATATTAAATGAAATCCAGCCACTTATAGTTCCATATTTACTAACATCTCAAAATAACTAAAGAATGACTAATTGGATAACTGACCAAAGACAACGCAATTACTAATAAATTATTTTCATCGCAGAAGAACTAATGTGCATTATTCTTTCTTCTTCTAACCATATTATCCATTAAATGGGAAATTTTCTTTCTCCATTGTAGATTTTGTACAAAATCTCTGTTGTTACATCGATGATCAGCTACAATGACACTCAGTAACATAAATCAAATTTAAGTAACCACCAATTGAGAACAAAGAAACATAAATTAGCAGTAACCATACCTCTGCATTCTGCCGCTGCACCATGAAGGTAGAATCTGCCCGTGCATTTACAAACCGCCATTGCAAGTAACGATTATACAGAAGTCTCAACATATGTGCATCAACAATTCGATCCTCTCCCATCTTGCCCCTCCTTAAATCCACAGAAAAACTAAGAATCGAGGGCGTGTTACTAGAGTTCCCACTCAAAACACCACCAACTGCATTCCTCACTCTAGCAGGACTAGGAATCCCTGGGGATGGAGACAAACAAGGACTAGTCCAAACCTTATTAGGAGATGCAGGCCTAGTTGCTCCCCTAATAGGTGAGGCCATGGTTCTTGGAGACATAGACAGTGCACTATCACTTGAAAATCTTTTTGATTGCAAGTACTTTGAGGGGTTACTCGTTCTTGAACCAGGGCTAGTAGATAAAGGAGACCCCGGATCTTGTAATCTTCTCAACCGGCTATTAGTTTCTTGCCAAAATCTAGCAGAAACAACAATGCCACGAGCACCATTTTTGGTCCTTGAAACAACACCACCAGATTCTGGCACCCCAGAAGTGCTGGTGCTACCAGATGACACACTATCAGTATCATCAGATGTTACAAGATCACAAGAGACACAAGACTCATTCATCAACAAATTCCCACCTTTGTTTTGCTTGGCATTATCTAAATCCAAGCTCAATCTACTCCCATTTTCAATCAAAGATGGGTTCGGTGACTTAGCCACCAACCCAGATCCAACCCCACCCAAGGTCTTGCTGTCAACACTACAATCCAAACTCCTAGATAACGGGTTAGAAACCGGATTCCCTTGCCGGGTCCTGCCCGGCCAAGGTTGATCTCTAACAGGAGTAGCTCTTCTCCTCTCAGGAGTTGCCTTAGCTTTAGTCTTGCTAATGGGAAGTGAAAAGGCCTCACCTTGAAAAGAAACAGACAGACTCCTTGTTGAAGTTATGAGCATCTTGGTTGCCGTAGAAAGATCTTGACTTGCATTGCTTTGCTTGGAGCTTGGAGCTGGAGTTTTTGGCCTTGGATTAGAACTACCGACAGGTCGCCTTCTATCCACAGATTGTGATCTTTTAGGCCCTAAAGATGGGAATGTGCATTGCAAAGTCGATGAATTTGTGGACCTAGACAAGAGAGGAGAAGAAAATCTTTGGCTTTGGCTCTTTGTTGAACTTGTTGTTGTAGAAGATGAAGATGAAGATGAAGAAGAAGAAGGAGAAGCAGAAGGAGAAGGTGACATGTATCTTGAAGAAACTTGTCTTCCTCTAAGCCTCCTTGGATTACTATTAACACCAACATTATGTGCATTGTCTCTCTCTGAAGACAAAAGTGGAGGCTTTGAACTTGTTGTTGGGTTCTCTTGTCGTTGTGCTCCTTCTTGAGAAATGGCAACCACCATTATCAGAGAGAGAGCTCAGAGCTGTGCAAAAAAAAAAAAAAGAAATCTTTTTCTCTTCACATTGCCTCTTTTTGAGTCCAAGAATGTTCCTTTTCCCATTCTTTTTCCATTTTTTCAATTTAACCCATAAAGCATTTGATCTTGCTCATTTCAAGAACCTGCAAAAAGAGCGCACAAGATTAAGAGATTTCAGTGGAAACTGAGAACCAGAAATGGGTTAGTGGAGGACTTGGCATTCTGGTCTGGGAGCAGTTGTAAGAGAGAAAAATGGAAAGAGAGAGTAGGTGAAGTGAGATGAAGAGTGGCTTTTGGTTTTGGCTTTTGGGTTTGGGTTTTTGTGAATCTTGGAGGGGACATTAGCTTAATTTAATCACACATTTTTTCAGTTAATCACATCTACAATTATAGTTTTACAAAGTATATACAAAGTATTTTATGTCTTTGGTGCTTTGAATCCAATTATTATTTGTTTATTGTTTTAGAAAGTAGTGAAGATTGAAGATTAGATCTTTATTTTATCAAACGACAGAAAGAAACAACACCACCAATTATCGTTACTCATCGTATAGTTTCATCCCATTAAATTTCCTCATCCCATTAGCAAGAACCTTTCTTTTCTTTCCTTTTTTTTTTTTTTTGGGTGTTTAAGGCCTAGGTCTATGAAATTGTTGTGTTGCAAACTGACCCTCATTTTCAAATAAATTAACAAAAAATATTTATTAAAAAAAAAGTAATACTAAATTTTTTAAATTTTATATTTTAAATTGAGGTGTCACATATTTATTAAATAATAAAATAATATAAATTTTAAAATTACGTAATATATTATTTTATATTTAACACATCATTTGAGATTAAATAAAATTAAAATACTATTTAAAATATCTAACATTATTTAAAAAAAAACACAATCAACAATTTGACCTTATAGCAACATTATTTGTTATAGTGAATAATTTGCAAATAACTAGAGAAGATCAACATAATTTTTTTTTTCAAAAGAAATGCAATTTGACTTTGTATGCATTACATGCATATGTATATGATATATAAAAAAAATGATAATTAAAGTCAAATAATTATGTGAAGAAAAAATTATAAAAATTTAGTGTAAATAATATCATGTTTCACTTAGGATAGAAATTAGATAAATTTTAAATTCTTATAAATTAATAGATAATATTATTTAATAAACTATTTTTTTAAATTAATAACAAACATTCAATTTGCAACAATAAGTATTGCATCAACATTTCATCAAACAAAATTAATTATAGAAATTTAAAAATAGTTAGACACTTTTCAATTAACATATATAACATGCATTTTGTAACATATAGTGATAATATCTAATCTCAAATCAACATCTTTATATTAATTTTTGTAAAACCCACTATTTTAAAATTGTCAAAATCCCCAATTTTTCAATCCCTAAATGAGTAATTGCAGCTGCACATTGAAGCAAATAAGAAATGTTGACAACTACTATTAAGGGTATGAAAGAGAGATTACTTGGGAAAATAAATGAATGAGCTAACCTCCATGATAGCAGCTCTCAAGCAAATTAGAGATTTGATGTTATCAAATGAAAGAGCAATGAAACTTAGGGAGATTTATAACAAGACAAAGAAAATTCCTTTGCCTTGTGATTATTGCAACCTATGTACAACTTGTTTTCTTAATTAGTTTTTATTTAAGATGTTATGTCTCTTTTGGTCTCTTTCAATCCATATATCCCTTGCTTTCGACGCATTTTCCCCCTAGATTATATCACTAATTTTATTTTTTTTGTCTTAATCCCTCCTTCTTAAACTATCATTAAATTTCCCAAGCTTGATTTATATAACAACTTGTACAAATTTGTATAATTTTAGTCATCGTGATGTATTAAATAAGTAATTTAAATTTAAAAATATTTATTGATATGATCGAAACTATTCTCATCTTCATTCTTGTTCTTATCTTTTTTTTTTTCTAATCATACTAGTTAAATAAATTTTCAAGTACCATCAAAATTATTTATATATATATAAATTATTTAATAAGTTACGTAATTCACTATATGATGAATTCTTGGATACATAATAAGATTTTGTAATACATTGTAAACTATATAAAAATTATAAAAAGTTAAATAAATATATATATATATATATATATAAATTCTTAGTACAAACTCTACAAGAAATTATCTTATTGCCTCTGCGTACTCTTTTATAGTTGCAAAAAAACCTTTCGTCTTTTATTAAAAAAAAAAAAATATTTTAACGCTCAAGTCAATAATTTGCAGGATAAAAGAATGTAGCATGTATGGAAATGGATTATAATATAAAAATTATTGAATATTTTATGAGGATTTCAAAAATTTCATTAGTGAAAAGTTGTCTCATTTCATTTTATATATGCAACTATTCATGAGGTTGCATCCTTTCATATTAAATATGAAATAATATAACCGTTGATAATATTTTGGTTTGAAAATAGTGATAGTTCATTTTAAACCATTGATCAAATTTAAATTTTGATGTAATGGTCTTAAACCAAGAGGTGCATAGAGAGGGTTGTGTCCCAAATAAAATAATACTTAATACTTATAAATATGTGACTTGATACCGAAAGAACGAAAGGATATAGAGAGCATAAAGAATGCATAAATTGTTAAAAAATTGTTATAAGGTTCTGTTTCATGAGAGTGCATCCATACAAAATGAAATAATTAAATGCTAAAGGTTAAACTACTATATAACATGATTATACCAGAACAATGTCTTAGAGGAGCGGAAGTTTATCCTTAAGTATAATTTACTCTTACAAGCCCATATTGTGCCATTGTATGACTTTAGTAATTGAGGCTGCAACACTAATTTGTTTAGATGTGTATTGTTATCCTAATATATTCAATTTATCCCATTAAAAACATACATATTTGAATATTGAATATTTAAAAGCTGTAGTTGAATATTAGAGTGGAAAAAGCAAGCAACTAGTGAGATAAAATTGCTTATGTTTGGTTATAAGAGCCAAAAATTCATAAGGTTAAAGTTGAATTTGGCCAATCTTATGACAAATCACTAAATTAGGTTAGTGATTCAAAATTGATGTGGAGTGGATTATGCATAACGCATAAGGCAAGAGTGAGGGTAACTCCGCCTATATAATTAAAGATTTCATGAAGCAGGTTCATAGGGTAAAAGCAAGTCAGTCACTTATTATCTTGTTGTACTGATTATATATTGAGAATCCCTCCCTAAGACTAGATAGTATATCTGTAGAGAAAAATGATGAGTTTTATACTTTTAATGAACTCCATAACTCATTATTGTATAGTGGTGTGTTAATCTACAAAATACATTTAATGGAGGTTCACCTATATAAGTGTAGAATTAGGTCGGTTCCTATGAAAGCTTAAGTAGACATCTCTAGAGCACTCATAAATCCAGCTGAGCACAAGACCATAAAGTGCTAAAATAGCAGAATAACTCAGTTGGAGATAATTCAATGTGGGTAGCTAGTCCTCTGACTCACACCAAAAGAACGTTGGTTGATAGAAATTTTATTTTACCAAATTCCTGTGAGATACGATTAGTTATTCAATGGTTGGTTCATAGTCTGACAAACACCCATATATATACATTAAATTCTATATATATTCTCAGATTTTTTTTTTATATATTTAAAATCAAATGGAGATTGTTGGATATTTCATATGGATTTTAAAATATACATTAGTGAAAAGTTGTCTCCTTTCATTTTATATATGCAATTATTCATGAAATTACATCATTTCATATTAAATATGAAATAATATAACCGTTGATGATACCTCTTAATTTGAAAATGGTGATTGTTCATTTTGAACCATTGATCAAATTTAAATTTTGAACTAACAATTATAAACCAAGAGCTGCATGTAAAATATTGTGTCCCAAATGAAATGGTACTTATTATTTATAAATATGTGACTTGATACTTAAAGAATGAGAGAATATAAAGAGCATAAAGAATACATAAAATGTTAAATAATAACTCTAAAGTTTTATTTTATGGGAGTGCATTCATATAGAACCAAAGCCATCGAATGATGGAAGATAAACCATCATATAACTTGATTGCACTAGGGCAATGTCTTAGAAAGTAAAAATCTATCCTTAAGTGCAATGTACTATTATACACCTTGGTTTATTATTTGTTGTATGTGTGATCTATGTTTTGTGAAGCATCCATCAACATTTCAAATATTTTCAACAATAACAAC
Source organism: Ailanthus altissimus (assembly GCA_946807835.1). Classification (NCBI taxonomy): domain Eukaryota; kingdom Viridiplantae; phylum Streptophyta; class Magnoliopsida; order Sapindales; family Simaroubaceae; genus Ailanthus; species Ailanthus altissimus. Next base: position 24,528,912 of record OX327698.1, on the reverse strand, counting down.
CAATGTTTGTTTTTTTGTTATAGGAGTTTTGAGTGAGTTCCTAAAACGAGAAGTCAAATTTGATCTCTCATTTTTTATTAACTTTTTACCTTTTATAAGAGTTGAGATTAAATGAATTATTATATATGTACTTATGGTAATAATCCGTATGATTTAAGTTATGATTTGGTAATTAAATCTGAATTTATTATTTTTCTGATGATGTTTATATAAATTTATATTATTAAAATTTAATTCTTTATTAAACGTATGTTCCATCTTTTTAAAACTAATGATGTTTATATAAATTTATATTATTAAAATTTAATTCTTTATTAAACGTATGTTCCATCTTTTTAAAATAAATGTAAAGTTCTAGCTCATTCGCATTCTTATAATATCCACTATCCGTTTGTAGTATTTATAGTTGATAGGTCTGAATTATTTGAAATGAATCATTTGTACTTATGAGAAAATAGCTGCGTTGTTGTGAGTTTTTTTTTATTGAAGTATATTCTAAACACTTAACACGAATTGGCTAACCCAATGAACGCGTGTGTATATATATATATATATATAAATTCACGTGGGATTTTTCAAAGTTTTTGCAATCTTAAAGATGGTATAAGATGGCTTCAAAGCCAAAATTTAGACCATAAATGTGACTTAGCTGGTAAGTGAAAACAATAATAGTCCACTACAAGTATAAAATGGAGAGGTGATGGGTCGTATTATATTGATTTATTTTGGAAGATGAAGAAGCAAGAGCAATTATAGGGGACCAAAAGTAGACAAAAATAGAGATAAAACAGAGATGGGTAAGTTTGATTGGTGCCCCCAAAACCACATGTAAACCAAAGAGAAAGTTGATGATTAGATTAATAAACGACGACTAAAACCAATAAAGAAAAGATGTAGGACTTGTCGTATGCTCCCAACCCTATAAATTTATGGACCCTTAATTAATTTTCCTCTAAATAAGACAAAGTAAGCATGATTATTTTTAGAACTCTGTTTGTTAAGCTATTATCAATGGCTTATATTATGAAATGATGAAAAGTTGAAACCTTTTTTTTCTTTTGGTTTGGATGTGTTGTGGGCATGTGACTTAAGGCACACTCAATAGTTATAATTGGTTTAAAAGTAACACTACACACCCACTAAGTGATTTTTATGTTTGTTTGTAGATAATATTAAGTTTAGGTCAGCTCATTTTTAAAGTGATTATAAGCTTAGGAGAATCATCTTCTTTTTCTTCTTCTTCTTCTTTTTTTTTTTTTGTGGATCCATAGCTTTTCACAACATTGCTTTTTTTTTTTTTTTTTTTTGCTTCTCCATTCCACTTCATATTATCCCCCACATAGTTTTCACAGAGAAGAAGTGTGAATTTGGGTCCTTCGAGTTTGATTTATATGTAGAGTTAGTCATACGTGACTTACAAATAAATGTGATATTTGTTTTTAAATATTCATAACACATTCTTTGGTCACATATGATATAATCGATAATTGGACAATAAGTGATAAAAAATTAAGTTAAATTAATATTTTAATTTAGTTATTTAATTTAAATTAATTTGTTTATTTTTTTAGATAAATTTGTATCTTAATAATATATAATTTTTTAAGTCCTATCAAATTTATTTCTCTTTTAATTATATAATTTTTTTATAATTTATTATAAAATTTATATGTACTCAAATATTTAGAGAATATAATATAATAATTTTCTTTTCTTTATATCTCTACAATAAATATATATATATATGTGGACAATATACTCTTCTGTTATATATATATTATGCTATTTGTCAATTGTCCGCGATCAAATATGTTTTATAATTACAAATTGGTTGGCACAAAATTTTCTTAGAACCCAAGATTCCAAGATTATTATTTATAACTTTCTTAGGAAAAAGAAAAGGCATTGGAAGAAACTTTTATGGGAAGCTAACCTAGCCACCATAGCTAGTAGCTTCCTTTAGGCACATGCTTGTTAATCAATTGGCGCACATTTAAGCAAGGAAGAATGCGCCCACAATGTTTAATGTTTAATAAAAGGGATAGAGATATTTTAGTTCCTTACTTCGATTTGATTGATAACTTTATTTTATTTAAATTAAAAATATTTAATTTTATTTTAATTCATTAATTTAAATAAAAAAAGACTATTTTAATTTAACTATATATATAATGTACACAAAAGGAGTTGTCGACTAGCCGACCAATTATCAATGATCAGTAATCAACGATGGTTGATTACTCAAAATTGATATTATGGCACTTAAAATTTTTTAACTTACATAATGTTAAATTTTTTTTTATCAACAAAGTATTAAAAATAAATAAAGATGTAACAGTTATCATAAAAACTATCATCGATGAGTGAAAATGTATCACCACTATCATTGAAGTCTTGGCAATGGCCAACTAGTGTTAAGTTACTCCCTTTCTATTATTTTTCATTTTCTAAAGTTAAATTCATTGTACAATTAAATAAAGAGCAAATAAACCATTTGAATTATAAAAAAAATATTATATTTAAATTAACACAAAAAAATAACAAATTAAAATTAAAATTAAATATTTTCAATTAAAAAGAATAAAGTTATTAAGTCAAACTCAAAATACTAAAGTGTTCCTATCCCTTGATAAAACACCTATCTTTCTTTCTGTATGAGCATGACAAATGCTAAATTGAAACACAGAGAATAGAAGCACATATAGACAAGCCGATGTGACAGCAGCGATCCACTTAACCAACCTCATTGACGAAAATTTCTTCTCCTCTAAGTTATTTCAAGTAGCCCCCTTTTAAGATTTCTTTTCAAACATCAATCAATTCCTCCATCATTCAAAAGCATCAAATTGTGATGGTCAAATAAGAAAAAGCATCCACTCCAAGTTGTTCAATAGTTTAATGTAAAGGCCCCGATGTAATAATCAGAAAGTAATTAACACTGTTCTCACACGGTTGTCTTGATAATCTGAAAACGAAGTAGTTACTACATGAGCAAATGGATCATTGGTTTTTCCTGTCAATGAAAAAGAAAAGAATCACTGTTCTTAGCCACTGTTAATCGGATGACTTATGCATCAATAAAATGCATCAACTTCGGTAAACAATTCTATACAGGATGTAGTTGCATTAACACGACTACAAGCAAACAGACTCATGAGCAATGACTATTTCTGCTACTGCAAGAATGTTCAAACTTCTTTGCCAACAAAAGCAAAGAGAGGCAGCGGACATTGACCGGGTTCTAAACGGCAGGCTGAGCTATGAGCCCTTCGTAAAGTTTCCTAATATATGAAAATAATCATATCCCAAAATAGCATATCATTCACTCAGGGAATCCATTTTAGCTTGCAACTGGAAGTTCTTAAGCAGGTGAAGGAGGCAAAGAAGGGCCGCCATGTCTGGGACGATATGGATATGGCGGAGTCAGCTTTGGAATGTAAGGCATGAGAGGAGTGCCATGTTCAATTGGTCTAGATGTTATGATACCAGAACTTGGAGTTGGATCAATCTGGCGGTAGTCCTCCAAGCTTATGTTGTCATTGTTAATTTTATTCTGAGTATTGCTTCTCTCCTGGACTCGGATAAAAACAAAGTAAGAAAGACAAATCTTTGAATTGACAGGCGTTTTGCCTACTACAAATAAATCCTTCTTCTAACTTCAAAGCAAACTAATGGAGCATATATACAAACAAAACTGGGCCAAAATTAAAAAGTGTACCGTCAATTCCCTGATCGAAGCTGTTGCTGCACCAGCACCACTATCCCCACTGATGAAGGAACTCGTATCTGGGCTCATTTCAAATATATGACATCATTTAAAGATAGAGACATGGTGAACTCAGTTTGCCAAATCAAAAGTTATGAATGCCATAATTAAGGCTCAAACTTGCAGATTATCAATTCCAAATATCATCTGTCATTGTCTCAAATAAACTAATCTGGGTTTAGATGCCAATTTGAAAATCAGCTTGGGCAGCTGGCTTCCCGGTTTTCACCATAGGCCATTTGGTTTAATGGAAAGACCAAATGAACTCAGAGAGGATAGATATATCATGTATCATATATGCTCTGATTATCATGATAATGCATGTATAATTTATTGAAATGTCGTGTAAAGATTGCTAGCATAATATATGGATTGTAATATGATAAAGTTGGTGATCACTAACACAAACACAGGCAGCGTGTTGCGTCAAGGACACTCTACTGGGCAATAAATAATCTATCAAGTATGAAGCCAGAAATATTATTCATGAACTAGAATAAGTTTTCTATATGTAGAAAGTTTGATCCCTACTCTCACTTGATTAAAGCTAAGGTAACATGGGCACTAGCTTCCTCAAATGTTGATCCCTATTTCAGGTTCTTACTTTCACAAGCTTAATTAGCATGAGCAAACTAATTCTTCTTTCAGGAAATCAAATCAAATTCCAAGTGTGGCATGTGAAACAGAAAGCAAAAGAGAATAATGAACAACAAAATACAAATGGTCTCTTATCATTTGAAAAGAAGCACGCTATTGAAGAGATGAAAATGGGAAAGTTCTGAGACTTACCAGGAGTAAAAGAACCACTGACGCTGAGGAACAAAAGGGCTGCCTCAGCCAGCGAGAACGAAACCCAGAACCCAGCCATTTTCATCTTTGGCACTCTTCTTGACACAAACCCAGATGGAAAACAAGAAAATGATGCTTATTTTTATTAACTTTGGATATGGCCCTATTGAAGCCACGTTAATGTGGGGTGAGAGAGAATTGATGATGCTCTTGTTTGAATAAACATAACATCAAGAGACGCGTGAAGAGCATTGAATTTCAATGTCGTGTAAAAGTGTACCGTCTGTAACTTAGAAGACGGTGAGAAGTTAATGGCAGATATAGCTAACGCTATGATTGGAAGCTGGACAGAGTTCATTTCCAAGATCTCTCCATCAAATTGGCATACTATTGGGCACATTGCGATTTACTTTTTATTTCTTTTCTAATCAAGTATTTGTTCAGCTCAAATCTCAAATAAATCATCTTCTTAAGGAGATCCTGAATTGAAACCAAACTTGCGGCCTCCCGATGATAGACAATTGGCATCAAATAACATTTTTGTGATGAAGAAATTGACGCTACAATGTGAATTTTCATAAGGAGGATGTTGGAATAAACTTACCGTAGTCAAAATAAGGAGTAATGCTATATGGAGAATATCAAGTAATTACTGGATAATAAAAATAATTTTCACGCACTTTGGTCCCTTTCACAGGCATTGTCGAATCATTAAGGTCCCTTCTCCTATTTCACTTCAGTTATGGCCAAGATTACCTTGCTTGCCTTGTTTGAATTGTCTACCTATGACTATCCCTTAACCCATAGGTCAACGAGATTAGATTTCTAACACATTCACAGTGAAGTCGTATCTCAGTGTCTCACTGACGATAGCTTAGACATTGAACATAATTGGAGCCATCAATAATCTAGAGATCATAAAACAAATTCTATCATAATTGAAGTTGTTATTCTTTAATCGTAGGGAAAATTATAAAAACTAGGCAATTTCCGTATATACCATCCTTCATATTGAATTTGAACAATTTTAATTGAAAGTAATTACATAGTGTATATTAACTATTTAACAATAAGGTAAATGCTCACAAATCCTTAGGCATAGGAACCTGTGCGTAAAAGCATTTCCTCAATTTGTGTATTTTCGTTGGCTTGGGCTTAAGATTCAATAATCTTTCCTAAAATAATGACAATGTCACTTGATAAAATAAATCAACTCGTTTAGAAGTTACTTGATAAAATAAAATCACTACAGCCATCGTGACACTTGCTACAAAGCTACCATTTTTCTGTCAGCGACAAACTTTAAATCCTTTAACGGAACTGCAGAAACAAAATTTTCAGAGGGTAAGTATCAACACAAAGGATAGACAGTATTAATAACTGCATGAATTATTTCTGAAGGTTTACCTTAATGAAACCAAACTCCTTGGCATTGCTACGGAAGAATATCATCATTTTGTTCATTAAAACTTTAAAAGGAATGATTAACTCACTCCATACTTAAAATAACTTGCAAATTTATAGATAATCCATTTTTCAATGTTATCCCACAATTAAAACAATCGGCCGAATCTTGTGAAACAATCTCTCTCTAAATGTGAAGGGAGGATATAACTTTCACCTGGTAGCAAACTGATAAACGAAATCCCAACCACATTCATTGTCTCGGCTGATCACTAGTTGGACAGTCCATAGTTCCGCATTAAAGTTTCAATATTCCTGCCTGCTAATTGATCTTGTAGTTTTAAGTATGAAATAGTAGTTGTTCCAGTTCTCTACCGAATTCCTCATCACCACCTTGTTTATTATTCTGCAGTTGTAGCTGTTGCTGTTGTGCTTCAGCAGGCTGCTGGTTCAGTCCAGTTTGTCGATAGAACACTTCTCTTTGGACATTCCAGTTATCAGCAATCTTGTCCCCTACATCTCCCATCAATTCCTTACCGTCTGCTATAAGCTTTACATTTTGGACATCCACCGCCTCACTGGCCTCTTTAACAAGAAAACAGATTGAAATACAAAGATCAGAAAATTGTTAAATAATTGACAAGACTGAAGAGAAGCTTTAATACAGTAGAATGAGGAATATTCAGATGAAACATATATGCATGACATACCTTCAATGGCTTGTTTCTTGGACTCTGCATATTCTATTGACATTTTCTTGAGTACATTAAGATCAACTTCCATACCCTGATTCAACTAGTGACACAAAAAGAATAAAGCTTATTGTCAAGGAACAGAGAAAAGGGGCTCCCCAAGAATGCCGTAGACTTCCCAACTCATGAGGAATGATTTAACTTACAATGTCCATGTGGAGAAAGTGCTCAATTCGAGAACTAGCAAATAACCTGTTAACCAAAATGAAGCTTACTGTAAGGAGCTGATACCGTGGAATCATGAAAAGATATGAAGAAAAAGAACAAACTAAAATTAATTTTTTGACACATAGTTCTCATATGCAAGTTGTACACGGGCATTCTGCAAGTCAGTTAGCTGGTTCACAGTCTCAGTAATAGAACCTTCATTTAAGTCCACAAATCCAAGTAGAAAAATGCACTTTTCTAGCATCCTTTTCACTAAAGCAGGTACAACTCTTACATCATTATCCTTTGCCTCAATAACAAGGTCTTTAAGGTTCTTCAGCTCTCTTATTAGTTAAGAGAACAAAACAGGTATGCCCTAATTATCAAAATAATTATATCTTGCTATCCTTATCATTGCTCATAGTCATTTGGAACCTATTACTCACAAATCACAAGTAGTATAGGACTAGGCTACCATTTATCCCAACAGAATGCAAATTGATAATTTAAATTAACTTGTCAAACAAAAGCCGTAGGAGTGTCATCATCTATCTTCCATAGACACAAAAAAGAGTCAACTTCATAGCTTAATGTTGTGATATTGTACCCTAAAATCATCATGGTAAAATACCGCAAAAATCAAGTGGGGACATACCAATAGAGAAATAGATTTTGACTGGGGTTTATATGGTTGAGTCTCGCAATAAAGGCAATAGAGTCCACCTAATCTACACGATAAAGATGCAGTAGAGAACCTGTGACCTGCATAAAGATTAAGCTTAGCACCATCAAAATGTAAAGATGATGTGGAAAAGGAATTTCTACAATGAAAAGATATTAACAAATGTGGTTATATTAACATCTTTATGGAACAATTCTCAAGCAAAAAAACTAGGTGCATATCAAATACAATTTGAGAATCAAATATATTAAAGCTTACAAATTGTATAAGCATACAAAGATAGCATAAAGAATGATAAATTGTATAAGCATGATAGATAGCATAAAGAAGCTTCATAAATGTTCAAGAACTTTCTGGAGAGCCACACTCTCTTCATATCAGCCAAAATTGTCAATTTGCTCTGCGATTCACAGAAGCTCCATGACTATTGGAACAATTGCTTTAAAAAAAAGGTATTAAAAATTAGAAAAAAAATATAAGCACCTGAACAAACTCATCTATAAGCTCATCAATGTCCTGCTTAAATGAAGAGGTCCATTGCTTTTAATAATAGTCCTTGAAGACAATATCTCTGTCAATAACGAAGAAAATTGCACTAAGTATAGAATTAAACAGAGGTTATGTACAAACTTATTCACTAACTTAAAAAGATTTGGTTCTTATTTATCATTTACAAACTTTTTAATTATCATTGCTATATAATTTCACTTGCACAACACAATAGAATATTCTGATGAATGTGGTTCTAAGACTACTCCAAAATGATGGGTGTTGGTTAGCAGCAGGTTCAATGGTAAAACCTAAGGGTTTGGATGTTGCTCAAATTCGTGCAGAGAGCGGTCTAGTTTATGTTTGACATAGAAATATATTCTTTTTTAAAAAATATTAAAAAAAGGACTACTCCAAAATGAAGCAAAAAATCCCCATTGAATAAGCAAATTCCTGAGACAAAACTCACTAATACGCAAACGTCTTCTTTCATTTTCTTTTTTACCACTTTCCAGCAAACAAACGGCACCATCCCACCAACTAAAATGACAAATGAACATACAATCCAAAGACATTCACATAACTAAATTACTAAATTCCACATACTAGTATCCAATAATAAAAAACGAAACAGACTGTAGCTATCAATCACTTAGCAAAGGGCATGAGCTTAACTTCATAACCTAATTACAGTGTTATTTAAACAAACCTCTAACTGTACAAAACAAGTTCTCAGCAACCAAAGCAATAAGTCAACAACGTCACGCACTGAAGCAAAGAGAGAAAAAAAAAACTCAGCAATTCAATGTTCTGGAAATGGTCTAACATTCAAATCAATAAATAAGAACACTAAATTCATCAAATTCACAGAATGAACTCACTGAAAATTAAATAAGACTAAACCGAACTCACAAAAATAACGAAATCCACCAAAACTTGGGGAAATGGCTAGGCCGTGTCCGCCGGCGACAGTCCAAGCGTCCGTCGAGCAGCGACCTGGGGATACAAAAAAGACGATAGAGGAAGAAACGGGAAGAAATTAAAAAAGAGAAAACTGAAGAATATGAAAATAGAGAGTAAAAAAAAAAAAACACACACACACACACACACTAGTAAAACAATCATTAACCGTCAAACCCGGCTAAAGGGCTTATCTGATACAAATAAAAAATAAAAAATAAAGGAGGAATTATGTGATCACTTTTTGCAAATCCATAGTTTATTTGATTTTAAAGCAAACAAGAAGAAAGCGTCTTTCCACTTCTGTCGTTCAAGAACAAGCACTTCGCCTAATTTTTTTTGAATCTCGGCTCGGGTTTTCCCCACTAACCAATTATGTTACGACCACTGAACAAACTTGGTTGACGAACATGGTTTATGCGCCGCTACAACTGGACGAGCCACGTCATTTGAATCAAGACAAGCCCAACAGACAAGGGAGTGGATTTCTGAAGCTAAACACAGATGTTGCAATTGACCGACATGCTGGCTTGCTAAGCTTGGGGGCAGTAATCCGAAACCATTTAGGTGTTGTCCAAGTGTCTTCCATTTCGAAAGTGATGTCCTTTGCAATTGCCGAAGCTATAGCTTTACTTCATGGCCTGACTGTCGCCCGCCAGAGGAATGTGTGCAGGATTGTGATTGAAACAGGTTGCCTCCAACTTGTGCAAGCAGTTCAAGCTTTGACGGTTCAGTTTCTTAGCTTGGGATGATATGGCTAAAGAAATTCATGATACAATTAAGGAATTTCCTTCTGTTCAACTTTGTCATGTCTCTAGAACAGCCAATGTTTTGGCGCATCTATTAGCAAAATTGGGCCTCAATGAACACAACAGAGCAATAGCCTGGACCATTGGAAATGAGCGTGTTAAATTGAAACAATTGAAATTCTGCAACATCATAATTTTTTTCATAGGCTATTGCAATATTATTTATATTTATATTTATATTTTTTGTCATTTGTTTTGGACAATCCTGATATAAAGTGTCTTTTTTTTTTTTTTATAACTAAAACACTTACTAAACTTATCTTTTGACTCTTTTTATTTTTTTTCTCTCTATTCACCACATTTCTCCTTACAATATAAATTATTATAATATTAATAAATTTTGATATTTTTCAACAAAACTTTCACGTATATCACTGTTAAAATTTTTTTGACATACAAAAATATATTTACGAAGTACTCATACTTATTTGATAAATAATTCAACAAGATAATTAATTTATTTTCGTCTTCTATTTTAATGTCAATCATCTCAAATCAATAATAATCTTTATTAAAAATATCAATGTAATTTTCAATTGAAGTTCTTTCAATTATGAACAACTAATATAACTTTATATATATATATATATAAATAATTTGTTAAGGACTTCGTCATATATAAATCATCAAGTTTATTCTAAAGACTAATTGCAATATTTTCTCTAGCCACTTCTCTTACTATTTCACTACTCAATGATAAAATATTGATATTGTAAGTTCTCTTATAAATGATTTCACAATCAAACTTGGATTTACATGTTGCGATCTTCTTCTCATTATTGGTTGTTCAAGGACAGAATTTGAAAGTGCTTCGTGCATTGAGTGAGCGTGTATATTTTAATTTTTAATTTACATATCACATGCATAAATATGCAGTAGAAAATAAATAAACATTTCATTAAGCTAATAAAATATTATAAAATTCACTTTTAAAACGTACTTTGTGTAGTTCTATTCTAAAATTTAGTAAAATCTTTTTAATTAGAATGATAATTTTTTATTCTCATCAAAATATTTATTTTATATTAAAAGTAATTCTTACTTATTTCTTTCTTTTTCTCTGCCCATGACTAACTATTAGCCTTTTAATAACTCTTACTATATTTCTTTACATTTCATTATCTTTACAAATGAATTGAGGCAAGGTATTTATAATCTCTTAAGCCGCTTAATGACTCAATTATATTGAATACAATGGCAAGTATGACAAATTTATATCATACTTCATAAATAGATTGGTGACATTTTAAAAAAAGTTGGCCGAATGTAAATGCAATTAGTCGCCAAAGATGGTTTTATTAAAGATATGTCGTGCTTAACATATAAGCATGACAATGCTTTTAATGGAAAAAGATCAATTTGAGGCATACAGCTCATGGTTATAAAATGTGCTAATGACCGTTTGCTATTTGAAGAATAATTCATGCTATTATTTGGAAATCAATTTACTTGCTCATTATATGTATTCACAATTCCACCTCTTATATGTATACATTAAGGTCGAATATTATCATTTTTTATTTGATAATTATTTATTAACACTTAATAATTAATTAGATTAATAAAATTATGCCACGTGTCGTCTTAATAAATTAATAGTATAATATATGATATCTAATAGAAAGATAAAGTAAAAAGTCCCACTTACGGAGATTTTGAACTTAATTCTTAAATTTTATGATCTCTCAAAAAGATTCTGAAATAATTGTAATTTTTTAAAAAAATTTCAGATTAAATTATTCAATACGATGCACTATTTTAGTGCACAATGAGGATACTTTATATAATGAAACTCTTTATATTCACACCTATTTTATCTTACGAAACTATTTCATAAGTTTATAAACGTTGTCCCACACACATATTATAAAAATAACAAAACAGCATGTTGAACCATACAAGTTGAGATTAATATATATATATATATATATTCGTATAATCCCTCCGTCATTTATATTTTAAAAGAGCGGAAAGATAGATCATCGCCGTCAAGTCTCTATATGTTCAACCGTATAACTTATCTCCAGATTCGTATTCTTATAAATAATATCTACAAATACTTTTGCAATATTATTTCTTACATGAGAATCATTTTTTTCGGGTGTATTGCTTATGCCTATAAGACTTTTAAAACACAATTTTAGAGCATATGGATATACTACTTACCCATATAAGTTGACGGATCCCATATCTACGCACCGAACTCCATAAGCATCGGACTATACCCAATGACACCGAGCAGGTCAAATCATGAAAGGTCTCTAATATGTGTGGAACCTAAGTATGATGAATCACTCACAAGCCCACCATAGTGTTCAGGTCAAGGGACCACGGATACTACTCAACTTGAAAGGACCATTTATCTTTATTGACGACTTTATGGAATGTCTATTGGAGGTCCTAATTGAGCCCGTTCAGTATCCAGTCCTCACTGAATACCTGCATGCTTATACGAGCTTCCATTAAGCTCATGATCAATTAAGAACAATCATTTGTACTATACTAATATAGACATACATTAATTTATATAAAAAGAATTCATCAACAGACTTGTATCGATAAAAATAGATTATGAACATAGGGTTTAAGAACATACTTGTATAATGATATTTTTTAACACTTATTACAACTTATTGCAACTATGTCATTACTAGCATACTCTTAAGTTTTTATCTCATTTAGACAAGGATTTAACTTTTTAGATTTATAACCTGCTAACTTTTAGCAGTGTTAACTCTTAGCATTATAACTCTCAGTACTGTTAACTCTTAGCTCTAATTTAAACTCCCTTAGACCATATCTAAGCTCTTTTAGATCATACAATGTCTAAAATATTACAAACATCTTACCATATATTGAATATTAATGATTTTATTCGAAATGTTTATTATATTAATATTAAATAATTAATATTTATACAATATTGAAATGGCACGTAAGCACCAATTCCAATAAAATCAACCTTTAACTCACCAGTAAAGGCATCATATTTACCTTTCATATATTAAAATCATTCTACCCATTAAACTTTTTTAACTTTATACTTGTGTGACACCATGGTCAAGTAACTTTGATACTGCTTGTTGAGATTTTTACGCACAAAAGACTTTACCTACAAGTATTCAAGAATTACAAAAGATCACATATAATGAATAAAAAAAAATAATTAATCACATACAAGACATAAGAATTTACATATTTTTACAAATTGGCTATGTCTATGATGGATCATGAGATATTACTTAGTGATTATCAATGAACCACTCGATGATCACAAAAATCACCCAAAAAATTATAATGAATACACAATAGAATAAACTCTTCAAATAATCTATATTATACTTTCTCGCACACTCAACATTAAGTGCCCCTATACAACATTCTTTCATGCACTCAGCGCTTAATAAGTTCTTTATTCGGTACTCTCTTTAATACCTTTAAAGTTTCCTTCAACATTTTTGTAATTTCTTTTTTTTTTTAGTGTAACTTTTGTGATTTTTTTTCATTCTATTAACCTCGTAAATTTCCACAACTCCAACAATTTATTATACTATTTTATTATTCACTACACATGTAAAAAAAATTAAAATATGTTTTGCAATTAAAAAAAAGGAAAAAATTGACGTAAAAAAGATAAAAAATATTTAAAGATAGCCACTATTAAAGGTAATAAATTTTTATAGGTAAAATCTATTTGACTAATCTTTATTAGTCAAAAAGACAATGAACAAATAAAATTACTTTTATTAATAATGAAATTGGAAACCAAATGATAGATAGTCTATGATTTTTCGCACCCTCCTCACAATGCGACCCTCCTTACGTGCAAGGCATGGTATGCGGCCCCTCTTTGCGCACAAGACATTTCACACCCTCCTCATCCACGAAACAAAGTGCGCAACCTTATCACTAAAATGCAAGCTCGACCTTCTTCTTCAATGTTTTTTGCTAAATTTTATTAATTTTCATTGCTTTCTAATTATTTTTAATTTATATTTTTTTAAATCTACTCATTTAAATTAATTTTAAAATATATTTTTAATTAAAATTTTAAATAATTTATGAGAGAGATGTAAAAATGATCCGGAAGTAAAATAATCCAAAAATTAAGTCTTCAACTAATAAAGTTTATAAATGTGCTAAAGGGTTAGAATATAATTTTACTTAAAAATTTGGTATTTTCAAAAAAAATTGAAAAGTTTGTGTTCAATTAATAATTATTTTTTTACATTAATTAATTATATAATTTATATAGACATTAAGATGTACGTATGCTATGTGAATTGGACCGCCACTGCTTGAGGAATACTAACAGTCGAGAGACTATAAACTGAAGACATTCTGAAGGAAGCACCGACAAACAATGGCTACGTCACTGACGCCGGTAAGACAACATACTTACAGATTGACAGAAACGTTATCGTTTTGTAAAATAACTGTTCGCTAGTTTCCAGTTGAAGTGATTTTGAATTTATTTGCTTGCTTTTAGGTAGAGGTTGAGGAGGATGAGATCATAACTATACTCGGAGCTGAATCGGGTTGGGTCGAAGCGCTGACCTCCTGTGATCACTTGGGTTCTTAATCCTCTGATCTCGCTCACATCCCAACTCCCGATACACCCTGTAACAGGTTTCCCAAACCCTCTAGAACACATAAATCTTATTTAGATTGTGATTGTGATTGTGATTGTGCTTGATTTTTGTTGAAAATCAGAAGAGTTTGTCAATGCTTACCATTTATTGCACAATTTGCATGTACAAGGTGCCAACACCCCAACGAAAACTGGCTGTGTCTGTGCTGAAAGGAAGTGCTTTGCAGCCGTTTTATCAACAAGCATATGCTTCAGCATTAACAGCAAACAAACCCTTTTGTTGCATTAAGTTATAGTTACGATTATTATTTTCTCTTTTTTTATATATTTTCTGTGCATGTTGTCATTTTGGGTTTAATGGGCGACATCTTCTGAAATCATGATGGAAGCACTTTCTGTTTTTGGAAAGCAGTGATCTGTCGGTTTGGTGTTTCATCTGTGATGCTTATTTAGATGCTCAAGTGATACCGCAACTGCGTCCTGTTTATGATACTGCTTACATACTGAAATTTGGGGAGGCACCCCCGTTTCGAACCGTTGAGTATCCCAAGGTTGAAGATGCGCAGACAGAGAGGATGGATATGACTTTGGCATTTGACATTTTTCACAGGGTTTTGTTTGCAATCGCCCCAATTTTAGACTTTAGATTTTAAATGTTGTGCTAAGGATGGCTGTAGTGTGGTACTTTGATTTGAACTGAATGGATGATTGTCCAATATCTGACTTCCTAATTCTAATGCAAAATGATCAAGTATTTCAAGTGTTTTTTTATTTGACTTTGGTGGATGCTTTGTCTGAGAGGTTAATTTTGTGTCATTTTCCCTGAGAGAAATGAAAAGTCAGCAATAGGTGAAAACCTGACGGCATAACTGGAAAATTTAGTCATTTTTGTTCTAGTCAATTATTATGCAAAATACGCATTGTGAATCAACAGGAAACATGTTATGGCTTTCATTCAACTCATCCTCAATATGTTCAATGCAAAAGCTAGAAGAAATCTTGTCAAAAGGGTAATCCACAATGAGAAAAATAAATGCTTTACCAATGGTTGACAGTGATACCGCAAGCAATCAATTAGATACCAACTCTAATTTTACGAGTCACGCTGGCGTGCTAGAAACAAGACTATTTTTGAAGGAGTTTGCAAGCACCCGAGGTTATTTTAGTTAATGCAGAAGCTACTTTTGGGACATACTTCCAAGCTCCAATATTCACCGGGGACAAACTTCAGGAGGGGTAGATTGTTATTCCCCAGAATTGGCAAACTCCTGCCAACTGGTTTAAACTTAATACTAATGCCGCAGTTGATGCTTCAAATAACTGACTGGTTTGGGCGCTGTGATCAAGAAGTCTAGAAGGGGAGCTAATGGTGGCTGCAGCAGATAATTCAAGGTATTCTGGTAGTGTAGAGCATGCTGAAGCAGAGGCTATCTGGTTTGGCGTGCAGTCAGCAAGAGGTGCTGACAAGCTGTGATTTACCTTACTTGTGGCAAGGGCGGCTCCGAGAAAGAGATATATTGGATTGTGTTGGATATTCAGGAACTTATTAAAGATAGAGGTGCTTTTTAATTTAATTTCACTCCCAGACTTTGTAATGTTGCTGCTCATAGGCTAGCTCTCAAAACCAAAAAGCATGTAGTTTAGCTGGAGGAATTCCCAGCTGATGTAACCTGTTATGCTGTTTCTGTTTAATGAAGTTATTAAAAAAATTGTCTAATTTTTGTGAATAATAAGTATAATTTTCCTCTGTACATCAAATAAATAAACTGAAGACAGTATTACTAGCACCGAGTGTTGAATCCCGTATTTTTTGTATTGAATACACAGCTACTTAAACATATCTACTCGCCAAAATTTGTAGTTCCCTGAAGATCACATGCGCGTTGCTCACATTCCAGCTTACCCCACCTTGCATCAACTCGTTCACAGGGGAACACCAATTTGCCAAGGCTGTTTGTATGACTCATATGTAAACAATAATATGTGATTCATTTGAAACAACGTGATATTCAACCGAAATCTGAATCAGCCAAAAGCAGAAACTTTAGTTACCTTCTGTTTACCACATTATGCACATGACATAGCCATTGAGAGAACTCATCATGAGATCCAACCTGCACGGGATTTGCCCTGCCAAAGTTGACCAGGAATACATCTATCAGTAAAGAAAAATATTGTATTCAACATCAAAGTTTTATTTCACCATCACCAATAAGGCGTGCAAGCCATCTAACCTAGTGTAATAATAATATAAGATGAACGGAATATCATAAAAGTTACAGTTTTAGGAACCAAGGAAAAATGTATTGTTTCATGTTAAAGATCAGATATTCTTCACTTTCTTTCTCTGACTTCTCCTAAGAAAGAAACAATTTGCAGGCCAGGGAATGCTAATTAAGTACTTGGTACTGACATTTACAGCACGCATGATTTAACTATGGCTTGGCTGTCAAAATAACTAATTTTCTATGTCTTGCGCTAAATTTGCAATGAGTTTACACAACACATACAAAGTTTGTTAGTTTAGGACGAAACAACTTGAATTACTTCTTTTGTAAATGTGAGGGGGGATAAAGATCTCTATCATTCACCATCAATCGGCAAAATAACTATGAATTTAAGCATCAAAAAGAAAATGGACTAGCATCTAGAAAAGGGAAAACCTCCACCAAATCAGTTGGAGTTGAAGAAATATTGTACCTTAGGACTTCCTTAAAGTGATCAGCACATTCTTTGCAAGGGTACATCCGAGATAATATTGCCATCTGCAAGCCAAAATGACCTAAGGTTAGGCTTTGTAGCCAATAAGGACAATGGGTTGCTTCTACCATAAAAAACAGTTTTAGGTTCCCAAATAGATGATTATTATTGTCAAAGTCTTCAAATTTAAAATACATACACACAGTGGATAAAGCTGGGTAATCAAGACCTAGAAAAAATAAACTTTCAGGTTCAGTGTTCAATTAAAAGAACCACACTTGTGAATGACCTTTCAGCATGAGAAGAAGTAGTATCTTACCAGTTCTTTTACATCCTTCTTTTGTTGCCTCGTTGGGTTTTCTGGATACTGAGAACAAGAAGCAGTCAAGAGATTCTTCTACTTTACACAATCAAGAGCATACTGCTTAACTGAAAAAGGACCATTATGTTGTAATTTGAGTGTTTCAAGGGGATTGAAGCTGTGTTATGAACTACTTTGCAGGACTAAACTAGAGTTGGGGTAGGATAAACTTCATTATAAATTTATAGCTATATAATGTAAGACAATGAAATGCATATAACATAGTATAAACTAATATTTTATGAGACAAGTAACGAGTAATGCCATTTTTGTCATTCGTCTAACAAGAAAGTGCTTTTAGAGGTCTATGCTTAAAAAAGAAAAAAAAAATACTTTTATGTTGTTAGTGATAGATCCACGTGCCAAGTTATAATGATGCGACTACAACACATAGACAATCCTAGAGTTTAGCACCAAACAATGCGTAGATAAAGATGAGTGGCAAGAGAAAAAAAAAGATCAAAAAGAAAAGAAATAGAAACCTAAATTCAGAGGCAGGATTCAAGAAAAGAAACAAAATTACCGAAGCAGTGGTAGTGGGACAACCTGAGCAGCAAGAGTGTGAAGAAAAGTCCAAGTGGCTCTTCCAAGCTCTTCTTTAGTTACGGGTGCAGCAGATGTTCCCTGAGAAATGGAAATAAAAGTTTGCTCAAGCATGCTAAACCTCTTCTGAAATTGCCCACGTGAGTACATACTTGACAAGATAATATATAAATCCCTAAAAATTATTGCGAGCTGAGATTAACAAATTTCTGCTGCATTTTGTTTCTTAGAATGTCATCACTTTATGAACACAAACAATGAACACCAAAATTGTCTTTGTTCATAATTTGGAAGTCATAATTGCCGCAGCTACTGCCTTTGAGAGCTAGAAAAGTTTAATCGACTTGTGAGTCGATTGTATCTTTTAGCTATACAACTTTGCGTATGAAAAAAAAAGGAAATATAAATCACCAATTTGCATATAAAATGAAGAACCTCATCCATCAATACATGTAAATTCAAAGAGAAATCTCCACTCGGGACTTTTCTCAAACAGTTAGTAACCATCAACTCCGTGCCATAGGAACAACCAAAAATAAAATAAATTAAACCCATAAGCTTAAAAATCCAATGTAGTGAGAATGGAGTGCGCATGTATTAATAGAAAAAACAGAGAGGCAAGTGGGAAAATCTATACCTTGAGTAGAATATGATGGGTAGAGTCAATGGTTGATGACGATGAAGGGTTGTTCTGATTTTTAAGGAAAGGACCGAGGGAAAGGAGAGGCTTTCCATTGGCGGGTGACGACGACGACGACGACGGTGAGTGGTGGCTAATGAAATTTGAGACGTGGGTTTGAACGCAATTTGTCACTTTTAGGAAGTTTT
The DNA here is from genome assembly GCA_946807835.1 of Ailanthus altissimus. Classification (NCBI taxonomy): domain Eukaryota; kingdom Viridiplantae; phylum Streptophyta; class Magnoliopsida; order Sapindales; family Simaroubaceae; genus Ailanthus; species Ailanthus altissimus. The sequence continues at coordinate 24,510,091 of OX327698.1, read as the reverse complement.
GAAAGAGTATCTGCAACGGGTGATTTTCGGCCATCTTCACTGGGATGGAAGTGGCGGGAAGAAGCGGCTTATACGCCCTTAATATTTCAACAATAGTCTCCTCAACCCAAATCGTTCAACACTTTTCAAAATATAGTTAATTGAATTAGTAAAATTTTTTGAAAGTGGTTTAAAAGAGGTTAGGCAAATTCAGCCTATACTAAAAGTTCAAAAATGTTTAATCTATTATTAATATAATAAAATTTTAGATTTTCCCAGTAACATATTGGTAACTATATATGTATATACCTTTTTTTTAAAAAAAATTTATTATTTCAAACTAGCTAAAAGTAGAACGGCAAAAGTTTTTAAGAGTAAAATTTTTTAACATCTTTAGAATAGAATTTCTCTAGGTGACAACTAAATTATAACAAAGAGTTAATTTAATTAAGTGATGAGCTACCATATTAGCGACTTGAAAGATAAAAAATACTTTAAACAAAACAAAAGAATCAAAATAATAATGAATATTTTTAACAACAAAATTTATTTTAAACCGGGTCAAGTGGTAGATAAAATGTACATAGCTTTCTTTTAAGTAAAATATAGATATACACATTCATATATATATATATATACTATTAATGTTTTATTTTATGAAAAAAAAAATTTAAGCAAGAGAGAAGAGAAATTATTGTTATCTTAATGAGATAGTAATGCGGATTCAAAAGTGCAAGAATTCCGAAATAAATTAAAATTGTATTAAATAGTTTGAGTCCATTTTACTTTTATTTTTTTAGTGCTTTATTAGTTTTTATTAATTATTGTTTAAATTGTATTCCTAATTTAGAAATAATTTTTTTGAGTAGTTTTCTTAGTTTTGTTTCAAGAAGTCATACTGATTTGAGCAGTTTTCTCAGTCTAGTTTTAAGTAGTTATAATATAAATAATTCTTATAAAAAGAGTTATAATTTACATAAACATCTTTTTTATGCAAAATCATTGTAAATTTACTTTATTTTTTATTTTAAATATTCTAAAATTAAAAGAAATATTAAATCCATCCCTTTGCTACCTCATCCATTGCATCAAGTAGCCTAGTTAATTAATAAAAAATATTGTCATCTCAAAAGATAGCCTAGTTAATTTATCTCTTAAGTAAAAGTAAGGGATTAATAGATCGTTTACTCCTTCCTTCAACTTAAATGATGTTTGTCTATAGAAAAAAAAAATGTTTGAGATGTATAAAAAGGAAAATAGTAATAATATATATATATTAAAAAATTTAAACAATATGAGAAATCTTATTTGTATGTATATATATATTAAAATATTTAAATGGAGATGAAAAATTATACTCATTAAAACACCAACTCTTATCTTTTATTTTTTTTTAAACTCAGATGCATTTCAAGTGCAAAATACAGTCATAATCAGTTAATATATTTTCTCACTAAGAGAAAATTGTGTTTACAACCTGTTTTAATCTCAAGTTGAAATAAATGAAGTCTATTAATATTTTTGAAATTGATTTCTCATTTTTTATTAAAAACTATATTTTTAAAAAAAAAACCTTAAGATATGGCAAAAATACTCTATCCACCTGCTAGTTTGCTAAAATTCAATTTTATTAAAATAGATTTAGTGAAGTTTGAAATAAATTGAAAATACGTTTAATATACAACATTAAAACTTATCATGAGTTAAATAAAATATTTATAGATACCCATTTTGAGTATCCACGTAAATTTTTTAGCCCATTAATTAAGAATATTGCTATTTTTTTTTTTTAACCAAATAAAGAGAACGAAAATGGTGAAAATGTATGCTTTTGTGCTAATTGGAACTTATCTTTTATATAATAAACTACTGTCTTTGCTAGATAAAATTAAACTTATTAAACATTTAATGTAAAATCTAGACTCATTTATTATCTTTTTTTTAATCATTTGGTGTCTAAATTATTGTTTAAATTTGGTATATTTAAATTATAGTATTGAAGTAAGATTCCATATCAATGTAGTTAGAAGTATAAGCTACAAATAAATAAGTTATTTTATTTGTAAATTTGACAAAAATCCGTATATATCATTTGCTATTACTTAGAAATATATTTTATAATTTTTATTTAAAACTAAAGTCTTTATTTTATATTTTATTAGATTTATAATTCGATTATACCTGCCAATAACTCATTATAAAATTTGATAATAAAACTTTAAATATAATTTTTAAAAAATTGATATTTTTTTTAAATACAAATATAAATTTATGATATATATTTCAAATTTGATCAATTGATCTATTACCATATTTTTTAAACTTTAAAAATAACAAATAAACAAACAGTATCATTGCGTTAGTATTTTAACATAGCGATCGAAAATGCACCAAGTTGTTTGTTTTAACAATAACACTAGTGCATCTCTTGATTTAAAGTAAAGAGTTTGAACTCTAATAAAAGTTATGATAATTTTAATTTCTTCACTTATTAGGAGCATTTGAGATTAGAGATTTAAAATTGATAATTATTAAGAGCATTTGAGAGTAGAGATTTAAAATTGAGATGTAATATTTATATTATTATCATTAATTGATATTTGAGATGTAATATTATATTTATTTAAAATTTAAAATTTTAAAATTGAAAATTTGAAATTGAAATTTAATATTTGTATAAAAAATATAAATTTAATAATATTATATTTATTTGAGATTTGAGATTTAAAATTGAAATATAATATTTATATATGAAAAAAAAACAGCGAGCGAGAATGAGTCATGGGCGAATCTTCAATCCGCACCGCAATTCAACAGGACGTGCCCGTATCTTAGGAACCATCTTTGCACTTCTATCCCCACGTGCACCAACAGCGCGTGCACAACAGACTCACATGTCAGCGCCTGATATTTTTCCCTCCAAGTCAAAAGCCAATAGAATCATATAAATCTTTTTGGGAAATATTTAAAAATAACCTAAATTTTAGGTTTATTATTTTTTAACCGCAAAACAATTTTTTTTTTTTAAATTTTTTCATAGCCAAAATTTTAACAGAAAAACAAAAATGCCTTCATAAACTTAATTTCATAATTTTCCTCACTCAGTTACCCTTACAACATTTTAAAATTTTATTATTTTAAAAAATAACTCAAAAAACAAACACTCATATTTTGTTTGAAAATTTAAAATACCAACTATCAAATAGTCAATGACATCGACTAAAATTAAAGCATCTTAAATTATTAATTATACTATTATGAAAAGTGAAAGTTTAAATTAGAAATGATAAAATTATAATTCTTAGAGAAAATTTGAGATTTTATACGAAAATAAAATTATATTATGGTTGAATTTTGAGTGTTTATAATAAAAAATAGAAAATATTGATATGAGAAGAGATTAATAGTCACTTTAGTGAAACCACTGCTAGAAAGCACAATTGTGTGGAATAATTGTGGCAATACAAATTAAAACATACAATGCTTATTTAATTTAATTTATTGAGTTACTTAATGAATTTAATTATTTAATTTATTCATTTTAATTTATTTAGTTAGTATACTTAATATATGTATTTAATGTATATAGAATTAATTTATTTCGTATATAAACACGTGTTGGACACATTACGCTTTTTGTCAAAAGAATATAATAATTAATACTAAAATAAATATAATAAGAAATTATAAAATAAACTGGAAAAAATAATTCAAAGAAAAAAGAAAAAATTAATTTAATATACTAAAAGAACAAATTAAAATTTATAAACTAAATAATTAAATTCAATAAACAAAAACTAAATAACTAAATAAAAATAAAAGAAATTAATTCAAATAAACTAATTAAATTATCTATATAAATTAATTAAATAATTATATATACATCAAATACATACTTTAAGTATATTAACTAAACAAATTCAAATTAATAAACTACATAATTAAATTCATTAAGTATACTCAATAATTAAATAAATTCAAAAATTAAATAAATATTAATTTTTTAATTTGTATTGCCTTTAATTATCCCACGCATCCCATAATCTAAAACAAAATAAAATTAAAATAAAAAATTATTCAAAAAAAAGAAGAAAAAATTATTTGCTACCCGCTCACGTCACAATTGTTGTATGAGGGTAGCAATGCTATTGCCTTCACGTAGCATCGTCTAGAATAGTTTGAGATTTTAGATGCAAATAAATTATATTGTAATTGAATTGATTTTTTTTTTTTTATTGTGTTTTTGCGCCATGAACGATCAAAAGAAGCGATTGTTTCTTTTCTTTTGCACTGAGTGGCAGTGCAATGCCTTCATGCGGTAGTTTCACAGCAATGAAAGCAACCACTGATCTTTTATCGTTTTAGTTTTTTTTAATATTTGTTTTTCATTATAAATAATCTAAGTTTTTATTTATGACACAAAAACACACTAAAAAAATAATTCAACTATAATATAATTTATTTTCATATAAAATATAAAGTTTTCTTCACAAATTATAACTTTATCATCTTTAATTTAAACTTTCAATTGCCATAATACATAGCTAATAATTTAACATCAATAATTTCAAATGCTTTAATTTTAATTGATGCCAATGATATTTAAGTGTTGGTGATCTAGATTTCAAATAAAATATGACTGTGTTGAAGAAAAATGATGGGATTTTTGGATGTTATAACGATAAAAAAATGAGAAAAATAAAAATAAAATTAAGATGTGATAAGAGTATTTTTTTTTAATCTATTTATTAAAATTTTAACTACAAAAAAACAGAGAAAGTTATTTTGTGGCTAAAAAAATAATAGGCCGAAGATTTGGGCCATTTTCGAAAATTTCCCAAATCTTTTTCAGCTTTGAGTACGCTTCACTTTCTGCAAAGAGCGAGTGTAGTAATGATAATGACTTTCAACATTCAACTCTGCCAACAATTCCTTTAGAGACCCTCTACGATGAGATTCTTTGGTTAAAAATCTGTTTTTTATTGAAAATAAAATAAAATTCAAGCTGGACCCTTTTGAGTGATTCTTCAAAACAGGTAGTTTCTTCAAACAGATTTATAATTCTTTTATGTAGTTTCTTCAAACAGATTTATAATTCAAATTTCCCATTCTTTTGTTTATTTTGCTTTGTGCGTGTCAAGAAAATAGTTGAACCCATCAAAATCTGATTTTTAGGAATAACACAGTTCACTTAATCCGTTCGAGAGGTTTTTTTTGGTCAAGTTTTGATATTTCTCTTTATTCACTCGGTGGATGGGAGAAGAGGGAATGACAAGTGATGTGAAAGAGAAAGCTGCTAAAACAAATCCAAAGCTAACTTTACTGCCTCTAATTGCTTTAATCTTTTATGAGGTCTCTGGGGGTCCTTTTGGCGTTGAGGATTCGGTGAAGGCAGGAGGTGGCCCTTTATTATCTTTGCTTGGTTTCTTGATATTCCCTTTGTTTTGGAGTATCCCGGAAGCTCTAGTCACAGCTGAGCTTGCAACAAGTTTCCCTGAAAATGGTGGCTATGTTATTTGGATATCTTCAGCCTTTGGTCCCTTCTGGGGATTCCAAGAAGGGTTTTGGAAATGGTTTAGTGGGGTTATGGACAATGCCCTTTACCCTGTTTTGTTCTTGGATTACTTGAAGCATTCAATTCCAATCTTTAACCGATTAATTGCTCGAATTCCTGCTCTTTTAGGTATTACAGTTTCATTAACATACTTGAATTATAGAGGTCTACACATTGTTGGTTTTTCAGCTGTTTCCCTAGCAGTCTTTTCACTTTTTCCGTTTGTGGTAATGGGAATTCTTTCAATTCCTCACATAAGGCCTCAAAGATGGCTAGTTGTAGATTTTAAGAAGGTGAATTGGAGGGGGTACTTCAATAGTATGTTCTGGAACTTGAACTACTGGGATAAGGCAAGTACTCTTGCCGGGGAGGTGGAAAATCCAAGTAAGACATTCCCAAAGGCGCTTCTTGGAGCTGTGGTTTTGGTGGTTTCTTCATATTTAATTCCACTTCTTGCTGGGACTGGGGCTTTAACATCTCCATCTGGTGAGTGGAGCGATGGTTATTTTGCAGAAGTTGGCTTATTGATTGGTGGGTTTTGGCTCAAATGGTGGGTTCAGGCAGCTGCTGCAATGTCTAATTTGGGGTTGTTTGAAGCAGAAATGAGTGGTGATGCCTTTCAACTTCTTGGGATGAGTGAGATGGGAATGCTGCCCGCTATATTTGCTTCAAGGTAAAGACTTTTCTTTACTTGTTCAATTCTATTGCTTTCTCCCTTTATGATTGAGTTAAACATCTGCATCTCTAGTAAACTAATCTCTTATGGGTTATTTTCATGTTCTTAAATGGAAAAAGGAAATTACATATAATGTAGTTAGTTATTTTTAAATATCAAAAAGAATATTTAATTAAAAGGAAACAAAACCTGTCATCTCTTATTTTTGTGTCTTGCAAACTGAAAAAGGAAACTACATTTGGCAACTCATTAACATAATTAGTTATATTTCAATACCAAGAAAAAACTTCACTCGTCTGGTTACTCCACAGACAATTGATGTTTTTCGTGCTTCTTTTGAGATCTACCATCAAGAAGTAATTGATCGGATTTGTATAAATGAAAATTTTCCAAAATGTTCATATAAATATTACTTAAGATGGTCATAATATGAGTTTGATTACATTTATTCTTCCATATAATTTCCTCTTAAATTCAAAACTGGATGAAGAATATTGAATGTGTAGTAAATTATCTTTCAAATGAGAAGGTTCATTGTCACAAGCGCCAACATTACTGTTATTTTGATTGCTTTCTGTAGATCGAAGTATGGCACTCCCACCATAAGCATTTTGTGTTCTGCTGCTGGAGTAATCTTCTTGTCATGGATGAGTTTTCAGGAAATTTTGGAATTTCTTAATTTCTTGTATGCTATAGGAATGCTTCTTGAGTTTGCAGCTTTTATTAAGTTAAGAGTAAAGAAGCCAGATCTTTGCAGACCTTATAAAGTTCCTTTGCAAACATTTGGAGTAACAATGCTTTGCCTGCCGCCTTCAGTGTTGCTTGTGCTTGTTATGTGCCTTGCTTCTCTAAGGACATTTGTAATAAGTGGTGCTATTATTATTCTCGGGTTCTTATTATATCCTGCTTTAGTTCATGCAAAGGATCGGAAATGGACACGTTTTGATACCGAACAACCACCAGAACCTTCGAGTGTCAATCGAGAAAGCCATTCAGTTGTATCAGAATTGTATCCAGGAGCAGATGAGGCTTCAGTCAGCCTTCTTCCAGATTTGTCATTTACAAAACCAGACCAGGAAGCCTCTGAAATTCTGTTGGAGGCAGTCTTGAAAACAGAGTAGATACTTATTATAAATACACCTTGTACTGAATTATCATGATTACAGAGAAGCCTTCACCATGATGTAGCAAAGAGAATCTAATCCGAACTTGACCTTCACAGGATTACTGATTTATAGAAATGTACATTAGTCTCGGTAGCTTTGCAGTTGTTGGTTATCAAAATGTTGAATAAATATGTTATTTATATGCAGAGACTTTAAATACATAGAATTTTGTCTCTGGCAGTTCAGATTTGAGATGCTGCAACTATGTTGTTTGTCTGGTTCTTTATAGCTGAAAGTAGGTTTTGCGTGATCATTTTCAGGGAGATGATTTCTAGTCCAATTCAATAGCATTTTAATGAAATCGTCTTAATTTAGGGGAGAGAAACAAAGTATTTATTCTAGGTTTTGTAATTTGCTTTCCAAGAAAATGAAAGAAAGCACAAGAAAGTGAGCCAAACAGATTTAACAAAAGAACTCTAGAGTTTTTAGAGAATGAAGAGTAAAATTGTACTTCAATCTATGATTAATCAAAGGTTATGCAAAGTATTTAGTCACAATTACAAGGAAAGAGTTTTGGTGGGAAAACTAAAAAGTTGTAACTACTCTCTAACAAACTTTGTTATTAATTACAATTATTTAATAAATAATTAAATCCACATCGGCTATATTCATCAATCATTCTTCAAATGATCATATCTTTGATCAGAAGCTGCTTCTGTATCTTTCTTTTCATGCTGTTGCTGCTACTGCAGCTTATCTTTACTGCACATTTTATACCCTGTGAGCCTTGCATTTTCGTTTGCACTTCTATTTTCAACCCCGTCTAGCTTAACTGTTGAGGAATAACATTGAGCTTGAAGGTGAGCTCTCTGAATTTGGCAATCGATAGTGCTTTTGTAAAAACATCTGCAACTTGATTTTTTGATGGAATATATCTGATTTCAACTTCTTTGTTTAAGATTTTGTCTTTGACAAAATGCACTTGGTCTTCTTATGGAAAACGAGATTTGCTACCAACATCGCTGCCCCTTGGTTATCACACCATACTATGGGCACCGAGGTAAGTTAAATATGTAATTCAGAAAACAAAGATCTTAACCAAAACAATTCAACTGTGACTTGTGCCAATGTCTTATATTTAGATTCTATATTAAACCTAGCAACCACTCTTTGTTTCTTTGAACTACATGAAACCAAATTATTTGTAAAGTACACACAGTATCCACTAAATGATTTTTAGCATAAATATTACAAATCCAGTCAGCATTACTGAAGGCTATTAAGTTTAAGGATTCTTCAGATTTAAAGATCAATACATGATCTTTAGTTCCTTGCAAGCACCCGAGAATTCTTTTACAATATTGCCATTGTTATTTTGATGAGGCTATCAAGAATTGACTGAGTTTGTTGACAGAGAAAGAAATCTCTAGTCTTGTTAATGTAATATACTGAAGTATACCAATTATACTTCTATAAATAGTTATATCAACAAACTTATCCTACTCTTTTTTAGACAATTTAAGGCTCGTGCTTATAAGAGTTAGACTATTAATAACTAACGCATATTGGTTTTCTTATAAAGATTATTAATGTATTTGGTTTGACAATGATGTAGGCTTTTTTTTTTCTAGTTACTTCAATTCCCAAGAAGTAACTTAGTTCTCCCAACTCCTTTAAAGCAAAGTATTGTAGTTGATTTAGAACCTTTTGTACTTCTATATCGTCATCACTTGTAGCAATAATATCATCGACATAAACCAATATTATTGTCACTCTTGTTGTTTGTTTTTTTATGTTAGGGTCAGTGCTTACGTGTCATCCCTTAATGTACATATACTTATATATTTATATAAGTGTACATTTTCATTAAATCGCCAATACCCATTTATATGGTATTATGCATGTAACGTTGCAGACATTGTAAATCTAAAAGAGTTCGGATCATATTTAAAGGAGTTTAGATAAAGACTTTATAGTTAGCCACACTGAGAGATATAAATGCTAAATATTAGCACAGTTAAGTGTTAGCTAATTATAATACTTAGCAGATCCAAGAGTTGGAGCCTTGTCTGTAATGGGACATAGACTTGGGAGTATACTAGTAACTGCATAGTTGCAAGAGTTGCAATCGGGTGCTAGAAAATGCTAGTTGCGCAAGTATGTTCTCAAATATTTGTTCCTGATCTATTTCTGCCAATGCTGGTCTGTTTGTGGATACTTTTAATATATATTAGCATATGTCATACCTATAGGGTATAGATGATCGTTCCTAGTCGACTGTGAGCTTGGAGCTCGTATTGACATATGAGTATCTAGTTAGGACTAGATATGGGACAGACTCACGAGGGCCTTCGATAAACATCCTATATATGTCATCAACGGAGGGTCATCTCGAGTTGAGTAGTATACGTGGTCCTTTGACCTGAGTGCCATGGTAGGCTTGTAAGTGATCTACCATACTTTGGTTCCACGCATGTCACAGACCTTTCATGGTGTGACCGATGGGTGTAACTGGGTATAGTTTGATGCTTATGGAGTTCGGTGTGTACAGATATGGGATCTGTCAGCTAGTATAGGGAGTTTGATATCCAGATGTTTCGAGACTGTATCTAAAAAAATCTTGTGGCCACAAGTATCAATCCCGAGAAAGAGTTCCGTCAGGATAGAACAATATGAAAAAAGAGTTTGTGCATATTGTTTAGTGAGATATAAGTCTAGAGATAAGATATAGATGAGTAAAAAGGGATTTGACGGTGATAATCTATATCCCCGCACATCCAAGATATCATGACAGAAGGACTATACGTATGCGTTGTAACCTCAACTTGCATGGTTTAACGCGCTGATTTGTATATCTGCGACGTGTGCGTGGGGCATTGCTCACGGACTCATAGAATAGTTCCATTTAATGAATTGGGCATAGGACCGAGGGAGTCCCGCGATATGGAGTGTACTCGTTGTGCACTGAGGCAGCGTGCCAGATTAAATTGTTTAATCCAGCAATATTCAGCACTACCACGGGAATGTGTGCATGTCTGTATTTAAGTGTTAAATACAACAATTAGTTAATAATTATTATTTACTAATTGTATTATGACACATGGCGTATTGTGGACTCTCAGTTGAGTTTACCCAAATGTGAGATTTAGTGGAACCCACTAAAGAATAAACTTGATAACTATTCATGATGGGTAAAATGGTCATTTTTCAATTTGATTATTTGATGATTAAATAATCAAAATATATATTTTTTATATTATATAATATAATATATTATTATTTATAATATATATATATATATATATAGAGAGAGAGAGAGAGAGAGAAGGAATTTTTGGCCATTTTGGCCAAGAGAAAGAAAAAAAGGAAATAGAGAGGAGAAGAAGAAGAAGAAGAAGAAGAAAGAAAGAAATGAAAAAAAATAGGGAAAAATATAATTGTTTCATTTTTCTTTATGATTCCATTTGAAGTAATAGTAGATTGCTTTTTAATTTTTTATTTCTTATCCTTTTGGAGAAAAGGATATAAACACACACCCGACCATTTTGGGGATTAAGAGTTAATCTCAGACTGAATCGGGCTGCTACTTTAGTTCACCAAGCCCACCGAGTTGGTGACTAGAACTGTACATGAGTTTGTCTCCATGTGGACTCTAGGAATATATGTGTATAACATTACACGTTGAAGTGAATTCTTACCTTTCTAATATATTAATGTGATTAATATATTTATTTATTATGTTTATTGCATGTTTCACGCTTTCGTTGGATTTAAATTCGTATATAATACATATTTAGGTAATAGACACAATTATACATGCATACACCCATACATATATTAGATCCAACACTTTATAAATGCTGATGCATCTAATTTTGCCTTATTAAACGCCCATCTAACAAGTGTTGTTTTTAGCTTTTCATACCATGCTCTAGGTATATGCTTAAGGCCATACAAAGCTTTCTGCAATTTGCATACAAATCTCTCCTTCTCTTTAATCATAAAACCTTCTAGTTGAGCTATATTTAGTCTCTAGCAAATCACCATTAAGAAAAGTATTATTACATCCACTTGTCTTAGCTTCCATTCTTCGGTTATAGCCAAACTCAAAATCACTCTCACAGTACTTGCCTTAACTATTGGACTGAAAGTTTCTATGAAATTATTCCCTGGTGTTTGATTATAACCCTTTGCTACCAACATTGCTTTATATCTTGCTATACTACCATCTAGATTCCTCTTGATTTTGAACACCCATTTATTGCCTACTAACTTGAATTTTGACTCAAATGGCACAAAATTCTAAGTTTTGTTTCTCATGAGTGTTTGATACTCACCATTCATTGAACCATTTTTAGTGCTTTTGAGGTTGTTGTTGGTGTGAATTCAAGATCTCCTTCAACCTTTGCTAAAAGATATTTGGCCTATAAATGTCTACCTTTGATTTGGTTATCATTGGATGTAGATTAACAATAATGTTCTCTGATATTGGTACTGTACTAGGTTGATTTGACGTAAGTGTTTATGTTTCTATATTTAAGGTAGGTTGTTGGGCTATCTCAGGTGTTGTTTGTGTATGTGTTTGTGAACTGGTTATAGGTATTTGTATTGACTGATTTGTATGAAATTATTAAACTTTTGGAAATGCTGAATCAGATACTATACCAGCTTTATAAGTAACATTAAACTTTTAAATAAACGGAAATGATACTTGCAATATAGGACAAGAATAATAATTATTATTAACTGTTTCTTTTATGTCTGTATTAGTAAATGACTGATCAATCCTGAAAGGAAATTCAGTTTCATTAAACGCAACATGACTTGCAATATAAATCTTACCATTTAAAGTCATACATTGATATCCCTTGTGTTTCTTACTATATCCTATAAACACACACTTTTCTATGTGAAAATATAATTTGTGTTTGTTGTAAGGGCCGTAGGTAGGGATAACATTCGCATCCAAAGACTTTCATAAAGGAATAATATGGTTTTTGTGAAAATAACAACTCAAAGTTTGATTTGAAATTTAAAACATATAAGGGAATTCTGTTTATAAGAAAAGTTATTGTATTGAAGGTATACCACTAATATTTTAGTGGCATTTTGCTTTGTGTGTAGAGTTAACCTATTTTCAGTGATATGCCTATGTTTTCTTTCCACCTTACCATTTTGATGGTGAGTGTAAGGACAAGAAAATCTGTGTTATATTCATTTTTCTTCTAAATACTTATTCAAACTCCTAAACTCTCCCCCATAGTTTGACTGTACCACTTTGATTTTTTTTTGTTTAGTCTTTTAATTGTGTTTGAAAAGATTGAAACACATTTAGTACCTATGCTTTTTATGTTAAAGGGTATATCTAAGTAAATCTACTAAAGTCATCAAACCATACTAACATAATATCTATATCCATCTCATGATAACTGACTTGCAGGGCCTCGCACATTAGTATGTATAACTTCTAAAGGCATTTTGGTTTTTATTTCAGAGTATCCAAAATGTAGTTTATGATTTTTTTTTCAAGTTGACATATTGAACAGAAGAAATGTGACTATTTTTCATTCACTGTATACATATTACACTTTGCTACAATGTGCTTTAGTACATCTTTATTAGGATGACCAAATCTCATATGCAATACATCAATGAACTTTGTTTTATCACTAAGAATATTTACATAAGGCAATTAACTGATCATATTAGAACCGTAACCATTTTCTAACTTATTTATACTATAATCAGCAAACAAGGTGATTTTGGCTTGACATGAGTTATGAAATGAAGACTTGGTCTGGGAAGTTTTATTTATGAAAGTGAATCCATGAGACTTTAAAGAGATAAACTGATAAAGTCCTTCTCTAATAAGTCCTTAAAGAAGAACATTCCCATTCACATCATTGACAACACAATTTTTTTTATTAAATTCAACAATCAAATTATGGTTAGATGTTAATTTGAGATACTTAAAAGGTTCTTGTCATTTCAGGTACAAATAAAACTTGTTGTAGGTTAAGATGTTGTGAATTGAGTATTTGTAATGTACTGGTATCAATACTTAAAATTTGTAAAACTCTATACTCTGCTCTGGTGGCCATGTTGTTTTTGCTATTTGTCACATGGTTAATAGCTCCACTATCCATATACCATCCAAGATCTTTATTGATAGCTTCATGAGCTGGTGCTGCTATGTAGGCTGTTGCCTGATTGTTCTGTCCATTACTCTGCACTTGTGCTTGTGGTGCAAGAGGCTTAAATTTCTCATTAAATCTATTCAAGCACTTGAGAGCACCATGGCCTTGTTTAAAGTAGATTTGGCAGATTATCTTGGAGTTATTATGACCATTATAGTTTTGCTTGCCTATTCCTTTTCCCTTAAAGGCATCTTGATTATATTGATTGTTATAATAATTTTGTCCACCAAAATTTTGATTCCCATTGTTCTTATTATCCAAGTTTCCTTTGTACTTTGGTTTATAACTAGCAGTAGCTATATTGGCTGTCATTCCAATATTCATATTAGATCCTGAATTTGACAGTTCAAGTCTGCTTTCTCGACTTAAAAGTATTACATAAATCTTTGTCAATAATAGCTCATTACTCTTTATAGACACAAGTAAAACCACAAGATCAGAATCTGATCAGAATCCAACAAGTAGATATGTTACTAGATCTTGATATGGTACAGGTTTATCAGCAATAGCAAGACTATCTCTTAATCCTTTAACTTTGAGATAGTAGTTATTCATACTCATGGATCCTTTTTTAATAGTTTATAATTAAGATCTTAGCTGAGTTATTGACTTCCATATATGTGATTGATGTGTTTCTAAACTTCATGTTAGGTCTTATAGTGAATGATAGAACTCAGTACAAACTCAGACATAGATGAGAATAGCCAACTCATCAAGATCGAGTCTTGTTTCCTTTAGAGACTATAATGAGGATTTACATTAGGTAATAATTCGGGATCTAAACTTGAAGAGACTATAAACTGAATCGAACATGGTTTCTCACATGTTAGTAACTCTTCTAAATTGTTTTCTCTTATTGAAACAAGAATTTGAGACTTCCAAAACAGATAATTGTTGCTATCGAGCTTTACAGGATTTGTAAAAGTGAAGCCACTGCTTTGATTCAAATTTAGTGAATTCAACTGATGATTTAGATTCAAAGGAGCTGTATGATCAGTATTAGAGGAACTTGTCATTGCTTTGATATCAAGAAACAAAGTATTTATTCTAGGTTTTGTATTTTACTTTCTGAGAAAATGGCAAAAAAAGCATAAGAAAGTAAGCCAAATAGATTTAACAAAAGAAATATGGAGTGTTTAGAAAATGATGAGTAAAATTGTATTTCAATCTATGATTAATCAAAGGCTTTACAAAGTATTTATAGTCACAATTATGAGGTAAGAGTTTTGGCGGGAAAACTAAAAAGTTGTAATTAACTCTCTAACAAACTCTGTTATTAATTACAATTATTTAATAAATAATTAAATCCACGTTAGCAATATTTATCAATAATTCTTCAGATGATCATCTCTTATATCTTTGATCAGAAGTTGCTTCTGTATTTTTCTTTTCATATTACTGCAGCCGCTTATCTTTACTGCACATTTTATACCCTGTGAGCCCTGCATTTGCACCTGCACTTCTATTTTCATGGAGCAATATTTTCAAGCCATGTGCTTCATTGTTACAATGACCTTGTACACTTAGTTTCTTATATCAGGTAAAACATCTTCACTCTCCGTGATATTTAAATCAATTGCATACCTTTGTTGGGGAAAATAATCACAAGATGAATTAGTTTAATTTTCCCAAAAGTAATAAAACATAGTTCCAGAAGATGTAGCAGAAGGAAAAAAAAAAGACTGTATGTATAATGCATTCTTTATTAACCCTGAATTTTGAACATTGCCTTTCTGTTTTGTAGATCATGAAATTTTTAATAAATAGACAGATTAAAGGTTACAAGGAACAACAAAACTTTATTGTTAATTATAAGAATTATCAAAGATATTTTAAAATATTATATCTCTTATGGAAGAGAAATAACACATTCTAAAGATTTATATATAATTTGTGGTAATTAGGGAAGTCCAAAAAATCTCACAGGCACGAGAATAGGTTAGATCAAGCCTAATTTAAGAAAATATTGTGAAAACTAGTTAATTGAGCACCCAAATTTTATTACTATATATGTGTTAAGATAGGATAACTATCCTTGGCAAAGAACAAGATAACTGCCACAGTGACTTTTGACAAATAGTTTGAACAGTTTTTGGACTTGAATAGGATTAAATTTAAATTCATATTCTTTAACATTGCAATTATAAGACATTGTACGCTAAGATTGGATAATTGTCCTAATGACCGTTGACAAAAAAATTTGGCTGTTTGAAGAGCAACAGTTTTTGTGTTTGAATGGGATTAAATTAAAATTCAAATTATTTAACATTTAATTATAAGACATTTTGCGATAAGATAGAAAAACTGTTGTAGTGACTGTTGGCAAAGAACTAGATAACTATCCAATTGTTGGCAAAGAATTGGTTGATGTCTAAATAATAACTACGAGTGACAATTTTAATGACTATTGGTAAGGAGCAATATAACTATCCTAGTGACTATTGGCCAAGATTTGGTGGCTGTTTGAATAGCAACCATGAGCAACAGTAGGGATGGTTGCAGACTAAATTTGAGACGGATATCCTTTAAACTTGTATATACATCCGTTTTAAAAATAAAATATTAAATTTTTTTTAAATTTATTACAAATTTGAAGTTTTAATATTAAACTCACTCTAATAAGTATGTACTCATTACCAAATTTGTAACGGATTATCCACAAATTTTAAACGGGTATGATAATAAATACATAATGCTTAGCACACATGCTAGAATCGAATGCTAAAAGAATGCAATATTGTCCGCCTAACGCGCTTAGTAAGCGTGCTAGAAACGCACGCTAAGTGCGTAGCGTTGTGCGCCTAGCACTTAACACGCGTGCTAGGAGTGCATACTAAGCGCGCAACACTTAGCACGCATGTTAGAAGCCATGTTAAGTACCCAATGTTGCATGCTTGACACTCATACTAAGAGCGCATGCTAAACGTGCAACGTTGCGTGCTTAGTGTTTAGTATGCATGCTAGGAGTCCATGTTAAATGTGTAATGTGCACTTCTAGCACACATGCAAGATGCAACACACAACCTTTTTTTTCTCTATTTGTATCAAATGTAATATCCACAAATACCTGTTGCCTATATTTGTAGATTTTTTTACAAAATTTATAACCGCCCCAAATCTGTTGTAGATATTAATTTTATATACCAAACTTACTTTAAACGTATCAAATCCTTTATAATATGTTCATATTTTAATATATTTATACATAATTTTATCATCCCTAAGTCTTAAATAGAAGGCATGTCAAAGTCATAACAAACATCATTTTTCCTTAAGAATTGGTAGCTATCTCAATAATAACTATGAGTAATAATAGTCTTAGTAACTATTGGTAAGAGTTTGATAGTTGTTTAAACAACAACCATTAGCAAGCGTGTTAGAAGCGTACGCTAAGTGTGTAGCATTGTGTGCCTAACACTTAGCACGCGTGTTAAAAGTCATGCTAAGTACCCAATGTTACATGCTTGACGCTCGTATTAGGAGCACATGCTAAGTGTGCAACGTTGCATACCTAGTACTTAGTATGCATGCTAGGAGCCCATGTTAAGTGCGTAACGTGCACTTCTAGCATGTATACAAGACGTAGCACACTACTTTTTTTTCTCTATTTTTATTAAATGTAATATCCATAGATACCCGTTACTTATATTTATAGATTTTTTTTTGCCAAATATGTAATTGCCCCAAATCTGTTGTAAGTATTAATTTTATATACCAAATTTACTTTAAACGTTATCAAATCCTTTTTAATATGTGCATGTTTTCATAGATTTACACGTAATTTTACCCCTTAAGTCTTAGATAAAAAGGCATGTCAAAGTCATAATAAACATCATTTTTCCTTAAGAATTGGTAGCTGTCTGAATAATAACTATGAGTAATAATAGTCTAGACTATTGGTAAGAGTTTGATAGTTGATTGAATAACAACCATTATCCTATAGATAATGGCCTGTCAGAGTCATAACAGACCTCGTTTTTCTTTTAATCTTTTCTTAATAATTGCTCTGTCGAACTACACTCTCCAGATTAATAAACTTGTCCTTATTTGTTGCAGGCTGTCTTGCAACAAGCAATTTCAATCATTAAATTTTGAAGATTATACTATTATCAATTCGTTTGCACCGAAAATATAATTCCTGAGAGGGCAGATATAGAATTAAGGATGATGCTTAAAACACATTGACTGTTGTAGTTCAATCTCTATTTATGCATCTAATGTTCTTCTTTTTACAACATCAATAACATAATCCCATTAATTATGATTTCTAGTTAAGATAACTACTTCCATACCTGTGAAATTGTAGCTGACAGATGTCTGTTCTCATGGTTTTCTATATATAAAGGCTAACCGAAACGAGTTTGTTAGAAACATGTGAATCTAAAGGTTCCGTAGGCTTGAATCAACGAATGTCTTCATCTGTACAGCTTTCATTCTTGCTAAGTTTGTACAATCTGGACAGAAGGTTCCAGTTGAGAATATTTATATATATATATATATATATATATATATGGCGAAACAGGTTACTATTTCACCTCCAAAATCAACATGGCTTCTTCAAAACAAACAATGGTAACATTAATATTGCTTGTGCTCTTCTTTTTTGAAATGGTTTCTGCGGATCCAGAAATAGTCCTTGACTTTTCTCCCACCTTTATTGTGTACACAAATGGAAAAGTAGAGGGGTTGATGAGCGATAATAAGGAAAATGTTGCTGCAGGTCTTGATAACACAACCAATGTTGAATCCAAAGATGTTGTGTATTCAGATAGTTATAATCTATCTGCCAGGATTTACATTCCAAAAGACAACTTAAACAAAAACGAGGAACTTCCCCTTCTAGTTTATTTCCATGGTGGAGCTTTTATGTTCGGAAGCCCCTTCACCAAGCTCTACCATACTTGCGTCAACTCCTTGGTCTCTGAAGCTAAAGTCATTGCAGTCTCAGTTGATTATAGAAAAGCACGGATGCATCCTGTCCCTAGTGCACATCAGGATTCGTGGACCGCGCTCAAATGGGTTGCTTCCCACGTAAATGGGAAAGGGCCTGAACATTGGCTAAACACTTATGCTGATTTTCAGAAAGTATTTTTATCAGGAGACAGTGCTGGAGCTAATATAGCACACCACATGGGCATAAAGCATGGCCAAGAAAGACTTGAAGGTGTTAACATTGATGGTATTATTTCATTTTTTCCATTTTTTTGGGGCAGAGCACCTGTTCTTAGTGAGACACGTTTTCCAATAACAAGAAATGCAGTTGATAGCTTATGGAAATATGTTTGTCCGAACACGACAAGCTCCGATGATCCCTGGATTAATCCGGCATTTGATCCAAGCCTACGGAGCTTGGGGTGCAGCAGGGTGCTGGTTGTAGTTGGTGAAAAGGATGTGCTAAGATGTAGAGGATTGTACTATGTCCAAAAATTGAAGGAGAGTGGGTGGAATGGCCAAACAGAGATTTTAGACATTGAAAAAGAGAATCATGTGTTTCATTTAGTCAAGCCCACAAGTGCAAATGCTACAATGATGCTCAATAGAACTTCCTCTTTCATCCATCATCTGGATAATTTTAGGGCCTGAACATGGCGTGGCCTGGAGTTGCTCTCATCTAGGGTTTGTAATATCTCAAGGCAAACTCCTAGTCAAGAGAGTAGATGTCAAAGTTGAAATTACATATATATTTGAAGGATGACATTATAAATAACCACAAAAAGAAAATTTGTGAGGACCGAGGGGGGTCAGGCCACCTCCAAGCCTTGTGGTAGCTCTGCCTTCGTTCTTTTGTTAATACTCAAATAATATATATATATAGATTCTTTCATTTACGCTGCTTAATGGCAGAAAGCAGGCATGTATAACTCTGGGGTCATTTAATTTCCAGGGCAATTGGCTTCTTGTGCGTCGGATCAATTCACTGGCATTACAATTAATGCAATTTTCTTGATTTGAGGAGCATGAGTTTGGAGCTCAGCTTTACAGAAACTCCTGCCATTAATTAGTTTCTTATGTCAGTTGTGGATCATTATTCATCACACTGCAAATAATATATGTAATCTTGGATGCAAGTATTTGTTCCCGAAAAACGCAGCTATCACATAGAATGGTTTTGTTTTATGAAAATTTACGGATCACAATTCTTCAAAGGATAACCGGTGCAGAAATGGATATTAGATGTCATTTTAAAAATAATATTAGATGTTATTTTAGCATATGTCGAATAAATCTTAAAAAGATATTAAACGTTATAAATAACAAGTTTGTTTATATTAATAACTCTTTTAATTTTAAATTTTAATTAGTAAATAAAAATAAACCTTAATAATTAAATAAATTAATTTTTTTTAAAATTGTGACACTAATAGAAATAATTAACTCTATTAAAATTAAAATATTAAATTAAATTCTAATAATAATTTTTAAAACAATATACCTAGTTTTTGTCCTACGTTACATTTTCAAAGATGATTTTTAATTCAATTCAATAACATTTTAATGCAATAGAGGAGCAAAATTTACGAGCCATATATTTCATGAAATAATCACCATACATTATAGAGAATAAATTCTAATGTTAAAAGTAAGAAGTATTGAGACCATAACCCATATTTGTGAAGTTGTGGCTGACACAAATTAGTTGTTATTGCTTTCTAAATATAGAGGCTATTACATATTGTTGGCATAATTTCTTTTTGTTTAATAAAATAAACGTAGTGAGAGTTGAATCTTCTTATTCATAACTATATGTATAAAAATAGAATATTACTTCAATTCCATGCTTAATAAATCTTGAATTAAATGATTGTAATATTTTTTATTATTTTCAATCTTCAAATTCATGTGTGTAGACACGTGAATCTCACTTAATTTTTAAACTTATGCATTCCCAATAATTAAACTCATGGGTATCCAAGACTAATAGAATAAGAGTAGCCTAATTTATTTTTTCAATATAAGAATATGTAAAAAAATTGTTCTTATTACTATATTTTATTACTACTTACCTTTCATATATATAAGCATCTCTCTTAGGTATTTAGAGTTTTAATTAGGATTAAAAATTAAAAATTTAATAAATATTTGAGTTAGTAGAAGGGTTGTAAAACCAATGGATTTTCTAGTTTCAACTTAAAAGGTTCTGTCTCAATCATCTCATGACCTATCAGTTATTCTAAGTTAATCCTTAAATATTTCATTAAAAGCCAAAAATTGCAATTTAGTAACTCATGTAAAACAAATAAAAGCTCGTTTTAATTAAAGTTTTTCTAATTAATGTTTGTAATTAAAGTTAGGTCATAAAAAAAAATCGTCTTTTTAATTACTTATTTACTCTTAAAGTACTAAACGCTTTGATGATATTTTTTTAATATGTCTATATTTGTAAATAAATTTACAAATAAATATTATTACTCACTAAATAATTTATTGAATAAACTGTATCCATAAATTTAAATTATTAAGTATTACAAATAGCTTTGGTGAATATTATTAATTAGATTTTATATTATAAATATATATTTTTACGATTCATGAAATTATATTTCTAAACTATTGAAGTTTTTACTGTTTATATGGATCTCACTTTGTAATAAATCAAAAGACATAACACATGAATATATATTTATTACATGCGTAAGATTAAGGTCAATTAAGTTTATTAAAATTTTTGTGAATTAAAATTAACAATGTTTAATTAACCTAATCAAAATTTATAATAATTTCGTTCAATATATTATATTCACTAATTTTTCTATTCAAAAGTCTTTAACTTGATATTAAGGTAAATCATTCACTATAAAAACTCGAAAAATTATAATTTTATATAATAAAATACTCTTTTTATTACTAGTTGTTAACAAGATTTAATTTATAAAATAAATTTGTGATTTATACATTCTATATTAATATAGTATGTCTAATATATCAATCACATACTTTATAAATATAAATTTATTAATATATACAAAATTTTATTTACAAATAAACTTCATTAATCAAATAAAATGTTATTTTAAATAAAGGCATAAAATGTCTAACACATACATATATATTTATATATATATATATATATATAGAGAGAGAGAGAGAGAGAGAAACAGGATGCTCTTATTTAATTCACTCAATAATCCAAATCCAATTCTTCTTCAGAACAAACAAAATGACACAATGTTGTATCTGCGCTTCTTCTCTGCCAGGGCTTCTGCCAATCGAGAAAAAGACTTTGATTTTTCTTCCTTCTTTGTTAAGTACAAAGATGGCCATATAGTCAGGATGTCGGGAGACGGCGTGGTTCCTGCAGGTCTTGACAACAAAACCAATGCTGAATTTAGAGATATTACATATAATCTATATGTCAGGATTTACATTCCAAAAGACAACACCAAAAATAACCAAAAGCTTCTCATTGTAGTTTATTTCCATGATGGAGGCTTTATTTCCAAAGCGCCTTCTCCAAGGTCTATCATAATTACCTCAATTCCTTAGTCTCTCAAGCTAAAAGTCATTGCAGTCTCAGTTGATTATAGAAGAGCTCCAGAAAATCCTGTCCCTTGTGGTCATAGGATAGAGTTAAGGCCTTATGGCGACCTGCTTGCCCAACCTCAAGTGGGTCCAATGATCCTTTGATCAATCCGGCATTTGATTCGAAACTTTCGAACCTGGAGTGGGAAAGATTGCTGGTTTTTGTTGCTGAAAGGGATTTTCTAAAACATAAAGGATTGTACCATTTTAAGAAGTTAAAGGCAAGCTGAGACTTATGAGATCTAACAAAAGTTGCATGTGTTTCATTTACACAAGCCCATAAGCGAAAATGCTGAAGAAATGCTCAAAATAACTCTTTCTTTCATCCATAATCAGAGCAATACCCGGCCCTGAAAAATGAAAATGCATGCATCCCATGGAGAACGTTGCACTTGCTTCGGGTTTGGCAAACTCTTAGTCAAACACAAGCTTATTTGTATTGTCTATAAGAAAATTAGGATCAAAACTTTCAGTATTGAAAATGGCTACCAAATTGAACGATATATGCAATCTGATAAAAAAAAATGTTGGATGAAAGATCAATAGAAATAGATAATCATCATGTATCGAATATGCCTTAATTTTTCTTGATTCTTGAACTCTGTATCGACACAAAAAGAAAAAAAAATCAATCTATTAGAGTTCCAAATTAGAATGATACTTCAAAATCAGTCCATGTTTTAAAAAGGTTCTTCTTCACTTATTTAAATTGCGTACTTAAATGTTTTATGTATTAATTAAATAAAAAGAAAATAAAAATTAAAGAAAATTACATTAATCATTAAAGTTCCAAAATATATAATAATTAAACAAATTATTAATTATAAAAATACTTAACACTAATAATGAAAAAAAAATTAATTTAATTATTCTTGAAAAGCAATAATTACAAATAATAAAAAATAAATTGTTGTTAAAAAGAATAACACTAAATACAAAAATAGAGATTGTATCACTAGTTAAAACATACTAAGTACTGTCTTTAAAATTATTTCTGTCTATCTTATGAACATTTTTCTTGATGTAAAAAGGTTGAAGGGCAATATAGTTTTTACATTCAATAATTGAATTTGAATGTTGTAAGAATACACACTCAAATGCAACAAATAAGAACCAACAAATTTTGTTTGTAATTTAGAGAAAATAAAATAAGACAAAGCAATTACAAAAGAGCAAGAAAAATTAATATCTCATAACTCTAAAAAGCTATTTATTTACAAGTCAATGGTTGATGTTCAGCTACCAAACCTTTACCAATAGTCACTAAGACTGTTATTCATATTATTGTTTAAACAGCCACATCCTTACTAATAATCATTTAGACAATTTATTATTCAGACAAAAATATCTTTACCAACAATCATTTAGATAGTTACTTGTACTCTGTCTTTTATCAAACTTCATAAATAAAATTTAAATTTAAAATTTTGATTTAAATTCAATGTCAATGCTCAAAATGATCCAAAATAAAAAAAAAAAATGGGTCAACCCACTTGAGAAGGTCCCTTGTGCACGATACAACACAATTGAATAATTTTTAAAATAACTTTTAGAACTTGCCTTGACTTGTTCTTATAAGTATGAGATTCCTTGATCTTTCCTTCTTACCAAACTATATTAAGGAAATTATATATAAAGCTTTAAGATGAATTATTTCTCTTCCATATGAGATATAGTATTTTGAAATCCTAATTAAAAAAATAATGATAAATTATAATCTTAAAAGAACTCTACAATTAAGCCTAATAGATCTTATAAAAAGGGAGGTTAAGTCATGAAAGAGGGCATCCAATATTTGTTGACCACAATTTCTGCACAATTTTCTTCTGTCTCTTCTCCTTCTAATTTATTTACTTTGTAATAGTTACAATTTATTGTATCTTCATTGCAAGTGCCATATGAGTCAGTTTATCAAGTTTAATAAAATAAATGTAAGTTTACATTAAATTAAATTATTATAAATTTTATATTTTATTGTATTTTTTATGTTTAATTTTGTTAATCTCGATTTTATTTTTAATAACTAACAAATTCAACTCATTCATCTTAGAATAGTTTAAATTTTAACTTTTTACATTAGATATGGTGAATTTGAGTGTAGATTAGGTTTGTAGATTTATCAAATTCTGAGGTTAAAATGATTCATTCATTTTATATATATATATATATATATATGTATTTAAGGGTACAAATAAAATTTTATAAATTTACTCATACAAAATTCTAAAACAAATCTGATAGAATTTTAGTTATTTCAGACAAATTAAAATAAACTATACTAAAGTGTGACAGACTAGTATTTCTTACAGCTAATTGTAATTTAAACATAATTTTAATAACTAAATTATAATTGCTATAAACTATTTGAAAATCAACTAACTTTATGGAGAATATGATAATAATTTATAATTAAAAGTTTACTGTGAAAATATGCAAACAATTATAACGATGATTGTTTTAATTAAAAAAGATATAAGAGAGTGTTTAAAAAAAAACAAAAAAGATAATAGGAGAGAATTGACCATTATCATGTCAAAAGTAGTCGAATAATTAGGGATCCATTTAAAGTTGCTTTTGGGGAAGTTAAAAGAATTATTTTTTTAAATAGCCATTTTTTGGGAGTTAATTTTAATTTAGTTAATTTTAAATTTTTGTAATTTTTATAGTAAAAAACATTTAAAATAGACATAAATATCCCCAAATACATTTTTTCTCTCTTAAAATTTTTTTTTTGGGTCTCAAACTCAATTTCTTCTTCACTTCACGACAACAACAACAACAATAAATAATGACTAAATATTATTATAATGATGTAAATTTAAGACAAAATATATAAAATGTATTTTATAAATAGTATTTATTAGGGTTGGCAAAATTCAAGTTTGAATTCAAATTTTACCCAATCTAAATTTAGACTCGACTTTTTTAAATTGTCTCAAAATTAGGGTTGCACCCATTTTTTTAAGTGCGGGTGGGTTTAGATGACTTAGAACAAAGATTTTAACTTAAATTTTTTTAAATAAAATTTAAACTTTTTTAGAGTGTTTATTTTTATCAAATAAGTGTTAGAATGTATTGTATAATTTGTATTTGTACTTTAATATATAACGAAATAAAATCTAAGAAATGAATTGAGATTATTGAGCATGAACAAGGAGATTTTAAACTAAAGAACAGAACTATCAAAGCACAACTAAATTAGATTATTTATTTTGAATTCCGATTTAGAATTCTTATTTTAGTTTCAACGTTTATAATCCAACCAGATCAAGCACCAATCTCACCGAGCACACATCAAGCAAAAATTGGAATTCTTATATTATTGTTTTAAACCTACAAGAAATTGAATTAAATTAGATCAACAAAAACCCTACATCAAGCACCAATCTCACCAAGAGGGAGAGAGACAGAGCTTGAGCATTGAGTTGAGAAAAAAAGAAAATTGAAAGAAAAATTCATGGCAGGGGGCAGTGAGCTGTTGGCAGCCGAGGGTTGAGACAAAGGGCTTGAGTTGAGATTGAGGGTTTTGCGACAGTAAGCTTGGGAGTTGATGAGAAAGACCAAAGAGAGAGAGAGAGAGAGAACTGAAAACACAAACAATTCAAAGAAGAAATAAATTTTAGCCCTGTTTAGGAATAGGGATAAATCTGGGTTCCAATCTGAGTTTTCCCGGGTCTAAAAAAATAAAAACCCAAAAACAAAATTGGAATTTGCCTAAAAAACTGGCTAAATTAGAAAATAGCCTAAAAATTTGACTATTTACAAAAACTTTCCAAAGCTAAATTAGTTGTTTTGTCAATTATTTTCAAAATCACTTTTAACAAAATCATTTCATCTTTCACCACATTTTAAGAAGCATGAAGAGAGTTGCCTTTTAAAATTATTAATTTCATTAAATATGATTATATATATATCTCATATAAATCAAATAAATCCAAAATTAATCCATTGAGTGCAGCTCAGATGAGAGAAAATGCATTATGCACTATTGATTGGTGTTTAGTGATAAGTTTTTTCATTCTCATCCAAGCCTTTTTTTTTTTAAAAAAAAAATCAAAATTATCTTTATAATTCCTATTTAATTCAAAGTTTATCTAATAATAAAATAAATATAAATAGTATTCTTCTATCTATCTCTAATATATAAATATAGATATAAATAAACATATAATATACAAAAGTATTATGTGTGTATATATACATATTATTAAAATATTTATATAAAAATATATTATGTATTTTTTAAAAGTATTATTATTATGCCTATTTAATTTTTACAGTACTATAATAATAAAATTTATTAAATAAATATAAATTTTACAGCACTCGAAAACATAATTCATCAAACACCTAATTAATTCTCTTAACAGTTGAGTATTTCTATAACACAAATAACGATATTATTTTAAAAACTATAATATTGCCAAACAATATTGCTATTAGATTGAAACCCGAGACAGAAAATGCATGTGATGACGGCATAAAATAAAGGGGGCCTTACTGATATTAAGAAAAAGTAAAGGGATCTGTAGAAATTAATCCTTTTATAAAATTTTCACCGCCAAGAACTAATAGAAAGGGGAAAGAAAAGAACGCACGTGTCTTTAATCTGAGGAATGTCCCAAACCAGAAGCGAGTACAGAGGCTTTAGATAATCTCTGTTCGATCTTCTATCTTTGCTGAACATAAAATTTCACCCCCCAAAAACCAAAAAAAAAAAAAAAAAAAAAAAGGAAACAGACGAAGAATCGATTACCCAAATCTAAAATTGAAAACAGGGCAAAAGAAGAAATTTACTCGAAAAATTCATAGCCCCAATACGTCCTTGGACACGATCCACTTCGGTACGTATCTATCACCCATCATTCTTGAATTGGCTTCTCGCGTTCTTATTTTCTCCGAAATTTCAATCAGGGTTTCAATCAATTTTGAATGTTGTTACTTAAATCTCTCGAATTTGTGAAATTTTTGTTCCCCCGTTGAAAATTTGGTGCTTCTTGTGTTATATATGTATTATCTTGTTTTGGTTTTAGAGATTCGAAGAATGCTAGCTTTGTTTGGGCAAATTTTAATTTGTGGGTTTTGTTTGTTCTTGTACGAGTATGTTAAAGCATGTATATTTGGTATTTTGTGTTTGATGAAGTTGTTTTTAATGTGCAGATGATCTTGTTGGTTTGAGATTAGGTTTCTAAGTTTTGGATAGAAGAGGGTGTGTTTTAGCATCTTGTTTGCTTGGAAGTTCAAGATTTGATGGGTATTAGGTATTTGTGGATTTGAGGAACTTATTCGTACAAAATGGTGTCCAATTTAAATTTTGGCCGTGTTGACTCTTTAGAGCTGAAAACTCTGATTTTCAAGAAGATTGGGCATCAAAGAGGGGAGAAATACTTTGATCATCTAGGCAGATTGTTTAGTTCAAAGATTAGCAAGAGTGACTTTGATAAATTTTGCATTAGGACTATTGGGAGGGAAAATCTCCCTCTTCATAATAAGTTTATTAGGTCAATTATCAAGAATGCATGTGTAGCCAAAGTTCCACCACCAAAAGGGATTATGAAAGTAGGGAGTAGCCTTACCGTTAAAACTGTAAATGGGCACCAGAGAAGTAGTCTTCAATCACTTTACGGAGATGTATTTCCTCCGTCCCCTCGGAAGGGTAGGTCTCTGTTTAATCGGGACCGTAAGTCTAGGGACCGCCCTAGTCCATTGGGGCCTTTTGGAAAGCCCCAAAGTGTTATTACTTGCGATGAATCAGTTTCCAAGGCACAAGAGCTGCAAAGTCCAACCGAATTGCTTTCACTTGGTAGTAGACCACCTGTTGAAGTTGCATCTGTGGAAGATGGGGAGGAGGTGGAGCAGATGGCAGCAAGTCCTAGTGTTCAAAGTAGAAGTCCGGTTACTGCTCCTCTTGGTATTTCCATGAATTTTGGTGGAGCTCGAAAATCTCTTTCTAATATATTCGTATCTAATAATTACCATCCAGTGATGTGTCAGAATAGGGGTGAGCTACCTGATACAAGATCATTAAGAAGTCGTTTGGAGAAAAAGTTGGGGATACAGGGTATTAGTGTCTCAATGGACTGCGTTAACCTGTTGAATAATGGATTGGATGCATATTTGAAGAGGTTGATTGAGCCTTGTATGGCGTTGGCTGGATCAGGGTATCAACATGAACG
This sequence comes from Ailanthus altissimus, assembly GCA_946807835.1. NCBI lineage: Eukaryota > Viridiplantae > Streptophyta > Magnoliopsida > Sapindales > Simaroubaceae > Ailanthus > Ailanthus altissimus. Next base: position 24,481,883 of record OX327698.1, on the reverse strand, counting down.
ATCTAAACAAGTAATTAGTCAGCTTGTACCTGGTTTGGATGGGACGAGATACACGCAAAGATCAAAAAAGTCCATTTGTGCATCTATGTCAGATTTCCGCACCGCAATGGAGTTAGAACCCAAAGTACTTGGAGAAGATTGGGCAGTGCAGCTTGAGAAGATTTGTTTGTGTGCATTAGAAGAATGAAGGACACCTGTAATCTTGTTTGCTTGCTTTTGAAGAATGAAGGACACCTTTTCTAACGATACTTTAGAAGTTGATGAGATTATTTTGACATTGAATTGATGGTTCAGTTTTCTGAATCAGCTATTTACCCTGAATTTTATGCTCCATCAGTTACGGAGTTTAAAAGCATTGGCAACATTAATAAGTTACTAAAGCTGCAGAAGTTTTGGATCAGGTTGACTTAATATCATTTGAATGTCAGCACTGGCAATTGTTGGGAAGGGAAATATGTTTATACGATATAAAGTGTAAAATTCTAGATACAATTAGAAATGCAATGTTATGGGAGTTGGAAGCATTCTTCAATAAAAATATGATTTTGCCTTTGCTCCCCAGTAATTTATCAGTAGCATAGACATAAGAATGAATGGAAGCCTTTTTTTTTTTATTTTCAATTCAGACCTCAGAGTTCTTGTAGATATCAATTAGTCTTTACTGTATTTAGGACTTGATCTCAATTTTGTGTTATTGATGTAAAATGTTTGGCAATTTTGTTTTCTCTATGATAAACATCTGGAAACTTACTTGAAGATAATGCATCAACTTGTGTATGAAATTAAGTATGGCAATTTGATTTCAGAAATTTTGTATGTGCATTGGGCAAGTAGATGGCATAATGTTCATATGATGCATTGATCTGACACTCGACCACTTCAATAAGACCAGGAGATTCTATTTCTGTTCTAATAATCAACTCAATAGCTTGTGGAAGGACCATTTTGCTTTTGGCTTGAGCCGGCGGGCTTTCACATTATTACGCAATAGTTTCGCCGAAACTAAAAGTTTTCATTTCTTTGATTGAAGTCTCACCTCAGTGATCCTTGGTAAAGAAATACATTTCTGGTTGCAGTAGCCGCATGACCACACTATTTGGCCGGTGAGTTTTAATTTCCTTTCCTCACTCTACTAGGCTATTACTTGTAGTGTATGAAAACGGAATACAAGCTGCTTTTTTGTATGAAATTTTCCTTGGGGAGGTGGGTAGTAGTGGGCTAAGCTGTGGCCCGTCTAGATGTGCTCATACTTTTGTTGAATTTGCTTTCTCAAGCATGCGCTGTTAATTAATTGATCTTAATCATCAATGTAGCCGACCCATTTACGATTATCCACCGTGCTAAGGATGTAGATGTCTTGGTGATTGAGAATTGTATTTTCAAACATGGCTTACAACTTTTATACGAGACACCCTGACAAAACCTGAGATGGTTAAAGAAGATTGGAGATTTAAAGTTTGCAAATGAAGATTGAAGATGCGGAGATGCCAAGAAGTCAATGGAAGATATACAAATAGTGTTATTACTTCCCAATCTTTCATTATATTTGCATCCATTGTTTATTTTCCTTATTATCTGATGACTTGAGATATTTGATTGATCCGCTTGGCCTTCTCCTTCAGCTTGTAATACGTCATATGGAACTTAATCAACTGGAGAAAGGTATTGGAAAAGCAACGTTTTCAGTAATCTGTAGATTAAAACATCTTTAACAACATTAACCCGCTATTTACAACCTTTCTGAGATTTTGTCCAATGCATTAATCCAGTAAAAGTTATCAAGACAGACAAGAGCATAACAAAAAATGTGATGGCTGCTGTTTGATCTACATCTGAGATGGATTGAGTTCATAGCATTATGCTTCGACCATGGTTCTGACATTCAGAGTGCCAATTTGAGGAAGACACTTAAAAAAGTATTTCATGCAGCCACCAGCTGAGAGCTACACAAATCTAAAGTAGGTATTGCAAGTGAAATGAATACAGGGAACACTGAATCGTTCAGCTAGAAGTTGTGCTAGCTTTCTCTAGGCTTGCCATGTATGTCAGATAGACGGTCCACAAATACGCAAACGAATTGCTCACCAGTGGCTGTCCAAAGAACAAAACCAAAAAAATGTCACTAGTAAAAACCTAAAATTAGGATAAGCAATAGCTTTATCTCAGCTCCAGAATAACAAAATGCAAAAAAAGACGAGCAGGAGAGATAGAGAGGAACTCATCACATACCTGCAGATGGATGGGGATGAATCTGAATGTGATAAAATCACATATGGGCCAGTAACAGACACCACTTATCAGGGTAGGGAACAAGTCTCGTTTTAATCTAGCAACAATCTCTTCGGTGCTTTCACCTAAGCGAAATCAATAGTGGCAACTACTTATACATATGGCAGCTGCAATATTCTTTAAAAAACACCTTGGCGCTCTATTCAATAATTTTAATTAAGGTATATATCCCAATAGATAAGTAATGAAGCATCAGCTTGAAGAACACATGCCATGGCAATACAAACTTATGTGGGACAAAGGGTATGACAGATTAGTTGTTCTGGACTCCCTTGAATGATGGCCAACGAAGCTTAATTACTTTTAGATTAATGGTGTCAATTTATATTATGGAGAGTCTCAATCACGTTGGATAAAATTCATTGCTCATTCACAACCATGTATGAAACAGTTTAGTTTAGTCATTGAGCAAGAATGAAAGCACTTATAGTGATTGAACTGAATGCAAGTTGTAGTATTGACAATGGCCATAATAAAGCATACTTGGGATACTTTACATAATAACATCAAACGGGCAATTCCACAAATAATCATTCTATCAACTTCCCTAGTTACCAACTACTGCAGTTATGATTTGAACAAGTAGTATTTTGCATACTCTTTCATGGATTTATTTGTCATCTACATAAATACATATACACACTGACCAAATTGCTATCGTAGGCCTCATCACACACCTTCTGACGTATAACAAAACACATGGAACTACATTGTGCCTTAATAGAGTTTTAAGTATTATGGACAGAGCGTGGTGCCATGTGGTAGTTTTGCTGACCATATCATGACTTCTAGATTGACACACTCTGAATGACTGATTTACATTTATGCATGCTATTCCCTATATGAATTGATCATGACATGTCAAAAGTAGTGTCAGTCCTTGAGATGCATTAATGTGAAGCTCTATACTATGCTTAATAATTTGTCTTAACAAAAAGGGTTGTTGATTCTGACCTTGCACAATATGGGTAGTTCATAAAACATGTCAAAAATTCAAAGTCACATGAGGTAAGCACATAGGAATCACAAAATTCAAAGCATAAATGCACACAAAAATTTAGTAATTAATCTTTAATTCAAAGATAAGATATTTTATTAGAAATAATAAAACCAGGGGAGGCTCAACACAAGTATACCACAAGCGACAAGCATCCGTGAAATGAAATAACTATTATATCACAAAGTACATAGCAAGAAACAAAATCATGTGTACCTTGAAAACATGCAATTAAGGATAGGAAAACAACTGTCATAAAAGGTCCATAAGTGGTCTGCCCCATAGCCATCTTCTTCAATATATTAATCAGATCTCGCTTTGGAAACACTTTTGACACAAAGTTGAACCAAAAGTGCAATGAGGGACCTAAAATTAGCAACCCATACCCAGCCATTCGCAATGTCCTCACCAAATCAAAAGGTCCTAAAGATGTAATAGTCTAGGAAAAAAACCAAGAATAAGCACTCAACCAGGATATAGAAGTAACTCACTTGTCCAAGAAATTAATATGGCACAAATACAGATGGACATCTATACAGTTGTATATATGCACATGTTAAAAAAGTAATATATAAGGTTATGCATATTCAATTTTGCATTCAGTGTATGCATATATCCAAATTAGTTATAAGAGTAGTTAATGTATATACAAGTCTTTACAATAACTACAAGCAGAAAAATACCGCGAATAAGTTAGCAAACCTAGCTGATTGCAATGAAAAAGAAAGATTATAACAGCAATAGCACAACATTTTAGGTAATGACTTCATTTCAATGATTTTCATGCTCTATTATCACCAAATCAAAGCATTCCTCTTCATCTGCAGACGTGTGCAAGGAAAGGTTGGTGCCAAATAGTGCAAAGGGCGGTGTTTGCATCAGTATTCTCACCCTTGAGAAACATTTGCATCCCACAAGAGTAAGCTCTTGTTTTAACTTAAAGCTCACCCTTCATATTTCCCAGATTGGTTGAGCAACATAAACCAATGGTCATATATCATACTTATAACTGAGCTCGTGTCATCCCTTGATTATAACAAAGGCATAGCAGGAATTACATAAATGATCTCAATTCTATAGTAGTTTGGGTTAATATAGGAGTAAATCCATATCTACCCATCAACTTGAACTGGCATTATTAGGTTATTTTAAGCATTAAAGACCTACTCAATTTCCTCACGAAAACTAAACAGCACCCAGAAGCATACCAGACCAAAAACAAAAAATGAACACACACACATATATGTCAATGAATTCAACCCTATTTCATTATACATTAATCTCACAACCAGACGACTCTTTAAAAATTAAGACATTATCTGCAACTGTGAAACAAAACAACAAAAATTCTCCCTTGGTTTGGTTGAAAGGAAAATCAAGATTCAAACTTCAGAATTTTATTGATCGTGAAAATGGTCCATTTTCTTTCCTTTTTCCTTAATTTCTCAGAGACCAGACAGATTCCAAACACAAATTTTATATCAAACAAAGTTAACAAGAAAACCATTTAAAAAGAAAAAAAAAAGACCCACAAGGGATTTATTCAATTACCTGAGAAGACAAATCTGCAGCAATATAAATAAGCGAAGCCGTGACACTTTTAGTGAGCACAGGTCGTGACTTTACCAACCCCAAGTACCACCCAACAAACCCCACCTCCGAAAACGACGCTGTTCTGGAAGAAGAAGAGGCAAAAGAAGCAGAGGAAAACAGAGAATAAGGAGAGGCCTCATTGTAGGCCCTCGTCGCCTTCCTCAATAAATGAGGGATGAACTTGGAGTAATCTCTGGACTGCGTCTGGTTTTTCAGAAGGTGGTGGTTCTGGTGGATTCTGTTTCTGCTGGCAACTGGGTCGGCGAATACGTCCGTGATTTTCTTGTTGTGCTGGGTCTTCAAAAGCTGGGATATGGTGGCGTTTCTCTTGAAAGCGCCTCTCATATTTGCTTTTTGCTTTTTGCTTTTTGTTTTTTGTTTTTTGTTGTTGGGTTTTCTTGAGGGTTTTAGGGAAGCAAATGAGAAACGAACGCTTTGCAACAGACCCCAGAGACAACGTGAAAGCGGTGGTGGTGACAATATTGGACTTGTATTCTCCCTAAGTTTTTAACCACAATTCCTCGAGTACCAGCTAGTCTCATACTCGCTTTTTGCCCATTGTGATTTTGGTGGCCTACTATTTTTATTTTTTATTTAATAAAAAAAAATTTCTTTAAATATAGTCCATTTGAATGCGTATATCCAACCGTTTACATTAAAAAATTACTAAACAAAATTCATAAAAAGTCTATTTTTTCATATTTATATCACAAAAACTAAACCAAACGTTGAACCACCACGTGAATCTAATCACAAAAACGGTGGTGTCATATCGGTTCGAATAATTTTGTTTTCCCTTAATTATGAACTAGTGAAAGAAAATATAATTGAAGTTGTACGGAATAAAAACGTGGCGGGTTGCTTGCATGCAGCGAGTATAAAGTATTTTCTACTTCAGCGAGTACAAATAAATATAACAATTTTGTTGAAAAGTGCCAGCCATTCAACGCAAATCAAGTTGAATACTCTCCCCCGGTAGTTTTGGTACGACGTCAGTGTCTTGACACGTGTTCTCGCCCTCCCTCCACCGCGCGCCACGTAGCAGTGAACTTTACACGTTGCAGTTAACCTCCCTTATTTTTGCAATAATTCTAGTTGTTGATGTGCACACCAAGTGTTTGTCGTATTGCCTAAATGCTTGCGATAATCTTGCTTTGTTTTTGTTGTCATCAGCTTTATGAAAGCTTTTTTTTCTTTCCTGTTTTGACAAACCCAAAATCCAAATTACTTTCAGTTTTTTTATTCAATGCTTGTTTCATTGGAGTTCTTCTGGAATTGGGGCTCAAATAAGTATGTTTGAAACCAAACGGTTCGTTAAGTTCCTGGGAGGTTTAAAAACTTGAATCTTGCCTAGAAGATTTGACTTTGCTTTGCCTATGGGAACCAAACAAATTAATCCAAAGCTGATATTGAAGCTTGGTAAAACAAAGACATGCTTGTGATGAGCTTGCTTTATTTTTGTTTATTTTCATCTGTTTTCTGAAAGTTGTTTGACAAACCAAAATAAAGTAATTTAGTTGCATCAGTGTTATATTATGATTTTATAAATTTCATGAAAATGTTTTTATACATAAATTATTTTTGAAAACAACTCTAGAGCAAATGGATTATATTCAAAAGGATTAGTAGATTTAGACAATTTTGATAAAAGAAAGAATAAGAATAATTTAGCCTCGCAAAATTGACCTAATTAATAAGTTTGTTTCAATTAGATCTAAAATATTTAATTTTTTCTCAATCCATTAATTTTGTTATCAATTTAGACGAATATAATAATTTTAATATATAATTATTAATTTATTTTATTATTCACCCTCTAATTTTAGACACATGGTATAATCTCACCCATTAAATGACTTTAAACACATAATGCAATCATATTTTATTGAGAGAAAATCAACTTTAACACTAATCTCTTAATAAGATTAGCCTTACCACTGTTATCTTTTTGATAAGATTTCCTTTGACAAAATCTCCAAATAAACCCTTTGCGTATGTGGAATATATAATTCACAGATAATCAAGAACATACAATATTAACATACTAATAAAGATAATAAAAAAAAATCACAAGACATGAGATATATATGGTTTGACCAAAACGCCTACATCCACGGGCGATCTATGATCTAACTTCTTTTATTAATCAGATCACTAAGTATCTTTTTACATCACCAATATCATACAAAATCTCTTAATATTTCTCATTGTAGACCTTTAAATACTTTTTTAAATCACTATAATCTTTACAAGACCTTTCAGTATTTTCTACCCCATAAGAGATTTTACTCATGGAATAAAAGAATAGTCAGAGCACTCTCAAAATGATTTATGATGCTCGTTTTGTTCACTTAAGAATAAAGACACCCTCAAATGTTACACCCTAATGCATCTTACACTTAGTGCCTACTTAACTCCTCTATTCTCTCTTATATTTACATCTTGATACTTTAGATGCTTAGTTATCTCTAAGGATTTAAAAGGTTTATATAGTGAGTAAAACGTCTATAGAAACTCTAAACTTAGTTAGAATAAAATTTCATGTGTTTAGGAGCCCGAAACCCTTTCAAAGAAGTCAAAATCGGACTTCTTGAAGTTAGGCGTTGAACCAGTATCGCGGCATTACCTGATCCATGTTACGGCATTGAGTTTCAACTTTTGGTGTCGGGACACTGCGGCCTGCAGTTTTCTCCCCACATTTTTGCGTTCTCTCTTGCTTTCAAATCTCTATCTTGCTCATTCCTTATATGCCTAATACGTTCTTGACTTCATGATGACTCTTCTCTTAGTATTCATCTCAATTCATACCTATACATGATTATTAAATCACAAATACCAACACATCCATTTTTTTAATTTAATATAATTGAAAATATTAAAATTTAATAAAATAACACATGTCATGATATAATAAGATATAAATAACACGTGTCATTATGTAATTAATTTATATTTTTAATAAAAAAATTTAAAATTAAATTAATTAAAAATAAATAAAATGGAGCAGTCAGCCACTGATTTGACCAGTGGCCGGTCGATCGTTGATGATCAGTGGCGATTTGACTCAAAATTAATATCATCAGACTCAAAAATTCATTAAATTGTATGGTGGTGATGTGCATCACTATACATTTTTTGAGTCCGATGATATCAATTTAAAGTTGAATTGCCATCAGTTACTGGTGGCCAACTGGCAGCAACCATTGGTGACCAATGGCAACGAAAAAGAGGATGTGAGTTTTGATCTCTCACAAAATCAATGCTTGACACGTGTTTTTATAGTTAAGTTATTTTTTTTATCTTTTATCATCTAAACTAACGATAAAAATTAATGAATTTGAATAAAAATAGATATTTTAGATTTAATTGAAACAAACTTATCAATTATATCAATTTCATAGAGTAAAATTATCCTTTTCCTAAAAAAAAATAGTTTAAGATGAAATTTTATAAACCAAATTATCAATGTTAGCAATGAATGTGGGACAAGAAAGTTAAGGTATATCTCTTATCTTTATTTTTTTAATTATTTTAATTTTCGATCAATGAATTATAGGTATTCATTATTTTAATTATAATAATTATAAGAGATTTTTTTTATTCTGCAAATTTTTATCAAAGGAATTAAGAAATATTAAGCAATAAATATTTTATTTAAAGACAAATTTGTCACGAAGAAGGAGTATGGACACTCTCACAAGGTCTTGTAGTTATTGATTTCATGAATAATTAATTGATAGAAGAGAATAATAACAGTGATGTGGAAGGACATGCGGAATTTAATTATGTGTCATATTTTGGTGATGAAGTTGGAACTTCATATTTCAATATTAATATTTTCACTTAAAGAAACAAAGAGATAAAAGGTTTGTAAGAAAATTAGAGTTAAGAGTAAAAGTAGCTCAACAATGGAATATAATTATAAATGCAACTGAAAATAGAAGTAAGAGAAACCAAATTGTCATGTTGAGGAAGTGATGAAAATTATTGGAGAAATACCTCAAATTATTGATGATAAAAAATTACTCTTAACAATTGCAAATTTTTGAACTAAAAAGGAGAATAGTGAGATGTTGATGTTCTATGCTTTAAAGCAACTTAATCGACAATTTACTTGGTCGAAGCATCAAGTTTTGATGTCATAAATAATTTTGTATGTATGTTTTAACTTTTTTTTAATGAATTATTAAGTTGATATTGAACGTTTAGAAATGTTTTATTTGATGTGTTTTTTTAATTAATAATATATTTTTTTAATATTTGTAAATAAAATTATGAGTGTTGATTTTAATAATATTGGTATTTTATTGTTTTTTTCACAATATTAAGACAATTAGATAGATTAATTTTACGCGTATTTATAAAATAAATTATTATTATAAAAATTTAATTAAAAAATAGATATAAAATAAGGACAAAAGAAATTTTTGTCTCACGAATTTGACTTAATTTTTAATTTTTTTCTAACGAGTTTTAAAAAACTCAATTTTATCCTAATCCGTTAAAATTTCGTTTGATTTGATTGAAAATCTCTTTTAATAGTATATTGACAAATTTTCCTTCAATTATTATGTTAATTGAAAATGATGATGTTAGTACATTATATAATGTACACGTGTCAATCATTAATAGGCTATTAAAAATTTAAAAAAATACGTAGCACGTTTTAATAGGTTTAAAATTTAATATTTATTAAAATTTTATTTTATAATTAAAAAAAATGAAACTTAACCACCAACAACAACGACTGCCGTCGCCGGCCACCATTTGTTACCGAATTTCGGTAATGAATATAGTCAAAATTTACATCATTAAATTTTTTTTTTTTTATATCTATACAATTGTGAAATCATTTTTATCAAAAGAAAACAAGAAAATAGTTTAAAAAATAGATCAAAAATAGGAGGGCGATGGCGGCCACCGTCAAACAGCGGAGCTGTGACTTGCACTGCCCTACCATTCGACGGCGAATTGGGGTGGCCGCCGCCTCCCACCATATTTTTTCTACTTTTGGCACATTTACGATACTCCGTTGACAATAAACAAAATTATATTATTACATAGATCACAAAATTTTGAGTTTAATGATATTAATTTTGAGTCGAATTGCAATTGATCACTAACGGCCAATTGGTAATTAGCGACAACGACGACTGCTATCTTTTTATTTCTTTATTTTATTATTTAAGTGACTAATCAATGATTAACACATAGATATTGTGTCAGCCCATTTCAAAATTTTGTGTAGAGTAATTATTTTACCCCTCTAATGTTAAAATTAACGAAATCTCATTAATAGACTAAAGCAAAATTAGATTTTTTTGAAACTCATAAAATAAAATTAAAAATTATGTCAAAATTTATTTTGAAATAAATATTTTATCCTATAATGTTAAGATTTATTTTCTTTTATTATTGTTAATTTTTAAATAATAATAATAATAATAACCTTTTCCATAATTTTTTTTGAAGAATTTTCAATAATTTATGAATAGAAAAACACTTTTAAAATTATATATCTAATATAATATTAAAAGCACTTTTTTTGTAGGGATATATATATATATATATATATATATATATATACCACCTGTGGGGGGGGGGGGGGTGTGGTGGTGGGGGCAAGAATTTGAACCCAGGTAGGGAATGAGAGGTGCTCTGCAAAACTTAGGTGGACTCTCATGCTCAAAATATTAAAAGCTAAGAGCAAAGATGCCCTGAAAGAGAAGCGCTCTTTGCATAGTACTTGCAAACTGACCCGGTAAAAACAACTTTTGCTCGTGTCAAAAAGCCTAGCCTAATTGAAAGAACCTTTAGAAGTGCTTTTTAGACAAGTTATGCTTCCTCAAGAACCCGCTAAAAGGATTTTTGTAGAAAGCACTTTTACTTGAAAAAGTACAAATACTCCTATGCTCGCCGTAGTCTCACAACATATTGCCGTTGAGTAATGAGAACACATTTTAAATAATCAAATGTAGTTGACGTCTAAATTATGGAAACTCAATAAAATTATTGTGCTTTGATGTTTGTGGGTGATTTCTGATTCTGAACATATTAAAGTGAAGGAGAATGCTAGCTTGTTGCCAGTATCACTGGCTACAGACATCAAAAATTGTAAAAAAATTAGATTTTGGAATGGTGAATGGCAACAAATATGAACCTGCAAAGACAGTAATATCTGTTTCCTGGGTTAAGAGTAAAATTGAGGTTTCAAAAGTTCATTAATCTTATTTTGCTTTCTTAATTACTTCATACATTAACAGTGTGCCACGGGCATTGTCAAATACATAATATAACTAGTCATCTGATAATGCTACTTCACCTTAGATAAGCCTTAACATTGCAGTCTACAATGGAAGATGGAGGGATTTTAAACTTCTTCAGCATCCAAAGTCATAAGGGACAAGTCCTTGCAGCTCTGGTCCATTAAGCCTATTGTTTTCATAACTGAAATGAAGAGAGGAAACAAATAACTCAGAAAGTACCAGCGACAGCAAATCAGTTGTACACGGAGCATAAGGCTAAAGGCAACCAAAATTCTAAACCACCATATTCTTTTTATAATTGCTTGATTGTTTGAATGTCCTAGTTTTTCGGTAAATGATGATATATGATAACTTCATGGACAAATAATATAAAGCGTCCACCAATAATGCTTCAGAATTTATAAGTACTTGGAATCTACAGCAAGAGACTTGCTGATGCACTTTTACTCGATTGAGCGAAGATCAATGAGTGTTCACCACTCAATGGGTGCAAAATATATGGCAAATTATTTTCACAAAGGGGACAATAAGGAAGTCGCTAATCCATTTTGAACAGGTATATGATTAGCAATGTCTCTGCTCTAGATGAGGTGACAATCAATTTCCTAAAAGGCTAAACCCAAGATTTACAAGAACTCCATTTGAAATATCAAATATCTAAATTTGTTATGCCTTCCTCAGGCAATCATTTGTCTTAGGAGTCACAGCAGGGATGCAAAGAGCATGCAACTTTGTACCACTCCTAAGTGTGTCCAATAATTTAGGAAAAACATAAGATACATATAAAATCAGAAGCATGATCAATAAAGGTACTATTAGTACCTTTCCATTGGAAAGCTTGCAAATGGGCCATCAACAGGGATTGTTCCACAAAGATTATTGTTGGAAACATCACTGCCACAATTGAAGAAAATAATTAGGATATAACTAATGAAACAATTATGATTAAACAATCTCAAGACCTGAATAATGAGGGCAAGGTTTCACATTTCTGTATTGTCTCTATACTTACAAGACTTTCAGGTTTGATAGGATTGTGAGTTCCCTCGGAATAGATCCTGTTAGCTTGTTGTTGTTCAGTCGCCTGTAAGATCCATATCAAAATTATATTACATGCTATTTGTAAATTCCAAATGTTTAATAACGTTTTGCATCAATCAGTGCAAAGATGCTTACAGAAATCTAAGTGACTTTAGCTTGGCAAAGGACTTTGGTATTTCTCCTTCAAAACTGTTGCCATACAAATCCATGCTAACAAGGCTTTTCAAATTACCCAACTCTTCTGGAATTTTCCCTCCTATGTCATTCCTGTAAATCTCCCTGCAGCACAATTTCAAACATTCCACACAATCAACAACATACAAAATATGCAGCGAAAAAACAATCCACCAATACTTGTTCATAGTGCAAGAAAATGATTGCAATTTGTTCAGTCAATTGAAGTGCAAACTGAACTAAGAGTATGAATTTCTACAATTTGAGAACTTAAAAGAACTCCAAACATTCTGTTGTTCCTTCTTTCTCTCAGCAACCAAACACACATCATAATTGAAAACAAGGTGAAATATTCTGACAAAAATAAAAACAAAAGTGGAAAAAGCACTACAAGTACTGCAGATGTTGGAGCTGGCCAAGCTCAGGCCCCAAAGTCCCAGAAATGTTAGTGTTACCCAAGTCCCTGAAATGACAAAGAGGGAGCCAAAATTCAGTGCTATCAACAAGAATTGCTATATGAAAGAGACCAAAATTAATGAATAATTACTAACAGAGAACCCCGAAAGAAGAATCAAACAAAACCAAAAAGAAAAAAGAAAAACAAGTGAGAAAAAAAAAAGGGAAGGAATCTTATTCATACAAGCGAATCACATGATTGCTGGAATCACAGGTGACATGGAACCAAGTGCAAGGATTGACCAGTGTTGGGTCCCAGCTCTGTAACACATTTCTGGGGTCCTTCAGCCTGCTTCTCAAAGCATGCAAAGCATTTCCTGGAAACAAACAAAACAACCACAGAAAAAAAAAATAATTAAAAAGAAAAATAAACAAAAACAACACAAAAACCTGAAACCCAACTTCAACTTTTGGTTGCCGAGAGAACAATAATTTAAAAAAAAAAAAAAGAAACCAAATTTCTAACTCAACCCAGGAAAATTACAAACAAAAACAAATTTTTTCTAACCAAATGAATATTCAAAGAAAATTCTTTTATTTTCATAAAAAAAAAAAGAAATATTGAAGGGTTTGGGAACAGTTAGGAAGCAAGGAGAAAGCAAATGAAGCTGAAGAAGAAAACTAAAAGAACCCTAAAGATGGAAGAGCAAAAGGGTTAGTGAGTTACCTTCAGAGTTGGTTGAAAGGGTAGGGGAAAAGAAGAGAAGAAATGTAAGAACAGAGGAGAAAAGGAGAGAAATTGGAGCCATCACTCAGAATTCACAATTCACAAAAAGAGAGAGAATGAAATTTTGGAAAGTGGCGTGGTGAAGTACAAGATTCAAATAAAAACCAAGTAAAAAAGGGAGAAGTCAAGTCCATGTTTCTCTTAGTCTCATGAAATATGTGTTTGAGGAAGCGTTAACTGTTCACTGTTTGAAAGAAAGACTCTTTGACCGCTGCATTGCAATTTGCTAATACTACATTTTTTATATATAATATTTTAAATTAATATATTAAATAATATAATTTTTATAATTAATTTATATATTATTTAAAATAAAATTTTAAGATATTATTTTAAAAAATAATATATTCTTTATTATAAAAAAGTAAGTCTAGGTGGAAGGACGTGAAAGTTACACATTTGTCGTTGTGACAAGTAAAATTAGATTTAAATTTTATTCAACTCAAATTTAATTTTTTTTTTAAATTCAAAATTCTGGTTTAACCAATATCTTTTTGGGTTGAGCTCAATTTGGGTTAAACTCGATTTTTTTTTATTTTTTTGGTGAAATTTAAATTTTTAGGATATTTATGTTAAATTGAGAAATTTTTATTTATAATTTAATATATATTTTTATCTTTATTTTAATTTTTTAAGTTAATTTAAAATTTTAAAATATTTATTTTATAAAATAATTGTTATATTTATGTATATAAAAAATTAAGAATTAATTTAAATTTTTTTAAAAAAAAATTTGATCTGGATTGAGTTTTCGATAATCTGAATTCGATTTTTTTTTAAAAATTAAAATTTTAAATTTAAATAAAAGCTCGAAATTTTTTGGACCGAAATTCAATCCGAAACTTTTTGCCATCCTTCACTTCCTTAACCTGATGCAGCGTGGCCGGGCCCACTTCCACTTCCGCCTCCAGTAAGAGAAGAAACTGCTGGCAACTGGCTTGTTCGGTCACCGCCCTCCTTTGCTGACTTTACTTGTAACCGGGGACTTGGAATTTGCAGTCCTCGAATTATTAGGAGATAATTTTTTTTTTATTTTTTCATTTTGCCATTAGAAGATACTTTTTGCTGTCAGTTTTTATGAAATTCGATTTTTTTTTTTTCAATATATCAATACATTTTCATTTTTAGAAAAATATATGATGTTTAATTGTCATTTCTTAAGATCCGCCTTTGGATGCTTGGCTTCAGCATGTTCCCGGCACTTCACCTCGGAATGTCTGCACTGCATTCATTCAATATTCATGATCCACCAGATGAATTGTTGAAGGAACCAGTGATGATACCGATAATCACGAGGAACAAAAAGAAGAAGAAAAATCGCGTGTCACAACTTTTGTGCATAAGCTAGTGCCACCAGCTTTTACAGTTAAAGAATTAGATATGAAAATTTAAGAAAATGGGTTTAGAAGAGCTCGAAATGCAGAAATCTGTAATATTCAAACAACCTATGCAGTTCTCATTACAAAATGTTGAGAAATACATAAGACTTGTGTATCTAACAACAACCCACTTACATCCTCACAGGTCCAAATAAGAAATAAATGTGTTAAATCTAAAATGTCGCTGATCTTTTACAGAGTTTTGCAACCCTAAGTGGTACAGAGTCAATCATTTTGTTCTCAACTACATGGGCCCAAAGTCTGGGACAACAAAAGAATTTGCCAAGAAAACCTTGAGAGTTTCATGCCTGGTGAATTCTAACCTCAAAACACCACTCATGCCATCTTATATAGAATTACACTAATCCACTAACCTCAATTATACAGCAATTAATTTTCGTAACTGTTGAGAAACATGCCACAAAAGTATAATACTCATTACATAAAGAATGTAAGAAAGCATCACCAAATACATCATAGGTGTCATGTCTAGGCCAATGTATATTCTGCAAGTAAGAACTAAAGTAAAGCAATATTCAAGATTGAGCACCAAATTGCAAATTACTTAAAAGAGACAAATTTTGCTCGGATGAAGGACACCATCTAAATTTATTATTACAAATACTATCTTTCATCCATCAGACTTGGAAGTTATAAGTGCACACATATTTACAGTATAGAAGGAGAGAGATCAAGACCTAAGGCATAAACAAGACAACCCCAGAATCTTACAAGACAAATAAGAGCTAGAAAACAAATTAGCTCGACATGGGAGTGTATAACAAAGGCACAGGAGGGAGGAAATAGACTTTGCTATACAAAATTGCAACCAAACTCCAAAAGAAAAAGAAAAAAGAAAGAGAGTAGTGCTACACTTGCCAAATAAAATTTTAAATTTTTCATTCTAAATTCATTTGTTAGGTGGTAAAATAATATAATTTTTAAAATTATTTATTATACTATTTTATCATTTAATAATTATTTAATATGTTATTTAAGATAAAAAAAATTTAAAAAATGATTTAAAAAATGTAACTGCTTAAATTTGCATTGAAAGTAGAATGATCAATGTAGACTTCCATATAACATTTGACACAGTTTGATTTATTTGGTGGCAAGTTGATTTAAGCCACCTGTACTTCTTATTATCAACATTTGACACTCATATCAGTGGTTAGTGGGAAGCAAGATTTAAAGAGTAACTTACAGAAAAAGAAAATCACAAAAAAATGCAAGTCAAACTAGTCTGAGATGTCAACAAGTGGTGGGCTCAGATGAGGACCAACGGGGCTTATGGGAACTTTTCAAAATCTTTTCCGGAAGACAACCCTTGTATCATATTATTTCAATCTCCGATTATATCATTCTTGACTGTTTGTTCAATTGGCTTTAACTTCTTAGTGCATAATGTCAAAACAAAAAGAAAAGGACAAATTCAAATCAACTTAAGTTTTCCGGGCCTTATAAACTTGATTGTGTATTTCAATTTGTACAAGCCATGAATTACTAAAACAAGTATTGTATCTGATTAAAATGATTAAGACACACACATCTGCAATCTTCTGCTTGTTATATACTACATCACTTCCCCCTAGAAATAAGAAGAAAAAAAATATCAGCCCAGAAAGTTACAAACAAATTCTAAAAAATAAATGAGGAAACAAAATTACCCACATTTCATATCATCCAACAAAACATAAAAATTATTTAAAAAAGAAAAGAACACTTGAAATCTAAGTGATAAACAGAAAAAGAAAATGAGCTAAAGCAAGCAAAGAGGCTACCTGGATGTTCATAGCTTTCATGTTGGACTCAAGCTGGCTACCTACGCAGACTAAACAAGCAAAAACAACAACAACCAGCATGCTCAGCCCGAAAGTCAAAACCCAGATAAATAACAGGGGTTTAAGAAAAATTAACCACTAAAATGCATTAACAGAATCTTTGAAATTTAATGATTCAATAATTTTATATTGATAAGAATTAAAAAAAATATCAAGAATAGAATAATTATAAAGTCAAACACACATTGAATATATAAAGAAAAAATAAAATAAAAGTCGAAAGAATAGGGGAATTGTTTATGGGGGGTACTGTTCACGGTTGATACTGTTTATAGAGTTACTATTTACGCGGTAACTTTAGGATATTTTTTGTTTTGACTCAATTGACTTTTTAAAGTGGGATTAGGACTTCTACAAATAAAAACTCTTATTTTAATTAAGTTTAGGATTTCTAAGGATATTTTATTTATTATATAAATCCTTCTAAATACAAGAAAAAAATCAAACATCTAAGGTTTTAAGATGTAACCATAAGAGAGAATAAAGGAGTTAGGTAGGCATTAAGTGTGTGGCGCACTGGGGTGTAACCTTTAGGAAGTGTTTCTTTTGGTTCTTAAGTGAACAAAAGAAACACCATAGATTCTTTTGGCTTAAATGTTCGAGCTATTTTTGTGTTCTTTGTAAAAATCTCTTATGAGGAGATATTAAAAGGTCTTAGGGAGTCATGGTGATCAAGGGTAGATACTTAAAGGTCTCTATACGAGATACTAAGGGGTCTTATGGAATCATTGATGATGTAAGAACATACTTAGTGATCTATATCATTAATAAAAAACTGGATCATGGATCTTCTATGGACGTAAGCAATTTTGAGCCGAACCACGTATATCTTGTGTTTAGTTGATTGGTTTGTTTTCTTTATCTTTATTGGTGTGTTGATCTTATATGTTTTTACTTATGGTATGAATTATAGTTTTTCGCTGCACATACAATGAAAAGGGTATCAAGATCGTAATTTAGTTGATACTATAAGAGTGTCAAGTTGAAGTACATAACTTGATATCCACAACAAAAACAGATAAAAAGGGGGAAGAGAGTCAAGAGACCCACCTTTCACTGTTACTTGTTTTGCCATGTGTTTTTCACATGCTATCTTGGCTTTCTGCTCGTTTCCTTCTCCCAGGGCTAATTGAATGCCTTTTCTTAAAAAATAATCTTAAGAAAAATATTCAGGGAAGTAAAATTTAATCATACTAACCCTAATTATTTATTATGTGAAAGACATTTCAAATAAATTCAGATAAAGAACTTTAAATAACAAGTAAAAAATGTGGAATAAGGCTTTTTCACCAAGATGTGAGATCCTTTAGTTCCTTTTTAACTTTCGTAAGAGTTTGGTTCGTTTTAATTGTCTCATTAGAAAGTTTAAAATGATAAAATTCGAACCATCTTCTTTAATATTCTTTAAAGTAGGGTGATTTGAACCATTCTTTTGAAGGTTGAATTGCCCACTAAAGTGTTTAGCAAATATTCTAGATGCCATCTTATAAGAAGAAAAAAAAGTTCATTTTCAGAAAATAGGCATTGGTGATTAATAAACCCACCTTATACAGATACTTATTCCGCATATATATATATATATATATATACACACAGCATGATACCAGCTATCATGCAAAAATGAACAATATTGGGACTTATTCAGCATATATATATATATATATATACACACAGCATGATACCAGCTATCATGCAAAAATGAACAATATTGGGAAAGATTTGATGAATACCATAAAGGATTATATTACAATTAATTATATATGGACACTGGGAAGCAACAAAAAGATAAGATATATGGTTCAGAGAAGTCACAATCCCTGCATTACTAGCCTCCTTTCTTCTTCTTCAGCTTTAATCCAAGCTGCCTGAAAATGAGAAAGAACAAACAAACCCCATGAAGGGATTTCAAAATATGTCCCTTTTGACACGTAGTTTATGATATTGAAGGAAGAAAGACAACTAAAACTGAAAAGGAAAATTATGACAAAAGACTAACAATAAAAGAAAAGAATGAGAGAACTTGCCTTGTCTCGTGCAAGTTTGGAGAGATGTGGACGGATGGAATTTCCTAAGCTTAGGCCACCCCATGCTTCTTGCAACTCTCTCTCCCTTGCTTCTCTGCGAGATAGGGAAAGTTTAATATGGACTTCTTCAGGCTGCTGCGCAGCAGCAGCAGCAGCCATCTTTTCGCTTTCGAGCCTTGATTTGTGTTTAACCAAAACTTGGTCCAGACTGCTTTCTTGATTGATCTGTGATTGCGAATGCACGCTTATGCAACTTCTCTTCACTTTCACTGCTTCCTCACTTCCCTTGAACTTCATTTTTTCTTTTTCCAATCTAGAAACATGCTTTACTAAAACTTTGTCCAAGCCTTCACAATCTATGTTACTGTTCCACTCCTGTTTCTTTTGAGGCCTGTGGTTCCTGGAATTGTTTACTGCTGAGAGAGATTGCATTTTCTCCCTTTCCAACCGGTGGACCGGCTTGACCAAGATCTTGTCAAGACTATCTATTGTCTCTTCAGTTCTAGCCTTCATATCTTTTTCTTCTATTCCAGAAAATCTAGCATCTTCCATATTCAGGTCAACGTTTTCTTTCTCCTCTACCACTCCATTCAAAGAAGAAATTGACTTTCTCTCAGATTGAGACTCAATATTCTTCTTCAACTCAGTCACGCTGCTTCCTTCAACTGCATCATTATTTCTTCTTCCCTTGGCTTCTTGGACCTCCTTTTCAAGCCTAGAGACATGTTTCACAAGAAACTTATCCAGACCAGGGACTTCTAGTACTGGAACATCTTCCTTCCGATGGGTAATTGCTTCATTTGGTACTGCTTCAGCTTCAGGGGTTTTATGGACTGTCTTATAGGCATTTGCTGACTTCTTTGCTTCTTCAATTGAATCATTATTTCTTTTGTTCTTTGCTTCCTGAACCTCCTTCTCAAGTTTAGAAACATGTTTCACAAGAAACTTATCTAGACTGGGTATTTCTGGAACATCTTTCTTTCTACGAGTAACTTCTTCATTTGGCACTCCTCCTGATTCAGAGTTCTTACAGACAATCCCAAAATTATTTCCGGAGTTCTTCTTTGCTTCTTCAATCTCTTTCGTAAACTTGGAAGAATGCTTAATAAGAACACTTCCCAAATCTGAAGTAGTCTCAGATTGAACAGTTACATTTTCTACCTTGACATTTTCACCCTCAATTTTACCAGTATTCTTCTCAGTTGCTTCCTTATCTTCATTCATTCTCGGGTTCTTGGCTTCTTGCACCTCTCTTTCAAGTTTTGACATGTGTTTAACCAAAAACTTGTCTAGACTTGGGAGTTCCGACTCATAATGCTTCCTTCTGACTGGACCATTCATTAAGTATTCAGGGTTGGCATTTCTCATTGTTCCAGCTCCCAAGGAAGATATTCTTCGTGAATTAGGAACCGAAATGGAAGTGAAATCGGACACAGAGCTTGGATGATGCGTCGTCTTACTGTTTTCTACTTCAGCTAAGGCAGCATTTAAACCACAAGTTGCAACAATAGTAGCAAGGGATGAAAGTTCATCTTCTTGCAAACAATTAAGCCTCTCAAGCATCATCTCTACAAGATTGGGCCTGTTAACCTTTTCAAAAGACTGCCTCCTCTTTGATTTGCTCTGTCTCATCTCAAGAACTGGCTTCTTAGCATCCAAGTCTTCAGTACCAAAACTATTCTTTTGAGACGCTATTTCAAGTTCTGACCCAACCTCTGATTCACATTCTGAAGAAAATTCTGGTAACTCCCGATTACTATCACCAGTGTCCGGGGTCTCTCTGATTTTATGCAGTAGGTCTCCAAATTCATCTTTACTAAAGGGCGGGCAACTAACAAGCCTAACGAATGCAGTTTTGACTGCTGCAGCTACTTCTTTATCTACCTCAAATGCAGTTTCAAATGATGCTGTAATGGTATGAGTAGTAGACCCTCCTCCATTTACTGAAGATGTTTCTATTTGACAATGTGTTTGAGGACAATTTGGCTTATCATACATGATCACTCCCATGGCTGTTGCTGCCTCAAAAGCTTCAGCTGCAGCTTTCTCAGATTTCAAAAGAAGGGCTTCTGCTTCTTTGCTTTGTATCCTGTAAAAAAAAATGAGAAGTCACATGGCAGAGAACTTATTGAATGTTCATATCCTCTCATACACTCATAAACTTACCTTGCTGCTTTAAGTATTCGGCACCAAGATGCTTCCACCAATGCAGCTCTTCGAGCCTCCATTGCTTTATGTGCAGCCTCTTTTGCTGCAATTTTCTCTCTCAGAACTCTACAGTAATGTGGATTTGTGTCACCTAAAGTCTCATCAAGAGTTAAATTCATGCCATCGACTTCCTGAAATAACAAACGGCCATGATAGCATTTTCATCCCTCCAAGAAGAAAGAAAATAAATAAAAAAATGAATTGTTCTCTTATCAATTGAAGAAAGAAAATAGGACACAACCTGCAGCATTTTTATCTTCCTCTTCAAATAGGAGTCCACTTTTTTCCGAGGAAACCAGTTAAGAGGAGAAGTTTTGCGACGAGGCGGCTTCTTAATTTGTGATGTACACTTGTTTAGAGCATTCAATTTTGGTTGATTATTCTCTCTTGGTGATTTACTCTGCGATATTCAAAAGAAAGAATTATGACACAAAAGCTTATTATGCCATATGAGCTTGAGTAAATAAAAACATTAAAAATAGCCGGTGGGAGGTGATCTTAATGTTGCAATCTGCGATGATGTAAAAAGCATATAACAGAAACCCTCGAGGCCAAATCATCCAAAGGAGAAAAAAAAAGTACAAAAATATCCACCTACATTACTTCCGGATATTGAAGACTAGGTTTGTTGCTCAAAGCAAATCACTGGAGTGTAAAATAAGAAGAAACACTTTTAAAGGAAAAGTAACATTCATACTCAGCAAGCCAAGGGTTCAAAAGCTTGACTCAGTATTCGGATACAATCTTATTGCTTATGAAGGGCCTATGATAATATTCAACTAAATGGGCCTGTAAGCAATGGATATCTACACATTAAAAATTCTAGTTAAAAGTAGAATTACTTAATATCAGATTGAACATAGGACCCTCAGTGCAATGCTTGAGATAAATTCCAAGGAACCGTCAGAAAAATTTAAACAATTTCCTTTGCCATTTTTTTTGAAAGACACTAAAAGGATGAAAACTCAAGAATAGAGAAATATAGTTCATGCTTCTATAATTAAGGACTGGGTAATCATTAAATCTAATCTCATCATCAATACATAAAGAAACACAATATTAGTGAAACCTAATTTCACTAAACACAGTTTAAAACCACTAATAAGGCTTTGTCTTTTAGGGGTTTGGATTCACTCATCTCCAAAGAAACCCAGAAAAAAAACCCTAATTCTAAAAAATCACAGCATCACGAAATCAAGAAGAGAAATGGAAAATCACTGTAATTCAAGAAAAATATACAAAAGAAAATGCTAACGAGAACACTTATCTTGAAACTGAACTAAAAAATAAACCAATTTAAAAAGAATGAAATAAAATCAACACGATTCAGGAAAGAAAAAAAATGAAACATAGGCAAATAAAATAACAAGAACCCAAATCTTGAAACGGAACAAAGGAAAGGATTTACCTGCCCGACTTTGGAATTTGAAGAGACGAGCTCGTTTGGTTCTCTCTCTTTGTTAGAAGAACCAATGACTGGGTCATCGCTCAGCTTATCTGAGACTGAGATACAACCCATATCCAAGCACCCAAGATCCATTGTTAGAATCTTTTACAACAATTGCAGATCCAGAAATTTGAAATTTTCGAAAAAGTATTCAGTAAAGAGAGATTCGTAGTTAAGAAATTGAAGGCTGTGAATTGGAACAAATGAGATTTTTAAGAATGTAATGAATGTTTTTGAGTTTGCAGAAATTGAGATTGATTTTGTGTTTTTAAATCGTCAAGGAGCCGTTACAGGGGCGAGGGGTTTTGGTGGCAACGGTCGTTTTGGGTAGTCCTGAGGAGTTATCTTGTGCAGTCAGGAGTAAAAGCAGTCGGAGTGGAATGTAATTTCAGGTTGACACGTGAAGTTGTCTGTGGAATAACGACAAGTGTAGCGATGCCACGGCATTTGATTTCTCGTTGCGATCGCAATTGGTGTTAATTTTCACTAAAAACTCTAACATTTTTTTTATAGAAAAATATATTTTTAAATAATATATCAAAATTTTGTATCTTAAATTAAAGTGTTAAGTAATTATTAAAAAATAAAATATTATAAATTTTAAAATTACTATTACACAATTTTATAATTCAATAATTGAAAATTTTAAAATATTATTTAAGAACTATAATATTATTAAAAAAATTAATATTTTTAATTTATTACAACAATCATAACTATTAGGTGTGGACTTTTTTTTCAAATCTAACCCAACTCAAAAATTTCAAGTCATAAAAGATTTGAATTAAAAATTCAGAACCTTTTAAGTACCTTTTTTAGGACCAGAAAGAAATAAACATTTTCAAATTAAAAATTAGAGATTAAAATTTAAAAATTAAAATTTTGTCAAATTTATCAAAAAAAATTAAAAAAATATATTTTATTAAGATGTCTATTGTTTAAATTGAAAATTAAAAATTAAAATTTGAATATTTATTTTTCTGAATTTTTTTAAAAATATATTATTATAATACGCCAAGTTCAATTTAAAATTTTTCTTTAAAAATAAAATTTCAATTTAAAATTTAATGTAAATTGAATTAGAATTAAAATATAAATTTTAATATAATTAAAAATATAATTTGAACTAAAATATTTAATATAATTATAAAATTTATTATAAATTGAATTGGAATTGGAATTAGAATATCAATTGAAATTATAAAATTTAATAGAATTAAAATTAAAATTATAAAATTTAATAGAATTAAAATTAAAATTGTAAAAATTTAACAAAATTGAATTTGAAATTATACAATTTAATGTAAATAAAATTAAAATTAAAATTATAACATTTAATATAAATAAAATTTAAATTGAAACTATAACATTTAATGTAATTAAAATTAAAAATATAACATTTAATGTAATTAAAATTAAAATTAAAATTATAACATTTAATATAATTAAATTCAAATAAAGTCAATTCGACCCGATATCAAATTTACCCACCCCTAATACCCTTCATAGCTAAAGTAGATAAATTTATACTAACTTATAATAATAAAAATACTTTTTTTTAATTATAGATTTCAATAAATTAATGTAAAAACATTCACCTTGAATGCCCTTCAAAGCGGTTAAAATACTTCGAATCAAATTTCATAAAATATTTCCAATAAAATACGATTAACAGATTCAACTTAACCCACTTCATTCCCACACACATATTGAAACTAAATGATTCCATCTTTAAAATTGACATAAGAAAGACTCAATTCATAGACCTCTTACTTCCATAGCAAAAGGCCTAACCAACCAAGCTATTTGTTTAAAGATAATAGAAGTGCTATCTTAAAAACATATTATCTCTTTTTGACATTTTCCCACTCATAAAAACTATCATCCATGACTCCTGAAATTGCCTAAACTAGTAACAGTGCATTAAGTTAACAGGAAAGACCTGGGAGTTTTTACAGAATATAATAAGATGATCGCAATAATAGCAATGAAATTATCAACAATAGGTCTTGATATTTTGTTTTCACTTTTCTCTATATCAAACTTTATCATGAATCTATGCACAAACAAATTGGAGCTCGACAAAGGACCATTTATGGTATCAAAACTTAGTCCTCCGCTTGTTCTTGATCTCTGATCCACTTTGTAGCCACCCATTTCTCCCCTTTGATCACTGGACAGCTTCCATGAAGAGATGTCTGCAAAGGCATTCAACAGATAAGGAAGATGGAAAAAGAAACTGCAAAAGCTAGAATCACTGCAGCAGCAACCCTACCTTGAATCAGTCTTTTTCATCTTCAATACTATGGAGCAAACTAATGAAAAAGATGTTTGGCATGTTAGAAATTATAACAGCTGCTTCAAAGCCAAATAAAAAATTGGCTCATATACCACACATTGGTTGAGTAAATCTTAATTATCATGGTCAAAACCATCTGACTACCATTTTTTTAGTAATTTTATATGGCCAATTCCAACTGATGGCTTTATTATGATTCGCTTTCTTTCCTAAACAAACAAATTACAATGAATTTATAATAAACGGTGAAGCTTAACCAAGCTTAGGGTCCATTTGATATAGATGTGCTTTTGCTCTACACCCAATGCTCTGCTCCCAAAGCACAATAACTAAAGTGTTTGATAAATCCAACTTTCACTCCATAATTAGGTGTCTATCAAACACCCACCTTCTATCATTCCACAACTAGTGCTTCCATTCCATGGCCTCGAAGCCACTGCACTTCTATACCAAACAGACCCTTAGATAGTGCTCTTGTATTGAGACACATTTTTAGCCTTAGAAATGGCTTTGGCTATACTAGACCAACATGAGTAATGACAGATGTGTTCAAGAAATCCTAACCAGCTGCAGACCACCATCAAGTAATCCTAATCAGTTTGCTAATATTTAAGATTCAGTATTGTAATTAATATCTGAAGACCCATTCCTTCAAGTAATCTTCGACTACTAATAGCATAAACCAACTTATATGTATCAAATATGATTTGAAAACAAATGCAATTACCCGATCTATTGTGCCATTTGGAAGCAATGAATAAAATAGAAGTCCATCTCCTCTCCTTGGCTTCACTTTTAAACCAATGCATTTTTTGAAATCATAGCCGGAAGTTATTATTGAGTCATTCTACAAATCACAACAGAAAGGTGAATACAAACGTATAAGATGAATGGTTGATGTTATAAGGCAGCAAGACTATAAGCAATGAAGTTTTCTAAGTACCTCAAATGGGAACATGGTTTCTCCACCTTCCTCCACATCAGATAGATACAACAAGAAGGAAGCCATCTGCAAGAGATAAATCAGACAAATGCTGTAAATCTTGAGCAGTGACATTTTTATAAGGAACAAGATGAAATAAAGTTAAAGAACAAGCAATTTCTATACATAATACTAGTTTACTTATTCACACGTAATGTTCTAACTAGTGAAATTAAATTTAAATACTCAAAGGAGACCCACCATTAATTTGCTAAAGGCTCTGAAGCCTTACATATAATCTAGAGATATTGGCAACGCTAGCATAGTATTCATTTGGACAGCACTCCTTGCTTCAACAATCGAGAATTACAACTAGACGAGGTTAAGTTTATAATGAAAACTTTCTTGCCCAGCAACAAAAAAATTGTTAACAAAACCTTTTTTATGAATTATATTGCAGGATCTTTCTCTGAGTAAAACTTTTCACCCTTCTTTACAGTAATCTCATATAAGCTGGAGTTCAAGGATATAAGATATGATATAAAATCATAAATCTAATTGTATACCATATATAATAGTACTGACACCAGAGACATACTAGCAAAAAATAGGCCAAAGTTTTAATGCTGCTATAGTGCAATAATCTACAACATAAAAGACTAAACAGCAAAATCAAGGAACGCCCACTACTATCATTTAGAATTAAAGCATACATGCATAATCCAAGTGGTTGACCAACTAAAAATTTATGATGTAATTAGAGATGCTTAGTGAGTGACTTACCCTTTGGCTTGTTTGTGGGCCATACTCAGCTGGGTTGAATGCATCATAATGAGAATCATACTTCTGTCCAATCTCATATCTCAGAATATTGAATGCCTGCATCATGGTGATATCCAGATATTACTCGGAATAATTTAGAAACAACCTATAAAAAGAAAGTTTAACCATTCAAATGGAGGAATTACACCAGGTATATTATTGGTTGACCATTAACTTGGCAAAAGCAAAACAAGGGAAACCATAAACTGAGGGAACTAGGAAACATAAAGAGTAGAATTTAAAGGCCCCAAGTTCTCTACCAAATTTTGTATTGAAATAATGTGGCGATTTTACTGCTATATTATTTCTCACATCATTGAATATCCGAGTGGCAATGCAAAACCAGTTGTCATATCACTTGAGATACAAGACTTGGGATGTAACTAGAGAAGAGTAGCAGTATCATATCATAAAATCATAATCTCAGACCAGTTAACAAAAAGTAAATTCTACAATGACAATAATTAGAGATGAACCCTAACAAGAGAAAGCAACCAGTATCAATACCCGCAAACAAAGCTCACGTGGACGAATGCAAGGAAAATCAAAACATGTAGATAATCTGATCAACTATAACTCAGCAACTATTATACAAGTTCAAAATAAAAGAGAAGGAAAGACAGACGATATCAGCAAGCGTTGAACTAGCATTTAAACCTTATGAAGACTGACTAAGATTTTCCTTGAAAGTCCACTCTAACCCTTAAGACTTTGACAAATACATCCACATATATCCCAGCAATTTATTAGCAACGATGAAGTCCAAGGGCAGTTGCATGTTTTAAAGGATCATCAGCCACCACGAATTCCGTGAACATAATAACTCCTCAATTCTATACATCAAATGAAATAGGAGAAAACAGATCATTTCAGCAAAACTGGAACTAATATTTTAACCTACATGGACAGTAGCTACAACTTTTCCTTTTTGCATAAAACAAATGATAATTTTTAGAACAATCAAACCTCCCCATGGGTCTGTGGTATCATTGTAGCTCTTGCAATTTTCTGCTCGATCAAGTCCAAGGTTCTAGTTTTATCTTCAGATGCACTAATAAATGTTCCTGAACTGTTACAAAGGAAAGTATAACAATAAATAAACATTTTAAAAGCAGCAAACAAAAAGTTTTTCATGAATGTGCCTAGGGGTGGGCAACTTCGGGTTTGGAAATTCCCAAACCATTCCCGAACCCGATCGGGATGGAGAAAAATGCCCCGATTGGGACACTTTTCAGGTCGGGACAATTCCCGACACGACTTCAGGGCAGAATGGGTCGAGAATTCCCAAATTTTTTCTATCAAAACAGCGTAGTTTGTTTCTGGACAGATCAAGAATTCCCGTTTGAAATGACATCCTTTTAAGCCATTTACCAAAAATTTAAAAAAAAAAAAAAGATTTCAGGTTTGAGAAATTCCTGAATTCGACCCAACCCATTCGGAACAGAACGGGACAGGTTGGGAACAGGAAAAATCGCCCACCCCTAAATATGCCTTAAACTGTCAAAAAGGAAATCACAGAATAAAATAATACTGAGCTCCAAGAGTGCAGCCAAAATGATGTTTCATCAATATTCCCAGTTAGAAACAATATCTTATAAGACAACCAGTAGTGAATCTGGTAAAATGTGCGGAAGGTTTATAGACTCTTTGGTTGGTAGTTATAAGTTATACAGTCTACTCATTGTATCAGTTAGTCTTCAAGATATTTATGGGAATTAGACTCATCAAGATCAAAATTATAATCTTCAAGGTTATATATATCTTAATAATCAATGTAAAAAAGCACCTTGTCCTAGTTCCCTTGGTACTCTCAGTAGTTTCTCCCTGCCGCAAAGCCAACAGTGACGGCTTAAGGCGTAACTTTGCCATTTCAACAATGGTTTGGCATTGTTCTGCAGTCGCAAAGTTAGGAAAATAAAGAGCCCGTGGTTTCCAACTTAAGACCTGCATTTAGTAATAAGAAACCCATAAAAGAAATCAGAGAAGGACTAGAACTATTAGTAAATTGCTACAAAAAATAAAGCATCTATACCATTTCTTATGCTGGCAATAATACAAACCCAATATATCTAATGAGCCAAATCAGAATGACCACCTACATAATTCAAACACTCTTTATTAATTCCTACACTAAGGGTATGTTTGTAGTTACTGAGAACGGCAGCTAAAATGTTTGGTAAATACTAGCATTTATTTGGCACCTAAAATTTAACAACCATTAACCCAAATGTACTTGAGAGCTAGTGATTCATTTGGTAACGACCATCAGCACCTAAATCACAAACATTTGAACTCCAAATTTAAATGTAATCAAGATCATCCACAATTACAGGTAACCCAATTTAGCACTTAGCTAATATAAACCATTTCTCATAAATAAATGATAAATCACATAAAAACAAAACCCCAAAAAAAAAGTACTTGAAATGGAATTGATTGAATAGAAGCATCTCCAGTTTCGCCATGTGGCATGCTTCCATTCTCTTCCTCTTCTTCCACAATTTGAGGCATCCTCAACTTGGGTCGTATCTTGGGCACATCCTGTAAGTCAACAAACACCCATCACTCAAAATCACCCAAACCAAACCCAAAAAAAAAAAATCTCAAAATAATGTAAAAACTGACACAACATAACTTTAAAAAAAAATTACCTGGGAAAGGAGAGTGGATCCGTAGAGGCCAGCTAGGAAGAAAAGGCAGCATAATAGGATTGCAGCCGGCAACCGCAGCTTCGTTTTCGATCTCTTCGTTTTGGGTTTCATTTATTAATCTTCCTTTCGATTTCAAAGCTCTTTTTATTTATTATTTTAATTTTATTTATTTATTCTTCTCGCTTCAGCGTTTTCTAATTTCCTACTGTCTCTTCTGTAGCGTTTTTGTAAATCGTTTTGTTTTTGATTCGTGTGTTTTGCCTTCTCACTTTGTCTTCTAAAGTCAAGAGTCATCAAGAGCATTCACCTGTTTGTTTCTTGGTGTTTAATGGCAAGACGGGCAATGTGGCGGGAGTTTTTTTTTTCGTGCAGTTGACGCCACGTTTTTATTTTTATTTTTTTTACATTAAAAGGATAATGAACTCACATTTTCGAAGTTGATAAAAATGTATTGTCAATAAATTTATTATTAAATTATTGATAAAAGTATTATAATTTTAATTATTAATCATAATTATAGATAATTATACGATAATTTGATATTTATCTTTAATTTTTATTAAAAAAATCTTTATACTTATCTATGCATGATGAAAAATTTCACATTATATTAAAGAAAAATAGTAGATTTAAAGAAAAATAAGTGGGCTATTAAAATTGGAATAGGCTCTAAAATTGGATTTAAAAAATTAAATAAAATTTGAGAAGTATAATCTATATCTATTTATCTTTTTAATCGAGATAATTAAGTTGGGAGGTGGTGAAGTTTTATCTAATTTTATTTTTATTATATAAATGTCAAAAAAATTATTGGAAAAATGTGAAATTTTATCAAAACGAAGTTAGTAATTTGATTAATAATGGAGAATTAATGTAATTAAAAGTCTTGCTTTTAAGGATTAAACGGAAAATTTTGGGGATAAGATGGAGAGTGAAAATACTAGCCAAATAAATATCACTTAGCCCGAAAATTTTGGTCCAATCCATTTAAATTTTAAATACTAATCCAGACTCAACATATTTGTGCCTAAAAAAATTTAATATTAATAAATAAATTCAGAAACAGACCAAAAAAAGAAAAAGAAAGTGATTGTCATTTTAAATGAAAAAATTCAACATTAATAATATATTAAATAACAATGAAAGTTTAGGAGATTTAAGGCTTGTTTGATTGATTTTTCTAAATAAAAATTTTTAAAATAATTTTTTGAATAAAAAATTATTGATCGTTTGATTGTTAATTAAAAAAAAAATTTAAATATTAAATCGTTTAATTATATATTGTTAAAAGTGTTTATCTACTATTAAATTATAAACATTGATACTTAATAAAACTTATATTTAAATTCTAAACAATCATAATTTTTTATATATAAGTTTAAATTTATTATATATTTTCTCAAATTTAATTTTTTAAACACAATAATCAAGTAAAAATTAATATATAGTAATCAACGAATTAATATAAATTATTGTATTTAATACAAAAATTAAAAATAAAGTAATATTTCTTTTTATTTAAAAATAAAATAATCAATACAAGATTTTAATACATTCTTGTAAAAATATTATGGTTGTAGTGATACGAATAATTGGAGGAATGATGACTTCTAAGAAAAAATAAAATATATGTTAATTGAATATAGTTTATTTTTATTAAAGGTATACTATATAAATAAAATAAAATTATTATAATATATATAACATTATACAAATATTTAAAAAATTCAAAAAGTTTTATTATTAAAAATTTTAAATTTTTATAAATAAAAACAAAATAACTTTTTAATCTCCAAAAATTATTATCTAATTACAACCATACGTCATTAAAAAAATTGGCATTAAAAAAGTTTTTTTCCTAATAGAGAAGCTAAACAAAACGACACTTAATGGCTAGCCTTTTATAATTACATTTTTAGATTGTGACTTTAAATCACCCATTGTTTCCTTTACTTCTAATACAAGTTTAAAATAACAATAGTGTTATATATTTATAAAGTTGGAATATAATTAATGTGTTATTAATAATTGACCATTTTTTTTATATACATAGCAGAGTGAGAAATCAAATTTAAGATTTAAAAAATACACTACAAGTCCTTAAACCATCGGACCATTTTAAACAAATGCTTAATTATTGACTATTATAAGTTAGATGATTATTGATTTTTTAAATTTTATTAATATAATAATTATACATCACCAAATAATAATTAATCACCAACTAATAATTAATGCATTAGATATCAAATCAAAGCATAACATTATTGTTAAAATAATAATATAATATAAATGGTTACTTTAGCGATGATTATAAAGAAAACTACTATTGTTTTAAGATGGTGGATTGGTTAAAGCAATAACCTCATACTTTGTCTATAATCATTGTTCGAATATTTGTCATTTAACTTAAAAAAATTAACTTTATAAAACATGTTATATGTTTGTGCATATAAAATTAAGACTCGTCTAGTTTGTATTTTATATGAACATAATATTTTTATTCAATATTCAATCACATTCGTTATATCTAACACACTTTTTATGAGTTAACTTAACTTATATTATCTATCCTCAATTATCTTTGAAATGTATATTTTATATAGTAATTTTATATTAATGCTTAAGGTACAAATTTTGAGATGTACATATAAATGAAAACTTAGATTTATTTTATTATCATTTGTCACGAGTTTGACACTTAATTTTCACGTTACATATTAGTTTATAGGTAATAATACTTATTTGCTCAATTTTAATTAAACATGAGATGAGAGATTAAGTAAAAAAGAAGTGTCTTTGTAGCTGACCTTATGTCTAGATAAAATTTATAAAAAAAAAGTTTAAAAAAAACTATGATTAAACTAGAGTAATTTTTTTTCAAAAACTCAATTGGTAAGAAATGGATGAAGGAAAACCTGAATCAATCAAGTATTATAATCAAGGTTGGCAAAAAAAAAAAAGATTCGAACTTAAATTCCAAAAAATTCATAAATTTAATTTAAAAAAAACTAGAAAAAATCGAGTTTTTTTTGGGGATTCCCTTTTTATATGATTTTTGAATTTAAGTTTTATAAAATTCGAGAGCCTGAGTTTTTTTATAAAAAGTTATAGTTCTTAAAATTCATAATTTACAATCAAAGTTTGAATACAAATTATATAATATAATAATTATTTTATAAAATAAACAGTCAAAATTTAATTTTTATCTAAACAGTAAAAAAAATATGAGTTTAAATTTAGGCCAAATTACTCAAATTCAAACTAGACTTAAATTCGATTCAAATTCTGTCTGTACACCTGAATGCAACCTAAGTTTCGAGATAATAAAAAAAATCTCAAATTTAAATTTAAAAATTATCGATCCCTAATTGCAATTCAACCTTAGCTTTGTTGAAAAAATAATTCCACTTGAGTTTTATTGAAAAGAGATAGTAAGAAACACCCAAGTGAGAAATATGTGATAGTTGAATTCACAAAACCTCTCAAGGACATTAGTTTTAAACAATCACTAAATGGAAAGCATTCGAATACTTGGATTAGCTTGTTGATTTTACCAATCTTGTGTCATGGGTGAGTCTCCATCTACAAGAAAGTTTGGCTTCTTAGGGCCTTTGTAATAGCCAATGCCAATAGATCAAGTGCAAGTGGTCACGTTTCACTTACCTAAGAGAGATTTTGGGCAAGCCCTTTTCACCGCAGAGTTTGAGATTGAGCTTTCACCATAAAAAGTTTAGTCTTATTCTTATACACACTAGACAAGCGTTGATTGTTATGCTATTTAAAGATGGTCATTTTATAAAAAAAAAAGGAGGGGGGGGGGGGGGGGGGGGGGGGGGGGGGGGTCATAGATAGTTATTTTGAATGGTGGTCATTTTATTTAAAGAATTTATCTTTTTCATGACAGGGTTATCTTTTAAGATAATCATTTTAATTTAAAAAAAAAACTTAGCCTGAAAAATATAGTCATATACTGTTATTTTTAATGATTCATTTTATTAAAAACAGTCGGTTTTTTTTTAATACAATAGCCATTTTTTAGATTATTATTTTTAAAATTGTCATCTTCTAAAAAAGTAGTAATTTTTTGTAACATGGTCATGTTGCTTATTTTTTTTGATCATTTTCTATGTAAATTAAAAAATTCATTCTCAATAATATGGTCATTTAAAAAAAATGGTTTCTCAAATTTCTATTTTATCATAAAAACCCGACTTGAAAGAGAAAAGAAGAAGGCTAAACCACACTAAAAAAAGAATATTCTCTTTTAAGGATGATCATTTTGTAATAATCTTAAAATATGGTCATTATATATATATTTTTTTTAAAAAGTGGTCACCCTTTAAATATACAATAAAATATGAAAAAAAAGGATCAATTTTTTTATTAATATGCTCATCTTAAATAGTACCGTTAAATTTAAAATATGACCATTGTTTAAAAAATGTCTTTCTACTAATATGATTGTCTTTTTTTTAATAATATGGTTATTTTAAATAAAATAATCATTTTTTTATTAAAATAATTATTTATGTGTGTTATTATATATATATATATATATATACATGATCTAATGAGCTATATAACTCATTTTATGATGAATTTTTAAACACGTACAAATTTTTTTTAATATATTATAAATTATATAAAAATTATAAAAAATTATAAATTTATTAAATAGTAATATGTGATAATATTACTCATTATATAATAAATTACGTAATTTATTAAATTAATTATATATATATAATTAATTTAATGAACAACGTCATCCACCATTTAATGGTCGTTAGGTCACTGTTTAACACTGTAAAATACTTTTAAGATAATGACATATAATATTAAACAGTAACCCATCCACTTGATTATTTGTTCCGACAATTTCTTATAAAATATTTGAAGGAACAAATAAAAGTAAGAGAGTAAAGATATTGAAAGCATCATTCACAGTCATTTTTAATATTCTTTTTTTTTAACCTTCTGTAATATGCAAAGAGCAAAGTTTACTTATATGATTCCCCCCTAAAATATTTAATATATTTATGTGAATCATTCTTATAAAATGCTTAATCAAGTTATTTTTTTTAATAACAAAAAAATACACGCGAACAATGATATTATTAAATATTATATATTAAAGTGAACTACATATATTAATTAATTTATATATTATTGGTTATCTATTTCATTGTTTATTAAAAGTGATCAAATAAAATTTATTTATTTTTGAGTTTTTAGTGTATCACGTATGTCATGGACTTTAATGTGTAGAGACTCATTTATTTTATTTTTATGATGTGATAAAATAAAATAAAATATTATAAATAATAGGTTGAAATTCACAGTTTAAACCTTACGTATTATTCATTTACATCTTATTAGTGAGTGATGACAGTTTTTCTTTCATAAAGAAATAATTTAAACGTGGATGGCATCAACCTCAATTTTTCTGGTCTCCATAGATTCAGGTACGCTTTCAATTTTATTTTTTTCTTAATGATTTAATATGTGATTCTGACTATAGTGATTCTTTCACCAATTAAAATTTTTTATCTAATAAATAATATCAAAACCACCTCGTGTTGAATTATTAAGAGATAAAAATTTTAACACTAAATTGGGAGAATTTAAAGTGTGCGTTAATTAAATTATATTGAGAATTATAATTGCAGGCATAATTATTATTAAAAAAGGGGCTAAATGCGACAGGCATTATTAATTTTCTATAAAAAAAAATGGTAATTTCAATTTAACCTAAATGCACAACATTGTTGTTTGCATTAATATATTATACATATATATGCCTTAACGTATATGTACAATTGATTTTGTCTATGTGTATAAATATATGAACTGAATTAATTACATCCTGATATATATCTTTAATTACGCATTCAATTCAATTATTCAATTTATGAATTGTTTCAATGCTTTGAATTTGTCTAATATCAACATACGCAACGTGTGTATGCTGCTACATAAATATGAATGTGCCAATTGAATAAAGTCAAATTGCATAGATTATTAATATGCTAAATTTCATAATATTGCATTGATTGAATATATAATGTATTAATATGCCAATTGCATTGATTTGAATTCTGGCATGTAATGATTGTATTTTATACAATTTTTTTTTTTATTTTATGAATTTAAAATCTTTGTATTATGAATTCAATTCATGCAATATTATGCATGCAAATATGACACATCATATGCGTCCTTTTAAATTTGGTGCAATCAATTCACATATAGAATTTAATTATGAAATTTGTTTTTATTAAATAAATAAATTTGATAAAAATATAATAAAAGTTAAAATTTATTTAAATTCAAAATAATAATATCAAATTTAATGAGATTTCTTTTTAATTATGATACACATAAGTAATTAGTATCCACAAATTTTAGAAAATTCATCACGTCAATTTTATGAGGCATATAAGAACTTAATCAGGCTCAAGTTATCGTAACCTAACATACTGATCAAATCAAATGAGTTAAAATAAACCTATGCTTATTTTGAGTTTAGGTCATTGGATAAAGATTAGGGTTTAGGTAATTAGAAAATATTAGGCTTGACTTGACCCAACTACTTCGGTTTCTACTCATTTCGGTCTCATTCTAATTTTGACATAATTTAACTTTTGACCGTTGACTTTTGATTTTGATCATTTTATTTTTTTCTCTTTTTTCCTACAAACTAATATCCAACATTTTAAAATAAATTAAATTGAGATAAAATACCACCAAAGTGACATCTTTTATATAGATTTATTTAATTTTGAAATATTTGGATATTATTAAAGAAGTAAAATAATTGTATTTAAATTTATGCGAAAAATAATTAGCTCAAATGAATATTATTTTTTTTGCCAAATAATAAACGCATGTGACAGTAAATATGTGATAAAATTTGACATTTTCTATGCGTATAATATATCGGTCCAAAGAAAGATATATTATTGACAAGATTTATTATCAATATTTACTGAATAATTTTTTTTAGAGTACCGTTTACCAATTATTATTTTTATCCAAAGATTAAATAACAATGTTGTGCTTAGTATCTTATAATAGCCCAATTTATTATATCTTATGCCATGTGTGTATATGTATGCATGATGGCTATTAATTGTGAGTTTTTTTATTTGTTCTATATAGTAAATGCTTCTTCTATATCTGCAAACTTGAACAACATTTCAGTGCTTAACAACACTAACTTCAGGAAATGGAAGGAGCACATTACCATTGTACTTGGGTGTAAGGATCTAGACTATGTAATCTGGATGAAAGAAACTCTCGTCGTTACTGATAGCAGTACTGCTGAACAAATGACACTTTATAAAAAATAGGAGTGTTCTAACCGCATAAGTCTGATGATCATGAAGCACTCTATTACAGATACCATCAGGGGTGTAATGCCTGAGGAAGAAAATGCTAAAAAGTTCCTGAGTCAAATAGCAGACCAATTTACTGGTAATGAAAAGGTCAAAAGCAAAGGAAACATAAGGAAGTATATTATGAAAATGTCTAATCATGTTATAGGATTAAGGAAACTAAAGTTATAACTGTCTGATGACATTCTCGTGCACCTAGTCTTGATCTCTCTTCCTGCACAATACAATTCTTTTAAGATAAGTTATAACACTCAAAAGGAAAAATAGACTCTTAATGAGCTTATTGCTCAATGTGTGCAAGGGGAAGAGATATTGAAATAAGAAAAGATAGAGAGTGTTTATTTAGAAACTTCTTCCAATGACAATGTTGTCAATAAGAAAAAGAAATAGAATAATAAAGGGAAAAGAGCTGCAGACATTGGAACTTCACAGCCTAAGGTGCAAAAGAAACAAAATACTGAAATCTCTTATTACTTTTGCAGGAAAGTTGGACATGTGAAGAAGGATTGTTCGAAGTATACAAAATGGCTTGACAAAAAGGGTAAACTTCTTCTTAATTTTGTTTGTTCAAAAGTTAATTTGACTTTAGTACCAAGTCATACTTGGTGGATAAATATAGATGTAACTGTTGTGATATGGTGTGTGATGTGTATATATACGTATAATTTTAAAAAATAAATACACAGCGGAAGTATTCATACATGTTATACACTATATAACATACTCAATCATATAATCTCATGTATGATCATTCAAGCACATATATATCTCATATATATTTTTACATGCATGATATAAAATGAATTGTAAATAAATAACCTACCCGGTTTTGAAAGTAGCTTTACAATTCTTTAAGATCTTCAATCTTCAATTTGTTGAGTTCACCTTGAAGTATTCCCTTGCACAATTCTAGTTCACAACTAAATCCAGTGGGATTGTGAAACTAGAATGGCAGCCTTGAATTTCCTGCAAAGGATTGTTTTAACACTTAAAACAATTTGTCCTTATGAATTATTATTAGCAAGAGATGAGAAGAATTAAGTGTTTTCTTTTAGTTTCTTACAACTCTTTTTTATGAACCTTAGTTAGCCTTTTCAAACTCTCTCAACACTTTGAGAAAACACTTAGGAAAATGCTCTCAATTCTCTCTTGACCAAATGTTTCATTCTCCTTTATACAAATTGAACTCTTTCAATTTTAGTTTAGTGCAAAGAATGATTAATTCTCTTAGTACTCCACCACCACTTAGCCATGTTTGATATTACAAATATTAATCAAACATATATTTCACTCAACAAATTGATTCATCCGTATCAATCAATTGCTAGAGAATAAATGGCAATTAAACAATGCTAAGTGGTTTCACCACTTCCTTAGTGCATCATTTAAGTATTTCTAAGTGGCCAACATTCCTTATTATTAATAACAAGCGTATTCTCTATTATTAAATGGTGTTTATCACTTATTTTAATTAATAATAATAATTTTATTAATATATAAAATATTAATAATTCAAAACTATTTTGAATATTTACATTTACCTTATATGTATTTACCAAGTAAAGTAAATAGGTAAATACATGGTAAATCATTTATGGAGCAAGATTGTGCCACTTGTCAATTTCTTATTGGTTAACAACTCTTGTAAACCAATAATGTATTTTATATTCAATTATTGACAAGTGAATAATATAAGGAACCTTGAAACAGATTTCACTTTACTGAAAATTGTTGGATTAAATGTTCAATCTAATTCGCTGCTCCAGTGCACAACGAGTACACTTCATATTGTGAGACTTTCTAGGTCTATGCCCGATTTGTCATATGAAACTATTTCACACGTCCGTGAACAATGTCCCACACACATGTTACGGATATTACAAAATGGTGCATTAGACCGTACAAGTTAAGGTTATAACATATTCGTATAATCCTTTCATCATAAATATCCTAGAAGAGCGGAGATATAGATCAACACCGTCAAGTCTCCATGTGCTCAACCATAAACTTATCTCTAGATTTGTATTTCAATAATAATATCCGTAAACACTTTTACGATATTATTTTTCCGAGGATAAAACTAATTCTCGGATATGTCTGCTTATGGTCATAAGACTTTCTGAAATATAATCTTGGAGTTTCATGATATTTTACTCACCCAATTGAGTTGATGGATCCTATATTTGTACACACCGGAATCCATGAGCATCGGATCATATCCAACGACACTCATCGGTCAGACCATGAAAGGTATCTGACATGTGTGGAACCAAAGTATGATGGATCACTCACAAGTCCACCGTGGCACTTAGGTCTAAGGACCACGAATACTACTCAACTTGAAAGATCCTCCATTGACGACTTTATGGGATGTCCATTGGAGATCTTTGTGAGTCTGTTCAATATTCAGTCCTTACTGAATACTTGTATCTCTATACGAGTTTTCACTAAACTCATGGTCTGCTAAGACTAACCATCTGGACTATCCAGATATAGACATACACTGATCTATATATATTAAGGTCTTCATTAACAGACCCGTATTAGTGAAGATAGATTAGGAACATTAAATTTAAGAACATATTTGCATAACAACATTTCTTAGCACCATTTGTAACTCATTGCAACTACGTCATTACTAATATATTCTTAGGTCTTTGTCCCATTTCAGATAAGGCTCTAACTCTTATAACCTGATAACTCTTATCAGTGCTAACTTTTAGCATTTATATCTTTTAGAGTTACTAACTCTTAGTTCTGATCTAAACTCCTTTAGATCAGATCTGAACTCTTTCAGATCATATAATGTCTAAAACGTTACAAGTATCTTACCATATTTGCATATAAAATAATTAGTGATATATTGAAATTCTAATTGTATAAATATAAAACAAATATTTATACACAAAAAGGGATGACACGTAAGCACAAATCCCAACAGCAACTACTCACATAAGTGTGACTGTACAGGGTTTTCTAAGGAGCTGACCGCCAATTGATGCTGAAAGATTTATCTATGTGGGTGATGGCAACAAGACTTCTATTGAGGCAATTGGATTATTTAGATTACAATTAGAATCTGGTTTTTATTTGGATTTGCAAGAGACATTTTATGTACCGTCATTTAGACAAAATTTGGTTTCTATTTCTTATTTGGACAAATTCGGTTACTTTTATTCTTTTAAAAATAGAAAGTTTAGTCGATTTCAGAATTCAAATATTGTTGGTATCAGTTCTTTAGTTGATAATTTATATCAATTGGATCTTCATGCCTCACAAATTAATAAAACCTTACATGCAAGCTGATGAACACTTGAAATTATACATTTAATAAGTGTTTTACATCATTATTTTGTATTACTAGTGTATTTAATTTTTTTAACTTAAGTATGTTTACAATATTGTACTTAATTATCTTTTAACTGTTTTGTAGTAGGTTCGGTAAAATAGGCATAACTCTCTACCTAAAGATCTAATTGGAGTGATTCTTAATCCTGTGAAGAGCTGACTCAATGGGCTAACATATTGTATTTCACAAAATATTTGAAATTTGAGTGTTTAGAGGGTGAAAATGGCTTAGAATAAAACTGATCTGCAGTACAGGCCTAGTTTGAACAGTCATCTGTATTTGACCAATAACTATAGCAATACGTATCTAATACATATAAGACAACTCAATTGAAAAATATAAGAGACTTATCTACAACTTTGATGTTTTGAGTGACAACTAATTCGGATCATATCAATTCCGAATTGGATAATCAAGTGGGGGCCTTAGTTATAATCAATGCAAATTATTTTACCACCATTATTAACTTTTATTATCCAAATGGTTCCCTCCAAATTTGTCTCGATTTATCCATATTTTTCTATAAATAGGTGGCTTATTTATATATAAAGCATGTAATTAGAAAGTTAGAATTTAGTTCAAAATACTTGTCCTTGGTATCCATTTCTTTGTAATATTATTTCTCTTATTTACTATTAAGGCATGTTATTTCTTCTTCCATTTCTTTTCTTTTTCTTTAATTTTATTATGTCAAAATAAATTTTTTTATACTAAGGTGAAAGGGTGAAGCTCTTAGTAAGGTAATAAGATATGTTTAACACTTATTTATGATTTTAATGCTTTATTCTTAAAGTATGCAAATTTATATATGATGTATTTATTTTATTTGTAGAAATAATACCCTTTCTTCTAAAGTGGTGATTCTTGATTTATTATTGACAAACTTTATACTTGGCACAATAAATTCTTGAAACCAATTATAAGATTTGGTATATATAACATTTCTTGTAAAGTAAGAGTCTTGATTTATTGTAGACAAATATAAATATTGACATAATAAATGCTTGAACCCATTTATAAGATTTGGTGTATAATAATTGAAAGAAATAAATACTAATTAATATATAAATGATGATGAACTTTAATTGTTATATTTTTCGGTTGGAACCTCCTTTGTGTGAGGATTCCAATTGAGTTGTTAAAAGAGTTAAATATATTCTTACTTCTTATGCTAAGAGTGGATCCCCCTAACCTTAGCTTTTTATTTGAATTGGTTAATTGAATTAATATTTGCATACATCTTATGCTGTATTAATTATCGTAAAAGTGTTTATAATTTGTAATTTTAATTCTACTTCCCTGTGGATCGACCTCGTTCTCATCGGGTTATTTATTACTTTGACAATCCTACATTTGGGAATAAACTCTTATATTCTGGACGTGTCACAAGCAATTATAGTATAAAATGCAAATTAATTAATGAGAATTCTTATATGTTATGGCATAAGTGTTTATGATACATTTCTAAATAAAGAATTCAAAGGCTTGTGTCAAAAGAAATTCTAAATTCCCTTGATTTTTCAGATTTTAAATCATGTATTGAATGCATTAAGGTAAAACAAATAAATGTTAGAAAAGTTGGTGTCAACAGGAGTTCAAATGTCTTGGAATTAATTCATACTAATATTTGTGGCTCATTCCCTACAGCTTCTTGGAATGGTCAACAACATTTTATTACTTTTATAGATGATTATTCTCGTTATAGGTATCTATACTTGATTTATGAGAAGTCTCAATCATTGGACGTTTTGAAGGCCTATAAAGCTGAAGTAGAAAATCAGCTTGGCAAGAAAATTAAAGCCATTAAATTTGACCGTGATGGTGAATTTTATGATAGATATGACAGATCAAGTGAACAACGTCCAGGCCCTTTTACGAGATATTTGCAAGAATGTGACATCGTTCCTTAATACACCATGCCGGGGACTCCAAGTCAAAATGGTGTAGCTGAGAGACGAAATCAGACCCTAAAGGATATGGTTAGAAGTATGATAAATTATTTTTCTTTACTAGAATCTATTTGGGGTAAAGCCTTAAAGACTGCAGTATATATCCTTAATCGAGTTCCAAGTAAAGCAGTAGTTAAAACCCTATACGAGCTATGGACTGGAAAGAAGCCTAGTATTAGGCATCTGCATGTCTAGGGTTGTCCAGCTGAGGCTAGGCCATACAGGCCTAATGAAAGAAAGTTGGACTCAAAAATAATAAATTACTACTTTGTTGGATACTTGGAGAGATCGAGGGGTTTCAAGTTTTATGATCCCTCAAGCAGATCTTTTTTTGAGACAGGGAATGCTAAGTTCACTGAAAATATTGAATAAAGTGAGAGTGCTAAACTCAGAAAACTCAAGAACATTATTTTTAAAGAAGAATATGTAACTATTTATAATATTGCAATTGATAATGACTAGGTAATTGCACCTGTCATTATGCAAGATCCAAATACAGATAATCAAGACATTCTTGAGATACCTTCTTCTAATATTGAAGAACTTGTTCCTACTCATGTAGAGGAGCAACAACAACAACCTCAATTGGAAATGTCATTAAGGAGATCCACTAGGGAGAGGAGGTAAATAATTTCAGATGATTATGTCGTGTATCTTTAAGAACATGAGTTTGATAAAGGACTGAAAAATGATCCAATAACTTTCAGTCAAGTCAAACAAAGTGTAAACTCCCAGAAATAGATAGATGCCATGAAAGATGACATAAAATCAATGCAAGATAATGACATTTGAGATCTTGTCGAATTGCCTAAGAGAGCGAAACTAATTGGTTGTAAATGAATTTTTAAAACCAAATGGGATTCAAAAGGCAATGTCAAAAAATATAAGGCATATCTAGTCGTAAAAGGTTTCACTCATAAGGAATGCATTGATTATAAAGATACTTTCTCTCCGATTTCATCGAAAGACTCTTTTAGAATTATTATGACACTTGTAGCTCATTATGATTTAGAGCTACATCAGATGGACGTAAAGACTGCGTTTCTCAATGGCGACATTGAAGAAACCATATACATGTTGCAACTAGACAACTTTGAATCCAAATATTCAAAGCATTTGGCATGCAAATTAAAGAAGTTCATCTATGGTTTAAAGCAAGCATCCCACCAATGGTATCAAAAATTTGATCAAGTGATTACCTCATTTGGTTTTAAGGAAAATACTGTTGATCAATGCATTTATCACAAGATCAGTGGGAGCAAATTTATTCTTCTTGTCTTATACGTGGATGACATTCTACTAGTAAGGAGTGATTTCTTTCAAATAAATTTGAAATGAAAGATACTGGGAATATCTCTTTTGTGTTGGGCATACAAATTCACTGAGATCGCTCTCGTGGCATACTTGGCTTATCACAAAAGGCATATATCAATGAGGTGCTTAGTAGATTTGACATGAAGAATTGTACACCATGAGACATACATATTGCTAAAGGTAAAATTTTTAGTATGCTTCAATGTCTAAGAAATGAGATTGAGAAAACAGAGATAGAGAATATCCCTTATGCGTCGGCAGTAGGGAGTCTCATGTATGCTCAAGTTTGTACGCGTCCAGATATTGTGTATGTAGTTGAAATGCTAAGCAGATATCTAAGTAACCCAGGAATTGATCACTAGAGAGCTGTTAAAAAAGTTATGCGGTATCTATAGAGAATAAAAGATTACATACTCACATATCGGAGATCAGATCATTTAGAGATCATTGTGTACTCAGACTCTGATTTTGCCGATTGTCTCGATAGCAGAAGATCCACTTCAGGTTATGTCTTCCTATTGGTTGGGGGAGCTGTGTCATGGAAGAGTGTCAAGCAGTCACTCGTAGCTTCATCCACCATGGAAGCAGAGTTTGTAGCTTGTTATGGGCATCAAATCAAGTAATATAGTTGCGAAATTTTATCACTGGGCTACAAATTGTCGATGGTATTGAGAGACCATTGAGAATAAATTATGATAATAAAGTCGCTGACTTATATTCTAAGAATAACAGAAGCTTGTTAAAATCAAAACACATTGACATCAAGTTTCTTGTTATTAAAGAGAGAGTTTAGAGTCTTTAGGTGTCTATTGAACATATCAGTACAAACTTAATGATTGCGGATCCGCTTACCAATAATGTACCACCTAAGGTGTTTTATGAGCATGTAGCTCGTATGGGTGTGGTTCATCCTGATGATATGCTTCTATAGTGAGAGTTTATTTCTTGATGTTCAATTACAGTTGACATATTTTCTGATTAGACTAAAGTATTACTCTTTATTTATTTATTAAAAACTCTGAAGTAAAGTTATATTCTTTTGATTGCAGTTTTGCATAAACTTTTGAAAGTATATTATTGAACTCTTATAAGTTATAAAGTAGGACCAGTTAGAAATAAGCATGTTAAGGGATCACGTTACATAAAATTTACATGTTACACATCCATACTTGATCTATATCATTGATTATATTGATGTATGTGACAATTGATGGGTTTAATTACAAGAAAGATAACGAAGATCACTTTAATCCTATATTAATATAATTGATGGACCAGATTGTTTACATATGTCTTTTATTAAGATAACAAATATTGAGCTCATAAAGTTATTTGATAATATACAATTGTAAAATAACATATGTGGCTCAAGTGAGAAATTATTGGGTATTATATATTAAAGTGGGCCTACATACATAAATTAATTATTAATTATTAATTATTTATTTTGTTACCCATTAAAAGTGATAAAATAAAGTTTATTTATTATTAGGCTTTTAAGGCATCACGTATGATATGAACTTTAATTTGTAGAGACCCATTTATTTAATTTTATTTTTATGATGGGACAAAATAAAAATAAAAT
The DNA here is from genome assembly GCA_946807835.1 of Ailanthus altissimus. Classification (NCBI taxonomy): domain Eukaryota; kingdom Viridiplantae; phylum Streptophyta; class Magnoliopsida; order Sapindales; family Simaroubaceae; genus Ailanthus; species Ailanthus altissimus. The sequence continues at coordinate 24,437,147 of OX327698.1, read as the reverse complement.
ACTATAAATAATAGGTTGAGTTCTCCAGTCTAAACCCTACGTATTATTTATTCACAACTCATCAGTAAGTGACGATAATTTTTCTCTTATAAAGAAAAAATTTAAACGTAAAAGACATCAACTCCAATTTTTCTGTATCTCTATAATTCAGATACACTTTCAATTTTATTTTTTTATAATAATTTAATATAAAATTCTAATTATAATAATTCTTTCATTAATTAAAATATTTTTTTCCTACGAATATTACTGTAAAATATTCTCGCTCAACATTCAGTTAACGAAAAAAATATATAATTTATCTTTTTATAGTTTTTGGATCTAATTGATAAGCAATCTTGGTGGAAACTGAAAATTAAATATAAATAGGAAAGGAACAAATAAAAGTAAGAGAGTAAAGATATTGAAAGCATCGTTCACAGTCATTTTTGATATTTGAAGGATCAAATAAAAGTAAAATTAAATATAGATGGCGTAACACAATTTCTTATAAAATATTTGAAGGAACAAATAAAAGTAAGAGGGTAAAGATACTGAAAGCATCATTCAGAGTCATTTTTAATATTCTTTTTTTTTACCTTCTGTAATATGCAAAGAGCAAACTTTATTTACATGATTCCCCCTAAAATATTTAATATATTTATGTGAATCATTCTTATAAAATACTTAACCAAGTTATTTTTTAAAACAAAAAAAAAATACACGCGAACAAGGATCACTGTAAAATGTTCTTGCTCAACATTCAGTTAACGGATATATTTTTTTTTTTTTATCTTTTTCTGGTTTTTGAATTTAATTGATAAGCAATTTTAATGGAAACTGGAAATTAAATATTGTGAGAATTTTAATTAAAAATTATTGTGATATGATTTAGAGAGTAAGTTAAGTGTGTAGAGTGTGTAAGAATCGAAGACGAACGAAAAAAGAAGGCAAAAGACATGAGGGGCGGTGCACAAATATGGGTGTCACGGCGCCCAGACAAGCGGCCCAATGCGATAAAGGCTTTCTCGATTTGTTGCGACTCCTACTTGTTTCAGGATTCCTTAATACAACTCTTATACATTTATGGTAAACTTATGACGTCTAAAATCTATATAAAGTCTCTCTATTGACTTGTAAACACATCTTAATGACATCTTTAAAAATCTTAGTGAGAGTTTAAGAAATCTTTGTGATTAAACATACTTTGTGATTAAACATACTTTGTGATTGTTAATAAGAGAAAATTTCTTAATTATAAGAGAAAGTGTTCCTTTGTGAGTCTTTCTTGTAAAATACATACTTTATGAGTGTCTAGTGATTCAATAAGAAGAGTAAGTGATCTTGATCCGCTGTGGACGTAGGGAAGTTGTCGAACTATGTAAATTTTCTGTGCATTCTTTTTCTACTTTTTTTTCTTTAATTTTTTAATTACTTGTTCTGTATTATTTATTTGAGTGATATTATTTATTTATGTACTTTTACTTCAATAAATATAAATTAAAAAATGTAGTTCATGAATTTTTTTTTAAACATGTGATAAATATACTTGATCACAAGTTGACCCAAAAATTAAATTAAAACTTTTCTGACTTTTGAATCAAGTGGTTCCAACCTTGGTGGAAACTGAAAAGTAGTTAATTTTTTTTAATTTAAAAAAGAAATTTAAATACCCAATTTCTTCATTAATCGAGATATACGAATACCATTAATTAATGCCTGTTCATATGATTCGTTATTTTTTTGGGTCAGATTTCAATCATCAAACAGAAAAATTATAATAATTTGGTCCACATTCTGGCCTCATTCCTTAGAACCAAACTTATTCTTCATCCAACGGTTAATATTTTAACTCGATCCTTTTCTCACGTGAAAGTAGTACTTACAATGCACCAACCAGTCAAATATAAACGCCTAATCCCAATCTTCATTAAAAAAAAATTCATATATTCTCAGATACTTAAAATAACATCAACTGACGATCAAAAGAACTGTTATCATAAACTATTAATGGAGAGGTATATAAGCATAGTTTTACAACCACAGATTAATGTATTTATACTGTTTTCTCATATGGGAAAAATGCTTTTCAGCTTCACTTTTGCCCTATGAAGAAGCACTTTTTTCCCTGTGTGTACCTTCGATCACCAACTGTACAACAGAACTTATTCTTTCACTAAAACCTAGACTTGAATAGGGATTGTAGAATCTAGCTTTGTCATTATATATATGTTGTTCAAGGTTATAGCTAGGGACTAAAATCTCAATCAACCCTCAAGCCTCAGATCTTACTCATAAGCAATATTCACCGCAGCCCTTTACTTGTTTTAGTTAATCTGTTTCTGTTTGTTCTTTGTTTCTGCAACCGAGGATCATGGCAAGAGCCGGGATCTCAATAAGGAAGATGTCAATGCTTGGGTAATGCCCTTAGCTTAATAACAGTATGATTATATGTGCATGATTTTCTTCGGGCGAATTTCTAATTTCTTATTCGAAGTTCGAACTCATCACCCAACTCTTGGGTGATTGCTTATAAGGTCCTAACTGAAATTGAAACAGTTTGCTCATATATAGTTAATGGTGTTGGATGATCATATGGCAATTATATAGGATTAAATTTGAATTATGCTTTGAGCAGAAAAACCCTAGCATCATTCGTAAATTTGACATTAATATTACGTATCAGTTCATGCAGGGAAGCTAAGCAAATTTATCGTCGCTTTAGCAAATCGGCAGTAGCACCAGATGAGAAAGCAGGAAATTTTACAGGATCATTTAAAGGCCACAACAACTCAAAGGATTCATTAACTTGGGTTCCACATCCTCGTTCAGGCATATATTTTCCGATAGGCCATGAATGGGTGATGGAAGATGTTCCAAAGGGCGCGGCTACTCTCGGCGGCCGGACTTATTGGCTGCGGAACGACGATGGTGTCGACAAGCCCGACCCTCGTGATGATAGTCATTGGGATTCCTTCCTTTAAATTATTATTATATTTAGAGGAATAATAGTATTTTAGCGCACGAACACCATGTTATTGATTTATATAATCGATTGAGAATGACACGATAACACGAACACAAATGATAGTGCTAATGATTATTCTTGTACTTTTTAGAGGGTGAATGTAGGTAAGAGTCTAGTGAGCAACATCGTTCACAATGTTGCAATCTCTCTCTCTCTCTCTCTCTCTCTATATATATATATATATAGGGAGAGATGATTTATCTGTAATATAGGAATATGATTTATGCGTGCACTTATTGTACCCTCAATTACCCTGTGTGTATGTAATAAATTAACCATTTATTAAACTATTGTATACCTAATAATAAATCATGTAATATTTCTCTAAAACAAATATATTTTTTTCCAGTTGTCCTCATATGGAAATAATTTGTGTACTATTAATCTGATTGAAAAATCTGTGTATACACGTTGGGAGGAAATTATATATGGTGATATTTGGGCTGCAACTTTAGGTCCACTAAAATTTTTTAGGCCCAACCCCCCTAATAGATTATCCACTCTAATTTTAGGTTATTCTATCGAGTTCAGGACAGAACTCATACATAAGTCCACATCACTACTTAATCCTATGTCAAGGAACGAGTCATTTTGATTAAGTCACATTTTACGTTATTATTAGACAAATTGTGACCATTGATCAATGGTCGATGTTTACAAAAAATAAATTAATTTTTTTTTTCATAAAAGCAGCAAGCCCATAGTAATGATGTATACAACGAAGGCTGCATGCAATTTTTTAATATTTTATTTTTTAAAAAAAAATTATAAAAAAAAAGTGATGACCCATTGAGCTTACCGTGTTGTATCGGTCAGGCACGACGACTTACCTTGGCCAAACTTTAGTGAGTTATGCCAGCACGTCACAACTCACCTATTACCTCTAGGTGATCTTTACGATTTATTAAACTTCAAGCGCCAAATCTATAAGAAATTTGAGGCCACTGAGATAGACAATATTGATGCTAAGCTCCTGATGAAGGTTGTTATTCAACAAGAGTTGGAGGACACCCGTCAAGCGATGGATGTAACAATAAACACAATCCTCATGATGGAGACTAGGTCCCCCTTTGTTGTTGACATAAAAAAATGTTCATTTGTCCCCAAATGTTTAGAATGCTACAACTAATCAATTATAAGGGTAGAACCGACCAAACAGCCCATTTAGAGCTATGCAGAAACCAAATGTGAATTCAAAATGTGGATGATGATGTCGTGTGCTACCTATTTTCTCACACTTTGTGTAGAATGAATAGAGCTTAGTTTTGGAGTTTGGAGTCTAAATCAATATACAGCTTTGATCATCTATTTAAGGCCTTTCTCTTTTAATTCCAATACACTGGGCAAAAACCCATTTACGTTTATGTATGTTAAGCAAGAAAAGTTCAAGTTTCTAAAGGATTTTGTCCAAAGATTTTTCACGAAGAAGTCATTGATATAAGTATTTTTAGTGCTAAAGAGACATTCATAAAAATAAATAAAAAAATTGGTTAAGAAAACTATGGTCCTTCTTTTAAGAGTTTAAGCCGAAAACATATGTTGAGACCTATACTAAGATACCAAAATAGGCCAAAAATTCTCATATTAAAAGACAACATTGTTGCACTCTATCTACATATAGGAAGAGATGATATACATTAGTGCTAAAAAGACACTCATCAACTTAAAAAAAAATAATTAAAGTTAGGTAAGTTATAGTTCGCTACCTAAAAATCCAAATCGAAGACATATGTTGAGACATAAAAAGACAACATCGTTCACAATATTGCTCTCTCTCTCTCTCTCTCTCTCTCTCTCTCTCTGTGCATATAGGAAGAGATGATTTATATGTAATACAGGGGATATGATTTGTGCATGCAGTTATTGTGCCCTCAATAACCAGTGTGTTATGTAATCAATTAACCATTTATTAAACTATTATATACCTAATAATAAATAATGTACTATTCATCTAAAAAAATTCTTTTTCCAGTTATTCCCGTTGCGGAAATACTTTTTACTATTAATCTGATTGAAAAATCTGTGCATATAAAAGCGTAATAATAATAGTCAAAGTAATTATATGCATGAGATGATCACCATGAACAATCGTGATTTTGACTAACTCTTCAACAATGCATTGCATTCACTAAATAATCTATCAAAATCATTGAATTTTCACTACTAATTCACAGATGAATCAAATTTCCAAATTCATCGTGGATACTTCTTCTTTCTTTGGCCCTTATTTTTCTCCGTGAAACTTATCCGTGACCGTGAACTTTTGAATCACGGGTTTATGAAACGGTATCGTTTGTGCTAAAAGTCAAACCGTCGAAACCCGAAAACGCTCATTAGTCGTAACGGCAAATGTCGACATCCGTTGAGATAAAAATAATGAAGTTTTTTTTTTAAAAAAAAAGAAGAATAAAGAAAAACTTACACGTATTTAAATCCAACGGCTGACGTTCAAGAAACACGCATCATCTTAACAGCTGTCAGTATAAGAAAGGGGCGAGTTTTCAACCTTCCTTATTCTCCTCCCCCGCACAAAACGGGTATAAAACGACATCACATTGCAACTCTTAATTTCTCTCCCTTTCTTTCCTTCAATACTCATCCTCGCTTTTTCTTCGAAGGCAACACTGAGTTTCGCGTCTCACTATCGCTCGCTTCACTACTCATTTCTGTATAATTTACGAATTTTTTTTTATACATTCTCGCTCTCTTTATCACTCGAACGCATTTTTTTTTTCCTGCTGAGAGAAGCGAAACGCTGTCTACTTGGTGCATGACGAGCGCGTCGGAGCTATTTTACACGAGGAGATCGCGCGTGGGCCGGCCCGGCCCCGATCTAGGCCTCGAATCTCTCACTCCCGAGAGGAATTTTCACAATCGTCGCCAACATCATCATAATCATCGACATGATTTCGACGGCGGTGATATCCTCCGCCGGTCACCGCACGTCCGTCATCCTTCTCACCGACCCTCCCATTCGGTAGCCCTCTTAGTAATTTGGAAGTTCAATATCTGCTTTTTAGTTTTTTTTTGGATTTATTTATTTATCCCCTATTTCGTCTTTAATTTTTATTATTATTTATTAATTTTTGAACCAATATATTTATATATATATATATATATATATATATATATAGTCATGTGCTCAAACGCAATAAATGAAGTATTTATAATTTTCAGAAATGGTTTTAAAAATTAAGGAGTTCTTTGAAAATTTTGTGCGAAAATTGGATGTAATGTCGCAAGAATTAGTGGAGCCATTTTTTGTCTAGGTTTGTGGAAATTAACTAATTTTGGGGATTGTATCTAAAAATTGTTCTGTAAATGTACTTTAAGATTTTCTATACACCTTGTTTTAAAAATGTAAAAATTTCTATTCAGTTGTAAATCTTAGAAGGCTTAGAATTGGGATTTGAGTGTTGCTTTTTAGTTGGATTTTAGCTTTAAGAGTCTCCTGAATTGTTAAAATCTCTGGTGGAAATTTGGCAGACATCTTATTATAGCCCCTACGTTATGCCTAATTTTAAACTTAAAATAAGTATTATTTTTTATGTTAAGTAGACTCTAAGCATCAGCATATTGAGTTTTAGAATGTATGACACTGGGAATTTGAGCCTTACATCTATAAAGTCAGGCATGCTTCTTGAATGTTTACAATCTATGTAATTGATTTTGTACGATGTTAGCGATGGCTTGTTTCTGAATATGCTTTTTAGAAGTGTTGTGATTATAATAAAAGAAGCAGGGAAACGAAAATAGACAGGCTTTATGGCTGGTAATGCAGCCAGAGTTAAATTTGTTGTCTTAACTCTTGGCCCTCTTTGAAAAAAGCTCCAATCAGTGCAGTTGATGGGGACTTGTTGATCTATCCGTTTGTAACCATGCTGTATGGTGGGGGAAATAGTTTCATTGCTCTGGAAATTTTTTTTTTAATTTTTATGAAAAGGGTTATATTCCTTTTATAGCATATAATTTAATTATGCAAATGTAAAAAAGAATTTTATATTTTCTCTCATTGAATTCTTCAAGATTAAAAGTGAATTCTAATTGATTCCTTTTTCATGCTAAATGACAATTGTATCATTTTTGGATAGTGAGTAATTGCAAAAAGATGTGAACTCTTATTTTGCTCTTTCTTATGTTGCATTTGGTTTGCTCAGGAGCGTGCATCAGTTTGGCTTGATCAAGGAACCAGCCAGAATGTATCAAGCAATCCTATTAACCCAGAAACTTCTAGAAGCACAAGTAGGCCAAATTTGAATGGAAATGAGAGGCTACCTGGAGCTGTACTACTTGCGAGGGCAAGGCTTCTTGAGAGATTGAGAGCCATGTCTCTTTCTGGGAATAGGTTGGTATATACAGTCATGTTTGAATTTGTTACCCATCGAGCTTCATATATAGTTTGTCCACAAATTTGCATTTGCATGGTGCTCAATTTGATTTTAATCCAGTGTCTTTCCATTACATTTTCTATGAATTTATCTCTAACCCCTTGGTTGAATTAGAGGTAGTGACCTGCTCTGTTTAGCATTGTTCAGGAGAAGTGGCAGAGCTTCAACAGACATTCAACGCAGGGGGAATCTCTTTCACAACGAACTGAGGCTTGTTGATGCTGGGGACTGGGGAGCCGAAACCTTTACAGGATGGTCAGCTGGAAGCTCCCTCTTTACTGACTTTATGACCACTCAAACAGAAAGACTGCAGATTTTGCAGGAAAGGAGAAAGGAAAAACCATCCGGTCTCGCTCAGGAGGCCATCGATTGCTTGCACTTTGAGGTTTTCAACAGCTCTGAAATCGGTAGCAAAGGGGAAGCATCAAATGCCTCATTAGATTGCAGCATATGTCTGGAGAGTTTTGTGGATGAAGATGAACTTATACACTTGCCATGCGAGCATCGGTTCCATTCTCACTGCCTGGATCCTTGGGTTCGAAGTTGTGGGGACTGCCCATATTGTCGGAGAAATATAGTTGTAAATAGTCACAAAGCCACAGAAACCTTAAATTCCTCGTCAGACTAATCTTTTATTCTTATATATATGAACTTGGGGTTTTGCAACACTAGATGGAAGTTTTGGAACTACACTGAATGTGAGAGAGGATTTTGGTTTCTATTATTGTATTGTGCATAAACTTTGACTCCCCCTTGGTTGTATTTCTAATTTCTCGACTTAAAATGTATTTCTTGTCTCGATATATTTAAGGAAACTCATCTGAACTTTGATCCCTCTCGTTTTACTCCTTTACCTAGCTCTTGCCATTTGAATGTCTGATCGTTGCAACTTATTTTTGTCCAGTTCACTTTTTTATAAAATCCGAAACTATGTATTATCCACTCTCAGAATGTTAATGATTCTCGGGCCTTAAATATTCCCAATCCCAATTCCCAGCTATGTATGTTCAGTAAGTTTGACGAAAGATTAATGCTTTGGACGCCTTAAGATGGACGGAAATCAATCCAACCCATTACCTGTTGGTGTTCACTGTTCCCTACTCTAAAGAAAAACCTAGCTAAGAATGGTTCAAGCGTCGTCCAGGCCCAGCTGTTTTGGCATTTCATCGAAGACCTCCAGGTTAATCTCTTGTGTGAGTGTTCGAAGGCTTACTTAGGCCTAGCAAGATTCCAGTTTGATGCTTAAGGCTGCACAGATTGTAATTGGACGAGATAAGAAAAGAATGAAAAAAAAAAAAAGGGACTATGCATAGTGGATAGAGATGAATATGGTTTCCTCAAGCGGGCTCACTTAGCAAAGAAATTAAAATGGCTGGGTCAGGTACTTTGAGATCAAAATCCAAGCCTATTTAAGATACTCGATCCATCCGAATGAGACTTTTACACAAATTAATGACCTTCTTATGTGTATATATATGTCATGGTTTAAGCTCAGATTATAATCCATTTATTCTTTCCCACTTCACAATATTGCTTAGGGTTTACGTAAAGTGTCAAATATGAGCTTGAAGAACAAGAAAGTTGGAGCGAATAAAGATATAAAAGAAAAGCTTGGAGGGAATAAAACAAGTGTGCATACATTTTTTGAGTGGGAAGAAAAAAAATTGAACCTTTGCAGAAGCTGTCTTCAAAATCAGGTCATGATCAAACATTAGTAGTTCAAAGGTCTATCTATAATATATGTACTACCGCGGCAGAATGCAAATTTCAGTATTGACATTGAGCAGAAATTATCAATACTTCAATATATGAAATTGGAGAAAAAAATTTAAAATACTTTATAAATTATATAATTTACATATAATAATTAGTAATAAAGTATTATGGTTATAATATTTTTAATTAACCATTAAACTTAAATTATTATGTGAGTTACAATATTTATATATTATTATGATTTTAAAATTATATATATATATTAGATATTAGAGAGTTATAAATTTTTATTTATAAAAATAATAATAATAATATTATTATTATTATGGGAGTTATAATCTTTATGTATTTTTATTATATGGAGTTACTATATATTAAATTATTCTTATTAATTTTTGAGTTATTATTTAGACTACCAATTATTACATAAGGGAGTTAAAAATTTTAGAATGAACATGTAAGAGTGAATAAGAGAAGAGAAAATAAATTATTTTATATATATGTATACTTTTTAAAATAATATATTTTTTTATATTGTGTTTTTTAATAATTTTGGTAATAAAATTTTAGTATGATATTCTAGTAGTCGTACTCATCAACGAAAGAGACTACAAGTATAAGGTTGAATTTTAGAGTCATATAGATTCGTCACTACTAGCACGAATGAATAATTATTTAATTATATGATAATACTCTATGACATGCCTCTTTATATTTAATATAAAGTTTTAACTTTTTTTAATCTTTTTTTATATTTTAATTTTAATTTCATTTATTAATAATTTTATCTTAAAAATATTTAACCGATTAAATAATATTTAAAATAAAATTTACCCAACACTAATAACATATCAAACGTGGTAACAATAGATTAAGATCAAACGGGTTTGGAAAAATTGTGGATGGTTACGGAATTCAATCTGCCAACTTTGAATGGAAATATGGTTACCCTCAGCCTCACTCTTCGACCCATTATTTCTTAATTCATATTAGTATAGTTATCTTATGACCGAATCTGGAGATGTTCAAAGATTAACCTGCTGGAAGTTGATTAAAAAAAAAGTGATGAATGTCCTGATAAAGCAAACCATGTTTGTTATTGGGCAGCAGAGATTGAGATTGAGATTGAGATTGAGATTGAGATTGTGAATGAGCAGCAGAGTTTGTGAAGTAAATAGTAATGTTTGATGTGTCAATTCAAATCCATGAATGACTCAAATGCCGTGCAGTGCCAATATTATATGCATTTGTGAATTAACCAGTCTTGGAAGTTGCCTCCTCCCTCACTTTCTCGACTTCTAGTCTTTGACTTTCCTTTTACTAAGCACCAACGTCTGTTCCTAAGTTTTGAGAACTGTAATTATCATTAAAGAAAAAAAATCATTATTCCTGACGGGCAGGGAAGGTTTGCAGCAAATCATCATGTGAATGCAATGGTGAGAGTCAGTGTGTTAAAACACGTCAAGGAAAGTCCTAACTCGGGGAAGAACCGCGTATGAAGTTCATGTTTGGCATTGATAGATTTTCCTGCAAAATACAATTTTCTCTCCTTGATTTGAGCAACTGGGGTTTTGGTTTGGAAAATGAATGACTAACCAAAGGAACAAGTTACAACAATCTCATGGGTTTTTTTTTTTTTTTTTGCATTTTTTTATTTATAATTATTATGTTGACAGCCTCCAAGTTGAGTTTTAATAAATATTATATACATGCATTCATTAAAGCAAATAAAAAGAAAAATATTCTTAAAAGATTGAATTACTTGACATACTTTTTGAAAAGTGGGTAGTAGGTGTTATTTAGAAAACACTTTCAGATGAGTATTTTTAAAAAAAATTTAATGTAAGCTTTTAGAAAAAGCATTATTAAATAAAAATTGATGAGCAAAGTAAGAATTTTAATTTTTTAAATTTATTTATATTGTTTTTTTAATAAAAAGACAAGTATCGAACTTCATACCTACCCCTAAAAGAAAAGTAAATGAAAGACTTGAGCATTAAGGGTCATTATACAAATAAAATAAACAAAACAAACAAACAAACCCTAGATCAATCAAGTCTTTTTAATAAGAAGCTTAAAAAAAAAAAACAAAATCAACAAAATAATTAGGACAAAAAAGAATTAACATTGTGTTATAAATTTATATTATTGTTATTGAGTTTCAAATTTAGTGTTACACGCTTTAAAGTTTGTATTAAAGATTTTTAAATTTAAAATTTTAACTCTTTATTGTTAGAATATTTAACAAAAATTTCAATATATATATGCGTGTTAAACATTAAATCATTGAAGTTAAAGTCTCAGTATAATATTAAAAATAATTTAAATCGTTAGATTAAATTAAAAAATTAAAAAATATAAATAATTTCACTTTTAATAATGTTAAATTTTTTAATTTCATTAATAATATAAGCAAGTGTAAATAAATAAATAAAAATAAAATGGGGGAGCACCAAATTTTTATGAAACGCGTAGTGTACAGGGTATATCGATAATCATCGTCGTCATCATCATCATCGGTCTTCTTCTTCTTCTTTCCCTTGACGCGGCATCTGTCTTTCACAACTAAGACTTATTATACCTTCCTCCCCCACTCTCTCTCTCTCTCTCTCTCTCTCTCTATTTCTCTCTGGATTTTCATCTATAAACCAATTTTTTTTTTCCAAACCAAAAACAAAGGCGCAAGTGCTTTAGGAAACAGAGAGACGAAAACGTATACAAGAACAAGATATGATGATGCTACGGTCCTGTTACAGGTGCCTCGGCAGACGAGGAGGCGGCGATGGCTTGCTTTGGCACACTGACTTGAAGCCACACGCCTCCGGTGATTACTCGATCGCGGTGGTTCAGGCGAATTCTTGTCTTGAGGATCAAAGCCAAGTCTTTACGTCGCCTTCTGCCACTTACGTTGGCGTCTACGATGGACACGGCGGCCCTGAGGCCTCCAGATTCGTGAACAAGCATCTCTTTCCTTATTTGCATAGTAAGACCCTTTTTTTGGGGGGTTTTCTTTTAATTTTTTCATATTTGAGGTTTCATGTACTTTGTTTGTGTATCGGCATATGAATATATGCGTTCATGTGTTTGTGAGTGGTTATGTGTGTTCATGCAAATATGTGTTTATTTGAATGCTGGGTTGGTTTCAAAATTTGATCTTTCTTTTTGGAGTTGTTTTATGTGTTGGTTAATTGATTTGCTCTTCTGTGTTTTTTCTTCTTCCTTGATGGGGTTATTGATGGGTTCTGATTGCTCGGGGAAAAGATGCAGTGAGAGAAGCTATTCAAAATTTGGACTTTTGGTATATTTGCTGTTGAATTTTCTTCTGATATGAGTGTTAAGGGATGTTTGAATGGAAATTAAGCAGCAAAAGAGGTAAAATTGGATTTGAGGTCCCTCAAATGTTCACTTAAATTACTATAATATAAGTGTTTGGCATAATTGAGTTTGGGTTTTTATGAAAGTACAGTGTGCAGTGAATTTTGAAATTTCGCTACTAAAGACAGTTTTAATATTTGAAGCATCATCAAATTTTATTTTGTATCCTCTCTCCCTAAAATTGTGTGCTTCAAATGCAGAATTTGCAATGGAACAAGGAGGACTTTCTGCAGATGTGATCAAGAAGGCATTTCATGCGACTGAAGAGGAATTCTTGCGTTTAGTCAAGCGTGTGTTGCCTGTACGGCCACAAATTGCTTCAGTTGGCTCATGTTGTCTAGTTGGTGCAATTTCAGATGATGTATTATATGTGGCAAATCTTGGTGACTCTAGGGCAGTTCTTGGACTGAGAGTTTCAGAGGATAACAAAACTAAGGTGGCAGCAGAACGGTTGTCAACTGATCACAATGTTGCTGTTGAGGAGGTGAGGAAGGAAGTTGAGGCACTTCACCCTGATGATTCACATATTGTTGTCTATACCCGTGGAGTTTGGAGGATAAAGGGCATAATTCAGGTATACTGTGAGCTCCTTCATCTCAGTTTGATCACTTCTTCTATTTGTTGGTAGCAAATTTATGAGTTAAAATTGGTTACCTGAGAGTTATTAATATAATGAAGAGGGAATGTATGGTCCACAGTGGTTTATAATACACTTGATTCTAGGTTTTTCTGTTTGATGATTGATCATTTTTGGTGCATTTATGTGCTTGAAACTTAGAATAGTCCTCCTTAAAGCATCTTCACCGAGTCTTTGCAAATGGAAACTCTATAGTGTTATTTTAAGTAGTTTAGGAATCAATTTGGTTGTGTTACGCCATGCATGTTGTGTCCAATGTTCGTATAATATAACTGGTTCAGAGAGAATGATATCTCTGTCTTAGATCTTCATAGATAAACTGATAAACATTTGATGTGTGAATTTGGTGCTTTGAATGAATTAGCTCTAGGGGCATCCAGTGTATTACTATTGGAACATAATGCTTTTTATGAAATTTTATGGATTCTGTGTTTTTTTATGTTGAAGTTTGTGGAAGTTTCTTAGACAAGTTTGTATAGGAACAGCATGGTATGGTTACTCTTGGGATCTTGGGGTCCAGATGGTATATAGATATTTCACAATCTGAAGGCATGTGATGGAAGTTGCTAATCTGAACTTTTTAAATTTTCAGGTGTCAAGATCCATTGGCGATGTTTACTTGAAGAAACCCGAGTTTTATAGGGACCCAGTTTTCCAACAATTTGGAAACCCTATTCCTCTAAAACGACCTGCAATGACAGCTGAACCTTCGATCCTGATTAGGAAGCTTAGGCCACAAGACTTATTTCTGATCTTTGCATCAGATGGCCTTTGGGAACAGTTAACTGATGAAGCAGCAGTAGAGATTGTTTTCAAAAACCCAAGAGCTGTAAGTGCCCACCTTCAAATTTTAAAATTCCAAGTTAGGCAATTTAGTCCTTTCCAGTTTAGCCATGGGGTCAATTGAACCTCTTGGAAATGGAATGGTTCGTCTTCATTCTGTAGCATCTGAACTTAAAATGGTTTTAATTTTGATTTCCAGTGTTAAAATCTGGTTTTCTTGATCAACTAAGATTTTCTCCATTTATTCAACCAGGCTTGACCTGATTAGAAATTTGTACGGGAGAAGCCCATTCATTCTGAAAAGCAAACAAATTAGGTTTCCAGTTGAATTTCTTAATGATGCATGGTACTCACTTCGTTGGTTATTTTTGTGCTTGTAGGGAATTGCTAAGAGACTGGTCAGAGCTGCCCTTCAGGAGGCTGCAAAGAAGAGAGAGATGAGATATGATGACATAAAGAAACTTGAAAAAGGAATAAGGCGTCATTTTCACGATGACATTACAGTGATTGTAATTTATCTTGATCATCAAAAAGGATCCTCAAACAGCAGATCTAAACACAATGCCATTGGCTGCATGAGTGCACCTGTTGACATCTTCTCTCTAAATGCCGATGAAGCAGAGGAAGATCTACTTCACACAGTTCATAAATAAAAACCGTCCAAAGGGTCAGGCACTAACACTAGAAATTAAAATAAGATTATAAATACATACTTAGCATTTGAAGAATACATGGGGAGGCATATGAACTCGGGAGAGTTTGTGTAGATAAAGTCTTGTGTTGATTGGTTGATGCTGATGGAAACAAGCTGCCAGTGTTTTTTTCCAGAGTGAAGATCTAGCATCCATTGCCCCTTGTTTTGTTGGTTTTGTTATTGATTATTTGATTGTCTTGTTCAAAATTGATGATTGTGAATGGCAGAAATTTCCAGCACAAGTTTTGTAACCCCTCCTTTTAAAAATTTTTTCCCATAGTTAATAGATTATAGTTTTGATCTCCTTACAAAAGATTTGTTCTGAGTTGAAATTGAAACTTGATCTAGTATGACCATTACCATAACTCTAGCACAAGAAAGGCATCTCTAAATTGCAACAATGAATCAGTTTATCTATTTGTACATGAAAAAAGCTAAGAAGTTCAAATGGTTGTGAGATACTTTGAGTGGGAATAAAGTAGAAAATGAAGATGTTGCAATTTGGAATGACCACTTGCTCATTCAAGACTGGGAGTATTATGCTCGGCATTTTTAACATTTGTCCATTACATTAAGAGAAATTCCTTTGAGATATCATAGAAAACTCAAAATATTAGACAAAATAAACAAAACTACATTTTGTGTGCCACCTCTAGGTTATGACATTTTTGTTATGATTTATTAATGAGAGAGAGAAATAAAATGAAAACTTTTTTTTTTTTGACATCTGAATTAATTGATCAATGTTGTTTAAATTTCTTCAAATATTTTTTTAAATACTTCAAATATAATATTTATGATTAGAAGTTGAGATATATTGTCAACTTAATTTTAATAATTAATTAACACTTAAAGCTTGTCCTAAAATAATCAAACAATGTGTATACATTCTGTTGATCATTTTCTAAAACAAAATTGAATTTTTCCTTAAAAAAAAAATTGAATTTATCGACTGTGTCATGAGTAATGATTGTGACTAAGCCCTAATTTCAGACCATTATGCAACAATCAGAATCCAAGTCTCCTCCATTTTGAGTGATCAAATTCGGGTACTCTAGCACTTCCTTATGATATATTTATTTCTTTTCTTTTCTGTTTGGTTCCTGAGAAAGAAAGAGAATCCTGCGAAAATAAGACATTTTTCGTCTCTTTTCAATTGTTTTTCTCAGCAACCAAACAACCCTTTCAAGTATTAGCTGGATTTAGTGAAACCCTTAACGGCTATTTGTAGTTACTTCGAAGCTGACTGATCTATCAAAGCACTTTCTTGCTTTCTGCAAGCAAAAATCTTGCCAGAAGCTAGAAAAGTTATTCCAAGATACTAATTTTAGAAAACCCAAATCTTAAAAGTTGTTACTTTTGCAGGTTAAATTAACAAAAAAATGAGTGCAAGCAGTTTGGTTGCCGAGTCAGTGTGGAAAAGCATCGAGTCAACTCGTTCAGGTCCATTTTCCTTTTCTTTTTTTTTCATTTCCCTTTTAATTTCATTAATCTGTAAAACTCACTTGCCCAGATGTGATTTATATCATTGCAGTTACGGAGGATCAGCTCTCCATGTAAGCTTGTACTCGTTTCCGTCTTCAATTTTTTTCTGATACAAGCAGTACAGAATTTTCTTAAATGGTGAAAATATTTCACTGATTTCTTTTTAATAAATAAAAACGCAGCTTGCATTTCTTGTTTGGTAAAAATTTAGAACGAGCAACTAGGATAGTTGATCAAAGGGGTGTTAAGAGGATCTATGGGGAGCCAAGTGGACGTTCCATCTTCCAGGTTAATTACATTTCTTGCACTATAGGATTAGAAAGTACTTTTGAGTGAAAACGCTGCTGGCCTAAGCACTTCTATGAAAAGCATTATTGTGCTTTGTTACATGGTATGATTAGGTTGTCGGAGAATCGCGGAGGAAAGAGGAATATCTCTGTTTTGCTGAACATTATTGTGCCTGTTATTCATTCTTCTACGATATTGTGAACAAGGGAGAGCAGCTTTGTGTAAGATCCTTTTATTGATTATCATCATTATGTATTGCTGTTTTCTCTTTAACCTTTTTCACAGTTCTTTACTCTAATTTTGTTCATTTTCCTCTCTCTCAGTGTAAGCATCAATTAGCTGCAAGACTTGCTGCAGCATTAGGAGCATGTGTTGAAGTAAAGGTGTCTGATGAGCAGCTGGCTTTATTGCTCGCCAAAATCTAACTTCAGCTCTCATAAGCTTTTTTTCAGATTTGTAGATGAAGAGTAGTGCCTGAGAAAGTTAACAAAGTAACTTTACTATGTGTATCATTACGAAGTACTCGAACATGACTGACATTGACTCCTTTGCTTAGATGTTCAAACAAGACTATTATTTTAAGATTCCATGTTGTTGTACAATGTAGTTTTGCAGAACAGCAAACAAGCAAATGACAATGGATTCTTATACCTCATGGAATACATTGTTGCCCTGGTCTCTTTTCTTCTCTCCCTTTGATTGCTTATGTCTCCCACTATATGAAGTTACATGGCAAATTGCCAAATATTTTTCTGAAGGAATGAACAGTGTAAATTTTGGTCTCTAGAGATTCAAGAAAAAAAAGCAAGACATAAACCCCTCAGCATCTGATGAAAGGTCGGTGAAACGATTAATAACAGTAATGTGATATCACAGAGCGGATAAAACCATCAAAATAATTACTTTACTAAGGAAATTCTCACAGATTAACAAAAAAGTAACTGTACACGTTGATTTCTATTTCACTGGTACATAGGTGGTTGTACATACCTTTTTAAGTTATTCATATTTTTCCCTTTCCCCTTCCCCTTTCCTTTTCATCTCTCTTCTGATCTATACAATTAATACAAGGTCCCCAGCCAGCCATGTATATTAACAGCTCCAGACCATGCAGTTGGTGAAACGATAGAAATGTGTACAAATCATTACAATTCAGCTCTCTCCAGCCTGAACAATACACAAATCAGGCACAAGACGGTTCTGAAGGGCTGGATGCACAAGTTTACAAGGCTGAGAAATGCATGAGATTAGGCTTTGATGAAGAGAATTTTCTAGGTCCATCTCTCTGCTATACGCTCTGATAACTTGCATTCTACCTCCTTAGAAACATGTGGATCAAGATTGCTAAGGTTGTTAATAAACATGATTGCCTCATCCTGACGATTGAGTTTACAGTAACCATCTACAATAGAGTTGTAGGTATTCTGGTTTGGTTTACAACCTTGCTTGATCATGTAGCGTACCACATCAATGGCCTCCACGAACAATGAATCAGCCGCATAGCTTGCAACAAATGTATTATAGGTGATTACATCGGGAACAAGACAAGATTGCCTCATTTCCGAAAATATCCGAGAAGCCTCTTTCATCCTACCATTTCGGCAATAGGCAAAAATAACAGTATTATATGAAATTATATCAGGTTTTAACCCTTTTGCCAAAATCACTCTCAAAATTTCTTCTGCCTTCGCAAAATTTTCAGAACGGCTGTACATATACATCAAACTATTGTAGGTTGTCAAACTAGGAATGAACCCCCAGTCATTCATGAAGTTCAAGATCTCATTTGTTTTGGTAACCATCTGTCTCCTGCCATAAATCGAAATCATGGCATTCAGAGTTGGTATGTCAGGAGAAAATCCTTTTTTCTTCAACTCTAGAAAAGCACGCTCTGTTTCCACAAGAAGGTCACTCTTACTATTAACTAAAACAAGGGTCTTCAACAAGACAGCATGAGGTTCAATCACACCAGAGTATATCTCTTCTCCAAGAGCAAGCATCCGATCAATCGCCTTGCCATTGGCATAAGCATGAAGCAAAGAAGAGTATGTTAGCTCATTAGGTTTACACCGACCATCCGTCATTTCAGCAAGTACTTTCTCAGACTGTTCCCACATCCCTCCCCGAGCCAATGCTGCCAAAACAGCATTGTAGCTGGATAGGTCTGGTGTAACCCCCGCTTCCAGCATTCTCTTATAAATAGCCATGGCTTGGTCAAAAGAACCACACCGGCTGTATGCACTGATAAGAGTGTTAAAAGTGTCCCTCTCAGGTACGAACCCTGCCCTCTTCATCTCCTTGAACACTCCTGACACTTCAGAGTCCATCCCATTTTGCCCAAATACTGCCAGAAGTGTATTCCAAGTAACAATATCGGGCTTACATTTGCAAGTCTTGATCTCATCAAAAACCTTCATCATCTCCGCAAACTTACCCCGATTACCGTGCATCTTAATTAGAGCATTGAAAGTACAAATGTTCGGCTTGCACCCCGCACTTCTCATCTCCTTAAAAACCTTCATTGCAGATTCATCCTTCCCGGCTTTTTCAAATCCAGATAAAAGTGTGGTGTAAGTAAAAACATCAGGCTTAATCCCAATTGCCACCATTTGGATTTTAAGCTCCATTGCTTCCTCCAACAGACCATCTCTTGCATATGCTGATATCAAAGAATTGTAAGTCACTATACTAGGCAGACATCCATTGCTCTCCATCTCACTTAATACCGCCATGGCCTCTTTAGGGCGTCTAGACTTCCCATAAACATCCAATAACGCATTATAAGTAACCTTATCTGGACTGAAACCGGCTAATTTCATCTCCTCAAAAACCTGTGCCGCTTCTTCATGCAAAGAGCCCCTTCGACAACAACTTATAAGCGTGTTATAAGTATAAGAATCCGGGGCAACCCCGGCACTCTTCATTCCCTCAACAAGATCCATAATCTTATTCCAAGGCATACCCATTTTCCCATACACATTCAAAATCACATTATAAGTTATCAAAGTGGGTTTACAACCCTCCTCCTCCATCTTCTTAAACACCATCACGGCCTCCCTGTACCTCCCATTACTAGCATAAGCAGTTATTAACGAAGTATAAGCATAAACATCAATATCAAACCCATCTTTATGCAAATTATGCAACAACGAAGCCGCAACTGAAACTTTACCTTCTTTCCCTAACATGCTAATAATCACGGCAACAACAGAACCATTCAAAACCAATTCCCAATCGTCACGGCTCCTAAACCACTCAAACACTTGCAATGCCAAGTCGCGTTTTTTATAAAACCCTAAACCCTTAACAACACCCAACAAATCAACACTCAAAGTTTCAATTTTGCCATCTGGGTTTTCTTCTAACAACAGGGACAAAACACTATCAAAATCTTGTACTTCAAAAGAATCATCAATTAGGGATTCAAGAACCTGCTGACCTTTGCTGGATAGACGGTGGTGGGACCAGGGCTTGCCACGGTTCGAGTCACGAGACCTGCCAATTCGGGTCCGGGTTCTCGGGGGTTGAATGGGTGGCTGTGAAGAAGAATTGTTGTTTTGCTGGTGAAGAAAAAGATCTTGAAGAAGTGGGGTTATAGTGGGCGTCGTTTGCGGCGGTGGGCCGGGGGGTTGTGGGTTGTGTTGGTTATGGGTGAGAAAGATAGGTTTCGAGGGCGGGGGAGTTGGGAGGAGAAGAGGGAGAGATAGATTTTGTGACATCGAAGAGAAAGAGAGACGAGTGAAGTGGTGGTGAATTTGAGTGAGCTTTGTTGGTTTTGGGTTTTAGTTGAAGCAAGTAGGCAGCAGCTGCTGTTGAAGATTTTTGTTCCGAGCTCGACAACGAAATGAATTCCAAGTGAAGATATTCTACTCCTGGACCATATCCCTGCAAATCACTCAAATTTCCACTCGAACTTACGGCTTTTAATCTACACCTCTTGGTATTTCAGTTTGTGAAATTAATTAAACTAAAAACTTTAATACTTCAATGCTGTTCGATGAACTCTAATATTCTCTTTAAAAAAATCATTTTAAATAGTACATAAATGGTACACAACCAAAGAGATTTTGATGGTCAAAATTATAAACAACAAACAGTTGAAAATTGAGCCTCTTTTTAAATTAAAATCGCTAATCGTTCTAGTGTTATGTATAAGGATCGTTGGGTAAACTTACTCCTAATTTTATTGAAACTGAAAAGGAAAATATTATTATCTAAACATTTCTTACTGTTCATCCTACGTTAAATTTTGTAAAAATTCCACACATATAGATATAGAACGTGATTATATTAGCACCTTAATCCAGTTTCGTGCCGTAAGATATAGACTATTTAACATTTCCACGTTACATGTGAGATGTTGAAAACGCATAAACCCAGAATAACTAATAATATTGCATTAAGGATCCTACATATTCAGGAAACAGAAGCAAAAATACTTTAAAAGTAATACTTCTGTATGCCAGTACTAAGAAGCCTAAAAAAACTACTAATTGCATAAAGCAACATTCATTTCCCCTAGTATGGTCCACCAAAATACAATCTCCACAAAACAAAACATGTTCCTTGCTATCCAGTCCATTCTCTTGCCTTTCTTTAAAGAAAATGGGGACTAATCAACCCAGCAATCTCAAGGAATCCAACGCGGTCCTTTCCTCCAAATATATTCTTCAGCTTCTCATCGCAAATGATGATCTTCTTGTTTTCAGGGTCCTAAAGAATGGCAAGTGAAGGTCAAGTTATTTTGTAAATAAGTATCATAGACAAAGCATAACTTATTACTTATTTCTCCTACATGGGATACAAGGGCTCAAGAAAGTAACACAGAATGCATAACCAATACATGCTTATCTATTTAAAAAAAAAAAGAACATCCACCCTTTCAGAGGATCTAAGTTTATTATTCTGAGATTTAGTCATAAGTTTATCAAACATGAAGTTTAATGTGCATGGTCAAGGTTCAACTTCTTCCCATTCCCCCACCAAAAGAAGGCTGTGCAGATCCAGTCAGCATCATTTAGCATTTAATATTCCATTCCATCCCACATCATTCTTAAATGAAAACCCAAATAAAATTTAATCTTTTTATAAATGGAGTCAAATAAGATATCAGCCCCTCGCTCCATGGATTGGCAGGTCATTTACTCATATTGCCACATGATCAGTTATTGACTATGTGATAAAGAAAAATAGCCAGTTTTAAAATCAAATATGGCATGAAAATCATACAATTACTTCATAGCTCCATAGCTTTTGTAAGTGCAGGTATGCCAATAGAACATCCATACCATAAAACATATGTACAATTTATATCCCTTGAAAACCAATGTATCAAGGAGAATTATAGTGAATCATTGTGCAATAACGATACTAATGTATCTCTTCATGTTGTCACGTGCAAGAACAATAGAGATGCAGCAAATCACTTGACCATGATTCTCTCACTTTAGATCCACCAAAATATAATCTTGGAGCATATGAGATATTGCAAAAACCAGTGCCAAAAAAGGAGATAAACCTTATGCAGACATACTAAACATCCAGAGAAATATTTTTATGTATAAACCAAGACAAAAACAACGATACATACATAAACTAGTCAATCACCCTAACAAACCATTCATATATTTAGAAGACAGCCAATAGATATAGTTCCTAACATCAGCCAAGCATAAAACCCCTTCTCCACACTTAAGAAGCCCAAACTATGAGTCTATTAGAAGCTGCACCACTGACTAGGATTAGTTCCAAACTTATTCACATCGATAGCACCATAGGAAGTCAGAACTCACAATCCCAATAAAAACCACAAAAGAATGAATAATTTCCTATACTAAACATTTTTCCTTAACTGATGAGCATAATCCCAACCACAGGAATCTATTTGAACCAAACATTTCATACAAAACAAAACAGCCTTATCCACAAACTTAACATCATCCTCCAAGCGGATTCAACGTAAATAACAAATATGAAACAAAACAGTCTAATCCAATCCAAACCCTCGAAGGAGGGAAATTTCTATTTCATACAGAAGCCAAATCTATTCCAAAATAACACCGGGTTATCCATACCCACTTGGCAAAAACGCTATTAGAATTAATACCTAACCACAAAAAAAGCTTTTACTGAATAAATATAACACAATTCAAATAAAAAGCAGAAGAATTACACAAATGAAAACAAAAGAAGCAAACCCATTTCCATCAATACAAAATAATCATTTTAAAAAAACCCACATTATTTGTAAACCAAACACAACCTTATCCAAAACAAACCAAAAAGAAAAAAGAGAAACTGTTATCAACACTAAATAATAATTTTTTTTTAAATTTTAAATGAGAGAAATAATACCTGAAGATTATGTTCTTTGATGTAAGCCCAAATCTGCTTGAGAGCCTGAGTGCGAGGAATTTCGGAGACGCCAACAAGAGCTTGCATTTCAGGGGACACAGGGCGGGGCTTCATGATGCCACGTGGCTCGCGCTTACCAGTAACCGGCTTGGACGCTGTGGCCAAGGTCACTGTACGAACCGTGCGCAGGTTAACGGGGGAAAATAGCGCGGGCACCCTGGGAGAGGGTTTGAGGAACGACGTCGTTTCGGGGGAAAGAAAAGTGGTGGAGGAAACGCTGGAAGCGATTGCCATGACTTTAGTTTTTGCGGTTTTGCGGTTTTGCGGATCGAGAGAGTTGATGGTGAATTTTTGTGAAATGGAGTGATTGTGAAGAGGGTTTTGTGTTATCCTTTTTGTTTTCTTGCCCCGCCTTAATTTCTCTTGTATAAAAAACGGTGGGGATTTTTTTTTTTTTTTGGAAATGACCTAAAATTTAAGTTATTATTATTGTTATTTTTAGCTCTTAATGTTGTTTGGTTAAGTTTTTGAAAGAAACTTTTGGAATAGAATTTTTAAAAATAGTTTTTTAAAATAGATTTTTTTAAAAAAAATTATTTATTATTTAGTTGTTAATTAAAAAAAATTGAAGTATTAAATTGTTTGATTATATATTGTTAAAAGTGTCTATCTGTTATTAAATTACTAAAAATGACACTTAATAAAAATTATATTCAAATTTTAAATAATTTAATATCTTTTATATATAAATTTAAATTTATCATATATTTTCTTAAATTCAACTTTTTAAAGGACAATAATTAAATAAAATTAATACATAATAATCGATGAATCAATATAAATTATTGTATTTGATACAAAAATTGAAAAAAAATAGTATTTTTATTTTAAAAATAAAATAATCAACAACAAATTTAATAATTTTTTGTAAAAATGTGATGATTATAGAGATACGGAGAATTTGAGATATAATGACTTTTAAAAAAATATTGAAGGTATGTTAGTTGAATAGGGTTTATTTTTATTAAGGATACACTATAAAAATAAGAAAATATTATTATGGTATATGTGGCATTACACAAATTTAAGAAAATCTCTACTCTTAAAAATACAAAATTTAACATTTTGCAAGTAAAGGCAAAATAACTTTATTAATTTTCAAATGCTCTTCTCCATTTGCAACCAAACGTCATAAAAAATTTTTAAAAAAAAAATTTGCCTTAAAAAAAAAACTCTTTTAGCAGGTAGAGAAACCCAACCAAACACGCACTTAATATAAATGTTAATTTTTTTTGTAGTTAAAAATTTTTAAATTGAATAATTACACCTTTCACTAATATTTTTCTTTTTCACCAAAAATTTCATTCAAACTCGGCTCTCTCTCTCTCTCAAATTAGCATAGTGTATGTCGATTATTCGAATGCGACATTATATAGATTAGCATCTCCTTACTTTAGTGGCTGACTTCAATTTTAAAAAATGACCGATGATTAGTAAATTTTTTAAATTTAAAATAAAATTAATAGTTTGTATTGAAAAATAGTGAAAATGATTAATTTATGAGTGAAATATGGGTAGATTTAAAAAAAGTGTTAAAAATATACTTAAATAGAAAAAAATCTTACTAAAAAATAAATTCTTTTACAAATGTAAACATCAGCCGACGCGATGTCCCAACCGCTAACTACACAAAACATTTGCCGGTATAGCGTGCAAAGAGCAAAATGTCCATTGGATGCGCTGCACGTGCACACTGACATGTGGCGTGTGAAATTTTTGTAATTAAATAATTTTAATTTACTTAATCTACATATTACTTATTAATCCTAAATTTAATAAACAATACTAAAATAAATAGTTTTGATTTTTTATTTATTTTTACAAGAAGCATAATATCTCCAAATAATATAAAATTCTTATAATGAGTTTTTTTTAGTGTTAATATTAATTACATCTTACTTGAAGGTGTAGCCCCTCAGTCTTATTAGACATGAATTAACATTTAGTCAATTAAAATTGTTCGAGGCGATATATATGAAGAGATATTTGGATATGCATAGTATCACGTTTTCAGGAATATTGGTACATGAGATTTTATTACAGTAAGTTTAAACTACCAATCTATATAAAGAGGTTTGGATTTATATTAACAAGAAACGCATTCGATTCTCTTATAAAGAGTTTGTAGTAATAAGAGAGTTGAAGATAAAATATTATCTACTATTTAAAGAGTTGAAAAAGAACCTGGGTAATTGATTGTAGGTAGGTGAAGACTTTTCATATAAAAAGACATTGACCTAAAAGTTTATAGATAATTGATTTGGTGCTTTGGACTTACAGCAGATCAACGATGAAGATGCGATAAAATTTATGTTTATTATATTTTCCTTAGCATGTTTTGATCTCATGTGATGATCATAAAAGGATTAAAAACTTTATACTAAGTATAGGAGACGATTTGGATGAGTTTAATAAGTGTCCTCTCGAGGTTATATTGAAGTGAATAACTCAACATTCAATCTAGAACCCTAACCTCCTTGCGCAGCGGAATAACCTGTTAATCAAGCAAAATAGCAAAAATCCAAAGTAGAATATAAAATAGCACAACACAATCTTACGTGGTTCGGCCAATTGCCTACGTTCACGGTAAATCTAAGGATCCTAACCTCTCTTATTAAGTCCCTAGATATTTTACAAGGAAAACCCAATTTGAAGAACCCTCAAAATGACCTAATGTTTAGTGAACCTTTGCTCTACCACGAATAATGATCACCCAAACGATGGTTCCACCCTAGTGCACATAATCACTTAGTGTCTATCCAATTCTTTCCCTCATTTAGAGTATCTCTTAATGCTTAATCTCAACTAAATAGTTTACAAGTGTTTATATAGAGTGTATTTCGTGCCTACTAACACTATTCCTTGTTGGAGTAAGAGTCCACTTGTTTTAGAAGTCCAAAACTTTAAAAAAATCGGAATTAAGATAAAAAAAAAACAGACATCCTCACGTATACTGGCGTCGCAGCGCTCATCCCTGACTGCCGCAACGCTGGTTTAAATTGCGCTCATCACCGCGGCGTTGAGGACCCAGTGCCACAGCGCTGGGCTTCTGTGATGGGCGTTGCGGCGCTCAGCTCTGGGCGCTACAGCGCTTAAGCCTGGCAGCTTTCTCCCTCATTTTCTTTGCGTCTTCGAGTCCCGATTCATTTTTTCTTTTATGTCCCACACGTCCTAAACTTCTCCATACGTGTCCCACACGTTCTAGACTTCTTGTGACTCTCCACTTTGGTATTCATCTCAATTCTTGTCCAATCAAGATTGTTGAATCACCAATTTTCTAACAAACCCTTCCTTAATTCAAAATCTTCCAAATAAAAAGGTTTCGGGATCTGATCCACACCAATACTCTATCATCTAGAGTTGAGTATAGTTAAGTCTCTACCAAGACTTAACTTTTTTCGGGTTAGTGACTTTGGTCTTCAAAGGCATTTGTGCACCTTGCATAGGGTATGGATACGTTGCACTCCTTTTCGACCCTCATCACCTCGGTGAGCACAGTTTAGATGTTTTCTAGTGGTCTGTATTACCCAAACACCCCGCGTTGCGCTACTCATGGTCATCCTAGTAAGCACATGGAGCTCCATATTGTGCTTCTCACCCTCAAACCTTATAGGTCATTTCTCTACCCTTAGTTTTTCTTTTTTTTCACTCTAACCGAATACCCTTCCTCATCGAGTTTGCCTAGGGATATCAAGTTCCTCCTCACTTTAGGAACATGTCTTACACCATGTAAGTCCCTAGTTTCTCCACCTTGCATCCTCAGCCTTATGTCACAAACTCTCATAATCTCATAAGTCATGTCATTTCTCATTAGAGCTTTACCTCTTTTAGCTTTATAGTTGGTAAACATCGATCTGTCGGGACACATATGGACACTGCACCTCGAATCTAGTATCTATTTACCAGCGTACTTTTTCCTTGAGGCTACCAATGTGTCTACAACTTCAGTATCTTCCTCAGTACCGATTACAGCCCACCCTCCTTGGCCTTTTGATTTCGAAAAATCCTTCACAACGTGCCATTCCTTATTACAAAGGAAACACTTTTTAGATCTCCTCCTTGATTGGTTCTCTTCCTTTCTTATGCAAGCAATGCTGCTCTACTCTCGGACTCAGATTTCTTTGTCAATTCTTTTTAATTCAATGATGTCTTAACGTCATTCATCATTAAAGACTCCTTACTATACAGCAGCGTATCCACAAAACTTTCATAGCTCTTTGGCAATGAATTTAACAGGATAATGGCCTTGTCTTCTTCCTCAGTCTTTATGCCTAGTTGCTCAAGACTTTTAATGATCTTATTGAACTCGTCAATATGGTCTCTCAATGAAGTTTTCTCGTGCATTGTTAGCTGATGTAGTTTCATTTTCACAAGAAGTCTATTTGCAAGAGACTTCTTCATGTACGATGCCTCGAGTCTCTTCCATAGTCCCAAAACGGTTTCTTCATCACCAACTTTCCTTAATACTTCATCGTTCAATGTCAGGAATAAGGTGTTGTGATTGTTTTTCTAAATCGTGTCCCAATCTTTCTACCCAAATTTTGAGGTTGTCGTCTCATTGCTAGTTGAGGAGCTGGCTTCCTCCAAGGCTGAGTCTAGCCCTTCCTTCAATAGTAGAGCCCTAACCATCTTCCTCCAAAGATTGAAGTCATTCATCCCATTAAACTTCTCTATTTCTTACTTGATTGCAACTATTGTTTAAATACCCCAAGTGTGTATTATCGAACCTTTAACTCTGATATCAATTTGTTGAGGGAGGAAACGCACTTCTGATAAGGGTGTAAAAGTACTAGTATAATTTATACTCAACTTTCATATTTTACTCCATATCATAACTATTTGGCTATTTAATTGTGATTTTTTTTTATCATAAATAGATGCACAAAAGAAAATGTGACGTATAGAAACAAACGGGAGGCGAATCGGATATCAAACGAAGAAGTTACGCTCAAAATACGAAAGAGGCACCAGGCTAGCGACTGAGCGCTGCCGTGCCCAGGTCAGTAGCTGAGCGCCGCCGCGCCCACAACCCAGTGCCGCCGCATTCAATGCAGTGAACAACAATATTTTAAAAACAAAAAAAACCTAGAAATAGAAAGCCAAAAACCATAGAGAAAAAAGGAGAAGAGAAAAAGAGAGAATTCACAACACAAGATCAAAAATCAAAGCCAAATATTGAAGAACCAAGATCAAGATTCAAGCTTCAAGCCAAGATTGAGGGAGAAGCACATCAAGAAGTCACTTTGATTAGTTTTTCTTATCTTTCTTTATCATTATGTTCTTATTCTTGTTGATCTTCATGGATTGGTTTGATACTTTTGATTTTATGATAGGCTAAATTGTTATTCTAGTATTAGACTATGTAAACCTAGTATGTAGTTAGATTTTATTGATTCTTAGTTTATGAACTTGATAAATTCAATTGATTCATTCTATCTTGTGTTTAATGCTTTCATTATACCTGATCAATATTTTGAATGATTGAGGAACTATGATGAACTCGACAGATGGATTCAAGTGTTTTGCCTAAGATAGTTTGATGTATGATCATAGGGTAACAACTATGAGTTCCATCTAGGATAGACATATACCTAGGTGGCATGTATGGTATAATTTAGACTTGATCTTAATGAATTACATTTTGATTTGATTACCATAGACATATAGGTGACTGTTAGAATGGGTAATATAGTCACTTGACCATCGATAGAGGCTTGTGATGAGATTAGTGTCTAAACTAATCAATTGGTATTAAGGGATTAACTAAGTAGTTAATGAATCCAATGAAATATTAGGGGATGAGTCAAAACCCTAAATTATCTTTATTTGTGAATTCTACTCTTTGTCTTTGTTTAGTTAATTGAGAGAACTAGATTAGTTACATAAATTCTAGATTTTGGTTTTCTGAATAAAAGTTAAGTAGGTATAATTTTAATACTTGATTTATAAAATTAGATTGCATAGTCTCTGTGGGATCGATATATGGACTTAAAATCCTATATTACTTGATACGATGGCGTGCACTTACGCTTAACTACTATAGCACACCAATCACCTTCTCCCTCTCGAGGTTATGTTGAAGCGAAAAATCCAAAATTCAACCTAGAATCCTAACCTCCTTGTGCAGCGAAATAACCTGTTAATCTAAGAAAATAGCAAGAATCCAAAGTAGAATATAAAAGAGTACAACACAATCTTACGTGGTTCGGCCAATTGCTACGTTCACGGTAGATCCAAGGATCCTAACCTCTCTTATTAATTCCATAAAGATTTTATAAGGAAAACTCAATTTAAAGAACCCTAAAAAGGACTTAATGTTTAGTGAACCTTTACTCTACCACGAACAATAATTACCTAAACGACGGTTCCACCCTAGCACACATAAGCATTTAGTGTCTACCCAATTCTTCCCCTTTCTTAGAGTTTCTCTTAATTCTTAATCTCAACTAAAAAGTTTACAAGTATTTATAAATGGTGTATTTGGTGCCTACTAACCCTATTCTTTGTTAAAGTAAAAGTCCACTTGTTTTGAAAGTCTAAAACTTTTCAAAACTCGAAATCCGGATGAAAAATGGACATCGGCCGAAATCACGCCCATCGCCGCAGCGCTGGGCTTCTGTGATGGGCGCCGCAGCACTCAGCTCTGGGCGCTGCGGTGCTCAAGCCTGACAACTTTCTCCTGCATTTTCTTCGCTTTCTTTGGGTCTTCAAGTTCCGTTTGACTTTCTCCTTTATGTCCCACACATCCTAAATTTCTCCATACATGTCTCATACGTTTTAAATTTTTTATGATTTTTTACTTTAATATTCACTTCAATTCTTATCCAAACAAAATTATTAAATCATTAATTTTCTAATACTTTTAAACTAAATATAATCAAAGAAACTAATCATGACTTTTGTTTCTCTTAATTCATGTAAATATCAATCATATGATTTGGTCCACACGTTGAATACATATAATTCGTTGCAAATTTAGCGTACAAACATAAGTTGTTTGCATAGTAGCATATGTTTGACACCTTTTTAAAAAAACTTAGTCACGAGATAATTCATCTTCTTCAAATGCCCAAAAATTGTGTTGATATCGCATTTCTTCACACTTGATTCAGTTTCTTTTTTTTAAAACCGGACTTGGCTTTGTTATAGCTCGTCATGAGTCAACCAAAGTCTAATTTAACTCTGATATGTGGGAGAAAATCTATCTCAATTCACATTTTGCTCGAAAAACACTGTTGATATCACTTATTCTCCTCACACTTAAATTATGTATAGACTCTATTGAAACGCTATTTAGATTATGGTTCGTTCGATTGTTTTGGCCGTGGGTGAGTGATTCCCCTTACATTTCCATTACAAGTTTTATGCATGAAGCTACAATTATAACGCATGTATGATCAAGTGCAAATGCAAATCTCATGTTTAAAATTAAATTCACGGGCCTTTCAAAAAAAATTAACTTTCAACATCAGCAGGGATAGATAGACACACACAGAAAATTTGAGACAAAATGCCGCAACTTCAAGTTCAAGGAGTAAGATAGAGCTGATTAGCTTCCCAGTATTTAAAACACCCGAATAATTGAAACCGTGTTTCCCCTTTGTATTTGTTGCCAATGTTATATACAAGACAAGAACTAGCAAGATATTTCAAGCCAGGACAAGATATTTCTGAGACCTGAACTTTAAGATGATGGGGTGTGACCTTTTGATTCATCAACAGAAGCTTTAATTAGAACTTGGGCCTACCGCTTCTTACCCTTAAGGCTCAAAACTTTACTTAAAAGGCTGATAATCAAGGTAAGATAATAAAATCTTATTGTTTCTTCTTTCTTTTTTTCAATTTATATCTAATTCTAGAATGTTTGAATCATGGGATGTTTCAAGTGGTATTATTTGTTTGGTATATTGATTCAGATTTCAGGGTTGAGTGCTTGAGTTGCAGTCACTGAATGATAATACTGAGGAACTAATATAGGTGAAGAAAACAAGTGCCAGAGAAAGAAATTGCTACCAAGAAATCCCATACAAATAATAGTAGGTAATAAATCTCCTGAAATACAAAAGCTCCCCTCAAGAATCTCTCAAAAGAATCCGAACCGAATGTATATAATAATAACTCAAATACAATGCAGTAAAAGGTCCCATCCCATCATCTGGGGGCTAAAATGGCAGCCAGCAATATATGGAAAAAAAAAAAGTAACAACAGAAGAAATTAAACCAAAAGGAGTAGAAAAAACTGAAGACGCAGAAGAACAAAATGTCTAAAGTAGCAACCAAGACAGAGCCCATCCAAAGACCAAGCTCCCTCCCATCTTCTGCACTGACCACAACTTCTCTACTCCACTCTGCACCAGGAAAAAGATAATTGGCAACAAAAGATTATTATAAGGTTTACTTACATATGTGATGGGAAGATAATCTTAGTCGGTGATTGCCGTTCACACAATAATGGGCCGGTTACATGTTACTTACTATTTGGGCCAGGGGCCCAAATGGTTTTATATCTCTGATAGCAAGTCAAAAGTCGAAAAAACCCAATTAATCCTGCCTATATCTTTTTTCATGTTCTTATCGGGAAAAAGTGAGACCTGAGAGGCCGGGGGGGTGGGGGGGGGGGGGGGGGGGGGGGTGTTTTGTCCTGTCCTTGGGATTCTGTGCCTCGTGTTCACCAATCACAATGACTCTCTGACTCTGTACATTTCTCATAGCTGTCATTACTCACTACACCCTGTTGTATTGTTCATATAAATATATAGGCATAGGCAAACATAGGCTTATAGCTATTTACCCGAGGCTCGAAGAAGCATCATTTGCTTAGAAAGTTGTGCCATATTAAATCACCTACACTCGATTTCACTGTTAAGGCTGTCTACGTTCACGTCGGATGGAAATCACGATGATTTAAGTAAAAGAAGATACAACACCAGACACAAAAACAAAGCTCGACCCGATGCAAGACCTCAAACTCGCTCATGTTAGAAGACCTGCTTCATTTTCACTACATTGCGCCTAAAGAACAAGATCTTTGACAGTTAAACTGTTAACTAAATGACTTGACTAAGAATCTAAGATCATGGAACTCAAAAAGATCTAAGAATGTAACAACAATGCAGGCCAACACAAAACACAAAGATCTATCATAAAACTCGTAGATCTAGCGCGCATTACTCCCAAAGCGCATGTCAAAAGTAAAATAACAGGCAATTTTTTTTCTAAAAAAATGGAATTTAGATTAGTACCTGATCAGTCGTCTGAGATGGACCGGGTGAGACTGTGTCAAGACTGGGGGCAGGGGCACCCAATGACGGAGCCGGGGGGCTGGCTCCTAGAGGAGACGGCGCGAGAGCCGGCTTCTTCTTCTTGCTTGGGGCAGGAGCTGGAACCGCAGCTGGTGGTGAAGCGAGAGGAGCTGGTGGGGGAGTTGCTGGTGGTGGGGTAGCTGGAGGAGGAGTTGCTGGTGGGGGAGAAGCTGGTGGTGGTGATGCCGGAGGTGGAGATGCAGGTGGAGGAGTTGCCGGAGGAGGAGTGGCGGGTGGTGGAGATGCGGGAGGAGGAGAGGCGGGAGGCGGAGAGCTAACTGGTGGTGGAGTTGCCGGAGGAGGAGCGGAGGCTGGAGGTGGAGAGCTGGTCACCGGTGGCGGAGACGATGTCGGCGGTGGAGTAGTGGTAGTTGCCGGCGGAGACGCAGTAGGAGTCGTTGGGGTCGGGGGGGCCGGCGTTGCTGTCGGCGAACTAGCAGGAGACTGGCCTCCGGCGCCCGCAACGACAATGCATAACAATGCAACAAAGAAACTGGATTTATGAACCATTTTCACTATCGTGCGCACCCTGTATACTTTAACCTGTGCACTCTCTGAAGTTATACTTACAGAGAGTGTTGTGAAGGAATGTGAGTGAGAGAGGCGGAGAGAGGGGATACAATAAATAGGCGTCGAAGGGCTTAACGGGGGTGGGTTTGGGGTTCGTACTTTGGATCAAAGAAACGAAAGGAAGGTTCGCTGTTGTTGGGTCCCCGTGGCTCTACCAAACAGATCTGCGACGTCTGATTAGCGGGGCCCACTGAGATGCCCGAAAGGAATTAGATCTTGGAGCCACGTGGCGCGTGTGTGTGGATGTTTACCTTAGGGTAATAAGAGTATTTCTGTTACGGCGTTTTCTCGTCATAATAGTACAGGTGAAACAAAAAACGGCACAGGACATGTGATGCTGTAAGAAACTGATCGGACCGTTGATTTTTAATAATTTTAGTTGGATGATCATTGATGGTGGTGATAGTTTGTTAGTTGCCATAATTTCTTTTTGGTTTTTCGGGGGACCAAATGTTCGTTGCCATGATTAAGACAAATTATTGTGTTAAAAAAAGGCAAATAAAAGTAATAAATATAGAGGGCTTGGCATTCATATCATAAATCAGGAAAAGACTTCGATGCTTGGAACCCCACCATAAAGCTTTTGAGCTCTTGTTTGCTAACCCAAAATCTATACATTGGACTATAATTAGAGAATTAAGTTCGTAGATTATAATATTAAGTTTGTTAAAATTAATGAATAAAAATAAATTTATTTTTATTATGAATTAAAAATTAAGGAGTCAAATATAAACAGAGTCAAATATGCATAAAATATATAAAAATATAAAAAAAATTCTCACTTCCAATACAAAAAAAAAATACCAAATAAAAAATAAAATTATAAAGAAAGATAAAAAATAAGGGACATGAAAGTATAAGAAAGAACCTATCCAAATTTTACTATTGCAACACTACAAAAAGTAAGCCTAGTATCATGGCGTTGATTTGAAGCCATACCAATGCCGTGATGATAACAGTTGAGGAAACTTGGGTTTTTAAGTTTTTCGTAAGTTTAAGTTGATTTTAAATTCTTCTTTTTGCGTTGACTCTTATTCTAATTAAAAATAATATTTTAAATGACTTTTTAAACATTATATCAAATTTTTATAATTTATTAGAATATATAATGTATAAATAGAGAGATAATAAAGAGTTGGAATAGCTATCGAGCGCTAAACATAAGTGCATAAAAGTACCATAGAATATTTAAACTCTAGGCATAGACTCAACATAACATTTATTAGATTATTTAAAAACTTGTCTATTGTTATATTTCTTAAATTTATTTTGTGATAGTTCTTTGTATATAAAAGAATTGAATGAAAGAAACGAGAATCTAGTAACCCACTGTAGACATAAAGCAGTTATTGCCAAATCAAGTTTACTCATATGTCTTGTATAATTGAATTTTATTTTTATTATATAATTAATCTTATTTAGTATTATTTTACTTGTGAATAAAATCTTATGCAAAGTGCCTAAAAAATTATACTCTTAAATATTTGACCAAAAGATATTAGGACACCTAATTTTTCAACAAATAAAATCAGTAATATGTTAATTATTAAGTGTGATTAGTGTCTAAACTAATTTTCTACAACAACTAAATATCAAAATTTAATACCTAAATATTATCGAATTAGAAAATTTTACTTGATACATCATTAAAGTTCGTATAAAGTATTATTTCAAATTTGTGTGTATCGAACTTGGTTAAATTATATTATAAGAGTTTTTTTTGTGCTCGTCTCATAAAATAGCAAATTTGAATTGCTTTTTTCCCATAATAATAATAATAATAATAACATGGCATATGAAACACACTAAATTTTCACATTGACATAGTTGTTGGTCAAAATTAGTTACAAGTGATGATTGAAAATTGGGTCGTTATTGCAGCTAAGACAGGCTAAGCAAAGAAGATGTTTTTTTTTTTATATATAATTTAGGGGCATATGATTATGATAGTCGTAGAGGAATATAATGAAGCATGGGGACCATTAACATTTCCAATGCCAAAACTTTTGCATGTGGTGGATCGTATAATTGCAAACTGGCAATGTGTGATTTGTACGCCAAGTTAAAAGACTTGGTAGCCAAAATCAGCCAAAATATTTGTTGGCGTAGCACCGCCGCTTGCGTGGGGCCTCTCACTGCTGTACTTTTCTGGCAAACCGTGATTGGTGGCTTCAAGCCATATCTTTATGCCCAAGCTATATATATATTGCGGATATTATTATCGATACCTTGACCTAATTAAAATAATATTTATAAATTTTAAAAAATTAACATTAATATTTTTTTTTTAAAAAAATATACACAAATACTCAATAATCATCAGTGATCAGTCATTAAAATTAATATATTTAATAATAATTTCGTTTTTTTATATTTTAAATATTAAAATTAAAAAATAATATAATATAACAAAATAAAATTAAAAATATATAGTCGAATTGCTTGAACCCGCGGCCTATTTTAGTCTTTTGAATTTTTTATAATTTATTTTTTGAATATTTTTAATTAATTTATTTTTATTATATTTAAAAGTCAAAAATTTAAAATTTGCACATCATAATTTTATTTTTCGTGGGTAAAATAGTTATTTAACACTTTTTGCACATAAAAATTGTTTAATTTAATAAAATATTCTTAACGATTGAATATTCATTCATATTTTGTAAAAAAAATAAGTACTAACGTCAATTTTTTAAATCTCTAAATATTAATATAATTAGATAATACTTCAAATGTATTGATGATAATATCCCATATATATATAGTTAATCAGTCATTATATGCAATACTATTATATATTATTATCTAATAAATTTATAACTTTTACACAATTTATAATATGTTATAAAATATTGCTATATATATAAGAATCTCATATGCGGTGAGCTACGTAATTTACTAAATTAATTATTTATATATATTAAAATAATCTTAAATTTTTCTTAAATACTTATCCTAAAATTCTTATTCTAAGTGAAGTATAAAATATTAATTTTTATAATTTAAAAATTATTTATTATACTATTTTATTATTGAATAGCTATTTAATATATTATTTAAAATAAAAATATTAGAATTAAAATTTAAAAAGTGTAATATTAATAATTTAAGACTTAAAAATAGGTGAGAGTAAATGATAACAAAACATTGAAAATCTTTACTAGTTGTAGGTAAATGTAACGAGTTTTGAGGCATGAGTTGTGCACCAAAAGCCGAAATTTTCCCGTGGGCCTAAAACTTATTGGACAGATGGCAAACTGGGTTCACGTCTCTGAGTCTAATTAGTAATAAGTTACCATTCACACAAAGTAATAATTTGCTACAGAGAGACACCTTTGCTTATAAACCAATTCATTCCAAAGTCTCTCTCTTTTTTTTTTTCAACATGCTTTTTAAGTTCTCTAAATGATTACTAGTTTTTTTTTATATACATAGTCCTCATGTTTTAATTATATAATTTTATTTTATCACTTTTATATATATATACATATAAAATTCTATAATGGGAACGTTTTTAATTTTTTTTTAAATAATCAAAACAATTATTTTAAACAAAAACAATGTTATTTTGATATGTTCAAATTTTAAACCTATTTTTCATAAGATTGTTTTTTTTATTATCTAATTACATAACATGGCATGTTTTATTAAAAGTAAATGATATACAAATTTCATAATTGGAAGTAATTGAAATATTGGGATTCTCATTTCTCAACCATATTTTACAGCAAACGAAGTGACAATAAAGAAAGCAAAGGTGAAAACGGGGAGCAAATGAATGCTTGTAGCTAGACAGCTGACAGCTCCATATGTTAAAAAAAAGGAACAAATTAATTAGACCTATAAATATAGAGATGACATGAGAGTAAAACACAGTTATTGTAATTTAATTGGTGTTTAATTGAAGTTTTACCCAGATAATAGCAAGTTAAGAGAATGAGATTGAAATCTTGTGAAGTGTGTGTTTGGAGAACAGACAGCAGACAGCTAAGGGGTGGAACCCTACCCAATAGGCAAAAGCAGCGTAGAACAAAAGAAGTGAGCTGACTGCTGATAGGTGAGAGGTCATAAATCAAGAAGTCATAATCATAATGATTCATACGATTCACAAATCTCTTTTATTTCCAACTGAAATGATGTTGACTCCTTATCAGCCAGCCCTTTGTATGCAAACTCGACAAGTTTGTAATTTTGCATTTGATCAAAGCCCCATTAACACACAACATGAGCCGGCCGTAACTCAAAAAGGCAACCCAATGAAGCATGTAGGTGACATGTTTACTTCAAATGTAATCAATCTTGTGGGCAAACAAAGATGCTTAATTTTCTTTTTTAGTATCAAATATGTATTTAATGCTTTTGCTGTCTGTAAATGAAATCTGTATGACGAAGAAAACGGCTTAAGCTTGTACAAATAGACGTTGAAGTTGATCCAACAACCACCTTTTTGATGCTTTAAAACTTCTTCTTCTTCTTCTTCTTCGAATTTGTACAAAACTTGTTAAGGGCCTTCGAGCATTTTTTACGTGAGATGTTTAAATCAATTTTAAGCAACATCTCAAGTGATTTACGGGAATGCCATAAATACAGACCTTTTTTTTTAAATAAAATTATTTACAAAAAAAATGTCACTTGTTTTTTTGCATGTTTATTAAGGATAAAGACCGATAAACCTTTTAGTATAGTAAAAATAATAAACACACTTCTTATTTTAAAATAAGTGATAAATATATTCAATTAATAATTATTATTATTATTATTTTATTAAAATTACAATTAACTATCATTGACATTATTAAATAATTCATTTGTTCTCACTATAAAAACAAATTAGATATTAACTAATCATTGACTAAAATTGATTGACATTAACCGTCAATAAAATTATGCCGAGTGTCTTCGTTGCATAAAGATGTAAAAATACTTTTATCTCTTAAAATTTTAACTAAAAAAAAAGTAATAGATGAAATTTATTTGTTAGTTATTTTTTAAAGAAAGATAGATAAGTTAATCATTTTTTGCAATACTAAAGGTGTCTATTTGTCCCTTCTCCTATTTACTCTTTTTTTTTTTTTCATATTATCTTATTGTCCTCACACTATAAAAAGATTTTATTTAATAGTCACCTTTTTTTATTCTTTTACTATTTTATCCTTAACGCAAAAAGTAAGATGCCAAACTTCAGATATAATTATATTTGTACCCGTATTGGTGAGATATAAATGAAAGTTGCTCCTATTATATACATATTAGGTTTATGAAATAAGTATAATTAAAAATTTTAAAAATATAAGTATTAATATAATTTTGATCAATATTCTTTTTAATATGTATATTATTAGGATAAATATATTATTAAAAAACAATTAAGTTATATGAAATCAAAAAGTAGCAGCGTTTTTTTTTATATCAAATTTCATTATGCATTATTTTGATATACAAGATTTGAAACTTTCGAAGTAATTTTTTTTTTTTTTAAATTCATAACTTCTATTTTGTAAAATTAAAATAAAAAACACTATTTATAAATTGTTTTAAATGTTAAATTAAACCAGAAATATATATTTTCTAATAATTATTTTAAAATTATGAATATGATAATATTTTTTATTACTTTTCATATTAATTTAACAGTGAGAAATTTTATACTGGTAATGTATTTTTACCAAACATAACTTTTTAATGTTTTATTTATTCAAATTTAGTATTAATTAGTAAGCTATGAACTTACTTTATTTAGAATTTGTGGGCCTTGATATCCATTTAATATGTATTAATCCATTGATCTTATTATTTTTATTATTAAAGCTTAATTAAAAGTAATGCATGAGATAGTTGATTTAATATTTTTTTAATAATTATGTAAGTTTTATAAAAAAAAAACAATATTTAGATTTCAGAGTGTAACAATTACACTTTTGTAGATTTATATATATATATATATATACTAAAACTAAAATATATTTACTAAAATATTAAAATAAAAATGCATTAAAAGATACAAACACTAAAAGCAACAAAAAAAATACACAAAGTAGTTTATTGAGTTGAAATTTAAAATTATAAAATAATCATATAAAAAACTAATGTACCTTAAAAAGTATATTTTATCTAACAATAGATATAATGAAATAACGTTAAAAAAAATAGTAGAAGGATAAGTAGTAAATATGAAAAACAATCCAAAAAAATGGCAGTTTCTCATTATCTAATAAAATCATGCCACGTATTTTATTTATTTTATTTTTACTTCTTTTATACATCATTATAATTTATAATATATTATAAAATTTTAGCATTCATCCAAAGACTTTCTATATGATAAACCATGTAACTTATTAAATTATTTTTATATTATATATATATATAGTGAAAACACCATATTCATTTTTGTAAAATCACGTGCCACACAAGTTTCACCATTTTTGTTTTTGTTCTTGAAACACAAAATAGAAAAGGGCTTTGACAAATGAATCCAAACAGTCCCAAATTTCTCTTGGGTCCAATTAATCAGTTGTAATGGGCTTCAATTATTAAAATACTATATACACCCCTCATTACTACACTTACAAACCCCACTTTATCCTTAGATTGTGGTAGGAATTACATGCATGCAAAATTCAAATGCAATCCAACAAAGCCCATCATAATCTTAACTCACTAATCTCCCATCTTTTACCCCCATCCACTCTTCTTCTTTTTACATAGTTCATACTTCATACTTCAACTTCATAGTCATGTAAAGAAACTTTACCCCTTCAATTCTTTTTTTTTTTTTTTTCTTAGAAAGAAATTAGCTTCATCATCATAATTCACATTACATTCTTCTCCACACAAAACGTTTCTTCATAAATTTTATAAAAATGTAAGTGAAGCTTGTGGTCTTTCTCATAATTAAGAAAATATTTGAAATGATTTTTAAAATCCCAATACATAAAGTATGTTTTATATTTTATATTTTAATCAAATGGGTATTTTGTATTTTTTGTTAAAAATAAATATTTCTTATTTTTTTTTAATCAAATGGGTATTTTTTTAGTATTTTGATATCTTCTCACGTAAATTTATGCATAAAATTGACCAACGCCACACGTGCACAAAATGAAAGAAAAATCAATAGATACTAGAACTTGGAAGTTGGAACCCTAGACCTAGTGTAAAAATTGCATTAAATCTAAGGCAGTGCAATTACTATCATTGACATGAACTTATTCCTTTCCCACAGCAACAACTTGGAAGCTTCCTTTGCCGACACTTACAAATACCCATTAAAATTTAACTCATCTATTTATATTATCTTACCATCTAATAATTAATTAATATATTATTCCCCATATTCATCATTAATGTTAAATTCTTTAAATATTATTTCAAAATTTTTATGTGTCACAAATAATATAATTTTTAAAA
Source organism: Ailanthus altissimus (assembly GCA_946807835.1). Classification (NCBI taxonomy): domain Eukaryota; kingdom Viridiplantae; phylum Streptophyta; class Magnoliopsida; order Sapindales; family Simaroubaceae; genus Ailanthus; species Ailanthus altissimus. Next base: position 24,397,078 of record OX327698.1, on the reverse strand, counting down.
TTATTTATTATATTATTTTACTATAAATAATTACTTAACACATTATTTAAAATAAAATATTTAAAAATAATATTTGAGAAATATAACATTATCTTTACTTCTAATTTACAGTTAGAATCTAAATTCTATTGTATTGTACCAACTTAATTTTATTGTGATTTAGGGCCTACCCCTTCTTTCATTATTGTAGATTCTTGATTTTATAATTCTCTCCTTTATATTATTTTATTTTATTTTTGTTTAGCGAATCAATTAATTTGATTATGTGACATGGAAAATATCTAAATGTAGTCAAATGACAGTAACTTACTTGGATTTAAAATTAATCAAACTATAATAAATAAAAAAAATTATCTCGAATGAATCTGATCTTAACTTAAAATTGAATCCATTGACTAGTTTAGATGACTAACAAAGAGTAGGAAGAAAAATAGGCCAGCAAATTGTGATTTAAATTTGAAGTCAAAGTTTCTTAAGTCAACTTAGAATCTAACAAAGTCATCACAGGATAGGAAAGGAGAAAGAAGATGGGCATGGAATTTACCATTAACCTAAAAGAAATATCAAATTCCACTCTCCAATAAACGAACTTGGAATTTATATAATACCAGTCAAAATCTTGAGGGGAAAGATTGATTTAAATAATTCTTTCTGAGTTTCATCTATTCCTGTGAAAATTTGCTGCTTTCAAGACTAAGACCATCCATCTGCACATTTACAGTTGCTGGGTCCTTCCTATCCCTTTCTATCCTACCGTATGTGAGATTAAAACTTTTGAGTATAGAAGGAAGAGCTAATTAATTTGACTAGTATCCTCTACTCTTTAAATAAGGTTGAATTAAAAAGTGGAAGACAAATTAATAAATTAATTTAAATCAATTTTAAAAAGCACTATATTCGTAATGCTGAAAGAAGTCTATTTAATTTATTTAGTAAATTAATAATTTTTTATAATTTATAATATATTATAGATTCTTATTATGTGTAAAAAAAATTTATAATATAATAAATTACATAACTCATTAGATCAATTTATATATATATATGATTTATTAAATTACATAATTTATTATATGACAAATAATATTGTCATGTGATACTGTTTAATTAATATATAATTTACGCTATATTACAAAATCTTCACACGTGTTTGAGAGCACTTTATATGATGGGTTGTATTAGAAGTGGGCAGAAAGCTAGCTAACCGAATCGGATGGAGCAAATTAAACCAAATCGATTTCGTTCAGTTTGGTTTATATTATAAAAAATTAAAAATTTTGTTCAATTTGTAGTTTTTACACTTTTGAATCGAGAATTGAACTAAAATTAATTTTAAAAAAAGATACACGTGGCAGTTTAAGAATGGAATTGGAATGAACTGAACTATTTAATGTCAAAAGTCAACCCTATTTAAGTCCATTAATAATCAAAAAGTCTAAACTGAGAACCGAACCAATTTAGTTCGATTCCATATGTCTTCAATTCAATTCTCAATTTTATTTTTTAAAAACAACTAGTCCAATTCAATTCAAAAATTAAATTGAACTAGTTTTGTCTACTCTAAACTACATAACCCATTAAATCATATTTATACAAAAAAATCTAATGGGCTACATAGGTAAACTACTGAATATATGATAGGATTCTAAAGTATATTATAAATTATAAAAATTATAAATTTACGTAATCCACTAAATTACTTCTCATTTATATATATAATTTAAATGCAAAAATTTTAAATTAGATCTCTATGAGAAGTTACTTCTCATATTCATATATCTACTAAAACATGGAATTTGTGGGCATCTCAACTAATATGTTAATATTCTCAATTAATGTGTTTGTTACTAAGTTTTATGTTTCATATTCTTCCATGGTAATGAGAATGAAAAAGGGCTAGATTTTGGTTGAATTTGCTCTATGATTTTTCAACTTGGCCAAAGAAAGCAATTAAAGAGGATTAGTATGTGTTTGTTTAAGCTGGTTTTTTGGGGAAGTAATTAATTAATAATGGTCCTGCATTATGGGGGTGGTAGTGATTCTTTAAGACCAATATTCAAAGTGCTTCCTTTAAATCTTTTGATTCCCTCATTGAAAACAGAAAGCAAAACCACAGTTTACAATGGGGAAGGTGTGCTTGTTCTTTGTCTGAAATAACAAACAATACCATATTCACACACTGTTAATTTCATTTGTTTGATATCCAACTCTCAAACCTCCAATCAAGTGAACCCTAAAAAAAAGAAAAAGATAACTGGCACCAAGTTCTGTGCATATCCCAACTGGATAATATGGTATGGGAAAAACTGTTAAATTGGAGGGTAAATTAATCAAAACTCTAGGGTTTCCCACATCAACTCAGTACTTTTGAGACTTGCTATGACACATCTGCTAGTTATGGATCAAGCGTGGCAACAAGTAAACCTATATTTATAATGGTACTTGTACGAAGCATATGTAACTACAGAGCATTTTGCCCCCAAAAAGAGAAGTAATATACACCCGAATCAATGGAAAATTTGACCATTTAGAAACATCATCATGAGGTAGAACCTTCCCCCAGATGAAAAAAGAAATTGTAATAAAATTTTTAAAATAACCCAAGTGGGGCAAAGCAGGGAAAGAGAAAGACGATGTCTGCAAAAGCAGGTTGAAAATTTAGGTTAAACAAAGCAGAGCAAGTGAAGACTAAAGAGGAAATGAAATCACATGGGGTTTTGTTATGGAGAGACTTTTATCTCGTGCCTTGCTGTAATGATATTTTCACACACAAGCTTTGCCATAAACGATGCAGACCCAGTTGCAATGTGAACTCAGTCAGAAAGGGGTTTTGTTTATTTAATAGTTCTTCCAAAAAGGAAGAATAAATATTTGTTAAAGATGAGAGAAGAGATCCTACCAAAAAGCTAAAAGAGAACACTGGTACTGAACTTTCAAACACACCAACCCTAGATGCTGTCAAGCACCATACAAAGATTCGTTCAATACATTAAAAAAGAGTGGGGGCAATCAGGACACATAACATCAGCATTCAAAAAGACTGCAAATTTATTTTATATGAAGACCCCACGAAAAGGAATTGATACCTAAATGATCATGTGAAGGTGTAAATACTCTTACTAACTGAGAAACAAAAACGCAATGGGTAGTGATAATAATAATGATAATCATAAGGGTACTATAAACATTCACAAATAAGAACTATAGATGGGCACCTCTCACTCTCAGCATTAAGATAGTTGATAGCAAAACTTAAAAAGGAAGATGCTGATCTATATATCAATGCTCTTGCTTACATCTTTGTCAGCAAATGCCAAAATACATACAGAAATAAATATCAGAGAGAAAATGGGTCAGAACAGGTAAACAAAAAAATATATAAATTTCATCTTTCTCATTTACCCTGCCGACTTTCCCACATCCAAAGCAAAAATCCCCATCCAAACCCAGAAACAACTTGCATTACTCAAACAGCCACACCGACAGGAACACACCCACAAAGATTAGAATTAACAAACTAGACAACTTTAAAACTCATGCTAGTCAGTAGCAGTTTCCTTTTCACTGCCGCTGCAGTATTCATTGAGCAAGAGAATTTGTATTAATAAAGGTTAATGATTCTGCTATACCACAGCTTCACCAACTTCCTCGAGGCATGGAAGGTAAAACTAAAAATAAACCTCCATTTGCTCTACATCCCTATATGGAAAATGAGCTCCAACTCCACAGTTGGATTCTGCATGGAGAGAGTAACGATTCATCTAGGCCCAAGCTGAACCTGTGAACTTTCACAACTCTGTTTACAGATTTAACAGAGGCACATAACTAAAAGTCCAAAAATCTGACTTGACTTCTACTGTGTAACTTCTAACAGGTTAGTAGATTAGCAACGGCTACCAATATAAACAATTGCCCTGATTTGGTCCTACCCTCTGTTATACTTCCATCTTCCATATCCTGTTATCAGTGATACTATCATGTGATTTCTCCAGTGCAACAACTTTAGCCCGATGTGCTGCTAATGCAATTGCACTCTTTCCCCTATCATCCTGTAGGAGTTCACAGGTCTCACTGATGGAACCTGTCCTTAAATCAGCTGGGGGGATGAAACAATCCACCGAGAGGCCCGGAATGTTAAATGCAACTTCTTCAATAGTCCAAGCTTCTTCCATCTTTGTTTTGGTATGGCTCATTGCAATCTCCCCAAACCTAAAAAGTGTCACCACAGAACGACCAGAGTGTGCAATCATGATTCCTTCAACTGGTCTGTAATCATCGAGGAATGAATTGATAGTAGTTTCCCAGTAAGCAGCATCACCTCCATTAGTCTGGATGCGGGTAAGGTGGGAATCCTCCATATGAACAAGGAGTCCAGTCTTTTGGCTGAAGTAGCCAAATAACACATGTCTAATCATCTCTGCCGGACCTTCACTCCTAGCCTTAAGCGTCTGAGAATCTGCACAAAGCTTTAGGATGAAGCAATCCTCACCATTAATTTTCTTCTCCCCTATGCACTTTGCATCAGCAAACATACTAGCTGTAGTCCTCGGATCAAGACCCTGAAACAGATCAACCAACCGCAAAGACCTAAAAATCAGCACATAACTAACACAACAACGATTAACTAATTCCAGATTCAGAAAAATAACACAAAACCTCACCTGAAGCGCACGACGCAATGGTCTCACAGGACCTTTGGCAGTGTGGGCACCGAGCCAAGGCGTGTGCCTCCAAACAAGCTTGCCATTACAGCCAGCATGAACCTTACTACCTCCAACTGCAAGCTCGACATACCACATGTCTGGATTCATCTGCCAAAGCACAAACCCACCTGACTCGGCACCCCTAGAGGCGTTCCGATTCTTAACTGTCCTCGTAGCAGTTTCAATCTCTGAAGCTACCATCCTAACCTTTCCCATGGCATACGCATTTCTAACAGAACTTTGTAGCTTCTGCCCACCAGAGGCAGCTGTGTACTGCTGTAAAATGTACTGAGCCGAGGAAGTTTCCTGAAACAACATAATTTCAAAGTGGTTTTAGCTAAAATTAAAATAATTCTCACTAGATTACAAAGTGATAACTATAAAAAACGTCAAATCACATGCAGTCTCCTGTCCAGCTCTGCTAGAAAATTCTCACATAAATTGTAACACCTACCAACCCCATGTCTTGGTCGATAATGCACGCTACAGTTTTTTGTCTTAAGCAATAATGATCTGTTTACTCGCCTTATATGCAGAAAAAAAGCAAAGAAAATACATTTTCTCGCCAAGCAAACAGAACATAAGATATTAGAAAAAAAAAAAAGAATAAATATTCCCAAGATCAACCAGCAAGGTACTAAGAGTAGCCAAAGAAAATTAATTATATAAATCAAGTTAGTGATTTTAAAAACAAAATAAAATGATTCTCAGTGCCCAAAACGAAAGGAAAAAAAGAAAACCAAATATTTGTTAAAAAACCAAAAATAAATGACAAAAAATGAGCTGTAGAAAGACTCTACGGGAGTTTTATTCGTAAACAAAAACAACCCAGCAGCTATTTCCTCTCAAAATTCATAGTGTCACCCACAACAGTGTAAATGCAAACTCGGAAAGAAAAATTAGAACTTTGAAAGATTTAGGAGCTAACAATGGGAGTGTCTTTGATGCTCAAGTGAGGGAAAGGGTCGTTGATGCTAACGTGAACCGGGGCCAAGGGTGCGCCCATGACACCGAGCATCAGCCTCAGATCAGACCGTTTATAAGCCATAGCAGTAACCGACGGTGTTCTCGACAGAGTCCCCTTAACCCAGTTGCCCAAACCCGACCCGGACCGCTTAGACTCGCCGAGTTCGGCCCCGTCCGGATCCGGACCTTCCATTAACGGCGCCAACGCCTCCCCTACCACGGGCCTCAGACTCCCTGATCTCGAAATCAACGGCTCGGGGTTGGCCACGTAGTGGTTGTGGTGTTGGTGGTGATTCTTATTTCTTCTTCGAAGGAGTGATGATATGGGTGACATGGACCGGGCCGGGCTGCTGGTTCGAGAACGCGATGGTGACAGTCCCCGAACCACTTCTTCTTTGAGCGCCGAGAAGAACCCTTGTTTCTTCTCCATTTGTTTGTTTTTTTGCCTGAGAGAAATAGAAAATAGAGTAGCGTTTGTTTTAGTTGCGCGTTAAAGAATGTGAGAGGGGGAATTTGTTTTAGAGATTCATAGAGAGCGAGATCAGGAAAGAGCAGAGAGTGTGAACAGTGTTTATTTGTTTGTTTGAGAATGAGTATGCGTTGAGAGTGTGACTGAGTGTTTGAGTTTTAGAGAGAGAGAGAGAGCATGAAAATGGCGGAAATATGGAGAGAGGAAAAGAGTGTGAGCTTAGCTGAGAGAGCTGTGAGAGAAATGATTCTTGACTACATTGGGGAGGGAGAAAGCCGGAAAGGGACAATATAATATAATGGTATAATAATATCTGGGTCCATGATTGTTTACTATTTTTCATATATGTACATATTTTTTCCGTTGTATCAATATGGTCCCCAATCACAGCTGAAATGACTGAACTACCCTTTTGTGTTAATTTACATACTCATTAGTTTAATTGTCAAATTTCAACACCTTGGGGATTCTATGGTCATTTGACTAATAGCATCACATACTGCGTGCAAATGGATAAACTATATCTTTTTTTGAGAAATATAAAAACTTAGAGACCCTAATGTTATTACCCAAAAAGGTAAATAGCTTATTGGAATTTAAGAGATGTGATACTCTGTCGTTTTAGTTTGCTACTATGAACTTAAATTAATTGAGCTTCTTATTATTATTCCTATTTTTGGCTTCAAAATAGAAAAAAAAAAAGTTTTCTTTTAACTATTTTTTTTAACCTACGTAGGCAAAGAAGAGAGCAAAGATTTTTTGGTTCTCAAGAAGAAAGTAGAGATTTATCTAAAATTGAATTTAATGACAACCGATGCCAATTATTACGAATGTTAAATAAAATTGCACAACGCAATGTTTTAAAAAATGATTAAGAAATAAAACATACAACATAGAATTGGAGCAATTATAAAATATTATTTGTTATTTTATTTTCATTCTTTTTTTTTAGAGCACAAATTTTGTTCTTTTTATTTTACTACTGATGCCCTGCCCGCCACGGGCCACAGCAGCAACAAACCAAAAGCTGATGGTGGCAACTGGCAAGGCGGGCGTTGATACGTCAAGCGCGCAGATGGAGCGTCAGCGTTATCCCGTTGTTACTGTAACAGACCCAACGCCACCTGCTGCAGCATTTTGGTGCCCCTCAACTGGGGCTTTTCTTTTCACTTTCACATTTCCTTTTTTGACAGCGAAAGCTCCGCCTCCATCTCTGATGTGAGAGTGCCACGTTCCGTCTCCCCACGCAATTGGAGGGTGCTCTCCACGCTCCCTCTCCTCTCGTGGGGAATGGGATTACCGGTACGAGTATCGAATCGTTCGACACTTGGCAGCATTTATTCTGCAAAATGAATACATAACGTACTCGCTCGATTTGTGGCCTCTTCGTGGTAGCTCACGTGAGGGTGGTTTCTGTAATTTACCATAGCCAATAGGGAGATGTTATTCTAGACACGTGGCAAACAGTGAGGGAGAGTAATGAATTGTGTACTCGAGGATAAAGTTTTTATTGGCTGCTTTCCTATTCTGGTAAATGTCATCATTTGATTCGAGTGTCGATAGGATCTACACGTCAAAAATATCAAATTCACCCTAATTTTGTTGCTTTTATGATATTTAGAAAGATATATTAATACTTTTCCATTTGAAGGTCAAAAATTAATTCGTGCTTAATATTAGTGGCTTGTTAAAATTTTTAATGTATCTTGTGTAATATTAAAATTAAATCAATTTTTTTTTTCCAAACATCAACCTTCTTAATTTAAAACCTCTAATGTTAGTTTTTTTTTTTTGGGTAGCATGTCCCACAAAAATTTTGATTTATAATAAACTAATTTGTAGGCCTACCATCCATTTTGATGGAGTGGTAGGTAGTTTGATATCTAATTTGAATGTGAAAGTTTGAGTCACCTCTTATTTATAAGTAGGGGTAAAAAAAAATTTAACTTTTAATAAAATACATTTTATTTTTTTCAAGTTTAGGTTTTCAAACCGCTCTTCAATAAATATTATTGTTTTAATTTAGTGTTTTTTAATTTTAAATTTACGAATTACCTCTCAACAAATATTATTGTTTTGATTTGACATTTTTTGAGTATAAATTTGTAAGGCCACTTCTTAATAAATATTATCATTTTATATTCTAATAAACTTCTAATTATAAATATCAATAGATTATCATAAAAATAATCTCTTGTAAAAAATCATCAAGAATAAAACATCCTCAAATCTTAAAATTATAAAATCAAATTTTGTTTTTAATTTTGTAAGCGAAGCTATTGCCTTTTAAAAAAAAAAAATAATTGCATTAAAGCTGATTATTTTTGTATAATTAAACTAATTAGTAAATAGTGGGCAAAAATTATTCGCTGCTTGAGCCGAACGTGTTATGTAGATGTAAAGTCATGGCCAGTGTGGTGTGGGTCCCTATTTAAGTAAAGAATTATACGGAGACTTCCTTTTGACCATTCGATGCTCTTTCCTTAATGACAATTCATACAATTTTCAGTGATTAGCGTTTGCACGTGTGGCACGTGGGGGCCACGTCTTCATTCCCCTGCATAAAGGAGAGAGAGAGAGAGAGAGATAGAGAATGAACTCGTCTTTTTTTTTTTTTTCTAACAAATTAAAATAAAATTGAAGATTGAGTAAAGTACAAGTTTGGGATAACACAGATCAAATTTATTCTAGTTTTTTTTTAATAATTTAATTCATTTTAATGATGCCCCCCATTATACTTTTTTTTTAAATAAAATAAATCTAGAATTACAGATGAAATAATATAATTTTTAAAATTATTTTTTATATAATTTTATTATTTAATAATTACTTAATTATTTATTTGAGATGAAAAAAATTTAAAATATATGTAGTATTATTCATTTAGATATTTTAACATGGGTGGATAATGAATGGTTTCTTTTAAAATGTTGAAAGAATATTTTAATAATTTTTTACAAATAAAATTGCAATAAAATATACAAATAACTGGATAGAAAAAATATATTGATATTATATAACTCAATTAGTATATCATTTGAGATGGTATAAAAGATTTAGATTTAAATTTAAATTTCGTTGATATTAAAATAAATTTTATTATTATTATTATGTAATTTTTTTAACAAAGATATAAATAATAGATGATAACGCAACTTTCACAATCCTTCGTTCACTCCTATTGCCAGTAATTATTTTTTTATGATAAAATTTTAAAAAAATTATTTACTAGTAATAAACTTTTGGTTCAAACATTGGCAAGTAAATTATATGAAAGGACCACTGATATAATAATTAAAAAAATTATTAAGATGTTGTATTACATTAATCCATTAATGTATATCCGAACTTACTCTCTTAAAAAAAGGGGACGCAAAGTAAATATCATATTAAAAAATTATCTCCTCTATCATAATCATATGTTTTTTATTAAAGATGAAAATCTTACTTTCACAAGCTAAACCTACCCTTTTACATCAAGAGTAGATATTAGTAATTTTATTAATATTATTATATTTGTTGAAATAAAAAATCGGAGTGTAAATTATACATAATATTTAAATTAGATAAATTTATTTTTATGCATAAGAAAAGTTTGGAATGCTTAGATTCTTATAATTTAATTATTAGTCTTACATTGATATAATAATAATAATAATATAACTAATAATATTATATTTATATAATTGAAATATAAAATTTGTTTCTCACGTGAAATATGATATATTTATTTATTAATTTAATATTATATAATTATTATATTAATAAAATAAATAAATATTAATATTAATGATGTAATAAGTGAGAATACCACAATATAAATATAAAAGTTTATAGTAATTCGTTGACAACAAAATAATTAAAATATAAATTTCGTACTTCGTGTATCACTATTTTAATAGAAGTAGGTCCCATTTTAGGGGTAAGATTTTTTTTTTTTTTTTTTGTGTGGATAAAATGGGACGATTGATTTGTGCATGTGAAGGGCGAAAAGCTCCCGCGTTAGGGGTCCAAATCCAAAATCAAACGCGTTTTTAACTTTATTTTTCATTTCAGTTCAGGTACTGCGATGCAATGTGCATACAGCTATCTTCCACTACCCGCAAATAAACAAAAACAAAACTTTTGGGGGCTCTTTTCGAAAAATGACAATTTTTTTTTTTTTTTGCTTTGCAGTTACATTAATAATTTAATATAAATAAAGACGTATTAAAAAACTCTTGGACCTTGGAGACTCCCATCATTCAATGGCATTATATTTGTAACGGGGTAATTTCAGTTTCCTTCCCCGAACTATCGCAATTTAGCAGTTGGAGTTTAAAGATTCAGAAATTCATAGAAACAATCCTTCCCCTTTAACAACTACTAGATTCGTTAACGGAATTTAACGAAAGTATGAAAACACCCTTACATTAATATAAGGAACAAAAGAAATGTGCTTCAAACATCATCGTTATAATGAAAATCAATTCTACAAAATACTTCCTTTAAATAGCAGTAGCTACTGCTCTTGATATTTTAAAAGATCATCCGAGACTAGCTAAAAATTCACATAAATTATCTTTAAAAAAGCTACTTAAGCACAACGTGATGCAAATTGTACTATTAGTTTCCCTTAAAATTTTGGTTTAAAATATATTTTTATAGGTGTTCAACTTGGTCTATGAAGCCCGTGAATTATGTATTCTGAGATCCCTGACTATGGTCAGGCCCGTTACAAAGAAAACTAGACGTGGTTGCCTATTATTATTGGAAAACTCTATAATAGTACAGGGAAATGATTTTGAGGTATGATCACAACTTTTAGACTTGAAAGCTTTTCGATACTAAATAAGATGATCTCAACAATCAACATTGATCGAGCAGTTCTCTTAAGCTCCCCCAACAATGTCGATCACTTCTCTTCCTTCGAGAAAATGAAAGGATACTTATCTTATTACCAATTAAGGATAATGACTAAATTAACTAGTCTAAAAACTCATATCACATTTATTCTCAAAAATTTAGAATGCCGAGATTTCGAGAAGTAAATCTCTCTATAATTTTAGAACATGATTATAATAAGAAAAAAAAATGATAGATTGCCTTAGTCTTACAGTTATTCAAACACCCAAACACTTTAACAACTATAAATAAAAGGACTCGGTGTCAAAATAGGATGTTCTACTTCGCGGCTTTTTCATACCCAATCAAATCTAGAAACTTCATGCCTTGATGTTAGGCCTCTAACACAACCTTAAAAGGCTCTCGTGCAACTCTTAGGACCTTTGTAGCATTATGACAGTTTGCATTATAATTCATTATCTGTCAAGGTCATGCCGTCATATATTTTTGTTATAAGAATTATTATTTAATAGTGTATTAGAAGTGAGCCAATATTTAATAAAGTGGATGTAAGTTCTTTTTATTAGGATTTGTATTCACGTGACATCTCATATTTGTATAAATATTGTATTTTATAATATTTATACTTTTACATTATTTATTAAATCGCTAATTATTATTATTAAATTGTTCAATGCTTATGACGCTAAAGTCATTATATGATCTAAAAGAGTTCAGATTTAGTTTAAAGAAGTTTAGATTAATGCTAAAAGTTAGCATCACTGAAAACTATAAATACTAAAGAGTTAGCATGTTATAATAATTAGTGAAGTCTAAAAGTTAGAATCTTGTTTGTAACGGTACAAAAACTTGAAAATACATTAATAATAACATAGTTGCAAGAGTTATAATAATAGGTGCTAAAAAATGTTATTATGTAAGTCTATTCTCAAACAATATGTTCTTGGTCTTAATTCACCAATGCAAGTTTGTCGGTGGAATCATTTTATTTAAACCAGTGTATACTATACCTAAATGGTCTAGATGGTTGTTCTTAACTAACCATGAGATTACTAGAAGTTAGTATAGCATACAGGTATTCAGTAAGGACTGAATACTAAACAGACTTAATGAGGACCCCAATAGACATCTCATGAAGTAGTCAATTAATGGTTCTCTCGAGTTGAGTAGTTTACGTGGTCCTTTGACCTAAGTACGACGGTGGGGTTGTAAGTGATTCATCATACTTTAGTTTCATGCATATCACAGACCTTTCATAGTGTGACCGTTGGGAGTCACTGGGTATAGTCCGATGGTTATGGAGTTCGATGTGTATAGATATGGAATTCATTAGCTCACATGGATGAGTTATATATCCAGATGCTCAGAGACTGTATCTTAGAAAGTCTTATGGGCATAAGCAACAAACCCATGAAAAAAGTTTCCTACGCGGTTAAATAATATTGTAAAAGTATTTGCATATATTGTTTATTAAGATACGTGTCTGGAGATAAGTTCACAGATGATTACATATAGATTTGACGGTAGTGATCTATATCCCTGCTCTTTTAGGATATAATTAGCGGAAGGATTATATGTATGTGTTATAACCTTAACTTGTATGGTCTACTACATCAATTTATAATATACGTGACATGTGCGTGGGGCATCGATCTCAGACTCACAGAATAATTATGTTTGATTAATTGAAAGTAGACCTAGGGAGTCCCGCAATATAAAGTGTACTTGTTGTGCATTAGGGCAACATATCGGATTGAATAGCTCGATCGAGAAAATTCTAGCAAACTAAAAATTTACTTCGGTCTCTCTTCGGTCATGCATGTGTCAAGACTTAAAAGTTAAATACATTAATTAGTTGTTGACCAATATGATGTTGACACATGGCACATTGTGGGCCAATTATTGTTTGACTTAAAAATTATCAAAATACCCTTATTTGTTGGACAACTTGTTGGTGTATCGAGTGTGTGATATACGAGTGTATACGTAATTTCAAAAATTACTATGCGCAGCGAAAGTATGTTACAAATACACCCATTTTAACAATTTCAACATATATCACATATATGCATAAGTATAATAATTATACAATATAAACATGATGAACAATATTGTATTATAACATAATGTAAAATACTCACCTAATGAAGGTAGCTTTACAAATTCTTCAAGTCCTTCATCAATCCATGTGAAGAGCTTACCTTGAAGTGTATTATTGAACAATTCTAGTCCATAACTTTTGGTGGGATTAAGGAGTTAGAATAATAGCTTAGTGTTTAAAATTTTCAGCAACTTGTATTCAACCTCTTTAAATACATATACTTGTTTCATAAATATGAATATGGTTTAGCCATCCAAGAGAGGAGAGGAAAGGACGATGAAATTTTATTTTGTTCTAGTTAATAACAACTTACTAACACAACAAGATTTATTTTTCTCCTTTTGTCATTCACAAGTTCTAAGCATGTAGAATAAGAAACATAAAATTAACTTCACTTTGTATTCTTTCAACTCCTTGAAAGAAAAAATAAGACCAAACTTACCTTTCTCTCTCTCCCTCATTGTCATGGCCGAAACCTTCATTCTCCAAGAATGAATGAATTCTTGTTTTCTCTTCATTTGTTTTGTTTGAATTTTTTACCATAAAAAATTCAATTGCTTTCATCACTTTCATAATGGATGAAACATTATCATTATTAAAGGAAGTGCTCCCTCCATTAGCCAAGACATGGTCGGTCACTTCATTGAAACAAAATGAATCAACTCCTTGAAAGAAAAAATAAGACCAAACTTACCTTTCTCTCTCTCCCTCATTGTCATGGCCGAAACCTTCATTCTCCAAGAATGAATGAATTCTTGTTTTCTCTTCATTTGTTTTGTTTGAATTTTTTACCATAAAAAATTCAATTGCTTTCATCACTTTCATAATGGATGAAACATTATCATTATTAAAGGAAGTGCTCCCTCCATTAGCCAAGACATGGTCGGTCACTTCATTGAAACAAAATGAATAAAATTTATTTAATGGCTTATATTAATGCATGTAATATAAAGAAATCCTCCACCGTTCATAATGACCAAATATTAAATCATTTTAAACAAAATTAATGCACTAAATTATATAATAATCTTTAATGCATTAAAAGTATATAATAAATAAATCAAAAACTAATTTTGATTATTTAATTAATATAATAAAATAAATCAAAAATTATTTTTGTATTATTTTATTAATATATTATGAAATAAAATGAAGGGCTTAAATCTTGCCATTTATCACAATCCTATTGATTAACAACTTTTGTTAATTAATTATATGACGTACTTAACAATTAAGTCTTGACAAATGCATATCTTGAGGGATCCCAAAAAAATCATTCTATTTTGCTGAAATTTATTGAATCGAACTATTCAATCCAATCTGTTACCCCAGTGCTCAACGAGTACACTTCATATTATGAGACTCTCTAGGTCCACACCTAATTTGTCATATGGAGCTCCTCCATACGTCCGTGAATAATGTCCCACACATACGTTACGGATATTACAAATCAGCGTGTTAGACCATGTAAGTTGAGGTTATTACATATTCGTATAATACTTCCATCATTTATATCCTTCAAGAGCAGAGATATAAATCATCACAGTCAAATCTCTTATTTGCTCAACCATGAACTTATCTCCAGATTTATATTTCATTAAACAATATCCACAAACACTTTTGTGATATTGTTTATTCCTTCAGAATATCTTTTTCGAGGTTTATGCTTGCGGCCACAAGAATTTCTGAAATACAATCTCGGAGCATCAAGATATACAACCAACTCATATGAGCTGATGGATCCCATATCTACGCATACCGAACTCCATGAGCATCGGACCATACCCAGCGACACCTAACGGTCAGACCATGAAAGGTTTCTGACATGTGTGGAATCAAAGCATGGTGGATCACTCACAAGCCTACTGTGGCGCTCAGGTCAAATGACCACAAATACTACTCAACTCAAAAGACCTTCCATTGACGGCTTTATGAGATGTCTATTGGATGTCTTCGTGAGTCTGTTCAATATCCAGTCCTTACTAAATACCTACATCTCTATACGAGCTTCCTACTAAGCTCGTGGTTTGTTAAGATTAACCATCTGGATCATTCAGACATAGACATATACTAATCTATATTAATGGGTTTCACCGATAGACCCGCATCGATGAAATTAGATCAGGAATATTGTGTTTGAAAACATACTTCCATAATGACATTTTCTAGCACCATCT
This sequence comes from Ailanthus altissimus, assembly GCA_946807835.1. NCBI lineage: Eukaryota > Viridiplantae > Streptophyta > Magnoliopsida > Sapindales > Simaroubaceae > Ailanthus > Ailanthus altissimus. The sequence goes on along the minus strand of OX327698.1, from coordinate 24,381,817 downwards.
GCAACTCTTTGCAGCTATGTCATTACTAATATACCCTCAAGTCATTGTCCCATTTTAGATAAGGCTCTAACTCCTTAGATTTCGCTAACTCTTATAAACTTACTAACTTTTAGTACCACTAACTCTTAGTATTTATAACTATTAGCGTTGCTAACTCTTAACCTTAGTCTAAACTCCTTTAAACCAGATCTAAACTCCTTCAGATCATAAAATGTCTAAAACATTACAAGCATCTTACCATTTAATAATATATAATATTAACGATTTTATTAGAAATAATAATTGTATAAATACTATCACTATATATTTATATATTATGGGATGGCACGTAAGCACAAATTCTAACACAACTAATATTATTATTTTATTCATAAAATAATTATTGAATAAAATAATAATAATAATAATAATATGATATTATTATTTAATTGAAGTTAAATAATTTATTTTTTATTTAAATTTTAATGTGTTTCTATCATGATTTAATAAAATTAAACCATTTATTTACTATGGATTAAATGTTATAATAGAAGTAGATGAGTGACACTTGTAAATGATAGGCCTTAAATATCACTTACAATTGAAAAAAAGTTTTTCAGTTTGGCCAAGATTTTAGCTAAGTTCATCCAAGTTATTTTTTATTTTGTTTATTGTAAACAATGATAAACAAATTACTAATAGCAAACATTGATCATTATAATGAATGTCATTATGTGATAAAATAGAGTAAAAATGATTAATAATTAAAAGAGCAACATGTTGCTCAATACTGTAGGGTAAAAGTTGGTCAAGGTATTAGTGGGAATTGTAGAAAGAATTGAAAGGTTAAGTGTTAGAAAATTCTCTCAAGTGTTGAGAACAAAAAACAAATTATCTCCATCTTTCTCTTTTCCGTTTGTTTTGTCACATATATTATAAGGTTGAAATAACGATTTAAAAGTTGAATCATTTATTGAAAAAATTGCTATTCTAACTTTTCAAGCCTACCGTGTTGAAGAACTAAAATTGTAAACAGGTTGCTTTAAGGCGGGTTCTCCGATTCGATCAAAAATCAAAAGCTTTACAAGATAATAAATTCTTAATCTTGATATAGTTTATATTTATAAGATAACATGTAAAGTTTATTTATGTTTATCATTAAAAAATTTGTATTTCGCTCATTCGGTGCGTATATATATGTGTGATACACATGTATATATTATAAATTTAAAATTACTCACATTTTTTAAAGCCGAACTGTTATAATTATTTCATTTTGTATATGTTCATATATATTCGCTATTATTACATCAAATGCACCAATTTAGAGGACTCTCACGCGTTGCCTATTGCACGCCATAAGTCCTCTAAATGTTAATAAGTGAATATCTTAATTGAAGTTTAACCAAAACCCAATAATAAATTCAAACATTATTTCCATCAATATACCAATTCAACTCATAATCTCGAAACAATCCAAAATTTAATGTCAATAATTTTTTTCTTTTGGCCTTTTATTGGTTGAGTTAATAAATTAACTGATTGAAGTGAAAATGATAATAAAATATTATTTAGAGGAATGATAATTTATCTGTACTAAACTTTGTATAGATGTGCGTTCGTTTAATTGGTAAAGTCTTTTTCATGAAACCAATAAATTTAATGTTCAAACTTTGTCTACATTGAATTGGAGAGGAATATAATTTATTTTTAACGTTATCGTATAATTAGCAAAATGTGAACATCCAATCACTTAATGCAAGCATTGTCTTCTTGTTATTTTTTATTTTGTTGGCAACTAATTGCCATTTTTTTTTATTCAGATAAAAAAATGATAATTAGTTTTAAAGATTTCGTGGAGGGGATACTTTGCATATTTAATTTTCATTAAAATTATGATTTTTTAAGCACTTTCCCAAGTCCAATCTTTTTTTTTTTTATCAAACAAAATTACCTATTTATCAATGCAATGACATTTGTAAACTTCTGTTATTCTATTAATGATTCTAATGATTGTTAAGGGAGGGGTAGTTTCTACCAATTTCTAAAATTTTGAACTCCAACAACTAACTTGCAAAAGTTCGAGGGAGAAAACTGAAATTACCCTTATTTTTCATTCAAATTCTTTATATTATTTCGTTTAAAGTGAGATTCTCTTAGTCTAAATTTTATAGTTTAAATTAAAATTCAAAATTGTATTGATTGATTTTATATAAATTGTAAAAACATAAAGCAAAAAAAGAAAAACATTTATTTACCAACTCATCCACATTCTTTACCATTAAATTAAATAAATGACTAAAAATTTATGTCATTCCTTTTTTTAAAAAAAATTCCTAGATCAACATAATCTTAATAGTTGAGATAATTTTTCTTTTGACAATAATGGTTGAGATAAATTGAACAAGCTAATTTAATTAATATAATAAAATAAGTATCCCTTCAGATTTGTTATAGGCAGATTGTAGAACAATGATCAAACTATCCAAAGAGCCATGTAAAAATTTACAGGAATTCTAATTTTTACTCTCTTTTTTTTTAGATGGGAACGAGAGAATTGAATTGTAGTGGAGGTAGATGTGCTATTGGTCATTTATTATTAAATTGTTAACACAAGTATTTTATCCTTTTTTTTTAGATTCTTTTGCTCTTTTTTTTTAATTTTAAATTTTTTATTAGAAATAAACAAAATTCTGTTTCAGCTTGATTCAGTCCTGAATCGAACTGAAATTAAATCGATTTATTTCATATAAATAAAACTTATCAATTTTGTATTACCATCTTTTTTAGATCCTTTAGCTCTTTTAAAAAAAAAAATTAAACTTTTTATTAGAAGTGGACAAAATTCAGTTTCGATTTGATTCACTCTTGAACCAAACTGAAATTGAACCGATTTGTTTCTTATAAATAAAATGATCAATTTCATATAAGAAATTGATCAGATCAAGTATAAGAAACTGAATCGAACGAAATCAATTTGGTTTAGTTTCTTATTTTTTTAAAATTTTTAATTTTTTTTTAAAATTTGAACCGTACCAAATTAATCAATTTTAAATAAATAAAACTAACCAATAATAAAACTCTAAATTAAATCGAATAAAATTGAAAATTTTCAATTCAATTTTTTTGTTCAACCAAACTATTGCCCATCCTTATTTTTTATATTATTCTTATAAAATGAATTCATGAACTATTTTCTTGTTGAGAAGATTTAATGGATTTTGGTAAAAATATAATTTAATAGTTTTCCGAGCTATAATCACATAGAGACATGGAAGGAAAAAAAAGAAGAAAAAAAAAGACAATCTATACTATGTACAATTATTATATCCACAGATCTATTTGCTACAACTAACATAAGCTTGCAAATACAAAATGCCAATTTTCTTTTGTTATTATATGTCATACAATATAACTATTTAATTATTTAATTATTCCCCCTCCACTAAAGTTCAAACATATAAGGACAAGCATTTTTTTTTTTTTGGGTTCTTGTTTTAATATCTTAATAATTTTTCAAAAGCATAGTAATGCATCTCACATCACCAAATCTCCAAAGCTAAGATGGGGACCTCTAATTGGTCTTGATAAATTTTCATGAGATTGAGATCTGATCTATCTGCCTTAAGAATGTTGTCCTAATGAACCCCATCATCCATGCATAAATATCTTATTCCATATTCTTCCCATCATTAAGACAAGTTTACTCTCTTTTTTTTTTTAATTATCACAAAGTTTAATTATAATTGTATCGTGATTATCGATGTGAATGAATAATTGTCGGTTGATTGTGTTTGGGTGTATAAAAATTTGTGACATTTGTGTATATTTTATTTTATTTTTTAAAAGTTTAGTTTTTAGTTAACTAAAAAACACCCTCAAGTAATGTTTTATTTATTGTTTAATACTAATATTAAATCAATATTAGAACTCGCCTAGTACATTAACTAGATAAATATTGAAGTAACACGTGACTTTCACACTTAAATTCGTTCGGATTGAAAATTATCAAAATAATATATCATTTTTACATTTAAATTAGTCTGGATCAAAGACTACCATAATAAAAAATAAAATCCCCCATAATAAAAGGGATTATTGCACTAATCTGACATCTGGAGGGGCTTAAACCTTGATCTCAAATTGAAGAAGTGCACACTTATTGAACGCTTACTGTTAAGAGTAAGTTCTCAAGTGCCTAGATAATGCCTTATACATTTTTATTTCTGACATTTCTCTTTTAAACATCCTATTAAAAAGTTATTTTGTATGTTTTTTTTTTTTTACAATATTACAAAAATAGATTATCAAATAAAAGCCTTTCACAGGTAATTCAGACGGTCATTAATGTAAATTTGACGTCAATAATTTTGATTTTGTAAAAAAAAACTATAAAACCATGTTTTTTTTAAAGAAAAAATTAATATCCCTGTAGATTTTATGTTTATAGATTGTAAATTTTACACTGATGAATATAAGTTTTTACGCAACAAAATTCAGATTTTATCGTGTAACATATTGCAATCTTAGTAGTAGTACTGGAGCACCAAATTTACAACATTGAGCTCGAGCTGTAAATGAATCGGTACAAGGGTTATCTTTACAACTTTATTTGAAGGAATAAGTATTAACAGACTCTTTAATTTAGCTTAAGTACTTAAAATATTTTATTATTTTTAAAAATATATTAAAAATTCTATTCATCAACTTATTTTGTTATTTTTAATAGAATTTTATCAAATTCAACAAAAGTTATAATTTTATTTATTATTATAGAGTATGCATTAATTGATATGTGTCATTTAATAAAAAATACGTATCATAAAGTCATTAATTATTTTGGATATGTGTTAGTATGTTATTGATTTATATTTAATTATATAAAATAAATTACATAATTAATAATTACTTAAATAAATTTATTTATTAGTTTAACATGTGTCATTTAATAAAAAGACACGTGTCGTAAAGTGATTAGTTATTTTGGACATGTAAATATGTTATTGGTTATATTAAAAATAAATAAATATTAAAAACTTGCCACTATTACCAAAAAATGATCGCCGACTATTTTTTGGCATTCGTTTTCAATAATTTTTTTTTTATTTTACATCATTGAACTCAATTTTTTTTTATCAATATATTAATGTGATTATTTTTACTAAAAAAAAATCAAAAAACAATCAAATGAAGTGGTGAGAGGCGATGATCATTACCACCCGTTGTCAAACGAAGGGACGGTGAGTTGCACCACCCCCACCTATGAACATATCAGCACATTTTAACACGTGACATTTAAATATTTATTTTATTTTTACGTAATATAATGAAATTAAATTGATATTGAATACTATTTTACTATTTTTTAAATTAAAATTAACAAACTAAACTGACAAACAAGAAGCTCTCTAAAGTAATTTTAAAAAATAAAAAAGTGTATTAAACACTTGAGCTAAATTAAAATAGACATACCACTTATTAAAAAACCAATCAACAAACAAAGCTGTTCCTTACTTATAGGCAAAGGCACCTTCCGCATGTTTTATTATTTATGATATTTCTAATTTTTTTATTTTTTTAATAAAAATCTCGCATAATATATTAACAGGATATTAACATTATTGCCATATTTTAATAATAGTTTTGATTTTAATTATATTGTCATGTATTTAATTAAAAAGACCAAAATATCTTCATATTTTAATAATTTGTGACAAAATTATAAAGATAATTTTATATTTTTAATTAAGTAAAAATAGTGATAATATAATTAAAACTAAAGTCAATATTAAAGTATAATTTATGTTAACATTAGGGGGTAACAGTGTTAATACCCACTTGTACATTTCTAGCAATGACGTTTATTGAATCTGAAAAGGAGATAGGTGCCCGGGTGGCCACTTATCTAATCATTTATGATTTTAACGATTTCATGTATTCTTTTAATACTCTGAAATGGTAAATGATGGGCCAAATTTATGGCATATTGAATTTGAGGTTGCGGGCACCTTCTTTCGGTTTTCCATCGGACAAAAAATTTAATACATATCGAAAATTTTATATCAATTCATATAAATAAATTTGTACAACTAATTTACACGTGCATTATTCCTGCTAATATGATGAAACAAGATTATATGATTTTCTAATCTTACATTAAATTTAGCATGAAATTTTGGATTACAATCCTCTTAAAAATTTGATTGGATTATGTTGAAAGTTCTAGAAATCAAATCAATAGATAAAATTCATTAATGCAGGCATGGATTACTAATACTGTACAAATTAGAACACACATGGATTATCAATTGTCACAATCTTAATTTAATACATTTTTTAAGGAATAATTTTTAACTTTGATTTGTCGCCACTATGTATTCCAACTGCAGATATTAACACTGTCACTTTTAGTATAAATTATATTTTGATAACAATTTTAAATTTAATTATATTATATTATTTTTACTTAATTAAAAATATGAATTTTTTTAATTTTTTAAAATATTTTAATTATTTATATAATCAAATTACCAAAATATTTTTATTTTTTTAATTAATTAAAATAATAATAATATAATTAAAATCAAAGTTATCGTCAAACTATAATTTATACCAACCGGGGTGACATTGCTAATGCCCGTTCCAGCTGCAAACTTTAAAAATTGTTTTTCCATTTGATAATACTATATTTCTTTCTTATATATATGACCAGATTGGGGAAAAAAAAGAAAAAGAAAAAGAAAAAGAAAAAAAAAAGGGTATGTTTCATATTCGTCCAGCATAATGATTTAGAAATCAGATGGTATAATATAAAGCAGAGTTGGGTCTGGGCCCAGCCCATTATTAATAATATAAACTTTTTTGACTCCCCACCCGACCCAACAGTCTTCACTCTTCACTCTTCCCTTTCCCTTCACGCGCCATGCCACGTGCTTTAATAGTTTGCATATAGAACAAAAAAAAAAGACTACAGTTCTAAAATTAAAATGAGTTTACATTCTTATTTATTTCTAATAGATTTATGACCATTAGTATTAGTATATATTAATAAAAATTAATAAATAGATGATAAATATAATTATATATATAAATATAATATTTGATCAACAACATCAAATTTAGACCGGGTGTAAAATGAATTTCGTGAAAGTTTATAATTTGTTTATAAAAATTTTAAAATTTATATTATTTTATTTATATTTTAATTAAATTTTAGAGAATGTTAAGAAAACTGATTGATTAAGAGAAATAAAAAGATGGGCAGCTTCGTGGGAAAAAGTTTGTTCACCTTTTTGATAGTGAGATTCACTTTACACTTTCTTTTGAATACGTTAGAACCAAAAGAGTGGAAGATATTAAGTTACTTTTTACAAGTTCGGGCTATCAAAATTTGGATGATATAAAGTAACTGACACCCTCATTATCCTTATCTCGAAAGTTGGTGATCCCAAAATTTATTCGGATTTTTGTCTGATAAGCCTGTGTAATGTCCTATACAAAATTGTTGCTAAGATTTTAGCCAACAGACTACGAGGAGTCATGGAGAGTTTGATTTCTGAGTCCCAAAGTGCTTTCATACCAGGGCGTCTAATCACCGACAATGCTATAATCGGATTTGAGTGCCTCCACGCCCTCAAACGTAATAAATTTTCGGCGGGGAATTTTTTGGCCTTGAAATTAGACATGTCAAAGGCTTATGATCGGGTAGAATGGGATTTCTTGCTTGCAATGATGGGGAGATTGGGTTTCTCTGACAATTGGTGTCGGATGATTTATCAGTGTATCTCATCAGTATCATACTCTATCATTATTAATGGCACTACTCATGGCTCTATATACCCCTCAAGAGGCCTTCGCCAAGGTGATCCTCTATCTCCATTTCTGTTCCTTATTTGTGCTGAAGGTCTTTCCTCCCGCCTAAAGTTCGCAGAACAACGAGGTGATATACAGGGGCTGAAATTGGGGAATCAAGGGCCCACAATCTCCCACCTACTTTTTGCTGACGATATCCTCTTATTTACTAGGGCCTCCTTGGACAATTGCATCTCGATGAAAGACATTTTGAGTTCTTATGAGCATGCTTCTGGACAACTGATCAATAACCAGAAGTCTGCAGTTTGCTTTGGTAAGTCTATATTAGGGGCGGTTGCTGCCCAGCTCACCCTTTGCTTGGGGGTGACCCAAGTCCCCCACCACAGTAAATACCTGGGGCTCCCTTGTATTACTAGCAAAAATAAACAGAACCTATTTGCTGCTATTAAAGACAAAGTGTGGAGTAAACTGAAAGGTTGGAAGAGACATCTTTTTTCAGCTGGGGGTCGGGAGATCCTTATCAAAGCAGTTATCCAAGCCATCCCGACCTATATCATGAACCTGTTTAGACTTCCAAAAAGCCTAGTTAATGAGATTCGTAGGCTCTGTGCAAGGTTTTTTTGGGGCGGTGATGCGTGCTCAAAGAAAATTCATTGGTGTTCGTGGGATGTGTTGTGCCACCACAAGAGGGATGGAGGCATGGGTTTTAGAGACCTAGCTTCCTTTAACCAAGCAATCCTCGCTAAGCAAGGATGGAGAGTGATCGCCTTCCCAAACTCTTTAGTGGCCAAAACTCTTCGAAGCCTTTATTTTCCTAACTCTTCGCTCTTGCAGGTACAATCTAGACAATCTGATTCACAGGTCTGGAAAAGTATTCTTTGGGGCAGAGACTTGCTAAAGAAGGGACTACGCTGGCGTATTGGTGTTGGAACAGCTGTATCAATCTATTATGACCAATGGCTCCCTCAACCATTATCCTTTAAACCCTCTTTCCCCCACAAACTGCCAGAGCATTCACTAGTTGCTGAGCTACTTACACCTGCTGGGTCATGGAACTCTGAACTGGTCCGGGGCTACTTTCCTCCTGAAGAAAGTGATTTAATCCTCAGTATCCCCCGCTCTCGATGTTGGGAACAACCAGACTCATTTACGTGGCATTTTGACAGGCTAGGGCAGTATACTATTAAAAGTGGGTACCATCTATCTCATACTGTTGACCAAGCTTCGTCCAGTAACAATAATGTTGATTCTAGAACCTGGTGGCAATACATGTGGAGGTTGAAGATTCCAACCAAAATAAAGCATTTTGTTTGGAGAATTACCCATGGTTGGATCCCTACCTTTGCAAATCTTAAGAGGCACCATGTGCCTATTGATGAGTCTTGTAACCGCTGTGCTAAAGGTGCTGAAAACTCTATTCATGCAGTATGGTTATGTGATGCACTAAGAAAGGTACGCCAAGCTTGCCCATTTTTGCATGGTATAAATATTTACCACAATACTACTTTTTTGGATCTCCTAATGAAATGCAAAACGAGCTTAGCGGTAATGGATCTTGAGATACTATTAATTATGTTTTGGAGATTATGGTATATCAGAAACAAATTAGTCACAGAGAAGAAAGTGATATTGGTGGATGATGTTCTTAATTGGGCTAAATGCTATTGGTATGAGTTCGTATCTTGTTGCACAGACAAAGTTGATGCCACTAGTAATTCGAGTTGTAGTTGGCTAGCCCCAAGACTGGGTTTTATAAAACTCAACACTGATGCCAGTCTATCTCCTAAGCACCTCAAGGCTGGGTTAGGAGCGGTCCTGCGTGATAACTATGGAGCGGTACTTGCCTCTTCATCCTCTCCACTTAAGGCAAAGCCCTCAGTGGACATTTTAGAAGCATTGGCAATTCTTCGAGGTCTTAACCTAGCTAGAACACTGGGCTTATCAGCTATTGAGGTTGAATCTGATGCAGCAGGCATTATTTCTGACATCAACAATCACACTCACTCTTTCTCAGAACTTGGTTTGGTACTTCATGACATCAGAACGATCTCGTCATGCTTTAACTTTTGCTCTTTCAGGTATTCACATCGGTCCACTAATAAAGTGGCGTATGAACTAGCACACCTTGCTCTAAACATAGTTTCTGATACTATTTGGTTGGGTAAAGTCTCAACACAATGTAATCGTTTTGTACTTGATGATTTTTCCTCCACTTGAGTTAAATTTCACAACTTTATTATTATCATAAAAAAAAAAAAAAAATTTGGATGATGAGACCAGAAGAAGCATGGCCAATATAATTAAATTATTGGAAACTTTTTCATTTCTCTCTCTTTCTTTTTTTTCTTAAATTTCGATGATCATTAATTTAATATAATTTTTTTTATTAAAATTAAATATTTTAAATTTTATTAATTAAATATATATTACGTGAATTATTTTATTTTTATTATAATTTTAATAATTTTTTTGTTATTTAATTTTTTTATAAATTAATTATGAATATAAAATTTTAAATAATTAATTATAAAAAATATTATTTATAATAACAATAATAATTTTTAAAAAATAATAATACAAATTATAAAAAAAAAATTTATTGGGCGCGCCCAACAAGCACTTACCAACATTTGATTTATTTTTTTAATAAATAAATTTAAAAAATAAAATTATTATTTAAAATAAAATAAAATAAATAGTTATATATTAATTAAATATTATTTATAAATAAATTAGATATAAATTAAAATAAAATTTTTAAAAAAAAAGTGCCTGACGCATGCGCCCAGTAAGACTTTGCTTTCAGCGCATACGTTAGGCATGCGGTCGACGCATGTGCCCACAAGTTTTTTATTTTATTTTATTTAAATATGTAAACCAAACCAAATAAATAAATATACTATTTTCTCTTATTTTACCCCTCACAATATCATCCTCCTCTCGGTTTATTCTCAAACTCATTTATAAGAGAAATCTTAGATCTATTGTCAATTTTAAGATATTTCTTAATGTGACGATATTTTGAAGATTTTAAAGAATAGCTGAAGTTGAAAAATAGTAAAAATTTGTTTTAATTAATTTAATTGATAGTAGTGTTTATATTTATTGAAAATAAATGTAATAGATGATTAAAGTCGATTATCAAGGATGGTGTGTGAGAGAGCGTGCAGCTATTGCTGGGCTGCCGCCTTGTGCGCATGTTACGCCCCAGACCCAAAAGATCTAAAACATGACATAACTTATACTCATTCAATAATGTACATTCATAATTAATATTGCATAAAATTTCAAACTTTAATTCAACATACAAATTCTTATTAAATTGTTAGTAAGTTTAATACAAAATCAACCCATGACTATACTTGGTGAAACATAAACTAAATACAATCACACATAATAAAATAACATATAAGTATTTATTCAATAGGGACAAATCAAATATCTTAAACTATGTGTCCACAAATGAAATACTTAGCAACCTAGCAATTTAGGAAACCCAAGGGACAGCAGAAGCCTTGCCAAATCCGCTAAGCACACATATTCCTTATTTACCTTAAATCATCATAAACTATAATGAGTATAAATGTCATACACGTGTATTATAACGTGTATGTTTGGTGTGAATAAGCCAAAAAAAAAAGAATATAATATATATATTATATTAAGCGGTGGCGTTTTTTATATATATATATTTGTTTTGCTTTCTTCATTTAAGAAGAAAGAATCGAAACAAAAGAAGAAACGAAATAGAGAAAAAAGAAGAAAAATCGGAAAAGAAAGAAGAAAGAAAAAAAAAAGAGAAAGGAAGGAAAGAAACCAAAGGGAAAAAAGAAAGAGAAAGAGAAAGAGAAGAAAAAAAATGAAGAAAAAAAATATATAAAATTTTAGGAAATTAGTTGGGTAGTTAGATTTATATCTAATGTTTCAATGGGAGGTGTGCCGATAGTAGGTAAATCTTATAATTCAGACCTAGCTCAGGATTAGTATATTTTTGTGAGTGGATAACTATATATATATATATTTTATATGTTTTTAATATAGCCGATTATGATTAAATTACGCGTTATCAGATTTAATTATGATTTATTTTAGAAAGAAAAATATTTATATTATTTAATATATTTAGAAATATTTTAGAATTTATTATAATACAGTTTATAATTACGTTCAGTATAGAAATGTTTATTTTAGAACAATTATGGTCATGATATTATATTGTAATAGTTTTTGAACCACCATATGCGTACCCTCCCCTTTAGTGTAGTTGCTCTACGCATGCGTTAGACCAGTTTAGTTTGCTTTGCCCGAGCGATGCAGCATTCCGCCGGGATAGACCAGCTCAGATCCCCCGCTCTGCTTGTGCGTGAGTTACTCCGCCAGGTTAGACCAGATTTTCCCCCGGATATAAGTTTGGTGTGATTTTCAGTAAATATGTAGTATATGTTTACAGAGCTATGTTATATATATTCAGCTTGATAATAGATTTTATGATAGTTTGCACTTTCAGATTTTCATATCCCTAGTATTATATCATGATTTTTTTGTTTTAGCACAGATTTTATGACAGCTCATACTCTTAGTACAAGTTTATTGATTACTCAGTATACAGTTTTATAATTATTTTATCTTACAGATTTATACGTGTACAATACATATAAAGTATATAATATTTTCAGATTATGTCCACTCACTGAGCCACAAGCTTATAATTTTTTCTATTTTCTCTATTTTTCCCAGGTTGTCACAGGAATTTGTGCAGTGTAATACAGTCATCACATTTTGAGGTTGACCAATGTACATAGCTGCATAAGTGTCTCAGTCGGTGTATTTGTATCTGTTTTTATATATTGGAGTACACGTGTATACCTTTTGTTGAGGCAGGTAGCCTGATTGTATCATATGTATGAGTAAAGAGTATGTTAGTCACATGTCATTGCAGAATCCGCCTTGATTCTCGAGGAGGGCTCAGGTCGGGTCCTGTCAGTTTGGTATCAGAGCATGGTTTTAGATTCTGTAGACTAGTACATGATACGTGCATGTTAGAGATGTCATTAATGAATTGTTACATTTTATAGATTTTCATCATGCGTCCATGTGGCCGACCTCGCACGAAACTTGTGGCTGAACTGGGAGCTCCCTTAGTATCAGATAGAAGGGAGGAATCTATTAGAGAGGAAGTAGCTGAGTCAGTTCCCCTTGTACCCATACCTCAAACTCAGCCTAATCCTATTGTAGAAAAGATACACCCTCAGTCAATGTCACAACCTGTGATACAACCTACACAGGGACAGTCTGATAGACCTGCCTTAGAGCAATCCATAGATAGATTGGCTCAGTTAGTTACAGTTGCAATAGAGAGACAAACACAGGGACCACCTAAGAGAGAGAACACAATAGAGCGTGTTCGTAGTTTGGGGGCAGAGAATTTTTCAGGCACTACAGAGCCAGTTGATGCAGAGTCATAGTTGACAAGAGTAGAATGAATATTTGATGTTATGAGATGTATTGATGATGAGAGGGTTTCCTTTGCTACATTTTTACTTGAGGGTGAGGCATACCACTGGTGGAGATCAGTATCATGTAGATATGGAGGGGTGATTAGTTGGGCTGATTTTTGTAAAGAATGTAATGTTAAATTCTTTCCTATGGTTTACCAAGACCTCAAGGCTAGTAAGTTCTTTAAGCTAAAATAGGGATTGATGACAGTGGAGGAGTATGAGAATCGATTTATAGAGCTATCGAGATTCGCTTCATATACAATACAGAATGAGATGGATAAATGTAAGAGATTTGAACAGGGCCTTAGAGGCAATATAAGGACAACAATTACAGCTATGGGGCACAGTGATTTCTGTGAGTTAGTAGGGGCTGCAATGAGAGTTGAGAGAAGCCTAGTAGAGGCACGCAGTGCGCAGACATTCAAGCAGAGACCAGGCCATGGTTGGTCAGTTGATGGATCAAGTAGCAGTAGAGCACCTGGAGGAGAGACATCCCATACAGGATATTCTGGTAGACAACGGTATGGTCAGTGCCCTATGCTATCACGAGGACAAAGACAGAGTTCTAGTCAGAGTTTTGTGCCTCTATCTGTTGGAAGTAACATAGGGAGTCAGAGGTCCCAAGGTGGTACCCAGTTAAGTAGTAGTGTTAGTATGAGAAGGTACCCTCAGTGTTCCACGTGTGGGAGGAGTCATGAGAGACAGTGTCTGAGAGGTTTTAGAGGTTGCTACCATTGCGAACAAGCTAGACATTTGAGGAGAGATTGCCTCCATCTTCTTCGGAGTAGCAGCTTAGTACAAAGTACAGCTTCTCAGGGTTTTCAAGGTGGCAGTGGCAATATTCAGAGACCTAGAGGATCTCAGACATGAGAGCCTATCTCTAGTACTGGTGTACAACCTAGAGCTTTAGGAGCTAGTAGAAGGGTCAGCCAGGTCGACCTCGTAGCCAGGCACGTGTATTTGCTTTGACTCAGCAAGAAACACAGGCTACCCCTGATGTTGTTATAGGTATACTGACTATTTTTGGCCGAGAGGCCCATATTTTGATTGATCCAGACTCTACGCATTCTTTTATTTCCCGTATCTTTGTTGTGCATGCGGATAGAGTGTTAAAACCCCTAGATTGTAGTTTGGTGGTAGCCACACCGGTTGGAGAATCATTATTGGCTGAGAATGTATTTCAGGGTTGTGTTATCAAAGTGGGTAGTAGTAAGATGGTAGCAGATTTAATTCCTCTTGCTATACATGATTTTGATGCAATACTTGGGATGGACTGGTTAGCTAATCACCATGCTACTGTAGACTGTTTTCGAAAGGAGGTTATATTCAGAAGACACAGAGAGCCTAATATTATTTTTTGTGGAGAGCAACGAGTTCTTCCATCATGTGTTATATTTGCTATGACTGCTAAACGGTTGCTCAGAAAACGATGTCCAGCCTATTTGGCATATGTTATTGATACCAAAGTCAATGAGGTTACATTAGAAGATATTCCAGTGGTAAGAGATTTTCCAAATGTATTTCCTGAAGATCTTATAGGCTTACCACTAGATAGAGAGATTGATTTTGGTATTGATTTAGTTCCAGACACAACTCCTATCTCCAAGGCACCATACATAATGGCCTCTTCAGAGTTTAAAGAACTAAAAACTCAGTTACAAGAATTTGTAGATAAGGGTTTCATCAGATCTAGTGTATCACCATGGGGAGCACCAGTATTGTTTGTTAAAAAGAAGGATGGAACTTTGAGGCTATGCATTGATTATCGGGAGATAAATAAAGTCACTATATGCAACAAGTATCCACTCCCTTGCATTGATGATTTATTTGATCAGTTACAGGTGCAAAGATTTTCTCAAAGATAAATCTACGATCAGGATATCATCAGTTAAAGATTAGAGATATTGATGTGGCTAAGACTGCCTTTAGAACTCGATATGGGCATTATGAGTTTTTAGTAATGCCATTTGGGTTTACTAATGCTCTAGCTGCATTCATGGATCTTATGAATAAGGTATTTCGTCCCTATCTTGATCGATTTGTTATAGTTTTTATTGATGATATTCTTGTATATTCACGGAGTACAGAGGAGCATGTAGAGCATTTGAAGATAGTGTTACAGATTTTGAGGAATAAACAGTTATATGCTAAGTTCAGCAAATGTCAGTTCTGGCTAAATAAAGTTACATTTCTAAGCCATGTGATCTCAGCAAATGGAATTTATGTAGATCCTCAGAAAAGTGAAGCTGTGGTAAATTAGGAGTGACCAGCTAGTGTGACAGAAATTAAAAGTTTTCTAGGTCTAGCGGGTTATTATCAGAGATTTGTTAAAGACTTGTCTAAGATTGCTGCACCGTTTACAAAGTTGACCAGAAAAAAATGTAAAGTTTGTGTGGACTAATGAATGTGAACATAGTTTCCAAGAACTTAAGAAGAGATTGACTTCAACTCCTGTTCTTACTCTTCCATCTGGCACCGAAGGATTTATAATTTACAGTGATGCTTCTAGATAGGGGTTATGTTGTGTATTGATGCAGCATAGTAAGGTGATAGCCTATGCTTCTAGGCAGCTTAAGGAGCATGAGTTGAATTATCCAACCCATGATTTAGAATTGACAGCAGTAGTATTCGCCTTGAAGATTTGGAGACATTAACTATATGGTGTTACATGTCAAATCTTTACTGATCACAAAAGTTTGAAGTATTTGTTCACACAGAAAGATCTGAATCTGAGACAACGGAGATGGTTAGAGTTAATAAAAGATTATGACTGTACGATTGACTATCATCCAGGTAAGGCAAATGTGGTAGCAGATGCACTCAGCAGGAAGTCTTTTAGATCTATTGCTTATTTGAGAGTGACTTATCTTCCATTGTTAGTTGAATTAAGATCTATGGGGGTTGAATTATCTGTAGACAAGTATGGAGTTCTTCTAGCACATTTTCAAGTTAGGCCTATGTTGATTGATCAGATTCGAGAGATTCAAGATCAGGATCCTAATTTAGTTAAACTTAAGCAAGAAGTAAAAAATAGAATGCGAATTGAATTAACATTGAAAGCTGATGGAACATTAGTTATGGGTAACATACTTTGTATTCCAAATAACTCAGAGTTAAAGAAGCAGATTTTAGAAGAAGCTCACAGCTCAGCTTATGCTATGCATCCTAGCAGCACTAAAATGTATCATACTTTGAAAGAACATTACTGGTGGCAAGGTATGAAAAGAGAGATTGCAGAGTTTGTGTCTCACTGCCTAATTTGTCAACAGGTTAAAGCAGAACATCAGAGGCCAGCAGGATTATCTCAACCACTTCCAGTTCCTGAGTGGAAGTAGAAACATATCACCATGGACTTTGTTGTTGGGCTTTCTTGTACTTGAAGGGCTCATGATAGTATTTGGGTGATTGTTGATCGACTCACAAAGTCTGCTCATTTTCTACCTTATAAGATTTCATACTCATTAGATAGGTTGGCTCATTTGTATGTGAGTGAGATTGTACGGTTATATGGGACTCCAGTGTCCATCGTATCAGATAGAGACCCTCGATTCACTTCTAGATTCTGGTATAGCTTACAGAAGGCCTTAGGCACTAAGTTAAACTTTAGTACAGCTTTTCATCCTCAGACAGATGGGCAGTCGGAGAGAACTATACAGATATTAGAGGATATGCTCAGAGCTTGTATGTTGCAGCTTAAGGGTAATTGGGATGATTATTTACCATTGATGGAGTTTGCATATAATAATAGTTATCAGTCTAGCATTCAGATGGCGCCGTATGAGGCTTTATACGGAAGAAAGTGCAAAACTTCGATTTGCTGGGATGAGGTTGGAGAAAGAAAATTGTTGGGTCCAAAGATTATTCAAGCCACTAGTGAGAAGATCAGTATTATCAGAGACAGACTCAAGACAGATAGAAGAGTTATACAGATAAACGCTGTAGACAGCTTGAGTTTGCAGTAGGAGACAGAGTCTTCTTACGAATCTCACCATGAAAGGGTGGTCTTCATTTTGGGAAACAGGGAAAACTAAGTCCTAGATATATTGGGCCATATGAGATTTTAGAAAAGGTTGGTGTGGTTGCGTACCGCTTAGCATTACCACCTGTGTTGTCACGCATTTATGATGTGTTTCATGTTTCTATGTTGCGGAAGTATATACCTGACCCTTCTCACATTCTAGATACTCAGCCAGTTCAGTTAAGGACAGACTTGACTTATGACGAGGAACCTGTTTAGATAGTGGACTATCGCCAGCAAGTACTACGTAATAAGACTATTTCGCTAATTAAAGTCCTATGGAGGAATCATGCAGTGGAAGAGGCTACATGGAAGCTAGAGGATCAGATAAGAGTTTAGTATCCTCATTTATTTCAGAGAGGTACATGAATTTCAAGGACGAAATTTTTTTAAAGGGGGAGGAATTGTCATATACGTGTATTATAATGTGTATGTTTAGTGTGAATAAGCAAAAAAAAAAAAAAAAAAGAATACAATATATATATTATATTAAACGGTGGCATTTATATATATATATATATATATATATTTGTTTTGCTTTCTTCATTTAAGAAGAAAGAATCGAAACAAAAGAAGAAACTAAACAGAGAAAGAAGAAGAAAAACCGGAAAAGAAAGAAGAAAGAAAAAAAAAGAGAAAGGAAGGAAAGAAACCAAAGGGAAAAAAGAAAGAGAAAGAGAAAGAGAAGAAAAAAAATGAAGAAAAAAAATGAAGAAAAAAGTAGAAATAGAAAATTTTAGGAAATTAGTTAGGTAGTTAGATTTATATCTAGTGTTTCAATGGGAGGTGTGCCAATGGCAGGTAGATCTTAGAATTCAGACTCAGCTCAGTATTAGCTCATTTTTGTGAGTGGATAACTATATATATATTTTAAATATTTTTAATACAACCGATTATGATTAAATTACGCGTTATTAGATTTAATTATTTTTTATTTTAGAAAGAAAAATATTTATACTATTTAGTATTTTCAAAAATGTTTTAGAATTTATTATAGTACAGTTTATAATTACGTTCAGTACAAAAATGTTTATTTTAGAACAATTATGGTCATGATATTACATTGTAGTAGTTTTTGAACCACCATATGCGTACCCTCCCCTTTAGTGTAGTTGCTCTGCGCATGCGTTAGACCAATTTAGTTTGCTCTGCCCGAGCGATGCAGCATTCCGTCGGGTTAGACCAGCTCAGATCCCCCGCTCTGCTTGTGCGTGAGTTACTCCGCCAGATTAGACCAGATTTTCTCCCGGGTATAAGTTTGGTGTGGTTTTCAGTATATATGTAGTATATGTTTACAGAGCTATGTTATATATATTCAACTTGATAATAGATTTTATGATAGTTTGCACTTTCAGATTTTTATATCCCTAGTATTATATCGTGATTTTTTTGTTTTAGCACAGATTTTATGACAGCTCATACTTTCAGTACAATTTTATTGATTACTCAGTATACAATTTTATAATTATTTTATCTTACAGATTTATACGTGTACAATACATATAAAGTATATAATATTTTTAGATTATGTCCACTCACTGAGCCACAAGCTCATCATTTTTTCTATTTTCCCAGGTTGTCACAGGAATTTGTGCAGTGTGATACAGTCATCACATTTTGAGATTGGCCAACGTGCATAGCTGCATAAGTGTCTCAGTCGGTGTATTTGTATATGTTTTTGTCTATTGGAGTACACGTGTACACCTTTTGTTGAGGCAGGTAGCCTGATTGTATCATATGTATGAGTAAAGAGTATGTTAGTCATATGTCATCGCAGGATCCGCCTTGATTCTCGAGGAGGGCTCGGGTCAGGTCCTGTCAATAAAACTTAGTAAGCATACTAATTTTTCATATATCAAAATACAAATATACATATATACACAATGCATGTGTATAATATGCTATGATAAATTAAAATCATAATCTTATTAAATTACATGTCAGGTAAGCACTTACACATTCTTTCAAAATATATAATAGGAATACCATTTCTTAACTACTATTTAGTAGGACTTCCATATCACATAATGAGCCAAATGTCACTCGTATGTGACATACTGTATGAGAGAAATAGTACAAGTGAGATTTAAATTACATATATATAATGCTCATGCCCAAAGGTAAAAGTCAAACCCTCACCCTGATCATCAGTGAGTCCTCTCACATGCACCAATATGCCGCCACACGAATGTGATGACTCACTCTTCCTTTAGGTACTAATAGGATCCTCCTTACATACGGAACACATAACATATACTAATCCTGAAGGAATGGCCACACATAAAGGCTCCATAAATCAAATAAGATGCCTACTAAGTCAACAGTGAGTTCAAGTATCCTCAAATCACAAAATGTTTCTCATGGATATATTACACTTTAAAAGCTTTCTTTGTTAAATACATTTTATTTTGAAAGCTCACTTTCAAAAACACATATATGTCATGTATGTCCATGCTCACATTTATAAACACATGTCTTTCACATTTTATATCAAAATATACTTTGACATAACATAAACATATTCCTAAGCACATTTACAAAATCATACATAACAATTACTATGTTTATTGTGATTTCAGTAAAAAGTCTAGTATACTTACCTCTTAGCACTTTCGGCTATAAGGCTTAGTTCTCCTTAACCTATCAATGGAGATTAATCCTTTCATAAATCTTAACATTTACACAAAATACTTTAAATAGCTTACAAAATTATACATATTGCACTTATCACATTGAATTGGTATAATTACTTGGTTTCTCAAAACTTGTCATTCTGACTACTTACACTTAACAAAAATTTCTTATACATCAAATGATGTACAATTGCTCCAAAATTATAATATATCTTTCTTCACTCATATATATTTCTTATATATGAATATTATATCATAATTCATACACAATCCATTTCATAAACACTATCAAATCCAAGCTATTATCCTGAAGGATCAAGATATTTACTAAACAATATTCAATCTCCTAATTTTATAAAATTATATACTAACTTAAAAATGATAAAAACAGTAAAATATTGCTCTTAACACATATCTCAATCCATGAAAAATGTTTTACTTCAAAATCCCTACCAAAAGTATTTTAAAACTATTTTAATCCTTAACTTTAAAAATCTGTTTATCAAATAGTACAGTGAGCTAATACACTTTAGAAAATCATAACAATTTGATCACATTGATATAAATTCTAAAATTTGAATATATCATATTAGACATATAAATTTATCATATTCCATAATTTTTTAATTTTTAAAGATCATTAAGTAGATCAAAAATTATTTGTCACGGTATCATACTGTTAACATAGAAAATTTTCAAAATTTTAGGGCCATTTTGGTAAATTCACTACAAATTAAATTTCTGAAATTTTCAATCGATTCAAAATTAAAAATTATTGTATACATGTCTAGTTTCATAGTCTCAAAAGCCAAAATCATAATCAAAGCACAACAATTTATAAAATTTTTGGATTAAGAGACTATCAAATAGAAATTCTACAATTCATCATGATTTATCTAGCTATCTATATAATCATCATCAATTCTCAATATATCTTATAAAATTCACATCAAATACCCAAATTTTCAGTTTTCCAAAAATTAAAACTTAAAGGAATTAACTTAATTAACACCAATAAATTAAAAAATAGTTATGATATATACCTCTTAAAATCCAAAATTTTAATTTTTTTCTTCTTTTTCTTTCTCTCCCATCTATTTCTCTCTTTTCTCTATCTAAAGGGGTGGCTCGACCCAAAAATGAGTAAATTATGGTTTAAAAGGTGTATTTTTATACTAAGAGACTAACTTTTAGTATTTATAAATTAACCCCCAAAATTTTTAAAATATTATAATTTGGTCCCTAAAATAAATCTAAAGTCTTGCAAATAAATCCAATATTAATAATATGTCTTTAATCTATACAAACAATACTAATAACAATACATAACTTAAGTATCACTCACATACAAATAAAATATGTATATTTATATATATATATTTATTCTTACCGGTTGTGAATAAGTGGTTATTACAATTCTCCCCTACTTATAAGAATTTTATCCTCGAAATTCATGACTTAAGCAAATAAATGAGGATACTTAGATCTCATTTCCTCTTCTCGTTTCTAAGTTACCTCTTCAACTGTATAGTTTCTCTATAAAACCTTTACAAAGTAATCTTTTTGGCACATAGAATTTACTCATTTCGGTCCAAAATCCTAATTAATACTCATTTATATGATAAATTATCTCTAAATTGACTTAGAGCTTAGTATATGAGAGGAGTACAAAATATATATTCATAAAATAAATACATGGCATACATTATGAACTTATAATAATAACACGAAAGAAATATTTGATCAACCACATCATTTGTGCCTTCTAGGATTTCAAATGGATAAATAAATACTGAGTTTAATTATAAAATTTATACACACATATATTTTTATTATTTTCACCCGTTCGTTCAATATTTAATGGGCATCTATACACTTCACCTTTTATTCATTAAAGAATGACATAGATGTAGAATACCCATACTAACCTCTTAAATATAATGCTTAACTCTTCTAAAGATTTTAATCCCTTCAACATGTATTCATATGTCATAATATCATTCTCAAAATGAAAATAATTTTGCATTCTACACAACTAAGTTGTCATTCAAATATAAAGTTTCAAATTAGAATGTTGAAGGCATTATCTTAAATGATCAGAATCAGCTTCAATAGAAAGACCTTTAATTCAATTGATTCTTAAACCATAGATCTCAGCATTATATCTCTTACTTTAACTCTTTAAAACATAGTCCATCTTATTGGACATTATTTTTTCATTGAGATTGACATGTTTGCTTTTCTTAATATGCTCAGTTTCAAATAGAAAAAGATTCCACTAGCACAATTACTGCGATGACAAAGATAATTTTCCAACTATTTACATAGTAATCAATATCCACAAACGGTAAGAATAAATAAATATATATATATAAATATACATATTTTATTTGTATGTGGGTGATACTTGATTTATGTATTATTATTAGTAGTGTTTGTATAGGCTAAGCACATACTATTAGTATTGAGTTTATTTGTAAGACTTTAGATTTATTTTAGGGATCAAATTGTAATACTTTGAAAGTTTTGGAGGCAAATTCGTAAATATAAAAAATTA
Organism: Ailanthus altissimus; assembly: GCA_946807835.1. Taxonomy (NCBI): domain Eukaryota; kingdom Viridiplantae; phylum Streptophyta; class Magnoliopsida; order Sapindales; family Simaroubaceae; genus Ailanthus; species Ailanthus altissimus. The sequence goes on along the minus strand of OX327698.1, from coordinate 24,359,320 downwards.
GCCTTTTAGTATAAAAATACACTTTTGAAACCTTAATTCACTCATTTTGGTCAAGCTACCTCTTTTAGAGTGAGAAAAGAGAGAAAGAAAGGGGAGAGAAAGAGAAGAAGAAGAAGAAAAAGAAGAAGAAAGTTGAAATTTAAGTTTTAAGAGGTATATTATAACTATTTCTTAATTTTTTGGTGTTAAATTAGTTAATTCTTTTAAGTTTTGATTTCTAAAAATATGTACAATTGAGGATTTGATGTGTATTTCGTAAGATATTGTGAGAATTGATAATGATCTATGTAGATAGCTTGATAAATCATGATGAATTACAAAATTTCTATTTGATAGTCTCTTGATCCAGAAATTTTAGACATGTTTAGAATCACTTGACACTTTGAATCGATTAAAAATTTCATAAATTGAATTTATGGTGAATTTATCAAAATGACCCTGAAATTTTAGAAATTTCCTGTGTTAACAGTATGATACAGTGACAAATAATTTTTTATCTACTTAATGATCTTAAAAAATTACGAATTTATGAAATATAATAAGTTTATATGTTTAATATAATATACTCAGAATTGAGAATTTAGATCAATGTGGTTAAATTGTTATGACTTTCTAAAATGTATCAGTTTATTGCAGTATTTGATTAACAGATTTTTAAAGTTATAGAATAAAATATTTTTAAAATAACTTTGACAGTGATTTTGAAGTACAATATTTATCATGAATTGAGATATGTGTTAAGAGTAATTCTGTGATAGTTTTGTAATTTTTGAGTTAGTATATGATTTTATAAAATTGAGAGATTAAATACTGTTCAGTAAATATCTTGATACTGTCAGGTTAGTAGTTTGGATTCGATGGTGTTTATGGAATGGATTGTGTAGGAATTATGATATTATATTCATACATAAGAAGGATATATAAGTCAAGAATTATATATTCTGATTTTGAAGTAATTGGACATCATTTGATGTATAAAAAAATTTTGTTAAGTGTAAGTGGTCAGAATGACAAGTTTTGAGAAACCAAGTAATTAAACCAATTTGATGTGATAAGTGCAATATGTATAATTTTGTAAGGTATTTAAAGTGTTTTGTGTGAATTATAAGGCTTATAAAAAGATTAATCTTCATTGATAGGTTAAGGAGAATTAAGCCTTATCCCCGAAAGTGTTAAGAGATAAGTATACTAGATTTTTACTAAAATCACAATAAGCATAGTAATTGTCTATGTATGATTTTATAAATGTGGTTAGAAAAATGATTATGTTATTCCAAAGTATATTTGATATGAAATGTGAAAGACATATGTTTATGAATGTGAACATTGACATTGAGCATGGACATACATGTGTTTTTGAAAGTGAGCTTTCAAAATGAAATGTGTTTAACAAAGAAAGCTTTTGAAGTGTAATATATCCATGAGAAATATTTTGTGTTTTGAGGATGCTTGAACTCACTGTTGGCTTAGTAGGCATCTTATATGATTTGTGGAGCCTTTATGTGTGGTATTTCCTTCGGGATTGGTATATGTTATGTGTTCCATATGTAGGGAGGGTCCTATTGGTACCTAAAGGAAGAGTGAGTCATCACATTCGTGTAGTGGCATATTGGTGCATGTGAAAGGACTCACCGATGATCAGGGTGAGGGTTTGGCTCTTACCTTCTGGCATGAGCATTATATATGTGTAATTTAAACCTCGCTTATACTATTCCTCTCATACGATATGTCACCTACGAGTGACATTTGGCTCATTATGTGATATGAAATCCTACTAAGTAGTAGTTGAGTGATGGTATTCCTATTATATGTTTTGAAAGAATGTGTAAGCGCTTACCTGACATGTAATTTGATAAGATTATGATTTTAATTTATCATAGCATATTATACACATGCATTGTGTATATATGTGTATTTGTATTTTTATATATGAAAAACTAGTATGCTTACTGAGTTTTATACTCATTATAGTTTATGGTGATTTCAGGTAAATAAGGTACATGTGTGCTTAGCGGATTTGGTAAGGCTTCTACTGTCCCTTAGGTTCCCTAAATTGCTAGGTTGCTAAGTGTTTCATTTGTGGACACATAGTTTAAGATATTTGATTTGTCCTTATTGAATAAATACTTATATGTTATTTTATTAAGTGTGATTGTATTTGGTTTATATTTCACAAAGTATAGTCATGGGTTGATTTTAAGTAAGAATTTGCAATGAATATATTCTGAGCTTCCAGTAACAAAGTTGTTACTGGTGACGTAGTAGAGTGTTAATCTCTGAGAAAACTCTGCGTATCTACGGTTTACTAATTGCTCCAGTCATAATTCAATTGTTATAATTCTGAAAAATTGAAATGAATTTTTAAATATTGTCAATAAATGTTTATATTTATATTTTTAAACATGAGATCAACCTATAAACAAGAATTTAGGAATATACTAGAAACATTAAGATTGTATGTGTGTTCATTATTGAATCAATGTAAGTTATGTCGTGTGTCGGATCTTTTGGGTCTGGGGCGTGACAATTCCTTTAATGCCATCCATATAAAAAGAAAGGACAAAACGATTGCTGATTTTCTTTCACGAAACCCTATAAATAGCCTAAACCTTACAACTACTTTTTCAACAACAAAGAAAACTAACCCTCTTACAATATTCATGATGAGTAATTTCACAGTCACTCTTCCTGTACCTTTCACTCCTCCTAAACTCCTAGAGCTCATCCGAATCAGAACACTTCACTTAGCAGTTAAAGAATTAATCCAGCATTATGCAATAGAGGCAGTTCAAGAACATGGTTACTTTGTAATCGACGGTACTTTTTTTTTAATCTGGATTACCCATTTTTCCATCTCCATCGAATCACTCCTCTCCAAAAATGGTTAAAATTCATCCTTTACCTACTCTAGTATCTGTTGGATCTATACATCATTGCAATGGAGCTTTTATTACAAAATACTCTGGACTGGATACAACAACATGATGAAGAAAATCTTGTATGCGTTTTCCTCTAATGGTTTTATCCAAAATCTTGGTGGAATAGCAAGTTACAACACATGTTGTATAAGCACGTAAACAGTTCAGTCAATCCTAGACATCTTCACATAGTCCTATTATTCCAAAGAGAAGGAATGATATTCTCAAACCCTGAGATTCATTAATACCCTGCTGTTAAAGATTATTTCACCTCCCCATGACCAAGCACCTTGGGAGAATGTGCCACCAGACTTTTATGAAAGAATGAATAATGCAAATTCTATTTTTCACAGAAACCAAATCCGTGCCACTTTATCACATTTGTAGTAACTAGTATCCATAATCGGTAAGAATAAGTATTTATATATATATATATTAATATACATATTTTTATTTGTATGTGAGTGATACTTGATTTATGTATTGTTATTAGTAATATTTGTATAGGTTAAGGACATACTATTAGCATTGGGTTTATTTGCAAGACTTTAAATTTATTTTAAAGACCAATTTGTAATACTTTAAAAGTTTTGGGAGTAAATTCATAAATATAAAAAATTAGCCTCTTAGTATATAAATACACTTTTGAAACCCTAATTCACTCTTTTGGGTCGAACTATCCCTTTAGAGAGAGAGAATAGAGAAATAGAGGGGAGAGAAGGAGAAGAAGAAGAAGAAAAAAAAGGAAGAAGAAATTTGAATTTTAAATTTTAAGAGGTATATTACAACTATTTCTCAATTTATTGGTGTTAATTAAGTTAATTTCTTTAAGTTTTAATTTATGGAAATATGTATAATTGAGGATTTGATGTGTATTTCGTAAGATATTGTAAGAATTGATGATGATCTATGTAGATAACTTGATAAATCATGATGAGTTGTAGAATTTCTGCTTGATATTCTCTTGATCCAAAAATTTTATAAATTGTTGTGATTCGATTCTGATTTTAAATTTTGAGTATATGAAATTAGGCATTTTTAGGATCATCTGAGACTTTGAATTGATTGAAGATTCCGAAAATTGAATTTGTAGTGAATTTACCAAAATGACCCTAAAATTCTGGAAATTTCCTATGTAAACAGTATGATACAGTGGCAAACAATTTTTGGCCTATTGAATGATCTTCAAAAATTACGAATTTGTGGAATATCATAATTTTATATGTCTAATATGATATAATCAGAATTGAGAATTTAGATTAATGTGGTTAAATTGTTATAATTTTCTAAAGTGTATCAGCTCATTACAGTATTTGATTAACGAATTTTTAATGTTATGGAATAAAATAGTTTTAAAATACTTTTGGCAGGGATTTTAAAGTGAAATATTTATCATGAGTTGAAATATATGTCAAGAGTAATTATATGGTATTTTGTAATTTTTGAGTTAGTATCTGATTTTATAAAATTACGAAACTGAATACTGTTTAGTAAATATTTTGATCTCGCCAGAATAATAGTTTGAATTTAATGGTGTTCATGAAATGGAATGTGTAGGAATTATGATATAATATTCATATATAAGAAGGATATATGAGTCAAGAATGATATATTCTGATTTTGGAGTAATTGGACATCATTTGATGTATTAAATTTTTTGTTAAATGTAAGTGGTTAGAATGACAGGTTTTGAGAAACCGAGTAATTAGAACAATTAGATATGATAAATGCATTGTGTATAATTTTGTAAGTTATTTAAAGTATTTTGTGTGAATTGTGAGGCTTATGAAATGATTAATCTGTATTGATAGGTTAAGGAGAATTAAGCCTTATACTTGAAAGTGCTAAGAGATAAGTATACTAGACTTTTTACTGAAATCACAATAAGCATAGTAATTGTCTATGTATGATTTTGTAAATGTGCTTAGAAATATGTTTATGTTATGCCAAAGTGTATTTGATATGAAATGTGAAAGACATATGTTTATGAATGTGAGCATTGACATTGAGCATGGACATACATGTGTTTTTGAAAGTGAGCTTTCAAAATGAAATATGTTTAACAAAGAAAGCTTTGAAGTGTAATATGTCAATGAGAAACATTTTGTGTTTTAAGGATACTTGAACTTACTGTTGACTTAGTAGGCATCTTATATGATTTGTGGAGCCTTTATGTGTAGCCTTTCTGTAGTAACCAGTATCCATAACCGGTAAGAATATGTATATTTATATATATAAATATACGTATTTTATTTATATGTGGGTGATATTTGATTTATATATTGTTATTAGTAGTGTTTGTATAGGTTAAGGTCATACTATTAACATTGGGTTTAATTGCAAGACTTTAGATTTATTTTAGGGACCAAATTGTTATACTTTGAAAGTTTTGGGGGCAAATTCATAAATACCAAAAATTAGCCTCTTAGTATAAAAATACACTTTTGAACCCTAATTTATCATTTTTAGGTCGAGCTACCCATTTTAAGAGAGAGAAGAGAGAAATAGAGGAGAGAGAAAGAGGAGAAGAAGAAGAAAAAGAAGAAGAAATTGGAATTTTGAATTTCAAGAGGTATATCATACGTATTTCTCAATTTATTGGTATTAATTAAGTTAATTCCTTTAAGTTTTGATTTCTGAAAATATGTATAATTGAGGATTTGTTGTGTATTTCGTAAGATCATATGAGAATTGATGATGATCTATAAGATAGTTTGATAAATCATGATGAATTGTGGAATTTCTGCTGGATAACCTCTTGATCTAGGAATTTTATAAATTGTTGTGATTCGATTCTGGTTTTAAATTTTGAGTATATGAAATTAGACATGTTAAGGATCATCTGAGACTTTGAATCGATTGAAAATTCTGGAAATTGAATTTATAGTGAATTTACCAAAATGACCCTGAAATTCTGGAAATTTCCTGTATAAACAGTATAGTACAGTGAAAAATAATTTTTGTCTTACTGAATGATCTTCAAAAATTATGAATTTATGGAATATGATAAGTTTATATGTCTAATATGATATACTCGGAATTGAGAATTTAGATCAATGTGGTTGAAGTGTTATGAATTTCTAAAGTGTATCAGCTCATTGCAATATTTGATTAATAGATTTTTAAAGTTATAGAATCAAATAGTTTTAAAATACTTTTGGCAGTGATTTGGAAGTGAAATATTTATCATGGACTGAGATATGTGTTAAGAGTAATTATGTGGTAGTTTTATAATTTTTGAGTTAGTATATGATTTTATAAAATTGGGAGATTGAATACTGTTCAGTAAGTATCTTGATCCTGTCAGGTTTGTAGTTTGGATTCGATGGTGTGTATGGAATGGATTGTGTAGGAAATTTGATATAATATTTATACATAAGAAGGATATATGAGTCAAGAATGGTATATTCTGATTTTAGAGTAATTGGACATCATTTGATGTATTAGAAATTTTTGTTAAGTGTAAGTGGTCAGAATGACAGGTTTTGAGAATCCAAATATTTAGACCAATTTGATGTGATAAATGCATTGTGTATAATTTTGTAAGCTATTTAAAGTATTTTGTGTGAATTGTGAGGCTTATGAAAGGATTAATCTCTATTGATAGGTTAAGGAGATTTAAGCCTTGTAGCTGAAAGTGTTAAGAGGTAAGTATACTAGACTTACTACTGGAATCACAATAAACATAATTATTGTTTTGTATGATTTTGTAAATGGGGTTAAGAATATGTTTATGATATGTCAAAGTATATTTTGATATGAAATGTGAATATATGTTTATGAATGTGAGCATTGACATTGAGCATGGACATACATGTGTTTTTGAAAGTGAGCTTTCCAAAATAAGATGCGTTTAACAAAGAAAGCTTTTGAAGTGTAATATGTCCATGAGAAATATTTTGTGATTTGAGGGTACTTGAACTCACTGTTAACTTAGTAGGCATTTTATGTGATTTGTGGAGCCTTTATGTGTGGCCTTTCCTTCGGGATTGGTATATGTTATGTGTTCCGTATGTAGGGAGGATCCTATTGGTACCTAAAGGAAGTGTGAGTCATCACATTCGTGTGGTGGCGTATTGGTACACGTGAGAGGACTCACCGATGATCAGGGTGAGGGTTTGGCTTTTACCTTCGGGCATAAGCGTTATATATGTGTGATTTAAAGACCTCACTTGTACTATTCCTCTCATACGGTATGTCACCTACGAGTGACATTTGGCTCATTATGTGATATGTGATATGTAAGTTCTACTAAGTAGTAGTCGAGTAATGGTATTCATATTATGTGTTTTGAAAGAATGTGTAAGCGCTTACATGATATGTGATTTGATAAGATTATGATTTTGATTGATCACAGCATATCATACATATGCATTGTGTACATATATGTATTTGTATTTGATATATGAAAAACTAGTATGCTTACTGAGTTTTATACTCATTATAGTTTATGGTGATTTCAGGTAAATAAGATACATGTGTGCTTAGCGGATTTGGCAAGGCTTCTGCTGTTCCTTGGGTTCCCTAAGTTGTTAGGTTGCTAAGTGTTTCATTTGGGGACACGTGGGATAAGATATTTGATTTGTCCCTAGTGAATAAATACTTATGTATTATTTTATTGTGTGTGGTTGGATTTAGTTTAAGTTTCACCAAGTGTAGTAATGGATTGATTTTAAGTAAGAATTTGCAATGAATATATTCTGGGCTTCCGGTAATAAAGTTGCTACTGGTGACGTAGTAGAGTGTTAATCTCTGAGAAAACTCTGTGTATCTTCGGTTTACTAATTGTCCCAGTCATAATTCAATTACTATAATTCTGAAAGAAATTAAAATGAATGTTTAAGTATTATTGAATGAATGTAAGTGATGTCGTGTGTCAGATCTGTTGGGTCTGGGGCGTGACAGCTTTTATTGGTATCAGAGCTAAGATATGATTCTGTAGACTTTGAAGTGTCGAGTCAAGGGAACCGAGCAGATGCCAAATCCTTAGGATTGTATTTGTAGCTTTGTTGTGTAAAAGTTTGACATATTCCTTAAATTTTGTATGATTTTGTGAAGTTGACACATTATCCAAGAGCTGCTAAGATTGTTGTTGTTGTGGATAATGGTACCTTGTGGATCTTATGTTACCATTTAGAATTTTTTTTAAGTTGTGACTAATATGCTTAGCAAGAATGATGTCGAATATCTTATAATGATAATTTGCATGTCATAGAGCAAATTGAGAAAATTTTCTCAATGATAAAATATAGAGAAGTTGAGTATTGAAGACATCAATTGAAACAACTTTTATTGAAAAGGAAAACAACAACAATAGCAGCAACAAAAATACAGTAGAGGCTACGGAGTGAGATTTAAGTCTATTTTACGCTTCTTCTGACTGTCATGAGTAGACCAATCTAACTGATGCAATGTTGGATTAGACAGACGAATAAAAGACTGTAATTGATCAATTAGTTGATCAATAGTTGGAGCTGAAATAAGAATCTGTCGTGCTAGAAGTGGGATGAATTGTGTTCCCGCTGCATAGTCAAGAAAAGATATCAACCCGTCGTAAAAGCCATTAACATTTAACAAACCAATGGGTTTTTGGTGGATTTGTAATTGTGCCCATGAGACAATTTGAAAAATTTCCTCCAAGGTCCCGAAACCTCCTGGTAGAGCTATGAAAGCATCTGCATGCCTAAGCATTTGAGCCATTCGCTCGTGCATAGATGAGACTTGTAACTCATCCCCAACTATTTTTCCTACAATATTTTCAATAGCTAGAGGTTTTGGAATGATACCCAAAACTCGACTACCTTTATTATGTGCAGCTTTTGCCACATACCCCATTAGCCCTCGGTTACCTCCTCCATATACTAAATGTATATTTCGCTCAGCTAATACCTTACCAAGATTTTCTGCAACTTTTGTAAACTCTTCAGTATTTCCAGGGTTGGATCCACAAAAGACACAAATTTTTGTAAATCGACGAGCTGAGGTTTCCTCCATTGTTACGCTCACCCTAATCTTTGAATATTTTTGAGTTTGTATAAGGATGCAAAAACAATGTATTTATAGAGAAACAAATTAATAATAGCTGTGGAGCATATGTGTAAGTATGTTCAAGTATATACATTTTTCTCAATTCTTGTGAGGTAAAAAGAAAAGAATGAGTTTTACTTTATTATTCTATAAGGGACAATAGGCCGCAAAATTTTGAATAAATATTTGTTGATATGTAAGTGTGATCAAAATTGTGTCGGAAGCGTGATGAGTTAGGTAAGATGATTAAGAAAAGTCAATAAATGCCTATTTTATGGATTTAGGGACTTTGCCGTTTTGGCACTAATGGCCGACAATGCATATATGACTTGAAGACTTTTAAAAGCTACCAACTAGACTTTGGACATGAGGCCAAATTAACTTTATTAATTATAAGAATTTTTGTGGTCTTAACATTGATTTTTTGCCGATAGATTAAAAGCAGACATAAAGAAAGATAAAGCACACTTGACATAAGATAAAGCAGTAGTCAGTCTCTCTTTGATGTGATAGAACAACACGGATCTAGTTTCTGTGAAAAACAGAAACAACAATGTAGGTTAAAATGAGTCTCCCTGGTCGCTTTCATCTGTGTCGTATCCGTGAGAGAGAAACTTATGGAGTTGTTGTTCCCATACATTGAATGAGGGCTCTGGCTGAGTGGAAGGTGGGTCTACCATATCTTGATCTTCTGCAGGTGAGCTGGTCTGGATGGGGGATGTGCTGGATTCCCCTTGGATTTGAGTGTCGGTTAGATAAGGTTGGGAGTCTTGAAAGAGGGATAAGTCAAGATTGGGTTGGTGTTGGTCAGGTTCTGTCGGGACAACTGGCTGAGATTGGGTAGGTTCTGTCGGGACAGTTAGCTGAGGCCATTGGTGAAGGTTATCCATTGCTTGTCTGTATCTGGCATAATAAGTCATGTTTGGGATATGGTGATGATGAGTAGAGTAATCTGTATTTCTGAGATGTGAAAGATGATATTTTTGTCTTTGTTGGAATTTGAGTATATTGGCAAAATTCAGGTCTTCTGTAAAGTCAGCTTCAACTTGTTCCCAAGGTGCAGCATCTTCTGGGGAGATCCAAATAGACGGAGGAATTGTTTGATTTTCCTGAGCAAGAATTCTTTCAAGTTCTCTCTTTTGCTGAATTACTTCTTCAGGCCAGAGCATAATTGATCCCTTTAGTGAAAGGTTAAATGTGAAGTAATCCTTAACAGTGGGGTAATAATGAATCTCGTGATCTGAAATAATAATACCCTTCCGTTGGAGAAGTAAGACTGACCAAAGATGTTGTCTGGGGACTGCAACATTTGTGTTGTTTGCAATCATGTATTGAAATTTAATTATCCACCATGTCTTTGGGTAAAACCATTGGAGAAAAATCAGGGCTGGATGATCTTCATCACATTTTTCTAATTTTTGGAGGGTTCTAAGTAATGGAAATTCCATGGCGATTGTATACAGATCCAACAGGTACCATAACAAGTAAAGGACAGGTTTGGACAATTGGGAAAATAGGAAAAAAGAGTGCAGGTGAAAGAAAGGGTATTCTAAGTTGAACAAAGGGCCACCAAGAACTGTGAGGCCGTGTTCTTGGACTGCTAAGATGGCGTAGTGTCTGATGAATTCTTTGGCACGGGAATGGAGTGTTCTGGTTTTGATTAGGTCTGGAAATTGTGGTGGAGAAAAAGGAACAGGAGGAGTTATGATAATGGGATTCATTATGAAGATGGTAAGAAGGTTGGTTTTATTTATTGCTAGAAAAGTGATTATGAGGTTTAGGCTATTTATAGAGTTTTATGAAAGAAAATTAATAATCGTTTTGTCCTTTCCTTTTACATGGATGACGTTAAAGGAATAGTTAAAAGAATCATATTTGTCATCGCAGTAATTGTGCTAGTGGAATCTTTTCTATTTGAAATCGAGCATATTAGAAAAAGCAGACATGTCAGTCTCAATGAGAAAATGATGTCCAATAAGGTGGACTATTTTTTTTTTAAGATTTAGAGTAAGAGATATAATGTTGAGATCTATAGTTTGAGAATCAATTGAACTAAAGGTTTTTATTTTATTTTATTGAAGTTGATTTTTGATCATTTAAGATAATGCCTTCAATATTCTGATTTGAATGACAACTTAGTTGCGTAGAAATACTACATTTTTTTAGAATGATATCAAAGAAGTAAATGATATTATGACGTATGAGTATATGTTGAAAGGATTAAAATTTTCAGAAGAGTTAAAAATTTTATTTAAGAGATTAGTATGAGTATTCTACATTTATGTTATTCTTTAATGAATAAAAGGTGAAGTGTATAGATGCCTATTAAATATTGAACGAATGGGAGAAAAGAGTAAAAATTATGTGTGTATAATTTTATAAGTCCATAATGTGTGTCATATGTTTATTTTATGGATATATGTTTCGTACTCCTCCCGTATATTCAGCTATGAACCAACTTAGAGATAATCTAACATATGAATGAGTATTTATTAGGATTTTGGACCACAATGAGCAAATCCTATATACAAGGAAGATTGCTTTGTAAATGTTTTATGAATAAACCATACAGTTGAAAAGGAAAATTGAGAATGAGAAGAAGAAATGAGATCTAAGTATCCTCATCTATGTGCTTAAGTTATGAATTTCAAGGACGAAATTCTTATAAGGAGGGGAGAATTGTAGTAACCAGTATCCATAACCGGTAAGAATATGTATATTTATATATATAAATATACGTATTTTATTTATATGTGGGTGATATTTGATTTATATATTGTTATTAGTAGTGTTTGTATAGGTTAAGGTCATACTATTAACATTGGGTTTAATTGCAAGACTTTAGATTTATTTTAGGGACCAAATTGTTATACTTTGAAAGTTTTGGGGGCAAATTCATAAATACCAAAAATTAGCCTCTTAGTATAAAAATACACTTTTGAACCCTAATTTATCATTTTTAGGTCGAGCTACCCATTTTAAGAGAGAGAAGAGAGAAATAGAGGAGAGAGAAAGAGGAGAAGAAGAAGAAAAAGAAGAAAAAGAAGAAGAAATTGGAATTTTGAATTTCAAGAGGTATATCATACGTATTTCTCAATTTATTGGTATTAATTAAGTTAATTCCTTTAAGTTTTGATTTCTGAAAATATGTATAATTGAGGATTTGTTGTGTATTTCGTAAGATCATATGAGAATTGATGATGATCTATAAGATAGTTTGATAAATCATGATGAATTGTGGAATTTCTGCTGGATAACCTCTTGATCTAGGAATTTTATAAATTGTTGTGATTCGATTCTGGTTTTAATTTTTGAGTATATGAAATTAGACATGTTAAGGATCATCTGAGACTTTGAATCGATTGAAAATTCTGGAAATTGAATTTATAGTGAATTTACCAAAATGACCCTGAAATTCTGGAAATTTCCTGTATAAACAGTATAGTACAGTGAAAAATAATTTTTGTCTTACTGAATGATCTTCAAAAATTATGAATTTATGGAATATGATAAGTTTATATGTCTAATATGATATACTCGGAATTGAGAATTTAGATCAATGTGGTTGAAGTGTTATGAATTTCTAAAGTGTATCAGCTCATTGCAATATTTGATTAATAGATTTTTAAAGTTATAGAATCAAATAGTTTTAAAATACTTTTGGCAGTGATTTGGAAGTGAAATATTTATCATGGACTGAGATATGTGTTAAGAGTAATTATGTGGTAGTTTTATAATTTTTGAGTTAGTATATGATTTTATAAAATTGGGAGATTGAATACTGTTCAGTAAGTATCTTGATCCTGTCAGGTTTGTAGTTTGGATTCGATGGTGTGTATGGAATGGATTGTGTAGGAAATTTGATATAATATTCATATATAAGAAGGATATATGAGTCAAGAATGGTATATTCTGATGTTAGAGTAATTGGACATCATTTGATGTATTAGAAATTTTTGTTAAGTGTAAGTGGTCAGAATGACAGGTTTTGAGAAACCAAATATTTAGACCAATTTGATGTGATAAATGCATTGTGTATAATTTTGTAAGCTATTTAAAGTATTTTGTGTGAATTGTGAGGCTTATGAAAGGATTAATCTCTATTGATAGGTTAAGGAGATTTAAGCCTTGTAGCTGAAAGTGTTAAGAGGTAAGTATACTAGACTTACTACTGGAATCACAATAAACATAATTATTGTTTTGTATGATTTTGTAAATGGGGTTAAGAATATGTTTATGATATGTCAAAGTATATTTTGATATGAAATGTGAATATATGTTTATGAATGTGAGCATTGACATTGAGCATGGACATACATGTGTTTTTGAAAGTGAGCTTTCCAAAATAAGATGCGTTTAACAAAGAAAGCTTTTGAAGTGTAATATGTCCATGAGAAATATTTTGTGATTTGAGGGTACTTGAACTCACTGTTAACTTAGTAGGCATTTTATGTGATTTGTGGAGCCTTTATGTGTGGCCTTTCTTTCGGGATTGGTATATGTTATGTGTTCTGTATGTAGGGAGGATCCTATTGGTACCTAAAGGAAGTGTGAGTCATCACATTCGTGTGGTGGCGTATTGGTACACGTGAGAGGACTCACCGATGATCAGGGTGAGGGTTTGGCTTTTACCTTCGGGCATAAGCGTTATATATGTGTGATTTAAAGACCTCACTTGTACTATTCCTCTTATACGGTATGTCACCTACGAGTGACATTTGGCTCATTATGTGATATGTGATATGTAAGTCCTACTAAGTAGTAGTCGAGTAATGGTATTCATATTATGTGTTTTGAAAGAATGTGTAAGCGCTTACATGATATGTGATTTGATAAGATTATGATTTTGATTGATCACAACATATCATACATATGCATTGTGTACATATATGTATTTGTATTTGATATATGAAAAACTAGTATGCTTACTGAGTTTTATACTCATTATAGTTTATGGTGATTTCAGGTAAATAAGATACATGTGTGCTTAGCGGATTTGGCAAGGCTTCTGCTGTTCCTTGGGTTCCCTAAGTTGTTAGGTTGCTAAGTGTTTCATTTGGGGACACGTGGGATAAGATATTTGATTTGTCCCTAGTGAATAAATACTTATGTATTATTTTATTGTGTGTGGTTGGATTTAGTTTAAGTTTCACCAAGTGTAGTAATGGATTGATTTTAAGTAAGAATTTGCAATGAATATATTCTTGGCTTCCGGTAACAAAGTTGCTACTGGTGACGTAGTAGAGTGTTAATCTCTGAGAAAACTCTGCGTATCTTCGGTTTACTAATTGTCCCAGTCATAATTCAATTACTATAATTCTGAAAGAAATTAAAATGAATGTTTAAGTATTATTGAATGAATGTAAGTGATGTCGTGTGTTAGATCTGTTGGGTCTGGGGCGTGACACTTTCCTTCGGGATTGGTATATGTTATGTGTTCCGTATGTAGGGAGGATCCTATTGGTACCTAAAGGAAGATTGAGTCATCACATTCGTGTGGTAGCGTATTGGTGCATGTGAGAGGACTCACCGATGATCAGGGTGAGGGTTTGGCTCTTACCTTCGAGCTTGAGCATTATATATGTGTAATTTAAACCTCACCTGTACTATTCCTCTCATACGGTATGTCACTTACGAGTGACATCTGGCTCATTATGTGATATGTGATGTGTAAGTCCTACTAAGTAGTAGTTGAGTGATGGTATTCCTATTATATGTTTTGAAAGAATGTGTAAGCGCTTACATGATATGTGATTTGATAAGATTATGATTTTGATTGATCACAGCATATCATATATATGCATTGTGTACATATATATATATTTGTATTTGATATATGAAAAATTAGTATGTTTACTGAGTTTTATACTCATTATAGTTTATTGTGATTTCAGGTAAATAAGGTACATGTGTGCTTAATGGATTTGGCAAGGCTTCTGCTGTTCCTTGGGTTCCCTAAGTTGCTAGGTTACTGAGTGTTTCATTTGGGGACACGTGGGATAAGATATTTGATTTGTCCCTATTGAATAAATTCTTATGTATTATTTTATTGTGTGTGGTTGGATTTTGTTTAAGTTTCACCAAGTGAGGTTATTGGTTGATTTTAAGTAAGAATTTGCAATGAATATATTCTTGGCTTCCGGTAACAAAGTTGCTACTGGTGACGTAGTAGAGTGTTAATCTCTGAGAAAACTCTGCGTATCTCCAGTTTACTAATTCTCCCAGTCATAATTCAATTGTTATAATTCTGAAAGAAATTGAAATGAATGTTTAAATATTATTGAATGAATGTAAGTGATGTCGTGTGTCGGATCTTTTGGGTTTAGGGCGTGACAACATCAAAGAGAGATTGACTACTCTAGACACCACCACTACTTTCTAAATCCAAATGAACTTCCTCTAAACCTGGACAACTTTCCACAGCCCAGTGTGCCAGGTGACCACATGCAGAGTGATGAAACATCTCACCAACCCAACTTGACTTTATCATTATTCTAAGATTTTCAACCTTATCCAATTGATAGTGAAGTCCAAAGAGAAGCAATTGCATTAATAAGAACTGGCTCAATGGATACCACATCACCAGACACGAGAATTTCTGGGCCTAATTCAATGACTTTACCCAAGGATACGATAGTGATAATTCAAGCTACTCATCATTTAGCAGTTAATCATGACAGAAGTGTTTTTACTTTATCTTTATGTCAAGTGTGCTTTATCTTTATATCATGTCTGTTTTTAATCTATAAGCTAAAATAATTCATGTTAAGACCACAAAAATTCTTGTAATTAATAAAGTTAATTTGGCCTCAAGTCCAAAAGTTCATATATTACCCCAAAAAATCTTTAAGTCATAAATGCATTGTCGGTCATTAGTGCCAAGACGGCAAGGTCCCTAAGTCTATAAAATAGGCCTTTATTTGACTTTTCTTAATCATTTTACATAACTCATCATGCTTCCGACACAACTTTATCACACTTAAATATCAACAAGTATTTATTCAAAATTTTACTGCCTATTGTCCCTTATAAATGATAAAATAAAACCAATTATTTTCTTTTTGCCTCATAAGAACCGAAAAAAATATATTCTTGAACATACTTACACATATGCTCCATAGCTGTTATCAATTTTTTTCCTTCTATAAATATATTATTTTTGCATCCTTATACAAACTCGAAAACATTCAAAGATTATAGTGAGCGTAACAATGGAGGAAACCTCAGCTCGTTGATTCACAAAAATTTGTGTCTTTTGTAGATCCAACCCTGAAAATACTGAAGAGTTTGTAAAAGCTACAGAAAATTTTGGTAAGGTATAAGCTGAGCAAAATATATATTTAGTATATGGAGGAGGTAACTGTGGATTAATAGGGTCTGTGTTAAAAGCTGTACACAATAAAGGTAGTCAAGTTTTGGGTATCATTCCAAAACCTCTAGCTATTGAAAATATTGTAAGGAAAAACAGTTGGGGATGAGTTACAAGTCTCATCTATGCATGAGCAAATGGCTCAAATGCTTAGGTATGCAGATGCCTTCATAGCTCTACTAGGAGGTTTCGGGATCTTGGAGGAAATTTTTCAAATTGTCTCATGGGCACAATTACAAATCTACTAAAAACCATTGGTTTGTTAAATGTTAATAATTTTTATAACGGGTTGTTATCTTTTCTTGACTATGCAGTGGAAAGACAATTCAGAAGCTCATTAAACCATGTTTAGTTCGGATCGAGTCTGTCCAAACGAACCCGTTGTGTTGGGTCATTATTTTTTATCAAATCCAGAAGCTCAACATATTTAACCTGATCAATAGGAATCAGCTGCCTGTTTACGTCAATTGTAGGTGCTACTTGCAATTTCACAAGTTTCTTCTTCATGAACTTTTTTAATGGATTGGTATATGAACTGACTTAGGCTGCTGCCTTCTTGCGAAAACGCCCATACCTGCTTATGTTTTTACCCAACGGAGCAGATATAATTTTTATGCTTGTATGGATATTAGCTACAAGAGCAAATAACTGATGGTGAGACTCGCTAACAGGAGCAAATATTTGAAAGTCAGCAGCCATGAATTTGGTACCCTACAAAATCAAACAATAACAGTTAATGTATTGACTTATTAAATTTTGTACCCAATGTAATTTAGGTTTAAAGCATATCATACTCTGCCCTGCATTCTCGGAAATATTGGATAGCTTAAACTATTGCACCAAAAGAAATATCTGATGCAAGATATTTTCTTTAGCCTTATCAATTTTGGCCAAAAGCTCTCAGTTAGCCTCATTAATCCTGGTAAATATCGTTTTTCAAGATCATCCATCCTCTTCTCCAAAATATGATACTGTGATGTTGACTTACAGGACTGAAACTATACATAAGTTATTATAATCAATTTTTACAAGCTAATACTAATCAGTAACATAATTAATTATAATTCGAGGGAAAAAAATTAAATTATTATACCATTGATTCAGTCGCTGGCGGGGCTTTAAATTCGTGGTCAGGTTGCAGATCATAAATGAATTAGGTGTTCGGGATATCAACTGTCTCTCACTTAAGACTCCCTCTCCATTTTTTCGATGGAATGTAAAAGTTAACCACTGCACGATAGTCTGCAGTCTTCTCATGTTTGCGGGGTACCAACTTCCGATGAACCTCCAAAGCCTTAATAATATTTTAGATTTATTAATCATTACAAGAAAATATAACACAAATTATAAGGAAATTATATCTATTTTTTGTTAAACATAAAAGTATACCCCAACACAATCGAAGAGGACATCTACGATGTTTTCGTATAATAGGGTGCCCTTATCAGACCAATTTAGAATACGAGAAAAATAGTCTTCATTCCTGTCGGCAAATAGCTCTCCACACCTCGGGATTGCCTCGTAGATCCACATCTGAGATGATAATAAATTTAAAAATTACAATGTCAACAAAATAAAATTTTCTCTATCCTAATATGATAATGAATCTAAAAAAATAGAATTACTTATCAAGAATGCGTGACTGATTGAGTATAAGTTGTATGATTCCTTATCCTCAGTACCCGCTTTTTTGATATTTGCTAACTTTTTAATTGGAACCGTGCATATACTATTATAGAGTACAGTCCATGCAATCGTGCTCCAAGGATAAACATTAAACTAATCTAATTTATCTACGAGATGAAGTATAAAATATTATATGATTCTATTCCGATCACGTAACATTAACAATTTATAAAATACATAAAATAGACACATTTTTACTACATCTATATTATCGTCAAATGTAATGTTCACAAACCACGGATCCAAATCCTTGTAAGTTAACCCACTTCTATCCGAAAAATATTTATGGCATAGTCTATCACCTAACTTACTTACTACAGGATAATCCCTCGTCCTCAAATCAGTAATCAAATAAAATTCTTGACGAGAGAATTTAATACGTCTTTTGTTTATACAGAACCATAATTCTTCATATAAATTTTTGGTATATACACGTCTTAATAAAATTTCATGTGCTAAAATACTTGAGAATGGAATATATTATACATCCAGAAAATTACCAAAATATGTAGTTCTAAATATTTCTACCTGTTTCGAAGTCAATTTATTTTTTATATTTCGTATAACCCATAACTTCGAGTAAGTATGTACGTTCGCTCGGTAGAAATATTTTTCGGCAATTACGTAGTCTTTTGGGACATTCTTCTTTCTAAAAAAATTAAAAATAATTATTAATATTGACAAAATAATAATCAACATATAACCAACTATTAAATAAAATAAAAATTACAACTAACAACCTAACATAATATTGACAAAACAATAAAAATTTATTTACATAATTATTAAATAATTTAAATTATTCTAAATAAAGATAAATATAAATTAATTAAAAAAATGGCCATGTGGCAGACGGCGACCGACCGTGTGGCGTGCGCCTAACGCAGTGGCGCATGCGCGCCCATCGCCAGTAGCGCACCGGCGCGTCTCAAGCAAAAAAATGGCAGAATCTGTCATTTCCGACCATTTTGGTTTCACACACATTCTTAACTTATTTTTTATACTACATTTGTACATTTCTAAACATTTCTAATAATTAAATATAAAAATACTCAAAATCATAAAAATTAAATTTAAAAAATATACTTACCAATTTTCTCCTATTTTTTCTAACTCTACACTAACCAAATATATTTTCAATCTTTAAATTTTTTTGAGTTCAAATTTATGAGTGAAACCGTGAGAGGGAGAGGGAGAGAGAGAGAGAAGAGTGTCAGTGAAATTTTTAGTGTGATTTGAAAATTTTATTTATTTTATTTTATTTTAGAATAAGGGTAAAATAATTAAAAAACATATTTGATTAATATTGTTTAAGTTATTTTGACTCGGTCAAAATAACTTAAACAATTTTAAATTTGGTCAACTTGGAAAATTTTCTTTTTTTTTTTCAACTTCAACTTAGTTGTGCACGGTCAAAATAACTTAAAACAATTTTAAATTTGGTTTGGGGAATTTTCCTTTTTTTTTTCAACTTCAACTTAGTTGTGTACATAAAAATGTTTGTATTGACACTTAAGGCTTTGCTATTGTTTGAGTTTTTTTAATTGTAATTTCAAAAAAAATTTAAATGTGTACGAAAAACTTCACTTATAAATAAGATAAGAATAAATAAAAATTACACAAAAAGATAAACAATTAGACGAGATACAAAAAGTTATGTGGTTTAATAACAAATACTTATGTCCACAATAGATCATGAGATCCTAACTTCTTTTATTAATTCACAAACAACTTTCAAATTAGAAAAAATCTTTTACAACATATAATCAAAGAATGTAATAATAGACAAGCTCTCAAAATAATTTATTAATGCTTTTTTATATATACAATACTCAAGTACTTTTATAACACTTTCTTTGTGTACCAACACTCAAATGATCTCTAACTCTCTCACAAAGTTTATTCTTTAATTCTTGATTATTTTAAAGAGTTACAAGAGTTTAGGTTTTCAAACGTTCAAATAAATTACTTTTAGTTGAAATAGAAATTCACGTGTAAGGAAGTTCAAAATCAATTCAAACAAATCAAATCAAATTAAAAACAAGAAACTACCAAAACTGGATGCCACGGGCCAGTATCTTAGTGCTGCTATGATCTCAATTTGGCACTGCGACACCACCAAGGCTACACCGCAATGTTGGAGTATATGAGTTGGCGCTGCGACATTAAGCAACCAACGCTGCGATGCTCATGCTTAGGAAAGTAACCTTTGCGTGTTTCGATTCCTTTCTTACTTCCCACTTTCCATTTCACTTTCATTTTTGTCTGTCCAATATATTCTCAATTACGTATTGACTTCTTATTAATTTTCAATTCAAAATTATACTTAAATAAATTTTGAATCATTAAATTTTAATAGCTATCATCGTCAATAATTTTATCCAAATTTGTAATTTTAATTTTCGTCAAGAGTAGCCAATGTTGACTATATAAAAGTCTAGGTGGATAATATGACACTAGAGGTTACCTAAAACTGTGAGTTTTATTCAAATTAGATCCAATTTAATGTTAGTTTTTTATTGGGGGAGGAGTGGGGAGGGAATATAAATTTGTGTTAAATGAGTCAATATGACTATGGAGGAATCTTTTGGACTAATAAGACTAAAAAGTTGATAATTATGGTCAAAATGAAATTATAAAAAAAAGCAATTAAACAATTACTAAAGTTTCTACACCCACTTACTATCTGACTCTTTAGTGATATTACTATAATAGTTAATTTACAACGTTTATTTAATTAAAAAAGTGAAAATCGTATTTTAGTCGTTGATTTCACACTTGCCCATAAAACGACGTTGCTTCAATGAAAGAGACAGGACTACCCTCTCTAATTAATAATAATAAAAATAATGGTGCAAATTGAGACGACGGTCCAAAATTATGGTGGTTGTTAAAATAAATATCAGCGGGTACTCGGAGTATCTTCTTAAAATTAACAACTCTTAAATTCGTTTTATGGATACTCTTAGAAAAAAAAAATGAAGCTTTATTTTAAAATTTTATTATATGATTGATTTAAAGGCTATATTCATGCCCCAATCAAGCATAAGGCTTAAATTCATTTTATGGATACTCTTAAAAAAAAAAAATCAACCTTTTTTGCCAACCACCTTGTTGGTCCTATAGTTTGATATTAGCAATTCTAATATTAAGATATTAGGCTTCAATTAAGTCAAATTTTATCTATAAAAAAATTGATTAATAAAGTATTGAGTTTTAGTTAGATTGAAATTTTTTTATAAAAAATTAATTAATAAAATATTAAATTAAATTAATTAATAAAATATTAAGTTCGAGTCGAATCAAAATTCTTCTATAAATAATTGATTAATAATAAATAGGGTATTACGAGTTTGCATTGTATCAATACGAGTAATTGTAGGTTAAAATAATAATAAAAAAAACTTACAAACTCTTTTGATTAAACATCTGAGATAGATTTGATTATGACAGTCATAAACTCAAATCAAATCTTACATTAAACTTTTAGCACTGTGAGCAGAGAGGCCCAAACCAGCAATGAGCCGAGAGATAACTGGGCTTTTTTTAGTTTTTTTAACTTTGCTAAGTCACCCAAAGCCACCATGGGCCGATCATAAATATTGTTATTATCATTTAAATTCTTTGTAGGTTGATGATATTGCCACCCCACCCTATTTTTAAATACATCCCATTAAGCTTTAGAAAATTAGCCAATTTACTGAATATAATTATTAAGTTTCATAAATATCTGCAATAGAATTTTAGAAACAATCCACCTATTTTTTAAGAAACTTCTTCTACAAGTTTTGAACCCGAAACTTTTCCTTATTTATTTGATTGTTTGATGATGTAATTTATTATTTTCAATAATCAAATTAAGAATATTTTATTGTTGATGATTTATTGATACATCGCCTCATAGTGTATGGCGGGGAATTTTTAATTCAATAGTAAATGTATTTTTTTTAAATATTTTTAAATTTAAAATCATTCGTTAAAATTAATATGATATTTAAAATTAAAAAAATATGAAAAATATATATGAAAAGGCTACTTAAAAAGTATACTATTAAGTATTTAATAATTTCTTTGAAGCTTTATTTATTATTTTCACTTATTTTTAAGCATGATTTCATGATAAATAATAAGTAGAATCTACATGAATCTTAAATTTATACATATAAATTTTGAGCCAACAATTTCTCGCATTTTTGATTGAAATTAAAGTAAAAAAATAATGTGAACTCACTAGTTTGTTTTATATAGAAAAAAAATTTAAATAAAAATTTCATCAAAGCAAAAATAATAAAAATAAATGTATTATCTATTTTTTATCATCGGACTATTAGGACCCACGAAAAGGGTCGGGGAAAGAATCTCTAAAATATTGGATAACCATTGTTAAATCGAATAAAATACTTTATAAAATGAGTGAAATAGTCAAAAATATAATTCAAAAAACTATTTTAATAGTGACGTCCAAAATACTTATAAGAACGCAATTTATTATTTTTAGATAAAAATGTAGAAAAAAAAAAGAAATCTCCGGTATAAAAAAATGATTACAGATTTTTTATTATTTAAACTTGACTATTAACACAATTACTGTAAACACATCAATTCTACCTATATCAAAATTACACAAAAATCAAATAGCCAGTGTGAAAAATTTTTAAGGTCAAAACCCCGTCCTTTATTAAAATGGCCAATAGGCCCAGAGCACAATATTTAAGGGCAATTGTAGTCTTTCTGAATAATTTTTGTGCCAGATTTCAAAAGAATTAGCTTTCTGTGTTATTTCTCCTAAGTCTCATTGAAAAATGGATCTTTCTCTGAAATTAGTTCATAAGCATACACACGCATGACGACACACATCCGCCCTCGTCGTCTTTTCTCCGAGATATAAATTTCAATGCGATTTTATTGGCGATAAATTTAAGTGCTAATTAATCATGGCCATCGATATTCAGACCTTGCAACAGAGGTTACATCCGATATCCAGTTTTTTTTTTTTCTCTTTATCGTTTCCAATTTTTTTTTTTGAACTCAATTTGATGATGTATTGCAGCTTAGTTGTTTAGAGTAATCCTAGTTTAGAATTAGGGAACCTGGTTTGATCAACTGGGTTGGTTTGGCAACAGGTTTACTGTACACCAGTGACGGTTAAAGTTTTGCATGCTCTCGTTTTAGGTTGTATTGGACTTGAATTAGTTAAAAGAGAGTTTATTTATGGGATTTTTTTTTTTTGGATGTGCTTATTGTGTTTTTAATGTTCATAATTTTTATTAAAGCATGTATATTTGCTTCTAATTTATTAATTAATTTGTGGTTCTGGTTCTAGGTATTTAGAGACATGCAGCAGGCATGATGTGTTACCAAATCCTGCAATTTTGTCTGGTTTCTTTAAGGTGGATATTAATAATTGTTGCCCATTATTTATTTATTCATTTGTTGATAGAATTTTTTTTGGTTTATTCTTTTGCTAGAATTTGTCTGAAGCACACAATTATTCGAATTTGATTACTGTTGCCTCTTTATTGTTTAGGCTGTTGCCAGAAAGTCTCAGCAAGAACCATGTACCCTGGAGATTTTATTGGAATACCTGAAGGATGCTGATTTTCAACCGCTTCTTGAAGTATTCATGGAAATTGGTGCATCTGAGATTGAAGCAGTTGACATACGTGGTGGATCATCATGTATGTTGAATGGAGAATACGCTTTGTCATTTATGCAAGCTATTGATCAAAAGGCTTCGAGTAGTTGATCTCCAGGATTCATCATTTGGGAAAGATTTTGTAAGGTACGATTGGCGTTTTATACATTGATATCACATATAGTGGTGTTATTGGATCAAAGTATTCATGAAGCACCGTAGTCCATGT
This sequence comes from Ailanthus altissimus, assembly GCA_946807835.1. Taxonomy (NCBI): domain Eukaryota; kingdom Viridiplantae; phylum Streptophyta; class Magnoliopsida; order Sapindales; family Simaroubaceae; genus Ailanthus; species Ailanthus altissimus. Next base: position 24,335,456 of record OX327698.1, on the reverse strand, counting down.
ATATAATATCCAGTAGTATGATATTATTCATGTTGGAATGCTAATATCTTCATCATGTCGTATTGTTTCAATACCAATATACATGCATGTCTAAGTGTCACTAATTTGAGCTTCAACACTAGGGATCTTTCTGAGAGAGGTTTGATGTGTGAAGTTTTGAACTTGAGGTCTTCACGATTTCGAAAGTTCAACATGATGGGGGAGTTCACATGAATACACACCCTTAATCTTGACTACTGTACTACACTAACTAGTTTTAAAGAGGATTGTTTTATTTGCATGCCAAATCTAATGTGCCTCTCAATGTGTGAGACTGGAGTTGCGAATCTTTGGACAACTGTAGCGGCACTTTCTAAACTCCCTTCTCTAGCAGAACTTCGGTTTCAGAATTGGTTGTGTTGCGATGATGCTGGTCATTCTTCTAGATCATCTGATCAAGATTACAAAACTGATTTTAGTCAGCTGAACAGTTGTTCATACAGTGGAGCATATGATGATGTGGCTATAAATCCTGATTCTCAAATCTTGATTGATGATTCATCAGATGATAGTGAAGTGGATGTCTCAAGTCACCAGCATGAATATGATTACATGGAGCTATTGTCTAATTTAGTTCCTCGCCTAGATGGGGAGATAGATCTCTGGAATGAGGTAAACTGGGTTGTCTTTTTCTCCACTAGTATCTTGAGTGGTTCTCTATCTGCTTTAAAATTTAAGTTAATTACGTAATTGGAAACATGGTGTTTGAAACTGTGGAGCATGGGGTTGAGCATGTTTGGGGACAAAGAAAATAAACTTATTTGTATCTCATGATAACATAAAAATGTGGTCGGAAAGAAGTATTATGATTTGTATACAAATTATCATTTCTAGGTATCATGAAATTGTGATTTTTTTCTTGGTTGCATTTCATAGTAAGCCTTTGAATGTTATGGTTTATCAGATGAATTAGGTTTAGATGTAAGGGTTATATGTTATTTCCTTGAGCTGTTTAGTCCTGACATCTATTTAGATCCCTTATTTTCAGCTTTGTGCTATAGATTGTATTCAAGCCTATTACTTATCATCAAACACCTGCCATTCATATCTGTTAATATTTGTTGTTTCAATTTGTTTGGCAGGTTTCTTTTGAAACTTTGTTGAATCAAAATGAAGAAGAGTCCTCGGCAAGTGTTCTTACAAGGCGTATTGACGATATTTCACTGAAGTATATATCTTGTCATGCTTCACCAATATGCTTTGAGAAACATTATAGAGATTATATGATAGCTTCATTACCGCAGTTGAAATTTTTGGATAACTTGCCCATCAGAAAGATTGACCGTGAAAGGGCTATTCTTAAATATTCCCAATACTTTGAGTACCTACCATATGGGAGGAAGCATAAAGAGAGTGTAGTTAGTATTTTGCAGAAACGTGAAATAAAAGCAAATCATACTGATGGGTGGATTCCTAAGCAAAAGTCATCATATCCTTCAAGAATGTCTCAGTATTTCTATACCAGGTCCCTTTGTGCTGCCAAAGTTGGATCCTCTGCTTGGCCTTTCCTGCATACACTTTCTGTTTCAGGCAATGATAATGGAGATGAAAGGAGGAGCTTTCGTCCCAGGCAGTTTGAGTATCATCCTTCTATCTCTTGCCTGATGGTCTTTGGAACTTTAGATGGTGAAATAGTTGTAGTTAACCATGAGAATGAGAATATTGTTAGTTATATTCCATCACGTGGTGATATGAATAGCGTGCTAGGACTCTGTTGGCTCAAGAAGTATCCTTCAAAGGTATGAATACACTAAATGCATTATGATGAAATTAGATTTTGGTTGTTATCTCATTGCGAACTTGCATATTTGATTGTCATTGAAGTTATCCTAGAATATTCCTTTAAGTGTGGTCAATATTTCCCTTTTCCACAGCGCTGAACATCCCCTCATTATTGAATGTCCAATTACAAAAGGAGTACAACTATATGTCACATTCAATGATTAGTGACTACAAGCATTGTAACTGCGTGAGAAGTGGTTGTCTATTGCACAAAACTTCATGTGTGACGTGAAGGATTTATATCATTACTTCTTGGTGTTATTTAATGATGGGTTTTTAGAGTATTTGCTTTGCATTATCTTTCCCCAATGACTTTGAAATTTCTGACTCTTGCTCTCTTTGTCTTTCTGTTTCTACCTCCTAGCTCATAGCTGGTTCAGATAATGGCTCACTAAAGTTGTACGACATCCGGCATATGCTGCCAACAGTTAGGGGCGTGCATTATAGTGCTGGTACTGTCACTTTTGATGAATTTGACCAATTAACATCTGTTCATGTTAACTCTACGGATGAACTATTTCTTGCAAGTGGATACTCAAAGAATATAGCTCTGTATGATATCAATAGTGGAAGACGCTTGCAGGTGTTCACTGATATGCATCAAGAGCATATAAATGTTGTGAAGTTCTCCAATCATTCCCCATCAATATTTGCTACATCCTCCTTCGATCAAGATGTCAAATTGTGGGACTTGAGACAGAAACCAATACAACCTTGCTATACTGCTTCAAGCTCTAAAGGAAATGTGATGGTTTGCTTTTCCCCAGATGATCATTATCTTCTTGTATCAGCTGTTGATAATGAGGTAATTTTGAACCTGTTACTATATGAGTTGAAGTGTTAATTAGTTGGATGTGCTCTTTGCCAGTCCTGGGATCTACTGGTAGGTTTGGGTATCTTAGCTTCAATGTCTTAGAATAATTTGATTGGTTTAGACATAGTGTTAAGTAGCTACTGTGAAATTTGGATGGCCCTGTTACAAGTGACAAACCACTGATCTTAATAAGTAAAATCACAGCTTCTATACTTTTGATGTTTGGTAAATTTTAATCTTCTGTTGCATCTCCTGTTTATTTTGTGAGTTTTGAAGTGTATTCATTGGAGATGGGTTGTATTTGCTGGCACGACATCCTCAAACAATAGATCAGTCTTTGCTTGTACTAAGGCCACTGCAAGTTTCGGCCTGTAGTAGGCTAAATATGAATGGCTGTAAATATAGTTGTAGGTTGTTAAGGAGTAATACTGAGGAAATAGGAGTAATACTGAGGAAATATACTTTTGTTGTCTCCTTGTCTTTGATTTTATATGCTTCAGCTTCGTTACTCATATCGTGCTATTTTAGGATTCACTGCTTGTCTTTTTGGCATATTACACAGTTTGTTCTTGGTTCTTTGATTTTTTATGTTTAATGAAAATACTAATGTTATCTTTCAAATGGTAGGAAAAGTATGGAGTTTAACATCTTTTGTTTCCAGGTTAGGCAGTTGCTAGCTGCTGACGGGAGGGTCCACCTGAATTTTGAGATAGCTGCTACAGGAAGCTCTCAGAATTATACTCGTTCCTATTACCTGAATGGAAAGGACTATATTGTTAGTGGGAGTTGTGATGAACATATAGTTCGCATTTGTTGTGCTCAAACTGGAAGGCGTCTCAGGGATATATCTTTGGAGGTAGAGATTTGCATATTATTTGCTGACCTCTAATGTTCTGATGTATGAAATATGGCCATATGCTTAGATGAGGACACGGATTTGGTGTCTCCAATACCGAGATACAAAATGCCTTTCTTAATGTGTAGGTTCCTTTAGCCTGATAAACTCTATTGTGTGGTGGAGGTTCACCATATCTCCAACAACTTAACTGGCACCTCTGCAGCTAGTCACTTCTTTCCAATGCTTTATTTGGAGTTATCATCTTTCCCCAAAAGAAAAGTCTATCTTCTCATTAATTTGTTAATTGAAAGAGTAATGAATTTAGCATGCTGTTCTTACACAGGGAAAAGGCTCAGGGACTTCAATGTTTGTGCAATCTTTGAGGGGTGATCCTTTCAGGGTAAGTATGTAATTTGCTTTTGATACTTGATTCTACTTAGGTAATTTGGAGAAGTAGACATACGAAACAGCTTCAAATGTTTATATATTAGCATGTTTGACGTATAACATTGACAACTTGTACATTTAACCTTTGGTTCTATATGTAATGTTGCCTTTTCAAATAGTGGAAGGTTTTAGTGGGTTAACCATTAGAGGTCAACCAACTGGAATAGGCACTTTTTCGTTTTTGGGCTTTAATGATTGAGCACCCGTGATTTCTCCTTGTTGGTAAAGATCTTAATAAATAATAATACTAATCTTTTTAAAAATCTTTTCCAATAATCTGCATCCAGGATTTTAACATGAGTATCTTAGCGGCCTATACACGTCCAAGCTCAAAGTCTGAAATTGTCAAGGTATAGTTGCCCGCTTCGCTTGTATGCTGTTGTTAGCTCACCTCATTGTCCATCACATTCTTGAATATCTCACCTTCTATGCTACAACTTGTGAGGTACAACTTTCAGGTCAATTTGCTAGCTTCCGCTGACCACTGTACCAAGGAATGTTCTCGAGGCCAACATTCTCGCCCATCCAAAAGTATGGGAGGTTGATGTATGTACATTATTCTGTTGTGTATAGAACAATTATTTTATTCCATTGTCATTTTGTATCATTCATTGGATATAAAAATAGTTTATCTTGCTAATCTCTAGCATAGGTGTATATACATATTCAATTGACCCATTTTGAATAATTTAAGCAGAACTTTATAAAGATCCTATCTGTTCAAGAAAGACCTTTTCGTCCGAAGGGAGGAATGCGTGTGTTAACAAATTGATAGCATCTTGGTGTAAATCTTTTCAACATTGTGCCCTTGTATACTCATCCAATGAAATTATGTCTTTTCAGAAAGCTGTATTAGAGAATTTCTTTTCTTTTTTTAATTTTTTTTAACGATTTCTATTGGATTGAAGGGTTCTTGATCACGCATGCAAGTATTGTAATTCTCGTGTAAAAAAACACATACAACTGCAATAGAGAGGACCTGCTTTATTTGTAATTTGGACAGTTTTTTCATTTGTTTTTTGATATATTTTCAAAGAAAACATAAAATCATAAAGACTGTTAAGCAAACACTTTTAGTCGTGATGTTCCAAAAACATGTTTTGGATGCACCTCAAAATTTTAAATATTGAGCGTAAATTTGAAATCGTATCCCAAGCTTGATGAAGTTAGTCTTATTTGTCTTGTCTTTGGTCGGCTCCAATGTAATATTCCAGAAAGAAAGAAGCTCAAATTCTCTGGCAGGAGGTTACCAAAACAAAACTCAACTTTCAAGTGCATTCTTCCCGGAGGAGGAAGCTGCTGTTGCTGCTTCTGCATTACTAATTGTACTTTTTTCACTCATGCAATGCAAGTATAACTTCTCAATTGTTTTGTAAATTTTCATTTTAATCTGAAAGCAAATGGCTGGTTGCTTGCTCGATGGTGTTACCGTCTAGAAGCGTAGCATTTCCCTTACTTTTCCTACCAGGTCGCGTCAAGCGTTTTTAATTTATTGAAGAGAACAGAGGGACCTGAAAGTTGAAAATTTTGTACGGATGTCCATCCATAAACCTAACCACGTTGGTACAATTTAAAGTCTTCGTGGGTTCCAACTGGACTATGATGATACATTTATAACCATGTCACCTACTCAATGACCCGAATTATGATCCGACCGCGAACAGGCATGGCATTTGCCATGATTCCATTGCACGAACAGACAAACGTCAAAAGAAGCTACTAGTAACTTTCAAGTTTCAAACTCAACTTCAATTGAAATCTAGAAACTGTATCAGAAACCGCGTGGACGGAAGCCTGATTACTCACCGACTTACCCTCAAATGCGCCAAAACCCTCCAGCTGTGTCTGCTCTAGCACACCATTTATTATTTATTTAATATTCAGTACCATTTTTACCACTATAAATATGCCCGCTGATTCCCTTTTCACTGCCCTAGCTCTCATCTGTCTTAGCACCGTTTCCTTCACTCTCTTCTATCTTTATATCATTGCTCAAGTTTTGCGGCTAGTCCTCACCTGAGCAGAAAAAAAGAAAATGAAGCTTTTATTAGCAACTATCCTACTCTGCTCGCTTCTCCTCAGCTCCTCTTTCTTGGAGCCTGCCATGGCTGGATCATGTAAGATCCAGTTTCTTTTTACTAGATAGCATAATGGGTATTTTGTTTTTTCAAAAACTATTTTGTTAGTACATATTTTTTTAGCAGGAAAAATTAATGATCGGTATTAATAGAGATGGGCATGCTTATTTTGTGCAGCTTTTTGTGATGGCAAGTGTGCGGAAAGGTGCAAGAAAGCAGGAGTGCTGGACCGGTGCTTGAAGTACTGTGGAATATGCTGTGATGAGTGCAAGTGTGTGCCTTCTGGGACTTATGGGAACAAGCATGAGTGCCCTTGCTATAGGGACAAAGTTAACTCCAAGGGAAAGGCCAAGTGCCCTTAAATGTTTCAAATCAATATATGCTAGCTCTTTTTTAAACGAATAACATTAGTATGGTCAGTTGCGGATGTGTTTATATATATGATTGAAAAATAAAGAGTAATTGGGTTGGTTGTCTTTCTTGTTCTGGGCTTGTGTTGAATGTAGTTGTGATACTGAAGATGGTTTGAGAGTTGAGATAAATGGCTATTTTGATTTGCATGAAATCCGTCCTTGTTCTTTGTTATTACTGCTACTTGCTGCTCAAGTACTCGTTCCAACTCCCCCGAGTAATGTTTGTTCAGAAAAAGACGGCTAGCTTTTACTTTCTGAAAACTACCAGCAGATGCGCAACTTCTTCGAGATCTTAAAGGTTCACTTAATTTTTATTGAAAAGGTGATAGACAAGGAAAATCTCAAATATTAAGCAAAGGGCTATGTAATGATACCACTAAGTCTTGGTACTTCTGAGAGCAATTTTCTTTTTTTCTTCATTCCATTGTTGTCGCATATATTTTTCAACGAAGTACATAACTATAAAAAAAATGTCCATGCAAGAGTTTATGGGAATATAAAAAAGTGAGTAACATGCAAGAGTTTATAAGAGTACAAAAAAAGTGCATAACGAGTTTAAGAGTATGAAAAAGTGAACAATTAAGTCGAACTTAAGGGTTAATTTAATTTAAATAAATATAATTTAGATTTAATTTTTAAAAACAATTTATTTGTAAAAATAAAACTAATAAAACTAAAAGGTAAATAATTAAAATTTTAAAATAAAGTTTGGGAATTTATCAATATTTAATTTGACAATTTTATTTTTTTGTCAATTAATTTTTAAATTTTTTTGGAAATAAATTAAAATGATACTGAAATTTAATATTTTATTATTATATATATAATATTAACTACAAATTAATTATTTTCGGATATTTTTATTATCTAATTACATATTTAAATATTTTATGTAAAAAGAAAATTAAAAATAAAAAAAACTCATTAATCATTAAAGTTTGAAACATAAAATAATTAAAAAGATTCTGAATTATAAAAAAGAAGTAAAATTAATGATAAAAATAATTTAAATTTATTTATTTTTAAGAAGTAAAAACTGTCACAAAATAAAAGAAATTAATTTAGCAAAAAAAAAAACTTCATCAAATAGGGTATAATTATCCATAATTTTAACATAAGAAAATTAAATAACCATTATTAAATAAAGAGCAACAAGAAAAAACTTGAAGCTTTTTAAGATTTAAGCTCTGCCTTCAGAATTCACGCCTTTTCCTTTGTCGATTTTCTTTTTCGTGCTTTTTTTAATTTTCCTCTTTTGCATTTATCTTATTATTTATATAAGAATTTGGCCACCCAATTTATTTCTCCAAGTTGGCGAAGTAGACGCCCCATATAAGAATCACCCAGCCTTCTAGTAATGACACTTCTATCAACCTGGCCAATATGTTGCTAGGGCTACTATCGAACTAATTATAGGCTTGAGCGTCTATGAGGTAGGTCTCTTCTTAATGGAATGATATTGCCTAAGCTGCAATTTTTAATTAGTTTTCTCAAAATATGACTTTTGATACATTGATGATAGGTGGACACTACCATCTTATGTGTGTTTAGTTACGGCCTTTCAAGTAGTATTTGGTATACATCATCGATGTTTATAACATGAAATAGGGTAAAGGAATATATATCTTTAAATCTAGTTGTATTATACCCTTAGAGTATTTAGCTATATAGTCAAAGTCAAAACTTGGATCCTTGAATATGGTTTGAAGGGATCTAAGCAACCTACAATATGACTACAAGTATAATGTTAATCGAGGCGTTTGTGTGACTAATGCTTGCCTAATAGGCATGTTATTGATTCTGACCTCTAACTATAGAGGGAACTGTTGTCTGGATATTGAGTCTTTATGTCATCGTCGATAAAGACTATAACATTGGTAGTCTTTAGATAAGCCTAGCTGGTTTGGGCTTTGTCTATGTAGCATTGTAGCCCATATTGTGCTGAGATCTCGAGGAGTGCTTTGGTTGCAACTTCTTGTACCTTGGGTATATATCCCAATTGATCAAACAAGGATATAACTTTAGGGCTTCGTTATAAGGTTCTTATTATAAGATACCGTGGCTTCTCTTTTTGCTTATTAAGTTTTTCTTCTTAGATGATTATGACCAATTCTTATGTGTTTTTTTTCCTTTAGTTGTGTTGACATCCCTATTGTATTTGAGTAGGTTGACTATGGCTACTCTCTTATCCGTTTGCTGAGGGGTGGATTTAAGTCTATATCTTGAGGTTTATTTGGGATTTCTAAAGTTCCATCTTTGATCTTGTTATAGATCAACCTTTAAGGTTGCCTACAGTGTATGATGGCGTGGTTGAATGTCTCATGCATGCAGCATAAGTTAAGGCTTCTTTTCTCTTTCTCGATTAGATTCTTCATTAGATGGTAAGACTATATGAAGCCATCGAGTATCCATTAGTTTAGGAAGATACTTATGTCTTCTTTATTGAATGATATATGTTGTTCCTTGGGAGGCTATTTGTGTATATCTTAGCCTGGTTGTCCACGTACATGGCTTATGACTCTCGTTTTCTCTTTTCATTGGGCCTTCATTGCTTGCCAATGATTGCTGCTTTTATTGATAAGGTAGTCCTCTTAATAGCTTCTACTAGTTTGATGTAAGAAGTCATTCTCACATTTTTAAAGTGGGCTTTATATATTCGCTCATTGCTAAGATATAGACTTCTATGAGTTCTTTTTCTCTTTTCCACTCATAGCAGTATAAGCCCAAATCTTTGAAACATTTGACATACCCAACCGATGACTCTATATATTCTTGTTTAGTTTGGTTGAGCTGGATCATAGTGGCCCTTTCTTTACTTTAGAAGTATTTCTATAAATTTTGATGCTATCTCTTCCCAAGTGAGTGTGAATTTGATTGGCAATGAAGTATACCAATTATAGCAATCGCCTTTGAGGGATTTAAAAAATTCCCTAAGCTGTAGACTATTGTTATTGATGTTCACACTAATAAAGTTAATAAACCTTCCAATATGTTTCTTAGGGTTCCTTGTTTCACCATCAAACAGAGAGAATGATGGCATGTCATAATCATTATGGTATGATATGTCTAAGATTTCAGCGGGGTATGGTGGAAAGGAATATACTTTATATCTTTAATGTGTTGGTTATAACCTATCTGGCTAATCATGGCTAGAACGTTAGATTGAGTGAGGGCTTCTGCCTTGTCCTCTGAAATATTGTGGTTAGTAGAGGCCATAGAGTATGCTTCTCAAGAGTTCCCTGATCAGTGTTCAGATTGATTGCTACAGTTACTTTATTGTTTTTGGTCGAATTAATGGCCTTAAGTAATTCCTTCTAATTTTGTTGTAAAGTTCCTGCATAGTGTCTTTGAACAGTAGGGCTACAGTCTTTAGATGACATCCATAACTTGTTCATTTCCTTAGGTGATAGTGTTTCTTTGGTTTTTACCATTTCTCTTGATATTTTGCCATCACAAGATTCTAGTCAAAATCTCTAGTAAAGTCACCAAAATATTTGGAGGGAGATTGTGAAGTGGTAGAATGTTATTGGTTGTAGTAATTTGCACTCATGTGACAAGCTATAAGGGCGGTACGGCTTGGGATTAAAATGTTAGATCTCGGCCTCTTCACCCCTATGTGATTTTGGGAGTAAGATCCATCAAACTGTTGAAGAGCTTATGTAGTCTAAGAAGTTAATTTTGCGAATTTATTGAGGACAATCTAAAAACAAAAGTTTGAAGTAGAAAAATTTATTCACCAACTATAAAAGGTGTTAGAGCTAGGTTTATATAGAAACACGTGATAATGTAACAAGCTTAAAAAGTATGATGAGAGACGCTATGAAACCTATATAATGTTGTAACATGTGATGCAAGTAGGATTTATGTGACAAAAATCCTAGTTTGTAAAGACTAGGAGGAACACGTCATTAGAACCTAGTATTTGATATCTTGAGACCTGTCAATGAAGTGAATGAGTTACGAGACAATATATAACAATGGTAATGAGCACGTTCATGTACGAAGAATATAGAAAAAAAGAATGGCAATGGTATCGTGTACCTTAACGTATAACAACTTTTAATGTTAGCAAAAAGTTATCAACAAGAGCCGAAAAAAAGTCATTTTCAGGTAATTTATAAAGGATATTTATAGTACTGTAGTTTATACTAGGGTTAGACTTCTTATTTAACTATTTTTAAAAAAAAAAAGTTATTTAATGAATTTTTACTTTTAAAAAAAATAAATAAATTTTGATAAATAAAAGTGGAAAAAGTATTATATTATTTCAAATAAAACTTTAACATACTTATTAAAGATTATTTAAAATAATAAAATAATTATATTTTATTTTAAAAAGGGGTTAAAAGGTCAAATAATATCTTGTTGAGACTATGTTTCTCTAATAGTTTAGTAACGCAACCTTTCTTTTATTTTGGATTAGATACTCACTGGTGAGCTTTAGTTTAGATATTTTTAAAACAATAATTTGTCCTCGTATTAAACAAAGAGCAAATTGTTTCTTTAAAAATATCTGCAAAAAACAAAGTCCAAGCCCACACACGTGTCTAAGTATGTATAATAACTTAATAAGGTAAGACAAATGTACTTAAGCTACTTTTTGGGGCACTAATCTTGAGTTATGGTTTGGTAGATATATGATTACACTAAATATGGTTAAAGTAAGTGGATCCTTAGAATAAAGTCAATTTGGGAGTATTTAGTCCAAAATAAAGGTAAGTTCATGTTACTAAATTAATAGAGAAATACAATTTTAATAAAATACTATTTAACCATTTTACTCCTAACTAAAATAAAAATTGTTAACTTCTTTATATAAATTGGCATCTAATAAGTATTTTAATATTTTATTTATAATAAATTAGTATTTTATTATTTTTATTTACTAAATTTGTTTTTTTTTGTGAGGATAAAAATTCATTAAATAAACTATATTGAAGAAGGAAAAAAAGTTAAATAAAAAGTTTTAACCTAATGTAATACCTCAACACTATAAAATCCCTTATTTTTACATGAAATTACTATAACCAATGATATTATGCCATATCATAATTTAGAATTAAGGCACGGAGATCAATAGAAAGGTTAAGAAAGGTTAGAGTTAGTGCGACAAAATTGTTTCAAGGGCTTTAGAGTTGGCATGCTTTTATATTGGTCATGAAAAGATGTGAGGAGGGACATTAATTATATAAAAAAAGTAATCAATAATACACTCCTACGTAATTAAAATAAGAATGTTAATAATATTGGATTGGTTCGGTTTATGTCGAGTTGATGACACCCAAACCGAAAACCAAACTATAGCAATTGATTTGGCTTAGATGAATTCACCAGCTGAACCGATTCAAATCATCAATTGAAGTGGTTCGGTTAAAATTTGCCCATCCTAAGTTAGACTACTAAAAAGTTAAAAATGAACCAACTCAACTAACTAAATAATATCCAATCGCTTAAAAATTTAACTAAAAATTGAAAAAAAAAGGTAAATACAAGAGGGCTATGGGTTTTAAAAAACAATTAAGAGAGTGATGAGTAAATAGCTCAAAATCTACATATGGGGGATCCGACTAATAAAAAACTAAAAATGAACCAACTTTAAAACAAACAAAAAATGAAAATGAACCAATTTAACTAACAAAAATATATCCAATCACTTAAAAATCTAACAAAAAAATTGGAAAAAAAAGGTAATTACGAGGAGGATATGGAATTTAAAAAAAAAAGTTAATTACAAGAGATTATGAAATTAAGAAAAAAAGGTAACTACAAGGGGAGTTATAGGATATTAAAAAAAGCAAGAGAATAATTAACTCAAAATTTATTTATGGAGAACTTACTATTTACATAACAGTATAACAAATTAGAGTTTAAAATCACATAATAATTTTTATGACAAATTAAACTTTAAAAGATAAGATTTTAAAAGTTTACATATAGATAAAAATTTAAATCTATTTTAATATTATTTGTTACAGGTGAAACACTTATTATTAATATAAAAAATTAATATGTTAATTAATATTACTTTCATACTCTTATGAACTCAGAACTCACTTAATTTCACGTAACAGTAGGTTAGACTAATACAAAATTGAAAAATGAATCAACTCAAGTAACTAAAACATGTTCAACCACTTAAAATCTAACTAAAAATTTTTTTTAAAAAAAAAGAAAAAGGTAGAAAGAATAATGAGCAATTAGCACAAATATTAGAGGGAACTATCATTTAACCCAAAATTATATTATGTAACTTGTTATATTTCTTTAACACAACTAATAATAATTATTTCAAAAGCTACAATAATACTAAACTAACTTTAACTGTTGCTGAAATATCGAGGAACAAGAGCTCAAATGAAATTGACTACGGGTTGACTGAAATTCCTTTAGAGGCTTTTAGGTAATTAATCATTTCTCAATCATGGGTTTTACTTTTATGTGATTAACCAATGCAATTGATCATTTGAGTCTAGGGGCCGGCCTCATTGAAATCCCTCTATTGTGTTTTTAAATTGAAATATTTTTTTGAATTGATTGTTATTTAAATATTAATTTTTATTTTGATCAAAAATCAAATATTTTAAATTATATTAATTAAATATACGTTATGTTTACTATTTTACAATTATTACAATTTTAATAATTTTTATTGTTATTTAATTTTTTTATTTAATTTTATATAAATTATTGAAGAATATAAAATTTTAAATAATTTAAATTTAAATTAATTATAAAAAGATTGTAAATTTATAATAATAATTAAAAATAATAACAATAAAAATTAGAAAAAATACAAAATAGTCTCTGGGCGCGCGCCTAGCGGGCAAATGATCGCTGGGCGAGCGCCCAATGAGTAAATGGTGGCTGGATGCATGCCCAGCGACCATTTTATCTATATTGTTAAAAAATAAATTTAAAAATAAAATAAATAATTATATGTTAAATATTTTTTATATTTTTTTATTTTATTTAAATATATAAACCATCGTAATTTTATTATTGTTCTTTTATTACCCCTGACAATATCATCTCTCGTTTTATTCGATTCTTAGATCTGGTGCGTTCTCAAAACTCACATATCTACTCTCAAAACTCATATCTCTCGATTCATCTTTACGCGAAGATCAAAGATTCAGAGAAGAAAAATAGCTGAAGTTTAAAACAAGTAAGATTTTGTTTATTTTAATTTAATTAATAGTATTATTTATATTTATTAAAATAAATAATTAAAGTGTTTGAATATATATCTGTTATGATTAAGTTGTAGTTTATGATTGAGTTGTGGTTGCGCCATATATAATTGTTGCTGGTGATTGATTGGTATGCGTCTGCGCGTGACTGCTCCTGCGCACCACAACGTTATAACACTACCACCAAATAGCTCTCATTTATTTTTCTGAAATTGCATATTATATTTATTTTATATATTTAAAATAAAATATATTTTATATATAGTTATATCTTCAATTATATTTTTTTAATTTAATTAATATAAAATTAAATTAAAATTATGTTATATATTTTTTTTTAGGTATGTCACAAATTTCAACAATTATATGTTTTTGGGGGAGATGGGAGAGTTGTAGCTATGGTTTTGAAAGATACATTGGATATCAAAATATGCATATGGTTGTTTAGAAAAATATTAGATACAAAGCGTTGTTGAGAAGAATTTATCATCTTTTGAGAGTTAATCAGGTGCATTCTAAAATAACTTTGAAGTTTGAGGTTCCTTCAAGTACTATAAAGTTCAGACCCATTCCACTTGATAATGACGATGATGCAATATTGTGGTTGAGTTTACAGAATAATATGACTACACCGCTTTGTGTAATAGTAGATGCTCGAGGACCTGAAAGTAATGCAGAAATATCAATGGAGCAAAAAGAAGGCTATGCTAAGCAATTCTCATCGACAACTTGTGTATATTCTAAATTCTCCAGAGGATTATCATTATTCTCCTTCGATTCTCAACGAACAATAAGGCTACACATATAACCATGGTCAGATATATAGAGATGTTGGCGTTGATATTGATGAAAATGATGATCATGGTTACGAGGTTGATAATGATTGTAGAAATGATTATGATGATGATTATGAAGAGAATGAGGATGTAAATGGTGATGCTGGTGATGATGATGATGAGGAGGATGATGAGGGTGATAATGATGATGATGATGAGGGTTATGGTAGAGAAGAAAAGGTTAAGGTAGAAAATTCATTTCAGTTTCAGCCTGAAATACTACCATTTGACTTGAATGTATCGGAAAAAATTTATTGTAATGGGATTGGTGATATATTTGTAGGAAAATTATATAACAACAAAGATGAAATTCATGAAGCTATAAGTATGGTTGCACTGAAGGAAAAATGGAGCTTTAGAGTTTACAAATCCATCAAAGATCGTTTCGAGTTGAAATGCGATGATGACAGCTGCAAGTGGAGATTACGAGCAGTGTCAACAGAAGAGCGACATTTTTTTATTGTTAGGCGAGTAGATACAGGGCACACTTGTGTTTTGAGTCAATTAAGGGATGGTCACTGGTAAGCCAAGAGTCGAATTGTTGCTAAAGTAATAAAAATAAGTTTACATCGGTCAATAGAAACTATAGGCCAAAAGACATTCAAGCAGACATACGTAAACAAGATGCGACAAATGAGACCTGACGTAACAAAGTATTTGGAGGAAGATGTTGGTACGGTGAGATGGGCACGATTATCTGGTGCTTTCAGAAGGTATGACATTATGACTACTAATATCGCTAAGAGCATTAATGCAGTTGCAAAAGAAGCAAGAAAGCTTCTGGTGACTAATTTGGTGGAGTAGATGTGGGAGCTAACGCAATTGTGATTTTACCATAGACGATTGGCATCACAAAATATGACCAATGTCTTGACGAACTGGGCGCATCATAAAGTCATGAAACATAATGATAAGGTAAGTTGAATGACTATTTCTCCTGTTGATGATTTACGATTTATAGTTATGGATGGTGGAGTAAACTGGATTGTAGACATTGGCGAATGAACATGCAACTGTCGAAAGTTTGATTATCGACAACTGCTTTGTTCCCATGCACTCGCCTCATGCAGATACATCAGATTATCACACGAGAGTCTTTGTTCAACTTATTACACATCTGAGACTTTATTCCGTGCCTATAGCAAGCCAATACTTTCGGTTGGTCAAGTGTCAGATTGGATAGTCCCAGAGTATTTGAAAAATATGGACATTCAACCTTCGATAACACGTCGTCAGTCAGGCAGACGTCGGATGAATCGGATTCCATCTCATGGAGAGGAATCATCAAAGAATATATGTAGTCGTTGTAGACAACATGGACAAAATTGACAAACGTGTCAAAACTCTGTACCTTTACAGAGCAGGTAATGTATATTCATTACATTTCCCTTATTGATATTTAATTATGTATAATATAAGGCTAATATTTAAATATTTTTTTATTTCAGACGGATCTGAAAAAATAAGAGAAAGAGTTATACCATGAGGCTTAATTATGTATGAGAATCGAGTTTCGTCACTTCTGTAATTCACTTATTTTGTAATGCACTTATTTTGTAATTAACTTATTTTGTAATGCACTTATTTTGTAACGCACTTATTTTGTAATGCACTTATTTTGTAACGTACTTATTTTGTAATTCACTTAATTTATAATTCACTTAATTTTGTAATTTACTTATTTTGTAATGCACTTGTACTGTGTATTACATATTTATTTTATTTTAATGCACTTGTCTTTAGTATTAATGTTGATAATTTTCACAAATTTTTTGACAAAATCTCCTCTATAATATAGACAATCCCAAACCTGTCATATTGAATAAACATACTTCTATTAAACTGCAAAATCACTTTCGCATACATACACCTAAATCAACGCCCACAAACAATTATGCACCCAAATCAATGCATATTGATTAAATCACACTTTTATCAAACTGTAAAAATACTTCCGCATACATACTCCCAAAACAATTATGGTATATCAATTATACACCTAAATAAATGCATGTAAATAAATTATAGTGCTAAATATCTATGAAGTTGTAGTCCACAAATCAACGACCATCTTCTGTCTATAAAAGGTACCAATGTCAGGGAACGAGTCAAATGACTGACCTAACATAAGATATTCAATATACATACAGGTGAAGACGCCACAGTCCCCGGTCTTGACCTTTTGTTGCGGCACATTCTCCCGGATACGAGTCATCGACCAAGGGAACAATTTGAATTTTCTATGCCCCTCAAACTATAAAATCTATACATTTGAAGGTACAAAGGCATTGCAACACACAGAGGCTTTATAAATTTCATGATGGACTCTTCTGAATAGCCATTCACGCTGGAATCATAAAAAACGATTGCAAACTGAGTAAGGTCGAGTTGCGCTACAATCCAATGTTCTTGATTCATATTCAGAGGAATATATACCTACAAAAATAATTATGGTATTATTTTTAACTTAATGTTGTTACATGCACAGTAAAAAGTCATTATTATTCTTAAAAAAAATACCTTATTGACTAATGCCCACGATTTAGCGTCAAGTAACTCGGTCTTTGTTCTGAGTGCATAAGCCAACAATATTTGAACCCAGTTGTTGTTGTCTGGAGGATTGGCAGTGAAGGACAATTTTCACATTTGTCGAATGTACTCTTAAACACAAATAAAAGATACTCGTTAAAGTCGATAATAGTTAAAGTCAATAATATTATATGCACAATAAACGGGTAAGATAATAACTTACGTAGAAATATGCATTTGCAGTTGTACAATCCTGTAAGTACATGTCAGAAAATGTTCTTTGACGCAAACGCAAAACCTTCAAATATTCATTTATATGCTGCAAAATACACAGAATATGTATAACTTTTGATATTATTAGACAAATCACAAAACAAAAAAAGTTAAAATAATTCCTCACCGAATCGTCAAGCTAATTTTGTAGTATCTCATTAAATCATGTATTGTTCGGATCGAGTCCGTGCAAATGAACCCGTTGTGTTGGGTCATTATTTTGTATCCAATCCAGAAGCTCAGTATATTTACTCTGATAAATAGGAATCAACTGCCCGTTTATGTCAATAGTAGGTCATACTTGCAATTTCACAAGTTTCTTCTTCGCAGGCTGTTTTAACGGATTTGTATATGGGCTGACTTGGGCTACTGCCTTCTTGCGAAGGCGCCCATACCTACTTATTTTTCACCAAATGGAGCAGGTATAATTTTTAAGCTTGTAGGGCTATCAGCAATAGGAGCAAATGACTGATGCTGAGACTTGCTGGCAGGAGCAAATGTATGAAAGTCAGCAGCCATGAATTCGGCACCCTACAAAACCAAACAATACCGGTTAATGTATTGACTTGTTAAACTTTGTATCCAATATATTTTAGGTTTAAAACGTACCATACTCTGCCCTACATCTTCGGAGATATTGACTGGTTTAAGCTGTTGCATCAAGAGAGATATTTGATGCAAGATATTTTTTTTAACTTTATCAATCTTGACTGAAAGCTCTGCGTTACCCTTATCAATCCTGATAAATATCGTTTCTTTAAGATCATCTATCTTCTTCTCCAGGATTTCATATTGTGATGTTGACGTGCCAGATTGAAACTATACATAAGTTATTATAATCAATTTTCACAAGTTAATACTAACGAGTAACAAAAGCATCAGATAATTCAAGAAAAAAATATTAAATTATTATACCATTGATTCAGTTGCTGGCTGGGCTTGAAATTCGTCGAAATACTGCAGATTATCGGTGAATTGGGTGTCAGGGATATCAACTGTCTCTAACTTAAAACTCCATCCCCCTGTTCTCGATGGAATGTAAAAGTTTACCGCCGCGCGATAGTCCGCAGTATTCTCATGTTTGCGGGGTACCAAATTCCTATGAACCTCCAAAACCTTTATAATATTTTAGATTTATTAATCATTATTAGAAAATATAACACAAATTATAAGGAAGTTATATATATTTTTTGTTGAACATAAACCCCAATACCATCGAAGAGGACATCTACGACGTTTTTGTATAATGGAGTGCTCGTGCTAGACCAATTTAGAATATGAGAAAAATAATCTCCATTCCTATTGGCAAACAACTCCCCACACCTCGAAATCGCCTCGTAGATCCACACTTGAGATGATAATAAATTTAAATTATAATGCCAACAAAATAAATTTTTCTCTATCATAATATTATAATGAATCAAAAAAAATAGAATTACTTACCAAGAATGCGTGATAAAATGAGTATAAGTTGTATGATTCTATATCCTCAGCGCCTGTTTTTTTTACCTTCGCCAACGTTTTAATTGGAGTCGTGCATAAACTATTGTAGAGTACATTCCATGCGATCGTGCCCCAAGGATAGACATTAAACTCATCTAAATTATCTACCAGACGAAATACAAAATATTGTATGATTCTATTTCGATCACATGGCATTATCAATTTATGAAATACATAAAATAGACACATTTTTACTGCATCTACATCATCGTCAAATGTAACGTTGCCCATCTACATCATCGTCAAATGTAACGTTGCCCATCTACATCATCGTCAAATGTAACGTTGCCGAACCACTGATCCAAATCCTTGTAAGTCAACTGACTTCTATCCGAAAAATATTTATGACAAAGTCTATCACCTAACCCACTTACTACAGGATAATCTAACATCCTCAAACCAATAATCAAATAAAAATATTGACGAGAAAATCTAATACGTCTTTTACCTATATAGAACCATAATTTTTCATATAAATTTTGGTATGCACACGTCTTAATAAAACCTCATGGGCTAAAATACCTGAGAATGGAATATTTGATACATCCAATAAATTATCAAAACATGTAGTTCTAAATATTTTTACCTGCCTCGAAGTCAATTTATTTTTTATATTTCGTATAACCCATAACTTCGAGTACGTATGTACGTTTGCTCGGTAGAAATTTTTTTCGGCAATTACATATTCTTTCGTGACATTCTCCTTCTTGAAAAAATTAAAAAAATTATTAATATTAACAAAAAAATAATCAACATAACATATAATCAAAATTTAATTTAATTATAACTAACAACCTAGACTATTTACATGATTATTAACTAAATTAAATTATTAAATTAAATAATTATAAATAAACATAAACAATATAAATTAATTAAAAAAATTTAAAAAATAGGAATTTTTGGGGTAAGATGCAGCGACGTGTGCGTCTACGCACTGCTGAGGGCAGTGCGTAGACGCACGCGCCACCGCATCTTATCCCAAAAAATATGCCGGATACAATCTACGCACATTTTAACTTTCTACCGTTTAAATTTACACATTTCTACATATTTTTAATTAATATAAATTATAATACTCAAAAATAAAAAAAAATTTATAAATACATACCAACTTTGTTCCGCTGCCATGAGAGAGAGAGAGAGGGGACCGCCATGAGAGGTGAAGCACCACGCCGTGAGAGAGAGAGTGACCGTGAGAAAATTTTGAAAAAGTGAAAAGGTAAAAGTAATAGGAAAGTGTCGGTAGAGAGAAGAAAAATAAGAAAAAATGAAGAATTTTTTTTTTAATTTAATATAAAAGGATAAAATAGAAAAAAATATATAATTGGTTAATAATGCATAAGTTATTTTAACTCGGTCAAAATAATTTATGCATTTAAAAATACGGCCAAATTGGCCAATTTTCCTTTTCCCTTCAAATATTAGATGTCTAGTGGCTTGAATGAAAATTAACCTTCTTCCTAAGGGCTTCTATGTAATAAATCTTTGCTGAAAATAATATGTATCTACGTATTGAACAGTATAAGAGATTATGTAAATCTTAAAACAAGAAAGTAGAGACTGGAATTCGTAAAAAGAAAGAACTTAAAACAAGAAGCATGAGAATTGACTTTGATACAAAACTCAAAACCTACCACAACCTGTTAGAATCAAAAAGCTATTATATTAGATAAACCACTAGATCCAAATTCGAAAACTTAAAAAATTGGTAAGGTTCACATTAATATCAAAGAGGAGTCTTAATAATGTAATTAATGTCCCAGAGCAGTAAAACCACATAAAATTCCTGAAACTAAGTTACTAGAGAACTACACATGACTTATGATATAACCACTAACAATACGGATCCTTGTGATATTACAACTAACAAAACGGGATAACCACAGAACATACAACTCAATGTTTAATGGTGCACAAATACTAACAAACACGCCATTGCAGAACATATTCTCGTGCATACTAACACTCCCTAACTAACGAAAACTACTAATTGATAAAGAGTCGTCACTGGTGCCCAGCAGCAACCATTTGGAAGTTCCTGGTAATGGGAAATGGTACATGGGACAAGACCAAAAGCTTCAAGCACGCGGTTGTAAGATACTGCTACAATCATAAGTGCTTGTGTATGCGGTTCTTGTTTCCTCTGATTGTTGCCAGCACCCTTTTACCGTAAATATGGCTTTGGAGAAACGGAGAATTCTTCTCAACGAGATGATAAAGACTCTGCCGAATTGGTCGATCCTGCTTTGTCAGACAAAAAGAAACGGAATGAAAAATAAGAGGTCAGAGCTTCATGAATTGGGTTTTCACCACTTTAATACTAGAATTCGAGTTTTTAATACTATATTTCAATTATGGTATCAATTGTATTCAAGTTTTTCAGGTTAGAGTTTCAATTCTTGTGCTGGAGTTTCCGAACTTTTCATACTAAATTTCAAACTTTTGAGTTAAAAGTTTTCAAGTCTGTAACCTTACAAAGGGTTTAATAGCCGGACCTTTTTCATTAAAATTAAGGGTTGGTGTTGTATTTTGATGTTGTGACTTCAAATTCATAACAATTGTGGACTGGAAAATACTCAAGAGAGTTTTTGACAAATACAAACCATTGTGCTTCCAAAATAAGGTAGAAGCATAACAAACCAAAGAACAATACCAAACAGACCTTAAGAAAACGCAAAGGCATGGAACGGGTAAGCTAACCTCAGATATCATCCAGGCTGACTGAATAACATAGTTCCCATAAGGATGAAGCATAAGTTCCAAAACTTCTGGATGCTGGATAATCTCGTTTATGATGCCCGCGGATTGCTCCTCGGATGAATCTTTCAAGCATTTCTCCACCACATTGCTGCTACTTTTTCCCTGGGCTAGAGTGTAAAAATTCCCTGCAAGCTGCGAGATTATATCACCCGTAACTTGAGGTATCTTCAATCCCAATATATACTGCACAACATAGTTCCTGAAACAAACAAAACAAAAGAAGAAAAAGAAATATATATATATATATACACACACACACACACACAATTTTACGTTGTGAAAATGATAATTGATCTATTATGACAATGGAATAGAGGGAGATGAAAGTGTACCCATAAGAATGCTCAGATAGAAAAAGTGAACTGGCTACAATATCAGCTATAAGGCGTCCCTTTTGTTCTTCGTTTGCATGAACAATGCAGTGTTGCAATAGACAACACCCGCTCTTGTCTGTTGCCAAATTAAGACAATTCTCAGCTACTTCTTCCACAATATCCTACAGTGAAAAAATTTAGATGAGTTATAAATTGGGGTCTTCACCTAATAAATGCTACCCGAGTTCTATCAATAATTTTATCTGTAAATGCTATACAGTTGAACTGTTGAATAGCATAGATCATCAGAAAGTCTTATACATTTTGAACCAAGATCTCCTTTGATTTGAACTTGCTTTCAAACTTTTTATGACAGTTAAAAATTCTATAAGAAAATGGATCTTCGGCACTATTAATAGATATGATATGTTATGAAATCTTTGAAAATTGAGGTAAAAATTAATCAAGGTCAAATAATTTCACGAGTGATGGCAAAACTACCTATGTAATACTTTTCTAGCAATAACACTTTTTAATGGTTTCTCTTATACAATAAATATAATAAATATATATAGTTCATACCGCGGAGAATATTTGTTTTATTCATGAACATTCAGTGGCGAATCTTCCAGAAACTCAACACGAAGATTCCTACATTTTTCAAACATACCATTCACCAACTTAACTTAAAAACAAGCATAAAAGCCCATCAAAATCATTCAAATAAAAGTCAAGATCATTTGAAAAACTATTACAAGGAAGAAATATGGCACGTCAAAGTATACTTGCTGCAATTGTAAAACAATATCTCCTCTGAGTCTCAACCAAACTTTACGAGATATGTAATCGAATAACTCATGTTTTAATTTCTGATAAAAACAACAGCTAGAAATTAGTCACCTAGGAATACCTATTAGTGCATTTGTTACCTACCCGAGTGTATTCAGACGAAATTTTTTGCAAGCATCGCTGAATAACGTGACAGCCATGCACGCTCTTGCTCAAGGTTACAGTGAAGTTCTTCAGAGCCGAAACAAGTAAGGATTTTTGCTCTGGAGTTAAGGGTTGTCTATGAGGGTACTCGCTAGCATCCAGCAATTTCTGCATAACACGAGATCTATCGAGAGGAAAAACAAAAGGTTATTAATGAAGAATATATATATATATATATATATATATAACACTACAAAATCACAATTCTATCAAACGACAAGCTCAAGGTGATACCCATTTAAATCTTCACATATCCTAGAGAACCTATGTTGAGAATTGACAAGTGAGCGAATGAGTTTTGTCATTTGTTCTTCGTTCAACACTCCAATAAGTTTCTGAATAAGATAATTAGCAAACTGATGGACCATTAACTCATGCAACTCATCTTTCACCTCCGGAAGAATCATCTCAATATCTCTTGGGTTTCTCTCATCAACCTTCTTTTGCAAGAAACGACACCCGTGTTGATCTTTTGCCACCGAACAAATCCGGCCTCTCAGTTCCTCCATTGAGGAGAAACTTAAACATTGTGGTGGCCTAGCATCAAGATTGTTAAACCTAGACGACAGTGGGGCACTTGCATTAATAGATTGATTAATGTATGACCCAAAGTCGAATCTAGTTTCATTAATAAGATTGGAATTAGGCCTAGCTGATGAACTTCCATGAACTGGTTCAATTCTGGGGTGACTCCGGGACCGCAAAGGGCAAACATTTCTAACAGCCGCAGCTTGATTTGTTAATGGAGATAAATTTTTCCAGTATTGATGATTATTAGCAAAAGCAGTGGGATTAGGTCGGAGCAGACCAAGATCCTTGAAGCCCTGATCATTAACATTGAACTGATCACCATGTCTTGAATATCTCCTCGGTGGAGATTCTATGTTCAGCCTCGCCAAATGACTTTGCAAATCATTGGTTTCCTGATTTTGGAACGGGTAAGATGAAGGTGAAGAATGCGAGAACGAATAGTTACCAGGAAACTGGTACTGACGAGAAGGGGCCGATTCATTGAGTCGACTCAAGCTGTTCTCAAAGCTTTGCAAGTCAATAAAACCAGGGTTAGCGATTGGGCGTTCATATGGATACATGGGATAAAAGAGATCACTAGGTTGGTTTTGCGTTGACGGGTTTTGCAGAATAGGGTTTTGAAGGAAGTAGTTTTGCGGAGTAGGGTTTTGGTTAAAAGGGCATCTGAATGATAGATTTTCAGGGTGGTTTTCTGAGACAGGAATTCGGTTTTTGGTTTGTGAAAAATGGGTTTGTGAAGTAGGGTTTAGAGAAAAGTAGTTTTGTGAAGGATGGTTTAAAGAAAAGTGGTTTTGTGAATCGGGGTTCTGAAAATAGTTGTTTTCCGTGGAGGGATTTCGATGAGTAAAGTGGTTTTTCTGTGAAGAAGCCATGTCAGGGAGGTGGTTTTCCGGCGGCTGAGGAAATGGAGCTCGAGCGTTTGTTGCCGGAAACCAGCATTGAAGATTATCTCCACCGTCACCGGCTCTCCCCTCCATGACCAGGAAATTAAAAAGAGTGAAAGACAGTTGAAATACTTTTAAGGCAAGTCTAAGTGTAGGGTTTTAATAATAATTTATGGGGTTGTGAAGAAATCAAAATCTATGAGATTAAACTTTTCATAAAAACAAAAAAAAAAGTCTGCCAGAGTTTTGTGGCAGGGGTTTTAGAAGAGTTGACCAATTGAAACTCTTATTTCTCTTATAGAAAGATCATACTTTATGGACTAGGAAGAGAATATAGAGTGGAGAGAAATACTGAAGCAGTGGTACAGTTTATATGAAATAAGGAAAGTGCATGAGAAAGATGCATTAACAGAGAGATTTTCGGTGTCTTAAGAGAGAAATAACTCTTTTAATCAAAGATGAAAGTCACCAAGGATTATTATTATTATTATTTTAAAATCATTTAAAATGTTTAACCCTTGTTATGATGTGCATAACAATTACATAACCCTCAATCTAATCCCAATTCAGCATGGATGTAGATAATACTGAAAACAATTTCATTATGTTTCAGAATCCTGTTGGCTAGAATTTACAATGTCTTTGCTCTGTGTGTGAACCACGATCTCGATGAATGTTACATGCAAAAGGCCTTCTAATATACCTAAACTTACTTCTGAGGTCTTTCGAAGTGAAATTCCTAATTATCCAGTGCCTTTTACTTTTATTACTTTTTTCTTCTTCTTCTTCTTATTATTATTATTCTGATACATGGGAGGGGGGAAATTGAACTTAGCACTTAAAAATGTACTGCAAACCCTTAAACCACCGGACAGTGTTTTTTTTTTGTTCTTCTTATTATTTAATAAGTATTGTTCTATTTAAAAGTGACTGGTTACTTCTTAAAAAAGAATATTGGTACAATTGAAAAATCAAAAGAAAAAAATGGTAAACATATAAAATTATATGAGATAATTAGCAAATTTCCTGTCTTCTGAATCATATTTTAATATGTGAAAATGTAATCAAAGGTAGCGTTTGTTTGGTCAATTTTCTGTCTTTTGAATTATATCTTAATATGTGAAAATATATTTTAAGATAGCGTTTGTTTTTTTTTTTGACTAAATATTGAATAGAGTTAAATATGTAATGAAGAAAAAGATCATTAAGTGATTAGTTGCAAGAGTTATTTATCTTATTTTTGATAGCTCATGAGTAAGTTTAGTGTAATGTGTATCAATGAAAGGAGGAATCACTGTGGTAGCAAATGAGAATAATGATCTACTCTTTATTATAAATATCACTAGTTGGAAGATATGCATAAACTATCGGATGCTAAATAAAGCCATTTGCAAGAACTATTTTTCCTTACCTTCATCGACCAAATATTGGATAGATTAGCCGGACATGAGTATTATTATTTTTTGGATGGATACTCCGGCTATAATCAGATTATAATTGCTTCGAAAGATCAAGAAAAGACTACGTTCACATGCTTATATGATACATTTGTCTTCCAGCGGATGCCATTCGGCTTATACAATGCTCCAATTACTTTTTAGCGTTGTATGATGGCTATATTTTCAGACATTATAAAACATTTTATGGAGGTATTTATGGACGATTTTTTCATTTTTGGAGATTTATTTGATCTATGCCTTGATAATCTAGCATTTGTGCTTAAGAGATGTGAAGATAGCAACTTGGTGCTTAACTGAGAGAAATGTCATTTTATGGTCAAAGAATGTATAGTCTTAGGTCAATGTTATTTCACTTAAAAATGTATGGATAAATCGAATAGGTGAATGGATAAATCGAATAGGTGAATGCACTTTTGGAGCTGTACTTGCGACACTTTGTAAGCGCAAATCAATAAGATTAGGTTAAGCTACTCTATGTGACTTAATTTTTATACAATTTGCAATGGAATAAGTCGATAAACCGAAGCCCATTCGAGTTAGCTACCGATTAGCAACCTTTTACACCACACATACTTATATCTAGCAATACAAGGAGAAGCCCCGTAGTGTATAAAGCTACAAAGTCTTGGCATGAGCAATCATACATAACACAGGTGTATCTCAATAAGGTGATGAAGTGAATGAAAAAGTGGGCCAATGACAAGAGGATGCGTGTTGAGTTCAATATAGGAGACTTAGTGATGGTGAAGCTATTTCTAACATAGCATAAGTCTATATGCCCACTTTACAAGGATTTTATTTGTAAGTATGAGAGGTTATTTCCTATTACCACGAGAGTTAGCAATGTCTTGTATAAGGTGGAGTTACCTTTGAGACTACGGCTACATCTAGTGTTCCACGTAAGTTGTTTGAAGCCATATCTTGAAGATGCATAAGACATAGAGTGTGGGCCACAAACCCGAGTACCTTTAGGAGTTTCCACATCTTATGATAAGGACGTAAAATTTACCCTTGATGTAAGGATGATATGGAAGAATACCTACCCTTTATGTCATGAGTACTTTGTCAAGTAGAAATAATTGCTTGATAATAAAACAAATTGAAAACTCGAGAATGCATTGTGGTTTTGAAAACAAAATGCGCGAGTTCTAGTAAAGAGGCGATGAGGGTGTCGCGTAAATTTAGTGAGAGAGAATGTCACACCCCAAGTGTTTTTTCAAGTATTACCTCAAATACCCGTAACAAAGCCTCCTAAAGGCTACTTAGACCCTTACAACTACATAGACAAGAGTTTCTAAAAGGCCTATTGACTTGGATAGAGATACATGCTAAACCCATTACTTGTAAGTTATGTAAATTCTATTTTAGGATAAGAATATTCTTTGATAATATTTTTTCATCATTATTGTATACCGTTAGATCGTTGTATAATTTTATAAATGACAGCTATTGATTGTATAAAACTAGTATTACAAATAAATAAGGTTTTCAATTGTACTAAACTATTTCAACTTGTGTATCTTTCTTTAGTTATGTAAGAACATTTTTTGTGTATCTTTCTTTAACTATGTAAGAACATTTTCTCAAATAACTTATGTGCGTATATTTTTATTCTCTCTTTATTTAATTTTTTAAATTATTTGATATTCAAAATGTCTAAAACCGCACAATTTTAAAAAAATTTGTGACACTGGCCTGCCGTTTGTTTCCTTAACCTGTATGGAAAGGACTTGGGCAAGTGCGACGACAGAGGTAAAGATTCACTTCAAGACCCAACACACGATCCATAGCACTAAAATTTGCCAACGAGTGTATTAACAATAAAAACTATTACTCGAGACAGCAAGGCTCTTACATTTACTTTTTAAATGTTTTTTCATGCATGCTTGAAGGACAGAAATTTCTGGACCTTTTGTTTGCTCAAGTTACCATCTTTACCGATCTTCTTATATATATGTATAGTTCAATGTATAACTTGCGTTGAGGCAGGATTCAGCTTTCGCATTCTCGCAAAAACATTTGCCAAGAATTTTTATTAACTGTTACAATATTAAACAGAGACCGCACATAAAAGTGGAGAAAGGTGTAACTTAAGCATTTACAGCAAATACGTCGCACATTAACTAAATTTCAAGAAACTGAAAATTGTTTAACTCACCCGGACCCCAGCGTGCGGCTCACGAGTTCATTACCAATTGTTGTTATTATTAGGTCTGCTGAAGTTCATCTGACAACGACGAAGCAACCACAATAAAGAAAACCTTTTTTATAAGAAAAACGTCGGGGAAAAGGTAGTCAGGAAAGCAAGGAAAAACAACAATGCGGTTATATACCCACTACAAACAAAAGAAATGTATCCTTCTATACGCTAACATACTCTCCATCCCCAAGCGCTTACGCGGCAAAGACTTTTCCATGACGTCTTCTTGTTGGAATGAAAACTTAGTATGCAACAATAAACAAGTATATGTACAGGTGGAAGCATTTGTAACAGAGAGCAACTCATGCAACTTGCTCATCACCATGCACATCATTTTCAGCAATACTTGTCAAAGATAGAAGTTCCATCAGCTCCATTCGATACTCTAGGCCTCTGAGATAGTGTCCTAATAGCATGCACCTGACATGGGAATATAGAAGGTAGTTATTGTCTAAATCCCAATGACGCCAGACTCTGCCGCTCCAGATACATATACTGCAGAAAAGATAGGGAAAGAAGCAGGGCTAACCAGAAAAGAAGACGTGCCAGATAGTCCCGAGTCAATGAGATATGGGGCTGGAAGTGGAGTGAAGTATTTTCAACAAGCTCGGCACAATCTTCACTACCAATATTTACTACTCCAGTTGAGTTGTTCTCCAATGAAGGAGGAGCCTTAGAATGCATCTTAGGAGAAAGGGTTGCGAGGAGACCATGAACCATGGAGTGAATTGTTTCCTTCACATCAGGGCATGTAGGCTCTGATAATTCAGCCACCTGTTCATATTCTAATTAAATCAGCTGCAGCACTAATGAAACTATCTGATTTTCATAGCCAAGAAATGCTTACATATGTGAGAAAAAAGAAGATTGCCAAACTATTCTGGGAAGATTCCACACCAAATATACAGAGCCACACAACATAAGTTATATTAAAAGGGAAAAAATGGTAAAAACATCAATTGACTATTTTGTACAAGAACATGTTGAAGATGCAGAAAAATTAATGTAGAATCATATCAGTATAACCTGATATTTTGCACTAAGCACTGCCAACAGTTAAACCAAAAGCCACACCTTGTCCCTATGCAACCATGGACATGAATTAGCAGCATAAACAATTAATAATTAATTGTTAGAAACAAAGGAAGCATAGATTTATGGGCTTATGAATATCCAGAACTCAAAATCTTAAAAGCTTAGCTTCAACCCTGCTTGGATGAAGCTTTAACTTTAACATATTGATTGGGCAAAAAGGAAGATCATGGGTTGGATTACATAGTCACAAGCAAGCAATGTTTGTCCATGTTAAGCTATCGAAACAAAATTGCAATACTCCATACGATTGCTTATACAAATGAAAGAAAGAAAAACTGGTAAAATTTACAAACAACTTGGAGGTTGGAATGGTTGCCATCAAAACTCATAAAATTTACAAACCACTTGGGTTGGAATGCTTGTCATCTAGGTGATTCCTCTTTACACTTTCTTCTTTTAAATAAGTACAAATATCGGGAAAACTTTCAAGATCAATAAGGTTCAAATTATGAATTGGTAATTGGTAATCAAAAAACATAATAAATTTGCAGCAGGTTACTGGTTAAAGATATTCTATACTAGCACTTAAGTACCCAATAACCACCATGTTTGTTGTAAGGCATGCACAAGCCACATCTGACAGGAGCACATTACTTCTCTTTGTCGGCTAAAAAAAGGAACCGAATAGAAAGTTTTGTACAGGAAAACAGAGAAAAAAAAGGGGGATATTAAAGAGCTTTTGTAGTAAAATGATCTCAGTAATGTCTTAGAGTACTCAGGCTGACCTTTTCAGGTTGTAGAGATCTTAAGTAATCCAGTAAATCATTCTTTTCTTCTCCAACAAACTGTTGCATTTGAAGAGCAGCACTTTTCCTCTTGACTTCACAAAGTTCCTTCAACAAAGCAAAAAAAGAAATGAGGTTGCATCCAAAGCACAATAAACAGCCTATCACAGATAAGGGGGAACAAATATTCAATTGAAAACAATGAACCTTCCAAACTCTGTAGAAAATGGAGAAAATATCTATATGCATGGTTTCATGTGGCTTTATATAAGCCAAATGAAATGAATACCCTCAGTCATATATAAGTTAAAGATGACAAGAAATTTGTGCAGTACTTTAACTGCACAAGAGAGAGTGTGAGAGAGAGAATGAGATTTGAGGGAAATTTAGAAAAAGAAAATGCCAACTGTAAGTATACAATAGGAAAAAATACAAACCCCAGCAAAACACAATTACACAACTACAAAGGATGCAAGAGGTCAAAAAGTTGATAATTGCAACTTTTAGAAATGAGCTGGCATAAGATATCCTTAAGACTAAAATAGTTCATGGACTACAACATGTTCAGCACTGACAAGAAAACTCATAAAATTGTTAGCTGAACAAATTGCCCATCTATACAACTTCAGTCAAATATGCTTTGCCATAACTAAAAAGTTAAGGGTGCCTAAAAAGCATTATTTAAGTTCTCTATTCAAGGTCACATCAGCCATGTCAATGAACATTTTTAGCTAATCAATTGTTAATTATGAGATTAAACAAATTAGTGAAACAAACACCAATGTCCATAGCCACTAACTAAAGTCCTCAGAATGAAGTACCTTTCTAACAAAAGATAAGCGAGACTGCAAATGAAGAATATATTGTTGAACTTCAGGGGACATTTCACCAAGGCCTTCTACACCCATGTCCTCATGTAAGTCATCACCATTGTGCTGAAATTTCAATGATAACTCATTTTTTCCAGAATGTTCATCTATTCTTTCACTATCAAGCAACATCCCTTGCACATCAGTGTTGGAACTTTCTGGCGTTTGAGTTTCACGATCTCCTTCATGTATATCAAGATTTCTTGCAAGGAAAAGCCTATATTCAGCATTCCTCAATGTATACCTACAAACCAAGAAGAAAACACCATTCACAAAGCCTCTAATATTGATATGCAGTGATTCATGAAAAGAAGCAAATGAAACAAAATTGAAAAAGCTTATGATACGTAATACATTAAACAAACCTATGAAATGAGTTCAGCAGTGCAACATCCATTTTCACAACAAATAAAATCAAGAACGCAGACACATGCTACAATTGTTCTCATTTTTTTGAAAAAAAAAGTTATAGGAAATGCCAAAACCATCCCAAATAACCAGAATACCAATTTCTTTCAATTTAGTTTCCATCCTCCATGTAAACAGAAAGAGCACAAACATATATGACTGAATTTAGATCAAAGGTAAACTTACCCAGTCATCATCGAAGACACCAATAACTTAGAAAGTGGTTCCCACATAGCCTCTATAAACACTTGAAATCTATCAGAAGGAAGTAAGCCCAACATGCTCGAGATGGTCCTTTTCATGGCATCCAAGGTAGTTGGTGGAATGTCTTTTTGGATAAGGGTCACATCTAATGGTTCTATCTCTTGTATCATGCTGGCGAGAACAGATTTCTAAGAGAATAAACAATCTGGTGTCAGTCAAAATCAATAACATATAATCATTATATTAAGGGACTTGAGTCGATAATAATATGAACACAGCATTTCTGAGTAGCCAAGTCCAATAAGTTTTAACCACAGTGTTTGTATACTCCCTTATAATCGATCCATTACTTCAACATTCCAAGTCTCAAATCAGCAATTTAAGTAATCTTAGAGTTGGTCAATGAAGCTAAACTTTCCTCAGCAACAAACATATAGAAACTTGAAATCTAACAAAGCTGAATCAAATTAACTAGCAAAGAAGGTCCTGCATCATCTCAGCATCTAAATTATTCAGTTGCAGGTTAATCAAAGTTAACGTTACTAAGCTCTCATATAAGTAACTCAAATTTCAAAGAGCAAAAATAAACGAGGAAACACGAAAATTTCGTGCATTTATTAGCCAACTAAGCTAACAACAAGCCTTAAAACTAATCAATTATCAAATATCAACCAATCAGAGCTAAAGCAAACTATGATAAACCAAATAAAGAAGCTGAGAATTGAGGTGATGACCTTAGACGAATCGGCCGAACGCGAATTCTGCTTGGAGCTGAAATCATCGAATGCAGAAGACGATGACGACGACGACGACGACACGGCTAAGATTCGCGATTTCCGAGGTTCTTTAACGACGAAGCGAAGATGAAGATGAGAGAAATCGAAGAAAGCGGGAGGATAACGACGACGTTGTTGTTGTTGTTGTGGTGACGATGGTGAAGAATTATCAAGGAGGGGAAGGGAGGAGACGAAAGAAAGTAGGGTTGCCATATGAAATAACAACCACTACCTCTCTCTCCTCTCTCTGTTTGTGGTGTGTGGGTGTCTGGCTTCTCGATCCCTCTGCCCCGTCGCTGTAACCGCGACCACAATTATATCGAGTAAAAGAAAACAAAATTGAAACGTTCAAGTGAAGAGAGCGAAACGACAGAGTCCAACAAGATTGTTGGTCCGGGCTATTGTCTTATGGATTAGATCCGCCACGCTTACTTACTAGCCCATTAAGTTCAGAGGAGTATTTCTGTAATCGCCCATTGCTTGCTGATTATGCCTCTCTCCTAAATGAACACTAATTGCTTGCGGTGTCTTTATTAATAAGAGGAGTGCATTTAGAGTTACTCGTATGTTTAGTGAAGAACAGATTTAGCAGCGTAGAATGTCTTGTTCTATTGGGGGTATATCACCACCAGATTGTTTTATCATATTCCTTTTTATCAATTTTTTTTTTTTAAAAAAAAACTAGTTATTAGAGTGTTTTATCTTACATTTTAAAAATTTTATACACAAATATTTAATTATATAAAAAAATTGCACATAATAATAAAAGTAAAGAAATAAATATTACAAAATATAAAATATACGTAATTTGGCAACAAACGTCTACATTCACGACAAATTAATGATCAGCTTCTTTTATTAACCGTTCACAAAAAAACTCTTAGATTTTTTAAATTTCACAAACTATTAAAATCTCTAAAACCACTCAAATTTCTTAGATCATTTATATTTTTATAATAAGAAATTAATAAAGAAATACAATGCATAGTTAGAGCTCTCATTTAAAAGATTTATCATCAATCTCTTGCACATTCAACACTCAAATTATCTCATAGTATCTTCTCTAACGCACTTATCGTTATAGGCATGCATAAGTTATCTATTCTCTTTATATTTACATATTTGATGTTTGATTAATTTTAATAAATTACAAAAGTTTTTACAATGTGTATTAAGTTCTTATAAATCTTAAACTTAATTAGAATAAAAATTAATACATGTAAGAATCAAAATCTCATTCAAAAAATTTTTTTAATCCAAAATTAGATTTTCAAAAAATTGTGTACTATAATGCATTGGTGTTACCTCAATGTGGAGCCATAACATGCCAAAACTCTCACTGCAGCATTGGTGCGACTAGTTATAGAGTAAGACACAACTAAATTCTCGTCATTTTTTATTTTTTATTTTATTCTATTTTTTGTATGTCTGATGTGTCATTAACTTCATATTGATTCATTAGACTTCAATTTAAAATTATACACAAATATAATTTTAAATTACTAATTTTAACCTTGGTTATAAGTTAATTTTATTTTTTAAAAAAATTCTTTAACACATGGGTCGTTATAACTCTCAACTAGTTCACGTTTTTCACGAGGTTTTACTTCTATGTAGGTACTATGTTTTAGTCAAGGAATCTATCATCTTGGAACTAGAAACTAGAAAGTGGAGCATTACGAGAAGTGATGAAGAACTTTCTTAAATATAATTGTTAATATAACCATAAAAATGTTATAAATAAAAAGAGAATTTAACACGTTGTGTTACTGTTAAATTAGTGGGGGAACAGCCGACTTTAACACATTATTACTAAAATGAAAAAGGTTTGAAAGGGACACCACATGCTAATTATATTATCCAGTGCTAATAGTCTGCTAGAAGTTGATTTTGACTCAAATCTTGGGTGATGGGTTTTAACTTTTAAGGATTCAATAATCTTTAGAGATAGACATCAAAGTTATCCCAAAAAGTTTAAAGCACAACAAGACAATTAACACAATTTACTAACATTGCTAGTAAGTGTACAGACCTTGTCCCCTCCCCCCCCTTTAAAAAAAAAAAAAAAAAGTGTACAGACCTTGTTAATTAAAAATAATACAACATTTTTTAAATGGCATTTTATTTTTTATTTTAAATAATTATTAAATAATATAATAATATCATAAATAATTTTAAAAATTATATAATTTTACTATTTAATAATTAATAAGTAATGCTACATATATAAAATTGTATCTCAAATTATATAAAAGATATTAGAGAAATTACCATTCTCCTGGTGAGATTAGGTTAAAGTAAAGAACTCTAATCAGGTTCAACACTAAACTCTAACCTCTTTGCGTAGTAAAATAGTCTGTATATCAAATAAAAATAATAAGAATTCAAAGCAGATAATAAAGAGTACAACATAATCACTTACGTGGTTCTGCCAATTGCTTATGTCCACAGTGGATCCAAGGATCTTAACCTCTCTTATTAACTCTTTAAAGATTTTATAAGGAAAACCCAATGAAGAACCATTAAAAGGACCTAATGTTTAGTGTATCCTTACTCTACCACAAATAATGAATACTCAAACGACAATTTTATTATAGTGCACATAAGCACTTAGTGTCTACCCAGTTCTTTCCTCTGTTAGAGTCTCTTTTAATACTTGATTTCAACTTAAAGAGTTTATAAAAGTTTATCTAAGAGTTATTTCGTGCTTACTAACTATAATTTTTGTTAGAGTAATAGTTCATTTGTTTTGAAAATTCAATACTTCCCAAAATTTAGAAATCTAAAACAAAAATGGATTCTACCTGCTTTGGTGCCGTGGCACTGAGGACCTGGCACCGCGGCGCTGAGCATGCCTTTCCCAGCGCTGGGGTGCTGAGCATGCCTCGCCTAGTGCTGCGGCGTTGGCATACTGATCTAGGTGTCGCAGTGCTCAGCCGTGTTACCAGTTTTGCATTTTTTCTTCGATTTCTTAGCGTCTTTGAGTCCCGTTTCACTTCATCCTTCGTGTTCCACACGCCTTAAAATTTTTTATGCATGTTCCACACGTTCTAAAATTCTTGTGACTCTCTTCTTTAATATTTATCTCAATTCTTGTATAAACAAGATTATTGAATCACCAAATCTCTAATAAAAAAAATGAAATAATTATTGAGTGATAAAATTATATAAAATTTAAAATTATTATATTATTTTACTACTTAATAATTATTTGACACATTATTTTTAATATAAATTAAGATACAATTTAAGATGTATAACATTATTCATTACTAACATATCATTTTAAATGAAAAAAATTGAGATATTAAAAAAATCAATTTTTTGTTTTAAAAAAAAGAAAAGAAACATTTGCTTACGAAATAGGCACCGCCAATAAGGATTTTTTTTTTATACATATATTCTTATTTTATTTAATTTTTTTTGTATATATATATATATATATTTAAGTATTTTAATATTATTAATAAATCAAGATATTACAGGAGCTATTTAGTCCTGAAGTTTTTCTACAAAGGGAGACAATAATCTTATTATTAAACCAAGATAATAAAAACTATTTAGTCCTGAAGTTTTTTCTACAAAGGGACACAATAATCTTATTATTGAAAATTATTTATAAATAATTTTTTCAACCCTTATTGAAGAAAGAATTCTACCCTCACTCACAAGGAAGAGATTTTACAATGTTACATAACAAATATCTATCCCACATAAGATAATAATACAACAAAATACCCTCACCTAAGAAAACATTTATAAAAGTATTCTTATTATACAATATTTGCTCAAACCAGCCATAAACTAACTAAGACCACAAATAAATTTGACAAACTTCGATGAGTAGAAGCCAACAGTGGCTGAAAATAAGGGGTAGCGGCTGAATCTATAGGAGGTAGGGGCAAGCAATGGGCGGCAGTCGATTTTGATAGACAAGGACGGCAAGATCTCTGCCAAGGTTGGCTGCAATAACGTCGGGGACTTTATGGACACGGACGGACCTCCTGATAGACTCGCCAGAGTCCGAATGAGTCGACTAGGGTGCGGCCACTTGGAGAAGGCTGAGAAGGTTGGCGGCAGTTGATGAGCAACGGCTTCAATGACATCTGAATCGGTAGAACACGGTTGAGAAAACTACCATTATTGGCGGCTGCAACACCGCTAGAAAAATAAAACAACGAAAAATAAAAAAATAAAAGGATAACAAAAAAACCAAACCAAAAGAATGGAAAAAGAAGGGAGAAAGAGATGAAAATGATATGTTAAGAATAGGGAGAAGGGGAAGAGATTTCATTCGCCAGGAGGGGCCTCTCTGGCCAAGTAAGAAAATGAACAAAGGGTGCAGCGCTGTTTTCTTTTGGAAGAAAAGTTAGAGAGAATAGCCAGGGTTTATGTATATATGTTAAATATATAAAAGAAAAGAGAAAATAATGCATTTAATGCGTAAAAGTGATGGGTGGAATGCCAAGAACAGAATAAAGGGCTAAAAGTGTGGCTACGTCTCGGTCTCAAAAACACCTGCTTTGATAGTTTGATGATTCACCTAATTACTCTCGAATAAAACATTTGGGAACAATCCGGACATTTCACTAAGAAAACCCAAACACATTAATTATCATACATCTGCTTGTGTCAAAGTGTTTGCTCCTAAGGTGTATAGTGGCCACCTTCAAAGCTTTTAATAGCTCATGTCAAGTTGTTTACATCTTCCGAAATTTAAAGAAAAAAGAAAGAAGAAAGAAGAAGAAGAAGAAGAAGAAAGTGAAAGATTTAGTGGGCATCATAAGCTTTTATTTTTATCTTTTTTTTAATTCTCATATTATATGCACTGCTGTGTTACTGTATTTCTGCATCTTTTGACATTGAATTACCATTTAGCACAACTTAGTTGTCCAACTCAATAAGGCCAAGTTTGTCACCCCAACTCATCCGAACATTATTTGGTGTAGTATAGAGAAAGGAACAAGTCTTATTCAAGAGAGATTTTATAACTATGTAGTATATGTCAATAGATCAGTTTAGTTGTTTGTATAATTGATATAGAGATATCTAAAGGATTCTCATATCTATTATATAATTACAAGATTAACTTTAATTTGATGAATCAGTGATATTAAAACGGCTCTGAAAGTGAACAGATCTATTAAATAATCATCAAACCATATGAATGTACTCTGATTAGTCCACCTCTTTTGTTGAACTTGTATTCGTCTTTTATATGAATTGAATTTTTAAGCTCCAACAAATCAAATGGAATAAGAAGAGATAAGTGATAAGGATGTAATGTCCCAAGAAGAAAACCTTCTTTCTGCCCGCATGGGCCATGCCCTCCATCCAATCCCAGTTTTTCCCAGTAGTACTTTGAAAGCAACAATTCATGAGACAAAGTTAAAATCATGGAGTCGCATCTTTTCCACTACTAATTTAACCAAATTACAAAGCTTTGACTCTCCAAATATCCTAGTTAACACATTAGAAGAACTACTCACAAATTAAAAATAAATAAAAACAAAGGGAATCTCTAATTCTATAAAACCACCCATGATCTCATGCATTGACTTCATGGCGGTCGGCGCGCGAAGAAATTCACCGTCTTCTTTCAGGGGTCCAATACGGCAAAGCCGGGCTAAAATGCGATGATATGACCCTGGAATCGAGTAATTCCACTATTGGAGTAAAGTTAACACATCTTGGAACCTTATACTGATTGATAGAAGCTCCCCTTGAAATAGCATAATCCATCAGCTCCTCAAACGTTCCATTTTTAACTACGCGGATTTCTAGTGGCCCGATTGAGTTGTCAGCAACTCGTCCTTGGCGGTACACTGAGTTGAGAGATTCTTCCATAACTAAGCAGCACTGATCCAACACTTCTTTCGTGGGAGAATAGGCTTTGTCTTTAACTAGAAGTTCCCAGTATATCACGTAGTGACCTGGGATTGTCTTTGTGTCAGCGTAGCTCGTGTATTCCACGACGCTGGTGTTGAATTCACGCAAGAGTTGAGAAGCATTCTGGATTGCGTTCTGTAACTCGGCCTCGTCGGTTTTGTCAGAGTCAATGCTGAGTAAGACGTTCTTTCTTCTGATAAAATTGAACTGCGGGGCTGAGTTGTGAAACCCGGTGACCCGGAGAATGTCACCTACTCGGTATCTGTACAAGCCTGCGTAGGTTGTAATTACAAGCTCGTACTCTTTTCCCACTTCCACATCAACGAGGTCAACGAGTTTCGGGGGTTGCGAATCGCGAGTTGACCAGGGTGAGCCGGACTCGTGTGGAAGGAACTCGAAATAGGCCATGTTTGGCATGATTGTGTAAGAAACCTCTGATGGCTTGCACATGGGGTTAAGATTAAGCCCGAAGTAACATTCTGATGAAGCATACATCGTGCATGCTAATGGTAATCCCCTGCTGTAATAATCAAGCGTAGGAATGTACTGTGCCATAGCTCCAGTGACAATAACGTCAAGATATTTTGTGTTAGGCCAAATTCTGGTGATAATTCCCTCCCAATTTTCCTTTACACATTCCATCCTGATAAATTCTGCAAGCTCCGGGTGAGGCTTTAGGATCTCGGCCATGCAGACCCTGATTGAAGGGTCTGCGATTTTGTCATTCAGCGTGCCAGTTTCAACATCATTGGCAAGTTCTTGCCAATGAAGCTGGAGAAATCTGATGGCTCTGAGTAAACCAGAGGCAAAGACTGCGCCTAGCCTGAGAACTTGTTCCCGTTCCAATAGGCCGCAAATCATTTGTGTGTACATGCTCTGGAAAGAGTCAGCGCAAAGAATGGCCTCGTTTGGGCTCGTGTAGACCATGTACGGGTCATATGGTCGAGTCTTAAAGTGGTCACTTTTGTAATAACTGGTAAGCACAGGGCGAGCCAAGAGCCCACCTGGGGTCCGTGTTTCGGATTTCACAAACAAGAAGTAGAGCCCTTTGCCCTTGTCCAAGCCAGGCACACAGCTGTTTCCATAAAAAAACGCGTTTCATTAAATAAGGAACACATGCGTGCATGCTTAGATTCAACATAAAGCACATGAAAGTAATAAATTTAAAGGTCTTTATTTCCATTTTTTAGTACTTACAGATTCATTACTGGCATGAGAAGGCTGTACAGCAACTGGCGGCGATCTAGCTCTTCTTGAATTGTTGGCATCAGCTTTCTTTCACCAGCAGAAGTCCCAGAACTGAAAAGATTTTGCACGAAAAACACAAATATAAGCACAAAAAGTCGAATTTTGCTTCTCTTTTTCTTACTTTTTTTTTTCTCTCTATTATGCTAGAAAGTTAAATTATATGCACACCTGGTGAGGAATTCAGAGATGGGGTGAGCTGACAAGATAGCAGAACGATCCCCATTAGCAATACGTTGAATTTCAGGCTGAAGGTCCTCATAAGTAATCACCGGAAGTTTGGACTTAAACGTCTCTAGATCAGTGGCTCCGCCGACTTTGTACCGTTTCAGGTACTCAACCTCGGAGTTTCGGCTCAAGATTTCGGCCAAAACCTTCTCTTGAACCGCGTCAGCGTTTCTCGTCATTTCTTCAATGAATTGTAAAGCTTTTGCATCTTGTTCACATGCAGGAGGGCCAAGTGGTGATGAAAGAGCAGAATCAACGGCCATTTTATAAGAGCTAATAAAGAGCGAATAGAGACTGAAATATTAGAGAGAGAGAGAAGGGAAGCTTTTATGAATTTGTGTAAATATTATTGACTAAGAACGGTAGAGGAGTGGTGGGTGAAAATTGCTAGCAATTGCATGGTTTATATAGGGAAGCGGACTGCAGGACCGGCTTGTTAGAAACTGCCACGTCACAAGACATGTCAGTATGCGGGACCCATCAAGTGTGGTCAAAGACAAAGCGAGAGGGGGGAGGTTGGAAGGAAGCTGATGGGGCAGGACTTCAAATTTGTCTTGAATATTGTTGTAGGGTTGAGAGGGGGACAAGGAATGGCCCACAACACGTAGACATGGCACGAAATGAGGCAGGCATGTGGGGTTAGGTGACCGCCATGTCAGCGGAGCAACAGTGGTTTTAAGCCTTTTAAGGCTTAAGAGGGTGAGAGAGAATTGAGTCCTTGGACGGTCATTCGCGCAACCACGCGGCTGGGTTTTGGGTAAAACTGTTGGGTTTTGACAGTGATGGGTGGCCGGCGTGTGAGGCAGAGGCGTGGCACGTGAGACAAATAATAGGAGAGAAAAATTTATTTATTTATTTATAAAAGAAATATTGAATTGTCACTATTGTTCGTTTGTTGTTGTTGTTTCTGTTGTGCTAAAAATGAAAAATAGAAATTCAAATAGATTTCTTTGTCATATGAATTTCGTGATCATTAAAAAAAAGGTTTTAGTGTTCGAATTTTTTTTGACCAAATTGATGAAAAAGAATCCATGTGAACCGTCCATGCTTGACAAGGTTTGTTATTTGACCAATGCTTTGTTGTTTTCGGCTTTTTTTTTTTCAAATTTTTTTTGGTTGCACGAGTTCTATCCCATTTTCAAATAATTCAATAGTTTTTCGTTTGCCTATTATTTTAAACAAATAATTCTAAATTTATAGAATTAGAATCATGGAATATACCTTCAACTTCATTAAAAAATTATCATTTTGTTAAACAAACTTATTTTGCAATTTGAAATAATTTTTTTTAGAACAAATTAAGACACAAGGTAGGCTTTTTGGGTTCTAACTTAACTATAGTTTTAAGAAAGAAGAAAAATAAATAATAATTATTCTAATTTCGGACTAATATTAAAGATTGCATCATAAAATTATTATCAAAATATCAAAAAATATATTCATGTAATTTTTATTTTATTAAAAGTAGAAAATTATATCAATTTTTTTTAAGAAAAATCATTCAAGTAAAGTCGAGATCTCTTCACCAAAATTTTTTAAAGTGCGAACATCTGCATTTTAATTAAGATTTAATATTAACATTTAAATAAAACAACTTTCCTACTAAAAAAATCAGTTTATATGTATTTATGATACATGATAAAGATTCATCAATATGGTTCCAATTTGCTTATTATAAATTATGTAGATGTGAAAGGTTTAACTTATAAGAAAAGGAAAATATTACAATATTTACAAGTTCGAAATTACAAGATGTCCCATGCAGTGCAGCCTTAGAGCATTTCTTTATTATTATTAATTTTTTTGTTATAGAGAAGGGGCACCTTACATTTATGAATGTCTCTTAACTTTAATTTGCTTTATATTAATTGAGGAATTGAATCGAAAATGACAATACGTTAGTTCGAATTGTTGGTTTTTGATTGTCCAATTTCTTTTTTGTCTACAACATGTTTGCTGTATAAGTTCTCGTGACCCATCAAAGGTAATTGCACCAAAAAGTAGCTATCACTGAACTCAAATTTTTGTAACATAATTGAAGCATTCACGTGCACGTTTTTCTCTCTTTCGTTCACAAAGATTCATTTTCTCGGAGGGTTTATTTATATTTTATTTTTAAACATGTTGAGTGAGTTGATAGTTGATATTGTGGTTTATAAATAGATGATCTCCTTGCTTATTAGGTTAGTTTTTTTGAATTGGATATCTGTTAATTTTTATAAGTATAAACCTCTCTTAAAAAATGATATTAAAATTAAGTAATAATAGTTGAAATGTGAAAGGATTTATTGTTAAACGAAAAGATTAATGTTGATCCTTCATTAATGAAAATTTTATTTAATAGAGAATTATTGAGTGAGTTGAATGTTTCATTTTAATTAAAAATAGTTGATATTTGAGTTTATAAATAAAATGATCCCTCTATTTATTAGACTAATTTTTTAAATTAAATATCCGAATCCTAAACTTCTCCCTCAAATACACATAACCACAACAAAATAAATTTATAAAAGATAATTAAACCAACTTTCTATCCACTTTAATTACTCATATGCATTTTGAATGTATCAATTTTATTTGATCTTAATGATTCAAGTCATTGAGATAGATCAATTTATTTGATCTTAATTGTAACAATATTGATTGAAAATCATCGAGATATGATTTAGATAGTAAATTAATTGTGTAAGGTGGGCAAGGATCAAAGACGGATATAAAAGAAGGCGAAAGATGAAGGAAGCAGCAAGCAGGCGTGAGTGTCGCGGCGACCAAGACTGGGCGCTGTGGCGCCTAGTCCAGAACATGAGCGCCGCGGCACTCAGACAGGCGCACCAGCGCTGCGACGGTGAGAGCATTGGGCACGAGAATCTGTTTCCCGTTTTGAGTTTTCCTTATTTCGTCTCCCACTTGTTTCAGAACTCTATAATACGACTCCCACGCGTTTAAGGTAAACCTAAGATGTCCTAAAACCTATATAAAGGCTATCAATTGGCTTGTAAATACATTTTAGTAATCATTAATGTTGAATATTGATTATTATAAGTCAATGAACATTTTAGGGATATATTAAGTGTATAGGGGCATTTTAGTAATACTATATGTATAGAAAATAAAATGGTTCGTTTTATGTTTATATATATATATATATACTATTTTTCGTTTGTAACCCTAGATATCTCTCTTATTCTCTCGAAGTCTCTCGATGACTGTTTAGGCAGAAACTCAGTTTTCTGGGTTTTGGGTTCTTCATCTTCTTGCTTTTGTTTTCTGTTTGAGTCAGTTTGTAAAAGAAGGTTTAGAGTTGAGAGACTAGGCTGTAATCATCTTGATATAGTGGATAACGCTCTTTGTTCTGAGCTCGAGAGTGGATGTAGGTTCTTTTGAACCGAACCACTATAAATCTTGTTCTTACTTGATTATGAGTTTGATTTTGTGTTAATCGAGCCTTGAATAGATTTTCAGTTGCTAAGATAGTTTTTACAACAATTAACAATCTTTGTGATAACCCAATAGATCTAAGTGATTAAGTAAAAAAGCTTTATGGTTCTTTGTGAGAGAAAATTTCTAGAGTGTAAAAAAGAGTTTTTTTTGTGATGTTTCTTGTAAAATGCATACTTTGTGAGTGCTTTGTAATTCATAATAAGAAAAGAGTGTGATCTTGATCCACCGTTGACGTAGGCAAGTTACAGAACCACGTAATTCTTTGTGTGTTCTTCTTCTACTCTTTCTCTATTTATTCCTTAATTACTTGTTCTGCACATATTACTTAGGTAATTTTACTTATTTGTATGCTTCCACTTCTATATTAATGATTCAAGTCATTGAGATAGATCAAATCAAGCCATTGAAATAAATCAAATTGAAGTGCTTAATTGGAATCGATTATAAAGATTCTAGCAAATTGAATTAAACTTTTCATTTTGATTCATTTCAAAAAATTTAAAATTTCCATTTAATCAATATATATATATAAAATACAAAACAAACTTATTGATTTTAATTGCTGAATTGGTATATTGTTATGTTTATTTCAATATAATATTGAAATTTCATAGTTAACCGACACTTGATTAGGTGAATTTTTTTCTTTTTGAAAAAACTAAGGTTTTTAAGATATTGAATACTCAGAATTGTTTTAATCATGTTGCTAATTTGATTCAATCATGTATGTCTATCATCATATACTCAACCGTATGATGGCATTATGGTATGGAGTTATTGTTTTTACATAGGTTTTGCCTTTTGGGCATATTTATATATGTTACTCTCCCCCATATTTTAATTAGAAATGTTGTCAATAAACACTACTAAAACTGAGAGACAGGAAGGCTGTTAGTAACCGTCATAATCATATAATATATAGTTTATATTAAGAATCTTACCATATGATAAAATTGATGGGCTTACCGACATTGCATTATCCTTTTGAATCTTACCATTTAAAAAAGAAGATTAAAATTATTTGATGCTTGTGTTGAGGTCATCTTACATCATTAAATTCTCAATTTTTTTTTATTCTTACAATTTTGAGTCTTCTTTTAGTTGAGATAGCTTGTGCACAACGAACTCATTTGTTATAAAGCTACTAAAAGATGCCACTTGGTTTTATTTAACCATACGGCACGAAATTATGGAGGTTGCTTCACTACGAGTACAGAAAAACTTTATAATATAAGAAAAGAAAAATGGAATAAGTTGATGAGATAAGTCCAATTTATGTCATGTATAATACTAATTTTTCTAGGCCTCATATTTCACATGATGACAGATACATATATAATATAAAAAAAGAAAAAAAAATCGTTGTGGTG
Source organism: Ailanthus altissimus (assembly GCA_946807835.1). Classification (NCBI taxonomy): domain Eukaryota; kingdom Viridiplantae; phylum Streptophyta; class Magnoliopsida; order Sapindales; family Simaroubaceae; genus Ailanthus; species Ailanthus altissimus. The sequence goes on along the minus strand of OX327698.1, from coordinate 24,291,319 downwards.
ACTTGTACCGATGGCTAAAGTAAACATTTCTTGCATGATTGAAAGAGTATGATAGTATCAAAATTACGTATAAATTCTCCCAGTAACTTGACTTCTTATCTAAAAACATTGAATGACATAAACAATTGCTGAAAAAAAAAATCATTTTTAATAGTGAGACATCATTATTCTTTTCAACTGAGTGTGCTAATAATTATTAAAATTTAATAATTTAAAATTATGTTTATTAAAAGATTGGTGATTCAATAAATTTGGTTGGATAAGAATTGAGATAAATATCAAAGTAGAGAGTTACAAAAAGTCTAAAATGTGTGGGACGCGTATGGAGAAGTTTAAGATATATGGGATACGAAAGAGGAAGCGAAACGAAACTCAAAGACGTGAAGGAAGTAAGAAAACACGAGATAGGTGCAGCTAGGGCTGAGCGCAGCAGCGCCCAAGACAGCAACCCAACGTCGTAGCGATGGGCGTGATAATGCCCAGCGCTGTCGCGCCCAGAGATGAGCGCCGCGGCGCCAGACATGTCAGAAGTCCGTTTTGGTTTGGAATTTTAAGTTTTAGAAAGTTTTGGATTTCCAAAATAAGTGGACTCTTACTCCAACAAAGAATAGGGTTAGTAGGCACGAAATATACCCTATATAAACACTTGTAAACTATTTAGTTGAGATTAAGCATTAAGAGAGACTCTAAGAGAGGGAGAAAAATTAGGTAGACACTAAGTGCTTGTGTGCACTAGGGTGGAACCGTTGTTTGGGTGATCATTGTTCGTGGTAGAATAAGGGTTCACTAAATATTAGGTCCTTTTGAGAGTTCTTCATATTGAGTTTTCCTTATAATATCTTTAGAGAGTTAATAAGAGAGGCTAGGATCTTTGGATCCACCGTGGACATAGGCAATTGGTCGAACCACGTAAGATTGTATTGTGCTCTTTTGTTTTCTACTTTGGATTCTTGCTATTTTGCTTGATTAACAGGTTATTCTGCTACGCAAGGAGGTTAGGGTTTTAGGTTGAACTTGAGGTTCTTCGCTTCAACATAACCTCGAGAGGGAGAAAGACGTTTCCTCCCTCAATAGTATTTGAATATAATTTTGAGTTTGAGACCAATAAAGAGATGATATATGGATGATGATACATCAGATGGACGAAAAAGAGATGAAAATAAAAAATCGAAGTAAGGAGGGACTTAGAATGCATAAGGGGTGTATCTCCAGGCCTGGGGCCACAACCTTGACATTGGAATGCATAAATTTTGTTTTAAGTATTTTTTTTTTATTTGAGTTATATTTAAATTTCTTTACACGTAAACTTCTATTTTAATTGTATATAAAATTTTTAAAAACGTTTTAGAACCTATATAAACTCTTGTAAAGCCATTCAGGTGGCAAGCATTAAAAGAGTAAAACTAAGATAGAGAATAGAGAGCTTAAGAAGCATTTGAGTATTGTGTGTAAGAGAGTGCTAATATAGACTCTTTAAGAGCTCGTTCTGTTGGATATTTCTTATAATTTATTGAGTGATATTTATGATTATTGAGTAATTCGTTGATAATCGCTGAGTAATAAAAGATGTTAGAATCATTTGATCTACTATAAATATAGATAATTTGTCGAACTATGTAATTCATATATGCTTTATATGTTTAATTATTATATTTATTTTGATTATGTAATCTTTTGCGATTCTTAAATATTTGTAGGGTAGACTTTCGCTCAAATGTTTTTAATCATAATTATATATAAATTTCTTTTAGACCCATAAGTTAGATTAAAAAACTTAAATTCATCCAAAAAAAAATCAAATAATTTTCTAACCTCAATATTTTTTATTTATATAAAAAAGTCAAGTTTGGATCGAGGTATTTGGATTGCTTAGGAAAGTGCAACATCGTCTACCTTTTAATGTGTTTACCATCATAGTTAGGTTTTGATGGAAAAATTAGCTTTTGAGATATGACTTATCTTTTCGACCAATTAAGCACAAGCAAAAATAGAAGCCATGGAAAGTGCGTTTGGTTTTTGTTGTTCAAATATAAAGGAGAAGCATATGGGGACCCCTCAATAAAGCCAAGCATGTGTAAATCTTAGCTAATTAAAGCTTTCATCACATTATTTGACGATAGATTGATTCTTTTAACTTGCCCAAATTCTTGTTTTGAATTGATCAAACATGAGATCGGTCCAAAGGAAAAAGTAATTAAAGGTCTCACAAGACAAATAATTAATTAATGTCTCTGGGTTAGATAATTGCTGCTTAGATCAAAGGAACTTAATCATCTCCAATTCAAATTGCCTATCATAATTCAGATTTTAAATAACTAATTTTAAATAAATCACAAATATATTCATAATATGATTTGTTAAGACTTGTATTTAATATTAATATTGAGACTTAATCTAATAGTTTAAATTTTTAAGTTGAGTGATAATCTAATATGATATTAGAGTCATTGTCTTGAATTTAAACTATCATATTTTTGTTTTCAGTTAATTTTTTGATTTATTTATTTGATTCAGTTTACGGGAGATCCACTCTAGTTCAGATATATTTGTATTCACATTTTATGTGAAGGGAACTGTTAAGACTTATATTTAATACTAATATCTTTGTTTTCAATTAATTTCCTAATTTATCACTCTTTCAATTTATCGAAAGTCCACTCTAATTTAGATATATTTAAATTTATGTTTTATGTGAAGATGATTGTTAAGATTTATATTTAATATTAATATTAGGTCTTTACTTAACAATTTAAACTTTTAAGTTAAGAAATAAACTAATATAATTAAACACTATTATTTTGTCAAAATTCAATTAAGAACCTCTAAATCAAATATTTAAATATTATAAGTTAGAGATTCTTCTTTAAAAATGCTTACCAAATTAATTCTTCATTTTAAATAAAGTTACCTTTTCGGATGGAACTGCCTAATAATTTAGTGGTTACTTTTTGAAAGAACTACCCAATAATTTAGTGGTCTTCCACTTTCTTTTTCCGGACTATGAAAATCTCCATTGTGGCAAAACAATGACATATTTGCATGTTTAATAGGTAGATATGACAAATTAGTAAATATCGACATATAGTTGAAAGGAATCAAAAATAATCCATCACAATACACTCTTGAAAGGAGTCATTGAGATATAGTTGAAGCCTGGGGAGGAATTTTCTGTGCATTTAATCCATATTAACTAATGGAGTTCAATGGAAAGAATTTCGCCTTTTTCTTTGACCCTCTACCATTATTTTCAGACCTTCCTGACACTGAAATGAGGATCTGCAGAAGATACTCTAATATTAAATGTTTTTCAGATATGAACTATAAAATTACAGATTTGAAGAGTGGCCACCGCAAAATACCAATAAACACCAAAAACCACTTAAGAATAAAATCTAGGTGGAGAAAATTCACTATAGGTAGAAACCTAAGTGGAAGAAAGCTCGTACTAAATAGAAACTTATTCCCCTTGTGAAGGAAAAACAATAAAAAAAAAGTAAGAAAAAAAAACAGAAAATGAGAAAAATTATCTTATACCCAGCAAAATCAGAGCATATAAGTGAAGGTTTTATTGATTCTAAAGAGAGGAAGTAGAGAAAGAAGCTGGGTATATAAAAAAGTATGAGGTAGATATTACTTTAATCGGAGTCTAAAATTTTAAGCAAATTATAACAAATTCAATTTAAATTATGTTTTGACTTCTATAATTCAATTTAAATTATGGTTAAAATAGAACCTTCACCCAATTAAATACTTACTTAATAAAGCAATATATATATATATAATCAGAGAACTTCACTAATAATTGTGGCTTTAAAACACCTCTTCATAATCACAAATGGTCGATTGCATATGGGTTTGCAATCTCAATACTTTTAAGCCATCAACTTTCAAGTCGTCAAAAACGGATGGACACTTGTTGGCTGGCAGTCACTCTTAATTATAAAATAATGACATCCAATTAATTAAAAACATGTACTTTGTATTATTAGAACAGAATCCCAGAGAAGTTTGATTCACGTACAAAAAATTATTCTTTTAATTATTACAAGTTGATGGAACGACCGTACCTACACAAGTACAACTGTATTAAGCATGCAAACTAATTAGATTCAAAACTGCATTTTGTTCCCTTAATTTGTGGAGGGGTCAAATAAAGATAATTAAATGGCTAATTAATTTTCCGCCACACAGTCTTTTATGTGCTTCGTGCTCCTAATTAGGAAGCTTTGGATATGCAAGTGAGCCTTGTTTTGGTGAAAATTAAAAATGCTTGCGGACAAAGTTATGAACTCTACTTTGTTGGACAATCTTCATTATTAACCTAGCTGAAGACAAATTAGCCAGCAAAATTTGCCCAAATTACGACTTACTTTGACCATGATAGTATTATGATTTGCTTATATTAATCATATTAAATGTAATCATTCACGAGAATGCTCAATCCCATGTGAAATAATTCACACGGCTTCATATTAAACTTGCACAAATGTCGTCAATATTTAGGAGCTTGTTTTGGGAGTATTTTTATATGCAACACTGATAACTTTTCATATAAAATCATCAATAAAATTCTATGATTGTTGTGAACGTGAGTTGTTTAACTTAATATACTTCTTGATTTAGTATAAAAAGTATTATTATATTCGAATTCCGTTCACACTAGGCATGGTTAAAAATTTAGTTGTATTTCAAGTCAATAGTTTAATATCATTGTGAAAAACGACACAAAAAAATATGAAGACTAACAATTATCCAAAAATTAAAATTTTATCTTATAATGATATATCTTAATTCTGTACAATTATTTTTAATAATGAAAAATTAATTCATCGACATAATAATTCATTCAAATTTAGTTATTTAACTTTATTCAGTGTTCAATTTAATTCAAAATTTAGTTAAAAAAATAAAAAATAAAACAAACACTACTATAGTGATCAATTAATTACACACATGTTGTTTTCACTTTTTTTAAAACAAGAATGTCTATTCCTACTTTTCAAATACTCTTATATACTAAATTTTGTTGTTGAAAGATTATTATTCAAAATTTTCATTTTTCATTTTTTTTATATGTATCATGAATAATAATTGTATTTTAAATTATACTTGTTTTAATTAATGCGTTAAAAATAGAGATGAATTAAGCACACAAATAAACAATATCACCTAAGTAAATATTACAAAACAATAAATTAAAGAATTAAAGAGAGAAAGAGTAGAAGAAGAATACACAGAAATTTACATGGTTCGACAACTTGCCTATGTCCACGTCGGATCAAGATTACTCACTCTTATTATCAAATCACAAGGCACTCACAAAGTATGCATTTTACAAAAAAAATCACAAAGAAAACTATTTCTTGCACTTTAGGGATTTTCTCTTATAAAGAACCACAAAGAAGGTTTAATCACTAAAATATTTTGGGTTATCACAAAGATGTGTTTACAAGCTAATAGAGAGCTTTTATATAGGCATTAGGACGTTCTAGGTTTACCCTAAATGTGTGGGAGTCGTATTAGGGAGTCTAAAGCAAGTGAGATATAAATAAGGAAGTTTTCAATTCGAGAAACTGTTCCCGTGTCCAATGCCGTGGTGCTCAGTGCCCATCGTCGCAACACTGGTGTGCGACCGCCTGAGCGCTGCGACTTTGATCACTTGGGGCCACAGCGCTCAAGTTCTATTCTGGGCGCTGCGACGCCCACACTTGGGCATCGCCTCTTCGTCTTTAGCATTCTTTCACGTCCGTCTTTGATCCTTGCGTACCCTACGTACTTGGCTTGCTCTCCAAATCATATCCTGATAATTTTCAATCAATATTCTCATATTTCCCTCTTTGATTTAAAATCATTTATAAAGCAACTCGATCTCTCATCTCCACATCTTCGGTCACCCTCACAAAGTAGTGACTCTGGTTAAATCCTTGTATATGATGAACTTAACTAAGGGTAGTGGCTTAGTCGACATATCGGTAGAATTTCAGACGACGCTATCTTTGTTAGACTAACTTCATTACTTTGGACAATCTCTTGAATGTAATAGAGCCCCACATCAATGTATTTCGACCTCTCATAGAATACTTGATGCTTACTTAGGTATATAGCACTCTGGCTGTCACAATATACACCGGTGTTCACATCTTCATTAGCCAATACCTCTGCACATATGCCTTTCAACCACATGGTCTCCTTAATAGTTTTACCAACAACTATGTACTCCGTCTCTGTGGTAGATAGTGCAACCATATGTTGTAGAACCGATCTCCAATATATGCTACACCTAAACACTGTGAATACGTTGCCCGTCAACGATATTTTATTTTTTAAATCACCTACATAATCTGAATCTACGTACCTTCTTACCATTTCACTACTGTCCTTATCCCTCTTATACATCAACCTGTGATTTAACATCCCCTTTAGATATCTCAGAATCCACTTCACTGTAAGCCAATGATCCTTACCCAGATTTGTCATGTATCTACTCACCACACTCATAGTCTATGCTATGCTTGGTCTTGTGTAAATTATTACATACATGATGCTCCTCACAGCACTTGCATACGATACTTTACTCATCTGCAGTTTTTTCTCTTCGAATATCGACGATTGTGTTGCTAAAAATCTAAAATGCATGGCCAAAGGAGTAGAAACAACTTTTGCATTGGACATACTAAACTTCTTTAGAATTTTGAGTATATATCGCTGTTGGGACAAGAAGATAACATCTCTTCTTTCCTTCACAATATCCATACCCAAAATTCTCTTTGTTGCTCCAAAATTCTTCATCTTAAACTCGCAACTCAACTGCTTCTTGAGCTTCTATATTTCTTCTATATATTCTTACATACGATCAATATATTATTGACGTATAGAAGCAAATACATCATCCCACAACTCATGCTCTTGAAGTACACGCATCCATCATACTTTCTCCTACTAAAGCCATAAGCCATTATAAACTCATCAAATTTTATATACCACTGTCTAGGTGATTACTTTAACCCATATAATGGCTTTTTTAGCAAACAAGCATGATCTTCTTTCTTAGGCTCCTCGAACGCTTGCGGCTATGCCATGTATATCATATCTTTAAGCTCTCCATGCAGAAAAGCTGCCTTTACATCTATTTGCTCTAGATGTAAATCCATGTTTGCACACATGACTAACAAAATCCTAATAGATGTGTGCTTGACGACTGAAGAAAAAAATCTTATGAAAGTCAACTCCTTCTCTCTGAGTAAAATCTTGTACAACTAACCTAACCTTAAATCTCGTAGGCTCTATCCCCGGTATCCTCTCCTTCACCTTATACACCCACTTGCACTCAACTAGTTTTTTTTTAGGTCTCTCCACTAACTTTCAGGTATTGTTCTTCCTAAGAGAACTAATCTATTCTTCCATAACCTGATGTTATTCTCGCTTGTTTTCACTCTTCATAGTTTCACCATATGTTCTAGGCTCATTATACTCAAGAATGTGAGCAGAATTAAAAGCATGAGCAACAAGATCTGCTTGTGCATACTTGATTGGTGGGTTAATCATTCTTCTTAATTGATCTCTGGCTAGCTAGTACTCTTCAAGTTCCATCTTAAGAGTCCTAGTTTTTTCTTGGGTGGACTTGAAGGAATTCATCAGTGTTCTTGATTCTTCTTTAAGGATCTCCTCGTTGAAGTGCTGATCTATGGGCATTTCAAATCTACTTTTAAGTTCCATTTCAACTTCTATTAACTTGAGTGCTAAGTCTTCATTGGGCACATGTTCTTTTTTCTCATCTTCTTGGGAGGTTTTCAATATTGTCGTTTTATGAAATGTTACACCGCGACTTATGATACTCTTTGGTGGTGTTAAGTCTTTACACCACACCTTGTATCATTTCACTCATTCAAGATATCTTATGAATACTCATTTGATAGCTTTAGGTTCCAACTTCCCCTCCTTAACATGTACAAAAGCAGGGCAACTAAATATTTTGAGGTGGTCATACTTAGGAGGATTGCCAGACCATTTCTCTTATAGCATCTTGAAGTCAAATGCTGAGGAGGGACCTCTGTTAATCAAGTAAGTTGCAGTCACTATAGTTTCTCCCTAAAATACCTTGGACATCTTTGCATTGGTAAGAATACATCTAACCCTTTCAAGTAAGGTCTTATTCATCATCTCAGCCACCCCATTATGCTGTGGTGTTGATCTTACTGTTCTATGCCTTGTAATCCTATGTTTGGCACAAAACCTATCAAACTCTCTATTGTAAAACTTGAGGCTATTATCAGTTCTCAACCTCTTCACTCTTTTGCCAGTTTGATTCTCAACAAAAACCTTTCAAGTTTTGAACACATTAAATGCTTGATCCTTACTCTTCAACACATAGACCCACAACTTTCTTGAATAGTCATAAATTAAACTGAGAAAATATCTGGCACCACCACGAGTAGCTGTATGAGCTGGTCCTCAAAGATTCAAGTGTATGTAGTCAAGAGTCCTCTTAGTCTTGTGCTCGCCGGTACTAAACATCACCCTATGTGCTTTCCCAAGCACACAACGCTCACAAAATTTTAAGGGCTGGAACTTATCCTCACCAAACACCTTTTTACTAAATAACTCATTTAGGTTTCTCTCGCCTAGTTATGCCAATCTAAGATACCATAACTTGGTTTGCAGACTCTCATCATCTACAGAGAATAATGCAGAATCACTCATGACTTCACCCTTAAGCACATAAACGCCTTTGTGCTTTTCTTTTCTCATTACCACAATGGAACCTTTCAATACTCTTAAAACCCCTCCGTCAATCCTGATGGAACACCTATTCTGGTCTAAAGTTCCTAGTGAGATTAAGTTATTCTTGAGGTTAGGAACATACCTAACATCTGTGAACTCTCTCACTCACCCATCATGCAGCTTAAGTTTAACACTACCAATTTTCATCATTGGACATGCAACATCATTACCCATTAATACATTACCACCACTAATGGGCTAAAAATTTATAAAATAAGACTTGTACGGGAACATGTAAAAAGTACAACTAGAATCAAGAACCCATTGTTCAAAATTCTTATTATTAGTAGCGACGAGTGTCTCTGCACTGTTATAGCTATCATCATATATAAGCGCAACATCCGTTTTCTTCTTGTCTTGTGCTTTCTTCTCAGGACAGTCTTTTATGAAGTGTATTTCTTTCTTACAGCAATAGCACTTCTTAAGAGTCATAGACTTCGATCTTGAGCCATTTTTTCTTCTATCTCTATATGAGGGCATTCTTTTTACAGATAAACTTTCTACATTACCCTCGATCTGTTTTCCTAATAACTTTGAGTTTAATGATGACTTTACATCGCTAATCGTTAAACTCTCTCTGTCGTAGAGTAACGTATTAAAAAAGCTCTCATAATTCTTGGGGAGTGAACTCAGCATAATAATTACTCTTTCTTCATCTTTTATCTTGATGTTAATAGACTCAAGATCAATGATGATCTTATTGAAGACGTCTATATGATCTTTCATCAGTGTCTCTTCTGACATAGACAGCTGATACAGCTTCTTCTTTATATGCAATCTATTGGCCAACGATTTTCACATATAAAAAGAGTCAAGTTTTTTCCAAAGACCTATCACTGTCGTCTTACCTGCTACTTTTCTTAGTACTTCATCGCTCAATGATAGAAAGATTGTGCTATAAGCTCTTTCTTGAATGTCCAGTCGTTCTGCTTCAGCTTTAGATGACTCTGACGTCTTTTCTTCATCACTAGATGGAGCTACAGTCTCCTCTAATGTCGACCCTAGTCTTTGGCTCACCAACAATGCCTTTACCTTTATCTTCCACAGATTAAAATCATTCGTATTATTAAATTTCTCTACCTCATACTTGGGTGTGGCCATGTCAGCTCTGATACCAATTTTTTTAAGCAGAAGCACATAAACAAGCATTATCACCCAAGCAAATATATGCAAAACAAGTTATTAAATGAACTAGAGAGAGAAATGGTAGAAGAAGAGCACACAAAAATTTACGTGGTTCGGTAACTTGCCTACGTCCATGGGGATCAAGATTACTCATTCTTATTATTAAATTACAATGCACTCACTAAATATGCCTTTTACAAGTAAGATCACAAAAAAAACTTTCTCTTACACATTAGGAATTTTTCTCATAAAGAACCACAAAGAAGATTTAATTGCTAAGATTTCTTGGTTTATCACAAAGATGTGTTTATAAGCTAATAGAGAGTATTTCTATAAGTTTTAGGACATCCTAAGTTTATCCTAAACGTGTGAGAGTTGTATTAGGGAGTCCTAAAGCAAATGAGAGACAAATAAGAAAGTCTTCAATTCAAGAAATTGTTCTCGCGTCCAGTGCCGCGACGCTCAACGCCTATTGTCGTAGAATTAATCACCTGGCGCCACAGCACCCAGCCTTGGTCTCTGCGGCGCCCACACTTAGGCACTGTTCATTCATCTCCTTTTGCGTCAATTTTCTATCCTTACACACTTTATATACTTAACTTATTGTTTAAATTATATCTTAATAATTTTTAATTAATATTTTAAAAAAAAATTAAACACAATAAAAAAAACAAGAATGTAGTTAAAATACAATCAAAAATCCAATGGACCCTTGGTCTCTATAAAACATGAACATGAAATGACCAATAATCTTTCTAAAAGTATCTGATATTCAAACTAGAATAAACACGTACAAGAGATTAGAGATTCCATTTGTGCATGCTAAAGTGACACGAAATTTCAGTACTTGATCAAAATTCGACACTTTCACAAAAAAAAGAATCAAAAGAAAACCCATTTTTACTAAAAAGAATTAAAAGAAAACCCATTTTCACTAAAAAGAATCAAAAGAAAACCCATTTTCACTCTTAGTATTTTAAATTCATAATTTTCAAGAGGGGCAACCTTGAACCTTCTTGTAGTAGTGAGATTGACTCAAAGAAGAATTTTTATGGTCATAAAGTGGAACAAACGTGGTGTAAGGAACTATAAGGAAATGTAAAGGAAAGTGAGTGCCGGCATTTTGTATTTGCCTCGTGTTTTTGATTGCACGTGAAAAGGCAAAGAGCGAGGAAGGAACCATCCTAGGTCTTTGATGATTCCAGTGATTCATTTTATATAAAAATAGCACATAATGCTGGATTGTGTGATAACTTTTTGGGTCAATTTGTTGGCCTCTGTTGCTGGCTTGTTTTTATATGGTCCAAAGTGAGGACTGGAGTTTACCATTTAGGACCCAAACGAGTAACTAGTAAGGACTAAAGATCTTTGGTATTTCTTTTCAACGTGTTGCTCTCAAGCTTCCCTAAGTAGGTTTATTGACTTGTGGGTTTAATTGTTCAAATTTGGTACAGAAAGAAGTGTTATCTTTGGAAAAAAAAAAATTTGGTTGTTTTTAAACTTGGTAAATTAGAAAACGTGAATGAATTAAGGATTGAGGATAAGTAAATAAGATTGATCAGTCACTTTTTACTTCTTCTTGTTGTTATTTATTTTGACTATTTTGACACGAGGTGAATTGTTCTATTAAATTTATTCAACATGCCATACGAAGTTCAATGGCATACTTATATAATTAATTATATTGATATCAAATAAGTTTTGAATTTAATTATTAAATTGGATTATTCTATGTTTGTATCGACTCAAATATTTTACATATATAAATTTTATTTGCGAAAATTATTTGATCGAAAATTTGAGGTAGAGATCTAAACTTATTATTATGTAAAAAATACAACTGAATAATAGAATAGGCAGCAAATATATACATCGAAGAGAATTAAAAAAAATGATGTTTTGCTAAAATCAGACTTATGGGCTTCAGCCTGATTTTGGTATTGGACAATAATACCCATGGCTCACATGAACTTTCCTAAGAAGATTATTGGGTCATAAATAAGCCCATAAATTAATGTACATAACTGCAGCCATCTGTTATTCTAAAAGCTTTTACCTTTATTGTTGATAAATTGGAGCACTATTCTGGCTTCTCGAGCTAGAATCACAACTCCCATCGTTGTTCTTTCATGTAGTTCAGGCGCGAAGCCATCATGGCATATTGGTAATGCCGTAAAGGCCTTCTTTGCACCAATTTTACTTAGTCCCATCAGAACTATTAAACTAGCGCCACAGCCAATTGCTGTATGTCCATGGTTGAGATTTGTGCCGCAATCGCCCGCAGTAGTGATTGAAATTGTAACCACCGACTGTTTCAGTGGAAATAGAAACTGGTTGTTTTGCCACAACTTGCTATTTGTTGGCACAAAATTTATACCCAGTTATCATGACTGCGGCATTTGGGGTTTTGCAAGCGCCATTTTTTTTTTTGTTTCTAATGAAGTCAAAGGCACAGTCTATGCGACCACGTACGCTATAAACTCGATTCACATCTCTAGTATCACAGTCCGCAAGCTCTTCTCCGTAAGTGATATCGACTTACAAGTTTTGAAATATTTGTTAGTAATTCCTTTCAGAGCTCCCACAACTGGAAATGAGTAGCAACGTCTTACATAATTAATTAATTAATTATTATTTCCTTAGAAAAACTAAGGGTTTGTTTGGGTTCAGAAGATGTGACTTTTAATCTGAATGTTTGTATTTTATTTCTTATTTGTTTAAAAAATTAAATAAAGGTATATTAAATATTAGATCAATAAATTTTACAAATAATACAAAAAATTTAATATGATTCACTTTAATTTGATTTAATATAGTTCACACTAATTTGTGTTACATTTAATGATGAGAGAATAATTTATTATAATTTTATAATATAAAATATAAAAATATTTTAAATATTTTTTATGTGACCGTTTATATAATTTCTCTCTCATAATTTTTTTATTAATCTTCTAATATTTTTATATAATAAGTGATCTAATTTTTTATTAATATTATATTCTTAATTTTTATACAACTTGATCTTTATTTTTAATAAAGTAAATTCTAAAAAGAAAGTACTAATATAGGAATCTCTTAAATGAAATCAAATAAAGTAATTTAAATCTTTTTAGATAAATTTAGTTTAATCCAATATTTTATCCTTAAACCAAACTTATTTTCATATCATTTCAAAAGACCGTGTTTGGTAAAATTTTTTTATGGTCTTTCTTAAGCCAAATTCTAATTTCTCTCACTGCGGAAACTATGAATTATACTCACTTAAGGTTTTTCATGAGAATAAAATCACTTACCACTTATGTAGGCAAACTTTTTTTTTTCACACACATTCATTGTCTTTTTTTCTTTAACGTAGTAACTTGCTGAATTTGTCTCAATGGGTTTTTTTTAAAAAAAAACTCAATTGAAAATTTTAATTATTGAAAAGATTTTGTTCCCAAATAATTTTGAGCGCTTTATCAACCCAAATAAAGGATATTTTTTTTACAAGGACGTTACTCTTACAAATATTGAAGTTTGTTGTTTGTCTCTCTTTTATTGATGAAGATATATTTGAATTTGATTTTCTTTCTTGAAACTTGTCCTTACTTTCTTCGACTCTGAGCTATATGTGGCTTTGATATAAGTAGAATCTTCAACTTCACTCATCTTTAGCTTCAGGCTTTTTAACTTGGATCTGATACCATTTGTTAGTATTTTATCTCTTATAACATGTTTAGAAAATATAGTAGAAGTACATCAAACATCAATATTAATAAATCACACAAATAACACAAAAAATTTAACGTGGTTTACTTTAATTTGGGCTGCATCTACGGATGAAAAAATAATTTACTATATTCTTATAATATAAAATATAAGAGTACTCTAAATATTTTTTATGTGACCTCATATAATTTCTATTTCATAGTTTTTTTTTATTGATTTCTTAGGCTCTTTATATATTGAGTGATATTTAATTCCTTATTAATCTTGTATTGTTAATCGTATAATTTATACTCTACTTTTAATAAAGTAAATTCTATAAGGAAATTATTAATATAAGAATCTCTTAAACTAACTCAAGTGAAATTAATTTAAGTCTTTCCTAAATAAGTTTAGTTTAATTATAACACTGAAATAGTATGAACTAGCTGTCCACTGAAGGTGGAGTGAAGCATTGCAGTTATCAATGGGTTGTAAATTGATTGATCATTCAAGTTTCTTTCTTGTTATTCTATAATAGTTTTGTAGTTACAATTTAAAGATTAAAAGACATAAATAATTATTAAATTTAATTTTTTTTTTGATATAGCTGAGTTTTAATATGGCAAATCCAATTTCCACCCAATCTAGCAAATCAAATACCTTTTAATCCTATTTGTTTAAGATGCAAAATGGTTATAAGGATTTACAACTATTAGCAGAAATGTTCCACACAAGTATGAATTATGCAGCAAATAATGAAGAAATTATAATAGAGAAAGAAAGGTAGAAGAAAAAATACAATAATTTATGTGGTTCAACAATTGCCTACATCTATGACTAATTAAGATTTATACTTCTTATTAGTAAATCACTAAACACTCACAAAAAATATTTTTACAAAGATCACAAAGCTTACAAAAAACTTTCTTTCTCTCAAGAGATTTCAATAGCCTTTCAATATTCAATTGATACTAATCTAGTGTTGTATGGTGATTAATGTTTACAAGGGTTTATATAATTCCTATAATATCCTTCTAAACCCTAATACTTGTTAGAATATGAGTTTACAAGTTGGGAAACTTAAAACTAACCCAAAGAATTTAAATTAACTCAAATACAGAGTTGGGGCCACGATTGGCACCTAGGAGCCAGGAGTGGCACCTAAGCGTTAAGACCTAGAAAAATTTGCCTAATTTTCTTCCTTTTGACACCCTTTTTGTGCTTTACACTTTCAGCTTTATCTCTAATGCACTTTATCTCAAAATACACCATTTACAATATTTTTAACTATTTTTACAATAACATGCTTTGATGAGTGCTAAAATAACAAAAAAGGTTTGAAAGCTTTTTGAGCCTTTTTGATTGATTGCAATTAAGCAATCATGCCATTAACTTCTTTTCCTTCTCTAGATTAGGGGCATTGTGCTTTTTGGCTTTGGGTTAGTCCATAAAGCCATTTGGTTATCTCAACAATATTTCTTTGATGATCATGAGCTCATTGAGCCGTTGCGTAAACGATTACAAATTGCTCTTGGTTTGGGAGGTGTGATAGTGCAGTTAGATTTTTGCTTTGAAAAACTCATGAGTTTTATATGTTATATGGAGCTCTCAACATTCTTTCAGGGAATGTAGTTGATTTTCTGGACAGTCTTAAGAAGCCAAGGCTAGAAAATCATCGGTATGGTAATTCCACAAGAGCAATTGCCAGAATGTGGCATTGGTTTCTGTTTCTCAAGTTAATCCTCCAGCGGATTTCTTGATATAATCTATTGGCTTGAAATAGCTCAATTGATTAAAAACAAAGTGGGTCTATATTTAGTTTAGTCTAAAGCCTTTTTTACTACTTAATTAGGCCAATTATTTCTAAACTTTAAAATGCTATACTAGTCTTTTTTTTTTCTTTAAAGCATTAAAGAATTGAATAAAAAAATACATAAAAAGAAATTAAAAAACACGAAGGCAAGTGGAGGCGAGGGAATTAAAGATTTCAAGGTAAATAAAAAACTACTCAATTAGGCCAATCTTGACTGTAAGTTGGCGCCTAGGCGCCAACTACTAGAGCTTAGGTGCCAAGTTCCATGGTCATTCCTATTTTGGCAAGGAATGCGTTCTAAAGTTAGGTTTTTAGATTTCTACAACCTGTAGATTCTTATTTTAACTAGAAATAGGATTTCTAAAGACTTTTTAAACAATTTATAAACCCATGTAACCTCGTTGAGTATTCAAGCATCAAAGATGATAACATAAAAAAGAATAGAGAGTTAGATAGGCACTAAAGTGTTAAGTGCATGAGAGAGTACTACCATGGGATCACTTGAGTGTTAAGTGTGTAAGAGAGTAATGATAGATCCTTTAAGAGAGAGCTCTGGTCAATCGATGTATTCCTTGATTAAATCTATTATGTTAGGTCTTTATGACCTAGAGTTCTTTGCGAACTAAAACAAAGTTAGAACCTTGATCCCCTGTTGACGTAGATGTTTATCGTCGAATCATGTATATCTTGTATCTTTATCCCTATTATGTGTTATTTTTATATTCTCAGTTTCTTGTGGGCGAAGTCTTTGGAAAAAGCGCTTATGTGATTTTAAGGTGTCAAATACTAGCCATAGAGGTATGAGGGCACATAAAAATCTCAATAAGTGGTGTTAGTGCTATGGCTAAGATTGATACCTAAGTAGTATCAAATTGAAGAGTCTAGCTGATTTCTTAATAAGTGGTAACATAGCCAAGTTTGAGATCCATATTAGATTATAGAGCCAAATTACAGAGCATAGGTGGTAGAGCAAGGTTGTAGAGCCAGGATACAGAGCATAGGTAATTTCAAACATGGTATCTCACAAGTATGAAGAAGTTCAATGGGGCAAGATGATTATCTGAAATAGGCAAAAATAATAGCTTTACTAGTGAGTTTATGGTTAGAGATAGCCCTTAAAGAGACTTAATCAACAACCAGTGATGAAGAAGCCCACATCATTGAGACACAAATTAGATTAAAGAGTCATTCAGATTGAACGCAAAAGAATTAGCAAGAAGAGAAATCAAGTTTAAAGGGTAAACTCAAAAATTGCTTTAATCACAAGAAAGAAGGGCACTTAGTAAGGGATTGTCAGAGAAAAAGACCAAAATAAAAGAAAAAGAAGGTGAAGATGTAATAGTCTATGAGGATGACTAAAAAATTATAAAAAATCTTGATAGTTTCTACAAAAACGTATGCCTGGTGAGAGAATACTTGATTTTAGGGTATAGTTTCCATATGAGTCTTGAAGGCATTTATTTTCCAATTATAGATCCATTAGAGGTGTTAAAATACTAATGGGTAGAAATATGGCTTTTGTAGTCATATGGATTAATAGTATAAAATTAAGATTGTATAGTAAAAAAGTGAGGGAGTTACTAGGCATGAGATTTGTTCCTGATCTCATAAAGAGCTTAGTATCCTTAGTAGTGTTAGATCAAGTGAGATATTTATTCGAGGCAAAAGAAAGAATACTAAATGTGTTGAAAAGATCAATGGTTATTATGAAGGGTGAGAAGTATATTAAGGTCATGTGCTTGATGAAAATGTTGTGTATCGCTTAACATGAGTTGTTTAGAAAATGTAGACTAATGACAATATTGGAGATTATCTTATCAGAGTGACAGGGGTTAAAAGAGAATGTATGGTAAGGAGGCTATTGGCAGGGATAATATCTAACCACATATGTATTATAATGGTGTTTAAGTGACACTAGAGATCATAATACGAAGGCTTCCTCAGAAGAGATGCATTCAAAATCTTTAGAGATCGAAGTCATGAACTTAGAAGAGTTAAGTTTGAGTATAAGACTTAAACTAAATTAACGCTAGAGTAATTGAGTATTGGTTGAGGAGGGGGTAGATCTTGAAAAGCTTCTTAAAGAGATTTTGAATCAAGAAGGAGTTTGTTGGAATTTAGTAATTCAAAATTATATTTGAGCATGATTTGAGTTAGATACCAATAAAAAGATGACACAAGATCGAAGATGTGATGGGCGTATGAGAAAGGGTCAAAAATAAAAGTTAGAAGTAAGAAGGGAAGCACAAAAGGAGCTAAAAGATTGCACAAAGTGTAGGCTTAGAACCTAGGTGCTAATCTTAGCAGTAAGTTGGCACCTAGGTGCCAACTGCAAGTGCCAACTTATGGCGCCTAGGTGCCAAGTTGCAAGGTCCTTCCCGTTTTGGCGAGGAACACATCCCAAAGTCAAATTTCAGACTCTTACAATTGCGTGAACTCTTATTTTAACTAGATATAGGGTTTTTAGGGACCTTTTAAATATTATATAAACCTTTGTAATGCTATTAGATTATTCTAGCATTAAAGATATAAACATAAAAGAGAATAGATAGCTAGATAGACACTAGAGTGTTGAGTGCGCGAGAGAGTGCTACCATGAGATCACTTGAGTGTTGAGTGCGTAAGAGAGTGATGATAAATTTTTTTAGAGAGTGCTCTGACTATTCGTTATATTTTTTGATTAATCTCTTGTGCTAGCTCTTTGTGACCTAGAGTTCTGTGTGAACTAAATAAAAGAAACTAGATTTTTGATTCTCCATGAACGAATGTATTTATTGTTAAAATAACGTATATTTTATATCTGTATCCCTATTATGTGTGCCTTTTATATTTTTGATTACTTATAGGTTAGATTTTCTGCAAAAGTGTTTAGGTGGTTTTAAGGTACTAAATATCAACCACAAAGGTATTAGGATACGTAAAAATTCTAACAAGTGGTGTCAGTACTATAGCTAAGTTTGATACCTAAATGGTATCAAATTGGATAGGCTAATTAATTTCCTAACATTTACGTTAAGATATATAAAAGTTTACTTTTATTATTATTATTCTCTTACATTTGTTATGTTATTTATTAAAAATATTCTACTCTCTCTTCATTTTTTTTTCTCTTTCAAGAGATTGTAGATTTTATTAACTCAATGGCTAGTTGAAGTGGGTCACGTGGTGTTGCCACGAAGCTTTAGGTTATTTTGTAAGTCATATGGGACTCATAAATATTTTTTTGTCATTTTTGAGCTTATAATAACTTATTATATTAAACTTTTGGACTTTGAATATTCATTTTGTTATTTGGGGCATTTGATGTTATGATATTATTAACAATGTCATACATAGTGGAATATGGTAATAAATGATTTATAGATGAATTTTCATTTGATCATTTTAGTTGCAAGTTTTAAATGAGAAATGGAAAGTTTGGAAGTATAATAGTTTGTATTAAGTTTATATATTTAAATGGTAAGGTTGAGAATGTATGAAAAATAGAGAAAATTCTAACAAAATTTTAATAGAATTTTATTATAAATTTTTTTTATAGTAAAATTCATACTATAAAAGAAAAAATAACATTCTCTATAAGATAGTAGTCAGAGATCCATCTCAAAGTTTATAGCAAAATTATGGGTTAGTCGTTTTATGGCTTGCCTAATATTTGAATAATGATAGTCCCGGAAAATTTTCAAATTTAAATAGTTCATTATCACCTCCCGTATCCCTTTATGATTGTGTTACCTTATCTTTTGTTTTTTCAGTTTTAAAGTCGGATAAGAGTTTTCCGGGGGGAGTTCTTGTTTCATAGTCTTCTTTAGCTCCTACTTTGTCTCCTCCTGTATCCAAAAGTCTGTCTATATAGGTTTTGTCTGATACGGGATCAAAGTCTTTGAGCTCTATTGCACCTATTTATACTACTGCCTCGAGTATTTTGCCTTCTCCATTGACGGAAACGGTCTCGGTTTCTTCTCAGAGTGATGTGCTCCCTGACTCTCGTTTGCCTTTTAACTCTTCATCTTTACAGTTCTCGCCTGCCTCTTTTATTTTATCTGAAGATAAATGGAAGTGGCGAGCACGTCAAGCTGCTTCGCTTTTGAATGTGGTTGACTCCCAGGGGGTTGGTTCGGAGGTTCAAAAAAGAAAAGCTGTGGTTTCGATTGACATATCCTCGACTAAGAAAGAAAATACTATTACTGAAAATATCTCTTCTGTTCAAATGGCGATGGCTGCTTTGCTGGAACGTATGGGGATTGGGGAATTCCTATACATTAAGATCATTGCGGAGATTGCTTCGCAAAACGTCATCCCAACTTGGTTTTCTTGTCAGAAACTAAGTTGCTCGGTAGTCAGGCAGAACGAATTCTGATGAGTTTAGGCTGTTCTTCTTCCTATCATGTTAATTGTATTGGCCGTAGCAGTGGTCCTTTTTTTAACTATGGAGTGATAGGTGGTCTGTTCTTCTTAATGGTTTCTCCCATTGGCACATTGATGTTATCGTAACTATGAATTAAAGATCGTCCATAACACAATCCACCTTTTATACTTAGATATAATCAATCAATTACAATTACTAGTAACTAATTACAACATCATCAAGTACACTATAACAAAGAGGGCTTACTCCCTTCGCAAATAACTCTAATAAAAAGTAATTTTATAAATTAATTAAAATTCACCAATAATACGAATTTATTTACATCTCAACCTTTTCTCTCTCGATTTTGCAAAATCAAAAGAATGAATTTGTTCTTTGATTCCACTGTAGCGTCTTAATGGCAATTGATTCACCATAGACTGAATCTCGATCTAATCTTCTCTCAGCGCTTAAACTTTTGATTTGATTCTCAGTCAAGCTAAAGATTTGTTATTTTTATTTGCTAAAACACACTCTATACAACAATATATCTGCAATAAATAAAACAAATGATTTCTATTAGTGCCGTGTGTCTCAACCTTCAGTTTGGTGTTGCAGTTTAGTGAGTGGATTTGATTTTAAAAAGATCAATAATCTTTAAACTATATATATACATATATAATTATAAAACTTTCTTAAACAAATTTTCTCACATATTGCTTATTATATAAAAAACACAAATAAATTTTTTTATTACATGAAGTTTAAACTATACTTTTTCCATCCCTATGTGAGCGGAGTTTAAACTCAAAACCTCTTGATTCCACTCAAAAGGTTTTTCTAATTAAATTAATTGACATTCATAAGCACAAAAAGAAATAAAAAGAAAAGAAAATACTTAAATTGATTATTAATTGAAAATACATTTAAATATCATTATACTTTAAAGACAAAATCTAGAAATGAAACCACAAAAACCTAAAAAAAAGAAAAAAAAAGCATAAATATAATAAGAATATAAAATAATCAAACTTGTGAATGAAGACGTTGAAGATGAAAGATTAAGCTTTGGCAGTGACAGAGGCTCTTTCTCTTCAATTATAGCTTTCTCTCTTTAGAAATCCTTCAGATGGCAAAAAATGAGAGAGAAAAAGGACTGCACACTTATATAGGGTTCCTTGAAGCGATCTCAACCGTTGAACTTAAATTTGATGGTTGAGATACGCTCACGAGCGAAGAGTTCCTACAATTGACAAGTGCCCTTTCAAGAGCACACATCGACTGTTTGATTAGTATCAACAACTTAAAATGAAGCCACATCATAAAATTTGAAAAGCCACAATTGTTGTGATAACTTCTAATCAATGCACCTTTCTCAAAGGGTCACCAAGTATTTAGTGCGATTTGGTGCTAAATTCAAATCATTAACCCTCAGCCTTGGTCACCACTCTAGTAGTCCAACTACATTATATAATTCTAGAACACATCCATTGTGAGCACCTAATAGAATATCACACTGTAATCGAGGGCATAGATGTCATACCTGAGGACATTACTAATGTCGAGCACTATATATAAGTTTTTATTGACTAGTTAATATTAGAAATTAAAGGATCCTTGTTGCCCTTTGACCTAACCTACAAAGTCTCAAGAGGATTGAGCCCAGTTTAAAGAAGTAGGGGCTGATCTCCCCAACCTAACAAAGCTTACAATAGTTGAACGCTTTTACCCAGCTTAAAGAATTTGGCCTAAAAATAGTATTAAGTCCGATAAGAACCTCAATGCCTGCCACCGTGGCCAAGTAGTCTCATCTTACAGAAAGAAAGCCCTCTTAATTATGAACAAATACTTCCTAAAACTCTTTAAAACTAAAGCTGAGAAGTCCACTCTTTAAATTAGCAGATCCGTCTTCAGCATACGACTAAAGAGCCTTAATTATATGGTTGAAGAGACATTTCTTACATGATAAAAGCTAACTTCAAGTAGACCTCCCTGTTTCCTCGTAGATCCAAGCATTCCTTATAAGATCAACCAATCCTTTCTTGACACTCCTTAACAAAACTAATTAGGATTTGTGCCCTATCTTAGATTAACATTACCAAAACCTTGAAGATAGCCTTAAAGAATCCAAAGATGGGCCAAATACAATCCTTACAGAGACCAAAGATCGGTAGAAAACAACATCTAAAGAGTCAAACTTGAATTCGCCCTTAAAGAGTCCAAAGATGGGTAGAATTTGAAAAAGATAAGGAGTTTGTCATAAAAGTCCAAAATTCTACTAAAACTTTATAAATAATAGGTATCCCTCATACGGTAAAAAATATTTCTTTTTTCAGAAAACACAAATTTTTTTTTTATATGCCATGATTTTTTACAAAAATATAGTTACCCTGACTTAAACATTATAGGGTTCTTATTAGGGCTACTCTAACTAGCCTTAATTGATTTTTTTGATTGTAGTTTTAGGAGATCACAATCATTAAAGAATTATCGTGAAGGATAAAAGCCATTTATTCATGTACCATAGTCATTTTCCCATAGTATGAATTCCATCATTGACCAAAGATTTTGGGCTCAACTTTTAAATTGACCAAGAAGCCTAAAATCAGAGGTCAACAATTTTAAAATTAAATACAATAAGTTGCAGGACTCACTAATTTTCTTTAAAAATTTCCTCTATGTTCAGGATATTGCAGGTGAAAGCTCCAAGTTCGAAAGTTCACAGAAAATTACATCTTAGCCTTTTGGATTGTCTCAAATTATTATGAAATAATAATGTCCTTCTGTAGAAAAGAATACTCCAACACTCAAGTCAGCCATTATCCAATAAACAGGTGAGGTATGTAGAAGTGTCTCAAGTAAGGGGATTATGCACTATATTTTTTCTTAATGTAATCAAGATTGTAATACTTAATTTTTGAATTTTTTTGAATGAATTGTTACTTGTTATGCATGCATTTTTATTATGTAGATATAATAGAATTCAAATCATATTTCAAGATATGATAAACTTATCATGATGTGATGACCTTTATTATAATGTGATCATCTTATATGATGTTATAACGTGATATAATTTTATCAAGTAAAGAGTGCGATAGAACTTTTAATCCAAATAAAACTATAAATAATGGAAAGACATAAATAAGATAAAATAATAATTTCAATTCTTACCTTCTTTAACCAATCTAACCTGCAGGCTTTCACAAGTAGAGTGGGCTATTGGACTTTTTCCATAATCGGCCCAACAGATGTCCCATCACAAGTGAAGAAAGAGAGATTTTTTAAACGATCTCCAAATAGATGTGTTTTCTTCACTCCCTAGTTCATGCACGACATGTGTCTCTTTTAAAAAAATTGTATTTTTTTCTATGTGACATTATTTCTGACGGACGAGACTTTTTTGATCTTTGGTGGTGCTTTTGGTATGATGAGCGGATGCATGCATGATTTTCTTCCTTCCATTCGTTAGTTCTTATCTAAATTGAGTCGATAAGTGAAATGATACATTTTTAAATCTTCTTGGACCTTCCTAAGATATTTTTATCACGGTCCTACCATCTTTGTCAAATTGCTCTAGAAGCAGCAACATTTTCTTTATTTTGCATTTTGGTCCGTGAATAGTGTTATATATAAAAAATACTTCCATGTACGAGATATTATCTTATGATCATGTATGCTACACTTCATGAAAAAATGACAAGTCTTTTTCTATGCATTTGCGATCAAAGAAGGAATTTTATTTTTGGTTGGTATTTATTTCCCTTTTTTCTTATTCTTTGTTGGTTTCATCTTTGTAAATGTTTCATTTTCTCTTCATAGTCCTTTCTTTGTGAGGGTTCAATTTACTCTTCACGGTCATATTTTGACATATCTTGGAATGCCCTCTGTTCTCCTCTAGAATGGGAGTGAGAAGAGGAAGGCGTGCCCAATGATTTATGTTTATTCCTTTATTTCTCTTCTAATGATAATCTATAGCTTGAGACAGAATAATAATTCAAAAAATTATAATAATTTCAATGCTATCAAATTTATTCTAAGACGTATGACTTTTCCTTAATCGTCATAACTCTAAAATAGGGGCCCATATATATTTGTCCAATGATGTAATATAACTTGACTCTGAATCTCTGTCTATCTAGTAACGATGTATATTTAGCAATAATCTATAACATTTTATCTGATTGTTTTTGTAATCCTTTAGGATTTTAATCATATTATTGGAAGAAAGATACTAGGTAATCTAATCATTTTTAACCCTAATCTCTGTTATCTGAAGGAAGGTACTAAGTACTCTAATCCTTTTGATTTTAATCACGTTACTAGAAGGAAGGTACTAAGTACTTCAATCCTTCTGGCCCTAATCTTATTTCTAGTTCGTCCTTTTCTTGGATTCATTTTTCTTCGCAGAGGAAATGCACTACGTATTCTAATCCCTCTGGGTTTGATTTTGATTTACCCTTTGTCAGGTTATTTTTACCTTAAAGGGAAGATACAACATACTCCAATCCCTTTGGGTTTCAATGTCTTTTATTTTAATCACATTACTAGAAGGAAGGTTCTAAGTACACCAATCCTTTTAGCCATTGATTTACCCTTTGTCATGTTATTTTTACCATAAAGGGAAGATACTACATATTTCAATCCCTCTGGGTTTCAATGTCTTTTATTTTAATCACATTGCTAGTAGGAAGGTACTAAGTACTCCAATCTTTCTAGCCTTGATTTGTTTTTTTCATTATCATTTTTGTAAAGTTATTTTTTCGTGTCTTGAATCACGTTGTTGGAAGAAAAGTACTAAGTACTCTATTCTTTTTCAACCCTAATCTTTATTCTATTTCATTTTCGTTACCTAAAAAGTAGGAATTATATCTCATTTCCTTTTAAGATATGGGTGAAAGGTAGTATAAACCCCTATCATTTGACCTTTGTATTTATGATTCTTGAATTATAAGATATGTGCTTTTTTTTTTTCTTCCAATGGATAATAGGAAAGTGGTGGGAACCCTTATCCTTTCGAACCCTTTTTCTTTTGTTTCTAAAACTCTTGAACTTGATTCTTTTTTCTTTTCTAAGGTACAAGAGGAAGGTGGTGGGAACCTTTCTTTTTCTTGGACTCTCTTCTTCAAAACTAAAAATCTATATGAAAATTTTGGAACTTATTTGGGTATTTTTGAATATTCTGGACCCATATGAAATATTTTGGAATATTTGGGCTTATGTATAAAAATTTTGAAAATTTTAGGCATAAAGGTGAATAGTAAAAAATTTTGGGCCTATTTGTAATAATAAAAAAATATTTGTGTCTAAATATAAATAATCAGAAAAATTGAATAAATGTGAATTTGTATAATAATTTGGTTTAATAATAATAAATTTGTGTTAAAATATATTTTTTTAAAAGAAAAATAATGTATTATAATAATACTATTGTGATGCCCTAAGTAAACCTGAACATTGGTAGAGGAGGATTGGTAGTTGGCATGCCAATAGGGTATTATAGCAGTACTGCGCCGTTTGCTTGTTCGATAATACTACTCTGTGTATTCGATCTGTTATCTATTCTGATCTGTTCTAGATCCGGTGGGTAATCACCGAGTGGCCGATGCCGGATCATTATTTGATATTTGTTAGCCCATTAGCCAATCCGTAGTATCGTGTCAGTGTTTATTTTGGGCGCCTACTTGGATTAAGTATAAATATGATATTTGTGTATATATATATGATTAATTGAAATGAGAAATCGAAATAATGTTTTGGTTTAATAAATTGATTAATTGATAAATTTTGATTTATTATGATATATGGAGAAAAATTGGTATTACTCAAAATTTCATTGTTTATATATATGGTTTGTTATAAAAAGGTAATAAAATTTTATTATACTGTTTCATCTTTTGTGTACACCCACTAAGCTGTTGTGTTTAGTGCGTTGGATTTACCATGCGCAAGTAGTAGAGTTGCCATCACTAAAGATTGAAGAGTAAATCTTCCTGCAGCTGCTCAGAGTCGCTCACATCCTCTCTCTATATATAATTATTTTTTATAGATATTTTGCTTGTCTATAAACTCTTGTGTATTATATTATGGACATTAAGTGTATGTGCATGTATATATGTATTTATTCAGAACTGTCTCTTTTAAAACCATGATATATGATATATATTTTGATAATATACTGGATTTGAAATAGTTTTGTAAAGGTTTGATACATTTATATTGTAATATGAGTTGTGAATATTTGTTGAAAGATAAATATGGAAGTTGGTTAAGAATGGATATGAAAATTTTGGGAGTGTTTCTTTTGTTACAGGTAGTGTAAAAATCTCATTTTTAAGGGAGACTCTGTCAGTTTTTCCCCGTAAATGTTTATAAAACAAAAAAATATTTTTGAAGTTTGAATAATCATTATCATTGTTTCTATTCGCTGCTATCGTAGCACCCCCTGATCTCGTGTCTCGATGAGAGGCGAGTGAGGAGGGTGTTACAGCAATTCAACGGAACGAATGACTTTAATCTGTAGAAGATGAAAGTTACGGCGTTGTTGGTGAGCCAACGGTTAGGCTCGACATTAGAGAAAACTGCAGCTTCTTCTAGTGAAGAAGAGAAAACGTTAGAGTCATCCAAGGGTGAAGCAAAAAGAATGGACATTCAAGAAAGAGCTCACAGTATAATCGTTCTATCATTGAACGATAAAGTATTGAGGGAAGTAGTAGGAGAGACGACGACGATTGGTCTTTGGAAGAAGCTTGACTCTCTTTATATTGTAAAAGTCATTGGCCAACATATTACATATAAAGAAGAAATTGTATCAGTTATCCATGTCAGAGAGGACACCGATGAAAGATCATATAGATGCCTTTAACAATATTATTATTGGTCTTGAATATATCAGCATCAAGATAGAATATGAAGATAAGGCAATCATCCTGCTAAGTCAATTTTCAATAGTTATGAGAGCTTTGTTGATACATTACTCTATGGTAGAGAGATTTTAACGATGAGCGATGTAAAATCATCATTAAACTCAAAGCTATTAGGAAAGTAAATTAAGGACAATGTAGAAAGTTTATTTATAAGAGAAAGGTCCTCATATAGAGATGGAAAGAAAAAGAACTCGAGATCAAAGTCTAGGACTCCTAGAAAGTGTTATTACTGTAAGAAAGAGAGACACTTTATATAGGATTGTTCGGAGAAGAAGACACAAAATAAGAAAAACAAATAGATGTTGCACTTACCTATGATGATAGCTACGATAGTGCAGAAACTCTAGTCGCTATTAATGGTAAGAGTACTGAACAATGGTTTTTGATTCTATGGTTAAGTTTCACATGTGCCCACACAAGTCTTGGTTTAAAAATTTTTAACCCATTAGTAGTGGTAAGGTGTTAATGGGTAATGACGTTACTTGTCAAATGATGAAAATTGGTAGTATTAAACTTAGGTTGCATGATGAGCAAGTGAGAGAGTTGACAGAAGTTAGGTATATTCCTGACCTCAAGAGAAACATAATCTCACTAGTGACTTTAGACTAGAATGAGTGTTCTATCAAGATCAACGAAAAGGTTTTGAGAGTATTAAAGGTCTCCATGGTGGTAATGAGAGAAGAAAAACACAAAAGTGTTTATGTGTTGAAGGGAGAAGTTGTAAGTGATATTGCATTATTCTCTGTAGATGATGAAAATATGTAAACCAAGTTATGGCATCTTAGACAGTACACCTAAACGAGAGAAACCTGAAAGAGTTATTTAATCAAAAGGCATTTAATGAGGATAGGTTCTAGCCATTAGAGTTTTGTGAACATTATGTGCTTAAAAAAGTATATAGAGTAAGGTTTAGTACCGGTGAACATAAAACTAAGGGGACTCTTGACTACATACACTCGGATCTTTGGGGACCAGCTCAAAGAGCTACTTATTGAGGTGCTAGGTATTTTTTTTAATTTGCTTGATGACTATTCAAGGAAGTTATGAGTCTATGTATTGAAAAGTAAGGATTAAGTGTTTGATACGTTCAAAACTTGGAAGGCTTTGATTGAGAATCAAACTGGCAAAATGGTTAAAAGGTTAAGAACTGACAATGGCCTTGAGTTTTATAATAAAGAGTTTGATAGGTTTTGTGCCTTGCATAGGATTGCAAGGCAAAGAACTGTGAGATCAATATCACAACAAAATGATGTAATTGAGAGAATGAATAGGACCCTACTTGAAAGGGTTAAATGCATTCTTATCCATGCAAAGATGTTCAAGGCGTTCTGGGAAAAAGTTGTAGTAACTATAACTTATTTGATTAATAGAAGTCTCTCATCAGCAATAAACTTCAAGATGCTAAAAGAGAAATAGTTTGGCAACCCTCCTAAGTATGACCACTTTATAATATTTGGTTACCCTACCTTTGTTCATGTTAAGAAGGGAAAATAGGAACCTAAAGCTACCAAAAGGGTATTTATAAGGTATCTAAAAAAAGTGAAAGGATACAAAGTGTGGTGTAAAAATTTGACCCCACCAAAAAGTATCATAAGTCATGACGTGACGTTTGATGAGATAACAATGTTGAAAGCCTGCCAAAAAATTGAAATGGAAGAAATTGTGTTCAAAGAAGACTCGGCACCCGATTTAATAGATCTGATATGCCCCTAGATCAGCACTTCAACAAAGAGATCCTTGAAGATAAACCAAGAACACCGGCGAGTTACTGTAAGTCCACCCAAGGAAAGACTAGAACTCCTGAGATAGAACTTGAAGAGTACCAGCTAGCCAGAGACATGTTAAGGAGAATGATTAACCCACCAATCAGGTATGCACAAGTAGATTTAGTTGCTCACGCTTTTAACTCTGCTTACACTCATGAATTTGATAAGCCTAGCATATATGGTGAGGCTATAAAGAGTAAAAATAAGAATGAATGGTAGTAGGTCATGAAAAAAGAGATTAGTTCTGTTAGAAAAAATAATACCTGAAAGTTGGTAAAAAGACCTCAAAAGAAACTGGTAGGGTATAAATGGGTATATATGGTTAATGAGGGGATACCGAGGATAGAGCTTATAAGATTCAAGGCTAGGTTAGTTGCACAAGGTTTTACTTAGAAATAGGGAGTAGACTTTTATGAGATATTCTCTTCAATTGACAAGTACACATCCATTAGGATTTATTAGTCATGTGTACAAACCTTGATTTACATCTAGAGTAGATGGATGTAAAGACTTCTTTTTTGCATTGAGAGCTTGAAGAGATGGTTTACATGGCACAGTCGTAAGGGTTTGTAGAGCCCAGAAAAGAAGATCATACTTGTTTACTAAAGAAGTCGTTATATGGGTTAAAACAATCACCTAGACAGTGATATATGAGATTTGATGAGTTTATGATGGATAATGACTTTAGTAGGAGCAAGTATGATGGATGCGTGTACTTTAAAAGCTTGAGTAGTGGAATAATATATTTGCTTCAATACGTCGATGATATGTTGATCGCATGGAAGAAATACATAAACTTAAGAAGCAGTTGAGTTATGAGTTTGAGATGAAGGATTTAGAAGTAGCTGATGCGATATTTCTATATCTTATAATTAAGCGCAAGTATACGCTATCGTAATAAGTAATAAAGGAACTTATAAAGTCGGATGTCGAACCCACAGAAATAATTTTTATTTTCTACCAAGTACTAAAATTATATCTTTCTTATAATTATTCAAAAAAATCAAATCTTAATTTTTCAATAAATTAGAATAAAATAAAAGTGCAGAAAATAAATGATACAACTTAAATAAAATAAGAAAATAACAATATAGAGAAAGCCTAAGATTAATTACTATCCTTCAATATGGTTTCTAAAGATTAATCATTTTAATATTTATATCCCTCAATTCTTATTATTGGTCAAGACACTAATGTATTCACAAGTCTCTTCTAAGGTCATACAAGTATATCTTAATTTACCAAATACCTATATTCCTACGGTACTTGTAATAAATAAAGATTCATTAAGAATAAGTTTTATTGACCATACATACCAATTAGGTATATTCCTATCCTAATTCGAAACTTGCATATGCAACATTGAATGTTACTCTATAATCATGCATCAAATTATCTAGGTCTAAATACAATGATGCCTCTTCCGAGTTTATCAAAGTATTACTAAAGCAATCACAATATTGATCAGATATAATGAAACATTAAGAACAAATAATTTGAATAATGAAGAATTGAGTTCAAATAAATATTAAAAAGATTCAACTATTAAGCTCACATATTGAATTCAAGTAATAACCCTAGAAAATAAATTTAGCTCATGATAACAAGAGAATTATGGCTGAAAAATAAAATAAATATAATACAACCAAAAGCAAACCAATATAGACGTTAATTTGCAGTTGGTTGATACGTCAAAGATTCGCCAATAATCTCTTGATTCCTTAAATTGCCCTTACTTCTCTCTCTAAAAATTGCTCTTCTTCAATATGTTGTAGCTCTAAGAGCCCTAAGTTGTGAGTCCTTTAGGTCTAAAATGAGTGGCCTTTATATATGGATTGATTGGAGTCTTGGAGTTGTATTTCTTTTAGGATTAGGAAAAATTACACTGTTCACCGCTGCCGCGATGACAGCACTGTAGCACGCGAGGACAATGTTCACGAAATACTGTTCATAGACATTGTAGCGTAATGTAGCATATGTTTTTCCTTGTTTTTCTTAGATTTTCATTCTCAATTACTCCATTAACTCCAAACCTACAAAATAACAATTAAACATATAAAAAACATAATATTCTTATTAAAATGAACAATCAATCAAGTTAAGGGAGTGAAAATAATATATATAATTTACGCTTATCAGTAGTAAAGAGGATATTGGGTATGGATATTGTGAGGGAAAGAAGAGATGTTATTTCTTATCTCAACAGCGATATATACTCAAGATCCTATAGAAGTTTTGTAAGTCCAAATCAAAGGTTATTTCTACTCCTTTAGCTATGCATTTCAAAATATCAACA
This sequence comes from Ailanthus altissimus, assembly GCA_946807835.1. NCBI lineage: Eukaryota > Viridiplantae > Streptophyta > Magnoliopsida > Sapindales > Simaroubaceae > Ailanthus > Ailanthus altissimus. The sequence goes on along the minus strand of OX327698.1, from coordinate 24,260,577 downwards.
GCACAATCGCCAACATTCGAAGAGGAGAAACTGTAGATGAGTAAAGTACCATATACAAGCGCTATAGAGAGCATTATGTATACAAGGATTTACATAATACCAGATATAACACAGGCTGTAAATGTGGTATGTAGATATATGACAAATCCGGGTAAGAATCAGTAGCTTACAATAAAGTAAATTTTAAGATATCTCAAGGGGACGTTAGATCACAGATTGATGTATAAAAAGAATAAAGACAACAATGTAATGGTAAGAGGATACGTAGACTCAGATTATACAGGTGATCTAGACAGAAAAATATCGTTGACGGGTTACGTATTCATAGGATTTGGGTGTAGTGTATGTTGGAGATCAGTTTTACGATACGTGGTTTCACTATCTACCACAAAGATAAAGTACATAATTTTTACAGAAGCTATTAAAGAGGCCGTGTGGTTGAAAGGCATATGCTTAGAGGTAATGGCTATTGAAGAGGAGAACACCGGTGTGTATTGTGATAGTCAAAGTGCTATATACCTAAGTAAGCATCAAGTGTTTTAGAAGAGATCTAAACACATTGATATGCAGCTCTATTACATTTGTGAAATTGTCTAAAGTGGTGAAGTTAGTCTAACGAAGATAGTGTCGTCTGAAAATTCTACTAATATGTTGACTAAGTCACTGCCATTGGTTAAGTTCATCCTATGTAAAGACTTAACCAAAGTCACTACTATGTAAGGGTGACCGAATATACGGAGATGAGAGATCTTAGACTTTATGGATGATTTTGAATCAAGGAGAGGATTTGTGATAAAGTTGATTAAAAATTATTGGGATATGATTTGGAGAGCAATTAAGTATGTGAGGGTCGAAGATGAACGCAAAAGAAGGACAAAAATAGAAAGTGGTTGCTCAGGCATAGGCGCTGTAGCGCAGGGTTATGGGCACTGCGGTACCCCAGAGTGGACGCCGTAGCGCCAGGAGCCCAGCGCCACAGCACTGGGCACGAGTCATCCAGCACAGTGGCGCCAATGTGGGAAACAGTTTCCTGCTTTGTTGCGTTTTGTTCTGTCTCTTATTTGTTGCAGGACTCCGTAAAACGATTCCCACACGTTTAGGGTTAACTTAGGTCGACCTAAAGTATATATATAAAGGCCCTCTATTGGCTTGTAAGCACATATTTGTGATCATAGCATATTTTGTGATTCTTAGTGAAAGAAACTCCTAATTTACAAGAGAGAATAAATTCTTTGTGAGTTCTTTCTTATAAAAGACATACTTTATGAGATTTTATGATTTAATAATAAGAGAGTGTGATCTTAATCTATTATGACCGTAAATAAATTGTCGAACCACGTAAATTTTGTGTATTATTCTTTTATTTTTTTTCTCTAAATTTTTTAATTACTTAAATTACGTTATATATATTTTGAGTTTATTGTTCACTTAATTACTTCCGCTTCAACAATAATAAATGCACATATATGATTTTATTTCACTTTTTTCTAATACTTACATATTCATTATTGACATCCCAAGGCTGATCGTCAATAGGCCACGATCTAGGTTTTCTTGAGTTATTGGGATGAGTTTTCTTTCACCCCCGGATGTCCCGGAACTGCAAAATTATCGCGGAAATAACGCAAAATTTAGCACAGAAAGTCCAATTTTTATATAAACGAAAACGATTTTTGTTACATTTTTTAATGTATTAGAGGTAGAAGACTCGGAAGTTAAAAGATATGCATGCACACCTTGTGAAAAATTCACAGATGGGGTGAACTGACAAGATAGCTGAGCGATCCCCATTAGCAATGCGTTAAAGGTCAGACTGAATATCCTCATAAGTAGTAATCGGAACTTTCGACTTAAACGTCCCTCGGTCAGTGGCTCCCCCGAGTTTGTACCGTTTCAAGTACTCAACCTCGGCGTTTTGGCTCAAGATTTCGGCCAAAACCTTCTCTTGAACCGCACCGGCATTTCTTGTCGTTTCTTCAATAAATTGTAAGCTGAAAGGCCACGTAGTGATGAAAGAGGACAAGCAGCAGCCATGAATTATATAAAAGTGTAGCCAAAGTTGGGGCTTGTTATTAAGTGCCACGTCACATTAATATTGTGGACCTAGAGAATTGGACAAAGCAAAGAAGTGGGGTAAGTAAAATGTCCATTAAAAATAAAAAAAAAAGACCCATCAAACACATCTTTATAAATTTTTACCTTATGAGTTTTTCCCTTGCTATAAAAATGGGCTCAAAGTCATTAACAATGATACAATTTATTTTTTTAAAAATCACTCTTTATAATTAATTTTCTTTAGTTTTTCTCTAGAAATTCTTTATTTGAGTTTGAGATAAAAAGATAAATGAAAGCACATAAATTTTCATTTGGTATCACCTATAAGAATCACACAACAAATTAAGTGGATAATCTTAATCACAAAGCATAAAATTAATATGATTTATCCCGAATCTTAGATTTCTAAGATTTTGGGCATTAAAATTACGAATTATTTTATTACTAATAATTTATTATTGTTAATTACTTTACTTACCAAATGGTGAAACAAAATACCATTTAATAATTTATCACCATTTTCATGATTTACATGTTTTATTTGATTGTATATTTACGATTATCCTTTTGATCAAACTGTCAATATTATGACTTATTAACCTTTTTACTATTATTTTATTATATTATTATTTTAGTATTGTAAAGAAAGAGAAAGGTGTAGGACTTATATGCTTATAAAAAAAGCCTAAAAAATATTTAGAAAATTGTCTAAAAAAGAGAAATTACCTCATTCATACTTTTTCAACAACCTTTTAATATTATTTTAAGCATTTTGTTATTTTAATATTATAAGAAAAAAAGTGATGTGTTGGATCCAAGTGTCTAAAAAAGTGGAACAGGTTATGCACATCTAACTATCCTTTTATTATTATTTTAATATTACAAGAAAAATAAAATATGTGAGACTCATGAATTTAGAAAAGTGAAATTACCTCAGCCCATGTGTATTTTATCATTATTTAAAATTTTAATCAGTTATTTATTAATTCTTTAAATATTTAAGTTCTTGATATTTCCAATGATTTATTACTGTCTTATTGAGAAGCATTACATGAAAAAAAAAAAGCGTTCATTATTATTAGGTCATTATTATTTTATTTTTTATAAAAATTAATTTCATATCAAAAAAGTAACCATTTATTTTAGTACTACCAATTTTATTAGGTTAATAAATCATGTTCATATATCTTATTAATCTAACAGATAATCAAAAAAATTAATGGATAAAATCTTTTTTTAAAACTCACAAATATGATTTAATGTGTCATTATTAATTTTTATTATTATTTTAATATAAAAAATAAAAAGATTAAAAGTGTTTCATGTAAGTTTAGAGCCACTTAAAACACCACCCTCAAAATATATTTGAAATATTTTATTATTTATTTATATTTTTTAAAAAAATAAAAGAAAATACATTAAAAAATAATGATGTGACAATAACTCTATTTTGTTATTATTTTAATAAATAAAAAAGTGGTATCACATAGGCCTACGTATTTGGGAAAGGTAATACTTTCTATATAATATACCATTTTCTCTCTATATTATTAATTTTGTTTCAAAAAAAAAATAAGAGAGAAAAATTATAAGAAAGAGATAAAGTACAGATGAGACCCACGTAACTTTTCATCTATTAAAAAACATATGCTATCATTATTTAATAATTTAATATTTATGACAACTTATCATTTGTCTTTTCTTGATAATGAATTGTCTGTACTTTTATTTAGTAAAGACATTTTATCAAAATAATTTTATTTTATAAATAAAAATACATGTAAATTCTTAAAACGCCAAACATGGGGTCGAATTTTATGGGCCTTTGAACATTTTTTATTTATTTATTAATATATTATATTTTACATGTTTTATTATTATTTTATTTATCATTTATTCTATTGTAATTATTTTATAAGCATTTATGACAATCATTACATTCATCATTATTATTTTATCTATTATTTTATTATTATTATTTATCCTTAGCATTATTAAGAGATCATGCATTATGATCATAAATTGATGAATAAAAATTTACATATTATTTAATTATTTTATGATAAATAATCACTATTTATCAATTACTTGTGATTATCCATTCGATCAAATGTCAGTAAAATGACTAATTTGATTGGGGCAGATTGTTCTCTTTATTAAATTATGTGATCACGAATAATTTGAAATGTCCAATCACGAGCATGAAGCATGAAAATATCTGAACGGCACGTGATCATCATAAATTAATTATGATGTTGTCATGGTGAGTTTATTTGAAATAATTTCTGCATTATTTCTTATACCATTTACTAGAAATAAGAGCATTAAATAATAATTATTTCTAATTAATTTCATATATAATTATATTTACATTTTACTAATATAATTGTGACATTTATTCTTTTGCAATATCTCTTAACCTTATATAATCTAAATATTTTGTGATAATTAATCATATTTATTATTGAGTTGAGACGATTATATCTATAATTTCAGATTAATCACGATGAAGCTGATCTACGGTGCACAACAACCTTGATGCATAAGGATCAATGGTGGATTTACGTTGATTAAGAGCAACCAATGGGTTTGATCATTTCAATTATCTTTTAAAGGTTTAATTTCACATTATTTCAATTATTTACAATTATTACATACAACGGCAACTTATTAATATCCCAAATATTCAACTGTGCATTCAATTATATAAAGTCTATTAAAATAGTCGCTCTAATATCATTTAAAGTAAGTGTAACCTCTTAAACTAATGCGAAGTAATGTTACTTTGGTTGAAACATTTGATATTATAGATCATTATTGCTCTTTCCCAAATCTTTGAAGACTCAAACACCAAGATGGTGGACAATCGCCAAACTCACAAATCCTCCAAAGCAAATGAAGTCTCCTTCCAACAACATGAGCATAATCCGAAGGATCTAGACAATACCTACCACCAGCAAGTCACAGCACCTTTATGAGTAGTGTAACAGATGAACTCACCTTAAGTTGCAAGTTAGGTCTTAATGATGCAACAAAAGCTCGGCACGCAAGCTCAGCAAATGTAGCAATTCTCTAAAGCTTGTGTGTAGCATAGAGCTACTTCTAGGAAGTTCTCAAGCAAAATGAAGAGCTGCAAGAACAATAAAGGTACCGATGTGAGTTACCTGAAAGCGTCAATGTATTACACAATGAAGACCAACATTGCAGTAACATCTGCCACCTCCATTGATACCTCTACAAGTCACTCAGCCAGTAAGGCATCCGAGTTCAACCTTGCAGCCTGCACAACAGCCTCAAGTTCGCTTCTCTGCAAGATAGCCAGTTCGAAACACATCACCACAAATTCTTCCAATCGCTAGTACACTAACCATCGTGGCTACACTAACTGCTAAGCCATCTCCCGCGGCTTATTTTGCCAAAAGATGCACTGAAAGCTCGCGTGCAGGTGATATTTGATAAGCACTTGTAGAGTCACTCATTCCATGCTCCAAACCCATCCTACTCATATAAATTAAAAGAGTCTCCATTCATTGAAGAAATTAAAAATTAAAAAAAGCCGCCCAATTTTCACATGCCTCATTTCAAAATATCTTAGGGCAATTTCAATCTCGTAGGCTGTGTTTACTCCTTCAAATAAGTCGTGTCTCTAGGAGACCACAACAATGCCCTTAAATACAAGCTATTCCCTTTCAGCTTGGGCAGCGTAGCCATGACATGGTTCCAGAATTTACCACCAAGATCAATTAAGTCATTTACTAGCTTCTGTAAATTATTTGTCAATCACTTTCAAATAACTCATCAACAACAAGTTATTGTCTTTGACTTAGCGACTATGCAACAAAGCTCAATGAGACATTGAAGGACTATGTACAGAGTTTCAAAGAGCTATATATGTAGATAAAGAATTTGGATGATGCCTCACCTCCAATAGCATTATTCAAGGGATTGCTACATGACACTCATATCTATAAAAGACCTTTTGCGACAACCTACAAGAAGCATAGAAAAATCATTATGGCATGCGAAGTTTATTATTTGCATAGAAGAAGATCACTTGAGTAGAAGTCGCAGAATAACAGTAAAAGTCATAGCTCAGTCTAAAGTTCAAGAATAGTTTATTGCTAGACCAGATTATAGATAGAGGGCAAGATCTCCCTTATCATCAAGAAGTTGCGGCCTATTTTATTCCTTGTGAAAGCAACCCAATGCCAAGCCAAATTATAAACAAAGGGTAAAATCTCTTTTATTGCCAAGAAATCGCAAAAGAATATCAAGTTTTAATACTCCATAAGTACCTGATTTGCCTCTCAGTACTCCAATAAAGAAGATCTGGTTAGATAATAAGCATAGAAAATTAGTCTGTGATCTGCTACAAATAAAGGCCCAACAGATCAACGAGATAAAAATAAAAAGTACTTGTATCACAACGATCATATGTACAATACAAATAACTGCAAATCATTGAGGATGCAAATTGGCAACCTAGTGTAAGTAGGTGTCTGGCAAAAAATCCAGTATTGAAAGATGAAGCATCTTCCACTTTAAAAAGTCACGACGATGAGCGGCAAAATATCTCCACTCCCAACATTACACTAAAAGAAGCAGAAATCATACCACCTCCACCAATAAGCTCATTAAATGGTAAACTCGACAATAACAAGGATCCTCATTCAAGTGATAATTATAGAGGTGATGATGATGAATACAATAATAACTCTGCTGTAGAAAAAAATACTTAAAGCTTTTAAAGAAGTGGTGAAGACCAATATACAAGCACCTCTTCAAAGTAGCTTCGAAAAAGTTGCAAAATTGAAATCTTCTAACAAGTTAAAAATTCTCACTATCAGCACTAGGCCTGATGACGAAAGCCTCACTAAGAATGAAAAAGAAATATGAATGAAAGCACGATTTGCAAGAAAACAAATAGAAAATATGAATTGGGAAGCATTACCATAAAATAATATTAGCAAGTAGCAAGAAGATGGTATCAAATCAATCTGAAATAAGAAAGGAATACAAACACATCGGCATCACCATCTCCATCAATAGAGGTGTAAATATTCCACCAAATAGAAATTATAACAAGTTTTGAAGGATTCGCAAAAAGAAAGAGAGGAACAAATGAGCATAAGAAAGCAAAAAGATAGAAATTAAATATCAATGAAGTCGCGGCACCATGTATCGAGAAATTTGATCCAAAAAAAAGAGACCTCTAAACCTAAGAAAGCCAAATGTCAATAAAGTCACGAGAAACATAAGATGTTGCTAGGTATCTCTACGTTTTATAAAAGAAGTTTTATTTCTATTTATAAAAATTTACAAGCAAAAAATGAAACGCTAAAAGATTATGCTCGTGCAAAATATGAGTAAGGTGCTAAAGAGATCATAACTCGCGCTTCATATGAGTAAGACACTAAAGAGTTCATACTCGCGTAAAATATATAAGAAGTTTATGTTTTTATTTATAAACATATTTATGCATGAATAAGATGATAAAGAGTTTATAACTCATACTTCATATGCATAAGACGCTAAAGAGTTCATACTCACGTAAAATATATAAGAAGTTCATGTTTTTACTTAAAAGTATTTGTGCATGAATAAGATGCTAAAAAATTTATACTCGCGCAACATATGGATAAAACTCTAAAGAGTTTATACTCGTGCAACATATAGATAAGACGCTAAAGAGTTTATACTTATGCAACATATAGATAAGACGCTAAAGAGTTTATACTTGTGCAACATATATCTTTTGTTCCATTCATAGTTTTCAACACTTGAAACACTCCAACTGAGCTCCGGAACACTTCCAAACACCAATTCAATCTCAAATACACCCAATTAGCACCATAAAATGCTCTGATACTATTTTGTTTGAGGTGCCAGTTCATCCCAGTTCACAACCTAGACTTATTGAGTGTATGCATGTGGTATATGTGTCCATTTTAAAATTTATATACATACACATCTAATACATATATATACAAATCATAAACGCAACGAAAGCTAGAAATTAAATTTTCTAAAATGAACACAATAGATTTTATTCATTAAACTAATGAACAAAATATAAAACATATTAATAAAAATAATACTAATGATTGAGAATATCACCTGTCAAGCCTTTGGAACGAATTTGTAGCTGGAATACCGCATGAAGTCGACCCGTTGATAATTCTAGGACTCAACACGGTGGGCTTGAGTCACTAGAACAATAGCTTATAAATATCCAACACCGGTTTAACACTTAAACCATTAGATTAACTCTTAATCCCCATAGCCTAACAGTTAGACTATATTCATTTTGTTCTTTATGTATTCAACACTTAAATACATAAAAACAAACAACTCAAATGAAACAATAATGGCTATATGTTTAGAAGAATAAGATGAATAGCAAAACAACTTTTGCTATTAAGTTTTTCTTATTTTTAACACTTAAAAACTCAAAACATAAATAAGTTTCCTTACCTTCAAATTGGTTAGACACTTTATTAGCTTCAAAGGAGAAAAATGAAAACCATTTTCTTCTTCTCCCTCCTTCATAGCCGAGAGCCACCCTTTTGCTCTCTACATTTTTTTATTCATTCAAGAATAAAAATTGAATACAAAGATATAACCACTCCAACACATATTGACCGCCCACTTTTTTTTGTTGGCTTTAATCATTTTTGTTTGTTTCAAAGATAAAATTAATTAAATGCCAACCACCCATCTCTTTTATTTTATATTCATCTATTCTTTTGTTTTCAAAGACCAAATGATTTCAATGGCAACTACCACACATAATGGCATGCAAGTTATTACATTTAATATTCATCAAATGAATATATAAATGTAATAATAATATGAAATATCTAAACTTTTGATTAATATATTTTTATTAAATAAATTTGGTTTGTTAAATAACCAATTTTGTGTCCGACAATTGTACAAAATGTAATGGACGCCATCCATGTTTTGTGGCAAGGAAATTTTTATTCAATTCCTCAAGGTTTCATTTAATTTTTCTTTTAAGTAACAGTTATTTTAACTTAATTATTTGCTTATTAAAATCTCAATTTTTTTAGCAATTAAGTCCTCAATTAAATATTTATTTTATTAATTTAACTATGAGCTAATAATTAACTCTAGTCAAATTAACCAATCACTTAATACTTAAGTGAGAACAAATATTTAGATTATTTAACACTTAAATAATCAAATAAGGGAAATAACCCTTAAGCCTTTAATTAACCCAATGTAGGTCTCACTTTAACCAATACTTGAGTCAATTTAACCGAAAGCTCACAATGCGCTACATGTCATTATTTAATTAGCCAACAATAATTATTAAATCATTATTGAAGTTAACAATTAAGTACTGACACACACGCATCCTCAAGGTTCCTAAAACAAATATTCGATTCTGCTGAAAATTACTATATTGAATAATTCAATCCAATATGTTGCCTCAGTGCACAACGAGTACACTTCATATTGTGGGGCTCCCTAGGTCTATGCTCGATTCGTTAAATAGAAATATTCCATAAGTCTGTGATCGATGCCCCACGTACACATCACAGTTATTACAAATCAGCATGTTAAACCAAACAAGCTAAGGTCACAAAGCATACGTATAATCCTTCATGATGTATATCCTGGATGTGCGAGAATATAGATCAGCACTATCAAATCCCCGTATACGCATCCATGAGCTTATCTTCATATTTGTATTTTTTAAGAACAATATATGCTAACACCTTTACTATATTGTTCAACCCTTTCAGAAACATCTTTCTCGGGTTAGTACTCGTGGCCACGAGATTTATTTAAATACAATCTGCTGACGGATCTCATAACTGTACATATCGGACTTCATAAGCATCGGACCATACCCAGCAATCACACCATGAAAGGTCTGTGACATGCGTGGAACCAAAGTATGGTGGATCATTTATAAGTCCATCGTGGCACTCAGGTTAAAGGACCATATATACTACTCAACTCGAGAGGACTCACCACTGACGGTTTCATAAGATGTCTATTAGCGTCCTCGTGAGTCTGTTCAGCATTCAGTCCTGACTGAATACCTGTATGCATATACGAGCTTCCGGTAAACCCATGGTTGGCTAAGAATAACAATTTATACCATATAGATATAGCATACACTGATCTATATAAAATGGATCTACCGATAGACCCGCATTGGTGAAAGTAGATAAAAAAAATAGTGTTTGAAGACACACTTACATAATGACATCTCTTAACACCTATTGCAACTCTTTGCAACCATGTCATTACTAGTATACTCTCAGATCTTTGTCCTATTACAGACAATGATCTAATCTTTTAAATCTGGCTGACTCTTATAACCTGCTAACTCTTAGCAATGCTAATTGTTAGTATAAATATAACACTCAGCTTTACTAATTCTTAGCACTAGTCTAAACTCCTTTAGATCAGATCTGAACTCTTTCATCATACAATGTTTGTAACGTAACAAACATTGTACCATGTATTTATATTGTATTAAGATTCTACAAAATGTTTGCTTTATAAATATTAAATAATTTAATATGCATAAGTGTTGAAATGGCACGTAAACACCAACTTCAACAAATACACACCGATGTTCACATCTTCAGTAGCCATTACCTTTGCGCATATGTCTTTCAACCACATGGCCTCCTTAATAGCTTCTTCAACAGGTATATACTCCGCATCTGTGGTAGATAGTGCAACCACATGTTATAGAACATATCTCCAACATATACTATACCCAAGCACTATGAATACGTAACACGTCAACGATCTTCTCTTGTTTAAATCACCTATATAATCCGAGTCTACGTATCCTTTTACCATTACACTACTATCCACATTCCTTTTATACATCAACTCGTGATTCAACGTCCCTTTGAGATATCTCAAAATTCACTTCATTGCAAGCTAATGATCTTTACCCAGATTCGTTATGTATCTACTCACCACACTCACAATATGTACATGATTTTCCTTATAGCGCTTGCATACAGTAGCTTACTTATTTACAATTTCTCTTCTTCGAATGTTGGTGATTATACTGCTGAAAGTTTAAAATACATGGCCAAAGGAGTGGAGACAGTCTTTACACCGGACATACCAAACGTATCTAGGATCTTGAGTATATATTGTTGTTAAGACAAGAAGTTGACATCTCTTATTTTCCTCACAATATTCATACCCAATATCCTCTTTGTCGCTCCTAAATCCTTTATCTCAAACTCACCACTCAATTGCTTTTTGAGTTTCTGTATTTCTTTCATGTTCTTACATGCGATCAACATATCATCAACGTCACGGCTTATGATACTCCTTGGTGGTGTCAAATATTTACACCACACTGTGTATCCTTTCACTCCTTTAGGATATATTATGAATACCCATTTGATAGTTCTAGGTTCCAATTTTCCCTCCTTAACATGTATAAAGGCAGGGCAACTAAAAATTTTGAGGTGGTCATACTTAGGAGGGTTACTAGACCATTTCTCTGTTGGCATCTTAAAGTCAATTGCTAAGGAATGACTACTATTAATCAAATAAGTTATATTCACTACATCTTTTTTCCAAAATACCCTGGACATCTTTAAATTGATAAGCATGCATCTAATCCTTTCAAGTAGGGTCATATTCATCCTTTTAGCTACACCATTCTACAATGGTGTTGATCCCACTATTCAATGCCTTACAATCCTATGCTTGGCACAAAAGTTATCAAACTCTCTATTGCAAAATTCAAGGCCATTATTAGTCTGTAGCCTTTTCACCATTTTGTCGGTCTGATTTTTAATGAGAGCTTTCCAAGTCTTGAAAGTATCAAACACTTGATCTTTACTCTTTAGTAATAGACATATAGCTTCCTTGAATAGTCATTAATCAAACTAAGAAAATACCTAGTACCACCCCGAATAGTTGTCCGAGTTGATCCCTAAAGATTCGAGTGTATGTAGTCAAGAGTCCCCTTAGCTTCATGCTCGCCGATACTGAACCTCACTCTATGTGCTTTCCCAAGTACACAATGTTCACAAACCCCAATGGCTGGAATCTATCCTCACCAAATGCCTTTTGACTAAATAACTCTTTCAGGTTTCTCTCGCCTAGGTATACTAGTTTAAGATGCCGTAACTTGGTATGCATGTTTTCATCATCTACAGAGAATAATGTAGAACTACTTATAACTTCTCATTTTAGCACATAAAAATATTTGTGCTTCTCTCCTCTTATTACCATGAAACCCTTCAATATTCTCAAAACCCCTCTATCGATCCTGATGGAACATCCATTATGGTCTAAAGTCTCTAGTGAGATCAAGTTCCTCATGAGGTCAAGAATATACATAACTTCTATCAACTCCTCACTTGCCCATCATGTAGCCTAAGTTTAATACTAACAATTCTCATCATCTGATAAGCAATGTCATCACCTATTAACACCTTACCAACATTAATGGGCTGAAAATTTATAAACTAAGACTTGTGCAGGCACATATAAAATGTACAACCAAAATCAAGAAACCATTGTTCAGTACTCTTACCATCAGTAGCAACTAAAGTCTCTGAGCTGTCATAGTTATCATCATAGGAAAGTGCAGCATTAGATTTCTTTTTATCTTGTGCTTTCTTCTTCGGACAGTTCTTTATGAAGTACCTCTCTTTCTTGTAGCAATAGCACTTCCATAGAGTCCTAGACTTTGATCATGAGCCTTTTTTCCACCATCTGTATATAAGGGTCTTTCTCTTACAGATAAACTTTTTACATTGCCCTCAATCTTCTTTCTTAATAACTTTGAGTTTAATGATGATTTCATATCGCTCATTGTTAAAATCTCTTTGTCGTAGAGTAACATATCAACAAAGCTATCATAACTCTTAAAATATGAACTCAGTAAGATAATCGTCCTATCTTCATCTTCTATCTTAATGTTGATAGACTCAAGATCAAGAATGATCTTGTTGAAGGCATCTATATGATCTTTCATCGGCGTCCCCTCTGACAGAGACAATTAATACAACTTTTTCTTTATGTGCAATCTGTTGGCCAATGATTTTCGCACATAAAGGAAGTCAAGCTTTTTCCAAAGACTAATCACCGTCATCTCACCTGCTACCGCTCTCAGTACTTCATCACTCAATGACAAAATGATTGTACTGTAAGCTCTTTCTTGAATGTCCCTTCTTTCTACTTCAGCCTTAGATGACTCTAGCATTTTTTTCTCTTCACTAGATGGAGCTTCAGTCCCCTCTAATGTTGAACCTAATCATTGGCTTACCAACAATGCCTTAACCTTCATCTTCCGCAGACTGAAGTCATTCATCTCGTTAAATTTCTCTACCTAATAATGGGTGTGGCCATGTCTACTTAAAACCAAGCTCTGATACCAGTTTGTTAAAGCAGAAGCAATCAAATAAGTAAATATCTCAAGCAATATAATGCAGAAACAAATAATTAAAAATTTAGAGAGAGAAAGATAGAAGAATAACACGTATAATTTACGTAGTTTGACAACTTGCCTACATCTACGGCGAATCAAGATCACACTCTTTTATTAATGAATCTTAAGGCACTCACAAAGTATGCTTTTTACAAGAAAGACTTACAAAGAACTCACTCTCTCTTATAAACAAGGGGTTTTCTCTCACTAAGAATCACAAAGAACACTTAGATCACTTAGATATCATATAGATCACAAAGATATCACTAAAAAGTATTTATAAGCCAATTGAATGCCTTTATATAGGGTTTAGGACTATCTAGGTTAACCCTAAACATGTGAAAGTTATTTTAGGGAAACCTGAAATAAGTGGGAGTCGAAACAAATTGAAAAATAATTTTTCCCGTACTAGGCGCCGCAGTGCTGGGCACCTAGCATCGTTGTGCTCAGATGCTGTCTAGGGTGCTGCGGTGCCCACGCCTGGGCAACCGTTTTTGTGTTTTTGTCTCCTTTCACATCCGTCTTTAATCTTCGCGTACCCAACACACTTATCTTGCTCTCGAAATTATATTTCGATAATTTTTAATTAACTTTTTCATAATATTTTTTTAAAAAAAATTGATTAAGAGTAAGAAACTTCACCTTTTAAAGTATCAAATTTTTTATTCAAAAATCTTATTTAACTTCCAATAATTGTTAGGGCACTGCATCTATACGACCATTCGCTGCCATTGTTGTCTAACATTTTCCTTTAAAAGACAAAAAAACAATTTGACACTTACCCTTATTCTTTAAATAAGACAAGTTGTCTCCTGGTCTTCACCCATCATCTTCACGAATCACCAAAGAAGTTGACAAGTTAGGGGTGATTCGTGACTTGGGTAAATCATTAAATCCGATTTTGTGTTCATTTTAAAAAATTCAGAACTACACTAACACGTGCATCATGCGTATTTGATAAGTTGGCCTTAATCGCCTAATTGAGTTGCACATATGGGATTTTGTTGTGTTAATTTAATTTCAAAAAGATTTTATTCCAAAAATATATATAAATAAAAAAAACAAAATGATTTATATCACATCACTTAAGTAGAAATTAAGTGAATCTCAAGTATATATAGACGGATAAGTAGTATTATTTAATAAGTTAATTTTTGAATCAGTTGTAAGCATTCGACTCGTGACAAATGATATCAGAATAGATCTCAAATTCTTATTTGTATGTGAGCCTTTAAAATTGTCCTAATAGTGATTGTGATGTTGGATATAAGTCTCTCTCATACTCTCAAATGATTGGTAATATGGGTCAAGTAAACCCGAAAAATTCTGTGTTTTAAGCTTCAGTAGAAAATATCACATGAATAATGGGTCATCTACCTGTAGAAATGGGCAATATAGACAAAGTGGCCCCTGAATTTGAATTAGATCGTGACGAAGACGTTAAGTGATTTGGTGAAAGAAAACATCACATCTCACATTAAATTAAAATTGAATGGAACTTATATATATATATGAGTCGGTATACAGTATTATCTCATAAATTTATTTATTTTTTAATTAATAATAAGTGTCCAATTCGTAACACTTAGCTACCCGTGTACGTATTGATTAAATTTCATTGATTGATTATAAAACTTAAATATTATACGGTAAGAAATTTATTTAGTATCCAACATATTAAGTCTACCTATAACTTGACTTAGATATTCACTAATTAATTTTTACAAAGAGAAAAAATGCACGTTGTCGATCTCATCACGAAAGACGTGTGCTAATTGTTGATAACTTTTAAACACCAAAAAAAAATCTAGTCTCATATTTTTAAATACTTTTGTCACCAATCCTTCTCAACAAAGAAGCATGTTTAGAAATTATTTCACATCTTAAAATATTATTTGGACTCTATTGTATCTACAATATAAGAAGGCATGTATAATAAGTAACAATTCATTCATAAATTAAGTATTATAATCTTAAATATATTGAGAGAAAATATAAAGCATAATCCTCTTATTTGAAGTATTTTCACACACCTCATGTGTTTATTAGATAATAACTAATTTTCAGTGGCGCTGTTTGTGAAAATATTTGAATAAAAAGCCAAACAAAATATAAGAAGAACGAAGGAGTTGACGGCCATGGGAACCCAAGAATTCGTGGAACTATGTCACTTGCAATACCGAGAAAGAAAAAAAAATAATACATATATTTTTTCTTTGGTTTCTTTTTTAGCCTTCCATTATGATTTGTGATACACAATATTTCTAATGAACTTAAATTATATTTGATTCTCAAGTGTTACGCAAATCATCATCATCATCGAGGAAGTTGACACTTTAAAGATTTTGCTTCCCAACACAAGTTGCGAGTCAACAAACCAGTAACTGGAGGGGCTCAAGGGAAGAAGGAATTTAAAATAGTAAAAAAAAAAAAAAGAAGGAAACAAGAAGAAAAAAAACAGAAGCAAGAGAAAGAAACAAAAAGAAATTAAAAGGATTAAAGTACATAGTACTTTCTCCCAAAATGTCGAGGAGATTGGAGTATATAGTACTTTCCTCTCACGTTTTGAAATAGAAAAATTAAAAGGTATGGATTACCTAATACCTTTCCCGAAAAGACTGAAGAGATTGAAGTACATAGTACATTTTTCTCATGTTTTGAAATAGAGGAATAAAGGGGATTGGATGTACCTAATACCTTTTCCTCACATGATAAAAGAGAAAGAATTAGGGGATTTGAGTATATAGTTCTTACCTTCATGATTTGAAAATATAAGATAAACATATCCAGAGTTCCAGATACAGAAGAAAAAGGTTCGAGAAAGGTTACACCACCTTCTTATTGTCCCTTAGAAAAGAAAAAGTAATAAGTACAGAATTACAGATACAGAAGAAAGCTCCGAGAGGAATAAGGTTCCCACCACCTTTCCCTCGACCCTTAAAAGAAAGCAAAAGAATCAAAAACCTGATTTTCAGAAGCAGAAAAGGCCTGAGAGGGAGAAGGTTTCCACCACCTCCCTCTCACTATTAAGAAGAAAGCAAAGAATCAAGTATCAGAGTTTCAGAAATATAAAATGTCAAAGAGAAAGAAAATTCCCACTACCTTCCAGTTGCCTCTTAGAAGAAAGCTAAGACTCAAGACTCAGAGCTCTATAAACAAAAAGGTCCCAAGAAAAAAGGTTCTCACCACCTTCCTCTCGTCCATTATAAGAAAATAAAATCTAAATTTCAAAGTTTCAGAAACAGTTAAGACCATGAGGAAGAAGGTTTTCACTACCTTTCTCTCACCCCTTAGACAAGAGCAAATGCTTCAGAGTTCCAAAGATAGAAGAAGAGGGTTTGAGAAGAAGTCCTATTTTAAAGACATAAAAATTTTAAATATTTGCAATTTAGTCTAGAATTTTTCATATAAGTCCTATTTTCTCAAAATTCATATTTATGCCCAATTTTTCTTTTCTTTTCAATTTTGACCACCAATTAATATCCAATACTCAAAACATATTTAATACATTTAGAAACAATATAATTATCAATTCAATGCTATAGTTCAACGTACTCATCCATCATATTAATAAAATACATCAATATACACTAAATTTCCTAAGGTAAAAATTTAAGTTTCAAACTAATGTGTACACCAACCTTATAAGCTTAATTCCTCCACTTGACTCACATATTCTCCTTCTCCTTCCCTTGGCTATCCTTGGCCAAGCTTTCACCTTAATTTGCCAAAATACACAAATAATGAATAAATTTCTAATTTACCAAATTAAAAGCATAATTCACTAATTCTATATGGCTACTTAATCTATTAACCCTTGAAACCCCAAATTCATATTCAATAGAATTTTTATCATCAACTCACCTTGAATAACACCTTATACCTTAAAATTGATCCTTGAAACTTGATGGAGAAGGTTTTAATTAAGGATTTGGAAGCTTAATTTACTAATGGAAGTATTGAGAATTGTTGAATTTAAAGGGGGATAAAAGAAAAATGGAGAGAAAATGCAAAAGGGAGGGGACAGCCAAAGGTTTGTGTAGTAACCAGTATCCATAACTGGTAAGAATATGTATATTTATATATATAAATATACGTATTTTATTTGTATGTGGGTGATCCTTGATTTATATATTGTTATTAGTAGTGTTTTTATAGGTTAAGGATATACTATTAGTATTGGGTTTATTTGCAAGACTTTGGAATTATTTTAGGGACCAAATTATTATACTTTGAAAGTTTTGAGGGCAAAGTCATAAATACCAAAAATTAGCCTCTTAGTATAAAAATACACTTTTAAACCCTAATTTACCATTTTTAGGTCGAGCTACCCATTTTAAGAGAGAGAAGAGAGAAATAGAGGAGAGAGAAAGAGGAGAAGAAGAAGAAAAAGAAGAAGAAATTGAAAATTTGAATTTCAAGAGGTATATCATACGTATTTCTCAATTTATTGGTATTAATTAAGTTAATTCCTTTAAGTTTTGATTTCTGAAAATATGTATAATTGAGGATTTGTTGTGTATTTCGTAAGATCATATGAGAATTGATGATGATCTATAAGATAGTTTGATAAATCATGATGAATTATGAAATTTCTGCTGGATAACCTCTTGATCTAGGAATTTTATAAATTGTTGTGATTCGATTCTGGTTTTAAATTTTGAGTATATGAAATTAGACATGTTTAGGATCATCTGAGACTTTGAATCGACTGAAAATCTCGGAAATTGAATTTGTAGTGAATTTACCAAAATGACCCTGGAATTCTGGAAATTTCCTGTGTAAACAGTATGATACAGTGGAAAATAATTTTTGACCTGCTGAATGATCTTTAAAAATTATGAATTTGTGGAATATGATAATTTTATATGTCTAATATGATATACTCGGAATTGAGAAATTGGATCAATGTGGTTGAAGTGTTATGAATTTCTAAAGTGTATCAGCTCATGGTAGTATTTGATTAACAGATTTTTAAAGTTATGAAATAAAATAGTTTTAAAATACTTTTGGCAGTTATTTGGAAGCCAAATATTTATCATGGACTGAGATATGTATCAAGAGTAATTATGTGGTAGTTTTATAATTTTTGAGTTAGTATATGATTTTATAAAATTGGGATATTGAATACTGTTCAGTAAGTATCTTGATCCTGTCAGGTTTGTAGTTTGGATTCGATGGTGTGTATGGAATGGATTGTGTAGGAATTGTGATATAATGTTCATATATAAGAAGGATATATGAGTCAAGAATGGTATATTCTGATTTTGGAGTAATTGGACATCATTTGATGTATTAGAAATTTTTGTTAAGTGTAAGTGGTCAGAATGACAGGTTTTGAGAAACCAAATATTTAGACCAATTTGATGTGATAAATGCATTGTGTATAATTTTGTAAGCTATTTAAAGTATTTTGTGTGAATTGTGAGGCTTATGAAAGGATTAATCTCCATTGATAGGTTAAGGAGATTTAAGCCTTGTAGCTGAAAGTGTTAAGAGGTAAGTATACTAGACTTACTACTGGAATCACAATAAACATAATAATTGTTTTGTATGATTTTATAAATGGGGTTAAGAATATGTTTATGATATGTCAAAGTATATTTTGATATGAAATGTGAAAGACATATGTTTATGAATGTGAGCATTGACATTGAGCATGGGCATACATGTGTTTTTGAAAGTGAGCTTTCAAAATGAAATGTGTTTAATAAAGAAAGCTTTGAAGTGTAATATGTCCATGAGAAACATTTTGTGTTTTGAGGGTACTTGAACTCACTGTTAACTTAGTAGGCATTTTATGTGATTTGTGGAGCCTTTATGTATGGCCTTTCCTTCGGGATTGGTATATGTTATGTGTTCCGTATGTAGGGAGGATCCTATTGGTACCTAAAGGAAGTGTGAGTCATCACATTCGTGTGGTGGCGTATTGGTACATGTGAGAGGACTCACCGATGATCAGGGTGAGGGTTTGGCTTTTACCTTCGGGCATAAGCGTTATATATGTGTGATTTAAAGACCTCACTTGTACTATTCCTCTCATACGGTATGTCACCTACGAGTGACATTTGGCTCATTATGTGATATGTGATATGTAAGTCCTACTAAGTAGTAGTTGAGTGATGGTATTCCTATTATGTGTTTTGAAAGAATGTGTAAGCGCTTACATGATATGTGATTTGATAAGATTATGATTTTGATTAATCACAGCATATCATACATATGCATTGTGTACATATATGTATTTGTATTTGATATATGAAAAATTAGTATGCTTACTGAGTTTTATACTCATTATAGTTTATGGTGATTTCAGGTAAATAAGGTGCATGTGTGCTTAGCGGATTTGGCAAGGCTTCTGCTGTTCCTTGGGTTCCCTAAGTTGCTAGGTTGTTGTGTGTTTCATTTGGGGACACGTGGGATAGGATATTTGGTTTGTCCCTATTGAATAAATACTTATGTATTATTTCATTGTGTGTGGATTGGATTTGGTTTAAGTTTTATAAAGTGTGGTTATTGGATGATTTTAAGTAAGAATTTGCAATGGATATATTCTGGGCTCCCGGTAACAAAGTTGCTACTGGTGACGTAGTAGAGTGTTAATCTCTGAGAAAACTCTGCGTATCTCCGATTTAATAATTGTCCCAGTCATAATTCAATTGCTATAATTCTGAAAGAAATTGAAATGAATGTTTAAATATTGTCAAGATAAGTTTATATTTATATGTTAGGTTATGGTTGATTTTAGTGTTGAACTTACTAGCAACTTGCTAAGGATTCCCGTGTTGAATGAAAGTTGAAAATTTTGTGTAATATTATTTATGAGTGCACATGCAGTGAATGAATGTGAGTGATGTCGTGTGTCGGATCTTTTGGGTCTGGGGCGTGACAGTTTGGTTTTCTCTAAATTTTTCAATACTATTCCCCCTTTTATAGCCTTTATTTTCTTTTCAAAAATACCCCCAACTAAACTCAAAATTACAAAAATGCCATTGGTTAGAAATGGTGGCATTTGATTGGTCCAAAAATTCCAAACACTATTTATAACTAAACTAAATAAAAAATCTAGTTAAAATCTAACTAATTCTAGTAAATTCCATTTAACAATGTTGGCAAAATTCTATTGGTCCAAATGTTGGAAAAGTTTTAATAGCATGGGTTTTAATTCCATGCAAACACTTATACCATACTATACTTATTCAACCAATCAAATTCTTCCATTTCTTTTGACTAATAAATTCAATCAAAATAAATAAAAATTTTAGGGTATTACAATTTCTCTACCTCATACTTGGGTGTGGCCATGTCTGTTTAAAACCAAGCTCTAATACTAGTTTGTTGAAGCGAAAGCAATCAAGCAAGCAATAAACTCAAAATATATATGGTGCAATCCAAGCAATTAAGAAATCTAAGAGAGAAAGTAGAAGAACAACACACAAAATTTACTAGGTTCGGCAACTTGTCTACATGCATAGCGGATCAAGATCACACTAATTTATTATTGAATCACAAGGCACTCATAAAGTATACCTTTTACAAGAAAGAACTTACTCTATTTTGTAAACTAGGGGTTTCTCTCATTAAGAATTACAAAGAATGCTATGATCACAAAGATGTGTTTATAAGCTAATAGAGGGCTTTTTTTATAGGCTTTAGGTCAACCTAGGTTAACCCTAAACGTGTGGGAGTTATTTTATGATGTCCTAGAATAAGTAGGAGACGGAATAAAACGTAACAAACCGAAAAACTGTTTCCCGCACCGGTGCCGCGGCGTCGAATGACTCATGCCCAGTGCTGCAGCACCCATTCTTTATCTAGGGCATTGCGGTGCCCACTACTCGATGCCGCAACACCCACGCCTGGGCAGTCGCTTTCTCCTTTCATCATTCTTTCGCGTCTGTCTTGGATTATCGCGCACTTAACGTACTTAGCTTGCTTTCCAAATCATATCCCAATGATTTTTAATCAACTTTCTCATAATTACTTTATGTGTTTTATTTTAATCTAAGCATGGATGTGTTCTCGTGTCTATAATAAATTTGTAAGTATTTAAAAGAAAAGAAAAGAAAGAAAGAAAGAAAAAATAATTTAAATTTTTTAGTTCTTGTGTTTTTTCTTTTAAAAAATAAATTTTTTATTTCTCAGTTAGTGTTAAGTGTATTTGTTTTTAATTAATGGAGCATGCTTTTGATGAGATAGTTATATGCTTGGCTTGGACAATGGCAGAGGGTTATACTTATTGTTCGTGTGATCCGAAACAAGGACCTCGGGTGGCCTCTTGGCTCACTCCGCGCTTACCAGCATATACAAAAATGATCATTTCAAGACTCAAGCCACTTGCTGCACAAGTCTGATTAAGGCCATTCTCTGTGAAGACGCAATTCAGAGCATGTATACTCAAATACTCTGTGGCTTGTTGGAACTCTTACAAGTACTCAGGATAGGCACAAACTTTGCCCCTAGTTTACTAAGAGCCATCAAATTTCTCCAACTTCATTGAAAGTGTTAAAAAAGCAAACAAAGTCCTACATTGAAAAGAAATAGAGAAGAACATAAGTATATAAGGAGTAAACTATATCTCTATTGGTATGATGCCTTTTGGGTAGAGCCCAATAGTAAAATCATGGAGGTTTAGGCCTAAAGTAGACAATATCATATCAATGTGGAGATATGTATAGTTCGTTGGGCTCTTTACAAGTGGTATCAGAGCTATGCCCGGAAGTTAATCATGTAAAAGAAATCCTCAATGTTGAACGAGAAGGTGGTGAGCCTGGTAAGCCTCAGTTTGTGATGGGATTCGTAGTAAGCTCTATGGACAGGCGGTGGTGAGCTCCCAGGCATCATGTAAGGCGTATCTCCTTACACAGTGATAAGGAGTTGACCTGATAGAGCGGGCTTTCGAGGTAGGCGGTACTCTGGGCTTCATGTAAGGCGTGCTCCCACAACGCAATGAAGATAAGTAGAAGATGAGTACCAAAAAGAGAGCGAAATATGGAATATCGTTTGAGGGAGGCTTCGTGGTCATTTGTTATAGAAGAGGATTGTTAAAGAAGCAAACAAAGTCCTACATTGAAAAGAAATGGGGAAGATCGTTGGTATATAAAGAGTGAACTATATCTCTATTGATATGAGGTCTTTTGAGTAGAGCGCAAGAGTAAAACCACAAAAGTTTAGGCTAAAAATGAATAATATCGTACTAATATAGAGATATGTGTAATTTATGGACTCCAAAAATTACTTGCTAATGATATTGAAACTAGCACATTGAACGAGAAAATCACATACCCTTCAATCAGGGATTGCATGGCCGAGATTTTAAGCCCCATTCAGAACTTGAAGAGTTTGTCCGAATGGAATGTTCAAAGACGTTGGGAGGGAATCATTACCAGAATTTGGCCGAACGTAGAGTATATCGATGTTATTGTCACTGGAGCTATGGCACAGTATATTCCTACAATTGATTATTATAGCGGCGAATTACCATTAGCAAGCATGCCCTACACCTCGTTTTTGGCGTAAATCTTAATCCCATAGGCAAGCCTTCGGAGGTTTCCTACACCATTATGCCAAACATAGCCTATTTTGAGTTTTTTCCTCAAGATCCTGTCTCATCTGGGTTAAATCATGATTTGGAGCTGCCCAAACTCATTGATCTTGTTAATGTCGAAGTGGGTAAAGAATATGAGGTTGTTGTCACCACTTACGCAGGGTTGTACAGATATTGAGTCGGTGACATTCTTCGAGTCACCGGGTTCCACAACTCAGCTCCCCAATTTTATTTTGTGAGAAGAAAGAACGTGTTACTCAGCATTGACGCCGACAAAACCGATGAGACTGAATTACAAAACACCGTTGAGAATGCCTCAAAACTTTTATGTGAATTTAACTCCAGTGTCATGGAATATACCACTTATGCTGATACAAAGACACCCTCAAGCCACTACGTGATATACTGGAAATTTCTCGCCAGAGAATCGACCAACTATCCCATTAACGAAGTGTTGAACTAGTGCTGCTTAATAATGGAAGAATCTCTCAACTTCATATATGGAGAATTACGAGTTGCAGACAAGTTAATCGAACCATTGGAAATTCGTATAGTTAAAAGTGGGACTTTTGAGGAGCTGATGGATTATGCAATATCAAAAGGTGCTTCTATCAGTCAGTACAAAGTTCCAAGATGTGTTAACTCTACTCCGATTGTGAAATTACTCTATTCCAGAGTAATATCGATACATTTCAGCCCAACTTTGCCGCATTGGACACCGGAACAAAAATGGTGATTTTTCTGAGTTTGTGCACTGAGTGTTAGTTCTTTATACAATCTAATCAAGCTTGATAACTTAATAAGCAATTAGGTTAATACGAAATAGCAATAAAAATAAAATTTAAACAAATATATCTTCTATTATTCGTAATTCTAAAAATTCGAAAACGAATTTGAATGTGTTTAAAGTTTCTAAGCCTTAATTAATCTCTATACAATAGTGTATATTACTAAATTGAGATTGAATGGCTTATGGACCTATATCATAATTAATGTGTTTATTTTTTTGTAGTGTGTATACTTTTCCTTCAAAAGTGTACTTTAATTATAATGAGCGTATTTCATATCATAAAGAAGATTCGGATTATCCGGATTATCCTTATCTTATTAAGAGTTATATATGGACCACTTTTATTTCAATCAAAATACTTAAATGATTGAATGTGCATAGAATTCTATATTTAGGTGATCAATCTAAAATAAAATTATAACATTCTCTTACTTGGTCCATATCTTCTATCTTTCAATATAGTAAGAAACAAATGCATAATTTTTAGTCATAAAACTATAGCTTGATTGTAACAAAATATTCTTAATGGCTTAGAGATGAATCCATAATTCTAAGCCCAGCTACCCAAATATGAAACTCTCTATTCATACACCATACAAGATAGTCACAAAAATATAAAACATATATACTTAAGCATGTAATTCTTGGTTTTTTAAAGGTACCTTACCATTTTCTTTGTAGTTCTCTAGTGATCAATTCCTGGATAACTATAATATTTTTTTAACATCCCTTTTTCAAGTTTATTTATTAAGCATAGGTTCAAATTGAACATGTCATCCTTCACAATGGGAGCTATAATTGGTGAACAACTCTTTATTTGAAATCTTTCTAAAACTTTATTAATATAGGTTTCTTAAGACATGCCTAAAATACTTCGAAATCTATCTCTATATATCTTAATTCTAATGATATAAGATGTATTACTCATATCCTTCATATCAGAATTTTTAGAGAAAAATTATTTCACTTTATGTAGCAAACCCTTATCATTGATTGCAAATAGATTTCATTCACATATAGAATAAGAAAAAAAAATTATTTCCACTGACCTTCTGGTATGCACTGATCTTTGATATTCTCGGCAAATCTAAATGAAGAGATAACATTATCAAATTTTAAATACCACTAATGAGAGGCTTGTTTCAATCCATATATGATTTCTTGAGCTTGTATGCCAAATGCTCACCATTACTAGAGGAAAATCCTTCTGGTTATTTCATGTAAACCTTTTCTTTTAGATCCCCACTGAGAAAAACTATGTTGACATCCATTTGTTACAGATCTAAGTGAAAATGAGCAATTAATGCCATCAAACTAAGAAAATAATATTTTTTAGATACAGGAGAGAAAATCTCCTCTTAGTCGATTTCTTCATTTCGAGTGAAACATTTAGTAATGAGTCTTACTTTATATATTTCGATGTTGCCCAATGAGTATTTCTTTGTTCTAAATACTTATTCACATCCTATAACTTTTGCACCATTAGGCAACTTGACAAGATCCTAAACTTGATTAGATGTCATAGAATTCATCTCATCTTATATGACATCATACTATAAATTTGATTCCTTACAATTCATAGCTTGTGAAAATATTTTAAGGTTATTTTCAGCTCTAATATTATAGTTTGATTCTTATAAATATACAACAAAGTCATTAGGAATTGTTGATTTCTTTTTTCTAGTAGATATTGTTAATGTTGTATCAATATTTTCTTGAGGAATATGTTGTTCAACTAGTTGTTCAAGAGTTTCAGGTAATTCTTGAACAACTTGATTTATTAGATTGTTATCAATAGCTTGTGGTACTTTAGTGATTGGTTCCACAACACACATTTGGACTTGAGGAGTGTTGTGAATAATAATCACTTTATTACTTGAGGTGGTAGGTTGCGCTTCAATATGATCTCTTTTAGAAATGATATCCTGGGATTGACCGCTCCTACTAATCAAGTCATTCTTAAGAAACTTGCGTTTCTTGATTCCAAAATCTTATTATTGTGAGATGGACAGTAGAAACTGTACCATTTGGGACATATCCAATGAATTACCCATTAATGGTCCTTGGGTTCAGTTTCTTTCTTGTGAGTTATAAACTCTTACTTTAATGGGCATCTTCAAATACGTATATATTGTAAACTTAATTTTCCTTTTCAATAATTCAAATGGAGTCTTTGGGTTTGCCTTGGTTGGAACTCATTTAATATATAAACTGTCATTTTAATAGCTTCAGTCTACAAGGATTTCAGAAGCCTAGAGTTGCTAACCATACTCAGTACCATGTCTAATAATATTATTCAGTTTCTTATTTCTGTTACACTATTCTGATATAGCGTACCAGGCATAGTGTATTAGACAACTATCCCATGTTCTTGAAGAAACTTTGTAAATAGACTAAGTGCTTGTCCATCCTTAGTGTATCTACTATAATATTCTCTATCTTTACTAGTTCTCATGATCTTAATTTGTTTTCCGTATTGTTTCTATAATACTTTAAAAGCATATAATGCTTCGTTCTTATTATGAAGTTAGTGGAGATAAATGTATTGTAAGTGATCATCTATGAAATAGAAGTATTTCAAACCTTACAAGTCCATGTTTGGACTATAGATACCTAAATGTATGATCTTTAATATTTATGTACTCCTCTTGGCATATTTCTTAGATTTGTTAGTCTTCTTTCCCATAATATAGTCCATACAAACATCAAAATCAGAAAAATCTAAAGTACTTAGTACTTTATCATTTACTAATCTTTTTTTCTCTTTATGAGGATATTTTCCAATCTTCAGTGCTACAATATAGAGGAATTTTTATTTATAACACCTCATATAATACCAGTGTGAACATGCATAGCATTATCAGTAGTTTTAATTTGCAAATTAATGGAAAAGACCATCAAACAATATATTAATCTCAACAAGATTAAATATATAAAATAAACTTAAGATATATCTGAAAAATTGAATGAACATCATAAAGGTACAAGTCTTAACATTAAAATTTAGTTCTTAGAAAAACTAAGAATTTAAAAGGTCTTTTCCAATTCAAAATAAAACCAATACTTAAAACTAAATTGCGTGTTCTAATAATCTTTATATATGAATGCATCTTATTTTCAGAATAGATGCATTGTTCACTTCTTGCTGGCTTCTATAGGTTTTACATACCCTGTAAAGAATTTGAAATATGGATTGTAGAATCAAAATCATTCCACCATATATAAATGACAGCAATCATATTAGATTCATAATAAACAAATAAAATTAGATTACCTTTTTCTTCAAGCCATTTCTGAAATTTGGTGTAATCCTTCTTTATGTATCATTTCTTTTACAAAAAAAAAACACTTAGATTCTTTTTTAAGTTCGCCTTGGGGTGGTATTTTACCTTTCCATTTTTATTTGGCATATTTTTTTATTCTTTCCTTGTTTTACAATTAATGCATTTTCACCCAATTCCATTGCCATCCTTTCTTCCTTTTTAACATCATGATCAATAGTTCATTAATTGACTATTTATCTTTATGTGTAATATATGATATTTTAAAAGGACTATATTGTAGTGATAGGGTGTTCAATATATAGTGTACAAGAAAATGATTAGACATCGTAACCTCACTCATTTTCAATTAAGATGCAGTGTCCCTTATTAGCCCACACATCTCATATTGATGAGCTTTAAAGATGAAAACTTCATAATTATGGCGCTAGCAAGTGCCTTATCTAAAGTCTTATATAGTTCATTCATTAGTCTTTAGTAATGCCCAGATATTGCATGCTGTTCAATTGAACCACAAATATCAGTAGAGATTTTGGTATTTATGAACATTACATCCAGGCAATTAGATCGCTTTCATTGTTCATAAAGAGCAATTTCTTTTGGATTGCTAGTCACAATAATGGATGGTTCATTTTTTCTAATAGCATAATTAATGACCATCTACTTTAAATGAAGGAGAATTCTTTCCTTTCATATTTTGTAGTTATCATCCTTTAATTCGGAAATTTTATATCTTATATCAGAGAATTTTGAAGGTTACATGATGGCAAAATATACTTGCATATGATTAAGGTTTTGAGATTAATAATCTTATATCGTGTTTGATCAATATAAATCATGAATTAAAAGTTATGAACCTAGTGACATAAAACTTGTATGTGGGCTAAAGTTCTAATTCAATTCAATTCACATATAACTTTATGATATAGTATATATCATATTTCATCAATGTAAATCATGATTCAAAATTATGAATCTAGTGATATAAAACTTGTCTGTGACTAAAGTTTTAATTCAATTAAATTCATTTATCACTTTATAATAAAACATATATCATGTGATCCTAAAAATTTTAATATATAATTTTACATAATTAAGGATGCTGTGATTAATCCTTAATTAATTAAAATTATATGAACAAAAATTCTTAATATATCACTGGGTATTTTATTTACAAAATTTCTCATAAGTATATACAACAACGACATCATTATAAATATGAAAATAATATAAAATTTACATACTAAATTATTCTACTTAAATTGTATGCATAAAAATTGAATAAAAAATAAATTATACATACAAATATTAATATAATTTAAGCACATAAATATCAAGATAAAATAAGTCCTCTTTTAATTACCACATTAGGACTTGTTTGCAAACATTTCAAAGCTTTAGTCCAAAAATATAATTACTAAAAATGTGAGTGGCTAAACAAAAATATACAGTATTGTAGGGCTTATTTATAAAACTTTAAAATTTTTGGGACCAAACTGTAACTAACCAAAAGTTTAGGGGCTAAAATATAATTAATTAAAAGGTTAGGGGCTAAAATGTTATTATTTGAAAAGTTTAGGGACCAAACTATAATTATCTAAACATTTGTGGCCAAGCTATAATTATTTGAATATTTGAGCCCAAACCATAATTACCTAGCACTATAGGGGTTTTCTTGTAAATATCTAAACATTTTAAAGAAAAAATAATTTATAAAAAATATAGAAGGGCTTAATGACAATTGCCCGACAGACATGTCGTCCATTCCAAGGGCAATAGGCGGACGATATGTCATTTGTGAAATTAGCTTAATATAGCTTGCCCTTGGAACGGACGACATGTCGTCTAGCATTGTCTTTTTCCTCCATTCAGGTCGTGTGACACGGTTTGTAGACCTGCAATATGTTTTTGACCTGATTTGAAAAATTAGTCATATTTCTTAACCATTTGAACTCTAAATTTTATATTTTAAGTGCTAAAATGTTCGAAATTTAGTTTTTTAATGATTTATTATCTTATTTTTTTATTATTAAAAACTCCTAAACAACACACTTAAGACTAAAATTTAAATTTGACCATTAATGAAGTTTTTTAGATTTTCAAAATAAGGCAGAGGTTATACATGGCTCTAATACCACGTGTTAGTTCTTTATACAATTTAATCATACTTGATAACTTAATAAACAATTAGATTAGTACGAAATAAAATTAAAATTAAACCGAACATACTTCCCATTATTGGTAACTCTAACAATCTGAAAATGAATTTGAATGTGTTTAAAGCTTTTAAGTCTTTTAATCAATTTACGATGGTGTATATTATTAAAACGAGATTGAATGGTTTAGAAATTTATATCATAATTAATGTGTTTATTTTTTATAATGCGTATATTGTTCTATTAAGAGTGCGCTTTATTTATAATATGTGTATTTTATATCATAAATGGAATAATATTATCTAAATTATCCGTATTTTATTAAGAGGCATATATAAATTATTTTTATTTTAATCAAAATAATTGAACATGTATGGAATTTTATATTTAAGTGATCAATTTAAAATAAAAATTCTAACACCGACAATATAAAGTCAACGCATGAGATTGCACGAGTTTATTCTATTTTTCGTGAAGTCAGTTCAAAACGTTCAAACTGTTTATAAAAATGGTGATTCTCTTTTCTTTGTTCTGTTCATTTATTTTAAAGTTATATTTTCTTTTGTGAGTATTTTTACGTGTTGCTGAGAATAATTATGTTGCATTTTCTTCTATAAATTGTCTGTTGAATCTTTTTTTTTAAAAAAAAATGCTGGGTGTGTTGAAAATAATTAATTAAATAATTAATATTTTTGAGCCACTTTCATATTATTCATATGCCTACAGACTGCAACTATGATAGTATTTACGCTTTTTTTTTAGAAAAAAAATCGTCGTAAGTGTACAGATTCAGAAAAATGCTGGCAATGAGATTGACTGAAAAAATTTATGGTCACACAAATAAGAACAAAAATATGGTGGAAGGAATTAAAATGATGTTTGATTGAGGTGATAAAAGAAAGAATACATACAAAAACAATTCTCAAAGAAATTGAGAAACCTGATTTAAAATATTTGCCTTCCTTCCGATTTGGTGCACAAATATTTATACTTGGCAATTTAAAAAACGCAAGCCAAGTAAGGATTCAGGTTAAGTAAATAATTTAATAAAACATTTGCCATAAGTATTGTGTTAATTTGATTGATGATAGTAAAGATTATGTAGATTGTATTTTTTTAAAAAAAAAAATAGATTGCATATTATGTTTAAATAAGGTTTAGTTGCAAAAAAGTGTCACATCAACATATAGCTTGTTTATTTAAAATATTCATCAAATAGTGGAAAAAAAAGAAAAGAAAGAGCACTTGAACTCTAAAGTTTGGATAAAGGGACCGATAGACTTAATTTTGGAAGAATAAAAAAATTATATGATGGTAAAAATTGTTTACTTAGATTGTCAAAAGGGTCATTTCGTATATTTATCTATTAAAAAATATATTGTATAAATATGAACTAGTAGCACATGTTTTAAGAATGGGAGTAGACCGGTTTAGAATGGGTGAATTTAGAGTATTATTATCAAATTCGCACTTGCGGATATATATTTATTATAAAATTTACAATAAGTTACCTGTAAATTTTAAGCGGATTTTAAATTAATATAATAAAAAATAAAATTATAACCTTAATTTAATTAAAAATTCACAAAATAAAGCAATTAAAATAATTTCATATTAAATATTATAATTTTAATTTCAGTTTCAATTTTAATTACATTAAATGTTATAATTTAAAATTTAATTTTGATTTTAATTACGATAAATGTTATAATTTTAATTATGTTAAATATTTTTATTTTTATTTTAATTACATTAAATATTATAATTCTAAATCTAATTTCGATTTCAATTATGTTAAATATTATAACTCCAAATCTAATTTTGATTTCAATTATGTTAATGTTATAATTATAATTATAATTTTGATATCAATTACATTAAATATTCTAATTTTTATTCTAATTTTTATTTCAATTACGTTAAAATATTATAATTCTAATTTCAATTTTAATTTCACTTATGTTAAATGTTATAATTCTAAATCGAATTTCGATTTCAATTATATTAAATTTTATATTTTTAATTCTAATTTTTAATTTTATTTTTAATTACGTTAAATATTATAATTCAAAATTCAATTTCGATTTTAATTACATTAACTGTTATAATTTCAATTCTATTTTAAATTTTAATTACGTTAAATATTATAATTTTGATTACAATATTGAATTCAGTTATGTTAAATGTTATAATTTTAAATTCGATTTCGATTTCAATTACATTAAATATTATAATTTTAAGTCTAATTTTTCTTTCAATTACATTAAATATTATAATTTCAATTTCAATTCCAATTTCAATTACGTTAAATGTCATAACACCAAATCTATTTTCGATTTCAATTACATTAAATGTTATAATTATAATTCCAATTTTGATAGTTAAATGTTATAATTCTAAATACAATTTCAATTATAAATGTTTTAATTCCAATTCAACTTTAAATTTTATTTACATTAAATGTTATAATTCTAAATTTAATTTCAATTTCAATTGTGTTAAATGTTATAATTTCAAATCTAAATTAATTTCAATTGCATTAAATGTTTTCATTCTAAATCCAATTTCAATTGCGTTAAATGTTTAATTCCAATTCTAATTCCAATTACAATTTCAATTTCAATTACATTAAATGTTTAATTTCAAATTCATTTTTAAGTACATTAAATATTAAATATTCTAATTTCAATTTTAATTACGTTAAGTGCTATAATTTCATTTTAAATTTTAATTACAATCATTAGTCATTTTGAACTAATTTTATTTATTTTTTATTAAACGGTACGAGGGACATCAAACTAAATCTAGACTTTTCAATATGAGCTAAAAATAAATACAAAAAAAATCAACTCATATTTTTATTTTTATTTTTCTCTAATTTTTTTTAAAAAAATGTAGTATGTGCGGATACCCTTACAGGTATCCGCGGATTTTTTACCAAACCCATACCCGTACCAAATTCATTGCGAGTTTTAATTTGTATACCGAACCCGTACCAAATTCATTGCGAGTTTTAATTTGTATACCGAACCCGTACCAAATTAGCTTCAAACCTTATCAAATCCTTCCTAATGTGGGTGAATTTTAGCGGATTTGCAGATTTTTTTGCCATCCCTAACGTGTTCTAATATAATTAATTTATTTTTTATTTTTGACAAAAAAATTTAAAATAAATAAACTAAAATAACAAGTGTCATAATATATAAGTTACAGATGATATGTGTCAACATATAAATAAATTTTTTAATAATATATATTTTAAAATAAATTAAATAAAATTAAAAAAATAAAGGAGAGTGTAGTTAGTTACTAGTCCAACCAATGGTTGCATCTTTGTTACCAATTGGTTGGTTAGTCGTTAGTGACCAGTGATTGATTGACTTATAATTGACATTGAAGCAGTGTTAAAAGTGAATAGAAGAGTGGTGGCCACTGTAACGCCACCATCAAATGACAACTAGTGGAGATAGAGTACCACCATCATTAGCTTGAGATGAAATTCGCCAAATAGGTTGAGGCCTTAAATGAAAGATAGGTATCAGAGAGCAACCGCTCAAGTACCTAAGCAGCACTAGGATTAAAATTAGGACCGAATTGAGAATTACAAGTTGAATTACGAGTTTCAAGTTTTAACAAGCCAAAATTAAAAATTGAGAAACTTCTATTCCTCCTAAGAATCTTGATCGAAAACAAGGCTCAAATCTAACCTAAACTCATCCAAGATGGGTCATAGGCCAGAGGCCTACCTACCCATCCCCAAGGGTAGGAAAAGGCCTCTTCGATATTAATTGTAAACTCAAGGAGTTATTGGAGATTTTCTTAGCATAATAGGCCCCGAGAGACTTGAAGATTCACATCAATATCAAAATCTCATAACTTAAGGGATCTCGTCAATTACTGCTCGATAAGAAAAATCTCAAGAATCTTGAGATTAGAGTTAATCTCATAAATCTCGAGTTCACTGTTAATTATTTTTGGGATAGTGCTCAAATTTCTTGGGATAGAAAGGCAAGGACTAGTTATAAAAAGGTAAATGAACCACAACTCAAAGGTATATGATTTTCTTAAAAAATTAGAAACTTTGCTCCATTGGTCTTTTTACATTTTTTTAGTAAAAAGAATTGACTTAAATATCAAAAGGTCTTTATAGGAAAAATTATTAGCGAGATCTATCCTTGCTTTATTTTGTTGTAGGAATACCAGAGTTATTAGCTAGACAAGGCCCACATTAGCACAACCCATCAACTAAGGCCTAATCTCATTTAAAAAAAAAAATTCAAAATTTGTTGACTTAAAGTGTTAATTTTACGAACCAATTTCTTGGATCACCATGTGGCATTGGCAATAATACAGCTAGGTATTGGCTTGATAGGAAAAATTCTGCATGATCATCTAAATCAAATAAACTAGTACAAGTTTACGTTTTAAGTAGATGGTATGGTGGATCATATGGTTTCTGTAACAACTCCGAAAATTATTCCAAAAAATCCGAGAAAAGATGCTTCAATACAGGGACAGTTTAGGTTGATGTTGTCCCAAGACATGATTCTTTACAACATGGAAATTTAGGCAAAAGGCTTGAATATGTATTTACAATTGCTTTTTTTTTTTTTTCAAATTTTAGATTTGAAAATATCCAAAAGAATAAAAGAGACTGACGGATTTTCTACTAAGATGAGGTGATATTAATTCGATCCCATATATAACATGGCTACCCAGGACTTGCCCCAAAGATTTTCTCAAAAATTTCGGTGGTGGATCATTTCAAAATATCAAATAGGAAATTATCGACCACTACGTGATGTCATTTTGAAGAAAATAAGTGATGAAAATTTCAAACTCCCCATACTATTCATTCCATATATAAAATAGATTTCCTTTATGTGATAGGAGGCCATATTTTTACAACAAAAATGAGATAAGATTTTGTGCAAATATATATATATATATATTTTGCCTAGTCAATAGTTAGTTTCATCTAAAGTCGTGGTCGCTCATCAAATAACGCACACGCTCAAAAATAATTACTAAACATGATTATTTGTTGAGAAGGGTATATAAAAATATGAGACTAGTTTTTTTGGTGTTTAAAAGTTAATTATCAACGACGAGCACAAATTTTTTGTAATTAGATTAACGACATGCATTTTTACTCATTGTCAAAATCAATTAGTAAATATCTGAGTTAAGTTAAGTTATAGGTAGACTTAATATAGTGGATACTAATTAATAATTTTCTTATCATATAATATGTAAGTTTTATACAAAAATTATCGAACGATGAAATTTTATCAAAGGGCCTACGTGGAAATTCGCCTAACTTGTAGTTTATTTCAACTTTTCTGAAATGAGAACGACCTAGATGTAAATTGCTCATACTTCATTAACTCTAAATTTTTATCAGCAGAAAATGATCTGCACGTCAGGACGTGTTATACTGTAGCTCTGAGTCGTTTGGCTCTTTTTCTTTTATTTTTTTGGAATAAAATCTTTTTGAAATTAAATGAACACGAAATCCCAGATTTGCCACTCAATCAGGCGATTCAGGCCAACTTATTATATAAGCATGCTGCACGTTTTAGTATAGTTCCGAATCTTTTGAAATGAACATAACATCGAATTTAATAATTTATCCAAGCTACGAATCACGCCGACTTGTCAACTTCTTTGGTAATTCGTGAACATGATGGGTGTGGACCGGGAGATTACTTGTCTTATTTAAAAGGAAAATGATAAGTGTAAGTTTAGTGCTTCTTTTCTATTTTTCTTTTTATTTTTTTACATAGAGGTTTAAACTCTGAAATTTCATCAGTGGGGGTAGATGTAGTCAACCCTTTGTAATTGACCTTTTAATACAAGTACTAATTTAGTTATTTTTTTTAAAAAAAAAGAAAAATTATATACATTAAGAAGCAATTTAAGCGATCCTCTAATGCAATGCACTCACAATTACTCAAGTAAATTATAAGAATTATGATTAGAAATCATGTGAAAGATGGTTTAGAGACAAGCTATTGTGAAGATGACGACAAAGAGTTGAGAATAAGGCAAAAAGATTAAAATTAGAGCTTAGAACTGAATACTGAATTTTTAAGTCTGAGCGTCGCAATGCTCAAGTTAAAACATACAATGTCGTAGCGTCAGAGCCCTAGCCTTTAGCACTACAGTGCTCAGAACCCAATGTCGTGGTGCCACTGCGACTTATCTTGTCTTTTTAGGATTCCTAAATCATGTTAAACACCTGATTTTGTTCCAACTTAGATTAGGGTTAACTTAAGACATGTATAGGCTATATAAGGGTCTTATTTTAGCTTGTAATGAGAATAATCAATATTAGCGAATTAAGAGATCAATTGTAATCTGGAAAGAGAGAGATAGAGATTTTTGTGATTCTTATAAGAGTGTTTTTTGTGAATTCTTATTGATTCAATAAAAAAAATATGGATCTTAATCCACCGTAGACGTAGACAATTGTCGAACCACGTAAATCTTTGTGTGTTTTCTTCTTTATTGATTCTTTTCTTCTCATACTTTCTTTGTTGCTACAATTTATCATACTTATGAAGCGTTTTCATCAATAAGTTGGTATCAAACTAAGATTTTGCAATTATGACCATACATAAGTATGAAGTAGAAAAATTCAATAGTGAGAATGACTTCAATTTATGGAAGGTTAACGACATGACTTTGCTGGTGAGTCAATGGTTAAATTTTTCCCTTGAAGAGACTATAACTCCGTCTAATAAGGAGAAGAAGCCTGAGATGACCAAATCTGAAACAGATAAGGATTTCATTCAAAAGAAGGTTTATAGCACAATCGTTCTATTTTTTAACGATGAGATTTTTATGAAAGTTGTTGGAGAGAAGACAACTATTAGTCTTTGGAGAAAGCTTAATGACTTTTATATGAAAAAATCACTAGCAAATCGTCTGCATATAAAGAAGAAGCTTTATTAGTTATCCATATCAAATGGAATGCCAATTAAAGACCATATAGATGCCTTTAATAAGATTATCATCGATTTAAAAATAATTGATGTGAAGATTGAGGATAAAGACAAGACGATCATCCTGTTGAGTTCCCTACCCTATTGTTATGAGCACTTTATTGATACGCTATTATATGACATAGAGAGTTTGAAAATGATGGATGTTAAATTGTCATTAAACTTTAAATAATTGGAAAAGAAATTAGAGACCAACAATGCAAAAGGATTAGCTACAAGAGAAAGGTTTGAACAAAGAAAAGGAAAGTCTAAAAAAGGTTCAAGATCAAAGCCAAGAGGAAAACTTAGAAAGTGCTATTGTTGCAAGAAGGAATAACACCAATATTAGCAAAGTGAAAGATCAATTATAATCCCTAGAGAGAGAGAGTTCTTTGTGACTATTATAAGAGTGCTCTTTGTGAGTTTTTGTTGATTTAATAAAAGAAGTGTGGATCTAAATTCATCGTGGATTTAGACAATTACTAAACCACGTGAATCTTTGTGTTCTCTATTCTTTCTTAATTACTCTTTTTTCTCATACTTTTTTTATTGTTGCAATTTATCATACTTGTAAAGTATTTCTGTAAATATAAAGAATGAGATATTTTCTCCCACTCATAACTTTTTTTAAAGAAAAAAATAAAAATTATATAAAGACATCAAAATGATTCTCATATTTTGATAATTGAACAATATTAAAAAAATCATCAAATACTCTTCAATTCATATAATATATATATATATATATATATATATTTGTAATAGAAAAAGAAAATCAATCCTACATTGAAAAAAAAAATTTGTACACTGAAATCATGACATATGTATATATAAAGAAACTTTAACATTGCATAAATATTTAAGATATTGTTAAATTTCATTCTCTAGTATGATCTTAAAACTTAGTTCAAAATTTAAAGATAATGATATAAGTTTTTAATTTATTAATGCTTTAGTTTATTAGAACAAAAATTCTAAGTTGTATCTTATACTTTGTCTTGAAAGTTTGCTTTGAATTACAAACTAAAGTTTTAGAATGATGATCTTAATGTGATTTACACTATATTGAGAATCTAAAATTAAGAAAACAAAATTCAAAAAGCAAGACACTAAGTAAAACCTCTAAAATGCATTATCACGTGCCGTAAAAATTTTTTTCTTAAAAAAGATATGTTGGTCAAATAAGAACTATGTCAAACATGTACAGCTCATGTGGATATTTTTTAAGTGATTTAATCACAAGTTCAAAAACTGAAATCTTTTTTAGCGATCACGAAATTTGATGACAAAGTATTATGTTTGTTTGTCCTTCTAATTTTTAAGAATAATTATAAAACTTTTCTTTCAAGTTATAAGGTGTTTGTTAACTAAATTTTATTAAATGTATTATTAAATAGCAACTGATAGATGTCAAGTTATTGTCAGAGATATAATTTTTATTTCTTAATTTTATACTAGAATATTACCCTTTAACATATATTAATTAAATTCAAAAGGTTCAAAGAAGTTAGTT
This sequence comes from Ailanthus altissimus, assembly GCA_946807835.1. Lineage (NCBI taxonomy): Eukaryota > Viridiplantae > Streptophyta > Magnoliopsida > Sapindales > Simaroubaceae > Ailanthus > Ailanthus altissimus. The sequence goes on along the minus strand of OX327698.1, from coordinate 24,222,794 downwards.
TTGTAACAAATAATAAAATAATACTAAATAATTCTTTCAAAATATATTAAGTAATTTAAAAAAATTACTGTTTACAATATTCATTTGGTAATGAATAAAAATTATTTTAAATAATATAAAAGAGAATAATATTATTATTTGAATAGATATATATATTTAAAATCTCACTCTCTCATCGTATACAAGTAATGAAAAATAATATACATGAATAATCATATCGTTTTATCGGATATCAATTTCCTAACTTCAGATTTTGAATTCTGTTTGATCTTATGGCACTTCTCAACGGAAGAGTATCGATCTTTGGGTAATAACATTTGAGTTCCCAAATTTTCATCATTTCTCATGTAAAAATATATTTTGTGATTCATATCAAATAGATCCTTTTTGTTGAAATGAATGAAATACTATCTATTGTCAGGTTGTGTACTCTTGCATTGTCATGGTAAAAATTCAACATTAATAGGATACTTTGTTATTTCATTTGAGTTTAACAAATTATTAATATATGTAAATGGACATATTAAATCATTAGTATCATCAATAGTGTCCCTAAATTTATGTATCACAAATATGCTTATATTTAACTCAAACATCAAGAATACTTCTAAAAGGGTTGTTAGTCTGTTTTTATTAACTACATTAAAAGATTATTTTGCCCCTAACAAAATCTACAAGTTTAATAGTTCTTTTACCTTCTCTTATAATAAAAAATAACACAAATACCAATTAATTATCACGTAAAATATTGTAATATATAAGATCATATTTGTTTTATTTATGGTATAATGCTAATGAAATGTCTTTTTAAATTTTTAAATTTATTTAAATAAAATAGTAATATTTTGTTCTAATAAATTTTTGCTACAAATAAAATAGTCTAATACACTCTAAATCCTTCTAGCCTATACTCCCCATTGATCACTTTTTATTGCACTATTTTATATATAATAAAGAATAAATTAGTATTCTTATTATTTTCATCCTAAGGGAAAGTAGTTATATTACACTTATAAATTTAAATTAGAGATGAAATAGTCCTTCAAACGTAGTTACTATAAACAAACATAACAAGAATTCACTTTAGGAAGTATTGATGTATTGTTCGACGTTTAAAAAAAATATAGAGAAATTTTTAATACAACAAATTTTATTATGGGTATTGCTGATGTTTGGATAAAATATAAAATATTTGTGATATAAGAAACTTAATCAAAGATATTATTAAAGCTTAGGTGATTTTTGTTATTATGCATGCTTTTGCTAAAGATTGGCATAACTTTATTTTGGAGTGTGATTTTATGTTGGCTGTTAATCTTCTTTCTAAGCTTACTTTGTATCATCTTAGGTGTCTTGATCTTGCTCGATGGATTAACTGTTATTTTCTCATCTCTCGGATAAGCAACTGGCTTTTTTTTTATACTTTTCATGAAAATAATGCTGCTGCTGATAAGGTAGTCTTGTTTGTATTGGTTTTACTTGTTGGTCTTCTGTTCTATTAAAATTTCTTCATTTTCTTTCAGTATGCTAATGGTTTTTTTATTTAGGAAAAATGATATTTTGATCTCTAAGTTTTATAGATATTTACTAACTTAATTCTCATTTTTTAAATATATATCATGTTAATCTCTATAAAGACGTTTTTGATAATTTTTTATTATTATTTTTATTTTTAAATAATTACCATTTTCGTTCTTATAAAAAGTGACATGATAGATATTAAAAAAGTGAAGACTAAATTTGTATATTTTTATAAAATTAAAAATTAAAATAACATTTTTCCTTTTAGTTATTAATTCTCTTAGGCTTTTTTATTGTAGTCCTTTTTAAAAAAAAAAATTCATTAGTTTTCCTTAATTTTATTTTAGTTTTCTTGATGTTTTGAATAGTAAATTATGTCCCTTTGATTGTTGGATGTTTTGTTTCTCCTTCTTTAATAAATTCTTCCTTTTTTTTGAGATTTGGGGTAAAATATATATATATATGTATTATTAAAGATTTAATAAAAATAGAGGTACGTGGCTCATGATTATACCCCCTATAAAAAAAAACCATTAAAACTTCTCTTAAAAAAAAACTCGCGAGTCACGAGCGATATATTATTACCCCATCTAATCTTCTTTGCTTTGACCAGTTCTCTAGGTCCCACAATACTAATGTGACGTGGCACTTTATAACAAACCACAGCTTTGCTTTCCCTTCTATATAATTCATGCAAATGCTCTCTACTTGCACCCAACACTCCGCTTCTGTTCTTCTTTCAAAGAATATTTGATAATTCAATAAATATCTCTCAACTCTTAAAATGGCTGCTATTTCTCCTCTTTCATCATTACTTGGCCTTTCAGTATGTGAAAAGGACGCAAAAGCTTTACAATTTATTGAAGAAACGACAAGAGATGCTGATGCTGTTCAAGAGAAGGTTTTGGCCGAAATCTTGAGCCAAAACGCCGAGGTTGAATACTTGAAACGGTACAAACTCGGGGGAGCCACTGATCGAAAGACGTTTAGGTCGAAAGTTCCGGTTACTACTTATGAGGATATTCATCCTGACATTCAACGCATTGCTAATGGGGATCGTTCAGCTATCTTGACAGTTCACCCCATCCGTGAATTTTTCACAAGGTGTGCATGCATATCTTTTAACTTTCCGAGTCTTCTACCTGTACTACATTAAAAAAATGTAACAAAAAATGTTTTCGTTTATTTAAATAATTTAAACTTTATTATTTATTAATACATTCAATTATCTAAAGATTCGACTTTCTGTGCTAAATTGTACGTTACTTCCTGGATAATTTTTCAGCTCTGGGACATCTGGGGGTGAAAGAAAGCTCTTCCCAACAAATCAAGAAGACGTAGATCGTCGCCTATTGCTGAAGAGCCTTCCGATGTCAGTAATGAATCTGTAAGTATTAGAAAAAAAAGAAAGAAGCAAATAAAGCCATGCAGGGCATTTATTGCTTTTTGTGCTTTATGTTTAATCTAAGCATGAATGTGCTTCATGTCTTAAATGAATCTGTAAGTATTCAAAAGGAAAAAATAAATAAATAAATAATTTAAATTTGTTATTTCATGTGTTTTTTTTCATTAAAAAAATAATTTTTATTTCTCACTTTGTGTTGAATGTATTTGTTTTTAATTTATGGAGCGCGTTTTTTATGCGACAGTTATATGCCTGGCTTGGAAAAGGGAAAAGGGCTATACTTCTTGTTCGCGAGATCAGAAACAAGGACCCCGGGTGGTCTCTTGGCTCGTCCAGGTCTTACCAGCTTCTACAAAAATGACCAATTTAAGACTCAAGTCACTCGCTGCACGAGTCCGATTGAGGCCATTCTTTGTGAAGACGCATTTCAGAGCATGTATACTCAAATGCTTTGTGGCCTGTTGGAACGCTTACAAGTACTCAGGATAGGCGCACCCTTTGCCTCTGGTTTACTGAGAGCCATCAAATTTCTCCAGCTTCATTGGAAACTACTTGCTAATGATATTGACACTGGCACACTGAACGAGAAAATTACAGACCCTTCAATCAGAGACTGCATGGCCAAAATTCTAAAGCCCCATTCAGAACTTGCAGAGTTTGTCCGAATGGAATGTTCAAAGACAAACTGGGAGGGAATCATCACTAGTATTTGGCCGAACATAAAGTATATTGAGGTTATTGTCACCGGAGCTATGGCACAGTATATTCATACAATTGATTATTATGGCGGCGGATTACCATTAGTAAGCATGCCATACGCCTCGTCAGAATGTTCTTTTGGCCTAAATCTTAATCCCATGTGCAAGCCTTCGAAGGTTTCCTACACCATCATGCCAAACATGGCCTATTTCGAGTTTCTTCCTCACGAGTCTGTCTCATTTGGGTTAACTCGTGCCTCGGAGCCGCTTAAACTCGTTGATCTTGTTGATGTCGAAGTGGGTAAAGAATATGAGGTTGTCGCCACCACTTACACGGGGTTGTACAGATACCGAGTCGGTGACATTCTCCGAGTCACCGGGTTCCACAACTCAGCCCCCCAGTTCCATTTCGTGAGAAGAAAGAACGTGTTACTCAGCATTGACGCCGACAAAACCGACGAGATCGAATTACAGAACGCCGTCGAGAATGCCTCAAAACTCTTATGTGAATTTAATACCAGTGTGATGGAATACACCAGTTTTGCCGATACAAAGACAGCCTCAAGCCACTACGTGATATATTGGGAACTTCTTGCCAGAGACTCGACCAAATATCCCACTAACGATGTGTTGAACCAGTGCTGCTTAGTAATGGAAGAATCTCTCAACTTTGTATATCGAGAACTACGAGTTGCAGACAAGTTAATTGGACCGTTGGAAATTCGCGTTGTTAAAAGTGGGACTTTTGAGGAGCTGATGGATTATGCAATATCAAGAGGAGCTTCTATGAATCAGTACAAAGTTCCAAGATGTGTTAACTCTACTCCGATTGTGAAATTACTCGATTCCAGAGTGCTATCGGCACATTTCAGCCCAGCTTTGCCGCATTGGATACCGGAACAAAAATGGTGACTTTTCTCAGTTTGTGCACTGAGCACATAAAGTCAACGCATGGGATCACAAGAGTTAAATATTTTTTTTTGACATGTCACACGGGGTTATTTTATTTTTCGTGAAATCAGTTCAAAACGTTCACATGGTTTTTTTTTTTAATGAATGCTTCATATTATTTAAGTATAAGACTTGAAGTCTTTATAAATATAATTACTTAAATAAAAGGAAATTCAATCCATCTATACTTTAGGCATATAAGTAATGGATGCCCATTTTATAAGAAAATAAACAATAATATTTGATTCCCTCCAAACACGTTCACACGATTTTTAAAAATAGTGATTCTCTTTGTTATGTTTTCTTTTTAAACAGAAATTACATGCATGTTGCATTTTCTTCCATTGGGTGTGTCGAAGATAATTAATTAAATAATTAATGTCTTTTAGCCACTTTCATGTTATTAATATGCCTGCAGACTGCAACTATCATAATATTTACGTTTGTTTTTTTTTTAAAAAAAAATATCTAGTAAGTGTAGAGATTCACAAAAATGCCATATTTTATGGCAATGAGATTTACTGAAAATATTTTAGTCACACAAATAAAAGCAAATATGGAGGAAGGAATTAAAATGGTGTTTGATTGAGGTGATAGAAGAAAGAATACATATAAATGTTTTTTTTGAGAAACCTGATTTAAAATATATGCCTTGCTTCCGATTTGGTGCACAAATAATTAAACTTGGTAATTAAAAAAGGCAAGCCAATTAAGGATTTAGGATAAGTAAATAATTTAATAAAACATTTACCATAACTATTATATTAAAATGATCGATGATAGTAAAGATTGTATTTTCTTTAAAATAAAAAAAATCGATTGCATGGTATGTTTAAATAAGTTCTAGTTGCTTGTTTAAAAGGTGTCACGTCAAGATATGGCTTGTTTATTTAAAATATTCATCAACAATTATAAATAAGAAAAATGACACTTGGACTCCAAAGTTTGGAGAAAGTAATTGATAGATTTTTATAATTTTTGGAGGTAAAAAGATCTCGCCGAGTGACGGAAACTATTTATTTAGATTATGAAAGTAATAATTTTGTATATTTACCCATAAAAAAATACGTTGTATAAATAGTATTGATGTTATGGGTCATGATATAATTAATTTATTTTTATTAAAAAATAAACAAATTAAAATGGCATATATAAGTTACAAATAACACATATTATCATATAATTAAATTTTAATTTTTATAAAATATTTCAAAAATAAGTTAAATAAAAATTAAAAAAAAAAGAGTAGTTAGTCACCGGTCTAACCAATGGCTACCATCTCAATTACCAATCGGCCAGCCAATCGCAAGTGATCGTGTGATGGATTAATTCGTAGTTAACACTTGACATTATTTAATTCAAAATTTTGATAATCTATATACTGGTGGATTGTTTTCGTTAAAGAAGCCATTATAGATGAGTAGTGGCTATTATAACGCCACTATCAAATGATAATGAGTAGAAATGCACTACTATCATTATTACCTAGATCGTCAACCGGCGACTTTAATAGTTTTTATTCAAAGGATTTGGTTGAAGTAGATGTTATCGTTTGATGGCAGTGTTATACAAGGATTTTGCTTAAAGTAGATGTTGTTGGCATTCTTCCTCAATATCTTTTAGTAGAAAGAGAAGACTACAAGTTTCAGGTTGAGGTGTTCTATGAAAATCCTCCTCCAAGATGTAAATAATTATGGTGGTATTGGCCATGATACGGTTAAGTGTCAGCTTGATGGGAAAGATTCTGCCTAGTTATCTAAGTCAAATAAACTTGTAAATTTTACATTCCAGTGGTTTAAGCAGGGTATGGGCTCATATGGTTTCTGTCACAACCCATGAAGTTTTTCCAAAATGTCCTGGAAAGGATGTTTTAAATACAGTGACAATTAAAGCTGATGTTGTCCTAAGATACGATTCTTGATAACATGGAAATTTTAGGCAGTAGTCCTGCAAAGGATATTTCAAATACAAGTGCAGTAGAGATTGATGTTGTCCTTTGACATATGATTCTGGATAGCGTGGAAATTTAGGTAGTAACCCTGATCAGACAAGATTGGAGGTACTCCAGTTACTAAGATTTCGGGTACTGTGGATTTCGAGATAGTTGTTGTCAATTCAAACATTAGAAAGGCGGATGTTACCACGCCTGAGGCTGCTTGTGCAAAAAGAATAAAGTTTAATAAAGGGTAAATGGCTGACACTATTTCAAAGAAACTAGTTGATAATCATCCGAATACTGATGTTAGGATCAAAGTAATATGAATGGCTCTTGTCAGGAAATAGAGTCACATGGGGACTCCTAAAGACTTGATATTGTCGAGGATTTGTAAGTTACCTATTTTATTCTTATTGAACTTCGAGTGGAAGATGAGTTTGAGATTGTTATAAGTATCAGTGAAAGAAAATGAAGGCCAAAAACAAGGCCATTGCCAACATATACCTCAATGAAAATAGTGGCCGTACTCCATCTTCCTAATGAAAGTTTTAATCAGGAATAATTAGGGGTTAGCTAGCCTTAATTCACAGCATGATCTAGCCAATTTTTGTATGATTCACCAGAATTTTCTGGTTGCAATTTCAGAATTTATGGTTTAGTTTGAAAATGTAAATGATGCCTTTTAGTGTCATTTGAACCTTTCTCTAGGTGGATCTTGAATAACCCTATTCCTAAGCAACGTGTCTTATGGAATAATGATCTTTCAAATGTCAGTATTATTTCTTCTTTTGATCAGTAGGTTATGGTGCGGGCTACAATTGACGATGTCTTTTGTTCCTTTTCGTTTGTTTATGTTGCATGCTTCTATGTGCAGCACCGATCACTTTGAAATGATTTACAAATGTAATTTAATCACATTGTTGGTCCTGGCTAATTGCGAGGGATTTTAATGCAATTCTTGGCGGTCATGAGCAGGTTGGTGATGGTATGTCAGGTTTACTTTCTTTCTCCCATTTTAATCAGTTTATAGTCAGGCTAGGAATAATACTTTAAGTGCTTATATTGACCGTTAATCAAATCTCTCTGTTTGTAATTCTGAGTGGTTGTATTCATGGAATTTCTCGAATTGTATGGTTTTTCCGCGAACTGTTTCTGGCCATTCTCCTTTGTTGATTTCTTTTAATTCTAATGCGCATTATGGTCCAAAGCCTCTCCGTTTTCAGAATTGTAGATGCAACATAAGGATTTCCAGTCTTTAGTAGAAACAATTTGTTGATCCATTCCCACTTATGGCCACCCTATGTTCATGGTATCTTAAAAACTTTAGTAACTTAAACGCCAGGTTAGACAATGGAGTTGGTTCATTTATGATGTCTATGCAGGATGATTTTAAAATTTTTATGTTTATTTTAATTTAATAATAGAATGGTATAAGAAAAAATACTTTAATCCCAAATTTTTTATGAGTGTTTTTATTAATACTAACAAATCTTTTACGCTGTATCTTCCACCAATAGATTACTCGTGTAGGTGAATTGATAAATTACAAAAGATTTAAATTTTGTGCTCTTAATTTTTTTTCTTTAGAAAACAATTAGCCCAAAAAAATACTAATGAAGAATATGTGGACTACTCGTGTGGGCGAGTTAATAAATTACAAAATATCTAAATTTTATGCTCTTAATTTTTTCTCTTTAAAAAATAATTAGCCCAAAAAAAGTATTAAAGAAAAATACGTAAAAGTAGTTTTAAAAACTCATTTTCATAGTATAAGAATCCTTATTTTATCTAAACTCCTACTCTTAATAAGATTATGATAAAATAATATATTTATATTATTTTCAATTTAAATAATTAAAGAATAAATATAATATCTGATATTATCTTTAATTAAATAATTAAATAATTCATAATTATCTAATTTAATTAAATAATCTAATTATTTATTTAATTCCATAACTATTATGAATTAGGTCAACAATTGATTGAGCCCAATAAATTTAATCAAATTAAACATGAACCAATAATTAATTGATTCTGATAAGTTTAATCAAATTAAATTTGAGTCAATTAATATTTTAAATCCAACAATTAATCCAATAATCTATGTAAAGTAACTATTTTTTTAAGCTGGGTCGGGGGCTTAGGCTCACATCTCCCATCTCCTTGACCCCCATTGATTCACAGGTGCATTCGAATACGAAGTCGGCCAAAAGCTGTTGATCGAAAAAATAGTTTTTCAGGCCAACAAACTTTGAATTTGTTTGTTAGCAAAAATTCATTCTTGGGCCTCGTCTTAATTGGGCTTGTTTGTGTGAGCTTGAATCTTCTCTTCGTTGTCAACTATGGCAGTATCTACAAAACACTAACACAATTATTGTAATGATCTCGTCATAGTGGGTTCCGACGAAAATTCTCCAATACTTAAGTTAGAAAGAGTCTCTAGGATGGGAATCTAATGAGAAATGTGTTTAGAATGAAAAGAGGAAAACTTTCTTTCTTTGTGTTCATTCCTCTGCCATTTTTTTATTCTGTAGAACATTTTAATGGGCAATTTTTCATCATACTTCCTTTTGTGTCTTTCTTTCTTTCTTATAGTACCGGTCTTTGAAGGACACTTTGAGTATTCCGCCTTTATTGTGCTTCTGTCCTACACTAAATTTTTTTATGCAAATCTTCTGTCACGCATTTGACCTTGCTTCTGTTATGCTTCTAAAACATGCCAAATATTCTTCTGCAGATCCTCTTTTTTCATGCTTTTAACTCTACTTCTGTTATACGCCAAGTATCTTTCTGACATATGTTAAGTATATTCTCAGCATATTCCTTATTCCTGTCTTCGTCGGTAGATTTGATTAAGTGTGAGGTTGAACTTGATTTATTTGGAGGGAGGGTCTGGTAGTCTATTCTTGTTCGGCCTGATTGCAGTCCAGAGCTGTCCCCAAAGAGCTGGTCTTTTAGTAATTTTACTGACTACACCTGGTTGGCCCGTTTGCTGTAGATTCGACCCGGTTTCCTCGTCGATCTACAGGTACTGAGACGAATCAACAAGGTTAATGTATAAATAGTGGTCTTGGTCATATCTTGGCTGGTTCTATCGAGTAAGTGCTTTAGGTGGCTGATCAAGTTCTCCGAATTCAAGTAGGTACAACACTATCCGACTCTGAAAGAGTCTGGCCCGATGGTTATCACTATAAGCCTTCCTGCGGGGTGGGCTATCCTACTAAGAGACATCTGATTAGGTCCTTGGGGTTCAACTTTTACTTAAGGCCTAAAAACCATGGGCTCAAAGGTAATTTTTTGAAGTAAACATTTCCATTTTTAGTTTGCGGATAACGCATTACAATTCATGGAGTCTCTTTCAATGGCAAGTCAACCTCGTCTACAGGTTTGTTTTCTTTTCAGTTGTATGCTACTCACTGCTTTTATTGATTTTATTGGGAGGATGAGTGCTTTAATTTTGCTACTGACAAATTTCACATTTAAATCATAGGCAGAGGCAAATTAGCTAGTGAAGCCTAGATTGATTATTCTGTATTGGAAGTTACTAAAATTTTGTGGGAAAAAAAAAGAGAAGTACTTGTGTACAAAAATTGCAAAGCTTAGAAGTTTTCTTCAATCGTGTCTTATAACAAATAGCTAGTGCTCCTCATAGTTGAGGTTTTATAGGGGGATATCTAGATTTTTAGTTGAGAAAACCAACAGATTATGTGGAAATAATATTTTGGAATGATAAGATAAACTGTAACATGTTACTTTGTACTGCCTAACTAGAAGCAAAGTGTTCAACCTAGACACAACTTGAAGAGTTCACCACCAAGTTCTATGGTTTGGCTGCAAGAGTAAGCGTTTGGTTTTGCTCCAAAAAACATATTACCCTAAAATGGTAATTGATTTTCAAGGAGGTGCAGATTCTATTTCTTATACTATGGTGGGATACAGTGCTTCCCCCACTAAGGCTTTGGATATATTTCTCTCCTATGTCTAAATTGATTGGTGACATTCGGAAAGAAGGATTCTCTTACTTCCTTTTCTACAGCACTCTGGAAAAGGAGAAAATGTGTTTGAAACTAAACAATTACAGAGGCTACAACATAAATACATAATAGCTTTATTATCAAAACTAAGTGAACAGTATCATGAAGAAATGCATTTATCCTTGGAATTCAAAAAATATCAATATAGTTTACTAGAAATTATGTGGTGGGTTTCTTAAAGCTACTGAAAACAAGTGATTACTTAGTTCTCATAACACTCTAGCACAGGATGTGTTATATTGTGCTTTCTTTGTAATGAAGAGATATTTTTCAACTCAAATTTATAGAGGATATGCCTACATGGGCAGAAATAAAGTGGCTAGGACATATTAGCTGATTGAAATGTAAAGGCATTTTCATTGATAAAGCCTGGCTGTGAAACATGGAAATTGTACATTTTGTATGGTCATAGACATCGATTTTGATTCCATGTCTTAGTTTTTCTCACTTGTTTTCTATTGTTTGGCAGTTCTTTGACAGACAGAGGCTGTTTACTACCATTTCCAATCCAACCCGTCTTGCCAATGGAGAGGGCTCAACATTGGGGACTTTGATTTTTGGTATTGAGCTGGTTAGCCTGAGGCATCCTTGAAATTAAAATTGCAATTTAGAAAATTTGTTTGTAATTCCTGATAAAAGGGAAGCAATATACAGATGCTGATATTTTTAACCAAGGTCATTGCATCCTCCGCATTCAATATTTAGGCTTGTGTTTGCAATTTATGATATAATTGTGAGAAGTAATTTGTCGGTTGCAAAAGTCTTGTGTGGAGATGATCAGTTGCAAGGTATTTTATTTAGGTATATATCATTGCTCTATTATCAAAACTTAATAGAATAGCTTGTCGATCGCTGCAATCTTAATATTCATTATCATCTTTGAGACCTTTTTTTGTCATATTACGTTGCCTTTGGTGATCGGATCGTAAGATGATAATGTCATTTTTGCGGGTATAACAAATATTATTTTTTCTGTTCACTTTGATTTCAGTTCTCATACAAGGAACATCTTATTTGTGAAGGAAGTACTCGCAACTCCTTGCTGCCAATCCCTTCTTGACTCGTGTTAGCACCTTACATAAATGAAGTCAAGTTTGAGCATGTGAGAAGATCTCAAAGGAGACACTACGGAGACAATAAGGTATTTGTTGACCCAAAAAAATAGTTTTTCGAACCAACAAGTTTTAAATTTGTTTGTTAATGAGAATTAATACTTGTGCCTTGTATTGGTTGAGCTTGCTTTCTCGAGCTTGGGTTTTCTCTTCCTCGTCGATTATGGCAGAACCTATAAAACACAAGCGTAACTATCATGATGGTCTTGTTTGGATGAGTTCTGATGAAAACTCTTCGATGCTTAAGTCAGAAAGGATCTTTATGGTGAGAGGCTGATAAAAAGGTTAAGTAGAAAGTGTTGAAGAATAAAGAAAAAAAAAGGAGCATTTTTCTCTCTGTCTAATTCTTCTATGTCTTGGGCATCCTCCTTTATTTCTGTGTCTTTCTCACTCTTTTATAGTACTAATCTTCAGAGGATTTTTTTAACATTTTTTCAACATATCCCTTGACACACTTCTAATTCTGCTTCTACAATGCTTCTGTCACACGTTAAATATTCTACTGTTGATATTCTCCTAACATACTTTTATTGTGCTTTTTGTCACACACAAAATATCTTTCTGCCAATCTTTTTTTGACAGCTTCTATTACACCCCTGTATCTTTTTTACATATGTTAAGTATATTCTTGACATATTTCTCGTGCTTTCTTTATCGGTGGATTTGATTAAGTGTGAGGCTAAGTTCGATCTCTACCCGGGTTAATTTTTTGGTAGCCTTTTCCTATTCGTCTCGGTCGCGGTCCGAGGCATTCTCAAAGACTTGGTCTTCTGGTGACTTCACTGGCTGAACCTGGTTAGCCTGTGAAGTAGACTGTTCTGACCTGGTTCCTTCGTAGATCACGCAAGCGCTGCAATGAACCGATCTGGTTAGTGTGTAAAAGGTGCTTTTGGCCGTATCCTAATCTATCATACCGAATAGGTGTTTTAGACTATCGATCAGGTCCTTTGAATTTGAATAGGTTCTCTGCTGTTTAGCCCTGATAAGACTTGACCCGATGGCTATTACAATGAACTTATCTTCGAAATGGGTTGTCTTGCAAGGGGTGATAGACGCTAAAGAGGCTATCCCACAAAAAAAGATCTAATTGGACTCTTAGGGACTAACTTCTTTTTAAACTTTGAAGCCTTAAGCTCAAAAATAATTTTTTGAGGAAAACAATATTATACTCATGGCGATGACATCTTCTACAAGATTGATGTCATTTAGTTGCTAAATTGCCTTATTTAGCTGCTGGATTACTATTTTGCTGTTACTTAGTTCACCGTGGATTGGTGCTGGATTAGTTGTTAGATTACAAATTTCTTGTTATAGTTGTTGCATTGTAAATGTGTTAATTACAAACTTCTTTTTATAATTGTTGCATTGTAAATGTATTACAACTTGTAAAATAGTTAAAAAGTAAAATAAACTATTATACATCAATAATTAACAACTTGTTAACTATTTTACTTTTATAGATTATTATTTAATTATTATATAAATTTAAATATGACTGTATATAAATTTAAATATAAAAATAAAAATAAAATTTAAATATAAATATAAATGTAATATTAATTATAAATATAATTTATTAATTATAAATAAAAATATAATCTGTCACCATTTAATGATAGAATCTATCATTAAATCGTAATAGATTGTTGATGTCATCATATATCACTCGTATAACATCATTATTACGTCTACCACATGACATTATCATTAGTTATGTCATTTCCCGCAATATCCATCGTATCATTAGTCATATGTAAAACTAATTGTCATTTGGCAAATAACTATCACAATTTTGTGCTGGAGATAATCTATCACTTAAAACCTCTAAAACTGTTAGCTGTTAAATTGTTTCTTGTTTCTTCATCTTTTTGTTTTCTTCAATTTTTCTTTCTCATTTATCTCTCTTTTTCATTTAAACTAATATAAACAGTCAATTATAGTACATTATTTATGATAAATTAATTTACGCTAATCTAAACAATCAATGTTTATAGTACAGATATGAATAATAAGTGCTTCAAAGATAATTAGAAAGGAACCGGATAAATTTTTTTTTTTAAATAAATTTTCACACTGTAAATATTTTATATTCTTCATAGGCCAAAAGATTAACAATTAATAAGACTACATTATCACAACTTAATCTTCTTGAATAACCAACAAAAAGATTAAGATAACTAATAAAGTGAGTGAAAGAATCTGAAATAATTCTGTTGATTAAAGCACATCACACTCTAATACCCAAATTTAAAAGCAACAAACGAAAAATGAGAATGAAGAATGAAGAATGGCATAACCACAAGAAGAAAGATGTAGTGTGCATTTGATGATTGAACACCCAAATCTCAAATTCAAGATCTACAATGAATCATCTCTTTTTTACTTCAAAGAATACCAAAATATGAGTTTCTTTTTAACATAAACATAGTTGTGTAAAACCAACAGTAGACTGAACCGTAAAAAATGAAAACCAAATCAAATAAATAAATATTTATTTTAATAAATATTTATATTTATTGTTCCACTCTGGGATTTTGACTAAGCTCAATCTATCAAAAAACCCGTTGTAAGCTATTAAGAAAACCCATCACATAAGCACCTAATATCCGCAACATAAGAAAGCATCCTTAGTACTAAAAGGTCTTCAAAAGGTTGACTACGTAAGATCTTTAAGAGGTCGACTATTGAAACCCTTTAAAAGCATAATAGAGAAAGTATATATCGATTAAGGATCTAGAATGTTCTTGTCCTTGAAAATTGCAGAATCTCTATATTTCTAATACAAATCTCACTCCTGTAATTTTGAAGTGAGTCCTAAACAAGAAAGTAAAGATATATCATAATCCTAAAAAGACTCTTCAACTTGAGTCTATAAAAATGAGGTGGAACAACAAAGAGAGAGAGGATCATTATCTTCTTAATCTTGAAAGATCTTTTTCCAGAATTCTTGACCAGAGCAACTTTCTTTGACAATTTTCCTCCACTTTCTTAATGCTCTGTGAGACTTCCAGGGCCTTTTTATATTAGCTTACATTGGAAAAAAAGGAATTTGGGGAAGTAAACTATAACCTTAAAGGGTAATATTTGATGTAACTTTTCTATATTTATGTTGTAAAATATTTCTTTTTTGGTAAATCTATGAGAGCTGACAAAGCTCGGTAAAATGGATGTAGGTACGTCTTGAACCGAACCACTATAATTTTGTCTCTGCTTATTTTTGCTTTATTTTATGATCTTAATTAAATCTCAAACTTCAAAAGCCCAAAAAATGCCAAAGAGTGACTATCTGATCCCAATTATTTAATTGACCCAATTTTGGTTTTCCATAAAACAAATTTAACTCATTTGGCTAGAATTTCTCAAATTTTAAAGTCTATAGTTTGGGGTTGTCTATGGAGACAGAATGAAAAGCCATAAAGGATGATCAATTGAAAAAAAAATAAGATGGCTACTTGATCTATGGCTATCTGAAACAATGAACAAAATTAACAATTACTAAAGAATCCCGATCAAGTTAACCTAGATCGATTGCTAGAGCTACTGGATGACAATGTGATGCACCAAGAGGGTATGGAGCCTGCTTGGTGAACTAAACTTGATGAAAAATTGAATCAAGAGAGACAAGAAGATAAGGAATTGAGAAAATTATTGATAACCATATTAAAAGAAGTATGAAAGTCTATGAGGATAATACAAGCTTCGAAAAGCCACTTATCGATAAGTCAGCCCAACCATTCTAAAGGAACCTCCCCCTACCAATTAAGACTAATGAACATCTTACCTAATTCACTTGAGAAGAGACAAGTAATGAAAAGATGAGCCCAACATTAGAGTTTCCCTTAAGAGAAAAGGTTCAGAGACTAAAAGAATGATTACATGAGGTAATGGAAGAGAAGTGAGGACTTCCTCCCCTGAAAAGTTCCAAGAGGGAAAGAAAGTCCCCTTTATGGATGAGCTAAAAGATGTAGAGTTGACACCAGCCTTTAAATTATCTAGCCTCTCCACTTATAAAGGGACAATCGATCCAAATCATTACGTAGATCAAATGCCCGACTTATTGCCATTATAGGATTAAGGCAGAACCAAATATGCCGATTGTTTCATACGAATATATAAGGGTAAGCCATTCTTTAATTTTGAAGCTTGAGACAGAAGAGCATTTCTTTTGATAATGAGTTGAATAAAATGTTCGTCCAACATTTTTAGGGAGCTTACAAGACAGCCAAAGGCCCCCAACAATGGAGAAAACTCAGGCAAGGCCGAATAGAAATCCTAAAAGACTTCATAGATTGATTCCATTGACAAGTGATTTAGTTTGAGGCATTTGATCCACCAGTTGCCTAAGAGGCATTAAGAGTATAATTAAGGTTGAATTGATTTTGGTTCTATTTGATCGAGAATCCAATTACAACCTATGAAATTTCCTATTACTAAGTGCCCAAATATATAAGGATCAAGAAGTACAAAGAATGGTGGCAACAAACACTCAATGGAAAATACAAAATAAGGATCTAGTGTTCACCAATAGAAGACCGCTCAAAAATGGGAGAGAACGAATGCCTAGAGTGGCACAATATTCTCACAGAGAGTGGCCACGAGAGGAAAGCCAAATAGAAGAGGAGCGAGATGCTGAACAGAAAATAAAAAATCACGAAGTGGTGAGACTCTTCGTGAATATTATCCCTAGAACCATAATTTTCACTTTTAATTTACAATCTTATTTTTTTTACTGATATCATTACTATAAGCACCATGGTGCTCAAATTTTCCTATTTAATAAAACTAAGACCATTACTTTTTCTCCTTCAAACTTTTTAGAATCACAAAGATTAGTATTTACAAAAAACAAAGTTACACGATCACTCCAATCCTTGATAATGACCATCATTACTCTGGGAGTCTTTAGGTGAACGATAGAGAAAGAAGGGTAATGGCAATTCAACAGTGACTATTCCAAGGTGACTCGAGGTAATAGCCTATAAGATTCACTTAAAAATTGAGAAGGCCGAGAGGATAGAAGTGATAGCAATCAGTAACTCTCCCAAATGGTCCAAGATCGAGATATAAGAACCAAGAAGCAAATAGGGTAAAAGAAATAGCCACCAGTAAACCTCTAAATAGTCCAAGATCTTATGAGAATTGAGAACCAATGAACAAAGAGGGTAGATGAAAAAACCACTTGCAACCTCCTAAAAGACTTGAGACCCCACGTGGGTTGAAGGCTAAAAAGACCGAAAGGATAAAGGCAATAGCCACCAATAACCCTCCTGAATGGTCTAAGATCATATGATGATTGAAGAATGAGAAGCGAAGCGAGCAAAAAATGGTAGAGGCAAAATGCTACCATTGACCCTCCCAAGAGATTTAAGCCCCCACGAGAGTCAAAGATAGAGAATATTGAGAAAGTAGAGGCAATAGCCATTAGTGACCCTCTCAAATAGCTCAAAATTTCATGAAGATCAAGACTCGAAGAGTGAGAGGATAGAGGTGATAGCCACTAGTGACAATATACTAAGTCACATTGCAAGTGGCATCTATAAGCTATGTTTAAGGCCTAAAATAACCTAGAATAGAGGCGTTATCAAGTCTAAAAACATTGAGGACAATATAAAAAGATACAAAAATAAAAAGCAACTAAGATGTAGGGGGTTGCTCTTCAGTAGCCAAGGCAAAGAGGTCCTCAAAGGGCCAACCTTTATTGGCAGCTAGTGGAGCACTCTATTTAGGCCAAAGAAGGACCACTTCAGCGTCTAAGTCTTCAACTTATGGGGTGCACCCAGCTTCCCCCTCTTCAATAGCCATTTGATCAACAGTCACCTCCTCTAGCCAAATAAAGTCTAAGTCAGAATAGTGTGCCTTAAAGAGATTAACATATCTCTTAAAACTCAAATTGACCTCCTCCATTAACTAGTCTTCGGTGCGGCTCGCATTGTCTATTCGAGTAACCTCTTCGGTTGCCATTATGCTATAAGAAATCAGGCCATTTGCATCTTTTGTAAGAACTTTGCACTAGAAGTAGGAGGACGATCATACCAAGTGAAGGCATCACACTAAAACTCTAAATTGATCAAAGTATTTGCAACAAAGTTATTTTTCATGTTCTTAAAAAAAAAGTTATTTTTCATGTTAAAAGTGTACTTGCAAAAGACACGAAAATCTTCGGAATGAGAGAAAACTCCCATCACACATTTCTCTTAATTTTCTTTGAATTCTCTGTAAATCTTCCAAGGGAACTCTATATTTTTGCTCCATTAATCAATACATTATGCTACTTTAACTTGCATTAATTTATCAATTAAATTTGATTTTCCATTGATGAAATTGGTTAATACATCAAGTCAAATTTTGTAAACCACAGTATGTATTCAACAACTAAAAAAAAACTTCTAAAATGAATCATTGAGATCGAGTAATGATATATATATATATAATTAGTGATTGATAAAAAAAAAGAATAAAAGAATAAATTTTGATCATTTACGTTTAATATAATATGTGTCAAAAAAATTTAAAAATTTATGTTTAACTTAAGAAAAAATCTTCTCTCTTTTGATAGGATGGTGTGGAATTGGCTAATGAAGTAACCCGATTGATTACAAGCGGTGGTCTTGTAGCCGTTTATTAACATATTTAAAAACCTTTTAAGTCAAGAATTGGTGCCTCAATTTTTCACTTGGAGTAAAAATTTCCATCACTTCTCTGTTATGAACTAGGATAAGAAGCTATCATGGCAATGCCACAAGCGCCTTCCACGGCACCACTTTCTCTCTGAATCCTCATATCCACTCTCCCCCCCAGCCTGTGCCCCATGAGTTCTTCACCAACAAGTACTTACTTCCATCAGAAAACACCATCGCCAATGGCTGTAACGCCAAGATCAAGATCTGTACCACAATCACCTGCAGCGATGATGCCGCTCGAGTAAAACTCCGAAACTGTGGTCACTGCTATCAATCGAAACAGACACTGGTTGATCTGCCACAGCTTGCAACAAGGCCTTCTCGTTATTTGCTGGCACATATTTGTATCCAGATATTGTTGTTGCGCGGACTTGTTTGTTTTGCAGGTTCCATCTTTTCCCATGTAGGGATAATCAGCCTCAGTAGCGATGCCATTGTTGTTCTTAATGAACTCAAAGGCATCGTCCATGCGACCAACACTACAACCTCGATTATCAACTCTAGTGTCACAATCACAAAGCTCTTGCTCCAATAATGATATAAGCTTACCAGTTTTTATTTTGGTTATTCCTTCCACTGCCGAAAATGTCCAGCGACAATCTAAAAATATGTATTGACACAAACTAATTAATATTCTTATTGATCAGAGTTCTTAAAAGATAAGAATCTGATTAAAAATGACTCTCTAATGCATTGATCCCTTTTCTTTATTTGGTAATCTAGTATGTAAGAAAAAATTTATAAATATAAATAAAAATAAACTATACCTCCAACCATTGTTATTCAAATAAAACAGATAACTTCAGACCTTTTATCTTATTCTTATCAAAAGAAATTATTTTATTGTAAGTCTCTTAATTTAGATAGGGAGTCTCAATTATTTATATATCATTTATCACTTTCTTTCATTAAAAAAATAGGCAATTACAAAATAACAAAATTTTCACTTATTGTTCATGTTCACTATCTGATATTGATAATTACTTCATCACCCACTAACTATTTTAATTATCAAATTTTGAATTTTTCAAATTTTAAACTTATAATTTATTTTACATATGGACCACTATTATGTGAGATAATATCTAATATTTTCCTACTTAGTTCACGTATCAAAAGTATAACCTTAAAGTGACTAATTTGTTATAGCCATGAAATTATATTAACTCCCTAGAGCAATTCATAGTGAAGTTTTTATTTACCCAAAACAAAAACTTCAAAGCATGAATTATGGCGATTATGTGTTTAATAATTGCACATTTTCTTCTATGTATCACATATACAAAAAATTTCAAATGAGTAACACATTACTTTATGAATGAACTTCTTATAAGTCATTCGGGTCCTTTTAAATAATCCTAATAGATTACAACTTACAAACATTATGTGCACAAAAATTTCTATTGATTAAAATGATCCATATAAGTACATACTTGCACAATCAAAGCATGAAAACAACATTAAAGATAAGTATAGACTAAAAATTCTATGTTATCTACATGATTTTTGTACAACTTAGCCGACAATCCTTTAGTCTTAGGATCTGTTATATTGAGTTCAGTCTGTATATGTTTAATGACCACTTCTTGTCTTTTGATATGATCTCTGACAAGCAAAAATTTTATATCAACATGTTTATTAGTACTTCTACTTTTCTATTCTTAGCAAAGAATACTATAGCAGAGTTATCACCATAAATCCTTTAAAGCTTTGTTATAGAATTGAAAACCTTCAGGTCTACAATAAAATTTCTCAACCACAATGCATGTAAAGTTATGTCATAGCAACTAATGAATAATAGATGAAACAATTATCATCTACTTAGCGTTTCTTCAAGGCATAATACCTCCAGTAAGAAAAAAAAATGTATCCAAAAGTAGACTTCTTATGTTTAAACATCTAGTAAAATCCAAGTCTGAACATCCAATCACTTTAAGATGATGCCTGTATGTAAGTCTATAGTCCTTAGTTTGTTGTAGATACTTCAACATTTTTTTGGCAAACTTTCAATGTTCTACACAATGATTACTTTGATATTTGCCTAGTACACTAACTACAAATGCAATGTCAGGTCTAGTGTAGACTTGTGCATACGTTAGGCAACCTATAGCGAAAGCATAAAATATTTTCTTCATTTATTCTAGTTTTAAGTCATTTTGTGGACATTAATTCTAACGGAATTTATCCCCCTTCCATAATGGGTGCTACAGTAGGAATGTAATACTTTATTCTAACTCTTTCCAAAGCATTTTTAATGTCATTTTTTTTGAGACAATTCTAATGTCTTGTTGGATCTATCTCTATGAATTTCTATGCCATGACATAAGAAGCTTCACTCATATCCTTCATTTTTAAGTTTCGGGCAAGAAAATTTTTTGTGTCATGTAGCAAGCTCAAGTCACTACTTGCAAGCAAAATGTCATCTACATATAGGATTATAAAAATGTATTTGCTCTCACTGATCTTAAGATATATACATTGATTAATGATATTTTTTGTAAATCTATATGAAGTAACAATATTATGAAACTTTAAATACCATTGACAGAAAGCTAGTTTCAAGCCATATATAGATTTCTTTAATTTGCATATAATGTGATCCTTTTCATTTTCATTTAATCCTTCAGGTTGGTTTATGTATACCTATTCTGCAAGATTCTTATTCAAGAATACTATTTTCACATCCATTTGGTGCAAATTCTAAATTAAAATGAGCTACCAAAACTATAATGATTCTAAACGAATCTTTCTTAGAGATTGGAAAAAACGTTTCTTGGTAATCAATGCTTTTATTTTGAGTAAAACCTTTAACTACAAATCTGCTTTATATCGTTCTATATTAACAATTGCACTTCTTTTCATTTTATAAACCCATTTACAATAATGGTTGTATGACTATTAACTCAACGAGATCCTAAACTTAATTTTAAGTTATAGATTCTATCTTTTCCTTTATAACATGATACCAAAATGTAGAATTCTCTCCATTTAAGGCTTGTGAAAACAAGATTTAATTGTCATCAAGTCTAACATTAGAGTCAGAATCTTGAAGATATATAACATAATCACTAGAAATTGCTAGTCCCCTTATTCTTCTTAAATTTACCGTTTCACTCTCATTTAACAGAGTTTGAGTTGTAGGCTCTTCACGAGTTTCATTTAGTATGTGTTCTTGAATTGATTACTCCTCAATAGATTCTGAAATTTTTCTTTAGAAAGAAATTATTATATTATTTTGAGAAAGTGATTCATAGTTTTTCATTCCTGCATGAAATTCAATATTTCTAGGAAATTTACTCCCACTCACTTCATGATCCTTTAGAAATTCAGCATTTTTAGTTTTTATAATTCTTGTAGAGTGTGAATGACAATAAAACATGAACCTCATTGAGTTTAATAAATAACCTATGAAAACATTGCTAATTGTCATTGGGTCCAAATTCTTTAATTGAGGATTATAAATCCTCACTTTAACTAGATACCCCTAAATGTGTAAATGTTTCAAACTTAGTTTCTATCCATACCATAATTCAAAGGCATTTTAGGAATTGCCTTAGATGGAACCTTATTTAAAATATACACAGCGGTCTTTAAGGCTTTACTTTATAAATACTTTAGAAGACTTGAATTGCTGACCATGCTCATTATTATGTCTATTAAGGTTCGGTTTCTCTTTTTGAAAATACCATTTTGTTGTGATATTTTTTGGTACTACTTTTTATGCAATAATGCATTCTTCTTGGTGAAACTTAGCAAAGGGACTTGGTGTTTGACCTTTTACAATGAACCTTCCATAATATTCCCTAACCTTGTTTGATCTAACAATTTTGATTTTTTGTTCCATTTGTTTCTTTACTTCTGCTTTATAAATCTTAAAGGCATCTAATGCCTCATCATTATAATTTGTGAGATATATATATATATCTTGTATAATCATCTGTAAAAATTACCAAGGACTCTTTTTAGCACCCTTAAAATTCTTGTTAAGTTGCTTACCCTTGATGCAATCTATACAAGTTCTAAAATCAGTCAAATTAAGAGTTTGCAAAACTCCTTCATTTACCAATCTTTTAATTCACTTTATAGAGATATGTCTTAATCTATTATGCCATAATTTAGAGGAGTGCTAATTAATAATACTATGTTTAGTTGCAACATTAGCATTTTGCATGGTTAAAAAGTTGCATTCATATGTGGGATCCAAATTAAACTTATATAAACTATCAACTAGAAAATTACTGTAAAAAATAGTATCATTTTTAAATAAATAAATAAAAGTATGAATCTTCCAATACAAACTAAAACCCAAAAATGATGGAATAAAAAAGTGTTTCTAAGATCTAAATAAAAATTAGAATTTAGAATTAATCAAAATATTTCCACACCTTCAACTTTTGAGTTCATCATATATCCTGAATAAATGCATTGCTCTTTTGCCTTTAATTTCCTTAAGTCCAAGAAACTTTGCATAACATTTACAACATGAATTATGGTACCAAAATCGATCCACTATATATTATTAAAAGCTTTAATAAAATAAACTTTATGACATACATAAATGAAGAGTGTACCTTTCTTTTCAAGCCATTTCTTGCATTTTAGGTAGTCCTTCTTTATATGCCCCTTTTTGTTTGCAAAAAAAACTCTTAACATCATCGTTTTTTTTAAACTTTTTCGCTTTATTTTTCTTTGTTTTAGGACCACCCTTAGGTTTTTTATCATTTACCTCATCATGAGTTGTGAGGTTAGTAACTTCTATCTTTTTATGCTTAAATCTCTTCTCCTCTTGAACACACATAGTTAAGAGTTCATTAACATTCCATTTATCCTTATATATGTTATATGATATTTGAAATGGACCATACTTTTTAGAAAGAAAGTTCATAATCAAATGAATCAAGAATGACTCAAAAATGTCAATCTCTACAAACTTGAGTTAAGCAGCAATGTCCTTCATCTCTATAATGTGCTCATATACATTGGTAGAATTATTATGCTTCATGCTTGAAAGCTTCCTCATAAAGGTGCTAGCCTTTGTCTTATCATAACTTATAAATTGCTCTTTAATAGGCTTTATGAAGTCCTTAGCCTTATCACATTCTAGGATTGAACCCTTATGCTCTTGTTAATGTTATTCTTTATAAACACGTGACTCAAGTGATTAGATTGCTCTCGAGATTAATAGACAACTCTTTCACTATCGTACTTGATTTTGTGAGGACAAGTGGTTCGTCTTTAAAAAACGTCAAGTCAAGGTCCATGCATCCCAAAGTTAAGAGAATTTTCTCATTCCAGTCAGAAAACTTATTACCATGTAAAATTGGAATACGAGAATCAATGAAAATATTAGGAACAACTCCATAGAAAAAAAATTACATACACATTAATGTTATGAATAAAATTAAACTAGATATTGAATTAACCAATGTCAAATTCAATTTGTAAATTCAAACCTTCTTATGGGTAGAAGCCATATACACACATCGAATTTATACAAACTTTATTTATAATATTAATAAATAAAAGACACCAAACTGTAATATAATTTTCATACCATAGGCTTAAAAGATTCATTTATTAGATATCTTATTTACAATTTTATTCCCAAAATTTCATTAAAAAAAAAAACTATTTCCTTATAGGGCCAAGTAATTATCAATTTGATAAAACCCACAAAAGATCATTTCCTAAATCATACAACCCATGAAAAGTTACCCACTTCAAATTCATGCGCTTTGACAGAATCTACAAAAACTTGGGCATAAACACAAGACTTTTAATTCCATCTCTCTTGACCTTTTTAAAATCTCTATGGTGCCCTTGCTTGGCCGCGTTCCTTCATCATACCCTTACAAGATTCAATCAAGCACAAAATTGAAGTCCTTTCATCATCAACAACTAACCCAACACCAATTCCCAAAGGCTAACTTTTTTGAGTCAATGTAGAAAAAAGTGTCAATAAATGACAACTCCATTATAATCCTTGAAACCTTAGCAAGAAACAACTTATCTTTTAAGATATCTACATGGGCATTTGTTGTCTATATGGGATCTAAAACTATTGAAACTGAGCATTTTAAAGAGAAAACTTGCAAAATAAGGTTTGTTTAAAATGGATGAATTGGGGTTTGGTGATGGGTTTGAGGGGAATAAAAGAAGGAAGAAAGTGGTATGTTAAAATTTGAGTTTCAAGAAGCATTTAGTTTGCTAAGAAAGAAGGGATTTTGTCAAAATAGATTTTAGTTGTTTGAAAGTTTTATTTTTTGAGAAATTTTTATAAAGCTGTCTGGTGGGAGTTAACTAACAAAAATAAAAAATTTGTTATGAACCAAGGAGATAAAATGATGAATATGATGATTGATGATGAGATTGTAGTGGGATCGTTGCTACAATGGCCTTACTTGGCGGTTGTTGCAGCAACCCTTGACCGTGGTAGTTGTGGTGGGCGCGGCTATAGTAGTGGTGTTGTCTAAGGTGGCAGCAATTGGCAATAGTTGAGAGTGGTTAGGATGAGTTATTTGAAAGTGTTAGGATTTGTAAAATCTAAAAGAGTAAAAAAGAAAGAGAAAAATCTAGAATTTTTAAATTTTAATACTTTTAATATTTTTATTTAAATTTTAAATATTAAAATAATTTTATTATCTTTTTTCCGTTAACTTCCTAATGGCTGGGCATTGTTGTATATTTTCCAAACTCTTGAATATTCTTAATATTAGACCATATCTCAAGTGTATTTATTACAATATCCTTTTATTTATTAGCCCACAAATTTAATTGTCTCATTTTTTTTCATTAAAAAATAAATAAATGTTTGTTACAAAATATATGTCAAAAAATTCGTAAATACAAAAACTAATGCGTTTATTTTATGTAGTCATTATCCAAATAAATTATATCTTATGAAACAATATCTTTTATTAAATTTTTAAAAATCATAATATTTAACAATTAAAAAAACTGAGAAAGTGAGATTTAACTAAATACCATACCAATAGTAAAAGTATTTACAAATTTTGTAAAGATTACACCATAATTTAAGATTCTAAGTATTCAATTCAATTTGTCAAGCAAATGATCATCTTCTAATTTGATATTTGACGACTCAAATGACTAGATCGGACTTGAAATTTTAAAATCCATCCCACCAATTAAAATGTCAAATTTATAAAAGAAAAAATTTCTACATCAAATCAATTTTTTTTTTAAACTAGATATTACGTCTAGCATATCTTTATAACAAATTCTTCATACTAAAAGACAACTCTAAGAATGTAGTTCATATAACTACATTAAAATAGAATGATTGAGATTCCATCTTAAATTACATTAAACTTCATTCTAATGCTAGGTTTAAAATTTCCAGTAGATTAAATATTTTAATATTGTCAATTTTGATAAAAATATATTATGTTAACCTTAAATTTTGGGCTGTTTTAAGTCAATAAATCAAATTTATATTTTAATAAGTATAATATTTAGGCATGTTATTGAGCTTTGGTCAAACTTTAATCAAAATGATCACTTGTTAATGTTTGGAGGGTGCATAGCGTGTAATAAATGATGTATGAGAGCCCTCTAGATTAATGTGTTGATCAAATAATAGAGAACATATACAAAATAAAAGAATCATTTTGAGAAGTCTAAAAAAAAAAGTTAAAAAAAAAGTCC
Organism: Ailanthus altissimus; assembly: GCA_946807835.1. Lineage (NCBI taxonomy): Eukaryota > Viridiplantae > Streptophyta > Magnoliopsida > Sapindales > Simaroubaceae > Ailanthus > Ailanthus altissimus. The sequence continues at coordinate 24,196,786 of OX327698.1, read as the reverse complement.
CTTATTTTGTCTTTAAATTCTTCATTTATAGGTATCGTTGAATATTAACGATTAAATTCTTATACAATTAAAATAAGTTGTCTCATTTTTTATTTTAATTATATTTTTTTAAGATTATAAGAAGATTTTCTTTAAAAATCTCAATAATTTTTAGGATTTCGAAAATAAATGTGATTATAATCTTGGAAAAAGTTGACTTGAGTTCATAATTTTTGATTGATAATGAAATATATATATATTTTTTTATTGGGTTGGGGGGGGGGGGGGGGGGGGGGGGGGGGGGGGGGGGGGGGGTTGGGGTGGTGGGGTGCTCAAGAGAATTACTTAGTCAAATGCTAGTTGTTGGTCCACCTTATTTAATATCAAGAAGTGTTTAGGTTTGAAAATTGTGATTATACTCCAAGGTCATTTTCTCGTACTACTCCGGGACCTTCCAATAATAACAGGCTACTACCTCTGATTTTCTTTATAAAAGACTTACTTTTGATCAAAGACCTCGAGATATATGGCTCGGGAGCTCCGTAGACCGAACTGAACTCCTGAAAAAATAGGCTTCGGCCGAAATTCATGGGAAACAATCGATTTTATACTCGATTAACATATTTAATTCCGTGAAAGAAAATAACAATAACAAAGACATTACATGAAAGTTATAACGACACATGACATGACTTAAAATATCGAATTCGTGTACAAGAGGGTGGGTGAAAATAGTAATCAACTGTAGGCCCAGCCCATTAAGATAGGAAAACTCTACGCCGCAAGCGCAAAATAGTGGAAACTCAAGCCCCTCTTTTGTTTCTCTCTCTCGTCATTGACAAGGGCAATGCCAAATGCTCGACGGTGGCCCAGATTTAGAGGCTTCTATAATGTTAGAACCGCTTCTTTTTTAACCTTCCAAAATAAAAATGCATCTTCATCGGCGCTCAATAAACTCTCTCTCCCTCTCTCTCTAAATTCACTTCCCTATTATTCTCGTTCAACACGAGATTCAAGGAAACTTAAGGTTCGTTTTTTCTTTTCTATTTTTTTCATATTTCTTGGGAAAGCGAAGAAGCTTAAGTTAAGTAAATTTGAATCTCGTGCTTTGTTGTTGCTGAAATTCGAGAATGTTTATCTTCAACTGAGCTCTTAAATATAATTAGTTATTTTTTCTTTATTTCTTTTAGCTGATGTAATGTTTGTGTTTGTTTGGCTGCTGAGAAACCTCAGGGAAAAAAAAAGGAAAGAAAAATGAAAAAAGTATGTCAGGAATTGAATTTTCTTTGCAATCTTGTTCGGTTCTTGTTTCAACTTAGTTAGATTCTTGCATTTGTTTCAACTAAGAAGATTAGAAGACGTACAGGCTTTTAGCTCATTTTTATCTTGTGAACATTATCTCATAATCCGGTTGGAGGTTAGTTGTTTAACATGTGAGTTCCAAATAGAACTAGTGCAGCTCAAGTCTTTAAAATAATAAAACTAGAGGAAATGGTTACCCGTAGCTTATTGAACGCAACAGAATTTTCTGAGTTTTTGCTAACTTCACTCTTTATATGACATTTTCATTTGCAAAGCTAGATTTATAAGCAGTCTAATACTGTAATATCTTCTGCAGGTGTGTAGGATTTGTATGATGCAAAAGAATATGTGCTTATTGTAATTGGTGAGTTTGTTCGTTCATTCATTGTCAATTTGGGAGAACAAGTTGGTTTTATATCATACGTCTCACAATTTTTGTTGCGAATATGTCGGAGAGCATAGTGGAGTTGTGATATTTTATATTTGTTAGTTGATATTCATGTCAGCATTCATTTGTTTGTTCTTTAAATTGAATTTCTCCAGTTTGTAGTGTGAAACATTGTAACTAGAAGTGCTAATATATGTCATTATTAGCCTTCTGATTGATATGTCCAGGGCTGAGTTAATGGGTGTTTCTCAATCAGAATTGAGTTGTCAGACTGGAAATCATTCATCCCCTAAACAAACTACACCAAAACAGACATGCGAATTTGGTGCTGAATGTATAAATAGTGAACCATCAGAATCAAAAAATCTGCTTGGTTCTGAGGCAGCCCAAAATGAGCCGCAAGAAACCAGTTCTGCAGTAACTAGAAGTCCTAATAATGAGAAACTCCAAGCATTTTGTGGAGATGTGCAGGATAACCCTTTAACTGAACATTTGGAACTGCCTCTTGAAGATGTGAGCAAGAGTAGTCAAATAAATAACACATCGTACTCTCAACAAGATACTTCTGAGCAGAAGCATGAAATAGTTGCAGAATGTGGGTGTATTGAACAATCAGAACAAAAGCATCCGCAAGATATTCATATTGTACACAATGGACCTAGAAACACTGGTTTGGTGACATGCAGCTCTGTTGATAATGAAAACTTGCAACCAATCTCCGAAGATGTGAGCAAGAGTAGTCGGACTGATAGTAAGCAGGTACTTGAAATTAGCTCCAGAAATGGGTTTAATGAACTTAATGCTGATTGTGTTCGTAGTGAAACATCAGAACAGAAACATCAGCTTGGCTTTGTAATCATTCATAATGAACCAGTAGACACTGATGCCAAGTTACCCAGTGATGGTGTTCATGCAAACTTGCAAACAATTTCTGAAGACATGACCAAGATTTGTCCAACTGAACCTTTGCAGTCACCTCCGAAAGATGCAAACAACAGTTATCAGATTGGTGAAAAATCATGCCCTCAACAATCTACGTCAGAAAGGACACTTGAGGTTACTGCTGAAATTGCAAGCCATGAACCATTAGAAGTAAATAATAAACTTGACTCTCAACTTGTACAAAATATGCAAGCTGAAATTAGCACTGCAGTACCTTGCTATATTGCTGCTGAACAATTAGGGTCCCCTCCTGAATTTATGATCAAAAGTTCTCCTATTGAACATTTAAAACAACATGAAGTTCCTATTACAACTCCTATCTCTGAACATATGGGACCATCTTCTGATGACATGGCTAAAAATTCTAGTCTTGAACAGTGGGAAACACCACCTAAATATGTGATAAAGAGTTCAAGATGCTTAGCAAACATTGGAAAAAGAGCTTCAAAACCTTTAAAGAAGAAATATATGTTAAGATCTAAGGTGGGCAGTGATAGAGTTCTTCGATCAAGGACAGGTGAGAAACCTAAAGCTTCTGAGTCAATTAACAATTCCGCTGATGTAAATGTTAGTTCTATTGGAAGGAGAAAAAGAAAGAAGCAGAAGAACGAAAGAGGGAAGAAGATAGTAGCCGATGAATATTCAAGAATCAGGACACATCTGAGATACTTATTGAACCGAATTAACTATGAGAAGAGCTTGATTGCTGCTTATTCTAGTGAAGGCTGGAAAGGACTAAGGTAGAATCTGCGTCGTTTTGACTTAGCCTTATTGTTTTAAGAGAATTGTCTTTTTATTTGGTGTCTCTTGAATGCTTTTTCAAGAACTTTAGTTTATCATTTGTGGATAAGTTTTTTTTTTTCTTATGTTTATTTTTCATTTATTTATTATTTTTTTATGCTTTCCTTGGTTGCCAAGAGGACCCAATGAGAATTATAAATAGGGAGACACCACCATATGACTAGGAACTGCCATTCTGAGATTTCATGTTTACTTTTCCTTGCGTCATGGCATTTTAAAGATAGAATGCTTTTGCAAAATGTTGAATGGCATCTTCCATGCTTGAAATGCATAAAAGAAATTCACTGTGAGGCCTACTGTTATATACACTTTTAAACTATGTATTCCTTTTCTTCTTTAACTTTGCAGCATTGAAAAATTAAAGCCAGAGAAGGAGCTTCAACGAGCCACAGCTGAGATCCTTCGACGCAAATTGAAAATTAGAGATTTGTTTCAACGTCTTGATTCTCTATGTACTGAAGGAGCATTTCCAAAATCTTTATTTGATTCCGAAGGACAGATTGACAGTGAGGATGTAGGATAACCTTTTCTTATTATAAGTGATATTCGGAGATGAAATTCTTAAATATGATTTTTGTTTCTTCTTTTTCTTTTCTTATAGTACAAAGTGCACATATGGATTGTAGATGCTTAGATTTAAAACCCCTTTCTGCAGATTTTCTGTGCTAAATGTGGGTCCAAAGACTTGACTGCTGATAATGATATCATACTCTGTGATGGCGCTTGCGATCGTGGATTCCACCAATACTGCCTGGAGCCACCTTTGTTAAAAGAAGACAGTAATGACCTGATTACGTACTTGTACAAATTGTTATTTTTTGAGTTACTTCTGTCTTATCATTTATGTTGGTTCTTTTTGGTTACAGTTCCTCCTGATGATGAGGGTTGGTTGTGCCCTGGATGTGATTGCAAAACTGACTGCATTGACTTGGTTAATGAATTGCAAGGAACAAATCTTTTTATCACTGACAACTGGAAGGTCAATGACACAATCTCCTGTCTCTACAATATTAGCTAAATAATAAATTAAATGACGTCTTCAATCCTCATCTTGCTACTCTCCCTTTTGCAGAATGTTTTTCCTGAAGCAGCTGCAGCTGCTGGACATAATCAAGATCCCAACTTTGGACTTCCTTCAGATGACTCCGATGATAATGATTATGATCCTGATGGTCCAGCAACTGATGAGAAGGATCAAGGAGATGAGTCAAATTCTGATGAATCTGATTTCACTTCTACATCTGATGAACTGGAGGCATCAGCTAATAACAAGGAGTACTTGGGGCTTCCTTCTGATGATTCAGAGGATGATGACTTTAACCCAGATGCTCCAGAACTTGAAGAGAAAGTTATGCAAGACAGTTCAAGTTCTGATTTTACATCTGATTCTGAGGATCTTGATGCCATTATCAAAGATAATGGGTCTTCTGGAAATGAGGAAGGTGGCACATCTGTCAGTCCTCTGAGAGATTCTAGTGGACAGAGATCTCCACTTGATGGAAAGAAGGAATCTTTAAATAATGAGGCGTTATCCACATTAGGATCTGGGCAAGATGGTGCTGCCCCTGTTTATGGAAAGAGAAGCATAGAAAGGTTGGACTACAAAAAGTTGTATGATGTGAGTGTCATTTTAAAGTATTATTTTCACCTCATGATTCTCTGCGCCTCACATGATGGTTGCTTGTGGACCTATTATAGCTTTTCTGTTAAATTTATACGAATTGCAGGTCTTTTATTTGCTTAATGGAGTATGAGATGCAATTCCGCTGTCATTCCATCCAATCCTAGCAACTATCAATATTCTTCTCACTTGTCATATATTCAAATTTCTATGTAGCTCTTTTATTTCTAGTATGCGAACAAAATATGTTGAGTTATCCATTCATTTGATTATAAGTACGTTAGATCTGTGCCTATTGTGTCATCTTTGTCCTTGCCTGGCCTCGTGTCTCCCTTCAGTACCTACCGATGGTACGAGTATGCTACATTTTCCACTCTTCCAGCTAGTAAACTCTGCTTTATGTATGCATGCATGCGTGTATTCATGTGTGGAAGAAAAGGAAACTAAGCGTGGACCTGTTTTGATCACTAGGTGGTGGTTCAACTACAGATATCAAACCAAATTCATTACAGATCTCAGATATTCTCCATATAATATGCATAGATCCGATCCATCAGAAATATATCTCATCAATTGTATTTCATTTCAATGATGAGTATGAATTCTTAATGCAAGGTTGTTCATATTGAGTTTAAAACATCATATTTATCTATGATATGTTGTGTAATGAGTTAAAAAAATCAGATTTATCTATGATAAATTGTGTATAATATTGTCAATATCTGAGCTATCTTGTGTCATACATTTTGTTGGAACAAAAAATTACTGTCTCAAAATGTCATATTTATCTGATCTTATCAGTTCTAGTCCCAACAGTTTTGTGATGTTGGGACTAGAACTGAATTCCTCTTTTTAGTTTGCTGATCTTTGTTTATGATCTGCTGAAAGGAAACATATGCAAATGTTCATTCTAGTTCAAGTGATGATGAGGACTGGACTGAGAATGATGGAACAAGGAAAAGAATGACACGTGCAGGAAAAGGTTCTTCTCTGACACCAAATGGAAGTGCTCCTGTCTCTGGGAGTGGAAAGAAGACTAAGGATGCAGAGAAAAACCTAAAAGATACTGAGCATACTCCTAAGAGAAGAGGTCGCCGGAAGTCAAACATTGAAGATACGAGTATATCACATGTAGGCTCCTCTACACCTAGTTCTAGTAAGAGAGGAAAGTCATCCTACAAAAGACTTGGAGAAGATGTAACCCAGGTAATATTGTTTGAGTACATATTCATATTCTTTTTAACTTGATTTTGATATGTTTTGTTAATATTCTGCACCTTTTCCATAGGTCATAATAGCTTAAGAGATGTAATTTGGTATCATAAAGATGCCAATAATATCTTCTTGCCATTTTCAGGGGCAATTGGGGGTAAGGATACAGAAAAAAGTATAATAGGAAAGTCTTCTTGCAGTATGCATGAAGGCAGTGAAAGCTTTAGTAGATGCTCACAATAGCTTGAGGGCAAAATCAGAAACTTAATATAATCACGCAGAATATTGAGATATTTGAACAAAGATCAAAAAGACACAGTAACTTTTGATTTAATGCCAAAATTTTGTTTCACATATGATTGCATCACTTTGGTCCATCCTTTTTCCACTATGCAGTTTTATCTTCTTAGGTCTAAATTTTGTCACATCATGTGTAATGACTGTTTTTTCTTTTATCTACTTGAAATTCTTTTGTGGATCTTGTTGATTCTTGTCATCTTAAATCCTTTTTTTCTTCTCCTGAGTTCTCTCATGTACCTGTATACTTCTGGTTGCTGCCACTTGGCCTTTCGGAGAATTTTTTTTTTCTCATTATCCTTTTCCCCTTGGCAGTTGTTTTTGTTATTTTTTATCATAAAAGTTTGATAGTGGAATATTGCTTCTAAATCTAGATATCTCTCTATTTGTAGCTAGACTCTGTTTTAGCATCTCATCTTTAATGAACTGACATTTGCTTAGGTTTTGCAATTTGATTTAACAAATTAGTCAAAATCATTCCAAGCTTTTAGTGGTTTATTATGAAGTCTTAAATTCTTTCTAAATATTGTTTAGTAAACATTTTGTGAAAAGTACTTGTACAAAACGATACTGGGTTACACGAGAAAGTGTAAAAGAAGTTGTTTGAGGGAGAAGTGGGTATGAAATGGGTTGTACTTTATTTTGTGAACTTGGGAAGATCTTCAAATTTAAAGAACTTTACCAACTTTTTTTCTGTTTCTTGACATGCATTAAATTTTACTCCACCTAAATTTACTTGAATTGTCAATTTCTTTTTTGGGAAACGAGAACCCTAGAATGTTGAGCTGGTTTATGTAAGGTCATTTGACTCCACAAGGAGAATCATTTCGATTTGCAGTGTAACTTTATTCCCTGTGCTTTTACTGGTTGAGTCTCTCTATTAATACCGTCTTCTTGTTTATCATCAAGAAAAGTCTCTCTCTCTCTGACCCAAACATGCAAAGACAGTTATAAACACACTGGCACTTGAGAGGTAGAGCTAATTTTATGGTCTTTTTGCTGCACAGAAACTCTTCAAGTCCTTTAATGAAAATCAATATCCCGATAGAATGACGAAAGAGACTTTGGCGAAAGAGCTAGGACTCACTTTTTCTCAGGTCATAACTTACCTCATGCCATAATAATTTACTTTGCCCTTTTCCAAAACTCCAACAACACAATCCGATATTTCATTGAACATTCAAGTGCATGTTTCCATTTCCAGGTTAGCAAGTGGTTTGAAAATACTCGTTGGAGCTTCAACCATTCATCATCTACGAACACAAGAATGGACAAAATTGCTTCAGAAAAAAGCACCTCAACACCTCAATCTAATAAGAAATCAGTCAAAAGAGTTTCCACTAGCAATGTGGACTTGCCCAAGACAGGCGTTGATGATAAGGAACATAGCAGCGGGGATATAAAGGATAGTGAGTTAGCAACTCAGGAATGTAGTAAAAGAAAGCCTACAACCCAAACACCTAGAAAGAGAAAGAGGAAGAGTAACATGGGGCGTCAGGCATCAGATCCAGATTCGGGAGTTGAGGTGACACAAAATCTCTCAGCGGATCCACCAAAAGTTCAAGAAACACAGACAAATGGCCGAATCCTGAGAAGAAGGAAATCTACTGTTTGACCACAGAAATTTTGATCTGCCAAGGTGAACAATTATGACCATGGACCTGATTCAAAGCAATGTCTCCTGAGATGAGCAGCTGCATTGTCTTGAAGGATTAATTTATATGGAGAAGGTAAAAATATAATCATTGTTGTACTGTAATTTTATAAGCCTCCACAGGTTTTCCTCTCTCAGGCAAAGTTGTTTACTTGAGAATCATAAAGGTAATAAATAAGTTGCTTAATCGATGTAGCTCATTGCCAGTTTTAAAATATTGTTGTTACTACACTTGCTTTATTGAGTTAGTTATCTGACCAGTGAACGAAGTACTTGCTGGACATGGTGCTTGTAAAATCTTCTCTGTGAACCCAGAAGAGTACATGAGCTGGCAAAATTTACAGACCATTCAAATTTTAGTGTTTACTTTGTATTTTGGTTGACCCCAGTCCTTAGCCAATGATTAATACACCCTTGTAGATCAGGATGGAATGAAAATTATGACATGAAATAGAAAATTTATGCCGCAGCTGCCTTACTGTTGATATTGGACGCAAGTAATTTATGCAGCAGTTTGTGTTGGCCAGCTCTTTGAGTTCATAATTCAGGCACTGGATCAAGCTCGCCACTGAGTGCACACAAGAATGTTGACACATCATTCTCTCTCTAGCAGTGATTTTGAATAATTTTGTATTGACAAATTGGCAAGTCTATATCGGACCTGAGTTTTAGGGATAATTGATTGATTTGTGATTGTATGTAAGCAACAGCCTAATTGGGTTTTATTGTCAAATAATCAAATTAGAGGGGGTTTTAATTTACTTTTTTGGGTCGAGTTCTAAATTCTTTTTTATTTGCGTAGTCAGAAAAGAGGTGCCCGGATAATATTACGTGTCTTCTTCAATTTATTCAATTCCTTTTCCGTTCTTAAAAAACATAAATGTATAAAAACTCAAATTATAACAAACCTTAAGTCAACAATTTCATAAAATGCTCACCGAATAATGATGCATTGTGTTAGTTTTCTTCTTGATTGTGGTTGCATTTTAGAGATGCTAGTGGTTGTTAGGAATAGGTTTGCAGAAGTTGGAGATATGCTTGAAAGCCATGGAGAAGATGAGTCACGAAGTGTACTGAGGCGTTGAGCACTCATGCTTTTGAGGAATGTGGTGTGTGGTCACAAGCAGTGGCTGGAGATACATAGTAATATCGATTTTGCACATAAAATGACACCGTCTAATCAAATTTTAATTCACATCACTCGCATTGCTAATTCTAATTTGCTTTCTTCCTTTTTTTTTTCTTTGTCGATTGGTTTTATCTTTGATCATATTTTTTTTTTTTTTTGTTTTATATTACTGTTGACAAATACGGAAACTATACGTGCTGATCAAGAAATTGTAAACACTAAACAGAAGGCAGCAAAGACACTTGAAAAGAGAAAAATGGCGGGATGTCGGTGTCTGTGCAAGTGCAGAGCAAGTATGCAACCTCCCTCTATAACATGAACAACTAATCAACCAACAATTAACCCAAAAAAAAAGAAAGGAGTTATTTTTTTTAAGAAAATAAATAAATAATATTATAAGTTATTACGATATCAATTTTTTATAATTAAAGAAAAATAAACAATTCCTATAATTTAAAAAAAAAAGAAAAAGAAAGAAATGTCCCGGTAGCTCAATGATAAATTCTAGTTGTAGAATTTCGGGTTCAAATCCCAGCAATGAAATATTTATTTCTTTTTTATTTTGTTTTGCAACTTCTATTGTTAAATTGTTCTTCAAGTAGTATAAGTTTTATGGGTTATGATTGATTTTTAATTCATTGGCGAGTTAGACAATCATGCCAATCAATTAATTTAAACTTTACATGTGGGATACTTACGCTGCAATCATTGATTCTTTACTTGGCGCGAAACATATTGTATAGTGTATACCAATAAAGTTGGTAACCAGATTATGTAATATTTAATTGATGTTTTTCATATAATTATTTAATTGAGTTAATCAAATTGAATTAGTAATTGTTTAAATATTAGCACTTGAGGCTGGCTACTGTGGACCTTTTTGATTGGGGTAGGGTTCTTTGACAAATGTTAAGATAATTAATTTATTCTTTTTATTTTGTAAAATTTTTTAATTATGAGTGTGATATATTTAAAATTATACGTGTTATTCTCAATGATCTTAATAGAATAATTTGAGTAAAATGTATTTTAAAAATATACATGTTGTTCTTAAAAAAAAATTTAAAAATTCAATCATATAATTAAATTATAATATCAGTAATATAGTATTAACATTACAATATGATTGATGTAATTTAATAAAAAAGTAATTGTTTAAATATTATTATCTTATAACAAAAAGGTTAAATAAACTAGCATTCAATAAAAAATATATATAGAGATATTATCATTAATCCTTATAGTATTGACTAATTTCACCAATGCTTACAAATTTTAAAAATCGACATTATTTTTTAAATTTTTAATGAAATATGCACTAATATCCAATCATTAAGAATTTATCATTAAAGTTAATAAATTTAAAAGTAATCAAATCATTTCACACTTCAAACACTCAAATTTATTTTTAAAAAAATAATAATAAATAATATAAAAAATTAAAAAAAAAAATAACCAGCTAAGGTCGCTTCTTACAGCAAAAAATGGCCGGTGGATCAACGACCAGCTAAAGCCACTACTTGCGACAAAAAATGTAGCAATCAACCAAGATTGCTGTTACTCATTGTTGGCAGCAGTTGCCTTGTGCTAACGGACTTTGTTTTATATATTTTTTTAATTTTTTAAAAGATTTCAATTGATTATTAATTTTTTAATTTTATTTATTATTATGAATTTATATTTTTGTTATATATTTTTTTATTTTTTAAAGTGTTATTTTTAATTTTATTTATTATTATCATTAATTTATTTTTTTGCTTTATTTATTTTTTGTTATTTTTAAAGTGTTTTAATTTTTTTTATAATTTTAGAAAGTGTTTTATTCATTATTTAATTTAATTTTTTTTATTTTTTAAAGTTAAAATTTATTTAGAACTCGTGCAAATGTTATTATCATGTCAACCTCATTTAATATGTTAAAGATAATTTGGTTATTTAATACTAATTGATATAAAATTTATTTAATTTAATAAAATATTTCTAACAATTAGACATTAGTACTTGTTAAAAAAATTAGATAATAATATTAATTTTTTTAAAAATTTATGAATATTAGTAAAATTAGACTTAGGGAGAAAGTATCTTGAAAAAAATAATATAATAACATTGGATAACCGTATAGGTCTCATATTCGACCCGCTCAGAAACCCAGACCCGTTTTCCGTCTTCCATGAAGTCTCCATAGTCCCAGCTCGCAACGCACATAAAGCAACCAGAGAACAAACAAACAAACAAACAGCAGCCGATTAAAAGGCAAGTGAAACCGGAAATCGGTTGAATTGGTGAAACAAACGGTCGATGGAAGTCGAGGTGGACGAGAAGGACCTGAAAGCAGCCGGTGCCGAACCGTTGACCTGCGGACGCCGTGGTCTGCGGATTCACGGCTGGGAGATCGAGTCTCGTAAACACTCCATTCTCAATTCCTCCACTGTACAACAGTACACACATAAACCCTATCTTTCTCTCTCTATTTATCTCGCAATTAGTTTTTATTATTTATGAAATTAAAATATATTACTTTGTTCAATTCTCGAATAAATAAATTAATTAATAGTTTGCCAAGTATTGATGCTATTGTTTATAAGGTGGGAGCAAAAGCTGGAGACAACGCATTTGCCGGAGATGGTTTTCGGGCAGAGTGGTTTGGTTCTTAAGCATGTAGGAAGTGGTACTAAGATTCATTTTAATGCATTTGATGCTTTAGGTGGTTGGAAGAAGGAAGGTTTGCCGCCAGTTGAAGTTCCTGCGGCTGCTAAGTGGAAATTCAGAAGGTAATAAAGCAAACACAGACCAAGATAACATAATTAAGTGACATGATATTTTGTTTATGTTTTATGTATGTGCCTGATTTGTGAAAATTTAAGTTTGGTTTTTTTTTTTAATGTAATGCTTAAAAAACATGAATTTATTGGAACTTGCTGCGAATATTTTACTTTTTTTGCAATAATTGTAAGGATCGCATTGGATTTAGATCTTATGTCTGTATGTACTGGTTTAGTCATATGCTGATTTCCATGTATTTAGTTCACTGCAATTCCACATGTTGAGTTTTTGGAATTTGATTCTGGTAGTAAACTAGTTCTGCAGCTACTCTGAAAATTTGTCTAACGTGATTATTGGAAGTTTATTGGAGTGAAATGACCACCGGGATGTTGTTATGTTGTGATTCTATTTTGTTGCCTTTGTTATTATTGTACTGACTAGTTTAATTCACTAATCAAATGTAATTTTTTTTTTCATATTTACCATTATCAAAAAGAAGAATTAGAAAAAAACCTGCATGTATAAATTGAGACTTTGACCGTGCATTGCACTTTTGAGGTCTGTCCACATATATTAAATTTTTTTTTTGCAATTAAAAAAGTGTAGAAAGAGAAACTGGACTAAACTCTGAAGTCTCATGGGCATTATCTTATTTTGCAGCAAACCATTCCAGCAGGTGATACTAGATTATGACTATACATTTACAACACCATATTGTGGAAGTGAAACAATAGAGATGGAAGTTGAGAAGGTTTGTGCTTCCAATTCCTCTGTAAATTTTGCAATCCGCCTCCCCTTTTCTGACGAAAAAATAATTAGAAATTTTCCATTCCGAGATGTCCCTGGAGCTCTTCATAATGTTTGGCCTATACAATGGCTCTTGTCATATTTGGAGCCAATGAAATGTAATGGGCCTATAATTGAATTGTTCTTGGAAATTAAGAGATTAGTATGAACATTTCACATAGTTGTTACTATTGCTTGATTTACAACAATATTGATGCTGTTATCTTTGGTGTTATTTGTTCTTATCAGCATGGAAATGGGGAAAACTTGGAGGGGAACTCCAGACTCCACTGGGAGGATAGCAAGGAACAAATTGATGTGGTAGCACTAACATCAAAAGAGCCTATTCTCTTCTATGATGAGGTGGACATTTTGGATTATGACTTGGGGTAGATCAATATATATATTTCATGTTCTAGTTCTCTTATTTGTTTATGTGTCGGCCATGACAAAAGTAGTATTTTTAGTTCTGCAGGTAGTTTTATATGAAGATGAATTGGCTGATAATGGAGTCTCATTGTTATCTGTGAAAGTGGTAAGTGATAAATCAGTGGCTAGTTATTCCTGAGTAAATTTAGTATGCTATAAAAAAAAACTGATGAAATCCCTTTCTGTTTTTCAGAGAGTCATGCCAAGTTGTTGGTTTCTTCTGTTGCGATTTTGGGTGAGTTACTCCTTCTCAATTCTCTAAAATTGTACATATTTGTTGGCAAAACAAAGTTATTAACTTATATGTTTTTTTGGTTCTCATGCTGAGTTGCTAGACTATGTCTGTGTAAATGGTGTGAGAAATTTTAAACTTTCTTGAGAAGGGCAAACTGTGGGGAAACCTTAAGAAGATAAAATAAATTTGGTTCATGTCAGCCATTTGTTCTTGTACTTGTATCTCCTACAAGCCACTAACTTGGTTCTTCCTACAGCTTAGAGTTGATGGAGTGCTTATGAGATTAAGGGACACCCGGATGCATTGTGCTTTCTGTGACGGTGCAAACCCTGTCATTCTTCGAGAGAGCTGCTGGAGAGAAGCCACATTCCAAGCTTTAGCAGAAGTAAGTTTACAACCTCTCTCTCTATTTGTGTGCACATGTGCAAGTCTGCACTGTATCTAGAAAACTTTGGTCTCTGTTTTTGAGTTCAGATAATAATATTGTCATCTGTCATTTTCTTATTTTCAAGAAGTTTATCCTTTTCTTATGTTTCTTTATCTTTTGGGTACAAAGGGGGCTTTCTTAATGACCTTTTAGTGTTTATGGGCGGGGGTACCAAAAATAGTTTGGTTTGAAAACAGTTGGTACAGGTGATGATGTTTTATCAGTAACTCTGGAGGAGTTTCAGAGGAATGAGCATTTGCATGAAATGTGTTATTTTGTCACATTCTAATTAAAACTTTTTTGAAACTTTATTGATGAGCGAAAAATCTTATTTGAATTCTTTAAGGAATTTCTCCTTGGTATGAAAACATGTGTATTGTGTAGAGATTAAATTTCATTCTTAAACCTCTTGTACCAAACCAAGAGGCTTTATTAATTAAACCAACTAACACCCCCACCGCATAATAGACTTCATATTATGAGGTGTTTTCTATTAAATTTGATGGCCATATATCTAAACTCAAGTTGAATTATGCTCCTTGAACAAGTTGAATCAGTACTTTGTGGAAATTTAAACCTTCTTTTATGGAGTATACAAAGTGATTCCTTAATATTTGTCTTCATTGCATTTCTATATTATCCTAGCTCATCAGATCTTCTCTTATTTATTGTCTTATATTCTCTACTATGCTCACTCTCCATATTAACTGTTGATGGGTGGCTGAACATTGTAACTTTCACTATCATAATGTTCTACAATATATATACTTGGGGTGTTGCTTGTTTTTCCCTGTTGACACTCAGAACTTATGCAGGTATCTTACTATTGGAAGTAGTTTTTTACTTTTTTTTTTCTTTTTTATCTAAAATGAAAAATTCTGTCCACAGTGGTGTAATATTATTTACCATCTTATTAGTTTCTGATGCATTGATTCTTCTAATTATGCAGAAAGGGTATCCTACTGATTCTGCTTCATACGGTGATCCAAGCATGATCAGCCAGAGGCTTCCTGTTGTTATGCATAGGACCCAAAAGCTTAAAATCTCTGGTAACTTGTAGCAATGTAAACTATCTTCATGCACAAGGACTCAGATCATGCCTATGTTGTGATTGTGGAGAAATCTAGTCCTTTTAGGAGGATTCTTCCCGGCCATAATATTCTGTCTCTTTCATTTTTCAATTTGTGTTTGAGCTATTTTATTGGATTATTCTGAAAAGGTAAACTAGACAAAGCAATTGACTCCTTGATTTGATGTAAGAGGTCTCAATTTTATCTTTGTACTTTCGTTATTACGAAATGTGTGGAGAGTAGTACAAGTAGAAATGAACTCAACTGGTCATTGAAACTAGGACACAGTAATATACATTAGAATACAAGGGCAACATCAGAGTAAAAGAAATATGGTGGAAGTAGGAATCTGAAAGCATTTAATTTGTAGATGTGTAGCACATATTCCAATTTCATTGATAATGTATGATAGAAAGACTGATTACAATGTTTTATTGGATTGGTTATCCTACATGGTGAGAATAAAGGGTTCTAGAGGAATAAAAGGATTTGGGTGTTTAGAGCTGTTCCAGAAGTGGGATGATTTTTCTTGTTTCTTTTTTGGAAAATCCAGGTCTAAATTGGTACGGGCAGCAAAGTAGGACCGTCGGGAGAGACTCAATAAGAACAATGAATATGACAAAACCTATCTAAGGGATCACACTTAGGAGTTTCTTTAAGTCATCCTATCTTGCTAGTAGAAAGAATGCAATTTGGTAAAATTATTTTGGAAGCATCCCAGAACTATTCTATAAGAATGAATAGAGTTTAGTCGACTTTATGTAAGCTGCCATTTCTTTTTATTCTAATAGGATCAAGGCCCGTAAACTGGACTTTGATATTAACACTTTGATCAAGACTCTAGATGCCAGGGCGGCACATAAAAGGCTGATGAAACAAGTTTGTGTACTGAGCTTGAAAAATCCATGGCCTGATATTACTGCCTATTTTAGCAAATCATAAATATTACCTAATCCCTAGCTATTTTAGAGAGAGGCTCGCGGAAAACAGAAACGACATCTGAATTCTATCTTAGAAAAAGAAGATCACACAGAAACAACATCTGAATTCTAACTTAAAAAGAAAAGATCACTCGGATTTGACCTTTTCCACAATCAAGTACTTAAGATTCAAGTGGACTCTTGACCGTCAGATACCAAATCAAAGCTTTGGCACTTATGCTATTCGTTCTCTTCGTCTATAATTTTCCAAAGCAAGCTCTGACATGACAAAGATTCCAAGAAGAATAAGGTCTGAGATTGTAAGACGTAATGGCCTTCAATTTAATTAGCTAGGTAATAATGTGTTTATCTTCTTCTTCGACTTGGTTGTTTTCTTGTAACTGGATGAGGTTCTTTTTGTACAATAGGATATGGATGTATACCATATTGACAGACCAATTTTGGAAGCAAAAATAGCTTATGTTTGACATACGGGTTCGGCTTCTTGGAGTAAGGTACTTAGAATGTTTTGCTGTAACTCCATGAAGATTACAATTAGGGTTCTATATGTAATTTATATTGCTTAAAATTAAGTTCTTGCAAGTGTTTTCAATAATAATGGATCAACTGACTCAACCTACTTTCAAATTCTTATCAAGCTAATTGATCAACTGGCTCAGCTCTTACTACCAAAGGAGAAGAAAAAGAGAAAAAATAAAGAGAAGAAAAGGGAACCAGAACGGGTCAATGAATCTCATGACCCAGGTTATTGGAATTTAACATTAGCAAGTTTCCCGTTTAACTTTCATTGAGATATCCATTCTTTTTCCAGAAGCTTTTGGTTTGTAGCAAATAATTATGCTAATCTTGTGAAAATGTTTCGCAATATTCTGTATATATCTTTGCACTAACTATGGTGAAACTTGAACCATAGATGAAGGAAAATGAAGAAAATTTAAGTTTATATCACAGTTAGAAAACCCCTTACATGATACAGGGCACCGGGAATTATTGCAGACAGCAGGAAATACAAAATTAGTTACTGAGGGTGTCTCTTAGGTTTTCTTATGTTACAATATGCATAGTCATAGGAAGCCAGTAGCTCATGGTTTTTCTTCTCGTTGTTAGGCAGAACCATCGTCCGCGATTTTTACTCTTCAAAAGTCATCTGGCTCCTACCCTTGTTAGTTTCTGTACGTTATGGATCAACAGATTAAGAAGTTTTCCAATAGAAAAGATGGTAATGAAAATTCCAAACTTGGTAGGAAGACGGATGGATATGGATCAGAGTCGGAGATTTAAATCAAGTTTGAGTGGCTCCGATGGTGGCTCCGGAGGTTGTGTATTCAAGCGAAAGCTGCCTGGCCACATCACATCCGTAGCAGTCACCAGCATGTAGGGCGTCCATGCCATTCCAAACCCTAACCCTGGAGTGGTACCATTAAACCTTGCTGCAATCGCAGTTCTATCTGTGTTAGGCTTGTGCACAAGCGAATGTGGCCTGACACCTAGTGATCGGACCATATTCATATTGGTGTGGTTAGGCACGCCCATCATTGTCATCATTCTCTGGGCTTGGTATCTCCTAGCTGCACCTCTCTCCCTCTTGTGGGCGTTCTGGTGACCTCCTAGTGCTTGTGAACTGTAAAACTTCCTCATGCAGAAGTTACATGAGAAAACCTTAGCAGGTCTTGCCTGAGAGTCAGAATTTCTGCCTGTCGAGAGTGAATACCCACCTAGCTTCAGGTTCAGCCACTCTCCTGGATTTTCATCTTCCAATTCTTCATTGTTATCGTCCCCGATTCTTAAGTCACCTTGGCTCCTGTTAGATATTGTTTCAGTTGCTTCCTCTCTCTGGAAAATCATTTCTCTGCAAATCTCAGTTAACTGAAGGTGTCAAAGAAGTGTGTCTTTGTGGAATTGTTATAGCTGACTCTTTCAATAGTTGGTTCAAATTGAGAAATAGAAACAAGTGGAGAGAGGAATCGGTATCAATATGAAAAGGTTCTGAGATTGGATTTTTTTGTTTAAAAAACAAAAATTTATCTCATTTCAATTCAGTGACCCCACTTCTTGATGCTTGCTTGGTGTTCCAGGGGACAATGCTTACGTCATCTATACTGTTTCCCTTGTCAAGCTTAGGATTCCCCACTTTCATATTTCTATTTTCTCCTTTTCTTTCTGTCTTCACAAATTAAACCAATTTTACATGGTTCTCTTTCGAGTAGCTCTACAAATTCAAGGTTGACAATACAAGAAGAATTCTGCCAAGGTAGAAATCATAATCTTGAAACTTAATTAATATTGCCACTGGTGGATGCATCCTACTTATTGATATGAAACAAATGAAATATGCATTGCAGAGATTTTGATCCACCATTTGGTATTAATAGCACGTGTTTGTAGCTAAATCTTTATGTTATGATGTCTTAATTGATGCACGTAATTTAATCTATTTGGATTGATTAAGACAAGCACTAGCAGATGCTTTTTCAAATCTACAGATCAAATTTTCCTGTATACGAAATGATAGCAATTAGGAAACTTTTTTCTCTGTCATTAGGCAGATTATAGCCTGGGCATTAACTTCTGCAGTAAGGCATCATTTCTTTTAAATAGCTTTTTGATGTGAAAGAGGTGTCCAAAAGAGAAAACTCACCAGAAAAAGATGTATATCGTATTGTGTTTAGTTAGTGAATAATAAGCTTTGCTGAAATCTGAATGAAGATATTGATGAAGGGGAGTGGTGGCAGGATGAGCTTTGCAAGTTAATATGTTTGATGGGGCCCAAAGCATTGCCAATAATGGTGATAAAAGAAGGAAATAATATGAGGTTGCATCTTACCATTTCTATAGTGTTTCTTTCGAACAAGAGGATCTATGTGGGTGACCTCATGTTGGGGGTTTCTGTCTTTCCATGTTAATCGTGTAGTGGGCAATTTATATGAACAGTAGAAGAAGTGCATTAACAGCCACTTGTGACTTGTATATATTCTCTCTCTCTGTTTTTTTTTTTTTTTTTTGGTGTAAAAACTAAGAGCTCAGTTGCCCATAAGGCTTCGTTTGCTGCTTACTCTATGTGTTACCCCACCTCTCTCTATCTCTCTCTCTCTCTCACACACACACAGAGGCTTGAAAAGACATTTAACTACCGGTGAAAATTTTCAACTCTGTAAAATGGAATATTGTGGTTAATTGTCCTTTGCCAATGTCGTTTGAACAATTTCAAAGGTTGAGTTACTGCTTTCCTTGGTAAGATTTTTAAAGTGAGAACTCCTATCATTTCTCACCATTTTATCCATTGTGCCAGTTTCGAGGACTACAATAGATTTACCCTTTAATCCAAAGAACAAGAGTTTGGTTAAGTAAATGAAGATGTTGACTTATTAAAGGAGAATATTCATAAATACCTATTTTTTAATTTAATTTTTTTATAAATATTACACTACAATTTAGGGAATCCAAGTAATAAATGTGCCTATTTTTTAATTTAATTAATTATGAGATTTTTTTAATTTTTATATACTTAATAAATGAATAAAAATATCTTTCTTAGATATATGATACTGTAGTAAATTTTAAATTTAAATTTTATAATATTTAAAAATACACTTAATATTTTGAAGATTTAAATTCAATCTTTCAATAAGAATATAATACATTTTTGCAACAAATATGAGATTGATAACTTGGTTTTTTAGTATTGTAATTTATTTTTATGTCGTTTTGTATTAATCTAAAATTTATTGAAGATATATATATTTAGATGAAATTTATTTTGTATATAAATATAGTGTCTAAATCGAATGCATTGCATAATTTGATAAATTATTACTTATGAAATAAAGGAAAAAAATAAATTAAAAAAATTATATTGCAGGAGCTAGCGCAATGGGTTTATCACACGAAATTATTTTGGTGCGATAAAAGTTAATTGCGCCAAGCATTTGATGTGATAAAAGAGGTTAATCCACCAATTTCTTGACACTATTGGTGGCTTGTATAGATACTATAGAGATTGAGCCACTTCTTGTAAATTTTAAGAGAAGATGGAAGAGTTTCAATAATAATCAAGAGAGATATGTTGAGTATTAAAGTGTCACTATAGAAATTCCTATGAATGCGATTTATTAACAACTTTATAACATTGTTTGTTATAAAATTGAAGTTAATTCTTATCAGTATAGTGTCATTGTGAGAATTTTAGTGCCCAAGTAAGAATGAATGGTACACTGTTGGCAATCTAAAGATGTGTAGTTTTTACTGAGGATTAATATAAGAGGTTTGGTGTCGTTATTTATTAATGTGAATCTTAAACGTCCTACAAGTGATGAGATTGTACAAACTCCTGTAAGGAACTGTCAGGCTTGTTATAATTATTTTATGTCTATAAGTAGTAGTAACCATGTTAGTATCACAATTCCAACAATATCAAATATTGTGTTTCCAATCAACACCATATGCAACTATCAATTTTTTTTTTCAATAAGATACAATGATAATCTAACTCATACTTATTATGACAATCAGATAGATGAGGATATTTATGATGACAATAATACAAATGATTATAGAGAAGAAAATGGGTTAAATGATATAGAAGAGGGTAACGGATGCCACTTTTTTTATGATGATGGAAAAGCAGGTTGTAATTTGTGTCCAACACCTTTGGATGAGCAGGGTAACATTGTTAAACCACAACACCTATTTTAGTTTCTCATTCTGATACCATCTTCTAACTTCAATCCATTAGATGAGATATTGTGCTTAAGAATAGGGGAAGTTGTCATTGGCAAATTGTTTCCAAGTAAAAATTTAAGGGATAAAGACAAATTTACTCTAATGTTTTAGGTTAATTAATAACTTTACCCCCGTTAGATATAAAATACCCAATTTTGCCTTAATCTATTAATTTTTATCGTTAGTTTTAATGGTGGTGGAGTAAAAATGTAATCTAGCCATATAAATAAATTACTCATTGGACACGTGGCACAATCTTACTCATTCATTGTCTTTTCGAATATATGGCACAATCTCATCCATTAAGTCAATTTAATATAATTTTAAAAATAAACTTTAACAAAATGACACGTGTTAAAATATGATTAGTACTTTTAGACACATGTCACTATATAATTGGTTTATTTTTTAAAAATAATTTGTAAATAAATTAAAAAATTAAAAATAAAAACTAACACTGTTGCCAAAAACGCCAGCTGGCCGACCGCCGACGATACGTCGACAATAAAAATTTATCAAATTTACATCATTGGACTCTATTTTTCTTAATCTATACAGTGGTGAGATCATTTTTGGTAAAAAAAAGATCAACAAATGGTCAAAAATTATGGAGAGTGGCAGCGGCCACTGCTGGCTGCCGTTAAATGGTAGGGCAGTGACTTGCACCGTGTCTATTTTTCTTGATCTACACAGTGGTGGGATCATTTTTGGTAGAAAAAAGACCAGAAAATGATAAAAAATGGTGGAGAGTGGTAGCGGCCACCGCTGGCCGCCGTTAAAAGGTAGGGCGGTGACTTGCACAGTCACCACAGGTGGATAGATCGGTCGTCGATCTATCCACCTGTGGTGGCGGTGCAAGTCACCGCCCCACCGTTTAACGGCGACTGGCGGTGGCCGCCGCCACTCTCCATCATTTTTGACCATTTTCTGGTCTTTATTTACAAAAAAATGATCCTACCATTGTGTAAATCAAGAAAAATAGAGTCCAATGATTTAAATTTGATAAATTTTTGTTGTCGGCGTGTCGCCGGCAGCCGGCTGATTGCTGTTTCCAGTGACAGTGTTAGTTTTTTTTTTTAATTTATTTTATTAATAATATAACCAATTATATTATGACACGTGTCATTTATAACAAATCATACAATGACATGTGTTCATTTATATATTGGGGATAAATGGTAAGGAGTATATTAAATGTAAAATTTTCATCTAAACAAACAATAAAAATTAACGGATTATGACAAAATTGGGTATTTTATATCTAACAAGGGTAAAGTTATTAATTAGCCTAAAACATTAGGGTAAAATTATCTTTACCCCAAAATTTAATATAAGATGCTCTCAGCCAACTTGAATTGAAGGATAATTGGAGTTTCAAAGTTGATAAGTCTATTAATGATCAATTTGAGATAAAATGTGACGGTAAAAAATGTAAGTGACAAATTCGTGTCGTGTTCACAGATGCTCATAAATATTTTATCATGCAAAAATTTGAAAAAGAGTGCACATGTCAATTATACTAATTATGTGATGGTCATTGTTAAGTTAAAAGTTGAATTATTATTGAAATGATAAAAAATAAAGTTGTAAATGTTAATATAATTTATAGACTAAAGGAGATCTAAGTCGATGTACTTGAGGAGTATGGTATGAATTTAACATACATGATGATTTATTAGGTAAACATGCAATGAAGTTGATAACTAGTACTCTGGAAGATTTATTTAGATTACTTTTTGCATATTGCTACTTAATAAACAACAAAAATATGGACACTATGACTCATTTTAAGACAAATGATAGTGAATATTTTTTGTACTTTTTGTGGCATTGAATTCTTATATTTGAGGTTTTTATTCTACAATCAAATCAGTAATTGTTGTGTAAATCAAACTCTTTTAATAGTACATCTCTTTTTGGTAAGTATTCTCTCAATAAATGATGACTTCATTTTTTTGGATAATTGCTTCAATGGTGAATATTCTCCGAATTTCTAGCAGAATACCGGTGAAAATTCTTGTTGACTAAAACGTATGCGCTTATTATTCATACGGTACAATAATTCATCATCAACCTCATGAGTTTCTATTTCATGCAATATTAAATGATGAACTAAAATATCTAAAAAAATTATTCTCTGCATATTTAGGAAATGTTTTATACAAGTGACTCTAAATATTTTATCAACTTCTCCTTTATAATATCTAATGTCTATGCGTTTGAAAAACTTGAAATTGTTGCAAGAAAATAGTTTCAATTGCAATTTTTAATCTTATTGAAATTGCATAATTCCTATAAAAAAAATAAATATTAACTAATTTTAAATTATAATTAACGATGAAACATAATAACAATAACTCTAAAACTAATATTCTAAAAATATATTAAACAAAATTATATAATTGAATTCAAAATTAAATAAAACAAGTAATAATTAAAATCAATAAAATAATTCATATAATAACATATAAATAAATAAAAATTAATTCCTAATTACTACTATTAAAGATAAATAAAAGACAATTAACAAATGAAATAAATTTAAAAATAAATTATATAAAATTATTTTTAAAAATAAGTAAAAAAATTAAATTAAAGAAAAAATATATTAAAATAATTAATCAAAATAAATTACTATTGTCAAAATAAAAAAATCTTTTAAAAAATTATTTTAAGAAAAACCAAAATTAGGGGTCATGCGCTCCATGCTCAAAGCTCGCGACCTTTGCGCTTGGGGTGAATTACCTAAGCTTGATAATTTTATCGCCCAGACGCAATAACTTTATCACCCTTCGGCAATTCCAAGGGCAATAATTTTATCACCCTTTGAATTGCCCAACACAAGAAAGTTCTCGTGCTGGCTAATTTTTTTATCTACATTTCAATGGTTTCAAGCTACATTTGTTTTTTGGTCCATTATCAACACTTCAATAACATACAAGTACTATTTATAAAATACATCTTATTGTCATGCCCCAAGTGCTTTCAAGTATTTTTTTTGAGTATTTGGTACACAACTAGACCTGTTGGAGGCTACTTGAACCATGGAGTGCTACGTGGACCGGAGCTTCTAAAAGGCCCGCTGTTTGGGTTAAAGAAACGAGCTTGCCCCGCAACTTATTAAGGACGTAAACCTCTATTTGGCAGGAGAAATATTCTATAGCATATTTTTTCATCTTATATGTACACCGTTAGATCGTTGTATAGCATCTTAGATCCTAGCCGTTGATTGTGTAGAGCTAAAAGTATGAAAGGGAGACATCCTCACTTGTACAAAGCATCTTATGACTTATTTTTTTTTCTCTTTAGCAATATAGAGAGTATTTTCTCAAATAGCTTGTGCACGTGTTTCTTCTCTTCTTTGTGTGGTTTTCTCGATTGCTTAGCGCACAATGCATCTAAGATTGCACGGTTCTCGAAAGATCCGTGACATTTGGTATCAAAGAAGGTTCAAAGAAGATGAAAAAAGACACCTCACTGTCGGATTTGACTAAAGAAAGGGGTTGAGACCCCAAAGTTAAGAGGCACTGCAGTGTCCCTTGTGACAAGTCAGTAGATCCAAGCCAGAATGTGGTATGCATGGTGAAAGCACTTACCGGCGCTGTCGAAAAGGCAGCAAATCACCTTAGAGAACTGGAGCAGTAAGTGAAGAAGCTCGAGGTGGCCTCGACACTAAAGGAAACAAGCTGCGCTCTTTCATTGACACATCCATCGAGGCTTACGCCGATAAACAGTAGGACTGGGTCAAGGCTTTTCAAGAGAGGGTCTACACCACAATGGACAAGATTTAAACCCAAGTAGAGGAGCTACGTTGAGGGTTTGAAACTGTCAAGGAGAATGTGGTGCTGTGCAAGCTGGCGGTGGCAAACGGGTCTATTACCGCTCAAGTTACAGTGACTGCACCGAGGATCAATGCTCCTAAGCTCAAGGAGTTCAACGGTAAGCAGAACACCAAGGAGCTCGATAATTACTTCTGGCAGATAGAGAAATACTTTGACGCCTTAGGCGTACAGGACGAGGAGAAGGTAAAAACTGCAACCCAATATCTCTCTGACCATGCAATTCTATGGTGGCGTAGGAAGAGCGAGGAGATTCGCAAGGGTACCTGTACCATCAATACCTAGATAGAATTATAACAGGGGTTGAAGCGTTAATTCTACCCAAAGAATGTGGCGCATGACGCTAGGAAGCGTCTGAATGAGTTGAGATAGACTAAGTCTATTGACGAGTATGTAGAAAAGTACTCTCTATTGATGCTTCAGATCCCCAACATGAGTGAACAAGACTTGCTGTTCAATTTTCTCGATAAAGTATAAACATGGGCATCTAATGAGCTGAAGCAGCGTGGAGTATAGAATATATCTGACGCTTCACATTGGCAAAAATGCTCACAGATTACCGCAAGGGTGATGTGGAAAAGTCCAAGAATTCAAGACCCAATCATAACAAAGGTAGAGGAGCCAGAGAATCTCACCCTCCGCAAGATAAGGATGGAAAAGGTAAACCATCCATAGAGAGAGACCAAAAGCGCAACGATGGGAGAAAGTCGAGATTTAGCTGCTTCCTTTGCGACGAGGATTATTGGGTAAAGGACTGTCCGAAGAAGAAAGCTATCAATACAATATTGGAGACTCAACAAGCGAGTAAGCAGGAACAATTGAGATGTTTGCAGCTGTTCAATGCCAAGTGGGCAGCCCGCGTGCCAACAGGAAAGGCGCTAATGCATATTGAAGCCTACATTAATGAGAAGAAGAAGACTTAAGCGCTAGTAGATACTGGAGATACACACAACTTCGTCAAGCGTGCGGAAGCTATGCACTTGGGCGTTAAGGTGGAGAAGGGGATTGGCTACCTCAAAACTGTGAACGCTGCAATCAAGCCACTAAATAAGGTCATTCGTGGAGTTAAAATGCGTTTAAAAAATGGAGCAGTAAGGTAAACTTTTTGGTAGCACCTCTCGATAATTTTGACACTATTCTTGGTATGAATTTCTTGCGACAGTTTAATGTGGTACCGCTTTCTCGACATAACTATGTATGTATCTTGGAGGGAGGACCATGCATGGTGCCAATAGTAGACAAGCCGGAAGGTGGACAATCCAAGCCCAACGCCCATACCACTCTTGTTTCTGCCATGCAATTGAAGAAGGGAGCCAAGTGGGGAGAAGACACATACTTCACCACTATAGGGGAGGCAGATGATGAGGTGAATGAGGGCGAAGATGAGCTACCAACAGAGATCACGATAGTGCTCAAGTAGCACCAGGACGTAATGCCAGTAGCACTACCACAGAAATTACCACCAAGACGGGCGATCGATCATAGGATTGAGCTGGAGCCAGGAACTAAGCCTCCGACCAAAGCACCCAACCGAATGTCTCCACCGAAATTAGCGGAGTTGCGAAAGTAGCTTAAGGATTTACTAGATGCAGGATTCATCCAGCCATCCAAGGCGCCCTATGACGTGCCCGTGCTTTTTTAGCACAAGCACGACGGATCATTGCGGTTATGCATAGACTATCGGGCGTTAAACAAGGTCACCATTAAAAATAGGTATCTCATTCCTTTAATTACTGACTTGCTTGATCAATTAGGGCAGACAAAGTACTTTTTGAAACTGGACTTGAGATCGGGTTACCATCAAGTGCGGATAGCTGAGGGTGATGAACCAAAAACTACTTATATAACGCATTATAGAGCCTTTGAGTTTCTTGTCATACCGTTTGGCCTCACAAACGTACCATCCACCTTCTACACATTGATGAACAACATACTCCAGCCTTTCCTCGATAAATTTGTTGTCGTGTACTTAAACGACATCATTATTTATAGCAACACTCTCGAAGAGCACGTAGAACACTTGCATTCTGTCTTGAGGGTGCTCCGCGAGAATGAGTTGTATGTGAAGAGGGAGAAGTGCTCATTTGCCAAGCCGGAGGTAGACTTTTTAGGTTACAAGATCAAAGACGGCAAGTTAATGATGGATAGGGCGAAGATTCGAGCCATAGTGAATTAAGAGGCATCCACGAAAGTTATCGAGTTGCGGTCTTTCCTTGGGTTAGTCAACTATTATCAAAGATTCATCAAAATCTACTCCACCATTGTTGCACCCCTTACCGACCTGTTAAAGAAGACTAAAGCATGAGAGTGGACAAAGGAGTGCCAATAGGCTTTTGATCAACTGAAGAAAACGGTGATTGAGGAACCAGTCTTAGCATTACCGAACTACTTGTTACCGTAAGAGGTACACACTGATGCATCACTTTGCTTGGTGGTGTTTTAATGCAGTAGGACTATCTGATCGCGTATGAGAGCCAAAAATTCAACGAGACGGAAAGGTACTATACGGTGCAAGAGAAGGAGATGACAGGGGTCATCCACTGCCTGCTCACTTTGTGACACTATTTGCTTGGAGCAAAGTTCGTAGTATTGATGGACAACATAACAACGAGTTACTTCCAAAGTCAGAAGAAACCCAACCCGAAGCAAGCTAGGTGGCAGGATTTTCTGGTGGAGTTCAATTACGAGCTCGAGTATAAATTGGGGAAGGTGAACGTGGTGACGGACGCCTTAAGCTGGAAGGTCGAGTTAGCAGCTATAAGTAAGCTGGAAGGAGATTTTTTCGACCTATTTCACGAGGGAATGAAGTGTGATCCTGTAGCCACACAGCTCTTCGCTCAAGCACACGAGAGAAAGACTCAGCGATTTTGGGTAGAAGATAGGCTTCTCTACACCAAGGGTCGCCGGGTATATTTGCTAAAGTAGGAGAACTTACTACGTAACCTCATTAAGCAGTGTCATGACACAAAATGGGCAAATCATCCAGGACAGTGGCATACACACGCCTTATTAGAGATGGTATATTATTAGCCACACATGTGGGAAGAGATAGAATAGTTTGCCAAGACTTGTCTTGTGTGCCAATAAGACAAGATCGAGCAGCAGAGTCTCGCAGGATTACTGGAGCCACTGCCCATATCGAAGAGACATTGAGAGAGCATCTCTATGAATTTCATCGTAGCCTTACCAAAGTCTGAGGAGTGTGGGACTATCATTGTGGTAGTAGATCAATTTTTTAAATATGCTACTTTCATACCGGCACCTAAGGAGTGTAATGCGGAAGAGACAGTGAGACTTTTTTTTAAGCACATAATCAAGTACTAGGGGTTGTCGAGAGTGATAGTTAGCGATCATGACATGAGGTTTACGGGGAGATTCGAGATAAGATTGTTCAATCTCATGGATCAGAGCTTCACTTTTCCACCAGCTTTCACCCATAGACGGATGGGCAAATCGAGAGGGTGAATGCTTTACTGGACTTGTACTTGTGGTTCTTTGTGAACGCAAATCAGCAGGATTGAGTCAAGTTACTCGATGTGGCACAGTTCTCATACAACTTGCAGCTGAGTGAGTTAACGAACCAAAGCCCATTCGAGTTAGCTACTGGCTAGCAACCTTTCACACTGCATGCACTCGTATCCAACAATATAGGAAGGAGTCCCGCGGCTTACAAAGCTGAGAAATCTTAGTAGGAGTAATCAGACAAGGCACGGGTATGTTTGGACAAGGCGACAAGACGGATGAAGAAATGGGCTGATGGCAAGTCGAGAAATGTTGAGTATAGCGTAGAAGACTTAATGATGGTGAAAATCCTTCCGACGCAGTACAAGCCTACTTGCCCACTTTATAAAGGTCTTGTTCAAAAATATGAAGGGACATTTTCTATTGTCAAAAGGGTTAGCAATGTCTCGTACAAGGTGGAGTTGCCTTCGAAGCTTCGACTACATCTAATGTTTCATGCAAGCTGTCTAAAGCCACACCATGGTGATACAGAGGACACAGAGCATGAACCACAAACCAGGGCACCATTAGGAGTTTCCACATCTTACGACAAAGAGGCTAAACTTATCCTTAATGTGAGGACAGTACGGAAGAAGAACTGTCATCTGAGTCGTGAGTATTTCATCAAGTGAAAAGGATTGTCCGATAGCAAAGCAAGTTGGAAATCCAAGAATGCACTGTAGTAGTTCGAGAACAAGGTGCGCGAGTTTCAGTGAAGATGTGACGAGGGCGTCGCATGAATTTGGTGGGGAAGAATGTCACCCCCCAAGTACTCTCAAGCATTTCCTCGAGCATTTGGTGTGCGACTAGTCCTGCTAGAGGCTACTTGGACCATGGAGCACTATGTGGACCGGAGCTTCTAAAAGGATGGTTATTTGGGTTGGAGAAACGAACTTGGCTCGCGACTTATTAGGTACGTAAACCCTTATTTGGCACGGCGAATATTCCATAGCATATTTTTTTATCTTGTATGTACATCGTTAGATCGTTATATAGAATCTTAGATCCTAACCATTGATTGTGTAGAGTTTGTAGTATAAAAGGGGGACACCCTCACTTGTACAAAACATCTTATAACTTGTATTTTTTCTTTAGTAATATAAATAATATTTTCTCAAACAGCTTGTATATGTGTTTCTTCTCTTTTTTGTGTGATTTTTTCGACTGTTTAATATGCAATGCATTTAAGATCGCACAATTCTCAAAATATCCATAACAATATATATTTGTCTCAAACATACCTCGTTATTCAACCACTATTTATTACCGCGAGGTGGAGAAGGAGCTAGGTTTGAGACAAAAAAAAAAAGGTATAGGGAGAAGAAAAATGTATGGCTATGAAAGTTACCCTTTTTACCTAACTTGAAAGGACGAAAATACTCTCATCTTCTTTGTTTCTCTTTCCTCCATCTTTTTCAATTTTTAACTTGTCAATTTATCCACAAATTATTTTCTTCTTCTTATTTTGCTCAAAACTCGAAACAACCTAATAATGGTTATGATTTAAATAAAACATCTTACTACTGCCATCGTTAAAAAGATTATCAAAGTCTATGATTTTGAAGGGTATGTGGAGTAGTACAAAGAGGTTATTGTTAATATCAAGAATTGGATAGTGTTCATAAGTAAAATTGACTATGGATCGAATAAGGATGATGTGAAGTTGAACTAGCTTGAAGGTCAGAAGTTGTTTGTACACCAACTGAAAAGAGAGAAATAAAAGTCAGATGGGGAGGGATTAAAACTCAGATAGAGAGAAAAAGAAGATGAATTAGATAATAAAAAATAATAATGTTTTTAAAACCCAAATCGCTACCAATTTGTTATTTTACCAAATTTAAAGGGTTGATAGTGTTAATACCCCTTTTCTATCCTCTATTCTATTAACCTAATAGTGCAGAGTCATAGTGCTGAATGGATGTGGCAGTCATTCTAATATTCAATAAATTGAAACCTTATTCTAATTTGTTGAAAATCAAATCATTCTTTTGGAGATCAATGATAAGCCAATTCAATCATGGCATGTATCTGAGAAGGGTTTGTGTTTTCTGGAAAAATGGCAATAGTGATGGTGATTCTCTAATACTGACACTAGAGATTGCTTGAAATCTTTAGGGGGCCTTAAGTCGTGGTAAAGCATATTTCTGCTAACTAGAAAGAGGGGTATATTAAACTTTAACAGCTGTAATAAGGTTGAGAGTGCATCACTAAGGAAGAAGGTTTGACATGATTATGCTCTTAATCTATTCTTTGATGCTAATAGATCCCAAAAACAGAATAAAGATTGGAAGTGCTGACGCCAAATATTTGGGATGCAAAGTGGTCAAGTGGATTTGTCCATCACTTCTGGAATAAATCACAAAGTTCTATGAACTTGGTTTCACAAGTAGTTTTCTAAGAGCACAAGCATAGGAGAAAAAGGAGAGGAAAGATCAGCAGCCAAGAATCACCAAAGTAAAAGCTATGGTTGGCTGCCTTTTTGGCTGTGATCTCAAGAATATAAAGCCAGCCCCCTCTTCACATTTCAATGGATGAAAATGGTAGACAGGAAAATACATTGAAATTCAAGATAAAAGAACATTTGGCCTTGGTTAACGGTCCAGATGAAAACTTTGATAGATCACTTTCTATTGAGAATGCAAAGTACATGTCTTCACTAACTTTTCCTCGGATCAGTTCTGCTTAATCTAAATTCTACAAATGTGGACATTGAACAAGTTGGATGTGACCCCCATACTTTTCTTGTTAAAGATAACAATGACAACAATAAAAAGAAAAGGTAAAATGATCAATTGTGATGGAGGTTTAGGGTTGAGGTTGAGGTTGAGGAGAACTTTCTGTGCATGCTTTTCATAATCTTAAATGTTATCACTTATCATATGGAATTATCATTTGCCCCCCTGCAGTATTCAATAATTATCATTTTTGTGAAAGTCTTTTTTTAAGTCATTAATGTCATGATTATAGAGGGATTTTGTGTTTTTGAACCAGTAAGGAGAAAGTGATAATAGTCAAATACTGCATGGGTAAATTATAATTTGCCGGTTGTCACTTTACAAAAGAAACCAGCTTACATGGAAACGTTTTAAACGTTGTTTTAATTGAACCAATGAACGAATGATAATGCTCACATGAAGTCGGTGTTGAGTATATTATTAATTCGATTCAATCATCCCACGTCACTTATAAGAATTATTAGATCTTTTTAAAGTAAATGGGTTCAGGTTTCAATTAAACGACATCTGATAACTCCAACTAAATGACATAATATCATTATGGCCCAGAATTTGGATGTCAGATTCATGTACAGGTAAAATTTGACCCGGTAAATCACGAATATTTTCAAACAGGTAACGAATTATACAAGAAATTAGATATGAATTGAATTATGATTCCATACTTTTTATGATTTTTATTTTTAAATTCTAATGAAATTCAATATTAATCCTTCTCTACTTTTATGCCTTATGATTAGCGCATTAATTAAGAGGTATGTATTCTAATTCGGATTTAATTTAATTATTATAAATACATACTATTTTATTCAATTCATTTCAAATATACTTAAATTACACAAAAGTATTTCTCACTCTCCTACCTATTTTAGAGACACTCCTTACACGCCTTACCTCATCTTTTTTATTAAATACGTATTGAAATATTTTTCAAAAAACTTAAGTAAAAATCATAACCATAAAATTTTGAAAAATAAAAAACTATGGCAATGACAAGAAGATACGAAGGACGACAGTGTTAGACACAAAATTTGGTTGGAGATGGGCCACCTTCCATGAGAAGACCGAGTATATCGGGCGGTGACAAATTACAATGCACCAACTTCATCAGGTCAGAGCTTCATTTACTGTTGCTGCCACAAATGGACAAACAGGTCAATCAAGCGTGATCACGTAACATGAGCTGATAGCAACGACCCTCGTGCTCGGTTTTATGGCGCAATGCTTTGCTAATTGCCACTACGCAACACAACCAGCTCATATGCTGTACAGTATTGTACTTACCATGAACAAATCTCCCTTCCCACACCCGTAGGTTTTTGGGCAACTGATAATAGAACTCAAGACCGAAAAGAAGAATAACAAGAAAAGCCTGATAGATAAGCTATATGGCAATAAACGTGCATGCTATGCTAGATGGTACTTAATCCACCATCAAGAAATCTCACAATCTAACAAGTACAATGATATTGAGGAGTCATCACTCACCATCTAATTATAACTACTAAATAATTCCAATACGTTATTGTGAATTCACCGAACAAAGTTATGACAAGCTAGAGACTGTAAGTTAATGATCTAGAACATAACATTAAAGAAACTAATCACAAACAAAAATCTATAATCATGAATGCGTACAAAGCACCATCTATGAGATTGTCTACTAAGTTGCAAAAATTCCAAGTCTAATCTTAAAAGTAGCATAACAGATGGCATATTTTTATTATATTTTTCCTACAAAGGACACCCGAAGCTTCCCACAGGACTCTCTGACTGCCTCATATTTTTTCTTGCACTTCATTGTGCTGATCCAGTAACCCTTTCAAGTAACTGCAAGCAACAGTGCAAAATCCACATAAGATATCTGGATCACATCAGAGTAGTAGTTTTTTCTGTTGTAGCAGATCTAATTAAACTTGAAACTAAGAAATTTACTCGTGTATCCAAAATATGTTGACCAGTCTCTTCCTGATTTATCAACAAAAAGAAAACATATTTGAATGCTAAGTTTAGCATGTTGAAAAAAAACTGCATGCATGAATAATAATTTTATGGGGATATATGCATACGACACAGAAACTTTACAAAACCCATTAAGAAAACAGATTATGCAAATGATCACAAAACCTTAAATGCCAGTTAACGCATAGGTTTACTGCACAATAGAGATAATCATGTTACGTAAATTATTTTTTCCGCTTCTTACAAATTCTTTATATAGTGCTCCCAGAATACAGAAAATTAACTCCATAGATAATAAAACCACTCCCCATTTATACAATCAGATCCTGTCCGGTAAATCACTAGTAAATATTTCTTATGTATCAGTAATAATTTTTCACTAACACTAGTATCAATAAAAGCGGACAAAATTTATTGAGTTTCTTTCTGTAGCATGAATGAAATTCATTGAAACTCAGAAGAAACACAGTGCAAATTCACAAACTGTGGCACAGTGCCTCCAAATTCCAATCTTAGGGGTAACAATACATAATTTTTTCTAATAAAAAATAAGATAGCACGTCTGCTTTAAGAAGATCTCCAGGAGTACTTCAAATTCTTTTGGCTCTTATTTCAAAAAAAATATTAATCTTTTCACATCCAGAAAGGGATAGAGGGAGGATCAAAGCAAGGATAGTTAAGAATTTAACCAAATGAACATATAAACTAACAGCCACAACATTTTCTCCATTACTATTAAATTTTTTCAAGGAGTGAATGAATTTATAAAAAGAGTGATAATGTAAGAGAAGACAACGATGCATCAGATAGATTTCATATAAGATAATAAGCACATGTGCATAAGCATAATTAAGATAGAGGGAAGTACAAAGATAGAACCATTTTTTTCACACCTAAATTTTATCTATTTAGATACATATTTCTCAATCCATAGAGCAGAAACCAGCATTGCAGACTAATCTAACAAGTAAAGAGCATGAAAGTAACTAAGTACAAGAGAATCCAGAAATATAATAATAAACTTTTCCTGCATAAGAACTACTAGACTTAAGAACACCACAGATCAATAGCTGATTGATATGACTTGATTTCTAAGTGTAATTATTAGCAATAAATCTAAAAGAACAATAAAAACATGCGCATATGATACTGAATTGGATCAAAAGCCTCTATATTATTTCAAAGGCTACTGCTTATCCATTCACACGTACAAAATTGATGGTCCACCATATTTCAATCTTTCTAATAGAGAGAGACATGTAAAACAAGAAACCTACAATGCAGCATCATTCTTGCGCCTTTAGCTGATTGGAAGTCCATGCAGGTCACCCATCTTTTCCACTCATTCCTAAAAATCCCAATCTCAATTCTTTCTTATCAACTGAATAAAAAATGAAAATATACATACATGTATATATATATATATATAGAGAGAGAGAGAGAGAGAAACAGACAGACAGACAGACAGATGGCCTATGTGGTTATGCCTATCTCATCAATATAATGCAGAGTAACAAAATGTGAAATGGAAAAAAAAAAAAGGTAGAACACACAACATTTGCTGGGTTAAATTGAACTTATCCGAGGCAGCAGTGCGTTAATAACAGCAATTGAAATCATTATGTTTTCAGCTTTTCATATGTCCTAGAAATGGTAAGACTCACAAAGAGACTACTAGCGATCCTGACAAGTACGGCAGAAGGTACCATGAAACAGCTCAGAAAAAGCCCTCGGGTTGACAGACATGATGCGTGCTGCTGCTACCGTACTCTGCAAAGGCAAAAATGAAGCCATGCAACCCAGTTCTCCCATATTCCTGTAAATAGAGAAGAAAACCAATATAAATAAGACCAAAAATCATTCTCTTTTAAATTCTGAAAACAATAACACAAATAAAATCTTATCAAGGTCAAGTTCAAAAAGGAAATAATTATGCAAAAATGATCCTAGTAGAATCATGCGGTGTGATAAAACACAATAACTATGAAAAAAAATTGAAGGACTAAAAACCAAAGGAACTTTTGGTTTCTAAGAAAATCAAACAGATGGGAAAATAAAGTTACAAATTTTTCTTTTTGACAATTAGAAACCTCATGTGAGCTCTGAATGGAAAATCCCCTCAATTGTATTCTAGACTCATAGATTGTTAATATCTTTATTACTATACTACGAATAACAGGAAAGTTCTAAATTATCAATGATAAAAAAAAAATTCCTCTCTTTATTCAGCACTTAATTCAAAAAAAATTATAACTATAAAGTTTAAATCCTAATGTACAAATGATAAATAACTATGCCGATGTTTAAGCATCAGAGGAGCAACTACAGGAAAGTTCACTCATTTATCCAAAATTAAATAAACAGTAGAATCTTATCAATCTTTTTGTTTTTTATTTTAAGAATTAATCTGACCTGGGGGTGACAAAGGAGAAGCGGCGGGATTGGGGGCGGGGGCCGACCTGCTGCGGGCGGAGGCGGGGGATAGGCGGCGGCGAGCGGAGAGATGAAACCCTAGACAACGAACGTGTCAGTGTTCCGGCACTTCGCCAAGCCATTCTCTTTCTCTTGTCTCTTGCAAATTGTGAAGTAGATTTGATGAAGAGGAGAAGCGAGGGTTATTTCATTTATGTTTAGGGGTTTAGGGGTTTTTGTGATTTGTCATTTGTGGTCGAGAACCGTCCGATTCATTGACCTTTTTATGCGGGATAATAACAGACGGTTCCCAATTGTTTAAATTCTCTCAAATAAATTTTTTATATTTGTATCACATAGATCCCTAGGTACTTTACAAAATTATCAAGGGTATGAAACAGAGCGTATGAAACTTTTAAGGGTATTTCAATTATTTCAACTTGAGTCGGATACCTATATGATACAAATGGAAACACTATGTCCCTATGTAAAGAATCATAAAACTTTAGGGACTCAGATGTTATTATCTCTGATAGGTAAATTGAGACGAGGCCATTTTGGTTTTCGACCGTTAGATTAGGGGTAGCTACTGACGTGTGAATACCGAGTTTTCACGGACTCCACTCAACATTATTGTCTGGGGCTATGGCCCAGCCCAATTCTGTTTTCCTACTAAACAAAATTATCCGAAATACGAAAACAGACATCTTCTATAACTTGTATAATCTACCAAGTCAAAAAAATAAAAAAAAACTTCGATAAATCTAGCTCAAAAAGTGTAGGAACAAGATAAAATTATCCTCAAATTACATAACAAGACAATTTTTTTTCTCTTTTTCATGAATCCGGATAATGAAATGAACCATTCATGATGCAAAGATAGAGGAAGTTCCTCCGCAAATTTAATATATGCCAAGTCTCACGGAGTTATTTTTTTTCCATTCAAGAAATAGACAGTTATGTCAAAGAACGTATGTTCATGCATTTTAACTGTCCATTGAATGTATGAATTCTGTCAGATGATATATTCACTGTCACACTAGTTCCTCTGTAATGCAAGGTCTTGAATGAATCGTGGTTCTTGGACCAAATTTCAGTCTCATAAAGATCGTCTTCTTTCCAGCATATGCTGACCGTCTCCCCGCCACGTGCCTTCAATCCTTTCACACATCCGTTTGGCCATTTATCCCGGGGGAGAGCAGGGAGTAAGTACAGGTCATTCAAGGTACTTTGCACAAGCATTTCTGCAACTGCTGCTGTAAAACTGAAAACAAAGGTTGCAGAAATGATAGTTTTGTCTCAAATACTGCAGTACATTTAATATACCACAGGAGAATCTAAAAGGCCATAACCAGGGTGTTTGTTAAAGTAGATTCAGTGAATGACACTACGATGTTTACATGGTCTATTTGTTATCTTCCCAGGAAAGAAAGGAAAAGCCAAAATGTAATGCTACCAAGACAAAAACAATGATATGAAAGAAAATGGAAGTTAAAAACGTGTTTCTTGGGAAAATAACTACAAGTGGGCACTTTGCATTCAACCCTACAAGAGAACTCTTTTCATCTCACCTAAGTTTCACCCACTTATTGTGCAGCTTAATATAAAAGGCTTTGGGAAAATATTGTTTTCTAGCCTTGGATTGGTGAAAGATTTGCCCAGTCTAGACTTGCTGACCCAAGTTTTTGCTTTTGAAAGAGATGCAAGATCATTGGATAGATCATTACATTTCAAAGATTTAACTTCTAAATTTGCTTGTGAAAACACCAAGTTATAGTTGCATTTGTATTAACAAACATACAATCCGTGAGCTTACCCAAAGTTGGCATCGATCTGGAAGGGTGGATGAGCTGCAAATAAGTTACAGTAGAGTCCACCTTCAAAAGGTTTTTCATGTTCTGGATCCACCAAGTTGATCAATTTCTTGACCATCCGATATGCATGTTCACCATTGTGGAGACGTGCCCACAGAGCACTTTTCCATGTGGTTGACCATCCTGGACCCTCCTCTCCTGTTCTCAAGGATGGAAGATCAGAGACAACATTTTCCAATAATCTATCAATGGAGATGACAATATCTTACATCTTACTACTACTCTGAGCAACAAGTCTAAAAATCCTCATAATGTCTTATCCAATTAGGTTAAGTAGATAAAAGTTTCAAAATGACCATAATCATTAAGAAAATGAAAACTAAGTTTTCACCCTGTCAATGGGACAAGTTGTATGTCAATTTTTCACAACATACAGGCTATTATTCTATAGTTGAATACCTTATCCACATGTTGTTTAATTTAGGGGAATGTCTGAAATTAGCCCATTTTTTTAAATGAATACACTTTTATAACCAACAAATAAAAAGAAAAAATTTTTAATCACAAAAAAAACTTTGAGACTATATTACCCTCCAATACTCTCAAACCATTCGTTTATCTTAAAACTATCATCACTCTCACATCTTATCTCCAAAAGTAGTAGATCGGATGCTTGTGTTGTGATATTTGAAGACTTGAAGTTAAAAACCAGAATTTGAGAAGTGAAAATTCTGGTTTATTGATATTTTTGTTAGAATATTGTTTTTGTCCAAATAAATCTGAAAAAATACTCCATAGATTGAGAACAAACAATTTTGTAAATCAATCTACAAAAAAGAAAGTATGAAAAATGAAAAAATCGGGGACAAATATGGTGGAAGAAATCCAAAATTCCTCGCACCTTGCGTGAGGGGCGGGATGGGGCCTCGCACTGTGTCACACGTGGGGCGTGGCGCGAGACCACAACGCGCGGGACGTTGCACGAGGCCCCTGCATGCGGGCATGTGTGCGAGACCCCCAACTCGCGCAACACCTCGCGTGCGGGGAGTTGTGAGAGCCACGCCCTGCGTGCAAGGCGTTGCACGAGACCCCAACTCGCGCAAGGCCTATACTTTAACTTTCTTCTCCGACTTTTTTTACCCAATTTTACTCATTTTTCACAATTTTCACGTCATTTTCAATCAAATTTACTAATTTTTAATCTATTCTACTGCTAATTTACTAATTTTAACTAATTTCAAAGTGTGTTTTGGATCAAAATTTCAAATGACTTGTAAGAGAGAAATGCAAAATGCTTAAGGGGTAAAATGGTCCGAAAATTAAATGTGCGACTAATAAAGTTCATGAATTTATTTTGTGGCAAACATAAATTTTTGCTTTAAAAAAAAATGGCCATTTCTGGACATTTCCCTTTAATTTAAGGAAACAAAAGATTTTTGGCATACAAAGTGTGATGTCCAGAAAATGCCAAGCTTTAGAGGGGGCAGTTGGTGCTGAAATTTCTTTGGTTTGCATATAAAATAACAAAAAGCCTCAGTATATCTTTAATTCTTTGAGATATATAATCTGCCTTAGAATAATGTTGTTATTTTGACTTTTGGAAATCAATATAAGTGATGACACTTTAGATATATGATAATTAATTCTATTGATAAGAATCATGTTCTATTTGTTTTACTTTTGTGAAAATGGTCATTCTAAAGAAGACAAGCTATAATACAAAATGAAGAGCTATAACGATTTCAATTTAATTTGGTGATGGGTGACAAATGCTCCCATACTTGACGGGTATTGCAAGAGAAAAATGATCAATGAAGTTCAGTACAAACCTCGTTTGTACAGGGTCTTCTCTGCAGCTTTACAGAGATCCAGAGTTTTCTCCACAGTTATAGTGTGTCCTGGAAACAGCCCAAACAGGTGAGACATGTGTCGGTGATGCACCTCTGGATCCTCAAACTCTTGTGCCTGCCTTACCAAGAAAACAACTTCTTAGGCCATAACAAGATTTAGCAGTTTTGATATTGTGAAACTTGTATTCAAGCTACTCTTGTACCCATTCCATAATTGAACCATCTTTTGCAATTTTTGCTGGACGAAGCCTTTGTTGAGCCTTATGCACTTTTTCAACAAAAGCATCCTCATTTCTTCCCAAAACCTGTTAAAAAAATATATATTAAGATAACATGATACAGAATTTATGAAAATAGAATGATTATCATGGTTGATATAAAACAAAGCTTCACCTCAGCAGAAGAAATAATTGCAGAAAAAACTTCTCTGATGATTGCCATGTCCATGGTTGATGAGTAGCTCACACATGCATGCTTACCATCAGGAGCAACAAATTCGTGCTCGGGAGAAGTTGAGGGGTTAGTTTCAAGATACCCATCTTGGCCTTCAATCAACCAATCCAACAAAAAAGATGCACAACCTTCCATCAAAGGATATGCCTTGTTCTCAAGAAAATCCTATTAAGCATAAAACAAGATCAATCAGCTGCCAAATATAAAAGTTTCAACCACAATACTTAAAACGTCTAAGCATCTTTGAGAAGGGAAAGAGTAAAATTAAATACAAAATGGTATTCATGAAATTGAGATACAAATACAAGATCTCCAAGGTTTTCGAGCTCCTCAGAGCCCACAATCTCAAGCAAAAGGCAATACTTGTGTCAATAATCTTCACTTGGGAGACACTAACACTTTCTAGATTCTATTAATAGGGTATTGGAATGAAGAAGGAAAAATAACGAACTAATACAAAAATCTACTAGGAATTTAGTGCAGTAGAATTAAGATCTTCCTATCAAATACATGAATAAACGACCAACCTAAGCCTGGAATTCACAACCTGCAAACATATCTCCATTTCTTGAGAGAGACAGCCAGTAATATGTAAATTGCATCAGGTTTCCCAATCACATAGAGAGTTGCACTTATAAAATTAAATAAAGGAAGGCACGGGCAACTTATTAAAAATAGGAATCTCACTTTGTCCATATTATAACTATAGTGCTCCCACAGATGTGTGCAAAGCCATGCTCCACCCATTGGCCACAAAGCCCACACAGCCTTGCCTCGATCAGCAGATGATTTTGCCCATATGTCAGACTTATGATGTACAACCCAACCACCTGCTAGATAGTTCACCTGTAACATCTCAGATAAATGACAATAATTTACTTCTTAATTATATTGCACACAGAACATAAAATGGTTCGTATTAGGCCTATGATGCTACATTAATAAGAGGTATACAGAATGCTTTGTCCTTATATCATGGTACCAAGATTATTGCCCTGACTTGCTTTAGACATGACAAATTCAATATATGAGGTAACCATGAGAGTTTGACATGGGAATTTCTTCCAGGCAAAATAATAATTCAATATACTTTGTCATCTTAATCAATAATACCTCCAATTAGAACCTAGGGTACTGACAGCAGCATCTATATAGAATCATATATTGACTCAACATGAGAAAACCTAATTTAAAATGACCCCAAATAATTTAACAACTATGGAAGATTATATATATGAAACTCAATTAGTTAAAGAAGACTTCTGCTATAACTAGAAGGGAAACAATTCTTACTTGTGCAGTTTCACTTCCATTGATTGACAGAGAGGTCAGAAAATCAAACAAAGGCTCTTGACACTCACTAAGATTGCAAGGCAATGAAGGCCAATAATTCATTTCAAGGTTGATGTTTATGTGAGGAGCTGAACTGAAGAAAGATATAAATTAGTCAGTGACATCCCAAATAAAAAATGACGCAGATAAAAGCAAGCAGACTGTTTTTTTTTACTTGTATCCATTGGAAGAAAAAATGTTGTGTCACTAAAGCAAACTTTTTATCCTAGTCAGTATCCTGATTGAAACCTACAATTTCCTTCTCCCCTCCATCTCAGTAGAAATGCTAATTTAAGATGTTTTTGAATTTTCTATACAAGTTATTGAAAGATGTATGTAAGACAACAAGATAAATTTAAATAAACCTCATGTAAGTGAAGTAATTTGACCACCTTGACAATGTAGGTTCAACAGAGAAAACTAAAGAAGTTCATATGCATCCAATTGATGTGTGCATGTAGAAGTGCTGAAAGATCAATAACCAGACTTACAGTAACCCTTAATAATATTTCATACTTTAAAGCGGCGTCCTTTCTATGTCAAATGAAATAAATTTCCATGCCTAAACATACATTTTTTCCCAGCAAAATTGTGACAGAAAGCAAGGCTGTTGTCAATTATATAGCCAGGAAATAAGTCATCACTTCTGTAGGTGTGAAGTGGCAATAAATTTGTTCTTCTTACTCAAGGCTAGGGTTTAAGTGCAATAAGCACTTATATTGCAGCGGAACAGCCTTAGCTCAGTGAGACCAGCTAACATTAGAGCTGTGAGACTAGGGGAATAAACAAGCCCTGACACCCAATTAAGTAATGAACAGAAGCAAGGAGCCAATGAGGGAGCAGAAATACGTGAGTCTTAGAAAAACAAGCATCAGGAAGATCTGAAAAAAAGAAGATAATGGAAACATTCGAGCAACAGGAAGATCTGTAAAAAAAGAAGATAATAGAAACATACTCCCACATTGGCTGAAGATCTTTGTTCCATATTCCCTGTAGATTGGCCACCTGAGTTCCAGGTCGCGAACTAGAAATAAGTAAATATCGACCAAACTGGAATAGAAGCTCCACCAAGGATGGATCTTCATCAGTTTGAAAAGATTTCACCCTCTCTGCAGTTGAAACTATATCATCCTTTTCCTTGGAACATGCAGCAGTTATAGAAGATAAAGGCTTCATCTCAGGAGACCCATCCCATATAATGCCCTTGGGGCTTCTTGAAAGTTGCAATGAGACGCGGTGAAAAAGATTTCTATAGTCATCCAAATGGCGTGCATAAAGATCAGAATAAGATAGATTTCTAATCACTTTCAGTGTACTCATACAGTCCGAAGTAGGATATTTTTTAGAATCTGAAGGCTTAGTGAATGGTCCGTCAAATGAAGATGAAGCTGCTAGTAGTAAAACAGCCCAATCTGAACCTTCAACTTTCAACTTCTTGTCCCCTAGTGCATAAACCATTCCTCTGCCATCACTAATCTTTATGTCCAGAATTGCTGAAAACTGGATTCCCTTTGGATCATCATTTGCATTTGCTTTTGGTGGTATTCTTTTTCCAGGACAATTTCCTTCCATTATAATCTGATTATTTCCATTAACATTTGAATGATGATCTAACTTGCTGTCCAGAGATACTGTGAAGGATAAAGACCCAGATACGCTTCCAGAAATCTTTGTCACAATCACTTGATCAGGATTAGAAGAAAAGTGTTCTCTAGTAAACTCTACATTTCCCACTGAATATTTCACTTGAGCAGTTGCAGTATTTAAGTCCAGCTCTCTATGATATGTTTCTTCAGCATATGTAAGATGGGAATCTTCAAATTCCAGTTTGATATCCCCAAGAAGTTGGTAAACCTTCAACATCAAAAGAGAATCATCAGGAAGTGAGGAAATTATATTCAAATAGCACCTTGCAAACAAGGCAGACCTCAAGAGGAAAGCACAGACGTTTGAAAAGTAAACTACGGCCACTCCAGGCCAAAAGATATTCATCCATGTGAGGTCATATATAAGCAAAGATGATGTGATATCGAAGCACAAATCCATCAGGTTAGCCTAATCAATCTAAAAATTAAAAGAAAAAAAATCATCTTCATCACTTGGTTAAGCACCAAGGCAGTATTGTCCCAAGCGTCAACAATAATTAAATTGGTGTCATAGATAGGAAGACAGTAACAACAAGATGAATGTAAATTAGTTCCAGCACTTCCCTAAATAATGGTAAACAAAGCCTAGTCAACTTTATTTACAGAGAAAAAATAATAATAAAAGAATAAATAGATAGAAAGATAGATAAGATATAGCAAGTAACTTACATCTGCAGGATTTCCAAACAAATTGACAGCTGCTGCAGTAGCTTCATCGTATTCCCCAACGTCCACGAGGCGTCTGACCTCTGACAAAGCCTTTGGAGCATCTGAGTTCGTATAGTCGCCCGGAATTCCCGTCCACAGCGTGTCCTCTGCAGAAGAAGAATTCAAACCATATGCCAGTGAATCGTCATTTACACATAATACTGACTTCCGATGCTTGTTTCGACTCAAAAACTCAACACTCTCAATTCTCTTTCACTTTCTTTCTTCACAGTTTCATCCATGCAAAAGCAGAATTTCATGCATGCATATGATATTATAATAGTTTATACATTATGTACCATTGAGCTGAAGAGTTTCTGACGCAACGCCGCCGTACACCATGGCTCCAAGCCGGCCATTGCCAATCGGAATTGCGTCGGTGAAGTGCTTGGCAGGCCCACTGAACGTGATCTTTAACGGCTTAGTGGTCTCAGTCTCCATTAATAAACAACTTCTGATATTTCCACAGATAAGAATCTGAACACGAAGAAGAGAAGAAAATGGGTTTTCTTTTAAAAAGAAAGAATGTCCGATCTCTGTTAACTATCTTTGGCTTTTTGCTTCTTGTTTGGCTATCCGCTAGTCAAACGAATACTACCTGAGGTAGTAGGGCGAACTCAACACTGAACAGTTAGTTGGTATATGAAATTAAATTTGTATATTATTAACATAATCAGTCATTTTTTAAATAAATTGTATTATTATTTTCCTTTATAATAAAATCTAATCACTTTTTAATCCAATTCAAATTCAACCCCTGAAAATGATAAATTGTTTCAACAGAGATCTGTGAGGATAAATCCAAATCAGCTCATATTTCTATTCTTGAGAAAGGGACTTCTTTAAAGGGAGAGTCAAAACTACGCTTAGCCTTTAAGCTTGCTTAAATATTTTGCAGAAAATTGATATGTCCAGAGACGTAAGCAAGGCACATTTCAATGGATCAACTGTTAAACAAACAAATTCCTTGTTTTGCATGGTTCCCTGCACCTTCTTAAAGCGTAAATTCATATCCTTTCGGCAGTAAATTACAAAAGCCAGAAGCAGTAAAAATCAGCTGTGGAAATATAAATTCCCTTCTTAATATGCATGCAGATTATCAGTAGAGAATCAACAGTTGAATAATTAAACAAAACAAGAATCTCCACACATTTTTGGACAAAGTTAATGACTAGGTTCTTAGACATTCTAAACCATCAAAAAGATTCACATAACTAGAAAAACAGAAGTCAATGCAAAAGTAACTATAACTGATATATGAAGCAATCCAAGTTCCTCAGCAGATTTATTAGGAATTGATAAAAACAATGTCCTGTGCTAGAAATAGTATATTTTAACACTCAAGGAAAGCCGCTTCCCAAAGAGGTAAGTCCTCGTGCATTTTAACTTATTGCCACTTCTCAGATGGAATAAGTCCTCACACATTTTAACTTATTGTTGAATGTGTAAACTCTACCAGATGCTATATTTGCTGTCACTGTTTTTCCTCTATAATGTAATCTCTTAACGGAATTGGGTTCCTTCGACCAAAGACCAACTTCATCCAGATCCCCTTCGTTCCAGCAGATGTTGACTGTCACACCACCACGCGCTTTCAATCCTTTTACACAACCACTCACCCATTTATCTCGGGGGAGTGCAGGAAGCAAGTACAGATCCTTTACAGTACTCTGCACGAGCATCTCAGCAACTGCTGCTGAAAAACTGACACCAAGAGATGACAAAGTTCAGAATTCAATGCATTGAACATACTAGCATTCTGTTACATAGTGGCAACGAACAGTGATTCTTCATAAAGAGGTTCATAATATCCAAATTTTAAGTTTCTGGTAGGGCATGAATGTTGTTGGATGTAGCATATGTAAAGGAAAAGGAAATT
Organism: Ailanthus altissimus; assembly: GCA_946807835.1. NCBI lineage: Eukaryota > Viridiplantae > Streptophyta > Magnoliopsida > Sapindales > Simaroubaceae > Ailanthus > Ailanthus altissimus. The sequence goes on along the minus strand of OX327698.1, from coordinate 24,151,960 downwards.
CCACAGAATGTGCATACATTTAATATACATGTACAAGAAGTTACTGTATAACCACTGTCATGCAATTATGTTTACATACATGGAAAAAGATTCTGCTTACCCAAAGTTGGCATCTATCTGGAAAGGTGGGTGAGCTGTGAACAAGTTACTGTATAATCCTCCTTCAAAGTTACTTTCATGATCCGGATCCACCAAGTCAAACAAATGCTTCACCATGCGATATGCATGTTCACTGTTGCGAAGGCGTGCCCACAAAGCGGTTTTCCATGTGGTTGACCAGCCTGGACCTTCCTCCCCTACTCCAGTTAATGAATATAAAAACGAACCATCAAATTACCGTAATACATGTCGAAGTTTAAAATTTAGTGAAATTTAAAGTAACACAGGGTGATAATGTAATTGTTTGTCTGCAAAGATTTATTTCAATATAAAATATCCCTCTCATGAGAGTATTTATACGTACAACAGAAATAAACACAGGACATCAATATGGTTTCTAAACATCCTAGAACTGAAGCAGCATCACACGAACCAAGCAAACTATACAGTCAACTATCACATACATACCTCTTTTATAGAGGGTATTGTCAGCTGCTTTGCAGAGGTCTGGTGTTTTTTCAACAGTAATTGAGTGTCCTGGATACAGGCCAAAGAGGTGTGATACATGTCGATGATGCACTTCTGGATCCTGGAAGTTTTGTGCCTTCCATAAAAAAAAAAAAGGATCTCTTATGGCCCAACATAAATACAGCTTTTCTGAATATTCATTTCATCAAACATCGAGAACATAAAAGCTTTTCAGTGGGAAATTAAATTCAAGCTAACCCACATACCCATTCCATAATGGTACCATCTCTAGCAATTTTTGTTGGCAAGAGCCTTGGTTGAGCCTCAAGGACTTTTTTAATCGGAGCATCCTCATTTCTTCCAAGAACCTATTTGCCGACAAACTTTCTATCATATATCAATGCAGGTAATTAAGATAGAAACTTTCTCTCTTCTTTTATCATGTAGAACAAGAGCTTCACCTCAGCAGCAGAAATAATTGCAGAGAAAACTTCTTTTATGATTGACATGTCCATTGTTGATGAGTAGCTCACACTAGCAAGCTTACCATCAGGAGCTATAAACATATGTTCTGGGGAAGTTGATGGGTTGGTTTCCAAATATCCTCCAGGGCCTTCAATCAACCAGTCCAACAGAAATGATGCACATCCTTCCAACAAAGGATATGCCTTGTCTTTTAGAAAATCCTAATACGTAGAAATTATTAGCAAGGACTTAATTAGTAGAAAGTTTTAAATCTGAAAAAATTAACCAGACTATAGTGCAACAGGATTGGACCATAGTGAATTAAGAAAGACAGAAAATAATGTTGTTTAAACACATGAAGGATATTCATGAACCAAGTGATTGCAAGTACCTCAGTACTTCCAGATTCAGATTTTATTGGCAAGAGACTTAGGTCCTGCTTGTTTACCTGGAATGGTAAACCAGGAATGAGATTCCTATTCTCTCATTCCCATGTTTGGACTCATAGTTTCCATTATGAAAACATTTATATGATTTCCTTTCCCAAGTTTGACATCGTCAAGAAATGAGAAGATGTGAGACAGCAGGCATTTATCACTTCAACAAATCCATGTTTTAATCTTATTATGTCTTATTCAGTACAAATCTCGAGGAGTGGTACATATGAGAGAAACCGCACCACGAAAGTTTCCCAAACTCCTCCATATAGCAAATTTCAAGAAAAATATTACCAATGCAAGCCGTAGATTACTTATCAAAATCAAGATCTTACTTTGTCCATTGTATAGGTGTAATGCTCCCATAGATGGGTGCAAAGCCAAGCTCCCCCCATTGGCCATAAAGCCCAAACGGCCTGGCCTCGATCTGGCGACGTTTTTGCCCATAGGTCTGACACTTGATGAGCTACCCAACCGCTGGCTTCATAGTTCACCTGTAACATTATTAACTAATTAATGAAATCCATGTGCAAAGGATATAAAAAGGCTTTTGAAAATACTAATATGTTTCTTGCAGAGCACAAAAATCACCACCCAGACTTTTGGGTCCTGCACTTATGGTAGTTTAGGTTTTGTGATGCTTCACTCTCTGAAGTTATGCATAAAATATTCTAAAAGCAAGACAGCAAGCATAAAAAAGAAGAATTGCTTCATAATACTTTTCCATGGGTTCATTGATAACCCTCTTTAAATGTCTGAAAATGGGGTACGTCAAGCTTTACATCATTTTCCACTACTTTATCTAAAGGTTTGCTATACAACAATCAGAATGTTTTTCTAATTTTTCAGCAGATCCAACTTCAAGAGAACCTTGTACCATAACTGCCCAGACTACATACAGAATCATATTGGAGAGTGAAGACAAAAAAGAGAGAGAAACTTAGAAAGAAATCTTACTTTTGCAGTTTTACTCCCATTGACTGATAGAGAGGAAATGTAATCAAACAAAGGCTCCTGGCACTCGTGGAGATTGCAAGGAAGGGAAGGCCAATAGTTCATTTGAAGATTAATGTTCAAGTGAGGAGCGCCACTGAAATTGAAACAGAATTAGAGGGTTAAGATTATGAATTTCTGGATAAACTGTTCATGCAGATAGCTGCAGGAGTAAAGGTCATATGGTGGTAATAATTCCTGTAGAAGCATTATTACTGAAGGCACTGGGTCAATCATGCAATTGATCCCAAGAACTTACAAAATTATGTGAGGGAAATAAAATAAAATAAAATTTCTTATATCATTGTGACTTTTGCTATAATATTTAGCATTCTTGAAACCCAAACTTCCTATAAGATCTGATGCCAAATAATCATTTATTGCGTTGTAGTTAAAAGAAAAGCATAGGACATATATATCTCTAGATCCTTAATAAAATAGATATAGAAATAAATTTCACCAACTTAAAATAGTGATATCAAATTGTCTGCGGAGTATTTTCCACATCCAATAAGACCTTCACTATAGTTTTAACTACAGAACTATACCAGGGAGATATAAATAAAGGAAACAAGTAGTAATTTGAGCGTGAATCAAGGTAAGCATAAGGCAAACACATACAAGAAAACACCAAATTTGGAAGCAAGGAAGAGAATAGGAACAAAAAGTAGTGATAATGGAGGAAGAGAGAAGATAACAAAGAGCATACTCCCATGCTGGCTCAATATCCTTATTCCATATTCCCTGGAGGTTTGCCACTTGAGTTCCAGGCCTTGAAGAGGAAATAAGCAAATATCGGCCATACTGGAATAAAAGCTCCACCAAGGCTGGATCTTCATCAGTCTTAAAAGATTTTACCCTCTCTGCAGTTGAAGCTGTATCATCTTCACTGCCCTTTAAAAACATATCAGATTTACAGTATGGATGATTATATCTCTTCCAAGGACCATCCACATGCATGTTCTTGGAACTCTTTGAAAGCTGCAGGGAGACACGATGAAAAAGATTTTGATAGTCATCTACATGACGTGCATAGAGATCAGAATACGACAAATTTCGTATTGTTTGCAGCACACTGAGAGTCTCTGATGTAGGATCCTTCTTAGAATCTGAAGGCTTGATGAATGGACCATCAAATGAAGAAAAAGCCACCAGAAGCAACACTGCCCAATCACAACCTTCAACCTTGAACTTCCTGTTGTCCAAAGCTTGTATGGTGCCCCTGCTGTCACTTATCTGCAAATCAAGGACTGCAGTAAATTGAATACCCCTTGGATTGTCATTTTCCATCACTTTGGGAGGGATCCTTTTCCCAGGACAGCTTCCTTGCATAACAATCCGATCTTTGCCATTAACTTCAGAATGGTGATGTAACTTGCTATCTAGCGACACTGTAAATGACAGTGAACCTGGTTTGCTTCCAGAAATCTTTGTTGCAATCACTTGATTGGGATTAGAAGCAAAATGTTCCCTGGTAAACTTAACATCACCCACAGAATAACTTATTTTAACTGTAGCAGTATCTAAATCTAACTCCCTGGTATATGTCTCTGTTGCATATTCGAGATGGGAATCATCAAACTCTAACTTGATATCACCGAGAAGTTGGTAAACCTTCACAGTTACAAGAAAAATCATCAGCATATTGTTGAATTTTTATGAGAGAATGAATTTATGGGAACAATTGAAGAAGTTCAAGACTTGTGCACTCACAGATCTCTTTCATTATCCTATTACCTGGGTTACTCACCGTACGGATCTGATTTTATTTATTTATTAAAAGTTTATTAAAAATATAAGGTTAGAGATCCATTCCCAGCAGGGAAAGAGGGGTCTCTTTTACACCGATGTATCGTACTCTCTCAACCAGGTCATCATAAGAAAATACTACTAAATCTTCCCAAAGTGAGAGAAGGAGGGAAAGCGCGCTACAACTAACATAACAGCCAGCTCTGTTTGGATTTTGATCCAAGATAGCCTTTTTATTTTTGACGATTCGATTTCTCTATGAATGGAAAAGGGGTCAATGCATTTGATTAGATGTTAGGGATAGGGGTTAGAGTCGGTTCAATGAAACTTGCTCTTCCCAATCTTATGGTGAAGTTTTTCCCAAACATCTCAAAAAAAGCAGTGAACCTTGCATTCAAACAAGTAATCGAAGTTTGAAGTTTCAATATGTGTCTAAGTTTTTATCCATTGAAGAAAGATTTCCCTCAAGCTGGGCAGCCAACAAGTCTTATTTTAGGCAACAATAGAATGTGAGCAATGAAGAGTGGTAGCAAGGTCAGGCACAGAAGTTGATTACATTAACAGACTATGAAAACGAGCAGAGGATAGGTTTAAAGTAACGTATGCCTTGAAGGAGGTGTTGTTGGTAGAAAATCAAACATATAAGAAATGATCTATTTTAAGGAACATCTTGGGCACCTTATTCAAAATAGTTTCCAACTGTCTTAACAATTAGCTAATTTTCAAAACTTACCAAATCATCCTACATCAGATAAAGTTCCTGGCTGAAACTGATGAATTTATTGGATCCTAATCTCTTAGTTGTTGTGACCTCCATCCACAAGATGTAACATACAATTATGAGGGAATGTTTTGTATAACTAATTAAATGTAAATTCATAGCACTTTTAATAGTTCTATGATGAAAAACTTGCTATTTTTCACAATTTCGAAACAAATTTTAAAACAGGCAATGAAATTCTACTTGCATGCACCAGTTTATGCATATGACAAGAATTATTTAGGTCACAGAAAACATACATCAGAAGGACCGTCTGACAACTTGACTGCCGCTTCAGTGGCTGCAGCATAATCCCCACTATCAACAAGTTTTCTGACCTCTGCTAGCGCCTCTGGAGCTTTTGGGTTAGTATAGTTCCCTGGATTCCCAGTCCAGAGTGTGTCATCTGCAAATTGACGCCTCAGCATAAGACACAGAGAAGTAGAGAAAAATGAGCAATTTGTCATATAAAATCCATTGCAGCAGATTAACCATGTCTTTCAACAAACTAAAATTTCGATTGATAGTCTTGAGTTTTCATTTATTCTACACATAAATTTGCAAATCTATTATATGCATATCAAATTGAATTAAAGTTTAAATGTGAAAGTTTATATGCTCTAGTATCCAAGAAAATAAACACTGAAATTCATTTTGGCCAAATTTAACAAACCTGCCCTCATAGTGATAAAACTTCATCGTTATGCAAACTCAGACAGCCATTTACGAAATCATACAGAAGCTAAAATAATCCCACTTGAGCAGAACAAGTTTCTGAACGATAGCATGCCAAGCATAGCCACTGACATCCACTTTGTCACTAAAGATAGTAGAAAAATAATAATAATAATCAAAATATTCAATCTTGAATTTGCACATTATATTACATCATCAATTAAGTAAAGGGTAACAATTAAAACTAATCACTTGCACTCAACCAATCTCAAATTTTACTCTAATTACTTCACTAACAACATTAGATTCTTTCTTCGTCAAAAAAAAAACAACAAATTGGCATGACGAAACTACCTAAGTTTTGCTAACACATTTTATCATTTTAAAAAATGGTACAAAGCAAATGGCGTGAGTTTGTTTATTTTACCGTTAAGATTGAGAGTCTCAGAAGCAACGCTACCCCAAACCATGGCACCGAGCCTCCCATTACCAATCGGAATCGCATCCGTCCAGTGCTTGGCTGGCCCACTAAATGTAATTTTCAACGGCTTGGAGCTCTCTCCTCCATCATCCCCATAACCACCACTCGGGTTCCACCAATCTTTCTCTGTGGCTCGGCGCACCAGAACCCACTCTCCTATATCCTCCTCCATTTCTAAAAAAAAATATTTTAAAAAGAAAAAAATCACAGAAGGTGAAAAATAAAAAAATAAATAAAAAGAAGTCAAGCAACAAACAGAACAGAGAAAGCTCTTTCAGTTGCAGGATCGTTATTGTGAACTGAAAGAGTGAGTAGATATAGAAATGAAGTGAAAGAGAGAGTGTTGTTGTGGGTCAGTTTTGCATTGAATATGGAAGCGTGTAGTGTCGTAAAGGAGTCGACAAGAGTCGTCACGACTCACGAGATTTGTCTTTTGTTATGGGCCGAGTGTATGTAATTGACTTAAACAAAATTAGCTTGTTATACTCGGCTCGTACGCGTTCAAAATTCATACAATTTTCAATCGACCGCAAAATTCACTCAATTAACAGCTTTTTGCTGCTGATAGACCGACGATCAAAATTCGTTTCAAGTCCAACTTAGTTTGTGCAAAACAGAAGCTGGGTTGATGAGGAATGATGGTTGAATCCAACATGCTTGGTGATAAATATTTACAAAAAACTTTATTTATTAATTTCAAAATTTTTTTATCAAACTAAAACGCATAAATTAACACAAGTATAAAAATTTTGATTTACGTAACCCAAAAAGAAATCAAAGCATACACATAAAACTAAAAGGTTGAAAATTCGCGACCACCCTAGATGATACATTTACTGTATATTTATGCTAAGAGTCCGCACTTAGAGATAAGGGTGGGCGTAAAAAATTAAAAATCAAATCAATCGATTAATTTAGTTCGATTCGATCTAATTTTTTTAAAAAAATTAATTTATTTTTTAAAAAAAAATTAACTGGACTAATGTAATTTATATTCAATTTTTTTAAATAAAATAAAATAAAATCAAATCAAATAAAAAAATTAATTCGATTCAATTTAATTTTTTTTTAATTGAACCATACTCACCTTTATCTAGAGGCACAAAATTCGGAATGTAGATTCTCTGTGCCTAATACCAAAAACGGCAAGAAGTTACGCACACTATTATCTAACAAAAGGGTCTAATAAAAAGTAAAATCCCTTTTTAAGTTTGTTATATATTTAAAAAGCATGCTCTCATCTTATCTTCGATCATGCATGGCCATGGCTGAAGTCTTGGACTTCTTAACGTGCACTTCTCTGGCCTTTTCACAATACGAGAATGAATTATAATATTTAAAACCCACAAAATATTTAAATACAAAACAAAGAAAGAGAGAAAGGGATTCTTTAAGATTAATTCTCCCTAACTGTGTTCTCCTCTATACAAAACTATCTCAACAAAACTTTCATTAGATTGAGGATTTACACGTCAGTATTATGCAGATTAAATTTTGCACAATATAAACATTATTTAAAATCTTAAAAATAGTAAATTCTTGTAAGTTTTTTTTTATATTTTAGATAAGAAATAGGTGGAATAAAAGAAATATGTTTAAAAATAGGTTGAAAAAATGATAAAAATTTGATAAAAAATGATCATTTTGTATAAAATCTCAAATACAGACAGTGATTAGAGCAGTGGTCGATTGTTGTCTGCTTTCGAAATATTTTGTGCAAGTACCACTCACACATGCACTCGTGTTGCTCTGTGCATGCACATGTGCTACGCACACATGTGACCTACGAATTATTACTATGCACACCACATGGTGCACTCACAACATATCATGTGGCGTGATTTTTTTAAAATTTAGTTTAATTTAAGAAAAAAAATTTAAAATATTACCAAATTTAAATTTTTTATAAATTAATATTTTAAAAATAAAAGTGAATTATTAAATTAATAAATAATATAAATTAATTATAATAATTAAATCAATTATAATTGGTTTCAGTAAATTAAATCAATGCTTTTTAAAAAATATATATAAAATTAATTAGTAATTTACAAAAATTATATATTAATTTGATATGCCTAATATTTTTTATGAGAAATTTTAATCTCGAAATTTTATTGTATGAGGTGGAGACTTTGAATTTGTATGAGGAGATGTAGTTTCATATTAATAAAAAATATATTCAATTTTTTTAAAAAGAGTTTGTTTTGATTATTGGGTTAAAAATTAGAGATTATCCACCCCTATGGGAGTTAAATAAAAAATTAAATAATCATTTATGAAATACATTCTTGTTAATAGAAAGAAGCTAACCTACGGGTTTATTGATACTTGATATACTTTTATTAATTTTACAATAATTCAATAATAAAGATGTAATTAAATTGAATTTATTCTATCTTATTTATTATATTTTGATCCCACGTGATAAATGTAGAAAGATTTAAAATTTTATTTTAAATATAATAGACGATTTTAATGAATTTAATAAGTATCCCTAAACAACATTATAAAGAGTGTACTTTACGACTTACAATTATGTGACTTTTCAAAAGTTAGCCATAATAAAAATAGACCCTACATATGAATTTGCATACGAATTTCAAGTGTGTAATAATTTTATTATTTATTATTAATGTTAATTATTTATTTTTATTTATAATAAACTGGTGTTTTTAATAAGGATGGGCGTCGGGTAAATCGAAAAATCAATTGAACCAAACTAAAAATCATCAGTTTAGTTTGGTTCGTGTAAAGGGGTACAGTTCTGATTCTTTAAAATTGGTCAATATTTTTAGTTTTCGGTTTGCCTGGACTGAATCGAAACCGATTTTGTGTTCAAAATACAGTGTTTTGGGGGGGAAAAAAAGAGGAGAGAAATTCAAAACGCTCAAATGAGCGTTTTGGCACTGCCCAAATGTTGCGTTTTGAGCAGCCCTGCCCCAAATCAATTCAAAACACTTTTCTCTCACTGTGTAGCTACAGCCCTGCTCTCGTCTCTTTTCTCTCAATCTCAAACTCTCTCGCCTCTCTCTCTCTCTCTCACTCTCACTCTCGGTTCGCCACCGTGAAACTGAAACCACCACCGTCAGCCTTCAGTTCTCCGACGACCGGTTTGAAATCTGCCGCGTGCCACTGCCCACTGCACTGCTTGTATCGAATATCATTTTGGTTACTGCTCCCCACCATTAAATTTTCTTGCTGCTGCCGCGACGAGTGCCCCTGCTGCTGCCGTTAAAGGCCAAAGGTACAAAGTACAAACTTATGCAATTTGAGATTGAGTTCCATTATGAACTTTCGAGTTGTTGACTAAACTTGCTAACAGGAATATGGTTTGTTCAAGTTAAATATGTTTTTCAATTTGTCTTTTAGACTGTAATTATTTAAGTCGCTGGCTAAACTTGCTGTATCATTTTTTTTAAAATTTTATTTTGTTGATTTGTAGTAATTGTTGAGAAGGCATGAGATTTGTAGTTTCAATAATTAATGATTATAATGATTAATGTTGAATGTTGAATTTTGCTAGTTGATAAAAGTAATGTTGATTTTTTTTTTCTTTTGTTTTGGTCCTTTTAATTTTGGATTCGGTGCATGCATTGACTATAATGAATTAATGATTAATTTCTGAATTGCGAATTTAGTGCATGCATCGTTTTCATTTTTCATGGTTCTTAGATTTCTGTACTTTTAATTGCTAAATGCAAATTGTTTTACTTGACAAGCTATAATGTCTTTTAATTACTAATTTAACTTGTTGGTAAGTAATATAAATGATTAATTACGTCCAAGTTACATTTAAGATATAATATTACAAGTAATGTTAAATATTTTAAAATTTTATTTTAAATTAAATTTAAAAAATAATATATTAAATAAATATTAGGTGTAATAAATAATTTTAAAATTTATACTATTTTATCACTTAATATTTACTTAATACATCACTTTTAAAATTTAATTTAAAATACCTAACATCACTCTAATATTATATACATACCTCATCTCCGATTACTATTAATTGCCAATTGCTTGATTTGTTATAATGAATTTTAAATTTTAATTAAGACATTAATTACTTGCATTTCTATTTTAGTATAGATCAAAATAAATATCACATAAAAAAAAGGACTCGCTAATATAATGCATAGCATTATAGAATACAAATTGATTGAAAATAAAATTTAATTGAATCTTTATAAAATTGAATTGAATTATAATTTCAATTAATTCAATTGACTTAAATTAGTTGATCGATCTTATGAGTACAAATTGATTGAAAATGAAATTCAATTCAATCCTTATACAATTGAATTGAATTCAATTGACTTAAATTAATTAATTTATCCCATGGATAAAAATTGATTGAAAATGAAATTCAATTGAGTTCTTGTACAGCTGAATTGAATTATAAATTTTAATTAATCCAAAAGACTTAAATTAATTGATTGATCTCATGAATAAAAATTGATTGACAATAAAATTCAATTGAATTCTTATATAATTGAATTATAACTGAAGTATAACATTGAATTTTAAATTTGATTTATTCAAATTTATAATTTTATCATAAATATAAACTATAAGAAATACAATTAATTGAATACAAAATAAAATTTACAATCACATATTTAATTACATAAAAGCCCAATATTAAAAATATTGCCATTAAAAATTGTTATAACAAAAAATAAAGTTAATTTTGAGTCAAAATATTTAAAGAAATTGTTGTTAAGCCCAAGTAGCCTAAACTTAAAACCATAAATTAAGCCCAAGTCTTTAAAAGAGGGTCAGCCCAAGTCCATATTTAAGCCAAGAAATTGAACCAAATTGATTGGTTCCAATTTTTTGGAATCAACCAATTTGGTTTCGGTTCAATTCTGAGTGCAACCAAATTGAAATTAAAAAATGCTTACCCTTAGTTTTAAAATTATCTTAGGTATGAATTTATGAGAATATTGTAATTTTTTATTAGGTTTTTAGTATTCTTTGTGGTGACTGCTTCTCTCATATTTTGTATTAAAACATTAAAAGAATTCCAATGTACACAGACATTGATGAGAGAATTTTAGAGAAGAGTTTAGAATATTTTTAATTCATTTCCATTTAATTATATAATTCTTGTTCGTTAATATATGTAACCTAATTTTAATATATTATTTGTAAGTTCTTTTGGTACATCATAAGTTAGCATTGAAAGATTATAAAAAAGAGGACACCATCTGATTGATCAAACATCAGGGGTTCTTGTAGAGAGTTATGTCGGAGACTGACCACATCTTCATGGTATAGTAAAGCCAGAGTCGGAGGGGCTTGGTCCATTTCACTAACTCTGGAGATGATGATGTGGATGTCGAGAAGAATGGCCATGAAGCCTTATATTTACAAGTGTTAAAATAATCGTATATTATGTTTTTATTTGATTAGCTTAGTTAATGCATTCATAAACGATATTGACTATGATTATTTTTTCTTATAGTTTGAACATGGTGCAACTGCAAATCATAATGTTGCATAGCAGATTGAGTAATTGTAAGAACAAATGCTATAAAGAATTGATTGTACTGAAGCCATATTGATGAAAAGAAGGACTGGGATTGAGAGCAACTATTTAGGAAGGTTGATTAGGTCCCTATTGATCTTATGCATCAAATACAACAGATGATGCAATATTTTTAGCGGTCGTGCTCCTTCCAACTTAACGAAAGTCAAAATATTGTAAGAAATTGAATTTAGGTTATATAGCACTTATCCAAATTTATCATTTATTTTAGTTTAGGAAGAATAATTGAATTTATGTTATATAGCACTTATCCAAATTTATCATTTATTTTAGTTTAGGAAGAATGTAGTGGATGACTTTTAGACCCCAGTTGCTGAGAATGACATGCAGTCGATCGACAGTCTACCAATCATTTAGATCTCATCCAATCTATTTAAAAGTGTAAGTATGTATAGGTAATTATATAAGGATACATGGATTAAACACACTCTCATACATCAATCCCATACCACGACAGATAAAAAAAAAAAAGATTGAGCTTAAGGTATAACTTCAAGAGGTGAACATGAATTTACTGCAGTTGATAGACTTGACCATACAATTTGAGTTTGAGGCTTAAGTTTGTAGTAATGAGAGTATGATAAGCTTATTTGGCCTTGATACTAGCCCGATATGATTTTGGGGGATATTAGAGAAATAATTAGATTAATTAAATATACACTAAATTTTATTTGTATTGAAATGAATTAATTTTTAACTTTATTTATTAGGTTTTGCAGCACATCAATAAATATATAAAATTAGTTCACCAAAGACAATACAAGTCTATGATGCATTGCCACATTCATTTACTAAGTATAAATTCGTACTCTTTTTTTATAAGGTTTTTTTTTTAAATTTCTTCAATTTTTTTAAATTAATTTTCTCGTATACATTTTTATTTCATCATTAGCAAGAATTCTTCAACATAAATCTCAGCCCAGGCCAAAAAAGTCTTCTATAGTAGAAAAGAAAATTATATATATCAACCATAAGACTTAAAATTCCCACTAAGCTATTAGCAAGAATTCGAATAATATGTATATCATTAATACTTGAACTAGGTTGTAAAAGATATTAGAAAAAAATTATTCCAAAAGCAATTCTTTATGCCCGCCTCACCAAATAAACTTCCGAGACTGGTAGCTTGTAATCTGCCATTTCTTTTTTCTTCCATGGTTGTTGGTGGCAAGATTTTTTGATTGAATTACGAAAGCAAATTAAATGCAGGTCACGGAGAAGACGAAGACAAAACAAACCAGCATTCAATATTTCGCTTGGGACCCTCTTGGAAATAACTCGGAAAAAAGTGGCAATAATTGCCCGAATGAAGACAGAATGTTGTTGACCACACCACTCAGAGTCGTCTTAGTTTTTCTTTTTCTTCTTCAATTTTATTTTTAAACAAAAGGGTCCTGTTCTGTTGAGTTTGGTAAACTTGTATGTATGCTAATCGCTACTATAGATTAAACAAAATGACTTAACTATCTTAATAATTTTGGTTAAGTTTTTTATATGTTTTTATAAAGACTGGAAAATCATTTTTTTTAATATTAAATTCTTTACCTACTAAATAATCTATTAAACTCAAAATACATGAAACTTTGGATGGCATTTTCATGGTAGCAATTGTATGAAGTTGGATGTCATTTCCTTCAAGTTTTTTTTAATGAGGCTGTAAGTGGTGGGTGGTTGTCATGATGTTGAAGGTTTATGTACAATATTTACTTGTATTAACTTATTAATGTTCACTTCTCAGTTATGTGATAACTGATTTCATATTATTAGTTATTATCATTATCGTGTCTTTGATACTTCACCTACAATGCAAACACATAGACATGCACATATATAAGAACAATAAATTCTTTTGAATTGGCAATTATCTCTCGAATTCGTTCAAAATATCATATTTCTTAGATAAAATTTGTCTTAACAGTAATGCAATCATATTAGATGTTTTTTTTATTTAAATTTCTGTCTTTCGGCTGAATTATGTGCACACTAATTAAATATTGGACGATCAATTAAAATAAACTTATCAATTTATCTTAAAATAAATTATGCCAAAATTTATAGCATAACATATATATAATGGTAAATTTATTATGATTTCATACTAATCTCTAAGCTAATTTAACCAACAAAAAAATTAATAATCAAATTATTTGTATAATTAAATGTCATGTAATTATTGATATGTAAAATTGGTAGACTATGACTAATAACCCTTATTTTGGTCAAACAAAAGTCGGTGCTCCATCTAATCTTGTTCCGAGAAACTACACGGCGGCCATGATGGGCTACATTTTTCACCGTGCATATATAAAAGCTTTAGCTCTGATTTTCAACCATCAAAAATCCGAAAGAACCAACCACAAATGGAAAGATACTTGAATGTGGGCAGGAATGATCGTGGTAGGGCAATCATGGCAGAAGCAGACACGCAGAGTTGGCTAAGAGAAATGCAAAGAAAAATCAACAAGATTCCAACGTTGTTGAGTGAAACAGCCGGCGACAGCTCTTGTTGCATATTCAGAGTCCCTCAAAGCCTTGTCGAGATCAACGAAAAGGCTTACAAGCCCCGCACAGTCTCTATTGGCCCTTACCACCATGGCCAAGAACATCTCAAGATGATTGAAGAGCACAAATGGCGGTTTTTTCGCTCATTTCTTGAGCGGAAACAAGACCCCAATGGTACCCTCAGTCTCTGCTTCCAAGCTGTAGCTTCTTTGGAGGTGACCATAAGAGATTGTTATTCAGAGATCAATGAGTTCAGCAGTCATCAATTTGTTGAGATGATGGTGCTTGATGGGTGTTTTATTATCGAGCTTGTTTGCAAATTTACAGGGTTGGTTGATAAAGATCCAAATGATCCCATCTTTAAGATGGCTTGGATCATTCCTTTTCTTATGCGTGATCTTCTCAAGCTCGAAAACCAAATCCCCTTCTTTGTTCTCGAATCTTTGTTTGATATATTAGTGCCAAATTCTAGATATTCCTTAGCCTGTCTGGCTTTAAAATTTTTCAGCTACATGCTGGAAAGACCCCCTTTGGTTTTAGAGAAAGCCAGCAGTTTCAATGGGAAACATTTACTTGATTTAGTTCGCCTGAGTTTTCGCCCTTCGGATCGTAAAGAAAGGCCAAGAGATGAGAAAAGAGAAACATTCCTTCGGTTCATCCAGCCGGCCGAGAAGCTTCATCGAGCCGGAATTAAGTTCAAGACCAGGAATAACAAAGACAACTTCTTGGATATCAAATTCAGCAACGGAATTCTCAGAATCCCACCTTTACCATTGGATGATTTCATTAGCTCTTTCTTCCTCAACTGTGTCGCTTTTGAACAATGTTATGGTCACTGCCTCAAATACATCACTGATTATGCTACTTTCATGGGTTGTCTCATTCACACTCCGAGTGATGCCGGGTTTCTTTGCGACCACAAAATTATCGAAAATTGTTTTGGCACTGATGAGGAAGTTGCTTGTTTCTTTACAAACGTAGGAAAGGATGTGCCCTTCGACATAAGGAGGAGCTATTTGTCGGAGTTGATTGAAGATGTGAACGAATATTATTGGAACGATTGGCACGTCATATGGGCGACCTTAAGGCACAAGTATTTTGGCTCTCCATGGTCGGTCGTGTCAGTCTGCGCAGCCGTCTTGCTCCTGATACTCACTGCGATTCAGGCCATCTTTGCTGTGATTGCATATATTAATCCTTGATTGAGCAGTGAGCCTTGCTAGCTAGTATATATACATGTTCAAGACTTGAGTGGTTAGTTTGCTTATATTATACTGCTGCATAATTACTAGAGCTTGTTTGAAATGTGTTCAGTGTGTGGAAAGAATAGTTTGATAATGCTTACTATGTGCTGTAAGTGCAAAATAGGTGGCTGTGAGATCCGGGCGAGCGAGTAGTTTATGTACATGCATGATGTCTTGTTATTTTTATATGCCTTATGATAAATTAGTTTAATTTAAATTACATGAGAATGTTAACTAGGTTTATGAAAATGAACTTGATCATTCTGAGGCTCTAATTGGATGCAAACATGTATGTAAAAACAAAATTGTGGTTGTCTGAACATGCATGGAAATGAAAAACCAGTTTGCTTACACAGAAACTCTATGCTATCATGAGTTTTCGGCCACGAAAACACTGAAATTACAACCAGAGAAAAGAAGAAAGCATCAAAATTTGACATACTGTCATACTAATAATCACATTTATGCAATAACAGTTTTGCCAATATATCATATAACAAACCAATGGCCGATATTCATATAAGCGAGTCAACGTCATGTTTACGTACGGCCTTTCTGAAAAAGAGAGTTGGTGTTCATATCCATGTTTATTTGATCTCCATAATGAAGAATTGCATTCAACTTGAAAACCTTATTTGTTTAAGTGGTCATCTTATGTGC
Organism: Ailanthus altissimus; assembly: GCA_946807835.1. Classification (NCBI taxonomy): domain Eukaryota; kingdom Viridiplantae; phylum Streptophyta; class Magnoliopsida; order Sapindales; family Simaroubaceae; genus Ailanthus; species Ailanthus altissimus. Next base: position 24,135,867 of record OX327698.1, on the reverse strand, counting down.
TCACTAACAGCGATGGCAACCTTTCAAGAGGGAGCTATAATGAGAAATACTTAATGTATATGCCAAGTGGAGTTGTTGGTAGATACGTTATGAGCATCACTACATTTTTATTTTTATTTTTTGTTTAATGCTTAGCATATTAAATTTGCATAGTTGCAAAATAACAAGGGAAGATATGATCTCTTCAAAATGGTTATTATGAAATTCTCTTAAAATTATACATCCGAACACTATTTATATTTTTTCTAGCTAGCTTCATTAATTAAACATTAAGTTACATCCATTAATTTGTTTAACATGTTTTTAACATTTTTAACCTACTGTCTTTACTGCATTTTCAGTTTTTTTTTCTCTCAAAATTAGGGTTAAGTATTGAATCGATCTATTATACGCACATTGAAACTTATTAGAAATGACTTATTTTACAAAATCAACCAATATCTATAGTTTAATTAATTGTTTAAATTTTGTTTCAAGTTTAGTGAAAATAAACTAAAGTGATCGATTCTTAAATATAATAGGCGAAGTGAAACGGAACCAATTTGTTCAATTTGATTCAAAAATGTCCACCGCACTGAAAACCATGTTACATCATAGACCCAGTACAGTGTTGTCACAATACTTAATTTATGTTCTTTTGGTAAATCGACTTTGTTCTTTTGGTCAATTGGCCCAAATGGAAAGTGATAGGTCAGTTAGAGCTATATTGAAATTTTTTTTTTTTTAGGATGAGAATTAAACTACAAATTATTTTTTGAATAATATTTTCTCTACCTTGTACATTCAATTCAAAGGAATTTAAATACGCTGCAAATCATAACTACTCCTATATTTACGTAATTTAAAATAACTTCTATTTACATGCAATTGAAATAACTCCCACATCTCTAATTCTTTTGCTGCCCACGTTCCCTCCTTAAGCACGTTGCTTCATGTTCACTTTTCATGCATTACGTCTCCTGCTCATGCACAAATCCTTCATGCATCACGTCTCCTTCTCATGCACAAATTCATCATGCATGTTTATTTCCTCACCATGCACAAACTCTAATTCTTTGCATGCCTCTTCCATTCTCATCATACAGTCCCTTTTGTAATTTCCAAACCATGCACCAATCTTTGATCTATCAATATCCCATTCGTTGACAAGACCCTTGTCTCCAAGGTTCACATTTAAGGAAGGACCTGTAGTTCATAAGTATTTTTTCAAGTGACATCTTTTTTAAAGAGTCGTCTCCATTTAATCAACTTTTTTTTTGACAAATCAATGATGAGAATGTATCTTTAAGTTGTAAGCTCGTTGCAAATATTGCCACTATTGGTTGGTTTCACCCTCAAAATAGAATGATTCCAATGACACTTTCTGCTCATCCCCCGTTCTTTGATATTTAAAAAATTGGTCCATACAATTGAACAGTTAGATCATTATCAGAATATTTAGAAAATTCTAATTTGATGACTTGGGAAGAAAACGTTTGTCAACTTCCTTCCATCTCCTCTCTACTCTCTTCCTCTTTGTTGGCTTGGTCATAGCAATCATCTTCCAGGCTTGGTTTGATCTTGTTTGCAAGCAACAATTCGAACAATTTGTTGACAGTGGCTTTCATGTGGTTTATGCTCTCTTGGATTGCTCCTAACTATACCTCCAAATTTTCAATTCTTTTCTTATCAGTAGACATTGTAACTGTGCTCCGATACTAATTGATAGGTCTCAGTCAAAGTTATATTAAAAATAAAATTTTTTTAAGATAAAAATTGAACCACAAGTTATTTTTTAAATAATATTTTCTCTACCTTGTACATTCAATTCAAAGGAATTTAAATATACTGCAAATCATAATTGTTCTTATATTTATGTAATTGAAATAACTCCCACCTCTTCAACTGTTGAAGCGGAAGCACACAAACAAGTAAAAATTCACCCAAACAATATAATAATACAGAACAAGTTACTAAGAAATAAATAAAGAAAGGGGTAGAAGAAGAACACACAAAGAATTACGTGGTTCGGCAACTTGCCTACGTCCACGGCGGATCAAGATCACACTCTTCTCTTATTATGAATCACAAGACATTCACAAAGTATGCCTTTTATAAGAAAGATCACAAAAAAAAACTCTCTCTCTCACTCTAGGGATTTTCTCTCACAAAGAACCACTAAGATCTCTTGTTTATCACAAAGATTGTCAAGATATTTTTAGTTGATCACAAAGATATGTTTACAAGCCAATTGATAGCCTTTATATAGGCTTTGGGACGACCTAGGTTTATCTTATACGTGTGGGAGTCGTATTAGGGAGTCTTGGAGCAAGTAGGAGATGAAATAAGGAAGTTTCCTTATTTCGGGATACTGTTCCCGTCTCCAGCGCTGCGGCACTGGGATCTCATCGCTGCGACGCTAGCGCGCTTGTGCTGAGCGTTGTGGTGCTGGCCTCTTGGCGCTGCGGCGCTCAGGTTCTGTTCTGGGCGCCGCGGTGCCCACGCTGGTCGCCGCGGCGCTGGCGCCTGGTGCGCCCTTCTTCGTTTTTTGCCTCCTTTCGCGTCCGTCTTTGATCTGTGCGCACCCTACGCACTTGGCTTGATCCCTAAATCATATTCCGATGATTTTTAATCAATATTCTTACAAATTCCCTCCTTGATTCAAAATCATCCACAAAGTAACTCGATCTCTCATTTCTGCATCTTCGGTCACCCTCACAAAGTAGTGACTCCGGTTAAGTCCTTGCATAGGACAAACTTAACTGAGGGTAATGGCTTAGTCAACATATCAGCAGGGTTTTTAGATGACGCTATTTTTGTTAGACTAACTTCACCACTTTGGACAATCTCACGAATGTAATGGAGCCTCACATCAATATGTTTCGACCTCTCATGGAACACTTGATGCTTGCTTAGATGTACGGTACTCTGGCTATCACAATACACACTGGTGTTTACATCTTCACTAGCCAATACCTCTGCGCATATGCCTTTTAACCACACGGTCTCCTTGATAGCTTCACCAACAGCTATGTACTCTGCCTCTGTGGTAGATAGTGCAACCACGTGTTGTAGAACTGATCTCCAACACACACTACACCCAAACACTGTGAATACGTAGCCCGTCAACGATATTCTCTTGTCAAGATCACCTGCATAATCTGAGTCTACGTACCCTCTTACCATTTCATTGCTGTCCTCATCCCTCTTATACATTAACCCGTGATTCGACGTTCCCTTGAGATATCTCAAAATCTACTTTATTGCAAATCAGTGATCTTTTCCCGGATTCACCATGTATCTACTCACCACACTTACAGCCTGTGCTATGTATGATCTTATGCAAACCATTGCATACATGATGCTCCCCACAGCGCTTGCATACGGTACTTTGCTCATCTGCAGTTTCTCTTCTTCTGATGTCGGCGACTGTGCTGCTGAAAATCTGAAATGCATGGCCAAAGGAGTAGAGATAGCCTTCGCATTTGACATACCAAACTTCTCCAAATTTTTGACTATATATCGCTATTGGGACAAGAAGATAACATCTCTTCTTTCCCTCACAATATCCATACCCAAAATTCTCTTCGCTGCTCCCAAATCCTTCATTTCAAACTCGCCACTTAACTGCTTCTTGAGCTTTTGTATTTCTTCCATGTTCTTGCACGCGATCAACATATCATCGATGTATAGAAGCAAATACATCGTCCCACAACTTATGTTCTTGAAGTACACGCATTCGTCATACTTGCTCCTATTAAAACCACAAGCCATCATAAACTCATCAAATCTCCTATACCACTGTCTAGGTGATTGCTTTAACCCGTATAATGACTTCTTTAGCAAACAAGCATGATCTTCTTTTCTGGGCTCCTCGAACCCTTGTGGCTGTGCTATGTATATCATTTTTTCAAGCTCTCCATGTAGAAAAGCTATCTTTACATCCATCTGCTCTAGATGTAAATCAAGGTTTGCATACATGGCTAACAAAATCCTAATAGATGTGTGCTTGACAACTGGAGAGAATATCTCATGAAAATCGACTCCCTCTTTCTGAGTAAAACCTTGAGCTACTAACCTAGCCTTGAATCTTGTAGACTCAATCCTCGGTATCCCCTCCTTCACCTTATATACCCACTTGTACCCGACTAATTTCTTTTGAGGTCTCTCCACCAACTTCCAGGTATTGTTCTTCCTAAGAGAACAAATTTCTTCTTCCATGGCCTGCTGCCATTCTTTCTTGTTTTCACTATTCATAGCCTTACTATATATCCTAGGCTCATCATATTCAAGAGTGTAAGCAGAATTAAAATCATGAGCAACTAAGTCTGCTTGTGCATACCTGATTGGTGGGTTAATCATTCTCCTTAGCCTATCTTTAGCAAGCTGGTACTCTTTAAGTTCTAACTCAGGAGTTCTAGTCTTTTTTTGGGTAGACTTGGAGGAACTCGTCGGTGTTCTTGGTTCATCTTCAAAGATCTCCTTGTTGAAGTGTTGATCTGGGGGCATACTAGATCCATGTTCAGGCTTTACTTCAACTTCTATTGACTTGGGTGCTGAGTCTTCCTTAGACACAGGTTCTTCTTTCTCATCTTTTTGGTAGGTTTTCAGCATCGCTATCTCATCGAACGTCACATCACAGCTTATGATACTTCTTGGTGGTGTTAAGTCTTTACACCACACCTTGTATCTTTTCACTCTTTCGAGATATCCTATGAATACCCCTTTGATAGCTCTAGGTTCTAACTTCCCCTCTTTAACATGTATAAAGGTAGGGCAACCAAATATTCTGAGGTAGTCATACGTTGGAGGATTGCCAGACCATTTCTCTTCTGGCGTCTTGAAGTCAATTGCTGAGGAGGGACTTCTATTAATCAAGTAAGCTGCAATCACTACAGCTTCTCCCTAGAATGTCTTGGACATCTTTGCATTGGTAAGCATGCATCTAACCCTTTCAAGTAGGGTCCTGTTCATCCTCTCAGCTACCTCATTCTGCTGCGGTGTTAATCTTACTGTTCTATGCCTTGCAATCCCATGCTTGGCACAAAACCCATCAAACTCTCTGTTGCAAAACTCTAGGCCGTTGTCAGTTCTCAACCTCTTCACTCTTTTGTCAGTCTGATTCTCAACAAGAGCCTTCCAAGTCTTGAACACATAAATTACTTAATCCTTGCTCTTCAACATATAGACCCACAGCTTCCTTGAATAGTCATCAATCAAGCTGAGAAAATACTTGGCACCACCACGAGTAGCTGTCTGAGCTGGTCCCCAAAGATCCGAGTGTATATAGTCAAGAGTCCCCTTAGTGTTGTGCTCGCCGGTACTGAACCTTACTCTATGTGCTTTCCCTAGCACACAATGCTCACAAAACTCTAAGGGCTGGAACTTATCCTCTCCAAACGCCTTTTGACTATATAACTCCTTTAGGTTTCTCTCGCCTAGGTGTGCTAGTCTAAGATGCCACAACTTAGTTTGCATACTCTCATCATCTCTCGCCTAATGCTGAACCACTTACGACTTCACCCTTAAGCACATAAACACCTTTGCGCTTCTCTCCTCTCATCACCACTATGGAACCTTTTAAAACTCTTAAAATCCCTCCGTCAATCCTGGTGGAACACCCATTCTGGTCTAAAGTCCCAAGTGAGATCAAGTTTCTCTTCAAGTCAGAAACATACCTAACATCTGTTAACTCTCTCACTCGCCCATCATGCAGCCTAAGCTTAACACTACCAATTCTCATCATCTGACATGCAATGTCATTACCCATTAACACCTTACCACCACTAATGGGCTGAAAATTTATAAACCAAGACTTGTGCGGGCACATGTGAAAAGTACAACCAGAATCTAAAATACATTGTTCAGAGTTCATACTATCAGTAGCGACGAGTGTCTCTACACTGTCATAGCTATCATCATAGGCAAGCATAGCGTCTGCTTTCTTCTTATCCTGTGCTTTCTTCTCAGGACAATCCTTTATGAAGTGCCCCTCTTTCTTACAACAATAGCACTTTCTAGGAGTCCTAGACTTCAATCTTGAGCCTTTTTTTCTTCCTATCTCTATATGAGGGCCTTCTTCTTACAAATAAACTTTCTGCATTACCATCGGTCTGCTTTCCTAATAACTTTGAGTTTAATGATGATTTCACATCACTCATCGTTAAACTCTCTCTGTTGTAGAGCAGCGTATCAACAAAACTCTCATAGCTCTTGGGGAGTAAACTCAACAGGATAATTGCTCTATCTTCATCTTTTATCTTGATGTTGATAGACTCAAGATCAAGGATGATCTTATTGAAGGTGTCTATATGATCTTTCATCGGCGTCCCCTCTAACATGGATAGCTGATACAGCTTCTTCGTTATATGTAATCTGTTGGCCAACGATTTCCTCATATAAAGAGAGTCAAGCTTCTTCCAAAGACCTATTGTCATCGTCTCACCTGCTACTCCCTTAATACTTCATCGCTTAATGACAGAACGATTGTGCTATGAGATCTTTCTTGAATGTCCCTTCTTTCTGCTTCTGCTCTAGATGACTCTGACATCTTCTCTTCATCACTAGATGGAGCTGCAGTCTCCTCTAATGTCGAACCAAGCCTTTGGCTCACCAATAACGCCCTAACCTTCATCTTCCACAGATTGAAGTCATTCATACCGTTAAATTTTTCTACCTCATACTTAGGTGTGGCCATGTCAACTTAGAACCAAAGCTCTGATACCAGTTTGTTGAAGCGGAAGCACACAAACAAGCAAAAATTCACCTAAGCAATATAATAATGTAGAACAAGTTACTAAGAAATAAATAGAGAAAGGGGTAGAAGAAGAACACACAAAGAATTACGTGGTTTGGCAACTTGCCTACGTCTACGGCGGATCAAGATCATACTCTTCTCTTATTATGAATCACAAGACATTCACAAAGTATGCCTTTTATAAGAAATATCACAAAAAAAACTATCTCTCTCACTCTAGGGATTTTCTCTCACAAAAAACCACTGAGATCTTTTGTTTATCACAAAGATTGTCAAGATAGTTTTAGTTGATCACAAAGATATGTTTACAAGCCAATTGATAGCCTTTATATAGGCTTTGGGATGACCTAGATTTACCCTATACGTGTGAGAGTCGTATTAGGGAGTCCTGGAGCAAGTGAGAGACGAAATAAGGAAGTTTCCTTATTTCAGGATACTGTTCCCGTCTCCAGCGCTGCAGCACTGAGATCTTATCGCTGCGGCACTGGCGCGTTTATGCTGAGCACTGCGGTGTTAGCCTCCTAGTGTCGCGGCGCTCAGGTTCTATTCTGGGCACCGCGGCGCCCACACTGGTCGCCACGACGCTGGCGCCTGGTGCGCCCTTCTTCGTTTTCGCCTCCTTTCGTGTCCGTCTTCGATCCGTGTACACCCTACGCACTTGGCTTGATCCCCAAATCATATTCCAATGATTTTTAATCAATATTCTTACACTAACCCTTTTGCGGCCCATGTTCCCTCCTTAAGCACGTTGCTTCATGTCCATTTTTTATGCACCACGTCTCCTTTACATGTCTCCTCCTCATGCACAAATCTTTCATGTGTCACATCTCCTTCTCATGCATAAATTCTTTATGCATCTTTATTTCCTCACCATGCACAAACTCTAAATTCTTTGCAAACCTCTTTTATTCTCACTATACAATCCATTTTGTAATTTTCAAATCATGCACCAATCTTTGATTTATCAGAAAGCTATATATGAAATCAAACCTTATCTAATAAATGTTAATTGAATCATCATACCTAGAATTAACGACGTGAAGTGGGTAAAATCAGAGTGCATAACCATAATAAGGTTCCTTTATTAGATGAGATTTTTTTTTTGTTTCTTTTAAGGGTATCTTTTACTTAGAAATTAAAGGAATACTCATACAAAAAACTTGTATAAATTAAATGAGTTTAATTTATTTGGAGAGGCATGTGCCTTTAAGTGCTAGAGAGTGGAGATGATTAAAGGTACATTATATATGGCATTCTAAATACTAGATCATTGTGATGATTGAGACCATAAACTTGTTGTCAAACAAGTGCAATTGAACACACGAACAAGCAACCCTTAAACTAAGAACAACTCAAAGAACAAAACACAAGAAACTTGATCTAAGAATTTAGCAAGAAATCAAAAAAGAACAAATTACATGGTTTGGCAGTGGTGCCTACATCCATGGTTGAAGCAGCCTCAGGCTTTGAATTTTATTACTTAATAATGGTGGGAATACGAGTGACATTACAAGCTTTACTTAGAAGTTTAAATCTCACAATTCTACTTAAAGATCACTTAAATACAATACTAAAAAGTTGTTGTATTAGTCAGCTTATATATAATCTAAACTATGTAACAAACCACAGTAATAAACTTAACAGTCTAAGGTCCACCCAATTGCCACATCAGTAACTTTTATAACTAAATTGTGAAATACTTCACGTTTTTGCAATATTTCTCCACCTATTTCATAATTCCAAGCCATTTCACATATCTGCTTCAACATTACCAGTTCATTATATGCTGGTAATTCTCACCAAGTCCAATGCTTGAACTTGGAAACTGACACACATTTAGTCAACATATCTACTGGGTTATTTTTAATGTTCACTTTAACCACACTAATGAAGCCTTTGTTGATCTCATTTCTAATGAAATAGAATCTGATATCTATGTGTTTAATTTTTTCATGATACATAGGGTTGTTGCATAAACAAAGTGCACTTTGACTATCACTTTGTAATGTAACACAGTCTTAATGTAATCTCAATTCTAATACTAAACCTTTCAACTAAATGGCCTTTTTTATTGCTTATGTTAAGGCCATATATTCAACCTCTATTGTGGAGAGAGCTATAACATGTTGAAGAGTTGATTTCTAGCTGACAAAGTCCTAAATAAAGTTTTAAAAAAATACCCAGCAGTTGACCTCTTTTTGTCTAAGTCCTCAACATAATCAGAATTTGCATAACTTATGAGTTCCACTGAGATATTATCAGGTTTCTTGAATATAAGTCCCATTTTAGTTGTGGCATTCAAATATCTTAATACCTATTTGATTGCCCTCCAATGTTCTACACCTGGTTTTGTTATATACCTGTTTACTAAACTCACTGAATATGCTAAATCTAGTATGGAGCAAATCATAGCATACATTAAGCTCCCCCACTACACTTACATAGGGAACTTTATCCATATGCACCTTTTCTTCTTCAATTTTAGGTGCCAACGCTTTTGACAGTTTAAATTAAATGTCCAGGGGAGTTAAAATTGATTTAGCATTACTCATACCATATTTCTATACTAATTTGCTGATATACGTAGATTGACTAAGAAACAAAGTTCCATTTGACATGCTCCTCAATAGTTGTATTCCAAACATCTATCTTGCCTCACCCAAGTCCTTCATTTTGAATTCAAAATTCAACAGCACCTTAAACTTGATTATTGCATTTCTATTATGGCAGACTATAAGCATATTATCTACATACAGTAGTAAGTAGATGTATCCACCACTTTGTAGGCTTTTAAAATACATACAAATATCATATTCACTTATCATATACTCATACTTTAACATAAAGTCATCAAACTTTATATACCATTGTCTAGGGGATTATTTTAAACCATAGAGGCTCTTCTGTAGCAAACACACATGATCTTCTTTCCTTGATTCCTCAAAACCCTTAGGTTGTTGCATCAGAATCTCTTCATCAAGATCACCATATAAGAATGTTTTTTTGACATCCATTTGATCAAGTTCATGATCAAATGATGTCACCACTGACAGCAATACTTTTATTGAGTTGTGCTCAATAACAAGTGGGTAAATCTCATTATAATCAACTTCTTCTTGTTGTATATACCCTTTAGCTACCCGTCTAGCTTTAAATTTGGCTACTTCTTCACCTTTTAAACCCATTTTCAATTTATAAACCCATTTGCAGCCAACAACTCTTATGTTTTCAGGTTTATGGATTAATTTCCAAGTCTAATTCTTCTTGAGTGAGGCTAACGGTTTATTTTATTAAGGATGCCAATTGGGCTGGGCAAGGAGAGGTAGGAAGGTATTTCCTTTATTCCACCTTATTATTTATTTTAAATTCTATTTATTATTTTATTCTTCAAAAAACTTAATGAGATGAGAAAAATATTCTTAATCCCCATCTTATTTCTCCATTTACTATTTATTAATATTAAATGTTAATTTATATTTATAAATTTTAATAATATAAAATTTTAATTTATATTATAATAAAAAAATCAAACTAACTAATTAGAATATAACAATATCTTTCAATAATATGAATAGTAATTAGTAAACAAATTTTCAAATAAAAAATAGAAAAAATATAAAAATCTAAATAATGTTCTAGTGCCAACATAATTAATTTTCATATTAATTACTTCATATTCTCATTAAAATTAATGATCGCTTAACAAAAAAATAAATGTCTTGTTGTTGTTTACAATTGTTCCCCCTTGGAAATCAAATCGACCATGAGTCCAGGCCCATTTATGATTTTAGCCTAAAACAAGAGGTCCAAACCACCCTAAAGGGCTAGCCTGAGTGAACCACTTCAGATTACCTAGGTTGATTAAGACTTCACTTGAACAATCCCGAGCGAAATAAGATTTGAAAACCTAAAGTATTGCGTGCCATTCGAGGTCATTTTTGCCACGTTACCTCGAACAACTTCAAATCCTGAGCAGTACGAAGTTGGACCTAGAACTACTATCTCTTTTAGTTTAAGAAATAATCTCAAGAATTAATGGGGCATATTAAATACACGTTATCATAAGGTAATTACCTACTATTTCCAATACATACAGCTCTTAAGAAAAGTGGTCTTAATTGTAGGTTCCAATTATTTCGAACACACTAATAATCTAGAAACAAATGACTTGATCCTTCGCCCCAGAATCTCGGGATTTACTTAAAAGAAACTCAATTATAAAAAAGAGGCTAAAGTAATAATAATGAGTAATGTCACTTTTCTAAACTAAAACACCTTTAGCAATCTCTCATCTCTCATACACTGACTTAAGCATCGGAGGGTCGTTACCGAAACCATCACCTGAGGATCATAACAAGCCTCCCCTTATTTGTGTAGAAAGAAACCTGAGCAGCCAACGTAAGAAACTGCTCAACACAGCCTAATTAGCAAGGCCCATCATCTTTACCTCAAACAAACAAATTCAAAACTCATTGGCTTAGAGAACTAGTTTTTCTGGTCAACAACAATAAAGAAAAAAGAGAGTAAATTTTAGAATTTTTATTAATATAAATATATTATCAAAATATGCCATAATTAAATATAAATTATAAAATAAAAAATTGATAAATTATTTAATATATAAATATGTATTAAGAACTTACATTTAATATATTCATAGAAAACGAAAAAGGGCGATTTAATCTCATTTTCATCCTATTAATAATTCGAAGAATAATATTTTTTTCATACCTCAAAAACTCTATCTTATTTTCTCAAACATTACCTCAAAATGGAGTGCCACTTTGTAGATCTCCATCCAAGTGAGACATTTTACTATCCCTACAAAGTTATAGAGATACGTGCTTCATCCAATGCCATAAAAAATGTTGTTTGTTTCTTAAAAGAGTTGAAATAGAATATGTTGCGGTATCAAGTCATGTTTTTTAGTTTGACACCCCTATGGCATCAACTAAGTTACAGTCTTAATACATTTTTTTGACTCTATACACAGCCGAAGACATAACTCACACGATAATTAAGAACACATAAGATTAACACACCAATAAAGATAAATAAAATAAACTAATCAACAAGACACAAGATATATGTAGTTCGGCCTATAAATGCCTACGTCTACAGAGGATCCCTGATCCAGCTTCTTTTATTGATATAGATCACTAAGTATCTTCTTCCATCATTAATGATCCCACAATATCCATAGTATCTCTTATAGATTATCATAGTATCTTCTATAGAGATTCCTAAGTATCTACCCTTGATCACCACGAATTCTCGAGGACTTTTTCGTATCTCCTTATAAGTGATTTCTACAAGAAATACAAGAATAGACCAAGCATCTAACCAAAAGAATCTATGATTTTTATTTGTTCACTAAAAAACGAAAAAAAAAATTCTCCAAAGGTTACACCCTAGTACACCACGCACTTAGTACTTATGTAACTCCTTTATGCCTTCTTATGGTCTATATCTTAAAACTTTAGATACTTATCTTTCTTCCTATATTAATAAGGTTATATAGTGAATAAAACACCCATATAAATTCTAAACCTAGTTGAAATAAGAGTCCTTACTTGTAGGAATCCTAATTCCATTTAAAGAAGTAAATTGAATCAAAACAGAAAATACCAAAGTTGCCGCATGAACAGTATTCCGCGTGAACAATATTCATCATGAACAGTGTCGTCGCATGAACAATACCCCTTCTTTTGACTTGCTATTTTGCTCCTCCCTTGCACACTCAATGCGTACTTGACTTCATAATAACTCTCATCTCGGTATTCATCTTAATTATTACCCATAAAAAATTGTTGAATCACCAATTTCCAACAGAATATTATAAAGGTTGATCATGTAATTAATATAGCAAGAAATTTGAAGAATTGTTAGTGAGAATGATGTAGAAGGTGTTGGAATTTGTGCTTACGTGCCATCCCTTTTTGTGTATAAATATTTGTTTTATGTTTATACAATGATGATTTCAATATATCACTAATTATATTATATACAAATATGGTAAGATACTTGTAACATTTTAAACATTGTATGATCTGAAAGAGTTCAGATCTGATCTAAAGGAGTTTAGATCAGAACTAAGAGTTAGTAAAATCTAAATAGTTAGAGCCTTGTCTGAAATGGGATAAAGAACTAAGAATATATTAGTAATGACATAGTTGCAATAAGTTGCAAATGGTGCTAGAAAATGTTGTTATGCAAATATGTTCTTAAATTTAATGTTTCTGATCTATCTTCACTAATGCAAGTCTGTTAGTGGAGACCTTAATATATATAGATCAGTATATGTCTATATCTGGATAGTGCAGATGGTTAGTCTTAGCAGACCATGAGTTTAGTGGAAACTCGTATAGAGATACAAGTATTCAGTAAGGACTGAATATTGAACAGACTCACAAAGATCTCTAATAGACATCCCATAAAGCCGTCAATGGAGGATCTTTCGAGTTGAGTAGTATTCGTGGTCCTTAGACCAGAGTGCCACGGTGGACTTGTGAGTGATCCATCATACTTTGGTTCCACACATGTCAGATACCTTTCATGGTCTGACTGCTGGGTGTCACTGGGTATGGTCCGATGCTCATGGAGTTCGGTGTGTACAGATATGGGATCCATCAGCTCAATTGGGTGAGTAAAATATCCTACAACTCCAATATTGTATTTCAGAAAGTCTTATGGCCATAAGCAGACATATTCGAGAATTAATTTTATCCTCGGGATCATAAAAATGTTTACGGATATTATTTATTGAAATACAAATCTAGAGATAAGTTTATGGTTGAGCAAATGGAGACTTGACGGTGTTGATCTATATCTTCGCTCTTCAAGGATATTTATGATGGAAGGATTATACGAATATGTTATAACCTCAACTTGTATGGTCTAATGCGCCGTTTTGTAATATCTGTAACATGTGTGTGGGATATTGTTCACAGACGTATGAAATAGTTTCATATGAAAAATTGGGCATGGACTTAAAGAGTCTCACAATATGAAGTGTACTCGTTGTGCACTGGGGCAACAAATTGGATTGAACTATTAATCCAACAATTTCCAGCAAAATGAAAAAAAAATAAAATGTTTCAAGGTTCCTTTTATTATTCACTTGTCAACAATTGAATGTAAAATACATTATTGGTTTACAAGAGTTGTTAACCAATAAGAAATTGACAAGTGACATAATCTTACTCCATAAATAATTTACCATGTATTTACCTATTTACCTTACTTGGTAAATACATATATGGTAAATGTAAATATTCAAAATAGTTTTGAATTATTAATATTTTATATATTAATCAAATTATTATTATTAATTGGAATAAGTGGCAAACACCATTTACTAATGGAGAATGCACTTGTTATTAATAATAAGGAATGTTGGCTACTTAGAAATTCTTAAATGATGCATTAAGGAAGTGGTGAAACTACTTAGCATTGTTTAAATGCCATTTACTCTTTAGAAATTGATTCAAATGGTTGAATCAATTTGTTGAGTGAAAAATATGATTGATTAATGTTTGAAATGGAAAACATGGATAAGTGGTGATGGAGCACTAAGAGAAGTAATCATTCTTTGCACTTAATTAAGAATTGAAAGAGTTCAATTTGTGTAATTGAAGTGAAAAATTTGTTCTAGGAGAAAGAAGAGAGAATTGAGAGCATTTCCTAAGTGTTTTTCTCAAAGTGTTGAGAAAAAATACAAAGGATTACCAAGGTTCAATATAAAGAGTTGTAAAGAACTAAAGAAAAGACTTAATTATTCTTATCTCTTAGTAGTAATCATTCATAAGGACAAATTGTTTTAAGTGTTAAAATAATAATTTGCTAGAAATTCAAGGTTGTCATTCTAGTTTCACAATCCCACCGGATTTAGTTGTGAACTAGAATTATGCAAGGGAATACTTCAAGGTGAGCTCAACAAATTGAAGCTTGAAGTTCTTGAAGAATTGTAAAGCTACCTTCATAACTGAGTAGGTTATTTATTTATAATTCATTTTATATCATGCATGAAAATATATATGAGATATATATGTGCTTGAATGATCATACATGTGATTACATGCTTGAGTTTGTTACATATTGTATAACATGTATGAATACTTCCGTTGCGTATTTAATTTTCTTTTGAAATTATATGCATCTATACACATCACACACCATATCACAACAAGTGGTATCAGAGCATGCTGATATGGTGTTTGATGTTTGATGTTGAGATGTTGTTGTAGTTAACATGTTGATGTTATATTGATGAACAACATGATGATGTTTGATTTCAAGCATGTTGATGTTTAGAATTGAACATGTTGATATTTTATGAATTCTTGAACATGTTGATGTTTATAATTGTTTATATGATATTTGATCATATTTTAAACCGGATGATTTGGGTGCCAAAACAGAAGAAAATTGATTTTCATGCACGAGGCATAGTAATAATGTCTAGCGCTGCGGCGCCCGCCTAATTTTGGCTAGCGCCGCGGTGGCAAGCTGGGAGCGTTACGGCACCCACATACTGGAAACCAGCACCGAGGCCCTGGGATATGGGCGCTGTAGCACCAACTAATTTTTTGGCTAGGGTCGTGGCGACAGGTTGTGAGTGCTACGGTGCCCACATACTGGAAACCAGCACTGAGGCGTTGTTTTTTGGGTGCTGCGGCGCCAGCTCGTATTATGGCCAGCGCCGCAGTGCCAGCCTACATTTTGGCCAGCGCCGCGGCGCCCAGACTCTTTTTTACGAACGCTGCAACGCCCGTTTTCAGCCCAGTAGCGTTCGTCACTGTTACATAATATTTTATTATTTGTTCATTTATCATGTTTTGACTTGTTTTATTGTTGTAATGTACTTCAATAATTGTCATAACATGATGTGATCATTCAAATACACTGATAATCACAATGGGAGCCCTATTGGTGGGGGTTAGTTGTGATTGCGTATTTCTTTTATGTATAAATGATCTATATTATTCATTTGGATGAAATGAGTATGTAATAAAATCTCTCTTAATCAGATTGTAATATTTTCATTATGAGATAATATTAAATATGATCCGTCTTATAAATACGGTATTAGACAAGTTACTTCGATTTTTTCCAAGATCACTAAAGTGTGAGAGATTGATCGGTGTGACATGGGCTTTGTCGTTTAAACATTAGATGTGATAAATATATGTTAAAATATTACCCTAGATCGCTAAAGTGTGCGGTTAATAACAATAACATATATTTAATGATTGATAAGTAAATCTGGAATACACTTATCCTAGATCGCTAAAGTGTGCGGATAAGGTGTATTTAGGATCAAGTGTTAAGAGTTGCATGAGATGCAATTGATAAGAGTTGTCTACCTTTTGGGTTTACTAAGGCCTAGATCGCTTTAGTGTGCGGTTGAAGTAAATGTCAAAGGGATCTACTTCTCGCTATATAATTTAATGATTCTTGAACTATCGTTTTCCCGTTTGAAAGATTAAAGAGATTACGTAAAATAGTGGGAGGACATTTTTAGATTAAAAATTGTATAACTGTTATACCCATGATCTAAAACGTTATATATTAGTGATTGAAATATTTCGCTAACATCTTTTTCTTTTGTCTTGTGAAGATCAAATGGCTTCAAACAACACTCTAGCTGGCATCCTTGATGCGCACCAACTAAAAGGTGCAGAAAATTATGCTGATTGACTTATGAATCTCAGAATAGTTCTGAATTATGATAAACTTGGATATGTAATTGATCAGCGCATGCCACAGGCTGTTTCTGATGATGCTTCTCCAGAAGAAAAGGAGACATATCGGAAATGGTTGGATGACGATTTGAAAGTCAAATCGTACATTCTCGGGTCTATGTCTACGGAGCTCCAAAGGGAGCATGTCCATATGAACAGTGCTGGGAGTATCATACTCCACCTAAAAGAGTTATTTGGTGACCGACCTCAATTTGAAATATATAAGGTTGCTAAATCGCTCTTTCATGCAAGACTACCTGAGGGCAGTTCAGTAAGTCCTCATGTCCTCAAAATGATTTCATATATTGAGAGGTTAGAGACCATGGATCTTTTACTGAGTAATGGATTGGAGAATAGCTTGATTCTCCAATCACTTCCAGGGTCATTTGTACCGTTCATAATGAACTACAATATGCAAGGATTGACTCCTACTTATGTTGAACTGTATAACATGCTAATAACTGCTCAGGAGGACATGAACAAATGAGGCACGGTCCTCTATGTTCAGGGTGCTTCATCATCTACCTAAAGGACTTCTAGGAAGTCCAAATGAAAGAATAAACGGAAAGTAATGTATGCACCTAGAATATGTCCTCGAAAGCAATACATATCCAAGTACCCACGAAAGAATAAAGCGAGTGGAAAATGTTTCCATTGTAGTGAGGATGGGCATTGGAAGCGTAACTGTCCAAAATACCTTGCTATGATTAAGAAGACACCATCAGGTATACACTTGTCTTTTATTGATATTTCCTTAGCGTTTGATGCTAGCATTGGTTGGGTATTAGATACCGTTTGTTCTTTTCACATCTGCAATGTGTTGCAGGGTCTGAAGGAAGTTAGAAAGTTATAGCCAGAAGAAGTATAGCTTCGTGTTGGAAATAGAGATTTCCTACAGGTCGAGGTTATTGGATGTTTTAATTTACTACTTCCATGTAATAAAATTGTTGTATTGAATAATTGTTATTATGTGCCAAACATTATCCGGCAAATTATTTCAATTCCTGTATTGGACAATGAAGGATATCATATGTATGTTAGGAATCATTTCTTATGTTTGTATGATTTGGATAATGTTTTGTTAGCTGAGTGTCAGTTGATAAATGAGCATTACATATTAGATACAACAGGAAATGTCATGAATGTACAAGTGAATGCTAATTGTAATGCGGGAACTCTAAATGATACAAAATTGTGGCATATGAGATTAGGTCATATAGGGGTAAGACGTCTATCCCGTCTGGTTAAGGATGGTCGGATACTTGATCTGACCATAGAATCATATCCAGTTTGTGAATCTTGTATTAAAGGGAAAATGACCAAGGCTCCATTTATTGGTGTTGGACACCGTGCCACTGATTTATTGGAACTAATACATAGTGATGTATGTGGTCCAATGAATCACACTGCGATGGGTGGTTTTCGATACTTTGTTATCTTTATCGATGATCTGTCATGATATGGATATGTGTTTTTTATTAAACACAAGTCAGAAACCTTTGAAAAGTTCAAAGAGTTTCAAAATGAAGTAGAGAAACAAACCAGAATGTATATCAAATGCCTTAGATCAGATCGAGGGGGTGAATACATGAACAATAAAATTTTGGATTATTTAAAGGAGAATGGGATTCTCACTCAGTATAGTCCTCCAGGTACACCACAACACAATGGTGTTTCGGAGAGAAGGAATCAGACTTTATTGGATATGGTCCGATCGATGATAAGCTTCACTGATCTCCCTGAATATCTATGGGGGTATGCACTAGAAACTGCTGCTCATATATTGAATAGAGTTCCATCAAAAGCCATTCCATCCATTCCACATGAGATATGGACTAGAAGGAAACCAAGTCTTAAATATGTTAAGATTTTGGGTTGCCCTACTTACGTAAAAGTTACACAACAAGACAAACTTGCACCTAAAAGTTACAAGTATAGGTTCATTGGATATCCCAAGAATTCAATGGGATACCAATTCTATGATCCAGAAGAACGAAACGTGTTTGTGTCTCGTTATGCCACTTTTCTAGAGAAAGAGTTTCTTATGAATCGTGGAGATTGTAGAAAGATTGAGTTAGATGAACTCAATCAGAATGTAAATGAACCAACAATGGAACTTCAGGCTCAATCAAGTAGAATACATTTGACACACCCTCCACGTAAGTCAGAAAGGATATCAAGGGCACCTGAAAGGTATGGTTCCATATCTAAAGGTGCTCTTGATGTTTTCTTGATTGAAGAAAATGATCCTTTAACTTATAAAGAGGCGATGTTAGACATCGATTCGGGAAAATGGCAAGAGGCCATGAAATCTCAAATTGACTCAATGCATCACAATCAAGTCTGGAACTTGGTTGAGCTTCCTAAAGGAATTATTCCTATCGGTTGTAAATAGATTTACAAGCGGAAGCGAGGGCTCGATGAGAAAGTAGAGACTTTCAAAGCCCGATTGGTAGCGAAAGGTTATACTCGACGATCTGGGATCGACTATAAGGAAACCTTCTCACTAGTAGTGATGCTTAAGTCAATTCGGATTTTAATAATTGATGCGGATTATGACTATGAAATTTGGCAAATGGATGTGAAAACAGCATTTTTAAATGGATATCTTGAGGAAGAAATCTATATGGAACAACCCGAGGGTTTTACATCTAGCCAAACTTCTGGTCTAGTATGTAAACTGAAGAAGTCTATCTATGGACTTAAGCAAGCTTCTCGAAGCTAGAATCTTTGTTTTGATGAGGTAATAAGAGGGTTTGGTTTCATCAAGAACGAAGAAGAATCATATGTGTATAAAAAGTACAGTGGGAGTATGGTAGTTTCCTTGGTTCTATATGTGGATGACATACTCATTATCGAAAACGATATTGGTATGTTGCAATCAGTCAAAAGTTACCTAAGTAAGAATTTCTCCATGAAGGATTTGGGAGAGGCTTCGTATATACTAGGTATAAAGCTTTATAGAGATAGAGATAGAGCTAGGAGGCTTATAGGACTCTCCCAATCATCGTACATTGATAATGTCTTGGAAAGGTATAGTTTCAGTAACTGTGAGACAGTTAACATACCTTTTAGACATGGCATTCATCTTTCGAGGAAAATGTGTCCTCAGAGTGAAGATGAAAAGGTTAGAATGTCTAGCATACCTTATGCATCAGCTGTGGGAAGCTTGATGTATGCCATGATGTGTACGAGACCTGATATCAGTATGGCTGTAAGTGTTACAAGCCGCTATCAGTCTGATCCAGGCGAAGGCCATTGGATGACAGTGAAACATGTCCTAAAATATCTTAAGGGTACTAAGGACAAGTTTTTTATTTATAGAGAAAATGACCTAGTGTTGAGAGGATACACAGATTTGGATTTCCAATCTGATCTAGATGATAGAAAATTTACATCTGGATATGTATTCATTCTCAATGGTGCTGCAGTCAGTTGAAAGAGTAAAGACCAGTCATCAACAACTGATTCCACAACAGAGGCAGAATATATTACAGCATCAAAAGCAGCAAAAGAAGCGGTTTGGATACGCACATTTATCGCTGAACTTGGAATAGTTCCAAGTTCAATGGATCCTATACCATTGTTCTGCGACAACAACGGAGCCATTGCACAAGCAAAAGAGCCAAGAGCACACCAAAAGTCTAAGCATGTGAAAAGAAAATACCATGTCATAAGAGAAAACTTGGCTAGAGAAGATGTAATAGTTCGTAGAGTAGATTCTATGAATAATGTAGCAGACCCACTTACTAAAGCCTTAACTCCAAAAATATTTGAAAGACATGTGGAGTCAATGAGTATTAGATACCATCGTGAATGGCACTAAACTAAGTGAGAGTTATTAAGATTTGTACTTACGTGCCATCCCTTTTTGTGTATAAATATTTTGCTTTATGTTTATACAATGATGATTTCAATATATCACTAATTATATTATATACAAATATGGTAAGATGCTTGTAACGTTTTAGACATTGTATGATCTGAAAGAGTTCAGATCTGATCTAAAAGAGTTTAAATAAGAACTAAGAGTTAGTAAAATCTAAATAGTTAGAGCCTTATCTAAAATGGGACAAAGACCTAAGAATATATTAGTAATGACATAGTTGCAATGAGTTGCAAATGGTGCTAGGAAATGTTGTTATGCAAATATGTTCTTAAATTTAATGTTCCTGATCTATTTTCACTAATGCGGGTCTGTCAGTGAAGACCTTAATATATATAGATCAGTGTATGTTTATATCTGGATAGTCCAGATGGTTAGTCTTAGCAGACCATGAGTTTAGTGAAAACTCGTATAGAGATACAAGTATTCAGTAAGGACTGAATATTGAACAGACTCACAAAGATCTCCAATAGACATCCCATAAAGCCGTCAATGGAGGATCTTTCGAGTTGAGTAGTATTCGTGGTCCTTAGACCTGAGTGCCACGGTGGACTTGTGAGTGATCCATCATACTTTGGTTCCACACATGTCAGATACCTTTCATGGTCTGACTGCTGGGTGTCACTGGGTATGGTCCGATGCTCATGGAGTTCGGTGTGTACAGATATGGGATCCATCAGCTCAATTGGGTGAGTAAAATATCCTACAACTCCAATATTGTATTTCAGAAAGTCTTATAGCCATAAGCAGACATATTCGAGAATTAATTTTATCCTCGGGATCATAAAAATGTTTACGGATATTATTTATTGAAATACAAATCTAGAGATAAGTTTGTAGTTGAGCAAATGGAGACTTGACGGTGTTGATTTATATCTCCGCTCTTCAAGGATATTTATGATGGAAGGATTATACGAATATGTTATAACCTCAACTTGTATGGTTTAATGCGCCGTTTTGTAATATCTGTAACATGTGTGTGGGACATTGTTCACAGACGTATGAAATAGTTTCATAAGACAAATCGGGCATGGACTTAGAGAGTCTCACAATATGAAGTGTACTCATTGTGCACTGGGGCAGCAAATTGGATTGAACTATTAATCCAACAATTTCCAGCAAAATGAAAAAAAATCAAAATGTTTCAAGGTTCCTTTTATTATTCACTTGTCAACAATTGAATGTAAAATGCATTATTGGTTTACAAGAGTTGTTAACCAATAAGAAATTGACAAGTGACATAATCTTACTCCATAAATAATTTACCATATATTTACCTATTTACCTTACTTGGTAAATACATATATGGTAAATGTAAATATTCAAGTTTTGAATTATTAATATTTTATATATTAATCAAATTATTATTATTAATTGGAATAAGTGGCAAACACCATTTATTAATGGAGAATGCACTTGTTATTAATAATAAGGAATGTTGACCACTTAGAAATTCTTAAATGATGCACTAAGGAAGTGGTGAAACCACTTAGCATTGTTTAAATGCCATTTACTCTTTAGAAATTGATTCAAATGGTTAAATCAATTTGTTGAGTGAAAAATATGATTGATTAATGTTTGAAATGGCAAACATGGATAAGTGGTGGTGGAGCACTAAGAGAAGTAATCATTTTTTGCACTTAATTAAGAATTGAAAGAGTTCAATTTGTGTAATTGAAGTGAAAAATTCGTTCTAGGAGAAAGAAGAGAGAATTGAAAGCATTTCCTAAGTATTTTTCTCAAAGTGTTGAGAGAAAATACAAAGGATTACCAAGGTTCAATATAAAGAGTTGTAAAGAACTAAAGTAAAGACTTAATTATTCTTATCTCTTAGTAGTAATCATTCATAAGGACAAATTGTTTTAAGTGTTAAAACAATCCTTTGCTGGAAATTCAAGGCTATCATTCTAGTTTTACAATCCCACCAGATTTAATTGTGAACTAGAATTGTGCAAGGGAACACTTTAAGGTGAGCTCAACAAATTGAAGCTTGAAGTTCTTGAAGAATTGTAAAGTTACCTTCATAACCGGATAGGTTATTTATTTACAATTTATTTTATATCATGCATAAAAATATATATGAGATATATATGTGCTTGAATGACCATACATGTGATTACATGCTTGAGTTTGTTACATATTGTATAACATGTATGAATACTTCCGTTTCGTATTTACTTTTATTTGAAATTATATGCATCTATACACATCACACCATATCACAATAAAAGGCAGCAAGAATGCATGTAACAATGTGATCCCAATATCAATGAGGGAACTATGAACATCTGCAAATTCACTTCGAGCCTACTAGACTTTGAGAAATGCTATACCACAAAATGAATCTAATGAACATTACCAAGTAAGACATGATTCAAGACTTCGTTATAAACAAGACTTATATGATGTGATATTATTAAACTATGTTCATGATACAATCAAGGTTGATTTTATTTTATTTTTGAAAATTTAAATGTAATATTCTAATAACTTTATAACATTACATGATAGGTCTATTATTATATATCAGACAATTACTGAGATGCTTCACAGAGATAAGATAAGATTTTTTTGGCTCGTCCAAACCTACGTCTCTGACAACGGAGATACAACCAAGTCCCGAATGACTTATCACAGAGGGATATCTACCCCTATTACGGATGAAAAAATTCGACCTTCACGCAGAAAGGATTTAACCTCACGAAGAGAATGACTACCTCATAAAGAAGAGAAAATTACCTAATGTAGGAGAATTATTACATAAAGTGCTATTAACAGAAAATTACTAAAGAAAAACCTTACATAAAATACAATCAAAATACACCAAAAACCTAGTCTACTATAGTACCCAATCAAACAAGCAACAACCGCAATATATGTAACTCTAAGAGGTGGTTGGTGGTGGAACTTAGTGGTCAGGTAGTAGACGCAATTTTGAACTAAAGGAGGAGAGGCAAGGCAAAAACAGAAACTTCATCGGTGGCACGTTAGAATCGACAACAACCCAAGTCAGATTCTTACTCAGATCGGCTGTCATAGCTAAAGAAAATGAGTTGCATGGCCACCAGGAGAAAAGCGGTGAAGGGACGTGATATCTACTAGATCTAAGCAAGCATTGATAAAGAAGAAACCGCTCACCAGAGAAAGATGGTTGTTGCACGACAGCGAAATAGAAAAGCAATTCAAACATCGAAAAAATGCGGCGGCTAGAGGCACATATTAGTGCATTAGCCTTGTAGGATAGCGTAGTAGCAACATGGCTTCTCGATCAAGTCATTGACGAGGACAGCCACCGAAGGAGTGGAGAGATCAGAAACTAAAACGAGGAAAGAAAAGGAAAAAAAACTATAAAAAAAAATTGAAAAACTAGAAAGTTAACTAATGGTAATGGGGAGGAGTTGTCAAAGGGGGGTAGAAGCCTCTTCGGCGAAAACTAGAACTGAAGATGGTACGACTCTATTTTTTGAAATGAGAGTTTTTTACTATTAAGTTTTTTTTTTTTTTTTTGGTAAATAGCTATAAGCCTATAATAGACACAATTCAGCATTTTTTTCATTTATGTTTTATATAGTATTGAAGGTGGCCTACTCTCCCTATTAATTTTTTCAACAAAAAAAAGTGTAATCGTGGGTTACCATTTCCTATCTTTGTTACTAATTTAAATTTTTATTCTTTTTTCTTCGATGTTTAGCAAACTCGAACCGTAGCTAACCCCACATAGTCGGGCTAGCAAAGCCCATACAATGGCTTTGGTTCCGGCCCAATTGGAAACAAATCAAACAAAGGATTAAAGGAGGCCTGTTAAGTGTAAAAGCTCGGCGGTTCACTGTGATCTGTTGTTGAAAACAGGAAATGGAGAAAGCGTTAAGAACATACGCAGCCGTTCTGAGGCTGGTTCGTCGTTTACCAAAAGACACGAGGCCATACTACGCCAAATACGCCCGCGAAAATTTCGTCAACTACAGGGAGGTTGACGCCAACGATGCCAAAGCCCTCGATGAGCTTTTCCACAGAGCTTACAATCACTCTGTCTGGGTCATCAACAAGGTGCATCATCCGGATATGCCCTTTATATACGTATTTTGTATAATTATGCATATATTGTTTGGTATTGGATTTTTGTGATCACCCATTTGAGTTTTTTTGTGAATGAAGTATTCGGTGGATGAATCAGCGGCAGATAAGTTGAAGGAGATATGTTGTGGCTGAAGTATGCATGTGATGTATGTCTTCTAGGTGTTTGCTCTTATGGCTGACTGAGTAGTGGCATGTTTGTATTTTTTTTTTAATTGTGATCTTTTATAAATTTTGAGGTTATAAGTGGTTATTTTATGAGTAATGTTTGAAAATTTTATGAAATTTTGGTAATGTAATTTATGAAGTGTCCGGCAACGGACTAGAATAGTCTTGCAAGTGCTGCAATTTGGAGTTCAAATGCATTTTATGTGTATCTAATTATATAATAATTATGTTAGTTTTTTATTTATTGTAGTTTTTGCCATGCACTTGAATTTGAGGTATATTATTATTGTTCACTTATGCACGAACATTAGTTATTTAAAAGTTAATAAGCTGTTTGGGGGGTTAATTTTGTTCCTTGGTGCTGATAATGGGGTTCGCTGTGAAGTTAGTACGAGGTTTTGCCGAGGATATATCGTTATTAAGGATTGCTTGCTTCCCATTTCGAGGGAATAAAGGTTCTACATGGACAACATTTGTTCAATTTGTGGTTGATTATTGTATTGAAGCATACAGTTTCATCTAGGTTACAAAACCTAATTATCAGGCATGCATATCACATATAGTTATCTGCATCATTTATCTTTCTTGAGTCAATGCCAGAATGTTGAGACATGGGTTTATTATGTCGTTGGAAATTGGAATCATATGGAGATGAGATGCAGGGAATACTAATTGATCGTATTGGATATAGAGACAAGAGAACAGCCTGCAGATTGTTGCCTCGCTGTCTTCTTGGCAAGGGATCAGCCAACAGACTAGAGAACTGTCAGAAAATTAGGTCATGAGACTTGGTAATTTGACCTGTTAAACAATTTTGTGAACGTTTCCCATGCCACCTAATGCTTGTTTACTAGATATAAGCCAGGACGCTTTGTTGATAGCAGTTTGAGCCTGGATATTTTCAACAGGAACAGAAGTATTAGCGTTCACCATTCAAAAGAATCACTCTTTCTGGATATTTGATGTTCCAAAATAAGTTGTATCAATTGACACCTACTTGGGCAGCAGGGACAGCTGTGGGTTGCTTTGATCAGAATTGAATTTGAAGAAAGCCTTGGAATCAATTCCAGATGTCATTGACTTTGTGAAGCCGCTTGTTTGCTGGTATTGTGGGTGCAAGTTAAAATATTAAGGGTTATTTCCGTAAAAGTACCCTTTATCAGGTTATCATAGCTGCTGATTTAATTTATTTTGCTATTACTTGTTAAGGATTACTGATCCATAGACTTGCTTGCTGAGCTATCTTCTTGCTGTGATGAACTCACTTGCAGGCTAGGCAAGTGTTTCGTTGTTGAACTTTCATATGTTCTTTTAGTTTGTTTAAAATATAAGTGCTGTAGGTTTCCATATCACTGATGGAACTGTCTATAGGTTTCTTGTTACTAAAATGTGATGCTTTGTGCATACCATTTCTGATAAGCATTTTCCATAAAATAAAATTTTTCTTTCTGTTTTAAGGCACCCAAGGGAGTTCAGTGCGAATGCTATAGAATTTTTAATATCAGCTATTCACGTTTATTTGCCAGTGCCTTATTGTTCGAAAACAAATTTCAGGTTTGTGTATGTTTTGTGTTTGGCTAGACATAGGTCATCTAGGATTTAGAAGAAGTCGAGACCAAAGGTTTTTGCCAGCAAGTGAGATTTATTGCTAAACTTGAGCTGGGCTACAACAAGCGAGATCTATTACTAAACTTAGGTTGTGGTGTAGTAAGCGTATCGCAGAGCTTAGGTTCTTCTCAAAATGGATGGGCGAAGCTCTAACAATAAGGTTGCAAGATTTTTAATAAGTAAGGAAGCAGAGTCTTAGGTTGAACACTAAAAATGAGAAAAATAATAAAAGGTTAAACAATTTGTATAAATTATATGTACTGAATAGTTGATGATTATTTACCATTAGAAATTAAATCTATTTATAAGCTATAGAATCTTATACAAAATTTAACTTTACAAGGAAAGTAATTCTAATATAATACAATTTCTTTTTATGCATAAATTCTAAAATAAGTTACAACATACAATTGGGCTAAAAATCTTTAAATGGAAAAACCTATCAAACACATTTTTGGGTTGACTTCAACAATGCTTCCTGCAAGTTGGTCAAAATGATAATTTTGTTTAGGCTTGTTATAATTAGCTAGCCTAAATTGCCGGTTATAAGCTTAACACTCCAAAATCATTTGGGACTATGCTCAGGATTTAATGCTTCAAAATTGCTTATATCACATCAATGTTTAAAAATCGCGCTCTTTGTTCTTTTAGGATTGCTCGGGTGCCTTTCTTTATTCAACCGATTGATCTTTGAAGTCGCCTTGAGCTTAGCAACCATTTTCTCCTGAATTAAGACATTTTTGTTGGAACTGCTGTTTACGTGTCATTCTAATATTGTATGAATATTAATTGTTTCATACTTATATAATAAACATTTCATATTAAATCATTAATACTATAATATATGATACCATGTTTATAACGCCGCAAACATTGTATGATCTGAAGGAGTTCAGATCTAGTTTAAAGGAGTTTAGATCAGCGATAAGAATTATAAATGCTAAAAAACTAGCTGGTTATAATAATCAGCAAAATCTAATGAGTTATAACCTTGTTTGTAATAGTACAAAGACATGAGAATATACTAATAATAACATAGTTGCAAGGAGTTGCAATCGGTGTTAAGAAATGTCATTATACAAGTATGTTCTCAAACACTGTGTTTCTGATCTATTTTCATTGATGCAGGTCTATCAACGAATCCCTTTAATATAAATTAGTGTATGCTATATATGTATGGTGCAAATGGTTGTTTTTAATTGACCATGAGTTTAATGGAAGCTTGTATAGGCATACGAGTATTCAGTTAGGATTGGATACTGAATAGATTTATGAGAACTTCTAATAGACATCCCATAAAGCTGTCAATGGTAGGTCTTCTCGAGTTGAGTAATATTTATGATCCTTTGACATGAATCACATGATAGGCTTATGAGTAATATACCATACTTTAGTTCTATGCATGTCAGAGACCTTTCATAATCTGACCGTTGGGTGTCATTGGTCAAACTATGATAAGACTATTTATAGGCTTTAGAATCCTATACAAAACCTAACTTTACAAGGAAAATAATTTTAATATAATACAACTTTTTGTATGCACAAATTTCACAATAAGTTACAATACACAATTGGGCTAAAAATCTTAAAATGAAAAAGCCTATTGACACCTTTTTGGGCCAACTTCAACAATGCTCCCTACAACCCGATCAAAATGATGATTTTGTTGAGGCTTGCTATAATTAGCTGGCCTAAATCGCCAGCTATAAGCTTAACACTCCAAAATCGTTTGGGACCATGCTCATAATTTAATGCTTCAAAATTGCTTAGATCACATCAATGTCTAAAAATTGACCTCTCTTTTCTTTTAGGATCGCCTGGGTGCCTTTCTTCATTCAACCGATTGATCTCGAAGTCACCTTGAGCTTAGCAATCATTTTGCCTTGAATCAAGACATTTTTGTTAGAACGGGTGCTTACGTGTTATTCTAATATTGTATGAATATTAATTGTTTATATTTATAAAATAAACATTACATATTAAATTGTTAATACTATAATATATGGTACAATGCTTGTAATGCTACAGATATTGTATAATCTGAAGGAGTTCAGATCTAGTTTAAAGGAGTTTAGATCAGTGTTAAGAGTTAGCATTGCTGAGAATTATAAATGCCAAAAAATTAACTAGTTATAATAATCGGCGAAATCTAAGGAGCTATAATCTTGTCTGTAACGGGACAAAAACCTGAGAATATATTAGTAATGACATAGTTGCAAAAAGTTACAATAAGTGCTAGGAAACGTCATTATGCAAGTATGTTCTCAAACGTTATGTTCCTTATCTATTTTCATCAATGCGGATCTATCGGTGAATTTCTTTAATATAGATCAGTGTATGCTATATCTATATGGTATAGATAGTTGTTCTTAACTGACCATGAGTTTAATGAAAACTCGTATAGGCATATGGGTATTCAGTTAGAAATGAATACTTAACAAACTTACGAGAACCTCTAATAAACATCCTATAAAGCTGTCAATGGTAAGTCTTCTCGAGTTGAGTAGTATTCACGGTCATTTAACCTGAACGCCGCAGTGGACTTGTAAGTGATCCACCATACTTTAATTCCACACATGTCATTGACCTTTCATAGTCTGACCGCTAGGTGTCGCTAGATATAGTCCGATGCATATGGAGTCTGATGTGTATAGATGTGGGATTTGTCAGCTCATATGAGTGACTTGTATATCTTGATGCTCCAAAATTTTATTTTAGGAAATCTTATGGCCAAAATTATAAAACCTAGAAAAAGAGTTTTTCGTAGGGTTAAACAATATTGTAAAAGTGTTTGCGTATATTGTTTATCGAAATACGAATCTAGAGATAAGTTTATGGATGAGCACGTGGAGATTTGATAATAGTAATCAATGTTACTGCTCCTCCAGGTTATAGATGACAGAAGGATTATACAAATATGTTATGACCTTAGCTTATATGGTCTAACGCGCTAATTTGTAATATTCGTGACATGTGCGTAGGGCATTGATCATGAACTCATGGAAGAGTTCCATTTGACAAATCGGGCATGGACCTAGATAGTCTCACAATATGAAGTGTACTTGTTATGTACTGAGGCCGCATACCGAATTGAATAATTCAATCCAGTAAATTCTGGCAAACTCAGATATTTATTTCAGGTTCCCTCAGGATATGCACGTGTTAAGACTTAAAAGTTAAGTACACAAATTAGTTAATAATAGTTGTTGACTAATAGGATAATGACTTGTGACACATTATAGGCCATTTATTGTTTGACTTTGTAATTACTAAAATAACCTTACTTGTGAGACAAGTAAAATTATTTATTTATTCAAAAATATTTTGAATAAATAAATGTATTAATAATTGTTATTAATATATATTTTATTAAGTCAAATAATTGTTATATATTTGAGTTTAATATATTTATAATATAACATGTTTTATTTGTTTATTTTTTGTATAAACAAATGAGAAAACATGATGGTATAAAAGCATAATTTGGTAAGGCATGCTTTAATTTGCCAAAATGAGAGGCAATTGTTTAAAAAATGAAAAATATGTTTTCATTTTACTAACACTTGGATGGTCAAATTTTTTAATAAAGCAAAAGGTGATTCTTTAATAAAGTAAAAGGTGTTTTTGCTTATTTTTAATTAATAATTGATTAAACATAAAGCTTTGTAAGCCTTACTTAGTAGGGCTGATTTTGACATGCAAAAAGATGAAAAATGTTTCATTATTTGTTTTGTTTCAATTGGCCACTTAAAGTGAATAATCAAAAAAATATGTTTATTTAGTTTATGAAAATAAAGGAGAAACATGTGAATGGATTAAGGCATGTTTGCCATGCATGGTAGGGACTGTCTTTGTTAACTAAATAGGGAAATTACAACTATAAAATAAAATGTAATTACATTTTCAACGGGGATTAGTTCGGCTATGTGAAGAGATGAGAGAGAAAGAGAGAGTTTTTAGCATTTAGAAGAGCAATAGTTATTCTTTAAAAACAAAAAATTCTTCATTTCTTCTAAGATGGTCCACTATATTTAAAGGAAAATAAGAAGAGTTTTATTTTCTAGTCAAGAAAATGAGAAGGAAATTTAGTTTTTATGAATTGGGCA
The DNA here is from genome assembly GCA_946807835.1 of Ailanthus altissimus. Classification (NCBI taxonomy): domain Eukaryota; kingdom Viridiplantae; phylum Streptophyta; class Magnoliopsida; order Sapindales; family Simaroubaceae; genus Ailanthus; species Ailanthus altissimus. The sequence continues at coordinate 24,105,546 of OX327698.1, read as the reverse complement.
AGAGTTGCTCTAACAACAAAGACTATTCCAATTTCCTTGAATTAAAAATAAATGAGTTAAAAGTGTTTAACCATGAAACAAATGTAATTGGTAAAAGAGTTTAACTAATAATTTCAAGTTTAAAGAGTTTAAGCAATAGTTAAGAGTTAATCACCATTGGTGTTTGAGAGTTAAACACCATTGCTAGAAATTAGACCTGTTATTCTAGTGATCTAAGCCCACCCTAGTTGAATCTTAGAATTACCGACGAGTACGCTTCGTGGTGGACTCCAATTTAGTAATTTCCAAAAGCTTGATAGATGATTCTCAATCTTTATTTTATAGTAATAAAACTTGAATTTTAAATGTGTTTGTTGTATTAGAAAATTAGATTTTCAGTTCCGCTATGTTAATTTATGTATTAGATACATAAATTTTATTGTAATGAACATACACCACATACATGTACCCTAGTGAATTAGCACACTTTCAATTTTATCCTACAGAAATTGCCCTACTAAGAATGCTTTGCACTAATTAGCTAAACCTCAAAATTATCTTCTATGAAGCTTTAGAGCTCTAAACACTTCTAAGGACTGGTCTATATTTTAATAACCAAGATACTTTAAAAATCATTTGCTTTATTCCAACCCTTCTGACTTCTGGCTCCCAGATTGCCCTTTTATGCAATCACTTAAACATAACTTCATTACATTATTAAGTAATCGCCTAACGACCATAGAGATTTACTCAACTACCTTGTTTGCAAAGGTTACTCAGGCGACTTGGGTATATTAATACATCGCCAAGTCTTTTAAGACTTTTATTTACATCGGCCGCTTCTTTTGATCCTCAAGATTATTACTTGCCTTCGATTTTTGGGCAGATTTTTATTCTTAGAGTTAGCTACCCTGGCTAAAACTTTTCATCTTCTGACCATTCTAATAATTGTTATGTCAGTAATTATTAGTAACGGTCTAATCATTACCCTTATTGACCTTTTAAAAGTAAAACATTTGCATTAACTTCTCATTAAATGCTCAACCATTCGAGTACAACCCTTCATTTTAACCACCTTCATGCCACTATAAGAAGAGGACTCTATATTTTTACTTTTTATTTGAACTCTCTCTCTCTCAACTTTCTAAAGTACATGGCCTTAAAGTGTCCTTTATCAATCTTCATGGTAAAAACTTAAATCTTTCACTTTTGATCTTTTTATCTATTGTTAGGGGTAGGCACGGTCCGATTTTGGCCAAAATTGAACTGGACCTCGATTTATTTGATTCTCCCTTACAGAGAACCAAAAAAATAAATTTTAATTTGAAAAATTGAACCAAATCAAACCGATTTTTTCTGGTTCAGTCCAGTTCGATTTTTTAATTTTCCAATTCAATAAAAAAATTCAAATAAAAAAACACCGCCCATTAACATTGTTAGCTGATGCATGAGGATAATATTTGCCACTGATCAGACAACTGTTGAAGTCAAAAAGGTCGGCCATTCAAACCATGCCATCGCCGCCTTAAATAGTCGTAGGAAACTACCCAAATCAACGCGAACCACCGCGACTCTGCCACCTCGATCCTGTCGTTTCAGCCATCTTTACCATTGAACAAACACACCAAAACACTTCTCACACACTGACACGTTCAAAATATAGGAGTTTATTTCCAAGTGCAGGATTGTCAAAGTAATAAATAACCCGGTGAGAACGGGGTCGATCCACAGGGAAGTAGAATTAAAATTACAAACTATAAATACTTTAAAAGCGATTAATATAGTATAAGATGTTTGCAAATATTAATTCAATTAAATAAAAACTAAGGTTAAGGGGATTTATTCTTGGCATAAGAAGTAAGAATATATTTAACTCTTTTTATAATTCAATTGGAATCCTTACACAAAGGAGGTTCCAACCGAAAAATATAACAATTAAAGTTCATCATCATTTATATATTAATTAGTATTTATTTCTTTCAATTATTATACATCAAATCTTATAAATGGATTCAAATATTTATTGTGCCAATTTTTATATTTGTCTACAATAAATCAAAGACTCCCACTTTACAAGAAATGATATATACGCTAAATCTTGTAAATGGTTTCAAGAATTTATTGTATCAAGTATAAAGTTTGTCAATAATAAATCCAGATACACCACTTAGAAGAAAGGATATTAATATTACAAACAAAATAAATACATTATTTATAAATTTACATAACTTAAGAATAAAACATTAAATTCATGAATAAGAGTTAAGTATTACCTACCCAAGAGTTTCACCTTTTTACCTTAACATAAAGAAAATTACTTAGACATAATAAAACTAAAGAAAAAGAAATGAAATGAAAGAAGAGATAACATGACTTTACAATAGTAAACAAGAGAAATAATATTACAAAGAGATAATACAAAAGACAAGACAAGAGAAATAATATTACAAAGAGATAATACAAAAGACAAGTATTTTGAATTAAACTCTAGCTCTTTAATTACATGTTTTGAGTATAAACATGCTACCCATTTATAGAAAAATATGGATAAATCAAGATACATGAAAAGGAAACCACTTGGATGATAAAAGTCAAGAATAGTGGCAAATAATTTACATTGATTATTATTAATGCACCCACTTATTTATCCAATTTGGAATTTATGTGGGCTGAATTAGCTGTCACTCAAAACATTAAAGTTGTAGATAAGTCTCTTATCTTTTCAAAATTAGTTGTCTCATACGTATTAGATACGTATTTCTAGAGTTATGGGCTAAATACTGATGACTATACGGATTTGGCCTGTATTATAGATTTGTTCTATTTTAGGCCATTTTCACCTTCTAAATGCTTGAATTTCGAATGCCTTGTAAAATGAAATATGTTAGCCCATTGAGTTAGCTCTTCACATGATCAATAATCACTTTAACTGAATTCCTAAGTAGAAAGTTATGCCTATTTTACCGTACCTACCACAAAATAGTTAAAAACTAATTAGGTACAATATTGTAAACATACTTAAGTTAAGGGGGTTAAAGACACCAGTAATACAAAACAATGATATAAAAACCTTATTAAATATATAATTTCAAGTGTTCATCACACACTATCCATTAAAACTCGACCACCCTTGGTGCCTTTCAAGCTGCCGATGACCAAAATTGAACAACTCAAATTGACCGCCTTTTTATAAAAATTTTTTGTTCAACCATTGACTTCCAGCGACATCCAATAACACCACATCACTCACCGACCTCTAATCTATCAAATTCGACCCTCACCAATCAGTTTCTATTCACTATTCATTGGCAACCAAATCCTTGAAAATTATAATTTTGCTACTGAACCGGTTTTTCAGTTTTTAGTAAGCCAAACCGTAACTGTACTTTTTTTTTTCCAATTTTTTAATGATATAGAACTGTTTAATTTTTTTACCTAAAAAACCGAAACGAACTGACTAGTTTGGTTGGTTTGGTTCGATTTTCTAGTTTACGATTATTTTTTCCTACCTTTATGTGTTGTATTTCCTTCATATTTTGTTTACCTTCTTTTACCTTTTAATCTCCATAGCATTCATTATGGCTTCCAAAACAACCTCTCCTTTACGTTCAAAGAAATCTAAATTGACAAAGGCTTAAGAGACACCCCTGAACTCCTTTCTAAGTCCAGAATAATCAATAAATAGGTTGTCCACAAGGTATTGTCTTATAAAGATGACTCATTCTAATACATATTAAGTCCTTTTAATTCTTTTGTCATTCCAGTACTTTGATTATTTTCCTGCTCATAAAAATGACTCACTTAGATTTGGCCAACCACATAACATGTCTGTGCTATAACTTCTAAATTCATTAGGTCTTAGCCAAAAACCTCTAGTGATTATGTAGGATGATTAAATCACCTCGAACCCTATTTTAAATCTGTATGAAAATTGATTAGGGTTTATAATTTAATCTAGCTATCTAGGTATTAGATTCCTCTTCTTAATAGACCGATATCGGCCGCATTACTTTTTTGGTCTAGCGCTTTAAATGTCTTCTACTTTAGGTTCAGTTTCATGACACCCACGTTATTCAATCTAGTTGTCCTTTTTATTGTTCCCATCCATAGAGTCAATATTAATGCTGTCCTTTCAGTAGGTTCTATCGACTTATACAATTCTAGGTTAGAAGCAATTTTTGAAAAATTTCTAACTTGCTTTAGAGAAAAGTTGACCACCCCTTCTAAAGTAGAACATATCACCTTCTTACTTTTTTGGCAGAGTGAGTATGCTCTTAGCACATCTTCTCAAAAGATAACCAGGGAATACTTGAAGGTGGCAATTACTATAATTGATAGTACTAAGTTAGGTATATGACCTTATTTTCTTTCTCATTTTTATAAAAGTCTATATAAAATCGTCCTAAGTAAAGATGAAGATACTTTCCCTAATGTGGGCAGTCCCCTTTGGATACTCTATTTCTAGATTGTCGTATATTTTCCTCACTTCTTTATCATTACCTCCCAACCCTCAGAAGGTCGTCTTCGTTGCTATACTCCTTAGTTGATTCAATTGCAGCTCGACCAGTGGAGTTTTAAGGATGTCTTTACTTTCTTTTACTCAACCCCCTCCTTAGATGATAGGCTATTCTGTCGCCTTAGGCCATCCATCTTTGGGGCCATCCATCTTTGGCCTCCAAGTGGATGCGCTAAGCTTATTAGGGTCGATCGACTTCTTCTAAAGTTGTTGAATTTGATATTAATTGTCATAAATCTTGGGTCACCTACCTTACTGCCAGGGATCTTCACCATGGTGTGTTTATTGCTGCTGGTAATAACAACAAGTGTAGCACTAATACTTACCACCTTCAATAGGTAAGTTGCCAATTGGGGTTGTCTAGGCCATTTCTCATTCCAATCTCTTCTCGACCAACCAAAAATTCAGAGCTATGGTGGTTTTTATAAGTCTTAGTTTTATTCAGGAGATCACCATTGTAAATACTGAACTACAGAAATGGCTCCAAATAATCAATCTACCTATCTCTCTTGGTTGTCTAGAATCTTTCAATCAGTATTGAGAGGAACTAGTAGACCTTTATTTTATAATACCTTTAGAAAGAATTCTCAATTTACATAATTTTGCAGTTGACAATAATCTTCCTAATGCTATGAAGGTCGACCGCCAAAAGATAAAGGGTAAGCTCATCTAATAAATCATAGACTTTGAAGCATTTTTTGATTTTAAAAATAATTGTAATAACTTAGATGTAATAAAAAGACTAAGTCACTAAAAAAAGAGGGAACTAGTCTTAGAACACAATTGAGCAGCCATTGAACGCCAAACTGAGTAGGTTCGCAAAGACGGCCAATGGCTTAGTGAAGTGTTCTTTGAGTAGCCTTTTGTAGATCGAGGCCGCCAATTCCAACTGCAAATTTAGCATAGTTGGCAATATTCTTAGTAGGGGAAAAAAATTGCCTTACTTGGACTGATTTTTACTTTAGTCTAAACCAACTCTAGACCCTGCACTAGTTTCAGTTGTTAGCAACTATTATTTTCAAGGTAACACTTGTATTTTCTTTAGTTCCATAGCTATCGTTCTAGTATTAATTTTTCTTGTCTATGTTTTAGAGGTCGTCACTACCTTAGACGCCCCATCAGCAGGAGTGAGGGAGGACTTGGCTCTACCTAAAAAGCGTGTCAAGGTAAATGACCTCCTCGCTTGGTCTATTCAATTGTATTTAAAAATGTCCAATAGTTTTTTCCCTTTTTGTGCAAACGATTGCAAAGAAACTTGTAAAAATAACAATAATACATTCTAAAATGGATTTAGAGTCGATCGCCTCACTGCAATTGGGTACTTCAATATTGCAATCGACTCCTATAAGTTGATCGCCTACCTCTTATGCCTAAAGCAAAAGGCCTAACCCTGCCCTTATAATAGAATAGCCTCAAATTCCATCGCTGTTGAAGCTAAGAGGGAAGCCAAATCTAAAGAGGCTGACCTTAGGCGGTGCTACCTCAGCCGCTGATGTATTGTCACATATTTTTTAGGAATCCTTTAACAACCATGAAGAATTTGAGAGTGAATTTTATCCAATGATATCGCCTACTCATCCCCCAACAACTCAGAATGATTTGAAGAAGATAGTTGATGAGCTTAAGGGCTTGAAAGAAAAGATGGCTGATATACTTCTAGACGATCGACAAGTGCTTGAAATTAATAAAAAAAAAACTCAAGTTTTTATTTGACCATGCCACCGGTGATAGCGTCTTGGTCGACCTGAAGATTCAAATTAATGACTTTGCTACTTTATTCACTTCTATTGCTAAAATGAAGCAATCGGCTTTACATATGATTAAGAGGCCAAGAATAAGACAGATGAGAAGGTGGCTCTAGATCACCCAGAGGTTCAATTAATGGCTAAGGTGCAAGAGCTTGAGGATCAAAGTAGGGTTTCCAAGCAGAAAATGAAAAAATTAGATAGTACCTTGACTAAAATAAAGGAAGAGAAGGCAGAGAGAACGACCTATTACCTTGATTTGGGCAAACAAGTCTTGAACTACACCCAAAGAAAGGCGATCTGAAAAAGTAGCTAAAGTTCAAGAATGCCTCAGTTCCTAAGGCAGAGGCTAAGGTAAAGTCGATTGATTCTTCTGTTGCCAATTTTTATTCTTTGCTTGACAAGATGTAATCAGCCAGTGAAGCCGCCCACTTTGTAAATCATTTTTGAATCAATGAAGTTCTTTTCATTCTCCTTGAAGTTTTCTGATTCATTCTTTGAATAACTTTAACTACTTAAGTGTAAAGATTAGAAAATCTTATTTTCACAATCTTTCAATCAAAATGTCTTGGCACATCAAATGTTTAAACTGAAGAAATTGATTGGCTTTTATTGAATTAAGCATTTATAGTAATAACTCTTAAAGACTAGTTTAATAAGGTTGACCGCTCTAATATCTAATAATTAAACTAGCATAATTAAACTGAAGAAAAATGGATCGACTTATATAAAGTTCTTGATCTCTATCGATCGTCTATCTAAAACTAGAAATTGGTCGAAAGATAATCGATTTGATGTAACCTAATGAGATCCATCAACTTGACTATTCAGATGCTTTTGAATCTGAACCGATTATAAGGTCAGTTGACTTGATCTGTGATGTGTTCACGAGGTTTGCTAAAAAATCATCTTATCAATTTCTTCTCGAATAGTCGATCAATAAGTTTTCAGATACTTGTCGTTGATCGGCCTGGTATGAACCTCCCCATCTAGATCACTCAGCAAATATGCCCCATTGTCGACGATTCTAACGACTTTGAATGGACCCTCCCAATTGGCATTGAATTTTCTAAGTTCACTTTGTTTGGGATATATTGAGAGAACTATTTTTCATACTAGGTCACCCTGGCCAAAGGTTTTAAACATGACCTTTTTATTATAAGCACTTTCAACCCTCTTCTTTTGAATTTTAAGTCAGTTCAAGGCTTTGTGGCAATGCTCATCCAATTGATCCATTTCCTCTGCCATGGCATCCTAGTATTGTTGGGGGTCTAAGTTATCTTGGAATCATTTCTTTAGTGACCATGGTCTTATACCCATAAACCAACTGATAAGGTGAGGTACCAGTGGCCATTTTTAGGGCTGATTATGTTCGTCGAAAGTACTTTCTAGAGCTTTTTGTACCACAACCTAAAGTTATCCAAGATCGCATTTTTCAACCCTTGGATCAGAGATTTGTTTGTCGACTCAGCCTGTCCATTTGATTGTGCATAATAAGGTATACTATGTATTAACTTGAAGCCGAATTCCTTAGAAAAATTGCCCATTTCTTCTCCTGTGAAGACCGTCATTTGGTTAGCATGATTGATTCTGGCAGGCCGTGCCTATAAATAATATTTTCTTTGATAAACTTTATGATCGATTGTTGATTGACTGTCTTTAATCGGATGTCCTAAACTTATTTTGTAAAATAATCGATCGCTACAAAGATGAACACATAATGTTTAGATGATGGTGGGTATATTTTGCCAATTATGTTCATAATCCAGCCTCTGAATAACCAAGGTCTGATTACTACGTACATTTCTTGAGCTAGGATAACCTATATCAACCCATGTTTTTTACTTTCTTCATAACCTCTAGTGTAGTCGTGATAGTCTTGTTCCATAGTTGGCCACTAAAATCTGGTCTACAAAATCTCATTCTTCATTAATCGCTTATTGAGATGGGCTCCAGCTAATCCTTCGTAAGATTCGACCATAACAAACATATATTCCTTTGGGTCAATATACCTTAAAAGCTAGCCTAAATACGCTTTTTTAAATAATTCACCTATGAAAAGAGTAATATTTGGCACAATTATCTTACTCTTACAATCGACTGGCTCATTAAGGTTCTTTATGTAAATGATCAAATCTTTCCTCCAATCATTACTAAAATTGACCTTCATAATAGGCAAGTGATTAGGTAGCCCTAAAGTATATAGGCAAGATTGTAGTATGTGGATTAAGGGAAATTTTGTGATTGCCCGTCTGAACCTCGATTCCTCTTGTGCATGATCGTCGGCTTCTGAATTGTCTAACTTTGTGTAATATTTGACCAAAGTGGAATGGAAACCTTGGATGAAGTGTTTTGCCTTGTTGCAATATGGGACAAGTAGGTCAGCTTCACAGCTGTATTCTCCGATTATTTGCTTAATCACCAATAAAGAATCGACTCATACTTCGATATCTTTGATACCTATTTCGGCCAGTACTTCCAGCCCGATGATCAATGCTTCATATTCAGCTTGATTATTAGTGCATGAAAAATCCAAGAAAAGCAACATCTTTGTTTTCATCCCTATGTGGGATACTAGGAAATTTTTTATATCAGCAACCTGATTTATCTTTGAGCCATCGAACTATAGCTACCAACTTGTACTTAGTACGTTGATCTCATGATCAATTATTTCCATGTATATTGTAGAATGGTCTGCTAAAAAATTGATTAAAGCTTGTTCTTTGATTGCTTTTTAGGGGAATATACTTCAAATTGAATTCTGATAATGTAATCGCCCACTTATCAAGTCGATTTCTTAAGAAAGATTTTGGTAGAAGGTACTTTATAATGTCTGTTTGGCCTATCACATGCACTGTTGTGGGTAACAAGTAGTAACTTAATTTTGTGCATGAAAAGTATAAGGCTAAGCACAACTTTTTTATCGTTGTATATCTGGTCTCCGTATCATTTAAAACTCAGCTAAAATAATAAATAGCATTCTCAACACCCTTATGCTCTTTTGCTTACATGCTGCTAATAGATTCTTAAGCTGTCGATATATAAAGAAGAGATAATCCTAGTTTGGCCGACATTATAACTAGTGGACTCATTAGGTACTTCTTGATTTCTTTAAAGATCTTCTGATGGTGAGCAATACACTTGAACTCTTTTCCATTTTTCAATTTTAGTAGGGGCGATCAAGCATGTAGCCTTCTAGCCAAGTTTGAAATAAATTACCTTAAAAAAATATTTTACTGATCAACTGCTATAGTTCTTTCTTGGTTCTGAGTGCAGAAGCCTCTATGATTGCCCTAGCTTTGTTATGGTCTATCTTCACCCCTCATTGATGTATCAAGAATCTAAAAAAGTGACCAGCTGAGATGCTAAATGTACACTTCAGGGGATTCATCTTGAGCTGGTGTAATCACATTCTTTGAAAAGCCATCCGTAAATCTGCCAAGTGTTGATCATCAAACGTTGATTTGATCACCACACCATTAATGTAAACTTCTAAAAATTGGCCGATCATGTCATGAAAGATGGCTTTTATGGCTCATTAATAGGCCGCCTCAGTATTCTTCAATTTGAACTGCATGACTACCCACTCATAAGTACTAATCACCCCAGGGCATCTAAATGATGTCTTATTAACATCAGTCTTTTTGATGAATATTTGGTTATAACCTGAATGACCATTAAGAAAGCTAAGTATTTGGTGGCAGCCAGCCGAATTGATTAACATATCGACTATAGGCATCGAATATTCATCTTTTGAAGTCACCAGGTTGAGGTTGCAAAAATCAGCGCAAAGTTTCAACTTACCATTCTTTTTTATTACTGGAACAACATTAAACAGCCATTCTATATAGTTGGTTGACCTGATGAAACCTGCATTGAGGAGTTTGTTTATTTATTCGATTATCTTATCCTTGACCTCCCTTGACATCCTTCTCATATATTGCTTATATGGTCAAAATCTATCTTTGATTGGCAAATTATGCTCGACCAAGTCCCTGCTGAGGCTAGGTATCTCAGTATAGTCCTATGAGAAATAATCTTTGTATTCCTTAAGAATCGCCAATAATTTGACCACGTAAGCTAGATCCAAACCCTCGCTGATAAAGATCGGTCTATGGTCATTTGCTGCTCTAAGTTAATTTCTTTCAGTTTGCTTTAAGAGTTGTGATCATCTAGCTTTTCTGGTGTTAGTTTTAGTTCATGGCCAATTTGTAGATCTTATACTTCATCTTTTTAGATACTAAGGATCGGTCTATCTTAATGGTGGTGGGGCGAGCTAGATCACCCTTGATGACTTGGGCGTCAGTCTTAACTATTTTTGAGCTATATCATTTGAGCCCACCCCATTTTAATAAAGTAACAGTGATGGTTGGATCATATAATGCAGTAGATGTTACTTGCTCAACACCTTCAAATGGCTTAGGGTCGGCATGAATTATCTCTACTATCCCATTCGATTGCCATAGAAAAATCATCTGGTGCATGCTGGATGGTAGTGTCTTATTCAAATAAATCCAATCTTGCCTAAAAATGATGTTGTAGTCACTTAGTACATTGACTACGTAAAATGGTTCATCTTTTTCAATATGGCTGACTTTAACCCTGAGGGAAATAAACTCATTAGTTGGTGTTTTGCGACCTGTAAAATCGGTCATGATAACCTCAGAGTGCTCTAGATCACCCTTGTTAATGCTTAACTTCCTTAGCATCCTCAAAGGTAAGATGTTAACTCCAAAACCATTATCAATTAGGATCCTCGTGCACGGCACTCCATTGAGCTCGGCCTTCACATATAATGGCCAGATGTTCTTGGTCATGTTGTCGGTTAATAGGAAAGTGTTAGAGTTGCTGATTCATCCGATTCATCTTCAATATAGTAAATATCAATAACATCTCCATCCAGGGTAGTCGACTACTTGGGTTTTGATTGGAACAATTCGAGCAACATGACCACTATGTTAATATTTTATTTTGGGGCATCTTTTCATATTGCCCCCTAATAAGGTTAATCCATTGGCGAACCAAAATCTTCAGGTTCGACGTAGGACTTTGCAGTCTTGGATAGTTTATATTTTCTGTTGACCCATACCCAAACTTTTTTAAAGGGTATCGTCTCTCTTAGTCAGTCGAGAAGGTCGTTGCTTCTTTGAAGCCCTATTTTCTTAGAGCTTCTTGTTTAGGCCTTTGATCTTCGCCAAGGTTTTAGAATTCTAACACCCACATTTGCTTTGGGTGACCTGTTAAAGACGCTTGAGCTATTTGCGTCTCTATATTCTCGTCTTCTAGGTCTTGGTCGGCCTAGATTGTGAAGGAATACATCCCCTCAATCGATTAAACACGCTTTGCCTTAACCTATTGACCTCTTATTGGCCGATAGTGTTGCCCTGGGTTTAAACATTTACAATGGTCATTGGGGGCTTAGCTGCATCTAGGTCTCCTGAGGCTTTTTAAAACGTGGTATCGCATTGAGGGCACATTAGACAAGCTTTCTTTAAAGTTGGCTCATCCTCTGGATTCAGTTCTATTGTGAACATTCTTTCATTTCTAGTCTCCTCTAGAACCAAATTATCAATTTGGATCTTAATTCATGGCTTGTCTAACGTCCAGACCCCTGTGGATGATCCTTCCTCTAGTAGCCTTCTTTTTTAAGGGATGATTGTGTTTACTCCTGCTGTAGGGAATAGATCAAATTCTACAAGAAGAATCTTGCCCTTCGAGCCAAAGAGAAGTCGGCTCTCATCAATCAGCCTCTATATCTCATTCCTAAAAATAACAGAGTTGTTTGTACTATGTCGCTATGAATTGTGTCATTTGCAGTAATCCTTCCTTGTTCTCTGGTTAACAAATGGAATGATGTGGCATTCAGACAACTTGATCTATTTGTTCTTCAATAGCTAATAAAAAATTTGAACGACTTTCCACAGATCGAAAGAATATTCCTTGGCGATCTGAGTATTTTTGCTGAACTTTTTCTTCTCTTTGTTGGGTGTCACCTTTTTCAGCACCAGGCACTCATACATCCCGCCTTGAACTCCCTTAGGTAGGCATACCTCTTCGTTAGAGTCAGAATCATCTGACTCAGTATCTGAATCGGCTTGGACAATAGTTACTTCTAGCTAGTTCTTATAGTATGTCCTTTTTAAGGATGCCCACTTTTGATCTTTCTCCAGTAGTAGTCGTTTGTAGATGGCCATGCGTGTTGCCAACTCATAAAGATCTTTGAAGCGATGTCCTTTGAAGTGCTCTCTCATAGCGAAGCACATGCTTTGGACGACCATAGGTACAGAATTGGCCTCTGAGATATGGGTATGGCAATGCGTCCGAAGCTTTCTAAAATGATTTATATACTTTGAAACCGATTCGCCCGACATCTGGGTAACCCTGGCTAGGTCGGTCAAAGTAACTTCTGAAGGCAGCCTGTAAAATTTGGCATAAAACTTATCCTCTATCTATTCTCAATTGGCAATCAACTTGGGAACCAAGTTAGTGTACTAAGTGAATGTCGTTTTCATTAAGGAATTGTCGAACAATCTTAGCTTCTAAAATAAAGACGAACTAGTTTCACCACACTACAATGTGAATCTTGAGATGTGCTCAAAGGTGGTGATATTTTCTTCGCCCAAAAACAGAAAGAATTTAAGAATCTTTTATCCTTTTGGAAAAGAAAAGAGTGTGTTAATACTATGAGGGTAAGGCTTCCTATAAGAAGGACACACCATAGGCCTTAAATTGATCACCATATTCTGCAGTGCCTCAACTAGCATATTGCAGTCTAGCTCAGGGCACCCGAAGTTACTGGTGGGTTACACTGGTTATATAGATTCAAACTAAATCGGCGAAGATTGGGTTTGGCTGACTTGGTCTTTGTTCTTGTGTAAACTTCTCAAGTTAATCATGTTACCAACTTGGTCATAACTAAATATTTGCATTGGCTGACTTTGGCGGACTTGAGAATTAGAAGAGTTAACCCTCTTAGCTGACCGAGGAAATTGGCTAAAACTATAGGGTAGGTCAGCTTAGTAATGTTGCCATCGTCGAGGTTCTTGTAACTCAGGGTTTGGTCGACCCTGAAGTAGAGCTGTCAGCTCTATTTGGTTCTGCCTCATCACCTCGAGATTCTTATGTATACTTCGGCTGATGTTTAAGTTGTCTTCAATCAAAGGCCGAAACACTACGGCCATCTGATTGGTCAGCATTGTACCTAGTTACTGGTTTTTCTAGGCGATCTAGGAGACCAGTCTTTGAATATCGGCAGTGGAGAACAACCTGGGGTATAGAAAAGTACTACAATGAATCTCTTTCAACTGCTGGTTCAACAGGTCCTTCTCAGCATGAGCCAAACTCACCCCGTCTTGCTCAGCTTCTGTTAGATCTATGACTGAGGTGGTGTAGTTGCGGATGACTCAACACCATTCTTTCTTGTGCAATTTTTGGCCATCTGTCTAGTTATTACTGTCATACAAGATGTGATCCCATCAAGCATGCCAAAAAGATGTTCACGAAAATAAATTTGGAGTCTATGTATACTATATGTCTGGCTAGACAGAGGTCGTATTGGATTCAGAAGAAGCCTGAGACAAGATTTTTACCAGCAAGTGAGGTTTATTGCTAAACCTAGGCTGAGATACAGCAAGTGAGATTTATCGCTAGACTTGAGTTGTGGTGCAGTAAGCATATCACAGAGTTTGGGTTCTTTTCGGAGAATGACAGGCGAAACGCTAACAAGAGGGTTGAGAGATTTTCAACAAGTAAGGACGCTTAGTCCTGGGTTGAATACTAAAAATAATAAAAAGGATAAAAAGTTGATAAACTTGTATAAATTATGTGTATTGAATAGTTGACGATGATTTACAATGAGAAACCAAACTTATTTATACGCTGTAGAATTCTATACAAAACATAACTTTATAAGGAAAGTAATTATAATATAATACAACTTCCTTTTATGCACAAATTTCTAAATAAACTACGATACATAATTAGGCTAAAAATATTTAAATGAAAAAGCAAATCATGCACCTTTTTGGGCTGACGTCAACACTTATACAAATCAGTTACAAGTTCAACAGGGTAATGGTGAAATTTAAGATTAGTTACTAGATTTATAAGATGCATGGCTTGAAAGTTTTACTTAAAGATCCAAAGGCACCGTTAGAGGTTGAGAGTCCTTTATGAAGAGTTACCACTCAATCCTAAATTAAAACGAGAGAAAATCAGTCATGGTTACGTGAGATTGATGGCACTAATGGTGATAACAGATTATTTAGTTCTTCTTAACTCCTAAAATTATGCAATATTTGTACATGGGAAAATTTTAAAATTAATAAAATATAATGGTTCATTTTTTAATTTAGATAAATATGCAATTTTGTAATTTTTACAATCAAATAATTTTAACATGAACAAAAATACTCTTATTTTACATAAACATTCTCATAACTCCCAAATTTTGTAGTTTCTAAATCTAAACTTGCACTTCATAACATAAAAATAAATAAATAAATAAAAACACTTGAGATTGATAGAGATTTGACTCTAACATTTTAAGTAAATTATATCACTATCGAAGAAAATGTGAGATATTATGTCTTTTTATTACTATTTAAATTAAATCATGCCAATTTATAATATTTAGATAACATTTATTTTTAATTTTAATAAATGTATAATTTAAGAACATAAATATAATATTATACAAATATTTGAAAAGAAATAAATTATATAATGTGATTAAATGGTGATATGAACAAAAGAAAAAACTCAAAAAATATTATACAGCACGTTGCACGCAACTTGCCGCTTGTCGCAATGAGAGTGGGGCGATATTCCATTCCCCTACCTCCTCCCCCAACACACACACATATATTATTTTTTATTTAATTATTTATATTTTAATTTACATGGCCATTTATCTTTATTTATTTAAAATTATATAATTTTACTATGTTATTTAATTTAATTTAATTATATTATTTATTGAATTTTTATAATAATTATCAGGTGTGGTCTCACTTATAAGACTCCTTACAACTAGCACCAACAGCTGCATTGTTTTTAATTTTAAATATTATTTATTGTGTTTGTATGGATTTATTTGATTTTGTAATTTTAAATATTAATTATCCATTATTAATGTATTTTAAAGTATATTTTTATTTATTTATAAAAAGAACGCAATTTTTAAGAAGTTGCGAATTTCAATTGCAAACCATTTTTCGATTTTTAGCATATTGCATTTTGGATGAAGTGTAGAATGTTGATATTAAAATGTTTATTATAATTAATGTATGGATGGTCAACAAAAAAACACAAGCTTTAATTTGAGTTTCTTTTATATTAATGAAATAAATGAGTTTGGTGACATGGCAATGACAAATAAGTTATCATATTATTTGGAATACAAATTTTAAAATATAATTTAAAAAATCTAGCATTACTCTTATCTTTATAATAGCCATATCAACAAAAACAAAGTAAAAATAAAAATTAATTAAACAATATAGTTAAATTAAAATAAATAAATAATATAGTTAAATTGAACAATTAATAAATAATATGATTGGATTATATAAAATATAAATAAATAAAATTATAAATAATTAAATCAAAAATAATAATATGTGCGTTGGAAGTGATAATGCCCTTTCCTATATCTCATGCAACTTATCATACGAGAAACATTGTACGCAACATGTTACTTCAATATGTTGTGCACGACGTAATTTTTTAAGTCTTTTTTCTTTGATTTATATTTTAAAATATTACTATTTAATTATTCATTTTCAAAAATAACAAATAAATTTCATCTTAATATTTTAAATATCATAATTTAATTTAAATAATACAAAAAATTCAAATAGTAAAAGAAAGATATAATAGCACACATTTACTTAAAGAGTGATATGTTTTATTTAAAAAATTAGATACAATTCTCTACCACTAATCTTTTTTTTTTTTGGTTTAACTACAAAAATTATAAAATTATATATTTAACTAAATTAAAAAAATGACCTATAATTTTTTACTATTTTCAAAATTTTGCCTTTCTATATCTTTTCATAAGTGATTATTCTCTAGTTACTTTTAACATGCCTAAGTGTAAGGGTAGTTCTCCCGGAATTACATTTTATGTTCATAGTATTTGATCTCAGTAACCAGAGCTAAATAGTATTTGATCAATTTCTCATCTTGGGTATAGACCAGACTTGAACTCCTACTTTCATTCTCTGATGCAGAGATGTGGCGCTTTAGCAAATCACGCCTGGTAAGAATTCTCATATCGAGTGCTTGGCTAAAAGCATGGAAAGACTCTGTGCCTCCTGCGAGTAAATATTTTCTTCAGCGGAAGGCCCAAGGCCAAGGCTGTGCTTGCGACTCCGGGGACAAGGATCATTTTCCTAATCATATTTTCTTATGTTGGAATAGTAGCAATCTTGTGAATAATTGGAGAAGCAGGGTCTATTGAGTTAAGAGCATTGGAGTTGGTGAAGGTAGAGACATTAACGGAGCCAACGACCAACGAGGTGTCGGAATACGCGACATGCGATACGATGCGTTGCAGTAGCAAACGTCTGAAGTCTGAACTCTGAAGCTGACAGAACGGTACCTCTCTCTACTCTCTTTTTACTAAAACTCTAATTTTTAAATTTTAGCTCGTTTTGCCTCGTGGCCATTGTCCCTTCTCCATTTTTACTTTTGTTTCTTTTTTTTTTTTTTACTTATTTCCCATCTAATACTGGGTAATAGAAGGCTATTATCCTCGTGGCAAGTCAACGTCACGGGATGCGGTAAATTTGTCTTCACCCGCTCCTATGTTGTCGGCTTGAGTTCGTTTTTAGAATTTACGAATGTTGTTCGGCTTCGAAATCTCGTGAGGTATAAATAGAAATAGAAATGTTGGAGAATTTTTGTGCGTTGGTTCGTATTTAATATTTTAATATTTTTTATATTTTATGAAAATTTTTCACAAATAAAAATTAATTAAGAAATATAAAAAGTAATCACATATATAATACAAAAATATATATAATTCGACAAAATTACTTATTTTTACGGTTAATCAAAAATTTAATTTTTTTTATTTTAATTTTTTAATATTCAGAGAATCTTTTACGAAAAAAACTTAAAGAATATAATAATAAATTTTGTTTAAATGATATATTTAATGTTTTTTTATATTTATGCGTTCAGTACTCTATGAAATTCTTTCACATTTGCGTTCAACGCCTTAAAGCTATTATAGCTATTTATTTTTTCTCTTATTAATGCATTGATAATTTTAATAAATTACAAAAATTTATATAATGTTTATAAAATCTCTATAAATCTTATTTCTTATTGAAATAAAGTCCACATAAAAGAAAAGTTAAAAATTAACTTAAACACACAATAAGAACTAAAATAAGACTTTTTCAAAAAAGGTAGAGCCGCGTCAATAGTGCTCACAACAGTAATTGTCTGAATTGCACCACGCATGAACAGTACCCATAGAACAATACCCGCATGAACAATACCTTCTTTTTAACTTTTCGTTTCACACCTCTTTTATTATTCTATTGCGTCTTTAATCATGTATCTAATTCTCCTTTGATTTTTAAATCAAAATCAAATTATTATTAATTTTGAATCACCAAAATTTCACCAAAAAAATATAAATAGAATTGATTCAATCAAATTATATCAATTTTGATAGTGTAATTTTCAGTTTGCTCCCCTCAACTTTCTCTACTTTGCAGCCTCAGTTAAAAGACAGAGATTGAAAGTAAATATCCCTCTCTTTTAACAATCGTTTGTTATTTTGACAAAAATAATGGGCAAGTATGCAAATGCCCTCCGTGAATCGTGCAAGACATAAGAGTGGACTTGGCTAAAAAAAAAAGATGTTGGAAAAGCATCATTGTTGCATTAACACAATTTATGCAATATACCCCCCATAAAATGGTTAAATCTGATTAATTTTAGTTTGTGGAGTTTCTTTCAGTTAGCATGCTAGGAGAAATTTGCCTATTGTAGAAATGATCACCTGCTTTCACTGACAGTGTGTATTAACTTTGTGTTTTAGAGCTGAACCATCAATCTTGCTTCAAACTTTATTCACTCTCGTTCCATTGTAAGGCCTAATGGCTTCATCAACTAGAAGTAGCAGTGTAATGACTATATCATCAAGCTGAAGAATTAAATATGCTTATGTGGTAATAAAGTAGCTATCAAAGTTTCTGAGTCAGAAAAAAATCTAAACAAAATATATTTTGTTTGTCAAGCTAAAAAATGTGGATACTTTAAGTAGTAGAAACCAACCGAGGATGAGTACAAAAGCACTCCTGAAGAGAATAGTGATACGATACATGACATAGTTAATGACCTAAAGTGAATTGTGGATAGAGATTTACAGTTTGTAATTAAGATGTTTATAATATGCTAGCAATTGCTATGATAAGTAAATGAATTGATTGTAATGGTAATTTGTTGGATGATGGTGACTATGTGGGGTTTGTAATTCACTTGATGTTGCCATTTCAAAACTATGGTTTATGGTTATGAAATATGTATTTTGAGATAGATATTCCTGGTGTTACAATCTTTAGTTGTATTTTATGTACAATGGTTCAAAATATTCTTTCGAACTATTATAATGTGTAGTATGATTTGTAATTAACTTTAGTTGTATATCGTTTACAATCTTTAAATGATCCAGCTTGTATTGATGTTATGCTATAAACGAAATAAGAATGCATATTTCAGTGAGACTAGTTACAGATGCTATGCTGTAATCACATATAGCACATTCCCGGGCCATTCTGATGTTTATTGAATTATTGTGGTTCTGGTATGAATCTGAGGAATTCTAATTATTTAGTCTAAAGCCTAATTATTTAGAATTAGAATATTATTTTATAATATAGAATAGAATAGATTAATAAAAATAAAATTAGGTTAGAAAAAAGAAATTGGCACTTTATAAATAAAACTGGTGATTCAAATGTGGCTAGGTAGGACCTGAAGGTTTCTATTTAGTGGCTAGAAAGAATCGAACTATTATAATGTGTAAGTATGATTTGTAATGAACTTTAGTTGTATATTGTTTACAATATTTAAATGATCTAGCTTGTATTGATGTTATGCTATAAACTAATAAGAATGCAGGTTTCTGAAGTAAGACTAGTTACAGATGCTATGCTTTAAACTCATATAGCACATTCCCATGCCATTCTAATTCATATGGCACTCTATAAATAATGCTGGTGATTTAAATGTGGCTAAGTAGGACCAGAAGGTTTCTATTTAATGGCTGGGTATGACTAACCAGTATTGCTTAATAACTAGGAAGAGTTATTACCATAGGACAAATGTGGTGTGCTGCTTAAAGAAACTCTAAATGCCATTCTGATTTATATGCAATGAAATCATAGACTGTTAATGAAATTATTAGTATTGCAAAATTGCAGTATTGCAGACTTTAGAATTGCAAAATTGCAATAAAAATGCATATTTTAGAATTGCAGACTGTTAATGAAATTGTTAGTATTACAAAATTACAAATCTAGAATTGCATAATTATAATAAGAATGTAGATTTCAGAATTGCAATAAAAATTCAGATTTTAAAATTGCAGACAGTCAATGAAATTACAGACTCTAAATGACAAAAACAAATAATGAAACTACAGAATTGCAATTTTAAAATTTTCTTTGCAATTTGTTCTGTACAAAAAGCAGAACATGATCACCATGAAATTTGACAGACATTAAAGTGAAGATGCTAAATAAAAAAAATTTACAAAAATGTAATTAAAAAAAGATTGCAGATTGTTAATCAAACACAGTTTGATGTCACTTGATTCACCTTTTGCAACCCCTGCTTCTTCAAAACAAAAACAAATGTGGTGTTGGCATTAATTATACTGTAATACCAGAAAAACAAAACAAAAACATATTAGTTATTGTCATCATCTATTGCGATCCTAAGTTTGTAATATCAACAAAAACAAAAACATTTGTGCGGTTGTCATGATCTGACACTGATCCTAATATTGTTGAGGGATTTGTTGTATGACATAACTACTATCAGGCACAAAACATTGCCGTGAATTGGACATTGCTTCTATTGTTTCACCATGAGTGGTAGAAGTCTCTCTTTCATGACCATGTGTGCTTAAAGGTTGTCCTTACATGTTTTGGATGACTGCTTGCACAAAGTGAAAACCAAATTATTTGTGAACAGCATCAAATTCTCATTCTTGAAATTTCATTATCATAAATTTGTTTTTTATTTTTGTTGTTTGTATTTTATTAAGGAAGTGAACAAAAGTCTCACATTGACAAGAAATAAGAAAAATTATGAGTATATAAAGAGTGAATTATATCTTTATTAATATGAGGCCTTTCGAGTAAAATCCAAGAGCAAAATCATGAGGGTTTAGGCTCAAAGTGGACAAATATCATACCAATGTGGAGATATGTGTGGTTCATTGGGCTCCTAACAGTAGTATCAAAGCCATGCCCCGGAGTTAGGCATGTGAAGAAAATCTTCGGTGTCAAACTAGAATACAATGAGCTTAATAAGCCCTAATTTGCTTACAATGGGACCTATAGTAAGTTTACGGATAGGCGGTGGTGTGCTCTAGGCTTCACATAAGATGTGTCAGCCAACACAGTGACGAAGAGTTGATCTGATAAAGCGAGCTCTCAAAGTAGGTGATACTCTAATACTTCATGTAAGGTGTATGGAAGCAATGCAGTGAAGATGCGTAGCAGAATGTTGGGAGCGAGATCTTTTTGTGTGAAAGATAAATGGATGTGATATCGTTAGAGGGGCGGCTATGTGGTCCTTTGTTCAAGGGAATGATTATTAAGGAAGTGAACTAAAGTCCCACATTGGCAAACAATTGGGGAATATCATAAGTATATAAGGAGTGAACTATATCTCTGTTAATATGGAACTTTTGGGTAAAGCCTAAGAGCAAAACCAAGAGGGTTTCGACCTAAAGTGGATAATATCATACTAATATGGAGATATGTATGATTTATTGGGCTCCTAACACATCTTAAAGGCAAGTCCTTTATTATGTCCACATTTTTCGTAAAGACTGCACCTATAACTCTCACTTCTTTTATTGGTAACTATTGAGTCCCTAAGTTCCCTTCTCTTCTTCAATTTTGGCATGCTAGGCTTCTTTTGCACATATAGCTTCATTAGGAATTGGATTAATCCTTGATGCATATGTCCACATGTAAGCATCTTACTTCAATTGAAAATAAACAAAAGCAACCACATTAGCTCTCATGTATGTAAGATATTTCAGTGCATGCTTACAAAGGTATCCAAAAATATCCCAAGTATAATAACCACATTTTTTTATATCCATAACATAATGTGTTACCATATTTAACATCTCGAATTATGAACCAACCCCATCAATGATATCAAGACCGCACTTATAACTCTCACTTCTTTTATTGGTAATTGTTGAATTATTAAGTTCCCTTCTCCTCTTCAATTTTGGCCTGTTGGGCTTCTTTTGCACATATTGCTTTATTAGGAATTGGATTAATCCTTGATGCATATGTCTGTATGTAAGCATCTTGCTTCAATTGAAAATAAACAAAATCAACCACATTAGCTCTCATGTATGTAAGATATTTTAATGCATGCTTGCAAGGGTATCCAAAAATCTCCCAACCATTACAACCGCATTTTTTTGATATCCACAACATAATGTGCTACCATATCTAAGACCTCGAATTCTGAACCAACCCCATCAATGATATCAAGATATTTGCTATTAGTGCTTTCTTGTTCTATCTTTTTCAGCACTGTTGGTGGAATTTCAAAAATCCATTTCAGGACTTCATCAAATCTCTTCTTCATTTTTTTATTATAATTTTCCTCTTTATTTCCTCCAACATGGTCAACATTGGCATTGATTTATATTTATTAATCCACACAATTAAAGGCTCAGATATATTGTTTTTGTTATAAACACACTTGATGAATGCATTAAAGATATACTTAGACGAGTGAAAAGGTGGGATCTTTTGAAGCCATGTATACGCATCTTCATTTAACAATTTCATCTGATCTAAACAATTGTTGAAGTCTCCTTAGTTTGTACTATTAGTAGCCCTCCAAAATATAATTTTCAATAACTGACCAAGATACATTGACTTAAATTTGGCATATGTATGCCTAACAAAATCTAGAAGTAGCCAAAGAAACGAGTTCAATTACACCTTGCATTACTTTGTTTTGTTTGTCTAACAAAGCACATCCTCAATCCATTAGCAAATCCTACTTATTGATAGAGAAGGTCAAGGAACGAGAACCAACTATTGATATTCTAAATTTTACAAACAGTAATTGCAACAGAATGTACTCAATTGTTTGCTCCATGCTTATGGCTGGTAAAATACCACCATAAGGATCTTTTTTAAGTAAATTCCATCCAACCCAATAAAAAAATCTTCTAAGGTGGAGCCGACTAGTAGGACTTGGCCTGTGAGACTCAATAACAACAAATGATTCTCTATTATGTTTTAGAAGCACAACTCCATATTTATATAATTTGGTATAACATAGTTTGTAAGCAATCTTCAACCCATTAAGAGCCTTATACTTAACCCTGTACAACTTTATTCTTGAACATTGAACCCTATATTTTCTCCTTAACTCAGCAGTCATCATTCTAATTGGTATATTTGAGGCTACCTTCACCATTGATCACAATTTTTTCTTTTTGGCACTCCAAGTTGAATTGGCTTCATGTGCATTCTCAGATCTTTGACATGTATGGATGCCATTATAGATTTTTAACTTATAGGGGACTTCATCAAATGTTGATGAAGTATAGATCCTCTACGAACATATTTCAGTAGAAACATAAGTGATCCTCTTCCTCTCATTTTTCAATCTTCTTAGTTTGAATTCTTCTTAATTACATAATCTCTCAAATAATCTCTGGAGTGATAAATATTTGCATATAATGCCCTTTTGCTAGAGTAGCCCTATCTTCATCAGTTGTTTTTTCTTGATCCCATTTTAGAGACCTCGCATACCTATTAACAGCCTTATTATTTGAATTTTTTTGATTTAGAATCCTTAATGCTCTTATTGTTGTCATCTATATTAGACCATAACCCAACACTATTTGTATTACCATCACTTAATGTTTTAACATCAACTTGATGTGTGTGCATTTCTTCTTCCACAATTGCATTCACTTGAGCACCGCACAATGTATCATCATCTTTAACAAACCCCTCACCAAGCACATTGCACCAAGTCCCCACCACCCACATTGGAAGGTTCTACTTTAGATGCACTTGCAGCAAATATATTAACCCCATTAACGTCACATTCAACATTTGTACCTATTACAAACTGGCCATCACCCTTATGATTACACCTAAGTCTTCTTTTTCATGATTAACACCATAGTCACTAAAGTCATGCACATTGTCTTCATTAGGGTCAATCAAGAAATTATCAATATTTTGAAACTCTTTTTTTTTTCAATATCAACCTCAAACAGTCAACCTCTTCACAAATCACCAAACAACTAAAATATAGCGTGTAAGTAAATATTGTTGGCAATCTTTCTCTTACTATACTCACAGGCAACATTACACATAATATAAAGGCATGGCAACTGTGTAGTTCAATCTTGCCACAGTGATGCTTCAATATTTGTGTTAAATTGTTCGACTTAATGGATTTGGAATCAATAAAACCATGATCAAACTCATCTGCAAAAATAGTAACAATAACTTTCAGGGGATGCATAATCTAAGCTATCAAGTATAAGAAATGAAATAAAATTCATTTACATATCACAGTGCATATATAGTACACAGATAAAATCATTACAAAGTATTTATCTTATCTTAAGATAAACAAGTGACATCAAGGAAGCACCAATATCTATTTTTCATTGAATGCCATTTTCATATACTGTAGCAACATAATTACTTCATTTTCGTATTAGATAAATTTCAAAAACAAGTGACAACAAGGAATCATAATCTTCTTTTCCATTCAACGCCAATCTCATATACTGCAAAAACATCATACCTTCATTTTTGTAGCACATAAATTTCACAAACAAGTGCCAACAACAATATTATGCAAAACAGCCATTCAAGCAAAGAACTTGCTTGTTTACATACTGTTGCAACACAATATCGAATACGAAAAGCAACAAAACAAGAACAAAGTTTTTTTGTTATACATTCTCCTTCTCAATGGCTTCATGATGCTCATGAAACGGAGTGCTTCTCAAAACAGCACTTCTTAGCACACACATAGAACACAGAACTACAACTACCATTTTTATAAATGTTGAATTGAGGCTTCTCTTATATGTTTCCACCACTAACTCCCGCTCGTTAGTCATCGTTATCGAGTTTGAGCACTGTTTCATCTCTAAGCTTTACAAGACAAATGTGTTGTGATGGGACTAAAGAGGTGCTGCTGGCATTTGAGACTAATTTGATTATTTCTTTTTTTAAAGTTTAATTTTAACTGTTCACCGATGCTATTACTGAATTGCCCTTTATTCTATCGAAGTTACAAACGGCTATTAAGAGAGACTCAGAGAGGGATACTTACTGCTAATTTCGCCATATTTTGACTGAGGTTGCAAAGTGAAAAAAGTTGGGGAAGCAAACCGAAAATTACCCATTTTGATAATGCGGGTGTTGATACTTGAACCAAAATTTTAGTTGTCTCTGGTGGGCTGGTACCAGCATCAAACATGAAAGTAAAAGCAAAACAGTACCAATACATTATACATGCATCAGATCAGTAGTTTGCCCTATACATCACGACACTAATCCATATCCACTACCCTCTGATTTCGTCATCTCATCAGATGGAGATATAATCATGTGGGCCTGGGACCCACATTTTCAGCTTCTTTGACCTTTTCGCTAACTCTAATGGGTCGCACCCGTACAATTACTAATTACATTAATTCTACGAAATCAATGAAAACCCCAAAAAGCCACTAACAATTGTAATCTGCTTGATACATAAACATTGATTTTAAATTACAATTCGTGCAAAATTAAAATATTAGTTATAAATTGAGTAAATGATTATTGTGAAAGTAAACAAATATTTAGTAAACACTTAATTATTGTGCTTGTAAAGTTGAACAGAAACACTGATATTTCGAATGCTATATGATTTTTTTAAATATTAAAAGTAGGCTCGATTTTTCATTTTAGGATGGAAACTGGTTGAAATCCACTGAGCGAATCGATGAGGGTGGGGGCGACGGTGAATGAAAAAGAGAAGAGAAAACCAGTAATACGGAAGCAACAATGCTTTGGAGAGCGAAACCACGGTTTTCTCGGGGCAGGTGGGTTTGACTGAAAATAGCCGAAAACCAAAGCCAAAATAGCCTTGAAAAAACCGTACCACTACCACCTCTATTGTAACGGCTGCTCCTTTACTTTAACTCTCGACACACACCACATCCACACCACTTGTACTATCCACACAGCTCCAATGCCAACTCTCTTTGCTGTCAAATTTACATCTTCGATAAATAAACAAAATCAAAACCAAAACCAAAACCAGAGCCGAAAAAGCTTCAGTCTTTGACCTTGTTCTTGTCGTTGATCTGGGTTTTTTTTTTTCTAATTTTTCATGGCGGATAATGGAGGTTTTGACGGTGAACAAGGGAGTACTGCAAGTTTCTCTCAGTTTTTGTTCTCATCAGATGATGTTCTTTTGGGTCTCGACATAATGGATCATCATCATCACCACCACCAGGCTTTTAACAACTACTCTTGTTCTTCTTCTACTTCAGCTTTCTCTGTTCATGAAAAGCCTCCAAAAATGCTTTGTTTTGGTAACTATCAGCAAAATGACGGTAAGATAGTCATGTATGGGGATGCTACTACTACTACTACTAGAATTAGTACTCCTCAGAAATCTGGTGTCACTTGTAGTGATTCTTCTTCAGCTTCTTCCGGTAACAACAGCAGTGCAAATGCTCACTCTAAATCTCATGCAAGTGTTTGATATTTTCATAAAGTGTTCGTTTTGGGTTTGTTTAGAACTTGGTAAAGTATAAAAAGACGGACCTTTCACGTGTTAGTGTTCTCTTTTTGATTTTTCGTTTTATTTTTTAGAAAAAACGAAATGGGTCAGGCCAGGAATCGGTTCAGTGCTCAAATTCCTTAGCAAACACAGCTCCAGTGGCAAGCCAGAGAACCAGTAAAAAGACCAAAGCTGCAGATAACCCTTCTTCCACCGGCCATGCAAAGGTCGCACAAATTGAAATATAATGCATGATTTTATTAAAACTATTCATTTGCGGATTCTAACTTCATGTTTCTTTTGCAATAATAGGCCAAGAAAGAGAAGATAGGAGACCGAATCACAACATTGCAGCAGCTTGTTTCACCCTTTGGCAAGGTACTAAAATGACTCCCTTTTTCAATTTTTTTTCCTTTCATTGAACTAGTTTAATTTATGGCTTGGTATGAATATAAATTGAGTGGGGTGTGGGGAACTAAATTGTGCAGACAGATTCAGCATCGGTGCTGCATGAAGCGATGGGATACATCAGGTTTCTGCACGATCAGATTCAGGTCCTCTGCTCTCCGTACCTGCAACACCACCTACCTGTGAGCACCAACTTACTCGGGAGAAAAAATTACTTGCTATTTTCCAAGTAACAAGTCAACAACAAAAGAATTCATTTTCCTTCTTCTTGTTTTCACTGCTTTCACTTTCATGCATGGGTCCCAACCACCGAATCCCACATCACTGATCCTGTGGAAGTTTTGAGTTTTGACAGTCAACTGTTGATAGTGATAAAATTGACTGCTCGGTTTTTATTTTATTTTTATTTTTTAGTGGTTTTTTTTAAATTGGCGTTGATGGTGTTTCATATTAGGACGGAGAAAACGGAGGAGAAGAATCAAGAAAGGACCTGAAGAGCAGGGGACTGTGCCTGGTACCAGTGGCTTGTACTGTACACGTGGCCAACAGCAACGGTGCTGATTTCTGGTCACCTGCCATGGGGAAAAACGTTTCGTCATCATCAGCCGCAGCAACAAAGCAGCAGCAGTAGTTCAAGTGAATCTTTTCCAGAGTCCTTTTTTACTTCTGTAAATGGTCTTTTGCCTGACGCCTGCTGCTTCTTAAGAAGCTAAAACAGACTTGACAACTCATGTTAAAAAAAAACTCTTTTGGTGTAGTAAAACAAAAAGTCAAGAAAAGGGGCTGGGAAAGTTCACACTTGCTTTTTGGAGTAAAAAGTGATAGCCATTGGAAAGTGCTTTTAGCTTTTTCTTTTTTCTCCTTTTTGTGGACTGTAGAGTGATACTGTTACTGAGAAGAAACAGGAGGAGGATGTCTTGTTGGGTGCTCTTTCGGAAGGTGTGTGTTAATACAAGTGGGTTTTTTTTCTTTTTCGGCTTGGGATGTGAATTTAGCAGGGCTTAGAATTGAAAATGTTGTAGAGAAAACAAATACAGATGCAATTTTCTACTATATAGGGCTTGTTTGCTGTTTCTTTTGCCCATATTTCCTGCATTCGGAAGATTTAGTTTTGTTTTAACAAAAACAAATTGAAGAAGTGAAGACTGGCTATTGTGAAGTGAAAAAAGTAGTCTCTGCATTAGTACTGCAGATAAAGAATCAATCGAGAACAGCTGCTTATGTGCATTTTGCTTTTAAACGAATAAAACAACCTATAAGTGAGATTCAAGACATGATATGAGAGTAAAGAGTGTTCACTAAAATTACAAGTGAAACTGCATCAAATATTGATTGAAACATATCGTTTTATATTATTAAAAGGTCATGTTAAAGGAAGGTGTAATTTGTAATCTCAATGGATACCCAACTGTACATTTGTAATTCCAAACAAGGACCCATATGATTGAGCTTCTGCGAATATAGAAAAAGTGTTCACGGGCTATTGGCCCTGGGTTATATCCTCTTGAAAACTATATACAGTCCATTCACTAGAGCCCAAATAGAATGAAGAAGATACAGAGGGAGCTGGCCTGCTTTACTCTCAAATTCTTTTTTTTTGTAATTTATGTTATGCAAGCAATAATACTGATTTTTTTTTTGTTTAAATTAATTGCATAAATACATTAAACTAGAGGGTCTTAGATTAGATTTTTAATGGAGTCAACTCAAAACTTATTTGTTAGTTTATTTACAATTATATATATGTATTTAATTTTAAAATGTTGACACAATTTTCAAGCCCTTAATTTCTTCACATCTAATAATCTAATAATCAAGGATGTATATATATATTACAAAAGAAACTTTTATTAAAAAATAAATTGATTCAAAAGTTGATGTATTTCCAACAACTACACATTTTCATTATAATCGAATTTATCGATTAAATCTTACTGATACACAATGGAGAATTTTCGTGTACAAGAACTCACACAAAAAATATCACTCATATATATGCATATACTTTAAGCATTCCATCTCTGGTTCTTTCTACTCCTTTGCCTTAATAGTTAATTTTTTTTATTAAGATTATATCAAGTACATTGTAGAGAATTATGACATAAACAATTGGCTATCACAATAAAGTGAACTCTAAGTAAACTTAATCCATCTTACCATAAAACATCCTAGAATAAAATTAATTGCTCTAAAAAAAATTAAAATTAATAAAGCACCCACTTTAAATCTAAATTTGAGTGGCGGAATGCAAAAAAAATAGTCAATTTAAAATAAACATTAAATTAAAACAATCAACAAACATTGAAACAAATTTATTAAAATAAAATATGGATAAATAAATTGCAAAACTACTATAGAAAATGAACGTTGTTGTTACTAGATCTAATGAAGTTCACTTTCAACTGTTATAAATCACTATAAGAAGTCAAGTATGAAGGTAAATAAAAAAAAAGGCAAAAATTACATATCGAAAGGTATTACAGCTTGGTAAACTTGTAAAATTGCAATCTTATGCTATATTCTAGATGTTTTCATCGTGTTGCCAGTGAAAATTTATTATCAAAGACTTGCCAACATGCACGCATACATGGACAAGGCTCTGACTTATACTAGTTTTTTTTATTTATCTTTTATAAAATTGAGAGAGAAAGATAAAAAAAATTAGGACCGGTGGCTATTATCCGTCAACCTGTTAACAAAGTGATGTTACTATTTTGCTTTATCTAATAATAAAAAATATTAATAAGTTAATATTATCTTGTGACTTGAATTTTGACTATTAGATAGTACGTATAACTAAAATTAAATTATTCAATTTTTGCAGGGAATTTGTCGTTTATGGTAAAAAAAACACAATAAAAAATTTATTTTGACCTCGGTCAAATTTTATATACTTTATTAACTAAATTTTAATTTTTTAGTTTTTACCCCTCTCACAAGTTAACTCTCAAACTCTCTCCTCTCTCCTCTCTCCTTTCAAACACTCTCCTCTTTCTCTCGGTTTCAAACTAAATTTTTGCCAAATTGTTTTCAAAATTTATAGATCGACTATAAATTAAGTATATTTTGAATATTTGAACTAGAATAAGTTAGTGTAGAGTTGAAAAAATTGAAAAAAAAAAAGTGAAAATTTGTAAGTTTTTATTCAAAAAAATTTTTGTTATATTTTTTTGTATTGTAGTTGTTGAAATATTTAAGTTTAGTGTTAGTAAGGTGTAAAATAGGTTAAAAATGAATATAAGTAGTCAAAAATGGCAAATTCCCATTTTTTGTGTTTTTGAGTTTTTTTTTTTATAATTGTTAGAAATATAAAGTGCAAAATAAGTTAAGAATGATTGTAAGTGGCTGAAAATGATCCAAAAATGGTCCAAAATAGGAATTTCAGCAATTTTTTAAATTGAGAGCATTATTTGTAAAGAGAAGGGGGCAAACAAAGCTTCAACACCAGCCACCCCATACCCCTTTGCACTAAATAATATGCGAAGCCCACCATGCGCAGGCATGGTGTAACCACGCGTAGGCGGATGGCTACACGCGCCATGCTGCTACGCGCCTTGATGTGCGCAACAGTTTGGCAGGTGGCATTGTTAAATTTTTTTATTTTTTATTTATTTGTATTAAATTTATGCTTGTATATATTTATTTATATATTTAATGTTTTGTATTATTTTAATTTAAATGTATATATAATTATACTAAACTAATAATTATTTTTGGCATTATTTTTTTCAGGTGCTGCTGATATTATCATGGCGTAAATTTCGACAATTATATGTTTTGGAGAAAAAATAGAAAAGTTGTAGTGATGGTTTTAAGAAATACATTGGATATTGGATATCAAAATATACACATGGTAGTTCTAAAAAATATTAATTATGAAGTGTTATTGAGAAGAGTTTGTTATCTTTTGGGAATTGATTAGATGCATTATAAAGTGACTCTAAAGTTCGAGGTTCCTTCAAGTACTCTAAAGTTGAGACTTATTCCACTTAAAAATCAAGACGATGCGACATTATGGTTGAGCCTACATAAAGATATTGCTACACCTCTATGTATAACAGTGGATGCTCGAGCTCTTGAATATAAAAATAAAGCAGAAGTACCCATAGACCAAAAACAAGGCTATGGGTATCAATTCTCGTCTGGAACCCCTTGTGTATGTTCTAAATCCCCCAAAGGATTATTATTATTCTCTCACAATGTTCAATGAACAACCAACCTACAATATTATGATAGTCAGATATATGAAGATGTTAGTGTTGATCTTGGATATGATATTGATCATAATATTGATAATTATGCTAGAAATGATGAAGGTTATGAGAATGATGATCGTGGTTATGAGGTTGGTAATAATAAAAATGATGGATAATACTAATGTTGATTATGGAGAAACGATTGTGGATAGAAATGATGACGATGACGATGATGATAATGATGATGATGATGATAATAATAATAATTATGTCAGGAAAGAAAATGTTAAGGTCGAAAACCCATTTCAATTCCAGCCTGAAATACCGCCATTTGACTTAAACATATCAAAAAATATATCTTATATTAAAACTGAAGATGTATTTGTAGAAAAGTTGTACAACAATAAAGATGAAATTTATGAGACTATAAGTATGGTTGCACTGAAGGTCAAATAGAGCTTCAGAGTTTACAAGTCCACCAAAGATCGTTTTGAGTTGAAATGCGATGATAAGAGATGCAAATGGAGATTACGGGAAATATTGATGGAAGGGCGTTATTTTTTCATCGTGAAGCAAGTAAATACATAGTACACTTATATTTTACGTCAATTACGAGATGGTCACCAGTAAGCCAAGAGCTGTATTATTGCTAAAGTAATTAAAAATATGTTTACATCGGTCAATAGAAATTATATACCAAAGGACATTCAAGTAGACATACGTAAAGAATTTGATGTTTAGACAACATATACTACATCTTGGCAAGTTAGAGAGCATGCATTATGATTAATAAGAGGTTATCTAGGGGAATCATTCAAATTACTTCTTACATACAACTATATGTTGCAACAAAATAACTCAGGTACGGTTACTCACTTGAAAATTGATGCATACAATTACTTTAAGTATTTCTTTTTTGCGCTTGAACTATGCATTAGAGGTTTTAATTTATCCATCTAACCAGTGATTGCAGTAGACGGAATATTTTTGAAAGATTTCTATCTTGGTACAATGTTTGTGGCCGTTTGTAAAGATATTAACAATCAGATATTTTCATTGGCATGAGGGATTGTTAACTCAGAAAATAATGCTTCTTAGGAGTGGTTTATAGTTAAAGTGCAGAGAATAATTAGTGGCCATCAGAATCTTGTTTTTATATCTGATCAACACACTAATATTGAGAGGGTTATACGGGGTGTGTTTCCTAATATATATCATAGGTTCTGCATCAATCACTTGAAGGGAAATTCGATAACAAAATATAAGTTATTATCGAAAAAGTCTAAAAAAGGGTATACTTGTTTATGTACTTTACTGTTGTCAAGGTGTATCATGTTCCTCATTTTCAACACTAATTAAATAAGATACGATAAATAAGACTCAATATAACTAAGTATTTAGAGGATGATATTGGTATGATAAGATGGGCTTGATCAGCTAGTGCTTTCAAAATATAGGATGTTATGACTACTAATATTGTTAAGAGCATTAATATAGTTGCAAAAGACCCAAGAAAGCTTTCGGTGACCAATTTGGTGGAATGGATATGGGAGCTAATGCAACTGTAGTTTTATCATAGATGTTTGGTGGCATAAAATATGACAAATATCTTGACGAATTGGGTCCATCACAAAATTATGAAACATAATGATGATGTATGTCGAATGACAATTTCTCCTATTGATGTTTCACGATTTGTAGTCAAGGACAATGGCATAAACTAGATAGTGAACATTTTTGATAGAATATGTAGCTATAAAAAATGTTCACTATCTAGTTTATGCCATTGTCGAAAGTTTGACTATCAACAAACTGCCTTATCCCCATGCACTCGCCGTATGCAGATACATAATATTATCGCACAAAAGTTATTGTTCAACTTATTACACATCCGAGACATTATTCCACGCCTATCGCAAGCTAGTATTTCTGATTGGCCAAGTGTTGGATTTGATAATACCAGAGAATTTGAAAAATATGAAAATCTAGCCTCCAATAGCACGTCGTCAGTCAAGTAGGCGTCAGACGAGTAGGATTCATCTCAATATGAGGAACCATCGAAGAATATTTATAGTTGTTGTAGATAACATGAACATAACCGACAGATGTGTCGAAACCCTGTTGTTTTACAAAGCAGGTAATATATGTTTGTTTATAAAACTACCTTATTGATATTTTATTTTTAATTTCACTATAATATAAAGCTAATAATTTTTTTTCAGACGGGTGTGAGATGGAGGGAATGAGTTAGATTCTGAGACATAATTCTATAAAAAGATTTTATTATATGAATGGGTTATTATATACCATTTTCTAATTATCTTACTTTGTGTTAGAGTATTGAATTTCGTAATGCACTTATTTTTATAATACGCTTATTTCATAATGCACTTATACTTTTTATTACGTACTTAAATTAATGTGAATGTTGAAAATTTTCAATTGTGGATAAGTTATGAAAATATCTATATAAGTGCCAAAATTATAAGTTGTAAATATGGGATGTTTGATATTTTAACAAAATTTCGGCAGAATCTCCCCTATTATATGGATATTTTCAAACTTGTATATTAGAAAACACACTTTTATACAATTATATATCACCTTTGTAGACATCCACCTAACACTCAAACGTCAAAATAATAATATGACACAAATGCACATATAAACAAATATAGTATTAAACATCTATGAAGTAGATCCTACAGTGGTCCATAAATT
Organism: Ailanthus altissimus; assembly: GCA_946807835.1. Classification (NCBI taxonomy): domain Eukaryota; kingdom Viridiplantae; phylum Streptophyta; class Magnoliopsida; order Sapindales; family Simaroubaceae; genus Ailanthus; species Ailanthus altissimus. The sequence goes on along the minus strand of OX327698.1, from coordinate 24,071,938 downwards.
AACGGCTATTTTTTATCTACAAAATGTACCAATATGAGGAAAGAGTTAAATGGTTGACCTAAAATAAAATATTCAATAAACATACAGGTAAACGTGGCACAATCCTCGCTCCCGACCACCTGTTGAGGCACATTATACTGCAAATGAATAATTGGCCAAATGAACAAATTTGGATTTTGTATTCCCCTTAAACTATAAAATCTACATCTTTAAAGGTGATAAGGCCTAGCAACATGCAGAGATTCAATAAATTTTTGAATGGCCTCGTTGGAGTGGTCGTTCACGCTAGAATCATACAGAAATAATCCCCCTTTGAATAAGATCGACCTCTACTGTAAACCAATGTTCCTGATTAATATTCAATGGGATATATACTAACAAAAACTATTAATGTATTGACTTGTTAAATTTTATACTCAATGAAATTTAAGTTCAAAACGTACTATAATTTACCTTGTATCCTCAGAGATCTTGGATGGCTTTAACTATTGCATCAAGAGAGATTTAAATGCAAGATCTCTTATTTATCTTTATCCATCATACTTTGAATTTGTGAGCCAACATTATCAATCTTGGTGGAAGCTCTGACCTAACCTTATTAATCCTATTAAATAACTCTGTTTGAAGATCATCAATCATCTTTTTCAGGACATGATATCGCGATGATGATGTGTTGGGCTCAAACTATATACTTAAGTGATTATAATCAATCTTCACAATCTAATACTCATCAACAACATATAGTAGTGAGTGAATTCAAGGAAAAAAGATTAAATTATTATACCATTGATTCAGTCGCTAATGGGGCTTAGAATTCGTACTTAGGCTGAATATCATCGATGAATTAGGTGGTCAGAATCTCACTTTTCTCCAACTTAAGAGTCCATCCCCATTTTTTTGATAGAATACGCAATTTTGCTGCCACGCAATAGTTCGCACTCTTCTTATATTTATAAGGCACCAACTTTCTATGTACTTCCAAAGTCTATACAAAATTTTGAATTTATTAATCATGAATAGAAAAAACACACCCCAACATTATTAAAGAGAAAATTTGCGACATCTTAATATAATGTGGTACCTGTACCAGACCAATTTAGAAGACGCAAAAAATGGTTGCCATTCTTGCATGCAAATACATCCTCACATCTCAGAATTGCCTCGTAGATCCATACTTAGATAATAAAGAAAAAATTAACAATCTAAAAAAAAATAATACTATTCTCTTATTTAATATAAAATGAAAAGAATAATTTTTTCTACATCTTAATATAATAATGAATCGAAAAAAAAATTACTCACTAAGAATGCTTGACCAAATAGGTATGTTGTAATATTCCTTATCCAGAATTCCCCCTTTTCTAACATTCACTAACTTTTTAATTGAAGCTGTATTTAAGCAGTCCATACAATCGTACCCCAAGGATAGGCATTAAACACATCTAAATTATCTATGAGGCGAAACATAAAATACTGGATGGCTCTATTTCAATCACATGGCATCAACAATTTATGAATCATATAAAATAAACACATTTTCACCGCATCTATATCATCGTCAATGTAACGCTCTTGAACCATGGATCTAAATCATTATAGGTCAACTCATTTCTCCTACTAAAGTATTTATCCCAAAGTCTACTAAGCAACTCACCGACCGATAATCCTCCATACTCAAACCAATAATCAAATAAAACTCTAAACAAAAGAATATAATAACCCGTTGCCTATATAGAATCACAATTCTTCATGTAAATTTTTTATGTACGCGTCTTAATAAAATCTCGTGTACTAAAATATCTGAGAATGGAATATCTTGTACATCCAAAAAAATGGCAAAAATCGTCGTTCTAAATATTTCAATCTGCCTTAAAGTCAATTTCTCTTCTATTTTTTTTATAGCCTATAACTTTGAGTAAGCAGATATAGTCGATCAGTAGAATTTATTTTCAGAAATTATATAATCCTTTAAGACATTCTCTTTTTTGAAAAAAAAACTCATTAGCATATAATCAATTGGAAGATAATTCAAATAATTACTAAAAATTAAAAACAATTACTAGTAAAAAAATTATTAAAACTTTTTCATCTAACAAAAAAATAATATAATAAAAAAAATTAGAATAATGACTAAATTTAGTCGCAGTTTCAATATATTTTTAATAAAAAATTAAATAAATTAAAAACAAAAAAATTGAGACGAGCGCACCACAGCCCCAGCAACAACTCATGCGACGTGTGGCTACACACGTTAGGCATGTGAAGCCAAACGCTGGCGCGTGACACACTCACCGGCGCATGGCTTCACCGGCAGTGGTGAAAAATGGCTAGAATCCACCATTTTCGGCTATTGTTTGATCATTTTTAGCTCCTTATACTTATTTTTAACTTATTTTACACTTTACTAATAGTACATTTGTACATTTCTAGCAATTACATACAAAAATAACTTAAAAACACATAAAACTAAATTTATGATGAAAACCTTGTCAATTTTCACCCATTTTTAATTTTTTTAACTCCATAATTTATTATTTTAGTCCAAAATTTTTAAATGCACAATATTTAAAGCTGGTCTATAAATTTTTAAACACAAATCTTCAAAAAGGCTCATAAAGAGCTTAAGAGAGAGTTCTCAAATTTGAAAAATTTTCAATTGAGATGTTGGGAGCAAAATGAGTACAGTGGAGACGATTTCCCATAGCTAAGCGTGCCATGTGATGACATGCAAGTGAATGACACTTCATAACAACCCAACTTGACCCTGTTAAAATATTTTGATCAAGTCAAAAAAGTTTTTAACTTTAAAAACTCGATCAATTTTTGTATTTTCTCATTTTTGCATCACAAAAAAAGAAATCACCTTTGAAAGTTTTCTTTCTCTCTCTCTCCAAGTCTATATGAGAGAAAGGAGAAATCAATATAAGTTAGTATTGGTTGAATGTGCCAAAAAGTTACTAAAGTTTCAATCAAGGACTTTGGGGTTTAGGGGTCATGACCCCTAAAGCCTAATGTTTTTTTTTTTAATTTAATAATATATTTTTATAATTTTTATTATTTAAAATAGATATTTTTTATTTTTTAATAAAAAATTATTTTTGTGATTTAATTGCTCAAAATTTAAAATTTGAGACTAACATTCTAATATAATTAAACTCTAATCTATTATAATTTTTATCTTTAACATATGCCCCATCTCCCTCTAAATTCTGGTTCTACCCTAGTTCTGGCCGAGTCTCCAACGATATCCTAAAAATGATGTGGAATCACTAGTTTATGTTTCTAGATTTATATCAAATCATTGGCAGTGGCATTATTTTCTTATAGTGTATTTGTTATTTGTGTATTTAAATTTGATTTCAATAAATGTGTTTTATTATTCGCTAAATTATTTGTTATTTTAAGTTTCGTATTTGTTAACTTTTTTACTTTTTTATTATAAATATATGTTACTCAAATCTATATTTGAAGTGATTAAATTATTAATTTTAGTAATTTACAAAATTATTAATTTTATTTTAGAAAATATTTATACTATGTGATAAGAAAAAATGAGTCCATATACAATTCATCCTATCATAATAGCAGATAATTCATGTTATAATCTCCACGATTCACTTATTATTTTGATCGAAAAAATTAATTATTAAAGAATAAAAAAAGTGTCCAAAGTTAGAATATTTGAAATAGGTATATGTATATGAATAATATTCTTTATAAAAATTTATATACACAAAAATTTATGTCATACATTACTAAGATTAAATAGATAAATTTAATTATAATAAAAATAAGTAGATTTAATCAAAATTACTATAATTTTTATATTTATTTATTCTATTAATAAAATTTTTGTTTTGTCTAAAAAAATATCTTTTCAAGATATATATGTTAAATGATGCTTCCCTATTTTCCTTTTTCTTTGAGAGGAGCTAAGGCTTCTTTAGTGTCAATGGAAATTTGCGAGTATTTTAATAAAGAAAAATTCTACAACGACGAGAAGTCTCACGGCATTACTCACGGTATTGATACTTGTTATTTTTTAAGGCCTTTGAATTAAAAATAGTTAATCATCACCCTTAATTTTTTAGAATTAGTAATTTGTTACACTTAACCTACTATATAGGTAACAAGTTTTTATTTTTGAAATTGAAGTTAATGTACTATATTAATTTATGAATTAATTTATACCCTTATTGTGACAAAAACTGAAAATATATATGATAATTATCTTATATTAAAATACTGAATATAAACTAATTTTAATTTCTATTTGTTCACTGAATTTTAATTTCTACTATAATGTTACTTTTTCATACCATATTTATTATTCCATCCAATTAATTTTTATAATTTTTCAAAAAATATTTATTTTATGTTTGCAAAGGATACATTATTTATCTATATATGAGCCCATGGTTTATGTAATGTACAACAATAGCGTTAGTTAAATAATAATAATAATAATGACGTCGATGATAATAAAGTTAATTACGATTGAAAAGTTGTGTATATATTTTCATTATATATGTTATTTTTTTGTTGTTGAATCGTTAATTTACAAACTTTATGATATATTTTTAGTTTTAGCTCTATATACAAATATAATATTATTGTTTAATAGTTTGATATTAATTCCAAATTACATTTATGTTGAAAACATATTTTTTAATAATATCAAAATTTAATATTTTATCAACAATACAAAAGTATTAAAAATTTAAAATGCATACCTAACCTTGGATTTGGGTAATTGGAGAGAATTGGTTTTGTTGCCAATTTTTTTGGTCATGGAGATAGAAGGGAGAAGGAAAGAAAAAGAGAAAAGAGAGGAAAAATTTATTCTCCACCTCGTGCAATAAAAAATTATAAATTTAATAGGCTAATCTCATAATATATAGAATGAGGGTATGGATCTCTTTTTAATAAAAAAATATACAATACTTATTTTATTATAGGTCACAAAATATATCCATAAATGGTTACATTTGTTTAAATAATATACTACTAAATACGGATATATCAAGATAATTTATTAATAATATTGTGATCACTAACCAAAATAAGTATGACAAAAATACTCCAAATAATTTAACAACAATCACATAATAATCTGATTTTATTTAACAATAAAATAAATTATTTATGCCAATTCACTAAAATAGTAAGAATAAATATAAAATATTCGAACAATTTACACATATTATTGTCACGTCGCATATCGAATGAAAATTGAATAGATATTAAGTATATAAGGGTGAGTATGTAGTATTACTTAATAGACTACTCTTTTGAGTCAATGGTAAGCGTATGGGTCATGACAAATGGTATTAGAATAGACCCGAATTCTTATTCATATGTGAGCCTTTAAAATCGTTCCAATGAAAATTATTACATAGGATGTGTGTCCTCTATACTGTCAGGGGGATAGATAATACAGGCTAAATAGGCTCTAAAAATTATGTATCTTGAGCCCTAATAGAGATTGTCATGTGGGTAGTAAATCCCTTAACCCTGGGGGAATAAGCAATACGGTTAAGTTGGTCATTGAGTTTGGTTTACACTATGACGAGGGTGTCACATGATTGAGTGGAGGAGAATGTTACGTCCCACATCAAATAAAAATTGAGTGGATCTTAAATATATAAAGGTAAATATGCAGCATTATCTAACAAACTAGTCTTTTTGTCAATGACAAGCACCTCCGTCATACTATGCATGGTTAGAGAAGTTTATTTTATATTTTTATGCAAATCTTTTAATTTATTTTAATTTTGAATTTTACAAATATCTTGTTTTATTTATAAATTTCGTATTTTATGTATATCACGTTCGTCCTTAAAATGATATTGTTGTGGATGTGTTTTGCTCAAAATGATATTCTTATGACTGAACTACACTAAAACGATATAGATTTGGCATGTTGCATGGAAAAATCATTCAAAACATTCGCATTAAAGAATTTTATTCTATATTTATTGGATGTATAGGTTCAGAGCCAATTTACAAGTTTTATTTTACGTTTTAAAGTGTCTAGTTTAATTTATAAATATAAATTTGCCTTTTACTACTTTGACGTTGACTTACACATATTATATTAACACATCTTATGTGTCGTTTATGAAATTATTATTTAATGTTTAATTTTTTAATACTTACAAATATTATATTTTACATATAAATTTTTTATTGTAATTTCATATTTTATCTTAAATTTATATGTTTTACGTTAATTTACATTTTTTATGTTACTTTTGTATGTTTAATTTTGTTGACAAAATTAATTTGCCTTTTACTAGTTTGACGATAACTTGAATGTATTACATTATATTTACATATTTTATGTCTGGTTTATGAAATTTATATTTAATTTATTAAAAATAGTTGTTTGTTTTTAGTTAAGCGCACAAATTTTAATTCCAAATAAATCTCAACTTTTAATTATATGGTAATTCTTTTTTCAAATTATCTTATAATAATACAACAAAAATTAATCACATCTAAATCATATGAAATAATATAAATATAGTCTAAAAATTTTGTTCCCAAGGTTATAAATTTTTAAACAAATGTCAAATACATGAGTGACATGAAAAAAAATATAAAAAAAAGTACCAATATAGATAACATTACACACTTATGATGATTTTTATTCTTTAAAAAATATAAGTAAATAAAAAAATGACATTAATAAATTATGATTAGAAGATTATTTTGTTAATTTAGTGTACATATAATTTTAAAATTTTATATACGCAATAAAAATATCGTATACATATTACACTCAATCAAGCATAAACATGTATATATCTCTTATATATATTTATATGTGTCAATGAAACAAATTATAAGTGAAAACATTTATTTAGATTGAAGGTAGTTTTTTAATTCTTCAAGAACTCCAATCTCAAAGGCTTGAGCTAATATTGAAGTGTATTGTTTTACAATTCTAGTTCACAATTAAAATCGGTGAGATTATAAATCTAGAATAACAGTCACAAAATTTTCAACAGTTGATTTTAACCTCTCAACACTTTAATTCTATGTTTCTTTGTGACTAATGAGAGATGAGATGAAATAGAATGAATTTATTTTTGTTTTATTTGTTCCTTTTACAACATCTTGTTTAGAACTTAGAAGAGACTTAACAGAAACCTTTCTTTTCTCTCTTCTCAGTGGCTGAACCATTCACTACCAATTGAATCAATTAATTAATTCAATTTTTGTTTCAATTTTACTAATGCCTTATATGGCTTACTATTAAATATTGTTAGCCATTTCATTGAATTATTTTATCAAATACATTTGATTAATGACTACCAAATATTTCTTTATTTAATGTTGGAATATCTTTAATTATTTTAAGTAATTAATGGCCAACATCAAAACCCCTCATTAGGTAAATTATACAATTATCATAATTGATGTTTATCCCTTTGCAATAATAATAATAAATAAATTTTTCATTAATTATTTAAAAATTATTTTTGAATAATTATTCTTACCTTATTTGTTTTTACTAGTAAGGTAAATCGATAATTTTAAAGTAAAAACAATCTATAGACAATATTGTGCTATTTATCAACATCCTATTGGTTAATAACCCTTATTAATCAATTATGTGATGTTCTTAATATTTAAATCTTGACAAATATATATTCTAAGGAACCATTGAAATATATTTTAGGTTTGCTAGAATTTCTTGAACTAAATTGTTCAATCTAATATACTGCCCTCAGTGCACAACAAGTATACTTCATATTATAAGACTCTTTAAATCTATGCCCGATTTTTCATATGGATCTTGTCCATATGTCCGTGAACAATATCTCACACATATGTTACAGATATATAAAACAGCGCGTTATATCATACAAGTTGAGGTTATAATATATCTGTATAATCCTTTTATCATAGATATCTTGGAAGAGTAGAGACATACATCATCACCGTCAAATCTCCATATGCTCGATCACAAACTTATCTCTATATTTGTATTTCAATAAATAATATCCATAAATATTTTTACGATATTTTTTATCCCTAAAATAAAACTCTTTTCTTGGGTATTACTGCTTATGACTATAAAATTTCTTGAAATATAATCTTGGAGTATCAAGATATATTACTCACCTAAATGAGCTAATGGATCCCATATCTACGCACACTGGACTCCATGAGCATCGGACTATACCTAGCGATACCCAGTGGTCAGACCATAAAAGGTTTTTGACATGTGTGAAATTAAAGTATAGTAGATCACTCGCAAGCCCACCGTGACGCTTAAGTTAAAAGACCACGACTCAACTCGAGAAGACTCTCTATTGATGGCTTTATGGGATGTCTATTAGAGGTCCTCGTGAGCCTGTTCAGTACCCAGTCCTCATTGTATACCTGTATTTCTATACGAGCTTCTACTAAACTCACTGTCTGCTAAGATTAACCATCTGGACCATTTAAATATAGACATACACTGATATATATATATATATTTATAAATATAAAAGTCTTCACCGACAGGCCCGCATAAGTAAAGATAGATCAGGAACTTAATATTTGAGAACATATTTACATAATGACATTTCCTAGCACCATTTACAACTATCTCATTACTAATATATTCTCTGGTCTTTATCCCATTTTAGTTAAGGCTCTAATTCTTTAAATTTCACTAGCTCTTATAACCTACTAACTTTTAACATTTATAACCCTCAATGTTATTAAATCTTAACACTGATTTAAACTCTTTTAAATCAGATCTGTACTCCTTCAGATCATATAATGTCTGCAACGTTACAAGTATCTTACTATATATAAAATATAATTAGCGATTTAATGAAATAATAACAGTATAAATAAAAAATAAATATCCATATATAACAAGAATGGCACGTAAGCACAAATCTCAATATATTTAATGCCTAAAATATTATAAATTACATTGGCTAAAGTAAAATACAATGATCACTTATAACAATCATATTATTTATTTATTTACTTTGAAGGAGAGCACTTCATAATTTTAGTCAATAAAAAAAATTAATTAATTTTTTTTCATCAACATAATTAAGATATAACACAATCTAGTGTTAAAAAGACTATGCATTAAGTTTCTAGTTATATAAAAAAAAATTGCATTAAATTTCTAATGCAAATTAATTCTGTAAAAATATTTGACACACCAAGTTTATAGATTAATAAATTAATTCATGGTTTGTTGAAGCAAAATTGTTTCCATTTTTTAAGGAAAAATTTGAAAAAATGTAATAAAAATCTGGATAACAACTAATTTATAATCATTTTTTGCATGAATAATTAATATAAAAAATTATTATTTGTTTGACGAAAAAATAATTGAATTAAAAGAGAAAATATGGACAATTTTAAAATTAACATAATGCTAAAATTGACTTTTCAAAATTAAAAGTTAATTGAGAATTTGAACAAAAGAAGTTAGTAAATTGATTTCCACATTTCAAGGTCCAAATTTATTCCCTAAGATGAAAATTAGACGAATTTAGTGAGTTGGTGAATTAAAGGTTTTTTTTTCTTTTTTTACAACAATCAAAAGATATTTATTCAATTTTACGTTTCAACATCTAAATTAATTTTAAATTTACATTTTCACTCATAACATAAAAGAATTCATCACAATCAATTTTTAAAATTTTTATTTTTTCATTTAACTAGGTTCATTTGCTTAGAAGAATAATTTTTAAAAAATAAAAGAATGGGATTTAATCGAGCAAATTTGATAGAGTATTTTTTTTAAAGTTTTCATTTATTGATTTTTTTTAACATTACTTACTGAATAATTGTTTTTAGATATTGGTCAACAATAGAAAAAAGATAATAGATTGTAGTTATAGTCGTGGACGATGGCGCTTCGCATTCGGTTCTTTTTTTTGGTAATTAAAAAATTGTTATAAATGCTAAATCCATCAAGTAGTACAAGTAAATAATTAAAGGAGAGACATTACCCCTCCTAGCATTCTTAACTACATTTACCAACCAGCTGTAACGTGGTCTATCCTTTGACTATTGATAGCACTTATACATCGGATCCAGACAATATCTTTGATATTTTGATAAACATAGCTAGTAGAGGGCATTTTTTGTTGGAAGACAACTAGATTTCGCTATCTCCAAATATAATAGATTGTAGCACAGAACGAGACTCTTCTGATTTTGCTAAGCATAGTTTTGCCTTGAGTTTTTTTTGCAGAGAAAGGAGATCACTCGTTGCCATTTATCTGGGCATTGGTTGAGTTGGCACGCCATAAGTACTTTGTGCCATATATCACTACTAAACCTGTATTGAAAAAATAAGTGTGGTATGGTCTCCTTGTCACAACCATAGAGAGGATAGTCATCTGATGAAATAATCCCCCATTTTTTGAGTCTCTCCCTTGTAGATAATCTGTCCTGGAAGGCTAACCAAGTAACGAAGCTGTGCTTAGGAATTTGTTGTGGCCCACATATCAGTTTATACCATCCTACCTTAGCACCATTATTCTTGAGACTGCTCCAAGCACTCGCAATAGAAAACTTTGCAATGAAGCTTGCCGTCCATGAAATTCTATCATCTCTTTCAGTAATTGAGATTTTGTTCCGCAGATATTCCCATGCCTGAGCAGTGTTCTCATCCAAAGGATTAGGGAGATTCCACTGACCTTGGTTTCATAAATCATTAACCTTAGCATCCCGTGGAATGTCCGCATCAAAGAGGTCAATATGGGAGAATTTATCCACAATGGATTCCCCACCCAATCATGGGTCCCACAAAAAATAGAAGGATTTTTCGTTACCCAAATCATATGAGAACAATTGTTTTATTTGACTTCTCACTTCAAGAATTTTCCGCCATGTCCAGCTGCAGTCCATTGGCTTTGTGATACCTCAAAAACTTAGCCTCCGCAGTTTGTTATCAGTTACCCACTTTGCCTATAAAGAGGTTTTCACAGCAACTAGCTCCCATATGTGCTTAGTAACTACTGCTAAATTTCACAAGCTTATAGATTTAATGCCTAATCCGCCTTCTTTTTTTTCTTTGTACACCTCAGTCCAGCCCACTAAACCTCGCTTCCCCTGTCGGTTACTTCTATGCCATAAGAAATTTCGGCATTTGCTTTCAATTTCTTTGGTGACTGACTTAGGCAAGGTAAAAATAGAACTTCAGTATACATGCATACTCATTATGACTGATCTTATTAGTTGCAGCCTCCCCGCATACCTCAAATATTTCACAGTCCAACTAGAGATTCTAGCGGTTATCCTATTAATAAGCTCCTGACAGTGATATTTCTTCAGGCCACCTAAAATTAGGGGAATACCTAAATATTTGATATGTAACATTCCTTGTTGGTACTGGGTGTTCTGCAGGATTGTCTCCTTGGTAGCCTGAGGTATATTCCCAAAGAAGATGAAGCTCTTGCTAGCGTTAAGGTGTAACCCTGAAACCATTGAAAATTCATCAAGCACTTGTTTAAAATGTCCTACCGACCTGTCATCGCTATGAGAGAACAAGAATAAATCATCTGCAAACATCAAGTGATTTAGCTGCAGTCTCTTACACCCTCTGTGGAATATAAACTGGTTCTGAGGGATACAACTCAGGCTCCTACTAAGGTATTCCATGGCCAACACAAAAAGCAGAGGGGATATGGGATCCCCCTGCCTTAAACCTTTCATCCCTGGGAAAAAACCCTCTAAGCTGCCATTAACCACAACTGAGTACTTGCTCGTTCTGACACACGTCATGATGATATTGATAAAGTGATAAGGGAAATTAAGCCCCATCAATACCTCTTCTAGGAAATCCCATGACACCGAATCATAAGCCTTGCGGAGGTCTATCTTAAGAGCACATCTTGGGCTACCGTAATTTTGATCATAGCCCCTCACAAGTTCATGTGCCAATAAAATATTATCAGTTATCTTCCTATTAGGAATAAAATCTGATTGACTGGAATTGACTAAATAGCTCACTACATTCCTTAGCCTGCATGTTATTATTTTGGTGATACATTTGTAAAGGATCGTACAACATGCTATTGGCCTATAGTCCCCCAAGCTATGAGGATTATGAATCTTAAGCGAGAGTAATGGTAGTGACATTTATGGGGGTGTAAAACTAACCTGAGGAGAAGAAATGTTGCACAACTTCAGTCACCTCCTTACCAATAATGTGCCAACATTTTTGAAAGAAATAACTGTTATAACCATCAGTTCTAGGGGCTTTATCACCATTTATGCTGAAGATAGCATTTTTGACTTCGTGGGCTGTGACAGAAGCCTTCAGTATGTCTCTATCGTCTATCTTCAGTTTAGGGCCCGCATCTATGATTCTCTTTTGTATAGGCGCCCTATAGGAACTGTTGGTAACCAACAAGTCTTTGTAGTAACCTACAATGGCATATTTCACACCCTTGGGGTCTTCAAAATTTTCCCCATTTTGGCTCTCAATCGAAGTGATTCTATTCTGGGCTCTCCTCTGCTTGACTGACTTGTGAAAGTAGCTGGTGTTTGAATCCCCCATTTGAATCCATCTAATTCTTGACTTTTGTCTGATAATACTTTCTTCAGCATAAATAAGTTTCCTTAAATGCTGATAAATGCCCATTTCCTCATCTTGAAGAATTTGGTTGAATGGCTCATGGATCAGTCTACTCTGTAAGGAGGCCAACATCAATTTGTAGTCTTCAATCTGTTGCTGAATATCAGAGAAATATGCTTTGTTGAGCTCTTTTAGCTTGGGTTTTAATAACTTGAGTTTGAACCATACCCGGGCCATTGGGGAGCCATAACAATCGTGCTGCCAACCTCGCTCGACTGTGGAAAGAAATTCAGGATGGTCACACCAGGCATTGAAGAACTTGAAAGGAACAATGCCTCTGTAGGATGCTCTAGAGATGGTTATCACCAGAGGGGAGTGGTCTGAAATGCCCGCTGGAAGAACCTCACATTTCGAAAATGCCAAAGCATCTAACCATTTTCCATTAACAAATGCCCAGTCAATTTTCCTTCAAATTCTTTGTTCTCCTGTTTGATTATTGCACCAAGTATAGCGACAACCATGGTTCTTTATCTCAAATAGCTCTAGTTTCGATATCCAACTTTCAAACTATTCCACCATGCTATCATTTACCCATTGGCTCCCAAGTCTATCATTGTTGTTGAGGACATTATTAAAATACCCTTGGATTAACCAAGGTGTAGTGTTGGGTGTCAAGTCATCACTCAGGTCATTCCACAGGTTTTCTCTCTCACTAGAGGTAAAGACTCTATAAACAAGAGTCCAGTAAAACTCTATGCCATCAATAAGAACTCTACTATGTATGAATTGTTGGTACTTTTGTAGGATCGTGACATTGCATCTAGCTGGATTAAAGACAATCCAAATTCTTCCCATATCTAAGCACTCTGAATTATTTTCTATCTTCCAATCCCGTAATGCTAATTTCTTCCAAATGGTATCTAGATTAGACAGTTTAACTTTTGTTTCTAACAATCCCAAAATACATAATCAACAAGATTTAATCAGAAACCTTATCTCCGATTGTTTACAGGGGTCATGGAGACTCTGGATATTCCAGCTTGCGATCATTGTCCCCTGTTTGGGGATTTTGAGCTCCTTGTGGCACGTTGACCCTTCCCAATAATTCACACGTCATGCGTCAGATTAATGGTGTTTCTTAAGTTGAATCTGTCCACTGCCTGAAGAATCTCTAGCCCCCCATTATCTGACGCTTGTTCCCTTCCTTTATCTGTTGGGACATTCTCCTCAGTGCCTTCTAGCGTCTGTATGTCCATCACTATTTTGCCTGTGTTTAGCTTTTTTTGTTCCTGCTTTGCAGGGTGCATAATAGGTGCTTCAATTTCATCCGGATTGTTCTGATCCACCTCTTTGGCTTTCCACACTTGTTTTATCCCTGTTTTACAATCTTTTCCATCATGACCAATCCGTTTACATTTGGGGCAGACAGTAGGCTTCCATTCATAAGTCACCTCCTGCATAACCATGTTACCATCTTTATCTTCTAAGGTAATCATGGAAGAAAAATCGCCCTCCACATCCATTTCCACCAAGACTCTCGCAAAAGCCAACCTGGTTCTATTCAAAGTACATTGATCACAGAATTTTGGGGACCCCAACGAGCTGGCTAGTGTGGGGCTCCAGAATTCCCATGGAAGTCCTGGGAATTGCACCCAAATAGGCAGAGTTCTGATACTGGCTACATCTATAACCATTCTGGGCTTCCAGGCTTTAAGGATCAATGGGCGTTTATCAAAGGTCAGAGGTCCATCCTCAAGTACTTTCTGTTGCCCAAGTTCATTCTCAAAGTTAAACAAAAACAACCCATCTTTAATAGAGTGAACCGAAACTAAGCCAAAATACTTCCACCGATTCATTACAAAGGTTTGGAGTGGTTGAAATCTAGGAAATAATCCATACACACAACCAATTAGTGCATACTGCCATCTATTCTCCTCTTCTTTAAGTTCACTACACTTGAATTTAACAATTTTCTTACCATTCGAAATGGATGGAGGGACAAATTGTAGTTCACTTCCATAGCTTCGGGTATGATTTTTAGCAAACAAGGACACCCATGGCCGATTGGTGTGCACAACTATAGGCTTGCTGCCAACCCTCTCCGCCATTGTAGCAGCTGCAGCCGCTGGCGGCGCACCGGAGTTCAGCACCACATCTTCTAAGGCTGAGCACTTATCACCTTCGGCCACTGCTGTAGCCACCCTAGAACCAACTCGGTCGGCCATTGGAGGAGCCTGCCCAGAACTTGCGCTCACGATAACCAGCCCAGAACCGGCGACAGCAGCACCATGCTTAGTGCTAACTTCATCGCGAACCAACCCAAACTCTGCGCCAGTTGTAACCTGCTCACCATTAGCGCTATCGGAAGCTTGCCTAGCACCAGTAGAAGCCTGCGTCAAGGAGGCCAAGTACGTCATGGCCCAGTCGCCATTCAAGAGCGACGGGGCAGAACGAACTCTCGTAGCAGAACCAGCAACCCCGGTTGGCAGTCCCTCGACCATAACAGAAGCATCGAAACTCACAGACGGCTTCACGTCGGTCTGATTTGCATGAACGTGTCCCAACCCTGAAGACGCAGCTGCAAAAGTCGGAGGGGCGCTTGCGTCATCCGCCGGGGACAGACCCGACGAAGGTGGGATGGCAACAGGAAGGTTACTGCCATCGGCATCCATTGGTGCAGACAAAGACCCAGTAGACACAGCAGAAACAACAGAAATAGCAGCTGAAGATCGCCTCAGGCGCCGGCTAAGAGCGGTGGGCAGTGGCATTTTACTTGATTTTTTCCTCCCCATAGGAAACAGCGTAGGTTAATACCGTGCGCCGAGAGAAAAAGCCCTAATTTTTTCGGTTCTTAGTTCTAAGTTTTGACCTGGACTGGTCTTGTTGATGTCTCTCAACCTCATTGGTCGCTGTTGCCACTGTCGCCTGCCCCTACCGCCCCACGCACGCTATTGCCATCAATTACCACCGTCCAACCTTAAAGTATTATAGCTAACCAACAACCATAATTTGATTTATAAAGTGTTTTTTTTAACAATAAATTTAAATTTAATAAATGAGTGCGTGAATAAGTCCATTCTTTCATAAGAAAAATGAACAAGTGATAGATTCTATTTTGTTCTTGAAGAAAAGCAGTGCTAGTATATACTAATTTTGCTACCTATTGTCTATTGATTTAGTTTTGTATCACGATGAAACCATTTGAACATAATGTTTCGTCATGATATAAGTTGATAAGTTATAACTATTCATTTTCGGGCCCATAATGTATTAATTATTTATGGGAAATCTTGCTATTAACATCCCATTTATTGTTTAAGTAGTGTGAGTTTCATATAGAAACGAATTAAATTGATGATTGTTGTGTTTTTCATGCACGAAATTCTTTATTCATAAATATTCAAAAATTGTAAAAGATCATATATAATAAAATCGAGATAATAATTAAACACATAAAACATAAAAATATATGTGATTTAATAAATTACTTATATTTATAATGGATCACGGGATTATAACTTATTTTATTATTTAGTAATTACCAATAAACTATTAAATGATCACAAAGATCATTAAAAAAATATTATAAAGAATACTCAATAGAACGAGCTTTTTAAAACTTTCTTTTACATACTTAGTACTCAAGCGTTCTTTAAACTCTCTATTTAGCATTATTTTTTATGCTTCTTGATGCTTGATACCCTAATGGCATAACAAAGGTTAATATAGGCTCTAAAACGTCCATAGAAATATTATATCTAGTTTGAATAGGAGTCTACACATAAAGGAGCTCAAAATTAATTTGGAAAAGGTAAAACCTGGTGCTGCAGTACCATGGGTCTGCATTGTAGCGTCAGGCTACTGCCAGGCCGATGCCGCAGCCTGGCTACCTTACGGCCCCAAGGATTGAAAATATGCCTGTTGCATGTTTCAAGCCTCCCATCACTTTTGACTCTCTATTGCTCTCTAAATCTTATCCGTCCATCGCATTTTTGACCTCATGTCATCTTCTTATTAGTCTCCAACTCAAAATCGTACTCAAATATGATTTTGAATCAACAATTTCTAACAAACCCCTCATTGATTCAAAATCACTAAGAAACTTTCTAGGATCCATCCACTCCTCATACACACACTCAATTACTTAGCGGTGATCCCAATTAAGTCTTTGCACAGACTTAACTCTACTGAGAATCGTGACTTAGGTCTCCAAAGATCCGAATGCATCTTATCTAAGTTAGTTTTGTTGTAATTTTCCATGTGACTGTTCATTTCACAATCACAATACCTCGGTGGTTAAAACTTATCCCTGCCAATAATTCTTTTACTATATATTCTCTTTTAACCTCTTTCACTTGGTGAACTAATCTCTAATGCTACCTTTTAGTTTGCATCCCTTTAATAACACATATTGAACCACACACAACATTCTTATTCAGCAAATATAATCTATTGTGCTTCTTACCATTCATTATTATTATAGACTATTTAGACACCTTAAGTATTCCCTTTTCTGCCTTGAATGAATATCTCGATTGATCTAGCATAATTAGTGATACCAAGTTCCTCTTAACACTAAGTAATTTTCTAACTTTTTTCATTATGCAATCTTATTCTTAGACTATCAAGCCCCATTAATTTAGAAGCCATATTATAAACCATTAATATTTTCTCCTTATTAATGTACCAATAATTGGTAAATAAGGATCTACCTTGACATATATGAAACTAAAGCTAGAATTAAGTATCTATTTATCAATATACTTTCCATGAAATGCTGCTAAGGTTTTTTTTACTAGCATAGTTCTTCTTATAGACTATTACAACATTACCTTCATTTTTATTTTCATTCTTTATACCCTTTCTCTTAAGATAATCCTTTATGAAGTTTCATTCTTTAATGCAACCATAACATTTCTTGGCTTTGCCTTTTCAATGATTATTCTTGTCTCAGCTTTTCCTCATGGATTATAGAGTATTACAATATCTATAGGTTATGATATTTTTTTCAATTCTTTTGAATTCAATGAGGCTTTAACATCAATCATTGTTAAAATCTCCTTGTCATACAAGAGTATATCCATGAAGTGCTCATATCTATTTGTAAAGAACTCAATAAGATAATGACTTTATCTTTATCTTCTATATTGACGTCTATTGTCTCAAGATCAATGATAATCTCGTTGAAGATATTAATATGATATTTAATCAAAATGCCCTCAGTTATAGCAACTGAAACAACTTCTTCTTGATGTGTAAACGATTTTTCAAGGATTTTGTGATACACAGATCATCAAGTTTCTTTCAAAGACCAATTGTCATGTTTTTCTCAGTAACTTCTCGTATAACTTCATCACTTAATGACAGAACAATGGTACTATAAGCTATCTTTTGAATGATTTCATGATTAAGATCAGCTTTAAATATCTCAAGCTTTTTTCCATCAATTGTTGTTACTTAAGTTTCTTCAAAGGTTGAATCGAACTTTTAACTTACCAGTAAAGCCATCACCTTCACCTTTCAGAAAATGAAATTATTATGCCTATTAAACTTCTCAACTTCATACTTGTGGGATACCATGATTAAATAACCTTAACTCTGATATCATTTGTTAAAATTTTTACACACAAAGTCTTCACCCACAGAATTGTAAAAGATCACACACAATAAAATAGAGATAACAATCAAACATACAAGGCACAAAAATATATGTGGTTCAACAAATTACCTACGTCCATGGTGGATCATAGGATCCTAACTTCTTTTATTACTCACTAATTACCAATGAAATACTCAGTGATCACAAAGATTATTCAAGATATTACAATGAATACCCAACAGAATGAACTCTCCAAGGATCTAAACAATACCCTATTGCATGCTCAGTACTCAAGCTCTCCCTAAACTCTCTATTCAGCACTATCTTTTGATGCTTGACACCCTAATAACATAACAAAGATTTATATAGGCTTTAAAATATCTTTAGAAACTATATATCTAGTTGGAATAGGAATTTACATGTAAAAGGGTTAAAAACTGACTTAGAAAAGGCAAAAATCACACAAAACAAGAAACTTGGCACTATAGCACCCAGGTACTGCCAGGCTAGCGCTGCAATCTAGCTCATTATGTGTTCTGAGCCCCTCATTGCTTCTGGCTCTCTGTTTCGCTCTAAATCTCATTCATTCATCCATCATGTTCTTGACCTCATATCGACTTCTTATTGATCTCTGACTCAAAATCATACTTAAATATGATTTTGAATCACCAATTTCTTACAATGGCCATCTTTCTAGGTTTAAATAGCACATGAGCCTATTAATGTAAATAAGTTTCAAAAATTGGCTAGGCTTGTCTTTTCAAGTTCTAAGTTCCAAAAATTGTCAATCACTTTTATGGTTTCTTAGATTTCAAACTATAATTTTTGTGGATGTCAGTATAATAGATTTATCACCCATTTCACGCACTGTTTATAAGAATATATATATATATATATAATACATAGAAGCTTAAATTCATCCATTGCTATGAATGCCTCTAAATAATTTATTTATATAATAAATGAAGTTGAATAGTTTAATTTTTTAAACAAAAAAAAAAAAATTAAGTACTCTTGTTGTTTGATAATTTTATTTTCTATAACTATTATAATATTCATCTTGTTTCATTATTTTGTAGATGAGTTTAGATTCAAGTTCAGAAAATAATATGAATATGGAATCTCATGAGGATGAGGGAAGCAACATCAAAGAAGAATCTTTACTTTGAGATCCTAATCCTAAAAAAAGAAAACATGTAACATAAGCATTAAGTTCGAAGGTATAATTGCACTTCACTTGGTATAAATCTATGAAAGATAAAGTAAAATGCCATTATTGTAGGAATTTATATGCTTGCAATTTAGCTCGAGATGGGACTAGTAGTATAAGAAAATGCTTAAAGAGATGTAAGCAATATCAAAACACAGTGGTTGATGATCAACAAAAGGTTTTTGATATCGAAGACAGAGAGAGAAAAGGGCAATAATGTTATGCTTAAGGAATATAATCAAGATATATGTCGATAAAATAGTTGTAAAAATAGTGGTTATTGATGAATTGTCATTCAATTTTGTGGAGAATAATGAGTGTCGATATTTTTGTAATGTAACAGTTCCAAGATTTGATATTCCATCACATTAAACTATAGCCAAGGATGCAATATAATTATTTATGTAAAAGAGTATAGTTGGTAGGACTGAGAAATGAGTGGGCTTGATAATAAATATTTGGACTTCTATTTTTAATCATAGCTACATGGTTAGAATTGCCCATTTCATAAATCATGATTGAAAGTTATATAGGAGGATTTTGAATTTTTCTCTTATTTTCAACCATAGAGGACAGATGATTGACAAACAGCTTGAGTCTTGCTTGTTGGATTGGGGCACAAAGAAAGTGTTTACTATAATATTGATAATGTAAGTGCTAATGACGTTGCCATCGCTTATTTGAAGAAGAAGGCAAGGAATTGGAAAGAGGATGCACTGATGTTGAATGATGAGTTTATGCATGTGAATTGTTATGCATACATTTTGAATTTGATTATGACTGACGGGTTAAAGGAATTGAATAAGATTATTATTTCTATAACTAATATTGTAAAATATGTGAGATCTTCAATGGTGAAATTGCAAGTTTTTTTAAAGTGGTATGAAAAGAGAGAAATTGAGTACAAAGGGAGGGCGGTGTTAAATGTGCCAACTAGGTGAAATTTTACTTATTTGATATTGGCATTGCATTAAAATTTTAAAACCTTTTTGATCTGATGGTAGAAGAGGATGAGTTATATAAGAGTTATATTTTAGAATAGAAAAATGAAAAGTGAAGAGATGGGCCACAAAATAGTAGGGATTGAGAGAATATTGAGCAGTTTGTGAAGTTTTGAAATTTTTTTATGATATCACATTAAAATTTAGTACTTAATTAAGTGTGATATCTAATATTTGTTTCATTGAGATTTATAAAATTAATTCAAACTTAACTTTATTAAGTCGAAATGAAGATTTCTTTGTTGGGATCCATAATTAGTAAGATAAATGTGAAATATGATAAATATTGAAAAACTATTGAGAAAATCTACAAATTATTTATAATTAATACATTACTTGATCTATGGCACAAGATGTAGTTTGCTGAATTTTATTTTAAAATTTTATTTGGTGATGATAGTGCTCGAGTTGATGAAATAAAGAGAATAAGTAAAGAGTTATTGTTTAGGCTTTACAAGGTTTTGGCATGGCAAACCAAATTATAGGGCAAGTAGTAGTGCTACTATTGATGAGAGAAGCATGCTTGCTTCATAATCATAATAATCTGGTGGCTCATCAACTTTAGCTCTAGTATGGTACAATAAGATGTCAAGGATGATGACCATTTGGCAAAAATACATAAAGCCTGCAGAGAACAATTTAGATTTAGATGAATCCCATAAGGTGGATAGATGCTTAATAAATAAAGTTGAGAGTTTTAGAAATCCACATTTTCATATTTTGATTAATGTGGTGGAAGGTAAATGCCTCAAGATATACACTTTTTGCACATATAACTAAGAATGTCCTTTTTATTTTAGTATTTACTATAGTCTTTGAATCAACTTTTTGTATTAGGTGACATATTTTTGATTCATTTCAGAGTATGTTGACTTAAAAAATGGTAAGAAGTTATGTACACAAAATCAGATACAAGTTTCACTTTTAGTGGATAAAGCGAATAAAGAAGAAGTTTTGCTTTAAGATGCTAAATTTTATGACAAAATTGAAGCAAGCAAAAAAAATATTTTTCATTCTTTAATTATTTCTTCATTTATTTAAAAAAAATATTATTTACTAATATTTTGTGTTTTTTTAATTTGTACAATTATTTTTATCTTTCATATAGAGTTTGTGCAAACTATAATGCAAGAGCCTCTATCATAGCCAACAAAAGATTATTTACATTATTTTTACATTTTTCAATTTTTAGGTAATGCTTTAATCAATAAATATAAATAATCATAATTTTTTTCTTTTTCACCTATATATATTTAATATAATATGTAATACATAATAAATAATTTTGATTGCAGTTTTGAGATTGCAAAGAATCATTGACAATTTTGTGAAAATGAAGAATTGAAGATCAACTACTTGTCAATTGTCATTGAATTTACGTGTTTTAATTTTAACTTTTTGACTTAACATGTTTAACTAAGTGTTGTAAATGTGTTATGGTTATACACCTTTTTTTTTTGAAAAAGTGATTGAATCCATTGAAAGTGAAGTTACAAGGATACAACTTGTAGGGCTTTTGATAAAAAAAATCAAGAAAATTACAGAACCAAATGATAATAAATCATTGACGCATGATCTAACTTCATCTATCTCTAATAGTGAGAGGGAGACTAATCCCTAAGGGAACCATTCTTAAGAAATGGGAATATAGCCCTAACAATAGGGAGCAAAAAAGAGCAACCCTCATATAGGAGGGGGAGGCACATTCACTGTCCAATCTGATAGACAAATACATTAAAAGACAGTATACAAAATAGCGTCAAATCCAAGATCTAACACCCAACATTTCTAAAAGGTAGCCAGAATTTTGGCATCGCCATTAGATATAGCTCATGGCAGCGGTGGCCGCGGTCCCCCAGGGGAGGGGACAGCAGTTGGAACTTGACGTCTGCTGTCAGGGGCGGAGGGCAACAGCACACAAACGGGATGGTGGCCAAAACAGTTGGCGGATTCCGGTGGGAAGTTGGAGAAAAAACAGCCGGCCAAACTTGAGGGTACAGTGATGTCCCACGAGGGAGGTCGCTGGAGCTTGTCTGAACCACCAGAAATCGAAAGGGCTCCACTACCGACAAGGTCACAGAGACAGCCATCTATAGACCGGTGAGGACAAGCACAGGCTGTTAGTGAGTCGCCGGCTCTGCTATGCTTGATGAAGCAGCTCCCCCCCGTGTTTGAAGCTGCCGGACCTACAAACGAGACCAATGAGGCCACCAAAAAAATAAACATAAAAAAAAAACTAAAATCAACAAAGGAAGGAGACAGATCAAGAGGGATAAGGGTGAGGATGATTTTTTTGAGCTATTAAAGAAGGGAAGGGGGGTGAGGGGGAGCTTTTTTCTTTTTCTTTTTCTCTCTTTTCCTTTTTTCCTTTCCTTAGGATTTCATAGTTATGCGCTTTATAGCGTATGAAGACTAGAGTATTGACTTATGATTTGTGACTTTGTGTTGCTTAATTGTGAATCTGTGATGAAACGTTGAAGATTTAGAAATTAGATGGAATATTAGATTATTATAGATGTTCTGTAAATGATAATTTGATAATGATAATTTATATTAGAGTATTATAATTTTTTGTAGATATATATTATAATTTTTATTTAAGAGAATGTTTAAAATTTAAAAAATGTTCTGCCGAACTTGCTAATTACTTAGTTATTTTTTTAAAAATTTATTTATCTATCTTTCATTATAATTATTATGAACTGTTAGATTTTATCCAACGGCTCATTTTAATTACGTTATTGATACCGTAAGTTTTCTAAACGACTAATTTATAATTGTCTTTGGCATAAATAATTAATATGAAAAATAGTATTTGTTCGATGAAAAAATATCTGAATTGAAAGAGAAAATATGGACAAATTTAAAATTAACATAATGCTAAATTTGGATTTTCAAAATTAAAAATTAACTTAGAATTAGAACAAAAGAAGTTAGTGAATTGATTTTCACATTTCATGACCAAATTTATTCCCTAAGAGGAAAACTGAACGAATTTAATTAGTTGGTGAATTAAAAGTTTTTTTTTGACAACAATTAAAAGATAGTTATTCAGTTTTACACTATCAACATCTAAGTTAATTTTAAATTTACATTTTCACTCATAATATAAAAGAATTTATCGGCAGTCAATTTAAAAAAAAATTTATTTTCTCATTTAGTTAGGTTCATACTTCAAAAGAAACAATCTTTTTTTTTTTAAAAAAAAGAATGAGATTTAATCAAAAGTAATTTTATTGAGTTTTTATTTAAAAAATTTATTTTATTGCTTTTTTAACATTACTTACTAAATAATTATTTTAGTAATCACGATATTTATATGATAATTTCTATGACGACACCATAGAAATAGAAACACCCTTTAATAAAATAATTAAATCGCTTAAGATCCGCTACATAAAATGGATACTGTTCAGGACCCGAACCGACTGACTTTAGTTTGTTCAGTTAAAAGAAAACGAAATACTACAGAAAAAAAAGAATATAAAAGCAAAATTAAAAAAAAAAGTGGTATAGTTAGTAGTAACTTCATTCTTCGCCGCCACCATCGACTACATGGAGGAGAAGAAGAGAAAATCTGCAGAGCCGGCGGACTCAGCCAAACACAGAATGAAATCCAATAAGAAACACAAGAGACCAAGCAAAAAGCTCGGTGGAGGCGGCGGCGGCGAGAATACAAAGCGGAGGGGCCCGCGCTTGCCTGCTTCGTTGCGGAAAGAACTCGACCGCATGAACTCTGATACAAACTCGTTGAACGGAAGCGACGGAGAGATTGATTCTGATGACGCACGTGACTTGTATGAATACGAGGAACCGTTGCCTCAAGAGGAGTCGAGGAAGAACCGCCGGTTCGATCCGGTTGAAAATTATGAGTACGAGCTGCCGAAGAAGTTCAAGGTTTGTGAAAATGCTATTAAGTTGTATGAATTTATTTTATTGTTTTTTTAATTATATGTTGAGGTGCTTATTGTTGTTGCAAGTATTGACTGAATTCGGTTGTGTTTAAAATTTTGGAATTGCTCATAAATTGCTTACTGGAAAAACCTAATAGATAATTAGATGTTACACTACTTGCTTATTTGGGTGAACAATTTGATTTAAGAATTATGTAAATGTTTGTTATTTGGAATATTTGGGATGGTTAAAATTCGACTTGGACCTCTGCAGTTGGGATAGATGGATTTGGTTGAATTTTGTAAATGAAAAATGCCAGCTTTAGAAGAGTCGTTGATGGTGTGGAGAGTAGCATTTGTTGACAAATGCCTATTGCCGTTAATTCTTAAAAAATTACAGGTTTTCTTTTTCCCTTCTTGTTTAGGACGAGAACGTGTTGTCAGATGATGATGACGATGATAATGTCATTGATGATGGGCGGAGGGGAAGCTCAAAACATCTTGGCAATGAGGTTGAAGATGATGATGATCAAAGGCATTTGAGGATGTTGCAAGGAATTACTGGAATGCCAAGTGAGGCTTTTGAAGGTAACACTCTTAAGTAAACAGATTTCAGTAGATAAGTCCAGGGACCCAATCATTTAAATTTAACTGTTGTGTGGATTTTCTTTTCAGTTATTTAATCAATATATTATCAATAATGCTACACATCTCACATTTTGATTCCAAAATTTGGATCCCAAATGATGTGTCAACTAACTATTGGATAGTTAATTTTTGTAATTTTCAAAATTACCCATTACTCCATTTTCCCACCCAATGGTAGCTTGACATCACATTTGAAATCCAAATTTTGGGATATGATTTGGGAAGTGTATCATTACTCATATATTATTGAGTCTCCCTATGATATAAATATGGTTGATAATCATTACAAGGAACTTTTGCACTTGTCAGGTTTGTTTAGTCATGATAAACACCTCAAAACCTAGCATGGGTGCAACATAGAAATCTCTATGCAGTCTATCTCTGAATCTAGTTTTTAGTTGTTAGATGGAAATATATGATTTCTATTTTCAGAATCAGAATACTGAATATTTGGGGAGTCACGGTTAATACATCATTAGTCAGAAATACTGTTGACAGTTATTCTGGAGGGAATTTGCCCTATCAAGGCCATTCAGGAATTGTTATTGAGCTGGTTAGATGTTATCTACCGACTGCACTTTTAGTAATATAACTCATCATAAGTTTATGTCCATTTCAGGCAAGAAGAAAAAGAAGAATGTAGTGATATCTGAGGCATACCCAGAATCTGAATATAATCCTAGTCGTGATGTTCTGGATGGAAATGGTCAGATTACTGTTGAAGATCTTCTGGAGCCTCTTCAAGGAAAATCTGGATATAGTAAACTTAGAAAGAGAATGCATCAGATGCATAAAAAGTCAACAGCCATTCAAGCTCCGCTTCCAAAAGCGGAACGAGAAAAGTTGGAGAGGAAGATAGTTTATGAGCAATCAAAGAAAGATATTACCAAGTGGGAGCCTTTAGTCAAGATGAACAGGGAGGCACCTTGTATTTATTTTGATGAAGATACAAATGTGGGATTTTCAACTGTAGGGGCAATAGCTTCTGGATTTGAACCTAGAACTGAGTTTGAGAAGAAAATGGCATTACTAGTTAATGATGACAAGGTTATGGAAGCTCATAAAGAAGATGGTTCAAAGCTTCTTGAATTGAACAAGGTAAAGAGGTTGTATCCATTTTTGTTTGTTAAATTCAGTATCTATTCACAACTCAATCAAAAGATAATGGCTGATTCTAGACTTCTTCTGGTAAATAATATGTTATAATTTAATTGATATATTGCTGCTTTCAAGTCTCATTTAAAATAATTGGCTCCTAAAAAGATGGGTAGCAATGTCAAGAATATTTTCTTATGATCAGATTAAACATCAGAAAGTCACGGTATGATCAAAACCAAATTCTCATAACCAGTGAGAAACTTAATGTAAGTTCTTGTGTAGGCTTGATTTATTTATTTTACGTATGTCTATTCTTGAGTTACTCTGTTTTCCATTTGATATCAAGCTTGATCGTTCAACTTTGCAAGTTGTGATTCTTTTCAAATGACTATGGCTTACTGACATACTCTGAAAAATTATTGCTGCTGCATCAAATAAGTTTATTTTCTTTCATTATGCAACAGTTTGAGTGTTTGTTGTTCTTAATGGTGCTTGGCAGATTTCTGTTGAAGATTATCTAAAGGACCGGAATCACATAGCTAAAATGCGTAACCTTCTCTTTCGTCACGAGATGAAGAGAAAACGCGTCAAGAAGATCAAGTCCAAAACATATCATCGTCTGTTGAAGAAAGATAGATTGAAAGCATCATCTGCTGAAATTTTGATGGATCCTGAAGCAGCAAAAGAGGAGGCAAGGAAGCAAGAATTCAAACGGGCAGAGGTACAATCTCCAATGAGTTTTACAGACTTCCTGTTTGCTTTAGTGTTTTCTTCTAGATGACACTGAAAATAAATGTATTTTTGTTCTTTTGTCTATTGTGGGATGCAGGAACGTATGACTCTAAAGCACAAAAATAGTTCAAAGTGGGCAAAGCGCATTTTAAAGCGTGGTTTGGATGCCCAAGATGAAGGTACTCGAGCAGCATTAGCTGAACAACTCCAACAGCATGCGCTTTTGACTAGAAAAATGAACGCTATGAAGGATGATAGCAGCAGCGGTGATGATAGTAGTGATGAGGATGACATTGATGAAACCTCTTCGCATTCAGACCAGGATGAGGCATCCAAGTTGTTTGCAAAAGCAAAAGAGAAGACACTTAAATTATTGGAAGAGGATGATGAAGTGCCAAACACAGGAGTCCTTTCTTTGCCTTTCATGGTAAATCGCTCTTGTATTTTTGTTTTGACTGTAAACTTAATCAATTTTAATTGTATCTATTTATTTAATTAGAAATTTCCTTTAATTTGATTTGTTGTAGGTGCGTGGGTTGAAAAGGAAAAAAGAGGAAGCTATTCAAGAAGCTAAGCTTGCTCTTCAAGAGTATGAATCATCACTGAAGGAGTTGGAGGGTACAGGTGGGGAAGGAACTTCAAAAGCAGGCATTACAAGTGGTAGAAGGGTCTTTGGTCCAGTTAAAACAGAGGTTCCAGCACCACATACTAATTTGAAAACAGATAATTATTATGGAAATAGTGATAGTGAAAATGACTTGGAGGCTGAAGCAAATGTAGATGTTGGAAATGAGATGAATAATGATATGCAGGACCTTAAAACTGATTCACTCACACTTCGTAAAGATCCTGAGACTCATCAGGATTCTGTTTTTAAGGTAAGGGGTTGCTTATTTGCTTCCAGCCTTCTTTGGGGTTTTATATCCCTTGTTGCATGAACATAAGAGTAACATATTTTGTGATTCACAGAGCTTTGATGACGTTGTTAAAGACCCAGGTCCCAAGACATCATATGATGTTGCTATATTTGCATCAGGAACATGGAAAAAGGTTTGTTTCCCTTCAATATTTTTCTTTAGCTTCTTGCATATTGAAGAATCAGGCACTCATGCTGATCATGACTTGGTATGAGCAGATGAGAAGTGGAAAGGATGTGGAAGCCAATATTGAGAAGTCTACAGAGGTGGAACCAGTATTGCATAATCAAGATTTAAAGGTTTCTTTTTTTTTTTTTTTTCACTTTTGGCTCTTTTGTTTTGCTTCACTTTTATGTGATTAGCTGTGTCTTACTCTTTGCCTGTTTATGATCTAGGAAACTGCAAACGAAGAGGCTCAGGAGAGTGATAGTGATAGTGAAGGACAGATGGTAGATGGGATTTTATCATCAGTACCTAAAGCATCATATGAACTGCCGTCTCAAGAAGAGCTTATACGCCTGGCTTTTGCGGGGGATGATGTTGAGGAAGATTTTGAGAAGGATAAACAAGAGATTCTGAATGAGGAGAAGCCTGTACCTGAAAAACCTCATCTAATCCCTGGTTGGGGACAATGGACTCATGTACAGAAAAAGAAAGGCTTACCTTCTTGGATGGTGGATGAGCATGAAAGAGCAAAAAGGAGGAGAGAAGAAGCTCTTAAGAAGAGGAAGGATGCACATCTCAAACATGTCATCATCTCCGAGAAGTTGGATAAAAAGGTCTGTTGTCCTTAAATAACTTATTGTGCCCTTAGCACTGTGCTAACTCCTTATTTAGGATTTAGATCTCTTGTTGCATTTATAGATGTTAACTAGCCTGACTAGCAAATGCATGTTGATGACCGTTTCCAAATAGGAAAATCAGAAGAACAATTCAAAACTACTTTTTTGGTGCTAAACCACAAAAATTAACTAGTTTTAGAGCAGGAAGGTAATTGAAGACGGTTAAATAGATTTTGAAAACTTTTTTCCAGCTTGTCATCTTTTGAGAAATCTCCTTGTTTGTTAATGTAATCTCTATTTGCTCTTTATCAAATGAAAGCCAAAAAAGAAAAAAAAGAAGAAAAAGAATGCAGTTGTAGTGATCATAAAATTGAAATTTTATACCATGGAAATAATGTCATTAATAGAATAGTTGAAGATTGGAGAATGGCTTCTTAATCCTCTTAGAGAAAATGTATGTGGTTCAGTAGCTTCAGTTAGCATTGAGTAGCAGAGTAGCATTTGCTACGTTCTTAATCTTCCATTTCAAATATTATATAATTTTCTGCTTTATTATGCTTTCTTGTGGATTAAGATCTTCTTGTACTTGGATTTGGCAGGCTGAAAAGTTACATACAAAAACTCTGCCATACCCTTTCACCTCCAAGGAAGTTTTTGAGCAGAGCATTCGCGTTCCTGTTGGACCTGAGTTCAACCCAGCTACAGCTGTTGGAGCTCTTAATCAGCCAGATGTGAGTGCCTTATCACAATCCATTACATGCTTATTATTCTCAGAAATTTTTTTTTTGGCCTTTACAAAAGGAATTTTTGTTGCATATAAAATTACAGGAAAAGATCAGACATCTCATGTGATCTTATACCCTTACAGATGCTTTTTCCCTTTATCTTTTAGCGATCTCGGAACAGTTGATGTATTAATGACTTGAATATGTTCCTCATCTGCTATTTCTCACCTTGAATATAATCTATGTAGGTGAAGAAGAAATCTGGTATCATTATAAAACCTATCAAATTTGAGGAAGTGAATCCTCATGAAAGAACTGAGCAGCAGAAACGGAATGGCCAGAAACAAAAGCCGAATAAGAGTAAAGGCTATGGTGGCAAGAGAAGAGGAGAAAGGCCAGTGGTGGTAAAATCATGAAAACAGGAAGATGGTTGATCCAAACTCTTAACACTGCTGTTGTATGCCGAGATTTTGTTTTTGGCTTTTGAGAAGATTTGAGTTAAAAAGAATAATAGGTAGAATTGTGGAAGTTAAGCGTGAGTTTGCGATGGCATTTTTCTATCCAAATGTAGTTTATGCCAACATATAGATGTATTTTTGTATTCTTATAATAGTATATTTTTGTTCCATCAAATTCCTGTCTTCAGTTGAAACGTAGTAAAAAACTTTAGTTGTTTTGGGATTGAAACAACGTAAAAATCTATGTATTCTTATTAGGGAGGGTAGAAGAATCTGAATTCGAAAAAATTCGAAAGTTTGGAAAATTTTGGATTTTGAAAATTTTGAGTTTTATTTTATATTTTTTAGGTTTGGGTCGGATTTAAATTTTTTGGAATCCAAAAAACTCAGTCTGAAAATGTGGAGTTTTCCTCCTAATGTCTAAAACCTAAATCAAAAATTGATTTGGGAATTTGCCTTGTGGTCTTTGTTTGATCGTCTTGGAATGCTTTTTTTTTTTTCAGTATGAAATCCGGTTCCTCGCTTTGCATGCTCTGTGCCCAAAATTTTATTTCGAGTTTCTGTTGCAATTGGTTCTTTGTAAATGAATTGGAACGCTTTAGCATGGTGGTCGGTCTTCTTGCATTTGCGATGTAAATTTGAAATAATGAGGAAGTTCAAGGCAATTCTAGTAGTAATAATAAAAAAAATGCCCGAGCTTTTAGCTCTTCTTCGAATAATGTGTTAACAGTCTAGTTAATTAAGCTCCACCTCACTACTTTTAGGGAATAAAAACATATACATTGAGTTGTATGATAGCATATAAGAAGATCGAGTCTTTGTTAGTAGTAATTCGTAAAAGCCAAAAAAAACAAAAAAAAAAAAACCGAATGTGACTTAATAAAAAAAAAAAAGTTGGGGTTAAAATTTAAACTTGAAACTGCAAACAGAGTGCAACCCAAGTTTTGAAATCACTCAAAAAATTCAAATCAAAAATCAAGTTTAGCAAAAATTCAAACCTAACTCTTAGTGCACCATCGTGAGAGTAATAGAATATAAATAAAATATTTTTATTAATATAATAAACTCAAAATTTATAATACAAAATTTAGAATTCTCATTATTTTTTATTTACAACATAATACTCACAACTCAACACTCACATATTCTTTATTGAGCTTATTATTTGTTCAATTCTCTAACATATTAAACTTTCAATACTTGCTCAAATATTTAATCAACTATTTATTCTTAACTTACTTACAAAACTAAATGAGGGAGGAGGGTATTTATACTTAATTTCAATAAATCAAAATCACACAAATAAAATAATATAAAAATTTATTAACCACATAAGTTTATAATACTTATATCCTTAATTATTAATTTCAAAATATCTTACCTAATTTAGAAATTTTAAAAATTGAACTTGTAAATTTTGAGCTTAATCTTGAACTTGGTATTATAATTAACTTCATTTGGTGTTGTAATTTTAACACTCCCCTTTAACACCAACTTTCGTTCTTCTAACCACGTTGAGTTGTCTTCAAAACTTTTCGAACTTATCAACACCCAAGCTTTTTGTGAATAAATCAGCCACTTAATCTTCAGTCTTAATGTACAGTAACTCAATTTCTTTTTGCAGAACTTTCTCCCGGATAAAGTGATAATGTATCTCTACATGCATTGTTCTTGTATGAAAAATTGAATTTTCTGCCAAACAAATTACTGACCGATTATCACAATATATTGACACTTTATAATCTTTTGCCTGATATAAATCATCCATCAACTGTATCAACATGTACTTTCTTGAGCTGCCATTGCTGCTGCTCTGTACTCAGCTTCAATAGTTGACAATAATACAATCGGTTGTCTTTTACTGCACCAAGGGATTGTTCCTGAACCAATCTTAAAAATATACTTAGTGGTCGAACGTCGTGTGTCATGATCTCCAGCATAGTTAGCATCACAATAGCCAACTATTTTACAATCTTGGTTTTTCTTATAGAAAAGACTATAGTCAATTGTGCCTCTCACACATCTCAATATCCGTCGAGCTGCTTTTAAGTGAGGTTTTTTAGGATTTTACATGTATCGACTTATTACTCTAACTACATAAGAAATATCTGGTCGAGTCAATGTCAAATAGATGAGACTTCTAACCAGTTGTCGATATATAGTTCTATCTTCTAAATCATTTCTTTCATGACCCACAACTTAGCATTGGCTTCTAACGGTGTTGAGATAGGCTTGCACTCTAGCATCCCAAACTTCTGCAACAAATCTTTGGCATATTTTTGTTATCCTGAAAAAATTCCTTCTACTGTCCGAGTAACTTCGAACCTAAAGAAATGCTTAAGTTGTCAAAGCTCTTTCATCTGGAAGCAAACTGTCAAATTCTCTCTTGTTTGATGAATCATTTCTGTATCATCTCCAGTGATAATTAAGTCATCCACATATACCAGCACAATTGCAAGTTTCTTTCCATTAGCTTTGACGAATAGACTAGAATCAGCTAGTGTTACAAAGTAACCACCATGTGTTAGAAATTCTTCAATTTTACTATACCATGTTCTTGGAGCTTGCTTTAATTCATACAATGCCTTTTCTTAATTTATATACATAATCATGATGAAATTTTCTTTCAAATCCCATTGGTTAAATTATGTAGATCTTTCGATCCAACTCTCAATGTAAAAAAGCATTCTTTTCGTCCATTTGCCACAATATTCAACCTTTGCTAGCTGCTAGTACAAGTAGAACTCGTACTGTGGCGATCTTGGCTACTGGAATAAACGTTTCATCATAGTCTAGTCCATACTATTGAGAAAATTATCGAGCTACCAATCGAGCTTTATACCTTTCCACTGATCCATTAGGGCGTATTTTGATTTTATACACCAATTTATAAGATATAGGTTTCACATCCTTTGGCTTTGACACTAAATCTCAAGTTTGATTTTGTTCCAACGCTATGATTTCTTCTTCCATACATTTAATCAATTCAGAGCTCTGTGATGTTTCTTCAAAAGTCTCAGGCTCCTTAACATTTTTCTCTTTCGCCATAGCTGCATTAGCATATTTTGGATTAGGCTTTCGTATTCTTATTAACCTTCGAGGATGAGATTGAGGGGTTGCAGATTCTGTTCCTTCATATTTGGCCTCCGTTGTTGGTTGTTGATAGATGTCAGTTTGCCAAGGACTTTGAGTTATCTCTTGCTCGGTGTTGTCATCAGTACTTCCATTATCTAGGTCTTCTTGGCTCCGTTGGATTTCAACAATTTGCTCATCTATATTTTATTGTAGTCATTTTTCTATTTCTTTTGAATCTGGAAGCTCCTCATTTTATGGCGACCACCATGAAGATGCTTCATCAAACACCACATTCCTTGACGTGTAGCACTGCCGACTAGTAGGCTCATAACATTTCCATCATTTGCGCTGGTTATCATATCCAACAAAGATACACCTGATTGCCTTTTTGTCGAATTTGTTTCTCAGGTGACTTGGCATAAACACATAGCATATACAACAAAATACTCAAAAATAACTCACAGTAGGTTTCATATCCCACAACTTCTCAAAGGGTGATATGTGTTGGAGCTGGTGCTCACGTGCCATTCCAATATTGTATGAATATTAATTGTTAATATTTATACAATAAACATTTCGAATAAAGATTGTTAATATCATATTAATATGGTATAATGCTTGTAACATTAGAGACATTGTTTGATCTGAAAGAGTTCAGATCTGATCTAAAAGAGTTTAGATCAGAACTAATAGTTATCAAAGCTGAGAGTTATAAATGCTACGAGTTAGCACTGTTAAGAGTTAGCAGGTTATAAGAGTCAGCGAGGTCTAAAGAGTTAGAACCTTGTCTATAATGGGACAAAGACCTGAGAGTATACTTGTAATGATATAATTGTAAAGAGTTGCAATAGGAGTTAAGAAATATCATTATGTAAGTATGTCTCAAAGATAATGTTCCTGATCTATAATCACCAATGCGGGTCTATCGGTGATTCACTTTATATAGATTAATGTATGTTTATATCTGACTGGTTCAGATGGTTGTTCTTAGCTGACCATGAGCTTAGAGCTTGTATAGGCATGCGGGTATCCAGTCAAGACTGGATACTGAACAGACTTATGAGGACCCCAATAGATATCCTATGACACCGTCAAAGGAAGGTCCTCTCGAGTTGAGTAGTATTCGTGGTCCTTTGACCTGAGCGCCACGGTGGTCTTGTGAGTGATCCATCATGCTTTGGTTCCACATATGTCAGAGACCTTTCATGGTCTGACCGCTATGTGTCGCTGGGTATGGTCCGATGCTCATGGAGTCCGGTGTGCGTAGATACGGGATCCGTCAGCTTACGTAGGTAAGTTGTATATCCGATGCTCCGAGATTGTATTTCATAAAGTCTTGTGGCCACAAGCAAAAACCCGGGAAAAGAGTTTCACATAGGGTTAAACAATATAGAAAAAGTGTTTGCGTATATTGTTTATCGAGATACGAATCTGGAGATAAGATTATGGATGAGCAAATAGGGATTTGACGGTGCTGATCTATATCCCTGCACATCCAGGATATAAATGATGGAAGGATTATACGTATACGTTATGACCTCAACTTGTATGGTCTGACACGCTGATTTGTAATATTCGTAACGTGTGCGTGGGGCATCGATTACGGATTAATGGAACAGTTCCATTTGACAAATCGGGTGTAGACCTAGAGAGTCCCAATATGAAATGTACTCTTTGAGCACTTGGGCAGTGTACCGTATTGAATTGTTCAATACAGTATAATTCAGCAATTACTAAGGTTACGTTAACTAAAGTATGTGGTTAAATGGTGGGACTCACTTTAGGTTAACTTGGTAACCGACTAAGGATATAATAGTAATTTCACTTTATGATTATTTAATTGTTAAATAATAAAAATAAATATTTATTTGTTTAATTGTTAAATAAATGATTTAACTTAACTAAGGTTAAAGGTTAACCAAATGGTTAAGTTAAGTTAACCTTACTTAAAGGTTAAGTAAAGGTTAACTTAACCATGGTTAAGTTAGTTAACTATGGTTAAATTAATTAAATATTTATTAACTTAAAGGTTAAGTTAAAATAATCTAACTAAGGTTAAATGTTAACTAAGGTTAGGTTAAGCCAAATGAAATTCAAATTAGTTTGGAATTAATGCATTTGTATATAAAGTGAAATGAAATTCAAAATTCATAATTGATTTAGTTTTTAGGTTTTGCATTTTGGGAGCCAATTCAATTTGAGAAATTGAAATTGTTTGTTTTGTGTTTTAAGTGTTAGAACAACAAAACAAATTGAATTAATGGTTACTAAATGTAATAACTAAAAACAAGATTTGTTTTATTTATTCAAGAGTTGAATAAAAGGAAAAACAAATTTAATTAAGTTAAATGGTTTAACTTTGTAAAATGTTTAAGAGTTAAACACATATGCTGGATTAAGATGCTGCCATTCTAGACAATCAAACCCACCCTTGTTGATTGCTAGAATTGATCAAAGATTCATTTCATGGTGGACTTCAAAGAAAATTAATCCAAAGGCTTCATTGGTGATTTTCTCAATCTCGAATTTCAGTTAAATAAAATGTTATTTTCTGTGTTCATTGTACTTAATCTTCCGCTGTGCACATGTATGTATGAGATATGTATATTGTTTGTATGATGAACACAAACCTACATGCAAGAACACTATAGTAAATTCGCCCAACCCATAACCCAACAATATGAACCCTAACCTTGGTTGAGGAAGCCTTTAATCATGTGGGCTGCAGTCTTCATTCCTTCTATCCAAAATCTTCCAGGTACATTTTTTTGCGTATAACATACTTCTATAAATCTCTGCAAGATATCGATTCTTCATTTTTGCAACACCATTTTGTTATGGCGTGTTGGCACATGTAAACTGATGTCGTATCTTATTTTCTCGAAGATATTATAAGAACTCATAAGAGGTATACTCTCATCCATTATCTGTGCGGAGACAATGAATCTTCCTTCCGACTTCTCCTTAAGTTGTTTCTCTAAATTCTTTGAACTTCAAAAAAGTATCTGATTTTTTCTTCATAAAGAAAACCCATACATACCTCGAGAAGTCATCAATAAATATCACCATGTACCGTATGCTACTAATTGATGGTTGCTTGACAGGTCCATGTTGGAGCTGGTGCTCACGTGCCATTCCAATATTGTATGAATATTAAATGTTAATATTTATACAATAAACATTTCGAATAAAGATTGTTAATATCATATTAATATGGTATAATGCTTGTAACATTACAGACATTGTTTGATCTGAAAGAGTTCAGATCTAATCTAAAGGAGTTTAGATCAGAACTAATAGTTATCAAAGCTGAGAGTTATAAATGCTACGAGTTAGCACTGTTAAGAGTTAGCAGGTTATAAGAGTCAGCGAGGTCTAAAGAGTTAGAACCTTGTCTATAATGGGACAAAGACCTGAGAGTATACTTGTAATGATATAATTGTAAAGAGTTGCAATAGGAGTTAAGAAATATCATTATGTAAGTATGTCTCAAAGATAATGTTCCTGATCTATAATCACCAATGCGGGTCTATCGGTGATTCACTTTATATAGATTAGTCTATGTCTATATCTGACTAGTTCAGATAGTTGTTCTTAGCTGACCATGAGCTTAGAGCTTGTATAGGCATGCGGTTATCTAGTCAGGACTGGATACTGAACAGATTTATGAGGACCCCAATAGATATCCTATGAGACCGTCAAAGGAAGGTCCTCTCGAGTTGAGTAGTATTCGTGGTCCTTTGACCTGAGCGCCACGGTGATCTTGTGAGTGATCCATCATGCTTTTTGTTCCACATATGTCAGAGACCTTTCATGGTCTGACCGCTATGTGTCGCTAGGTATGATCCGATGCTCATGGAGTCCGGTGTGTGTAGATACAAGATCCGTCAGCTTACATAGGTAAGTTGTATATCCGATGCTCCGAGATTGTATTTCATAAAGTCTTGTGGCCACAAGCATAAACCCGGGAAAAGAGTTTCCCACAGGGTTAAACAATATAGCAAAAGTGTTTGCATATATTGTTTATCGAGATACGAATCTGGAGATAATTTTATGGATGAGCAAATGAGGATTTGACGGTGCTGATTTATATCCCTGCACATCCAGGATATAAATGATGGAAGGATTATACGTATACATTATGACCTCAACTTGTATGGTCTGACACGCTGATTTGTAATATTCGTAACGTGTGCGTGGGGCATCGATTACGGATTAATGGAATAGTTCCATTTGACAAATCGGGTGTGGACCTAGAGAGTCCCAATATGAAATGTACTCTTTGAGCACTTGGGCAGTGTACCGTATTGAATTGTTCAATACAGTATAATTCAGCAATTACTAAGGTTACGTTAACTAAAGTATATGGTTAAATGGTGGGACCCACTTTAGGTTAACTTGGTAACCTAGTAAGGATATAAAAGTAATTTCACTTTATGATTATTTAATTATTAAATAATTAAAATAAATATTTATTTATTTAATTGTTAAATAAATGATTTAACTTAACTAAGGTTAAAAGTTAACCAAATGGTTAAGTTAAGTTAACGTTACTTAAAGGTTAAGTAAAGGTTAACCTAACCATAGTTAAGTTAGTTAACTATGATTAAATTAATTAAATATTTATTAACTTAAAGGTTAAGTTAAAATAATCTAACTATGGTTAAATGTTAACTATAGTTAGGTTAAGTCAAATGAAATGCAAATGAAATTCAAATTAGTTTGGAATGTATGCATTAGTATATAAAGTGAAATGAAATTGAAAATCAAAAAGTTTTTTGAAATTGTTTTAGATTTTAGGTTTTGCATTTTGGGAGCCAATTCAATTTGAGAAATTGAAATTGTTTATTTTGTGTTTTAAGTGTTAGAATAACAAAACAAATTAGATAAATGGTTACTAAATGTAATAACTAAAAACAAGATTTGTTTTATTTATTCAAGAGTTGAATAAAGGGAAAAATAAATTTAATTAAGTTAAATAGTTTAACTTTAAATCATGTTTAAGAGTTAAACACATATGCTGGATTAAGATGCTGCCATTCTAGACAATCAAACCCACCCTTGTTGATTACTAGGATTGATCAAAGATTCATTTCATGGTGGACTTTAAAGAAAATTAATCCAAAGGCTTCATTGGTGATATTTTCTCAATCTCGAATTTTCAGTTAATCAAATATGTATTTTCAGTGTTCATTGTATTTAATCTTCCACTGTGCACATGTATGTATGAGATATGTATATTGTTTGTATGATGAACACAACCCATATGCAAGCACCCTAGCTAATTTGTACCCTATAACCCAACAGTCCAAACACATAAGAGTGAACCAACTCTAATGGCTCCTTAGCTTTAAACTTTGACTCCTCATATAGTAGTTGATGTGTCTTGCCGTACTGACATTTCGCA
Organism: Ailanthus altissimus; assembly: GCA_946807835.1. Classification (NCBI taxonomy): domain Eukaryota; kingdom Viridiplantae; phylum Streptophyta; class Magnoliopsida; order Sapindales; family Simaroubaceae; genus Ailanthus; species Ailanthus altissimus. The sequence goes on along the minus strand of OX327698.1, from coordinate 24,033,837 downwards.
CATACTGTATCCACTCTCACATCAAGTTGAGGTATACCCTTAAGCATTGCCTTGTTCATCATCACTTTTAGCTTATGATAACTTACATGTCCCAACCGTGAATGCCACAAATCTTTTATCTCATTCTTTCAAGTCTTGTCTACATAAGTTGACTCTGCTGATAGTACATAGATCGACTCTAGTCGTCTTCCTTCCATTGTTGGTGTTCCCGTGATTTTTAAATCTTGGTACACCTTAACATCTTGTGGACCGAACAAGATATAGTGCCCAGAAGATGTTAACTGTGATATTAACAATAGATTTTTTTTCATACTAGGGACTGATAGACATCTTGAAGTGTTACCTTATTAGGACTGTAACAAGGTGCAAGGACTGTGTTACCGTTGTGAGCTATAGGCAATCTTGAGTTGTTGGCTGTCACTACCACGCGACCTCCTTTGTACTTAGTTATATCTTGCAGTTTTTCTTCATCACCAATCATATAATTTGAACATCCTGAGTCAACGATCCAATCATTTTCATAATCAATTCGTCCAGGCATTATCACTGAGAGTGATAGGTTTTCTTCCTTTATAACGACAGACGCTTCAGCATCCCACTTATCTTCACTTTTTCTTTCTAAGTGTGATGTGGCAACATTACCCTCAACAGATATTTTCTTGGACTAACAATCTTTTTTTATGTGTCATATGTTTTTACAATTGTAGCATTTTTCTTCAAACTTTTTCTTTTAGTTAGACTGACTACCATTGGTGCGAGTCCTCCATACCCCCTTTGTTTGTGAGCTACCTTTATGGTGATGACTCTTTATCTTGTCATCATCTCTTTTAGATCCTCTACCAGCACATTTTTTTAAATCGACCTTTTCTTTTGTCGATGTAGAGTACTTCTTCATCGCCTTTTAAAAAGACCCCACCCATTTGCTTGGTAATCGCTTTTTGATCAGCAAGCAAATTTTCAAATTCAATGAGAAGATGGTTGAGTTGGTTAGCCTTGTACAATAGTAACAAAACTTGTGTACTCGGGCCTCAAACCATGGATGATAATTCTTTTCATCATAGTTTCAGTAATAGTAGCGGCAGGATCTAACTCAGATATTTTATGGCATAAGGACTTTACCTGTGTAAAGTATTAGTTGATCGTCATGTTGCATTGTGCAATTAACAACAGTTTATTTTCTAGAAGTTGTAGTCGCATTTTATTTTTCTTTGAGAAGAGTGATGAAAAAGTGTCCGATGCTTCATTTGGCGTCTTGGCCTTCTTTATGTGCTTTAACATTTCTTTTCCAACTGTGGTCTTAATGGCGAACATAATTTTACTAGTTTTTACCTTTCACTTCTTTAAAGTGGTTTCGTCTGTTGGCTGCTTCACTTTATTCCCGCCAACGACCTTCTAAAGATCTTGACCTTGAAGGTAAGACTCCATCAACGTTGCCCATGCAATGTAATTTTGGTTATTAAGCTTCTTGATTCCTCCAACGACTTGAAGGTCACCCATCATGTTGGCAGTATCTCAACAATACCAAACAAGTGTTGTCAATAAATTTGCAGAGTTACAGACTACTCACGATACACAAAAGTTCACTCACTCATAATTTCTAGAAACCATTTCTGATGTGGAAGATTGATCAAAGCTGCAACCACAGAGCATACTCAGAATTTTTAAAAGTCCTACAACTTGAGCAGTCCCAGACAGTCCCACTCTGATTCCAATTGTTGAGAATAAAGAAATACAAATGGGACACTTTTATTAATACAACAAACCCAAAACTTACAATACAAATTTTAAAAACTCTCACTCTTTTTCACTTACAATTCAACACTTATACACTTTTTGTTGAGTTTATTATTTGCTCAACTCTCTAACACATTAAACTCTTAACAATTGATCAAATACTTGATCAACTTTTTATTTTTAATTTGCTTGCTTATAAAACTAAATGAGGGAGGAGAATATTTATATTTAGTTTCAACAAACTAAAATCACACAAATAAAATAATATAAAAATTTATTAACCACATAAGTTTATAATACTTATCTCCTTAATTATTAACTTCAAAATATATTACCTAATCTAAAAATTTTAAAAATTAAATTTATAAATATTTAGGCTTAATCTTAGATTTAATATTGTAATTAACTTCATTTGGTGTTGTAATTTTAACATACTATTTCATGAAGTGATGACGTTTAAAATAAAATATATTTTTGAATATAAAGATCGTAATTGAATTAAAATGTTTTCAAAGAGAATCAAGTTTAGTAAAATGATTATTTCAATTCTAGTTTTAACTGGCTGAAAATTTATACGGCATCTAAAAGGTAAAAGATGAAAATGAATTACACCCAAAACCAGATTATATAAATAGAAGATACATAAGACCAAGCCTGCATACTTAAAAGAGTGCACAAGGCATCATTCAAGCTGAATACATATTTAAACATTACAACTTCAATTTTAAACTAGCCTCTTTCTGGGTTATAAATATACGCAATATATTTGACCCAAAAAAAAAAAAATCTTCTACTATTCCTCTTTGCTGGTTCTAGTCATAACCCTAAAACAAAATATTCAACCTTTTAGAGAAAATGACGTATGTTCAGCTTAACAGAACAATCAGTCTGTTAAAAAATGCTATCATATGGATATTTGTCTTGCTCAGTACTGATATTATTTCTAACATATAAATAATATTCAAAACAGATATTCATTGCTGTGTGAAAACAGGAAATTTAATAAGAACAGCAATCACTTTTTGTTAAGAATAATAAGTGAGAAGTTGTCTCGCCCACTATTTTTCTTCTTCCACGATCTCTTTACTCTTTACGAGTTATCTTGACTCCGCTTATTCCAATTCCAAGCGCTCCAGTGGAAGAACTAAGAAGTAGACATCTCGGAATCTCCATTAACGTTGTGAAAGATAACTAGACGCTCCAAGTAACAAGGCCATGGGTCACAGCGGACGGCAGCCAATTTTATGTCTAATCGACACTTGGGGCGCGAAGCTGTGGCAACCCGTTGGCGTGTACTGTCCCAACTAGAATCTCCCCGTTTCTCCTAAGACTTATTATTTTATCTAAACCTACGTATATGTTGACCTCATAAAGTTGTGCAAGACTCTCTTGCGCCATATTCATTCATCATCCCTAGTGCAACAATAAAAAAACGCGGGGTGTCTACTAATCAAATTTTAAATATGTAAAATAATGCAATAAAGCAAATGATTGATCGATCATTCCAACACAAAGCCTCTGCTTCTCATTTACCAAAGCAATTGCTCCTCTCACTAAATTATCCGGCAGTTTCAATTCCTTAAATACCTCGTCACTCAAGTCAAACACTGCCACAGACAATTGCCAAACCTGATCTCTCATCATTTCCATTATAACATCCAATCCAATGCGCTGCCCAATTCACATAGGCATGACAAGAACATTTTTTTGAGAACATAAGGTGAGTAGTGTCCTTCCACTCCCACATTTAGATCAAAAACATCAATATTATTGAAATTTAGTGATTCAAAGTATGTTTGAGCATGATTTTTAATTAGAGGTCAATAAAGAGTCGCAATGAGGTCGAAGACATATTAGATGAATGAGAAAGGAAAAAAAAAAGGGAGAGCCAAAAGCGTAGAGAGACTTGGAGTGTGAAACGAGCATGTGTAGGCCTTAGGGTCGCGGCGTCGGTTTGGGCATAAACTAGGTGCCACAGCCTAGGTGTGGTGGCCTTTTCGAAAAACTTTCGTTTTGTGTTATTTGACAAGTTTAAGTCAAATTTCGACTCCTACATTGTATAGACTCTTAGTCCAATTAAAAACAGAGTTTTTAGAGACGTTTTGAAACATATATAAACCATTGTAATATATTAGATTAATCAACATTAGAGAAGAAACTCTAAGAGAGAGAATAAAAAGTTAGAGAGCACTTGAGTATTGGGTGCACAGAGAGAGTACCATAGAAGTGTTTAAATACCGTGTGTGCAAGAAAGCATTAATAGATCATTTGAGAGACCTCGTCTATTATTATATTTCTTGATTATCTTCTATGATAGATCTTCATAATTTGAGAGTTCTTTATAAACTGATTAATAAAAGAAGTTAGGATTTTATGATTCACTGTGAGCATAGATGTTTGTTGTCAAACTACATAAATTACTTGTGCATTGTATGTGTGGTTGTTTATCTCTTTGTGTGTGATATTTTCTATTCATAATTATTTGTGAGTAAATTTTTTTTGCAAAGGATTTAAAAGTTTTTAGAATATACGCTAAAAACTCCAATCAACATAATTTCAAAAACCCTGTCAAAAGTTTTTATTCCTCTTCACACGGTGCACAATTCTCACAACTTTGTAGTCATTACTCAGAGGATCAAACCAAATCCAAAACTAGTAACCAAAACTTTTCCATTATAAAAATCTTATAGAAGGTCGTATCCAAATTCGATTGCTCGATTACACCATCGAGGGTCTCAATTGCACAAATTTTAAAAGAATAACCTACAGAAGTATTCTATATAACTATGGATATAGGCAATATTTCTGCTTTAGAAATCTCAAGCAAACACACAATCATATCACATACCAATGACTATGTAATTGAAAAAGCCGTGATCAAAATAAAATTCTAATTCTGCAGGCTCGTGCTTCTTATTAACTAATGAGTCATTATCATGGTGTTATGTGAATACTTGTTTGTGATGGATGTTCACTTAGATGAGTGAGGAATTGGGTTAATTTTTATGAGAGTTTAGACAAGCATCTTTAAAGTGCTCATAAATTTCAAAAAGGGGTAAGACCGTTAGATGCTAAATTGTAGAACAACTTAATTGAAGTGAATTAATGTGGATAGTTATTTCTCCAACTCACATAAAGGAGCTTTGCTTCATAGAACGAGTCTTTATAAAATATGGTTAGTTGTTCAATGGCTGGTTAACAACCCGTTGAAAGGAATCCATCTATATATATAGATATTAAATTATAAAAAAAAACTATTTAGTATTTATGTGCATTATGAAATAAAGGAGAATTGTTAGATACTTTTGTCGTAGTTTAAATTACTATTAAAAAAAACTAATTAATATTTGACCATCATAAATTTGTAATTGTCTAGAATTAAATTTTGTGGCGGTTTTAAAAATAAATAAGTTTTTATTTATTTATTTGACCATTATTTTTTTGCTATAATTTTGATTTATTAAAAAATATAATGGTTAAAATTAATTGGTGTATTTATTTGAGCGGTATTTTCCATTATAATTTTGCTTTAATGAAAAATTTAATGGTCAAAATTTAATTGGTGTATTAATGATGTTCATATTTTTTAACTATACAAGGAGTAGGCTCCATGCACTAATAAAAAGATGGAAGGGAAATGGAATCTCATCTAGTATTTTTTTTCTTCTAAATCATCATTATCGAATATAAATTAAATCATAGTTGTTCTAGAGTTCTATACTTGAGAGTGTGCTCTTATAAAACTAAAATTATTGTATCCAGGAGGTAGAACTAAAGTCATTGTATTTTAGAAGTAGAACCAAAGTCATTGTATTTTAGAAGTAGAACCAAAGTCATTATATTTTAGAGGCTAGACTGACATATATTGCACCAGATCATTATCTTAGAAGAGTGGAATCTATCCTTCAGAACAGTGCTTCAGCATGCCTTAATTTGCCGATTCAAGTGTAAATTTTCATTCATCAAAATTCAAAATTTCCAACAGCTTATACTATTTGATATATCTCCACGATTTTGCACTTGCTCTTTGCTCCTTTACTGATGCTAGCCAAAAACCTTGATAAAGCATTTAACCGCAATAGGGGCAGAACTAGAATTAGGACTAAAATGTTGTGATTGAAAAATTACATTGGTCAAAGTCTATTTTATAAACTAAAATTAATATTATAGATCCAAAGTGTTATAATTGAAGAATTAAATTGGTCAAAATCTAATCTATAAAGGCTTAAAATGTAAAAATTTAAACTGTGTAAGAGTCAAAACATAAAAGATTATATTATAACGTGTAAGATCATAGAAACTTTTATGTATTTAAAAATTTGGCATTATGATTTTTACCATAATAATGTTATTTATAGATCAATTTTTTTCGTGGATATTGAATTTCACATGACTGTCAACAGTTTCATTGTGTGTGCTCATAGTGAAATTTTTTATTGAAATATATTGCATGTTATTAAATATTTTGATTATGTTCTTTTTTTCTTTTCTAAGAAATAAAAAAGAATAATTCAGTTGAAGCCTAATAATCAGACGTGTATAATTCACTGGTTTATATTATAATGAGCAAGATCATGAAAACTTTTATCTATTTAAAAATTTGGGCTAAAATTTCATAATTGAAATTATATAGACCAAATCTATTTGTAAGGAGGCCATAATATTACAATTCAAATTTTGCAAACGCCAAAGCTTCAATTTTTTTTTTAATAAGAGATTGAGCTCATAAAATCCGCTTCTCTCTTTGAAATTCTTTATGGGGCTTAGAGGATTATAGCTCTTCTAAACCCTAATGCATGTCTAAAATATGAGAAGGTTAAGTGAGATCATTTGTTCTTGTCTGTTCATCTTATTCTTCTATGCTTTCTTTACCCTTATCAGTTGTCTAAACTCCTCTTGTCCCATTGCAATGTGCCATTTTATAATAAACCCCATCTGTCTACTCTTTTCATAAAAACTAGGCTCTCAGGTGATTTGGTTTTAAGAATGAAAAAGAAAGAGAAACGAAAAGGAATGGATAATAGAATGGAAGAAGAAGGGGAATAGTGCAGGCTCATATAGTATGCATTCTCAAAACCTTGTACTCAATATTCACGGGATCAAACCCAAATCCGTAACTGGGTGCTTGATAATGACGCACAGGTGGTCTAACAATAGATTTTAGGGTTCCATACAATAATAGATTTTCACAAACCAGTCGTGGGAGTCCCAAACAAAAACACTAAACCACAACATGTCCCAATTATCACACAAGGGCCACGTTTACCAACACATGGTAAATCCAATTCTTTAAACTGAGTATAGAATCACCGTCAAAGTGTGATTAGAGTGTACCATGAGTAGCAGACACGCCTGGGCTCCGAAAGCAATTTCGCGGACAGTCTTAAACATGACTCATGAGACGACTCGTATAGTGGTAAAAAAGGAGAGCCTTCGCCTGAAACAATACAGATGTAACCCGACTAGCAAGATTATGGGTCATTAACATATCGAAGACAAAAATACTAAAGAACCAACGATCAATGGGGAACATTACTACTATTTCAGTAGATCATCTAAATTGCAGCAGATGAAAATGAATCACACAAAAAAATATATAACTAAAAGTTATTTAAGACCAAGTCTGCCCATTTAAGGGAGTGCAGAAGGCATCACCCAAGCTGAATGGTTTACTACTATTCTAGTATAAGTTCAAAAGAAACCTAGATTCCTTTTTGGTGATAAATATGCACAACGTATCGACCAGGAAAAAAAAAATGATTACTCTAGTATTACATACATTTCACTGATCATTGATTCTAGTCACAAGCCTGGTAACAAGATTCAACTGTTTAGAAACATCGACATATATTTAGCTTAACAGAACAATTAGTAGATAAAAAGAGCAATCATATAGATAATTGTCCCACTCGACACTACATCTTTTATGTATACCACCTATACTGATTCATTTTATTGTCTTAAACAACCGTATAGCAGAGGCAATTTTTCAATATAGATATGCAGTGCTACATCAAAACAGGGGATTTAATAAGAACCGGCTTTTTATCTCAATAAGGAACATCAATAACTCAGTAATGAAGAATAAGTGAGATCGAGTTGTATTCTTCTTCTGTGAGTTCTTTACCCTCATCATTTATCTTGATTCCACCTATGCCGACACCAAGTGCCCGTTCAGAAGTAGTTACCTCAGAAAGAAGTTGACATCCTCACAACCCCATTAACCTTCTTCCATATAAGTAGACACTCCATGTAAGCGTCCATGTAATAAGACCATGGTTCGCCACCAACTGCCGCTTTCCTGATAATTTTAACTTTGGGATTAAGCGATTGCAACTCACAGCCGTGTATTGTCCCCACTAGAATCTCCCCATTTCTCCTAAAACCTAGTATCTTGCCTAGGCCGAAACTTAGACGAACATTCAACATTTTTTCCCAAGACTTTGTTGCACCGTACTCCTTCATCACCCAAATGTAACATTCATAATAAGGGGGGAATCTACGATTGGCATGTGTAAAATAATGCAATAAAGCAAGAGATTGATTGATCACTCCAACACAAATCTTCTGGTTTTCCTCGTCTCCAATTTCAATTACTTCTCTCACCATGTCATCTGGCAGTTTAAATTCCTTAAATACCTCATCATCAAAATCAAACACTACTACAATCAACTGCAAAATTGATTTCTCATTACCTCCATTGTAATACCCAATCCAATGCACTGCCCCGTTAACATTGACATGCCAAGAACGTTCTTCAATAACATAAGGCCCTGCAGACTCAGTAATGTTCTTCCACTCTCCTACACTTAGAGCTAAAACATCAACAATTTCAGGAACTCTGTTAGAAACTCCATTCTTCTTCTCCAAACGATACACAAGTCTCACAACTTTGTAGTCACTACTCTTGGGATCAAATCCAAATCCAAATCCAAAACTAGAAACAAAAACATCCCCATTACTAAATCTTATAGAAGGGCCATATCCATAATATGGTTGATCAATTATACCCACAGGAGACTCAATTGGAAAAGTTTTAAAAGAATGTCCCATAGAAGGGTTCCATATAACTATAGATATTGGCAATCTTTCTGCCTTGGAAATCTCAAGCAAACACACTAAACCATAACAAATACCAATAACCATGTAACTGGAAAGGCCGTGATCAAAAGGCAATTCCAGTTCTTTATGCTCATTCTCCACATTAAATGAGTCATCATCACAGTGTAATGTGAATACTTCTTTGTTCTTACTCAAATCAAAATGACTTAGAATTAACAGAGAACGATTGTTGTTCATAAAGGAGAGCTTATTGTATTGAGAAATGAAATTAGAGTTGCTGACTACAGAGCACCATGATTTGCATACGCACCTGCAATCTAAAACCGTTTTTGCTGGCAATCTGAAGAAGATGTTAGCCAGAACTTCGTCAGGCAAATAATCTGACATTTTCTTCTAGTTCTTGATCTTCTTCTTCCGCTTGCTCTTGGTAGACACATTCACAAGCTACCCTTTTCCAAGTTTGAATAATATGCTTGAACTAACCAAGTGGCTCTAGTCATCTTCGCAAGTCAATAAGCTGTGACTTAGTCAGCTCTGCTTTTACTTTTCTAGATTTTACTTCTTTTGTAAACAGCGTTTGTGTTCTACGTGTTCCACGCGTGCAAAAAAAATAAAAATAAATTATGGAACAGTTTTAATAAATTATCTAATAAAAACGTAATAATATCACAATTATAATTAATTTATATTAATAAACGGTGACAAATTTACTAGTTAGATGTATGAATAATGGATAATGTTAAGTATTTTAAATTATATTTTAAATAGTATTTTAAAAAGTAATGTATTAAGTAAATATTAAATAATAAAATAATATAATTAAAATTATTTATTACATTAAATATTTATTACTTGATACATCTATTTTTGAGATATAATTTAAAATATTATTTAGATACCTAGTATTAGCCATAAATAATATAATATACTCGTTTCATTTAAATTTTCTCCATACTTATAGAACTTCTGTAAACGTGCAAATTGAAATACAGATATAATAGATGAGATATTTACTGGGTCTTTTTCTATATATTTACTAAAACTTGCATCAGATATTAGCAGCCTAGAATTGATTGACTTTACTCCTATTTCGTAATTTTTGTTAAAAAATCTGACCTGTAAGCCAATGGAGAGAACTAATCCTTATTGTGTTAATGAAAATAATGTTTAGTGGGTGTGCTTTTTTTTTTTTTAGAGCAATATTAAAATTAATTTTGATTAAGACTGAAAATAAATACTGAACCTACCACAATGGCACAGAACAAAAACTGAGTACATCTACCATAAGAACGAGAAAGTTCAACAAAAGCTATGTTGGCACTTGAGTTTGATTACATTAATGCACGTAAGCATTGAAATATAAGATAATAGACGAATGTAAAGTTTCATACATATCCATGATTTTGTGCTTGCTCTTTCCTCCTCATTGAGGCTAAGCCAAAAGCTTGATAAAGCATTAAACTCCTGAGAGATATTCATATCTATTTATATTCAAATCAAATCAAACGATTTGTAAATGAAAAGAGAAACAAAAGATAACTTTTTCACTCATAATGATAAATTCTATCCTGCTCATCAATCAATATGGCAGAGTCAAAATGTTTCAATGTAGATGTTCAGTGATGCAGAATTCTCAGGTGCATATACTTTAGCATCTTTAGAATGCGGACTTGATTCATATTGTGTTGTATAGCTCAAAAAACGATATTATATATCTCCCCAATTATATCTGGTCAACAGTAGAACTTCTCCTCCATTTTTTCCTAAGCCTCTAAACCTAATCTTAGATCAATACTCATTCATCGTCAAAATGCAACAATTGTCAACGAACGGGATTTTGGGCCGCTGCATATAATCCATTTAGTAATGCTTGAGACGATTTTTTCAGTGATAACACAAGGAGGTACAGCCTTGTCAGTAATGTTCTCCCAATTTCCGACCTTTAGAGCAAAAACATGAACAGTATGCCTCGGTAGAGGGAGCTTCTTGTAATTGTACTCAGTCCACAACGCTCAATTCTCACAACCTTGAAATCAATACTCCTCGGATCAAACCCAAATCCGCAAACCGTTTCTTGATATTGATCTACAGGTGGTGAAATTCTAACAATAGATTCTAGAGAAAGGTTAGTAATGGGAATCCCAAACAAACGCACTAAACCATAACATGTACCATTACATAAATGCCACGTTTATTCACACAGGGTAAATCCAATACATTTAAACTGAGTAAACGAGTCATAACCATCGTAGTGTGTAAATGTGAATCTTTCTTTCTACACCGTTAGGCATATCAAAGCGCCTTAAAATTAGCTGGTATTTAGAAATGAAATTTGCGTTGTTGATTCGAGAGTACTACCATGATTTGCAGACGCGCCTAAACTCCGACAGCAATTTTGATGGCAGTCTTAAGAAGACTTCAACCAGGACTTCTATCATCTGACGTTTTGGCTTCCTCTTGATTTTCTTCTTCTCCTCCTTGGCTTTGGCTTTGTGACACACAGACACTGTGCTTTTAACTTGCAAATGCTCTTTCAAAGTGATAATCTTCTTCTTTCGGTGCCCTTTTTTTTTTGTTCGTGCATTGACGTTACTTTGCTCTGAAAAGGAGAGCCCATCCATAGAGATATTTTAGCTGGACACCAATTTGGTTTCTTTATCTACGAATTCATCATGTTTTTCTTCATTCAATACGTGTTGTTAACAGTGAAGCACGTACCGCATATGCTGTGATGATGCTTAAAGTAAAAGATATATTTTTTTTCCCCTTCTTTTTTGAATGTATGAAGTACGTGATTGTATGATTAAAATCAAATAATTTTTCTTTTATAGAACAATTAAGGTAAAATGATTATGTTGATGATTGAAATTCTCTAGATCAGAACTTTCTTATTCAATTATTTTTTGTTTTGGCACCATTTCCTCAGATTGATTAAAGCACCTTTCGTCTTTATATAACAAAAAACATTTCGACACTTATTTAGTGTTTGAAAAAGAAAATGTTTTGTATGATGAAGTGTATACACGAATAATTTAAGAGAATAAAGTCATGTATCGCTATGACTTTTTGTAAAATTGGATGCCTGCCTCACTAGAGGATCAATAGCTTTTACAGAATAGGAAGTTCATTCCTCTTCAAAAGTGATTGTATGTAATTTAATTGAACAGGCTAAACAAATTTGATTCTTTTAAGAAGAAATTTTCCAATTAATTTTGCTTAAAAGGTTTTAGTTAAAGTCATTTAACTTTTGAAAACCTTCTTATAAACTTAAATAGAATTTGCAGTTGTAATTATATTTAAATTTGTATTATGCAATATCTATGGGTTGTTTATGGAGTTTGTGAGTTGAGGAAACGAGTTGGAGTTTGTGAGTTGAGGAAACGAGTTCTATCTAATTGGCTGAAAAATTGGGCTTATTCTTCAAGTCTTGTGGGTGCATTTACATTGACCTTTATGAAAATAAGAAAATTAGGCCATTGTCCATTGGCACTTGGGCTGGTTGGAGCAATTGGGAATGGGCGCAATATATATCCTCTAATAAGTGAAGGATGGGGCAGGTTAGATGGAAAGTCTTCTCGGACAAGCTATTTTACTTTTATTTAACTATAAAGTGCCACGTGTCCTATTTTTATTTTCAACTTTCTCACTTTTTATTATAGAATCTGTTATAGTGGTCATTTCTCTGTAAATGCACATGCTATTTCTTTCTCCACGAACTGATATGTGGACAATTATAGGATTTCTTTAAATATAACCATTTTCTTTATTATTTGTGATCGTTAAATTTCAAAGCTTTAGAATTTCTTTACCTTTCATTTCTTATAACAAAAGATAACCTTTTACCTTTTCGTTAGCAAAATACTAAAAATAAAAAATAGTGAATGGACTATACAATTTTTTCATGAACTTAAATCGATATATTACATCTTTAGAGATGTACACATTCGACCATTTTTAATTGAAGACTCGTATCATAATCTTCATTCAATAAGAATTGGCGAGCTTTTATTGTTTTGAGAGTATTTTGAATGCTTTTGCTTTTATATATCATTGGCATTTCATCTCTCCAAATATACACAAATATTTTTCATTTGCTTGTACCTTTTGAATCATGTAATTCCTCCCCTTAAGATCTCACTCTTTATGATGTATTCTTGGCCTACAATTTATTGTGCTTAAAGATTAATTACCATTAAACTATGAAAGGTGAAAGGAGGTTCTTCTGTAATTTTGAGGACAAAAAAGTTGAGTTTGAGAAGAACAATATAATAGTAAGTGGAGAGTGGAAGCGACTAAACTTTTTTTATATAGTGCAAATTACCTTCACTCACTTTGACCATCAGACCACTCTAACCTTTTTTTCTATTCCATCAAGCGAATGGTTTTTGAGAAAGTATTTTTTTTGGGAAAAAGCAACATTTGTATTTTTTTTTTTGGAAGAAGCAACATTTTCATCACATTTGTGCAAAAAAGATCTACTTTTGAAATATGCTTGGCTTCTTAGAGTTTTTCATTTCCTGTGTGCCTTTACCATGGAAGAGGGTTTATTGACTCGGACCCTTTTTGACCTTGTTCTTAAGGTTTTGAAGGATTTTTTCATCTTTGATATCACTGCCTACCATACCCACATAATGCTACATGATTTTCTTCTTGATAAAGCTTTGTTTCCTTTCTATTTTAACGGAGGCGATCGTAAGGATTTCTTTAGCCGAATTACTGATGGATTTATTTTATACTTATTATTTAGGCTTTCGTAGACTTTAACATTTATTCATTTTAAGTATAAATATTAGGATTTTTGTGCATTTAATTGTCATTTTATAAGTTTGAAGTTAACAGAGTTAATTGGGGTGAAAATTTAAAGAAAGCAAGCAAAATTGTTAAGATGGGACCAAAAGTTAGTGCTACAGCCTAAAATGGAAGCTACAACTCCCGTGGCCCTATAAGTTAAGGCTACAATGATGGAATGGCTAGAAAGCTAATCAGAAGTCAAAAGCTCAGGGTTGTGACACTTCAAGCAAAGTTACAACGACGAAGAAATATCGAGTTAGCACAGTAGTCTGTGCTAGGAAGCTACTTTGACTTGAACTTGAAGTTTTACCTTAATTAGAAGACTTAAACACATAAATAGAAGACCAACAAACTAATTTTAGGGATTATTAGAGAGATTATCAAAGAAAGCATTAGAGAAAGAAATTTTTGAGATTTTAGAGCTACCTTTTGGAAAATCAAAGATAAGAAACATCAAGAAAAAATAGAGATTGAAAATTGAAGAATTCAGAGTATTATAAGCTTTACTTCTTTTCTTTTTATCTATCTTTATTTTATTTTATTTCTAAGATGTTGAACCTATTATGCTCTAAAACTCTCCATTTTATCATTAACTAATATTTTTAGGATTACAATTTGAATTCAATATGTAACTTGAATTGATTTATTTTATCATATTTTATGAAATCAATATTGAGTTGTTCATTCTATTTTATGCTTATTGCTTCAATTACTTGATCACTAATTAGATTGATTAGAGAATCTTAATGAACATGGAAAAATATTTTTGTGTTAGCCTTGAATAGATTAATATTTGATCATTGTATTTAGTTTTGAGTTTCATGTGCGATAGAAATATAGTTGCATGACATATATAACTTTTTAGAGCACATGCTCTTAATGAATCTTATTTTAATATAATTATCATAGGAATATAGAAAGATATTTTTTCTTGATTATCGAAAGAGGCTTGTAAAGATATAAGGGTTCTAGGTTAACAATTCGTATTGACGAATTAAATTAAGAGGAATAATTAAATTCCAGTGAAGTATTAAGGGATACCTATAGTTTTAGGTTCTTTTAATATTGATAAACCAATATTTATTTTCTTTGCCCTGTTTTACTTTAGTTTCTTAGTTTATTTATTTTAGATTTATTTTTCTATATCAATGATTATTTGAATAAGAATAAAAAGACATAATTTTTTTAATTAACGAATTTAGTAATAATTTCTCCTAGAAACGATACTCTATTTATTATTATATTACTTTTTTGCGATATGTGCACTTGAGTTCATAAATCACTCAATAATTACTTACAGGGGATTCTTTCCTGACATAAGTGAGTTATTATTTTATTTTTGTATTAAACACTTCTTTTCTTTTTTGGTTCCTAACCTTTGATTTCTTCTAATACAACAATTAGAATTAGAGTTGTCTGAGTCTCCTCTAAAGGTGGAATTTTTCGTATCATTATGCTTTTTCTAAGTTTGACCGCTCCCTTAGATACATTGAGCCATAAGTAATGTTGGCTCATCGGGCACGTGGTTGATCAAACTTCTACTTCCACCTTTGTTGTACATTCTGAAGTCGGTCCTTCTACCATCAGTCCTTCTAAGCCTTCCTATCCTATTCCTTTAATAGGAAGGGACGTCACTCTTGGTGTTTTACAACTATAAAATCATCCATTGTCTCTTTATTTGACACTACTCCTAAAGAAAAGGGTAAGTTATGGTGGTTTTGTTTTTCCTTTTCATGGTATTTTCATCTTCGTGGTTCAAAGAAGTTAGTTCTTGTCATTTATAGACCTTTATGATTTTATAGATGACCTTCATGAGGTGCTCCCAGACTTTTTGTAGCAAGTCTAAGAAGAAAAAGAAGGTGTCAAAGAGCGTACTTGAGGGTTTTGGATTCAATGCTTCCTTTACCTCAAAAAGGCAAAAGACTTATGAACCTACTATTGAAAGCTTTGTTTCTAAGGTTATTCTTGTTGCTCCAGAGCTTGTACAGGCCAGTTTAGCTCATTTTGCTATTGCTTTCAATCTTTCACCATAGAGTTTTGTTCCTCTAGGTAATGCTTTTTCCCCCCCCCTTTTTTCTTCTTTGTATTTTTATTTGTTCTTAGTCTTTTCGATTTCATTTGTAAAGGCTTTAATGGATATCCTTCACCATAGACTCAGAGGGTTTTTCCCCTTAAAGATAAAAGTAAGAAGAGGTAAAGGCCTTGTCTTGCCTCTAAGTTCTCATTCATTTTCGGATCTTTGATATCCTTCGAGGTGGCACCAATGGAAGAGTATGAGTTTGCTTCTCATTTTTGGAAAAGAGACTATTTGAAAGCAGTAAAGAATTCTTGCATCCTTAGGATGGATCTGGAGAGTTTGCTATAATCTTGGAGAAGCTTTTTATATATGCTAATCAAGAATTAATCCCTGAGATGAACAATGAAGACTAGGAGCTTAAAAGTGCTTCCTATTAAATTATGGCAGGGTAGATAGTTTTGGTTTTGAATTTTTTGTTTTTGATAATTTTGTACTTTATATGTTTGATTTAGGCTTATGTTCTTGTATTTGTAGGCTTTGTAGGATAATTTATGCACTGTTAGTGCTTATAATAAAGAGCTTCAGTCTTCTTAAAGGATAATGGAGAGATTGAAGAAGGAGATGAGGAAGATAATAAAGGATGCTTTGTTGATGAGGAGGCAAAATCATATCCTTAAGTGTGATCTAAGGTGAATGAAGGAGGAGAATACACGGCTAAGGATTGGAACTGAGGAGGATAGGCAGTTGTTAAACTGCGACAGAAATTGGAAACTTTAAATAATAAGAAAGGAGAGTAAAGTGTCACATCTCATGTCGAATAAAAATTGAATAGATCTTGTGTATATATAGGCAAGTATGTAGTATTATCTAATAGGCTAATGTTTTTGGTTCAATAGTAAGTGTTAAACCTGTGATAAGTGGTATCAAAGCAGACTCGAATTCTCATTCATGTGAGCCTCCAAAATCGCACTAAGGGGGATAGGCAATACGAGCCAGGTTAGCCCTTCTCCCCTTCCTAAGTTTGGGTCAGACCATAACGAGGGTGTCATATAATTAGGAGAGGGTATGAGGGTTAATGTCATGTCTCACATTGAATAAAAATTGGGTAGAACTTGAGTACATATTAGGCGAGTATGCAAGGCTAGTCTTTTGGGTCAATGGTAAACATCCAGCCCGTGACACAAGGAAGGCGAATGAAGGCTTGTTGCAAGAGAGGGTTGAACTCCATACTTTATTGAGGTTTAGTGAAACTAAGGTCTCTTATTTAAAAGTAGAGGTTAACGAGCTGAGTATGAGAAAGGTTCTTTGAGAGGTCAATCACTTAGTTGAAGTGGCCTATTTTGGCTGCTAATGTCTAGCTTTAGAGAAAACATGATGAACAGAGAGATATCATTAATCAGGTTTCTATAGGTGTCAATTTATGAAAGGCATTCGAGTTGAGTTTGAGAATAAGTTTTTGGAGAGGTCAATCGCTCAGTTTCAAGAGCCCATTTTGGCTACTAATGTCGAGTTTTAGAAGAAACATAATGAGCTAAGAGACATCATTAATCAGGCTTCTATAAGTGTTGATTTATGAAAGGCATTTGAGTTGAGTCTGAGAAGGAGATTTTAGAGAATTCAACATGCTTTTCTTACGTATTCTTGATAAACCAATGTTTATATATAGATGAAAGAGGACTTGTTTGGGAAGTAAAAAACCCATTTGACATTTCTTTATTTGCAAATAATTCTCGATGTGAGGTCAATCACTTAGTTACGAGAACCCATTTTGGCTGCTAATGTCTAGTTTTAGAGAAATATGAGGAGCTGAGAGACATCATTAATCAGACTTCTATAAGTGTCGATTTATGAAAGGCATATGAGGCTCAAAGAGTTGAGCTAGAAGTTGTGGTTAAGAAGTTGAGGTGGCTTTAGAGGAATCTCAATAAGCTGTGGCTGCTTCTAAGAAAGAAACCGAAGTGGCCAATGCTTCAATCGCTCAATCAAAGAGGAGGAGGGATGCCGCAGAGGGCATTATGAGCTTCAAGTTTTGATACTTATATAAGATATTAAATGTGAACATATTGATTATATTATAAAATTATTACCATCTGTATCAAGAGAGAATAATTTAACTTTAGAAGAATGCCAATCAGTATGTCTCTACTTTGCTTAAAGGCTAAATTCCCTTACCTTTCTCTTATATTCCTACTTTATATTTATGTTTTAATGGTTTCTATGTGTTAAATATTTAATAATATATGCTTTGATATATAGTTGAACCATATTTAGAATAAATATACCCGACAAGATTATTGGGTCAAATATATTGAAGGGCTAACAATGTGAAACATAACAAATATTTTAGTTAGCATCTACAGGGCAATAGATGAAAATGAATTTGTTGAAATGGTTGGCTTGGATCACGACCAAGGCCAGCTCTCTAAAGAATCAAGCTTATCTATCAGGCCCAAAGATTGAAAATAATGAAGACCATCTGCCTTGTGAGCTGGAGATTGAAGGGCTTGGATTTTAGCTTAAGATAAAGACCATATATACAATTCTAAAGCCTTAGTTTAAGAAGGCAACTGCTGCCTACAGTCTACAAGGTTTCTTGGGCACTATTGAAACCGTTGTTATATATATGTTGTTAGTCTCTAGTTTGTAAAGCATTTGGAAAACAATGTTATGTTGATTTAGTATAAAAGAAAATCTTCAGCTCAAATATTTTCATCAGTAGTTCTTTATTTAGTTTTTAACTTAGATGCACTTACACCCCCTTCGTATATGTATGGAAGATATTTAAGACCAAGTGTAGTAACCAGTATCCATAACCAGTAAGAATATGTATATTTATATATATAAATATACGTATTTTATTTGTATGCGGGTGATCCTTGATTTATATATTGTTATTAGTAATATTTTTATAGGTTAAGGATATACGATTAGTATTGGGTTTATTTGTATGACTTTAGATTTATTTTAGGGACCAAATTGTTATACTTTGAAAGTTTTGGGGGTAAATTCGTAAATACCAAAAATTAGCCTCTTAGTATAAAAATACACTTTTGAACCCTAATTTACCATTTTTAGGTCGAGCTACCCATTTTAAGAGAGAGAAGAGAGAAATAGAGGAGAGAGAAAGAGGAGAAGAAGAAGAAAAAGAAGAAGAAATTGGAAATTTGAATTTCAAGAGGTATATCATACGTATTTCTCAATTTATTGGTATTAATTAAGTTAATTCCTTTAAGTTTTGATTTCTGAAAATATGTATAATTGAGGATTTGTTGTGTATTTCGTAAGATCATATGAGAATTGATGATGATCTATAAGATAGTTTGATAAATCATGATGAATTGTGAAATTTCTGCTGGATAACCTCTTGATCTAGGAATTTTATAAATTGTTGTGATTCGATTCTGGTTTTGAATTTTGAGTATATGAAATTAGACATGTTAAGGATCATCTGAGACTTTGAATCGATTGAAAATTCTGGGAATTGAGTTTATAGTGAATTTACCAAAATGACCCTGAAATTCTGAAAATTTCCTGTGTAAACAGTATAATACAGTGACGAACAATGTTTGTCCTACTGAATGATCTTAAAAAATTACGAAATTGTGGAATATGATAATTGTATATGTCTAATATGATATACTCGGAATTGAGAATTTAGATCAATGTGGTTGAAGTGTTATGAATTTCTAAAGTGTATCAGCTCATTGTAATATTTGATTAACAGATTTTTAAAGCTATGGAATAAAATAGTTTTAAAATACTTTTGGCAGTTATTTGGAAGCCAAATATTTATCATGGACTGAGATATGTGTTAAGAGTAATTATGTGGTATTTGTATAATTTTTGAGTTAGTATATGATTTTATAAAATTGGGAGATTGAATACTGTTCAGTAAGTATCTTGATTCTGTCAGGTTTGTAGTTTGGATTCGATGGTGTGTATGGAATGGATTGTGTAGGAAATTTGATATAATGTTCATATATAAGAAGGATATATGAGTCAAGAATGGTATATTCTGATTTTGGAGTAATTGGACATCATTTGATGTATTAGAAATTTTTGTTAAGTATAAGTGGTCAGAATGACAGGTTTTGAGAAACCAAATATTTAGACCAATTTGATGTGATAAATGCATTGTGTATAATTTTGTAAGCTATTTAAAGTATTTTGTGTGAATTGTGAGGCTTATGAAAGGATTAATCTCCATTGATAGGTTAAGGAGATTTAAGCCTTGTAGCTGAAAGTGTTAAGAGGTAAGTATACTAGACTTACTACTGGAATCACAATAAACATAATTATTGTTTTGTATGATTTTGTAAATGGGGTTAAGAATATGTTTATGATATGTCAAAGTATATTTTGATATGAAATGTGAATATATGTTTATGAATGTGAGTATTGACATTGAGCATGGACATACATGTGTTTTTGAAAGTGAGCTTTCCAAAATAAGATGCGTTTAACAAAGAAAGTTTTTGAAGTGTAATATGTCCATGAGAAATATTTTGTGATTTGAGGGTACTTGAACTCACTGTTAACTTAGTAGGCATTTTATGTGATTTGTGGAGCCTTTATGTGTGGCCTTTCCTTCGGGATTGGTATATGTTATGTGTTCCGTATGTAGGGAGGATCCTATTGGTACCTAAAGGAAGTGTGAGTCATCACATTCGTGTGGTGGCGTATTGGTACACGTGAGAGGACTCACCGATGATCAGGGTGAGGGTTTGGCTTTTACCTTCGGGCATAAGCGTTATATATGTGTGATTTAAAGACCTCACTTGTACTATTCCTCTCATACGGTATGTCACCTACGAGTGACATTTGGCTCATTATGTGATATGTGATATGTAAGTCCTACTAAGTAGTAGTCGAGTAATGGTATTCCTATTATGTGTTTTGAAAGAATGTGTAAGCGCTTACATGATATGTGATTTGATAAGATTATGATTTTGATTGATAACAACATATCATACATATGCATTGTGTACATATATGTATTTATATTTGATATATGAAAAACTAGTATGCTTACTGAGTTTTATACTCATTATAGTTTATGGTGATTTCAGGTAAATAAGGTACATGTGTGCTTAGCGGATTTGGCAAGGCTTCTGCTGTTCCTTGGGTTCCCTAAGTTGTTAGGTTGCTAAGTGTTTCATTTGGGGACACGTGGGATAAAATATTTGATTTGTCCCTGTTGAATAAATACTTATGTATTATTTTATTGTGTGTGGTTGGATTTAGTTTAAGTTTCACCAAGTGTAGTAATGGATTGATTTTAAGTAAGAATTTGCAATGAATATATTTTAGGCTTTCGGTAATAAAGTTGCTACTGGTGACGTAGTAGAGTGTTAATCTCTGAGAAAACTCTGCGTATCTCCGGTTTAGTAATTGTCCCAGTCATAATTCAATTGCTATAATTCTGAAAGAAATTAAAATGAATGTTTAAGTATTATTGAATGAATGTAAGTGATGTCGTGTGTCAGATCTGTTGGGTCTGGGGCGTGACACCAAGTCTTCTGCACTCTATTTCAAAAAGAGAAACAAAAAATAAATAAATTAAAGAAGATAGTAGAGACAAGTTGAACATTTTATTAAGACTAATGCTATGCTTCCAAAATCATATCCTAAAATTTGAATACTAAATAAGGTATCAAGTTATTATTGAGTGAAAAAATAGTATAATGAATAATTTTAAAAATTACAAAAATTAATCATTTAATAGTTAGTTAACAAATCATTTGGGGTCTAAATTTTGGATTAAAATTTGAAATGTATAACATTATTGTTTTACTAATATTCTAGTATAAATTCAATACAAACCTAGCTTCCTTTTGAGTTACAGTCGTATTCTTTTCTCTTTTTTTTTTTTTTCAATACTCACCATATCGAAAAGTCAAAATAAGAAAAAAGGGCAAAGATAGAATTTAATTTCTCCCTCAATACTAACGTTATCTCTAAACATATGATGATGCGGTTATCCTATTAAATAACCACATAGCAAAGACAATTGTAAAATATAGATATTATGTTGTATGCCTGTGCCAAAATAGAGGATTTAAAAAGAATAACAGTAGTATTCATGTTAACAGTCTAATGGTAAAGGGTCGGTAGTATTTCTACTTTCAACTTTAATGGAAATTTTAAGTTCAAATTCTCCCTTATATATATATATATATATATATATAATAAAGAATGATAATAGCTTGTAAAGTAATGAAGTAGTCTTATCAACAATGTTTTTATATTTTTGGCAAAAATAAAAAAAAATTGTTTAAATTTGTTATATTGCAAATATTACAGATGCTTGTGCAAAAGTCAGCAATAGCTTTGGGGTGAAATTAAAACATAAAAGACAACGTAAAATGAGAGAAATCAAATAATAAAAGGGTCCTAAAATATAAGTTAATTAATTAATTAAGGGTATAATGTCATGAAATCCATTTATCTTGTTCTCATGTGTAGTGTGTATACTTAATGAAGGGTATATTGACTATTAAATTTATTTTAAGAGGTTAATGTTGAGATCTTTCCAATGAATAAAACAAATTAATGAGTTTTGTGTGATTTTATCATGGGGGCAAATATATCATTGCATTGTAATTCTAGTATGGGGTAAAAATGTTATTTAATACTTAACAAAAATAATTCTAATGACAACTTCATATTAGGACATAGCTAACTTTTGTGAAACATCAAAAACGTTTTGTATATAATAAGATTTGAATAAGGATAATGTTGATGTTTGCTAAAGATTAAGGACATTTCTGATAACAACCCTAATAAAAAGTAAGTGAGACTAAGTTGTCTTGCTTGCTTTTCTTCTTCTTCTTCCGTGATTTATTAATGCTTCTGCTCAATTAACACGGTATAATGAGAATATTTCTTTACGCTTATACCTATAATAGCGACTGAGAATTAGCAGAGAACGATTGTTGTTCATATTTCATAAATGACAACTTATTGTATTGAGAAATGACATTAGAGCTTACTATAAGAAAAGCTCTATTTGTGACGGGCTTTGTAATAACTACTTTAGCCATTATAAATGCCTACACAATACGACATCATTCAGTGAAAAACAAATTTAACGAAACAAAAAAAAAAGCTGCTTGTCTTCTTTATTCTCTCATTCTCACTCTCTTCTTTCAAATCATATCCAACACTTCTAACACTATGGCGGTGGCAACCATTAAAAATCAATAAACCATAACCAACACTTCAAAATTTTTGTTTTTGTCTCGCCTTAAGCACTTTTAAAACTAGAAATCAATATCTTTTCCTTAGTTCATTGACTCTCAGCTTGGACCTTAATCTCACATTTCTTAGGTTATTTTTTCCTCTTTGCATTATATCTATTGTTTTCATTTAGTATTTTTTCTAAAGTTAAAATGTAGATTAGGAATTAATTTTATGCTTAAAATATTGGGATTAGGGTTTGATCAATGAGAATTTACTTAAATTTATTTGTGTTATGCTTGGTCTGTGAATAATTTCTTTGATTTAAAAATTATGCTGTGAATGTTTTCTTTGATTTGATTTAATTTTTCTATCTAAAGACTGGCAGGAGGTAGATGAACGACATTTAATTTTTATGGATTGCTATATATTGAATTCCAAACTTAGCCAAAATTTCTTAATTACATATGTTGAATTTTTGGGTTAGGTTTGATGAATGCTTGAATAAGTATAGTTTATATGTTATAGATAGTAATTGGTTAAGACTTTATATGTTTTAAATATTTTTTAGAATATTTAATATTAGATATGTTTAAAAATTATTAAAATAAGATCTTTTTTCATATTGTTATCTTCTAATAATGGTGATAATTGTAGGTTTATTAATAATTCTTGATTGTCCCAATTTGGACAATTTAAAAATGCATAATTCTATGATATTGGTAGCTTAGCTTTTGTCTCACTCAAAGGATATTCTTGCGACGACTCCTATTGTACTCGGTACATACTAAATAAACATGTGTTTTGTGTTATTTTTAGTACATAACTTAAAATAACATAGCCATGCACACATTTATGTTGTATACTTGGACAACTAAAGAGAGATGCTGCCAAAATTTTCATTAAAGTAAACGAAACATAAGTCACTAATACTATATAGAATTAAAATTTCTAAATGGGATAGAACTACCTAATTATTAGAGAGGGTTTAAAAGGAGATAGATTTTATGGTGCATGTATTTATTTTCATAACAATTAAAAATTTGAACATAATTAATTTAATTTTATTATGAATTGAAGGGAGTAGATATAGATAAGAGTTACATTGATTTGCCAGATAGAATACCAAAGTCGTATATTGATGGAGTTGAAAGATTTTTAGATTTTGTATAAATGAACAATGCTGGTGATATAAGGATATGATGTTCATGTAAAAGAAATGTTGCAATAAATATCTTTATGTGAGAGAAATTGCTAGTAAACATATTATAATAAATAATTTCTTGTCAAAGTATAAAAATTAAGCAGTATATGATGAACCTTCCACATCGTTTAACTATAACTAGGAAACTGAGGTTATTAATTATTGGGGTACTGATTATGACATGGCTGGAATGATACATAATGCCATGGATACTTTGAATATAAACTTCAATTTAGTTAGTGATAACCCATTAAACAATGAGCATGCTAAGGATCTTAATGATGAGACTAAGAAGTTTTTTAAATTGCTTTAAGATGCAAAATCTTCCTTATATCCATGTTGTGAAAATTTTATATCATTGTCATTCATTGTTCAACTTCTACATATGAAAGTATTGTGTGAATGGATAAATAAATCATTTACAATACTTTTAGGATTATTAAAAGAAGTATTTTCTAAAAAATTAAAGTTGTTAGAGTTGTATTATAAGGCTCAAAAGATAACTACCGACGTAGGTTTTACATACAAGATATGAGACATATGTTCCAATAATTATTTGTTATTTAAAAATGAGTGTGAAAAACTCGACAAATACCATTTATGTCATTCTTCAAAATATAAGCAATTTAATGGTGATTCTGGTGGACCTCAAAATTAGGATAAAAAAATTACACATAAACAAGTACAATATTTTCTATTAGCGCCAAGACTATAAAAGATGTTTGTCTATAAAAACTACTTCCCTTGTGAGATGGCATGTCGATTCGTGCATTGATGATGGTGTGTTAAGGCATCTTACTAATAATGTTGTGTGGAAAATATTTAATAAAAAAAATAATTTTGCTATTAACAATTGAAATGTTAGGCTTGGATTGGCAGTTTATCGTTTATCCATCTAGGACAATGTCTACATCACATAGTATATGGCCAAATGTTTCAATGCCTTACAATTTTCCACCATGGCTATGCATGAAATAATCATTCTTCATTTCTTTTATGCTTATTGATGGACCTAAAGGATTTAGTAATAAAATTAATATTTATTAGCAACCACTGATTGAAGAGTTGAAGGAATTATGGTCTGAAAGGGTACCCACTTATGATGCATCATGTAATATTGGAAAATTGGTGATTCAACAATCTTGGTTGGACAAGAATTGAGATGAATACCAAAGTGGAGAGTCACAAGAAGTTAAGAACGTGCAGGATATGTATGGAGAAGTCTAGGACATGTGGGACACGAAGAGAGAAGTGAAACGGAACTCGAAGACGCGAAGGAAAAGAAGAAATCGCCGGGAGCTGACCAGCGCCGCGGCGCCCAGGGATGAGCGCTGCAGCGCTCAACACAGAAGCCCAGCGCCGCGATGATGGGCGCGAGAAAGGCCAGCACCGCGAAGCCAGAACGCGTTGAAAAGTCTATTTTGGTTCGAGATTTCGAGTTTTAAGAAGTTTTGGACTTTCAAAACAAGTTGACTCTAACTCCAACAAAGAATAGGGTTTGTAGGCACGAAATATACCCTATATAAACACTTTTAAACCCTTGTTTAAGATTAAGCATCTAAGGTTTCAAGATGTAATCATAAGAGAGAATAGAGGAGTTAGGTAGGCACTAAGTACGTGGTGCACTAGGGTGTAACCTTTGGGGGTGTTTTCTTCTTTAGGTTCTTTGAGTGAATAAAATAGAAACATCATAGATCCTTTTGGCTTAGATGCTCGGGCTATTCTTGTGTTTCTTGTAAAAATCTCTTATGAAGAGATACTGAGAGGTCTTAGGGAGTTATAATGATCAAGGGTAGATGCTTAGAGGTCTCTATAGGAGATACTAAGGGGTCTTGTGGGATCATTGATGATGTAAGAAGATACTTAGTGATCTATTTCAATAGTAAGAAGCTGGATCATGGATCCTCCGTGGACGTAGGCAATTTGGGCCGAACCACGTATATCTTGTGTCTTGTGATTGGTTTGTTTTCTTTATCTTTATTGGTGTGTTAATCTTATGTGTTCTTGCTTATGGTGTGAGTTATGATTTTTTGCTGCGCATAGGGTGCAAGGGGTATCAAGGTTGTGGCTTAGTTAATACCATTGGAGTGTTAAATTGAAGTGCATGACGTGATATCCTCAACAAACTGGTATCAGAGCTAGGTTGAAGCTACATGTAACCATATGTTTAAACTCTATGCTACGTTGTCATGGTCTGCTAATCACTTTCTAGCATATAGTAACTTATCAGACTGGAACACAAGAAGTGAAAAAGCTTGTCTTATTTGTAATAAAAACACTAGACTTTGTTAGTTATTAAATGGTCAAAAATATTTTTACATTGGCCATTGATGATATCTACCAATATCACAGATGTTTTGAAAAGATAGTATCATATGATAACTCAATGGAATAGGGATATTCACTTAGTCGATTGTTAGGAATTGAAATGAAGAGACAGTTAAATGATATACTTATTGAGTATATAATGGAAGATCTTTAAAAAGGAAAAATAAATGAGACTAAGAAGAAAAATGATAAAATTACTTAAGAAAAGCATTTTTGTTTTTAAATTGTTAGATTGAGAGTTCAACTTAATTCACCATAATCTTGATGTAATGCATATTGAGATAAATGCTTGTAATAATATTCTTTGTATTTTGTTAGTTGTTGCTAAAAAGTCTAAAGATAATTTGAAATCACGGTGTGATTTTCAATATATGAGCATCATGAAGCTATTACATCATAAACCAGGAGGTGCTAATAAATTACGATTACCTCTTGCATGTTTTTCTATGAACAAAGTGTTAAAAATTGAGTGTGTGACATACGAGTGTATATGTAATTTTAAAAATTACTACACGCAGCGAAAGTATGTTAACAAATACACCTAATTTAACATATGTAACCACATATATCATATATATGCTCAAGTATAATTATTATACAACAACTTATATATGATGAACAATTGTGTACATGAAATTAAAATGTAAAGAACACTTACCTAATGAAGGTAGCTTTACAAAATCTTCAAGTTCTCCAACAATCCAATTGAAGAGCTCACTTTGAAGTGAATTGTTGAACAATTCTAGTCCATAACGGTTTGGTGGGATTATAGAGCTAGAATGATAACTTAGTTTTTAGAATTTTCAGTAACATGTATTCAAACTCTTCGAATACAATTTTGTTTCTTAAATGGAGATGATAAATATTTTACATACAGTTCTTGTATTAATTCTTAGAAATAATTTTTATAGGATAATTATTTTGAACAGCTCTTGTCTAAAATAATTATCTTTTTATTCAATTTTTAGCCATCATTGAGAGAAGAAGAAGAAGAGAGGGTTTTCATGTTTTTCAACACTTGAAAGAACAAAAATAAATTTTCTCTTACCTCTTAATTCCTTTGGCCGAATTTCTTCTCCAATTAAAATGAATCGATTTAATTGTTAGTTTAATCTTTTATTTTTGTTATTCAACACCTTTTGATAAAACAAAAATAAGTGCTTTACCAATTTAGTTGTTGGTCTCCCACTTAGGATTAATTTATTAAGCACTAGAATAATGCCTACCTAATTAAATCATTATCTAACAAATATAATTATTTTAATCATATTAGGTAAATAAATGGTCAACATTTAAGCCTCTCATTATATTAAAATACAATGGCCATGATTAATATATATTATCATATTATCTAATAATATAATAATAATATGTAATTTAATTATTTAAAATAATTTTGAATATTTACTTTTTACCTTACTAAATTTTACTACCAATGTTAAATGGTAAAATTAAGGTAAAATCAACTAATGAACCAAATTATGCCACTTGTCAATCATCTTATTATTTAACAACTCTTGTTAATTAACTTAATGATGTACTTAACAATTAAGTCTTGACAAATGCAAATTACTAGGGATCCTAAAAAAATTATTCTATTTTGCTAGAATTTATTGGATCGAATTATTCAATCCAATCTGCTACCCTAGTGCGTAACGAGTACACTTCATATTGTGAGACTCTCTAGGTCCACACCTGATTTTTCATATGAAGCTCCTTCATACGTCTGTGAACGATGCCCCACACACACATTATGGATATTACAAATCAACGTGTTAGACCATGCAAGTTGAGGTTATTGCATATTTGTATAATTCATCTATCATTTATATCTTGGAAGAGCAGAGATATAGATCATCACCGTCAAATCTGTATTTGCTCAACTATTAACTTATCTCAAGATTTATATTTCTTTAAACAATATCCACAAATATTTTTGTGATATTGTTTATCCATTCGGAATATATTTTTCGTGATTTATGCTTATGGCCACAAGACTTTTTGAAATACAATCTTGAAGCATTAAGATATACAACCCACTTATATGAGCTGATAGATCCCATATCTACGCACACCGAACTTTATGAGCATCGTACCATACCCAGCAACACACAACGGTCAGACCATGAATGATGTCTGACATGTATGAAACTAAAATATGGTGGATCACTCATAAGCCTACCATGACGCTCAAGTCAAAGGACCACAAATACTACTCAACTCGAAAGACCTTCAATTGTCAGCTTTATGAGATGTCTATTAGAGGTCTTTATGAGTTTGTTCAATATCTAGTCCTCACTGAATACTTATATGTCTATACGAGCTTTCACTAAGCTCATAATTTGCTAAGACTAACCATCTGGACTATCTAGATATTGACATACATTAATCTATATTAATGGGTTCCATCGATAGACCCGTATCGATGAAATTAGATCAGGAACATCATGTTTAAGAACATATTTGTATAATGACATTTCTTAACACCATATGCAACTCTTTGCAGCTATGTCATTATAAATATATTCTCAGGTCATTGTCCCATTTTAGACAATACTCTAACTGTTTAGATTTCGCTAACTCTATTAATGTGCTAATTTTTAGCATTGATCTAAACTCCTTTAAACTATATCTGAACTCCTTCAGATCATACAATGTCTGAAACGTTACAAGCATTTTACCATTTATTATAAATAATATTAACGATTTTATTAGAAATAATAATTGTATAAATACTATTATTAAATATTTATACATAATGGGATGGCACGTAAGCACAAATCTAACACAAAGAATGTAAGATATTTTCTTAAAAGTCTTGAAGGAAGTAAAGGTCCTAGATGGCTATGCATCGAATATTTATTGACATGTGAACATCAAAGTTTGTTATATTTGGGGCCTTAAAAGTTATGATAGTTATATATTATTGCAACAATTACTTCCTTTAGTAGCCCGTAAAGCATTGCCTAAAAATGTTGTTGAAGTATTGATTGAGTTGAACAACGTTTTTAGGAAAATATGCTTAAAAAGTGAAAATTCAAAGTGATTTATTTTATATTTAAGATAGAATTACACTTACACCTTTCCATCTTGAGAAGATTTTTTCAATGTCATTTTTTGATGTCATAAATAATTTTCTACTCATTTAGTTGAAGAGGTGTTACTTGTTGGCCTTAAACAATTTCAATGGGTGTATCCTATTGAAAGGTATGACTAGCAATGTTATTGAGTTTTTTAATGTGTTTTAAAACATATTTTAATTGTATTTAATATCTTCCAACTATAGGTATCTACTAACTTTAAAACTTTATATACACAATCGAGCGCGACCTAAGGCTTCAATTACTAAAGGGTATTTAATGTAACAATGTATGAATTTTTATTATAGATATCTCAATGAAATGGAAACTAAAAGTAATCAACCAATTTGTAATGATGATTATGACAATAATTTTAGGTGTCCTAAAAAACAGAGGTAAAGTTCGTCTTGATAATGTTGCATGGGTTCAAGCACATAGGTATATGCTAGTGGACACTAATGTCGCTAGTTCATTTTGAGGGTAAGTTCTTATTGAAATAAATTTATTTTAATTCATAATTTTATTCATATGATTTGTTGAATTACTTACCTAAATTCTAAGCAACATCTTGTTGTACTAACAAGAGAGGTACTTCATAGTGCAAAATATCATATTCAAAAAGTTCACAATGAATCATTTCACAAGTAGTTTATGAATAATATAAGTTCTCTAATTTTTGGTTCATAAGTCATTTATTGAGATCTTTGTATGCAATTCCATTTCTAATAAATTACAAGTCTATGTAGATTTAAACCTTGCAATGGACATTGAATGTAGCATTGCCTGAAGAAATAAAAATTCTAGCCTATTGTCCTTACCAATTTGCTCAAAGATTCAAAGGCTATATTGTTAATGGCTTTCGATTTTGAATGAAAGACAAAGAAGTAGACAAAACTTCAATGTTGTTTAAAAGTTGATACTATGAGCTATGATAGTGCAAGGGACAAAAATCTTTGCTTAGGTAATGTAACATTTCATGAGGTGTTGAAAGATATACTTGAAGTTTGTTATATTAATGATATAATTTTTTTTCTTTTTAAGAGTGATTGGGTAAATAATAAAGTTAAAAAGACACACGATGAGTTTAAATTCACTTTGGTGAATTTTAATATTTATTGTACAATTTAGTAGAGTAAGTTTGTTATGTGTAAGACCCTTAAAATGCAAATGGACATGTTGTTATTAAAATAACAATTAAAGATTTGTTTGACATGTATTCAAAAGATCCTTCTCATAAGTCAATGCCGTGTTGTAATAGAGATGCAAATGATATATTCATAGCCATATGGATATACACTATAGTGAAGTACCTTGAGTTGAGCTATATGTTGAACAATTAGATGAAAGTTTGTATGTGCTACATGAGGATATTGGTTGAGTTAGATAAGGAATTGATGGGATAATACAGATACAAATATAATTGATGATCATAATAATCTTAACAACGAAAATGATGTTATAGAAAATGTTGAATTACCTTTTTTTATATCTTTTTTTTTTATCCTTTTAACTTTGTAATAGATTGCATAAGGGTAAAGCTCATTATGTCCCTCCTATTTAGGTGTCATTATTTGTTTCTTTTTAATAAACATTTTTATTTCTATTTTTTAGTAATTACATTCTTTTTTTTCTTATTAATAAGAATTTTAACTAATATATATTACTATTTATCTTATTTATGAATATTTTTTAATATATATTTTAATATTTGATTTGCAATTAGTTATGGCACCGAAAAAAGAGAAAGGTCCATATATGGATGTTTTACTTTGACAACAAACAGAGTCACGCAACGAGCATCTTTATCTTCTTATTCTTATACACATAATGATGAAAAAGGTATGTTAATAAATTTTATCTTTAATTATTTGAAAGACCATGCTAATACAAATTTTATTGGGACCAAGTGAACCAAAAAATGGAAGACAAGCTTTTGGCTCTTCCTTGGTACTGTTGATTGAGGCACAAGTGATATTATGTATCTAGAGTTTATCAAAATGGCAAGTGATTAGTCAAATTTTGATCAATTCAAATATCAACTTGGAAACATTGCACAAAATTGACTGAAGGCTCCTTTGATATATGTTTAGTGGACAAATATGCTAGAGGGTCTTTTAGAAAATATTTGGAAAGAGGTAAATATATGAAATATTATTACAACATAGTAGTTTATGCATCATGTTTTATAATTTAATTAAGTTCATATTATGTTGTAGGAAAACATAAATGCTTTAAATGCCTATTGTAAACGTCATTGCTTGAGGAATGTAAGGAAACTCTAGAAGGATTGGAATCATCGATAGAAGATCAGTAATTATTATAATAACATATCTCCCTTAAACCAAACTTTTATATATCTTCAATAGACCATGTTTAGTTTAATTTTTTCAGTTTTCCTTAAGCTAAATTATAGTTTTTTCTTTTAAGCTTTTGCATGGATGACACTCTTACAGGTCCTGAACTTTGCTCTTTGTCTTTTTTCCTTGATAAAGATATACTTGAACTTGAATTTTTTTTTTCTTAAAATTTGTTCCTTCTTTCTTTGTCTCTGAGATATATGTTGGCGCTAATTTAATTAGGATCTTCAACTTGGCTTGTCGTTGGCTCCTTTCTGGCTTCTGACTTTTGGTTTGACTTTGATATTCGTTTCAATATTTTTAAGTTGGCTCTGATATCACTTGTTAGTATTTTAGCTCTTATAACTTATTTAGAAAATATATCTGCCATTGCTAATATTATTCTTTATAAACATAAGTCTCAAGTGATTGGATTGCTCCCAAGCTTAATAGGAAGCTCTTTCACTCAGCGTACTTGATTCCGTGAGGACAGACAGTTCCTCATCACAAAATGCCAAATTAAGGTTTATGCACCCTAAAGATTAGGAGAATTTTCTCATTCCAGATAAAAGTTGTCACCACATAAAATTGGAACACGAGAATTATTGAAAATATTAGGAACCATTGTATAGAAAAAATTACATACACATTAATGCTATGAATAAAAAAACTAGATATTAAACTAACTAATATCAGATTCAATTTATAAATTCAATTCTTCCTATGAGTAGAGGTCGTATACATATATTAAATTTACAAACTTTATTTAGAAGATTAATAAATAAAAGACACTAAAATATAATAAATTTTCTATACTTATAAGCTTAAAAATTTCATTTATTAGATGTCTTATTTACAATCTTATTCCCAAAATTTCATTTAAACAACTCTCTCCCTATGGAACCAAATAGATATTTCAATGAATTAACGGTAACTGATAAATGCCATATACTTATATCACTTAAATAACTCCGTATATGACTTTACACTTTATAAATATTAACATAACTTAAAATATTATGAGTACTCTTAAAGCTACAATAGTATTTCTAGCATTAATTATGACATTAATTTTTAATAATCCATTATATTATTAAGGGCATTTGAAAAATTGTACAATTACTTTAAGGCATAGAACTAATACTAAAACACAAAATTAATAAAATAAAGTATTTTATTTAAAATTTATTTGCTATTCAAAAATGTCAAAAATAATACACTATCACGCTGTTCAATATCTCTAGTTCTCTACAAAATATTATAAATTTATTAAAACTTGCCCTTTACGTAATATTTATTCTCTGTCAAATGATACTAATAACACAAACTTTAAAGTGACTTGCTTTGCTAAAACAATGCTCAATCACTTTTCTCATCCTCAAATTTTCTTTCTAAATTGTGGAGGTAATATGATATGAGATAATAATACTAATCTGTAATATCATATAAGTGGGATCATTTTACATGGGGTCTCTAGCTCCATTTGCCACCGACCAGGATAACAGATTCATGCCCCCACAACTTTTATAGAGGCATTTACAATGCAAACAAAAATATAATTTCTTTCATGTTTGCCTTTTTGACAGAAATGGGTTTATGATGTCTATAACCGGGCTTAAAAGAATTAAATCAAATACGTAACTATAGCAAATCCATAAAATAATCCTAATGAAATATAAACTAATTAATTTAATAAACATAATTCTTCAATTCTCCAAGCATCACATTGACAAAATAAGACATGACAAAGATAAATCATAACAAACTTGATTATGATAAAATTGAAAAGACAAGTAAGTTTATATTATTGTAATAAGTGATATAAGAATTGAGTTTAAATATTATTTTCATAAAATTTTTATTTAATTTATTTTTAATTAAGTACTAAAATTAGGACTTTTATTCAAACAAAAGTAAAATTGATTTATATTTTAAACTAATGTATCTTAATTTAAACAAAAGAAAAGAAATTAAGCAATAAATTGATTTACTAGTGAAGAAAGAATTTAGGGTTATAACTTATCCCCAAATACTTTATTGAACTAATTACCCTTTTATCTTAATCCTTCAACTATGAATTTTTAACTAAATCCCTCGTCTCGTTAGAAGTTTCTATTGATGCTCGAATAATTATACTAATCATAACAACTATCTACATATCTCATTTAATTAAATAAAGATAAGATTTATTAAGGACTTAATCTATTAATATCATATAGGTATTTTTATTTGTTAAAGGAATTTTTCTTCTATTTATGAGATTAGGTTAAAGCGAAAAATTCTAACCAAGTTCAACCTTAAACCTTAACCTCTTTGCGCAGCAGAATAATTTGAATATTAAGCAAAACTAGTAAGAATTCAAAGTAGATAATAAAGGGCACAACACAATCACTTACGTGATTCAACCAATTGCCTACATCCACGGTGGATCCAATGATCCTAACCTTTCTTATTAACTCCTTAAATATTTTACGAGAAAAATCCAATGAAGAACCCTTAAAAGGACCTAATGTTTAGTGTATCATTGCTCTAACACGAACAATGAACACCCAAACGACAGTTCCATCCTAGCGCACACACGTACACAAGCATTTAGTGTCGACCCAGTTGTTCCCTCTCTTAGAGTCTTTGTTAATGCTTGATTTCAACTAAAGGGTTTATATATGGGTTATTTCGTGCCTACTAATCATAATCTTTATTGGAGTAAGAGTCTATTTATTTTGGAAGTCCAAAACTTTCCAAAACTAAAAAATTTGAAACAAAAAATGGACTCCACCGGCTTTGGCATCGCAATACTGAGCATACCGCACCCAGCGCTGCGGCGCTAGTATACTGATCTGGGCGTCGTGGCACTTAGTTCTGTCACCAGCTCTGCACTTTTTCCTCATTTCCTTTAGGTCTTGGAGTCCCATTTTACTTCCTCTTTCGTATCCCACACACCCTTGACTTTCTTATGTATGTCCTACATGTTCTAGACTTCTTGTGACTTTCTTATTTGATTTTCATCTTTTTTTCTCATCCAAATAAGATTGTTGAATCACCAAATCTCTAAGAAACGATTCTTTGATTCAAAATCTTCTAAATAGGAAGGCTTTTGGATTCGATCCACACCAATACTCTATCACCTAGAGTTGAGTCTAACTAAGTCTCCACAAAGACTTAACTTTCCTCGGGCTAGTAACTTTGGTCTTCAAAGGCATTCGTGTACCTTATATAGGGTATGGATGTGTTGCACTCTTTTTTGACCCTCATCACTTTGGTGAGCATGGTTTGGATGTCACCTAGTAGTTTGCATTACCTAAACACCCCATGTTGGGCCACTCATGGCATCCCAGTAAGCACATAGAGTCCCCTATTATGCTTTTCACCCTCAAACTTTATAGATCATTTCTTTACTCTTAGTTTTTCTTTTTTTCGCTCTAACTGAATACCCCTCCTTATCGAGCTTGCCTAGGAATATCAAATTCCTCCTCAAATTAGAAACATACCTTATACCATGTAAGTCCCTAATTTCTCTACCTTGCATCCTCAGCCTTATGTGACAAACGCTTATGATCTTACAAGCCATGTAATTCCCCATTAGAGTTTTACTTCTCTTGGCTTTGTAGTTGATAAACATCGATCTATCGGGACATATATAAATGTTACACCTCGAATCTAGTATCCATTTACCAGCGTACTTTCTCCTTGAGGCTACCAACATTTCTACAACTTTGGTATCTTCCCCAAGAGTACTGATTGTAACACACCCTTATTGACATTTTAATTTAGAACAATCCTTCATAAAGTACCATTTTTTATCACAAAGGAAACACTTCTTGCATCTTCTCCTCGATTGGTTGCTCTTCTTTTCTAGTGCAAGTAATGTTGCTCCACTTTCGGACTCAGATCTCTTTATTAATTCTTTTGAGTTCAATGATGCCTTGACATCATTCATTGTTAAGGACTCCTTACCATACGACAGTGTATCCACAAAGCTCTCATAGCTTTTGGGCAATGAACTTAACAGGATTATGGCATTGTCTTCATTCTCAGTCTTAATGTCCAATTGTTCAAGACTTATGATGATCTTGTTGAACTTGTCAATGTGAGCTCTCAATGAAGATTCCTCATGCATAGTTAACTGATGTAGTTTCTTCTTCACAAGAAGTCTATTTACAAGAGACTTCTTCATGTATAATATATTTAGTTTATTCCATAGTTTCAAAGCGGTTTCTTCATCACCAACTTTCCTTAATACTTTGTCGCTTAACGCTAGGATTATGATGCTTGAGTCTTTTTTTGAATCGTGTCCCAATCTTTCTGCTCGAACTTTGAGGTTGTCGTCTCTTTGGTAGTTGAGGAACTGGCTTCCTCTAAGGCTGAGTCTAGCCCTTCCTTCACTAGTAAAGCCTTAACCTTCTTCCTCCAAAGATTGAAGTCATTCATCCAATTAAACTTTTTTATTTCTTACTTGATTGTAACCATGGTTTAAATACCCATGATGTGTATTATCAAACTTGACTCTGATACTAGTTTTTTAGAGGAATCGCCCTTCTCCATGTAAGATTAGGTTAAAGCAAAAACTTCTAACCAAGTTTAACCTCGAACCTTAACCTATTTGTGCAGCAGAATAACTTAGATATCAAATAAAAATAGTAAGAATTCAAAGCAGATAATAAAGAGCACAATATAATCACTTACGTGATTAGGCCAATTGCCTATGTCCACAGTGGATTCAAGGATCCTAGCCTTTCTTATTAACTCCCTAAAAATTTTATAAGGAAAATCTAATGGAGAGCCCTTAAAAAGACCTAATGTTTAGTGTACCCTTACTCTACCATGAATAATGAACACCCAAATGACGGTTCCACCATAATGCACACAAGCACTTAGTGTGAGGATACGCACCCAGTTATCCTGATAAGCCGGGACATACCGGTCCCAGTGGGCCATCACTGGTCCAGGCCTCCCAAGTGGCCTCCATTCACTCAAAGCATACCCCCAAGGAATCGAACCCGGGTGGGTTATACCACCTCAAGATGCCTAACGAATCCGTCCTTGTACCACTAGAGCTGGCCAGCTCTAGTGGTACAAGGACGGATTCGTTAGGCATCTTGAGGTGGTATAACCCACCCGGGTTCGATTCCTTGGGGGTATGCTTTGAGTGAATGGAGGCCACTTGGGAGGCCTGGACCAGTGATGGCCCACTGGGACCGGTATGTCCCGGCTTATCAGGATAACTGGGTGCGTATCCTCACAAAAAAGGTGCCTTTTTAATGTGAGGATTCGCACCCAGTTAGCCTGACAAGCCGGGCCATACCGGTCCCAGTGGGCCATCACTGGTCCAGGCCTCCCAAGTGGCCTCCATTCACTCAATCAGCATACCCCCAAGGAATCGAACCCGGGTGGGTTATACCACCTCATGTGCCTAACGAGTATCGTCCTTGTACCACCTGAATTGTAGTAACCAGTATCAACAACTGGTAAGAATAAGTATTTATAAATGTATAAATATACGTATTTTATTTGTATGTTGGTGATACTTGATTTATATATTGTTATTAGTAGTGTTTGTATAGGTTAAGGTGATACTATTAGCATTAGGTTTAATTGCAAGACTTTAGATTTATTTTAGGGACCAAATTGTAATACTTTGAAAGTTTTGGGGGTAAATTTGTAAATACCAAAAATTAGCCACTTAGTATAAAAATACACTTTTAAAACCCTATTTCTCTCATTTTGGTCGAGCTACCTCTTTTAGAGAGAGAGAAGAGAGAAAAAGAGGGGAGAGAAAGAGAAGAAGGAGAAGAAAAAGAAGAAGAAATTAGAATTTTGGATTTTAAGAGGTATATCACAACTATTTCTCAATTTATTGGTGTTAATTATGTTAATTTCTTTAAGTTTTGATTTCTGGAAATATGTATAATTGAGGATTTGATGTGTATTTTGTATGATATTGTGAGAATTAATGATGATCTATAAGATAGTTTGATAAATCATGATGGATTGTAGAATTTCTGCTTGATAGTCTCTTGATCCAAGAATTTTATAAATTGTTGTGATTCGATTCTGGTTTTGATTTTTGAGTATATGAAATTAGACATGTTTAGGATCATCTGAGACTTTGAATCGATTCAAAATTCCAGAAATTGAATTTTTTGTGAATTTACCAAAATGACCCTGAAATTCTGGAAATTTCCTATGTGAACAGTATAATACAGTGACGAACAATGTTTGTCCTACTGAATGATCTTATAAAATTACGAATTTATGGAATATGATAAGTTTATATGTCTAATATGATATACTCGGATTTGAGAATTTAGATCAATGTGGTTGAAATGTTATGAGTTTCTAAAGTATATCCGCTCATTACAGTATTTGATTAACATAATTTTAAAGCTATGGAATCAAATAGTTTTAAAATATTTTTGGCAGTGTTTTGGAAGAGAAATATTTATCATGGACTTAGATATGTGTTAAGAGTAATTATGTGGTAGTTTTATAATTTTTGAGTTAGTATATGATTTTATAAAATTGGGAGATTGAATACTGTTCAGTAAGTATCTTGATCCTGTCAGGTTTGTAGTTTGGATTCGATGGTGTTTATGGAATGGATTGTGTAGGAAGTTTGATATAATATTCATATATAAGAAGTATATATGAGTCAAGAATGATATATTATGATTTCGGAGTAATTGGACATCAGTTGATGTATTAGAAAATTTTGTTAAGTGTAAGTGGTCAAAATGACAGGTTTTGAGAAACCAAGTATTTAGACCAATTTGATGTGATAAATGCATTGTGTATAATTTTGTAAGCTATTTAAAGTATTTTGTGTGAATTGTGAGGCTTATGAAAGGATTAATCTCCATTGATAGGTTAAGGAGATTTAAGTCTTGTGGCTGAAAGTGTTAAGAGGTAAGTATACTAGACTTTTTACTGGAATCACAATAAACATAGTAAGTGTTATGAATGATTTTGTAAATGTGGTTAAGAATATGTTTATGCTATGTCAAAGTATATTTTGATATGAAATGTGAATATATGTTTATGAATGTTAGCATTGGCATTGAGCATGGACATACATGTGTTTTTTTGAAAGTGAGCTTTCAAAATAAGATATGTTTAACAAAGAAAGCTTTTGAAGTGTAATATGTCCATGAGAAATATTTTGTGATTTGAGGGTACTTGAACTCACTGTTAACTTAGTAGGCATTTTATGTGATTTGTGGAGCCTTTATGTGTGGCCTTTCCTTCGGGATTGGTATATGTTATGTGTTCCGTATGTAGGGAGGATCCTATTGGTACCTAAAAGAAGTGTGAGTCATCACATTCGTGTGGTGGCGTATTGGTACACGTGAGAGGACTCACCGATGATCAGGGTGAGGGTTTGGCTTTTACCTTCGGGCATAAGAATTATATATGTGTTATTCAAGACCTCACTTGTACTATTCCTCTCATACGGTATGTCACCTACGAGTGACATTTGGCTCATTATGTGATATGTGATATGTAAGTCCTACTAAGTAGTAGTTGAGTGATGGTATTCCTATTATGTGTTTTGAAAGAATGTGTAAGCGCTTACATGATATGTGATTTGATAAGATTATGATTTTGATTGATCACATCATATCATACATATGCATCGTGTACATATATGTATTTGTATTTGATATATGAAAAACTAGTATGCTTACTGAGTTTTATACTCATTATAGTTTATGGTGATTTCAGGTAAATAAGGTACATGTGTGCATAGCGGATTTGGCAAGGCTTCTGCTGTTCCTTGGGTTCCCTAAGTTGTTAGGTTGCTAAGTGTTTTATTTGGGGACACGTGGGATAAGATATTTGATTTGTCCCTAGTGAATAAATACCTATGTATTATTTTATTGTGTGGTTGGATTTAGTTTAAGTTTCACCAAGTGTAGTAATGGATTGATTTTAAGTAAGAATTTGCAATGAATATATTCTGGGCTTCCGGTAACAAAGTTGCTACTGGTGACGTAGTAGAGTGTTAATCTCTGAGAAAACTCTGCGTATCTCCGGTTTACTAATTGTCCCAGTCATAATTCAATTGCTATAATTCTGAAAGAAATTAAAATGAATGTTTAAGTATTATTGAATGAATGTAAGTGATGTCGTGTGTCGGATCTTTTGGGTCTGGGGCGTGACAGCTTTTATTGGTATCAGAGCTAAGTTATGATTCTGTAGACTTTTAAGTGTCGAGTCAAGGGAACCGAGCAGATGCCAAATCCTTAGGATTGTATTTGTAGCTTTGTTGTGTAAAAGTTTTACATATTCCTTAAATTTTGTATGATTTTGTGAAGATGACACAGTATCCAAGAGCTGTTAAGATTGTTGTTGTTGTGGATAATGGTACCTTGTGGATCTTAATGTTACCATTTAGATTTTCTTTTAAGTTATGACTAATATGCTTAGTAAGAGTGATGTTGAATATCTTATAATGATAATTTGCATGTGATAGAGCAAATTGAGATAATTTTCTCAATGACAAAATATAGAGAAGTAGAGTATTGAAGACATCAATTGAAACAACTTTTATTGAAAAGGAAAACAACAACACAACAACAATAGCAGTAACAAAAATACAATAGAGGCTACGGAGTGAGATTTAAGTCTATTTTGTGCTTCTTCTGGCTGTCATGAGTAGACCAATCTAACTGATGTAATGTTGGATTAGACAGAGGAATAAAAGACTGCAATTGATCAATCAGTTGATCAACAGTTGGAGCTGAAATAAGAATCCGTCGTGCTAGAAGTGGGATGAATTGTGTTCCCGCTGCATAGTCAAGAAAAGATATCAACCCGTCGTAAAAACCATTAACATTTAACAAACCAATGGGTTTTTGGTGGATTTGTAATTGTGCCCATGAGACAATTTGAAAAAATTTCCTCCAAGGTCCCGAAACCTCCTGGTAGAGCTATGAAAGCATCTGCATGCCTAAGCATTTGAGCCATTCGTTCATGCATAGATGAGACTTGTAACTCATCCCCAACTGTTTTTCCTACAATATTTTCAATAGCTAGAGGTTTTGGAATGATACCCAAAACTCGACTACCTTTATTGTATGCAGCTTTTGCCACAGACCCCATTAACCCTCGGTTACCTCCTCCATATACTAAATGTATATTTCACTCAGCTAATACCTTACCAAGATTTTCTGCAACTTTTGTAAACTCTTCAGTATTTCCAGGGTTGGATCCACAAAAGACACAAATTTTTGTAAATCGACGAGCTGAGGTTTCCTCCATTGTTACGCTCACCCTAATCTTTGAATGTTTTTGAGTTTGTATAAGGATGCAAAAATAATGTATTTATAGAGAAACAAATTGATAATAGCTATGGAGCATATGTGTAAGTATGTTCAAGTATATATTTTTCTCGATTCTTGTGAGAAGAAAAAAAAAAAAAAAAAAGAATGAGTTTTACTTTATCATTTTATAAGGGACAATATGCCGCAAAATCTTGAATAAATATATGTTGATATGTAAGTGTAATAAAAATTATGTCGGAAGCGTGATGAGTTAGGTAAGATAATTAAGAAAAGTCAATAAAGGCCTATTTTATGGATTTAGGAACTTTGTCGTTTTGGCACTAATGGCCGACAATGCATCTATGACTTGAAGACTTTTTGAGCGAACAATTGGACTTTGGACATGAGGCCAAATTAACTTTATTAATTTCAAGGATTTTTGTGATCTTAACATTGATTTTTGGATAGATTAAAAGCAGATATGAAGAAAGATAAAGCACACTTGACATAAAGATAAAGCAGTAATCAGTCTCTCTTTGATGTGATAGAGCAACACGGATCTAGTTTCTGTAAAAATAGAAACAGCAATGTAGGTCAAAATGGGTCTCCTTGGTCGCTTTCATCTGTGTCGTATCCGTGAGAGAGGAACTTATGGAGTTGTTGTTCCCATACATTGAATGAGGGCTCTGGCGGAGTGGAATGTGGGTCTACCATATCTTGATCTTCTCCAGGTGAGCTGGTCTGGATGAGGGATGTGCTGGCTTCCTCTTGGATTTGGGTGTCGGTTGGATAAGGTTGGGAGTCTTGAAAGAGGGATAAGTCAAGATTGGGTTGGTGTTGGTCAGGTTCTGTCGGGACAACTGGCTGAGATTGAGTAGGTTTTGTCGGGACAGGTGGCTGAGGCCATTGGTGAAGGTTATCGATTTCTTGTCTATATCTGGCATAATAAGTCATGTTTGGGATATGGTGATGGTGGGTAGAGTAATTTGTATTTCTATGATGTGAAAGATGATGTTTTTGTCTTTGTTGGAATTTGAGTATATTGGCAAAATTCAGTTCTTCTGCAAAGTCATCTTCAACCTGTTCCCAAGGTGCAGCATCTTCTAGGGAGATCCAAACGGATGGAGGAATTATCTGGTTTTCTTGAGCAAGAATTCTTTCAAGTTCTCTCTTTTGCTGGATTACTTCTTCAGGCCAGAGCTTAATTGATCCCTTTAGTGAAAGGGTAAAGGTGAGGTAATCCTTGACAGTGGGGTAATAATGGATTTTATGATCTGAAACAATCATACCCTTTCGTTGGAGAAGTAAAACAGACCAAAGATGTTGTCTAGGGACTACAGCATTTGTGTTGTTTGCAATCATGTGTTGAAATTTAGTTATCCACCATGTCTTTGGGTAAAACCATTGGAGAAAAATCAGGGCTGGATGATCTTCATCACATTTTTCTAATTTTTGGACGGTTCTAAGTAATAGGAATTCCATGGTGATTGTATACAGATCCAATAGGTGCCATAACAAGTAAAGGACAGATTTGGACCATTGGGAAAATGGGAAAAAATAGTGCAGGTGAAAGAAAGGGTATTCCAAGTTGAACGAAGGGCCACCAAGAACTGTGAGGCCGTGTTCTTGGACTGCCAAGATGGCGTAGTGTCTGATGAATTTTTTGGCACGGGAATGGAGTGTTCTGGTTCTGATTAGGTCTGGAAATTGTGGTGGAGTAAAAGGAACAGGAGGAGTTATGATAATGGGATTCATTATGAAGATGGTAAGAGGGTTGGTTTTCTTTATTGCTAGAAAAGTGATTATGAGGTTTAGGCTATTTATAGAGTTTTGTGAAAGAAAATCAATAATCGTTTTGTCCTTTCCTTTTACGTGGATGACGTTAAAGGAATAGTTGAAAAACCATATTTGCCATCGCAGTAATTGTGCTAGTAGAATTTTTTTTTTCTGTTTGAAACTGAGCATATTAGAAAAAAGTAGACATGTCAATCTCAATGAGAAAATGATATCCAATAAGGTGGACTATTTTTTTTAGAGTTAAAGTAAGAGATATAATGTTGAGATCTATAGTTTAAGAATCAATTGAACTAAAGGTCTTTTTATTGAAGTTGATTTT
Organism: Ailanthus altissimus; assembly: GCA_946807835.1. Lineage (NCBI taxonomy): Eukaryota > Viridiplantae > Streptophyta > Magnoliopsida > Sapindales > Simaroubaceae > Ailanthus > Ailanthus altissimus. The sequence continues at coordinate 23,990,730 of OX327698.1, read as the reverse complement.
TGATCGTTTAAGATAATGCCTTCAATATTCTAATTTGAATGACAACTTAGTTGCGTAGAAATGCTACATTTTTTTTAATGATATCAAGGTAGTGAATGATATTATGACGTATGAGTATATGTTGAAGGGATTAAAATTTTCAGAGGAGTTAAGAATTTTATTTAAGAGATTAGTATGGGTATTCTACATCTATATTATTCTTTAATGAATAAAAGGTGAAGTGTATAGATGCCCATTAAATATTGAACGAATGGGAGAAAAGAATAAAAATATGTGTGTATAATTTTATAAGTCCATAATGTGTATCATGTGTTTATTTTATGGATGAATGTTTCGTACTTCTCTCACAGACTAAGTTATGAGCAAATCTTATATACCAAAAAGATTGCTTTGTAAATGTTTTATGAATAAACCATACTGTTGAAAAGGCAACTTGGGAATGAGAATAAGAAATGAGATTTAAGTATCCTCATATGTTTGCTCAAGTCATGAATTTCGAGGACGAAATTCTTATAAGAAGGGGAGAATTGTAGTAACCAGTATCAACAACTGGTAAGAATAAGTATTTATAAATGTATAAATATACGTATTTTATTTGTATGTTGGTGATACTTGATTTATATATTGTTATTAGTAGTGTTTGTATAGGTTAAGGTGATACTATTAGCATTAGGTTTAATTGCAAGACTTTAGATTTATTTTAGGGACCAAATTGTAATACTTTGAAAGTTTTGGGGGTAAATTTGTAAATACCAAAAATTAGCCACTTAGTATAAAAATACACTTTTAAAACCCTATTTCTCTCATTTTGGTCGAGCTACCTCTTTTAGAGAGAGAGAAGAGAGAAAAAGAGGGGAGAGAAAGAGAAGAAGGAGAAGAAAAAGAAGAAGAAATTAGAATTTTGGATTTTAAGAGGTATATCACAACTATTTCTCAATTTATTGGTGTTAATTATGTTAATTTCTTTAAGTTTTGATTTCTGGAAATATGTATAATTGAGGATTTGATGTGTATTTTGTATGATATTGTGAGAATTAATGATGATCTATAAGATAGTTTGATAAATCATGATGGATTGTAGAATTTCTGCTTGATAGTCTCTTGATCCAAGAATTTTATAAATTGTTGTGATTCGATTCTGGTTTTGATTTTTGAGTATATGAAATTAGACATGTTTAGGATCATCTGAGACTTTGAATCGATTCAAAATTCCAGAAATTGAATTTTTTGTGAATTTACCAAAATGACCCTGAAATTCTGGAAATTTCCTATGTGAACAGTATAATACAGTGACGAACAATGTTTGTCCTACTGAATGATCTTATAAAATTACGAATTTATGGAATATGATAAGTTTATATGTCTAATATGATATACTCGGATTTGAGAATTTAGATCAATGTGGTTGAAATGTTATGAGTTTCTAAAGTATATCCGCTCATTACAGTATTTGATTAACATAATTTTAAAGCTATGGAATCAAATAGTTTTAAAATATTTTTGGCAGTGTTTTGGAAGAGAAATATTTATCATGGACTTAGATATGTGTTAAGAGTAATTATGTGGTAGTTTTATAATTTTTGAGTTAGTATATGATTTTATAAAATTGGGAGATTGAATACTGTTCAGTAAGTATCTTGATCCTGTCAGGTTTGTAGTTTGGATTCGATGGTGTTTATGGAATGGATTGTGTAGGAAGTTTGATATAATATTCATATATAAGAAGTATATATGAGTCAAGAATGATATATTATGATTTCGGAGTAATTGGACATCAGTTGATGTATTAGAAAATTTTGTTAAGTGTAAGTGGTCAAAATGACAGGTTTTGAGAAACCAAGTATTTAGACCAATTTGATGTGATAAATGCATTGTGTATAATTTTGTAAGCTATTTAAAGTATTTTGTGTGAATTGTGAGGCTTATGAAAGGATTAATCTCCATTGATAGGTTAAGGAGATTTAAGTCTTGTGGCTGAAAGTGTTAAGAGGTAAGTATACTAGACTTTTTACTGGAATCACAATAAACATAGTAAGTGTTATGAATGATTTTGTAAATGTGGTTAAGAATATGTTTATGCTATGTCAAAGTATATTTTGATATGAAATGTGAATATATGTTTATGAATGTTAGCATTGGCATTGAGCATGGACATACATGTGTTTTTTTGAAAGTGAGCTTTCAAAATAAGATATGTTTAACAAAGAAAGCTTTTGAAGTGTAATATGTCCATGAGAAATATTTTGTGATTTGAGGGTACTTGAACTCACTGTTAACTTAGTAGGCATTTTATGTGATTTGTGGAGCCTTTATGTGTGGCCTTTCCTTCGGGATTGGTATATGTTATGTGTTCCGTATGTAGGGAGGATCCTATTGGTACCTAAAAGAAGTGTGAGTCATCACATTCGTGTGGTGGCGTATTGGTACACGTGAGAGGACTCACCGATGATCAGGGTGAGGGTTTGGCTTTTACCTTCGGGCATAAGAATTATATATGTGTTATTCAAGACCTCACTTGTACTATTCCTCTCATACGGTATGTCACCTACGAGTGACATTTGGCTCATTATGTGATATGTGATATGTAAGTCCTACTAAGTAGTAGTTGAGTGATGGTATTCCTATTATGTGTTTTGAAAGAATGTGTAAGCGCTTACATGATATGTGATTTGATAAGATTATGATTTTGATTGATCACATCATATCATACATATGCATCGTGTACATATATGTATTTGTATTTGATATATGAAAAACTAGTATGCTTACTGAGTTTTATACTCATTATAGTTTATGGTGATTTCAGGTAAATAAGGTACATGTGTGCATAGCGGATTTGGCAAGGCTTCTGCTGTTCCTTGGGTTCCCTAAGTTGTTAGGTTGCTAAGTGTTTTATTTGGGGACACGTGGGATAAGATATTTGATTTGTCCCTAGTGAATAAATACCTATGTATTATTTTATTGTGTGGTTGGATTTAGTTTAAGTTTCACCAAGTGTAGTAATGGATTGATTTTAAGTAAGAATTTGCAATGAATATATTCTGGGCTTCCGGTAACAAAGTTGCTACTGGTGACGTAGTAGAGTGTTAATCTCTGAGAAAACTCTGCGTATCTCCGGTTTACTAATTGTCCCAGTCATAATTCAATTGCTATAATTCTGAAAGAAATTAAAATGAATGTTTAAGTATTATTGAATGAATGTAAGTGATGTCGTGTGTCGGATCTTTTGGGTCTGGGGCGTGACACTTAGTGTCTACCAAGTTGTTCCCTCTCTTAGAGTCTCTCTTAATGCTTGATTTTAACCTAAAAGGTTTATAAGGGTTTATATAGGGGTTATTTCGTACTTACAAACCTTAAAAAGACCTAATGTTTAGTGTACCCTTACTCTACCATGAATAATGAACACCCAAATGACGGTTCCACCATAATGCACACAAGCACTTAGTGTCTACCAAGTTGTTCCCTCTCTTAGAGTCTCTCTTAATGCTTGATTTTAACCTAAAAGGTTTATAAGGATTTATATAGGGGTTATTTCGTACTTACAAACCCTAATTATTATTGGAGCAAGAGTCCACTTATTTTAGAAGTTCAAAACTTTTCAAAACTAAAAAATCTGAAATAAAAAGGGACTCCACCCTCTCTAGCACTGCGCCGCTGAGAACCTAGCGCCACGATGCTGGCATACTGATCTGGGTGTCACGGTGCTCAACTTTGAGGGCCGCGGCGCTCAGCTCTGTCACCAGCTTCGTGCTTTTTTCTCACTTTCTTTGCATTTTTGAGTCTCATTTTGCTTCCCCTTTCATGTCCCCTAGATTTCCTCATACATGTCTCATATGTTCTAGACTTTTTATGACTCTCCTATTTGATATTCATATCAATTCTTATCCAAACAAGATTATTGAATTACCAAATCTTCAATATCATCGTATATAAAACTCATATTTTTTACGCCATGCTCATATATCATTCTACACTAGGCTAAATATATAAATTCTTTTGTCAAGTTCATTATGGTTACTAAAATATTCAATATATGGGCTAGATATAAAGAAATCATTAAGCACAAATAGAATGAACAATTCAATTTATTGGGTTTATAAAAATAAGAGAGAGAATAAAATTCAACTATATATTAAGTTCAAGAGTTACAAGTCTAGATAAAGAAATTGAGTTCATGATGAATAAGAGAGTACTAAAAGCAATAATTCCAAGACATAATAAAGAAAAACAATGCATCTAAGATAAAGAAAGAGTTTAAACAAGGTAAGTAGCCCTAAATCTTCACTTTCTCTCTTTAGTTTGCAGCATAATTCTTCTTCAATTTTCAATTCTTGCCTTAATATCTATTGAAAGTTATTTTTGCTTGTTGCTTTTGCTTGTATGTACTTTTGGCCTTCATAAGGAATTTTTTTTATAGGTCTGCGCAGCCTTAAGTAGGGGTTTTCAAGTCCAAGTCTGATTAAGACTTTTTGTATTTCCTCTTTTATTATATGAGTGTCGTGGTGCTGGTTTTTGATTGCGGCGGCGTTGGATCTCAGACTTCAACATCGCGATCTTGGGTTTTGGTTGTCACTGCACTGAGACCTAGAAATCTATAGTTTAGCTTATCGATAAAGTGTCGCGGTGATGGCTATAAAGAGTCGCGTCTTTAGGGTCTCTAAGTTGAGCATCGTAACATTGAATCTAGAGTGCCGCGACGTTGGGCCTTTTTCTTGAATTTTCCTTAATTTTTTTCTTCTTCTGATTTTTAGTATCTTCACACTAAATAATTAAAAAATTATAAATTATTAATAAACTTCATAAATAACTAAATATTATTTAATTAATTAATAAAATATTAAATTTGAAGGATGAAAATATTAAACTTAATTAACCCTATCATATAGATATATATATTTTGCTAAATAATTCTTCACAACTCAATAAGATCTTAACATAAGAACTACAACATATTACAGAATTTAAGAGAAACAATCAATGTTTAATGGCAAAATATTAAGATTACGGTCAAGATTGAAAGCATCATTGAGATTTGTGAACATTAACATATAATTTAACCAGATGAGATTTTGAAAGAGAATCTATGTAAAGGGATGAGAAAATGGTAAATAACTATAATGCTTTATAATTTCAAGCACACAAAAATAGTATACTAAACAACAAGATTTGAAGTTGGCTCTTATACCACAGGTAAGAAAAATAAATTATACCTTCAACCATTATTATTTATGTGAAATAAATAATTTCAAATCTTCTATCCTATGATTATTGAGAGGTTTTATTAATGATTTTGATAGATAAAATTTTATATTTATCGTAACTTTTTTTTTACTAGAATAGGGATCCTCAATGTTTTAAATATATTTTTATCATTTTCTCCCCTTAAAAAAGTGACCAATTACAAGATAACAAAATATTTCACCTATTTTTCACTTTTACTATCTGATATTTGCAGTTACCATATCACCCACCAAGTATTATTAATTATCAAAATTTGAATTTTAAATTTTAAAGTTATAACCATTTTTATACATGGACCATTATTATGTGAGATAATATCTAACATTTGTGTCATGAGTTCTTTCATTAGTAAGGACAACTCCAGCAACCTGAGATGATTTTCGATGGCCTTTATTTTGTTGTAGTCAGTGATGGTCATGTCATCTTTCTTGGTGTTGTGGAATAGAATTTAGAGCTTCAAAGCCTTGGCCCAAGATTGAAAACCTAAGGTTCGCTCAAGTGATTCTTACGGATCCTTTTGGTTCTCAACAGTTTAGTACTGAGGCTAAAACACCTTCAGTAATTGTTAAAAGCAACCAACTTAACAGGATCTAATCTTGTTTCTTATACGCAGGATATTTTGGCTTATATTTACTAGTCAGAATTTCTTTCATCATTTATTCTCATTAGGAAGCGATTTGGAGTTGGTTTTACACCGTTGATGAACATTTCGAGATCAATGGCTCTCGCACTGGCCATAGCTTCTGATCTCCATAAAAAATAGTTGCCGCTAACAACTTTTGTAGCAATGGAGAAAGTGAAAGTATTGTTGCTGGAAGTGTCATGGTTACCGAGTTATTTTGGGTAGATGAATTGGTTGAAAGGGGTCTAATACCAAGTTAGAAAAAATTAGAACAATAATATGCAAACTTGGATCTGTATTGCTTTTCTGAATTGTACAAGGTACAGACTCTTCAGAGGAATTTACATATCATTTGTACGAGTTATAACAAAAAAGAAGAAGAAATAAATGGCATAAAATGTGTACCGAGGGAAACGAGCAAAATTGATTTCAGAGTATTATGCTATGAACCATAACTTGCTTCTAATAGAATAGGTATAGTTATATCTCGTTGTAATGCTTCCATTGAAGAATTATTGCAGAGTTGACTTTATTTTTTGAACAGTTCACATTCTAGCGCTTATATGGATCAGAATCAGCTAGGGTGTACGTTGCGTGCGTAAGATATCTATTGTGCTGATTTTCCAGAATCTATCACTACCTTACATGCTTTTGGAGTTGTTTTTGCCAATTGACGTGGAACAAATCTTATCTATTCCAGTGGGCTATTCATTACTTCCTAATTCTCCTTTTTGGTATTTTCTTCGGTAGAGTTACGATGTTACGGGGAATTGTATATTGAAGTAGTATTTTAATTTAGAGTAGAGATGAGAAATTAAAAAAAATAAATAATAACAAATTTTACGTAATTTTTTTTTAAATTAATTGAGGTAAAATTTACGGGGCAAGTATAAGAGAATTTTATTATGAAAATAAGATTACAATCTCTCTTTAATATAAGGAGAGAAAATTTTTACTTTCTTTTAAAATTAGAAGATATACCTCAACTTCACCTTTCTCTTTTAACAAATAATGAGAAACTAAATAATTTGAATATAAGATTGAATTAAAATATAAAAAATGATTAGATGATGTGATGATTATGAGATTTTTAAGATGATGGAAATGATAGAAAGGTGTCTCTATTTACAGTGAGCCAAAGCATCACTTTTAATTGCCAACTACCACCAACTTCATATTTTATTTATTTCTTTTTTTCAACTTCCATCCACTAACAACTATCAATACCATCTACTAATAATATCAACATTTTTCCTACTTGGAGACTTGATTAGAATAATCATGTCTCCACTTTCTTTCACCTATACTTGCCATCTTCATACTGCTTATACTTCTGTCAGGCTATAAGAGGAACTACACTATATGAACTTATTATTGTTGATCGGTTTAGTTAATGCTTCTGTTAGATGCTTTTTGGTGTGAATCTTCTTCATATCCACGCTTCTACTTTCTACCACTTCATGAATAAAGTGATACTGAACTTCTATGTGCTTTGTTTTGGAATGAAAAGTCAAATTTCTTATAATATGCAAGGCACTTTGACTGTCACAATATAAGAGAATATTTTCTTGATTGTGCCCGAGCTCCTCTAAGAGTCTTTTTATCCAGATTGCTTCTTTACAAGCTTGTGTAGCTGCCATATACTCAACTTTTATTGTTAATAAAGCCACAACGGTCTGAAGTTTGGAGACCCAGTTAACAGCTTCTCTTGCAATTGTAAACACATAGTCTGTAGTGGATTTTCTTTTATCAAGATCACCTGCAAAATCGGAATCAACATATCATCTGACAGTGAATTCTAATCCTCCATAACATAATGCAGCATTTAAAGTACCCTTAATATATCTCAGGATCCTTTTAACAGTACTCCAATACTCTTTACTAGGATTGCTCATGAATTTACTAACCACTCCCATAGCTTGTGCAATGTCCGATCTTGTACAAATTATGACAAACATTAAGCTTTCTACTGCTGATGCATACGGTACTTGAGACATCTCATTCCTCTCTGCTTCATTGCTAGGACACACACTTGAGGATAACTTGAAATTAATAGGAAGTGGCATAGAAATTAGCTTACAATCTTGCATTTTAAAGTATCGTAAGATTTTTTTTAAGTAGTTCTTTTGTGAAAGTCAGATATTCCTATTACTTCTATTTCAGTGAATATGCATCCTTAGAATCTTGTTTGTTGGTCCCAAGTCTTTCATGTTAATTTCCCTAGCCATTTAAGCTTTTAACTCTGTTACTTAATCTTTGTTGGAGCCTACTACCAATATGTCATCAACATACAACAACAAGATAATGAACTCATCATCACCAAACCTCTTGAAATATACACAAGGGTCTGCACCAAGTCTGCTGTATCCAAGACTCAATATGAGGGAATCAAATATCTTATACCAACACCTCAGCACCTGTTTGAGACCGTATAGAGATTTGTTCAACCTGCAAACCAAGTTCTACTTTCTTGCTTTTGGGTTGGAGCATATAAATTTCTTCTTCAAGGTCACCATAAAGAAAAGCCGTTTTTACATCTAACTGTTCTAGATGTAAATTAAATGTAGCATATATAGCAAGGACTATTCGAATAGTATTGAGTCTAAAAAATGATGAAAAGATTTCATTGAAATCAATACATTCTTTCTGAGCATATCTTTTTACCACCAATTTTACATGATACCGTTCCATATGATCATTGATATTTTGCTTGATCTTGTAGACCCATTTGTTTTTAATAGCCATCCATATAGATGCATCCAAACTATTCGTTGCTTCTTGAAAAGTTGATGGCTTTCATTATTCTATTAGAAGACAGTATACAACATTACCCTCCATATGATCATTTAAATACCAAACTGGTGCTGACCTCATCCAATTTAATCGTCTAAGAGGTGGCTTATCTGGCTCAACTGGTTCATGTTCATCATGCTCTGGTGTTGCTTCAGAAATTTCTTTTTTCTGATTCATCCTCTACTTGCACTGTGGTAGTTTATGTTTGATCTTTTGTTGTGCTATTATTTTCTTTCTTTTACAGCTTATCTTCTGTAAATATCACATCTCTACTGATAACTACCTTGTGGATAGTGGAATCCTACAAGCGATACCCCTTTACTTCATCAGCATACTCGAAGAATATACATTTTCTAAATTTTGAATCAAGTTTTGTGACTTCTTGGGTGTTGTACATCACGTACACATGACTTTCAAATATATGTGAATTAGAATAATCAGTTGGCTTGCCAATCCCCATCTCCATTGGTGTCTTCAGATCAATCGCTGTGATGGAGACCGATTGATCACATAACATGCGGTATTGACTGCTTCTACCTAAAATAATTTAGCTAGACCCACAGTCTTTAACATAGCTCTAGTTATTTCAAGTAGAGTTCTATTTATCCGCTTTGCTACTCTATTTTGTTGGGGAGTATACGCTGTTGTGAATTGTCTTTTGATGCCTTTTTATTTATAAAATGCATCAGATTCACTGCCAGTATATTCTCATCCATTGTCAGTCCTTAAACACTTGATCTTCTTTCTAGTTTCAAGTTCCACACGTGCTTTGAAGAGTTTGAGTACTGGAAACATATATGCCTTTCTTCTAATTGGATAGACTCAACATCTTTTGGAGAAGTTATCAATGAATGACACAACATATTTTACTCTACCTAAGGATGCGATCGGTACTTGTCAAACATCAAAATAAATTAAGTCTAAAATGTCATTACTCTTAGTTGTTGATATGCTAAATTTCAATCTATGCTACTTAAACACAATGCTCACAAAATGGTAAAGAAATATTTTCAAGTCTAAGAAGTAACTTATGATCAGAGAGAATTTTCAAACCTTGTTCTAATATGTGATCAAGTTTTATGTGCCACAACATCGTCATCTCTTCTGCAGAATTGGCTGATGCAACAGATGCTTCTGCCTTTGAATATGTTTCCCCCAAAGGTATGTATAGGTTAGTTACTATCTTTTTCGCCTTCATCACTATGAGTGTGCCTCTAACAATCTTCATGATCTCATTTTGTATATAGGTGATGTTTGATTTAATGACCTAGTGCAAGTGCATACTTTTCGTACCAAGTAATATAGGATTAAGTCCAGAGTATCAATCCCACAGAGACTATTGTTTCTATTTTCTTTAATTGAATACTAAAATTACTCTACTTTACTTTTATCCAGACTAACTTCTGAGATGGAGTTTAACTATCTAAATTACTGCTATCAAATTGAACCTAATTAAAATATTGCAAGTACTCGGAGATAGAATTCACTAATTTGATAAGTAATCTAGGGTATCGACGTATCCCCTAGTAGTTCATTAAACCCTTTAACCCTTAGTTATTCCCTTATTATCAATTGATTGGCTAGACACTGAATTCATCATAAGCTTCTGTCGATAGTCGAATGATAATATCACACCCTAACAATTACCTATATGTCTATGGTAATTCGAATAAGATGCAACTTATTAATATTAAGTCTAATCAAACCATACAAGCCACCTAGGTATATGTCTATCCTAGATGGAACTCATAGATATTACTCTATGATCATGTATCAATCTACCTTAGGCCAAACACATGATTCATTTTGTCAAAGTTATCATGGTACCTAAACAATCAAAATAGTGATAAAGTATAATGAAAGCATTAAACATAGATAGATTGAATCAATTAAGGGATAAAAGTTCATAACTAAGAGTTTAAAAGAGTTAATTACATACTAGGTTCAAGAACGTCTAACCCTAAATCAAAAGTATTTAACTCATGTTCAAAACAAGAATATCAAAGAAAAAGTATGAAAACATCATAAACGAATTCATCTCTTAAAATTAAGGAAGAAAATAACATAAGCGATGCCCTGAGTTCTTCTTCTTCCTCTTGTCTTAATTGCCCAAGAGCTGATTCTTTAATCTTCAATAAAATTACTTTGATTTATTGGCTTGAATGTGTATTCATTGTTTGCGTTTACCTCATTGCTAAATCTCTCTATTTTTGCCTTAAAATAGTATTTTTGTTGCTAAGAGAAACCCTAGGCACGAGGAGCTTCGAATCTACCCGAATAGGCGAGTTGAGAGGCGTATTTAAACATCTGCACGGGCACCGCGGCACTAGGCATGATCTTCAAGATTTCATAAATCATCGACGAGCGCCGCAGCGCTCACTCATTGTTTTGGGCTCTGTGGTGCCCAGCCCTGGGTACCGTGGTGGCCAGCCACTTGTTTCCCTACTTTCGTCTTTTGAGCTCATTTCGCTCGTTTCTTGCCCGATTCACCTCCCGTTTGTTACTAGACATCCAATTTTCCTTCACGCACCTATTTAAGATTAAAAACACAAATAAGTAGCTAAATATTAATGGATTAAAGCAAAAATACTCAAGTTAGAGTGCTAAAATACTAGAGAGCCAAAACAATTATATAAAAACACCCTCTTAATATTCCATGAACCATGAGTTGCTTGGGTCGAACAGAAATTTATAAGTTGTCTTAACGGGTGAATTACACTTATGAAATCTTTAGACTAAAAAGTTATTCATGCTTATTCTACACTCTAATCATCATGCTTATATCTACCTTATAATTGTTCACTTGTGAGTATGTGTTGAGCTATTTAATTGCACATCAATTGTATTTTCGAACATCTTATTTTTATCAAAGAAAGATCAGGATCAAAACAATTCTCCATAAGTGTAGTAACCAGTATCCATAACCGGTAAGAATATGTATATATATAAATATATATTTTATTTGTATGTGGGTGATCCTTAATTTTTATATTGTTATTAGTAGTGTTTTTATAAGTTAAGGACATACTATTAGTATTGGGTTTATTTGTAAGACTTTGGATTTATTTTAGGGACCAAATTGTAATACTTTAAAAGTTTTGGGGGCAAATTTGTAAATATCAAATATTTGCCTCTTAGTATAAAAATACACTTTTGAAACCCTAATGTTTTCATTTTTGGGACGAGCTATCCCTTTAGAGAGAGAGAAGAGAGAAATAGAGAGGAGAGAAAGAGAAGAAGAAGAAGAAATTGAAATTTTAAATTTTAAGAGGTATATCATACCTATTTCTCAATTTATTGGTATTAATTAAGTTAATTCCTTTAAGTTTTGATTTCTGGAAATATGTATAATTGAGGATTTGATGTGTATTTCGTAAGATCTTATGAGAATTGATGATGATCTATAAGGTAGCTTCATAAATCATGATGAATTGTGAAATTTCTGCTTGATAGTCTCTTGATCTAGTAATTTTATACATTTTTGTGATTCGATTTGGTTTTAAATTTTGAGTATATAAAATTAGACATGTTTAGGATCATTTAAGACTTTGAATCGATTCAAAATTCCAGAAATTGAATTTGTTGTGAATTTACCAAAATGACCCTGAAATTCTAGAAATTTTCTGTGTGAACAGTATGATACAGTGGCAAACAATTTTTGTCATACTGAATGATCTTCAAAAATTACAAATTTATGGAATATGATAAGTGTATATGTCTAATATGATATACTCAGAATTGAGAATTTAGATCAATGTGGTTGAAGTGTTATGATTTTCTAAAGTATATCAGCTCATTGTAGTATTTGATTAACAGGTTTTTAAAGCTAGAGAATAAAATAGTTTTAAAATACTTTTGGCAGTTAATTTGGAAGTAAAATATTTATCATGGATTGGGATATGTGTCAAGAGTATTTCTGTGATAGTTTTATAATTTTTGAGTTAGTATATGATTTTATAAAATTAGGAGATTGAATACTAGTCAATTAGTATCTTGATCCTGTCAGGTTAGTAGTTTGGATTCGATGGTGTGTATGGAATGGATTATGTATGAATTTTATTATAATATTTATATATCGGAAGGATATATGAGTCAAGAATGATATATTCTGATTTTGGAGTAATTGGACATCATTTGATGTATTAGAAAATTTTGTTAAGTGTAAGTGGTCAGAATGACAGGTTTTGAGAAACCAAGTATTTAGACCAATTTGATGTGATAAATGCATTGTGTATAATTTTGTAAGCTATTTAAAGTATTTTGTGTGAATTGTAAGGCTTATGAAAGGATTAATCTCCATTGATAGGTTAAGGAGATTTAAGCTTTGTAGCTGAAAGTGCTAAGATGTAAGTATACTAGATTTTTTTACTGAAATCACAATAAACGTAGTAATTATTTTGTATGATTTTGTAAATGTGGTTAGGAATATGTTTATGTTATGTCAAAGTATATTTTGATATGAAATGTGAAACTATGTATTTATGAATATGAGCATGAACATACATGACATATATGTGTTTTTGAAAGTGAGCTTTTAAAGTGAAATGTGTTTAACAAAGAGAGATTTTGAAGTGTAATATGTCCATGAGAAATATTTTGTGTTTTGAGGGTACTTGAACTCACTGTTGACTTAGTAGGCATTTTATGTGATTTGTGGAGCCTTTATGTGTGGCCGTTTCTTCGGGATTGGTATATATTATGTGTTCCGTATGTAGGGAGGATCCTATTAGTACCTAAAGGAAGAGTGAGTCATCACATTCGTGTGGTGGCGTATTGGTGTATGTGAGAGAACTTACCGATGATCAGGGTGAGGGTTTGGCTTTTACTTTTGGGCATGAACATTATATATGTATGATTTAAAAACCTCACTTGTACTATTCCTCTTATACGGTATGTCACCTACGAGTGACATTTGGCTCATTATGTGATATGTGATATGTAAGTCCTACTAAGTAGTAGTTGAGTGATGGTATTCCTATTATATGTTTTGAAAGAATGTGTAAGCGCTTACATAACATGTGATTTAATAAGATTATGATGTTGATTTATCACAGCATATCATACACATGCATTGTGTACATATATGTATTTGTATTTTGATATATGAAAAACTAGTATACTTACTGAGTTTTATACTCATTATAGTTTATGGTGATTTTAGGTAAATAAGGTACATGTGTGCTTAGCAAATTTGGCAAGGCTTCTGCTATTTCTTGGGTTCTCTAAGTTGCTAGGTTGTTGAGTGTTTCATTTGGGGACACATAGGATATGATATTTGATTTGTCCCTATTGAATAAATACTTATGTATTATTTTATTGTGTGTAGATTGGATTTGGTTTAAGTTTCATAAAGTGTGGTTATTGGATGATTTTAAGTAAGAATTTGCAATGAATATATTCTGAGCTCCCGGTAAAAAAGTTGCTACTGGTGACGTAGTAGAGTGTTAATCTCTGAGAAAACTCTGCGTATCTCCGGTTTAATAATTGTCCCAGTCATAATTCAATTGCTATAATTCTGAAAGAAATTGAAATGAATGTTTAAATATGTTCAATAGAGGATTATATGTATATGTTAGATTATGAGTTGATTTTCTTTAATGTTGAACTTATTAGCAACTTGCTAAGGATTCCTGTATTGAATTAAAGTTTGAATTTTTGTGTAATATTATTTATGAGTGCACATTTTGAATGAATGTAAGTGATGTCGTGTGTTAGATCTTTTAGGTCTGGGGCGTGACAATAAGCTTGTTTTTCATAGCAATCTCCACTAATGTAAAACAAGTATATAATAAGGATCAAATAGGACTTTAATTAGCTTGTAATGTAAGGCTAAGGTGAAGGTGAGATATAAAGATATATATAACGTGCAAATTATACTATTAACACTTAGACTTTACTTAGAATCTTCTTGATTCCTTCTCCTTCTTGATTCTTCATCTCATCCCCTAAACTTATACTATTTCCATCTTTCTTTTAATCAGGTTTTTTTTTGTTCCTCCAAACTTAGATTGATATGCACCTTTAAGACTTATTACTTTTTATTTCAGTACCCTTCTTTCATACATCTACAACCTTGTTCATTTGAAAAATATTTCTAAGTAAACTCAAGGTTTATGGTGCTACCGGTAGGTTTTAAGGTAAGTGAACTCGAAGTCTTTAGGCTTGTAATGTGGTTAAACATAAAAAATAAAAAATTAGGCTCAAACAGGGTGACTAGAGATAAATATATATAAGGTAGGCCCGAAAAGGCTCAAACTGTCCAAAGATGGCCTATAATCGTATCCCTTACTATATTTGTCCTACGATTTTGCCTTGAAAGCTAATCAAACAAGTTTTAGATAATAGACGACCTTGATTACCTTCTCTATTATGAATAAGTATATTCTACCTTACAATTGCTGAACATTAAATAGCTCTAGAGTGTACTGATATTTAAAGTGAACAACTATAAGTTGAATATAATTAATCCGATTATAGTATAAAGTGAACACAATAATAGATAAGTCTAGAGTTTATAGCTTTTCTTCAACTCCATTTATCATCATCGACTACAACTCTTTCGACCCAAACAAATAATACTGAAAGAAAGTAAGCTATTTCTAAAGAAGATAGATAAAAACAGAAAATAAACTAACAAGGCATGAAGAAAACTACAAACAATTACAAATTAAAAAGTGTTTCTCCTGCCCCACACTTAGAATAAGACATGTCCTCATGGTGGCAGTAAAATAATAAAATTAGAATACTTTCCTATTTTTATGAAGCATTAGTTGTCCTTTTCGTCTTCATCTTTACTCCCCGCTTCGTTTTCAGCTTCTGCATCATCTTTTAAGTCATCTGCATCTGACGGCGCTGGATAGGCCAAAAAGTGTGGCAAGTTATGTGTATCCATGTTGAAGTGTGTGAGTGTAATGCGCAAAACCTGGTTTTGATAGACGACATATGAGGTAGTCCACTGCTGGTGTGTGGTGAAGGCATCCTCTAACCTTGACAGCCTTTGAGGTATGGTCAGTTGTGCTGTGGGTTTGTGTGGCGGAAGTAGGCGGGGAGTGGGGTCTTAGGCTGGACCATCAATGATTGTAACAATTTTGTTGTTGTCCAATACGTGTGCTGGGGGTAATACTTCCTTTGATGATGTCCACTCAACTCCAGCTTTAGCACAAAGTGTTGTAATTAGCGAGGGGAAATAGATGCTTTGCTTTGGATGATCGAGGTCGAAAAAGATTATATCTCTGATCACCTTACCAATATCAATAGTCCACCCTGTTAGAATGGCATACAGAAGGAGAGCTCTCTTCGCTGTTACTGTGCTCATGTGACGGACTGGCATTAATTTTGCAGCTATGAAATAGTGCTGTGCTTTGAATTCTCTACACATATAGCGTGCAGGAAAGGCGACTGAAAGATTTTCAGACATCGTCCATTGAGTATATGGGGTGGCCAAATAGCGAATGACAGCTTCATAATCTGGGTTCTGGTAGAGCTCTATATAGTCATCTCGTTGTATATTGGGTACTCTAAAATATCTATTGATGTCTTCATTGTGGATGCGAATAATTTTGCCCCTGATTTTGACTTTCCTATTTGAGTGCTCTTTTCCATTAGTATAAAATTCTCGGACGACTAGGATGACTACGGCATTCGGTTGTACGCATAAGCATCCCCAACCTCTGTCTGCAATAATTCTAGAGATTCTTGAATAGTCCCCTCCCGTGATATCAGAGCCTCTTTTAGGAATGATTGTGCATTTGACTATAAAAGAGTGATATAAGTCTGCGGCTTCCTTGGAAACAAACTTGTTAGTGTTGTAGCCTGCAGAAGTTGATGCAATGGACGTCTTTGATTTCTTAGGTGCCATTAAATACCTGAAACAACAATAATGAGCATTCCGAATATGGACAGCAAATGCCGCTCGCATTTTGTAATATTAAATCATATATGTTTGCTACATTTCACTCAAACAACAATCTCTTTTGCACTCAAAGCCACCCATTTAAACAACAATCAACTCACCAAGTTGAACATTAATCATCAATCAATATCAAAGTGAATATTAAACACCAATTAATACCACTTTGAACATTAAACACAACTCAACACCACTTTGAACATATTTTCACAAACATCCTAATATGTAGCTTGGTAGCTAATAAAGAATTTTAATTATAACCCATTAAACTTCAGTTAACTCACCAATTTGAACAAGTTGCATAAGCATTCACGATTTTTTTTTTTAATGAATCAATTAAAGACAAGTCCTAATAATCATAATCTAGCAAGCAAGAACTAATTATGCATTGTAACCATAAAATAAAGAGACATAACAAGAAATGAAATGAAGAAAGATAGGGATTTATACCTTGAATGCTATGGAAGAGAAGAAGTTGAGAGTTGTGATGAATGTGAATAATTAGGTGAATTGTATGCTAATGTGGTGTTAGTTTGAGTGGGTAATGAATTTGAATCTAAATGTAGTGTGTAGGAGTGTTTAATTTTGATTTGAGATGAATGGGTGAAAGTGTGAGTTGTGAAAGATGGGTTTTAGGGTTTATGTGAGTATGAGAGAGAAAGGGGAAAGATATGAAGAACTAAAAGAAGGGGGGAGAAGTATTATACTTCTCCCGTGTAAGCACCGCGACGCTCACACATACTTGGGCATAATTATGCCCAGGTGTCAGCACTGCGGCGCTGGCACTCTGTTTCGAGCATTGCGACGCCCGTAAGCGTTTTTTCAAATTTTTTTTTAAAAACAAAATACTACTCATTAGAGAAAAGAAAAGACAAGAGAAATGAATTAACTAAAGAGAAAAGAATAAATAAATAAATAAATACAATAAACTAATTAAAATCAAAGGATATTAGGCTTGGGTTGCCTCCCAATAAGCGTTTGGTTTAACGTCTTCGACTTGACGTGTTGCTCCTGCAGTTACTTGTGATCCATAAGATTGACATTGACATTCTATCAATCTATATATCCTTTAAGGTAATTCTTGAGGCGCTGGCCATTTATTGTAAATGAAGCTTGATTATTTGGATCTCTAATTTCAACCGCTTTACTTGGTTAAATCATTATGATTTGAAATGGGCCAGACCATCGGGACTTGAGTTTTCTAGGAATAACTTCAGTCTTGAATTGTAGAGCAGCATTAGTTGTCCTTTTTCAAATGAATGCTGAAGTATCTTTTTATCATGCCATTGTTTCATCTTTTCCTTATAAAGCTTGACATTCTCATATGTTTGTAGACGAAACTCATCCATGGCATTTAGTTGAAGTAAGCGTTTCTTATTTGTGGCTTGGAGATCAAAGTTGAGGGCTTTAATAGCCCAATATGCTTTGTGTTCCAACTTCAAGGGTAGGTGACATGCTTTTCTAAAGATCAAATGAAATGGAGACATACTAATCAGAGTTTTGTAAACAGTACGATACGTCCATAAAGCGTCATCCAAGTGTAATGCCCAATCCATTCGATGTGGTTTAACCATATTCTCCAAGATGCTTTTTAGTTGTCAATTGGATACCTCAACTTGAACGTTTGTTTAAGGATGATGTGTAGTAGCCGTCTTGTGCTTGACTCCATATTTTTGCAAAATGGCTGAAAAATACTTATGGCAGAAATGTGAGCCCTCGTCACTTATGATTGCTCTTGATCTTCCATATCTTGTGAATATATTCTTTTGAAAGAACTTAATCACTGTCCTTACCTCATTTGTTGGTAATGCTACTACCTCTACCTATTTTGAAACATAATCCACAATTACAAGTATGTATTTGTTGTTGTGAGATAGTGGAAATGGTCCCATGAAGTCTATTCCCCAAACGTCAAAGATTTCAACTTCTAGAATGGTCTGCTGTGGTATTTCATGTCTTTTGGAGATGTTCCCCGTCCATTGACATCGATCACACTCTGCAACAAAATAATATGCATCTTTAAATAATGTGGGCCAATAAAAACTAGATTTAAGTACCTTAACTGCTATTTTGCCGCCTGCAAAATGTCCCCCATAACCGAATGTGTGACAATGGTGTAAAATGTCTTAAGTTTCTTCTGTAGGGACACATCTTCGTAGGATTTGGTCTGCACATGATTTGTAAAGGAATGGCTTATCCCAGAAATAGAATCTTGCATCGTGGAAGAACTTCTTCTTTTGCTGAAAAGTCAAATCAAGAGATGTTAGACCAGAAACTAAATAATTGACAATATTAGCATCCTAGGGGATCTTGTGATATTGAGTTGCAAGGAGTTGCTCATTCAGAAAGATTTCATTGATTTGGATCTTCTCTTAATGTTGATTTGATGCTTCCAAACGAGAGAGATGATCCGTAACTTGGTTTTCAATGCATTTTCTATCTTTGATCTCTAGATCAACTTCTTGCAGTAGGAGAATTCATCGAATGAGTCTCGTCTTAGCATCTTTCTTATTGATGAGGTATTTGATTGCTAAATGATTAGTGAATACTATGACCTTGACTCTAATAAGATAAGCCCAGAACTTGTCGAAAGAGAAGACTACCACTAGAAGATCTTTTTATGTGGTGGTGTAATTGAACTGCGCATCATTGAGAGTCTTGCTTGCATAGTATATCGTATGAAACACTTTCTTTCAGCGTTGTCCTAGTACAGCCTCCACAGCTAAATCACTTGCATCACACATCACTTCAAAGGGTAAGTCTCAATCTGGAGCTAAAATGATCGGTACGGTGGTAAGCTTCCTCTTTAATAGTTCAAAAGCTTCAAGACATACATCATCGGAATGAAACTGCACTTCTTTCTCTAGTAAGTTGCATAAGGGTTTGGAGATTTTGGAGAAATTTTTTATAAATCTTCAATAAAATTCGGCATGGCCAAGAAAGCTCTGTACTTCTTTCACATTAGTCAGAAGTGGCAACTTCTCGATGGTTTCTATCTTTGCTCTATCAACTTCAATACCATGAGTAAAAATTTTATGGCCTAATACTATATCTTCTTTAACGATAAAGTGGCATTTTTTTCAATTGAGCACTAAATTGGTATCTTCACACCGTTTGAGCACAAATGCTAGATTATCAAGGCATTGATCAAATGAATTGCTAAAAACAGAAAAATTGTCCATAAATACCTCTATGAAGTGCTTTATAATATTTGAAAATATGGCTATCATACAGCACTAAAATGTGGTTAGAGCATTGCATAGTCCGAATGGCATCCTTCGGAAAGCAAATGTACCATATGGGCAAGTGAACGTAGTCTTTTCTTGATCTTCAGGAGCAATTGCAATTTGATTATAGCCAGAATATCCATCCAAGAAGCAATAATAATCATGTCCTGCTAACTTATCCAGCATTTGATCGATGAAAGGTAAAGGAAAATGATCTTTACGGGTAGCTTTATTTAGCTTCTAGTAGTCTATACATATCCTCCAACCCGTGATAGTCCTAGTAGGGATTAAATCATTATTCTCATTTGCCACTACAGTGATCCCTCATTTCTTTGGTACACATTACACTGGACTTACCCATGAGCTATCAAAAATAGGGTAAATAATCCCCGCATCTAGCCACTTGATAATCTCTTTCTTTACTATATTTTTCATTATTAGATTTAAGCGCCTTTGCTGCTCAATTGTAGCCTTATGCCCTTCATCTAACATGATTTTATGCATGCAAAAAGAGGGACTGATTCCCTTGATATCAGCAATCGTCAATCTTATAGCTCTTTTATGATCTCTTAAAATCCTTAACAATTTGTCTACCTATGAGTCATCAAGTTGTGCAGAAACTATAACTGGTAAAGTAGAAGATTCGCCAAGAAATGTATACCTTAAGTGACTCAGTAGTGGTTTTAACTCTAGTTTAGGAGGTTCTTCAATAGACGCCTTAATATGAGTTTGCAAGCCTTCTGGTCTATCTAACGGTTCATCTCTCCTCATGAATCTGTTAAATCTCGGAGAAAGGCTTAAGGCTTGTAGATACTCTCGTGCTTCACTTTTTTTTACCTCAGCTCCATTTACCACTGTATCTTCTAGAGAATCTTCAATGCTATTTTTGTTAAAAATATCCTGCACTTCCCTGTCAATGACGTCAATGCTCATACACTCATCTTCCTTACTTGGCCCTCTCATGGCTTTGAACACATTGAATGTTACTTCTTCATTTTACACCCTCATAGTTAATTCCTCTTTTTGCGCATCAATACATCACAATCCTCCTCCATATCCAACACTATAAAATCTAATGAAAAGATGAACTTGTCAACCTTTACCAAAACATCTTCAATAATGCTCATTAGATATATGAGTGAACGGTTTTCCAATTACAAGATAACATTAGTAGGTTTAGCTTTTCCCAAACCTAACTTCTTGTAGATGGATAATGGCATTAAATTGATGCTGGCGCCTAAATTACATAATGCTCTGCCAAAGAATTTCTCCCCGATAGTGCATGGTATGGTGAAACTGCCTGGATCCTTCAATTTTGGTGGCAATTTCTTTTGCAATATTGCGCTATATTTTTCGGTGAATGCCACGGTTTCATATTCAGCTAATCTTCTTTTCTTTGATAAGATGTCCTTCATGAACTTCACATAACTTGGCATTTGTTCCAAAGCATCTGCAAAAGGTATGTTAATGTGGAGTTTCTTGAAGACATCTAAAAATTTCAAAAACTGCTTGTCCAACTTCTGTTTTTGTAGCCTCTGAGGAAATGGTGGAGGTGGATGAGGAGGCTGAACTGTAAGTTTCTGCGAAACTTTACTGGTTTGGGCTGTTGCATTAGCATTTTTTTGCATTTCTTTACTGCTTTCTGCATTCTCCTACTGCGGTTCATTATGTTCTGTAGTAAATTCTGCACTTTTCTTCACTTCTACACTGTTTTTTCCTTCTGTACTTTTCTCTACTTCTGCACTGTTTGACTGCAACTTCTTGCCACTTCTCAAAGAAACATCTTTGCATTGCTCCTTTTTTTCCTTCTGCACTTTTCTCCACTTCTGCACTGTTTGACTGCAACTTCTTGCCACTTCTCAAAGAAACATCTTTGCATTGCTCCTTATCCCCTCTAGGATTAGCTTCAGTGTTGCTTGGTAAAGTCCCTTGTGGTTAATTATTTAGTGCTGCAGCAAGTTGCCCCATTTGAGTTTCTAGAGTTTTCAAAGATGCAGAGTGGTTTTGTAGAATAACATTATTCGACTTCATGTATTTCATAAACATATCTTCCAAGAATGCTTTCTTTTCTTGTAAGGGATGAAATCCGAGTGGGTTAGGTTTAAGTTGCTGCCCTTGGTTGCCACCTCAAGAAAAATATGGATGATTTCTCCACCCTAGATTATAATAATTTGAATGTGGATTATTCTGCTGTCTATTATGGTTTCCCACATAGTTTGCTGACTCCATGCATTGCTCATTCAAGTAATTGTCACTCAGAAGTTACAAGTCGCATTTTAGGTCTTAATAGCATTCATAGAATCAAACCTCTTGGTTAAAATATTAATCTGCACAGTCAATGCATTGAATGCATCAATCTCATGAACTCTAGCAACCTTTCTTGGTGTAACTCTTTCAGCAGGCCATTGATAGCTATTGGATGCCACCTCTTCCAATAACTCATATGCTTCTTTTGTAGATTTATTCATCAGAGTTCCTCCAGTAGCGGCATCGATAATTGTCCTTAAATGACCCACTAGTCCGTTGTAGAACGTCTGGACCAATAACCATTGCTAAGAACTTATGTGCTAAGTCATCCTACATTGATATAGATCCTGATGGTATTGACATCAACCAGCTCTTAGCCTTATCCCTCAATGAGAAAGAAAATAGTCGCAACCTTATGGCATCATCTGAAACCTTATTGAACTTGAATGTATCATAAATCTCCAAGAAATTCACAATATGCATGTTGGGATCATCATTGGGAGCTTCACTGAATTGCATAGACTCCTTAAGCATCTGAATGGTACTTGGCTTGATTTCAAAGTTGTTTGCATTAATAGTGGGGTGCCGAATACTAGACTAAATGCCTTCTATTGTAGGAATAACATAATCCTTCAACGATCTCTGCGGATTCATAGGCTCAAACACTAGATTGTTGATATTGTCATGATTCTCTGTCATATTTCTGTTTTGATGTTATTCTCGACGAAGTCTCCAGAATGTTCTTTCAATCTCAGGATCAAAAGATGTTGAATCTTCACTATTGGTTCTTCGTATGAACTGTAAAAAAAAAAAATTTAATTGGTAACTAGAACGTAAAAAGAACAATAACAATAATGAAATAAAATAAAATCTTAAGTAAAAGTAAAATAGTATGGTATTAGTATCGATATAAGATTAGATAAAATAGTCTTTGGCAACGGCCCCAAAAACTTGATGTTTGATTTAATGACCTAGTGCAAGTGCACACTTTTCGTACCAAGTAATATAGGACTAAGTCCAGATTATCGATCTCACAGAGACTATTGTTTCTATTTTCTTCAATCGAATACTAAAATTACTCTACTTTACCTTTATCCAGACTAACTTCTGAGATGGAGTTTAACTATCTAAATTACTGCTATCGAATTGAACCTAATTAAAATATCGCAAGTACTCGGAGATAGAATTCACTAATTTGATAAGTAATCTAGGGTATCGACGTATCCCCTAGTAGTTCATTGAATCTTTTAACCCCTAGTTATTCCCTTATTATCAATTGATTGGCTAGACACTGAATTCATCATAAGCTTCTATCGATAGTCGAATGATGATATCACACCCTAAAAATTATCTATATGTCCATGGTAATCTGAAGAAGATGCAACTCATTAAGATTAAGTCTAATCAAACCATATATGCCACCTAGGTATATGTCTATCCTAGATGGAACTCATAGATATTACTCTATGATCATGTATCAATCTACCTTAGGCCAAACACATAATTCATTTTGTCAAAGTTATCATGATACCTAAACAATCAATATAGTGATCAAGTATAATGAAAGCATTAAACATTGATAGCTTGAATCAATTAAGGGATAAAAGTTCATAACTAAGAGTTTAAAAGAGTTAATTACATACTAGGTTCAAGAACGTCTAACCCTAGATCAAAAGTATTTAGTTCATGTTCAAAACAAGAATATCAAAGTAAAAGTATGAAAACATCATGAACGAATTCATCTATTAAAATTAAGGAAGAAAATAACACAAGTGATGCCTTGAGTTCTTCTTCTTCCTTTTATCTTGATTGCCCAAGAATTGATTCTTTAATCTTCAATAAAATCACTTTGATCTCTTGGCTTGAATGTGTATTCGTTACTTGCATTTTTCTCCTTGCCAAATCTCTCTATTTTTGCCTCAAAATAGTATTTTTGTTGCTAAAAGAAACCCTAGGCGCGAGGAGTTTCGAATCCACCCGAATAAGTGAGTTGAGAGGCGTATTTAAACATCCGCATGGGTGCCGCGGCACTAGGCACAATCTTCAGGGTTTTGTGAATAGTCGATGAGCGCCGCGGCACTGGGTGCTGAGCGCTACGGCGCTCACTCGCTGTTTTGGGAGTTGCGGCGCCCAATCACTTATTTCCTCACTTTCGTCTTTCGAGCTCATTTCGCTCGTTTCTCGTCCGATTCACCTCCCGTTTGTTCCTATATGTCACATTTTTCTTCACACACCTATTTAAGATTAAAAACATAAATAAGTAGTCAAATATTAATAGATTAAAGCAAAAATAGCCAAGTTAGAGTGCTAAAATACTATTGTCATTATGCTATTATCAATGGGTTTTGCATCCAAGCTCATCTAGTTGTTCTAAAAAAAATAGATTTTTCTTCAAGTCTTTCACATGCCGTGCCTCTTGGATAGTATGAATTGTTTTATCGTACATCTTCAACTTGATGGTGCCAATACCAGCAATCTCCAAGGCATGATCATCACCTATGTACACAGATCCTTCAAAAATAAGTTTATAATTATGAAACAAATTCTCGATGTATAGGACGCTACTATCATCAGAAGTACTTGCAACACAACCCTGAGATTTTGGTGACTCGGTGATCTTCTCTACATATTTCCTATATCGACACTCACTTTTGAAATGTATTTTCTTACCACAGTTGTAGCACTTAATATTCTTCTAACTCCTTGACTTTTATCTTTATTGTTTATGATTCCCACTAGAGTCATGCTCTATTGACCTACCTCTAGTTATCGGTAAAGCCTCCGCTTGCTGCGAACTAGTTGCTCTATCTTCTTTATTTTTAAACTTGCTTTCTTCTTCAAGAATAGAGGCTGTAACATCTTCGAAAACTAGATAGTCTGTCAGGAGGTTATTAGTTAAGCTGATGATTAGATGGTCATATGAATTTAGAAGACTTTTGAGTAAAATCTCAACACGTTTATTTTGCTCAATATTATAACCTAATGAAGAAAGTTAAAAAAATAAAGTATTGAGAGTGTTGATATAATTAGTTACCGTAGTGGATTCTGACATCAGAATGGAGTAAAGTTTTCTTTTCAAAAAGATCTTGTTGTGAAGAGACTTTGCCTCGTACAAAGTTGTCAGAGTATCCCATATCTCCTTTGCCGTCTTTTTCTCTGCTATGCTTGATAGAACTTCATCTGCTAATCCCATATGTAAGTTGGCAATAGCATCTCCATCTATCTTTTCTCATTTTTCATCGGTCATACTTGTCGGTCTGTTACCAATTGTCACTAGACAATGGTCATTCCTTCAGATTGCCATCATTCTCATCTTTCACATTAAGAAATTATTACCGTTGAACTTCTCTATCTCGTACTTTACCATCATATTGACTGACTACGATCTGCTTCTCACTCGAACTAGCTCTCATTATTTCACTGTGAACAGTATCATATACTTGAACAATTTCGTATACGTGAACAGTTATACGCCTATGAATATTACCCGTGAATGATATACCTTTACATGAAAGCTTTGAATGCTCTGAAATAACTTGTTATGAAGAATTATATGTTAAAGTAGTATTTTAATTTAAAATAGATAGGAAACTAAAAGAAAATAAATAACAACAAATTTTAAGTGAAAATCTCTTAAACTAATTGAGATAAAAACCACGTGAAAAACCCTCAAACTAATTAAAGTAAAAATCATAAGGCAAGTATGAGAGAATTTTGCTATGAAAATTAGATTACAACCTCTCTCTAATTACAAGAAGATAATAATTTTTACTCTCTTAAAATTAGAAGATACACTTCAATATCACATTTCTCTCTTAACAAATAAAGAGAAACTAAATAATATAAGATTAGATTGAAATATAAGAGATAATTAAATGATAGGATGGTTATAAAATTTTTAAAATGATAAAAATAATAAAGAGATACTTTTATTTATAAGAAGTCAAAACACCCCATTTAATTGCCAATTATCACCAACTTTATACTTTACTTATTTCTTATTTTTTACTTTTATCTACCAACAACTATCAATACCATTTATCAACAACTACCAACATACAACACTATCAAAGTTCGGATATCAACTAACTTTGAGTAATTTACAAAAATCTTCAACTCCTGGGGTTTTTAACTTATTGTCTCTATTTTTTTTTTATTGTCTTTACCATGATCTTTTTTATTTATTTCGAAATCTTCATATTCTTCGAAAATCTTTTTTTTTTTTTTTTTATGTACTTTTGAATATTACCCGTACATATGTGAACCTCTATGGTCCACTCCGACCTTACAAAAATTTTGAAATTAAAAATGTGTAATTATGGTTTTAATTTATTGATAAAGATTTTATGATTTGATCTTACTAATTTTCGACTTCTACAGTTTAACCCTCTATAATATAAACTTTAATCCGTTTAACTTTTGAATTTAAACATTTTAGCTTTCCACAGTATTTATTTTGGTCCTGCCCTAACCATATTGATGTTCATAGATGGTGTACTTGATGCTGCAATGGTCAAGCCAAAACTACTCTTCATGCCATTCTTCGATGTCCTTATATTGAACATGTTTAGCACATCAGTTCTCTAGGCGAGGATAGTGTCAATACCCCATTTTTCAACTGGCTAAAAATTTCTTATGAATAGTTGGCATCTCGGTAGTTTTTGCATTGAAAAATTATTTAAAAAAAAAAGTTGGGGTCAATCACTGGACATGAGGCGACCCATGTAGTGGCCAAAAGGAGAGCGATAACCTGAAACAATATAGGTGCAGTCCCAACTAGCAAGGTTATGGGTCATATATACCGAAGAGAAAAAGATCTAAGGATTAATGAGCGATGTGAAACATTACTAGTATCTTGGTCCAGCATCTAAAAGCCAACAGATGAAGAGATTACAAAAATATATAAATAAAAGATATTGAAGACTATAAATCTGCCGCTTGAAAGAGAGCAGAAGGCATCATACTAGCTGAATATTCGACTGATATTCCGGTTTAAGTTGAGCACAAATCTAGCTTCCTTCTGGGTTATAGTGCACAATATATTGACAAAAAAAAGAAAAAGAAAAGAAAATAGATTATACTACTATTACATACATCTTTGCCACTGGTGTGCTTGCTCTTTGCTGATCATTGATCGTAGTTACAACCCTGGTAAAAAGATTCAACCTTTTAGAGACGTTGACATATATTAAACGTAACAAAACATTTAGCATCTATATAACTTATTTTCTTGCTCACTACTAATGTTATTCTCTAACATAAAATGATGAATATATGATTCCTATTCAACAAAACCACATAGCAGAGGTTCGATAGACATTCAGTGCTGTGTGCCTGTGTCAAAACAGAGGATTTAGGAAAAATGGCCATAATTCGGAAAAGTAACGAAGAATGAGAGAGATCAAGATGTCTTGCCTGCTCATCTTCTTCTTCTTCTTCACCATTATCAGTTATTGTGACTCCACTTGTCCCAGCACCAAGTGCCCGTTCGGAAGTAGTTGCAGCAGAAGAAATAGACATTCTTGGAACCCCATTAATTTTCTTAAATATAACTAGACACTCCATGTAAGCATCCATGTAATAAGACCATGGTTCACCATGAACTGCCACTTTCCTCACTGTTGGATGCTTAAGATGAAGCGAATGGAACTGGCTGCCTTGTACTGTCCCAACTAGAATCTCCCCATTTCTCCGAAAACCTAGTATCTTGCCTATGCCTAAACTTGAATGAATGTTAAACAGTTTTGTCCAGGACTCTCTTGCTGCATAATTATTCATCACCCAAATGCAACAGTTATAGAAAAAGGGGATTTTGAGATCCCGACTTGAAAAATAATGCAATAGAGCAAGTGATTGGTTGATCGCACCTGCAAAAATATTTTGGTTTTCATGATTTTCAATTTCAATTGCTTCTCTCACTATATCATCTGGCAATTTAAATTCCTTAAAAACCTCGTCACTCAAGTCGAACACTGCCACAATCATTTGCAAAATTGATCTCTCATCGCTTCCATTGTAATAACCAATCCAATGCACTGCTCCGTTCACATAGACATGCCAAGAACGTTCTCCGATAACATAAGGCGGTGCAGATGCAGTAATGTTCTTCCACTTTCCCACACTTAGAGCAAAAACATCAACAATTTCAGGAACCCTATTAAAAACTCCAGCATTCTTCTCCAAATTATACGCAATTCTCACAACCTTGTAGTCATTACTCTTAGGATCAAACCCAAATCCAAAACTAGTAACGAAAACCTTCCCCTTACTAAATCTTATAGAAGGGCCGTATCCAAAACAGGGTTGATAAATTATTCCCACAGGGGGTTCGAGGGGAAAAGTTCTAAAAGAATATCCTACTGAAGGATTCCACATAACTATGGATATTGGCAATCGTTATTCTTTTGAAATCTCAAGCAAACACACTAAGCCATAACAAATACCAATAACCTTGTAACTGGAAAGGCCGTGATCAAATGGCAACTCCAATTCTTCATGCTCATTCTCCACATTAAATGAATCATCATCACGGTGTAAGGTGAATATTTCTTCACACTTAGGTCTATCATAGCGACTTAGAATTAACAGAGAACGATTGTTGTTCATAAAGGATAGCTTATTGTATTGAGAAATGAAATCAGAGTTGGTGATTACAGAACACCATGACTTGCATACGCACCTGCAATCTAAAACCGTTGTTGCTGGCAATTTGAAGAAGATAAAAGCCAGAACTTCGTCAGGTAAATAATCTGACATTTTCTTGTTCTTGATCTTCTTCTTCCTCTTGATTATATGAGAAAAACTCAATTCAAATACTCTACTTAAGTCCGAACGATATAAGTGGCTCAAGTCTTCCTTCCAAGTCAATACTCGTCACTTGTCAGTTTTGCTTTTACTAATAGTTTTTGAAACAGACCTTTTTTTACACCTTTCCTTCCAAGCACTGTTCTTGTCCTCATGCCGTAGCACGTGCTTTATTGCATAAACGATAAAATGACCGGAGGATGGAATCGTGGGGCTCTAACGGGGGGATAGAATAATTTCTATGAAAATAAAGTAGGTTATTAAAAAAATTATTATTAATAGAGTGGGTATAGAATTCAACCTCTTTATCTCCGTTTTATTTTATATAAATATATTAAATATTTATAAATTAAATAATATATCAATTTTTTATTTTATTATTTGTATTTAATTAGGACATGTTTTAATAATAAATCTCAAAGTTAAAAATAAAAAATATAATAAAACACTTCTTATTAAAAAATAGTAATATTCTCATAATATTCTTCTATTCTTGCCATATATATTTTAATTAATGTAAAATATTCTCTATATTTTTTTATTCTAAATTTTCTATTTTGTATTTATCTTAGCCTATAAAGGTTATCTTTGTATATTATTTTACATCATGAAATATCCTGTTCGTTATATTTCTCACATGGTATCAGAGCCTAAGTTCTG
This sequence comes from Ailanthus altissimus, assembly GCA_946807835.1. NCBI lineage: Eukaryota > Viridiplantae > Streptophyta > Magnoliopsida > Sapindales > Simaroubaceae > Ailanthus > Ailanthus altissimus. The sequence goes on along the minus strand of OX327698.1, from coordinate 23,961,227 downwards.
GTTCCTTCACTGTTTTGTTGCTTAGCGGGAACATGTTGAAATTTTTTTGAAAACAAGTTGAAAGTTTATCAGAGTTTCACAGGAAAACCATTGAAAGTTCGCCAGAGTTTGGTAAGATCGACAATGCCTAAATCAGGACGTTCAGACACTACCAATCGGTCGAACACCATTAGAATCAAGTTGATTTGCCGCTGCACACGCCTTCACACGTCGGTCAAACTTCTCTATCACCGTTACTATTTACCTTGGATTTTGATCATTTTTGCCAAGTTAACGTGTACTGCCCTGACCACTTCAATAGCACCAAAATCTTGTCGATTCGAAGCCGCACACTCCTCCATACACCTCTGAACCGATCCGCTATCTACCTTAGATCTCAGCCATTCAACTCCTTGTTGCCGGATCTATTAACCCATGATGTCCCATTTTCCTAATTGGTCCTCCAATTTGCAATAAGGATTAATTTTTTATACTTTTGGTATAATTTTGTTATTTTTAAAAGTTTTAGGGTCATTTCAAAATTATTAAATTTTTAAAGATCAATTTGTAATTTGTAAAAGTTAAGAGGTTATTTTGTAATTTATAAAAAGTTAAGGGGTCATTTTAAAATTATTAAAAAATTTAGGGTTAAATTATAAATATAAAAAGTTTAGGGGTAATTCACAATTAATTAAGGGATCAGAATTACATATTTTTTGAATGGATAAATTTGATACTTCTTAATATTATTTCTCTATTGGTTTTATTATACCTAAGCCATGTCATCATTATCACTTACCTAGACTGTCTCAAGGTGTTACTTCTGCAGGACCCGTTATTTACTGTTGTATAGGATAGTGCAAGTCTCTCTTCCAACTTGACTGGTAATCTTAAACCTTTACTCCACCTACTTCTCTCTAACTTTGGTAAACCCTTAATTTCTACATATCCTCTTGTTTCACAATTCTTTACATATAATACAAATGATCTTTTTACTAATGCTTCACACACAGATACTTCTTATAAGTTTCATATAGACGAATTTGCTAATACGATGCCTGCTTCTGAGTAACTTACCATATTCGAAGGATTCTTCTACACCTCTTCTTCGCCGTTCATCTTAGGTAAGAGAACTTCTTATTAAACTCCAAGATTATCAGTGCTTTTCTACTACTCTTTTCTTATATGAGCCTCAAGCAACTAACAATGACAGAAGATTACAAGCCCTTAAAAAGTCACATGCTTGGCATTTTGTTACTCTTCCACCTTATAAGACTACCATTGAATGCAAATGGGTATACAAGATCAAGACTAAGTCTGATGGGTTTATTAAGAGATATAAAGCCCATCTTGTTGCAAAAGGCTTTACTCAAGAATATGTGATTGATTATGAAAACATATTTGCCCTAGTTGCTCGACTTACTTGTGTTCAGAGTTTATTAGCTATTGTTGCCGTTCATGGATGGTCATTATTTCAGATGAATGTAAAAAATATTTTCCTTAATGGTGATCTCATTGAAGAAGTCTATATGAAGCCTCTTCCTTATTACCCCACCCTCTGAGCAAAGTCTGCAAACTTTATTATTCTCTATACGGCCTTACACAAGCTCTTTGTGCATGGTTTGTAAAGTTTAGTGAAACTATTCTTCATTGTGATTTTCAATCTAGTCCTTGCGACTCAGCTCTTTTTGTTCACAAGACAACACGAAGTTGTGTTTTATTTCTTCTTTATATTGATGACATGATTATCGCAAGTGATGATCTTCTTGGTATTTTTACTCTCAAGACCTTTCTTCAAAAACTCTTTGAAATGAAATTTTTTGACACCCTCAATTATTTTCCTTGGGCTTGAAGTACTGTCTGATTCTACCTGATATTATCTTTCACAAGCTAAATATGCATTAAATTTACTTGCAAGGGCAGGCTTGACAGATAGTAAGACTACCTCTTGATAAGGGCAAATTTGTCATATATTTTCTCATGTTTTTATTATTGATATTTTATGATTTTATGATTTTATGAGAATAGATGGCTATTTATGTGCATTATTGTTATTTATAGGGACTTGAACGAAATTTAAAGAAAGAACGCAAAAGGAGCAAAAACAGGGACTAAAATGCAAAGTTTTCAAATTATGAGTCCAGCGCCCCCGCGCCACAACTATTGTCGCCCCAGCGCTGAAATAGTGATCGAAATAAGAAAAACGACCTGCTTAAGTCGCGTCTTGCGCCCCAGCGCAGAAAATTCACTGCGCCAGCGACGCTCCATAGCCCCAGCGCTATTAACATACCGCGCCAGCGGTGAAGCCGTTTTCATGTAGCGCCCCAGCGCCAAGATCCTACCGCTCCAGCGGTAATAGCTTTTTCACGCGTCATCCCAGCGACAATTGCATAGCGCGCCAGCGGTAGTGCAAGTCCTAGTCCGATGAGAATTGAGATTTTCAAGCTCATATCAATCTCTATAAAAAGTCACTCGTTCCCAACCTTCAAGAATGAATCCAAGACGACCCAAGAGCACCAAGAATACAGAGCACGAGTCTTGGAGAGCAATAGGAGCTTAATTGAAGCAACTTTAGAGAGAGATACAAGACGTTCTTCGGCATCAAGAGTTCCTAGGCAGCGCAATTAAGAGCAATTCGACGTCTATATCGGTTTGCTAATAATTGTATCATGATTTATAATTATTTTTACTGCTGTTCTCTTGTAGCCATGAGCTAACTTATTTTTTAGGGTTAATATTTGAACTCAATATGTGTGCTTAATTGCCATATCTGTTAGTATTTAATAAACTTAGTCATTTATTATTTAAATTACTTGTGTTTAATGCTTCAATATATCTGGCCAATATATGGTGAATGAATTGGTAATATTATTGATAAACTCGGAAGAGGAATCATAATATTTAGACCTAGGTAATTTGATGCATGATTGTAGAGTAACATTCAATGTTGCATATGCAAGTTTCAATTTAGAATAGGAATATACCTAATTGGCATGTATGATCAATAAGACCTAATCTTAATGAATCTTAATTTATTACAAGTACCATAGGAATATAGGTATTTAGTAAATTAGGGTATCTTGCATGACCTTGGAAGAGACTTGTGAATACATTAGTGTCTTGATCAATAATAAAGACTAAGTGAGTTAAATATTAGAAGATTAATCATTAGAAACATATTGAGGGATAATATTAATCCTAGGTTTTCTCTACATTGCTATCACCTAATTTTCATTACATTGTGTTTTTGCTTTTATATTTCTTACATTCATTCTTAGATTTTAATTTTTCTGAATAATTATTAGGAAGATATAATTTTAGTAATTGGTTAAAAAGAAGAAATTATCCCTGTGGGTTCGACATCCGACTTATTTAGTCTCTTTATTACTTGCATACGATAGTGTATACTTGCACTTAATTTATGATATAGAAATATCGCATCACCTCTACTGCTTTAGAGCCTAATACCAAACTCCGTTCTTCTGATAGTACCTTATTAGTGATGCCATTCTTTATCGCCAGTTAGTTGGTAGTTTGGTTTATCTCACTGTCACTCGACTAGACATTGACTATGTTGTTCATGTTGTTAGTCAGTTTATGACCGCTCCTCGTACCTCTCATTTTGCAGCGGTTCTTCATATTTTGTGTTATCTCAAGGGTACACTTTTTTATAGTCTTTATTTTTTAGGTCACTCTCTCTTTGTGTTGCAAGCTTGTGCCGATGTATTAGGTAGGTGATCCTACAGATTGACGATACATTACTGGATTTTATTTTTTCTTGGGAGATTCTCTTCTTTTATGAAAAAGTAAAAAGCATATAGTTACTACCCATTCTAATATTGAGGTTGAGTATCGTGCCTATTGACTTTCTAGTCATACATATTGATATTTTGATAATAACAAATCCTATGTTTAGGCATTGAAAGAAATAAATACATAAGTGAGGTAATTATGAGCAAATAAAATAGAAGGGTACATTCAAATTATACTAGTACTAGATGAGATAGAAAATGTGCACAAACTTAATTACAACAGAAATATAATTGTGTCAACTTTTCAAAGAATTTTACAAAAGTAAATTTGGAGTTATCTACGAAAAGTTATGACAAAATCATTCAAGCATGCTAAAGTTGAACTAAAGTGCAAAGTTTTAAAAGTTTCAAAAAATGGACTAAAATGCAAAAGATCAAAACTTTGACAGTGACTGTAGTGGCACTGTAACAACAGGCGGATTATTGTATAATAATCAAGTTATTGTATGCCACTGTAGTGCAGGGTACGTTACTGTAGCAACGACTATTTTTCACTCATTATAAATACCCACTCATTTAAAGCTTTAAAAAAAGAGAAGAAGAGAGAAACATCATATATTAAACTTGAGAGCTTCGTTATTCTTACAACTTTATATTTACTAATTTGAGAGTTTAAATTATTTTAGTTATTAATTATTGTATTAAATTATTCAAGTGTTTATAGAAAACACTTTAAGAAGAGAGTGGATACTCTTTTATTGTAATTCAAGTGTTTGTGGAAAATACTTTAAGAGTAGAGTGATTATTCTTTTATTGTAAGGGTTTAATTAGTACCTTGAAAATTAATTTATTATAAAGGTTTTTTGACACCTTAGAAGTCAAGTGTATTGATTCTTGGCCTTGGTTTAAGGCAACCTAGTGGAATCCTCAAGGCGAGTTAGTTAGAGCTTAGACGTAGCCCGTGTAGCATGTTGAACTACGTAAACCTTCAGGTGCCATTCTCTCTATCCCTTACTCTATTATTTATTGCAATTATTTGTTATTAAATATTTTACATTTCAATAATTGCATAAATTGTTCATATTAGTGCATTAATTTTAAAATCCTCAATTCACGCCCTTCTTGGGTTATCTATCTAGAATTTTCATTTGGTATCAGAGTATTGTTCTCTAGAAAATGACTTAACCATTCTAAAGTTATCCTTGACAACCTTTAGAGAACCTAACATGTATGAGGAAAAATCTATCACTAGACCTCCATTTTTTTTTACTGGATTCAATTATAGTTCTTGAAAAATTAGGATGAGGACTTATTTGCAAGCTTTTAATTATGAACTTTAGATTATTGTTTAAAATGGTCCTCATGTGGTGACGAAAAATAATAAAAAACGTAAGCTTATTCCCAAACTCGATGAGGAGTGAAATAAATGAGATTTTAGAAATGCTTCTTTAAATGCAAAAGCCCTGAATCATTTATTTTGTGCATTAGATAAAAATATATTCAATAAAATTTTCAATTATAATTCTATATGTGCAATTTGGCATGCATTAGAAGCACTATATAACAAAAGTGCAATTAAGAAAAAGAAAAGGAAGCCATCAACTTAGGATGATGATAAGAAGAAGGAGATTAATGTGAAACTTCAAATCTTGTACTCATGGCCATTAGAGATGACAAATTTAAAAATCTTAATGAGGTATGTGAACAATCCTCTTACAATGAATTGTATGATTCTTTTCAAGAAATGCATGATGCCATGACCAAGCTTGCATTTGAAAACATATCACCTATGAAGAAAATTTTTTAACTTTCAAATAAAATTGAAGAACTTTAAAAAGAAAATGATGTGCTAAAAGGTGAAAATCTTTGCTTACAAGAAAAGGTTATTTCTTTTAAAAGAAAAAAAGAAAATCTTAAAAATGAACTTAAAGTATCTAAAGCGTGCATTCAAGAGTTAAATGAGAACCCTAAAGTCAATTAGATAATTTTAAAAAATAAAGCCATTAAAAAGAAACTCATTGATTTACAAGATATTATCCTAAAATTCACAAATGGACAAAAGAATTTTGAAAAATTACCTGGTTCTTAAAAAAGTGTGTTTGACATTGGAGGTATAGATATAAACCATTTTTAAAGTAACAACACTTGAAAAATTATTTTGTAAAATCAAGTTTTAAAATTGAACCTAATTCAATTTTTCATTATTGCAATAAACAAATGTCATAAAGTTTATAATTTTCCTTTCAAGAAATTTAAAGTAAAACAAATTTGGGTTCCAAAAGGAACTATTACTAACTTTCAAGGATCCAAGGAATATTGGGTACCAAAATCTGCATTTTGAATTAGTTTTTGTAAGTACATCAAGAGAGGCAAAAACAAATGTGTAATTAAAATTGGTAATAAAAATATTGTATAAAAATATTTTATGGCATACTATGAGTTATTGATGTCTTTAATTTCATAAATAAGTTATAAATTGTCGGAATAATGGAATCTCCATATTAGGAACATTTTGCATAATTCATTGTTCAATTAACTTCTTTTTTAATAAAAGGTTGAGTATACATATTATATTTGCATGTTTATAATGTTTGAGAGAAATTTATTTTTAATTATTTTTAATTGTTTGATATACATTTGGTTGTCATAGGAGGAGCTATATAATTTTATAATTATTTTGAGTATATCATTACATCTTTAATGTTCTAAGAGGGAGATTTTTGTATGTTATACTTATGGGGAGCAAACCATTATAAGCATATAGTTTATGAATGATGTTTTTGCTTACACTTATAACTTGTGAATAAAATATTCATAGCTTGAAACTCTTCTCATGGACAAGTTCTTGATGATTTATCAATTTAAAAACAACAGATGTATTTTGATATAACATTTTGATGAAATAGCATATATATATATATATTAAAAAATTATTTTTTACATGGGAGAAATATATTTTAATTTGATTAATATTGCTTATGGTTATGATGATTATAATTGAGTCATATATGCCTATTAAAATATTTTGATGATTTTATAAGTTAATATGCATATTGAAAAATAATCTATAAAGGAGAAAATATTATATGAGCATTAGACTTTTGATAAATACCCCAATAACTTTTTGGCCTTTTAATGATGTCAAAAGGGGGAGAATTTTGATGTACTTTGATGATATGAAAGTTTCTTTGTAAAATCTCTATTATGGTCATCAAAATACATGAGGTATTTGTAATCATAAAAAATAAGGAGATTGTTGACTTTTTAATCATACATATTAATGTTTTGATGACAACAAATTTCATGTTTAGGCATTGAAAGAATTAAATGCATAAGGTAAATTAGGAGCAAATAAAATAGAAGGGCACATTTGAAATTACACTGGTACTATATGACTATCTAGTCATACATATTGGGATAGAAAATGTGCATAAACTTGATTACAATAGAAAGATAATTGTATCGGCTTTTTAAGAATTTTTACAAAAGTAAATTAGAGTTGTTTACGAAAAGTTATGACAAAAACATTCAAGTATGATGAAGTTGGATCAAAGTGCAAAGTTTTGAAAGTTTTAAAAAATGGACTAAAATGCAAAAGATTAAAACTTTGACAACTGCACTGTAGCACGAGCGGATTACTGTATAACAGTCAAGTTACTATGAGTCACTACAGCATGATTAAGTAACTGTAATAATAGTAGAGTTACTGTAACAATGACTATTTTTCACTTTTTATAAATATCTCACTCATTCGAAGTTCAAAAACAAAAAGAGAAGAAGAGAGAAATGTCATATATTAGAATTGAGAGCTTCGTTGTTCTTACAACTTCTTTGTAAAATCTCCACTAAGGTCATCAAAATATATGAGGTATTTGTAATTATCAAAAAGAGAGAAATTATTGACTTTCTAGTCATACATATTGATGTTTTGATGATAACAAATTCTATGTTTAGGCGTTGAAAGAATTAAATGCATAAAGGAGGTAAATTAGAAGCAAATAAAATAGAAGGGCACATTCAAAAATACACTGGTACCGTATGAGACAAAATGTGCACAAACTTGATTACAATAGAAAGATATTTGTATTAGTTTTCCAATAAATTTTATGGAAGTAAATTTGGAGTTGTTTACGAAAAGTTATGGCAAAATCATTTAAGCATACTAAAATTAGACCAAAATGTAAAAGATAAAAACTTTGACAACTACACTGTAGCACAGTTAAGTAACTGTAGCAACGACTATTTTTTACTCCTCATAAATACCTTACTATTTAAAGCTAAAAAACAAAAAAATAAAAGAAAAAAAATGTCATATATTGGAATTGAGAGCTTCGTTGTTCTTACAATTTCATATTTACTCATTTGGGAGTTTAAATTATTTTATTTATTAATTCTTGCATTGAATTATTCAAGTGTTTATGGAAAACACTTTAAGAAGAGAATGGATGCTTTTTTTGTTGTAATTCAAGTGTTTGTGAGAAACACTTTAAGAGTAGAATGATTACTTTTTTATTGTAAGGGTTTAATTGGTACCTTGAAAATTAATTTATTGTAAAGGTTTCTTAACACTATGAAAGTTAAGTGTATTGATTCTTCATCTTGGTTTAAGGTAAGCTAGTAGAATCCTTAAAGCGAGTTGCTTAGGGCGTAGACGTAGGCCATGTGGAATGCCGAACCACGTAAACATTCATGTGTCATTTTCTCTATCCATTACTCTATTATTTATTGTAACTATTTGTTATTAAATTTGTTTACATTTTAATAATTATATAAATGGTTTATATTAGTGCATTAATTTTAAAATACTCAATTCACGCCCCTCTTAGGTTGCCTATCTAGAATTTTCAGTGTCCTTGTTGATACTACAAAAAAACTTGTTTAGCTTTGATGGCTACTTGGAGATATGCGTATTACTCACTCTAGTTCTATACCTCTTTATTGTGATAATCAGAGTGCTATTCAAATCGCCCACAATGATATGTTTCATGAGTGGACTAAGCATATTGAGACAGATTGTCACTTTGTTTGGCAACATATTTCTCTAGGCCCCATTACTATCCACTCCATCTCATCTGAGGATCAACGTGCTGATATCTTCACCAAACCTTTACTTCTTGGCTATTTTCATGCTCTGGTCTCTAAACTAAAACTTACTGATACTCCGCCATGTATCATAAATGTGCAAAAAGGCGACGAGCAAAAAGGTTACAAGTCTGTCATAAATGTGCTCGATGGAATTGTAATCGGAGTTGTCGTTCTTTAGGATTCGTATCTAAAAATCGAGAAGACAAAATTCAGTTCCTTAAAGATGGACTGAGTAATGAGTCTTTGGATGATATCCTATTGACTCTTGAGACGCATCCCTGTGGGCTCGTGCAACGTGAACTTCTCGATTTATGGAACAAATTCAAAAATGAACATCAACGGTATAGTCTCGGGAATCTGACTCTAAAAGACCCTGTTTGCCAATTTATAAGAAAATTGGATGGGAAGCCTATCTCCGACTCATAGAGGGCGTTTAAGCCGTTACTGGACGTAAAACCAGAGGAAGATGTGAGCCACAATCACAACTACTTGTAAATACATGTGTTTTAATTTCAAACTTTATTTTATGAATAGTATGGCTACTTATATAGATGTCTTAAATTCAAATCTTTTGGTTAAATAATGTATTATTTTTGTTTGTTTTATTTATTTATTTGCATCATCATTTTAGTTTATGTTTGCTTAAGTTTCTCTCAGGTTAGTTTCTTTCAAATAACTGGCGTTTCAGGTAATGTCTCCTATACTTTATCTCTTTCTATTTAAACAATGAGGACATTGTTTCATCTGGTTTGGGGGGAGGATAGTAGACATACGTTGCATTTTGTAAAAAAAAAAAAAAATTGTGGTCTGACATTTGATTAAAATGGCAGAGTAAAGAGTTCATTCTTGAACTCTTGAGACGTATTCTAGGTCAAATTAGAATGGCAGAGTAAGGAGTTTTAGTACTAACTTTTGAAATGCATTTTAACTAACTTTTTGTTATAGGCCAAAAATTGAGATACATCAAAATCGGACTACAACTCTTACCCAGCTTGACCCAATTCACGTATTTGGACCATATCTCACAAAATACGTACTCAATTGGTATAATTCTTGAAGCTGTGAATTGCTGACTTTACTATCAACAACTCGTATGTTTATGGTAAAGTCCAAATCAGCCGTTATCATGGACCAAATCGCATTGCAAGTGGGTAAAATGGTTGTTGGCCGAATTCTGATGTATCTTTGGAATTTTGCTCATATCTCATTGGATACTTATCCAATTTGCATGAAATCAGTGCCTATGGAAAGAAGAGTCAAAATTCTACAACTTTCATGTCGGCTGCAGAAGCTGAATTGATCATTTACATTATCAAAAATGTGTTTCAAGTGGATACACGAGTTATTGGCTTAAAATTATTGAAGATTGATGTCATCCATGACATATGTCCATTCATTGCCTATATAAGGAGACCCTTAGGACGTTTTTAATAGATAATTCTCTCTTCTTTTATTCTCATTAACATGTATTATAATTTAGGCTAGAGTTCCTAGCAAGGCTAAGAGATGAACTTTTATGTGTAGTAAATCTACTTCCATGCTTTGATTCGGTGTCAAGAGCTATAAATGTTGTAAGTTTGGTTTTGATTAAACTCTTATCTATTTTATTTTCTATAATCCAGAGGTTATAATTCTCATATCTCATATATGTTCAGTCATGCTTTTCTTATGTGATTTATGTTGATTTATAATTGTTACTGGTTATATTGTTTTATATGTTAATCTTTTACTGCAGTATTGTCAATTTGATATATTGTCGATCTTGGATAACATGTAAGGGCAATAAATGTTTGATATTCAAGTTAATCTTTTACTGCAATATTGTCAAAATGATATATTGTCGATCTTAGATAACTTGTATAAATAACATGATGTGTGTTAATGCTTGCAAAGAGTTTAACTAAATCAAATACATGTGTTATCAAATGTGCTATATATTACATACCTTCCGATTGATTGTTTGGGATGTGAAACTTTCAGTTGAGTTATAAATATTGAATCAAAGTATAGAGTAGATTTATAAAGCATAATTGTGATTCTCAAAGCCTTGTTTAAATCATCATAAGACATTTTCCTCAATTCATAGACAATTCTATCTCATCCGTTTAAATCAATTAACCCTTTGCTACTGCTTTAATATTTTACTTCACTAACCTATTTTGCCAAGAGCTTCCTCGTGGGATTGACACCTCAATCTATACTGCGATAGCCGCGTTATATTTTGAGCGTAAACAAAAATTTGGCGCCATTGCCGGGGAAGCACACTAAGCAAAAGTCGGTTGCGATTGTAAATACTAAAGTGGTAACTTTGTATATTTTCTTTTCTTTGTAAACTCTTAGTTTATTTCCTTTGTTGTAATTTATTTATTATTCATGGTTGGTTCTACCACCTAATTTATTTTGTTTTCTTTAGTTAATTTGTTATATTTTATATTATCTTAATGGCTGGTTTTACCGCCTAACTTCGTTCACTTTCTTTTATTTATTTATTGCACTTTATTTTCTTTAGTTTATTTATTGCACTTTTTTTTTAATGGTTGGTTTTACCGCCTAACTTCGTTCACTTTCTTTTATTTATTTATTGTACTTTTTTTTATAGTTAATTTGTTGTATTTTCTTTTATTTTGTGGCTGGTTCTACTGCCTAACTTAGTTTCTTTATTTCTTATTGTACTTTATTTATTTATTACATTTTTTTTATTGTACTTTATTTTCATTTTCTTTTACGTATTTATTGCACTTTATTTACTTTAGTTAACATGTTGTATTTTCTTTTTATGGCCGGTTCTACCGCCTAACCTTTTATTTATTTACTTATTGTATTTTCTTTTTATTATTTATTTATTGTACTTTTTTCGTATTTTATAGTCTTTTGTTTAGTTATTGTATTTATATTTCATGGTTGGTCTTACCACCTAACTTATTTCTATTTCTTGTTGTGTTTATTCCACTTCTTAATTTTCCTTAAGCATTTCTTTCCTAAAAAAAAAAAAAAAAAAATTAGGATGTATGCATCAACCTAGAGACAAACGAGGAAGATTTGTGAGAGAACTAGAACTAGAACTAGAACCACTCCCACAATTTGTAAGTGAAAAGAATTCACCTTCTAGTTCATCTTGTAATTCTAACACAATGAGCCAACACGAAGAAAACCCCGTTAGAACTCTAAAAGATTACTTGCATCCTACTCGCACAGCCACACCATCATGCATTATATTTCCACCTAACATACCACATTCGGATTTTAAACCTGGAATGATACAACTTCTTCCCACTTTTCATGGTCTAGATAGTGAAAATCCTTATGTACATGTTAGGGAATTTGAAGAGGTAATTGCCACCTTCCATAGCCAACCTGAAGCCATAGACACTGTTAGGCTTAAATTTTTCTCTTTTTCTTTGAAAGACAAAGCAAAGAGTTGGCTATACTCTTTGAGGCCGAGGTCTATAGGAACTTGGGCAGAAATGACCCAAGCATTTTTCAATAAATACTTCCCACAACACAAAACTAATGGCCTGAAAAGAAAAATTTCTTCATTCTCCCAAAAAGACAGTGAAACCTTATATCAAGCATGGGAAAGGTTTAAAGAGTTGCTAAATCTGTGCCCTCACCATGGGTATGAAAATTGGCGCTTGGTTAGTTATTTCTATGAGGGACTCACAATTAGAGAACGCCAATTTGTTGAGATGATGTGTAATGGGAAGTTCCTTCACAAAGATCCTGAGGAAGCCATAGAATTCCTTAATGACTTAGCCGAAAAAGCCCATACATGGACTGGACCTAGCATTGCTGAAAGCACAAATAGGTCACGACCCAATGAATTTTTCCATCTTAGGGAAGAGGATAACCTCAAAGCCCAATTAGAGGTCTTAACTAGGGAGTTAGAGGCCTTGAAAACCAAAGATAGAAGGGTCACCCACACGGTTGCTAGAGTTGAGTCACACGATGTCTGTTTTGTCTGTGGAGGAGCGGAACACTTAGCTCAGGATTGTCCCACGTATAGTGAGATGAGAGGGATATATGAGGAACAATGTAATGCCCTAGGGATGTACAAGAAGCCTTATTCACCCTACTCTGAAATATATAATCCTAGCTGGAGAAACCACCCAAATTTCAGTTGGAAATCTGACCAACAAGCCAACAACCAATGGAAACAAGAACAACAAGCACCTAAGTCTTATGTTGCACCTCAATATAATGCACGACCAACTAGGAGTTCTTTAGAGGATACATTACAAGCATTTATGGAGGCACAAAGTAAGACTAATCAAAAATTTGAAACAATTCTTGCACAGGTGGTGGACGAAAACAAAGAAATCAAGAGTCAAATCACAAAGTTGACCAGTGCCTTAACTGTACAAGAGCGAGGTAAGTTTCCATCTCAACCTCAATCCAATCCAAAAGGACAATTCATGGCACAAGCTTCTACTTCTGATGTTCAAAATCTCAAAGAAGTCAATGCCATTACTACTCGAAGTGGTAAGATTGTAAGTGAGCCTACTCCTGAAATTAACACATCTACGAGTAGTAAAGACGCCCCCCTTGAAAAAGAGGCCACAATGGAAAAAGAGCCCGAAAGTAAGTTTTCAATCCTAGTGCCTTTTCCTCAAGCTCTTCGACCGGTTGGGAAAAATTCAGAAATTCAAGGTGAGATTTTAGAACATTTGAAACAAGTTAAAATTAATCTTCCCTTGTTACATTTGATTAAGCAGGTTCCAACTTATGCCAAAGTCATCAAGGATTTATGCACTATCAAAAGAAAACACCATGTGAAGAAAACTGCATTTTTGGCAGAACAGGTAAGTGCAGTGATTGAACAAAAGACACCACCCAAGTATAAAGACCCAGGATGTCCCACAATCTCCTGCCAAATTGGGACACATGAGTTTGGTCAAGCTTTATTGGACTTAGGAGCAAGTGTAAATTTAATGCCTTATTCTATTTACTTGCAGTTGGGACTTGGTGAGATTAAACCAACATCTGTAGTTCTACAATTAGCTGACCGATCAATCAAGAAACCACGGGGAATAGTAAAAGATGTTTTGTTGCAAATTGATAAATTTTACTACCCTGTTGATTTTCTTATTTTAGATACTCATTCTATTGTTAACATGGAGTCAAAAATCCCTCTTATTTTGGGGAGACCTTTTCTTGCCACTGCTAATGCTCTTATTGATTGCAGAAATGGTCTAATGAAATTATCTTTTGGGAATATGACTCTTGAGGTGAACATTTTTCATATTGATAAGCAATCACGAGAAGAAGATGAATGCTATCATTCATATATGATAGACACACTTGGAGCGGAGGAAGTTTATAAAAATCATGGCTCTAATTCTTTAGAAAATCTCTTTGATTTTGATATTGAAGAATTGTATTATCCTGATGAAACAACTGATATGTTTAGTATTTTTGACTCACAGGATAAAGGGATTCGATTTTGAAAACCAGGCATTGAAAAGTTTCCATGTGACAGAGAGAAACCAAAATCATCAAAACTCGAGACACCACGTGTCATCATTGGTGACCAAGGAACACATTTCAGTTCTAGAAAACCTCATAAAGCTTATTGGGCTGTCAAAGCCCTTAACTTTGATTTGAATGTTACAAGTCTTTAGAGAAAGTTACAATTGTTAGAAATAGAAGAGCTACGAAATGATGCATATGACAACTCCAGAATTTTCAAAGTTAAAATGAAAGTAGCTCATGATAAACAGATCTCAAGGAAACACTTTGAGCCAAATCAACGGGTCTATCTTTATGATTCTCGATTGCATTTACACCCTGGAAAGTTGAGATCTCGATGGACTGGTCCATTTATGGTAAGACATGTTTTTCCTAATGGTGCTGTTGAAATAGAAGACCCCACTGATGGACGGACTTTCAAAGTGAATGGACAGCGGCTAAAAAGCTACGTGGAAAAGGTAAACGACTTTATGTACCTAGGCGAGATCCCTCTTATGGATCCTGTCTATCGTGATTGATCAGGTTCAATCTATATGTACCATATTTTATATTTTGTCTATACTTTATCTTTTGACTTTCTATTTCTGCTTTTATTTTCCTGCACATTTTATTTTACTTTATTTTCTTATTTTTATTTTCTTCTTTTTATTTTTTCTTCAGTGTGATTTTATTTCCCGGTCAAGTGGCGGATACGGTACTCCGTGACTATTAAAGTCGGTTTCTCAGTTCCCTAAAAACTGTCCCTCAAACTGTGCATTCATCTCTTTTTTTTCTTTCAAAATGGATCGCATTCTTGCCAACCTTAAAAAACGTTTTCCTTCATTTCCTCAAAATGCTTTACTTAAGATTTACAAAGCACGGTGTGAAAGACTAAGGCTATTGATGTTGGGTAATATCCCTGTGGACCTTCATTGGTTAATTGAAGCCAAGGTTCAGTTGTTTGGTGAGTTTGAAAATGATTTTGTTTCTCATATGCCTGGTCTTGGAAGAAGCTCTTATGCCAAAAGGCGACGAGCAAAAAGGTTACAAGTCTGTCATAAATGTGCTCGATGGAATTGTAATCGGAGTTGTCGTTCTTTAGGATTCGTATCTAAAAATCGAGAAGACAAAATTCAGTTCATTAAGGATGGACTGAGTAATGAGTCTTTGGATGATATCCTATTGACTCTTGAGACGCATCCCTGTGGGCTCGTGCAACGTGAACTTCTCGATTTATGGAACAAATTCAAAAATGAACATCAACGGTATAGTCTCGGGAATCTGACTCTAAAAGACCCTGTTTGCCAATTTATAAGAAAATTGGATGAGAAGCCTATCTCCGACTCATAGAGGGCGTTTAAGCCGTTACTGGACGTAAAACCAGAGGAAAATGTGAGCCACAATCACAACTACTTGTAAATACATGTGTTTTAATTTCAAACTTTATTTTATGAATAGTATGGCTACTTATATAGATGTCTTAAATTCAAATCTTTTGGTTAAATAATGTATTATTTTTGTTTGTTTTATTTATTTATTTGCATCATCATTTTAGTTTATGTTTGCTTAAGTTTCTCTCAGGTTTGTTTCTTTCAAATAACTGGCGTTTCAGGTAATGTCTCCTATACTTTATCTCTTTCTATTTAAACAATGAGGACAATGTTTCATCTGGTTTGGGGGGAGGATAGTAGACATACGTTGCATTTTGTAAAAAAAAAAAAAAAATTGTGGTCTGACATTTGATTAAAATGGCAGAGTAAAGAGATCATTCTTGAACTCTTGAGACGTATTCTAGGTCAAATTAGAATGGCAGAGTAAGGAGTTTTAGTACTAACTTTTGAAATGCATTTTAACTAACTTTTTGTTATTTTGTTTTATATTTCATGCATTGTCGTTTACTGCTTGTAGTCTTGGTAATTCTTGTATAAAGGAATTTGCTTTTCTGCCTAAGTATGATTTCAGAATTGTTTAGGTTGAGTCACTGTTTCTATCTAGGTTACTAAAGAATGACTTCCAAAATATTTTTGAGCACAATGCTAAGCCTTGTGGTAAGATAGATGATTCAATTTATATAGCCAAGAGAATTCTCATGTTTAAGTATATATTTTTCTAATCTCACATATCTTTTGTGAGTAAGTGAAAAGGTTGAGAAAACAGCTTATGAACCTTCATTGATCCTTTGAATTGGTTAATTTTTGTTTAGAATGATATTATTTGAATTAAGGGATAAGTTGGTTACATTTGTGCATAATATAATTTGGTGAGAAACCTTTATAATGCTTCCCTGTATTCTTCAAAAATACAAAAAAAAAAAAAAAAACACAAAAGTACCAAAAAAAAAAAGAAGCAATTCAGTTTAATAAAGTCTTCATTCAATTTTAGAAGACAAATACCTTGTAAAACAGTTTTCTCACCAAGTTATAATTGTATTATTCTCACAAGCCAATTAAAGTTCTAAAGTTGGCGTATAATATGAATAATTGATTTTTAAACAAATAATTTTCCTATCTTCGGATCAATGTTAGTTTATATGTCTGTCCTTAAAATTGACTTTTTCTTGAGTGCTTAACTGTTTTCCAACTCCATAAGAGAAGTCTTAACCTTTTAAATAGTCATACACCTGTGAGGATATGGAGTTGAGGCTTTTACTTGGAGAAATTCTCAAGGCTATATCTATTGTGGTTTGTGGTTAGATGGTTATGGCTTAGTTCACACACACACAAATTACGGAAGTTGTAATTGAAAAAACCATGATAGCAATAGTGATCTCGAACTAACGTTTTGATTGAAATGCTTAGGTAGTTTTGCATATTCTATTTACGCTTGAATTGCTAGAGACTAGCAATAAGCTGGTTGGGGGCTGTGATGAACACATGAAAATGCATGTTGTTAAGAGATTCAATCACCATTTAATGTCACTAATTTTAGTGTTTTCTGTATTTTTAGCTTGAAATAAAGTGTTCTCCTTAAATTGTGATTAATGAATGTTATTTGGACAGGTTTAGGTAAACTGGACATAACTCTCAATGTAGAAATTGAAATAAAGAAATTCTTGAACCTGGTGCAACATGACTCAATCTTACACAAATTTTAAGAATAGTGGAAAAGCCAAATCCAACATGTTATGGGCCAAAAATTGAGATACATCAAAATCGGACTACAACTCTTACCCAGCTTGACCCAATTCACGTATTTGGACCGTATCTCACAAAATACGTACTCAATTGGTATAATTCTTGAAGCTGTGAATTGCTGACTTTACTATCAACAACTTGTATGTTTATGGTAAAGTCCAAATCAGCCGTTATCATGGACCAAATTGCATTGCAAGTGGGTAAAATGGTTGTTGGCCGAATTCTGATGTATCTTTGGAATTTTGCTCATATCTCATTGGATACTCATCCAATTTGCATGAAATTAGTGCCTATGGAAAGAAGAGTCAAAATTCTACAACTTTCATGTCGGCTGCAGAAGCTGAATTGATCATTTACATTATCAAAAATGTGCTGCAAGTGGATACATGAGTTATTGGCTTGAAATTATTGAAGATTGATGTCATCCATGACATATGTCCATTCATTGCCTATATAAGGAGACCCTTAGGACGTTTTTAATAGATAATTCTCTCTTCTTTTATTCTCATTAACATGTATTGTAATTTAGGCTAGAGTTCCTAGCAAGGCTAAGAGATGAACTTTTATGTGTAGTAAATCTACTTCCATGCTTTGATTCGGTGTCAAGAGCTATAAATGTTGTAAGTTTGGTTTTGATTAAACTCTTATCTATTTTATTTTCTATAATCCAGAGGTTATAATTCTCATATCTCATATATGTTCAGTCATGCTTTTCTTATGTGATTTATGTTGATTTATAATTGTTACTGGTTATATTGTTTTATATGTTAATCTTTTACTGCAGTATTGTCAATTTGATATATTGTCGATCTTGGATAACATGTAAGGGCAATAAATGTTTGATATTCAAGTTAATCTTTTACTGCAATATTGTCAAAATGATATATTGTCAATCTTAGATAACTTGTATAAATAACATGATGTGTGTTAATGCTTGCAAAGAGTTTAACTAAATCAAATACATGTGTTATCAAATGTGCTATATATTACATACCTTCCGATTGATTGTTTGGGATGTGAAACTTTCAGTTGAGTTATAAATATTGAATCAAAGTATAGAGTAGATTTATAAAGCATAATTGTGATTCTCAAAGCCTTGTTTAAATCATCATAAGACATTTTCCTCAATTCATAGACAATTCTATCTCATCCGTTTAAATCAATTAACCATTTGCTACTGTTTAATATTTTACTTCACTAACCTATTTTGCCAAGAGCTTCCTCGTGGGATCGACACCTCAATCTATACTGCGATAGCCGCGTTATATTTTGAGCGTAAACAGCCCCCAAACCCTTAATTAAACCCTTCTTCATCAAGTTTCAATGATCAATTTTAAGTTATAATGTGTTATTCAAGGTAAGTTGATGCTAAATTTTTTATTGAATATGAATTTGGGGTTTTAAGGGTTAATAGATGAAATAGCCATGTAGAATTAGGGATTTGTGCTTTTAATTTGGTAAATTAGAATTTTATTCATTATTTGTGTATTTTGGCCAATATTAAGGTGAAAGCTTGGCCAATGATAGCCATGGGAAGAAGAAGGAGAAGAAGTGAGTCACAAGTGGAGGAATTAAACATATAAGGTTGGTGTACACTTTAAATTGAAACTTTCACTACTGTTTGATAGATCGGCTGTTGATCTATCGAACGGTGGGGGCGTACATATCACTGCCGCACCGTTTGACTGTGAATGGTAGTGGCTGCCACCCTCCACCATGTGACGTGTTTGCAGTCAAATGGGGCAACGGTGATATGGACTGTCGTTGCTGTTCGATAGATTAACGGCCAAACTATTGAACAGCGTAACAGTGCACATCACTACCCTCGTTTTACCGTGAACAACAGTAGCCTCCGCCCTCCCACCATATTTGGCCACCTTCTGATATTTTGTTTTTGGGTAAAAAATGACCTCTTCTATTATATCGATCACAAAAAAGCAATCCAATAATATAAATTTTGATAATTTTTGTTATCGGAGTTCGGTGACTGACATTGGCCCGCCATCACTAGATTTCTGCTGCTAATGGAGGGTTTTTTTTTTAAATAATTTATTTCTAAAAATAAAATTTAAAAATAAATATCAAAATTAATCCTAGCCAAATATGCCTCGTGTCCTTTTTTCAATGGCCAATTATTTATTGACATGTAAAAATAGTAATTAACACTTGAATTTTAGCATGGAAAAAAGTGTCATTATACTAAAAAATAAACTTTTTCATTAAATTTAATGATTATTGAGTAACGAAGAAGGATAAAATTGGGTAATTTGAAACTTTAAGGACAAAATTAGATATTGGACATATTCTAAGAATAAAAATGTCCTTTTCCCATTTTTAAATACTCATCATATGCCTCATCTCTTATTTGACAGTTAAAATAAAAAGTGAATGTAATTTAGTATAACTAATTTATCCTCTAAAGTAAGTCGATGGTCGTGTATTTATTTATTGTATTATTCTATTTTCATGTAAAAATGTTGAGTAATATTTCAGAATTTGGTGTCAAGCGATGTGTGAAAATGGATGAAAGGAAAAGAATGGAAAAAGAATTATTTTAATAATTATTTTGTACAAAGTTTTTGTGTATATATACAACGCAAAGAGAGAGAGAGAGAGAAAAAAAGAAAGAATTAAACTAATTACATACTAATTGACCCAAATAAATAACTGTCAAATAAGAAAAGTGTGAAATCATGGTCCCCAAAGCAAATACACTTATAGTTTTATAGGCATTTTGGTCATTTAGAAAAGAGAGGCCATTTAAGTCTTTATACGTATAATGCGAAGCCCTAAGGCTTATATAGTACCATTTTAAAGATAGTATATATTTGTGTTTTTTTCAGTGTTATGCATTAGTTTTCATTTTGTAGCCTTTCGTTTGTAAAAGGGTTTTTGGATTGTTCTCGTTCTCTCAGGTTCAGTCTAGGATTTTCTATTCATCTTGGTTAAATGTCCATGTATTGGTGAAATCGAGTTCTTGTAAGTAAATTTGAGAGTTTATAATCTCTCTAGGGCTATAATCTTTGAAGTAATAGTGCATAAAGAGCTTCGTTGTTGAGCTTAAATGGATGTAGGTCACCAATAATAACTAAACTACTATAAATCTAGTTTCTTATGTGATTGTTATTTGTTTCTTGTGATTATCTATGATTCTTGAACTAGGCTTAAGTCTTGTGTTGTATTTCAATAGTGGTATTAAAGCCCTTAGTTAGGGTTTGTTAATGACTTGTTTTTTTTTATTTTTTTAGGGTTAAAGAGTTAATTTATGAGTCATGATTTCAACTAGGTTTGAAGTTGAACAATTTAATGGTCATGGTGACTTTGCTTTATGGCAAAAGAAAATGATGACATTATGGAAAAAGAAAATGATGACCTTCTGGTTCAACAAAAAGTAGCAAACGCGTTGACAGATCAAAAGATTTTATAATAAACAATGAAACTAGACCAAATCGTTGAAATGGATAAGACAACTTACAGCACCATTGTGTTACAACTTGCTGACAACATTTTAAGGCAAGTGAATGAAGAGACCACAACAACTGGTCTCCAGGTAAGCTCGAAACCCTATATATCTCTAAATCACTATCTAGTAAAATCTTGATTAGAGAATGTTTATTTGGGTACAAAATGAATTTTAGTAAATGACTTGAAGAGAACCTAGATGACTTTAAGAAAATCTATTTGGACTTTGCTAATATTAGAGAAACCATAAGTGATGAAAATTAGGCAATAATTTTGTTAAATTCACTGCCACCATCTTTTAGGGATGTCAAGAATTCTATTAAATATGGCCATGAATTATTGTCTCTAAAAGAATGTCTTATTGCCTTGAGAACCAAAGAATAGGAATTAAAACAATAAAGAAGGGATAATAATAATGAAGAGAATCTCTTTATGAGGGGAAAAACTTATAAGAAAAACTTTAAGGGTAAATTTAAAGGTAAGTCTAGGTTTAAGTCTAAGCCTGGACCCATAAAGTGTTACTTCTGTGGAAAAGAAGGATAACTAAGAATGAACTATTATAAATGGCTAACGAAACAAAAAGATGAAAAACCTAATGAAAACGTTGATGCAGCAGTTGCTACTGATGGGTATAATAATGCAGAATCATTTACAGTTTCTATACAAGATAATACAATTGAGTGGGTTCTAGATTTAGGTTGTTTCTATCATATGTACCCTATAAGAAACTAGTTTAAGAATTATTAGACTATAATGGTGGGAAAGTTCTAATGGGAAATAATCAACCTTGTAGAAATGAAGGAATAGGAATAATTGCTATTGAAATGTTTAATGGTGATATCATAACATTTGATAATGTAAGATATATTTCAAATTTGAAAAGAAACTTAATTTCCTTAGGGGTATTAGATGAATGTGGATATACATACAAATTTAAAAATGGCCAATTAAAAATTGCACATAGTGCACTATTTGTTATAAAAGGTCACAAACAAAATAGTTTGTATATACTTTAGGGTAAGACAGTAATTGATTTAGATGTTGTTGCCATAAGTCAAGACTTAGATAGAACTGAAATTTGGCATAAAAGGCTTAGTCTCATAAGTGATCAAGCTTTACTTGAACTCAATAAACATGGTTTGCTTGGTAATGATAAGATTAGTAAAATCAAATTTTGTGAACAGTGTATTTTAGGCAAATAATCTAGACTAAGTTTCAAAGTCAGTTCCTATAAGTCTAAAGCCATTTTAAAATATGATTATACTGATTTATGGGGTCCAGCACACAAAATGTTACATGGGGAAATGGATATTTCTTGTCCATAATTAATGTCCATTTAAGAAAATTGTGGGTCTATCTGCTTAAGAATAAAAGTGATACCTTTATAAAGTTCAAACATTGGAAACAGTAATTGAAAACAAACTGAAAAATGTCTAAAAACACTTAAACAGATAATGGATTCGAAATTTGTAATGAAGTGATTGATAATTTTTGTAAACAAAATGGTATCCTTAGACATAGAACAATAAGATGCATACCTCAACAAAATGGCATTACTGAGAGAATGAATAGAACATTGTTGAATAAAGTTAGAAGCATGCTAATTAGCTTTGGATTAGCTAAAAAAAATTTGGGCGAAGCTTTGAATACATCATGTTATCTTATAATTAGAACACCTTCAAGTTTAATTTATTTTAAAACCTCTGAGAAAATATGGTTAGGAAGATCACCAATTTATTTCCATTTAAGAATATTTAGATGTGCTACCTATGCTTATAAATCAGAAGATAAACTTGATTCTAAGGCTAGTAAATGTGTGTTTTTAGGATATTCTGAAGAGGTAAAAGGTATAGGCTCTAGTTAAGAGATAGTTCAGGTGTAAAAATAATGACTAGCAGAAATGGTGTCTTTAATGAAGCCAATATGTCTTGTTTGAAATTTGTAAATAAAAATTCAGGGGGAAATAGTATTGTTCAACAAACTTTTATGCCCCTTAAAAAAGATACCACTCATCTTGAAGTGGAAACTTTAACTACTCAGTTGACTGACACTGGAAAAAAAATCATTGGTAGTGATTCAAATAATCCACTCAATTTAGGTGAATAGAGTCAATTAGCTTGGCCAGTTGAAACTACTCTAGATACATATCAACTTGCTAGAGATAGACAAAGAAGACAGATTAAACTCCTTTCTAAATTTGATTCCTATGATTTGATTGCTTTTGATTTTACTTCTGCTCAAAATCTGCAAGAAATTGAACATGTTTCTTATGATGATACAATGAATAATAAACACTCAAGTCAATGGTATGCTGCTATGTGTGATGAATGAAGTGTCGAAAACAAAATAAAACCTGGATTTTAGTTCCAAAGCCCTTAAATTAGAAACCTGTAGATTGTAAATGGGTGTATAAAATAAAAGAAGAAAATACACTAATTGAACCTGTTAGATTTAAAGTTAGATTAGTAGCTAAAGAGCTTTCTTAAAATGAGGGAGTAGATTATAATGAAATCTTTTCACCCGTGGTAAAATATACTACTATAATACTAGTTTTGTCTGTAGTATCAAAATTAAATTAGAAATTAGAACAATTGGATGTTAAAACTGCTTTCTTGTATGGTGAATTGGATGAAATAATCTATATGAAACAACCTCCTGATTTTGAAGAAAAAGATAAAAGAGATTCAATATGTTTGCTTAAAAAGTCCTTATATGGATTAAAATAGTTACTTAGACAATGATATAAAAGGTTTAATGTATTTATAGTTAAAATTTGTTTTAAAAGAAATACTTTTGGTAGTTGTTTCTATTTTAAAGGTTTGGGGAATAAAGATCCGATTTAGCTATTGCTATATGTTGATGACATGTTATTAACCAGTAATAATAAGTAGGAAATAATAAATCTAAAAAAGGTTCTGAAATCAGAATTTGATATGAAAGATCTAGGTCAAGCTAAGGGAATCCTAGGTATTGAAATAATTAGAAACAGACCTGATAATAAATTATTTTTGTCTCAAAAGGACTATCTTGAAAAAGTTTTGAATAGATTTGGAATGCTATATTATAAGCCAGTGAATGTACCTCAAACTGTATATTTTTAGTTTTCTTCAAAACAGTGCCCCTCTACTGATAATAAGAAATAAGAAATGAATGTTATACCCTATGGTAGTGCAGTAGAATCCATTATGTATTCTATGATTTGTACTAAACTAAATTTAACCCACTCCATTAGTGTTTTAAGTAGATTTACGTCAAACCTTGGAAAAAAAACACTGGTCAAGTATAAAGTGGTTGTTAAGAGACATAAAAGGATCATTGGACTTTGACTTATTGTTTAGAGGTACTAACAGTGATATTGAATAGGTTGGATATGTAGATTCAAATTTTGCAAGGGACCGAGATAAAATAAGGCCAACAACATCTTCTTTCTTTACTTTATGTAGAAACTGTATAAGTTGGAAATCTCAACTTTAACCAATTATAGCACTATTCAGCACTGAAGCTGAATACATTACATTGACATAACCAGTAAATGAAGGAATATGGTTGCAAGGGTTACTTCGTGAGTTAGGTATTTTTAATAATATTGCAACTATATATACTGACAGTCAAAGTGCTTTGCATTTGTGCAGAAATCCTGTTTATCACAAAAGAACTAAGCATGTTGATGTGAAATTTTATTTTATTAGAGGTGTTATCTCTAAAGGTTAGGTAATTGTCAAAAAGATCCCTACAAAAGAAAATTCACCTAATATGGGTACAAAGGTGCTGCCATAAAGCAAGTTTAAGCTATGTTTAAGCTTATTAAATATAGACAAAGGATGAAGGAAGCACGGAGCTGGAGAGATGAAGCATGAAGTGAAGTCTGCACTAAAGTCATGGTATTCACTTTGGGAACCAAGGTGAAATTTGTGAAATACTATTGGTGACCTACATTCACTTAAGCTCAACAACGAAGCTTAAACTGCACTATTACTTCAAAGATTACAACCCTAGAGAGATTATAGACTTTTAAATCTAGTTACAAGGACTCGATCTCAACAATACATAGATATTCAACCAAGATGAACAGGAAAACCTAGACTAAACTAGAGAGAACGAGGAGAATCCAAAAACCCTTTTACAAACAAAAGACAACAAAATGAAAACTAATGCATAACACTAAGAAAAGTACAAATATATACTATCTCTAAAATGGCACCATATAAGTCTTAGGACTTCTCATTAAATGTACAAAGACTTAAATGCCCATAAAATTGTAAGTGTATTAACTTTGGGTAAATCACTATAAATCTGGATTCTTATTTGATTGTAATTTATTTCTTGTGATTATCTATGATTCTTGAACTAGACTTGAGTCTTGTGTTGTATTTCAACAAAAAGAATCAAGCTCATTATGCTAATTGACCTAAATGCATAACTAACAAAAATGGAAAAAAAAAATTAATCAGTGACATGCATTCTAAAATTTTTCCAAATTTAGATATATTAGCTTTCAACACTCCTCTTTAAGATAGCGCATGTATATTAAGGATGTCAACTTGCCTAAATGAAAATGAAAGATAGTGGCTTAATGAGAATATGAGTAATTAATAGAAAAATCAATGATATTAAGCACTATAATATTTTTTAGATTCTTTTTTTCTATTTTATTTGTTATTTATTTTAAAATTTATTTACTAATTAGTACTCACATTATTCAAAGATATTGTTATATTATTCTAATATGTTAGTTTGATATTGTTTTAATCAAAATGTAGTTTAAAATTTTATATTGTTAAAATTAAGGTAATTACATACTAATTGACTTAAATAAATAATTGTCCAAATGAGAAAAAATCAAGTTCATTATGCTAATTGACCTAAATACATAACTAACAAAAATGGGAAAAAAAGTTGACCAGTGAATGCCACTAAGAATTTTTCAAAATCAGATATGCTAGTTTTCAACACTCCCCGTTAAGTTAGAGCATGTATATTTAGGATGCCAACTTGCCTAAATAAAAATGAAAGATTGTCCAAGTAGCTTAGTAAAAATATCCATAATTTCAATGTTGGAAGGAGTGAAGGCAGTAGCAATTTGACCTGATTGAATATTTCTTTAACCATATGAAAATCCATCTCAATATTCTTTGTACATTTATGAAAGATGAAGTTCGCTGCAATATGCAATGCTACTTGATTATCACAATGTAACTTAGTGATATCCAAAATATTAACTCCTAAATTTTGTAAAAGATATCTTAGCTATATAAATTCATAGGTGATTATTGTCCTAGCTTTATATTATGCTTTTGCTTAAGATCGAGAGATGATTGTTTATTTCTTCATTTTTAAGAGATAAGAGAATTCCCAAGAAAATCACAATACCCAAAAACTGATCTTCTTTTATTAAAGTAACCCCCTTAATCAGCATCATAATATCTAGTTAATTTCAAATTATTTTCAATTAAAACAAATAGACCATTGTTTTGGTGCTCATTTTAAATATCGTAAGACTTGCAATATTGCATCAAAATATGGTTTCTGAGGCGCATGTATGAACTTGACTAAGATGATATTGTAAGGTAGATAAGTCACCCAAAAAGTCTTTTATACTACGATGGATTTTTTATGAATTCATCATCTAATGAGTTAAACTTCAGATTTTGTTCCATGGAAAAAGTGACGGAGTGGCTCTAAGAAGACCCATATAATCAAGAACATCTAAAGTATACTTATGTTATGAGATAGAAATGTCATTATTGGAAAGTGCCACTTCTATTACCAAGAACATCTAAAGTATACTTATGTTATGAGATAGAAGTGGAGTCGAGAATATCTGAAGTATACTTATGTTATGAAATAGAAATGTCATTATTAGAAAGTGCCACTTCTATTACCCAAAAGTACTTTAATTTTCCAAGATCCTTGTTTGAAATGATAGTAAGATCATTGCTTGTAATAGTCATATCATCTACATAAATCAACATAGTTATAAAAGAGTCACCATATGCCTATATGAAAATTCAATAATCTACCATGGATTGTTTGAAACCAGCTTTGTAAATTGCCATAGAAAACTTTGAATAGAAATTGCAAAAAGCTTTTTTTAATTCTTAAAGAGATTTATTCAAGTGACACACTAAATTCTCCTTTCTGTCGACTATACATGGGCAATGGTAACATGTAAACTTCCTTATTAAGTTCACTATAAAGAAAATCATTTTGAATGTCAAGTTAATGAAAAGACTAGTTTCTTGTTTTAGATATCTCAAGCAAATATCGAATGGTAACTAGTTTGGTAACCGATGCAAAGCTTTCAATGTAATATAACCTTTCAATATACGTCCAGACTTTCGTGACTATTCTAGCCTTTTATTGTTATATAGAACCATCGAAGCTATACTTGATCTTATAGACTATTTGCAACTAATAGGTTTCTTTTCTTTAGGTAAAGCAATATGTATCCATGTACTATTTTCTTCTAATGCTCAAATTCAAAATTATACCTCTTGTAACTTAATATCTTTTTTTAGTTTTAGAGATACTAGTGAGAAAGGCATGATGAAATGGTGATAAATTTGCATAAGAAATAAAATTACTTAAAAGGATAATATATAGCCTTACTAGATTTTAGCATTGAATAGGGTGGTAAGTTTAAGCGAGCATAATGGTCTGAGAATAATGAAAATCATATAGCCAAATGGATGGTTAAAGAGAGGATCTCAGGTGTTGAGCTTTCAAGGTTTAAGACTAGGCTAATGCCATAAGGCTTCACTTAGCAAAGAGACTGATTTTCATAAGATTATCTCTCCTGTAGTCAATTACTCATTAATAAGGATTTTATTAACCATGTGTGTAAATTTAAATTTGTATTTAAAGCAAATGGATGTTAAAAATTTATGGAGAGCTTGAAGAAAGAAAAGATATATATTATAACCACAAAGTTTTGAAGAACCTAAAAAAGAAGATCATGCTTACTTGTTAAGGAAGTCTTTATATGGGCTTAAATAGTCTCCAAGGCAATAGTAAATGAGATTTGATGCTTCATTATGGCTTTACTAGAAGTAAGTATGATAGATGTGTGTACTTTAGGGCATTGAAAAATAATTAGTAAATGTATCTACTTCTTATGTTTATAATATATTGATAGCATGTTAAGATATAAGAAAGATAGAAAAATTGCAAAAGCAGTTGAATTATGAGTTTAAAATGAAAAACTTGGGGTCAACCAAAAAGATTTTAGGTATGAATATCATAAGGGATAGATTTGATGTTATTTTCTTATCTCGGCATAGGTATATAATCAAGATTCTTGAAAGATTCAGAATATCTGATGCAAAGGTTGTTTTGATTCTGTTAGCTATACATTTTAGGTTATCAGCATCACAATCACCAACAATTGAAGATAAGAAACTACAAATGCTTAAAGTACATTACTAGCATTGTAGGGTGTATCATGTATGCAATTGTATATACAAGACCTGATATAACTCAAGTTATGAGTGTGGTGAATAGATATATGATTAATCTTGAAAATAAGTATTGGCTTACTGTTAAATGGATATTGAAGTACTTGAAAGAAACGTTAGAGCATGGTTTGTTATATAAAAGGACATGCATAAATAATAAAATGATTAGGGATATATGGACTTAAATTATACAGGTAACCTTGATAGAAAGAGCTCTTTAACTAGGTATGTATATTTATAGTTTCTGGACGTTGTGTATGTTAAAAATTAGTTTTACAGCTTGTAGCAATACTATCAACTACTGAGGTAGAGTATATAGCTATTGGAGAAACTCTTAAATAAGCCATATATTTGAAAAGGATATGTACAGAGCTATTGGCAATAAAGGAAATTAAAACTTATGTGCATTATGATACCTAAAGTATTATACATCTAAGCAAATATTAAGTGTTTTATGAGAGATCTAAACACATTAATGTTAGGTTACATTTTATAAGAGATTGTGTAGAGTGGCGAGATAAGTCTGATCAAGATTTTGACATCTAAAAGTCCTGCAGATATGTTGACTAAGCTACTACCATCAATTAAGTTGTGTCTATTTGGAATCACTACTGTGTAATAAAACAAGTGATGTGGAGATGATGGATTCAAGAAAAACTTCTGAGTGATTTTGAATTAAGAAGGGAATTTACGAGATTGATGATTAAAAATTATAATTTAATATAATTTTAAGTTAAAATCAATAAAGAAAAGACACGTAGTAGAGGTACAAGTTACACAGAGCGCCAGAATCAAGTTAGGGTAGAACCTAAGCCTTGTAATTAAGGGTGGACAAAATTAATCGAAAATTGAAAAATCAAATCAAATTGGCCGGTTTAGTTCAATTTTTTAATATTAAAAAATCGACCGATTCAATTCGATTTCGATTCAATTTTATTTTAATAAAACCGAACCGGATCAAAAAATCAGATATTTTTATAATTTTTCATTTTATCTACACGTGGCATTATATAACCAGAGGATGGAGTATAAAATAAATAAATTTGACCACATATAATCACTATGCAGAAAAATTAAAACTTTAAAATAAAAAAAATAAAAAACTAAATGAAATCGTGTTCAACATTGCTGCCTTTCTTGGTTCTTACTTCTTACTGCTGTGTTCAACAAAAATCTAACCTACTCTAAATGAAATCGTCTTCAATTTCAAAATCACAAAATTAGAAAAAACAAATTCACATACAACACAAATTAGAAACTGTTGTTGTCTCATTTTTTGCTGTCGTCTGCTCTTTTTGCCGCCGTCCACCGCTTCATGTCGGAGTTTATCTCTTCCTGCCGCCGTCCATCTCTTCTTACCGCGCATCTGTCTGTTCCCGTCGTGCCGTCTGCCTTTGCACATACGTAAAATGTTCTGATTCTTTTTACATTTTATATACTTGAATATAACTTTGCACAAAGCCACAAACATCGGCCTCTGATTTCTCTGATCTATTTTCTGTTCAATGTCCATCTTTGATTTGTAACTCTAGCAGTGATAGACAAGCATCAAAACTCAAAATGCAAAGTGAGTTGGGCGGTGCATTTTGAGCTTCAGGGAAAAAAAGAACAATATACAAAGTGGGCACTTTTGTGTTTCAACTTTCAAAGCCATCATTTCATCGTCGATTCATCGTAAAAATACAAATTTCATTCATAAAAATATTTTCATACACAAAAATACAAAATACTCATCTAAGTTACAAGCTGCCACGGTACATTTTTTTCTCCATGTTACATTATAATATATATATATATATATGAACATTTATTAACTTTAGTTTGTTTTCTCTCTAATCCTTTGATTATATTATTTTGCCTATATTACAAGCTGCCATGCACTATTGGAATTGATTTAAAATGAAGCTAAGAAATTTTTTCCCCCATATTTAGGAGTAAGCAAAGAAAATTTTAAAAAAAGGCCAAAATCAAAAAAATAAAAAAATAAGCTTAAAATAAGTCTAGAACTAAAAAAATTGAACCGAACCGAACAAAAAAAAATTAATTCAATTTTTTTATCTAGAATTGATTTTTTCAATTTTATTTTTTAAAAAAAACGAATCGAACTGTACTCGGTCTTACCCACAACCCAACTGAACTAGACTGTTATGTCATGAAGTCAAAAGTTGGCTGGGTGCCGCTGCACAAGTTAATCATGCAAATGCCATGATGTAAAAAAGGTGACACTGTGGCACCAGCACCTGGGCACGCTAACGATGCAGCACTGCATGCAATAACAATATATATAACCCTATTATTTTAGGGTGTCGTATGTGTTTTGTAATCAACTCTTTAGTTTGCACTTATGGTGGCGTTTTTTTTTTTTGTAATTTTTAAAGTAATTCATTTGTAATCATTAATAAATAAAAGAAGTTCAAATTTTGAGTTGTTGTAAAAGTAAACAATTATCAAACTAAGTAAAATTCTTATGTTATGTGATTATTTTTATTTTTTATTTTTCTCCTGATCTTTCAATTCTACCATTCAACTTTTTGTGAGTGAATTCTTTAATAATTTTGATATCACTTATCATTAATTGGATGTTTTTATTGATTCAAAAATTAGTTTATTAAAATTAAACAATATTGCGTATCTACTTATATATTTAAAATTTATTTAATTTTTATTCGAATGAAAAGTGACAAAAAGCCTTATAAGAAGGCAATACCCGCTCCCTATGTTAAATAAAATAACGTTAGAAAGTATGGTAGATATTTCATTTTCTGCAAATATAAGAAGAAAAACATTTATGAAAAATTTGTATAACATGGAGCATGAACAGAAACCAAGTTGGTGTCCAGCTAAAATAGCTCTACAGATGCTGCCAAATGGCAGCAGAAGAATCACGCGGGGGAGCAAAGTAATGTTTCACTAGCCAGAAACAAAGTGCTTTAAGCAAAACCAGAACAGATCCTTAGTTGTAAGTTGAAGTGCAGGGGGTCATAAATTCTGGAAGACAAAAAAAAAAAGATCAAGAGAAGTAAAGATGTCAGATTACATACCTGATGAAGTTCTGGTTGAAATCTTCTTAAGACTGCCGGCAAAATAGCTTTAAGAGTTCAGGAGCGTCTGCAAATCATGGTACTCTCTTATCAACAACCCGAATCTCATTTCTAGATACACCCAGCATAGCATCAGTAATGCAAACACTGCTCGTTTAATTTTAAGGCACTATGATACGCTTAACCATCTGGAAAGATTCACATTACACTATGATGGTCATTAACTCGTTTAATCAGTTTAAAGAATTGGATTTACCATGTATTGATAAACGTGGCCCTTATTTGATAATTGGTACATGTTGTGGTTTAGTTTGTCTGTGTGGGACTCCCATGACTGGTTTGCGCAAATCTATTATTATATGGCACCCTTCTCTAGAATCTATTGTTAGACTTCCGGCTAAACCGCCTGTGACTCTTTATCAAGAACCGGTTTACGGATTTGGGTTTGATCCTAAGAGTCTTGACTACAAGGTTGTGAGAATTGTATATCGTGAGCAGCATATAACTGCTAGAATCTCTCCTCCCCCAAGACAAATCGTTCATGTTTTTGCTCTAAAGGTGGGAAATTGGGAGAACATTACAGACAAGGCTGTACCTCCTTGTGTTATCACTGATAAATCGCTTAAAGCTTTTCTGAATGGGGCAATTCATTGGATTGGATACAATGAAGACCCTCCTCATGTGACACCTCGTGGTGTGCGCAGGTTGAGTTTTCTTGTGTTTGACATGAATCAAGAGGTGTTTAAGGAATTGAATATCCCATATGAACTAAAGACAGAAAAAATAACATATGAGAGAAAGGAGAAATTGTTTGTTGGGGTGCTTGATCAAACACTTGCTTTAATGCATTATTATACAAAGTGGTCCAAAAGCCCGTTCTTTGACGGCTGTTGCATTTGGATGATGAACGAGTACGGTGTAGCGGAGTCGTGGACGAAGCAGTTCAAAATTGATCTAAGATTAGGATAAGAGAAGATGTTGGGGCTTAGGAAAAATGGACAAATTCTACTGGTGACAAGATATAACGGGGAGTTGGTTTCATATGATACTGTCAATCGAAAAATCGATAAACTTGGTATTTACAGTGATACATGGTCTTTTTACTTGGATACTTACATTGAGAGTCTAGTTTTTATGAATAGAGTAAATGGAGTTTTCGGGACGTCTACGCCTTCAACTGCAACTTCTTCCGAAATGGAAAATGGCGGGACAAGTGGAGTTGAGAAAACTGATAAGGGTAAAGGAAGCGGAGAAAAGTATGAACAA
Source organism: Ailanthus altissimus (assembly GCA_946807835.1). Taxonomy (NCBI): domain Eukaryota; kingdom Viridiplantae; phylum Streptophyta; class Magnoliopsida; order Sapindales; family Simaroubaceae; genus Ailanthus; species Ailanthus altissimus. Next base: position 23,928,609 of record OX327698.1, on the reverse strand, counting down.
CAGGCAAGAATTTATGATCTCGCTTAACCGTTTTATTCCCATTTTATCGTTGTTTTTCTTAAATCCTGTGTTTTGAGACAGCATTGGGTCTCCAGTGCAAAACGTCCTTGTATTTAAAATACCAATTTGAATTATGCAGTGTTGTATAGATTTAATATGCATTTTAAAATGTACAAACATTTGCATCAAAGAATTTTCACAACATTGAATATCTATATTGAAACCTTTGGCTTTGCCATTTTGCTTGCTGTGTAGGATAGATTTATCATTATGGATGGGTCATTTATAAATTGTTTCTCTTTTTATGTACTAATTGCTTGAATGTATATGTTGATATGTCTCGGGTTAAACGCTTTACCAAGGCTTTTGGCATCAAGCGAGAGCAAAGAGCAAGCACAAGAATCATTGAGATGTATGGAACATTAAACATATTTATTTTATTTGTTATTACAAATGCATTTTAGCATAGTAAAACTCAAGAACGATCATAGGTTATGTTGAACTTTTTTAGTTGTTACGCATGTTAGCAAAATCAAACTTTAGAACTATCACAAGTTGTGCTAAACTTTCTTCTTCTTGTTGTTGTTATTGTAGATGTATTCAGCTTATATTTCTTTCTAATAGCCATAGGCAGTATTTATCTTAAGTTTGTACATTTGAGCTTAACCTTTTTTCTTGCTCTTTGTTTTGTTTTCTTTAGATGTTTCACTAAAAATATCAATTATGTCATCTATATGAACGAAATATGCTATTGTATGCCTTTAGTGAAATTTGAATGAACTTTGTTTTTTCTTTAAAAAAAAATAAAGGAAAGAAAAGAGCTTAGCCTCCAAAGATGTACAAGGTCATTTTTATCTAGGTTAATAAGAAAAGTAATGCTATGAATTATATAGTTAAGATACAAAGTTTGTATTTTAATTGATGCAGTATTTGGTGTGTCCATTAATGATTAGTATTAGTATTATATAACTATCTATTAGAATTTAGTGATTCAAAATTATAGATAAATTTGATTTTGTATTAGAAATTAAGGAAGAGTCAACATATGATCAAAAATACAATAATCGGACAAAAGAGGTGTGAAATAAGAAACTAGATGCGAGGAGAGGCGTGGAAGCACAAGTGAAGACATTCTCAGATATAAACATCTCAACACTGAGCAATTCCAAGAAGCCTAATGCTACAGCGATGGATTTAAAACGTTGCAGCATTAGTTCAAAGTTGCATTACTGCCTTAACCATAGACCTTGGCGCTACAGCGTTACCTATTAATAAAAAATCTTATTTTGGTTCAAATTACGTGTTTAAGTCATTTTTAGACTTTTTAAGTATGTGAACTCTTATTTCAACTAGGTTTATGGTTTATAGGGTTAGTATCACTATATAAACCCTTATAACCTCTTGTAATATATTAAACATCAAATCATCAATAAGAGAGATAATAGAGAGTTTAAGCTATAGTTAAGTGCACAAAATAGTGTGATGTAGCTCCTTAAGAACTTTTGGGTATTTAGGTATTTCTTGCATCTCTTGTGAGATTTTTTTAATACAAAAGAATGAAATAAAAGAATCTAGGATCCTGAGATCTGCCATGGACATAAGTAGTTATTATCGAACCACGTATATTGTTTGTGTTCTTTCTTTGGTGTATGATTGTTTGTCTCATTGATTATGTTGTCTTTTGTTATTCTTGGTTACGTGTGAGTGAAAGACTTTCACAAGATGTTAAGAGATTCTTAAAGTGCACGCTAAAAATCTCATCAAAACGATATTAGAGAAAAGATTAATTTCTACGTAAAATTAGTGCTAAGGCTGATACCCCAACAAACTACTATCAGAGCATAAGTTGGATAACCAAAACATCTCACAAATATGAGATAAAGAAGTTTAATTAATATAATGATTTCAATCTATGAAAAGTGAAGGTTATGACTCTACTAGTGAATCAATGGTTAAATTTAGCCATTGAGAAAACTCAAACAACAAAGCAATAAAGAAAAGAGACTGGTTAAACCTAAATCTGAGGCAGATAGGAAAACCATTTTAAAAAAATCTCATTATACCATCTATCATTGAGTGATGAAGTTCTAGGGGAGGTGACTAAATAGAAAATGGCATTGGGTCTTTGGAAGCAACTTGATGCCTTCTACATGATGAAATTCCTAGCAAATCGTCTGTATGTCAAGAAAAAGTTATATCAGTTGTCTATGACTGAGGGAACTTCAATGAAATATCATATAAATACCTTCAACAAGATTATTATTGATCTTGAGTAGATATACATCAAGATCGATGACAAAGATAAGGCAATAATTTTATTGTATTTTTTACCTCTAAGCTCTAAGCACTTCGTGGATATTTATATATTTTTATTTTACCAAAACAAAGATCAAACGATATTACTTTATTGTGGCCCTAAATAAAAAATTAGAAGAATAATTTTTATTTCTTTTTTAATCTATTAATTATTCTCAATCTCACTTGTCCTACAAAAATCATCACGCAACTTTGTCATTTCTAATTCTCTACTCTTACAAAAATATTGGCTTGTGCATATCAAATGTTTCTTCAATTCTTAAATAATATGTTTCAATCTCTCTTTAATTTTTATTTTATTAATATTACATTACTTATATAAATATTATGAATATTTTAATAGAGATGAGTTGATTTTTTTTGTTAAATTTTTTTTTTGTTTATTTTCCTCACATGATGAAGATTAATAATCATTTTGTTTAATTTTTTATTTATTTTCTTTACATGATAGAAATTGATAATTATATTATTTTACTTTTTACTCTTTTAATATGTTATTGACTTAACTAGTTGAAAAGTTGAATTATCTTAAAATTATAATAGATCAATATAAATCCATTTGTAAAATATGTTTATAAATCTTGAATCAAATTTAAAAAAATTGTTTTTTTAATTTTTATAATTGGATTGCTTTGTAATTATATTGTCTAGTGTTTGTGTTAATTATTTATGAGTTTATTTTATAAGTTTAAGCTTAAAAATGAGTTCAACTTTTATGGGAAAACTTTTATTAAATTTAAAATTTTGATATAATTTTTATTGTTATATATTATGAATTTTATTTTAAAATAATGTTATAATTTTATATTTTTCTATTATATTAATTTATAATTTGTTTAAAATTCACAAATAACTCGTTATGGATTTAGTATAAGATATACATCTACTAAAACAAGTTTAATAAATTCAAAAATAATTTATTATTTTATTTTTAAAACAAATATAAACTCAAATTTAAGATATCGTTTCAAACTTAATTTACTACCATCTTTATTATTGATGCAAAACCCGGTGTATCTAAAAATGAAATTTGAGTCGTTGATTAGAGTGTACCACGATTTGCAGATGCGCCTGATCTCTGAAAGCGATTTTGCCGGCCGTTTCAGGAAGATTTCGACCAGAACTTCATCAGGAATGTAATCTGACATTTTGGGTTCCTGATCTTCTTCTTTTTTTCTTCTTCTCCCTGGCTGCTTTGGTTTTGGTTTTGGTTTGTGACAGAAACTGTGCTTAAACTTAGTGCAGGGGTGATGAATCTTTTAAACTGTTGGTTTTTTAACTAGTGAGCTGACATTGCCCTAGCTAGAAAGATTGTAAATGCATGTAATGCTTGTTCATCTGAATTCAAAAAAATTAAATTAAATTAAAATTTGTTATCTCCATTTAAATCTTTAAAAAACAAATTACTAATGGGACGACGTTACCCAGCTCTCAAAAAGAGAGTCCATGCAATTAGTAGAATGCTTGTCAATATTTTAGCCAAACTCTATCCTGTTAGTGTTGTCTCATCATACTTCCATATTGTATGAATTCATCACTACAGTACAGCCGTACATCACCTACTTTTAGCCGTTGGATTGTTAAAATTGTTATCCAATGCCTGTAGTTTGAAATTCCCTTAAAACCGGCAACCTACTTGAGCAATAGAGTTGATGGTGGAGGCAAAACATCATAGGTCCCCTCTAATGTTTCCTAAATATCAAATATTTGTTATAATTAAAAACATTATCGAGATACCATATGAAATGCTCTAATTGGCATTTTAGTGAAAGAAACATGTAAAGAAACATGCACAACTAAATTATTATAGGCCTGCCAACATTAGATCAAATGAAAAGAAAATGTAATTTTTCTCAAATTTATTATTATATTTAAAGAAAATAATATTTTAATCCCTTATTTTAAGGGTATATATCAACATAATCTCTCATATTTCAATAATTACCACGTTAATTCATGCCGTCAGAAATTTACTGTTAAATAGATTTTCTTTAAGGATAAAATAGTACTTTTGTAATTTTTAAAATAAAATTGTCAAATGTCAATTTTAAAATGGCACGTGTCATTATGTGATTAGTTTATATGTTTAATAAATATATTTTTTTGAAAGAATAAATATTTTTAAAGTAAATTAATAAATATATATTTAATAAATAAAAAATGCATGTCATAATATGATTAGTTACAAATGACACGTGTCATTATGTGATTGGTTTATATGTTTAATAAATATATTTTTTTAAAGAATAAATATTTTTAAAAGTAAATTAATAAATATATAATTAATAAGTAAAGGACACATGTCATCATGTAATTGGTTTATATGTTTAACAAAAAAAATTTAAAGTAACTTAATAAATAAATAACATGTGTCATAATATGATTAATTATAAATAACACGTGTCATCATATAATTAGTTGATATTTTTAATAATATATTTTTGAATAAATAAATATTTTTAAAAGTAAATTAATAAATTTATTTTTAATAAAATAACACATGTCATAATATGATTAGTTACAAATGACACGTGTCATCGTGTAGTTGATTTATATTTTCAATAAATATTTTTTTTTAGAGAAAATAATTTTTAAAAGTAAATTAATATCAACCAATTACATGATAGGGGCAGTGCATATCACCGCCACCCCGTTTGACGGCTATCCCCTCTCCTACCATTTTGCCTTTTTCTGCATTTTGTTTTTATAAAAAATGACCTCACAATTATGTAAATCAGGAAAAGTAGAGTCTAATAATATAAAATTTAATAAATTTCATTGTCGAAATATTGACGAAAAATGACAACCGACGATTAGTTAGTCACCATTTTTCGGCGACGGTGGCAATTTTATTTTAATTTCTTTTTATTTTTTATTTAATTTTAAAAAATTTAATAAAAATTTAAATTAATTAAGTGATGATACGGTCATAACACGTGTCACATGATTTGTAGATATTTGACTATGGATGTTATGATAAAAGTAACAAAAAAATAAGCATAAAAGCAAGTATTTAACAGCAAAATTCTAATGGTAAATATTAACGTGGTAATTATTAGAATATAGGGGATTATGTTGGTATATACCTCTAAAATTAGAGAATACAATGTCAGTTTTCCTTATATTTATTATTTTTATATATTGTATGATTATAGATTTTTATTTTAAATTTTTTGCAACAAAAAATTTATTTATCAATACTAATATAAAAATTAATTTTATATGACAAATATAATTTGTCAGAAGAATATTTAGTGGTAATCATAAATATAATTTGTTTTCAACAATATTTATATTGTATTATAAATATAATATATATTTTTATTTTAAATATAATATATGTCTTATTTGTTAATAAAGATTATGTAAATAAATTAGAGTTTAATAAAAAAAATTAAACAAAGCAATAAGGTAGGAACTAATGTCTTGATCAAGTCGCCATCTCCTCTCTTTTATCTTTAACTATCTCACACACAATATATCAAACTGTTATCAACTACTAGCCAATTTGGACTCTTTCTCTAATCCATGAAGTTCGAGTATTCAATTTGAGCACTTCAAGATGACCAAGTTTGTCTTGTTTATTAACTCTTATATTTGCGTTGCAAATTTCTGCATGTTGAAAACCTATACTACTAATACAAGCAAAAACCCTCAAGACTAAGCTTGTAACATGTTATTAGAAGTTTCTCATCAATTTATTATATCATAAACTACCATGTTCATTCTCTATATATCACGCACAAACACTATAGCTTCGTTGGAAGCTAAAATATGGCCTGTTCTTCATCCAAGTACTAACTTTTTTTACCCCACATCTTTTTTTTTTTCGCATTTCCATTGAAACAGTGTTCGTATATTTAATTCTTAATCATCTGCAATGTAAGTATCAATGAATATTATTCACGCGTATCTACTAGCTAGTAATCATTTTTCTGCTATATTTCTAGGGTATTTCCATCTCTTGGGTGAATCCTCTTGACACGTGGATCAACTCATGAACCCTAGAGAATTTGTTGCTAAATCTGGTAAATAAATGTCATATAAAACGATTATCCCATATCATTACAGATCTAGATAATAAGCAGTTCGAGTATATATAACAATGCAAAAATGAGAATTATAATCAGTATCCTTTTCTTATGTAACATCATCCCAAATCTCATTCGACGAGTATATATATATATATATATATATATATATATCAAATGATTAAATTACTATTACCTTTTTCAAACTCCAATCGAGTTTTTCTTTTTTTCATTATTGTATACGTATATGTAAGGTCGTGTAATCTATGCACATGTATTCTCATATATGATATACTAATCATATTGATTCAAGAAGATATATCATTGGAGTTTGGAGTCTTCATGTTATAATACAAATGACAAGAGGAAATATTAGAAAAAAGAAAGAAAGCAAATGATAATCAACTTGATGATCCATTTGTTTCTTGTGTCCCTGCGTGTTTGAGAGAGAGATCAGGTCTAATTGAAATTGGAAATCGTTTACACTAGAAACTCCACTTTGTAATATTCCATAACTGCAAAATATAATCACCAAATTCATATATATATATCATAGAGATTACACGATCAAGTTGTAATGTTGCACAGCCTTCTTTTTCTCATTGGAAAACTAATTATATGCTAAAGTCTATCAAAAGGCAACACAAACCTTGTAAGCCATGTCGAAGTCTCTGATGATTGATCAAGGCTTGCATACTTGATAGCCGTAAGGCAAAATCTGTTTACATAGCGAGCAGATTCGTTTTGATGGCTGTACTCTTGGGGGGAGAACTTTGGATTCGTGACCTAAAGAAACCCTCTTCCACACGGACACGGTTCAAGTTTCTGCACAATAATCAAGAAGAGATCCACAACATAAGCTCACCTGCAGCTTGCTTATATATTTCTTCCACTGGCAGTGCTTCTGTGAACTGATCCGACGCTCCATTCACCTGCTCCCAATGATATATATACACCCAATATACATAATTAATTTAATATACAAGTTTGCATCAGAAAATCTGATATTTGTAGAGCAATAAGATTAGAAGAGAAATTTGAGTTGTGTTAATGTCTAACATGAAATAATTAACGGACTCGTTTCAGTTTGTCAACATATAGCATTTTCCTTTATATATATTTTCATTACAATTCATGCTTACCCTACCTTAGGAAAGGTAACTTAAGAGAGTAATTAAGTTGAAATCTTCTGAGTAACTTTCTCTAAAATACATGTTTCGGACGTCTTTACCAAATGCGAACTTGTAAATGTTTCAGTAACTATACAACTTTCTCTAAAATACATTTTTGGGTATAAAAAAATAAAAATACTGTATAGCTAATTTCATGTATGCAAACCTCTGCGCCGAAGACTTAATACTTCTATGATAAAAGCCCTAAAACTGTAAGACTTCATAACTGTCTTAAGCTATCAAGAACTTCCTTAATAATTTTTAAAAAAATCCTATTTCTACATTTTATGGTTTCATCTGTACATAAGTTTCCCATCTACATTTAGCAAATGAGTCATGTGATTGAACCCTAAATTGGTCGCCTGTTTTAAAGCATAGTAATGTCGAACCGGCCAGCTAGAAGCTAATAAGACAACGGAAATATCAATTATGATATGAACAAAAACTGATGTCTTGCAACATTTTTTCTAATACTATATGTTGTAACATGTATACTTACATGTGCATGAATCATGTACATTCTTCGAGTAAAATCCGAAGAAACTTGAGCAGATATCACCTCTATCTTATGGTTCTCCAACACATAGCAAATGGTACTAAACAGCCCGAGCTTCTTGGGGGAGCATATGCTTATATGTGCTTCATCTCCACAAATGTTCAAAACAACATTAGATGAAGTCCATGTTTGGAAGATTACAGGGGAAGGCGATACTGGTAGCAAATTTGAAGAGTTGGACGTTGCATGATCAATGGCCTCGACCAAGTTACAGCAAGATCCTTGATCAGCTACAAATGCCTCCCTCCAATTGAAGGCTGCTGGCTTTTGCGGGGTGATTGCAGATGGCTCGTAGCCTGAATTTGCAACAACTTGGAGCCTTTCTAGCTTTTGTTTCTGTAGCTTTTGGAGAGTATGCTGTAGTGTTTTGATGTAGCTTACTGCTTCATCAATAATGGTGGACTTGTCAGCCTGTAAAATTCAAATTCAATAAACAACTAAAGATAGAGATACTAAGTAGAGGTGAATGCCGTTTGTCACTCTATAGCTTTTGGAGAGTATGCTGTAGTGTTTTGATGTAGCTTACTGCTTCATCAATGATGGTGGACTTGTCCGCCTGTAAGATTCAAATTCAATAAACAACTTAAGATAAAGATACTAAGTAGAGGTGAATGCCTTTTGTAATAAGTTGAGCGTTTGTTATTAACTTAAAAGACTAATTTATTAGCTAATTTATATTCTATGTAGAGCGTGACACATTTCTTCTTTACTGTTTAGGCAAATTATTTGTTACCCACTTTACTTCTACTTTTTAAGTTAAAATTTTTAAATTTGACTATAATTTTTAATTATTAAATATTTTGACCAAAGTCAAAATTACATTTCTTTATTAACTAAAGTGGCAGCACTTTTTTCGTTTTATCCTTATTTATATAATTTTTAATTTAATTAAAATACTTTAATAATTAAAATTTTTCCTTTTTCTAATACTCAAACCCTCCTATCTTTCCTCTCTTATTTTAACTTCTTTTTAAACAAAATTTGAATGATTAGACTATTAAAAAATTAAAAAACTAAACCAACACAACTAACTCAAACATGTCCAACTATTCAAAAGTCTAATAAAAAAAGTAATAATAGAAGAGTTTAGAAGTATTAAAAAAATAGCAGAGTAGTGGGTAATTAGCTCAAACAGTATAGGGAAATGGTCATTAACCCTACTTAGAAGCTATATTCTTCAAATAGAATATCATCTTCTAGAATCTATACAACCAAGATTTTAAATATTTTGCTAGAATCTTAAAGTTAGGTTTTCAAGTTTTGTATTATATATTCATTGTAATGTTACATTAATGAAATATTGCCAAGTCTTTTGGAAAAATCGTAAATGCAAATTACCATAAATGAATTTTAATCTTAAACTTCAAACTAACAAATACAGTCACCAGCTGAAAAAGGTCACCACTTGCAATCTGAACTTACATTAGAGAGATTTTGACACAAATAGATAGGTTTAGCACCACAATCAGAAATATGGATAAAATGAAGAAAGGGAAAAGAAGAGATATCCTTTAGAGTGACTAATGGTTTATTGAAGTAACAATAAATTTGTGATGGTTAAATATATTATTGATTTTCATGCATATAATTTGATGAACTCTTATTTCAGCACCCTATTATAAATAGAAGCAATAAATAAATAATTGAGGTCGATCAATGTAATTAAGAAGTATATATTGCTTAAATATTAAAAAAAAAGTTAAATATATTCTTATTTTTGGCGAATCAACTAGATCAATGGGTTACACAATGATTAAATTTTATTACCTCTTTGTATCGTGCAGTACACAAAAGAAAAATGAAAAGGAAACAGATGAACAAAAAGATTGAAAGGAGAGGAGTTTCAAAATGGCAATCCATACGGCCATGCCTAGAACACACACATCTAACTGCCTGCACACCAAACAAAACGAAAAAGCTCAAAATTCTCACTAACTGCCTGTGAAGGAACTACAAGAAATAGCTTTTAAAAAATATTGATACATATTCATAAAAAGTACCATCTTTTTCCAGAGACAACTTATATATGTCTTGTCCTTCAAAATTCAGAAACAAACTAGATAAGAGTATACAGAGAAAAAGAGCACCATCCAAAAAAAAAAAGCAAAAACCTTATAATAAATATAACACAGAAAGAGACAGACAATATATATATGTATATATATATATATATTAATTATTTTGATGATGATAATGATGTGTATATATATACCTTAGAAGGAAGCTGAGGAATCAAAGCATGAAGATTAGAAAACATGTTGCTCATCTTCTTCCTCCTCTCTCTTTCAGTCCAAATATGTATCTCATGTTCTGATTCACACCCACCACCTCCACTTTTTCCGTCTTCTGTCACCTCACAACTACTTCTCTTTAAGTTCCCATCTACTTTGCCACCAACTCTTCCTTGGCCTCGCTTCTTACATGGTGGTGCTCCCTCTTGTTCCTCATTATTATTCATATTGCTTCCCATCAGTTTAGGGCTCTTAGAGCTCGAAGGCGGCAGCACCTGCGCCGGATTCTTTTCCAATATTCCCTCTTCACTACCGCCTGAATTATCCGAAATCGAGAGAACCCATGAGTTGTTTTCCCATAAGAAATTTTCATGCCCTCCTCCTTCAGACATGGCGATATATAAATAAACAGACAGAGATAGAAAGAGAATGAAACAAAGATCAGCAAAAGGGGGTGTGGGGGAGAGAGTTGGTGATACAAGGGAAGGAGAGAGGCGTTTTAAAAAGGTGGCAAAGTGTAAGGGTAAGGCAAGGAAGAGCAAAAAAATACAATCATAAGCCAGAGGCAATGCCAATGCCGTTACTGTATATGAAAACATAAACGGATATATTTTATATATATATAAAAAAAAGAGAGAAATGATTTAATAGATTAAATAATTTTCTGTATAGGAAACTTTTAGACATGTAATTAAAATTTTAAAATTTTGTAATATATTATAAATTATATAAAATTTATAAATTAATTTATAAATTATATAAAAATAGTAAATTAATTAAATAATATTATGTGACAATATTTTTCACAAACTATATAACTCACTAAATTATATATATATATATAAGCAATTAATAAGCTCGCTTGCTTTAAACTAATACCAAGTGCCTGTACAAAAATTGCTTTTGTGTTCTTAATTTTAGGGTCCCGATTATATATGAGTTTCTGTATGCTATGGCCTATGTATTGTGTATATATCACCCCACTTGCCATGCATTTCCATTTGGCTAACTCAAATTTTATTATATTTCTTGAAATTACTATAAACGCCAATACAATTCCTTTATTGAAAAGTGTATATTGCTAACTTCTATCCTCCTCTAATGAAATTTGTATTATATATATATATATATATATATATATTAGCTCTCTAAGCGTGATTCAGGTGATCATTAAACTGTACAACAATCGTATTCACTTGAATTCAAATAAAAATAGAGAACAAAATTTGATTAATTAGAGATATTTAACTTCTTACTAAACTTTATATATATATATATGATCCTGAGTTAAGTTTCGACATCAAGTCCAAAAATAAAAAAAGGTTTTTAAATCTTTCATATCACGTTATTATACAATTATTTGTTCACATAATTGATAATACCATATATTCTCACATGCAAACACACACAAATGATATATCTCATGACCAATTAATTAATTAATATAATAGAACTGATTAACATTTAACGTATACGTAATGATTAAATGTTATCTTTTATCCTTTAGATGCTTTTGTTTTTAACTTTTAACTTCAAAATAATATCAATCCATAATCATAATGTTCATCCTTTAGTAACCGGTTGAAGTTTATGGAAATTATCGCCATCCAACCGTCGATGAAATAAATTTAATAAATGGAACAAGAAGATTTAAAAGGGTAACCCTCGCATGTTAATAAAATATAAATATGCATCCACCTAACTAAGGTAAGAAAATCCGCGCATATATATGTTGTACCATTATAGTAAGTTCATCAATCATAAATCTAACCACTACTATATATTTAACCATCTGTTATGCAACAAAGAATATATACAAGTTTTGGATTATCTGCAAACTTGATATATATATATATATATATAAACATTGATTAGATGGCTTTGGATGGACCAATTTAAATTCTCTCTTTTTCTTCAATCTTCTCTCTTTATTAAGTTAGCGAATTTAAGGTACTCTTTTTAATTATATGCATTACATCTATTGCTCATTTGAACTTCAGTCTCAACACCTAAAATTAAGATACGCCGATATACTAATTTAAATATTATGTATAATGTTAAAATTTAATGATTTAAAATCTTATTTGAATATAATTTTGAATTGTAAACTAATGAAGAGTTGATATAAGATCAAAGACATGTTGGATGGATAAAAAAAAAAGCGAAATAAAAAGTTAAAAATAAAAAGGGAGTAGAAGCACAAGAAGGGAAATATTTCTCAGGCTTGGACATTACGACGCTGACTATTTAACGCTACAGCGTCAAATTCAAAATCTCCAATTTCATAACGCAACCTTAGTAGTGCCATGGCACTAGATCGAATTTGCACCAGCATTACAGTGGTGGCTTATGGCGCCAAATTTTGACAATTTTTTATTTTAATTCATCTTGACTAATTTAAGTCAATTTTGAGTGCTTTAGACATGTGAGCTCCTACTATAACAATAAATAGGATTTTTAAGAACGTTTTGTAGCGTATATAAATTCTTGTGAATTCATTAGATTAATTATGCATCTGCATCCATCAACAAGAGAAAGAATAGAAACCTCATAGAACACTACAGCGTTGAGTGCACGAGAGAGAATATTATTATAAAAGTGCTTAAGTGTTGAGTGCTCAAGAGAGTACTAATAATCTCATTGAAGAGCTCATTTATTGTTGTATTTTTTTATAATCTCTTATGAAAAATATTTGTAATCTAAAAATTGTTTGTAAATTGAATTATCAAAAAAGTTAGAATTTTATGATTTAATAAATATATATTATCGAATTACGTAAATTTTTTATGCCTTAATTAATTGATTGTTTATTTTTATTATGCATGTAATCTTTTTATTCTTGTATTTTATTTGTGAGAAAAATTTCATATGTGCTAGAATTTTACGGTGCCAAATTTTCAACAATGTGATGTTAAGCGGGTAAAAACCTCCAATATTTACATATGCACAACAAACAGGAGCTCAGGGGTAATTTTTTAAATGGTCATTATCGTTAATACTTTCATAGTATTAGCTAATGTCACAAATACTCAAAAAATTTAAAAATAACTTATAAAATCCGAATATTTAACTGTTAAAGAATCTTTTATGAAAGCTAACATAATGAATGTCAGAGCAAATAAAATAAATAAATTACCTCTAATAATAGAATTAATTTGATAATCATATCCTTTTACCTTGATAATTTTTTTATTTTCTTTAAATTATTAATATTAATACTGTTTAATAATTATTAAAAGAAAATTCATCAATTGCTTCCCCTATAGTTCGAAGCATGATTATCTAAACCGATCTGATTTCTAAGAATTGATTTAGAGATTTAAAAACGAAAAAAAGAAAGAGATTGTAATAGAAATTGATCATCATCGTCATCATAATCACAAACACAAAAGATCACAAGTTAATGTTGGGTATTATATAATTAGGTAAGTCTACATATATCAATTAATTATATATTATTAATTATTTATTTTATTATCTATTAAAAATAATTAAATAAAATTTATTTATTATTGAGTTTTTAGGGCATTACATATGGCATGGACTTTAATGTGTAGAGACCTAATTATTTTATTTTATTTTATGATGAGTTAAAATAAAATAAAATACTATAAATAATAAATTGAGGTCCTCGGTCTAAACCCTAACGTATTATTCATTCACATCTCATCAGTAAGTGACGACAGTTTTTCTCTTATAAAGAAAAGGTTTAAACGTGGAAGGCATCAACCCTAATTTTTTTGCGTTTCCATAGATTCAGATACGCTTTCGATTTTATTCTTCTTAATGATTTAACATGAGATTCTGATTATAGTGATTTTTTCACCGATTAAAGATTTTTATCCAACAAGTGGCATAGAACCACCTCATATTGAATCATTGAGAATTTTTATGATAATTTTTATTTTATTGATTTATAAAAATAGAAAATATTAATCTTGGATCGATTAATAAACATATTAATTTATGTATGGATTGAATTTTTTTTGTTGAATTTTGTTACGTTTTTCATATACAAGTTTGCTACGTTTTCCAGAATTATCATTTATACGTTTTGACTAATTCTTTTAAATCAACTTGCATTGTGTGCATGAATATATACATTGAATGCAGTTTATATATATATATATTATTATATATTATTATATTAATATGCAAGGTTCCAATTCATCATCAATTCATTGAATATTTTTTTGTTCATTAATTGCGGATTGATGGGTATGCATATTGAATTCATTCAACGGAATGATTAATTCTCGAATTTGATTTTAATAAAAAAAAAAAAAGGCATGTTCAGTTTATTTGCATATATGCTTTCACAAAAAACGTTGTACAGTATATATATTTTTGTCATGATCATCATTCGGTGCTATTTAGAGTTATAGAATATGCATTATTTATCTATTTATTTTTTTATTTAAATAAATAAATAAATAAGGGATTAAAATTAAATTTTATTTAAAGTCAAATTGATAACATTAAATTTGATGTGATTCTTTTTTAATTGTGGTGCACATCGAACAGTTAGTATTTATAAATTTTAGAAATTTATCAGGTCAATTTTATATGATCTATAAAAATTTTATAGAGTTCAAATTTTCATACCTAATATATTAATCAAATCAAGTGGGTTAGGATGGACTTGAGCCCATTTTGGATTTAGGTTATTAGATAAAGTTTAGGGTTTGGTTAATTCGAAAAGGTTAGACTTAATCTAACCTAATCACTTTATTCCTTTCCCATTTCGATTTCGTCCTAATTTTGACATGATTTGACTGTTGACTTTTAACCGTTGACTTTTGATTTTGACCTTGACTATTCTATTTTTTTTTTATTTTCGTACAAACTAATATTCAGTATTTTAAAATAAATTAAATTGAATTAAAATGTCACCAAAGTGATCTATTTTAGCATATTTATTTAATTTAAGATATGTGGGTATTATTAAAGAAAATAAATAATTGTGTTTAAATTTATGCGAAAAATAATCAGCCCAAAGGAAGATTATTTTTTGGCCAAATAATAAACATATGTGACAGTAAATATGTGATAAACTTTGATACTTTCTATGCATATAATATGTCGGTCCAAAGAAAGACGTATTATTGGCAGGATCTATTATCAATGTTTATTGTCCAAGTTTTTTTTAGAGTACCGTTTACAAATTGTTATTTCTGTCCAAAGACTAAATAGCAATGTTGTGTTTGGTATCTTATAATGGCCCAATTTTTATATCTTATGCCATGTGTTTATATGAATGCATGATTAAATGACATGGTTATTGATTGTGAGTTTTTTTTGTTCTATTCAGTAAATGCTTCTTCTATATCTGCCAACTTGAACAACATTCCAGTGCTTAACGGCACTAACTTCAGGAAATGGAAGAAGTACATTACCATTGTGCTTGGGTGTATGGATCTAAACTATGCAATCCGAATGGAAGAACCTCCCGCCCCTACTGATAGCAGTACTGCTGAACAAATGACACTTTATGAAAAATTGGAGCGTTCTAACTGCATGAGTCTGATGATCATGAAGTACTCTATTTCAGATACCATCAGGGGCGCAGTGCTTGAGGAAGAAAATGCTAAAAATTTTCTGAGCCAAATAGCAAATCGATTCGCTGGTAATGAAAAGGTTGAAACAAGCACCATTTTGTCTAAGCTTGTTTCAATGCGGTATAAAGGTAAAGGAAATATAAGGGAGTACATTATGGAAATGTCTAATCTTGTTATAAGATTAAGGGCACAAAAGTTAGAGTTGTCTGATGACATTCTCGTGCACTTGGTCTTGATCTCTCTTCCTGTACAATACAGTCCTTTTAAGATCAGTTATAATACTCAAAAAGAGAAATGGACTCTTAATGAGCTCATTGCTCAATGTGTACAAGAGAAAGAGAGATTGAAACAAGAAAAGATAGAGAGTGCTCATTTAGCAACTTCTTCCAATGACAATGTTGCCAACAAGAAAAAGAAATGGAATAATAAAGGAAAAAGAGCTGCAGACATTGGAACTTCACAGCCTAAGGTGCAAAAGAAACAGAATACTGAAATCTCTTGTTACTTTTATAAGAAAGTTGGACATGTGAAGAAGGATTGTTCCAAGTATGCAAAATGGCTTGACAAAAAGGGTAAACTTCTCAACTTTGTTTGTTCATAAGTTAATTTGGCTTTAGTACCAAGTTACACTTGGTGGATAGATATAGGTGCAACTACTCACATAAGTGTGACTATGCAGGGTTGTCTAAGGAGCCGACTGTCAACTGATGCTGAAAGATTCATCTATGTGGGTGATGGCAACAAGGCTCCTGTTGAGACAATTGGATTATTTAGATTATTATTAGAATCTTGTTATTATTTGAATTTACATGAAACATTTTATGTACCATCATTTAGACGGAATTTAGTTTCTATTTCTTGTTTGGACAAATTCGGTTACTCTTGTTCTTTTGAAAATAAAAAGTTTAATCTCTTTCACAATTCAAATATTATTGGCACCGGTTCTTTAGTTGATAATTTATATCAATTGGATCTTTATGCCTCGCAAATTAATGAAACCTTGCATGTAAACAATTATGGTATAAAGCACAAATTAATTAATGAGAATTCTTATATGTTATGGCATAAGCGTTTAGGACATATTTCTAAACAAAGAATTCAAAGGCTTGTGTCAGAAGGAATTCTAAATTCCCTTGATTTTTCAAATTTTAAAATATGTATTGAATGCATTAAGGGAAAACAAACAAATATTAGAAAAGTTGGTGCCAATAGGAGTTCAAACGTCTTGGAATTAATTCATACAGATATTTGTGGTCCATTCCCTACGGCTTCCTGGAATGGTCAACAATATTTTATTACTTTCATAGACGATTGTTCTCGTTATGGGTATATATACTTGATTCATGAGAAGTCTCAATCATTGGATGTTTTTAAAGCCTATAAAGCTGAAGTTGAAAATCAGCTGGCAAGAAAATTAAAGCCGTCAAATCTGACCATGGTGGTGAGTTCTACGGTAGATATAATGGATCAGGTGAACAACGTTCAGGCCCTTTTGCAAGATATTTGCAAGAATGTGGTATCGTTCTTCAATACATTATGTCGGGAACTCCAAGTCAAAATGGTGTAGTTGAGAGACGAAATCAGACCCTAAAGGATATGGTTAGAAGTATGATAAATCATTCTTCTTTATCAGAATCTCTTTGGGGTGAAGCCTTAAAGACTGCAGTATATATCCTTAATCGAGTTCCAAGTAAAGCAGTAGCTAAAACTCCATATGAGTTATGGACTGAAAAGAGGCCTAGTATTAAGCATTTGCATGTCTGGGGTTGTCCAATTGAGGCTAGGCCATACAGGCCTAATGAAAGAAAGTTGGACTCAAGGACAGTAAGTTGCTACTTTGTTAGATACTCGGAAAGATCGAGGGGTTTCAAGTTTTATGATCCCTTAAGCAGATCCTTTTTCGAGATAGGAAATGCTAAGTTCATTGAGGATGTTGAATATAGTGGGAGTGCTAAACTTAGGAACATTGTCTTTGAAGAGGAATATGTAACTATTCCTAATATTGCAATTAATAATTGTCAGGTAATTGCACCTGTCATTATGCTGGATGCAAATATAGATAATCAAGACGTTCTTGAGACACCTCTCGCTAATATTGAAGAACCCACTCCTATTCGTGTAGAGGGGCAACAACAACAATCTCAATTGAAAGTGTCATTAAGGAGATCCACCAAGGAGAGGAGATCAGCAATTTCAAATGATTATATTGTGTATCTCCAAGAACATCAGTTTGATATAGGACTGGAAGATGATCTAATAACTTTCAGTCAAGTCAAACAAAGTGTGAACTCCCAAAAATGGATAAATGCCATGAAAGATGAGATGAAATCAATGCAAGACAATGACGTTTAAGACTTGTCAAATTACCTAAAAGAGCGAAACCAATTGGTTGTAAATGGATTTTCAAAATCAAACGGGATTCGAAAGGCAATGTTGAAAGATATAAGGCACGTCTAGTTGCAAAAGGTTTCACTCAAAAGGAAGGCATTGATTATAAAGAGACTTTCTCTCCGATTTCATCGAAAGACTCTTTTATAATTATTATGGCACTTGTAACTCATTATGATTTAGAGTTACATCAGATGGATGTAAAGACTGCATTTCTCAATGGCGACATTGAAGAAACCATATACATGTTGCAATCAAAAAACTTTGAATCTAAAGATTCAAAACATTTGGTGTGCAAATTAAAAAAGTACATCTATGGTTTAAAGCAAGCATCCCATCAATGGTATCAAAAATTTGATCAAGTGATTACCTCTTTTAGTTTTAAGAAAAACACTGTTAATCAATGCATTTATCACAAGATCAGTGGGAGCAAATTTATTCTTCTTGTCTTATATGTGGATGATATTCTACTAGCAAGCAGCGATATGGGATTATTGCATGAAACTAAGATATTTCTTTCAAATAAATTTGAAATGAAAGATCTTGGGAATGCCTCTTTTGTGTTAAGCATACAGATTCACCGAGATCGATCTCGTGGGATACTTGGCTTATCACAAAAGGCATATATCGATAAGGTGCTTAGTAGATTTGACATGAAGAATTGTGCATCAGGAGACATACCCATTGCTAAAGGTGATAAATTTAGTATGCTTCAATGCCCAAGAAATGAGATCAAGAAGAAAGAGATGGAGAATATCCCTTATGCGTCGACAGTATGGAGTCTTATGTATGCTCAAGTTTGTACGCGTCCGGATATAGCGTATGTAGTTGGCATGCTTGGCAGATATCTAAGTAATCTAAGAATGGATCACTGGAAAGCCGTTAAAAGGGTTATGCGGTATCTACAGAGAACAAAAGATTATATGCTCACATATCGGAGGTCAGATCATTTAGATATCATTGGGTATTCAGACTCCGATTTTGCTAGTTGTCTCAATAGCAGAAGATCCACTTCAGGTTATATCTTTCTATTGGCTGGGGGAGCTGTGTCATAGAAAAATGTCAAGTGTCAAGCAGACACTCGTAACTTCATCTACCATGGAAGTAGAATTTGTAGCTTGCTATGAGGCATCAAATCAAGCAATATGGCTGCGAAATTTTATCACTGGGCTACAAATTGTTGATGGCATTGAGAGACCATTGAGAATAAATTGTGATAATAAAGCCGCTGAGTTATATTTTAAGAACAACAGAAGCTCGTCAAAATCAAAGCACATTGACATCAAGTTTCTTGTTATTAAAGAGAGAGTTCAGAGTCTTCAGGTGTCTATTGAACATATTAATACAAACTTAATGATTGCGAATCCGCTTACTAAGGGTGTACCACCTAAGATGTTTCATGAGTATGTGGCTCGTATGGGTGTGGTTTATCTTGATAATATGCTTCTATAGTGGGAGTTTGTTTCTTAATGTTCAATTACAATTGACATATTTTCTTATCAGACTAAAGTATTACATTTTTGTTTATTTATTGAAAACTCTGAAATAAAATTATATTCTTTCAATTGCAGTTTTGCATAAAATTTTGAAAGTATATTGTTAAACTTTTATGAGTTATAAAGTAGGACCAATTAAAAATAAGCATGTTAAGGGATCACGTTGCATGAAATTTTCATGCTACACATCCATGCTTGATCTATGTCATTGATTATATTGATGTATGTGACCATTGATAGGTCTAGTTACAAGAAAGATAATGAAGACCGCTTTGATCCTATATTAGTATAATTAATGAACCAGATTGTTAACATATGTCTTTGATTAAGATAGCAAATATTGAGCTCATAAAGTTATTTGGTAATGTACAATTGTAAAGTGATATATGTGGCCCAAGTGAGAGATTGTTGGGTATTATATAATTAAGTGAGCCTACATATATTAATTAATTATACATTATTGGCTATCTATTTTGTTGCCCATTAAAAATGATCAAATAAAATTTATTTATTATTAGGTTTTTAGAGCATCACGTATGGCATGGGCTTTAATGTGTAAAAATCTAATTATTTTATTTTATTTTATGATAGGCCAAAATAAAATAAATACTATATAAATAATAAGTTGAGGTTCCTAGTCTAAATCCTAACGTATTATTCATTCATATCCCATCAGTGAAATAATTTTTCTCTCATAAAGAAAAAATTTAGACGGGAAAGACATCAATCCTAATTTTTCTGTGTTTCTATAGATTTAAGTATACTTCTAATTTTATTTTTTTTAATAATTTAATATGAGATCTTAATTATAATAATTTTTTTATTAATTAAAATTTTTTATCTAACAGATAAATGTTTCGTTGCAATACAGAAAACAGAAGCAAAAGTAAAAAAGGAAAAACGTTAACTCTTAATTTAAAAGAAAAAGCAGAAATTTCTTGTGTTTGAAGACAACAATTTCTTTTTTTTTAAAAAATAATCTAACAAATATCAATAACACCACATATATCATCAGTGATTTGTCATGATAAACCACTCAATATAATGGTTTAAAAGACCGAACAAATGGGAAAAAGAAAGACATTAATTGCAGGGATTGCTGTCTGTAATGATTGTGGTGCACGTAGCCCTTACTTGGCGGCAGTGGCTGTGGTGGCAGCGATGATTGTAGTGATAACGGCCAGTAGGATTTAAGGGTGTTAGAATTTGTAAAATTGAGATTGAAGAAGAAATTTAAAATTTGTAAAATGAGGGTTCGTAAAACTTAGGGTTTTTAAAATTTAAAATTATATAAAATATTCTTTCTTAAATTAAAATGTGTGAAATGACTTTATTACTTTTCATTCTGTTAATTTTTACAGAAATTTTTTTAATAATTAGAGATTGGTGAAAATTTTCTAAATATTTAAATTTTGTAAGCTATTTTTTAAACTATTTGAATATTTGTGATATTAGTCAATATAATAATATCTAAATTCGACCTATAAACTCATTGTACGGAAAATAGTTGGAATATAAAAATATTTATTATATGTCTTCACATAATGAAGAATTACATAAGCAATGCATGCATTAAAATTCATAATCTTTTGTCGCTTAACCCTTCTCCCTAAAAAAAGTTCACGTTCCATTTTTTTAGAAAAAAGGAAAACGAACAAACATAAAATAAATTCATAATCGTCTTTTAACCTTCTTCCTAAAGAACAGTTAACATTCCTTTTTTTTTTTTAAGTGCAAAAATTCACTTAGAATTAACTATCCCCTATTATATGTTTTCACTCCATTTTCTTTTTTAGGTAATAAAAAATAAAAGAAATATATATATGTCCCTTTGTTTCCAAGTTGGATTTGGTGTCGCCATGTAAGATAGAGAAAGGAGTGGGCAACCCGGGATCGGATTAGGTTCGTGACTGACTCGACGAGTCCCAGGTCCCGTTTAGGACAGATAAATATGTCCCGAATGAGAATTTTATTCGGGTCGGACCATATCCTGACCCGAACCAGTTCAGGTCGGGACATGGCCCGGGTCCGACCGGAATATGGGTAAACGGCGGCAAGCGACAGCAGCGGTAGAACGGCGACAGGACAGGTCACGCAGTGACAAAATGACAGTGACAACAGCGACGAAACAGATCATTTTTGAACTGAATCGAGTCCCATCCTGACTGGACCGGGACAACCAGGACTCACAATTTTCGTCTTGATTCTGTCCCAATTTCGGGACCCGTCCCAACCCAATTTTTTCGGGTTGAACTATCCGGGTTGGGCAGGAACCGGGCCATTCGCCCACGCCTAGATAGAGGGCTACTCAAATTCTTTAACCCGAAGACTCAGGAGATGACCGACCAAATAAAAAAAAAAATAACTTGAAAATGGAAAGTGCTTCTCAGTTTCTCACGCAAGACATAAAGCAGCTTCTAGGTTGTAATGTAATATTTGCCAGTGCTTTTGCTTTTGTATCTATTTGTTACGAGTAAAGGGGGAAAAAAAGGTAAAGAAAAACGTGGATGCATCATCATATTCATAACATATCAAACTGCACAAGCAAATTCTGCAGCAGTTATTTCTCCAGCAGAATTTT
The DNA here is from genome assembly GCA_946807835.1 of Ailanthus altissimus. Classification (NCBI taxonomy): domain Eukaryota; kingdom Viridiplantae; phylum Streptophyta; class Magnoliopsida; order Sapindales; family Simaroubaceae; genus Ailanthus; species Ailanthus altissimus. Next base: position 23,906,280 of record OX327698.1, on the reverse strand, counting down.
TTATAAAAGAAAATTGCTTTACCTTACAAGATAAGGGGTCACAGCCACACACTCTCTTTCCTTTCTTCGTACAAATTAAAGTAGTCAGCAATTCTATTAATCTTTTTTTAAAGAAAAACTTTCTTTTTTATTATTATATTAAATCTAAGCAAAACTCTTCTTAAACAAAATTCAAACTCGAGACCTTTTTAGTAATTAATCCAACTACCATTCACTAATAACCAACTTCATTTCTTAATAAAAACATGGTGGAAAATGACTTTGTGAACTAAACCAAGAAATGGAGGAAGACTTGAAGTGTTCTACATGAGTTCTAGTGAATGAAATTCTTGGACCAAATGGCGAGATTGTTTAAAAACATTTCAAGTATGTCAATCAAGATGATTTATAATTTAAATGTTGCAATGCAGGCCTAATACGATAAACCAAATAAAATCTTGCCAATAAAAATTTAAAGAAAAAATCATTAAAAAAACCACATGTATCCTTCTAAGAGCTTGATAAAATCTTTTATATTATTGCAAATATCTTTTATAATTGTCATAATGCTTTGAAGGGAACCCATTTTCTCACTCTTGCTACAATGATGCAGTCCATAAGCAAGAAAAAAACTGGTTTCAGACCCAGAGAAGAAATAAAAATATAGAATATGACATCATCCACCGGACTATCTGATTTATGGTGTTTAACTGGCAGGAAAGTAAATTCCTAGCTCCACGAACCATGGTCTTCCTTCTTATGTAGGAAGGGCGGTTGTCTTACAAATGGGACACAGGTTTTTCTGCATTAGCCATTGCTTGATGCAGTCCCTGTGGAAGTTGTGTCCGCAATCAAGTGTCCCGAGATCATCCCCCTCAGTGTATTCCTCCTGTTGCAAGGGAAGAAGCAAGGGAAACAAAATTAAAGCCAAGAAGTCAGATGAAAGTGGTTATCTACAGCATCAACATATGCTTTTCTTTCCTCTTGCTCACACCTGACAAATACAACATGGCTCCTCTTCTGATTGGGTTTCTGTTTCAATAGACATGTATTTTCTCTGTTTCATTATCTTCATAATGGTCTCCTCACTCAGTCCAGTGTTGACATCTCCTATTCGTTCTTCGAGTGCCAACAATTCCTAACATTTCAATTGTTGTATGAGTGGAACAACCTTCAGTGACAAATTAGGAAACAGGGACCTTATTGCCCTTTCATACCTCATAAGACATGTTATCGACATCAAGGCGCATGTCTCTATGTCTGTCATGCATTTCGGCTAGACCATGGTAAATGAATGGCTCAAAAAGCATATAATCCTGATAAAGAACCACATAGAGGTCAAAAGCGATAAACATTCAGTATATATGGTTAAAGCCACAATCCTAAGCATACTCTTCTCTAGAGCATCTCCTAATTATGTGATTGCCTCTGGAGCTCTTAAGTTTTAACAAGAGTATCTGCTTGCAGCTTAGTTCCATGAAACCAATTGATGGAACTCATTGTCTCTTGTCCAACAGAAGAGAATCAACTTGCACGACACTATCTACATTCTTTTTTGCTTTTTTTTTTCAAACATCTACAAAAAAAAATTTGCATTCATAGAGCAACTTATGTACGAGTTGCATACATGAAAAAGGACGCATCACTCGGCACTAATATTTCTAAAGCATGGTCAATAAATGAAGCAGCCAGCTATTGGCCCATGGACATAGGATAAAGACACACTACCACATCATCATTGATTGCCAAGACTGCTGTTTAGCGTTCATCCCTTAGTCATCTTAATAAATTATGTCCAAAATCATTTCTTAAATAAGAATATTGATAGATTAAACTGTACCTAGAAACAATCCTTGCAGCTCATAGCCTCTTGTCTAACAGAAATCCTAGTGAAGACCAAAGTTTAAAATCACACAGTGGAAGATATTGTGACTGCTACACACAGAACCAGACACACCCACATATTTATAGGTCCAAACATTCAAAAGTCATGTAAGTTAAGTTTATGGAACCAAGAATTACTTTGTGACAGCCTTAAATTATAATTCAAGCTGAATTATGCCACATTATGGACTAAGTCTGAATTCCTGGAACTTGCCCCAAACAGGATCAAGTTAAATGAAAAGCCTTCCATATTCAGCAGTAGAATTTTTCTTCACCTCTATCATTTGCCTTACTGAGTAAAACAAATTAATCACCTTCTCCTTTTCATTTTTCATAAGTTATATGTCTGTCTGAAGCCACTAAGCTTTGTATAAATTTCTAAAGCAACAATCAGTTTCATTGCAAGGATCTGAGGCTTATAAAGTTTAATATGGCTATTTTACTGCTTATGGAGTGAATAAGAAAAATTCAAGAAAAGGTGAGGTAGCATAAGTCTTAATGAACTTTCCTCACCATCAGTGGTGAGTTATCATACAAGACATCAAGTGATTTGACCTTTCATTGCCATTACTAAAGTAAGGTTGTGTGAGACATAATGGCAGAAAACTGACTTGATCAAACTTAGCAATCTAGCTGTCACTGTTTTCACTAAAATAACGAGTTCACAGCACAGCATGATAAAATAACATTAAGCATGTATCAAAATTCAAAAGCAAACCTCAATTCTTAAGTTTTCTCCCCGACGCATGGCATTCAAGACTTGACGAATCTGGGCCACAGAGAAGAAGATAAACATTTAGTCTTCATGATAGCTCACTAAATTTATTAAATAACAATCATAATAATAATAAATAAACATATGAAATGAGTAAAGTAGATACTAGACAGTGTAAAATACCATCATTAATTATACTGCGTAATGTGGACACTTTCTCAATAGCCCTAAGAAGTCCATACCTAAAAGTTTTACGTTGTAGGTAACATGATCAAAAACAGATAATAACCAAAACAACGTTTCCCATATGAGAAAGAAAAAAAAAATCCTAGTTTCAGAATCACTAAATTCCTTGTTATGGAAGTTTATATTTAATGCAGCTTGTACTGTCAATATACGTACTATCTCACTGATCTGTAGTTATGATTCTTCTACAAGTACCAAAGTTGAATGTATCAAACATGCCAAACAAGAACATCAAAATCAAGTCAACAGATACTGAACATGGTAATGATCAAAGTACAGATGCTTCACATTAGAATCTACTGTACATAAGATCTTACATGTAGAACACGAGGTCCTGATGCATTAGATAATCTGTATGCCAAGTTGCATCAAAATGTAGCTTAAAATGGAAGCTATTTGCGATTGACAAATCCAAAAGCTTTATTCATGCATATAAGCACATAACTGATATACTATTATCATGAATGAACTATGTGGAGGTCTCCAAAATATCCATTTTTACAGAATCTCTGTCCCGTAATAGGTTTCAATATACCAAACAAGCATTGGACCCAATGCTTTATTATATCCTAGTTGATCCTGGTTTGGCATTAGAAGTATATTGATTTTTCCTAATAACAGAATCCTTTTGTCTGTACATACAACATATTTGATTCCACAAATCTATTTTCTTCTCCTCAATAAGAATGCTAGTTCATGAACTAATTTCATAGTTAATTCCTAAATTTGGAAATTACACTTGATGACATTTACTTCATGCTACCTATCATTTGAATGGGAAATGCAAGCATTCACATTTGTTCATCCTTACAAAAGGTTCTTTATTGACACTAGGCATAAATATAGGTCCATGTACTTTCAATCTTTAGAAGTTGTCCATATTTCTGATTCTGAAATGAAAAACTACAATTGTTTAGGATATAATTAGGCCTAGATAAATGATTTTTTCCAAAAATAAATTGTTTTAGTTACCACAGCATATCATACTTGACACTAGAAATAAAAGAAAATAATCATCCATGTCTTAATTGCAAACAAGGTAGAAGTGAATTTCTAAATCTTAAGTGCTCATGAGCTTTCCTTTAGAGGCTTAATGTTGATGCATTTAATAGGCTTGGAGAAACAAAAAAAAAATACACAGAAATTTCCTTTACACATGACATCTCTGTTTTCAACTTTCATAAATGAAATACTTGTGCATATGTGTCTTAATTTTATTCAAGATTTTCTGACAACAGTTTTCAATTTAGCACATCACTTCAGAAAATACAAGAATACTTTGTGATAAACCCATTTAGGTGCGTAACTACCAAATGTAAAAGATTGTTTGCTGCCAAGCAGACATATATTTGATTTATCATAATCTTTAAGAGTGTTTGTGACTAAAGATATACCTATTTCTTTGAGTAATCAAAAGCATCCAATTTAATCTTTAAAATAAATCAAATTTAAAAAAAAAAGGAAGAAAAGAAAAGCACTTTTGCACTCCATTGGAGCATATATACAATAGCCACCTTGCTGGTTTTCTTGCAAAACCGAATCTTTGTTTAAAAGTTCAAGTTGATTGTTCACTTTGAGCTACCAAGGAGCTAAGGTCAAAGAAAATAAGTTGTACCCGTCATCCTATTATCTCCTCTTTCACTTCAAGCAACTAAAGAGCTACAGCTAGAGCTTCACCACCAAAAGGAAGAAAATATCTTAACTATGCTTCTTGTAAATGTATGAAAAATTATCTCTCATCGACTTTCAAACCCACCCTTGCAAAATGCCAATTGAGTGGATCATTAGAGTCAACACTTTCATCTCTAAAGGTTGCTTCAACCTCCAATAGCTACTTTGAGTGAAGATAATAGACTAACATTCATCATATCACAAATTGTCAAGACAAATGAATATAAAAAGGTTACGAACTCATTAATTCATCAATGTATAGGGCAACTTAACATCAATAGTAACTAATCACCACTTAATACCCAAAATTGAAGGAAATCTTGCATAATGGCTCTCAAAATATATTTCATGTTTTCATTAATCCTTGCTCTTTTAAGAATTTGGCAAAATTTCCTTAATAGAAGAAATAATTTTGTCATGTCAATCCAAAGTCAAACAGTGTTACATTCGTGAAATGAACTTGCCAGTATTGTTTTCTCTTTATGGATATCAAAGATAAATCATTAATCACACTGGTTAAAGGAGAGCCAGCACAAGATATACTATTAGGTTACCTGCACATGTTTGGGCTTATGGCTTATCCAACTTATCAACATTCATGAGTCATTCAACCATCCCTCCCACACAGTCACTCCTCATCCCTTCTTACTCTTGGCTCCAGAGCTACTCGAATGAAAACATTAAAATCCCCTCAACAACCCTTATTCTATTGGAAATGTACAGTTTCAAAACCTAAGGGTAAAATGGGTCAAACAAGAGGCAGCTAAGGGACTTCTTCAATGATCCATCCAATGAAAAACCAACAATGGAAATTCAATCGAGCAAAAGCCAAACAAATAAAATAACCACACTTCTTTGCCAAATAAGGTGCAAAACATGCACTGTCAAAGGTTTTGTTATTTATGCACTTAAAAAGGTTTTGTTATCTACCTTAGACATTCTGGGCAAAAGGAAAAAGAAAAAAAAGGAATTGTTAGTGCTTTTCCAAAATCTCATTCAAATTACTCCATTAGAATCCCTTCACATGATACATCAAAATAGTTCCCTCAAATAGAAGTAAATGTATATGATTTAAGTATCATTGTAAAACATGAATATCATCAGTGATGCAACAACTATACTCTGTACATGAAATTAAACAACAACACAGCAGCTATAAAAGGAGAATGGTGAGAGGAAAATCAACAGCCAACGTGATAACTATGCTCTCTACATGAATAAAACAACTCCACAGCAGCTATATAAATGATATACATCGGTACCAACTGAAGCAATAGTACATAAGACATCAAAGCATTGTAATATCAAAACACAAACCTCAGATATCAGGCGGTGCCTCCCTTCAATGTCAGCAGCTAAAGCATGCAAAGAACGGGGCAAACCAAGAACATCATCACCTTGTCTCTCCATGAGAAATGATGACCTTCGTTGTGGTTGATGATGAACTTGACTATTAGAACCAGATGGCATGACTGCCTCCTGTGAGGACACAGAAGGCCCTGAAGACAATGACGGAAACTGACCACTATGACCTCCAGAGTCGGTATCAGCAGATGATGGAAATAGAGACCAAGGAGCAAATTCTGATAATCTTTGCTGATTATGTGTTGAGGGGTTGTGGTGTGGAATCCATGCAGAAGCAGCCTGAGGATGGATGATTGAACTGGATCCAATTCGAGTGGTTGAAGAAACACCTCCAGAAGAGCTTCCATTGGCCAAGCTCCAACTAGTTGGATCCTGCACCATGTTTCTCATCTCAGCTGAAGGAAGAAACATGAGATGCTCTCCATTATTTCTTGGGATGCTTCTTATGCTCCCTTCCTCTCGTAACGCAGCACCTCTGTCTCCAGAGATTAAGGAACTTGAAAAATTGCCAGCTCTTGAAGTGGAAGCACCACTCCAAGGGAAAGGATGCTCGTTTCTGGAAAAAGCAGAAACATGAACAGCATGAGGCTGGTTCTGGGCCACATTTGTATTTGCAGCTGCTGCTGTTGATCTCCGTTCCAGAGAATCACTATAAGTGAGAGGTGTTGACAACAAATAAGGAGAAGAAATATTAGAGCTCCCGCTACTCCCTATTGATGATAAACTGAATTGTAAGGAATCATGCTGATGTCGGGGATCCCCTCTCCTACCAAAACTTCTCAGACGGTTATCTGTAGTTCCAATGATACCTGAAGAAGGAAAAACATCATCTACTACACTCATACCAACCCCAAATCTAGTATTTGGTTGCTCGGAGGGACAACTGCTAGGGGAATTTCGTGAAGTTGGAGACAAACTTAAGCTACTAGATGAACCATAACGACCAGAGAGACCATCTTCAGCTTGAGGAAAGCAACTTGAACTTCCTGCTGAACAAGACTGTCCAGATGAGCCCTCAAGGGCCTTCCTCTTGCACGATAAACCCCAAACACCCATAGAGGAACCTGCATCGCCATTGTTTTCCTCTACCATAAAACCAGAGCTTCCAGATGAAGTTCCAACTTTATCAGAAGAAGCAGTGCCAGGATTCTCCTGCTCTGTTTCTAGTCTACCATAGTTAAAGAGATTTGGACCTACACCTGCTCTCATACCCTGTCCACCATTACTACTGTTGCCCACATACTCAGCATTTAGATTCACATTTTCTGGCGCATGACTAGAGCTTGAACCTGGTAAAAATAAAGGCCTACTACTGTCCTGATTGCCACTGCAGCTAATTCTACGTCCCCCTGGAAAAAGGATACTAGTTGCTTCAAATTGCCTATCTTCTGAACTTGAACCACCCTCAGTACGACCACTAAAGGAAGTAGACCAACCATGTTCCATTTTCATCCCATCATCATTCATCAGATTCTGTGAACTTGATCTAGAGCTAGGTTCCCCCAAATTCCAGCCACTTAAGCTCTGAACATCATGAGCAACAGCATTTACACATGTAGCACCACCAGAAGTTACTGTATAGCTTGACAAACGGGTTTCCACAGGATGCAGCGTGCTACTCAAAGAAGTCTGCTGACTCATATTAGTATTATTGGAAACAGAACCCTGATCAATATTAACAGATTCAGGGAAGGAATCAATGGTACTCCTTTGACCTTGCATCAGGGCCAAAGTATTCCGACCTGAACAAGCGTACGCACAATGTTCAAAATCTCAACACAATCAGCAAGACAAGTTACGGACTTCTCATGCAACCAACAGATAGAAGGAAGAACATCGACTCAAATTGATAGCTGGAAAAGTGAAAAGATATGATCATTGTCAAATAGCCACATAATTATGAAAGAAGAGAATTAGACTAAACCAGATAGAAAAAAAGAAAATAAAACTTATCTAAAAGGAAATTCATACGCATGCACTCTCTACTAGTCATGATTGCAAAGCTTCTGTATGTTCCAGCTCCAACCAGAAGAAGCGTACACAATGATTATTACATGTAATTCTTATTCCAAATGTTTCCAACTCTATCACAAAGATTCATAGTCATTCATACAATTTTGGCAGCTAGGTGCACAATGCCGACTCTCTGTACAGTTTACATATAGTTTTCATTCTATTCCCACGGTGAAATATGGCACTATTCAAAGCTCTTCACTTTCAAGGCCATATTAATCACATCTAGTACTAATTATTATCACCATTTTGCCTCGAATGTACTGCACACTTAGCACAGAAGTTCAAATAGTTGGATCAAAATGTTGCTACCCCAAAACTTAAAAGCAGCATAAGTGGAATATTGCAGTGTCTCCACTGCTCCAATTGAAGTCTCACATGTTCATTTTGAAACAATTTGCAAGCAGCAACTATATCGAAGAATGATGCATGATCACTTAAAAGTGTCATGCAATGTGCTTGTCAAAATTAAGTTGTCACAATAAAAAGCTCATGATGCTAAATATTATCTCCAGCAGACAAAAACATACAAGTTAAATATCCAAATAGAAAATACATGGCCTTTTTTAGCAAATGCCTACCAGCATGAGATATATCCATGAAGTTCGATATATTGACCTGAAACCCCAAAATCAAACAGTGAAAAGCAGGACCATCAAACACCAGCATAAGCACCATTAGATATCTACACTCTCAACTAAAAACTTTGGCACATTGAAACCATTAAATACCAATAAAAATATAATTAGATACCTACATTGTCAACCTTAAAACTTTGGCACATGGAAAAATCCACAGAACTCACTCATAGCAAAGGAAAAGAAAATATAAAACTTCATAGAAAAAAAAACTCTGAAAAAATGGACTTCTTGTCCTATCAAAGTACCAAAAACGAGAAGTAGCCAATTCACAAACTTATTTAATAAAACCAGACAAAAAAAAAAACACAATTCAGTATCAAATGATTTCATATACACGATGTTTATATGAAACTATTACATCCACCAAACGAAAATTAATTAAAAAGAAAAAGAATTTACCTATGAAATTAAAAACCCAACATGGGTCAACTCGATCCTTCACACTTGTACCAAAAGAAAAAACTCAAAAACATTGGGAAAAAAAAGAACCACAATATAAAAAAAATAACATAATCATCCGAAACAATCAAAGATGAATTGAAACCGACATAAAAAAAAATGACAGAATAAGAGAAGCACCTGAGAGAGAGCGAGGGAAGGAGAAGATCGATGAAACCAAGAAATGAAATGGAGTTGCTGATGGAAAAAGGAGAGATTTTTAAGACTAGTTATTGGAAAAATCAGAAACCCAGAAGCGTTTCATGGATTTTTGTTACATGTATTTATTGACTTGGCCCTTTCTCAGGCTATACGTGTTGGTAGAGGTGATGTTTCAGTCTTTTTAATTGGTTTTTTTAGAAGAGACGATGATGATAAAAATCAGAAGAGGACAGGGACAGAAAATTGGTGAGCCATGGATGCGAGAAAGAGAGAGAAGTAATCAGAAATGAGAAATGTTTAATTTTGTGAATTGAGATGATTTTAAGTACTGTGTAATCTGAGATGAGATGAGAGTTCAATTTTAAGATGAAGATTTTGCAAGGGTAATCACGAATGAGGTGATGTAAGGTGTTGAGTTAGCGGGGCCCTGTTGCTTTTGCTTTGGTCTTAATGTCCTTAAGCCAATGTTGTGCAAATATCTTGCATCCAATTTTTTCGGGTCCCATTAATCCCGCTTTTCTGCGAAAAAATTTTGAGTAGCCAAAATATTATGAATTACTTTTTAATTTAGTTAAATATGTAATTTTATAGTCAAATAATTTAAAATAATTAAAAAATATATTTTTGTATGTTAAGAATCAATGATTTAAAATTATATTTAAACATAATTTTGAATTAAAAATTAAAAAAAAATTATCACAAAATCAAATATGTAATAAACATATCAGAAATAACCAAAATAGAGTCGAAAAAGAGAAAGGAATGCGAAAATATAAGAAAGCGATTTTTAGATGTGATTGTCACAATGCTGGCTACTTAACGTTGCGGCACCGTAGTCAAAAATCCCAGCGTCGCGGTATTGACCTGAGCATGCTACAGCATTAGGTCAAAGTCACATCTGTGACATGTCATTAGCCTGTGGTGTTGCGGTACTCAATTTTAAAAAAATTTATTTTTAATTCGAATTGACTTTTTTACGTAGGATTTAGACTCTTACACACGTGGACTCTTATTCCAACTAAGTTTAAAATTTCTATGGACGTTTTGTACATTATATAAATCTTTGTAATTCCTTATAATTCATTAAGAATTAAAAAGAGACTCTAAGAGATAAAATAGAGATTTAAAGATCCTTAAGCATTAAGTGTACAAGAAAGTGCCATAATTAGTGCTTGAATTTTGAGTAAACAAAAGAAGCACTAATAGATTCTTTGAGAGCTCTTTATTATTGTATTCTTTGATAATCTCTTGAGAGAGGTCCTTAAAATATGTAGTTATTTGTGAACTTAATGTTAGACATGTATTGTTATCTTTGCCCTTAAAGCATGTATAATAACATTTTATTAATTGATAAATTTTATTCATATATAATTGAGCATACATTAAAGAGCTTATATTTATAAAGTATATGATTTATATATTAGGTATATGGTGCTAATACAAAAGGTATAGATCACAAGTTATTTATAAACTAAATCTTGTTCACAATAATTAATGAAATGAGCATTTTATTATGTAAGACTGTAATTTTTCTAGTCCTTATAGTGAATAATTTTACCTTGATTATTGAAGTAAAGACTTCGAGTAGAAAAACTAAAGTATGATACAATGAACTGGACTAAAGTAAATTTTGATCTAGTTAACTAAATGTCATTGATCGTAACTTATAAAGCTTTAATAAACTTGATTAACCTTAATCCTGAGTAAGAAATGAACTTACATTTATGTATTGTATTCTTTTAAGTTATTATAGAATGAGACCCAAATGGACAGTCAAAATCTCGATGACTTGGAGATGCAATTTCATCGCGTAGGAATATATGCTGACAATATAGAATCTATATTAAATGATGTCACCTAAGTTGTTTATAGTACTTGATCATTTAAATCTATGACCAAAGTTTATTCAATAAATGATTTATTAAATAATAATAAGTATTTATAAAATTATATACAAATACAGATATATTAATAAATGGTCATTAGAGAATTCAATGACTTAAAGGCAAATAAGTAATTAAAGAGGCATGATATTTTATAATGGTCTAAATTTAATTACGACATCATATAAATGGTTAATTGAGTACTTATTATTGGATAAAGGATTAATTTTAATTTTAATTAATATAGCTTTAATTAAAATTTGGATTTATTTATTACATGGGCCAACTAGAGTACAACATTGGGTTTTTAGTAGAATAACCTGGGGTTAACTTAGAAGATCTAATGAGTCATAAGATGACTAGGATTTGGATATTTAATTTGGAGCTAGAAAGTCTACGAGCCTTTAGTCTCTTTATTAGCTCAAATTACCTTTTTATCTTTTTACCTAAAATGATAACTATGCAAAATACAATTATAAGTGTTTTATCTCCTTTTATTTAAATAAATCACCACTTAATTTTATATATAAGTGTGGTAGTTAAAAAAAGGAAACACAATTATAATTGTTTGTCTCTTTTGATTTAAATAAGTTGTGACCTAATTTCTATTTTTTCATAAAAGTGGAATGGTTTAAAAGGAGGTATATAGTTAGAATCATGAATGGAATTAAGTGTTCATACACTTGAAAGATAAAATTTTAAAAATAGTAAAGAAGACTAGAGCCAAAGAAAAATCTCTCTAAAATAAAGGAAGAGAAGTTATAAGCTAAAAGAATTTCTCTACATTAAAATATTCTAAGGTAGTTTTCTTTCTTCTTCTATTTATTTTACATATAATATAATCAATATAATCATCTTATGCTTCCAATACTTAATAAAAGTAGCTAAGATCCCGTGATGTATCATAAATGTAGATGTTAGTTGCCGAACCACATATATTAATTATGTGATTGTTTTTATTGACCTTGTTCTTATTCTTGTTTGCTTATGATTATGATTACAGCTTCCACATGTGTTTAGGGTTTGTTTAGAGTGCATGTCAAGAAAACCCCATCAAATTGGTATTAGTGCAAATACTAATTTTAAAGATGAATTAATGCTAACACTAATATCCCTCAACAAGTAGTATCAGAGTTAAGGGTTAAGAAATATACCTAAGTAGTATTAACCATAACAACTCACAAGCGTGAGATAAGGTTCAATGGGCATAACGATTTCAATCTACAAAAGGTAAAGGTTATGATTCTACTAGTAAGCTAAGGGTTAGACTTAGTTCTGAAGGAGAACCAAGAAACTACGAGCAAAGGGAAGAAATCTTTGAAGCCTAATGATATAGATAGATAAACAATTCAAAAGAGACTCCACTGTTATAGTTTTATCATTGAGTGATAAAGTACTAAGGGAGGATTGGAGAGAAAATGACAATTGGGCGATAGAAGAAGCTTAACGTCTTCTACATAATGAATTATTTGGCGAATTGTCTATATGTCAAGAAAATATTATATTAGCTATATATGGCTTAAGGAACTTTAATAAGAGACCATATTAATGCCTTCAACAAGATCATTATAAATCTTGAGATAAAAGACATTAAGATCAAGGATATAGACAAGGTTATCATATTATTATGTTCACTACTCTCAAGTTAAGACCTCATTGAACTCAAAAGAGTTAGGAAAAAGATTCGAATCTGGCAATGCAATAGATTTGATTGCTAAAAGAAAAGATAAGAAGAACAATCAATCAAGTGTGAGATTTAAAAAGTGTAATCTTTACAAGAAAGAATGACACTTAATAAAGGATTGTCTAGAAATAAAAATGAGAAATGGAGATGCTGCAATAGTCCATCATAAAGAAGACTTGGAAGTTGTAAAAGCATTAATAGCCTCTGATGGGAAGTATATTAAAAAATGGATATTAGATTATGGCTATAGTATCCATATATGCCCTAATACATCCTTGTTCACCAATTACATATCCATTAGGGGTAAGGTACTAATAATGAATAATATGACTTGTGAAGTCATAAAGGTTGGTGACATAAAGATGAAGATGCGTAATAGAAAGATTAAGGATTTACATGGTGTAAAGCATGTTTCTAAATTTAGAAAAACTTGATATCCCTAGGAGAACTGGATAAAGAGGGTATTGATTTAGAGTAAAAAAAAAAAGAATATTCAAGGTAATAAAATGACTTATAGTGATGATGAAAGGTAAGAAGCACAAGGAGTTTTATGTGCTTGATGGGATGGCTGTAAATAGCTCAGTAAGGGTTGTTGAGGGAATGCAAACTATAAGGCAGCATAAAAAATTTATTCACCATGGTGATGAGGGTTGAAAAGGAATGCATGGAAAGGGTATTACTAGAAAGAACAAGTTTCAACCATTGAGGAATTGTGATCATAATGTCAAAAGAAACATAGGAGATTGCAATACAAAGGGTACCCAAGATAAGATGTATGCGTATCTTTACAGATCAAAGTTACGAGCCCAAGAAGAGTTAGGTCTAGATAAAGACTTAACTAAAGTTAGCTTTAAGTGATAGAGCTTTGGAATTGATGGATCTTAAAGGCCTCTTATAGAGAGATTTTAAATCAATAGGGAGTTTATTAGAATTGGTGCTTCAAAATTGTGTTTGAGCATGATTTAAGTTAGAAACTAATAAAAAGTTATCACGAATTCAAGTATACAATGAACATATGAGGAATGAGTAATACAAAGAGCCAGAAGCGAGGAAGAGGTGTGAAAACACAAGGAGATGATTTCTAGGTTTAAGCGTCGCGACGCTAGCTACTCAGTGCTGTAATACCAAAGTAAGAAGCCCCAGCACCGTGGCACTAACCTGAGCATTCTACAGCACTAGGTTGAAGTAGCATCCGTGCCACAGCGCTAGCTTGTGGCGCCGTTATAACACCCTCATCACCTGTCATTCCTTAAAACGAGATCAAAAAATGCTACCATTTTCTTGTGAAACCTTAATATTAAAATACTTTTTTTAATTTTAAAATCAAAAGAACAAATTCTCCTAAAAAATTGAACTTGCCACCACCTGTTACAAAGAAAAATACTCTCAATCATTCTGTTTCTCAACTCAACTCTTGTTACTTAACCATAGACCCACTATACAAATTTTAGCTTACGAAGGTCAATCATTCACCAAATTTAATCAAATATATTGTAGGATCGAAAGAATATATAAAATTTATCATTTACAACTCAAAAATATTTTTTAATTATACATACACATGTACATGCAGTAAATGTCCATACAATTTATTATACAAACATTTTGAATACAAATAAAATACCTATCCAAAATATATAAATAGAGGATGTGACTAATCCGAGTTGCTACAGATATGATTTCTCTCTTTAGTCTTCAATACTGGCAACTCTACTATCTGCGCGTGGTAAATCTAACACGCTAAGTAAAAAAAATTGCTTAGTAGGTGTACACAAAAGTTGAAACAATATAATTTATTCAAACAATGTACAAATAACAAAATCAATTACTATCACTTATCATAACGTCGACAGAATATGTTAAAATTTATCAAAATATTTAAATTAATAAATCAAAACATAATATATATTTTAAATTAAAATTCAATTTATCATATACGTGATTAACCCATTACACGTGATCTCAGTAGGCGCCCAAAATAAACACTGACACGATACCATAGATTGGCCAACGAGCTATCAGATGGTGATCTGGCAACAGTCACTCGGTAGCTATCCACCAGATCCAGATCAAATCAGAGTATATGTCGGATTAAAGATATAAATCAAAATCACTAGAGATACAGAACAGTGCAATACTGCTATAACACCCTATTGACATTCTAACTACCAGTCCTCACTTACCAATGTTCAGGTTTACCTAGAGATTTTTAATAATTTAATAATCATATTATATTAAATCTATTTTTTTTTAATATTGATAATTAGACCCAAAAGTTCTTAAATATTAACATATAGATCCGAAACTTTCAAGAATTCACATACAAGTCTCATTTTTTTTCAAAATTCACATATATGTCCAATTTTTCAATAACACACATATAAGTCCAAATTTTTCAATATTTCACACATAAGTCCAAGATTTTTACTAATTCACATTTGGGTCTGAATGTTTACCTAATTTCATATATAGGTCCAAATTTTATCCAATTTCACATATAGGTAATACTCAATATTAAAAACACATTTAATTCACTAAGAACCAATATAATAATTAATTAAACACACTATTTGCATTCAAGTATTCATCATATAATTTAATTACATAATTATACACTAATTCCCTAAAACAAAATTTTAAGTTCAACTTAAGTGTACACCAAACCTTAAACACCCTTCAAGTGGCGTTCACTTCTTCTCTTTCTCCTTTCCTTGGCTCTCCTTTGCCAAGCCTTCACTTTAATATTCAAGAATACACAAATAATCAATAAAATTTCAATTAATCCTACTCAAATGCAAAAATCCCCAATTCTAAATGGTAATTGAAGTTACAAACCCTTAAAAATTTCAAATTCATATTCAATTAAATTTTTTCCTCTAATTCACCCTTCCACTAAAAAAATAATCCTTGAAACTTGATGAAAATGGGTTTAATCAAGGATTTGGGGGCTTGATTTACTAAGGGAAGTATGTAGAATTGTTGAATTTAAAGAGAAATAAAAGAAAACATGAAAGAAAATGCAATAGGAGGGAACGGCACTATTCTTGCAAAAATGGGTATTTTTTCACACTATTCCCCTTTATATACTCATCAATTTTCTTGCTAAATTTGCCCTCAACTAAATCCAAAATTATAAAAATGTCATTGGTTAAAAATAATAGCATTTGATTAGTCTAAAAATTTAAATAACTTTTCACTAACTAAACTAGTTACAATTTAGTCAAAAAGTAACCAATTCTACCATTTTTCAATTCATTTCGTGGCTAATTGTTACTGTGATAAAGGGTTAGAAAAGTGTAAATAGGTCAAAATTTTAATTCCATGAATCTATTTATACCATACCAATACTATTTCAACCAATCAAATTCTTCTATTTCTTTTAACAAATAAATTTAATCCTAATAAATAATAAAAAAAACTAATTCTAATAAATAAATATTTCGGGGTGTTATAATTCTTCCCCCCTTAAGAAATTTTGTCCTCAAAATTTACCTAATTAAAAAAGTTAAGGGTACCGTTGTCGTATTACTTCTTCACTTTCCCAGGTAAGCCTCTTCGACCTTATAATTTCTCCAGAGTACCTTAACCAGTGGAACCTTTTTATTCCGTAATTCCTTGATTTCTCGATCTAGTATTTTTACTAGTTCCTCTTCATATGTTAGATCAGGCTGCACATCAATAGTGTCAGTCGTTAGGATATGAGAAGGATCCGATCGATATATCCTCAGCTTTAATACATGGAAGACATTATGTATTTTATCTAATTCAGGTGGTAAAGCTAATCTGTAGGCTACCAACCCACACGCTCAGTAATCTCATATGGTCCGACAAACTTAGGACTTAACTTACCCTTCTCCCCGAATCTCAATACTTTTTTCCACGGAGATACCTTTAAAAAGACTTTATCCTCAATATCTCTCCTTTTTAAGTCCGTATAAGCTTTCTATCGTGAAGATGCAGCTTCCAATCTTTTCTTGATCATCTTTACCTTTTCTTCAATCTACCTTATTAAGTCTAATCCTATCAGCTTATTCTCATTGATTTCTGTCTAACACAAAGGTATCATGCATCTCTTTTCCTATAATGCTTCATAAGGTGCCATGTCGATGCTTGCCTAATAACTGTTATTGTAAGCAAATTTTATCAATGGAAGATGGTCAACCCAACTCCCTTCAAAGTCAATCATACAACTTCTGAGCATATCCTCTAGTACCTGAATCACCCTCTCTGATTATCCATCTGTTTGTGGGTGAAAAGATGTACTGAAACTCAATCGAGTGCCCAAGGCTTCTTGTATTCTTCCAAAATTTGAAGGTAAACCTCGGGTCTTTATCTAATATAATGGACACAGGTATTCCATATAACTTGACTATTTTTTTAATATATAATATACCCATCTATCAATAGAGTAATCAATCCTAACTGGTAGAAAATGTGCCGACTTAGTTAACCTATCCACAATCACCCAAATGGCATCATGTCTATTTCGAGTGAGAGGTAAACCCATGACAAAATCCATAGTAATACGGTTTTACTTCCATTCGAATATAGAGATTGGCTGTAGTAAACCTGATGAAACCTAGTGTTCAGCTTTCACCCATTGACATGTCATACACTTAGTCATATGATCTACTACATCCTTTTTCATCGGGCCACCAATAATGAGTCTTCAGGTCTCGGTACATCTTTGTGCTACCTGGGTGCATAACATAGGAGCTGTTGTGTGCTTCCTTCAGAATGGTCTTCTTCAATTCTTTATCATCTGGCACCCACAATCTTTCTCTAAAGTACAAAGTATCATCCTCTTTTATTACAAAATCAGCTTCTTTTCCCTCTTGGACTCATCTATGAATGATCATTAGCTTTTCATCTTGTTTCTGCTTTTTTTTTTATACCTGCTAAAACAAGCTGGCTTGACTTTCAATTCTGCTGAAGCATTCAAAGCTCTTAAAGCAACCAAAGATTTTCTACTCAAAGCATCGGCTACCATATTTGCTTTCTCCGGATTGTAGTCAATGATACAATCATAATCTTTAAACAACTCTATCCACCTTTTTCTGTCTCAAATTAATCTCTTTCTAAGTGTATAAAAACTTAAAGCTCTTATGGTCGGTATAAATATAACATTTTTTCCCATACAAGTAATGTCTTCATATCTTCAAAGCAAAGACTATGGCTGCTAGTTTCAGGTCATGTGTCAGATAATTCCTCTCGTGAGTTTTAACCTATTTGGAAGCATAAGCAACCACATTTCCCTCTTGCATCAATACACAACCAATTCCATTATAAGAGGCATCACTGTAGATCACAAAATTCTTACCAAATACTGGCTGAGTTAAAACTGGAGCTTCAACCAACATTGTCTTAAGTTTCTTAAAACTTGTTTGACATTTCGCATCTCATTTAAACTTAATATTCTTCTAGAGTAACTTAGTCAATAGTGCTGCTATTAAAGAGAACCCCTTTATAAATCGTCTATAATAACCAACTAAGCCCAGAAATCTTCTAATTTCAATAACGTTTTTAGGTGGTTTCCACTTCATGATTGCTTTTATTTTCTTGGGATTAGTTTTAATACCCTCTGTAGATACAATATGCCCCAGAAAAGAAATCTTATTTAGCCAAAATTCACACTAACGCAATTTGGCATATAATTACTTCTCTCTCAATATCTGTAATACAATCCAAAGATGACTATCATGCTCTTCTGGGGTTTAAAGTAAACCAAAATATCATCAATAAATACCACTACGAACTGATCTAGATACAGACAAAATACAGTTCATGAAATTCATAAAGGCTACAGGTGCATTCGTCAACCCAAATGACATTATTACAAACTTATAATATTCGTATCGAGTCTTGAAAGTCGTCTTGGGGATGTCCAACTCTTTCACCCTTAATTAATGGTACCTCGATCTTAGATCTATCTTGGAGAAGACACTAACTCCTCTCAACTGATCAAATAAATCGTCAATCCTGGGTAAAGGATATTTATTCTTGATTGTGGCCTTGTTGAGTTGTCTATAGTCCACACACAGTCTAAGTGACCCATCTTTCGTTTTTACAAACAACACGAGTGCTTCCTATGGGGATACACTAGGTCGTATGAATCCCTTGTCTAGTAATTCCTGTAACTATATCTTCAATTCCTTGAGCTCAGCAAGTGCCATTCTGTAAAGAGGAATAGATATTGGGGTAGTCCCCGGCACAACATTAATAACAAATTACACTTCTCTCTCTGGTCGCAAACTAGGTAATTCATCCAGAAATACATTCAAAAAATCATATACGGTAGGTATGTCTTGTAAACTAAATCCAACCCTTTGCGAATCAACCACATGTGCCAGCTAAGCTTTACACCATTTCTTGATTAATCTTCTAGCAGTAGTGGCTGAAATAACATTAGAAAGATAATCTAATCTTTCCCCCACTATAGTTACTTCTTTTTCAACTCTAGTCTGAAGAGTAATTCTTTTCAAACGATAATCAATTACAACTTGGTGCCTTGACAACCAATCTATGCAGAATATCACATCAAAGTCTTGAAAAGCCAATTCCATTAAATCACCTGGAAATTTATATCCCTATATCTGGATTGAACATCATTTATATACCTTATTCATGTCCTAAAGGATTACTAATTGACACCTCATGTTCAGTTGTGTCAGCATGTATGTTTCTCTTTCTAGGGATAGCAGTACATATATATGAATGAGTAGATCCTGGATCTATCAATGCATGAGCTGAGATGTCAAAGATAAAAACTGTACCCATGATAACATCAGGTGCATCTTGCTCCTCCTGGATCTTGATAGCATAAGTACATGCTGAGGTGCGAGTATTCTGTCTCCCCCCTGACGCATTTGCTTCTTTTTGACTGCTTCTCGCAACATCTGTCTGGCTGGGCCTTTTGCTTCTCAGAACTATGGAAACTGATCTTTCATTCTGTGGAGCAGAAGAAGTCTTGTTCTTTAGGCAATCTTTTAGAAAATGGTCATGCGATCCACATCTAAAGCACGCTTCCATCAATTTCCAGTATTCACCCAAATGCTTTCTACCATAATGCTTACATGTAGGGGTTGGTCTCTTCGTTGAGTTCCCTAAGGTACTAGCCACAGAAACTGTTGGATTTCCTAACTTAGTAGTAGATCCCTGTCCTTATCTTGGCATGTAAGAATAACCACTAGTTTAGAGTCCCTTAAATTTCTTACTTGCAGGCTGAGATGCACTGGACTGCCCTAGACCTCTTCTCAACTGACTCCTATCTTTTTTGTCCAACTCTTCATTTACCCTTTTTACATTAAGGGGCCGCAAAAGCCAATCTATGAAATTCCTCAATCTGTAATGTCGTAATCTAGAGACGTATATAATCATTCAGGCCATTCTTGAACCGTTTGCATCTGTCTGCCTCTGTAACTATAATATTTATAGCATACTTACTTAGCTTAATAAACTCTCTCTCATATTCAGTCACTGTCATTTACTACTGCTTCAAATTAATAAATTACCTCTTAATATTATCAATATAGATACGACTGATATATTTCCTTCTGAATTCTCTCAGAATGAAATCCCAGGTCCGCTTCTCTAGTCGTACCATATGTGATACTGAAGTCCATCACTGGTAAGCATCCTCCTGTAAAAGGGAAGCTGCACACTCTAGGCTTTCCTTCGATGTGCAATGAAGCTGCTATAAAATTCTCTTTGTTCGCTCTAGCCAATACTCAACAGCTAATACATCCTCATCTCGTCTTTCATAAAAATCAATGGGTCGATATTTTGCCAACCTCTATATTACTGATTTTTGAGGTCAACTCGGGTTAAATGCTGAAAGAACTCAGCCATCTGTTGCATAAACACTGGTTGGCCCTGACTAGCTTATCTAGCCATCCTCAAACTAGAGGACCCTCATGAAACTTCCCTAGCTACACTGGCTGGGCTACCACTAATACTCTTATTACCACTCTCGACCCTTCGGGTGCCAGAGGGTTCCATTTTTTTTATCCTATATAAGACAGTAGAGAAATCTGTAGGTTAAAGTCACATCCTCCTATATATACATGTATATATTTTTCAATGCATGCTCACACAAAATGCTATATGCATCCAAGTCTAGGAACGCATAAACCCAGGCTTTGATACCACTAAACATGTAACACCCTTCTCACTCGCATTTCCTTAAAACGAGATCATAAAATGCTACCATTTTTTTGCGAAACCTTAATATTAAAATAATTTTTTAATTTTAAAATCAAAAGAACAGATTCTCCTAAAAAAATTGGACTTCCCATCACTGTTACAAAGAAAAAATACTCCCAATCATTTTGTTTCTCAACTCAACTTTTGTTACTTAATCATAGACCCACCATACAAATTTTAGCTTACGGAGGTCAATCATTCACCCAATTTAATCAAATATACTGTAGGATCGAAAGAATATATACAATTTATCATTTACAACTCAAAAATAATTTTTGATCATACATACACATGTACATGCAGTAGATGTTCATACAATTTATTATACAAACATTTTGAATACAAATAAAATATCTACCTAAAATATATAAATAGAGGATGTGACTAATCCCTGTTGCTACAGATATGGTTTCTCTCTTCAGTCTTCAATACTGGCAACTTCTGCCTGTGCGTGGTAAATTCAACACGCTAAGCAAAAACAATTGCTTAGTGAATGTACACAAAAGTTAAAACAATATAATTTATTCAAACAATGTAAAAATAACATAATTAATTACTATCATTTATCATAACGTCGACAGGATAGGTTAAAATTTAAGTTCAACTTAAGTGTATACCAAACCTTAAACACCCTTTAAGTGGCATTCACTTCTTCTCTTTCTCCGTTCCTTGGCTCTCATTTGCCAAGCCTTCACCTTAATATTCAAGAATATACAAATAATAAATAAAATTTCAACTAATCCCACTCAAATGCAAAAATCACTAATTCTATATGGCAATTGAAGTTACAAACCCTTAAAACCTCAAATCCATATTCAATTAAATTTTTTCCACTAACTCACCTTGAAATTCACCTTTCCACTAAAAAATTAATCTTTGAAACTTGATGGAAATCAGTTTAATTAAAGGTTTGGGGGCTTGATTTTCTAAGGGAAGTATGTAGAATTGTTGAATTGAAAGAGAAATAAAAGAAAAATAGAGAGAATATGCAATAGGGGGGAACGTCACTATTCTTGCAAAAATAGGTATTTTTTCACACTATTCCCCTTTATATACTCATCACTTTTCTTGCCAAATTTGCCCTCAACTAAATTCAAAATTATAGAAATGCCATTGGCTAGAAATGATGGTATTTGATTGGTCCAAAAATTTAAATAACTATTCACTAACTAAACTAGTTAAAATCTAGTCAAAAAGTAACCAATTTTACCACTTTCTAATTCATTCAGTGGCTAATTGCTATTGATTCATGATAAAGTATTGGAAAAGTGTAAATGGGCTAAGGTTTTAATTCCATGAATCCATTTATCCCATACCAACACTTTTCTAACCAATCAAATTCTTTCATTTTCTTTAACAAATAAATTTAGTCCTAATAAATAAAAATTAATCCTAATAAATAAATAAAATAATTCTAATAAATAAATATTCTGGGGTATTACAGCCGCAGCGCTCAATTTTGGGATATTTTGTTTTTAGCTCGGATTAACTACTTTAAGTAGGATTTAAACTCCTACACGTATAGACACTTATTCAAACTAGATTTAAGGTTTCTAGGAACGTTTTGTACACTATATAAATCTTTGTAACCCCTTAAATTTGTTAAGTATTAAGAGAGACTCTAAGAGAGAAAATAAAGAACTAAATACTTTGAGTACTGAATATGCAAGAGAGTATCATAGGTAGTGCTTAAGTTCTGAGTAAACAAAAAACAATAATAGATCTTTTGAAACCTCTTTATTGTTGTATTCCTTGATAACCTCTTGAGAGAAATCTTTGTGATCTGTAGTCCGTTATCAATAATAAACACTTATGTCCACCGTGGACATAAGTGTTTATTATTGAACTACGTATATTGATTGTATGATTGTTCTTATTAATCTTATTTTTATTCTTATTCTTGTTTGCTTGTGATTATAATTGAAGCTTCCGCACGTGTTTAGGGTTTATTTGGAGTGTATGCTAAAAATATCCCATTAAATTAGTATTAATGCAAAGGCTAATTTCAAAGTAAAATTAGTGCTAACATAATATCCCCCGACATATATTGTATATACTTTCTCACAACTTCAAGTCTTGTGACTTACAAATTTAAACTTGGACTTCATAATATAAAAAACAATAGATATATACACTTGAGATTGATAGAGAACTGAATCTAATATTTCAAGTAAAACATATTACACTCTTGAAATAAAAGTGAGATATTATTTCTTGTTTATACTATTTAAATTTTTGTTTATTTTTTATACTATATAAATTAAATCATATCGGTTTAAATATTTAGATGAAATTTATTTATTATTTTAATAAATTTATAATTAAAGAACATAGATATAGTATCATAAAAATATTTGCAAAGAAATACATTGTGTAATGTAATTAAATGGTGTTTGTTTTAGATATGAACAACCCCCGCCTCATATTGTTATTTTTTTATTCAATTATTTATATCTAATTTATTTTATTTTACTATGCATGATCAACACATATTATTTATTTAAAATTATGTTTATATTTGTATACGTTCATTGAAATTATATTTATTCTATTTAATTGTATTATTTGTTAATGTTTAATTCAACTATATTATTATTTGTTCATGTGGCCCTACTTATTTTTTTCTAATTTTTAATATTATTTATTTGTGTTTATATGGATTTTTTTAATTTTTTAATTTTGAATATTATTTATTCACTATTGAAATAATTTGAAATGTATTTTTATTTATTTAAAGAAGAACATAATTTCTAAGAGATTGAAAATTCTAATTGTATACCATTTTTGGGCGCATTGTCTAAATGGCTACATGTAACAAACATTCTAATGTTAATATTCTATACTTTATCTGAAACTATTCAATTTTACGAATGATCAATAAAAAAACATAATAACTCTATTGTAATAGTACTTATAATTTTTTTTTAAAAAGCAGAATTTGTTAATCCCAAAAAATAGTTTTTGCAGGCCAACAAACTTTAGATTTGTTTGAAGCAAGAATCAAAATATTGGGCTTTTATCTGAATAGGCTGTGCTCTCAGACCTTCTTGGGCTTCTTGCCATGTCGCTCCTGCGAACACAAGAAAAAACACTATCGTTAAAACTTCACTGTGGTGGTTCTAGCGAAGACCCTATAATACATAAAGTCAGTTATTTGCCTGAAGGTGTAGGAAAAAGAGAATGCAAAGAGAGAGATTTTGTATGTATGCAGTGCTTAGAGTCAAAACCCGTTTTCATTTGTTTCTCCCATTTATATAGTATCGGGTCTGGAACGCTTCAAAGATGGATATTTAGGTTGTTACTGGAATATTTGGCATAACTGAAAGGGGATGATCAAGCTTTCTGTCTTGTATAATTTAGAGGATATTATTTTTCTAATCAGAGGATCTTCCTTTAATAGAGGTATAGGCTGTCACACTTACTGGCTTACCTTATTTGGGTCGTCAACTTTTTGTCTCAAGGTTGTGAGAAGTTGGCTTCTTAGAGTGGCCGAGCTAGTAGCTTGGCATATTCTATTATCCACGTAACCTTAGGACCCTTGTTGGTAAGCAACTCGGCCTGTTCGATGTGTTAGTCTGCTCGACACATCATGCAAGGTGGTTCGGGTTTTGGGTCCTAGGCCGATTGGAGTGTCGAGATAATGTCCTGAGTAGGTTTTGGGCTTTTGGGCCGGTTTCCTTAAGCAGAGCTAGATGTTGTCAGCTCTGGTCTTGGCCCTCAAGCTCGCCTATCATGGCAAAGCTGACTATGGGCATATTACTTAGGCCTTTAGGGATTTTCAGGGGGGAACAAGGGTCCCTCATTTTTTGGTTTTGATTAATCAAAATCGAAAACTTCACTTGTTTGCTAGTTGTTGTCAGTTTTAGTATTAAGCCCTCACCTATCAAGGTAAAGCAAGTTGTGGGCTTGTTATTTAGGCCTTTGGGGATTTCTAAAGGGGGACAGAAATAAAAATTAAATGAATAATATAATTAAACAATATAGTTAGATTAACTGAATAAATAATATGGTTAAATTAAAATCATAATAAATAATAGAACTAAACAAAAAAAAATATCTAATTTTATTGAACAAATACAAATATAATGTAATTTTAAATACATTGTGGAGGGGATATTTCCACCTCTATGTCACGATCAAGAATATTTTTTGGGTTTTTTCTCCCTTTATTCATATTTAGAAAAATCTTTATTTAATCACATTACACAATGTATTCTTTTTCAAATACTTGTATGATTCTATATCTATATTCTTTAATCATATATTTATTAAAAAGTAGAAATATTTTATTTAATTATTTTAAATCGGTGTGATTTAATTTAAATAATATAAAAAATAAATAAAATGTTCAAATAGTACCCAAAAAAGACATAATATCTCACATTTTGCTTTAAGCGTGTGATATATTTTGCTTAAAATATTAGATTTGATTTTTTAAAATCAATTTCAAGTGTTTTTTTTTTAAATTACGAAGTGCGAGTTTAAGTCATAAAACTTGGAGTTTGTTGGAATTTAAGAATGTATTTCAAATAAACAAGTAGAAAAATAAGTATTAAAGTTGAGAGAAATAGCCTAGAAGAGAAATATGGTCGAAGGGGAAGCGCCCAAGCCGTAGGAGGCTTGGCGCTCTAGATTCAGGGCTGGGCACCGCGGCCCTGGCCCCTGGGCGAAAGGCGCTCAGTCGAGCAAAGCCCAAAATGACTGTTAAGCGCCGTGGCGCTGAGGATGAGCATTGCGTCGCCCAAAGCTGAATTAATGACCCTCTAAAGAGGCTATAAAGATCTCATCATTTAATGGAAAAAATTTCAAAAGATGGCAAGATCGGGTGTATAATACTCTAGATGTTATGGGTGTGCCTGAATTTCTCACCATTCCTACTTCAAAGTCTATTACAGAAAACTACAAAGAGAAGTTGCCCAAATGGAGTAGGGCAAACATGATATGTCATAACATAATTCTTCACACATTATCAAATGAATTGTATGATGTTTACTTTATATA
Source organism: Ailanthus altissimus (assembly GCA_946807835.1). Taxonomy (NCBI): domain Eukaryota; kingdom Viridiplantae; phylum Streptophyta; class Magnoliopsida; order Sapindales; family Simaroubaceae; genus Ailanthus; species Ailanthus altissimus. The sequence continues at coordinate 23,880,396 of OX327698.1, read as the reverse complement.
TAAGGATGCACAGGAGTTGTGGGCGCAACTTAAGAAAAAAATATGTTATAGAAGATGGTAGTGCCCAAAAGTATGTTGTAGCAAATTTTCTAGACTTTAAAATATTTGAGAAAAAAGAGTTTACTGCACAAATACATGATTATCATATTTTACTTAATGATTTGAAAAATGAAAACATTATTTTCCCTGAACCTTTTATTATAAGTTGTTTAATAGAAAAATTGTTTAAATTCTGGAATGATTATAAGAAAAACCAACAAACATAAATGAAAGAATTTAACTTTGAAAAATTCAATTGTGCATATTAGAATTAAAGAAAATAATCACCAAAAGGAGAATATAGAGAAGACTAAAGAATTAGTTTCTAGTAGAATGTGATAATTATGATAAAAACAAATCAAGATTTCACAAGCAACAATCACTTTATGAAAAATAAATCCTCGTTTAAGAAAAAGAATAAGTGTTATGGTTGTGGAAATGGTGGTCATTTTGCTTATCAATGTAAACATAGGAATAAGAAAGGAAATAACAAAACTCCCAAGGCCAATTTGATAGAGGAAAAAGATGTTATTGCTGCAGTTGTTGTTTCACAGATGAATATGGTTGCAAATGGCAACAAAGAGTAGGTGATTGACTCTAGAGCCACTAGACACATATGTGGAGACAAGAGTTCTTTTCATGAGTATGTTTCTATTAGAGAATGGGATGAACAAGTGTATCTTGGTGATTCCTTTATGCATTGGTAGTAAGGAAAGAGAAAGTTCCCCTCAAACTTACTTATAGAAAGTCTATTGTATTGAACAATGTACTATATATTCCCAATATTAGATATAATTTAGTTTCTATGTTTATGTTGGAAATGGCTAATGTAAAAGTCTCTTTTAAAGGGGATAAAGTTGTAATGAACAAGGGTGAGACAGTCATTGGAAATGGATATTCTTCCAAAAAATTGTTCAAACTAAATGTACTTGATGTTTCTATGAATAAAAATATTTATTCTGCTTATATTGTTGAGTCTTTCAGTTTATGGCATAATAAATTAGGTCACTTAAATTATCGTTATTTAAGAAAGATGAAAAGAGTTGGTTTACTATCTAATATATGTTTAGATGAATCACATCAATGTGATCTATGTATGGAAGGAAAATCCACAAAGAAAAATTGTAAATCTATAACTCTTAGGGAAACTGAATTGCTTGGTTTAATTCATAGTGACTTACATAATTTTAAAGATATCATGACTAAAGTGGCAAAAAGATTTTACATAACCTTTATTGATAATTTCTCAAAATATACTGAGATGTATTTATTAAGAAATAAAGATGAGTCATATAATAAGTTCTAGATTTATGAACAAGAAGTTGAAAATTAACTTAATAAGAAAATTAAGAGATTAAGAACTAATAGAAGATGAAAGTATGTATCTAACTTGTTTAGATTCTATTGTGAGGATAATGGAATTATACATGAAGTTACACAACTATACTCATCTGAATCTAATGAAATAGCTGAAAGGAAAAATAGAACTTTAAAAGAAATGATGAATTGCTTATTGATTAATTCTAGGGCACTTATAAATTTGTGGGTGGGAAGCAATATTGACTGCTTACCATATACAAAATAAAATTTCATACAAGAAAATGAGAGTTACTCCCTATAAGTTGTGAAAAGGTTATGCTCCTAACTTTGTAGGAGTATGTGATGATATGAGTGTAAATATAATTTCAAAAAATTTTAATACTCACCGAAAGCATATATACATATTACACTCATTTAATACTTAAACATATGTATCACACAAATGTATATATAATATATATTTAAATGTATAATAATTTTATTATATTAAAAAATTAAAAGTACTTAACAAGATGAAGGTAACTTTACAATTTATTGAGATCCAAGTGTAAAGCTCACAAGAAATATAACTCTAGAATAATTTTAGACCAAAATCAAGGTAAGTATTTTGACTTTAGAATAGTAGCTTATTATAAATTTGTAGATTTTTTGGTTTTTCTCAAGTGTTAGTATTTTTCTTCTTTTTCAAAAAGAGAACTCTTTTTTAACACTTAGTCAAAACTCTCAATTTTGCCAAAAACAATTGACTCTCTCTCTCTTTCATTTTTTTTCTTACGTATATCATGCATACCTTAACACATTTGTTTTTATTTTATTTTATTTTAGTTAAAAACACAAAAGTCAAGAGTTCACCAACTCCTTTACTGAAAATGTATAATAATTATGCATTTATGTTTTTCTTTGTCTCCTATTTAGTTTTTAAAAGAATGCAAATGTCTATTAGAAAATTATCATTAACAATATAAGTCTTTATAAGTTAAAATGACTAAAGACGAATGTGTCAATATTTGATATTTTAAGAAATACATGTTAAAAATATTTTGATTCTCAAAATCAATCCAATAATTTTCCAAATTCAAATTCAAATTCAAATTCATAACATTTATGCATTTAATTTAATAAATAAATATTTAGGCATAATTTAAATTGAATCATGACAAGTGTTATACACTTGTCAAAGTGTTAATTAAACAAATATGCATGGAGTGTTATGGTGTCTAATTATATTTTGACATGTGTTAAATTCTAACAGTTAAAATTTGACACGTGTCATTCCTAAGAGATACTAAAATCAAATCCTACTTATTCGAATTTTTTTTCATATCAAACTCTTCGATCCTATGTACTACCATAATCCTAAATGAGTACACTTTATATTGTGAGATATTTTAGGTTCATACCCGTTCTATTTTTCTTATGAAACTTTTTCATATGTACTTGAACATTGCCCCACACACATGTTATGTATACAATAAAATGGCATGTAAAACTATACAAGTTGAGGTTAATCATATTCGTATAGTCCTTTTGTCACTTATATTCTAGAAGAGCATAGATATAGATATACTGTTAAGTCTCTAACTGCTCGACCTTAAACTTGTCTTTAGATTTGTATTTCAATAAACAATATCCGCAAACTCTTTTGTGATAATGTTTTACCTTATGAAAACATTTTCTGGTTAAATACTTTTGGCAAAAGACTTTCTAAAATACAATTTTAAAGTATCAAGATATACAGCTCAACCACATGAGCTGACATATCCCATATCTACGCACACTAAACCCCATGAGTATCGGACCATACACAACGACACCCAGAGGTCAAACCATAAAAGGTTTCTAACATGTGTAGAATCTAAGTATGGTAGATCACGCACAAGCCCACCGTGGCGCTCAGGTTAAAAGACCACAAATACTACTCAACTCAAGAAGACCATTAATTAACGGCTTTATGGAATGTCTATTATATATCTTCATAAGTTTGCTCAGTGTCAAGTCCTTACTTAACACCTGCATACCTATACAAGCTTCCACTAAGCTCACGGTTTATTAAGATTAGCTATCTAATCATTCTAGATATAAATATACACCAGTCTTTCCAGTTTTAATAATTGACCCATATTGTTAAACCTATAACTAGAAAGTAATTTGGAGAATATACTATATAATGAGATTTCTTAACATTATTTACAACTATTTACAACTATGTCACTACAATAAATATTCTTGGATCTTTGTCCTAATTTATACTAAGTTCTAACTCTTAAAAATACTAACTCTTAATATTAATGTAAACTGTAATAAAAAAAACAAAATTAATATCATATAATAAAATAACAATTTATAGAAATGCATATTGTATAAATATAAATAAGATTTATACAAAATTAGAATGACGCTTGAGTACCAACTTTAACAACTCCCATTTACTCTAGTGCCATTCAGAATGATATCTAATACCCATTGACTCCAAATGTTTTAAGAATACTTTAGGAGTTAAAGTTTTAGTAAGTGGATCCATTATATTTTCACTAGAATCTACTCTAGATATTATTACATCCCCTCTGGCCAAGATCTCTCTAATTATATGGTACTTTCATTCCATATGCTTAGACTTTTAGTGTGCTCTAGGTTTCTTGGCTTGGGCAACTGATCTATTGTTATCACAGTATAATGGGATATGATCTATTATACTTGGGATAACTCTCAACTCTGTGATAAACTTGCATATCTATACTGCTTCTTTTGCAACTTCTGAAGCTACAATATATTTTGCTTCTGTGGTTAAATCAGCTCTAGATCTCTGTTTTGCACTTTTTCAACTACCAATGGCATCATTGAGAAGAAATAAAAAATCAGATGCAGACTTTTTATCATGCGGATCAGATTGAAAGTTTGAATTAGTATATCCTCTCACATATAAGTCATTATCTCCATAAATCAAGAACATATCCTTTATACCTTTAAGGTATTTCAGAATATATTTCACAGTCATCCAATAGACATTTTCTAGATCAGACTGATATCGGCTTATAACACTTACAACCATTTTGATGTCAAGTATTGTACATAACATGGCATACATTATGCTTCCTACAGCTGATATATAAAGTATGCTAGACATTCTAACTCTTTCATCTTTCTTTTGAGGACACATCTTTTAAAAAGATGAATGTTATGTCTGAAAAGTAAATTAACTGTCTTACAATTACTAAACTTATACATTTTTAAAATATTATTTATGTAAAAGGATTAGGAGAGTCCGATCAGTCTCTTAGCTCTATCTCTATAAAGCTTTATACTTAGTATATAAGAAGCCTCTCCTAAATCCTTCATTGAGAAGTTCTTACTCAAATAACTTTTGACTGATTGTAATATACCAATATCATTTCTGATAATAAGTATGTCATCCACATAGAGGATTAAAAAGATAATCATCCACACACACACACATTTCCTCTTCATTTTTTATCAAATCAGATCCTCTAATTACTTTATCAAAATAAAGATTTCAGCTTCGAGAGACCTGCTTAAGCCCATAAATAGACCTTTTTAATTTGCACACTAGATTAAAATTCTCATTGGAGGTAAAACCTTCAAGTTGTTCCCTATATATCTCTTCCTTAAGATATCCATTTAGAAAAGCCGTCTTTATATCCATCTATCAGATTTCATAATCATAATATGCTACAAGAGCCAATAATATCCTGATTGATTTTAGCATGGCTACTGGTGAAAACGTCTTCTCATAATCAATTTCAGATTTCTGAGTATAACCTTTTACTACCAATCGAGCTTTGAAGGTCTTTACCTTTCCATCGGGCCCATGCTTTCGCTTATAAATCCATTTACAACCAATAGAAATAATTTCTTCAGAAAGATAAACCAAGTCCTAGACTTTGTTGTCATATATATAATCAATCTCGAATTTCATGGCATTTAGCCATTTACCCAAATTGATGTCTAACATCGCCTCTCTGTAAGTCGAATGATCATTTTCTTTAACTAAGAAAATATCAAAGACACCTTCAGATATTATTTCATATCTTATAGGTGGCTTCAAGATCTTTTCCATCGGGCCCATACTTTCGCTTGTAAATTCATTTACAACCAATAGAAATAATTTCTTCGAAAAGCTAAACCAAGTCCTAGACTTAGTTGTCATACATAGAATCAATCTCGGATTTCATGGCATCTAGCCATTTACCCGAATCGATGTCTAACATCGCCTCTCTGTAAGTTAAATGATCATTTTCTTCAACTAAGAAAATATCAAAGACACCTTCAAACATCATTTCATATCTTATAGGTGGCCTCGAGATCCTTTCTAACTTATAGGAAGGGTGTGTCAAAGGTATCTTACTCGATTGAACTAGAGATTCCATCTCTAGTTCATTGAGTTGTTAATTGATTTCATCAAGAACAACCTTTCTACAATCTCTACGATCCATCAGAAATTGTGTTTCTAAGAAATTAGCATAATGAGCAACGAACACATTTCGTTCCTCAAGATCATAAAATTGATATCTTATAAAGTGCTTGGGATATCTAATGAACCGGTACTTATACTATTTAAATGTAAGTTTGTCTCATTGCATAACTTTTACGTAAGCAGGACAGCCCTAAATCTTAACATACTTAAGACTTGATTTCCTTCCAAACCATATCTCATAGGAAATGGTAGGAACGACTTTTGATGGAACTCTGATCAATAAAAGAGCAGCAGTCTGTAGAGCATAATCTTAAAGATATTCAAGAAGATCAGTAAAACTCATCATTGATTGGACCATCTAATAAAGTCTGATCCCTTATCTCTAAAATACTATTGTGTTAAGGGGTACCTGGAGGACTATATTGAGTGAGAATCTCATTCTTCTTTAAATAATCAGCGAATTCACTACTCATGTATTCACCGCCTCTATCTGAGCGTAGACATTTAATGAATTTTCTTATTTGTTTCACTACTTCAAGTCGAAACTCTTTAAACATTTCAAAAGTTTTTTACTTGTGTTCTATTACAAACATATATCCATATCGAGATGAATCATTGATAAAGGTTATGAAGTATCGAAACTCACCTGTGGCAGTATGATTCATCAAACCACATATATTACTATGTATTAGTTCCAACAAATCATTGGCACGATGTCCTACACCAGTAAATAGGGATATAGTCATTTTTCATTTAATACAAGATTCACAAATTGGATAAGTTTCTATGAAAAGATTAGGTATCTAACCATCTTTAACTAGACGAGTTAGGCGTCTTTCGCCTATATAACTTAATCGCATGTGCCACAATTCTGTATTATTTAAAATTTATGAACTTTTTCTTTTATTATTTACCTGTACATTAAAAACAATTCCAATTGTATATAAAATGTAATGGCTATTCATCAACTGACAATCAGCTAGCAAAACATTATTTTTATCATACAAACTTAAGAAATAGTTCCTTATAAGTACATAATAACCCTCACTGTCTAGTAAAGAAAAGGATATGATCTGCCTAATAATATTTGGCATAAAATAATAATTATACAACAAAACACTACAACCTGAATGGAGAAGTTATTCAAAAGTTCTAACAACTTCAACCTTGAGGAAATCTCCATTTCTAACACGAAGTTGTACTTCTCTATGCTCAACTATCTAGCTTCCTTCAGTCCCTGCAACTTATTGCAAATGTGAAAAGGATATGTGGTATTTAATACCCAACTAGTGCTAGTATCAAATCCTAATGAAATGTCAATAATAGGTAAATATATACCTGTGAGGTTTATCTTAATAGTGGCAAGGTATTTCTGACAATTGCGCTTCCAATGTCCAATCTCGCCACAATAGAAACACTTTACTTTACCTTTTTTCTTTTCTTGTAACTTGGATATGATATGTCTCTGAAGACCGATGGATGATATTTTCTTCATTTGTTTCTTCCTCTTAGACTTCCTAGAAGCTTTTAAGGTAAAAGATGAAACACCGTGAACATAGGGCCGAACCTGCTTTGTTCATGTCCTCATATGCTGTCTTTAATATATTGTGAAGATCAATATATATAAGAGTCAACCCTTGCATGTTGAAGTTCATAATGAACTGTTCAAATAACCCCAGTAGAGATTGGAGAATTAAACTATTCCCTAATGCATTGTTTAAAGATATGTCCATCGTTTCTAGCCTCTCAATGCTGAAAAGCATCTTAAGCACATAAGGACTAACTGGACTGCCTTTTGTAAGTCTAGCCTAAAAGAGTGTCTTGGTGACTTGGTAAATCTTAACCTGTGGTCTGACACCAAATAACTCCTTTAGATGAAGTATAATACTACTTATACAATCCATGTGCACATGCTCCCTCAGAAGTTCAGTAGACATCGAGGTCAGGATATATGATTTGACTTTCAAATCATCATCAATCTATTTCTCATAAGTTATAACCTCTTCTGAAGTTGAATTAACAGAAATACCTCTAGGTATTTTTTGATCAATCACATATCTGAGTTTTTCTGAATCCAGAACAATTCTGAAATTCATCAATCAATCAGAATAATTTTCAGCGCCTTTTAGTTAGTGTGCATCCAGTATGCATACCAACAGGTTGTTCAAAGTCATTTTATCTTCAAAAGATAAAGAAGAGATATTAGTGAAACATTTCAAATCGTTAAAAAGTTTTAGATTATGGATATAACATATTATTGGTTTTAAATCTAAAGACGCCCTCACATTGATTTACATTTTTCCTTTAATCTCTCAAACAAGAAAATGAAAGTTTAACTCTTTAAACTTTACAGTGGAAAGTAGACCCAATTTGAATTTACTCCAACCTCACACTTTAGTGATATTGATTTTTGTAAACCCAAAAGGTAAACAACTCTTGTCAATTACATGTCATGCAACTCTTATCAATGGTCCTAAACACATCTTATCCTTACACTTTAGCGATATTGGATAAGAATGTTCTAGATTAACTTGTAATCATCAAATATAAGTTATTAATATTACCCTTACACTTTAGGAATATTGGGCAATACATTCGCTTATATTTGTCTTATCTCATATTTAACCGGTATAGTCCAAATCACTTCGATCAATGTCTCACACTTTAGTGATATTGAGAATGACCGAGGTAATTTGTCTAACACCGTATTGACAAAATGGACCATGTATAACATTCTTAAAATACATTACAATCTGATTAAGAGGGATTTTATACATATCTATATCTTATGAGGATGAATTTGTTATACACATCTATATCTCATAAGGCAAGAGTGATGGATGTGTATAAGAATTTCTTAATCCCATAAAGTAGGTTCATAACGGTAAGAACAAGTCACTTGTTGTCTTATTATACTACTGATTATATCTGAGTTCTTCCCTATGGCAAGGTAGTGCATCTGTAGCGAAAAAAGGGTGAGTTAGTCTCTTAATGAACTTCATAGCCCTTTATAAGGTGGTATGTTAAACTTACAGAATACACTTGATGTAGTGTCACCTATATGAGTGTGAAATTGGGTTGGTTCCTATGAGAGCTAGGCATGCTACTCTATAGCACTCATGAAGCTAGAAAGGCATATGACCGTTAATAATGCTAAACTGCGAACATAGACAAGTTATTGAGAATTTAACTTGATAATTTAACCCTCTATTTTACATCCAAATGAATGAAAGGTTTATAGAAACTTGGTTTCACCTAGTTCCTGTAAATACTTAATCAATATATTGGTTTATAGATTGAAAGAGCACCAATTCATATAAGTTAAATTCTACTTAGATATGCGGTTGATTTGATTCACATTTATTTATTTGAAATATGTGAGGGATTGTCAGAATTTAAGAATGTATTTCAAATAAAAAGTGAATAAATAAGTATTAGAGTAAAAAGAAATAGCCGAGAAGAGAAAGATGGTAAAAAAAAAAGCACCCAAGCTGTAAAAAGCTTGGGCGTTGTGGCGCTCCAGCTTTCTAGTCCGGCAGAGCCCAAAATGACCATTGAACGTTGCAACACCAAAGATGAGCATCGTGGCACTAAGAGCTTAGTTGGTGACCCCTCAAAGACTCACATATCCCTTCTATATGATATGTCCTTTCAAAGAGATGTTGTGTCTCTTCAGATATAACTTTATAAATACTGTAGACTGGTCATCCCGATGGGTACAAGGACGAACTCGTAAGGCATTATATGGATGAGATCCCGGGTTCGATTCCTTAGGGGCACAGGTAACCTAACTGGATATGTGGGTGTGCCGGTGGCTCTGAGGTGTCATCCAGCCGGTGGACCAAGGAGTTAGTGGACCCCACATAGTCCTAACACCATTTTCTTCATTTTTTATTTTTCATCAACCATATACATCCAATTGATACAAGGAATCATTTATACACAACAATTTAATCAAAACGCAACTCAAACCTTAAAATTCTCTAAGTGGCCGAATGTACCATTCTCCACCCAACACATTTCTTTTCTCAATTTCTTGTTCCGATGACATCCAAATTAAGCCAATTTAATTCTAATGCCCTAATAACATCCAACTGAAGTTTCTACAATAAAATCACACCAAACCCTAATTCTTACTTTTCTAATTCCTTTACTTTAATAAGTCTTTTAAGCTCCACACTTGAATTCAACTCAATCTAAATCAATAATTCACACAAAAACATTAATTGAGTAATCTTGAAAAATTCACACATCACCATTACCAAATTATGTTTTTCTTACCTCTTTTCCTTGGATTTTCACAAATAGAAGCTTCAATTGATCTTGAGAACTTATATTTGGCTTTATTTTAACTTGATCATACATGAAAAATTATGAAAAAGCCTTGGGTTTTACTGTAGCAGCACTTTCTCACCTTGGTTGAATTTTCTCCTCTTTTGCTCTAATATGTTTTGCTTTTACTTAGCCAAATTTCTACACACTTCATCCTTATATAGTGCTCTTCTAAAAGTCCAATGTCACCCTCAACTAACCCTAAATTTCTAAATTTCCATTGGTAAAAAATGGAAGCATTTAATTGATTTCTTTCTAACTATTTAGTTAGAATGGTCAAAGGAACTAACTAGACTTCCAACTTGACAATCTATTGACTTGTCTCTAATTAGTCCATTTTCTAATACATAGATTGTGTTTCTTAACAAAGGCTTGTTCCATGGATAACACTTATATGAAAATTCATGTATTAAATTAAAATTTCCTTTTTCAAGCCAATAGAAAAAATTCTAAAAATATTCTATAACCATTCGACACTCCAATCGACTGTGAAACTACCAATTTAAGTATAATACCTCTCACGTGCACCATAAAAAAATATTTCTACTAGGGTTGAAATCGGATAACTCTACGGTTTCTTTATCGCTTTATACGGAAATCTATCCACCTACACTACTAATAGGGATCGGATATTACATATGGTATATTCAGATAATTAAAGTTCAATCCATCCAAGTAAAAATCTAGCTTTCCACAATAAAACGAAGCATATGGATGTTAAATATCACTTTGGCAGATACTTGATATCAAATGGGGCTGATCAAGCTACAAAAAATACCAATTAAGAAAAACCCAACTGATATGGAAAAAAAGCCAATGTCAGCCAGTAAACTCAACTGTTAAATGAAGAATTTTCATATTAACTGTCACGCCCCAAACCCAAAAAATCCAACACACGACATAACGTACATTCATTCAATAATGAACACACATACAATCTTAATGTTTCTAGTATATTCTTAAATTCTTGTTTACGGGTTGGTCTCATGTTTAAAAATATAAACATAAACATTTATTAACAATATTTAAAAATTCATTTCAATTTTTCAGAATTATAACAATTGAATTATAATTGGGGCAATTAGTAAACTGGAGATACGCAGAGTTTTCTCAGAGATTAATACTCTACTACGTCACTAGTAACAACTTTGTTACCGAAAACCCAGAATATATTCATTGCAAATTCTTACTTAAAATCAACCCATAACCACACTTGGTGAAACTCAAACCAAATACAACCACACACAATAAAATAATACATAAGTATTTATTCAATAGAGACAAATCAAATATCTTAACCCATGTGTCTCCAAATAAAACACTCGGCAACCTAGCAACTTAGAGAACCCAAGGAACAGCAGAAGCCTTGCCAAATCTGCTAAGCACACATGTACCTTATTTACCTGAAATCACCATAAACTATAATGAGTATAAAACTCAGTAAGCAAACTAGTTTTTCATATATCAAATTTCAAATACATATATGTACACAATGCATGTGTATCGTGTGCTGTGATAAATCAAAATTCATAATCTTATCAAATCACATGTCAGGTAAGCGCTTACACATTCTTTCAAAATATATAATAGGAATATCATCACTCAACTACTACTTAGTAGGACTTGCATATCACATAATGAGCCAAATGTCACTCGTAGGTGACATACCGTATGAAAGGAATAGTATAAGTGAGGTTTAAATTACACATATATAATGCTCATGCTCGAAGGTAAGAGCCAAACCCTCACCCCGATCATCGGTGAGTCCTCTCACATGCATCAATACCCCACCACACGAATGTGATGAATCAATCTTCCTTTAGGTACCAATAGGATCCTCCCTACATACGGAACACATAACATATACTAATCCTGAAGGAAAAGCCACACATAAAGGCTCCACAAATCACATAAGATGCCTACTAAGTCAACAGTGAGTTTAAGCATCCTTAAAACACAAAATGTTTCTCATGGACATATTACACTTCAAAAACTTTCTTTGTTAAACACATTTCATTTTGAAAGCTCACTTTCAAAAACACATGTATGTCCATGCTCAATGTCAATGCTCACATTCATAAACATATGTCTTTCACATTTAATATCAAATATACTTTGGTATAACATAAACATATTTCTAAGCACATTTACAAAATCATACATAGACAATTACTATGCTTATTGTGATTTCAATAAAAGTCTAGTATACTTACCTCTTAGCACTTTCGGGTACAAGGTTTAATTCTCTTTAACCTATCAATAGAGATTAATCCTTTCATAAGCCTCACAATTCACACAAAACACTTTAAATAGCTTACAAAATTATACATATTGCACTTATCATATCAAATTGGTCTAATTACTTGGTTTCTCAAAACCTGTCATTCTGACCACTTACACTTAACAAAATTTTTTTATACATCAAATGATGGTCAATTACTCCAAAATCAGAATATATAATTCTTTACTCATATATCCTTCTTATATATGAATATTATATCATAATTCCTATACAATTCATTTCATAAATACCATCAAATCCAAACTATTATCCTGACAGGATCAAGATATTTACTGAACAGTATTCAATCTCTCAATTTTATAAAATCATATACTAACTCAAAAATTATAAAACTACCACAAAAATACTCTTGACACATATCGCAATCTATGATAAATATTTAACTTCAAAATCACTGCCAAAAATATTTTAAAACTATTTTATTCTATAGCTTTAAGAATATGTTAATCAAATACTGCAATGAGCTAGCACTCTTTAGAAAATCATAACAATTTAACCACATTGATCTAAATTCTCAATTATGAGTGTATCATATTAGACATATAAAATTATTATATTTCATAAATTCATAACTTTTGAAGATCATTAAGCAGATCAGAAATTATTTGTCATTGTATCATACTGTTAACACAGGAAATATTTAGAATTTTAGGGTCATTTTGGTAAATTCACCACAAATTTAATTTCTGAAATTTTCAATCGATTCAAAGTCTCAAATGATTATAATCATGTATAATTTTATATATTCAAAATTCAAAACCAGAATCAAATCACAATAATTTATAAATTTCCTGGATCAAGAGACTATCAGGTAGAAATTCTGCAATTCATCACGATTTATCAAGCTATCTACATAGATCATCATCAATTCTCACAATATCTTACGAAATACACATCAAATTCTCAATTATACATATTTTCAAAAATCAAAACTTAAAGGAATTAACTAATTTAACACCAAGAAACGAAAAAAGGGTTATAATATACCTCTTAAAGCTTAAATTTCAACTTTCTTCTTTTTTTTTTTCTTCTTCTTCTCTTTCTCTCCCCTTTCTTTCTCTCTTTTCTCACTCTAAAAGAGGTAGCTCGACCAAAATGAGTGAATTAGGATTTCAAAGTGTATTTTTATACTAAGAGGCTAATTTTTAGTATTTACAAATTTGCCCCTAAAACTTTTAAAGTATTATAATTTGGTCCCTAAAATAAATCTAAAGTCTTGCAAATAAACCCAATACTAATAGTATGTCCTTAACCTATACAAATACTACTAATAACAATACATAAATCAAGTATCACCCACATACAAATAAAATATGTATATTTATATATATATATATATATATATATAAATACTTATTCTTACCGATTGTGGATACTGGTTACTACATTAGCAAAGGATGATCATTGGAATACCTGAGTGAAGAACCCTTAGAAGACCTTTCTACACTAAAATTCTAATGGGGTGTAATTATATCAAATATTTTATCCTCCTAAATTTAATGTTTGTTCAATTTATCACAATAATTTTGCCATTTATGCATATTAATATTATTTTATATGTTTAAGGACTATCGGTGCAAACATACCAAAATTCATATGCAAACGGAGTTATATGAGATGAAAATATAAAAGAGACTAAAATGATCAAAATGTCAACAGTGTTATAAACAGTACCATGAACATTGATATTGCTACAGTGACATGGATAGTATATAAGAGCTACTGTTCATCCACTACAGTGTAGTGCCGAGGCATTGGCTGCTGTATTAAAATCAGTAGTTCCAGTGCCGCAACATTAAATCTCAAACCACCACACTGGATGCTGGGTACCCTTTTTAAGGGTAATGTTGTCCTAGTTTTGCAACCTTAAGCCTATATAAACACTCATTGTTGAGTCAAAAATAAGTTGGGTAGCAAAGAACACAAAATTAACACATTATTTAAGACTTTGAAGCAAGAATCAACAAGGAGGAGAAGAAATTCTGCATATTGGTAGAAGAACACCATTGTTACATCAGGGAAAATTTTCTCTTCTCTTCAATTTCATAATTTCTCTTCTCTGCGATTACAATATGAACTCAATATGTAGCTTGAATTGATTATTTTTTCTTATTCATTATATTGGTATTGAATTGTTTAATTTATTTTATGCTTAATACTTCTAATTACATGACAATGTATTAGATTGAATTGGGAACCTTAATAAACTTGGAAAAGGAATTTTTGTGTTGGCTATGAATAAATTAATGTATGATCATTGTGTAAAAGTGTGAGTTCCATATGAGATAGGAATATACTCATATGGCATACATGACTATTTAGAGAACTTGTTCTTAATGAATCTTATTTCAATTTGATTATCATAGGAATATTAACAATTAATTGAATGAGATATACCCACTTGACTATTGAAAGAGGCTTGTGAAGATATTAGAGTTCTTGGTTAACAATTTATATTGATATTTTTTAGGGGAGTAATTAGATTCACGTTAAGTATTGATAGATTATTATAATCCTAGGCATTTGAATATTGGTGCTGTCATATTTGTTCTCATTGCTTAATCTTTATAATTAGTTTTATTATTTAGTTAATTTAGATATTAAAACATTAAAATACCACTAGTTTCAATAAGAGTAGGATGACACAATTTTAGTACTTAATAAATAGTAATAATAATTCTTCGTGAAAACGATACTCTACTCATTGTATATTACTTGTTGCAATAACGTGCAATTGCGTTAAAAGTATATACATACAAAATACACAACAAATTCCTTAAGGAACCAAGGTGAAAATTGTTATATGTGATTCCTTAATAAATTAAATAAGAAGTAAAGGACCCGATTGAAGATTACTAAGTGATAAAAACTAATTGAAATGGCATCACCTAATTAATAAACCTATAAGTTTTACGATGTCGTTTTGGAGTCTTGATTGGTTAAAAAGCTTAAGTCTATTCCATGGCCATTAAGATTCATTTCATCTTCTCAAAATTTTCTACTACATTATTGAAAGAGATAAACTTGTGTATGTGTAAAAAATAAGTGCATTGGGGCTTGGGTTTGAGAGTTAATTTGTCTAATCAAGTTGTTATTATTCTTGGTAGCAAGATTAGTTTGTGTACTCTTAACTTTTATAAAATTGTTCATATTACAGGAAGAGTTGTCTAAAGAGGAGTTCAAAGTGGATGGAAGTCATTTTTATGAATGAACCACTATGAATCATCTTCTCTTGGTTATATGATTGTAATTTCTTGGTTTGTATAGCTTGAATTTTGGGTTAGCATTTTGCTAACAAAAATCTTTGATAAGTTATCTTATAATTTTTCATTGCCCTTTTTTGGGTTATTCATAATTCAGATGAAGATGATATCTTTTAGTTAATGCACATATAGTTTGTGCTTACAAGGCATTTCATTTATACGTGAATTAACGAATGCTAAAATTTTGGATGACTTGAACTAATTCTTGCCTAAGAGTATAATGGGATATGGGAATATAGCAAAGGTAGTCCACATATTTGGAATAATGTTGTACTAATTCCATGACTTATCCACATGATCTTTATTTCTTCAACATCAAAATCATTGATTAGTTGTTAATTTCATTTTATGCATTCCTTCAATACATGTTTTATTTTGGTTGTTTATTTAGTATATGATGTATATTCCAAATTTATTCATCTTTTTTTTACATAAAATTTATAAATTTAAGCAAAATTTGGATATGGAATTCATCAAATCTATACTTTTCAATTCACCCAATGAAACATATCTAGTTTGAACAAATAATCAAATATAATTAAAAAAAAGATTTGAAATTCATATCATAATTCGTAGTAGACAAAAGATGCAATTTTAATACACGTCTCCAAGTCTCTTCTTTATCTTCCTCATCAAGCCCCTATCTTGTAAATTTAAAATTTTATCCTTCATTAAATTAAAATTTACAATTTTGAAATATCATTGATTAGTTGTTGTGAGAATATTGATTGAAAATCATCAGGATATGATTTAGAGAGCAAGCCAAGTGCGTAAAGTGCGTACGGATCGAAGACGGACGAGAAAGAAGGCAGAAAACGAAGAATGGCTCACCAGGCACCAGCGCCGCGGTGACTAGGCGTGGGCGCTGCGGCACCCAATCCAGTAACTGAGCACTGCGACGCCAGGCAACGAGCGTCGC
This sequence comes from Ailanthus altissimus, assembly GCA_946807835.1. Lineage (NCBI taxonomy): Eukaryota > Viridiplantae > Streptophyta > Magnoliopsida > Sapindales > Simaroubaceae > Ailanthus > Ailanthus altissimus. Next base: position 23,863,789 of record OX327698.1, on the reverse strand, counting down.
AGCACTCAGACGGGCGCACCAGCACCGCGGCGGTAAGAGCTGAGCGCCACGGCGCTGGTCGCGGGAATTAGTTTCTCATTTTGAGTTTTCCTTATTTCGTCTCCCATTTACTTCAGGACTCCCTAATACAACTCCCACATGTATAGGGTAAACCTAGATCGTCCCAAAACCTATATAAAGGTTATCAATTGGCTTGTAAACACATCTTTATGATCAATGTATAATCTTTGTGATAGGTTGAGAAATCTTAGTAATCATCAACAATCTTTGTGGTTCTTAATGAGAGAAAATTCCTAGAGTGACAGAAAGAGTTTTCTTTGTGATATTTCTTGTAAAAGGCATACTTTATGAGTGCCTTGTAATTAATAATAAGAAAGAGTGTGATCTTGATCCGCCATGGACGTAGGCAAGTTGTCGAACCACGTAATTCTTTGTGTGTTCTTCTTCTACCCATTCCCTCTTTATTCCTTAATTATTTATTTTGCATATATTGCTTGGGTGATTTTGCTTGTTTGTGTGCTTCCACTTCAACAAACTGGTATCAGAGCTTTTGGTTCTAAGTAGACATGGCCACACCCAAGTACGAGGTAGAGAAATTTAACGGTACGAATGACTTCAATCTATAGAAGATTAAGGTTAAGGCATTGTTGATGAGCCAAAGGCTTGGTTCGGCATTAGAGGAGACTGCAGCTCCATTTAATGATGAAGAGAAAATGCCAGAGTCATCTAGAGTTGAGGCAGAAAGAAAGGACATTCAAGAAAGAGCTCATAGCACAATCGTTCTGTCATTGAGCGATTAAGTATTAAGGGAAGTAGCAGGTAAGAAGACGGCAATAGGTCTTTGGAAGAAGCTTGACTCTTTTTATATAAGGAAAGCATTGGCCAACAGATTACATATAAAGAAGAAGCTGTATCAGTTATCCATATCAGAGGGGACGCCGATGAAAGATCATATAGACGCCTTTAATAAGATCATCCTTGATGTTGAGTCTATCAATATCAAGATAGAAGATGAAGATAGAGCAATTATCCTGCTGAGTTCACTCTTTAAGAGCTATGAGAGTTTTGTTGATACGTTACTCTACGGTAGAGAGAGTTTAACGATAAGCGATGTGAAATCATCATTAAACTCAAAGTTATTAGGAAAATAAATTGAGGGCAATGCAAAAAGTTTATCTGTAAAAGGAAGGCCTTCATATAGAGATGGGAAGAAAAAAGGCTCAAGGTCGAAGTCTAGGACTTCTAGGAAGTGCTATTACTGCAAGAAAGAGGGGTACTTCATAAAGGACTGTCCTGAGAAGAGAGCACAAGATAAGAAGAAAGCGGATGCTACGCTTGCCTATAATGATAGTTACGACAGCACAGAGATACTCGTCGCTACTGATGGTAAGAACTCTGAACAATGGGTTCTTGATTCTGGTTGCACTTTTCACATGTGTCCACATAAGTTTTGGTTTACAAATTTCCAGCCTATTAGTGGTGGTAACGTCTTAATGGGTAATGACATTGCATGTCAGATGATGGGAATTAGTAGTATTAAACTTAGGCTACATGATGGGCGAGTGAGAGAGTTGACAGATGTTAGGTATGTTCCTGACTTGAAGAGAAACTTGATCTCACTAGGGACTCTAGACCAGAATGGGTGTTCCATCAAGATCTACAGAGGGATTTTAAGTTTTGAAAGGTTCTATGGTGGTGATAAGAGGAGAGAAGCGCAAAGGGGTTTATATGCTTAAGGGTGAAGTCATAAGTGGTTCTACATTATTCTCTGTAAATGATGAGAGTATACAAACTAAGTTGTGACATCTTAGACTGGCACACCTAGGTGAGAGAAACCTAAAGGAGTTATTCAGTCAAAAGGCGTTTGGAGAAGATAAGTTCCAGCCCTTAGAGTTTTGTGAGCATTGTATGCTTGGGAAAGCACATAGGGTAAGGTTTAGTACCGGCGAGTACAAAACTAAGGGGACTCTTAACTACATACACTCGGATCTTTAGGGACCAGCTCAAACAGCTACTCGTGGTGGTGGCAGGTATTTTCTCAGCTTAATTGATGACTATTCGAGGAAGCTATGGGTCTATGTGTTGAAAAGTAAGGATCAAGCCTTTGAAGTATTCAAGACTTGGAAGGTTCTTGTTAAGAATCAGACTGGCAAAAGGGTAAAGAGGCTAAGGACTGACAATGGCCTCGAATTTTGTAACACAGAGTTTGATGGATTTTGTGCCAAGCATGGGATTGCAAGGCATAGAATAGTAAGATCAACACCACAGCAGAATGGCGTAGCTGAGAGGATGAACAGGACTCTACTTGAAAGGGTTAGATGTATGCTTACCAATTCGAAGATGTCCAAGACATTCTGGGGAGAAGCTGTAGTGACTGCAGCTTACTTGATCAATAGAAGTCCATCCTCAGCAATTAACTTTAAGATGCCAGAAAAGAAATGGTCTAGCAATCCTTCGAAGTATGACCATCTTAGAATATTTGGTTGCCCTGCCTTTGTATATGTTAAGGAGGGAAAGTTAGAACCTAGAGCTATCAAATGGGTATTCATAGGATATCTCGAAGGAGTGAAATGATACAAGGTGTGGTGTAAAGACTTGATACCACCAAGGAGTATCATAAGCCGTGATGTAACGTTCGATGAGATGACGATGCTAAAAACCTCCCAAGAAGACGAGAAAGAAGAACCTATGCCCAAGAAAGACTTAGTACCCGAGTCAATAGAAGTTGAAGTGGAGACTGAAAGTAGATCTGATATGCCCCCAGATCAACACTTCAACGAAGAAATCCTTGAAGATGAACTAAGAACACCGGCAAGTTCCTCCAAGTCCACCTAAAGAAAGACTAGGACTTTTGAGATGGAACTTGAAGAGTACCAGTTAGCTAGAGATAAGCTAAGAAGAATGATTAACCCACCAGTCAGGTATGTACAAACAAACTTAGTTGCTCATGCTTTTAATTCTGTTTACACACTTGAGTATGATGAGCCTAGGACATATGGTGAGGTTATGAAGAGTGAAAACAAGACAGAGTGGCAGTAGGCCATGAAAAAAGAAATTAGTTCTCTTAGGAAGATCAATACCTAAAAGTTGGTGGAGAGACCTCAAAAGAAGCTAGTCGAGTGCAAGTGGGTGTATAAGGTGAAGGAGGGGATACCGAGGATTAAGCCTACAAGATTCAAGGCTAGGTTAGTAGCACAAGGTTTTACTCAGAGAGAGGAAGCCGATTTTCATGAGATATTCTCTCCAGTTGTCAAGCACATATCTATTAGGATTTTGTTAGCCATGTACGCAAACTTTGATTTACATCTAGATCAGATGGATGTAAAGACAACTTTTTTTATTGGAGAGCTTGAAGAAATGATATACATGACACAGCCGCAAAGGTTCGAGGAGCCCAAAAAAGAAGATCATGCTTGTTTGCTAAAGAAGTCATTATACGGGTTAAAGCAATCACCTAGACAGTGGTATAAGAGCTTTGATGCGTTTATGATAGGTTGTGGCTTTAGTAGAAGCAAGTATGACGGATGTGTGTACTTCAAGAACATAAGTTGTGGGATAATGTATTTGCTTCTATACGTCGATGATATGTTGATCGCATGCAAGAATATGGAAGAAATACAAAAGCTCAAGAAACAGTTAAGTAGCGTGTTTAAAATGAAGGATTTGGGAGCAGCAAAAAGAATTTTAGGTATGGATATTGTGAGGAAAAGAAGAGATGTTATCTTCTTATCCCAACAGTAATATATAGTCAAAATTCTAGAGAAGTTTGGTATGTCCAACGCAAAGGATGTCTCTACTTCCTTGGCCATGGATTTCAGACTTTTAGTAGTACAGTCGCCAACATCTGAAGAAGAGAAACTGTAGATAAGTAAAGTACCATATGCAAGCGCTGTGGAGAGCATCATGTATGTAATGGTTTGCACAAGACCAGACATAGTATAGGCTGTGAGTATGGTGAGTTGATACATGGCAAATCTGAGATATCTCAAGGGGACGTCAAATCACGGGTTGATATATAAGAGGGATAAGGACAGTAATGAAATGGTAAGAGGGTACGTAGACTCAGATTATACAGGTGATCTAAACAATAGAAGATTGTTGACGGGCTACGTGTTGGGTTATATGGTTGGGCGAATTTACTTAGGGTTCTTGCATGTGGGTTTGTGTTCATCATACAAACAATATACATATCTCATACATACATGTGCACAGCGGAAGATTGAATACAATGAACACAGAAAATAACATTTTATTTAATCTGAAATTCGAGATTGAGAAAATCACCAATGAAGCCTTTGGATTAATTTTCTTTGAAGTCCACCATGAAATGAATCTTTGATCAATTCTAGCAATCAACAAGGGTGGGTTTGATTGTCTAGAATGGCAGCATCTTAATCCAGCATATGTGTTTAACTCTTAAACATTTTACAAAGTTAAACCATTTAACTTAATTAAATTTGTTTTTCCTTTTATTCAACTCTTGAATAAATAAAACAAATCTTGTTTTTAGTTATTACATTTAGTAACCATTAATTCAATTTGTTTTGTTGTTCTAACATTTAAAACACAAAACAAACAATTTCAATTTCTCAAATTGAATTGGCTCCCAAAATGCAAAACCTAAAAAACTAAATCAATTATGAATTTTGAATTTCATTTCACTTTATATACTAATGCATTAATTCCAAACTAATTTGAATTTCATTTGCATTTCATTTGGCTTAACCTAACCTTAGTTAACATTTAACCTTAGTTAGATTATTTTAACTTAACCTTTAAGTTAATAAATATTTAATTAATTTAACCATAGTTAACTAACTTAACCATGGTTAGGTTAACCTTTACTTAACCTTTAAGTAAGGTTAACTTAACTTAACCACTTGGTTAACTTTTAACCTTAGTTATGTTAAATTAATTTATTTAACAATTAAATAAATAAATATTTATTTTAATTATTTAACAATTAAATAATCATAAAGTGAAATTACTATTATATCCTTACTCGGTTACCAAGTTAACCTAAAGTGGGTCCCACCAATTTAACCACATACTTTAGTTAACGTAACCTTAGTAATTGCTGAATTATACTGTATTGAACAATTCAATACGGTACACTGCCCAAGTGCTCAAAGAGTACATTTCATATTGGGACTCTCTAGGTCTACACCCGATTTGTCAAATGGAACTGTTCCATTAATCCGTAATCGATGCCCCACGCACATGTTACGAATATTACAAATCAGCGTGTCAGACCATACAAGTTGAGGTCATAACGTATACGTATAATCCTTCCATCATTTATATCCTGGATGTGCAGGGATATAGATCAGCACCGTCAAATCCCTATTTGCTCATCCATAATCTTATCTCCAGATTCGTATCTCGATAAACAATATACGCAAACACTTTTGCTATATTGTTTAACCCTATGGGAAACTCTTTTCTCGGGTTTATGCTTGTGGCCACAAGACTTTATGAAATACAATCTCGGAGCATCGGATATACAACTTACCTACGTAAGCTGACGGATCCCGTATCTACGCACACCGGACTCCATGAGCATCGGACCATACCCAGCGACACATAGCGGTCAGACCATGAAAGGTCTCTGACATATGTGGAACCAAAGCATGATGGATCACTCACAAGACCACCGTGGCGCTCAGGTCAAAGGACCACGAATACTACTCAACTCGAGAGGACCTTCCTTTGACGGTGTCATAAGATATCTATTGGGGTCCTCATAAGTCTGTTCAGTATCCAGTCCTGACTGGATACCCGCATGCCTATACAAGCTCTAAGCTCATGGTCAGCTAAGAACAACTATCTGAACCAGTCAGATATAGACATACACTAATCTATATAAAGTGAATCACCGATAGACCCGCATTGGTGATTATAGATCAGGAACATTATCTTTGAGACATACTTACATAATGATATTTCTTAACACCTATTGCAACTCTTTGCAACTATATCATTACAAGTATACTCTCAGGTCTTTGTCCCATTATAGACAAGGTTCTAACTCTTTAGACCTCGCTGACTCTTATAACCTGCTAACTCTTAACAGTGCTAACTTTTAGCATTTATAACTCTCAGCTTTGCTAACTATTAGTTCTGATCTAAACTCCTTTAGACCAGATCTGAACTCTTTCAGATCAAACAATGTCTGTAATGTTACAAGCATTATACCATATTAATATGATATTAACAATCTTTATTCGAAATGTTTATTGTATAAATATTAACAATTAATATTCATACAATATTGGAATGGCACGTGAGCACCAGCTCCAACACTACGTATTCACAGTGTTTAGGTGAAGTGTGTGTTGGAGATCAGTTCTACAACATGTAGTTGCACTCTCTACCACAGAGGCAAAGTACATAGCTGTTAGTGAAGCTATCAATGAGGTCGTGTGGTTAAAAAGCATATGTGCAGAGATATTGGCTAGTAAAGATGTGAACATCAGTGTATATTATAACAGCTAGAGTGCCATACACCTAAGCAAGCATCAAGTGTTCCACGAGAGGTCGAAACACATTGATGTAAGGCTCCATTACATTCGAGAGATTGTCCAAAGTGGTGAAGTTAGTCTAACAAAGATAGCGTAATCTAAAAATTCTGCTGATATGTTGACTAAGCCACTGCCCTCAGTTAAGTTCGTCCTATGCAAGGACTTAACCGAAGTCACTACTTTGTGAGGGTGACCGAAGATGAAAAAATGAGAGATCGAGTTACTTTGTGGATGATTTTGAATCAATGAGGGAATTTGTGAGAATATTGATTGAAAATTATCAGGATATGATTTGGAGAGAAAGCCAAGTGCGTAAAGTGCGCATAGATCGAAAATGGACGCCAAAGGAGACGAAAAATGAATAAGGGCGCACCAGACGCCAGCCCTGCGGTGACTAAGCATAGGTGCCGCGGCGCCCAATCCAGTAACTGAGCGCCGCGGTGCCAAGCGACGAGCGTCGCAATGCTTAGATGGGCGCATCAGCATCGCGGTAGTGAGAGCTAAGCGTCGCGGCGCTGGTCGCGGGAATCAGTTTCCCGTTTTGAGTTTTTCTTATTTCGTCTCTCACTTGCTTCAGGACTCCCTAATACAACTCCCACACGTATAGAGTAAACCTAGGTCGTCCCAAAGCCTATATAAAGGCTATCAATTAGCTTGTAAACACATCTTTGTGATCAAGGTATAATCTTTGTAATAGGTTGAGAAATCTTAGTGATCATCAATAATCTTTGTGGTTCTTTGTAAGAGAAAATTCCTAGAGTGACAGAGAGAGTTTTCTTTGTGATCTTTCTTGTAAAAGGTATACTTTGTGAGTGCCTTGTGATTCATAATAAGAAAGAGTGTGATCTTGATCCGCCGTAAACGTAAGCAAGTTGCCGAACCACGTAATTCTTTGTGTGTTCTTCTTCTACCCATTCTCTCTTTATTCTTTAATTACTTGTTCTGCATATATTGCTTAGGTGATTTTGCTTATTTGTGTGCTTCCGCTTCAACAACTGTTAATTTTTTTTATACATTCCTTTAACACTTATTTTATTTTTCAATAATAGAATACATTTTTTTTTCAACAATGGAGGCCAAGCAAAGGTTTTAAATATATATATATATATATATATATATCAGGATTAATTTAATAATTCAACAAAATTTTAGAAATTAAATTGGCAATTTTTTAATCTGAATTTTATCCTTCCTTCCTAGTTAAATTGGCAATTATGTTATTAGTTATTATTTATTAATATAAACATAAATATTTATATGTTACAAATATAAATCATATCATTATATAATTAGTAAAGACTAGCCAATTAGTTGCTTAATACTTTACAAGATCATAGTTGTCTTAACCTTTGCACTAGTGTAAAAAATATATATTTTAGTTAATAAATTATAATAATAATTATGTTTGGTTTTAAAAGCCTTAATGCAATGATTTTTAAATCATCGCGTCGTCTTTTTAATGTTACTTTTGAATAACTAAATTTTATTATCACATTAATAAAAAAATAAATTTCTTCTAAATTTTAATATAAGTTAAATTTAACGTTTTAAACTTCTCGTATATAGGAGGTTTGATTAATTAGATTAAACTTTGAATTAGTGATTGGACTTATGAAATGACTAAAAAATAATTTTTTTTAAGAACATAATATAACTAATGGGTACGGTTAGAATTTGGTGATTTAAAATTATATTTGAATATAATTTTGAGATATAGACCAATGAAGAGTCGAAATAAAGTCGATAATATGTTAAATGGACGAGAAATGATTGAAAATAGAAAGTCAAAAGCAAGGAAAGACTTGGAGTACGAGAAGAGCCAAAGCCATATCAAAGCAGTGCCTAGGTGGGCATATTTGGCGTCTAGGGGCCAACTTTCAAGAAATATCCCATTTTCAGCACCATTGTGTTCCAAAGTCGATTTTTTAGACTTTTATAATGCGTAGACTCTTATTCTAACTAGAAATAAAATTTTTATGAATCTTTTGAAGTTTATATAAACTCTCGTAAACCCTTTAGATTGATTAAGCATCAAAACTATATAAGAAGGTGCCAAATAAAAAGCTAATGCAGCTCCAAAGCACTGATTGTGTGAGAAAGTACCATGAGAGCATTTGAGTGTTGAGTGCATAAGAGAGTATTGATAGACTCTTTGAAGAACTCGTCTACTGTTATATTTCTTATCTCTTATGAGAGATCTTTGTGATATAAAAATTCTTTATAAAGTGAATAATAAAAGAAGTTAGGATCTTGTGATCCACCGTGAACCTAGGTATTTATTATCGAACTAGGTATATTCTTGTACCTTATATTGTGTAATTATTTATCTATATTATGTGTTTGATTTTTTTTTTTTATTTTACTTGTAGTTGAAGTATTCCGCATACGCTTAGAATTTTAGGGTGCTAAATACAGCCTATGAGGTATCAGAGCTAAAGTTGAAGTTGATACCTAAGTGGTATAAATTGGAGAGCTTAGACTGAATTCTTAACGAGTGGTATCAAACCCAGGTTGAAGTCCATTGTAGAGCATAAGTTGAAAAGCTAAATTGTAAAGCATAGATTGTTCAACCATATTGACTTATAAGTAAGAAGACAAAAGAATTGAAAAAAATTGAGAGCCTAATAATATAGTTGAGCTTTAACTGCAAAAGAAATGGCTGAAAATAGAGATTGAAGAGTAATTAGAAATATAGGTAAAGATAGGTGGAGATGCTACAATAGTCCATGAGGAGGACTTGAAGTTGTAAAATCCTTGATAGCTTCAAAAGAATACTAAAAGTGTTTAAGAGGTCTAGAGTCTATATATGAGAAGCACAGTGAAGGGTATGTGATTGATAGAAATACTGCGAGTGGCTAAACATGGGTTGTTGAGGGAATGTAGCATTAGAGATCATCTCACCAAAGTGTCAATGGTAAAAAAAGAATGTATAGTAAGGAAGCTGTTTGCAAGAATAAATTTCGCCCATCTAGGTATTGTGATAATGTTAAGAATGAAATTGAAAATCGTAATACAAAGGCTACACCAAAAAATGTGCATTCGTATCTTTGGAGACTGAAGTCATGAGCCTAAGTTAAGTTTAGTCTATGCAAAGACTTAACTGGAGTCAATAAGTAAATTAAGCATTGGTGTGGATGAATCCTAAAAAGCTTTTTAAAGAAATTTTGAATCAAGGAGTTTATTAAAATTTGGTGATTCAAATTTGAATTTGATTATGATTTTGAGTTAGAAATCAATGAGGAATCGAAATAAGGTGGTGATTGATCCTTTACTAGTTAAGCACAAGCACACACTATCGTATAAAGTAATATAGGATTTTAAGTCCAAGCATCGATCCCACAGAAACTATGTGATCTAATTCTATAAATCAAGTACTAAAATTATACTTTACTTTTATTCAGAAAACTAAAATCTAGAATTTATTTAACTAATCTAATTCTATCAATTAACTAAATAAAAGTAGAATATAATTCACAAATAAAGATAATCTATGGTTTTAACTCGTCCCTTGATATTTCATTAGACTCATTAACCACTTAGTTAATCCCTTAATACCAATTGATTGGCTTAGACACTAATCTCATCACAAGCCTCTGTCGATGGTCAAGTGACTATATTACACATTCTAACAATCACCTATATATATATGATAATCAAATCAGAATGTAATTCATTAAGATCAAGTCTAAATTAGACCATACATGCCACCTAGGTATATGTCTATCCTAGATGGAACTCATAGTCGTTACCCTAAGATCATGCATCAAACTATTCTGGGCTAAACACATGAATCCCTTTATCGAGTTCATCATGGTTCCTCAATCATTCAAAATATTGATCAAGTATAACGAAAGGATTAAACACAAGATAGACTGAATCAATTATAATAATTAAGTTCATAAACTAAGAATCAACGAAATCCAACTACATACTAGGTTCATATAGTCCAACCCTAGAAAAACAAGTTTAGTTCATCACAAAACCAAAAGTATCCAACCAATCCATGAAGAATAGTAAGAACAAGAACATAATGATAAGAAAAGAGAAGAAAAACTAATCAAGAAGATGTCTTGTGTTGCTTCTCTTTAAATCTTGCATTGAAGCTTAAATCTTGATTTCTTGACTCTGATATTTGATTTTGTGTTGTGAATTATTTCTCTACGTTTATGTCTCTCCGAAGTCAGTGTATTTGACCTCAAAAATAGTATTTTTATTGATATAAGAAACCCTAAAGGCGAGGGGCTTTGAATCCAAGTTAAAATAGGAGAGTTGAGAGGGCATTTATATGTTGTACGAGTGCCGTAGTGCTCAACTACTGACCTGGTTGTTGCGGCCCTCAGTCATGGGCACTGCGGCGCCTAGCCTTGCTATCACTTCGTATTTTGAGCGTAATTTCTTCATTTAACGTCTGATTCATCTCATGTTTGTTCTTATGTGTCATATTTTCTGTCGTGCATTTATTTATGTTAAAAACAATACAATTAAATAGTCAAATATTTATGATTTGGAGCAAAATATGAAAGTTGGGTAAAAATCATATTAATGCTTTTACGCCCTTATCAGGTGAAAGACGTGTTAGACAGATGAGAAATGGTCAAAAATAGAAAGTGAGAAGCGATGAGGGGCTTGAAGCGAGAGAAGAGCTATGGCCACATTGTAGCGGTGCCTATAATGTCATACCCCAAGTTCTCTCAATCATTTCCTCAAGCACTTGGTGCGCAACTAGACCTGTTGAAGGCCTCTTAGACCATGGAGCGCTATGTGGACCGGAGCTTCTAGAAGGCCAGCTGTTTGGGATGGAGAATCGGGCTTGGCCCGCGACTTATTAGGGTTGTTAACCTTGATTAAATTTCCATAGAATATGTGATGACATATAGGAATATTCCAGAGCATATAATTCCATCTTATATGTACACCGTTAGATCATTTAAATCTCATTCATCGATTGTATAGGGCTGCTAGTATATAAAGGGGAGACCTTCACTTGTATAATTCATCTCATAGCTTGTGTTTCTCTTCAGCAATATAGAGAGCATTCTTGCAAACAGTTAATGTACGTGTTTTCTCTTCTTTGTGTGGTTTTTCTCGGTTACTTAGCACACAACACGTCTAAGGCCGCACGGTTCACGAAAGGTCCATGACATTTGGTATCAGAGCAGGTTCAAAGATGGAGAAAGACGTCGTACCATCGAATTTAACTGAAGATAGGGGGCGGAACCCCAAAGCTAAGAGGCACGGCAATGTCCCTCGCGATAAGTCAATAGATCTAGGTCAGGATGTGGGGAGCATGGTGAAAGCACTAAACGGTGCTGTCAGAAAGACGGTAAATCGCCTTGGAGAGCTAGAGCAGCAAGTAGAGAAGCTCAAGGTGGGCCTCAACACTCAAGGAGATGAGTTGCACTCCCTCGTCAACACATCCATCGAGGATTATGCTGATAAGCAGCGAGATTGGATTAAGGATTTTTAAGAGAAGGTCCTCACCATGATGGACAAGATTCAAATCCAAGTAAAAGAGCTACGTCTAGGGTTTGAAACTGTCAAGGAAGATGTAGTGCTATGCAAGCAGGCGATGGCAAATGGGTCTATTGCCGCTCAAGTTACGGTGTATGCACCAAGGGTCGATGCTCTCAAGTCCAAGGAGTTTAGTAGTAAGCGGAATGCCAAGGAGCTCGACAATTACTTCTGGCAGATGGAGAGATACTTTGATGCCCTAGGCGTGCGGGACAAGGATAAGGTAAACACCGCGACCCTATATCTCTTTGATCATGCAATTCTGTGGTGGCGTAGAAAGAGCGAGGTGATTTGCAAAGGTACTTGCACCATCAACACCTGGACAGAGTTGCAACATGAGTTAAAGCATCAATTCTATCCGAAGAGTGTGGCGCATGATGCTAGGTAACGTCTAAAGGAGTTGAGACAGACCAAGTTTATTGGCGAGTACGTAGAGGAGTATTCACTATTAATGCTGCAGATCCCCAATATGAGTGAAGAAGACTTGCTATTCAATTTTCTCGACGAATTACAAACATAGGCGTCCAATAAGTTGAAGCGGTGTAGACTGCAGAATATATCCAACGCCTTCACATTGGCAAACACGCTCACAGATTACTGCAAAGGTGATGCAGGGAAGTCCAAAAATTCAAAACCCAATCACAGCAAAGGTAGGGGAACCAGGGAGTCCCACCCTCTGTAGGATAAGGAGGGAAAAGGTAAACCACCCATATGGAGAGAGCAGAAGTGTAACAGCAGGAGAAAGTCAAGATCTAGTTATTTTCTTTGCGACGAGGATCATTGGGTGAAGGACTGTCCAAAGAAGAAGGCTATCAACGCAATGTTGGAGACTCAATAAGCCGATGAACAGGGACAATTGGGATGTTTGCAGTTGCTCAATGCCCTCAATGCCAAGCGGGCAGCCCGTACGCCAACGAGAAAGACACTAATGTACGTTAAAGCCTACATTAACGGGAAGAAGACTCAAGCACTAGCGGATACTAGAGCTACACATAACTTTATGAAGCATGAGGAAACAGTGCACTTGGGCCTCAAGGTGGCGAAGGGGATTGGCTACCTCAAGACTGTGAATGCCGCAATCAAGCCACTGGATGAGGTCATTCACAGGTTGAAATGCTCCTCGAAAAATGGAGCGGTAAGGTAAACTTTTCGGTAGCACCTCTCGATGATTTTGACGTTGTTCTTGGTATGGATTTCTTAAGGTAGTTTAATGTGGTACCGCTTCCCCGACACAACTACGTATATATCCTGGAGGGATAACTATGCATGGTGCCAACAGTAGACAAGCCAGAAGGTGGGCAATCCAAGCCCAACGCCCATACCACTCTCATTACCGCCATGCAACTAAAGAAGGGAGCCAAGCAAGGAGATGAGACTTATCTCGCCACTATATCGAGGCAGATGATTAGGTGAATGAAGGCAAAGAGGAGCTACCAGTAAAGATCACAAAAGTGCTCAAGTAGCACCAGAACGTGATCCCAGCAGCACTACCACAAAAATTGCCACTAAGACGGGCGATTGATCATGAGATTGAGCTAGAACTGGGAGCCAAGCCTCCAGCCAAAGCCTCCTACCGAATGTCTCCACTAGAATTAGTGGAGTTCTAAAAGTAGGTCAAGGAGTTGTTGGATTCGGGATTCATCCAGCCATCCAAGGTGCCCTACGATGCACCCGTGCTTTTCCAGCGCAAGCACGATGGATCATTGCGGTTATGCATAGACTACCGGGTGCTGAACAAGGTCATTGTCAAGAATAGGTATCTCATTCCTTTAATTGCTGACTTGTTTGATCAATTAGGCAGATAAAGTACTTTTCGAAGCTGGACTTGCGATCCAGTTACCATCAAGTGCGGATAGCCGAGGGTGATGAGCCGAAAACTACTTATGTGATGCGTTATAGGGCCTTTGAGTTTCTTGTCATGCAGTTTGGCCTCACAAATGCGCCAGTCACATTCTGCACATTGATGAACAACATACTCCAGCCCTTCCTCGATAAATTCATCGTCGTGTACCTAGACGACATCGTCATCTACAGCAACACTCTCGAAGAGCACGTGGTACACTTGCAGTCTGTCTTAAAGGTGCTTCACGAGAATGGGTTGTATGTGAAGAGGGAGAAATGCTCATTTTCCAAATCAGAGGTAGACTTTTTGGGTCACAAGATCAAAGACAGTAAACTGATGATGGATAGGGTAAAGATTCGCGTTGTAGTGGATTGGAAGACACCCACGAAAGTTATCAAACTGTGGTCTTTCTTTGGGTTGGTCAACTATTATCGGAGATTTATCAAGAGTTACTCCACCATTGCTGCACCCCTTATCGACCTGTTAAAGAAGACTAAAGTATAGGAGTGGACAAAGGAGTGCCAATGGGCTTTTGACTAATTGAAGAAGGCGGTGATCGAGGAACCAGTCTTAGCATTGCCGAACCACTTGTTACTGTATAAAGTACATACTGATGCGTCTAACTTTGCCATTGGTGGAAATTTGATGCAGTAGGACCATCCAATCACGTATGAGAGTCGAAAACTCAACGAGACGGAGAGGTGCTATACGGTACAAGAGAAGGAGATGACAAGGGTCATCCATTGTCTGTGCACTTGGCAACACTATTTGCTTGGGGCGAAGTTCGTAATGATGACAGACAACATAGTGTTGGGATTTGTGCTCATGTGCCATCCCAATTTTGTATGAATATTGTATTTTCATACTTATGCAATAAATAAATATTTCATTAATCGCTAATTAATTTTATTAGGTAAGATGCTTGTAATATTTTGGATATTATATTGATATGAAGGAGTTTAGATAAAGTTTAAAGAGTTAGAACCTTATCTGAAATAGGACAAAGACCTAAGAATATACTTGCAACGACATAGTTGCAAATAGTTACAAGCGTTGCTAAGAAATATCATTATTTAAATATGTTCTCAAAATTAAATGTTCCTGATCTATTTCCATCGATGCAGGGTTTATCGAATGGAACTGATTTATATAGATCAATGTATGTCCATATTTGGATAGTCCATATGGTTTATCTTAGCAAACCATGAGCTTAGTGAAGCTCATATAGATATACATGTATTTTGTAAGGACTAGATACTGAACTAGACTCAATGAAGACCTCCAATAAATTTCCCATAAATCCGTCAGTAGAGGGTCTTCTCGAGTTGAGTAGTATCTGTGGTCCCTAGACTTGAGCACCACAATGGGCTTATGAGTGATCCACCATACTTAGGTTCCACACATATCAGAGGCCTTTCATGGTCTGACCGCTGGGTGTCGCTGGGTATGGTCCAATGCTTATGGAGTCCGGTATGTGTAAATATGGGATCCGTCAGCTCATATGGGTGAGTTAAATATTCAAATGCTCTAAGATTGTATCTAGGAAGTTTTATGGCTATAAGCATTTAACTCGGGAAATAGTTTCCTGTGGAGTAAATTATATTGCAAATGAATTTGCATATATTATTTATTAGAATACGAATCAAAAGAGATAAGTTTATGGTTGAGTAATAGGAGACTTGACGCTATTGATCTATGTCTCCACTCTTCCAGGATATTAATGATGGAGGGATTATACGAATATAGATTAACCTCAACTTGTATGGTTCAACTCGTCATTTTGTATTATTCATAATGTGTGTGGGGGGGCATCGGTTATGGACTTATAGAAATGTTTCGTGAAACAAAATGGGTGTGAGCCTAGGAATTCTCACTATATGAAGTGTACGTGTTGAGTACGTGGGTAGCGCACTGGATCAAATTGTTCGATCTGAGAAGTTTTAAAAAATATGAATTTATTTTAGGGTCTCTCGGAAAATAGCTAAGGTTTAATTATTAAACCTAAAATTGTGCCAAGTAAAACTTGACACTTTTATCTATCTAGTGTATGTCTCAAATTTTGTCAATAATTTATATAGGTACTAAATTGGGCATTGGTAGATATAGCTACTATTTAAATAAAATAATTATTGTTTTATT
Source organism: Ailanthus altissimus (assembly GCA_946807835.1). Classification (NCBI taxonomy): domain Eukaryota; kingdom Viridiplantae; phylum Streptophyta; class Magnoliopsida; order Sapindales; family Simaroubaceae; genus Ailanthus; species Ailanthus altissimus. The sequence goes on along the minus strand of OX327698.1, from coordinate 23,847,775 downwards.
TAAATTAAATTAATTATTCACTCATTTACTTTAGAGTCTCTCGGGAGTAGTTAAAGTTTAATTATTAAACTTAAAATTGTATTAAGTGAGATTTAATATTTTTATTTATTTAGTGTATATCTCAAATTATGCCAATAATTTGTATGGATACTAATTTAAATATTAATAAATAAAATTTTATTTAAAAAAAGAAAAAAAAATGAAAATGAAATGTATCATTCGGCAGTAAAAGTATCAAAACAAATGTACTCATTCAAATTTGCAATTCAGACTATTTAAATCATTTGATTCATTTCACATTTGTTTATTTTTTATTGGATTGAAAAAAAACAAATGAAATGTGTTATAATTCTATTGGTGAAAATGAATTTATGCTTTTATAATTGAATTTGATTCAATCACAAAAGCTGGATGTAATAAATTACATATTCATTACCACCAATCTTTCTATCAATTTGTCATTGTAAAATTGATTAAGGACTTAGCATTTTTTTTTGTTGAGTCATAAAGGAGCACGTGTAAGATTGTTTTCTTTTATTGGTTAAAACATAAGCAAGTTTGCCTATATATTTAGAAGTCGAGAGATATAAAGATTAGGTTTTGAATTATTTTCGTTTCATAAGATTAAGTGTTGACCTTAATTTGAGAGATTGAAATAAATTTAAAATAAAATTATTTTAAATATTTTTAAAAAAAAATTATTATTTTAGTTTGAAGAACTTCAGCACGTTCCTAATTAAAATTATTTATAACACGCTTTAAAGATGAGTTCCTTAATCTTATTAGTGTAATGAGATTATTTTAATGTGTATCATATTTTTATTGCATTGCATGTGATACATGTAATTTTTAAATTGTTTCAAATGTACATATTTATTTGTAGCACGATACAAATGCACACAACACCAACACATAACGACGAGTTACTTCCAAAGTCAGAAGAAACTCAGCCCGAAGCAAGCTAGGTGGCAGGACTTTCTGGCTGAGTTTAATTACTAGCTCGAGTACAAATTAGGGAAGGCGAACGTGGTGGCAGACGCCTTAAGCTGAAAGGTCTAGTTAGTAGCTATAAGTAAGATGGAAGGTGATTTGCTCGGCCTGTTTCATGAGGGAATGAAGCATGATCTCGTAGCCACACAGCTCTCCATTCAAGCACACAAGGGAAAAGCTCAACGATTTTGGGTAAAAGATGGGCTTCTCTACACCAAGGGACACCGGGTATATGTGCCAAAGTGGGAGAACTTGCGGCGTAACCTCATTAAGGAGTGTCACGACATGAAATGGGCAGGACATCCAGGACAACGGCATACACGAGCCATATTGGAGACTGTATACTATTGGCCACACATACGGAAAGAGATAGAGCAGTTTTTCAAAACTTGTCTTGTGTGCTAACAGGACAAGATCGAGCAGCAGAGTCCCGTAGTGCTACTAGAGCCACTGCCTATACTAGAGAGACCTTGGGAGAGCATCTCTATGAATTTCATCGTAGCCTTACCAAATTTCGAGGGGTGTAAGACTATCATTGTGGTGGTAGATCGATTTTTCAAGTATGCGACTTTCATACCGACACCTAAGGAGTGCAGTGCGAAAGAGATAGCGAGACTTTTCTTCAAGCATGTAGTCAAGTACTGGGGGTTGCAGAGAATGATAGTCAGCAATCGTGACACGAGGTTTACGGGGAGATTCTAGACTGGATTGTTCAATCTCATGGGATCAGAGCTTTCATTTTCCACCAGCTTTCACCCATAAATGGATGGGCAAACCGAGAGAGTGAATGCATTACTGAAGCTGTACTTGCGGCACTTTGTGAGCGCAAATCAGCATGATTGGGTCAAGTTACTCGATGTGGCACAGTTCTCATACAACTTGCAGAGGAGTAAATTGATGAACCAAAGGCCATTCGAGTCCAGCAATACAGGAAAGAGTCCAGCAGCCTATAAAGCTGCGAAGTCCTGGCAAGAACAATTAGACAAGGCGCGGGTGTTTCTAGACAAGGCGACCAAACGGATGAAGAAATGGGTCGATGGTAAGCGAAGACATGTTGAGTACAGCGTTAGGGACTTAGTAATGGTGAAAATCCTTCCGATGCAATACAAGTCTATGTGCCCACTTCATAAAGGTCTTGTTCAGAAATATGAAGGGTCATTTTCTATTGCCAAGAGGGTTGAAAATATCTCGTATAAGGTGGAGTTGCCTTCGAGACTTTGGCTACATCCAGTGTTTCACGCAAGCTGCCTAAAGTCATACCATGGTAATGCAGAGGACACGGAGTGTGGACCACAAACTAGGGCACCATTGGAAGTTTTCACATCTTACGACAAGGAGGCTGAACTTATCCTTGATGTGAGGACAGTACGGAAGAAGAACTGCCGTCTGAGTCGTGAGTATCTCGTCAAGTGGAAAGGATTTCCCGATAGCAAAGCAAGCTGGAAACTCGAGAACGCACTGTGGCAATTTGAGAACAAGGTGCACGAGTTCCAGTAAGGACGCGACAAAGGCGTCTCATGAATATGGTGGGGGAGAATGTCACACCCCAAGTGCTCTCAAGCATTTCCTCAAGCACTTGGTGCGCTACTAGGCCTGCTGGAGGCCTCTTGGACCATGGAGTGCTACGTGGACTGGAGTTTTTAGAAGGCCCGCTGTTTGAGATGGAGAACCGAGCTTGGCCCGCGACTTATTAGGGTTGTTAACCTTGATTAGAATTCTATAGAATATGTGATGACATCTAAGAATATTCTAGAGCATATTATTCCATCTTGTATGTACACCGTTAGATCATTTAGATCTCAACCGTCGATTGTATAGGGCTACTAGTATATAAAGGGGAGACCCTTACATATATAATTCATCTCATAGCTTGTGTTTCTCTTTAGCAATATAGAGAGCATTCTTACAAACAGTTGGTGTGCTTGTTTTCTCTTCTTTGTGTGATTTTTTCAGCTGCTTAACACGCAACGCATCTAAGGCTGCACGGTTTGCAAAAAGTTTGTGATACTATGCACTAGATTGTGGTGCCTAGGTACTAAGACTTGGGAACATATAGCGCCTAGGCACCAACTTTCAAAAAATATCTCGTTTAGAGTAGTATTTCATCCCAAAGTTAATTTCTTGGACTCCTACAATGTGTGGGCTCTTATACCAACCAGGAACTTTTTGAAACATATATAAACTTTTGTAAACTCCTTAGATTGATTAAACATAAAAGGCATATAAAAAGAGTGCTAAATAGAGAGTTGAGGTAGTTTTAAGACGTTGAGTGTGCAAGAGAGTACCATGAAAGCGCTTGAGTGCTAAGTGCGAAAGAGAGTGCTGATAGACTCGTTAGAGATCTCGTCTATTATTGTATTCCTTGTCTCTTATGAGAGATATTAGTTATCTGAGAGTTCTTTATGAAATGAGTAATCACAGAAATTAAGATTATATGATCCACTATGAATATAAGTATTTATTGTCGAACCACATATATTTTTATGCCTTGTGTTATGTGATTGTTTATCTCTATTATATGTTTAATTCTTTGTTATTTTTGTTTTATTTGTAAGCGAAATTTTTTGTATGTGTTTAAAGTTTTAAGGTACTAAAAAACAGTTTATGAAGTATTAGTGAGCATAAAACCTCCAACAAAATAGTATTAAAATTAAGGTTAAAATTAATATTTAAATAGTATCAAATTAGAGAGCCTAAATTGAATTTCTAACCAATACAAATACTATAAAACTCAAGTTGATTTAGATTATTTTTATTTAAACAACTAAAACAAACCTTTTTTATTTTATTTTATTTTTTAGGATATGCAACAATTAAAACAAAACTTAATATATTTTTATTTTCTTTTTATTGCAACAAACTTAATATGTTAAAGTAACAAATAAATGAATAATAAAACCCTATACATGTAAAATAGATCCGGATCCACTCTCAATCAATATAAGCAAAAGTTGACCAAAAGGCTCTACTGAATCTGAATCCAAAATTGGAGCAAACCAAAATATCCATAAAAGAAACAACAAAATCAGCCACGTGCCACAAGAGAAACTTCCAATAATTGAAACTCCAACCACAGAAAGACAAAAACATTGCCAGGTGCTTCTCTCTGTTTTGTCTTTCACAAGATTCACTTTACAAATTACAGGTTCTCTGACACAAACACCAACACAACTCAACTCGATTCCCAAAGAACACACAAAATCCAAATCCACTCGGATTCGTCATGGATTCTCAGAAACTGTCAGCTTTACTCTCTTCCTTAATCTCTCAGCTCTTACTCCTTCTCCACCTCCTGTTCCCTGATTCTGATTCTTGTGAAAGAACAAACCTTTTTCCTTTAATTTCCCATTTTGTTTCTTCACAACAGATGGCTGCTTCCCTCACTTTTCTATCCGTATCGAGAAAAAGAAAGAGAACCCATTTGTCAGAACCAGATTCTGAGTCGACCCATGAGGACAAAGTCTCGAGGCTCGGACATGGACTGAATGTACTCGGTCTGACACAGTCCCCTGACTCGTTTAGAAACACGTTCAATATGAGCTCTTCTACGTTCAGATGGCTATCCGGGTTGCTCGAGCCGTTACTGGACTGTCGTGATCCGGTTGGTTCGCCCTTGAATCTCTCGGCTGACCTCCGTCTCGGTATTGGGCTGTTTAGGTTAGTTACTGGATCGAGTTACGGTGAAATTGCTAACAGGTTCGGGGTTACTGAGTCGGTGACTCGGTTTTGTGCTAAACAGTTGTGTCGTGTTCTTTGCACCAATTTTCGATTCTGGGTTGGGTTTCCTGGAATAGAAGAGCTTGAATCTATATCAAAGTGTTTTGAGGAACTTACAGGGTTGCCTAATTGTTGTGGCGTTATTGATTGTGCTAGGTTCAAGGTTGTTAAAAATGATGGATCAAAATCTTCAAAAGATGAAAGATTGAGTGAAGATAGTATTGCAGTACAAATTGTTGTTGATTCATCCTCAAGAATATTGAGCATTGTTGCTGGCATTCGTGGTGATAAGGGTGATTCAAGAGTGCTCAAGTCTTCATCTTTGTACAAAGATATTGCAGGAAAGAAGTTACTGAGTTCAAGTCCAATTTGTGTTAATGGGGTGGTTGTAGATCAGTATTTGATTGGTGATGAAGAGTACCCTTTGCTTCCATGGTTAATGATACCATTTGTGGATGCAAATCCGGGATCAAGTGAAGAGAATTTCAATAAAGCACATAATTTGATGCGCATTCCCGCATTGAAAGCCATTGCTAGTTTGAAGAATTGGGGTGTTTTAAGTATGCCAATACAAGAGGAGTTTAAGACAGCGGTTGCTTTTATTGGTGCTTGTGCAATTCTACACAATGCTCTTCTAATGAGAGAAGATTATTCTGGTTTGTGTGAAGAGTTGGGAGGTTATACATTGCATGATGAGAGCTCTCAGTACTACAATGATGCTACTTTGAAGGAGGATTCAATTCAGAGAAAGGTTTCTGTTATACGAAGTGCATTAGCTACCAGAGCAAGAGTTTGTCATGATTCAAAATATACCAAGGATCCCAGTACTTCAGTGCAATGATTTCCATTCAAGTAAGCGATTGCAACATTTTTTAATTAGCATTTCTTTTTAGATATAATAATTGTGAAGCTCATTTAAATTTTATTTTTTTTAACTTCCATGTAAACTTATGTATCCGAGTGTTCTAGTATGTTTTTAACTTCAACTGATTCAGATGTAGCCAGTTTAAAATCTCATTCATTTTTTTCCTTTGTCTAAGATGTAGAATGCGTCATGTGCTGGTAGTTTATTGCTTAATGAAGTGAAAAGATTTTCTTTTATTCTTAGCATGCAACAAGCCCTGAAACTTAATATCTTAACTACCTTTCTACAGAAAATTGAAATGTTAGATTGTCAATAATTTAGTATGGTACAGAAGCAAAAGTATTTCTATCAGAAGGCATCTGTTAATTATGTGTTCCATGTCATATGAACATGTATAAGTAAGACATTTATATGGAATGGTTAGCCCATTATGCAACTGCTTTATCTTCTTGATTTGAGATGTTATCATACCATGTATGTATAGAGGTTCAAAGCCATTTATTTGGTGTGAACTGAGTTTTGGCAAGTTTGCAGTGCCCTACACTGTTTGTTGTGCATTTGTATCTGTTGCCTCACATCGGATTAATTGCTTGAGCTTTTGGGTTGAGCTCTTTTCCACCTGTGTATACAAGGGCCCTTTGGTGGACTTGCCAAATTAGCATCTTCTGCACAAGTATTCGCTTTATCTTTTGGTTTGCGATGTTTTCCGTCAGTGTATGAAGGCCATTTTGATGAGCTCCTCAGGGATGAAAATCTCTCTTCCAGACCTTCCTTGATTACCATTCAATCTGCATATTGATAGAGTTGTATGTATATTTATATATGATATTGCTTAGAGATCCTTTTGCATGGGCTTTGGTTGCTATTTGGCTGTAAAAATAGGTTGTTTTGCTGCACTATTTTTTCTTTTGGGGGGCAATCTGTCAGTTGAAAGAAACTTCGTCTTGGGTCTGCTGCAGCCGTTGTATATAGAAAAATTATAGTTCATCATAATGGCTTGTGATATCAAATTATCAAAGAAGTGATGGCTAACATAACTGAATATATAACCTTTCATGAATTTTAAGGACTAAAAGTTTTGCAGAAACAAGTTGCTACTCATGTGCAATCTGTTGATAGGTGGTGGAGACTTCTTTTATTCCTTTCTGAAATATAGGATGAACTACATTTTTTGTTCGAATTTATGAATAATATGGTGCGAGTCTTTAGATAAAAATTTGGTCCCTAGTCAATGGTCATATTAGGCCTCATATTCATCCGAATGCTATGCAATTATAGAAGCTTTGACAGCAAGCTGCTAGTTATTTACATAAGGTTACTTGGGCCAAATACAGTTCCTCATTTTTCCTTTTTTTTCCTCGATGCATTTTAGCTTTTTTGCTTTGCCGATCATAAACATTTAGAAAGTATTTACTATAAATAATAACACATTTGAGCCTTCTAATATATGGTCTTGTTTTTTTATTAGGTGGTTGTCTAAGGTATATTTTGATAACTCTCAGTTACAGTTGATAGCCTGATTTCTCAAGTTCTATGTTCTACAACTGCCAAACTAGAATACTATCAGATTTCAAGTGGTCTTCTAATCTATACGTTCTAGTTTCAGAAATGATTCTTAAATATTACTTTGGTGAAGTGAAATTTAAATAGGAGTCTAATTGCATTAGACATGGAGCTTAGAAATAGTAATTCAGTAACTAAGCACAATTTTTGCCATGTCAAGTAAACCCTGTACAAATTTTCCACAGACAATCCACTGCCAGAAGCAATAGGATCCTGTTGTGTAGCTTGATCCATCTAAAATGAGGAAAATTACTCTAGTCTTTCTTTGATGAAATGAAATTACTTACTAGAGAAGGATCATTTATGTTTCTTTAACAACCTTAATCCTGTTATAACAACTCAATTTTGAAGTTCCATTTGAAGCTGGGATAAGGAACATTACAGAAACTGAATGATGCTTTTGGTGAAGCTTAATTTTGAGCTAGTATGCTTACAGATGTTTGCTTATTTAATTCTTTTTCCCCTTCTTACGAAGATGACATCTGAATATTACAGTGTGAGATTCTTCAATTTTGCAAATGACATAATTTTCTATAGCCTAATGTTATGGTTTACAAGCGAGTAAAGAAACTTGTTTGCCGATTTTATGGTAGTCCAGTGAAACTTCAATCAAGATGGATGATTTTGTTTCAACTACAGAACTAGAAATGCATGTTCTGCTTAAATGGTAGAGGTAGCGCGAATGTAGGATAAATATCGTTTGAAAAATTAACCGAGATCAAGAAGCCATTGCCAGCTGAAGGAAGAGTGCAGAAGGGATTCAGTTATATGCATGCACATTGATTGGTTTTTACGCTACAAGTTATGCCCTGAGTTTTCAGAACTGATGTGCATGTGAGATACTACCTCCTTTTTCTGATGTCTTTCAAGCAGATCAAAGGCACCAAGGAACTTAAAAGAATATGAGATAAATGAGAAAATATAAATAAAAAGCCCTTAATGCCAGTTCAGGATGATAAAATTATCAAAACAAATATAGGTTTATGGACATTGTGATTGTAGTTTCATGTACTGTTGATTCAAAAATTTGGAGAATTTTTGAGTTAATAAGTTAAATTTATTTATTTGTTGAAAATGCTTTAATAGAGATAAAAATAAAAAGAGAGAAGAAATTAACAAAAGATATAAAGTAGTTTAGTCTAATTTAAGTTTACGTTCACTTTACTAAATTTTAGACTTACATGTATTATATATTAAAGTGTTTATAACAAGATTTTATGATCATTATAAAGAGTAAAAAAAAATTATAGTGTAAAGAAAAAGTAATCTTCTACATAATATAAAGAAAAAGTAATAATCCCAGTCATCCAAATCATTACAAACCACAAAACACAGTTTCTTTTAAAAACGGGACGGACAAACCGAAATTTGTTTTGAAAAATCGGTCCTTCAGCTCCACCCTTTTCAACCCGGTTCACATTTAACTCAATCAACTACCCACAAGAAATAGTCCCCATTATCTCTTTTTCAGGATAAGGGAGACTCATTTATCAATTTAAGACAGAGGATGCCCACTGCCACTGAAATTCCTTTTGCAACTGTCAGTCATGTCAAGATGATAGATCGAACGATGAGAACTTTGTCAAAAGACAAAGACAAAAAAAAAAAAGCAACACTCTCAGTGTACCCTCGAGAAAAGATATCATAATGGAGATCTAGATGTCGGGTTCTTAGGACAACCGTCTGAAAATTTTGATTATTATGTCACCTGCTCTGCCTCACATCACAACCCTCTTCTAAACTATAAACCACACAAAAAGAACACACAACCACCACCGACATGTAAACCGAAACCCCAATCCCCAAATCTCTCAAACCCTATTCCACAAATCTGTATGTTCTCGCCTGCAGACTTTCCTCCATTAACCCCCCAACACAACCCTAAGGAAAATACTGTCCAACAATGGAAAGTAAAACAGCCAAACACTAGATGGGCAGATGGCAATTTTGAACAGATAAGTCCTACAGGTGCAGTTCTTAACTGGCAGTCAAAAAATGCTGTAGCCCAAAATAATGCTCTTAAAAGAATTAAAGAATCTCAAACAATGATAGAAGCCAAAATTGAAAATGGTTTCACGACCCACCAGATGTTGATAGACAAACTCAAACTTGAGATTAAAGTGCTACACGAATATGTGCTAAATTTGGTTCAACACGATCTCCTATTCCAAGAGCAGGAAAAGAAAATCAATCATTTGAAAACCCAACTACAAAGCCTCGAACAAGACATTTTTCAGCCGTGGCGACCAGTAGATATCTTGCTCAAGGCATCACAACCCCTACCATGTACCAAGTCTCCTTCCATCTTTGGTGGCAGTTCTACACTAATCCCAACAAAGAAGGACAAAAAGAAAAAGCATGCCTTCGAGCCATTCACTACATTCATGGCCTCAGCCTCGGACACAATCACAGAACGCATCTTTAAAACCTTGCTAACCCCACCCCCAGAATTCTACCGGAACCCGAACCCTATGACATCCATTTTTCCTTCAACTACTATGAATCAACTATTTACCCTCACCAAGACGCCAACACCACAAACAGCCTCAGAACCTGAATCCATCTCTGGGTCAACGTCGTGGTCAACGACCTCCCTGATCCCACCCCAATACATGAACACTACACCTTTAGACCCACAAACAGAAGTTCATAAACCAGATTCCTCCATGGATGAGGCAGAAACTCCCATGCGAAGACGAGCTCAATCATCGCGGCCAGACAACACAGAGAAAAACTATTGGCTAACTCTCGATGTTGTCAGCCCTCATAAATGGGTTGATCGCATTTTCGAGTTCCAAGCATGGTGCTTACTGAGCAACAAAAAGCTGGGGTTACCATCCATGAAGTTATACAAAAGGCCATTGCCCGATTTCAAGGAATACAAAAATACTGGTACCTCTATTTGGGAGAATATAGACAGCACATGCTACAACAAAATGATTTAATCGAATAATTCATTGGCATTTTATTTAATGAATTTGTCGGAGAAGAAGGCCATATAATAGAGAAAGCTCACGAAGAATTCTTTAAGATGAAGTGTTGTTCATACAAACGAAAAGATCTTGAATTACATTTCAAAAAGGCTACAGCCAGATACTACATTCTGGGAATTAATGACCCTAATATGAAACAAGCCTATCTTGATTCAGTCCCGAAACCATTGGGACAAGAGGCTTTAAGACTCCTTGATTCAAAGAACAAAAATCCGCAGAATTCCTCTATAGGAGTAATCCAACAGGCAATCTTATCAGCCCTAAACAAGTTATGTGCACGCCATAAATTCTTCAAGGATTTTGATCTCATGGGTAAAAGGATTCAAAAGGCATGTGAACGACATGATCTGCAGATTAAATGTCCAAGAAAAGAATGCTCTTGCAGAACTCAGAAAAAACACCATCATCGGAAGTTCAAAATCCGGCAACCATTCTCCCGGCCACTCAGGTCCAATAAGAGATTTTTTTCGAAGAAAATCAGCTTTTTCAAAAAAAAGAAACAAATGTTTTATTTGTGGGCAAAATAGACATTTTGAAAAATAGTATCCTGAGAAAGACAAAAGGAAAAAGATGTTGTCGGCCATCAGCGCCACCGCAAAAAATGAACACATCAACTTAGACCTAGAATCACTTTTGTCTGAACAAAACTGTGAGGGCAGTGACACAATCCTTGTTTACTCAGAATCCGAATCAGAATCTACTTCGAGCTCTGTCTCAAAGTCACTAAAAATCCAAACAAAACCATCACAGTCACCCATACCATCCAAGCCACTACACACAATATCCGTCCCGATGTTAGAACTCCAGCTATACCCATCCAAAAACAGTAAGCCAATCAAAGTAATTAAACTACTTGACACTGGCGCTGCAGCGTCAATCCTCAACCCAATCATCCTCCCCGAGTCCTACTGGAAACCCTATCATCAAACCTTCCGAGCAGCCAATGATGAATTATTTACTGTATCCATGGTCAGTAAGATAATTTATCTACAGTTCTTTTCAAACCTCAAAATTCGCCATAAACTATTAGGCTTGGACCTCCCAAGAAAAGACCTGATCATAGGCTTTGATTTGATCCAAAAACTCTTAGAAAAGAAAGTTTTTACCAAGCTTAATGGATTAAAATTTAAAGCCCATTTTTTACCATGGTCAACCATTCCAAACTATTTTTCCATCACCCCTCTTAATGCTGTCTTTGAACAAATCAAAACACATTCTGCGTCAAACAGTCACTCTGAATTCCTTCTTAAATGTCCCCACCTGTTGTGAAAAAATCAAGAATATTTTGTCCGACTGCCTTTTCACATGAATGAAAATATCAACCCAACCAAAGCTAGCCACCCTGGCATGCTACCGGACCATGTTAAAATAGCCAATGCAAAACTCACACAACTGTTACAATAGGGACTTATATAACCCACTTCCTCACAATAGGCCTGCCAAGCCTTCTACGTCAATAAACGTAGCGAGCAAATTGGGGGAAAACTAAGATTGGTCATTAATTATCAACCTCTAAACTCTTTTTTGCAGGATGATAAATTCCCTTTACCCAACAAGCAGGCGCTATTTTCAAGGATTGCACAGGCAAAGGTATTCTTGAAATTTGACTTAAAGACGGGATTCTTGCAATTAGGAGTCTACCTTGATGACCGACACAAAACAGGATTCTGTACACCTCACCACCACTACCAGTGGACCGTCCTACCTTTCGGACTAAATACTGCTCATTCTCTTTTCCAGAAAACAATGATGAAAATCTTTGAACCAATTCAAGATCAGGTCATCATCTACATAGATGATATTCTGCTCTTCTTGAAAAACGTTGATGAACATTATGATCTCCTTTTGAGATTTGGCAACATTCTACAAGAAAATGGCATCATGATCTCAGCCACCAACTGCCACATGGGTCTTGAAGAAATAGATTTCTTGGGAATGCGAATAAAGAATGGACAATACGAACTTCAACCCCACATTACAGAACAGCTGACCAGATTTCCTGACGACAACTTGACAAAAACTCAAATCAAATAATTTCTTGGCATTGTAAATTACATGTCGGATTTCATACAGCACCTCTCACAAATCACGAAGCCCCTGTTTCACATGCTAAAAAAGAATCCTCCACAATGGCAACAGCAATAGACGTCAGCTGTAAAACTGCTTAAAGAGAAAGCAACAAGTCTACCGCCTTTACAGATCCCATCACATAGAAAGAGAATACTACAGACAAATACAAGTGACTACCACTGGGGGGCCATCCTCCTAGAAGAAACCAATAGAAAAAGACAAATATGCAGGTACAAAAGTGGGGTCTTTTCAGACTCAGAACTCCACTACCATAGCACCTTCAAAGAAATATTGGCAATAAAACGGGCAATTGAAAATTTTAAATTTCACTTGATTGAACACAAATTTATGGTCAAACTAGACATGTCGACATTTTCTCACATGATGAAGTTCAAATAGAGACGCATTCCAAATCAACAACTGCTAAGGTGGCAACAATGGTTCTCTAATTTCTCCTTTGAAGTAAAACAAATTAAAGGCAAGGACAACACAGTGGTAGACTTCCTCTCCCGCAACCCTATAAATACCGACAACCCACTCACTAACCACATCACTACCAAATACACGGTCAAAAGGCCAAAACACAAATCCTATTCCATCATCCTCCTAATGGCAGCCTCCTCGTCCTCTGCCTCCTCCCCCACTATTCTTCTAAAACCTTTCATCATCCATCCACCAGTCTCATTTGCTACTCCAGAATTTGAAAAAATAATTAGGACTAGAACCATCAGGTCAAACCCCACTAAACTCATAAGACAGTATGCCATCCAAGCTGTTGAAGAAAACGGATGAGGCACTCTAGGCACCCCACTGTTCAACCTAACCTACCTATTTTTTTTACTTATTCACTGTCACCCCTTTCGAAGCCTGGTCCAAAAGTGTTCTTTACTTGTTATGGTACTTGTTGGATTCATACACCATTGCAATGGAATTCCCTGTCCTAAAGACAAAAAAATAGCTCGAAACAGTCTCCTCTAGCCATGATGCAATCATATTCTTATAATGGTTCCTCCACCATGAACAATGGCTAGTCAAGCTCAAAAGGCTAATACATCAACACAGTTAATTAAGAATGCCACCCAGAAGATTTCATATCATCCTTCTCTTCCAACGTAAAGGAATGATTATATCCGATCATGAGGTGCATTACTATCCTATCGTCGAGGACTACTTTATGTTTTCATACCCCCTTCATCTGTTCTGAGATAACCACGGACCAGAAATGAGAGAACTAGAAAGAGTTCTTACAGAAAAAAAAAAAATCAAATCATCCTATCAGTCGTATGGATAGACCCTGAAGATTGTGCCCCTCGGGAAACCACAGATGAAGACTTCTCATATAGACTCTAACAAGCATCCAACATCCATAAACACAGACAGAGTGAACAACACCAACGCTACGTCCAACAGTACTACCAGTACAACCGAGCCAGGATTGATCACAAAAACTCTCCTCCCATAATCATCCTATTAGAACCCTATGAGACAAACACACAGATGCATGATGTCCCATCTACCCCTCCAGGACCACCAGACTTATCCCTCTCCCTGTACTAAAATGCTCAACCCCCTCCTACCGAGTCACAAGTTCAACAAGAAGCAAGACTGTTATCCCGTGAGTTAGTCCCACAAGAAGCCAAAATTCGTGATGAAAGCAATGACGACATCAAACTCCTAGAAGAATTCATGGAAGAATATGAAAGTAGACTAGCCAAGCGTGCCTAGAAACAGTTCAATGATGACGGAAGCCCCAGTAGGTCCAGCTAAACAAGCTTCAGAACCTAAGCCACGTAATAAAAACAAATCCTAAAAAGTAGAGCCTTTGTGCTCACAATTATCACATGGCTCAACATTATGTTTCTTTTACGCGTGTCTCGTTAATAAGCAAAAGTTTATTTTTTTTAAGTTATTTTCCTTGTATGGTGGTCTGCGTGCCACGTCAAAAGTTAGTTTCTTTATTTATATTCGGAGTCCCAGGCTATATAAAGCCACTCCTTCCTTTTGTAAGGATCATCCAAAAACGAAATAAAAAAACTCTGATTTCTCTTATCCTATAAGCTTCTAAATCTCCCTCCAGTAGTTCTCTAAAGTCTCTTTTAGTATAAAGAGCATAAAATAAGTTGATCATTTTTTAAGTTTTAAAAGAAACTTATCCAGTCAAGTATGCTCTACAGTTGCCCTTTCTTAAGGGATCCTCTGTATCAGAAAGACTGAAATTAAAAAAAAAGTGTTATTTTCAATCCAATTGTAAACCCTACTTCTCTCTTGAAAATGCCTCTTTTTATAGCTGTGGTAGATGAGTCTTCTTTAGGCATGTTATCATTCCTCTCATAAATTTCATAATTAAAGAGATAATAATTTTTAATTTAAAGAATAATTATTCTTTAATAAATTTTTTAATTTTGGGGATAACATTTTCTTAATCTAAGGGATGCATTTATTCCTTATTTTGACTAAACTTCTTAAAATGGAGGAACCCATTTAGGCTTAGAGTGTTTAACCCGAAATCTAAGGGGGACAGGGGTCTCTTAGTTTTTAGTATTAATTTGTTAATGTTGGAAACTTAATTGTAGTTTGAAAGATTTACCCTAAAATTTTGGATTAATCTGTTTGGGTTTTTTTTCATTTGTACTCGGGTCAAGCTCGTATAATTTACTTAAGTATGCTTGGGTTGGTTTTGTATCTTGGTCTTCAAGATTTCGTGGTCAATCTCGATAAGCTTTAGTATTGTGGTTGATATTAGCATGGGCTTTATGCAATCTAGATGAGGGCTTAAATGGCCTCGAGAATGTTCTGTAAATTATCCTCAGAAGCTGGTCTCTAATAGGATCTTTTTATGGGGCGTCGATCCTTTGCACAAGGTCTTGTATATTATCCTAGGGAGTTGGTCCTTAATAGGATCTTCTTGTCGAGCGTCACAAGATCTCGTATGAGGACTTATGACAACCTTGTATGAAGGTTTACAATAGTCTTGCATGAGGGCTTACAACAGCCTTATAAGAGGGCTTATGATGGCTTTATGGGAGAGCTTAATTAACCAACTTGAAAGTTGTTTGTAAAAACTTAAGTGATGACCAACTTGGTATTCTTGGTGAAAAATTAAGTGAGTGAGCTTCTTGAAAGCCTAAGTTACCTGCTCGAGTTTTGATAAAAAAAATATAAGTGAGTGAGCTTTTTAAGAGCTTAAATAACCTACTCGAGTTAAGTTTTTAAGTGGTCAGCCTCGAGAGAGTTAGGTGCTCAAGGCTTTTGATGAGAAGGTTTATATTTAGGTGTCTATATAAAAACTCTCAAGATTATTACATAATATTATAGTTCTTCAAAATTTTGAGGGGCTAAATGATAAAAGCCCTTTAAGGCTTTATGTAGGACTCTTCTTAGTCTTTTCAAACTTCTTTTTTCCAAGTAGGGGCTGTCTTTTTTTTTCTTTATACCAAGTAGCTTTTTTTATATATTTTTACCTAAACAACGTCCTTTTTTTTATGCACACATTTTTTACATGTTACATAAACTATTTTTTTTAGGACTATACATACCCCATACATGTATGATTTTCAAGTTGCAAATATTTGTACCTCTATTTTTTTATGATATGATCTGCTTTTCTTTTATACTGTACTTGCTCATACCTTTTTTTTTTACTTGAGCTGCTCTTCTTTTATGCTATACATGCTCATATTTGTTTTGACATGACTTGCTCTTCATTTATGCTGCACTTGCTCATATTTTTTTTTATATGAGCTACTCTTCTTTTATATTGCACGTACTCGTACTTTTTTTACATGAACTACTCTTTTTTTATGCTACACATGTTCATGCAATTTTTTTCTTACATGAGTTGTTTTTCTTTTATACTGTACCTGCTAATACTTTTTTTGACATGTTGCACCTACTCATACTTTTATTTTTTACATGAACTATTCTTCTTTTATGCTATACCTACTCATACTTTTTTGACATACTGCACCTGTTCGTACTTTGTTTTGAAAACCCTTTTACCGAAACTTGTTTTTTTATTTTACATGGTTGCACAAGTTTTTTTTTAGACATACCTATGACATCTCTCATTTCTTTTACAACTTGATAACTTCATCACCCATGCCTTGTTTTTACTATTCAACTTAGCAACTTTTCCTCTTTTTTTTTAAAGGAAGTGCTGGTACGTCTCTTCAGAATTTTATCATCTCTCATTTCCTTTTTCAATCCCCATGAAGCAAAAAGCAGATGAATTTTTTTTAATAGCTGCTCTATATGTACCTTTCTTCTTGTTTTTTTTTTGAAATAAACTTTCATTCAAACAAAACTCAATTACAAAAATGAGAATCTTAAAAAATAAGATGATCAAACTCCCTTAGAACATAATTTCTCCAAGTGTAAGATGACTCAGAATTAAGCGTTAATTTAGCTAAATTATGAGGTACTACATTTGCATCTCTAGAAGTAAAAAGCACCTTAAAATAAGCAAAGGAGTTCAAATACTCGTGAATCTCCATAAACATGTAACCTATTTCAAAATAAGGCATTTCATTAGATAAAATATCATTTACTACTTGTTGTGCATCCGATTCAATAATAATGGAATCAACATTTAAGGTTTGAATAGCCACTAAACCTTTGAGAATAGTCATCGTTTCAACAATTGGGATAGAGAATATACCATCATACTTTGCAATTCTGGATAATACCACAACCCCCAAATGGTCACGTGCCACAAAGCCAAAACCTGTAACACCACATAAAGTATCCACTGCTGCATCAGAATTAATCTTTATGAACCCAATAGGTGGAGGCAACCAACAGTGCCTCAGAGCAGTTTTGATAGAAGTGGCCTTGGCTTGACTGATTCGCAAATCCTCTAAAAACCTCCCTACTCAATTGCATACAGTTTCAACATCTATAATTCTTTTACCATAAATCCATTGATTTCTCACATGCCAAATACGCCAAAGAAGGACACAAAGGAAATCAAATTCATCATTATCAAGATGGTTTATACAAGTAATGAGAAAGTCACACAATGATGTTTTGTGGGAACAACTACTATCAGTCATAAAACTGCACCAAACACGAACCTTTTTCAAAGAAGGGCACAACTATAGTGCATGAATTATATTTTCGGCACCTCTCCCACATTTAGGGCAAGTCAAAGCTGTTGGAACATGGTGACGCACTAAATTAGCATTTGTCGGGATCCAATCGTGAGTTGCCTTCCAAAGGAAAATCTTAACTTTTGGTGATACATTTAACTTCCAACAACGCTTCCACCATTCGCTAACAGCCGACTTCTTAGAACTACTAGTAACTCCAATCTCTTGATAAGCCAGCCAATACCCACTATTTATCGTGTATCTCTCACAACGGTCATAGTGCCACATAATACTATCTCCTTAATTGAGACCGTGGCGAGAAAAATGAATACTTAAAATAGCGTGTTGCTTCTCCAGAGAGAAAGCTTTACGAATAACATCAACATTCCATTCCCCCGAAGTTGAAATGAGCTCAGAAACAATAGCATGCTCAGCCAACTTATGCAGAAATAGAGGTTTAAATGACATCGGTCTAGGTAACCATTGATCATGATACACGAGAACATTTTCTCCATTGCCTATCCGTCATCTAGTCCATTTAGAAAGAATTTTCCTCCCCAAAAGGATACTGCGCCAAAGAAAAGAAGCACGGGGAGGGTACCTTTGCTTGCCAAAAACTTCCATTTGGAAAATAGAACCCCTTAACTACCTTAGCCATAAGAGAATCTGGATTAGATAAAATACGCCATCCTTGTTTAGCAATCATGGCTTGATTAAATATAAACAGATTTCGAAAACCAATGCCACCATTTTCCTTCCCCTGACACAACACATCCCACTTACACCAATGTAATTTTTGTTTCATCTCATCACCACCCCACCAAAAGCGTGCACAAAGTCTATGAAGTTCATGGATTAAGGTTGCAAAAAGGCAAAAAATATTCATAGAGTAAGCAAGAATTGCTTGGATGACTGCTTCAATTAAAACCTCTCTGCCTGCAACCGAAAACAACTTCCTTTTCAAACCTTTTAACTTATTCCACACTTTGTCCCTAATATTGGCAAAGCATCCTCTTTTATTACGGCCATTAATACTTGGAAAACCCAAATATTTTTCGCGATAGTTAACTTTCTTAACCTCAAGTACCATAAGAAGGTCCCTAGATCTCTCTATTGAAACTGGCTTGCTAAAACAAACAGCTGATTTATCAAAGTTTACCACTTGACCTGAGGCCTTGGCGTATAGGTTTAATACTTCCCATATGGAGTGATCACAAGCTAAAGAAGCCTTAGCAAAAATCAAGCAATCATCAGCAAAAACTAAATAGAAAATTGAGGATCTAAGCCTACCACACTGAATTCTATACAACCTTCCAGATCTCTCATCTTGCTAAAGTAAGGAGGAAAGCCCTTCAGCACATAGGATGAATAAATATGAAGATAGAGGATCCCTTTGACGGAGTCTTCTTTGGGGTTTGATCACATCATTGATTAGCAATGAGTAAGAAACCGACAAAACACGCCTCATTAATAGTCTACACCAGTTATCTGAGAAGCCAAATCATCTTAGGATTATTTCAAGGAAAGGTCACTCCACCCGATCATATGCCTTAGACATATCTAGTTTCATTGCCATATAACCTTCCTTAGACCCTGTTTATCTCTTGACATAGTTTAGACATTCAAATCCAATAATTGTGTTATCCATGATCAATCTATCTATGACAAAAGCACTCTAAAATTCAGAAACAAGGTCACCCATAACACCTCGCAATCTATTAGCCAAAGTCTTAGAAATAATTTTGTAGACAACATTACAAAGACTTATCGGTCTATATTCCCTTGGCAACCTTAGGGAATCACATTTAGGAATTAAGACAATAATGATTTCATTAATATGAGAGATATCACCACCCTTATTAAAAAGCTCCAAACAACAATAAGAGATATCATCACCAATTATATCCCAAAACTTCTGATAGAAAAGAGCAAGCATACCATCTTTACCTGAAGTTTTAGTAGGATACATCTGAAATAAGGCATTTCGAATTTCATCCTTAGAAAAGGGAATATCAAGCCACAGACAATTGGCCTCAGATAGATGAGGGGAAATATTATCCACCACATTTTGTATATCCTGCATAGAAGGGTTAGAAGATGAAAAGATATGCTGAAAATGGTTCAAGAATACCTCACTTTCATCAGTCTTCCACACATTATTATCATCAAAGACCTCATTGATTCTGTTGCACTTACGGTGACTGGAAGCTTTCCAGTGGAAGAATTTTGAGTTCCTATCTCCACTTTTGCACCATGAAACCCGTGCATACTAGCGCCAATAAGCATCATGCTTATAAAGAAGGACATCTAAAGTCTTCTCTGTATCTCTAATCCATTTCCATGATTTCAAGTTCACCTCTTGATTAAACTCGGCTAATTCCTTGCGTCTATTCTTAATTTCTGAATTTAAATGCTAAAAATTCTTATTATACCAACCCTTGAGATCAACACCAATCTGGTTTAGGTTAGTCATGACTGCTTATAGCTCTCCTCTTGGGTAAGACCATCCATTTGCAACAATTTCCCTACATTCATCCTCCTCGACCTATGCTTCCTCAAAATGAAAATGACTATCATGATTCTTTTTAAGACCTTTACCATTAGCATCGCCGCTTGATTCTAACACTTTAATTAGAATGGGTCTATGATCAGACCCCCAAAAATTCAAATGATGCACATTTGAATAAGGGAACAACTCATACCACAACAATGACCGGACGGCTCTATCCAGAGTCTCATGAATTAAGTTACCTCTTTGATAACCATTATACCACGTGAACAATGGTCTCATCCCCTTAATCGCAATCAATCCACAATCATCCAAGACCTTACAAAAATTCTCCATAAGATAATGGGGCCTTAAAGCCCCTTTATGCTTTTCTCTCTCATTTAAAATCTCATTAAAATCACCACCACAAAGCCATGGCAAAGGCGATAAAGCAGTAATACGTCTTAACAGTTCCCACAAATAGACCCTTTGGAATGATTCATGGTAACCATAAAAACTAGTAAATCTCCAAAGTTTTCTTTGATGAGACTCCATATGCACATCAATGTGGAATTTAGAGTAAGAGAGTAATCTTACCCCAATATCATTAGACCACAATAATGTTAAACCCCCACTGTACCTGATTTCTCCACAACAAGTTTACCTGTGAAAGATAGTTGAACTCTTACTTGCTCTATTAGATGTGAATTTGACAAAATTTCACTCAAAAACACCAAGCTCGGGTTACATTCATGGACTCTATGGCCCAAGTTTTGGAATGTACGGGGATTGCCTATACCCTGTACATTCCAACATAAGATTTTCCTTGTGTTCGGCAACCCTGCACCGTTACAGCAACCGCTGATAAAAGATGATTAGCAGAAGTATCATTTTCTAAAGGCATGACATCCTCACCCTTTTCCTTAGTTCTATGTTGTCTCTTTTTACCTTTATGGCCTTTATTCTTAATGATCTCAAAAAATATGGAGTTGTCACCCTTCCTTTTAGATGGTTTCCAAATTGTAATAGTCTTTGTTAACTTAGACATACCCCTTCTATTTTTCTCATGCAATACATTTTCCATACCTTCTCGAAACTTAATATTGGTCTTAGTCTTAGTTGTTCTAAAGCTCTTATTTTCCATCTTGCTCTCTCATTTACCAGGCCCTGATAAATGAGTACTGAATTGGAAGTTGTTGCAGAGCTCCACTTTCAATAACAGGTTATCATTGTTCCTCCCCCCCAAAGAATCCTTACCACCAGGTAAGTTTAACTTATTTTCCTCTATCAGTGTTGACCCAAAGGAAAGGCCCTTGAAAGGGTTTGATAACCTCACCATTTCATCACGAACAAGTATCTGACCTTATCAGTCTCATGCAGCCTTTGGTGTTGAGACAAGTTCAAAATCCCCTGTCCATCTTCAGAGACCATCTTCTTAGCTATCATAAGTTCCTTACTAGGCCTCCAACGCAGAGGAATGGGAATAGGTTTTGAACGTGTGTCTATAGTGTGGCTTCCACCACCAAAGTCTATATCATAGGACATATTCGACTCATTCCTTTGTGATACTTTGTCATTCAGATCAGAAGCCAAATCTTCATTCTTCTTTCTCTATTAGAACTATCTTGTTTTTCCTTTCACCGTTGAAAAAGAGCTACCTCCACTAGCCATCACCTTTTATCCCCTTCGAGAACTATACATTCTACGTAAGTCAGATCCCGTATTGATCCAAGTGCTATAAAATCCAATCTTATTTTCCAATCTGCCACTCTTAAACAATACACATCCATGTAGTAAGTGTCCAATGCAACCACAACCAAGACAAATTTCAAGCAGTCGTTTATACCGTAGAACTACCGTAACAAACTCTTTTATATCTTTTATGGATACCCTAAGAGCTGGTTTTAGAGGCTCTATAATATTCACTCTCACTCTTACTCTTAAAAATTTCCCAATACACTCCTTAGACACACTTTTGTCTATCTCCTCAACAACTCTAATCATTGAACCCAATTCCTGACTAACTTCCTCATTCATAAAGAGCAAAGGCAAACCATGCAATTGAACCCAAACTACCACTAAATCGAAAGACAAACTAGAAAAACGCCCAAGGCCTTTTGGCTCAGTAAAGACAATCAACTTTCCATTAAAATGCCAAATTCCTCCTGCAATTACTCTATTCTTATCACTAGTAGACCTAAAAGAGAAAACAAATAAGTTCTGTTCTGGCTGTACTACTTCAACACTAAACTTCTCTGTTGTTCACCAAATTTGTTTCATACATGATATGAAAGCTTCGCGATTAACAGGATTTGGATTTAAGACTTTCCCAACCAAATATAAGAAAAGTCTCATATCGCAGCCATTAAAGCCTCTTGGGAAAGTTCTGTTATTGGAACACTAGCATCATCTAGGTCTAGAGACTCATATTTAGAAGCAATTTCATTTAAGAACATGACTTTCACAAGTTGAAATAGAGTAATACAACCTTGAGGTAGAGCCCGCAGCTTGCTGGATGCAGAGTAAGAAATGGTTGAGAAACCCATGGTGTAGATTGTCAGAAGCGGAGCAGTTTTCGGTGCAGCAACTGATTTACTAAATCCTTATCATCCATGTAGATGTATTTGGCTAATTCTAGGCAGAAGAGTGTTCGTCCTTCTGACTTTGTATGTACCTTTCTTTTAATAACTCCAAACTGCTTCCTCTTTTTTTTTCGTTTTCTTTTAATACCTTTTTTTTTCTTCTCCCAAAAAATCACTCTTTCATCATACATTCTCTGCTTTTTTTTATATTGCCTAAGCAAGTTTTTTTTTTTTTATTGCTCTCTTTGTTTTCTTTTTACCCACATAACTTCTTCTAACCTTTTTTTGTTGCCTCCTGTTGAGGAGGTATTCTTGCTCACCCTTTCAAATTTTCTTTTGCTTTTTTTTATATATACTGAGCAAGTAATTATTATCTTATATTTGAACATATCTTTTTTTATGACTCTACAAGACTGCCTATTTTTTTTTAGCATATTTTTTTAAAGCCTTTTTTTTATTAGTAGATTTTTTTTAACCCAAATAACTTCTTTTTTTTTATTGAGTAGGAGTTACTTTTTTCCTTATACAAGCAGCTTCTTTTTTATTACAGCACACACATCTTTCTTTTTTTTGCTATACATATATATATATATATATATATATATATTTAAAATAAGCAATAGATGGTTGCATACCTTTTTATTTCTGCGCTGTTATTTATTTTCTTCCTCAACACTTTAAAGATGTGAAAGTCACTCGTGCAAATAAATTTTTTCTTAGTGCACCCCCACATGAATCTAGTAAGGAAAAAGTTTTATCTCCTTAGGGATGATGCTCCATTTTAGTGTGCATCCTGCAGTGTCTTGCCTTTTTGTTTTAATATATTTTTTTATAGATAAAATTACTCAACTACACAATCCATTCAAAAAACAAATTTGGGGCATTAGTGTAAAAAAATCTTAAACTAAATTAATCATCAAAAATATTTTATTAAAAAAAAATCAAATATTGATACGTAAATAAGAACTTATCTTTCTATTGTGTAAACTTCATGATTAGTCTTCATGACTTTTTGTTACATTTTTCATAGACGGCGCCAAACTATTGACCTACAAATTTGGAGAACTCTTGAGTCAACGAATTAAATTTATTTGTTTGTCTGAAACGCTTTAGTAAAGATAAAAAAAAAAAAAAGAAAGATGAAATTAACACAAAATATATAATGGTTCAGTTAAATTCAGGCGTATGTCAATTTTACCGAGCTTTAGGCTCACTTACATGCATTATGTATCAATGTGTTTATAACAAGGCTCCGTAACCATTACAAAAAGTAAAAAAATATATAGTGGTAGGTGAGTCTTTTTTAGGCATATCATCAATTCTCTCATAAATTTTATAATTAAAGAATAATAATTTTTAATTTAAGAGATAATTATTTATTAATAAATTCTTTAATTTTAAAAATAATATTTTCTTAATTTAAGGGATAAATTTATTCTCTATTTTAACAAACTTCTTAAAAAGGATAGACCCATTTAAACTTAAAGTGGTAGACCCAAAATTTAAGGAACATGTATAAATTGGGGAGGAGAGGTTTTGTTTTACTTGGTAATTTGCTGTAAGTGTAGGGAAAATTTTTAAGAAATTTTTTGATCTGTTTGTCAAACATGTGCTAAAGACATTTTTTAGAAACTTTCTTTCATTTCCGGGGACATGGCACAAAAAAAAAAAGCCAGAAGTGATACTAAATTACTAAGAACAAAATATCATCTTTAATCACCAAAAACACGCAAGATTTAAAAATTACCAAGGACAAACTATCATCCTCAATTGCTAAAAACACGCGAGATTTAACAATGAATGAACTGATATCGGAAAAGTCAATGTTAATGGGGTAGGTCAGAGTTGGGTTGCTACGTGTGTTCTTGGCGGTGGTTGGTTCAAAGTCTAAAAGACTTTGGTTCAAAGCAAATGGACTCTCTCTCCTCCAGCTTACAAGGACCTCTACAAACAAGGAAGTTTCCCTTTTTACATAATCCGGGGTAATTAACTGCTGCAGTTTCTATTATTTCTGTCACATAAAATCATCACCTACTGATTTAGTCAGAGATTCAAACATTGCGTATCAATGTTTAGATTAAAACCAAAACCGTATATACCCATCAACATTTGAATTCACGGTTCATCTAATTCAATTTAATCAAATTCAACCCTTCTACTTCAATTATACATAATAGATAGTTATATGATTACGTGCTAGAGACAATTTCACTTCAGACTTTCAACAACAAAAATACTATTGAAATTAGATCTAAACATCCTTTAAAATATCAACACGATCGTTAACAATCATTTCATAGGACTTAATAGTCAAACTAAGATATGTTCAAGGATCCCATTTTACTTTGGTGAAAAAAATGAACACTAAATTTAAAAGACAAGACAAATGTCATAGCTATGGCCTATGACCAAGTAAAGGTGGCCACCAACTCTTTCTTTCTGCAGATTCAGAAGAACCCCATTTCAAATTTTTTTTTTTTTACGTAATAAAAAGAGTCTATGCTAACTTCTTTCCCTCCACCAACCCTTTACCAACTCTTGTATCAATTTCACATAAATAAACAAAGAAAAGAAAATCCCTTTACCAACTCTCCTTTTTTTCCACTTGTATTATTGCAATGGCTAATCACAAGTTAATATGTCCCACCACTTGCAAAGAGAGCTTTTCTCCTAACAACAATAATCATACCTCCAATTACTTAATCTTATGGATCAAACCTTCTCTTTTCATGTAAACTTTTTTAGAATTTGTTAAAGAGTTTCATTAAATTTTATGATGAAGTATTTATGATGTCATATATACTTGATATGAGGTAATAATTAATAAAATAAAAACAAGTAAAGCATCATAATATAAAAGGTTCTGTCAATTGTTATTAAATTCAAGTATTGGTTAGTGGGTCTCACATGAAAATTATACTCATGCTATCCAAGGACCTCACCAACCCCCGACCGGGTTGGCAGCCGGTTCAACCAAACCGGACTCTCACCTCCCATATAAATACCCTCCACTTTCAACATTTCCAAGTCAGGTCATCTCCTAAAAAGCTCCAAATCCATCACCAAAAGCAAAACACATCTAAAAACTTTTGCATCAATGGCTTCCAATGGAGAGGAACAGCAAAACCAGCAAAGCAGACACCAAGAAGTTGGCCACAAGAGCCTTCTCCAAAGTGATGCCCTCTACCAGGTACTTAGTAATTAACATCATACAAAACTATAAACATTACATATACAAAAAGTTCTTAAATTCTTCATTTTGGTCCTTAAATTTATTTTTTATTTTTTATTTTTTTATAGTATATTCTTGAGACTAGTGTGTACCCAAGAGAGCCTGAACCGATGAAGGAGTTGAGAGAGTTGACTGCCAAGCACCCATGGTTGGTTTCTTGATCTCTTAATCTGATGATTTATTATTAATTTATTATGTGTTTTGGGTGTATTGATTTGATCTGAAAATGATGAAACAGGAACATCATGACAACATCAGCTGATGAAGGGCAATTCCTGAACATGCTTCTGAAGCTCATCAATGCCAAAAACACCATGGAGATTGGCGTTTACACAGGCTACTCGCTCTTGGCCACTGCTCTTGCTCTTCCTGATGATGGCAAGGTTATTATTATTAATACTACTCATCTCATCCATATGGTTAAATATTGAATAGTTTGATGCCAAGACTATTGATTTTGGTCATAAATATTAATTATGGTCGGTCTTTGATTCTTCTATTTGCAGATTTTGGCCATGGACATCAACAAAGAAAACTATGAGTTGGGTCTGCCTGTGATTCAGAAAGCTGGTGTAGCTCACAAGATTGAGTTCAGAGAAGGACCTGCCATGCCTGTTCTTGACCAATTGATTCAAGATGTAAATTTCACCTTTACCCTCCCCCCATAAATAACAATAACTAAATTTTTTTAAAACCTTTTTTTTTTTTTCTTGTTTTCCAATTCCTTCTGCTCTTTGATCCTTTTTTTTGTGTCATTGATCATAACCAATTTGGCTTTAAATTTTTGGAATCTTAGGACTGAAAACAAAAGATGTTAAAAAATTTTAAATGAATAATCTTCACGTTTTAAGTTTGTATCTTAATTATATTTTAAAATAAAAATAATGTGTCAAATAATTATTAAATAATAAAATTTTAAAATTATTTATTATTTTATTATTTAATAATTATTTAATATATTATTATTTAAAATATGTAGCATTATTATTTTTTAAATGTATATTGACTAAAAGAAATTACAGTTGATATCTTATTTTTTTAAATTAAAAAATATGTATTTTCAAGTAAATGTCTCTTTTATTTCTGTTGGATTGCATAAAAAAACAACATATATTGACTTCTCCAACACATAACATGTCTGGTTATAATTATGAGCGTTAGCCATTTATTTATTCATTATTTTATTTACTATTTTATGTGAAATTAATATTGTGATTCCGTGCGGTGAACCTCAGGAGAAGAACCATGGATCCTATGACTTCATATTCGTGGACGCTGATAAGGACAACTACATAAACTACCACAAGAGACTGATTGACTTGGTCAAAGTTGGAGGAATTATCGGGTACGACAACACCCTATGGAACGGATCCGTCGTGGCACCACCCGATGCTCCCCTTAGGAAGTACGTTAGGTACTACAGGGACTTTGTTTTGGAGCTCAACAAGGCCCTTGCTGCTGACCCTAGGATTGAGATCTGCATGCTCCCCGTTGGTGATGGGATCACTCTCTGCCGTCGGATCAAGTGACTGCCTAAGTGAAGCCTGCGACGGTGAATGCAGATGATGGTACCTCAACGATACAAGGCACATTGTAATTTTTATTTTATTTTTTCTCATTTGGTGCTCCTTTTTCTTTAAAAAAAATGCAAATAATTGTACTACATATATGGCGAAAAATGGATTATTGAGCAATCGTATATTCAATTTGGTGTTTCCAAATATATTTTTTTTAATATATATATTTGAAAATTAAGTAGATGGTAGATTAATTATAAATCAAGTGAGAGATTTGAAGATTTCGAATTGTCTTTTTATAAATTCATATCAAAGCAGTAATTGGAAATTAATATTAAGAAATAAAATAATAAGATGACGGTCAAAACTCAAAAAGTAGACTTAGGGATCTTTAAAAAAAAAAAATTAGATTTAAAGACTTTGTTGTGATGTTTAATAAATCTTTAAATTTTATTATATATTTATGTAATTGTGTGTGTCGTTTTTGTTAGATATCTAAGCATTAAAGCACCTATTTATCTTAATTCAATATAATTTATTCTCGAGATGGCAATGGGTGATTGTAATGGGGTTGGGAGGCATTTCTCGTACTTTGTCTTTTTTTTTTTTATTTTTTATAAAAAATTAATGAGACATATATAATAAAAAAAATTCATATGAGAAATACCTTTATAATGTATTTACTTTCTTAAAAAAAATTGAATTGGATAGGATCGAAATAGATAAGAATAAAATTAAGTAAAACTCAGCTTTAAGAATTGGAGTGAAAGTTAAAACTATGTTCTTTACTTATATTGTTAATAATAAGAATCGGAATAATTACATTTAGGAATGGAAATAAATTCGTACAGATCTTTAAATATGGCCTATTATGATGGATTGTGTATTAAAATTTTAATAAATAAATAATTTAATAAAATTTAATGAATACAGAATTTTAAATGTAACACTAATAAAATTATTTTTAAATATAAAAAATAAAAAAATATTGTTATTATTATTATTCAATATGATGATTATTTTAAAATTATAATAATTAATTCTTTAAAAAAAAAGGTTTTCATGCCCTATTCTTATATATACCCTACTCTTATTTTCAAGGGCAAGGGGTTGTTGTTGTTGTCGTCTTGTTGAGAATGTTACTTCCATTCTTGAAACTTTAATCTCAAACTGTGATAGTACCCATCCATCCATCCATACTATAATTATTTCTCATTCCCATTTTTATTCTTTGCATTTTTCATCATTTAATTTTAGGAGGCAATAAAATGCAATGAAAAGCTAAAGCTAAAGCTAATGCTAATGCTATTTTGGTTAATTTGTCAACGTATAACAATTTTCAACTCTCAGTATGAGATTATTATTTTTTTATAAAAAAAAAATTCAATAAGATTTTACTTGTGTTGACCTAATAATTTTTTATTTTTATAACAATAATTTATTTAATATCTAAATTTTATCAATAATATTAAATTACTTAAAAAAAACAACTTCCAACCTTTCATGATTGTCACCCTCAACCCTCCATTAAATTCAAAAAAATAAAATAAAATTATATTAAAACACAAAGTTTGATTTGAAAATCACTCAAGATCGGATGATTGGTACTCAGACTTCTAATTTGTAGGAGTGAATTTGATTTTTTCTTAAATAAGCACATTCCCAAAATAATTTAAACGAGAACATCAAATTATATTATAATTTACGTGCTAACACATTAAGTGGATGAATGGGGGGTGGGTTTTGCTTGTGGATTTGTGTGTGTTGGTGTGTTTGGTGTTACGTAACATTGTAGATTGTGACACTGACACCTCCACTCACCCACCCACCCCACCCACTTAGCAGAAAGTTTGTAAATGTCACTTCTGGATTCTCAAATTTTAGGTAAAAATCAATTATTCAAGGACCAACTTATTACTATTTTTTTTTAATATATACTCTAAAATTTGATAATTTAAAAATTAACGAATTAAATTTTATCTTTATTTTGAAAATTTTGATTTAGGCATAAGAATGAGATCAAAAAACTGTTGCGTCTCTCGACCAGGACTATATTCGACGAAGACCAACAATAAAAAAAAAATTATAAGGCTACTCTGGAGGTCTTTCAGTATGAGCATTTTGATATTTAAATCAATAAAAATTTAAAAAAATATATGATAAAAATAAGGTGGCTGAATTATTTGATATGAAATAATTAATTTCGTGTTCAATATAATTTTTATGTATTTAGATTATATTCGTATACTTATGTCTTTGGTGTTGATTTCAACATTTATTTATAAGATGATAATTTGGGTTCACTTTAGTTTTTTGAATTTTTTTTAATAAATTAAGTATTTTTATAATTTTTACTTTTTTTGGATTCTACTTTTAAAATTTTTATGAAATAACACTTAATCTTTTTTTTTTTTGTGAGATTATTTATTTTTAGAGATTTTTTTTTAATAAATTTTATTTTATTCACAATTTTTTACATTTTTTATATGTTGAATTCTTTTTAAAAATCTTAATTATTTAAGATAGTCAATTTTGGATCGCTGCTCAATTTGAGTGAAAACTTTCTCTCCTCGAATAAAGTTTTTTCAAACAGCATAATCGATGTTCGATTATTATTCTCTTTAATTTTGTAATTGGTGGATCTGATCGAACAAAATAACATGTAAGTCATAACTTTAATTATTTTGAGACTGATTGAACTGAGTAGTCAATAAACTAATATTCTAACTAACTTAAATAATATAAACTCAATCTTCTTTTATTTGTGTGATGAACCAAATAAGGTAATTTGTAGGTCAATGCTTTGACCATCTTTGAAAAAACACTTAAGTTTGAGGACATTTATGGGTTGATACATAATTTTTGAGTTTTATTCACCTGAGATTCTCAATAAATTTTTTAGAACAAAGTTTTTTAAGCCTTGTAGAACGAGGATCTTGGATTTAGTTTGTCAAAATTTAAAAAAAAGTAATTTTAAATATAGATTTTTTTTGGGACACAAGTAAGGAGTTTTGAATTCAAAACTTTTATTAAAATAGAGATAAATATGCTGCAAATCATTTATTATTGGGCTGGTAACACAAATACATATTTTAAATAGAGATTTCATTATATTTTTAAAGATTAGACAACTAATATTTTTTTTAAAAATTCAAATTTAAATATAAACAAAAGTACTCTTCTTGATTTTAATGTAAAAATAACTTTGAATCTTAATTTTTTGCACCAAATTAAAAAATCTTTCGACTTAAAAAGTTTAGGTTAAGAAGGAATGAAAAAACAAAACTTACCTTCCTGGGAGTATTTTTAATTATCTAGCTGTCTTCATTTGAGCAGATTAATTGTGTTGTCTTCATGTGAGCAAATATCTCTCTTTTTTTATATTATTTTTTTGTACTATTCTACTTAATATTTATTATAAAAAAATAGTTATATTAATAGTGACTGACATTAACACAGAGTATTATTGAAATACATGATTTACTAAAAATAAGTTCCGTAATGAATTACAATTCTCAACTGCTCAAGAACTATTATCATTTGAAAATAAACTTTAGATTAAGATTTGGGATGGAAAACTCGAAATTCGGCTTGAAAAAGTTCGAATTTTTTTTTGATTTAAATCCTATTTTTTTAAAAAAATTTAGATTCAATTTTAAATTGATTTTTAAATTTTGATATGTATAAATTTAATAATTATTTTATAAAATAAATGTCTTAAAAATTTAAATTTAACTTAAAAAATTAAAAAAAAAGTTATAACAAGAATAAAAAATATATTTTAAACTATAAATATAATTATACATACACGTATCATTTATACAAATTATATATATTAAACTATAGATATAAATTA
Organism: Ailanthus altissimus; assembly: GCA_946807835.1. Lineage (NCBI taxonomy): Eukaryota > Viridiplantae > Streptophyta > Magnoliopsida > Sapindales > Simaroubaceae > Ailanthus > Ailanthus altissimus. Next base: position 23,816,815 of record OX327698.1, on the reverse strand, counting down.
TACAATATAAATTATAAATACAAATCTAACAATTATTTTATAAAATAAATACTCTAAAAATTTAAAATTTATTAAAATAATTTTAAAAAGTTGGACTTAATTCGAATCCGGCCAAACCGGATCCAAATGTAAGTCTAGATCTAATTTGACCTGAAAAAATTCGGATTAAACTCAAATTTTGAGATAAAAAAAAAAATTAAATCTAAATTCAAATTTTGCTAAACTCAAATCCTAATTTAAATTTTATCACCCCTAATTAAGATTCTTAGCCAAAGATTAGAAAAAATAAAAAATAAAAGAGAGAGAATTCATAGTCAACAAATAAAGGAAAATGTATGTAATTATTTTTATAATTATAATACGTTGACGTTCAAAATTGGCAAGTTTCCGTCTTCCCCACCTAAAACCGTGTAAAAGGCTAAGACCTTGAACCCAAATAAAGCACATTTGAAATGAGTAACATGTGTGTATATAATATATAATATATAATGGTGTATTAAAGTTGCTTCATACATTTGATGCTTTAAATAATCTTATGTATAAATACGCTTGTAATAATTAACTCTCAATTGAAAATAAATGTGTATATATATATATATGGAAAAGGGATCTTTGGATTCTATGATTTTGGGAAAGGAATATCCAAATCTCGATATTTTTAAAAATCATATTTACATTCTTATAAATAATAGAATCTACTAAAATTAATTGAAAAAAGAATAAAATTAAGAATTCAGTCTAAACCCTCACATACCATGTCGTGATTGGATTAACTTTCAAAGCTTAATATTAATTTTTTTTACGTTTATATTATTTATTTTACTTTTCTAATTTATTTCAAAGCCTAATACCCAAGGCCAAAAGCACGTTGATTTCAATCCCCAATATGATTCTGTTCCATCTGTATCACTTAGGTCTTCTGAATTTGGTGAAAGGAATGAAGCAGAATCATCTTCACAGTTCTTAACCTCAGTTGGATGGGCACCATCCTTCGCCTTAGCCCAACGAAATTGGAGAAAATTTTACCGCTATCATTATGTATGTCTTCGATAGATCATCATCGTCGCATTCAATCATCAAAATCCGGTACGATCCAATGGTAGCGAAACCAATAGGAGTTTTCGAAGAATTAATAATTGTTATAAGTAGGTATTGTGCTTTTATTGAAGTTTTCGAAGGAAAAACAAAATGAGAGAATATTCATCGACAAAAGAATCCGAAATTTTAAATCTTAACCAGCGAGATTTATGTGGTGAGAGATTTCTTCTACGTACATTTGGGTTTGGAGTTATTGTTGTTGGTTGTAGATCTTTGGAGGAAGTGGAAGCATTTCTTCGGTATAGTTATTAGAGATAATGCTTTTGTGCTATTTTTTTAATAAATATTTATATAATGTATATTTTAATAAATTGTTAATTTATTATATAATAATTATTTTGTTACTTTTTAAATATTATAAAGATAAAAGAGATTAAATTTAATTTAAAAGAATTTAAATTTGATTTAAAGGTGTTTAGGTTAATATTAAGAGTTAATAATTTTAAGAATTAGAATCTCGTTGGGAATAGGTTAAAAATTCGAGAATGTTTATAAGAATAACGTCGTTATAAGGAGTTATAAATGGTGTTAAAATTTTTTATTATATAATATATTCTAAAACAATATTATTCCTAATCAATGTTTATTGTCACAGGTCGATTGGTAAACCTTTCAAATCAATGTATGTCTATATTTAAATTATTCAGACGATTAATTTTAAAGACCGTGAGTTTAGTAGAAGTTCGTATAGATATATAAGTATTCAGTTATGACTGGGTACTGAACAGACACACGATGACATCCAATAGACATCTCATAAAAGTCGTCAATGGATGATCTTCTCGAGTTAAGTAGTATTTGTGATCCTTTGACCTGAACATTACAATGGGCATGTGAGTGATCCACACGCTTTGATTTTACACACATTAGAGGTTTTTTACGGTCTGATCTTTGGGTATTATTGGGTATGATCTGATACTCATGAATTTTGATGTGCCTAGACATGAGATACGTCGGCTTTTATAGGTAAGTTGTGTGTCTTAATGTTACGAGATTGTATTTTAAAAAGGTTTGTGACCATAAGCATTAACTTAAAAAAGAGTTTCTGTAAGGTAAAATAATACTATAAAAATATTTATGGATATTATTTATCAAAATACAAAATTAAGAAATAAATTTATAGTCGAACAAATAGAGATTTGACGGAGAAGAACTCTGTCTCTGCTCTTCTAAGATATAAGTGACGGAAGAATTATACGAATATATTTTAATCTTAGCTTGTATGATTCAACTTGCCATTTGGTTGTATACATAATGTGTGTGGAATAATATTTATAGATATATCGAAAGGTTTCATAATACAAAAAAATGTAAACTTAAAGAGTCTCACAATATAAAATATACTCGTTGAATATTAAAATGATAAATTAAATCACAAAATTTAATATGATAAAATTTTAAATAAAAAAGTTTAAAAATAATTACTTATTAAATTTTAAATGTTAAAATTTGACGGGTGTTATAACATGAGAAGCCACCGGTTATTACATGATAAAAGCTTAAATTATATTAACAGAAAACCTAGTTGTTAAGTTTCCAAAAGCTTTGACAAGTACTATTAAGTTTTATCAAAGCCTTACAAGTGTTATACACTGGGCTTATCAGCTCAATTTGATGGACAAATGTCAATTGAATAGCAAAAGGAATAACATGCAAAAGAGTTTGGATTTTTGACTTTTGCAATCTCGGCCATAGTGATGGTTTATGGGTGTTCGCTTCATTTGGCCATTTTAGGCTAAAGGGGAATCGAAATAGTTTTAGCTTGGTTTCGTTAGTTCATGAGATGAACAAATGAGAAGCTTGAGCTTTGGCTTTAAGAGGTGAAGCCGAGAGAGTCAAATTGCTTAAATAGTTTAAAGCTTAACAATATCAAATCTGATAGAAATTAAGGTTGTTATTTTAGCGCCCTGAGCTCACTAGAGTTAAGGTTTAGAATTGTTTAAGAAAACGTTTGGCATTTTAGGTTGTTTTATTAAACTGACGATTTTTAAAAGTATATTTTTTATTATTATAATGTATTTTAATTTGAAAAATGTGATTGTTGAAATGCTTGTAATTTTTCTTTTTTGCTACTTGCTGTGTCACGCATTTACATTTCATAAATCACACAAACTTTCACACCCGTAATTAGAACAGTAGTCCGCCATTGTTGGGAGGATTTTTTTTCTTCAAATTATAATAAATTGAAGAAAATGAGAAGCTAATATATGTATTGGATGTGTATTTCTTCAGATGATTTTTCTTTAAATGATAATACTATTTTATGTTTTATTGATAGAAAGAGGAAGATAAAATAAAGATTGTTATAAAGATTCATGTTAGTAAGGGTAGGCCAAAAAAATCGAATTGAAAAAAATTGGTTCGATTTTTTTTATTAAAAAAATTGATCTGAATCGTATCCACCCTTACATGTTAATAAACTCAAATTTAGAGTTGGAAGACCAAGAAGAGAAACAGTTTTTTTTTTTTCTCAATTTTAGTGAAAAAAATTTATTTTGCTTATTCTAACTAATTTTTAAAAAATATTTTGTTACAATACGATGAGTTGACGAAGTTTTATTGGCTTTCGATTTGTAAGAGTAAGAATAATTTTGTAAATGCCTATTAATAAGTATAGGTAATATAGTAACTTGCTTTAATACTTGCTGACATCGACATCCTTTAAATAGCTTTAACTCATTCGGGGGGGGGGGGCATAAATGTATTTTAAGATTTAACGTATTTTCTGTTAACTTTAATAGATTTCGTACTTGATAAGGGTGTAAATAAATTTTTCGAAAATATTGAGGTCTAGATATCTGTTTATATATATATATATATATATATATAAATGATTTAATGAATTATATAACTTATTATTTAGTGACCAATACTGTCATATGATATTATTTAATTAATTCATAATTTTTACATAATTTATAATATGTTACAAAATTTTAATACGTTACTAAAAGCTCTCTATATATTATGTATGTAGTTCACTAAATTATATATATATATATATATAAATTAAAGATAAAATTCATGGAAACTAGTAATTAGATATGAATGTATCAAAATTTGATAATCATAAATTATATTTAATTAAATGTTGGAGGTAGCACTCATTCCTCAAATTCATAGCATGAATTGGTGATGTGATATCAACTTATGTGTATCAAACGGTCGCGAATTGAGATGGATAAATTATAAATTTTGTTCCTTTAAATTTTGAGTCAAATTTTAATAAAGAGGCAATCATACCAATCATGCTAATTAAGAAATTAAAGAAAATTATCATAAGACAATCATAATTGTTCCCGCCCTTTCAAAAAATCCCCTCTTTTGGCCTTTGGGCCCGAGGTCTCTAAAATTCGATCGAGACCAACTCCTCGAAGCCCAGCCAAACGTTCCCTTTTAGAGGCCACTCTCTTTTCAAAAGATTCACCAAAGCCTGTGCAGCGAATCCAATCCAGAGACAAGCCCAAGAGCAATGGCCGATGGGCCAAAACCTAACAGAGAAATGATAGAGAACCAATTCAGACTCGGAGGGTCTGGTCAGTAAAACGAGAAAATCTATCCGACCTAAACACGACCACGGCCGAACAGGCACTGACCATTTTTCACTAGCTTCGCCCTTAGGAATCCCCCGTCTACATCAAACTAGTGGGGGAGGGCCGCTCAAAATCTGACCCAAACCATTTGAAATAAGCCTCAAACTAAAACCGCCGATGAAGATAAACCCAAGGAAGATACTTAACACATCAGAAAAGAAAGTTGACGTACGACAGGAACATGGTCAGAAAATCTGTAGAAGGATATTTGGCGTGTGTAAGAAATGCAACAAGAAATATTCGGCGCAAGATAAAAATACTGCAGAAGAAAACTTAAAAAGGCTCATAAAAAATCATCACTATAAAAAAGAGAGAGGAAAACATTTGAAAGGATGATAAAAAATTTTCAAAATAACAAAAATTTAAAAAAAAAAAAAAGAAAAGGAAAGAAATACTCCCTCTTATTTCCTGCATTAGAGGGATTTATTATTGTTTTATTATTTTTTAAAGAAAACACTTCTTTTTAATTTAAGTATCGGAGCGTCTTCACCGGAATCCACCCCGACAAGACCTTCATCAAGCTTGTGTTTGTGTTCTCTTTACAGGCCCCCCGCAACTCATGACAAAAAGGAAACCACCAAGCCCGTATTAACCACTCCTATTGAGACGAGGCCCAAGTTTAATTCTCCCTCACAAATAAATTTAAGGTTTGTTAACCTAGGGAACCATTTCTTCAGGTTAACAAATTTTGGCACCGTCTGTGGGAATCGAGTAAAAAGGTTTGTCTAGAATAGCAGCAGTCTAGAATGGCTAAACGATCGTCCGCCAGTAGGAATCATGTTGCCGGAGAGCGAAGTCCAAATCTAAATTGACCCCTTTCTTGAATAGAAAGTTCTATGCACCTTGAAGTATAGGCAGAATTGAGAATCCTAAGGGTAGAAATGGAGGAACTAAGATAGTTCATGACTGAATTGATTAGGAATAAGCAATCGAGAGCAAGAAATCACGGGAGGGAGTCTCGGGAGGAGATTTGAGGATAGACGAAGTAAAGGGAAGAACCAAAGACTCCGCATAATTTGACTGGGACAAATAGGCCAAGCCAAGAGATCCCCGAGAAGGAAGAGGCGGAGCCTGGAGATCTAGAGCCGTCAATGGAGAGAGAGTCATTGGCCGAGCCGTGACAACACCAATGAGGTGAATTAGGCTTGAAAGCAAGGTTTGCAGTTTGGAAGAAAAATTAGAAAGCCTTTTGGTAGAGAGAAATGAGAAGCACCAACCTCTTATGAAGAAGACGGAAAGGGAGAGAAGGTCACCACTGACGGACGAGGTGAGAGATATAGAGCTTCCGGGCGGTTTCTAACTCCTCAACTTGCCTACCTACAAGGGAGTCACCGATCCTAATCATTATGTAGACCAAATCACTGACCTGCTATCTATCACAGGACTAAGGCAAGACCAAATGTGCCAGCTCTTCCACATAAACTTAGAGGGGCCAGCTTTACTCTGGTACAGGGGGCTGAAATAATGCAGCATTGCCTCCTATAATGAGCTAACCGAGAAATTCGCCCAACATTTTCTGGGCTCATGCGAAGTAGACAAGGACTTGAAGCAGTTGAAGCAGATCAGACAAGGTCAAGATAAGAGCCTAAAGGACTATATTCAAAGGTTCTACAAAAAGGTGATAACGTTAGGGGTATTCGACCAGCCCATCGCTCTAGACACCTAAAGGCAAGGTTACGATTGAACAGATTCTGGTACTACCTGACGAAAAGTGGTACCACAAGCTACCCGGCAGCATACAATAAAGCACTAAAATACATGTCAATAGAGGAAGGTGAAGAGACTAAGAGATTTATGGTTGAACTACCTCGACACGGCCACATGAGGAAGCGAGACACAAGGGGAAAGAAGAGCCCCCGTCTTTCCCGTTGAAATACTGAAAAATGAATGGCGAATACCATCCCCAGCAGAGGGGAAATTTTATGAACTGGCGTAACCCGCCAAACAATCGAAGGAATAATGTGTCAAATGACTGACCCCGAAACCGAGAGGAAGGGTCGAACCATTTCTGACTAGGTGGCCCCTCGAAGGTGCCTCGGAATCCAAGAAACAACAAACCACTGGGTAAGGAGAGAAAGGTGGCTCATGTTGAGGATTTTGTACCATTGGTCGTGCCACTCGAGGATGTCTACGAAGCAATCCAGGACACGGGATTGTTACAAATCCTAAGAAATGGTGCAACATGCACAAGGGTTTTGGGTACGCCACCAGAGAGTGTACCGAGCTGAGGAAACAGGTCGACCACCTGATAAGGAATGGATACCTAGAATAATTCTAGGCAAGTCAGCAAACAGCGACCGCTAGCCAGTTTGATGCATCGAACCCCGACCCCATCACAATTATTTCAGGCGGACCAACGTTGGCAGGAGACTCGAATAAATAGTAGAAGAACTACTCCAAGTACTCAATTGTGGCATATCAAGTTATGTGCAACACCTCTTTAACCAAGATGCCGAAGCTACCACAAGAGGTGCCAATCATGTTTACGGAGGAAGATGCTCAAGGGATCAGTTACCCCCACGACGACATGCTTGTGATCGAAGTAGTGGTAGCGGGAGAGAAGATGAATAGTATGTTCGTCGACCCGGGTAGCTCGGTAGACATAATCTTTAAAGAAACCCTGAACGACTTGAAAATCAAAAACCTCTACATAGAGGAGACCCAAACGTCACTACAAGGATTCAGGGATAGCTGTACGAACCCGATCAGAGTGGTGGCCCTCCGCCTCACCATTGGATAAAGGCCCTATGAGAAAACGGTGATGACCAGGTTCGTGGTGGTAGATCGGCCATTCTCGTATAGAATTCTCCTTCGGTGACTATTTATGGTAAGTACTAGTACAACCATATCCATTTATTACCTGAAGCTAAAATTCCCTGCGGGAGAAGGGATTAAAGCAGTATTGAGAGATTAGAAGGCAGCGAGGAGCTATTACGTGATGACAACGAGGAAGGTGTTTTACTTCTCCGCCATCGATCCAACAGATGGAGTCCATGAATCCCAAGAGCCAGCGGAAGAAATACAAGAACTTCAGGTTGAGGCTGGGGAACCTAAGAAGATGGTCAGAGTAGGAACCCAGTTGGAACCAGAGGTCGAGCAAGGGCTAACCCAACTGATTCAAGAGTTTTCAGACGTCTTCGCCTGGTCCCACCAAGATATGCTTGAAATTGATCCAAAACTAGCTGCTCACAAGCTGACTGTCTATTCTACGTCTTGACTAATTCGACAAAAAAGAAGAATCTTTAGCCGGAAGCAAAATGAAGTCGTAACAGAAGAGGTGGAGAAGCTACTGGTGACTCGATTTATCCGAAAAATCCGTTACCCAGAATGGTTGTCCAATATGGTGGTGGTAAAAATGACAAGTGGAAAGTAGAGGATGTGCGTTGACTTCACTGATTTAAATAAGGTGTGTCCCAAAGATAATTTTCCCCTCCCGAAGATCAACCAGCTAATGGACACGACGGCGGGGCACGAGTTGCTAAGTTTCATGGATGCCTTTTCTGGCTATAATCAGATCCCGATGTTTTCTCTCGACCAGGAAAAAACATTGTTCATCACCCATTAAGGGACCTACTGCTACCAAGTGATGTCGTTCGAATTAAAAAATGTAGGAGCCACCTATCAAAGATTAGTAAACAAGTTTTTTATAAACCTGATAGGCAAAAATATAGAAGTCTATGTGGATGACATGATAGCTAAGTCAATAAAGGTAGTGGACTATATGGCCGACCTCAGAGAAGCCTTCATGGTGTTGAGGAAGAACAAAATGAAACTGAATCCCAAGAAGTGTGTCTTTGGGGTAAGGTCCGAAAAATACTTGGGCTTTATGGTGAGCCAACAGGAAATAGAAGCCAATCCCGATAAAGTCCGAGCTATCCTAGAAATGAAGTCCCCAAGCACAGTGAAAGAGATCCAATTTCTGACAGGCAAGATTGCAGCATTAAACAAATTCATCTCCAAAGCCACCGACAAGTGCTCCACCTTATTTCAGGCAATCAAGAGAAAAGAGAAGAATCAGTGGACCGAAGAGTAAGAATAAACCTTTCAGTGGCTGAAGACCTACCTCTCTGAACTAGTACACCTGGAAATTTTCGTGCAATGAGAGTAATTAGTGGTATACTTAGGAGTCTTAAAATGGGTTGTCAGCTCAATCCTTGCTAGGGAGGAAGAGGGGAACAACAACTGGTGTACCACACAAGCAGGGCCCTTACCGGGCTAGAACCTCGATACCCCTCTAAAAAAATTAGCTTTTGCACTAATCACGATCGGAAGGAAGTTGTGACCCTATTTTCAAACGCATTCCATCGTGGTGTTAACCAACCAGCCACTGAGATAAATCTTGCACAAGCCTGACCTATTTGGTCGACTGGTTAAATGGTCTATAAAGTTGAGTGAATTAGACATTCATTACAAGTCCCGAACCACCATTAAAGGGCCGCCTTTGTGACCGACTTTCTACAGCATTACACTTGGACGGCTTGGTGGGGCGAGGGTTATGGCGCTCTACAACATTACCATGAGTTATACCATGGTGTCCGTTGAAGAGGGTTTGACCGTGGCTTTACCACGATATCACTGTGGCCTTTCTATAACATCCATGACACGTTGTTCAATGTTATTACACCGAGCCAGTCCCTCGAAGGTATTGAAGGGTTCCATACTTGACACTGTCCAGGCTACTCATCTTGGACTGCACCAACGACCGACGTATCACCAGATCTAACTCAGCCGCTCAATTAGATCAGGCATCACTATAAGATGCCCCGAGTGGGTCTTATTTCAAATTATTCATGATCGTGGTTAGTAAAAGCATCCGTATAACTATGCCGATTACGTAAAAGCTTTTCGGCCCCAACTAAAATTGGTCGGCCTCAGTATCATGACTTCGTTTGAAATGATGACTACTATTTGATCCTAACTAAAGTTGTTCGGTAAAACGGTCAGCCTATTTAACCACAAGTCGTATTATCATTCGTGAAATATCTGATTCAAAATGATGATTATTACTAACAGTGTGGTCATTTTAACAAGATCAATGTTTTATAAGTGATTTGGCTACGTTACCACATTTTTGCTATAACAAAACAAACTTACTTTTGAGCAGGTAAAGAAGAAAAGACACACATATTAAGAAATGTAATTATCCATTCATTAAGGATAATTACACGGGCCTATTACAAGGCATTCCAAAAAGAAAATCCTACAATATGGGAGAGATCGCTCAGGCTGTAGGGGCGGTGTTAGGCATATTTAAATCCACGATAGGAATAGCTTTAGGAGCATGGCTAACCGAAGGGACCATGACAATAAGAGAGTCAGTTGGGACATCAACGATCCCCTATGGCTCAGCAGGAGCAATGCCACTAGCTTGCCTTTAGTTGGCAATGGGAGTAACCTTGCCGCTACTCACAACAGCAGCACCCCCAATAGGGGTAGGCACGTCAGCTAAATACAAATGAAAAAGTATTTAAGAAATATTTTAAAACAATTCGGGTATGGGATACCCATGGGGATCCCCAAACTCAAATCATATATATCGAGTATGGGATAGGTATGGGAATGGGGATTGTGATCCCCACCTCAACCCGTCCCATTACCACCCCTACTTCTTAGGATTTAAATGTTGGTTAGATGTTGAAAAAATAGCTTTTGATGCTTGAACAAGTAAATTAGTGATCTGAATTGTAATATCACATTATTCTCATTCTCTTACTTAGTCTTACTAATCCAAGGGAAAATAGTGGACCAAGACTTGTGTGCATTCTTCCATATAGGTTGCTTTGAATACGAAACATTAAAATTTTGATAAGAGTTTTAGTAAAACTTAATTTACCAAATTATAGAGAAATCAAATCAATTTCATTATTAGGCCAATGCCACTGTCAATGCCATCACCAAACCCAAAGAAATTTGAAATATTTGTTAATGACAATACCTATTTCTTACTGTCAACAACTGATCACCAAACTATCTGTAATCTAATTCCTGAGATGCCCAACTCGACCCTCTTTTAAAAGCTAGCCTAAAGATCTCAACAATATAAATCTAGAACTTGCCTCACCAATAATTAAGCTACTTAATGGTTGAACATAAAATAATTCTAGAACTTGCAAAGCACATTTTGTTAAAATTTGTAAGAGTTTTTAAAATAAAATAATCTATATCAAAGGCATAGAGTAAAGGGAAATAATCAAGAAGAAAAAAAAGGTTTTCTCTCCTACTTTATATTGAGTGCTCTAATGCCACTTTTGAGTGCTTTGGAGCAGAAGGTTAAAGATATGACCTTTGGAAAAGCCACTAATCTTCTCCAAAGGTTATAGTCATTTGAAGAAGTTTTATGTCTTTCAAGAAAGATATCTCTTCTCTATATATTACAAGCACATCTCATTTGAAATATATATATAATCTCTTTTTCTTGATTCACAAATTTCTCTACTAATAAACTCTTTCTCAAAGTTTTTACTTGTAGTCCAAAAAAATTTCATGTGATGTGCACTCTTGCAATTTTAATTTGTCATTAAGTCTTGAAAACTATACTATCATTTAAACCATTTTACACCTTAATTATTATCATTATGGGGATAAAAATAGTTTTAAGGACAACACTTTGCACACGTTGACATCCAACTAATTTGTGTGCATATACCCACTATATACTCAACAATCTTAAAACTATTTACTAAGGATGTCACTAATGATTCTTCATTGTTGGTTGTAGCCAAATCTCTATTTGAGGCTACAAAAATTCCTCTGTTTAATGGGAAACACTTCAAGAGGTGGCAAGATAATGTATTTGATACCTTGGATTTTAGACATGGCAGAATATTTAACACAAATTCCTTCAAACATCATTATAGGAAATTACAAGGAGGAATTTTTCAAATAGAATAAAACAAATAAGGTATGTCAAAATACCATTCTCCACACTCTCTTAAATGAGTTATATAATGTTTATTCTACATATAAAAGGCATATGAAATTTTAGGCACAATTAGATAAGAAATATGTTTTTGAAGATGCCAATGTCCAAAAGTATGTAATTGAGAATTTTTTAGACTTTAAAATATTTGGAAAAAAAAATGATAGTTCTCAAATACATGATTTTCATCTCTTGATAAATGAATAAGGGGTCCATTCTCCTTGAACCTTTTGTTACTAGTTGTTTAATTAAAAAATTACCAGATTCTTGAAAAGATTACAAGAAAAATTAAAAATATTTGAAGTTAGAAGATTTTATTATGCATATTAGATTTGAAGAAAAGATTCACCAACAAGAGAATAATGAGAGGGCCAAGAAAATTATTTCTATGCCCAATTTGATTAAGAATGATTCTAAAACCACAAATAAATTGTAACTTAAGAGTTCAAAGCCCTCATTTAAAAAGAAATGCCTTATTTGTGGTAAGGGTGGTCATTTTGCCTATTAATACAAGTATAAAAACAAAAGATAAGAAGGGAAACAATAAAACTTCTTAAGCTAATTGGTTAAGGGAGATGATGTAATTGTTGCTGTTTTGGTTTTTCAAGTGAACGTGGTTGCAAATGGCAACAAAGAATGGGTGACAGACTATGGAGCCACGATACATATATGTGATAACAAAAGTGTATTTTATGATTATATTCAAGTAAGAAAATGAGAAGAATAAGTTTTACTTAGTGAATCTCATTCTACCCCTGTAGTGGAAAAATGGAAGTTCTTCTCAAACTAACTTCTAAAAAATCTTTTGTTTTGAATAATGTATTTCATGTTTCAAATATTAGATACAATATTATTTTAGTATTTATGCTTAGTAAAGCGAATGTAAAAGTCTCATTTGAAGGGGACAAAATTATAACTACCAAGAGTGAGACATTTGTTTGAAAGGAATATTCTTTCAACGATTTGTTTAAATTCAATGTACTTAATACATTTATTAATGAAAGTACTTCTTCAGTTTATGTTATTAAGCCTTTTGAGATATGGCATGATAGATTAGGTTGTTTGAATTATCTTTATATAAGGAAAATGAAAAGAGTTAGTTTCCTTTTTACTATGAACCTAGGTAGTGTTCATAAATGTGATGTGTGTATGAAAGGTAAGTCCACTAAAAAAAGTTATAAACTAATAACTTTTAGAGAAACTAAATTATTTAGTTTAATTCATAGTAACTTTAATGATCTTAAAGATATTATGACCAGAGAAGGAAAAATGTTGTACATAACCTTTATAGATGATTTTTTAATATATACCAAAATATATCTATTGAGAAATAAAGACGAGTTATATGATAAGTTATTAATCTATAAACAAGAAGTTGAGAATCAACTTGGAAGAAAAATTAAAAGATTAAAAACTGATCGAAGAAGAGAATATATGTCTAATATATTTAGTTTTTATTGTCAGGATAATGAATTATACATGAAATTACACCTCTATATTCTTTTAAATCAAATAGGGTGGCTAAAAATAAAAATAGAATATTGAAAGATATGATGAATTGCATGTTAAATTCTAGGGCACATAAGAACTTGTGGGGGAAAATAATTTTAACTGTTTGCCACATACAAAATAAAATTCCATACCAAAAAACTAGAAAGTTACCTTATGAGTTAAGGAAAGGTTAAGAACATAATCTATCATATCTCAAAGTGTAGGAATGTTTTACCAATGTCTTAATTTTTGATCCCAAAAAGAAAATGATGGGACCTAAGACAATTAATTATATATTTATAGGTTATGCTCAGAATAATATTGCATATAAATTCTTGGTATTAGAGGATACTATTGATTTGTTTGATGCAAACAATATAATAGAATCTAAAAATATAGAGTTCTTTAAAATTATTTTTTCTAAGAAATCCAAACTAGAGAAAACATTAACTCATTTAAAGGTACATATTGATAATCCTTTGAAAAACTCTAATAATGAACTTAGAAGAAGTAAAAGAATAAGAAAATTCATTGATTTTGGTAATGACTTCTATGTCTTTCTCATGGAAGAAGACGCTTAAACCTATAGAAAAGCTATGCCCTCTTATGATGCTCTTTTATAGAGAGATATTGCTAATTATTAAAAAACAAAAAATCATGAGTAATCATGTATGACAAGTGGTTGATTTGCCTCTTGAAATTAAGTCTATTGGTTGTAAATAGATCTTCAAAAAGAAGAGAATGACTTATGGTTCAATTGATAAATATAAAAGCAAGATTAATTACCAAAAGATTCACACAAAAGAAAGACTTAGATTACTTTGATACATATTCTCCTGTAACTAGAATTACATCTATTAGAATCTTGATTGCATAAGTTGTAATTCATGATTTACACATACATCAAATGGGTGTAAAAACTACCTTTCTAAATGGAGATTTAAATAAAAAAATTTATATGGAACAAAATTGTGTATTTTGTATGTATATACTTTAACGCAAGTGCACGTTATCGCTACAAGTAATATATGATGAAAAAAAGTGTCAATCCCACGAGAAATTATTATTACTACTTGCTAACTATTGAAATTGCGTCCTCCTACTCTTATTCAAATTATTGGTAATTTAATGATTTTAATATCTAAATTAACTAAACAAAAATAATAATTACAAGAATTGAGCAAATATAATAAACGTGACAGCACCAATACTCAAATGCTTAGGATTACAATAATCCTCAATACTTCACTTGAATCCAATTACTCCCCTTAGGACTATCAATATGAATTGTTAACTAAGAACTCTAATATCCTCACAAGCCTCTTCTGATGCTCAAGTGAGTATATCTCATTCAATTAATTATCAATATTCCTATGATAATCAAATTAAAATAAGATTTATTAAGAGCAAGTTCTCTAAATGGTTATATATGCCATATGAGTATATTCCTAACTCATTTGAAACTCATGCTTTTATATGATGATCATACATCAATCTATTCATGACCAATACAAAATTCCCTTTGCCAAATTCATTAAGGTTCCCAAACTAGTCTAATACATTGTCATGTAATTAGAAGCATTAAGCATAGAACAAATTGAACAATTCAATACTAACATGATAAATAAGGGAAAAGAATCAATTCAAACTACATATTGAGTACACATTGTAATCCTAACAATAAAACTTAGTTCATAATTTTAAACATAAATTCAAAGCATCTAACAGCATCATTATACATATTAGAATCAACATAAAGTACGAAATTGAAGAGAAGAAAAAATTTCCCTTAATACAACAATGATGTTCTTCCTTTAATATGCAGAATTCCTTCTTCTTCTTGTTGATTCTTGCTTTCAAGTCCAAATGATGTGTTTAATTTTGTATTCTCTGGTGCTAAACACATTTTTAGCTCAATAGTGGGTATTTATATTTGTTTAGGGTTGCAAAAACAGGACAACATTGCCCTTAAAAGAGTGCTTAGAGTCCAGTGCAGCGACATTGAGATTTAATGTCGCGACACTAGAGCTATTGATTTGAATGCCGCGCAAATGCCTCGACGTTGTACTGTAGTTGAGGAATAGTAACTCTTATATACTGTAACAATATTACTATTCATCAGAACTGTTTATAAGTACTGTTTACAGCACTATTTGTAATTTGAGCATTTTAGTCCCCTCTTGGATTCTTATCTCAAATAACTCTATTTGCATCCAGTTTTTGATATGTTTGCACCGATAGTTCGTAAACCTATAAAACATTATTAATATGCATAAATAGCCAAATTATTGTGATAAATTGAACAAACATTAAGTTTAAGAAGATAAAATATTTTATATAATTACGCTTTATCAAATACCTCCAAACTTAAGAGTTTGCTCGTCCTTGAGCAAAGATTGATAAAAATAAATAAAATAAATTCAAAAACATATTTATGGGCTAATATATAATTAATAGTTATTCTCAAAGATTGCATTGTCTATAACTCTTAAAAAATTTTAAATGCCGTGACTATTCAATATGCCTAATCATCATGCTTATTTCATCCTACAAGTGATTACTCTGTATGTGTGTGTGCATAGTCATTATTGTCAGTTAAATGCACCCGAAATAATTTACGCCTACAAGAAAAGATGTGGTCTCTATGGATATATTTTTTGAACATATACTCTATAGGCATGCTTTTTATATCACTCTCTACTAATGTAAGAACAAACGTGATTAAGGATCAAATAAGACTTTACTACGCTTGTAATCTATGGTTAGGATAAATATAGGATAATATTGATTCATTTTTTGTTCAAATTGCACCATAAACATACATTGCTTTTGAACATCAAACTTTTCATCTCATTCCAAAGAACACCTCCAAACTTAAAGGGAAACTTTTTTTATTGCTCCTTATTATCAATTTTTTTTAAGCATATAGAGATATATCTTTGCTATTTTGTTTTTATATAACATTCCAAATCATTATGCCCCTAAACTTAGAATTTTTCAACCATTTTAAACAAATAATAACCATAACCTCTATACTTATGGTGTGAGGGATGATAATGATGGAACAATATGTAAAGGTTTTTAGGCATTATTGTAGTTAACAAAGAAAGATGGTCATTAGGCTTAAATTAGGTGACTAAGGATAAAATTATATATTGATGGGCTCGAAAGGCTTATACGATCCAAACATTGCCTAAAATCACTTCCTTAATCATATATATTTTAGGATTTCACCTCAAGTGATAATCAAACAAGTTTTAGAATGTGTTTGGGCCATTTTTTTGTACATATACTTCCTCTGGGTTAGCAACTAACTTAACAATCCAACTATGTGCTTAATGTGTTTCAAGTAATCATAAATAAGATAAAACTTACAATTTAGATCAAATATATGAATAAACATAGCATCTAATTTGTCACGCCCCAGACCCAAAAGATCCGACACACGACATCACTTACATTCATTCACTGCATGTGCACTCATAAATAATATTACACAAAATTTTCAACTTTCGTTCAACACAGAAATCCTTAGCAAGTTGCTAGTAAGTTCAACACTAAAATCAACCATAACCTAACATATAAATATAAACTTCTCTTGACAATATTTAAACATTCATTTCAATTTCTTTCAGAATTATAGCAATTGAATTATGACTGGGACAATTATTAAACCGGAGATACGCAGAGTTTTCTCAGAGATTAACACTCTACTACGTCACCAGTAGCAACTTTGTTACCGGGAGCCCAGAATATATCCATTGCAAATTCTTACTTAAAATCATCCAATAACCACACTTTATAAAACTTAAACCAAATCCAATCCACACACAATGAAATAATACATAAGTATTTATTTAATAGGGACAAACCAAATATCCTATCCCACGTGTCCCCAAATGAAACACACAACAACCTAGCAACTTAGGGAACCCAAGGAACAACAGAAGCCTTGCCAAATCCGCTAAGCACACATGTACCTTATTTACCTGAAATCACCATAAACTATAATGAGTATAAAACTCAGTAAGCATACTAATTTTTCATATATCAAATACAAATACATATATGTACGCAATGCATATGTATGATATGCTGTGATCAATCAAAATCATAATCTTATCAAATCACATATCATGTAAGCGCTTACACATTCTTTCAAAACACATAATAGGAATACCATCACTCAACTACTACTTAGTAGGACTTACATATCACATATCACATAATGAGCCAAATGTCACTCGTAGGTGACATACCGTATGAGAGGAATAGTACAAGTGAGGTCTTTAAATCACACATATATAACGCTTATGCCCGAAGGTAAAAGCCAAACCCTCACCCTGATCATCGGTGAGTCCTCTCACATGTACCCATACGCCACCACACGAATGTGATGACTCACACTTCCTTTAGGTACCAATAGGATCCTCCCTACATACGGAACACATAACATATACCAATCCCGAAGGAAAGGCCACACATAAAGGCTCCACAAATCACATAAAATGCCTACTAAGTTAACAGTGAGTTCAAGTACCCTCAAATCACAAAATATTTCTCATGGACATATTACACTTCAAAAGCTTTCTTTGTTAAACGCATCTTATTTTGGAAAGCTCACTTTCAAAAAACACATGTATGTCCATGCTCAATGTCAATGCTCATATTCATAAACATATATTCACATTTCATATCAAAATATACTTTGACATAACATAAACATATTCTTAACCACATTTACAAAATCATTCATAATACTTACTATGTTTATTGTGATTCCAGTAAAAAGTCTAGTATACTTACCTCTTAACACTTTCAGCTACAAGGCTTAAATCTCCTTAACCTATCAATGGAGATTAATCCTTTCATAAGTCTCACAATTCACACAAAATACTTTAAATAGCTTACAAAATTATACACAATGCATTTATCACATCAAATTGGTCTAAATATT
Organism: Ailanthus altissimus; assembly: GCA_946807835.1. Taxonomy (NCBI): domain Eukaryota; kingdom Viridiplantae; phylum Streptophyta; class Magnoliopsida; order Sapindales; family Simaroubaceae; genus Ailanthus; species Ailanthus altissimus. The sequence continues at coordinate 23,798,757 of OX327698.1, read as the reverse complement.
TGGTTTCTCAAAACCTGTTATTCTGACCACTTACACTTAACAAAAATTTCTAATACATCAAATGATGTCCAATTACTCCGAAATCAGAATATATCATTCTTGACTCATATATACTTCTTATATATGAATATTATATCAAAATTCCTACACAATCCATTCCATACACACCATCGAATCCAAACTACAAACCTGACAGGATCAAGATACTTACTGAACAGTATTCAATCTCCCAATTTTATAAAATCATATACTAACTCAAAAATTATAAAACTACCACATAATTACTCTTGACACATATCTAAGTCCATGATAAATATTTGGCTTCCAAATAACTGCCAAAAGTATTTTAAAACTATTTTATTTCATAACTTTAAAAATCTGTTAATCAAATACTACAATGAGCTGATACACTTTAGAAATTCATAACACTTCAACCACATTGATCCAAATTCTCAATTCCGAGTATATCATATTAGACATATAAAATTATCATATTCCACAAATTCATAATTTTTAAAGATCATTCAGCAGGTCAAAAATTATTTTCCATTGTATCATACTGTTTACACAGGAAATTTCCAGAATTCTAGGGTCATTTTGGTAAATTCACTACAAATTCAATTTTCGAGATTTTCAGTCGATTCAAAGTCTCAGATGATCCTAAACATGTCTAATTTCATATACTCAAAATTCAAAACCAGAATCGAATCACAACAATTTATAAATTTCCTAGATCAAGAGGTTATCCAGCAGAAATTCCATAATTCATCATGATTTATCAAACTATCTTATAGATCATCATCAATTCTCACAACATCAAACGAAATACACATCAAATCCTTAATTATACATATTTTCAGAAATAAAAACTTAAAGAAATTAACTTAATTAACACCAATAAATTGATAATTAGTTGTGATATACCTCTAAAGATCCAAAATTCCAATTTCTTCTTCTTTCTCTTCTTCTTCTTCTCTTTCTCTCTCCTTTATTTCTCTCTTCTCTCTCTAAAAATGGGTAGCTCGACCAAAATGAGAGAATTAGGGTTTTTAAAAGTGTATTTTTATACTAAGTGGTTAATTTTTTATATTTACGAATTTGCCCCCAAAACTTTCAAAGTATAACAATTTGGTCCCTAAAATAAATCTAAAGTCATACAAATAAACCCAATACTAATCGTATATCCTTAACCTATAAAAATATTACTAATAACAATATATAATTCAAGTATTACCAACATACAAATAAAATACGTATATTTATACATATATAAATACTTATTCTTACCAGTCGTGGATACTGGTTACTACATAATTATTCCTAAGAATTATAGTTTTTGCACTTAGTTTTATCATTGACTAATAATCATCTTAAACCCAAAACAGAACACAAAATACAAAAAAAAAAAAAATACACACACACACAAATAATAACATGCAAACTAAAACAATTGTAGTAAATAAGTAAATCTGAAAAAAAAATACAAATAAATAAGTGAAGCCACTTATGAATGTGAAGTGTTTCCCTTCCCCAAAACTTAATTCATGACATGTCCTCATGGCATCAATAAAATTAGAAAAATGAAACATTTCCCTAAAAGATGTGTTGAGGCTTCACTTATGTCTTCCATAATGTTCGCATCGTCCCTCAAATCATTGTCATTATTGGCTATCGGAGCTTGATGAAGTGCCAATGGTTATTTATTTCTATAGAATTGTACCTCAATGGAACATTAACCCTTCCACTAAATTCAAATGTCCAACAAATTGTTTTTCTTCTATTTCTTACCATGGCAGTAATATTAATCTCTTTAAACAACTAAAATGCATTGTAAATCAAATGTAAATAAATTCAAACATTTCTCAATCAATTTGTAAATATTAACTACAACCAACAATTTACTCTAACACTTAATCCATTACTATTACTCTACAAAATATCTCAAATATTACCATGATAAGTATTTCATCAATAATTAAATGTAAGGACACAAAAATGCGTACCTTGAATAATGAATCCATTAATATCAAATTTGGAATACCCTTTAAATTTTTTATGAAATCTTCAATTTTTGGTGAAAATTAGAGTAATAAGGAATGAACATATGTTTTTGATGTGTTTTGACAGTTGTTTTATAGTGAATTTGAATTGAGAATGTTGAATTTATGTGAATTGAAGAGTTAGGGTTGAGAGGAGTTAGGGTTTTAAAATGAAAAAAATAGGAAAAATAAGAGGCAAAAGGGACAAAAGGAAAAATAAAATTAAAAAAAAAAAGGAAAATTGGTGGGCAAAAAATTAAAGAAAAAAATGGGGGTCAAAAAGAAAAAAAAAGAGAAAATGGGAGAAAAATAAAAAAATAGAAAAAAAGTCAAAAATAAAAAATAAAAAATAAAAAAATGAAGGGAATCCCTCCTTAAGCATGCTACCATTCTGTAATGGGCGCCTAGGCACTCATTGCTTTATTGTTTTTTTTTTCGTTTTATTCTTTTCCCTTTTCTTTTTTTTTCTTTTCTTCTTTTGATTTTCTTTATTTCTTTTTTTTTTCAATTTTTTTAATACAAACATAAACATCAAATTTAATAAAAAATTATAAAATAAAAAAAATTACATTGTGTTGCCTCTTAAGTAGCGTCTAATTTAACATTGTTAGGATGAGGTTTCTATTTTTTTATGGTGGCTCATACTGCATATTTGAATCATTTCGCCTATGGAATTTTAGTCGACGCCTACTAGTAATGTAATTTCGTTTTTTTGACTTCCTTAGTTCTATGAGAAAATATTTAAGGAACAACTCCGACCACCTTGCCTTAAGCCTTATCGAAAATATTTTATTCTTAGACTGGACGATTGAACCTTATTGGTCGGTATCTATTGACTGCTCCTTGACGAGCTTGTTTTGCCACTTTTTGGTATTTAGTTTATGCAGTCTTATCTTATGCGCATGATCCATGATAGCTTCTAGTGCTTGCAGTTTTGAGGTGGTTATGCTTCATCCAGAATCACCATATCAATCTTGAAGCAACAGAAAAAATTCTTGAAAATATTCAAATCATGGTTCTTTATTTCAAGCTCATTGGACAATGAAAATGGTTGAATGCAATGGTTCAAAAAATATCTGTTGCAATAATTCTTCTTCTTTTTCTTGTGCTCTTTCTTTTACTTTCACTTGCATGTCAACCATTTAATGAGCCTCCTCCGATTTAGTCAATTCCTTAGCAGCATGTTGCTCTATCCCCCATACTTCACAATGATTGACTTGCAGTGTTCAACATTTTTCACTGGACAAATTTCAGTATTGCTTGGCAATGCATCATGAGGATGATTATAGCAAACATTTGCAATTTGTTCCACCTATTTTTCTTACATCTACAGAGAGGAAGATTGCCTATACAACAATCCATCTCTCCTCTTTATGTGTTGCAACACATCATTTAAGGAGATTCCTTCTCAAGTTGCTACTGCTGAATTTTGGTTGAGATTACAAGAAGGTTCATTTGCATTAGAGTATCCTTCTGGTTGTTATTCCGAGATGTTTGATTCTCCTATTCTGAATAATAGGCTTTACAATTTGGGTTGTATTGCTATTGGTAATCAATTTATGAATAATCTACAGGTTTTGCACATTGTCCATTTGGATGGTTACCACCATAAAAAATTACAAGTGATAGTTGCAATTCTCTTAATGGATTCCCTTGGGGTAACAACTTTAGCTATCCATTGATAATCATTAAATGTCATATCTTCTAGTTAGTCATATGCATCATCAATGGACTTATTCATAAATACACCCCCTGTTGTAGCATCAATTATCATTCCTAAATATCCAACTATTCCATAGTAAAAAATCTACACAAGTAACTATTTTGGGATGTCATGGTGTGGACCTTTCCTTTGCATTTCTTTAAACCTTTCTCATGCTTCATGTAAGGATTCATCATTATTCTGCACAAATGAAGTTATGACGCTCCTCATCATCGCTGTCTTTGTTGGTGGAAAGCATTGGTTAGAAATTTTTTCGTTAACTCATCCCACGTTGTTATATACCCCGGTGATAGTGACCTCAACTAGTTCTTTACTCTATCCCAAAGTGAGAATGTGAATAGGTGAAGCCGTATTGCATTATTCGAGACTCCATCGTAATTACAAAGGTTACATATTTTCAAAAAATTCAGAACATGCTCAGTTGGATCTTCATTTAGTAATCCACCAAATTGCACCGATGCTCTCAATAACTGAATCATCTCTGGTTGAATTTCAAAGTAATCGACATTAATGACCGGTTTTTGAATGCTTGAATGGATGTTGCTTACTCTTGGAATTGCAAAATCTCTCAATAATCCCTGTGTTCCAACCACCATATATGAATCAAAAGTAACTAAAAAATAAAAATAAATCAAATAAAATGCAACGGTTCAATGACAAAAAAATATTTGAACTAAGAATAAGATGAATTGGTATTAGTATCAACAAGAATAATAAACAATTCCCCGACAATAATATTTGTATATGTATACTTTTAATGCAAGTACACGTTATCATTACAAGTAATATATGATGAAAAAAGTGTCGATTCCACGAGGATTGTTATTACTACTTGCTAAGTACTAAAATTGTATCCTCCTACTCTTATTCAAACTATTGGCAATTTAATGAATTTGATATCTAAACTAACTAAATAAAAAGAATAATTACAGAAATTGAGCAAAGAGAACAAACATGACAGCACCAATACTGAAATGCTTAGAATTACAATAATCTATCTATACTTCACTTGAATCCAATTACTCCCTTTAGGGCTATCAATATGAATTGTTAACCAAGAACTCTAATATCCTCACAAGCCTCTTTTGATGGTCAAGTGAGTATATCCCATTCAATCAATTATCAATATTCTTATGATAATCAAATTAAAATAAGATTTATTAAGAGAAAGTACTCTAAATGGTCATATATGTCATATGAGTATATTTCTATCTCATATAAAACTCATACTTTTACACAATGATCATACATCAATTTATTTATGGCCAACACAAAATTCTCTTTTTTAAGTTCATTAAGGTTCCCAAACTAGTCTAATACATTGTCATGTAATTAGAAGCATTAAACATAGAACAAATTGAACAATTCAATACCAACATAATGAATAAGGGAAAATAATCAATCCAAGCTACATATTGAGTTCACATTGTAATCTTAGCAATAAAACTTAGTTTATAATTTTAAACATAATTTCAGAGCATCTAACAACATCATTATACATATTAGAATCAACAATAAGTACGAAATTGAAGAGAAGAGAAAATTTTTCTTGATGCAATAGTGATGTTCTTCCTCTAATATATAGAATTCCTTCTTCTTCTTGTTGATTCTTGCTTCAAAGTCCAAATGATGTGTTTAATTTTGTATTCTCTAGTGCCCAAGACATTTTTGGCTCAATAGTGGGTGTTTATATAGGTTTAGGGTTATAAAAATATGACAACATTGCCCTTAAAATAGTGCCCAGCATCTAGTGTCATGGCATCAGGATTCAATGCCGCAGCACTGGAGATGCTGATTTGAATGCAGCGGCTAATGCCTCGATGCTGCATCGTAGCGAATGAACAGCAACTCTTATATACTATTCATATATTGTAGTAATATTACTGTTCATCCGAATTGTTTATGTGTATTGTTTACAGCACTATTTATATTTTGAGCATTTTATTCCCCTCTCAGATTCTCATCTCAAAAAACTCCATTTGCATCCGGTTTCCAATATGTTTGCATTGATAATCTGTAAACCTATAAAATAATATTATTATGCATAAATAGCCAAATTATTGGGATAAATTGAACAAACATTAAGCTTAATAGGATAAAATATTTTATATAATTATGCCTTATCAAAAAACCAGAAGGTTATGTGAGTGCTGGTACAGAGCATAATATGTGTAAACTTATGAAATCATTTTATAGCTTGAAACAAGTACCAAAATAGTGGTATAAAAAATTTGGCAATGCTTTAGTCGGCGAAGCTTCTAGAAGGCCGACCACTATATATAAAGAGATCCATATACCAGTTATGAGCGACGAAGCTTCTAGAAGGCCGACCACTATATATAAAGAGATCCATATACCAATTATGAGCTATCGCTCATATATCTTTATGTAGGTAACATGCTTATCTTTAATCGTAACATGAAAGTAATAAATGAGATTAAGAAATTTCTATTAACTAAGTTTATTATGAAGATATGAGAGAAGCTGGTGTTATTCTTGAAATTAAGATAATAAAAATATTTAATGGGCTCACTTTATACCAAGAACACTATGTAGATAAGTTCTTGAAGAAATTTAGGTAGTAGCATGCACACTAGTGGCAATACCTTATGATGCTAGTGTTAAACTTCATAAGAATATTGAGCATAGGGATAATCAAATCTGTTATGCATAAATTACTAACAGTCTCATGTATTTGATGAATACTACTAACCTTGATATAGCATATACAGTAGGGACACTGAGTAGATATACTTAGTATCCAAGAAATAAGCATTGGAGTGTCTTATATAGAGTTACAAAATATTTAATAGGCACTAAAAATTATGGACTTACCTATGGTAGATCACAACCTGTGTTAGAAGGATATTGTGATGCAAATTGGATCTCTAAATCTAATGAAGTTAAGTCTACTAATAGATTTGTGTTTATTTTCAATGGAGGTGTTATATGTTGAAAATCTATTAAACAGACTTGTATAACACGATTTTTATAATGGATTCTAAGTTGATAGCTTTGAAAAAGGCTTTGGATTTCCAAAGCTGAGTGGTTAAGAACACTCATAATAGATCTTTCCATTAACTCTCATCTCCTTACATCTATTTCAATTAATTGTGATTGTCTAACTGCCATTGCTAGAGAAAAAGTAAGATATATATCGAAAAAAGTAGACATATTTGTCTAAGACACCGTATAATTAAGCAGCTGCTAGAATTTAGAGTGATAAGCCTAGATTATGTGAAGTCAGAGATGCATTTGGCCAATCCTCTGACTAAACAACTAAATAAGAGATTAGTGAAATAAACATCGAAGGGGATGAAACTTCTACCTATAGCATAAGGCAAAAGTGATGGTAACATTACCTATGTGATTGGTGATCCCATGAAATAGGTTCATGAAGATAAGAACAAGTTACATGTTATCTTTTTGTACTACCGATAATATATCGTGAGTCCCTCCCTAAGGCAAGGTAAGGATAAGTTATACTCTTATTGAACTCTATAGTCCATTATTGTTTGGTGAGGTGTTAAACCTGCATAACATACTTTATGGAATGTCACCTATATGAGTATGAAATTAGGTCGGTTCCTATAAAAGTTAGGCAAGCATCTCTAAAGCACTTACGAAACCAAGAAGACACAAGGCTATTAAGGTGTCAAACCGCAAAACAAAAACAAGTTACTAGAGAATTTAACTTGATTATCTACTAATCTAATTTGCACTAAAAGAATGACGATTGATAAAAACTTAATTTCACCTAATTCCTATAAAATATAGTTACTTACTCAATGGTTGGTTTATAACTTGGAAAAGCTACAATTTATATAAGCTAAATTTTACTTTGATTTAAAGTGTTGGGATTTGTGGTTTACATGTTATCCATTTATATATGAATATTTGTTTAATATTTATACTAGTATTATTATTTGATTAAATCGCTAATTATATTTTATATATGGTAAAATGCTTGTAACATTTCAGATATTATATGATCTGAAAGAGTTCAGATCTAGTCTAAATGAGTTTAGATCAGTGTTAAGAATTAGCAACGCTAAGAGTTATAAATGTTAAGAGTTGACACTGATAAGAGTTATTAAGTTATAAGAGTCAGCGATATCTAAAGAGTTAGAGTCTTGTTTGAAATGGGATAAAGACTTGTTAATATATTAGTAATGATATAGTTGCAAAGAGTTGTAAATAGTGCTAAGAAATGTCATTATGCAAATATGTTCTCAAATATTATGTTCCTGAGCTATCTTCATTAATGTTGGTCTGTTAGTGAATACCTTAATAAATATATAGATTGGTATATGTCTATATCTGGATGGTCTGGATGGTTAGTCTTAGTAGACCATGAGTTTAGTGGAAGTTCATATAGAGATACAGGTATTCAGTAAGGACTGAATACTGAACAGACTCACAAAGACCTCCAATAGATATCCTATAAAGCCGTCAATGGAGGGTCTTTCAATTTGAGTAGTATTCGTGATCCTTTGACTTGAGTGTTATGGTGGGCTTGTGAGCGATCCACCATACTTTGGTTCTACATATGTTAAAAACTTTTCATGGTTTGATCGTTGGGTGTTGTTGGGTATAGTCCAATGCTCATGGAGTCCGATGTGTATAAATATGGAATCCATCAGCTTATTTGGGTGAGTAATATATCATACTGCTCTAAGATTGTATTTCAGAAATTCTTATGGCTGTAAGCAGTAATTCCCGGGAAAAGAGATTTAACCCTAGGGATAAATAATATCATAAAAGTGTTTGGAAATATTATTTATTGAAATACAATTCTAGAGATAAGCTTACGGTTGGGCATATGACGATTTGACGGTGTTGATCTATATCTCCGCTCTACCGGGATATAAATAATAAAGGGATTATACAGATCTGTTATAACCTCAATTTGTATGGTATAACGTGCCACTTTGTAATATCCGTAACGTGTGGGGGGCATCATTTACGGAGGTATGGAGGAGTTCTATACAACAATTCGAGTATGGACTTAAAGAGTCTCACAATATAAAGTGTATTCATTGTGCACTGGGGCAGCATTATGGATTGAACAGTTCCATCCTAAAAATTTTAGCAAACAAAAAATATATTTCAAGGTTCATCAGATTATGAACTTATCTAGACTTAAATGTTAAGTATATTACTTAATTAGTTGACAAGAGTTATTAACTAATTAGATGTTAATAAGTGGCACAATTTTGTTCCATAAATTATTTCACTGTGAATTCACCCATTAACCATATTTGTAAAATCAAATAAGATAAAAAAAAATCAATTATTCAAATAGTTTTTGAATAATTGAATAAATATTATTTAAATAAATATTAATATTTATTTGTTTATTATTTTGGTTTAGGTGGAAGACATATACCTAATTAAGTATAATTGCCACTAAATATTATTTTTTTAGTTTTTTGGCCACTTAGTCAATTTTGGAAGCACTCGTGAAATGCTAACACACCTAAAAATTATTTTGAATAATTGATTAACAAATGGTGAAGCAAAAATGTGCAAGGAGAGAGGATTAGAGAGAGTTTTTTATTTTGGAGAGTTTTTCTTTGAACAAAGTGTTGTGAGAAAAATTAGAGAGAAAGAAAAATAAATTCTTCTTATTTTTCTTTCAAAAAGCAAAACCTTGTTGTTGGAAATTCAGTTGCCGTTATTCTAGTTTCACAATCTCACCGGATTGTTGTGAACTAGAATTGAACAATAGTACACTTCAAGGTGAGTTCAAAGTTGGAGTTAAGAAGAATTTGAAATTATAATCTTCACTAAAGTTCTTCAAGGGAATGTTTTTTGTCATTTTATGTTGTTAATGACATAAGTTACATGTATATATGTTGATCATATGCTTAATTCCGCTGCGAAATGGTGTATATGATACATGTATTTAGCTTATTCAACATGTACACAATACGTGCATGCACCCTAAAACACGTTAATATAAAGTTAATTTGATTACTTAATTTATTTGAAATATGTAGGGTATTGTTAAAATTTACAAAAGATTTTAAAATAAACTAGCGTATATCAAAGGCATAAAGTAAATGGAAAGAATCAAGAAGAGAAAAAAAAAAGCAAGAAGGAAAAAAGGCGCTTAAGCAAACAGCGTTTGAAAATGGGCTCCACAATGCCCAAAGTAGAACCTTGGGCACCACACACTAGAGATGAACGTCGCGGAGCCCTAATGAATTTTTTCTCCTTTTTATTGAGCGTTGCAACACTATTTTTTAGCGTCGTTACAGTGCTCAACAAAAAGAAGGCTAGAGATGAAATATTTGGAAGAGCCATTAATCTTCCTCAAAGTTATGGCCATCAAAGAGACATCTCCCCTTTATATCTTGTAGACACATCTCATTTGAATATATATATATAAAATCTCTTGTTCATGATTCATAAATTTCTCTACTAATCAACTCTTTCTTAAAGTTTACTTGTAGTTCAAGAAATTATATGTGATATGCACTCTTGTAGTTTTAATTTGTCATTGAATCCTAGAGACTATTACCATTCAAATCTCTTGACATTATTATCTTGTGGGATTAAAATTAATTTTAACAATGCTTTACATACCTTAACATGAGACTAAATTTTGTCCATATACACCCACTAATTACCCTTTAACACATTTCAAAAATTTTGTCCATACACCCACTAATTACTCTTTTAACACATTTCAAATGCAACATAAAGGGCTTATTTGCTTCGAGTGAAACTATGCAACCCCCAGTTTTACCTCATTAGAACCCTATAATAACTTCTTTATTAATGTTATTTTTATTTCTGTACAAAATTACCAACAAGTACTTAAAAGCAATTTACTCTTCAATTCACTTACAGAATGCAGCCTTGTGAAGTTACAAGAAGTAAAGAAGAGTAATAAAAACAACATCAACAAACAATTTTACATATATGAACCTTATTCTTTTCTTTTCTTTTTTGTTAATGCAAACTTAACAAATCTAAATACTGCTTTAGTCAATGAAATACATTTCAGACCTTTGATTTTTGTTTCCTTCTTGCTTCAGTTTTCTTGTTAAATAAATTATTGTGAATGATCTTTTAATCACTAGATTCATGATGCTGAGGAAAAATAAAAGAGAGAATATAATTCTATCACTTCGAAATTGAGACGGGAGAGAAAAAAGTGAACTGAATGAAAGATAAGAAATTTCTACTGGCTTTCATGTATCAACACTTTACTGCCTAGAAATGTTGGACCTTTATGCCGCCAGTACGAGGAGACTGTAAATCATTAAAATTAAAAGAAAACGGCTGATATTACGCAGCTTGTGACTTTTGTTCTAGCTCTTGTTACGCGTTAACGAAACAGAATGGATTTGATCTTGTTGAGGCATGATTTTGAAATTAACATTGTATTGGTGAGGTAAAAATTGGTGTTAAAATAGCTCCCACTCTTTGTTGACAAGCTAGTCAACTGGAGCCACCAAAACACATAGGGGCGGCGGTAGTTAGCCAAAAGCTGCTAATAACCGACCCCAAAAAAAATTGAAATGTACAAAGTAATTCAAAGGTATGTTATGGGCGGAACCCATGACCGAGTTTGCAAAAATCAGAAATTCATCTCATTACAGAATCTTCCGCATTCTCATTCATCATACTTCCCCAGTTCTCCAGAACCTTGTTGCTATCATATGAGCACCAATCCCAAAAGCATGAGAGATTAAACAATTTGAAATGAATCACACATCAAAAATGTAAAACATAAAACTATTTACCACACTAGACCAAAGTTGAAATGAGAAGACCATAACCTAAATATCCCAAGACAACAAATCAGCAAGCAATATGAAGCAAAAAAACCCTCTACAATTGCTCTGGCTCTCATAACACCATAGAGAGCTGGATTACATAATATACATGCATTTCAAATTAACAGAAAATAGTTCATGTGAAAAAAAATTTCAACTTAGGACGATGAAAGAGAAGAAAATAAATAAACAATAATATCACGCATAATGCTGTAGAAAATCAAAAAAGGACACCAATGAAATAGAAATATAGAAATCTCCGACAAACCAATTTCAACTCAAGAAAAGCAAAAAAGAAAGTGCAGGAAAAGAACAATACAACTGTCCAGAGTAATAACAAATGAAAACAATCTGCTAAAACAGAAGCTACAAACTAGAAAGTTTAAACTTGTAAAAAGCAACCAAACAAAAGGATGTAAAATAGAGACCACAGAGTTGAAATCACAACCAAAACTTAACCAAATTAACCAGTTGAAACATACAAATTACTGAGGTTAGCACAACAGGATCGCTAGACTTCATCCCCCAAATTACTCTAAATCAAGAGAACAAATGGTCAAAACCAAGCGGGCTAGCGATACAATTATGATAACAAGAAACCACCATTTTCTCCCTTCATTCAAACAGGTGAAAAAATTGCTACTCAACACTTCAAAACCAGGCTATATGGATAACAATAAAAACTATACTAACCATAAATCATGAACATTCTTATTAGAGTTAACCTATAAACAGAAACCCAAGGCAACCAGCAGCATATCCACAAACAAATAAGGAATAGGCCTCAGCCTTCAGTTAAGTTAGAGAACATCCTAAATGATCACCCACAATCCATTAGAATAGTAACTCCATATGACTAGTTAAAAGTTGAAATCCTTACACCTCTCAAAATGCCATTCTCTTGAGCATTGAAATGTAATCATTCATCACATAATGCGCATAATAAAATTAGACCTAACTACTGATCGATAACATATTCCCATAACACAAAAATAAATAACCAACTGAAAACCCAAAGTTAATTAGGCATTGAACATGCATTAAACGACTATAATCATCCATTAACATAATTAAACTTAAACAGGTAAACCATAACAATAACATCGAATCGACAATAACCCATAAACTAACATCCATCCAGTAATTCATAAGTCTGAAAATACCCCAAATTTCATATCAAAAATAAGCAAAACAAAACAAACCAAAACCACCAAAACGACAATTCGTTTAGTTTCGTTTCCCTTTCAACGGTAACTCTTCTGGAACCTGGCCCTGGCACCACGACCACCGAACTTCTTGGGCTCGCAGCGCCTGGGGTCGGCCACGAGCAGGGTCCTGTCGTACCTGACGAGGATGTCCTTGATCTCCTTCTTGGCCTGCTCGTCCACGTACTTCTGGTAGAACGCCACGAGGGCCTTAGCGATGCTCTGCCTTATCGCGTAGATCTGTGAGGTGTGCCCTCCACCTTTGACGCGGATCCTCATGTCGACGCCGGCGAAACGTTGTCGGCCCAGAAGGAGGATCGGCTCGTAGGCCTTGAAGCGGAGGATCTCAGGCTCCACCAGTTCGATTGGGCAACCGTTGATCTTGATCAAACCGCGGCCACGCTTGCAGTAGGTAACGGCCACCGCCGTCTTCTTGCGGCCGAAGCACTGTACGGACTCCACTGCTGCTGGTGCTGCTGCTGCGGGCGGTGCTGCTGCCATGGTTTGCTGGGAATGAGAAGGAGAGAAACCCTAATAAGAAGACTGAGTGGAGCGAATTGAGGATTAAAGTGGGGCTTATATAGTTAAGTGTGTTAGGGTTTTGCGACTTGATGAAAATGCCCTCGGGGTTTTGCAAATTTACGTTTATAATTGAAACGCTGCGTTTTGAGGAGTTTGAGAAATTCATTTTTAATTTGTATTTTGGAGATTATTTTTTTTTTTTTTATTTAATAAATAATAACTATGACCGTGAGACTTTCATCTCGCACTACTCCTAAGTGATAAAAATAAAAAATTAGTAATGTTGCAGAAGAAAAAATTAATAATGTGACAGAAGAAATTAATTCAATAAACCGTTGATACACTTAATAAAAATAGAAGAAAAATTTCTTAAATCGACTAATTTGAATATTGTTTAAGTTAGTAAAAATAACTTAAACAGTAGTAATTAAATATTTTTATTATTATTTTACCCTTATTTTAAAATAAAATATAAAAAAAAATCAAAATTTTTAAATAACAATAAAAATCCCACCGACACTACTCTCTCCTTTTTTCCCTCTTACGGTTTCACTCAAAATTTTCACTCAAAAATTTTAAAGATTAAAGATATATTTGGTTAGTGTAGAGTTGAAAAAAAGGGAGAAAATTGATAAGTATATTTTTTTAATTTAATTTTTATGATTTTGAGTATTTTTGTATTTAATTGTTAGAAATGTGTAGATGTAATATAAAAAATAGTTAAAAATGTGTGTGAAATTAAAAATTGTCGAAAATGACAGATTTCGGTCATTTTTTACCTAAGACGCACCGATGCGTACGTCTACGCGCTTCTGGCAGCATGGCCCTCGCTACGCCCAACGGCGTGAGCCTAACGCCGTTAGGCCCGCATCATACTGCCAGTCACACGTCTGCCACGTGGCCAATTTTTTAAAATTAATTTATGTTTTTATTTGTTTATAATTATTTTATTTAATTTAATAATTTAAATTATTTAATAATTATGTAAATATATATTTTATTATTTTGTCAATATTAGGTTAGGTTGTTAGTTGTAATAAAAATCTTAATTTAATAGTTAGTGTTTATTATATTATTTTGTCAATATTAATAATTTTTAATTTTTTCAAGAAGAACAATGTATCAAAAGACTACATAATTACCGAAAATTATTTCTACCGAGCGAACGTACATACTTACTCGAAGTTATGAGTTATACGAAATATAAAAAATAAATTGACTTCGAGACAGGTAGAAATATTTAGAACCACGTGTTTTTGTAGTTTTTTTGAATGTATCAGATATTCTATTCTCAAGTATTTTAGCATATGAGATTTTATTAAGACATGTACATACCAAAAATTTACATGAAGAATTATGGTTCTATATAGGCAAAAAGACGTATTAGATTCTCTCGTCAAGAATTTTATTTGATTATTGGTTTGAGAATGAGAGATTATCCTGTAGTAAATTAGTTAGGTGATAGACTATGCTATAAATATTTTTCAGATAGAAGTGAGTTGACTTACAAGAATTTAAATCCGTGGCTTGTGAGCGTTACATTTGACAATGATATAGATGCAGTAAAAATGTGTCTATTTTATATATTGCATAAATTGTTAATGCCATGTGATCGGAATAGAATCATACAATATTTTATACTTCGTCTCGTAGATAATTTAGATGAGTTTAATGTTTATCCTTGGAGCATGATTGTATGAATTGTACTCTATAATAGTTTATGCACGGCTCTAATTAAAAAGTTAGCGAAGGTAAAAAAAACGGGCGCTTTAGATAAGGAATCATACAACTTATACTCATTTAGTCACGCATTCATGGTGAGTAATTCTATTTTTTCGATTCATTATCATATTGAGATACAGAAATATTTATTTTGTTGACATTGTAATTTTTGAATTTATTATCGTCTCAGGTGTGGATCTACGAGGCGATCCCGATGTGTGGGGGGCTGTTTGCTGACAAGAATAGAGATTATTTTTCTTATATTCTAAATTAGTCTGATATGGACACCCTATTATACGAAAACGTTGTAGATGTCATCTTCGATGGTGTTGGGGTATGCTTTTATATTCAACAAAAAATAGATATAATTTTTCTTATAATTTATGTTATATTTTCTAATAATGATTAATAAATCTAAAATATTATAAAAGCTTTGGAGGTTCATAAGAAGTTGGTACTCTGCAAATATGAGAAGACTGCGGACTATCGCGTGACGGAAAACTTTCGCATTCCATTGAAAAAATAAGAAATGAGTCTTAAGTTAGAGACAATTGATATCCCAGACACATAATTCACCGATGATCTACAGCCTGACCATGAATTTGAAGCCCCACCAGCGACTGAATCAATAATATAATACTTTAATTTTTTTTTCTTGAATTATAATTACTTATATTACTGATAAGTATTAGTTTGTGAAAATTGATTATAATAACTTATGTATAGTTTGAGTCTGGCACGTAAACATCGCAGTATCATATCCTGGAGAAGAGGATGAATGATCTTGAAAAAAGGATATTTACCAGAATTGATAAGGCTAACTCAGAGCTTTCGAAAAAGATTGATAGGGTTGAAGAAAATATCTTGCATCAGATATCTCTTTTGGTCCAACAACTTTAGCCAGCCAAGATCTCTGAGGATGCAGGGTAAAGTATGGTACGTTTTAAACCTAAATTACATTGGGTACAAAGTTTAACAAGTCAATACGTTAACTGGTATTGTTTGATTTTGTCGGGTACCGAATTCATGGCTTCTGACTTTTAGACATTTGCTCTTGCCAGCCAATTTCACCATCAGCCATTTGTTCATGTAGCTGATAGCCCTGCTAGCGTAAAAATTATACCTGCTCCGTTGGGTGAAAATATAAGCAGGTATGGGTGCCTTCGCAAGAAGGCAGCAGCCCAAGTCAATCCATATATCAATCCGTTAAAAAAATTCGTGAAGAAGAAACTTATGGAATTGTAAGTAGCACCTACAATTGACTTAAACGGGAAGCTGATTCCTATTGATAAGGTTAAATATGCTGAGCTTCTGGATTGGATAAAAAAATAATGACCCAACGCAACGGGTACATTTGGACGGACTCGATCCGAACTACATATGGTTTAATGAGCTACTACAAGACTGGCTTGACGATTTGATGAGGACTTGTTTTTACTTTTTTTTTTTTAATTTGTAAGTTGTCAAATATTATCGAAATTTATACATATTCTTTGTTTTGCAGCACATAAATGAATATTTAAAAGTTTTGTGTTTGTATCAAAGAACGTTTTCTGACATGTACTTACAGGATTGTACAACTGCAAATGCATATTTTTAAGTGAGCTATTATGTTACCCGTTTATTGTATATATAACACTAACATATTGTTGTATATATTAACTATTAACGAGTTTAACGAGTATGTTTTATTTGTCTTTAGGAGTACATTCGACAAATATGGCAAACGTGCTTCACCGCCAATCCTCCAGACAACAATGAATGGCTCGAAACGTTATTGGCTTATGCAACAAAGACCGAGTTACTTAGTGCTAAACCGTGGGCATTGGTCAATAAGGTACTTTTTAAGAACAATAAAAAAATTTTACTGTGCATATAACAACATTAAGTTAAAAATAATACAATAATTATTTTTGTAGGTATATATCCTTCTAAATATCAATCAACAATATCGAATTGTAGCACAGCCCGACCTTGTTCGGTTTGCAATCGTTCTTTATGATTCCAGCATGAATGGCTATTCAAACGAGTCTATCATGAAATATATAGAACCCATGCGCGTTGCAATGCCTTTGTACCTTCAGAGGTGTAGATTTTATAGTTTGAGGAGCATACAAAGCTCAAATTTGTTCCCTTGGCCAGTGACTCGTATGTGGGAGAATGTGCTGCAACAAGAGGTCGGGAGCGAGGACTATGGCGTCTTCATCTGTATAAATATTGAATATCTTATGTTAGGTTGGTCATTTGACTCATTCTTTGACATTGATACCTTGTATAGACAGAAGATGACCGTTAATTTGTGAATGGCTGCTTCATAGATATTTAGTATTATAAATTTTTTATAAACATTAATTTGGGTGTATAATTGATATACTATAATTGATTGTGGCCGTTGATTTGGGTATACGTGTGCGGAAGTAATTTTTTAATTTGATAGAAGTGTTTTTTTAATATGGCAGGTTTGGGAACGTCCATATTATAGAGGAGATTCTGTCGAAATTTCGTGAAAATTATCAACATCAATATTGAAGACAAGTGCATTAAAATAAAATAAGTAAGTATGTAATACAAAGTACAAGTGCATTACGAAATAAGTGACAAAACTCGACTCTCATACATAATTAAGTCTTATGGTACAGCTCTTTTTCATATTTTTCAGATCCATCTGAAACCAAAAAAAATTTAAATATTAGCCTTATATCATAATAAAATTAAATATCAATAAAGTAGATTTTACAAACGAATATACATCACCTACTCTGTAAAGGTAAAAGGTTTCGACACATTTGTCGGTTATGTCCATGTTGTCTACAACGACTACATATATTCTTTGATGGTTCCTTTTCTTGAGATAAATTTGATTCATCCGACGTCTGCCTGACTAACGACGTGTTATCGGAGGCTGAATGTCCATATTTTTAAAATACTATGTGACTATCCAATCTGACACTTGACCAACCGAAAGTACTAGCTCGCTATAAGCACGGAATAAAGTCTCAGATGTGTAATAAGTCGAACAAAGACTCTTGTGCGATAATCTAATGTATCTGCATACGGCGAGTGCATGAGAACAAGGCAGTTGCCGATAATTAAACTTCCGACAGCTATATGTTCTTTCACCAATGTCTACTATCCAGTTTACTCCACCATCCATAACTACAAATCGTAAATCATCAATAGGAGAAATTATCATTCGACTTACGTCATCGTTATGTTCCATGAATTTATGATGTGCCCAATTCGTCAAGACATTCGTCATATTTTGTGCTTCAAATCGTCTATGGTAAAATCACAATTATGTTAGCTCCGCATCCAGATGTGTAATAAGTCGAACAAAGACTCTTGTGCAATAATCTAATGTATCTGCATACGGTGAGTGCATGGGAACAAGGCAGTTGCCGATAATTAAACTTCCGATAGCTACATGTTCTTTCACCAATGTCTACTATCCAGTTTACTCTACCATCCATAACTACAAATCGTAAATCATCAACAGGAGAAATTATCATTCGACTTACGTCATCGTTATATTCCATGAATTTATGATGTGCCCAATTCGTCAAGACATTCGTCATATTTTGTGCTTCAAATCGTCTATGATAAAATCACAATTATGTTAGTTCCCGCATCCAGATGTGTAATAAGTCGAACAAAGACTCTTATGCGATAATCTAATGTATCTGCATACGGCGAGTGTATGGGAATAAAGCAGTTGCCGATAATTAAACTTCCGATAGCTATATGTTCTTTCACCAATGTCTACTATCCAGTTTACTCCACCATCCATAACTACAAATTGTAAATCATCAACAGGAGAAATTATCATTCGACTTACGTCATCGTTATGTTCCATGAATTTATGATGTGCCCAATTCGTCAAGACATTCGTCATATTTTGTGCTTCAAATCGTCTATGGTAAAATCACAATTATGTTAGCTCCCGCATCCATTTCACCAAATTAGTCATTGGAAGCTTTCTTGTTTCTTTTGCAACTGCATTGATGCTCTCGTACCTTCTGAAAGCACTAAATGATTATGTCTATCTCACTGTACCAACATCTTCCTCCAAATACTTCGTTATGTCAGGTCTCATTTATCGCATCTTGTTTAATTGGTATTGAAAATCAGGGACACGATAAGCCTTAGCAGTAGTGAAGTAGGCAGGTAGGTATACCTCTTTTTTAGACTTATCTGATGGTAACTTGTATTTTGTCATCAAATTTTCTTTCAAATGATAGATGTAGAACTCATGATATGTATGAGGAAGCACACCCCATATAGCCTTCTTAATACTGGTATATTGATCAGATATAAAGACAAGATTTTGATGATCTGCAATAACTCCTCGCAGTTTAACTATAAACCACTCCTAAGAATTATCATTTTCTGAGTTAGCATTTCCCTAAGCCAATGAAAAAATCTGATTGTTTTCATCTTTACAAATAGCCACAAATATTGTACCAAGATAAGAACCTTTTAAAAATGTTCCATCCACTGCAATCACCGGTCGAATTGATGAATTAAAACCTGTGATGCAGGATCCTAACGCTATAAAAAAATACTTGAAGTGATTATTCGCGTCAATTTTCAAATGAGTAACCGTACCCAGGTTATTTTGTTGCAACACATAACTGTATGCATAAAGCAATTTGAACGAATCCTCTGGAGCACCTCTTATCAATATTAATGCACGCTCCCTAGTGCGCCAAGATATAGTATACGTTATCTGAACACCGAATTCTTCACGTCTGCTTGAATGCCTTCCGGCCTATAGTTTCTATTGATCAATGTAAACTTATTTTTTATTACTTTAGCAATAATTCAGCTCTTGGCTTGCTGGTGACCATCCCGTAATTGACTCAAAACACAAGTGTGCTCTGTATCTACTCACATAACAATAAAACAAATGTCGCCCTTCTGTCGACATTGCCCATAATCTCCACTTGCAGCTATCATCATCGCATTTCAACTGGAAATGATCTTTGGTGGATTTGTAAACTCTAAAGGTCTATTTTTTCTTCAATGCAACCATACTTATAGCTTCATGAATTTCATATTTGTTGTTATACAATTTTCCTACAAATACATCACCAATTCCAGTACAAGATATTTTTTCCAATATATTTAAGTCAAATTGTGATATTTCAGGCTGAAACTGAAATGCGTTTTCTACTTTAACCCTTTCTTCTCTACCATAATCATTATTATTATCATCATCATTATCACCCTCATCATCATCATCATTATCCTCATCATCATCATCACCAGCATCATCATTTATATCCCAGTCTCTTCATAATCATCATCATTATTTCTACCATCATCATCAATCTCATAACCATGATTATCATTCTCATAACATTCCTCATTGTTTTCCCTTAGTACTTATATTATATTCAACATCTTGACCAATATCATAACCAAGATCAACGCCAACATCTCCATATATTTGACTATTATAATATGTGTAGCCTCGTTGTTCGTTGAACATCGGATGAGAATAATGATAATCCTCCGGGGAATTTGAAATATACACAGGAGTTGCCGATGTGAATTGCTTAGCATAACCTTATTTTTACTCCATTGGTATTTCTGCATTACTTTCAGGTCCTCGAGCATCTATTGTTGTGCAAAGAGGTATAACCATATTATTCTGTAAACTCAACCACAATATTGCATCATTGTCATTTTCAAGTGGAATGGGTCACAACTTTATAGTACTTGAAGGAACCTCAAACTTCAGAGTTACTTTATAATGCACCTGATCAACTCCTAGAAGATGACAAATTCTTCTCAACAACACTTTATATCTAATATTTTTTGGAACAACCATGTACATATTTTGATATCCAATTAATCTTTCAAAACCATCACTACAGCTCTCTCATCTTCCCCCAAAATATATAATGGTCAAAATTTAAGACATGATCAATGGCACCTGAAAAAATATAATGTAATTTTAATTTAATTATATATACAACTAAATTAAAATAAAAGTAAATATATAACTATATATATACAAATATATATTTAATATAAATATATAAAATAAATAAATAAATAAGATTGGTGGTGGTGCCACAGTGGTGCGCAACCATATGTGCACATGAGCGCCTTGTTGCGACTGGTGCGCATGAGCACCTTGTTGCAACTGGTGCGCGCACGAGGTGCTGACCCAGCAACAACTGCCCGCTCTCTCATGCACCATCCATGATAATCGAGTTTAATCATCATCTATTACACTTATTTTCAATAAATATAAACATTACTATTAATTAAAATAAAAACTTACTAGTTCTCAACTTCAGCTATTCTTTTAAATCTTTAAAATATCGTCGCATCAAAAAATACCTTCAAAATTGACAACAGATCTAAGATATCTTCTAAGAGAGGTGGGTTTACGAGAGACAAAGTTTTAGACGATGAGTTTTTAAGAGGAGAGAAGGGTAAAATAAGAGAAAATAGTATATATATTTATTTGGTTTATATATTTAAATAAAATAAAAAACTTGCGAGTGTATGCGCCGGGAGCTTACCTTACACATACGCTCAAAGTAAAGCCTTGCTGGGTGCATGCGTCAGGCATGCGCCTCATGCATGCGCCCAAAGTAAAATCTTGCTGGGCACATGCCTTAGGCGCGCGCCCAACGCATACGCTCAAGGATTTGCTTTTTTTTTATAATTTTTTAACTTATTTTTAATTTATAAATATTTTTAATTAATATATAACTATTTATTTCATTTTATTTTAAATAAAAATGTTATTTTTAAAATTTATTTATTAAAAATAAATAAATTAAAAGTTGGTGGGTGCTTGTTGGGCGTGCACCAAACAAGTAAAATGCTTGCTGGGCGCGTGTCCAACTATGCGCCCAGCAAGTTTTTTTTTTCTTTTTATTTTTTTAACTTTAATTTTTCACTTATTTTTTATATTAATTCTTTTTAATTCATTTATAAAAAATAAAAAATTAATTAATTAAATAATTTATATTATTTAATTATATTATTTTTTAAAAACTATTATTGTTATTATAAATAATTTTTTTTATAATTAATTAAAAAATTAATTATTTAAAATTTATGTTCTTAATTAATTTATAAAAAATAAAAAAAATTATAAAATTACAATAAGGGTAAAATAGTTAAAGTAACATATATTTGGTTAACAAAACTTAAAATATTTAACTTCGATAAAAAAAAAATTTATATTAAATTAGTGATCAACTTCGAAAAATTTTCAAAATGGAATCCATAGACCATCTTGAATTGACATATAATGCAACTTTGTAGATCTATTACGTCATATGGGATTTTTCTAAGAAGTTTAACTCTTAAAGAAACATTACATGAAGCCTCTCGAAATTTTAAAACGTTTTCAATGAATTTATAAAACAATTTCAAAAAAAAGAAAGTTATACTTACTAATATTTTACTTAAAATGACTTTGACATTCCATGCCTTGACTATACATGTTCTATTTTTCATCTCTTTATTATATATATATATATATATATATAGGGTATTTTTGTGTGTGTGCACTGTGTTGCGGGTGAATGTATGCATTTTAAAAAAATTTAAATATTGCATGTCTCACATACAATGCAACGAAATTAATACATATTAAAATAATCTCATTACACTAATGAGATTATGGGACTCACCATTGAAGCGTGCTTTGAACAATTTTAGTTGGAAACGTGGTGAGTTCCTCAAACTAGAATAATTACTTTTAATTTTCAATGGAATATATATATATACATATTATTTTATTTTATTAAAGCAACTTTTGCTTCAATATTATCTATCGAACCTTTCTAAAGTAGTAATGCTAACATTTAAATTTTACTTTTAAAATGCCTTCTCAAAAAATAAGTACCCATGAAATGAAACAGGGTTGGTAATTTATAGCCAAACCCACCTCATTCTTGGCTAAGAAAAAGCCAACAATTGTTGGCCAAATTATAAACATAACAAGGATCAATTTATTCTTGTCATGCTTAATAAAATTGATGAATCACTTTGAAGAGGTGTTGGCAAAATTATGATTTCAACCGGTGGCATAACACCTTTCAAACGCTGCCACTTTATGCAAAGCTATTTGGCATGCAAATCACGCTTATCATAATGGCTGGCACACGTTAATTCAAAGTGTAAGAAAGCCACCTAGTAGTTTTAATTCCAATTTGACCAAATTGTATTTGTTTCTAAAAGCAATACATTATTAACAACCTTTTGGTCAATTTATTTAATGCATCAAATGAAACAATTATTTCATTTATTTATCTATTAATTTTTAATTTAGTATTTATATAGATTATTGGCATAATTTAAGGCATACACTAGACAGATAAAAGTATAAAGTCTCACTTGCCACAATTTTAAGTTTAATATTTAAACCTTAACTATTATCCAAAAAATTCTAAAATAAATAAATGGCCAATTAATATAATTTAAATAAAATAATAATTATTTTATTTAAATAGTAGCTATATCTACCAATATCCAATTTAATACACATATAAGTTATTGGCATAATTTGAAGCATACACTAAGTAGATAAAAGTGTCAAGTCCCTCTTGACACAATTTTAGGTTTAACACTTAAACATTAGCTATTCCCCGAGAGAGACTGAAATAAATAAATATTTTTCAAAAATTTCTCGGATTAAACTTTGA
This sequence comes from Ailanthus altissimus, assembly GCA_946807835.1. Classification (NCBI taxonomy): domain Eukaryota; kingdom Viridiplantae; phylum Streptophyta; class Magnoliopsida; order Sapindales; family Simaroubaceae; genus Ailanthus; species Ailanthus altissimus. The sequence goes on along the minus strand of OX327698.1, from coordinate 23,775,081 downwards.
TCCGATGCGCTACCCACGTGCTCAACGCATACACTTTATATAGTGAAACTCCCTAGGCTCACATTTATTTTGTCTCATGGAATATTTTTGAAAGTCCATAACCGATGCCCTCCACGTACACGTTATGGATAATACAAAATGGCAAGTTAAACCATAAAAGTTGAGATTTATCCATATTTGTATAATCCCCCCATCATTAATATCCTGAAAGAGTAGAGATATAGATCAACACCACCAAGTCCCATATTGCTTAACCATAAACTTATCTCCTCAATTCGTATTTCAATAAATAATATTCACAAACTCTTTTACAATATTGTTTATACCACAGAAAACTCTTTTCTGAGTTTAATGCTTATGGCCATAAGACTTATTTGATTACAATTTTAGAGCATTTGGATATTTAACTCACCTATATGTGCTATTGGATCCCATATCTACACATAGCGAACTCCATAAACATCGAACCATATCCAATGACACTCAGTGGTCAGACTATGAAAGGTCTCTGACATGTGTAGAACCTAAGTATAGTGGATCACTCATAAGCCCACCATAGTGCTCAAGTCAAAGGACCACGAATACTATTCAACTCGAGAAGACCCTCAATTAATGGTTTTATGGGATATCCATTGGAGATCCTCATTGAGTCTTGTTCAGTATTCAGTCCTCACTGAATACCTGTATATCTATACGAGCTTCAACTAAACTCATAGTCTGCTAAGATTAACCATATGGATAATCCAAATATAGATACATACTGATCTATATTAATCAGTTTCACTCGACAGACCCTACGTTGGTGGAAATAGATCAGGAACATATAATTCGAGAACATACTTGCACAATAATATTTCCTAACAACTCTTGCAACTATTTGCAACTGTGTCATTGTTAATATATTCCTAGGTCTTTATTCCATTTCAAATAAGGTTCTAACTCTTTAGACCTAATTTAAACTCCTTCAGATCAGTATAATGTTTGAAATGTTACAGCATCTTACCTTATAAAAATAATTAGCGATTTAATGAAATATTTATTTATTGCATAAGTATAAAAATACAATAATCATATAGAATTAGGATGACACATGAGCACAAATCCCAACAATATATATATATATAATCAAGTTGAAAATCAAGAATTAGGTTGTTATTTCTCTTTTTGTTTTTGTTTTTCTTTTTTCAATTATAGTATTTGAAAAAGCATACGAGTTAAAGGTACTATTTGGATCATATTTATTATGATCTGTTTAAATTTATGGGCATCATAACGGGTGAATTTGCCTTTAAATCTAAAAAAAAAAAAAATTCACTACAAAAATTAAAAATATTAAGGCATAAAAGCAAGATTGTAAAGTTAGAAATCACTTAGTTAGTGGATGCTTCTTGGTTGTCAATTTTTAATCACACTTGTTGCTATTAAGATTCTGGGCCAATTCACTAAGGCACAAAATGGCCAAATTTAGAATGAGACAATTTAAGGCATAGCTTACAAGCCTAAAGTGACCAAACCCAAACTAAAGTTGATAAAAACTCACCGTATAATATGAGTCAGATTGGTTCCTCTTCACTTCATAGTTGAGGAGCCCTCAACTAATGATTGAGAGTTCCTCTCTAATGGGTAGAGCCTTGTCAATACTAAAGGCCTTATCACGTAAATTAAGGAGTGTACTTGTACATTTCAATATTTTCAAAAACTTCCTTATCCACAGAGTATTGCAAGTGACGAAATCATGACACTTGTCCTATGACATTGAAGAAATCAGGATAGGCAGAGCACAACACTCACATTCTTTTGAGAAATGCGGAGCACAAAGTGATTGATCAATAGCTCCTATAATTTAGAATCATGTCTACGGGTCCCAAATATTGAAGAGCCGACAATTTGAGTTAATTGCCTGATAAATCTATATAATGAAGATCCATATCTCACGCACAATGACAAGTGAATTCTAGACACACAGATTATTTTGAAAACTCTTTTTCCACTTTCACCAACAATTTTTGACTTAAACATTAGAAGGTTTTTATTAGAAATCACCATCGGCATAACCTAACTGACTGTGTGTTTGTAGCGAATAGGTTTTAACCACCAAGAGAACTTAGGATGAAGAATAGCAGCTTAATTACACACTTTAGTCATTTCTATAGATATACATATTTATCTCTTGACCGAGGACTTTAACTTTAACCGAGAGTCTAAAACCTATGGCTAACAAGTTAGTGCTATTTATGAGAAACGAAACAAAAAAACCTATGGAAGTAAATAAATTAAAGTAAGTAAGAAGTCGCTTGAGAGAATGCAGCAAGAGAACAACATTTAGATTAGAGTATGGCATGAAACTCTAACTTTGAGAGCCACAACATAGAGGAATAAGAATAGTAAAAAGAGAATTTTAGCCATCAAATAAGTTCATATGGTAGCTCAGAATGGGTGCAATATTTATTGAATAAGCAGAAGTATCTTGAGAAGAAAGGGAGATTGTGAAAAAGCTTTTAAAGAATGTTTTAAATCTTAATAAAGATTGAAGGGGAGTTAAGTGTTTTTTGAACAAAATAGCTGATTAACAGGATTAACCAATAAACCCAAGGTTCCTCTATTCACCTGTGTAAGCAAGATAAGCTAGTAATTCACCCTAAAAAAGAAGCAAAAATAGGTGCAAGAAGGAGAGCACCATGAAGTACAAGAAATCAAGCCTATGAGTGAGAGGCCACAACGAAGGCAAGAATACCCATAATTGGCTAATTCACATGTAGGTGATTTAGATATGATGAGTGCGTCTTAGGGAGGGAAGACGATAATGATTTAGATGAGCACATCACCCAACGACTCATAAAAGTAAAGCAAATGAGTAAAGAAAAAAGTGCGATCAGAGATAAACTACTAAAAGAACCCCTAAAAGAGAATATCAAAGGGCTAGATAGAGGCTAGCAACGCTCATAGAGATGAGAGAGCAACTAAAACCAGCTCTACGATACCAATATATAGTACTATTATTAACCATATATTATTGACAATTTGTATTATGAATCATAGTAGATGCTAATATATGATTATACATATATAGCAACGATGCCAAGGGTATCTAGAATACACTTCTATTTCTTAATAATTTCTTTAAATTTACTTTTTCAAGTACCTCATTTTCCTTCTCGTCAATCACATTGCCCTTTGATGTAACATTATTTTTGTTTGACTAACCATGATTTTTCATCTTTTCACTATATGGGTTGGATTGCTTTGAGGCTAGATGCTCTTCAATTATTTTAACTATTTACTGTACTTGTTGCACCAATACATAAATATCCAAACTATATCTCTTTAGGTCAAGAATTATATATTTCAAATTAGTAACCCTTAATCCAATACGATCAATTTTTTAATTCAATAATGATAATTCTTTCCACTATTATATTTATGAGATTGTTCTTTATACTTCTTATTCACTTTATTATTAAATGTTTCTTAGCATATGATTTCTTGGGGATGCTTTCGTCTCAAATAAACCTAATAGATTTCAAATGATATGTTCATGTGTGTTTTTTTTTTTTAAATTACATATTTTACTTAATTACAAACAAATAATGAATATAGCATAACTTTGTACTGCCAAAACAGCCATTCTTCATAAGAAAATACATAAAGTTACGTATGTCTTTATTAGACCATGATTGCATCGGAATTATGTTGGGTCTCGAATATAAGCGATTGGGTGCATATTATTGGGATTTGTGTTTACATGCCATCCCATTATATATAAACATTTAATTATAGTATTATATAATTATCATTTCTAATAAAATAGTTAATATTATTAATTATTAAATGGTAAGATGCTTGTAATATTTTAGACATTGTATAATCTGAAGGAGTTCAAATCTAGTTTAAAAGAGTTTAGATCAGTGCTAAGAGTTAGCAATACTAAAAGTTGTAAGTACTAAGAGTTAGCAAGTTATAAGAGTTGGTAAAATCTAAGGAGTTAGAGCTTTGTCTAAAATGGGATAAAGACTTGAGAATATATTAATAAGGACATAGCTGTAAAAAGTTGCAGATGGTGTTAGAAAATGTCATTATGCAACTATGTTCTCAAACATTATGTTCATGATATAATTTTATTGATAAAGGTCTATTGGTGAAACCTATTTAATATAGATTAATGTATATCTATATTTGGATGGTCCAGATGATTAGTTTTAGCAAACCATGAGTTTAACGAAAGCTCATATAGGTATATAGGTGTTCATTAAGAATTGGATACTAAACAGACTTGTGAGGACCTCTAATAGACATCTAATAAAATAATCAATGAAAAGTCTTCTCGAGTTAAGTAATATTCGTGGTCCTTTGACCTGAGCACCACAATGGATTTACAAGTGATTCGCTATACTTTGGTTTCACGGATATCAGAAACCTTTCATAGTTTGACCGCTGTGTGTCATTGGGTATAGTCTAATGCTCATGGAGTCCAGAGTGCGTAGATATGGGATCCGTTAAATCATATGAGTGATTTATATATCCTGATGCTTTGAGATTTTATTTCAAAAAATCTTGTGGCCACAAGTATAAACCTCAGGAAATCGTTTCTGTAAAGTTAAATAATATTACAAAAGTATTTGCGGATATTATTTATAGAAATATAAATTTAGAGATAAGTTAATGGTTGAGTAAATAAAGATTTGATGGTGATAATCTATATCTCTACTCTTTCAAGATATAAGTGACGGGGGAAATTATACGTATATGCTATAACCTCAACTTGTATGGTCTAACGCACTGTTTTATAATATCCATAACATGTGTATAGAGCATTGTTCACGGACGTATGGAAGAGTTCCATATGACAAATCAGGCATGGACCTAGAGAGTCATACAATATAAATTATACTCGTTGCGCACTAGGGTAGCAGATTGAATTGAATAATTTGATCCAAAAAATTTCAGCAAATCAGATATTTGTTTAAGGATCCCTCGAGATATACATTTGTCAAGATTAAGTTTAAGTACACCACATAGTTAATTGACAAAAGTTGTTAACCAATGGGATGTTAACAAATGGCATAATTTGGTCCATGAATTATTTTTACTTTGAGTTGATCAATTAACCTTGCTAGTAAAAGCAAGTAAGGTAAAATAATTATTTGAAATTATTTTGAATAATTAATTAAACATTATAGATAATAATTGTTATTATAAATGTCAATGGGGTACAAATAATTATTATTATGACCTATTCATAATAGTATGATATTATGAATGGTGGAACACCATTGAAATAAAAATACAAAACTAAAAATGTTTTAATTTTATCAAGTAGGCAATTAATTTGCACTAGCACAATTAAAAAATAAAATAAAATAAACATCACTTTCATTTTATTGTGCTAACACATATGCTGGCCAATTATTTGAAGAATTATTCAATGGATAAACACCGGTAAAAAGAAAAACAATGGTGACCACCAAATTAATTAGTATGCCATCAATTGATAATGGTGTTTGTTGTGTGATTTCTATAACACAAACTAATGCAAGTATACATTATCGCAACAAGTAATATATGATGAGTAGAGTGTCGATCCCACGAGGAATTGTTATTACTACTTGCTAAGTACTAAAATTGTGTCCTCCTACTCTTATTCAAACTATTGACAATTTAATGGTTTTGATATCTAAACTAACTAAATAAGAAATAATAATAATTACAAGAATTGAGCAAAGAGAGCAAACGTGATAGCACAAATACTCAAATGCTTAGGATTAAAATAATCCCTCAATACCTCACTTGAATCTAATTACTTCCCCTAAAACTATCAATATGAATGTTAACCAAAAACTCTAATATCCTCACAAGCCTCTTTCGATGGTCAAGTGAGTATATCTCATTCAATTAATCATCAACATTCCTATGATAATCAAATTGAAATAAGATTCATTAAGTTCAAATTCTCTAAATGATCATATATGCCATATGAGTATATTCTTATCTCATATAGAACTCATGCTTTTACACAATGATCATACATCAATTTATTCATGGCCAACACAAAATTTTCTTTTCCAAGTTCATTAAGGTTCCCTAATCAATCTAATACATTGTCAAGAACAAATTGAACAATTCAATACCAATATGACAAATAAAGAAAAATAATCAATTCAAGCTACATATGAGTTCACATTATAATCCTAGCAATAAAACTTAGTTCATAATTGAAAATATAAGTTTAAAGCATCTAACAACATCATTATACATGCTGAATCAACAACAAATACGAAATTGAAGAGAAGAAGAAATTTCCCTTGATGCAATAGTGATGTTCTTCCTCCAAAATGCAGAAATTCTTCTCCTTCCTCTTGATTATTGCATCTGGTTGTTGATTCTTGCTTCCAAGACCCAAATGAAGTGTTAATTTTCGTGCTCTCTACTACCCTCCCTTCTTGGCTCAACAATGGGCGTTTATATAGGTTTAGGGTTGCAAAAATAGGACAAAAATGCCCTTGAAAAATGCCCAGAATCCAATGCCGCTGCATTCAGATTCAATGCTGCGGTGTGGAGCTTCTGGAGTGCACGCCCCGGCCAATGCCCCGACATCGAATGCCCCGATGCTTCACTGTAGTGGGTGAATAGTAACTTAGGTACTGTTCATTGGCAATGTTTGCATTTTGAACATTTTAGTTCCTTCTCGGATTCTCATCTCAAATCGCTCTATTTGTATCCGATTTCCAGTATTTTTGCTCTGATAGTGCTTAAACCTATAAAACAACATTAATATGTATAAATAGCCAAATTATTGGAATAAATTGAACAAACATCAAGTTTAAGAGGATAAAATATTTTATACAAGTACGCCTTATCAGTGTTTATATTATTTTTGGATAAGGAAATGAATTTCATTCATTCATTCTCTCATAACAAAACAATATGGCCATGCAAATAGAAAAACAAGAAAATTGAGAAGCAAAAATGAGATTTGGACAAGAGTTGAACAAAACATACTTCAATAAAAAATAGTTTCAAAGGTGCTATGCAAGAGTTGCATAAACATTTTATTTTCTTGAAAATAAATATTTGTGTTGAAATAGTTTAAACACATGCTGCTAAAAATTAATCAAAGCTACTATTCTAACTTCATAATCCCACTGAATTGTTGTAGACTAGAATTGTTAAGAGTAGAATTCAAGGTGAGCTTCGAAATTAAAATCTTCATCGAAGTTCATCAAATGTATGTTTTTGTAATCTTATGTTATTAATGATTCAGTTACATGTGTATATGTTCAATATATATTTTATTCTGCTGTAAACCGTATATGTGAGACATGTATTTAGTATTTTCAACATGTACACAATCACATACAAGCACCAGAAAACACATTAACACATGCATGTGATGCGTGTTCATCATTTCATATACATACATCTCATACATTATATATGCAGTGGAAGAAGGAAATCTAATTTTCTAAAATAATAAACACAATAAATTTTTATCTCATTACAATCATGAACGAATTAAGGATTGAGAATTTACCTTGCAAACCTTTAGAATAGATTAAGCTGGAGTTTCACCTGAAATAAACCCACTGGTAATTTTAGCAATCAACGGAGGTAGGCTTGATTAGTTAGAATAACAGCTTTAATTCCAATACTAGTTTAACACTTAAACCATTTAGATTGACTCTTAATATATAGTTTAACACTTAAACTATATTTAAGTATTGAACTTAACTTTGTTTTATTCAACACTTGAATTGGAAAACCACTAAATCTAATGCTTTCATGGTCGATTTTGATAAGCGAAAAAGATGATGAATAATGTTTCAACTATTGAAACAAAATGGAAAAACATTTTTTTTCTATCTTCCTTCCATCAATTTTGCTAACCCCTAAAGCATTTTGTTAACCTTTAAAAATGAACTTTTCATTTTCACTTAACATATGGCCGGCCACTTTTGTTTTCAACAACAACCAAATTTGTTTCATTTTGCTTTATATTTTTGATTTCTTAACAATTAATTAATCAAAACTTAGCCATTAAGTATTCACTTAATATAATTTAGATTTTAATTTAATTTTAACCTAACCTAATGAGTTAACATTTAATTCTAGTTAAATTAACTAATTACTTAACCCTTAAGAAATCATAAAAATCTAAATTAATCTAATCCTAATTAACTAATTAACTTAGGTTAAATTAGACTTTATTTAACCATTAAGTAAAGTTAAATATCTTTTAACCTAATTACATAGTTAACTTTTAACTAAAATTAAGTTAAAAATTTATTTAACTATTAAATAAATAAATATCTTGTTTATTTAATGATTAAATAATTAATTAAGTAAAATTACCCTTAAGCCATTTCTTTGTTACCAAGTTAATCTAAAGTAGGTCTCACTTAACCACACATTTAAGTAAACTTAATGAAATACTTACTATGCACCACGTGTCAACATTTAATTGATCAACAACAATTATTAACTAATTAATATATTTAACTCTTAAGTCTTGACACATGCACATCCTGAGGAGTTCTAAAACAAACATTTGGCTTTACTAGAATTTACTAGATTGAACAATTTAATCTAGTATGTTGCTTCAATACACAACGAGTACACTTCATATTGTGAAAATCCCTAGGTCAACGCTCAATTCGTTAAATGGAACTATTCCATAAGTCCGTGATCGATGCCCCACGCACATATCACAGATATTACAAATCAGTGCGTTAGACCATACAAACTGAGGTTATATAGCGCATACGTATAATCCTTACGTTACCTATATCCTAGAAGAGTAAAGATATAAATTTTTACCGTCAAATCTCTATGTGTTCAATCGTGAGCATATTTCCATATTTGTATTTCTATAAAACAATATCCGCATACTCTTTTGCGATATTGTTTGATCCAATAAAAAAGTCTTTTTCGGGGTTATATGCTCATGGCCATAAAACTTTCTAAAATATAATTTTGAAGCATCAAGATATACAAACTGACGGATCCTATATCTATGCACACCGAGCTCCATGAGCACCAGACCATACTTAGTGACACATAGTAATTAAACCATGAAAAGTCTCTGACATCCATGAAACTAAAGTAAGTGGATCACTTACAAGTCCAACGTAACCCTCAGGTCAAAAAACTACGAATACTACTCAACTCGAGAGGACTTACCATTAACAACTTCATAGGATGTCTATTGGAGTCCTCATGAGTCTGTTCAGTATCCAGTTCTGATTGAAAACATGCATGCCTATATGAGCTCTAAGCTCATGGACAACTAACAATAATTATCTGTACTCTACAGATATAGACATACACTGATATATATATATATATATATATATAAGGGATTCACCAACAGACCCGTATCGATGAAAATATATCAGAAACATAGTGTTTGAGAATACACTTGCATAATAATATTTCTTAGCACCTATTGCAACTATTTGCAACTACGTCATTATTAGTATACTCTCAGGTCTTTGTCCTGTTTCAGATAAGGTTATAACTCCTTAGATATCACTGATTCTTATAACATGCTAACTCTTAGCAGTTTCTAAGTCTTAGCATTTATAACTCTCAACATTACTAACTTTTAACTATAATCTTAACTCCTTGAGATCAGATCTGAACTCATTCATATCATGCAATGTCTGCAACATTACAAGTATTGTACCATATATGTTTAATATTAACGATTTTATTCGAAATATTTATTGCATAAATATTAAACAATTAATATTCATACAATATTATAATGGAATGTAAGCACCAGCTACAACAAGTTGAACATTTATTGATAGTTATGTAAGCAAATTTTACTTTATCTAAATAGAAAAGTAGTATAAAAAACATAGCTAATGTAATATATATAACTCCTACAAGCAACAATATATCAACACAATAAATATAATGTCATAATCATTAAAAAAATGTCTCATGTAATTTAAAAGAAAAAGTTTGTTACCTCTAAAAATATAGCATGACCATTAACATATTGTTGTCGTCCTTCCTTAAAATTTTTGATACCATAAAAAAGATCATTAAATGCCCATGTCGCCTAATTTTTCTCTTTTACAATTTTAGTGTCTTTTAGTGGAACCAAATAAATAGGCAACAAATTCAAATTTAGAAAAAATAATTGTTAACATTATAAATAATACAAAACTTCTCTTAAAGTCATTATTCAATTTCATGCTATTGACCAAATTTTTCTCCAAATTTTTTTAGCATAATGTATCTATTTTTTTATTACAATACTTATTATTCAAATTACTCGTACCATCAACATCCACATCTACATCTACTCCACCATCTTGAATCCTTATATTGACATCTACTCCACAATCTTTAATTCACATACTCAAAATCTTGTGCAAAGACTTTGATAATGCTCCCATGCAATTTAATACATAATGTAAAAGGATCATATATTTCAACTAATCGTGCACATAAGTCTCATCTTAATCGTCCACACTTGATATTAAAAAGACCACTAAATTCTAACTTTGTAATAGTTTTTTTTTTGTCATTCGACAAATTTGTAATCAATATTTAGATTTGGAGTATATCTTGTAAGAATTCCTTCCTTCTTCTCACTATCATTTTCTTTTATCTTATTATCTACTAAATCGTTATGAATTTGGTTATATTAAACCTTATCTTCCTTACTCAAACATTTAAAACAATTCCTAAATTTATACTTTCATAAAAACACAATTAAAGGTATTTTCAATAATAACTCTTTGTGTTAAAACAAATTTAATAAACAATTAAACAAAATTTCATAAACACAATTTACTTTTTATGTTGTATAATGTTATGATAAGCTGTGTGGCTTAATCAAATTCAAACACATAAAACTAAATTCATGCACAAAGACTTAAAAACTCAATCCAAGTTTGTGTCTTTTAGAATTAGAATTAATCTTACTTCAATCTTCGTTCTTCTTCATGTTAACCTTCTTACTCCTATCATCTTTAGTTTTAAAAAAACATTTCCTCGTCTTTTATCTATACAATTTAGTATTCATCAATTTATTGGATACATGTTAAATATAACAATAAAGTGCATGTAATATAAAGAAATTTAATATATATATATATATATATATATATTTTAAGTATTGTAGATGAACTGAACAAGTTTTTAGTTGAATTCATAGTGCAATAATTAAAATAAATAAATTTGCTGCCACATGTTACTCAACTCAAATTGTAATCTTTGTTAGTTGATAATGTAGCTGGCAAAAGATTATAGGTACTATTAATTATAATTACTCATTTCTTGCAGGTGAAAAAAAATTATAATCACTCGTATAAATCTAGAATTTATCCTACTTTTATATATCTTGGTTGCTATTTCAACTGTCCATTATAGCTTTCAACATAATTCTCATCCCATGGTCCATTAATAACTATTAAAGTTCTAATAATCACTCCATGAAGTTTCACATAAACTATAGAACATCTCTATTGATAAGGCAAAAAAAGACTAAACTACTTAATTACACGAACACCATAAAGTGAACTAACCATAATAAAACCGGTCAAACTTGATCTTAGTGGCTCCAAATTAACTTTAATCTACTTAGATTTCTTTCTCTACCAAAGTAAGCCATAGATTCAAGAATAATAAACTAATTTCATAGTAATTTCACAGGAATTATTAAGTAAACTAATCTGCTGTAATAATTTTACAATAATTCCTTCATTATTTATAAAAGTTATTCACAAAAAAATAGAATGGTAACTTCAGAGAATTTTCAAAAATCAGCATTTTAAGATTGCAGAAGAGTTATTTACTAAGTTTGTAGCATAAAAATTGCTTATTTCATCATTGTCCTAACCATTGGTGGGATCTCCAGAGTTCATCAACTTTATAAATAAGTTAAATCCTCATATTGTGAGAAACATACACTTCAGACAAAAATTGCTAAAAGGAAAGTAAATTTCTGTGACTTTGTCAAGACAAACTTGTTCATGTCTCTTCCTTTGGGAAAGAAAAAGAGAGAGAGAGAGATACAAATACGTATCCTACTCAAGATTTTGGAAGATAAATAATTCATCAAAATCTCATCTATTATTAGTGGAATCTCTATAATGCCTTAATATAGTTCTAAATGTCATTCTGAGTAAAACCCAAATTAAAAAAAATTAATTACAATAGAACAATCCTATTGGCTTATTTTTTTCTTCTACATACATAGATAATTATGTGTGGTCATGAATTACACTTATTCATTAATTTCATTAGATTCATTTTTCACAAATGACTCCTCTTACTCTCAACACCTCATAATTTTAACTATCTATAAATTTAAAATAATTTATTCGACAGGACTTATATTAGCGATCAATTAACTTATACCATCAACAACTTACAAATTTTAACTAAATAAAATTAGACTTAAATTTGAGACAAATAATGCTTCATTATAATTTATAAACCTACAAGCATCAAAGAATTAACATCAATAATTTTGATAATAGTTTTAATAATAATTTTGATATTTACTAAAATTATAAAATAATTAAAGCATAAACTAGCACATTCTATTATATCTGTTGACTGGAGGACGACGGCTGGCAGTAAAGGCTATCAAATAGTCGACAATACAAAAAATTATAGGCGGCAAGATGTAGAGAATTTTAGAGTTGATTGAGGGTTTTTTGATAGCAATGATTTGTTCTGACACAAAAAAATTGATGGCGCAAAGTACTTTTGTCATAAGCGATTTGGTGGTGGCCAAATCCAATGAAGGAAGACCGGCGAGATAAGTGTAAGAAAAGAAAGGTGCCGAGAGAAGAAATTATTTATGAATTTTTTTCTAAGACGATTTTCATTCTTTTTTAAATTTTATTATTATTTTAAATAATTAATAATTACCGCTTATACTAGTTAAGTATTTAATAATTTTAAAATATTAAATTATTTTTTATTTTAATAAATATTATACACCATTAATTTTTATCTAATGGTTATGAATTTTTTATATTAATATCGAAAATTTTAATGACCACATATATAATTGGTGTGAGTTACGTGTCTTAATAATATACGTGGAGTGTGGGGGTGCTGAAGGAAAATGACAGGTAAGATATGAGTGTCACTGTACATTTCACTGCATGGCATGTGGACCGTGGATGAGCCGTGTGGACATTCTACTCCGCTCTTTGTTTTTCGTCAACACTCAAAATTGTCAATTCATTTCACACAACACTCCAAAACAGGGTTTTGATTCTAAGTCAAGTCACAATTAATATTATATTTTTAAAATGTTATTTTAAAATTATTTATTATACTATTTTTATTACTTAATAACTACTTAATATATTATTTAAAATAAAAATACTGTTTAAAAAATATAAAATTATTCAATTCGAAATTATTTATCTCTATTAACTACACCTAAACTTATAATTAGTTTTCTACCTTTAGAATTAGATTTTATTAGTTAATGATTGCAATATTTGAACGTGGATTTATTTGTTCAACAATGCTAAATGGCCAAAAGGTAGGCTCCCAATGTCACTGTTAATTTCATCTAAGCCTTCAAATTTTTTTTTCAAAAATACAACAAAAATGATATGTTTTAAATAATTATCATCTAAATCTTTTAAATAATTTTACATCCTATTTTAATATTTCATTGCACCAGCAACTACTATAGAGAATAATATCTCTTGATTTACTAGGTTTTTTTTTCCTTGAATATTAATTATTTTTGCAGGATAAATATTTAGTAAAGATTATATCAATGAAACACATCAATAGAATTTCGAGTTTAATGGTCAATTCATCCTCCAAATCCAATCTTAGTTAACCCTTAAAAACAAAGGGAAAAAGAAAAAGGAAAATCAAGTCAAATAAGACCAAGTACAATGAATGACCACATTGGCTGAATCAATTTGAATTTGATGAACTAACTCCATTAGAATGAAAAAAATATATATTTACTCAAATTCCCTAACCAATAAGAGAGGAATATTTTGAAGAATATTTTCAACATTATAAGTCGAGAAAATAATTATTCCTCTTTAATTTCAATATTATAAAGATCGCCGTCCTTCATTAAAAAAAAAAACAACTTGTTTTTGTTGACTTACGCAATTGAAAATTCACGTATTCGCACCCATCACCCGAAAAATCGTGGGACATAAATACTTTTTTTGTATTATTCAAAGTCGAGGGCCGTGTGAGTGAGAGTGAGATGGAACACGTACAGCTACTTGATCCCTTGATTTGATCAGCAAAATAGTCAAAGAAATCAAATATGTGCTCGAGTATTTTTACAAGTCCGCTAATGGATGGTTTTCAACTTTTCATCTGAATTTTAATTTTTTTGTTTTTTAAGTAACTTCATTAACAAAGGAATAAAATTACCGAAACTGGGCAAATCTCCACTGGAATGTCCGAATTTACTTGAAGTTTGTGAGACTGGTCAGTCGGACACTGAGACTGGTAAACACAAGCTTATTTAGACCGCACGCTATCCTTTCTGCCCCCGCCCTCTATCTCTTTAATTTAACCGACTTTGGCTTCATTTCAGAATTACACAGATTTCATTATCGTACGTAAGAATTCAATTCAATTCAATTACTCTATGGGGTCCCAGCAAAACAACTGCGACGACGAGCCGCTGACGCCGGCGGGCCGGATGTTCCTCCAGCCGGATATGAACACGATCATCCACTGTGTCGTGGGGTTCAAGCACCCGATTGATAAAACCAAATTCAAGGCCGCCGTCATGGACTCCGTCATGGTCCAGCACCCGAGGTTCCGTAGCATTTTGGTGAGGGACCGACGCGGGTTCGAGCACTGGAGGATGACCCCTCAAATCGACTTCGACCGCCACGTCATCTTCATCTTCGTCGACGATTCGAGGCCCGTCGAAGATTACGTGGCCGACTTGTCGGTCAGCACTCCCTTGAGCGAAGACAAGCCATTGTGGGAAATACATGTTTTGGAGGCTCACAAATGTGCCGTGTTCAGGATTCATCACGCTTTGGGGGACGGGATTTCGCTGGTCTCCATGTTGCTCGCTGCTTGCCGAAAGGGGGATGACGCGGAGGCGATCCCAACGGTGGTTGGGGGCGGTGGCAGAGGGAAGGAGAGGGGGAGTGGGAATGCGGGGAGGGATTTGATAGGGGTTTTGCTAAGGTTCGTGAAGATGGTTTTACTTAGTCTGGTTTATATAGTTCAGTTTGTGTCGAGGTGCTGGTGGTGTGATCGGAAGACGGCGATTATCGGCGGTGATGGGGTGGAGCTCTGGCCGAGGAAACTAGCCACGGCTAGATTTTTGTTAGAAGATATGAAGGCAGTGAAAAAGGCTATCGCCGGTGCGGTAAGCAAAGTTTAAAGACTTATAAAAGTAGCAAAATTTATCCTCATTTTATTTATTATTTTGTAATTAATATTTAGTGCATGCTTGGATTGCATATTCTCCAAAAACAAAGTGTTCTCTCTAAAAAATTTTACTAATCAAAATATTTTTTATATTTTAAGTAATAAATAAAAATTACTTTTTAAGAATTTGGTACAGTTTTAAATATGCACTTAATTTTTTTTAAAATAATTTATATTAATTAATTTAATAAACAATTCTTTTTAATATTATATTACAACTAGGAGAGAGAAAGTGACGACACAAACGGATGGAAGGTGTTCGGTTAGGAAGGATTACAACTACTGCTACTGGGCATCAACTTCCGTCTAAATAAATATATATATTTATAACAAAAAAAGGTAAATTTATAGACAAGCAGGAAAGAAAAAAAAGTCTAAAAAATTAATTAAAGACTTAGCTAGGAGGGTGGTGATGGGCCCAACAGCAAGAGATATGTGGTCCACTTGTCCTGAGTTAGGTGCACCGATTGGATATTCTAGGACTAGCATTTGGGTGCGAATTATATTCTTTTTATGGCTTTACATAGTAACACTTTGCATGGTCACAGATCTGTTGGATTTGGGCTCCCCTAAATTGGGCTCATTTTTATCTTAAATTTGATGTTTATTCTCAGAATGTGAAGAAATTTTTATCCCTAAATTGAATCAAAGTTCATCTATATTTCAGTTGGGTGTTTGCTTCCTAGTTTCAATGTCTATTTTCGTTATAAATGTTAAAGCAGAAGCAATGTTGGGTGTTTGCTTCCTAGTTTCAATGTCTATTTTCGTTATAAATGTTAAAGCAGAAGCAATCAAGTAAGTAAATATTTTAAGTAATATAATGTAAAAATAAAATAATTAAAAAAATTTAGAAAGGAAAAGGTAAAAGAACAATATTAGAATTTACGTGATTCGACAACTTACCTACGTTCACGACGAATTAAGATCATACTTTCTTTTTATTGAATCTCAAGGCATTCACAAAGTATGCCTTTTACAAGAAAGACTCACGAAAAACTCACTCTCTTTTGTAAATAAGGGGTTTCTTTCACTAGGAACCATGAAATATGCTATAATCATAAAAATCGTTATGTTGATCATTAAGATGTGTTTACAAGCCAATTAATGGTCTTTATATAAGCTTTATGACAACCTAGGTTAACCCTAAATATATTGGAGTCATTTTAGGGAGACCTGAAACAAGTAGAAAACACATAAAACGGGAAAGCCTTTTTCCCGCACTAGCGCCGTAGCACCCACTCTTTGGCACTGCGGCGCCCAAGCTTGGGCACTACCATTACATCTTTCGTCCTCCTTTCACATTTGTCTTCGATTCTCGCGTATCCAACACACTTGGTTTGTTCTCCAAATTATATCATAATAATTTTTAATCAACTTTCTCACAAATCCCCTTCTTGATTCAAAATCATTCACAAAGTATCTCAACCTTTCATATCCGCATCTTCGGTCACCCTCACAAAGTAGTGACTCCAGTTATGTCCTTACATAGAATGAACTTAACCGAGGGCAGTGGCTTAATTAACATATCAGCAGAATTTTTAGATGACACTATCTTTGTTAGACTAACTTTACCACTTTCTACAATCTCTTAAATGTAATGGAGCCGCACGTCAATGTGTTTAGACCTCTCGTGAAACACTTGATGCTTGCTTAGGTATATGACACTCTGACTATCACAATACACACCGGTGTTTACATCTTCAGTAATCATTTCCTCCGTACATATGCCTTTCAACCACACGGCCTCCTTAATAGCTTCTCCAATAGCTATGTACTCTACCCTGTGGTAGATAATGCAAATACTGTAAATATATAACCCATCAATGATCTTCTTCTATCTAGATCACCTGCATAATCTGATTCTACGTATCTTCTTACTATTACATTGTTGTCTTTATCCCTTTTATACATCAATTTACGATTCGACGTCCCCTTGAGATATCTCAAAATCTACTTCACTGTAAACCAGCGATCCTTACTTGGATTTGCCATGTATCTACTCACTACACTCATAGCATGTGCTATGTCTGGTCTTGTGAAACCATTGCATATATGATGCTCCTCTTCGGATGTTGGCAATTGTGTTGCTGACAATTTGAAATGCATAGCCAAATGAGTAGAAATAGCCTTTGAATTAAATATACCAAACTTCTGTAAGATCTTAAGTATATATTGTTGTTAAGACAAGAAAATAACATTTTTCATCTCTCTCATAATATTCATACCCAATATCCTATTTGTTGCTCCTAAATCCTTCATCTTAAACTCGCCACTCAACTGCTTCTTGAATTTTTATATTTCTTCCATGTTTCTACATGCCATCAACATATCATTGACGTATAGAAGCAAATACATCATCTAACTACTTAAGCTCTTAAAGTACACACATCAGTCATAGTTGCTTTTATTAAAATCACAAACTATCATAAAATCATCAAATCTCTTATACTACTGTCTAGGTGATTGCTTTAGGCTATTTAATAAATTCTTCAATAAATAAGCATAATCTTCCTTTCCGAGCTTTACAAACCCTTACGGCTATGTCATGTATATCATCTTTTCAAGCTCTTCATACAGAAAAATTGTCTTTACATCTATCTGCTCTAAATATAAATCAAGGTTTGCATACATTGCTAACAAAATTCTATTGGATGTGTACTTGAAAATTGGAGAGAAAATCTAATAAAAGTAAACTCTTTCTCTCTTAGTAAAATCGTGTGCAACTAACCTAACCTTGAATCTCGTAGGTTCTATCCCTGGTATGCCCCATTCACTTTAAACACCCACTTGCACCCTACTAGTTTCTTTTGAAATCTCTCCACCAACTTTCATGTATCATTCTTCTTAAGAGAACTAATCTCTTCTTCTATGGCCTGTTACCATTCTTTCTTATTTTCATTCTTCATAGCCTCATCATATGTTCTAGGCTCATCAAATTTAAGAGTGTAAGCAGAATTAAAGGCATGAGCAACTAAATCTGCTTGTACATACCTAATTGGTGGGTTAATTATTCTCATTAGCCTATCTCTAGCTAGTTGGGTACTCTTCAAGTTCCATCTTAGAAATCATAGTCTTTCTTTGGGTGGACTTAGAGGAACTTGCTGGTGTTCTTGGTTCATCTTTAAGGATATCCTTATTGAAGTGTTGATATGAGGGCATATCAGATCTACACTCAAGCTCTACTTCAACTTCTATTGACTCGGGTGCTGAGTCTTCCTTGGACACAAGTTTTTTTTCTCTCATCTTTTTGGGAGGCTTTCAACATGGTTTTCTCATCGAATATCACATCATGGCTTATGATACTCCTTGGTGGTGTTAACTTTCTACACTAAACCTTGTATCCTTTCACTCCTTTGGGATACCCTATAAATACCTATTTGATAGCTCTAGACTTCCCCTCCTTAACATAAATAAAGACGGAGCAACCAAAAATTTTGAAGTGGTCATACTTTGGAGGATTTTCAGACCATTTCTCTTCTGGTGTCTTGAAGTCAATTGCTGAAGAAGAACTTATATTAATCAAATAAGCTTCAATCGTTACAGTTTATCCCCAAAATGCCTTAGACATCTTTGCATTGAGCTTACATCTAACCCTTTTAAGTAATGTTCTATTCATTCTCTCAACTACACTATTCTGTTGTGGTGTTGATCTCACCGTTCTATGCCTTACAATCTCGTGCTTGGCATAAAATCCATTAAACTCTCTATTGTAAAACTCAAGACTGTCAGTCTGTAGCTTTTTCACCTTTTTGCCAATTTGATTCTTAATAAGAGCCTTTCAAGTCTTGAACATATCGAACACTTGATCCTTACTCTTTAACATATAAACCCACAACTTCCTTGAATAGTCATCAATCAAACTAAGAAAATACCTAGCACCTCAACAAGTAGCTGTCTGAGCTGGTCCCTAAAGATTCGAGTGTGTGTAGTCAAGAGTCTCTTTAGTTTTGTGCTCACCGGTACTAAACCTAGCTCTATGTGTTTTTCTGAGTACACAATGCTCACAAAACTCCAATGGCTGGAACTTATCCTCATCAAACGCCTTTTGACTAAATAATTTCTTTAGGTTTCTCTCACCTAGGTGTACTAGTCTAAGATGCCATAGCTTGGTTTGCATATTCTCATCATCTACAGAGAATAATGCAAAGCTACTTATAACTTCTCTCTTAAGCACATAAACACCTTTGTGCTTCTCTCCTCTTATTACCATCATGGAACCCTTCAATATTCTCAAAACTCCTCCGTCGATTATGATGGAACACCCATTCTGGTCTAAAGTCTCTAGTAAGATTAAGTTCCTCTTGAGGTCGGGAACTTACCTAACTTTTGTCAACTCTCTCACTCGTTCATTATTTAGCCTAAGTTTAATATTACCAATTCTCATAGTCTGACAAGCAACATCATTACCTATTAACACCTTACCACCACTAATAGGCTGAAAATTTATAAATCAAGACTTGTGTGGGCACATAGAAAATGTACAACCAGAATTAAGAACCCATTGTTCAGTATTCTTACCAATAGTAGCGAGTAGAGTATCTACACTATAGTAGTTATCATCATATGCAAACGCATCATCCACTTTCTTCTTATCTTATGCTTTCTTTTTCGGACATTTTTTTATGAAGTGCCTATTTTTCTTATAGTAATAGCACTTCCTAGGAGTTTTGGACTTCGATCTTGAGCCATTTTTCTTTCCATCTCTATATGAGAACCTTCATTTTACAGATACACTTTTTACATTTCCCTCAATCTACTTTTCTAATAGTTTTGAGTTTAATAATGATTTTACATCGCTCATCGTTAAACTCTGTCTGCCATAGAGAAATGTATCAACAAAGCTCTCATTTCTCTTAAGAAGAGAACTCAGCAAGATAATCACCCTATCTTCTTCTTCTATCTTAATGTTGATAGACTCAAGATCAAGAATAATCTTGTTGAAGGCATTTATATGATCTTTTATTGGCATCCCTTCTGACATGGACAACTGTAAGTCAAGCTTCTTTCAAAAACCAATCGTCATCGTCTCACTTGTTACTTCCCTCAGTACTTCATCGCTCAATGACAGAACAATTGTATTGTAAGCTCTTTCTTGAATGTCCATTCTTTCTGCTTTAACCTTAGATGGCTCTGACGTTGTTTCCTCTTTACTAGATAGAGCTGCAATATCCTCTAATGCCGAGCCTAACCTTTGACTCACCAACAATGCCCTAACCTTCATTTTCCATAGATTAAAATCATTCGTCCCATTGAATTTCTTTATCTCATACTTAGGTGTGGCCATATCTGCTTAAAATCTTACTTTGATACCAATTTGTTGAAGCAGAAGCAATCAAGCAAGCAAATATCCTGAGTAATATAATGCAGACATAAAGCAATTAAGAAATTTAGAGAGAGAAAGATAGAAGAACAACACACGAAATTTACGTGGTTCGGCAACTTACTTACATCCATGGCGGATCAAGATCATATTTTCTTATTATTGAATCTTAATGCACTTACAAAGTAAGCCTTTTACAAGAAAGGCTCACAAAAAACTCAATCTCTCTTGTAAATAAGGGGTTTTTCTCACTAAGAATCACAAAATATACTATGATCACAAAGATCGTTGTGTTGATTACTAAGATGTGTTTACAAGCCAATTAAGAGCCTTTATATAGGCTTTATGACGATTTAGGTTAACCTTAAATGTGTGGGAGTTATTTTAGGGAGACCTGGAATAAGTAAGAAACTCATAAAATGGGAAAGCCTTTTTCCCTCACCGACACCGCTGCACCCATTCTCTAGCGCCACGGCGCTAGACCATCATACCCGACACCGCGATGCTGGGCACCTGGTGCTGCGAGGCCCAGGTACTATCTAGGGCCCCGCGGCACCGCTATTGCATCTTTTGTCATTTTTTCACATCTGTCTTCAATTCTCGCGTACCTAACATACTTAACTTGTTCTCCAAATCATATCTCAATAATTTTTAATCAACTTGAATCTCTGTACAGAAATAGAGTGAGAGAACCATTGGTGGTTAACACAAATAGCATATGTTTAATGAGGAAATCCGGTATATTTTGCTATCCGCTGTGTGTTTGCTTTTTAATGTTTGATTAGAAAAGATAAACAAAGTGGTAACTTTCCAGCAGTTTGTTCAGAAAAGGATAATTATCTTGGTATTCAAACAGAGATCCTATTGCTTTTTACTGATTATTCTACCGGTAGAATTAATTTGAGTGTAAAATTGTATTCTCTTGCTGATGTTGTTTTGCCTCCATAAGGGCAATAATATTAATGCCAATCTTAATGCTTAAATCTTAATGCCAATATTGATTCTCATTTTATGCAACAATGCAGACAATTAATGATGTTCTCTTTGGCGTGGTATCGTCTGGATTATCAAGATATTTGGATCACCGAAGCCCTAATGGTAATTAATTTCTGAATTTAACATAACTGTAGTTGTAAATTTACGTGAACATCATTCATTGCTGATATATATTGATCTGCAACGCTATATTCGAGTTTCATTTTTGTCATCATCAGCTTTGCACGAGGGACTTCGAATAACAGGGCTAGCCATGGTTAATCTAAGACAACCACCTCAAGTACAGGTTAGTAAGACAAAGCACATTGCACATATTAAGAGTTATTTTTCGTGTAATCAATAGCATTTTAACATTAAAGGAACTCTTGTTTTATTTATTGGGATTAAATGGTAATTGGTGGTTCCGTTCAGGATCTATCCAATTTGGGGACACGCTGGGGAAACAAATTTGGCATGCTTTTGCTGCCTGTTTATTATCACAAAGTTGGAGCTGATCCCTTAGCTTATGTGAGGAGAGCCAAGGCAACGATTGACAAAAAGAAACTAAGTCTAGAGGCTCACTTCTCATACAAGATTGGAAATCTTGCAATGTCCTTGTTTGGTCCAAAGGTGAAGATAAAGTTCCAGCTACTGGTTTATGAGAGACGTTTTTTAACTTCCCCAGTTACATATCACATGTTTCACATTCTTTGTGAATATATATAATTAAGTTTGTTTTTGTTACCTGTAGGTTGCTACTACGCTTAATTACAGGATTGTGTGTAATACCAGCTTCACAATCTCAAATGTTGTTGGCCCTAGTGAGGAGATCACCCTTGCCGACAATCCGGTGACTTACATCAGGGCGAATACAAGTAGCTTACCTCATGTACAGCCTCTAGCTTCATTTTGTTTCTTCCTTAATTCAGTATTGGTATTGAAATCTATAACACATAATGGTAGATATATAACATAAATTGGTCCCCTAGTTACTACTGACACCGAATGATAAGTAACATGAACACTACAAGCTAAGGATATCAAAATGGAACGTTGGACTAATATTATTTTACTATTCAATTTTTTGCACAAGTTGTAGCTTTATTCATTATGTTAGTATTCAGACGTATTTAACAAACTTTAACCTTCTGCACTGCCGTTTTACATTTGAGGTTATTGATAGACATATCAATATCAATAATGAATCAGTATTGTAGCAACTCTATGTAACACAAGTTTTTTTTTTTTTTCTTTTTTGACTTTGGTTGGTTTTGGCAGGCGCTTACAATGCATATGATGAGTTATGCAGGAAGAGCTGACATGCAAATCCTGGTTGCCAAAGACATCATCCCTGACCCAGAATTTCTTGCCAAGTGCTTTGAAGATGCCTTGCTGGAAATGAAGGAGGCAGCTCTGTCCTCCAACAAAATATAGAAGAAAAATGATTTCCAAAATTGTGAAATATACATGATTCACGACAAATACGTGTACGGATCAAATTATACATGGGCGGCTCATTTACATTTGGGAAGATAATCCCCTTTTGTTGTAAAATCAGCATACAATTGATTCATGTTAGTGTATGATTTGCAGTAGCGCATCAGCAGCTTAAATTAATGATCCTCATTGATGGTTCATGTAATGGCAATGTAAAAGATCGTGTGTAGGAGATTCTGAAGACTTTGCAGCATTTGTATTTTGATTGTTTTAGTTTATTAGAAGTTTGTTATGTTTGGTTCGTTGTAACTGGTTAGTTGTTAGTGACGTGTCAAGTCTAGTCAGCAAAATTAGTTTGTGAGTTTTCTCATCAAAAGTTAACAAACTTTTGGCTCTCAGCTACTATATAAGTATATTGTGTGTTTGTATCTTGTAGCTAAGAAAAATTTCAGAAAATATAAAATCATTAATCTCTTTTGTCTGTTGTTTTCTTTATTCACTTTCTTGAGAACCAAACAGATCACTTCATAAATTTTAATATGGTATTAGAGCTTTAAGAATGGCAAATGTCAACTCAAACAATAATTCACCTTTTATCATATACAATTTTTCATCAACTGTTAAATTTGTTAGAACCAACTACGTTATATAGAGATCTTAGATTCTCACTGCAATAAGGGGAAACAGATTAGAGGAGATTTTAGATGAAACAAGTGTTTGTCCAATCCAACATATCAGATTTGTAAATACAGATCGATTTGTCACCATCTCTGAGAATCCAAAATTTGATCTATGGATGCGATAGGATCAGCAATTGCTTGGCTGGTTATTTTTCACAATACATGATTCGATACTTAGTTTGGTAATTGGCTGTAAATCGAGCAATGCTTTATGGATTGCAATTGAAAAGCAATTTAGATCACATTTAAAAGCAAAATCTGTTCAACTCAAGTTGCAACTGACTTCACTGCAGAAAAGTTCTCTCCCTATGTCAAAATATTTCCTTAAAGTCAAAAGCATTATTGATGAACTGTCTATTATTGGGTATGAGATTGATAATGATGAGTTTATTCAACACTTATTTTTGGTACTGGATTTGATTATGATCCAGCAGTAGTACTAATCATAAGTAGAATTGGTTTTATTACCTTAAACGAAGCTTATGCTATGTTGCTGGCTCAAGAGAGCAGAATTTGTATAATAATAATGCACTACACATAAACAATACAATTGAAGCTCACTTTGCAAATAAAAATTCAAGAAGAAATTTTAGTTTCGCTAGTGGTTTTGGAAACATCAATGGTAACTATCAGTATAGAGCAGCAGGTTATAATGGCTTTAACCACACTAGCAACTGTCATGGTAATTCTGGTAGAGGAAGGTCTATATCTTATGGCAATATTGGTCAAGGAAGATTTGGTAAAAACTTTGGAAGAGAAATGTACTAAAAAAGAGAAAGTCTTGCAGGAAATAATAAATTAGTGTGTCAAATTTTTGAAAAGCAAGGTCACACTACTGTAAAGTGCTTTTATAGGTTTAATAGGGATTACTTTTCAAGGCCATGGAATCCTTTTAATAATTCTAGTAACAACTATTCTAAACCTAGTGGATTTGGATTATCTAGTGGTTCTGGTATGTCTAATGACAATTCAAATACTGGAATACTAGAAGTTAACAGTATGGGATCAAATAAAGCTGCTTTGTTGCAACACAAAGTCCCCCATAAGTTTTTTCAGAAGAAGAATGGTATGCTTCAAATGGTATAACAGATGCAAATTGGTATATTGACTCAAGGACTATTCATTATTTGACTCATGATGCAGAGAACATCAGTATGAGAAGCTTTTACAAGTAATAATAAACTTGTTATTGGCAATGGAGTGGTCTAAATATAGAGCTTATTGGTAACTCCAAACTGTAATCTTCATCTGGTTTCACTTTATTATTGACTAACATATTGTTTATGCCTAAAATTACCAAGAATCTGATTAGTGTGTCAAAGCTTGTTTAGGATAACGATGTATTTGTTGAATTTTATTCTAACTTTTGTTTTGTGAAGGACAAGAAGATGGTCATCCACTGTTGAAGGGTACTGTTGAGAAAGGGCTTTATAGACTGTTGTTTGGTTTTTTCAATTCTTCTTCAAACCAAAATTTTGAGACTTCATTCCTCTAAAATCTATATTGTCTGCTTTCTTTCCTACTCAGTCATGTAAGATAAATAAGAACTTCAATAGTTCTATGACTGATAGTACTTCTAAGTTAATATATGTTTTTCAAAGTCAATGTTAGTAAAGTTGAATCTGATTTGTGTAAAGATCTAAATCTTTGACACTTAAGAATAGGTCATCCCAACTCCTTTACTCTCATGAGTATTCTAAAATAGTGTAGTAAGAAGCATTTTAATACAAAAGTTAAACCAAAATTTTTGTAATGCTTGTCAGTATGGTAAGCTACATAGGCTTTATTTTCTATTAAATTCAATAGAAACCACCTCTTGTTTACACCTTTTATACACGAATTTGTGGGGTCCTGCTCTTATATTGTCAAGAGATTGATATAGATATTATATAAGTTTTATTGATGACTTTACAAGGTTTTGTTAAATCTTTCCCTTAAGAACCAAATTAGAAGCTCTCAATGCCTTCATCATCTTTAAATCACAAGTTGAGAAATAGTTTAATACTCATATTAAAGCTCTACAATCAGATTTATAGAGGTTTACCAACTACTTAACATAACATGGCATTCAATCAAAACTTACTTAACCCCTCCCCCCCCCCCTCCCCTCCCATACACACACCATCAAAATGGTGTAGTTGAGAGGAAATATAAACACTTGATAGAAATGGGACTCACATTGTTATCTCACAAGCATATATGCCTTTAAAATTTTGGTGGAAAGCCTTTCATACTACAGTATACTTAATAAACAGGTTGCCTACACTAGTTCTTTCTCATATGTCACCATTCTTCAATCTTTTTAAGCTTATCCCAAATTATGAATTACTGAAATCTTTTAGCTGCTATTATTTTCTACTCCTAAGACCTTATCAACAGCACAAATTAGGCTTTCATACCATTCAATGTTTGTTCCTTGGTTATAGCACTTAACACAAGGGTTATAAATGTCTAAGCCCTTTTGAAAAATTATATGTAGATATGTCACATTTAATAAGGATTCATTTTCATATTCTGAACTTTTTCTCTCAAGTCATTCTCTTCCTTTACCTGATTATGTTCCTTCTATTTCTTTTACCTTCCTTACTAAATTCTCAAATAGTAGTACTGATTGCTTTTCTTCAATTCAAAACTCAACAGCCGTTCCTACTCCTCCTCCTCTTGAACCTGCAACTAATATTTGTCAAAGAAACACTCAACCAACAGTAGTTACCAACAATCATCATAATTACCAACAATCATCCTATGGTGACCAGAGGAAAGAATGGAATTACAAAACCAAAAGATTTTCTCACACAATCTTTGTCTGCTGAACCTACTATTATAAAAGAAGCTTTATCACAAAGTCATTGGACAATAACTATGTGGGATGAATATTCTGCCTCGATGAAGAATAAAACTCGGACTCTTGTTCCAACTTTTGAAGTCACTAAAGTAGTGTCAAACAAATAGATGTTTAAAACTAAATATAACACAAATGATACTGTTGCCAAGTATAAATCTAGGCTGGTAGCTAAGGGTTTTCTTCAAACCCCTGATATGGATTATCTTAAAAATTTTAGCCCAGTTATTAAAGTATCCACTGTTAGAGTCATGTTGAGTATAACTGGTTAATAAGGCAAATTGATATCAATAATACCTTCTTGGATGGAGATTTATCAGAGGTTGTCTATATAACTCAACCTAAAGATTTTATTAATCATACTCACCCTAATCATGTATGCAAGCTTCATAAGGCCTTTTATGATCTTAAACAAGCTCATAGAGCTTGGTATGACAAGTTAAAGAGTGCCATTCTGCAATGAGGATATCAAAATTCTAAGTTTGATACATTTTTTTTCTTCACATACTTAAATGGTGCTCTAACTCTTATTCCAATCTATGTAAATTATATATTGATCACAAGTCCAAATTCAACAGCTCTAGAAAGTTTGATTCAGAAGTTAAATAATACTTTTGTACTAAAAAACCTGAGTGAATTTAATTATTTTTTTAGGGATTGAAGTTTCTACATCTACATTAAGTCTACACTTGAGTCAAACTAAGTATATACATGATCTGCTTCTTAAAGCCAAGATGTCCAATTGTAAAGAAAGTTACACTCCTAACTGTTAGTCATAAGCTTCTCAAATCAGATGCTGAATTCTTTTTAGATGCAACCTTTTATAAAAGTATTATTGGCACCTTATAGTATGTCACTCTTACAAGACTAGAAATATCTTATTTAGTACATAAACTTAGTCAGTTCATGGCAGCTCCCACTATAAAAACTAGCAAGCATGTAAATGGGTCCTAAGATATCTTTAAGCTACTATAGATTTTGGCCATCAATTTGTTAAGATTGATGATTTTAATCTTCATGGCTATTCTGATACAGATTGGGGTGTTGATCCTAATGATAAAAAATTTGTCAATGGCTATTATATTTTCCTTGGTGACAATTTAATTTTCTAGGCTTCTAAGAAATAACAAGTGGTTGCCAGGTCCTCAACTAAGGATGAATACCTAGCTCTGGCCTTTGCTTGCTCTGAAATACTATAGCTTACATATTTGTTGAATGAGCTTTCAGTTCCTTTACAATAGACCCCAATATTATAGTGTGATAATATATCTGCTCAAGCCCTTGCTCTTAATCCTGTTTATCATGCTCATACTAAACATATTAAGCTTGATGTACATTTTTTAAGGGACAAAGTTACAGATAATTTAGTGGACATTCGATTTGTTCCAAGTGAAGACCAAGTTGCTGATGTTTTTACAAAACCCTGTCTTTCTTTCAATTTTGTTATCTTCGCAACAAGCTCATAGTCTTCCCATGCCCATAAGCTTACAGGGGGATGTTAATGTATGATGTGCAATAACGTATCAACAGCTTAAATTAATGATCCTCATTTATGGTTCATATACTGGCAATGCAGAAGATCGTGTTTAACAGATTCTGAAGACTTTGCAACATTTGTATTCGTTTGTTTTAGTTTATTAAAAGTTTATTATGATTGGTTTGTTGTAATTGGTTAATTGTTAGTGACGTGGCAAGTCTAGTCAGCAGAATTAGTATTGTGAGTTTTCTCGCCATAACAAACTTTTGGCTCTCAACCACTATATAAATATATCGTGTGTTTGTATCCTATATCTAAGAAAAATTTTAGAAAATATAAAATTAAGAATTTCTTTTCTTTGCTATTTTCTTTCTTCACTTTCTTGAGAATCAAACAGATCACTTCACAAATTTTAATAATTTAAGTGATTAAGTCCTTCAATGTGATACAACAGGTTTTGGATCAAAGTTTTCTCATTTTCCTTATATCAGACTTCAATGGATTTGAACTCCATTTATGTAGTGTCAAAAATAGTTCAAGAGAAGCGGTTAGTTGACTTGCTCTTATTTTTTTATTCCAATCATAAATATGTAACAAGCTTAACAGATAGCAGCTTTTATAATTTTTTTTTTTACTTTATGTTTGTTGGGAAAGATTATAAAATATTAAAGTAATGAAAATATTTTTTTTTTCACTTTCTATTATTAAAATGGGTAGTGTATCACTACAATTAATAAAATAATACTACTACAAATTATAAACCACAATCAAGTATAACGAACACTAAATTTTTATATGAAAAACTCAATTCGAAAAAAATTATGAGACCGTAATCTGATATCAACATTTTTACTATGTAATAATAATAAGATTACAACAATAACCTATCTAAAATCATACTAGAGGCTCACTACAACATTAAAAATATTAATCTTTACTCAATAACAATAAATCTAATAAATTCTCTTCAAGTATACATATGCTAGATTCTACTATATTAGAAACTAAATCGAAAATCAAATCCGATAGAATTATAAAATAAAATGTTAGAAACTTATCTTTAAAATTTGAACAAAATCAAAATTTAAATTAATATCCTATCATTAAAAAAGAAATTAAAATCCTTTCTTTCTCCTTCTCTCAACTCTCTACCTCCTTTTCAATTTTGTTTCTGCATTTTGCTTCTCAAAACAAATGAACAAAATCAAAATTTAAATTAATATCCAATCGTCAAAAAAGAGATTAAAACCCTAATATCCTTTCTTTCTCCTTCTCTCAACTCTCTACCTCCTTTTCAAATCTGTTTATGCATTTTGCTTCTCAAAACAAAAAAAAACGCGAATTATCAAAATTCTAGTTACACTATATTTATGAAAATTTTTATTCAAGTACTTCAATTTTTATAAAATTAAAAAGTAGTCTATAAAACTAATGAAGTGGATCCCATCAACAGTGTTAACAGTGACTTTTTCAATATTACTTGTGAATTGAAAAAATCAAACTTCTGTAAAAAAATTTAAGAGAAAATGGGGTCATATTCGTGACTTATGGTGGCTCTCCACTGATGCAATGGGCAGTGAAGTTATTATCTCAACACATTAGTGTTTTAGTTGAAAATAAAAAATCCCTCTATGATATTTTATTAGTAAATAAACTAGAAAATGTGCAGCAAACAAAATTTGTATCAAGATAAAATGATTGGGACTAAGTAGTAACGAATTGGTTTTAATATTTGAACTTGAAACGTAGTTCCCACTTCCCACTTATGCAATTAACCTTTATACAGGATTTTGACATTTCTTATAAGTCTCGTCAGTCCAAGCCTAGTTCAAGTTCGATCATGACCCATTTGATGTGAGTATACTTCTACAATCAAACAGAAGGAATTTCATATACAATTGACTGAGAAAGTAACTCCTATCAGTCACAGAAATTTTCAACTTTTATCCTCAATTTTAAATGCAAAGATGTGAAAATATGAAAAAAAAAAAAAAGAAAAAGAAAAAGAAAAAGAATTGGAATTTGTTATTTCTAAAAAAAATGTTTTTTTTTTGGACATGGTTTTGTGAAAGGTGTTATTTTTGTAATAATTTTTACGTTTTTTTTGGTAAATAAAAAAAAAGCTCAATAATAAATGAAACCGGCAGCCACGAATGGTCCTGGTTGAGCCAAGTATATGTTGGGTACTTATCCAATATCCACTGTGTCAACTTGAGAAAATACAAAGGCCTTACGTAGAGTAAGAGTTATTTCGGAGGCAGCAAAATGAAGATGATGGGTTTAATGGGAGGGATGCACAGAGCTCCTTGTGCCACTGCTGTCCCTCTTCGCCACGTCAGACCTAGCTCCATTAGATGCTCTTTCTCTTCTCCTAACTATGTATCTTCAGCACCCAGTACCCAATTCTCTCTCTCTCTCTCTTTTTCCCTTATTAGCTCATAATATTTTCATTTTGCTCCAAATTAACATATGTCAGTTGTTTTTTCTTTTCTTCTTTTTTTATTTTTTTGTGTAGGAATCAGTTAGCAGATATGGTTTTATTGTATAAATTTCAATTGTTAAGCGGTTTTGTTGGTTGTGGTGAAATGCTAAATCCATTTGAATAACGAAATACTTGAATTGGACTCGAAGGTTTAACTTTTGATAATCGGAGTATAATAGAAATTTGTTAAAAAAGTGAAACCCCCTTTTGTAGTTTGATCTAAATTTCTGTGTTTGTTCATCAAAATGAGACCTTGTTCTTAGAAGTAGTTTCCAACTTGGGTTCTCAGACTCAGACAGCTTAGTAATGAGAATGCAGGCCATATATCATTCATCAAAGACATAGCAGCAACTAATCCTCCTGAGCATCTTGATGAGTTGCTAAAGGTGCTTCGGACTAGAGGTGGGCAGTGTTCAATTTCTTGACTTGTTAAATAAGATTTATGATTTCTGCAATATATAACATTGATGTACACAATTTTAAGCTTGCAAATATGGTGTCCATTGTTTAAGCCCTCCAACTTTGGCTCTTCTTTTCTGATGGTTTAATTATCTATAATTTTTTTCGTCACAGCGACTTTTAGATCTTCTTTTCCTTCTAACATGTAGCTAATTTAACTTAGTGATTCAGCTAGAGCTTTTTGTTTTAAACGAAAAAAAACCTCTACTATCACAACCTATTTTTGATACTCAAAATCATACATATTTTTGAACTGTTAATGTGTTTTTTGCTTGTATCTAATTTAATTTAATAGTTCAGCTAGAGTTTTTTGTTTTAAAAGAAAACAAACTTCTACTATCACAACCTATTTTTGATACTCAAGATCATGTATATTTTTGAACTGTTATTGTGTTTTTTGCTTGGTTACAGGTGACACCATTGTTTCTCCAGGATCTAGGCAAGGGTTCATTCCCCTTGCTATTCCTCTTTCAGAAAATCTCTCAGGTTTGATAACATTTGGATATAGTGTACCAGTTATGGGTAGTTTATAGTGAAAAAGATTTTTCATAGGGAGTTTATAATGTAACTCTGGTTTATCTGTTGTTTTTGGAAAATAGGTGCCCTAACTGCGTTGCTACGGTGGCCAACAGCTCCTCCTGGGTAAGTGAGTTGAATTTTCGCAATTGTGCTGTATGATTTCTCTTGTTACAGATACATATACTGACAAAAGCTTTTATTTCTGAATTAATCTTCCTGCAACTATTGCTAAAACAGAATGGAGATGCCGGTTGTGGAAGTTCGCAAGCATGGGGTGCGGCTTTTAGCCAAGAATGTAATACATTAAACTGAAAGCATGCCATAATGTTATACTAGTTGAGTATACTTGACATTTTATTATCCGAGATCTCAGAAATTCCACTTGTTTTTTCTTTCTCATTGTCCTTAAGTTAGTAAAATAGACTTGAACAAGCAACCCATTGCTGAATATTTATCTTATTTTTTTACTTATAAAATTTCCTGCTTTTGAAACACAGGTAGATCAATATATTCATCGAATCCTGGTTGAAGAGGATGCCGGCCACTTAGAAGAAAGTAATGGTCAATTATTTGATGCATCTTCTAAGGCTGGTAAGAAACTTTATCAAAGAGGTGATTTTGCTGAATCCCAGATACCCAATCTTGACAGTTATCTCCTGAGCAAGGTACATGGATAGTTCTGTGAGTTGAGATTTTATAGTTCCTCTGCTAGATGCGGGGTAACAGCTCCTTGCTTGTCCCTCAGGTCGGGCTGTTTCCTGATGTTATAGAGCATAAAGTGAAGCGACACTTTGAGCAAGGGGATCATGTAAGGTTTTCTGTCTTTTCCTTAATTGGAAGTTTATGATCTTCTTGGGCTGCAATAAATTTCTCTTTGTGGCACTGGTAAATGGAAGGTTTCAGCTCTGGTGACAGGAGAGTTCTACACAAAGAAGGACATGTTTCCTGGATTTGGACGGCCTTTTGTATTCAATGCAGAGATTTTGATGAAGTTAGTAGAAAATCTCATGTACTTTTATCTGATATATGGAGAATCATTGGATTTACATATCTTAAGAAAACTTCTAAATTTATCTGTAGAGTAGGGCGTATGTCAGAAGCTAAAGATTCTGCAAGGGTAGCTTTGAAATCTCCATGGTGGACTTTAGGCTGTGCATATGAGGCAGGGGACATTTCTTTAATTCTTAATGTTTTTCATCCAAATTCTATCCTTTAGTTTTTTCTTCTTATGTGGCAATATTTGCTGTCTTTGACCAGGAAGTTGCCAGCATTGCACAATGGGAGGATGAGCAAATTGAGTACATTAAGGAGAAGATTACAGAAGAGGGTAAACAAGAAGATTTAAAGAAGGGAAAAGCACCTGCCCAGGTATTATTGTGGTAGACTTCGTTTGTTTAATTTGTTAAGGGAACTTACTTGAAAGGAAACTCTTGTATGTATTTGATATTTACATAAACTAATATCAATCGTTCATTCTGTGTTCTCCAATCAGGTTGCATTGGATGAGGCCGCTTTTCTGCTGGATTTGGCTTCTCTTCAAGGAACCTGGACTGACTCTATGGAGCGTGTAGCTGAATGCTACAAGGAGGCTGGACTAGACGAAATTGCAAGATTTATCTTGTATACAGACTGAAACCCAAGATGAGGGAGTAGATGAAAGGCTGATATCTCTTTTTCTGGGACTCCAAATTTCTTTAGCTCGCTTCTAATTAAGAAAAGAAGAGAGCAATAGAATAGGAGCCCTTATTCTTTTTTGTTAGGCGTCTGTTATAATTTTTTGTTAAATATACGGTGTCCAAAATGTAGAATGTGATAGGTTGATTTTGAGAATATGAGCAAGGCAAGTTCATTTTCCATCTTTTTCATTAAACCAAGACGTCATCTTGTGGTAAGTATGAATTGGGTTAATCGGCTTTGATACATTTACCAGAATCAGGGAAGAGAGAATCTAATGGGTTTTTTTTTTTGTGTGGTTATTTTCACCATAAGTAATGATCTGTATTTTCATTTTGCGCGGCTAAGAATGTAGAAGCTGCAACTACAAAATATTTTCTTGGAGGCTAAAAAATGATCTCATTTTCTTTACACCAAATGACATTCCAGAATGTGATCAAATCTTAGGCTGCAAAGCAGAACTCGCAAATCATAACCCTCTACATCCATCTTTCATTACATGGGTTATTTAGGCTCTCAAATGCCTTAAACCCAGATATATTTACACAAGCATCACTTGAGAGTCACTAGCAACTCTCCTGTTCACTCTCATTATAAAAGAAGCAAACCAGTCAAACTTTCACCATCTCCAATCATCAAGGCGGAAAATATAAACACCAAATGTCAACAACCAAAGCATGAAAACTGCAGGAAATCTGTTTCTTCAACACTTGTTATTGCTACCACAACAGCAGGAATCTCTCTTTCGGCTTAGCTTGGTTTGTTTATCTTCTTGTACTCAGGTCTTGGCTAAAGATCGAGAATTCTTGCTGTTCCCTTTCTTCCTTCTCAGCAGTAGTTTCATTAAAAATCCAACACCTCGCTTTTTACTCTGCACAATGGCCAGAGATCCAGCTGCAGAATTACTGGTTTTATTCTTTGAAGCAACAAGTTCTTCTGGAGTATGGACCTGGACACTAAGAGCAGGAGAAGCATGAAAATCACTGGAGCAAAGAAGATATGGGTTTGGTGCATCTTCAATGCCTAAAGTTCCCTTACTATTGTGAGACCTGACAAGATCTGCTTTAGTGCTATCTTCTGCTAGCATTTGATCACGTAAGGAAAAATGCTTGTTCAACTTCTTGTTATTGGTTGTAGTGCTTGCAGGATTGGTGGTAGAGAAAACCTTGTCAAAAAGTACTGCTTCCCGAGGTGAAGCCAATGCCTTAAGCTGTTTCCCCAAGTTTAGAATAGTTTCTTGGCACTCTGCCAACTTTACAGAAGCTGCTGTGATCTCCCAACCCTGCATAAATTTTCATTCAATGCTTAAATAATTTGTTTACTTTCTCAGTTGCATTGATGATTTACTGCTTAAAAGAGTTTGCATAGCCACTTATATCAGAAACAACAAAATATTATAAACACAAATTTTGAAATGGAAGTGATCAAATTCTATGATATTTAGTTCAGCTCATCAGGCATTATGTTACTGCCTTGAGATAGCTGTTCTCAATGTTGTAGACTTGCAGATTTTGAAGTCTGCTTCTATAAATAAAGAAAATATTAATACCACGTTACATTGACAATAACTTACATTTTGGGATTGCTTTCCGTCCTGATTTACACCATGCTTGGGTGATTCCTTCTTTGCAGCACTGTGAGTTAACATAATGAAAAAGTTAAAGCCTTTCTTTCAATGAAGAAACATTTTTGTCAAGTGACTACACAAGGAAAAGTAAGAAATCAGCTTTACCTCTCTAATTGGAGTTGAAGTTCAAGACATGTTACTTCTAGTTCTTCGCAACAATTATTTTTGTACTCCAATTCAACTTCCAAAGATGAGAACTTCTGGAAGACCTCATTCAGTTTAGCTTTGGTAACTGTAAGCTGGGTATCAAGATCTTCATTGATTGCTTTTTGATTTTCAATCTGATCCTCAATCATTTCCTTTGATTCTTTCAAAGTTTTCACTTCTCTTTCTAAGCTACCAATGTGTTCTTCTGATTCATGAAGTTGTGCCGTCAGGGCCTTGCTCTTATCAGTTGCTGACTGCATCCTGGTTTCCATGCTCTTCAACTCTTCTTTTAGTCTCCTGTTTTCCTCTAGAAGATTACCTTGAATACCCTCTGTTTGAGATGAGACATTTTGGTCTTTCAAAGGAGCAGATGACCACAAACATGAAGATTGCTCTTCGGGAATATTGACCATGTTTGATTCCTCAAGTGAACCATCTACAACAATTCCAACTTCGTTTTCAGTTTGTAATTTATTCCAACCAAAATGGTTCTTTATTTTATTCCTTGCGCTTGAAGCATCTTTGGGGGCAATACAGTTCTTCATAACCCAGTCTACAGCATACGAGAGTTCCTCAACAAAATTTTCAAGATCACCCTTTCCACTCAATAGATCATTACAAGCACAAACAAATCTCCGCAAAACAGCTCTCAGTTCAGAAGGCTTCCATTGAAAAACATGGACAAAGGGATAACTGACCGAAGATGTTATATTGACACCTTCAATCAGTTCAATGATTTTACAGATTGACTTACTGAGATTAGATTCAAGATGGATGCTGCTTCTTTCTTTCTCACTTGCACAATCTCCATCCAAGGAATGTGCAACTGGAGATGTGTTGGAAGATTTTGAAGTTATGTAACTGCCAGTACGAAGAGGGTCAGATTTTGTGGGATG
This sequence comes from Ailanthus altissimus, assembly GCA_946807835.1. Taxonomy (NCBI): domain Eukaryota; kingdom Viridiplantae; phylum Streptophyta; class Magnoliopsida; order Sapindales; family Simaroubaceae; genus Ailanthus; species Ailanthus altissimus. The sequence goes on along the minus strand of OX327698.1, from coordinate 23,739,135 downwards.
ATTTGAGATTGCTACTGAATCAGCTGCAACCACTGTTGAATAATTTACATAGCCCAAAGCAATTCTAATATCCTCAAGAAGTTCAGCTGGACTTTGTTTTGAAATTTGTCTTTGTTTCAACATTGCATTCAAAACAACCTGAAGCCAATCATAAGATTTTTCAGTTGCCATATCTTTTGAGTGGATCTCCTGTTTTGTCTCTGTGAGGTTGGAATTACTTTGTACAATTGGAACTAATTCCTTTCTATTCACATCAGGGTGATAGCCACCATCAGAAAGTGTTTCCATTGAAATTATAGCTAATTTCTCCATCTCTACAAAATCGTCCATTAAGCTCATGTCTGAAACTTTGATGCCTTTTCGTTCCTGTCGATTCTTGACTTTCCCATCTTTGAAATGTTCTAGTTCTGAAATTAGAGCATTAGCCCATGACCCGGATGAGCTAATCCCATCATCACTGCCATTGTCAACTGACATTATAGAAAGTTCACTTGATATAGGTACACACCTTGCCAGCTCTACAGATTTTTTATCTTTGCATACTTCTTTAAGCTGAGATTCAACATGAGATAATCTTGAAGCTGTTCTTGAATACATCATCCTTGAAACCTGAAGTTCAGTGCTTTTTGTGGTCACAATTTCTTTCAGAGTTTTGTTTTCCTCTTCCATATCACGTAGCCACTCAATGAAGATGGTATTCTTACTGAAAATTTCAGGAGAACTCTCCACAGCGGTTTCTCTTAGAATCAAATCTCTTGAAGGATTCAACTTTCTTCTTCTCATATCCATCTGATCCCTTCCCAGCATTTCAACTTCACTCTTCATCTTTGCTGAAGCAGCAGAAACTGGCACCTTTTTCCGCACCAATAGGCGTAGTCTCTCACATTCTGCCTCTAACTTTGCAATTTTTTTCACACTCTCCAAACTCTGTTTATGTGCTGCCTCAACTGATCGGCGGGTATATTCCATCTCCTCATTTCGAATCTCAAGCTCTTTCTCAAGAATGCGAAACTCATACTTCAAAAATGCATTTTCTTTTTCTGTAGCATCTAATCTAGACATAAGTGTATTGAATTCGGCTTCTGCCTGAGACTTGCATTTACTTAGATCTTCAATCATTTGCTCCTTCACTAGAAGAGCCCTACTCAGATGGCTATTCTCAGCAGCTAACTTGGCAATTCTTTCATTTGCATCTCTTAGATTCTTTTCTAGTTCTTTCTGTGCCTTTTCAAACTCAGTGGATGTCTTATTAACAGCATCACGTATCTTTTTCTCTTCTTCTCGAACAAAGTCTAACCGCTGCTTACATTTCATCAATGCAGCATCTGAATGAGTTAATTCTTCATTTGCAGCTGGTTGAAGCATCGGAGATTCATTCAGTTCTTTTTTCACAAATGCTGAATCCACTTCTGGCCTTCCTTGGCCTAAAAGAAACATTTATTCATTGAATCAGCCAATAGGAGAAGTGCAAAGTCAAATAAGAAAAATCATCATATGTGATCTAAAGCTACTATAGCCTCTAAAGGAAAAGTTATGGAACAGAAAAAATAGGGAGCAGAAAAGGATACCCTCAGACAAACGATCACCAGCATTGGCTTCTTGCGCCAATTTTGTGTTTTTTGGCACGAGGTCTTCTTTAGGATGACAATCAAAGAGGACTGAAGCTAGTTTCTCATTAAGATTCTTTATAGATCTCTCTGGCCCTAATGCCTTCTCTGTCGGAAGTGTCTTCACCTAATTGAATGAGACAGTTTCATTATTCAAAAAGTTCAGTAATTATATTACCCACATGAATGTATACATTTCTTTCACACAAACAGTAAGGAAAATAAACAAATATTAAGCTAGATTACCATTGAACCTGTAAACATATTTTAATAGGTAATGACCAAACACAAGAAACAAAAATGTGGGAGGGTTGGGGAAGGAGAAGATTCATTTATAGAAAATAAGTTAGATGAACTATGGAAGATTCCTTACCTGTTCATCAGCTGGTTTCAAAGTAACACCAACTTTATCAGTTGCAACAATTGTCTTTTCTGAAGATTTTTTCCTCCAAAGCCATGTCTTCTGGTCCATGATTATAGTTTCTGCAAATATAGAACAAAAAAGTGAAATTACAGATTTACTTACCAACTTGAGGCAGATGCTTAACAAACATTTATAAATGACTGTCACATAATAACAACATACTATATCAGTTGACTAGAGTATGAAAATGGTGCAGAACAGCATGCTACTATAAAGAGTGAATCCTGTTAATAAATGGACTATGACAGCATACTACTAAACTGACTCAGCTTGGAAACTTAGTACAAAAGTGGCTTGTTGAATGATTTGGTTTATTACCGTATTTGGTATATATTACAATTATGACTGGGTGAAAAGTGGCAAATTCCAAATTCCTTGCCATATTTGATCCTCATGCCTAAAGCCCAAATATATAAGCATGATACAGAAATGGACAGAAGAGTGATGTGAGAACTCAGGAGGAAAGTGAGATCAAGAAGCTAAATATATATCAGATAAAAGAACTCTCATGTTGGTTTTTCTAATCCACTGCTCGATTTCAGTTTCAAAGGCACAAACAAAAGTAGTCCCAAATGCTCATCAAGCATCATCTGTGTATATATATATATATATATATAACTAAAAAGATCAAATCTCTACCACATCAGTGATCATAAAGTTGGAAAATCTAACTTGATTGAGTAAAAGATTACTTAACAGAAGATCGTAACTAGAAACTCGGACCAAGTAAAGACAGTTCTGCTTCAAATTATAGCAATTAAGACACAACAATTGGGTAGCAGCTAAAGTGAACCAAGTTTAGTCATCATAACTGAGAATTAACATTCACAAGTATCAAGTTCACTATCACATCTTGGATAAGAACACATAGCATATAAGAACAAATGCAAGCTTTTTGCCATCACAGCAAAATCCCACCAAAATGAAAAAAGTGAAATTCTTTACAGTTCTGACCTGCACCAGCACTACTACTTTAGCAAGAGGTTCCGACTAATAGACGCAGCCCATTGATCATCAACCACTTGTGCCAAAGCAAAGAGAAAGACAGTAAGAGACTTTGTTTTCCAAGAAGTTGAAAATGCAATGCAGCAAAAGATATGATTGGAATGTTGAAATGAAGCTCAACGTCTCAAAACAAGGAGAGAGAGAGAGAGAGAGAAAAAAAGCAAAGACCTCAAGACCGTGCACAGGACAAGTTTTACATTGGATGCTAACTGTTCCACCGACAGCTACGTAATTGGTGCTAACGCTTAATAATTATGAAGAATTCTATAAAGTGAGAGAGAGATGGAGAGAGACAGAAACAACATAATTGGCTCACCATTCACCAACCCAAATGGGCAAAAAGCGAGAAAAGAGAAATTTCATGGCCAATGCTTCATCACAGAGTGTGACCACTGACCATCGTCAAAATAAAAAAGGACCACAACGTAGAGAAGAATCATAAACGAGAGTGTAATATAGACACGTTATACAACAAATGTATTTACATAGTAAAGACAAAAGAGACTTGCTTTGCCTTTGAATTTATCATCTAACTTAGAGAAAGGTGCCGTTATCACTTTCTTCTTTTCTTTTTTGATATTTTATTTTTCATGTAGAATCTCTTTCCCCCATCTAATACAAAATCTACACTTGTACAGTATTTTTTATTGCGAATTTTTGCTTATTTCTTACTCAAAATTAATGAAGAAACGACTTACAATTTTGTAAAAATTGTGTGCGTTCCTTTTTTTTTTTTTTTAACTTTTGATATTACACAAGGAAAATCAAAGCAAGGACGATATTATATCACTTTTCTATTTAAACACATTGAGAATACACGCTCCACACAACGAAAAAATATACTTTACGATGGGAGAAAAGACTCAATAAAAACTCTACGACAAGAGGGATACATACTCCACACGTAGAAGAAATATATTCTATGATAAGAAAAAGACCCTACAAGAAGAAAAAAAATGTCCCTACAATACTCTACAATGGAAGAGAAGTCCTTACAAGAAAGGGCTATTACTTAACAATGAGAAAGAAGATCCTACAATAAGGGAATACATGCTTTACATAGAGAAGAATAATACTCCACCGTGAAAAGGAAGACCGGCATAAAGATATTTTTGTTTATAGAATTTGATTTAATTTTTAATTTTACTTTATATATTTTAAAATTTTTAATTTTATCATAATCTGTTAGTTTGATTCTGTTAAAATTGATAAAAAATTCTATTTAATAATACATTGATAATTTTATTTTCCTTTATATGTTAGTTTGATATGGTTATGTAAGTATATTATATAATGTACACGTGTTACATATTAATAGGTCTTAAAAAATATAAAAAGACACGTCGCATGCTGTAATAGATTGAATAAAATAAATAAATAAATGGAGTAGTAAGGCAGTGGCCGCCGTCGTTGATGGCCGATTAATTATTAGTGACCAATTGCGATTTGACTCAAAATTAATATTATTGGACTCAAAAATTTGTGATATACGTGATTGCGGGATTTATTTTATCATATTATAGATGTGCCAAAAGTAGGGAAGAACATGGTGGTTAGCGGCGACCACCACCATTCGCTGTCGAACGGCAGGGCAGTGTACACCACCGCCCAACCATTCATTAGCGACCACCAACCTGTGCTGGTTGGCGATGGCCACCGCCGTTCGTTGTCAATCAGGGGGGTGGCGTACACGTCCCTACCATTGGACAGATCTATGGCTGATCTGTCCAATGGCGAGGGCGGTGGCATCCGTTCAACGGCGAACGGCGGTGGTCGCTACAACCACCATGTTCTCCCTTACTTTTGGCACGTCTACAATACTCCGTTGATAAAACAAATCTCACCATCGCGTAGATCACAAAATTTTGAGTCCAATAATGTTAGTTTTGAGTCAAATCACAATTGGTCACCGACGGTCAATCGGCCATCAACGACAACAGCCACTGTTCGACTACCCCTTTTATTTATTTATTTTATTTAACCTATTACAGCATGCCACGTGTCATTTTTATTTTTTCAAGACCTATTAATATGTGACACGTGTATATTGTCTAATGTATTTATATCATCATATCAATTTAACATATAAAGGAGGGCAAAATTATCATTATATTTTAAAAAGAATTTTTTGTCAATTCTAACAGAATCAAATTAACAAATTATGATAGAATCAAATTAGATCAAATTTCTGCCCCGTCCGCGGGACTCGCCCCCAAGGTGCAACAACGAACCCCGGCGTGGATTGCGCCAAGGAAAATACAACGAGAGAGCCCCCCCCCTCCGCCCCGGACACGATCGCGTGCGGGGTGGGGGGGACGCCGCCTTCTTTCACAATTAGTCTATAACGACTCTTGGCAATGGATATCTCGGCTCTCGCATCGATAAAGAACGTAGCGAAATGCGATACTTTGTGTGAATTGCAGAATCCCGTGAACCATCGAGTCTTTGAACGCAAGTTGCACCCCAAGCCGTTAGGTCGAGGGCACATTTGCTTGGGTGTCACGCATTGTCGCTCCCCGCGCCCGCGCCTCCTCTTCGGGGCGCGCACACGGCCGTCCCCGAATAAGGGCTTCCGGACCCTAATGCGATTCTTTTGGCGCTCGCTTTGCGACCCCAGGTCAAGCGAGACTACCCGCTGAGTTTAAGCATATCAATAAGCGAAGGAAAAAAAACTTACCAGGATTCCCCTAATAACGGCGAGCGAACCGGGAAGAGCCTAGCTTGAGAATCGGGCGTCCGCGACGTTCGAATTGTAGTCTGGAGAAGTGTCCTCAGCGACAAACCGAGCCCAAGTCCCCTGGAAAGGGGCGCCGGAGAGGGTGAGAGCCCTGTCACCCCCGGACCCTGTCGCACCACGAGGCGCTGTCTGCGAGTCGGGTTGTTTTGGGAATGTAGCCTAAATCAAGCGATAAATTCCGTCCAAGGCTAAATACAGGCGAGAGACCGATAGCGAACAAGTACTGTGAGGGAAAGATGAAAAGGACTTTAAAAAGAGAGTCAAAGAGTGCTTGAAATTGTCGGGAGGGAAGCGGATAGGGGCTGGCGATGCGCCCTGGTCGGATGCGGAACGGCAAGAACCGGTCCGTCGATCGACTCGGGGCGCGGATCGACGCGGATTGCGATGGCGGCCTAAGCCTGGGTCTTCGATAAGCTTGCGGAGACGTCGTCGTCACGATCGTGGCTGACAGTGCACACCGCAAGACGTGCCTCGCACACCTGCGCGCTCCTGGCGTCGGCCTGTGAGCTCCCCATTCGGCCCGTCTTAAAACACAGATCAAAGAGTCTGACATATGTGCGGGCCAATAAACCTGTAAGGCGCACTCTACAATTAGAGAGAAGACCCTACAAGAAGAGACTATTACTCTACAATGAAAATATCCTATGGGAACAAAAAAAACGCCCCTAAGCCAGGACTTAAACCTCGACCATAGATGCTTATGTGAGGTGCTTGCCATATCATAGCTAATTTAAAATGTGTAAATAAGTTTTATGTATATATATATATATATATATATTATTTTATATAAACTTTAACTATTATTCATAATTTTTTTTTTAAAGAAAAAAAATTTGAACGCAAATCTTACTGTTAGTTAAAATATATAGTTATTATTAAACTACTAATCATTATCAAGAGTTAGCAAATATATTAATTAGAACCTTAGCATAGAGAAAGGGAGGACATTGATATAACAAAATGCTATGATTTGGTGCTCACCACCATCACCAATGTAATTTAATATCCGATTCAGAGAGTCAATGATTATGTCTTTGGATATGCCCATCAAATATGGATTATGGTCTCAATGTGCTATAATAATGATTAAAGTAAAGTTCTACCTGTAATCATTAGTTATTTATTTTAATGCTAACACAAATATTTAAAAAAAAAAGGGCTATGAAGATTAATCCCAATAATTATCATATTAAGCTTAAGGTGTGTGTGTGAACTGTGAATTAATTATTGTCACAGAAGAGAGACAACAATGGACACGTGTGCTGAGACTTAATCAAGTGTCCAATGTGGGTGTACTTAAGAAATTGGTTGGGCGTATTTGATGTTTAGATAGATGGATACATCGCGTCCCCAGAGGCCCTTGGACTTTTCCCTAGTATTGTCTGCAAATATTTTTTCTGAGCTTCAATTCCAAAACAAGTGATTAGAATGCGACTGAAGTTCTATCCAAAATTAGTATTTTTTAAAAAATGCTTTGGGATTCCTCGTGTTGCTTATGTGATCTTCTCTGGGCACTTCGATTTGACTCTGATTGTTTGTCCTACGTGTAAGCTTCTGGATTTCAGAATTCTCTTTATTAGCATAGCATCAGCAACATATAAATAATAATTATTAATGCTATAAATAAATGATTAAATTAATTATAGTACTTGTTTGGTTGATGTTCAGTGCTTGAGTGGTTCATCCGAGTTTCATTTACTTCTGACATTCTATTTTCATTAATGATCCATTATTTAAAAGTCCAATCAACTCAAGTTTAACTTTTTTTTAAAAAAATTTAATTTAAATTTTAAATTTAATATGTAGAGTAATTTGATCTGTCACCTCATAAATTTCATAAATAGATCATATAAGTTATAAAAAAGTAAAAACAAATTAAATTTTAAATTTTTTTAAATTATAATTAATTAATTATTATTTTATATGTAAAAAATTTACAAGTAAATAAATTTTACTTAAATCACTTCTCTTTTATTAAAATGGATTAAAATTTTTAATTAACTCAAATTTAATTAAATTTATAATTTGATGAAGATTTAAATTTATACATTTATACTTTGATACAGATTTAGATTTATACACTATAAATAAACATGAAATCTTACTCATAATTCATTATATTGACAATTAATTCATCACATTCATTCATATATACATTATTTATTCATTACTCGATTAAATATTCATTATCCAATTCTAAATTATTATTGAGTATAGCATCTTGCTTGTCTGTAATACTCCCAAACACAAATACCATATTTCTCAAATAAACACTTACTTAAACGTTGTTCGACACGGAGGCGCACGTACGTCCGACAAGATTGATCAATGGAATGATATTTCCGCCAGCATGGTAGACATCCTAACAAAAAAATTAAAACAATTGGAAGAAACTAAGAAAGAGAATCAAGAACTTAAAGAGAGATTGACTGCAGATGGAGTATAAATCTCCAAAGATGACTTGGAAGACATTTTGCCTTATAAAACTAGACAGAGACATGTGACCAACGCAAAAGATCCATAGAAAACAGAGGAAGAAAGTAAGTTGTAGGCCTTGTGAGAAAAATGGAAGTTGTAGAGTTGACTAGGAGATTGGACGAAGATCAAGACATAAAGGTAGCAATAATAAAAGAAATCAATGAGCTTCATAGAAGAACCTTAAAGACCAAAACTATAGAAGATGCAATGTCTTTAGTAGAAAAAGCAAATTAGGATCCCTTCACAGAGACAATTAAGAGAGCAAAGAGAATGTGAAAGTTCGTCATACCAAACTTTTAGATATAATGTAGTACTGGAGACCATAAAGAGCATATCTTCCACTTTGACGAATGACCCTCTAAAGTGCATAACCTTTCCTTTCATCCTTAAGAGACCAGCCCAAGTGTGGTTCCAGAGGTTAAAAGAAAATTCAATGTCATCATTCAATAAACTATCCACTCAATTCATTACACAATATATCTAAAATCGAAAGAAAAATAAAATAACCTCAAACCTATTCGTCATGAAACATGGATATAATGAATCGATTAAGAGTTTCCTCAATCAGTTTAATCACGAACTTAACGAGCATGGAAGCCATGATATCGAAATAGTCGCCCAAGCTTATAGTTAAGTAGTTAAGACATCCACCCCTACTATCATTACTTAGTGCAAAAAAACTTCCTTTGAATTAATTAACTAGAAGTCAGAATAATAGATCAATGAGAATGAAGACGAAGCTACGATGAAAAAGAAGACTTCTATGATTATAACCTAGAGTAGATTGATATAAAAAAAAACACCTTCCATTCAGGAGGACGAGAGAGAGAGAGAAAAAAAATGACAAAGACTAATTTATCCTTTTTATCCCGATCAATACACTAGCAGAAAAGATTTGGTTGAAAAACAAGAACTCTTGAATGTTCAAAAAACCAAAAACGCTCTTAACACTTGAAGATATGTAAGACTAGACTAGGCATTACACCTTACACAATAAAAACAGACACAATATCAGCACATGCAAATATGAAAGGAGCCAGATAAATGCCCTCATGAGGAATAGATACTTAGTCGAGTTCCAGCTAAAAAGTGAAACCAAAGGGACTGTACTGATAGGTCTATAAAAAGACCCAAAGTTGACTAGGATGGAAGTTATGACTTCATAATCATATATGAGTTGAGAAGGTTTATGTTTAAACATTTCTTCCAATTTATTTTATGCTATTGAAATGAATAATACATTTTTCAAATCCTTTCAAAAACAACGAAAAGACTTTTTGGAATGGTCGTGGGTACATCAACCACCTTTCTTGGAAGTATAAGATGCGTCTATTTAAGAGTTGTGTGCCACTTGGCCCTTGGAAGTATAGAAAGACTTCTTGAAAGGGTTATGTGCCCAACGGCCACCTAACCTGGTGATAAGGGTTAAATTAGATTTAATATTTCTATCTTTTAAACTTAATATTTATTCGTTAAAATTAAGATTATTTGATTTTTTATATGCTTTGTTATTATTTTGTAGGTTTGAAATCAATGGAGTAAATAAAGATAAAAATCTAATGAAAATAAACCAAAAATTTTAAACTGTTATAATACCTTGCTACAATAGATTACTACAATAACGAGCTAGAGTACTTTGCCACAATACCAGTGCCTAGAATCTAGTGCCATAATGCTGCGCGAATAATAATGCTATGAACAATACTCGTAAATAGTAATATTAAAATAGTAACTCGTGAACAGTAATCATAATCTGACTTATATTTGATTTTTACCCTAATTTAAAGACATAAACTTATAAATCGAATGTTAAAAAGCCTAATTCAAGAATTAAGTGGGGAAAAAAGAGTAATTTGTTTAGGATAAAAAAGACTAAAAGATTGAATACTACAGAAAAATTAGTTTTATCTCTTCAACTCTTTATCTATCTAGTTTTCTATGATTTTCATGATATTATTCTTGATAAACTCTATAACTCTTTATTTCATCAAAACCTAAGTTTTTATTTATAAGGTTAGACTTTTGAACCTAGTATGTAATTGGATTTTATTGATTTTTAGTTTATGAACTTAATACATACAATTGATTCATTCTATCTTATGTTTAATACTTTTATTATATTTAGCCAATATTTTGAATGATTGAGGAACTATGATGAACTTGACAAAATGATTCATGTGTTTAGCTTAGGATAGTTTGATGCATGATCATAAGGTAACGATTATAAGTTCTATGTAAGATAGACATATACCTAGATGGCATGTATGGTTTAATTTAGACTTGATCTTAATAAATTACATTCTTTTCTAATTACCATAGACATATAAGTAGTTGTTAGAATGCGTAATATAGTCACTCGACCATCGACAGAAGCTTATGATGAGATTAGAGATTTGATCTAGCCAATCAATTCGTATTAAAGGATTAACTAAGAAGTTAATGAGTTCAATGAAATATTGGAGGATGGGCCTATACCCTAGATTATTATCAAATGGTGAATTTGTCTCTTTATTTAATTGCTATTTAGGTTTAGTTAAATTTAATAGAATTAAGTTAGGTAATTGAATTTTAGATTTTAGATTTCTCTGAAAAAAAAGTTGAGTAGTTATAATTTCAGTACTTGATTAATAGAATTAGATCGTATAGTTCCTGTAGTAATGATATCTGGACTTAAATCCTATATTATTTAATACGATAGTGTACACTTGCGCTTAACTATTATAGCAACCAATCACTTAAAAGTATAAGATACTTTAATCTAAAGGTCATATATCATAGGCTACCTTTAGAAACACAAAAAGACTTCTAGAAAGAATCGCGTGCCTAACGACCACCCATTCTCAAGAGGAATAAGATACTTCCTTCCAAGGGTTGTATGCCATAGGTCACTCTTAGAAGTATAGAAAGATTTCTTGAAAGAATCATAGGCTCAACAGTTACCCTTCATAGAAGCATGAGATACTTTCTTATGAAGGTTGTGCGCTATAGCCCTTATAAGCACATAAAGACTTCTTGAAAGGGTTGTATGCCTAAAGGCTACTCTTTTTAGATGCACAAGATAATTTATTCCAAGGGTCGTGTGCCATAAGCCGTCTTTAGAAGCACAAAAGAACTTTTTAAAATGATTGTATGCCTAACAACCACCCTTCTTGGAAGTATAAAGTACTTCATTCTAAGCATTGTGTGTGATAGGCCACCCTTAGAAGCATAAAAAGACTTCTTGAAAGGGTTGTATACCTACCAACTACTCTTTTTTTAAGCACAAAATACTTTTTTTCAAGGTCATGTACCATTAGCCACCTTTAAAAGAAATCCTTCTTTAGTAAGGTTATACACTCAACCATCTACTCTATTTTTGAAGCACATTAAATATTTTAGATTATTACTAAATAAAAGTTAGACATACATTCAACAGTCATTCTCATCTAGTCATATCATATTGTGTCGTAGGATAAATGTAAAGGACCTCATCTTTAGAGTTATAATAATTTGACTGAATAATCTACAAAAAGACTTCATTGGAAGGGTTGTGAGTTATAAGGACCACCCTTCATTGAAAGTGTAGGCAATGAGATGCATTCTTCAAAAGAGTCGTGAATCCTTAGGATCATTTTTTCGTAGAAGATCAAAGACTTCTCTAGTAAGGTTGTGTGCCTAATGGCCACCCTCCATTGGAATTATTTAAAGATCACTTAAAAGATCATGAGAAATAATCCGCCCTTATAACTTAATCATTAGGCACTACTTTCTCTTTCCACTCTTATTCTAAAAGAGGGACATAGTCTTCCAAGTCTCCCAATAACTATAAGCTCCTTTACAAACATGAGAGCGTGAAGAGGAAAATATATATATATAAAAAAAAAAGCAAAGTCTTTCCCGATTAGAATTATAACATCTTTTCACATGAAACATTAATAAGATTTTTTAAAAATGATCATACTTCTCCAAATCATCTTCTAGAAATTCGAAATGTCCAACAAAAGCTTTCTAGGCTACTAGTAGCCAAACTTGAAAGCATAACAATCCATCCACAATCACGTCTAATAGACAAGATTAACATAAAAATGTCAGAATGATCAAAACGCAATCAGGTATCACTTAACCTTACTTTGACTATTTAGATATTACATTTAGATTACCACTTTTATTTTTAAAAATTTTGAAAATAAAATTTGCTCAAACTTTTACATTGTGTCATATATATAAAGGTATATCACATAAAGAACAACTTATCATTTTTTTCACATAATGACATTATTATTATATTACACACATAAAAATATTCTTTCACATACTATTTAGGGGTTAAACTGTAAAGGGAAGCAAATATCATTACTTTAAAGCAATTTAACAGAAATGAAAAGATTATAGTGATAATGCCACAAAAAGAATTGGAAACATTGAAATACACCGTTTCATGATTCAAACTAGGCTGTTGCTGAAGGATGGAAAGAGAAAACCATGCACTCATCTGCTCAATAAATAGAAAATAACGCCAATATTCAAAGAAAGCATAGCCGCTAGGTAAAATGACACTAGAATAGAAGTGGGAAATATGAGAAGCTTTTATACACGTTGCGCTCATTGATTGGTAAGCAAATGAGTGTATGCTTCTCTATACTCCTTCACTTGTAAGGGGACATTGTTTTGGCCTATTATCTAAAATGCCTAACTAGCTCGTGCTTAACCCGGCCCAACTCTTAAGAGAACTCGATCCAGATTTTAAATCCAGCAATCTAGGTTACCTGACCTGCCAGCCCATGAACTTCATAAATAGGTCATGTAAGTCATAAGGAGTAGCAACGAATTAAACTTTAAATCATTTTTCTATTATAATTGATTAATTATTATTCTCTATGAAAAATAATTTTTCATAATAGAAGAATCTTACTTAAATCACTGCTCTTTAATTGAAACAGATTAAAATTTATAATTAACCCATATTTAATTAAATTCATAATTTGATGAGAATTTGGATTCATGCATTCATACTTTAATAATAATAAAAAATTTATATACTATAAATAAGCATAAAATATTGCTCATAATTCATTCTATTCGCAATTGATTTATCACATTCATTCACAAACATATTATTCATTCATTGATTTGATATTCATTATCCAATTCTAGATTAGTGTTAGGTATAACATTCTATTTGTCTTTTAACATTCTCACACATAAGCATCATCTTTTTTAAATAAACACTAATTTGAGTGACAATATTTTTTCTTAGAAGAGGACAATACATTCTCGTAATTCAAAAGAGTGTGCAAAGGCAAAATGATAATTTTTGTGAAGTTGCAATTTCAAAAACTCGATCTACCCAATGACAAAATTCTTTTGGGACTTAAGGAGGCTATAACACCGACAAACTTCAAAATTATTCTTTTTTTTAACTTAATTATAAATTTTTATAATTTTTAATCTTTAAAATAGGTACTTTTATAATTTGTGGTGTGTCCCCACTTAGATTTCAATTCTAATATTGAAATTTTTATATATTTAAATTCTATTTTAACGAAATTTTAACTTTAACATTTGTCCACCTCACGCACTATCATCTTAAATTCTAACTCCATGACTTAAATTTTATTTCAAATACAAATATGGTTTTCAATTCCTATCTTTTTAGCCTTAAAGAATTCGAAACTATTGAAAATTTTATTGATATGTAAAGTTAATTATTCGTTTTTCTTTAAATGAAGTTGAAATCATTTAAGACAAATATTTTGTCAACAATTCCAATAACCATGCCACAGAGTGAAAAATGGTTTGGTTGTCAGTCATTGTTCCACAAATAACTATTCTTTCATCAAACGTCATTGTTTTGTTTTTAAACGAATGGATAAAAATATTAAAAAATAAAAAAAGATGAAAAATTAAATTTAGTGTGGTTATTTAGACAATTAAGCTCAAATTTATGGAGATTTCCTTTATATTAAGTATCACCAGTAAAGTATTTGTCACTAATTTAAAAAGACTAATATTGGGTAATGAGCTTTACTCACCCATATAAATTTAAAATAAAATTTTATTTGATATATTATGAAAGATTCTTTTTTGTCTAATTATGTAACATATTTATTACATTTTATTATATTTAAATGTCAATTTGATTCGTATTTTTTTTTATTATTTTTAAGCACTCCACATTTTTTTATAACAATTTTTATTAAAATTTAAAATAGAAATTTTTTAAAATTTCACATATAAATTAAAATACAAGAGGATATTGCATATTCTATCTATATATATTTAAGATCAATAAATTTTTTTTAAAATTTGCTACACATTAACGAGGAGGAAGAATTAAACCCAACCATCATGTCGGGGGGTGCGCTTAAAGTGGGACGCTTGCTATTTTGACAAACACTTTAGACGCACTAATAAATTTTTTTATTTAATTTGAGATAAGATATAAATTATGATTGCTTCCAAAAATTAATAGAAGATAGAGATCGTTAAAAATAACGTATTAAAATTGTATGTTAAAATTATTATAATATTGCGTGATGTAAAAGATAAAACAAAAACAAAATAATTACTTGTATTGTATTAAAATGTGAACCAAAACCAATTCTTTAAAAACTTTCATCAACGTATATGCTTGCGACTAGGAGGGACATCGCAAATTATTCTTAATTTGCTCTTAAGCTATAAGTTATTATTATTATTTTTTAAATTAAAATTTTTGGATTATTCTTTTGATCCAAGTATGATATTATTATTTACGCTAAATGGCATTGTTATTGTCAAATTGGCTGTACGTTTCAAAAGTCAAAAGATTCTAACTTTCACTATGAATTTAAATTTTAAAAAAAAATCTGAATATTTATATATCCATATGAAAGTTAAAAATAATCAACAATGGAACTTCTACTTTGAATTTTATATATTAAATTGGGGAATTGGCCATTACTTTTGGTGTATATAATAATATTTCAAGTTGATCTCAATAAACTTTTCATTAAAAATATTAGTGCAATATATATATATATATATTATTACCTTTAGATTTTGAGGAGCCCCTGGCCTGGGCTATAAAGGTCCATAAAATTCAGAAGGCCTGAACTCCAAAGATCAAGACCCAATTTTAAAGGCTCAATAGCCTTAAAAAATTCGGAGCACATTAACAAATGAATATAGAGATAACCAATCTGAATCTGAAACTCCATCCAACCACAGATCTATGGCATAAAAAACTCCGACGGCTCAGATAATTATTATAAAAGGAGTGGATCAAAGAGTCCAAAGAACTATCTCAAATGTTACTGTTTAGATTGTAAAAGAGTGCAAAAACTTTCATAAAAATCTTGAATTTGTTTTTTAAATTAAAAAAATTAATTTAACCAAAGCTTATAAGTTCAAGCGTGATCCCAAATAGATATCGAGAGATCTAAACATAAAAAATCAACTGCAAAACAAGGTCTTTTTTACGGAGTTGCTAAGAACGTGAGGTTAAGATAAATGAATTTATATATATTGAAAAAATATAGGTTTTTTTATTTATTTTTTTAATATGAAATAGAAGAATTTGAATTTAAATTATTTAAGTTGTATTATAAACCTTTTTATTAGTGTATTATTTAAGTAAGTGCAATATATAAATTATTTAATATTTGACTTTTAGCCACCAAATTGAAATGAAACGGGACTTTAAAACTGTCAAAGCCGATAACCAATAGTTTCTCTCCACGTCATCTCCAGCTTGCCGCGTACATCGTAATCGACAAAGGCGTAATATAAAAGTCCGAAGCCAGGGGCAATTCCGTACAAAAACATAATAAAGAAAAAACACCCCAACCAACATAATTGCCATTCCAAACAATCCCAAATCCAATTCGAAACCATCAGATCATCGTCGTCGTCGCAATCTATCAGATAAATCTCCCAACTCAGTCAGCTAACTCATTCTCTCGCTGATGGACGTCTCCACATCATCGCTCGGCGGCACCGCCTCCGCCGTGTCTCCGGAGACCTCGACTTCATCGTCGTCGTCGGTGACCGTGAGGAGAACGGCGGCGGAGGCGGAGGATCGGGAGAAGAGTTCGTCGAGGTACGATGTCAACGAGGAGGAGGAGGAGGAGGATGTGTGCCGGATCTGCCGGAACCCGGGAGATTCGGAGAATCCGTTACAATATCCTTGCGCTTGTAGCGGAAGCATCAAGTTTGTCCACCAGGACTGCCTCCTTCAGTGGCTCAATCACAGCAACGCTCGCCAATGCGAGGTTCTATGTTAAAAGTTACTGTTATTTTTAATTTGATATTCTTCTTAGGAAAATATTAATTTTTGTTATCTTTGAAAGGAAATGTTGAAAGATTAAAGTATGATTAGGGTTTTCTTTAGTTATTTGATTAGCAAATGAAGACTATCAAGCAGCAGAAAAGAATTTGGAATTTTCAGGGGATTTAGTGATATTTGAATTGTATGATTTTCTTGGAAAGTAGATTTTAATTAAAAATAATAAATTGTTTTTGGCTATGAATATATATGCTTAGATGAGATTGTTCTACTTTTGAGTTTAATTGATTAGGATAAAATGTAAACCTCTTTGGTTCTGAATACGAGAGAGAAAAGAAAAAGATTTTGATAGACAACTTTTTCTTTTACCCGTACTTTTGGGTGGGATGATGAAGTATAGGCATAGCATACAAAAGATCCAGCAGAAAAATCTTTATAGGTTACCTGGTTTTACTGCAGCTTAACATTTCAATTGGGTTCCACTCATGCACTGAAAATGTTATATTCATGATTAGATGAGTTTCCTCCACTGAGGTCTCATGCTGATTAAATTGTTGAGAATTTTAAGATCATGTTTTAGGGATGAATAGCATTATATTGACAAAATTTTTTTTTACATGACTTTGATAATTCTCATGATAGAAAAAGATATTTCAAGATAATTAGCATGTTAAATATTTATTTCCAATGAAGCCTATGATATAGAGCTGTAAATATATGCATAAAGCCAAACCCAGTGGCAAAAACAAATGAAATTCCTTTCTTTTTGTTTCAACTAACTGATTACAAAATTGAATCATCTTTATCGATTCTATAGTACTTTTGTAAATATTATATATTCTATTTGCACTTTACAAGTGCTCACCTCATATTGATTATGCTTATGACAAGTTATATTTTCTAGATTAAGATATTATTCCTCTTAACTGAATGTAATTGCTGTGGTTTGTAGGTTTGTAAACATGCCTTTTCCTTCTCCCCTGTTTATGCTGAGAATGCTCCAGCAAGGCTTCCTTTTCAGGAGTTTATAGTTGGGATGGCCATGAAAACTTGCCATGTCCTGCAATTCTTTCTAAGGCTTAGTTTTGTCCTTTCGGTTTGGCTGCTCATCATACCATTTATCACGTTCTGGATATGGCGGTTGGCTTTTGTAAGGAGTTTTGGGGAAGCTCATAGATTATTTTTAAGTCATATCTCCACTACAGTTATTCTTACTGATTGTCTGCATGGTTTCTTACTTTCCGCTAGTATTGTGTTTATTTTTCTTGGGGCCACTTCTTTGAGAGATTACTTCAGGCATTTGCGAGAGCTTGGAGGACAAGATGCTGAGAGAGAGGATGAAGGAGATAGAAATGTGGCTCGTGCTGCCAGGAGACCTCCTGGACAAGCTAATAGGAATTTTGCTGGTGAAGGAAATGGAGAAGATGCTGGTGGAGCACAAGGTATTGCTGGAGCAGGTCAAATGATAAGAAGGAATGCTGAAAATTTTGCTGCACGGTGGGATATGCAGGCGGCTCGTCTTGAGGCCCATGTTGAACAGATGTTTGATGGTTTGGATGATGCTGATGGTGCAGAGGATGTACCCTTTGACGAGCTTGTGGGCATGCAGGGTCCTGTTTTTCATTTGGTGGAAAATGCATTTACTGTGAGTTTATCATTTTTTTTTTCTGTTATAAGTATATATAAGTGATATTGTCTTCTTTCATTAATCTTCCCAATTCTCATGACTTGGTGGTCTTTACTTAAATTCTTTTATCCCTTTCGTTCTCTCATTTCTGTGGAGCTGTTAACTTCAGGAATAGAAAATATCTTAAGTTTTTTTTGGCTGTTAGAAGAATTGCCACTATTTGGTTTGCTCTTGCACATATCTGAGATGGTGTAGGTATGGTGAGAGCTGCATTATTTTACTAGCTCCATTTTGTATGGATAATTGATACTGAGATCTCCTGTACTTGTCCTATATGCCAATTAGGTTCCTCTTTTCTAGTTTAACTTTCACCTCTTGCTGTCAGTTCTTGGCAATAAGTCTAGAAGTTGACTACTGTTGACCAACCGACATTCTCTTGACAGACTTCTAAACTTAACACCAAAAAGTGATGTTAGGAGGTGAAAGTGGTGGAAACTGAGGAGGGGCCAAATTGACATTTAGGTAAACTATGAGGATTCTCAGTGTTATTTCCTAATTTTAATAGTAAAATTTAAATCTGACTTTGGGATTAGAATTTCACACTTCATTGAGTAAGTATTAAGGATAAGGTCACTCTATTATTTATTTGATGGATCAGAACCCCATTATCTTATTCAATTACTGTTCCCTTTGATGTGGATTCTTTACCTCTCATAATTGTTTTTCACTGGAAAGGTATTGAGAACTTTTCCTCTATGAACTTACCATGTAACATGCTGTGAATTATTGCTTTCAGATTTATTTGGTGTTTTCTCAGATTGAGAGTTGTAGAGTTTATGGTTAGCCTATTTTTTTCTCTACTTGCTGGGAAATTTTCATCATATTATGAGTGATTTTACTCCTTTGTAGGTTCTGGCAAGCAATATGATATTCCTAGGGGTTGTGATCTTTCTGCCCTTCTCATTAGGTCGGATAATTCTGTATTATATTTCATGGCTTTTCTCCTCTGCCAGTGGGCCAGTGCTGTCTTCACTCATGCCGCTTACAGATACAGCCCTCTCCTTAGCCAATATAACAGTGAAGAATGCATTAAGTGCTGTGACAAATCTGACATCCGATGGGCAAGACAGTGGTCTACTTGGCCAAGTCACAGATGTGTTAAAAGTAAATGCCAGTGGAATAAATGAAGCAGCAAACAATACAAGTGTACCACTTTCAGCCGATCTCTTGAAAGGGGCAACAATTGGAACATCTCGACTTTCTGATGTTACTACACTTGCTATTGGATACATGTTTATATTCTCTCTAGTCGTCTTCTACCTTGGCATTGTTGCTTTGATTCGGTATACCAAGGGTGAGCCTTTGACTATTGGGAGATTTTATGGTATTGCTTCTATAGCAGAAACAATTCCATCCCTCTTCAGGCAGTTCTTGGCTGCAATGAGGCATTTGATGACTATGATCAAGGTTGCTTTCCTTTTGGTCATTGAACTTGGGGTGTTCCCTTTGATGTGTGGTTGGTGGTTGGATGTCTGCACTATAAGGATGTTTGGAAAGTCATTGTCCCAAAGGGTTTTGTTCTTTTCAATCTCCCCTTTGGCAAGCTCGTTGGTTCATTGGGTTGTGGGAATTGTGTACATGTTACAGATAAGCATCTTTGTCAGCCTTCTCCGAGGGGTATTGCTTCTTGTCATCTAATCTTACATCTGGAACTAATAGTCTGATTCTGTTATTCTTATGTCCTTTTCTTCATTTGCTCTGGGCAGGTTCTGCGTAATGGGGTTCTGTACTTTCTTCGAGATCCTGCTGATCCAAACTACAATCCATTTCGGGATCTAATTGATGATCCTGTACACAAGCATGCTCGCAGAGTTCTGTTGTCTGTTGCAGTTTATGGGAGTTTGATTGTGATGCTGGTATTTTTGCCAGTCAAGCTTGCCATGAGGATGGCTCCCTCTATTTTTCCTCTTGACATCTCGTAAGCAGACACTTTCTGCTTTAGTGGTGTCTACTGTTTCTTTTGTTGATATATCATCTTTGTTTGCTAAATGAGCTACTGTTGATTGCAGGGTATCTGATCCATTTACTGAAATACCAGCTGACATGCTTCTCTTTCAAATCTGCATCCCATTTGCCGTTGAGCATTTCAAGTTGCGCACATCAATCAAGTCTCTTCTTCGCTATTGGTTTACTGCAGTTGGTTGGGCACTTGGTCTAACAGACTTTTTGTTGCCCAGACCTGATGATAATGGTGGTCAGGACAATGGAAATATGGAGATAAGGCATGATAGAAATATTGAGATTAGGAATGGACTGCAGGTAATACCAATAGGACCTGATCGAGCCCTGCTTGGAATGCCAGCTGTGGATGATTTACATAGAGGCACTGTTGCATCAGGAAACTCTAATCTCGCTGAAGAGTATGATGGCGATGATCAATCTGATTCAGAGTAAGTTGCAGGACTCCTTACATTTTGTTACATGATGGGTGAATCTAAAAGTACATCATTTCATGAATAAGATTTGATTAAATTTCTCCCTAGCTTGAAGTTTTGTTGGGGGCACTTTTTGTGTTATTTGAATTGGTTTTGGTAATATTACGTTGACATCTCCACTTGCTGTCATGCAGCATCTACGTCTTATCACTGTAGTTCCATGTTTGATTCTTCGTGTGATAATCTTTGTTTTTTTTTTTTCACAGTTTTCAGTATTCTTGTAATAATTGTATTTTTTTTATTGGCTTCTGACACTTCTGCTTGACATATATTATCTATTTCTGTATTTAGCAGGTACGGCTTTGTTCTCCGTATTGTCCTCTTGCTGGTGATTGCCTGGATGACTTTGCTCATTATTAACTCTGCCTTGATAGTTGTACCAATTTCACTTGGACGTGCACTTTTCAATGCCATTCCCTTTCTTCCAATTACCCATGGTATCAAGTGCAATGGTAATACTGTTGATGCCATTGATTTTTAGATTATGTGCTTCATGCTTTTGGATGGAAATGCTAATATATCTTTTCTTTTCTCCATGTTATAGATCTATATGCTTTCATTATTGGAAGTTATGTTATTTGGACTGCCATAGCTGGAGCCAGGTATTCCATTGAGCATGTTAGAACAAAGAGGGCAGCAGTTTTGTTGAGGCAAATTTGGAAGTGGTGTGGAATTGTTATTAAGAGCTCTGCATTATTGTCAATTTGGGTATAAGGGTTATTCTTTCATCTTTCTCTTGCTAGTCAGGTTTTATTTGTTAATCCTGGTTTTTTTTTTCTGTGGTCATAGTTGTAACCCTTAATCCCTTTGCTACTGTTGTGTTACAGATTTTTGTCATTCCAGTATTAATTGGGCTGCTGTTTGAGCTCTTAGTGATTGTACCAATGCGTGTGCCTGTGGATGAAAGCCCGGTTTTTCTCTTGTATCAGGATTGGGCTTTAGGCCTTATTTTTCTGAAGATCTGGACTAGATTGGTGAGTCTTTTATCAGAACTCGTGTGTTCCGTCACCCTTTCATGATGCATGACTCTGATCTTTGGATTATCAAAATCAGAATACTATGAAATAAATAATAAATAGCACATTGATTAATATGCATTGACCTGGAACTATTGTAAATGTTTGTCATGTAGAGTATATATTTTTGATGCTGCATATCACGTTGTTAGAAGCCAGGAGAATTTACCTTAGTTTTCAACATTTTAGTCGTTTAAAATTCAGATTTAGAACAAGTAAGGTGTCTTCTTGTAAAGGAATTGTGTTTTTCTTTTTCCTGATGTAACAGGTTATGTTGGATCATATGATGCCATTGGTAGATGAAAGCTGGCGAATAAAATTTGAGAGGGTGAGAGAAGATGGTTTCTCAAGGCTGCAAGGTCTTTGGGTGCTGCGTGAGATTGTGTTTCCGATCATAATGAAGCTGCTGACAGCCCTGTGTGTACCGTATGTCCTAGCCAGAGGGGTGTTCCCTGTGCTTGGATATCCATTAGTAGTAAATTCAGCAGTTTATCGATTTGCATGGCTGGGATGTCTGTGCTTCAGCATGTTGTTGTTTTGTGCAAAAAGGTTCCATGTCTGGTTCACTAACCTTCACAACTCCATTCGGGATGACCGATATCTCGTCGGCCGAAGGCTTCATAACTTCAGGGAAGATGTACAAGAGAAGCAAAACGAGGCAGGGACTTCATCTGAAATGCAAAATTTCAGCTTACGGGAAACTGGTTTAATCCAAAGGGACGGAGAAGCGGATGTGGGGTTGGGGTTGAGGCTGAGGCGTGCTAACTGAAATGATGAGTCAACTTTGTAGTAGGGGCTGTTTTCAAGTATTGGATATACTTGTTCCAACATTGTGTCCATAGCTTGTTTTTAAATATTCAGCCATTAATTCATAGTTTGTCTAGTCATCGTCCAATATTGTGCATAATATCAATACATATTTAACTTAGAATTAGCAGAGAAAACAAAGAAAATACTGTCAAAAAGTATTTATTTTGTTAAACTTGCAATTATTGGAAGCATGAATCTTTAGTAGATCGTTCTCATGTCTCTATTCCGTTCCGTCTGTTATTTGTTAAGAGGATGTGTGTAGTCCTAGATTCAAGTGGTAATTTTTACGAAATATTATTGCTTAAAATAATTTTTTCTTTATTTTTTTTTTTTACTACATGAAATATAATTCATTCTCCTCGTTTAAGTTTCGATGTCCGCAGGATTTGAACTCAAAACTTCTTAGTTTCAGCGATACGATGAATAAACATCTGTTATATACAAGTGATGCAATACAACTGAGCATTAAGTCATCTGATAGCATTTTCACAAGATTACTACTACATTTTCCAATTCATATTTCACCTTTTCATTACATACATCAGTTAGATGGTGAAAATTTACCGTCGAAAGAACAACAATTGCTCCAAAGTAATCAAAAGATTTATGTCAACCATATATTTTATTTTTATGGACAATCACAATCAGAGTCTGCTTAACACATGACTATAAGTAGAATATAGAAAGAAAAAGACGGAGAAAAACTTCCAAAAGCCGAGTTTGAGTGAAGACAACTGTACAAACTGTCATGCCCATTGCCTTGCTTGTTCTATAAAAACATTATCAAAAACCCTCTTCTGGGTTATAGATTTTAATTTTACAACATATTCTATTATAAGATAGCTAAGAATCTACATGATTGGAAAACAATGGCTTTCCTGAATTCATGCTTCCGCAATAATAAACCAAACTAGAACAATTTATGTAGGAGTAGGACAAAGACAGGTCAGTAACTGACTGTATTTGAAATAGGGGAAGAGTGGTGAGATTTGTTGTGAATAATACTTATTTATTTATTTATTTGAAAGAGGAATTTCCTCTAAGAGGCTTTGATACATTGAAAATGATTACATGGATTTATACTAAGCTTAGAAAGATTCAAAAGTCTAACTTTTAATCTCCTAATACATCACTAACTTCTAAGAGATAATACTTCATTAGTGTCCTGTCATAGATGGATGAATGGAATGATTCACATTTCTTAAAAAGTAATTCTCCAGTACTCCTTAAGTTTTTAGGTTACCAAAACTTTATAAGAAAAGACAATACTTTAAACAGTAAGACAAAGTTAAAAATATATTTGAATGAAGTTGTATTAACATTTAAAGAGGGTTTTGATGTTTTAAATTGGTGGAAAATAAATTAATGCAAGTATCTTATATACATGTATATATATATATATATATATATATGATGAAAATGCAAGTATTTTATATTAGCTTATATATTAGAGACATCTTAAAAATTTTAATTACTACAATCACTTTTGAATATGCATTTAATGTTATGCATTTAATGTTAGTGCTAAAATTTTTACTCCACGTTATAATAACCTTCATCCGATCACGGTGGAGGCTTTGATGTGCAAAGAATGACTATATGATAAATTAGTAAGTATAAAGTCATTTCAAATTATATTTTATTCAATTTTTTAATGTTATTTTTATTATTAGTATTTTATTGTTTATCTTATTTTATTTTATTTTAAATTAGCCATTTTCTTTTAAGATGGGAATTGACACATGGTAAGAAGGAAGATTGGAAAGAAAAGAAAGAATATCTTATAAATATCGTTAGTTGTCTAATTTTGTTGAACAAAGTACTTTGAATTTTATGATGTAGGGTTACAAGAAACTTTTTCTTGAAGAAAGATGTTTAATATATGTAATTTTGATATATATCTCATTATGTATAAATTCTTTTGTTGTATAAATTATCTTTGTATTTGATATAATTGTAGACATTTGACAATTATATATATTTTTATATTTTTATATTGTTCTAATTAATGAATTTTTATACATGTTTTTGACTTTTTTCCTCTTTTTTGGAATAAAGATTAATTATATTTGATTAATAATATTAAAATATTTTGTTTAGGTGATTTTTATATATATTTTTAAAATAATTTAACAATGATAAGTTTAATTATAATATTTTATGGTTTTAAAATATATTATTTATAATATAATAATATCATTTAAGTTATAACTATTTTATTTTATTTTAATAAACCTTTAATTTTATACTTTTGTCTAATAGTTCCATTTTAATTTTACAGCCAAATATAGAATAAAAATTTGTAGTACCCTAAGGGTGCAGACGTGTGAACTTAAATTGTGGAAATAAACTTAGGCCAATAATTTTATGCAATACAATATTTGGAATCAAATTGAAAGAAAAATGCCAAAACAGGCACATTGAGGGGCACACAAAGTAAAACTTCAATGGCACAAACCTCAAATTAAATCCTGAAACTCTCAAACAGTATAATAAACCAAAGCCGACAATACCAAAATAGTTGCATAGCCTATCAAACCACCATTCAACTCTCCCAAGTCTTTTACTAGTTTCCAACCCAAATCTAGAAAGAGTTAAATCTAACATTGCAAATACTGAAGTATGCAACTTAGGAAACTAAGTTATCATTCAAAGACAATGAGGCCAGTTGATCAGCCGCATTACCAGCCTGCTGCTGCTGCTGAGCAACGTTTCTCAGAACCTCCATTGCCTCAGCCACCTTTGCTTTTAGAGCTTCTGGCGACTCAAGCAAGTGCAAAACCTCAGTCTGATCCATCTCCAAAAGCATTCCTGTAACCTTAGCTGCTGCATCCGGCTCCAGCTGTTCCACAAGTGGGTAAAGATTCTCTCCCAGCATCTACAGAATTGGTGAAGCAAAAAGAAAGGTCAGTTATTCAGCTGGTACATAAATTAAATTATCACACAAGTGCTCTACAGAGGTTATATACATCAGACTTCCCAGGACCAAATTATCACATAACTGTCAAAATGACTGTTATTCCTTTTCTCGAGCTGTAAAGTCAAATTTTAAGCATTACTTGATAATTTATGAAAAAGTAGTCAGAAAGACTCATAAAAAACCTAATCCCAATATTTTTGCCGTCAGAACTTCAGAAATAGGCAAAGCACAAAGGCTCCACAGTCACTAAATAATTGGTGTCTTCATATAGATTTTGGCCAGCACAAATATAGAAACATTACTGCATGAGCTACCAAGTTACATAAATAAATCAATGATCTAGAGAAATTAAATGCCTACCGTCCTTTGCTGCTCTAGAGAAGCATTTGCAAGGGCAGAAGCCAAAGCCCCAATGGGAACTGGCTGAGAAAGTGCTGCATCACGCAATGGCATCGCACCCATGTCATATGGAAGCATTCCTCCAGCAATGCCAGGCATGGAAACATCAGGCATCCCACGTCCGGGAGGGTAGCGGTAGACACGCCCCCTTGGAAGCATCTGTTATTCGAACAGCCATCAAAACAACATAGTATGAATGTGACGCATATAAAATCATATACTAAATGGAGGAACAGGTGACAGAATATCACCAACCTGCTGCTGCATTAGTGGAACATGCTGCTGGGTTTGCTGAATGGCTGCTGCACGTCTGCCGCTAGGACGTTGACCCTGCTGACCCTGCTGAACCATAGGCACAAAGAAATTTGGCATGGGACCCCCACCTGGTCTCATACCAGGAACAAGTTGCTGCTGATACCCAAATCCAGGCTGACAGAAGTATAAATGCATTACAATAAAAAACATGCTTAAATGTAATAAATTGATTTGTATACGTATTAGCACACAACTCCATTAACCAGCAATAAAAATATTAAAAATATCCAAGGAATAAAACTTGCATGAGTATTGAGTTGAAGATAAAGAGCATGTCAGAATAAAAGGTCACCTGAGGAGGAATCATAGCAGGTGGGGCTTGACCATAGAATATTTGTTGTCCAAGACCTGGACCACCAGGAGGGTACAATGGCATACGAGGAGCGACTGAAGGTGCCATTGCAACTGGCCTCATTTGAGAAAATTGAGCCTGTATAAACAGCAGATAACAATACAAAATACATGAGATAGAATGAGACAGTGCTAAAAAATAAGAAGCATCAATTCTAGATGGATCAATATTAAAAAGAAAAAAAGATTCCAACTGCCACAAAAACAATGCAGGAAAAAGGGAAAAATCCAACATGTGCCACTCTCTTTCATGCTTTATATGTTCCTATGTTAAATTGCTCATCACAAAAGACAATTATTATCTTACAACAACAGAGGAACTGGCAACATATAAAGGGACAACAGAGGAACCGGCAACATATCAAGGATAGATTTTTGTCAATGTGCCATCATGCCAGTCTTTTCTTCAGAATCAGTTAACCAACTGCTTAAAGCACATCAAAGGAAACATACCTGCAACCTGGCTCTTCTATCTTCCTTTCGCTGTGCAAGAGCAACATATAGTGGTTTGGAGACAACCATCTTGCCATTCATCTCCAGGAGCTGTCCAAATTCAGAAAGATCCATCAGCCTTTGTTATGGTCTTTACTAATGTACACAAAAATGACAACTTACAGCTCTAGATGCCTCTTCAGGAGTTGAGAATGCAACAAACCCTGATCCTTTACTAATTCCACTCGGATCCCGCATTACCTATTCAAATTCAAGATGAAGCTTCAGCCATCAAACTGAAGCATAAATTATGTAGGCACAGCTATTCCTCAAAATGATGCTACATACCTTGCACGATGTGATGTTACCAAATGGAGAGAACAGTTGCTTAAGCTTATCATCATCTATGCTATCATCTAAATTCTTAATATACAAGTTTGCTCCCTGAAATTTGTCAGCTGACTCCTTCATATTCTGCTCAAACTGAACTTTTAATTCAACTTCCCTTTCAGATTTCTTCTGGGCTTTCCCAACGTACCAATCCTTGTCATCAAACTTCCTTCCATTAAGAGCCTCAACAGCTCCAGCAGCATCATCTACATTCTCAAAGTTGACAAATCCAAAGCACTTTGATTTTCCATTCCCATCCCGCATCACAACAACACTAGTGATTGTGCCAAATTCACCAAAAGTTTTCAGCAGATCTTCTTCAGTGGTTGACTCGGAGAGATTTTTCACATAGACATTGGTGAATTTGTTCTTGTTGATTTCAGTATCTCTCTCTTGCTTGCGGAGAAAAGGCCCTACATAAACTTGCTTATCGTTCATTAGCATACCATTCAACTTCTCAATTGCTTTCTGGGCAGACTCCTCATTGTCAAATTGTACAAAACCATAGCCTTTTGATTGACCAGTGTGGTCTGTAGCCACCTTGCACGAGAGTATGTTCCCGAATGCAGAGAATGTATCATGTAATGCTTTGTGATCAATAGCCTTATCTAGGTTCTGTCAAGTTTGAAGCACAAGGACAGTCAGTAAGTTAACACTATTTCTTGAAAATGTAGAACAGGAAGAAAAAAGAATGTTTGAAGGAAAAACTAAAGAAAAATTTGAGAATACAACAGAAAGAGAAAAGGACTCAAAGACACAATTCCCGTACTAATGCCAATAAAAATGATATGCCATGACTTAAGTGGCATCTTTGTTATTCACATTTAAATTTCAATTCGAATATTGGATATAAACATACTGTGGGACTGTCTTCATTTTGAAAATAATGACCAGGGTTTCACCATAAGACAGACCTGCTTCAAATTTCAAATCTTCAATGCATGACTGCATGACATGTAAAAATATATAGACTGCTCTCCTCACACACCGTTTTATTCTTCCTTGCAATATTTCCCCCCAACGTTGTATAAAATTTTTCTTACCCTTTTGAAAGTAAAAGGAGAAATTTCAAATAAATAATAGTACTGCTCTCATTTTTCACCACTATGAAACAAGTGAAAATGAGATTAATGGAAATTTTTCTCACTTTCTCATATCTTTATCGAGAACCAGATTTTTATACACATTAGACTTGCTCAAAGCCATGCAGTCAAAATAGAATGAGGCAGAGAAAAAATTCAGAAACCACATTATAATGACATGAATACCTTTATAAATATATTTCCTGAGCCACTTTTGCGAAGACTCGGGTCACGATGGGAGTACATAATCCTAATGGGCTTTCCATTCAGAGGGGTGAAGTTCAGCGCATCCAACGCCCTTGCAGCTGTCAACAAATCCAGTAATCAGGCAATAAGATTTCAACACAACCCACTTCTCAGAATATAATTCTTTTAATTGAAAAATGATTTAAATGACCAACAGACCCATAACCCATTTCAATCAGGGAACAGCCTTGGTTAGAAATATTATAAGTTAGAAATCAACATAGCCTAGTGTCACGCTCCAAGTGTTCTCAAGCATTTCCTCAAACACTTGGTGGGCGACAAAGCATTTTAGGCATTTCCGTGACACTAGGAAGTCTAAGGCCTTGTCATGTCACACTTGGTGGGCGACAAAGCATTTTAGGCATTTCCGTGACACTAGGAAGTCTAAGGCATTGTCATGTCTCGAGATCATAATCTTGATGGAGTAAATGACAAAAGCAACATGTTTTCTTTTTGTTCAAAGCCATACCTTACAGAAGGAAGCTTCAATTCAAAACAAAAAATATTACATAAAACAGATAGAGCCAATGCTATTTTAGGAAGAATAATAGGGAGAAATGTCATTTAACCATGAACCCTTCTCTAGCTCAGTGGAATAACACTATCAGTCCATTTGCCAGCCAATTTGTTCAAAATATCTTACTTTGTTTCTTATAATTTAAGAAAACAATTTGTTCAGTGACATGGTCACATACCAAACCTATTTGTATTATTTATATTGATAATTATAAGCACATATTGTCCAAAAATGATCAAGTAAAAAATAATGCTAAATCCTTTGTGAGTTTTACAACCACATAAATGCCATGTTAATCACTTATTGCCAAGTATTTTTAATGCTAAGAGGTTAAATCCATTCTAAGTAACCATAAGATGCAGCAACATTAATTATTAAGAACTAAACAATCAATAAAATACTTGTAATTAACAAAATCACTTTAAAAAAAACTAATTTAAAAAAAGGAAATAAAACATAAAATTTGGAATAAAACAACTAACCATCCTGAGCGTTGCTATAATTAACGTAACCGTAACCGAGGGATCGTCGGGTCGACAAATCCCTACAAACCCGAACAGAAACCACCGGACCAATCTGGCTAAATAGATCGTACACCTGCGAATCCGTCACGTTCGCCTCCAGATCCCCCACGTAAAGCGACGTCGTACCATATTGATTGGCCCCACCGCCGTTCACGTTCTGCCCCTGTGCTTGAACCTGAGCCATTACGAAAATTCGAACAAATACGAAGAGAATTAAAAAAAAAACCCTTTTTTTCTTAAAGATTTTTCCTTTTTTTTTGGGTTTTTTTCTTCCCTCTCCTCTTGTTATTCAAGACCAAAAGTAACCCTAAAAATAAAGATGGATAATAATAAACAAGAGACGGAACTCAAGAGGACTGAAGCTTGTGTTTCGTGTTTTCGTTTTTTTTGGTTTTTTTTTTCTTTTTTTTAGATGGATAGAGAAGGAGGAGAGGGAAGCAAAGGTGATGATAGAAGATTGTTGGCGCCGGCGATGAGAGGCGGCGCGTAAAACTGAGTAATTTTTTTTTTTTTGGAAAGCTTGGACAAGATGGCAGCTAAACTGCACTGAAAATAAATTTATGGAGGCTACCCTAGGATGATGAGATGGCGAGATCATGGCCGTTAGATTTCATTTATGGGGCCCGGCAGAGAAGTTGAAAACTGATGATGATAAGATAATATGGTTTATGCGTTTGGTTTGTTTTTAGTTGGAGTAAAATCTACTCGCTGTTACAGCGCGTGATATGTACAGTTACTTGTAGGGTATTGGAGTGGAGGAGTAAAACTAGATTTGACTAGCAGAGTAAAAACAAATTACCGTTACTTCGCCCGCTAAAAAGGCATTTCAAATTTTCACTTAATATTTTTTTCTTAGAAAAATATCAATATTACACTAAAATGAATTGTGATCGTAATGAAAACTCTATAGAATTTATCATGAAATTATGAATTAGAATTTTTTCCTACAATTATTTTTTATTTAAACTCTTACATTTTTAAAATTTTTGTGTCCCGTGTTTATTAATAATTTGCCTCAAAGATGTTTGAATTTATGATAAGATAATACTGCAATGATAAAATGGACTTCCTATTTAAAATTTATGGTGATTAATTTATTTTTTTTGAAAAAAGGCAGAAAAAAAAGAAAATCTCTCTTTTAATTTATTTTTAATTTAGTGGTAATTTATGATATTGTAGTAGTTAAAATGATGCAACGAGCTTATAAAACATGTGAACTTATTGGAGAGAAAACAAATATTTTTAGTTGTATCAAACAAGTAAAAAAAAAAGTGTAATTTGATCATTGGTTTGCATCTGTTTAATTTCTGCTTTTATCGTATGGTCAATTTTTTTTTATTAAGGCAATAATAATTTATGAGTAATGATACATTTTTATTTTAAATTTTTATCTTAAAAAATGTGTAATTATTTATTAAATAATAAAATAATATAATAAATAATTATAAAAATTATATTATTTTAATAATCAATGATTATATTATTTGAGAAGTGTATCGTTACTCATTATATAAAGGGATTTCTTTTTTTAAAGTAAATTAAATAAGATTATTATTAGAATTGATGATTCAACAATTATTTATTAGTATAAATTGGAACGAATATTAATTAATAGTTATCATGAAGTTAAGTACGAAAATAACATACAAGAATAGAGCAAAATAGGGGCCAAAAAATGGGAAAGACAAGGAAACAAAAGTATGACGCTACAGGTGTAAACACCTGGCTTTGGAAGATAAAATGACCCAGTGTGGATTTCAAAAGGCCTAACACCCCATTGTTAGCTCTATAATGCCCCAGCGATGAACAACACTCCAGCGTTCATCAGGGAACACCCCAGCGTTGGCACGATAGTCGCCTTAACTCCCTAATATTAGATGGAGAATGTTGTAGCATCGCATGTTTGGGAAAGTCCATTTTTCTCTTGAATTCACTTATTTAAGTGGTATTCTGACTCTTACACCCAAAGACTCTTACACCCAAAGACTCTTACTTCAACTAGTTTTAGAGTTTTTAGGCTTTTGTGAAGTACTATATAAAACTCTTGTAAACCCTTAGAATTAATTTAGCATTAAGTGAGACTCCAAGAGAGAATAAAAAATTAGGTAGACACTAAGTACTTGTGTATATTATGGTGGAACCATAGGGGTGTCTTTATTCTTGTGTGAATAAAAAGAGCACCAAATAGATCCTTTAAGTGTTCTTTATTATTATATTCTTTGATAAATCTCTTGTGAGAGATACTAAAAGGACTTAAGATCGTAATGATCTAGGAGATACTTGGTGATCTAATAAATAATAGAGATTAGAATCCCTTAATCTACTGTAGATGTAGGCTTTTACAGAATCGCATAATTCATTGTGTGTGTTTTTATTTGATCTTGTTCTTATTCTTACTCTTATTTGCTTGTGATCCAACATTTTCGCATCAAATGGGTATTAGTACGAAAGGCTAATCTTTTGTGCTAAGGCTTTTATCCCTCAACAAACGGTATCAGAGTCAAGGTTAAGAAATACACTTAGTGAAATTTAAATATGGTAAGTCTCAAGTAAGATATAAAAAAGTTTAAAAGTGTAAATGACTTCAATCTATGAAAGGTAAAAATTATGGCTCTATTAGTGAAGGAAGGGTCAAACTCAGCATTAAAGGAAACTCGAGGAACTATTAGCGAAGAGAAGAAACCTGTGAAGTTTGGTGAATTAGATTAGGATACCATTCAAAAGAAAGCCCACAATATTATAATTTTTTTCTTAAAGGAAAGAAGTATTAAAGGAGGTGGCTGGAGAAAAATGACAATGAATCTATAGAAAAAGCTTGACGTTCTATACATGACGAAGTCTTTAATGAATCGTCTGTATGTGAAGAAGAAGCTGTATGAGCTGTCTACGTCTGAGGGGTCTTTAATAAGAGATTATATTGACACTTTCAATAAAATTATCATAAATCTTGAGATAATAGATGTCAAGATTAAGGATAAAGACAATGTCATCATCTTGTTAAGTTCATTGCCACCAAGTTATAAGCATTTTGTAGTTATACTACGCTCATGTATGGTAGTGAGACTCTTATAATCAAGGATGTCAAGGTATCATTAAACTCTAAAGAATTGGAAAAAAGATCTGAATCCGACAGATAACAGGTTTGGTTACTAAAGGAAAAAAGAACAATCAACCTAAGACGAGATAAGGGAAATGTTTTCTTTATAACAAAGAAAGGCACTTTGTAAGAAATTGTCCAAAAAAAAATGAAGGGATAGAGATGCTATAATAGTATGTCAAGAGAATGAAATCGAAGTTTTAGACTAATTTATAGCCTCTAAGGAAAAGTATGTTAGCAAACGGATACTAGATTCTGGGTATAATGTCTATATGTGTCTTGACAGATTATTATTTATTAACTATTAAGACATTGTGGGTAAAGTACTAACGGGGAATGACATGACTTGTAATATCATGAACATTAAAGATATAAGGTTGAGGATGCAAGGTGGAAAACTTAGGGACTTACATAGTGTAAGACAGATTCTTAAACTTAGGAGGAACTTGATATCCCTATGGAAGTAATGAGGGTCGGAAGGAAATATGTCGCATCCATACATTATATAAAGAGCATTAATATATTTGGAGACCAAAATCAAAAGGTTAAGATAAGTTAAGTCTGGACAAAGACTTAACTAGAATCAGCTCTAAGTGATGGAGCATTGGTGTGGATGGATCTAAAAACCTTTTTAGAGAGAGATTTTGAATCAATGAAAACTTTATTGGAATTAGTGATTTAACAATCATGTATAGATATGAATTAAGATGTATACCAATAAAGAGTCATAATAAAGTCAAGTATGAGAATGACGTACAAGGATGGAACAAAACAAGAGCCAAAAAGCGAGGAAAGGCGAGAAAACACAAGTATAATGCTACAAGTTTAAACGCTTTAGTATTGAAAGATAAAATGCCCCAGTGTGAATTCTAAAAGGCACAATGCCTCAACGTTAGCTCCAGAATGCCCTAACTATACACAATGCCTTAGTATTCATCAGTGAATACCCTGGCATTGGATAGAGAATGCAGCAATGTTACTTGTTCAGGAAAGTCAATTTTTAGGCATTTAGATGGTGCTATCTTGACCTTAGGCGGGCTAAGGATGAATTGGAGGTCATCTCGACTCTAAGTAAGCTTAAGTCTTCATAAATAGTGTTATCCTAGCTCTGGGTCAGCACAAGATGCCTTAGTGGTCATAGTCTTCATAAATGGTGTTATCCCAATCTTAGGTGGCAGACTTAGGATGCTTATCGTGGCCTTGGGCGGGCTTAATTTTTTATAAATGATGTTATCTTAGCCTTGGATGGACTCAAATATTCCTTGGAGGTTCATTCGGTTCTAGACAAGCTTGGGTCTTTCAGAATTGATACTAATCGTGCCCTCTGTTGGCTTAGGATGCCTTAATGGTTATCTCAGCTTTAGATGAGCTGAAGTCTTTGTAGATGGTGCTATCTTGGCCTTGGACGAGCTCAAGATGCCTTGGAGGTCATCTTAACTTTGGTTGAGCTCAGGTCATTGTAGATGGTATTGTCATTGCTCTGAGTGAGCTTAGTATGCCTTTGAGGTCATCTTGATTCTGAGCGTGCTTAGTCTTTGTAAATGGTGTTGTCCTGACCCTAAATGGGCTCATGATGCCTTTGAGATCATCCTGAATATGACGAACTCAGTCTTTGTAGATGGTGCTATATTAAACCTGGGTGGGCTCAGGATTCCTTAAAGGTTCTCTCAATTTTGGGCGAGCTTGGGTCTTCGTAAATGGTATTATCTTGGCCTTGGGCAAGCTCTAGATGCCTTAAATGTTATCTCAACTCTTAGCAAGTTGAGATCTTTGTAAATGGTGCTACCTTGACCCTAGGCAAACTCAGGATACCTTGGAGGTTATGTGAGCTCAAGAAGCCTTAGAGGTTCTTTTAGTTTTGGGCCAGCTCTAATATTTAGTAAATGGTGTTATCTCTACCTTGAATAGGCTTTTGATGGTCGTAGGCTATACAGCCTTGTCATTTTACTCCCCACGTTAGGTGAGAGGTCTTGAGTATATGATAAAAAAATAGTAGTAGTTAACAAATAATAGTGAGCCAAATGGCTTATATAGTCAACCTTGTTGAAGGATTAAGTGCTCGGGCTCAATGAGAGATTAAGTTTTGGCCTGGAGTAAGGCTTAGGTGCTCAAGCTTGATGAGAAGTTAAAGTGTTTGATGAGAGCTTATGTCAAGCCCCAGGCCCAAAAGATCTGAAACATGATATAACTTCAACTTATTCAATAATGTGCACTCATAATTAATATTGCATAAAATTTCAAACTTGAATTCAACATAGGAATCCTTATCAAGTTGCTAATAAGTTTAATACAAAATCAACCCATTACCATACTTGGTGAAACATAAACCAAATACAACCACACCTAATAAAATAACATATAAGTATTTATTCAATAGGGACAAATCAAATATCTTAAATTATGTGTCAACAAATAAAACACTTAGCAACCTAGCAACTTAGGGAACCCAAGAGACAGCAGAAGCTTTGCCAAATCCGCTAAGCACACATGTGCCTTATTTACCTGAAATCACCATAAACTATAATGAGTATGAAACTTAGTAAGCATACTAGTTTTTCATATATCAAAATAAAAATACATATATGTACACAATGCATGTGTATGATATGTTGTGTGATAAATCAAAATTATAATCTTATCAAATCACATGTCAAGTAAGCACTTACAAATTCTTTCAAAATATATAATAGGAATACCATCACTCAACTACTACTTAGTAGGACTTTCATATCATATATCACATATCACATATCACATAATAAGCCAAATATCTCTTGTAGGTGACATACCGTATAAGAGGAATAGTACAAGTAAGGTTTAAATTACACATATATAATGTTCATGCTCGAAGGTAAGAGCCAAACCCTCACCTTGATCATTGGTGAGTCCTCTCACATGCATCAATACGCTACCACACAAATGTGATGATCCAATCTTTCTTTAGGTATTAATAGAATCCTCCCTACATACGGAACACATAACATATATCAATCCCGAAGGAAAGGCCACACATAAAGGCTCCACAAATCACATAAGGGGCCTATTAAGTAAATAGTAAGTTCAAGCATCCTCAAAACACAAAACGTATCTTATGGACATTTTTCACTTCAAAACTTTTCTTTGTTAAACACATTTCATTTTGAAAGATCACTTTTATAAACACATGTATGTCTATGCTCAATCTTAATGCTCACATTCATAAACAGATGTCTTTCACATTTCATATCAAATATATTTTGACATAACATAAACATATTTCTAAACACATTTACAAAATCATACATAGACAATTACTATGTTCATTGTGATTTCAGTAAAAGTCTAGTATAGTTACCTCTTAACACTTTCGGCTATAAAGATTAATTCTCCTTAACCTATCAATGGAGATTAATCCTTTCATAAGCCTCAACATTCATACAAAATACTTTAAATAACTTACAAAATTACACATATTGCACTTATCACATCGAATTGGTCTAATTACTTAGTTTCTCAAAACTTGTCATTCTGACCACTTACACTTAACAAAATTTTCTTATACATTAAATGATGTCCAATTGCTCCAAAATCAGAATATATCTTTCTTAACTCACATGTCCTCCTTATTTATGAATTTTATATCATAATTCTTATATAATCCATTTCATAAACACCATCAAATCCAAACTATTATTCTGGCGGGATCAAGATATTTACTGAATAATATTCAGTCTCCTAATTTTATAAAATCATATACTAACTCAAA
Source organism: Ailanthus altissimus (assembly GCA_946807835.1). Lineage (NCBI taxonomy): Eukaryota > Viridiplantae > Streptophyta > Magnoliopsida > Sapindales > Simaroubaceae > Ailanthus > Ailanthus altissimus. The sequence continues at coordinate 23,702,673 of OX327698.1, read as the reverse complement.
AATTACAAAACTACCAAATAATTACTCTTGATACATATTTCAATCCATGATAAATATTTAACTTCAAAATCACTACCAAAAGTATTTTAAAACTATTTTATTTCATAACTTTAAAAATTTATAAATCAAATACTACAATGAGCTGATACGCTTTAGAAAATCATAACAATTTAACCACATTGATCTAAATTTTTAATTTTGAATATATCTTATTAGACATATAAATTTATTATATTCCAGAAATTTGTAATTTTTGAAGATCATTCAGCATATCAAAAATTGTTTGTCACTGTATCATACTGTTAACACAGAAAATTTTCAGAATTTCAGGGTCATTTTGGCAAATTTACTACAAATTCAACTTCTAAATTTTTTAATCGATTTAAAGTCTAAAATGCTAGTTTCAAAGTCTTAAAATTCAAAATCAGAATCGAAGCACAACAATTTATAAAATTTCTGGATCAAGAGACTATTAAGTAGACATTCTGCAATTCATCATGATTTATCAAGCTATCTACATAATCATCATCAATTTTCAATACATCTTACAAAATTCACATTAAATCTCTAATTTTTCATTTGTCCAAAAATCAAAAATTAAAGGAATTAATTTAATTAACACCAATAAATTGAGAAATAATTATGATATATCTCTTAAAACTCTAAATTCTAATTTCTTCTTCTTCTCTTTTTCTCCCCTCTATTTCTCTCTTTTCTCTCTTTAAAAGGGTGACTCTACTCAAAAATGAGTAAATTAGGGTTTAAAATGTGTATTTTTATACTAAGAGATTAACTTTTAGTATTTACAAATTAACTCCCAAATTTTTTAAAGTATTACAATTTAGTTCATAAAATAAATTTAAAGTCTTGCAAATAAACCTAATATTAATAGTATGTCCTTAATTTATACAAATAATACATAATTTAAGTATCATTCACATATAAATAAAATATAAATATTATACATATATATATATATAAATATTTATTCTTTTTAATATTAGATAAATGATTACTACAACTTAGGTGCTTAGGCTCAAAGGGAGCTTACATGGTCGTGCAGTGGTTAGGCTCAAAAAAAGCTTAATTGCTTGGAAAGAGTTTAAGTGTCATAGAACTTATGTGTTCAAGCTCAGAGAAAGCTAAGTGTTAGGCTTAAAGAGAGCTTAAGTGATCAAGCTCGAAAAGAGCTTAAGTGTTCAAGAAAAACTTAAGTGATCGGGCTAAAGGTTAGCTAAAAAAATTATGGTCATGCCTTTTTGTTAGCTTACATCCTAGTCACCGTCTACTTTCTATCTTCTTTTTTATGTTTATAAAATGTCGAAGGCAACTTGTGCAGGATGTGATCAACAAACGCTTAGTAAAAACTTTTCAAGATAAGTATAATTTTACAAGGGATGCAAAAGCATTTTGGCTACCGGCTTTATTCTCTCCAAGCACAGTAGCAGCGGCTCTGGGCCTTGGTTACTGCCTTGGTCAGTGAAGATGGAGCTGCCCTCAGTGCAAATGAAACCATCGTCGCTTCTCTGGTGGAGTTGGAGATTCAACCAGCACTGGTTTGTGGAGGAGATTGTTATTACTGTTTGTCAATGGTTTCTTCTGTCTCGAGTTACTATTATTTCTATTTAAGGCTTTGGCAAGTCGCCTTTTATTTCGCGTGCATGATCTTACCGAGGCCTTAGGAATAGTTTTTACCATGCCTTATTCCTTAGTCAAGCAGCAATACCAAGCTAAGCCACCCTGCTTCATCGAGGATTAAAGGTCGAGTAGGAACAAAGGATAAGTTGGTAGGGATGGAGGCCACACTGCAAGGCTCGTGATAGAGAAACAATATGATAGACGACCGATGTGGTGTGTGCCTCAAGGTGTGAGGAGAGCTGGAGAAGCTGTGTGAGTCTAGTTGAGGATCCCCTCAAATTGTTGATGGCGGTCGTTTCTATTTTGCAGCAGCAGCTGCTGCTGTACTAGCTGGTTGCTTCTACTCGATGACCATTATCATTGTTGGAGCTTCGGCACGTTTCAAAATTTGATCAAATCTACAGCGGCCTGAGCAGTGGGAGATGAAGGTGACTGCTAGTGGCCGAAATAATGGCGTTGAGGGATAGATACCTGGCGGTTGCTGTTGTTGCTTTGCTGGCTGTTGTTTCTACTTGTGGGTGTTGCTGCCACTGGAGCTTTGGTGGTGGTAGGCAATGATGATTGTGGAGGTTGCAGCGGTGGCGAACTTCGACTTCTTCTCTTTTCTTTATATTTTGTTTCCTTTTTTTTATAGAAGAAAAAAAACTCATGCAGCCATGCTACATCCTTTTAATTGGTTCTCTCGCTTTTTTTCTAAATCTTTCTTCGCTCGAGGTTAGTAGCATCTTCTCTCTCTCTCTCTCTCTTTTTTTTTTAGTAGCAAAAACTGTTCCGCTACATATTCAATTTAAAAGAAGAATATGGAGAGCTAGCACAAAAATCTTTTAATTGATATGAATAGATTTTGGATCACATAAAAGAATTTGTATAATAAAATTAGGCCAAATCCAAATCATACATTAATATAAAAATTTAACGCTAATCAAAATTAAGAGTTTATCTTTGAATCTTTCATCCACATGTTTAGTCTTCGTGCTCTTTTGTATAATTTTTTTTTATAAACAATGATAAATTGTCAACCAAAAATTTAGAAATCTCAAATTTATGAGTTGAATTTATATTCCTGACGAAATAACATTGGACATATAGACAAGCTGTTGTTATTTTTTAATGGATCCATGGAGTTGTGTGATGCAAAACAAAAGTTGATTATGATTTAGTTTGTGATATACGAAATCTCAAGATAAAAATAAAATATGAGAGGAGAAATTCAGAACTTGTCTTTTTTATTGTATAGACCCGTTTTTATAGGCCTTGTAGTAGAGTCCGTTTTAAAAAGTAATATGGTTGAATTAATTTTCATGATTTAAGGATATAATTTTTTCATTAAATTTCATAATTTTAAGGATATAATTCCTTAATTGATTTCTATTACTTTATCTTTTAGGTTTCTTTATTGATTAAATTCCTAAAAATGAATGAGAATTCTTTTTTAAAATTAAAGTTGATCCCAAAATTTAAAGGAAAATTGTTATTAAAATAAAATAATAAAAAAATCTCAATTATATTTGAGTACATATGTTAATCATTTGTTGGTTGTACTTTTTAAGTAAAATTTTAAATTGTAAATTTTTTAGAAGCAAAATTTTTATATATATAACTTTTAATTAAAAGTTGATGATTAAATGTTGTCAACTAAAAAATTATTTTGATATAATATATTATTTAATTGTACAATTTAAAATATTTTTTATAATTTAATTATTAAAAAGATAAACTAAAAGCAATTGGATAAATAAAAATTTAGTATTAGCATTAATTTTTTTAAATAATATATTTAACTCAAAATCACATAATATAAAATTAAAAATATAAGGTTCATAAACAATATTACTATTAGTATGAGCGGGGCTCAATTTAGTATAATTAAAAAAAGTAATTGAACCAAATTGAAATTTTTGATTTTGGTTCAATTTTAACTTTCAAAATTGATTAGTTCTCTTCGATTCAGTCTAAATCAAAAATCAAAATTTGAACCGACCCTAATAATAAGAGGAAAAAAAAAAGCTCAAAAACCAAACTGACACTATTAAGCATGTTTCTGTTCTATTTGATTTCTCTTCTTTTTGTGACTATGTTCAAATTTCTCTCTTTCTCTCTCCTACGAATTCAAATGCCCATCCATCGAACAACCACTGCTCTTGCCATTACCAACTAATGTTACTGCCACGTTGTTTTACTACCTCTCTTCCACATCCACACTATCCATTCCAAGACTAACTGCTACCATCGTCGTTCTTAATTCTATGGCAAGTGCTTTTTACTACTATTGTTTTATTTTGTTTATGCTCAAGTAATATTGATGGACATGTAGAGGGGTAGAATTAGGATTTGAGTTTAGGGGGAGAGGCAATTATAATATAAAATTTTAAATTTAATAAAATAAAATAAAATAATATTTTTATTTTATATTGATAAATACTTAAAATTACACATTTAGTAAGAGTTTTACATTAATATTTTGTATTACTATTATTTTTAACTCCCCCTAATTTAAGTATGTTTATAATATTGTACATAATTAACTTTTAACTGTTTTGTGGTAGGTTCGATAAAATGGGTATAACTTTCTACTTATGAATCCAATTAGAGTAATTCTTGATCCTATGAAGAGCTGTCTCAATGGGCTAACATATTATATTCACAAGACATTTTAAATTTGACCATTTAGAGGATAAAATTGGCCTAGAATATAACTGATCTATAGTACATGCCCAGTTCAAATAGTCATCAATATTTGGTCTATAACTATAGAAATACGTATCTAATACGTATGAAATAACTCAATTTGAAAAGATAAAAGACTTATCTACAACTTTAATTTTTTAAGTGAAAGCTAATTCGAACTACATTAATTTCAAATTGGATAATTAAATGAGTACATTAATGATAATCAATGTAAATTAATTGTCACCCTTCTTGACTTTTATCATCCAAGCGATTCACTCTTTATTTGTCTTGATTTATCCAACACTTGTATTTTGTATTATCTCTTTGTAGTATTATTTCTCTTGTTTACTATTCTAAATTCATGTTACCTCTTTTTCCATCTCTTTTCTTTTTCTTTAGTTTTATTATGTCCAAGTAATTTTCTTTTTGTTAAGGTGAAAGGGTGAAACTCTTATCAAGGTAATAAGATATACTTAACCCTTATTCACGAATTTAATATTTTATTCTTAAGTTATACAAATTTATATATGATGTATTTATTTTGAATACAATATTAATATCATTTCTTGTAAAGTGGTGTATCTTGATTTATTATAGACAATTTTTATAGTTAGCGCAATAAATTCTTGAAATCATTTACAAGATTTAGTGTAGATACCCTTTCTTGTAAAGTGAAAGTCTTAATTTATTGTAGACAAATATAAATATTAGCATAATAAATACTTGAACCCATTTATAAGATTTGGTGTATAATAATTGAAAAAAATAAATACAAGTTAATATATAAATGATGATAAACTTTAATTGTTATATCTTCCGATTGGAACCTCCTTTATGTGGGAATTTCAATTGAATTATAAAAAGAGTTGAATATATTCTTATTTCATATGCCAAGAGTGGATCCCCCTTGTAGTAACCAGTATCCACGACTGGTAAGAATAAGTATTTATATATGTATAAATATACGTATTTTATTTGTATGTTGGTGATACTTGAATTATATATTGTTATTAGTAATATTTTTATAGGTTAAGGATATACGATTAGTATTGGGTTTATTTGTATGACTTTAGATTTATTTTAGGGACCAAATTGTTATACTTTGAAAGTTTTGGGGGCAAATTTGTAAATACTAAAAATTAGCCTCTTAGTATAAAAATACACTTTTAAACCCTAATTTACCATTTTTAGGTTGAGCTACCCATTTTAAGAGAGAGAAAAGAGAAATAGAGGAGAGAGAAAGAGGAGAAGAAGAAGAAAAAGAAGAAGAAATTGGAAATTTGAATTTCAAGAGGTATATCATACGTATTTCTCAATTTATTGGTATTAATTAAGTTAATTCCTTTAAGTTTTGATTTCTGAAAATATGTATAATTGAGGATTTGTTGTGTATTTCGTAAGATCATATGAGAATTGATGATGATCTATAAGATAGTTTGATAAATCATGATGAATTATGGAATTTCTGCTGGATAACCTCTTGATCTAGGAATTTTATAAATTGTTGTGATTCGATTCTGGTTTTGAATTTTGAGTATATGAAATTAGACATGTTTAGGATCATCTGAGACTTTGAATCGACTGAAAATATCGGAAATTGAATTTGTAGTGAATTTACCAAAATGACCCTGGAATTCTAGAAATTTCCTGTGTAAACAGTATGATACGGTGGAAAATAATTTTTGACCTACTGAATGATCTTTAAAAATTACGAATTTGTGGAATATGATAATTTTATATGTCTAATATGATATACTCAGAATTGAGAATTTGGATCAATGTGGTTGAAGTGTTATGAATTTCTAAAGTGTATCAGCTCATTGTAGTATTTGATTAACAGATTGTTAAAGTTATGAAATAAAATAGTTTTAAAATACTTTTGGCAGTTATTTGGAAGCCACATATTTATCATGGAATGAGATATGTGTCAAGAGTAATTATGTGGTAGTGTTATAATTTTTGAGTTAGTATATGATTTTATAAAATTGGGAGATTGAATACTGTTCAGTAAGTATCTTGATCCTGTCAGGTTTGTAGTTTGGATTCGATGGTGTGTATGGAATGGATTGTGTAGGAATTTTGATATAATATTCATATATAAGAAGTATATATGAGTCAAGAATGATATATTCTGATTTCGGAGTAATTGGACATCATTTGATGTATTAGAAATTTTTGTTAAGTGTAAGTGGTCAGAATGACAGGTTTTGAGAAACCAAATATTTAGACCAATTTGATGTGATAAATGCATTGTGTATAATTTTGTAAGCTATTTAAAGTATTTTGTGTGAATTGTGAGGCTTATGAAAGGATTAATCTCCATTGATAGGTTAAGGAGATTTAAGCCTTGTAGCTGAAAGTGTTAAGAGGTAAGTATACTAGACTTTTTTACTGAAATCACAATAAACATAGTAATTGTTTTGTATGATTTTGCAAATGGGGTTAAGAATATGTTTATGTTATGTCAAAGTATATTTTGATATGAAATATGAATATATGTTTCTGAATGTGAGCATTGACATTGAGCATGGACATACATGTGTTTTTGTAAGTGAGCTTTCAAAATAAGATGTGTTTAATAAAGAAAGCTTTTGAAGTGTAATATGTCCATGAGAAATATTTTGTATTTTGAGGGTACTTGAACTCACTGTTAACTTAGTAGGCATTTTATGTGACTTGTGGAGCCTTTATGTGTGGCCTTTCCTTTGGGATGGGTATATGTTATGTGTTCCGTATGTAGGGAGGATCCTATTGGTACCTAAAGGAAGAGTGAGTCATCACATTTGTGTGGTGGCGTATTGGTGCATGTGAGAGGACTCACCGATGATTAGGGTGAGGGTTTGGCTTTTACCTTCGGGCATAAGCATTATATATGTGTTATTCAAGACCTCACTTGTACTATTCCTCTCATACGGTATGTCACCTACGAGTGACATTTGGCTCATTATGTGATATGTGATATGTAAGTCCTACTAAGTAGTAGTCGAGTAATGGTATTCCTATTATGTATTTTGAAAGAATGTGTAAGCGCTTACATGATATGTGATTTGATAAGATTATGATTTTAATTGATCACAACATATCATACATATGCATTGTGTACATATATGTATTTGTATTTGATATATGAAAAACTAATATGCTTACTGAGTTTTATACTCATTATAGTTTATGGTGATTTCAGGTAAATAAGGTGCATGTGTGCTTAGCGGATTTGACAAGGCTTCTGTTGTTCCTTGGGTTCCCTAAGTTGCTAGGTTGTTGTGTGTTTCATTTGGGGACACGTGGGATAGGATATTTGGTTTGTCCCTATTGAATAAATACTTATGTATTATTTCATTGTGTGTGGATTGGATTTGGTTTAAGTTTTATAAAGTGTGGTTATTGGATGATTTTAAGTAAGAATTTGCAATGGATATATTCTGGGCTCCCGGTAACAAAGTTGCTACTGGTGACGTAGTAGAGTGTTAATCTCTGAGAAAACTCTGCGTATCTCCGGTTTAATAATTGTCCCAGTCATAATTCAATTGCTATAATTCTGAAAGAAATTAAAATGAATGTTTAAATATTGTCAAGAGAAGTTTATATTTATATGTTAGGTTATTGTTGATTTTAGTGTTGAACTTACTAGCAACTTGCTAAGGATTTCTATGTTGAATAAAAGTTGAAAATTTTGTGTAATATTATTTATGAGTGCACATGCAGCGAATGAATGTAAGTGATGTCGTGTGTCGGATCTTTTGGGTCTGGGGCGTGACACCCCTAACTTTAACTTTTATTTTAATTGGTTAATTGAATTATTATTTATAAATATCTTATACTACTTTAATTATCTTTAAAGTATTTATAGTGCGTAATTTTAATTCTATTTCTCTGTGGATCGACCCCATTCTCAATGGGTTATTTATTACTTTGACAATCCTGTACTTGGGAATAAACTCCTATATTCTAAATGTGTCAAGTTTTTTGCGTCGTTGCAAAAAAAAAGTAAAATTACCATTTTTTTTGTTTGTTTGTTTTATGAAAGGCTAAGCCTCCTAACTTGTTTTACTTTATTTATCGTTCACTTGTTATTTTCATAGAGACTAAGTCTCGTACTCTTTATTTACTAACTTTTTATTATCTTAATTTAACATTGACTAATCTAATATTTACTAATCTAACTTCTAATTATTTATCTAACTTTTATTTTATTGTTAGCTTTACATATTTTATTTGTCTTTATTTAATATTTTTTTTCTTTTTTTTTCTCTTATTTGTATTATTTATTTTTATTGTATTTATTTTTATTTCTTTGTATGAGTGGTTGGTTTCGAGATCCTAATTCTCATTGTTTGGTGAAAGGTAATTTCGAAACTTCCTTTGATAATTTGTTGGATTTTTCTTCATCTTCTCATTCTTCACCAATTAACACCATGACCGATAATCAAATTGAGGAACTCATAAACCCATGGGACAATCAGTTCCAATATAATGACCATAACCAACTTAGGACACTTAGAGACTATATGAACCCTACTCGAACCAGTGCACCATCTTGCTTAGTTTTTCCTCCAGATGCAATGGAACAGTTGATATTGAAAATCCTAGAAATGGTAATGTGTTTAAGGTAAATGAGCAAAGACTCAAAGTCATTTATAGAAAACTAAGTTTTTCATGAAGAATTTGTATCTTTGTCTGACCCTTATTATGAGACCAATTAATCTTTGTTTTACATATTTATATATATTTATTCTTCTTCTAACTTTATTTATTTATTTTTAACTTGTATGTTAATTTAGTATTTTTGTTGAAGTTTTATTTTACATCTCGGTTAAGCGGTGGATAATGATACTCTATGATATTTTAAGTCAGTTTTATCGATTTTTCATAATTACTGATACCTTCTCTTCTTCTCTTTTCTAAAAAAAATGGATGACATTCTAATAAATTTAAACATTTTTGTTCATTGTCTCAAAATGCTTTAAAAAACATTTACCAAGCAAGATGTGAAAGATTAAGGTTATTAATGGTTATGAATATACCTACTGATGTACGTTAGTTAATTGAAGCCAAAGTTCAATTAGCAGGCGAATTTTTAGACTCATTAATTTCTTACATGCCTGACTTAGGTAAAAGCTCTTATACCAAAATGCGAAGAGCAAAAAGATTACATGTTTATCATAAATGTGCTCGATCGAATTATAACCAGAGTTATCGTTCTTTAGGATTTGTATCTAGAAATTGAGAAGACAAAATTCAGGTCATTAAGGATGGAATGAGTAAGGAGTCTTTGGATGACATCCTAGTGACTCTTGAGATGCATCCTTGTGGGGTCATACAACGTAAACTTCTCAATGTATAGAATAAATTTAAAATTGAACATGAGCGATATAGTTTTGAAAATCTGACTTTAAAATACCTTATTTGCCAATTTAAAAGAAAATTGGATGGGAAGTTTATCCCCGACCCATAAAAGGTGTTTAAGCCATTTCTGGATGTAAAATCAGAGAAAGATGTAAGCCATAATCACAACTATTTGTATATATTTATCATAGTTGTTATTATTTTGTGTGACTTATTTTATTTTGTTGCAGGTTTTATTTCTAATAAAAGATATTTCAAGTGATATCTTCTATACTTTACTTTTTTTTTTATATTTTAACATTGAGGACAATATCTCAATATGATTGGGGGGAGGATAGTTAATATATAATGTTAAAAGTTAATTTTTTTTTTGCTATCACTTTGTTCTCTAAAAAAAATTCATCATAAATAGCGTGAGTAAAAGGTTCATTTATACATTCTTGAGATGCATTTGTTAGAGCTGGTGCTTACGTGCTATTCCAATATTGTATGAATATTAAATGTTAATATTTATACAATAAACATTTCGAATAAAGATTGTTAATATCATATTAACATGGTAAAATGCTTGTAACATTACAGACATTGTTTGATCTGAAATAGTTCAGATCTGGTTTAAAGAAGTTTAGACCAGAACTAATAGTTATCAAAGCTGAGAGTTATAAATGCTAATAGTTAGTACTGTTAATAATTATCAGTTTATAAGAGTCAGCGAGGTCTAAAGAGTTAGAACTTTATCTATAATGAGACAAAGACCTGAGAGTATACTTATAATGATGTAGTTGTAAAGAGTTGCAATAGGTGCTAAGAAATATCATTATGTAAGTATGTCTCAAATATAATGTTCATAATCTATGATCACCAATGCAGGTCTATCGGTGAATTCACAATATATAGATTAGTGTATATCTATATCTGACTAGTTCAGATGGTTGTTCTTAACTGACCATGAGCTTAGAGCTTGTATAGGCATACGGGTATCCAGTCAGGACTGGATACTGAACAAACTCATGAGGACCCCAATAGATATCCTATGAAACCGTCAAAGGAAGGTCCTCTCGAGTTGAGTAGTAATCGTGGTCCTTTGACCTGAGCGCCACGGTGGTCTTGTGAGTGATCCATCATGCTTTGGTTCCACATATATCAGAGACCTTTCATGGTCTGACCGCTATGTGTCACTGGGTATGGTCCGATGCTCATGGAGTCCGGTGTACGTAGATAAGGGATCCATCAGCTTACGTAGGTAAGTTGTATATCCGATGCTCCGAGATTGTATTTCATAAAGTCTTGTGGCCACAAGCATAAACCCAGAAAAAAAGTTTCCCACAGGGTTAAACAATATAGCAAAAGTGTTTGCGTATATTGTTTATCGAGATACGAATCTGGAGATAAGATTATTGGATGAGCAAATGGGGATTTGATGGTGTTGATCTATATCCCCGCACATCCAGGATATAAATGATGGAAGGATTATACGTATACGTTATGACCTCAACTTGTATGGTCTGACACGCTGATTTGTAATATTCGTAACGTGTGCGTGGGGCATCGATTACGGATTAATGGAATAGTTCAATTTGACAAATCGAGGGTGAACCTAGAGAGTCCCAATATGAAATGTACTCTTTGAGCACTTGGGCAGTGTACCGTATTGAATTGTTCAATATAGTATAATTCAGCAATTACTAAGGTTACGTTAACTAATGTATATAGTTAAATGGTGGGACCCACTTTAGGTTAACTTGTTAACCGAGTAAGGATATAATAGTAATTTTACTTTATGATTATTTAATTGTTAAATAATTAAAATAAATATTTATTTATTTAATTGTTAAATAAATTATTTAACTTAACTAAGGTTAAAAGTTAACCATATGATTAAGTTAAGTTAACCTTACTTAAAGGTTAAGTAAAGGTTAACCTAACTATAGTTAAGTTAGTTAACTATGGTTAAATTAATTAAATATTTATTAACTTAAAGGTTAAGTTAAAATAATCTAACTATGGTTAAATGTTAACTAAGGTTAGGTTAAGCCAAATGAAATGCAAATGAAATTCAAATTAGTTTGGAATTAATGCATTAGTATATAAAGTGAAATGAAATTGAAAATCAAAAAGTTTTTTTAAATTTTAGGTTTTGCATTTTCGGAGCCAATTCAATTTGAGAAATTGAAATTGTTTATTTTGTGTTTTAAGTGTTAGAACAACAAAATAAATGAGATAAATGGTTACTAAATGTAATAACTAAAAACAAGATTTGTTTTATTTATTCAAGAGTTGAATGAAAGGAAAAATAAATTTAATTAAGTTAAATAGTTTAACTTTAAAAAATGTTTAAGAGTTAAACACATATGCTGGATTAAGATGTTGTCCTTCTAGACAATCAAACCCACCCTTGTTGATTGCTAGGATTGATCAAAGATTCATTTCATGGTGGACTTCAAAGAAAATTAATCCAAAGGCTTCATTGGTGATATTTCTCAATTTCGAATTTTCAGTTTATCAAATATGTATTTTCTGTGTTCATTGTATTTAATATTCCGCTGTGCACATGTATGTATGAGATATGTATATTGTTTGTATGATGAACACAACTCACATGTAAGCACTCTAGTTAATTTGTACCCCATAACCCAACAACATTCTAGTTTTAGAATGGCAAAGTAAATAATACATTATTAAATTTTTGAAACACATTCTAATTGGTTTATTTTTAATGCATTTTATGCATATTTGTTTGTTACTTAAGTTTTTGGTAACTCTTAAGTAAATAAGTTTGTTTTATTATCGATGTATGATTTTAAAATTATTTAGTTTAAATCACTTTTTCTATCTAGGTTATTAAAGAATAACTTTCAAAATTATTCTTTGAGTACAATACTAAGCATTATGAAAAGATGGATGATTCAATATATATAGCCAAGAGAATTTTTATATTTAAGTATATATATATTCTTTTTTAAACTCATACATCTTTTATGAGTGAGTAGAGAGGTTTGAGAACATAACTTATAAACTTTCATTGATATTGTGAAATAGTTAATTTTTGTTTGGAATGACATTATTTGGGATGAAGAATAATTTGGTTGCTTAGCTGAAGGATGATAAAAAAAATTGTGAAAAAGTATTATGGTGAGAAATTGTTCTTATTTTGTAATAGTTCTTTATGTTTTTTTTTAAATAAAAAATAAAAAAAAGTTAATTCAGTTCAATAAAGTCTTCGTTTAATTTTAGAAGACAAAAGTCATTAGAAAATAATTTTATCACTAGACTCTCTATTTGTAAAATTCGCATAAAATAATTAAAGTCTTGAAGTTAGCATGTCGTAAGAAGAGTTTGGCTTTAAATAATTAATTTTTCTATCTATAAATCAATGTTAGTTTGTATGTCTGTCTTTAAATATAATCTTGTCTTTAGCGATCATCTGTTTTTCAACTCCATGAGTGAAATTCTAACCCATTAAACAGTTATTCACATTTGAGGATATGAAGTTGAGGCTTTTACTTGGAGAAAATTTTTAAAGCTATATATGTTGTGGTTTGTGGTAAGAAGGCTTCGGTTTAAATTACACACACACACACACACAATTTTGAAAATTATGATTAAAATAATCTTAATAGCGATTATAATCTTGAATTGATGGTTTGTTTGTAATATTTAGATAATGTTCAAATTTTATTAATACTTGAATTGCTATAGACTAGCAATGAACTAGTTAGGAGGTGTGATGAACACTTAAAATTACACATTTAGTAAGAGTTTTATATCATAATTTTGTATTAATAGTGTTTTTAACCCCCTAACCTAAGTATGCTTATAATATTATACCTAATTAGTTTTTAATTGTTTTGTGGTAAGTTCTGTAAAATAGGTATAACTTTTTACCTAAGAATTCAATTGGAGTGAGTATTGATCCTGTAAATGACTGACTTAATGGGCTAATATATTATATTTCACAAATTATTTAAATTTTGAGTATTTAGAGGGTGAAAATAGCCTAGAATAGAACTGATCTGCAATACAAGCCCAGTTCGAATAATTATCAGTATTTGACCCATAACTATAGAAATACGTATCTAATACATATGAGACAACTCAAATTGCAAAGATAAGAGATTTATTTGCAACTTTAATTTTTTTTTAGTGAAAGTTAATTCGGATTATATTAATTCCAAATTAGACAATCAAGTGAATGCATTAATGATAATCAATACAAATTAGTTGCTACCCTTCTTGACTTTTATCATCTAAGTGGTTCCTCTTCATTTGTTTTGATTTATCCATGTTTTTTCATAAATAGGTGGCCTGTTTATACCTAAATCATATAATTAGAGAGCTAGATTTTAGTTCAAAATACTTGTCTTTTGTATTTCTCTTTGTAGTATTATTTCTCTTGTTTACTATTCTAAATTCATGTTATCTCTTCTTCCATATCTTTTCTTTTTCTTTAGTTTTATTATGTCCAAGTAATTTTCTTTTTGCTAAGGTGAAAGGGTGAAACTCTTAATAAGGTAATAAGATATATAACTCTTGTTCATGAATTTAACGTTTCATTCTTAACTTATGCAAATTTATATATGATGTATTTGTTGGGGTGTTGTTAAATTATTAGGGTGCTTGCATGTGGGTTGTGTTCATCATACAACAAACATACATATCTCATACATATATGTGCATAGCGGAAGATTAAATACAATGAACACATAAAATACATATTTAATAAATTGAAATTCGAGATTGAGAAATATCACCAATGAAGCATTTGGATTAATTTTGCTTAAAGTCCACCATGAAATTAATCTTTAATCAATCCTAGCAATCAATAAGGGTGGGCTTGATTGTCTAGAATGGCAGTATGTTAATCTAGCATATTTGTTTAACTCTTACACATTATTCAAAGTTAAACTATTTAACTTAATTAAATTTATTTTTCCTTTTATTCAACTCTTGAATAAATAAAACTAATCTCCTTTTTAGTTATTGCATTTAGTAACCATTTGTCTAATTTGTTTTGTTGTTCTAACACTTAAAACACAAAACAAAGAATTTCAATTTCTCAAATTGAAATGGCTCCCAAAATGCAAAACCTAAAATCTAAAACAATTTTGAATTTTGAATTTCATTTCACTTTATATACTAATGCATTAATTTCAAACTAATTTGAATTTTATTTGGCTTAAATTAACCTTAGTTAACATTTAACCATAGTTAGATTATTTTAACTTAACCTTTAAGTTAATAAATATTTAATTAATTTAACCATAGTTAACTAACTTAACCATGGTTAGGTTAACTTTTACTTAACCTTTAAGTAAGGTTAACTTAACTTAACTATATGATTAACTTTTAACCTTAGTTAAGTTAAATCATTTATTTAACAATTAAATAAATAAATATTTATTTTAATTATTTAACAATTAAATAATTATAAAGTGAAATTACTTTTATATCCTTACTAGGTTACCAAGTTAACCAAAAATAGGTCCCATCATTTAACCATATGCTTTAGTTAACGTAACCTTAGTAAATTGCTGAATTATACTGTATTGAACAATTCAATACGATACACTGCCCAAGTGCTCAAAGAGTACATTTCATATTGGGACTCTCTAGGTCCATACCCGATTTGTTAAATGGAACTATTCCATTAATCCGTAATCGATGCCCTATGCACACGTTACGAATATTACAAATTAGCGTGTCAGACCATACAAGTTGAGGTTATAACGTATACGTATAATCCTTCCATCATTTATACCCTGGATGTGCGGGGATATAGACCAGCACCGTCAAATCCCCATTTACTCATCCATAAACTTATCTCCAGATTCGTATCTCGATAAACAATATACGCAAACACTTTTGCTATATTGTTTAACCCTGTGGGAAACTCTTTTCCCAGGTTTATGCTTGTGGCCACAAGACTTTATGAAATACAATCTCGGAGCATCGGATATACAACTTACCTACGTAAGCTGACGGATCCCGTATCTACACACACCAGACTCCATGAGCATCAAACCATACCCAGCGACACATAGCGGTCAAACCATGAAAGGTCTCTGACATATGTGAAACCAAAGCATGATGGATCACTCACAAGACCACCGTGGCGCTCAGGTCAAAGGACCACGAATACTACTAAACTCGAGAGGACCCTCCTTTGACGGCTTCATAGGATATCTATTGGGGTCCTCATGAGTCTGTTCAATATCCAGTCCTGATTGGATACCCGTATGCTTATACAAGTTCTAAGCTCATGATTAGCTAAGAACAACCATCTGAACCAGTTAGATATAGACATACACTAATCTATATATTGTGAATTCACCAATAGACCTACATTGGTGATCATAGATCAGGAACATTATATTTGAGACATACTTACATAATGATATTTCTTAGCACCTATTGCAACTCTTTGCAACTATATCATTACAAGTATACTCTCAGGTCTTTGTCCCATTATAGATAAGGTTCTAACTCTTTAGACCTCGCTGACTCTTATAAACTGATAACTATTAACAGTGCTAACTCTTAGCATTTATAACTCTCAGCTTTGATAACTATTAGTTCTGATCTAAACTCCTTTAGATCAGATCTGAACTCTTTCAAATCAGACAATGTCTGTAATGTTACAAGCATTATACCATATTAATATAATATTAACAATCTTTATTCGAAATATTTATTGTATAAATATTAACAATTAATATTCATACAATATTGGAATGGCACGTGAGCACCAACTCCAACAGTATTTATTTTATTTACAATATCAATACCATTTCTTGTAAAGTGGTGTATCTTGATTTATTATAGATAATTTTTATAGTTGGCACAATAAATTCTTGAAACCAGTTATAAGATTTGATGTAGATACTCTTTCTTGTAAAGTGGGAGTCTTGATTTATTGTAGACAAATATAAAAATTGACATAATAAATACTTAAACCCATTTATAAGATTTGATGTATAACAATTGAAAGAAATAAATATAAGTTAATATATAAATGGTGATGAATTTTAGTTGTTATATCTTTCGATTAAAACCTCCTTTGTGTGAGGATATCATTGAGTTATAAAAAGAATTGAATATATTCTTATTTCATATGCCAATAGTGGATCCCCCTAACCTTAACTTTTATTTTAATTAATTAATTAAATTATTATTTGCAAACATCTTATACTGCTTTAATTGTCTTTAAAATATTTATAGTTTGTAATTTTAATTCCACTTTTTTGTGGATCGAGCCCGTTCTCACCAAGTTATTTATTACTTTGACAATCCTACACTTAAAAATAAACTTATATATTTTAGACGTGTCACATGGTAATAATAAATGAACTGGAAAAAAAAATGTTGTTGGGAACTTTAGTATAATCTTAAGAATTTGTGATGATGTATAGATTTATGAAGTTTTAGTATTTTATTTTTAAAATTAATTAATTGTAGATGACTTTTCCGTAGAAAAGATAAAATATTAAATAAAAAATATGTGTTAAATTATTCATAAAAATAAATTTTATATCTTAAAATTAATAAATTTAAAGTAAAAAAAAAAGATCATGATCCATAAAATATATATAAAGTTATAATAGTAAAATATTTTAAAAAGTAACTAATATATAAATAAAATTATTAAAATTTAAAATATTCTAACTTACTTATTAATTTCTTAAAAAAATTTTTTCTTAAATTTTGAATTAAGAAGAAGAATTTGACGTAAATTTAAAGAGAAGATAAAATTACTAATGTATGACATTCAAGAATTGTAAATCTATTTTTATAAGTTAAATTGAAAAAATTATTTTTTATGTAGAAAAAAAATTAAAAGTATAAAATTTCTTTGTATTAAATAAAAGATATATTCAATATTCCATGTAGGAAAAGAATTATAAGTATATAATTCTTTTGTATTAAAGACTACTTAGAAATATAAAATTATTTTTATTATGATAAGAGAATGAAGTTAAAAAATATAAAAATAGGTTATAAATTAAAATTTATTTATTTTTAGACAAAGACATTAAAGTAGAGAAATATGAGTATTGTTTGAACTTTAAATAATGTATTAAAATATTAGCCTATGTTAGTATGAACTACTTTTTTAAATTAAAATTAATCCATTAAGAATAAAAATTTTAAAAGAATTTGAAGGGGCCAAAATAGATATTTTAATATTTAAAAAGTATATATATATATATATATATTTATATATACGTATATAAATTTAAGGGGAATTGTTGCAAAGACTTAGAGGGCCAACTCTTTCTTGGAATAAAGTCTAAATGTGTTTTGGATTTTAAGGACTTCAGAATTTTAAATAAGGCAGCTCTTCTTAATCTTTCTAGGAAGATTTTGAGAACCACCACTTTTTGAAGCTCTTTTTTTTAAATTTCAGTATAACCTTCTTAGCTCCTCTTTCTCTACTCGGTATAATATTTTCCTTTATTTGAATTGGGATTAAAGAGATTTTCTCTTGTCTTCGCGCGATGAATGCAAATGAATTATTGGTAATAGAAAATCAGTTCTATTTTGATAAGATAAATGGCTAACTAATTCTATTTTAAATATGATGAGAGTTAATCTTTCAACCAATGTTACTATTGACTCTAAAGTGGGTGATGCTATTTGTAATTTTAGTTTGATATTATTACCTTCTCTTTTTTTCTTTTTAGTATCCGCATATTTCTCGTGAGATTGAAGATGTCATTCGCCCTGAGTCTTATACTGTGGCATGTGACACAAATATTATTGGTAGAATTGTGCAGAAGAAATTATTTTTGAATTGAAATAGTGTAGAACCCAACTGATTATTATTGCAAGAGAATAGAAGCTTGTAGCCAAAATGGTTGAGCAATCTTTCGTCCTATTAAGTGTTAAATACTCATTTTATTGTTTTGTTGATTTGTCCTATTCAATTGTGTACCTTACTTTTGTCATAACCACTTGGCCAAATTGAACTTAGAAATAATATAATTGAAACGAATCAGTTTAGTTTAGTTGATTTTTTAGCATTAAACTGATTGGTTTTATTTTATTGGAATTAATTAGTTTCAGTTTCAGTTTCAGTTTAGTTGATCTAGATCGTACTGAACTGAAATTAAAATTTTTTAACTCTAACCAATACATAACAAACACAATATAATACCATTTTATTTATTTATTAGTCTATAGTTCATTTACTAGTTTGAATTGATTAGTTTTAATTTTTTGTAATATTTTTTTATTTATTAATTTAAAATTTATATTATCTCTTCTTGTATCTCTTTTTCTTAATTTTATTATATTCAAATAATTTTTAATTTTTTTAGATAAAAAGATGAAAATCTTGATAAAATAATAAAGTATACTTTAACTCTTATTCTAGAATTTAATGTTCCATTCTTAAGTTAAGCAAATTTATATATGATATATTTATTTTATTTTATAATATTAATATTCTTTCTTGCAAAGTGGTGAATATTAATTTATTATAGATAATTTTTATAATTGGTACAATAAATTCTTAAAATCATTTACAAGATTTGCGTAAATACATTTTTTTAATAAAGTGTGAGTCATAATTTATTGTAAACAAATATAAAAATTAGCATAATCAATACTTGAACCTATTTTTTGTGTATAATAATTAAAATAAATATAATATATAAATGATTATGAACTTTAATTATTATATCTTTCGATTGTAACCTCTAAGAATTCCAATTGAATTATAAAGAAAGTTAAATATTTTTTATTTTATATGTCAATAGTGGATCCCACAATTTTGACATTCATTTTAATTGGTTATTTGAATTATTATTTGCAAACATCTTATATTACTTTATTTATTTTTTAAAATATTTATAATTTATAATTTTAATTTTACTTTTCTGTGGATCGACCATGTTCTTACTAAATTATTTATTATTTCGACAATGCTACACTTAAAAATAATCTCATATATTCTAAATGTGTCAACTATATACCAAAATCCCTCAATTGATATCACATAATTTAAGAATACAACTCTATCGAGCAAAACTGACATTTGTTAAATTTGACATAATATTGTTTCCTAATAAGTCAACCTCATCAAAATATTAATAATCTAATTATCAATTTGACATAAGTACCATTATATATCATTCGTTTCCCTAATTCATCTAATAACTCCCTTTAATCATATCACGGTTAACATATTACCTTAGTACAAATGTTCGTATATGAATATATATTATCCAATCTAATTTTATAATATATCATACACTACATATTACTAAATATAATCCAATCATTTACTATCTTATCTGATTCTAATAATTTCAATCCAATCTAATCCTATCCTATCCGACATACCAAATGACTTTAAAGGTATACTCTTAAATACAGAATACTAGAGTAATTCTAATAAAAATCCAATATATATAAAAGAGAGTATTTTTAATTGGGATTTAAGAAAATTGAATGTTATATCTACTTAGCCAATCTAATTTATATGATCAATAGAATGCAATTACCGTTAAATTGGTGATAAAATTAGTTATTATGCTGGCTATTGAATTAAATAATAACTTCTAAAATAAATATGTTAAATTCAATATGTTGACATAACTATCATCAATTTAATTCTCAATAAAAAAAAGAGAATTATCATCAATTCAATTCAATGTTGATAATAAATGTATTTTAAAATACTAAATAAAATGTACAATTTTTCTTTTAAAAAATGGAGGGTCAGTTTTCAATTTTTTTTTATTCTTTACCCCTCCCTCAAAGTTCGAACCCTAGTGATTTAAAATAAAATGTACAATTTATTCTCAATGAATTCCAACAAATAGTAATTAAATCAACATCCATCTGATTCAGTCAATTTCCCCATCTTTGGGTCTATTGACCGAGTCGAGGCTTGCATTTCAAGTTGCAACGTGCACATGGCTAGCTGAGGAGCTCTTTTGAGTTTTGACTCCAAGAAGGAAGGAGTCTGTGTTATTGTCCTGCCAGGACAATTCTCACATACTGACTCGTCCATAAAAGCGATTGCGTTGCGGTCTTGGGGTGGGCACGAAAATCGTATCGAAACTAGTTTCTTAATATTTCAAATTTAAATATTGCATTATATGTCAGTCAAACTGAATCGCAAAGTTGATATTTCTAATTAATTACCTCTTGTGAAATTTTATAATTATCACTTTTTTTCTTCTAATATTTTGAAATATCAAATGATATCAATCACTCTTTAACTGGCAATTACGAAATTTCAAATGAAAAAAATTGATAATTTTCTTTATTGGGTTCATTATGAAATGAGCCCAACAACCTACTCTATATGTGTAGATAAGATAAGTTTAAACAATGTTTAAAAACTCAAAATTGTATCAAATAGTCCAGAAATCAAGTGAAACCAGTCATTTTTAAGATACGATTCGATATGCTTTTTCAATAGAATTTAATGACAAGTAAAAAGTGGATTGACAGTAAGGGAATGACAAATTCTACTTAAATTATTATTTCGGTTATTACTATTTTATTTGAGTTATAACTCTTAGTATTATTGTTTTATATATTTAAAGAGTCTTTATATAAGAGATAAAAATCTTAAATTTCTTGATGAATTTGGCTGTATCTCACACATTATGATTAGTTAAAAATCAATTGAAACATGTATTGACCAATAATAGAGGTCTCTTACATACAATTTTAATGGCCAAAGTTGTTTTTGAACTTTGAATATTGAAAATGCAGAGTGTTGACTCCGAAGCCGTGGCCTAACACAATTTTGCCTCGCCACAAAGTTCTCGTAAGAAAAATTCCAACTCAATTTTATATTCATGTAAATTATAGCCACGGCCCACGCCCACACATCAAGCCTTAAAATGCGTGGGTCGCCACCTAACATAATTGGCGCGTGTGGGGACTTGGAAAAAAAAAAAGGCGCCTCCCACCGATCAATTTCCCGTTTTCCACTTTCCATCTTTCCTTTTTTATTTCTTGCTAACACGCAATTACTAACAGACTTCTCAACTCCCGAATCTTCTCCCTTGCTTTTAATCGAATCTCACTCTCTGCACATCCACCTTCCTTCATCCAACCTCCACTCTCTCTCTTAATTAACTAATAAACAAACAATTAATTAATTAAATATATCTTTTTTTAATTTTAATTATTAAAACAGAAAAAAAAATGAACTCGATTTCTATACCGAGTTGTCTCACACTTGCGCGACTCCACGGCGTTAACTCCGTTCCTCTTCCTCACCGACAGTTATCATTCACGGTAGCTGCTCCTTCGCCTCTCTCCAGACGACGACGTTTCACTTTCTCTCACGAGCCGCCGGTGGCTCTTGCTTACAACGGTGCCGGGATCACCAACTCCTTTCCCGTAAGTCCTGCTCTGTTTCCTTTTAATTTGTTCGTTTAAACGGTAATAAAGACTCCGTTCGTTCACTGGTTATAGCGTCAGTAGTATCGTTCGTTGAAAATTTTTCATTAGCTTAGTTCCTTTTGACAATAAGCTTTCAAATTTTATTTAGCTGAATAAGATAATCATGCCCTTTGTTGATTTACGTACAAACTTATTGAAACTCTTATGACAAGTAATGACCACGAATGTTCAAAATATTTTGAACAGTATTACCGTTTAAGTTCATTCATACAAACTGATTTGACATGATATATGAATGGAGGAGCGAAATATAATATTATGCCATGTCAATTTGTACGGTGGTTTTCAGGCAAGAAATGGGACGTACACAGTTGGTGATTTTATGACAAGGACAGAGGAATTACATGTGGTAAAGACTACAACTACGGTTGATGAAGGTATTAATTTGTCATAGTTTGGATCTTGGGTTATTATCTTGTTGTTAATCCATGTTTCTGTTAAGTAAATATTGTGATGGTTACAGCTTTGGAGGGTCTGGTGCAAAAGAGAATAACTGGTTTTCCTGTCATCGATGACAATTGGAAATTGGTAATTTTGATTGTTTATTATTTCTCTGTTTCGTACGGACATAATCTCTGTCTTCTTCATTGCAAATCACATATTTTCTGTACCTACAAGAATTGTTGTTTACCTTGAAGATGTTATATTTGCACTACAGTTTCTTTATAGACGAATTTTTCGTTTGATTGTAATATTGATTGGTATTTATAGGTTCTGGAGACTTTTATCTTCTGAGTAATAAAGAAAAATTGCAGAGAAAATGAATTTACAACATATGGTCCATGACTGATATTTGAATGTGTATAAGTCTATTCGTTGATGCAAATTTGTATATTTAGGGGTAAATAGGGGTAAACAATTGAAGCTTAGATCTTAATGTATTATTTGCACTAGATATAGATTTGGTGCCTGGAACAGCTTTCCCATCCAAAGAAATGGGAACTTTTAGGTGCTTATCACCACCTAAATTCTGCTATCTTCACTTTTGAGCAAGATAATATTTTTGAGAAATTATGGGACTTTTGTTCTTAATCTACTCGGGAACTTTAAGGTCCTAGTGGTACTTGGTGAATTAAAAGTTGTTATTCCTTTCATGTAGATGATAAATCAAGTTTTTTAAGACATGCCCATTTTCTTGTATCATGAAATCCTTTGATTAAAATTTTTGTTGTTTATGAAATCCCAATATCTGCTAATGATTAATTAGAGACCATATTATATGTTTGATTGACATGATACATATGATGTAAGCGAGCACAAAACTCATTTGCTTTGATTAATTTTCTCTGCAGGTCGGTGTTGTTTCAGATTATGACTTGTTAGCACTCGACTCCATATCAGGTAATATGAGAACTGTGAAACCATAATTGTATTCTGCTCCTGGGTTTTTGGAATTTATTGAAGGAAGAAACATTGGTTTGAATGCCATAGAAGAGGACAAGGCTGATTAAATTACATTTTCCTTGTTGACAGAGCAATTCATTTAACAATTTAGTTTGTCCCTTGGGGTTTTCCTTTGGTAGAGAATTATAAGCTTTGGAGAATGTGAATATACATTCATACAGATTTTAAACATGTATAAGATTTTCCAAAAATTATCAAAGCTTTGAGTTATATTATTCTCAAGAATTTATTAGAAATTAGAGGCATGAAGAACATTGGAGGTAATCATGGAAATATTGAAAGACACTGGATCAAAAATTGATTTCTCTAGATAAGGATTTGCCTATGACAATTTTAGTGAGCCCATGATCCAATTGCTTGTGGGATAATAATGATTAGTTTATAGATAAGTTTGTATATGAGAGGAAGACCATAATTATTTGGTTAAATATATATATAAGTTAAATATATATATATATATATATATATAAAATGGAAAATCAGTGATTGTGTCATAAAACCATAATATAAACCATAACACTTAAGGAAAAAGATGAACATTGGGAGAGGCCAAGTCATTCATGTTCTGAGTATTGCGACAACATTCTACAGATGTAGTTACATAGGATATGGGTGATGGGAGCTTTGGGGAGGGGAGCTATGGCCCAACCTACCTGGTGGTTGTCACCTTTGCCTCTGGCTTTCCCTAACCAGTTTTAATTTAAAAATGTTGTTCTTTCCATTAGATGTTGATTTGGTTCATGTTGCTTCGATACTGCTTATACTCATAAATGATTAACTAGGTCTTGATAATTTTCATTTGGGTATATTTGGATCCTCTTGAAATTTTGTTCTTAAACTGCTACTGATATTTCATTTTATGACTAACAGGTGGCAATCAAAATGACACAAACTTGTTTCCTAATGTCAATAGCTCTTGGAAAGTATGTGAGAACTGTTTTGTTCTATATTTTTTTGATCTTGCTATGTGAATGTGTAAACATTATCTCCTATTTTAATTAAACTTCCTCATCAGATAACCCTTTCGTGCTGCTATAGATATGGCAGCATAGAGACCATTTCTGGGTGTGTAAACACTTACACTACACACATGCCTCGTTAGTAAGATGGTTGGAAGTGTCAGAGTAATTGACTTTTGTAGGTTCTGGGTGTAGGGCTGAATTTTCTCAAATCCAGGTACCATGAACCTACTAATGTAGTGCTAAGACCAAATTATTGAGTCAGATGTTATACCAGCATGTTACATAAGATATCATCCACAGGGTTAAAAGTACGCTGAAAGTTGTTCTCCAGTATTTCTATCTCCAAAACTGGAGTTATATGGCAACATTGTTGATAGGGTTATTATAACTTAGACTAATTTGATCATCAAAATCACGAATTTTTGGGCTGCATCCTATTTCGATCTCCAAAACTGGAGTTAGATGGCAACATTGTTGATGGGGTTATTAGAACTTAGACTAATTCAATCATCAAAATCACAAATTTTTGGGCTATATCCTTGGTGGATTAAACAGGTTAACAGCAATAGCCTTATTTTCTTAACTCCAGTTCCAGGTGTATAACCCATTTCAAGAGTAGATTTGGTTAATTCTGGTTTGTAAGGCAACTCTTTCTCCTTCAAGGGTTTGGTTGTTTTGTGACAATCAAAGGCTTGGTGTATGAACTGATTAATCATGATTGAGACTGTTAGAACTTTTTATAAAACTCCTGTTACTAGGTCCTTGTGCTTTCGGTCGAGGTGAACAGTCTGAGATTTATGTGGAATGAGTTGGCCTATAATTAGATCTTATTGCTGCTCTTGCTCTCTGTCCATCCTTTTTTTTTCTTTTTGTATGTGTGTTGCTTGTCTTTTGGCAAAATGGACTTCTATCAACGAAGCATGTGGAAAATTGGTTCACATTTGTTGCTTTTTCTGATTTTGGTTTTCTTGCAGACATTTAATGAGATACAGAGACTGCTCAGTAAGACTAATGGCAAAGTTGTTGGTGACTTGATGACACCTGCTCCACTTGTTGTTCATGAAGACACCAACTTAGAAGATGCAGCTAGGTATTGGATTCATCTACTTTTCCGATAAGTGTTTTGTTATCAAATGAAATTTGTGGTAGCAAGCATATGACGTATATCTGCTCCTCTCGTCAAGCATTTGTAGGAATGGAACTAGATGTTAAATTACTAATTAAAAACCATGTGGAGGCACTTTGATATATTTTATGTCATTTGCTCTTTTGTTGCAAGCAAAAACCAAAACTCTTGAGATCTCTAAATCAATATGTTAATGGCAGATTGTTGCTTGAAACAAAGTATCGCAGACTGCCAGTGGTAGATGGTGATGGCAAGCTGGTAAGAATTTTGATCTTAATATCTATTCAAGGTAATTACCTTTATTGGGATGCTCATAGTAGGTATATTTTGATTGGCCCTTGTTTAAATCTTGAAGGTTGGACTCATCACAAGAGGAAATGTTGTTAGAGCTGCCCTGCAGATAAAGCGTGCAGGTGAAAGATTGGCATAATTACTATATCGCACAATATTCATGGTTTTGTGTAACATTGATGCTGCCATTCTTTTTGCACTCACTGGTTATGCAGTCCAGTCTAGGTAGTTAATTGGTTTGTATACATTATATATAGTAATTGTGTGTAATCCCAAATGTATACTTTAAGATTCAGAGGCAGCCCTTAGAGCCTTACGGGTATTTGATACTTTGTAGCTAGTTTGCCCCATTGAAAATGGTATATATAGGCTTGATAAAATTCTGTATCATGAAGTAGGATCAGATTTCTCTTGGTGCAATCTTCTTTTTCTGTGTTATGGACAACTTTTCCTCTTGTAATTCTGTTAGGGGCATATATATATATTTTAAGCATCCATCATTATGATCTATCATTGTTTCAATAAAATGGAGTATTTTTGCTTAGCAAATTCATGAAGCGGCTTTCATTGTTCCATTATATCAATGTCCATGATATAAAGGCTGGGAATTCAGTTCTTTTCTTGTGAATTAGAACTCTTATTTGCAAGGTGATATATGTATTTGTTTTAATTTTTTTAATTTGAAGAGAGAGAATTTGAATTCAACATTTCGTAGTCACCATTAAATTATACCTACACCAACTGTATTTCTGTTTTTTTTATTACCTTTTGTTTCGGGGGGGGAGGGGGGAGTTTCGATGTTTTTATGAGAAAGCCAATAGCAATGCCATTATGGTCATAAGTTGTGGTTGTCATAGCTCGATTAGAAAGATCATAATCAAAGAACCTGAATTACCTTGAAAGACTAAAAGAAAAAAAAATTGTATAACTTGCCACTAATATTTTAAACAAGTTTTTTCATCTACATGTAATGTAACCAAGTTATTATTTAATTTGCCACTACTAACTTGAGTTAAGCAAAGTAGAATTTATTTCATCTACATGTAACCAAGTTATCATGTTGTAAAAGCCATTAGGCAACAAGTGGGTTGGAAGAATAAAAATGAAATCTATTGGAAGGAAAGAAACTTGTGAGATATTATTGGTCTTATTCCTAATCTTGATAGCATGGTTTGCATGTATATATAATTCAGATGAGATGGGTGTTGGTTAACCAACAACTAGTTAAAATTCCTGTATTTATAGTTCTTTAACACTTTTAAAATCAAGGACAGCACCCAACTTTACAGCTATGCAAGTTGTAAAAATATTGAATGTCTATATCAAATGGAGGACAGCAAAACTAGCTGAGATGAGGATCGGAGAATATGAAGAAGTTTGTTTGTTATTTTTTTTTTTTTGTTTTTAATCTTTGTTAAATATTTGGAAATTAAAGCCCGAAATTCATTAAACTTCTTATTGTACTTTGTTTATTGATGTTGATATATTACCCTTTGATACGAGTCGTGACTCTGAGATGCCAAGGAGAAGAAAGATGATGGTGATTGTGCTGGGCCTTAATTCATTCTTTAATCAGGGTTAGCCTGGTACGCCAATCCGCTTCAGCTTCAGAATTTCCGACCGTTTTGGCCCATTTGTCCCACCCGGGCAATTCAGGAGCTTCTAATTCGTTGTTCTAATGGGCTCAAGCCCAAGGAATTATATGTAAAATAACATTTAGATATTTCATATAATGAACTGTGGAGCTGGATGACGTCCCCCCATAGGTAAGCTATTTTGTATGATGGTAGATCGACCAATGTGAACAATAATTTTGACACAAATTTTCAACGCATCTCTATCTAAGGCCGAATCCATTTAAATTCCCTTTTGCTTCTCACTTTGTCCCATAAGCTTAGGAGTAACGCAGTCCCAGTCCCTCTAAGGTTTATCAAATTATTGGGCTAAAATTTTCACTTTACTCATTTTTCTGTTTGTTATCAATGGACTCGAAATCTTCTCCAATCGAAATCTTCTTCTTCCCCTATGTAGGAGGTGGTCACCAAATCCCCATGATAGACATAGCTCGAGTGTTTGCCTCTCATGGTGCCAAAACCACCATCATCACAACCCCAAAACACGCCCTTTCTTTCCAAAAATCCATCAGCCGGGACCAACAATCCGGCCTCCCCGTCAGTATCAGGACTCTCCAGTTACCCGACGAAGTCGAGATAGCCGACACGGACATGTCTGCCTCGCCACACACTGATACTTCCATGCTTCAAGAGCCACTCAAGGCGCTTCTCCTCGAGTGCAAACCGGACTGCATAGTTCACGACGTGTTTCATCGATGGTCTGCTGATGCTATCAACAGCCTTGGCGTTCCCCGAATTGTGTTCAATGGCAACGGTTGTTTCTCTCGCTGTGTTCAGGAGAACATGGGGAAGTACAAGCCTCATGAGAAGGTGACTTCTGATTATGAGCCGTTTCTTATTCCTGGTCTCCCTGATCGAATCGAATTGACCAGATCTCAGCTTCCGGTCTTTGCCAGACAGCAACTGCCACATGGGTTTGGTCCTAAAAAGATGCCAAAACCTGAGGAGAATAGTTTCGGGGTGGTAGTAAACAGTTTTTACGAATTGGAGCCTGCTTATGTGGAGTATTTCAGGAAAGATTTGGGCAACAGGGCTTGGCTCGTTGGTCCAGTTTCTTTATGCAACAGAAATGTTGAAGATAAAGCTGAAAGAGGCCAAAAGACGACAATCGATGAGCACCTAATTCTCAATTTTCTCAATTCTAAAGAACCCAATTCAGTTCTTTACATAAGTTTCGGAAGTTTGGCTCGGTTAGCTCCTGAACAGCTCCTGGAAATCGCATACGGTCTTGAGGCTTCAAAGCATCCATTCATTTGGGTAGTTGGAAAGATTTTCCAATCCCCTGGAAAA
The DNA here is from genome assembly GCA_946807835.1 of Ailanthus altissimus. NCBI lineage: Eukaryota > Viridiplantae > Streptophyta > Magnoliopsida > Sapindales > Simaroubaceae > Ailanthus > Ailanthus altissimus. Next base: position 23,673,883 of record OX327698.1, on the reverse strand, counting down.
GAGAAAGGAGATGAAGAGAATTTGTTTCCAAGCGGATTTGAAGAGAGAATAGGAGAATCCAAACAGGGATTGATAATCAGGGGATGGGCACCGCAGCTATTGATATTAGAACACGCAGCAGTGGGAGGCTTTGTGACGCATTGCGGCTGGAATTCGACCCTAGAAGGCGTGAGCGCTGGCGTGCCAATGGTAACATGGCCTATAACGGCAGAGCAGTTTTCGAATGAGAAGTTGATTACGGATGTGTTGAAGATTGGAGTAAAAGTTGGAAGCTTGAACTGGATGTCTTGGAGCACTGAGCCTAGCGCTGATGTGGGGAGAGAAAAGGTAGAGGCGGCAGTGAAAAGGCTAATAGGTGGCGGAGAAGAAGCGGAGGAGATGAGGAGAAGAGCTAGGGAGCTTGGAGAGAAGGCCAAGAGAGCTGTTGAAGAAAGTGGATCATCGTATATGGATGCTGAGGCTCTGATTCAGGAGCTCAAGTCTCGTCGAGAAACTGAGTCGTGAAATTTTTAGTTGAGCTTAGATTTTAAATTTTGTCGAATCTTCAGATTTCACGATGAGTAAACTCTTATATAATTAAACTTTAATCTTATATTATTTTTTTATCTTAATATTTTAATCATCACCTTTAAATTATGGTTTCACTCTCTTTTTGTCGGTCTACAAATTAAAAGAATTGCCATATCAATAATTCAATTTTTTTTCTCGTTTGTAAGTTTGATTTATTTTCTATAACAAAATTTGTCAAGTCTGATTCAAGAAGGTTTTAAGTACAATGTGCAATGCAATTATTATATTAATAATGTTATAAAAAATTAAGTTGATACCACGTTAATAAAGAAATCAAATTGAGATAAGTGTAACATTACCTTTATTAAAAATGTTATTAATAAAGAAGAAAAGGTGCAATTTATTGTGTGCATAATAAGATAAAAATAAAATTGAATGATGCTATTTATGTAACAAAGCCATTTTCTAATTAGGTGGTCCAAAACTTAGTAGCCATGTGATTGAGTCTTCAATCTGAATTTGTGGTTTCAAAAATCTTCAACCTAATAGTGCATTTTCTCCTAACTTTTCAGAAAATATTCAGTGCATTTTCTCCTAAATCTCCAGAAAATATTCATTTCAAGAGAGTGTAAACAAATTTATTCCTTTTGTTTATTGTTTGAAGTTCTTTATTAATAAAAAATAAATTCTGGTAAAATTATCTCGAGAAGTGGATTACTCGTTTCAGATTAGTAAATCTTGGTAAAATTAGGGGCTTAAAAAAGTATGAAATCTCTTTAGTTGTGTATCTATTAACTCCAATGATATCTTGCATGGTCAATCTCTCTTTTATTATTTTTTATTATGGTGGACAATTTTGGTAAAATCAGGTTTGGGTCGATCTTACTCTAGTTGAGTCTTGATCGAGATAAAAATTTTTGTCTGCATCGAAACAATAATCAGGACTATGTCACAATTATTAAATTAAAATATTATAAAATATATTAATAGTATCAAATTTTACTAAAACTAAATACTAAACATGAGATAAGTAAAGTAAATAATATAAAGAAAAGAAGAAGAAATAATAAATGAAAAAAACAAAAATTTCTAATAAAGGGATTATTCATCGTATCAATCTTTGACATCTAACCTCAGATTAGGTTCGGTCGAAAATTTAGTGACTCGATTAGGTTGTATTTTTATCTATTTTTTGGGCTAAATTTTTGTGGACCCTTTTAAAATTCTTTTAAATATATTTGTATTTTGGGCTTTAACTTTTAATTAGATTTTTTAAAGTGGGGATTCACACTTTTTAATATATTTGTATTTTAGCTTTAACTTTTAATTAAATTTTTTGAATTGGGATTCACACACACATTAAGCTTTAGTTATATTTGTTAAAGTGCGATTCACACATTTTAATGTATTTGTATTTTAGGCTTTAGCATTTAATTAGATTTTTTGAAGTGGGATTCTGCACACAAGAGAGAGAGAGAGAGAGAGCTAATCTAATCGGTAACGGAGCTCGCAACTTAGTACTATTTTAATAGTGACAAATAGTATTAAACAATATCATAGAACTCATCAAGTAATAAATTCGCTATATATATATATTGTGTTTGAGTTTAATTTTTTTTAGATACTTTTTAAATATTGAATAGAGTTTTAATATGAAAAAAATATATACTTTTTTTATTAAATTAATTGGATTAATTGAACAACTAAATCCTATTTGTAATTCTCTAATTCTTCCTCCATTCATAATTAAATTAAATTAATTAAGTGAATTAGAATTTCAATTAAATTTTATGATTTCAATTCTAAATTTAATTCTATTAAATTATATAATTTGAATTCCAATTATATTAAATTTCGTAATTTTGATTCCAATTCCAATTTCATTAAATATTATAATTCTAATTTCAAATTTATTAAATGTTATAATTATAATTCTGATTTTATTAAATTTTATAATTCAATTTATAATTACATTAAATGTTATAATTTCAATTTCAATTCTAATTCCAATTTCAATTACATTAAATATTATAATTCTAATTCTAATTTTATTAAAATTTATAATTCTAATTACAATTCTATTAAATTTTTATAATTTTAATTTTAATTACATTAAATTTTATAATTTCAATTCTAATTCCAATTCTAATTTTATTAAATTTTTTAATTCCAATTCCATTTCTAATTAAAATTCTAATTTTAATTATATTAAATTTTATAATTCCGATTCCAATAAATCAATTCTAATTCTAATGTCTATTAAAATTTATAATTTCAATTCAAATTTTAACTCCAATTCCAATTACATTAATTTTTAAAATTTTAATTTTAATTTAATTTAATTTTATAATTCTAATTCTATTTCCAAACAGTCAATTTCAATTCTAATTTTATTTCTAATTAAAATTTCAATTACAATAAATTTATAATTCCAATCAATCAATTCTAATTCCAATTCCATTAAATTTTATAATTCCAATTATAAATCTATTAAATTTCATAATTTTAATTTCAATTACATTAAATTTTATAATTTCAATTTCAATCAATTAATTCTAATTCCAATTTCAATTCTAATTAAAATTTCAGTTCCGATTCTATTAAAAATTATATTTTCTATTCTAATTACATTAAATTGTCTAATTTTGATTCCAATTCTAATTTTAATTACAACAAATTTTAAATTGAACTTGATGTATTATAATAATATATTTTTAAAAATATTTGGTAAAATCCCCCCTAAATTTTAGACATTCCCTTAAATTATAATAACCTATAAAAAATGTAATATTTCAATATAATTTTTAAATCTTTGTTTCCACCTTCTAACGTCAAACTAACTCCAATAAATGCCAATAATCACATTCATAATCACAACCACAATTCCATAACCAATTAACCATAACAAGTACAACGTAACATTCTAATAAGTTATACGAAATAATATACATCAAACATCATATAAAAGAAAAACATGCTAACCAAGTAACTATTAAGTCCAAAATCCATGAAACATAAGTAATGATCTTCATGTTCAACGGGCAATGTAGTAACCAGTATCCATAACCGGTAAGAATATGTATATTTATATATATAAATATACGTATTTTATTTGTATGTGGGTGATCCTTGATTTATATATTGTTATTAGTAGTGTTTTTATAGGTTAATGATATACTATTAGTATTGGGTTTATTTGCAAGACTTTGGAATTATTTTAGGGACCAAATTGTTATACTTTGAAAGTTTTGGGGGCAAATTTGTAAATACAAAAAATTAGCCACTTAGTATAAAAATACACTTTTAAAACCCTAATTCTCTCATTTTGGTCGAGCTACCTCTTTTAGAGAGAGAGAAGAGAGAAAAGAGGGGAGAGAAAGAGAAGAAAGAGAAGAAGGAGAAGAAAAAGAAGAAGAAATTGGAATTTTGGATTTTAAGAGGTATATCATACGTATTTCTCAATTTATTGGTATTAATTAAGTTAATTCCTTTAAGTTTTGATTTCTGAAAATATGTATAATTGAGGATTTGTTGTGTATTTCGTAAGATCATATGAGAATTGATGATGATCTATAAGATAGTTTGATAAATCATGATGAATTATGGAATTTCTGCTGGATAACCTCTTGATCTAGGAATTTTATAAATTGTTGTGATTCGATTCTGGTTTTGAATTTTGAGTATATGAAATTAGACATGTTAAGGATCATCTGAGACTTTGAATCGATTGAAAATTCTGGAAATTGAATTTATAGTGAATTTACCAAAATGACCCTGAAATTCTGGAAATTTCCTATGTGAACAGTATAATACAGTGACGAACAATGTTTGTCCTACTGAATGATCTTTAAAAATTACGAATTTGTGGAATATGATAATTTTATATGTCTAATATGATATACTCAGAATTGAGAATTTAGATCAATGTGGTTGAAGTGTTATGAATTTCTAAAGTGTATCAGCTCATTGCAGTATTTGATTAACAGGTTTTTAAAGCTATGGAATAAAATAGTTTTAAAATATTTTTGGCAGTGATTTGGAAGAGAAATATTTATCATGGACTGAGATATGTGTTAAGAGTAATTATGTGGTAGTTTTATAATTTTTGAGTTAGTATATGATTTTATAAAATTGGGGGATTGAATACTGTTCAGTAAGTATCTTGATCCTGTCAGGTTTGTAGTTTGGATTCGATGGTGTGTATGGAATGGATTGTGTAGGAATTTTGATATAATATTCATATATAAGAAGTATATATGAGTCAAGAATGATATATTCTGATTTCGGAGTAATTGGACATCATTTGATGTATTAGAAATTTTGTTAAGTGTAAGTGGTCAGAATGACAGGTTTTGAGAAACCAAATATTTAGACCAATTTGATGTGATAAATGCATTGTGTATAATTTTGTAAGCTATTTAAAGTATTTTGTGTGAATTGTGAGGCTTATGAAAGGATTAATCTCCATTGATAGGTTAAAGAGATTTAAGCCTTGTAGCTGAAAGTGTTAAGAGGTAAGTATACTAGACTTACTACTGGAATCACAATAAACATAATAATTGTTTTGTATGATTTTGTAAATGGGGTTAAGAATATGTTTATGTTATGTCAAAGTATATTTTGATATGAAATGTGAATATATGTTTTTGAATGTGAGCATTGACATTGAGCATGGACATACATGTATTTTTGTAAGTGAGCTTTCAAAATAAGATGTGTTTAATAAAGAAAGCTTTTGAAGTGTAATATGTCCATGAGAAATATTTTGTATTTTGAGGGTACTTGAACTCACTGTTAACTTAGTAGGCATTTTATGTGATTTGTGGAGCCTTTATGTGTGGCCTTTCCTTCGGGATTGGTATATGTTATGTGTTCCGTATGTAGGGAGGATCCTATTGGTACCTAAAGGAAGTGTGAGTCATCACATTCGTGTGGTGGCGTATTGGTACATGTGAGAGGACTCACCGATGATCAGGGTGAGGGTTTGGCTTTTACCTTCGGGCATAAGTGTTATATATGTGTGATTTAAAGACCTCACTTGTACTATTCCTCTCATACGGTATGTCACCTGCGAGTGACATTTGGCTCATTATGTGATATGTGATATGTAAGTCCTACTAAGTAGTAGTTGAGTGATGGTATTCCTATTATGTGTTTTGAAAGAATGTGTAAGCGCTTACATGATATGTGATTTGATAAGATTATGATTTTGATTGATCACAGCATATCATACATATGCATTGTGTACATATATGTATTTGTATTTGATATATGAAAAACTAGTATGCTTACTGAGTTTTATACTCATTATAGTTTATGGTGATTTCAGGTAAATAAGGTACATGTGTGCTTAGCGGATTTGGCAAGGCTTCTGCTGTTCTTTGGGTTCCCTAAGTTGTTAGGTTGCTAAGTGTTTCATTTGGGGACACGTGGGATAAGATATTTGATTTGTCCCTAGTGAATAAATACCTATGTATTATTTTATTGTGTGTGGTTGGACTTAGTTTAAGTTTCACCAAGTATAGTAATGGATTGATTTTAAGTAAGAATTTACAATGAATATATTCTGGGCTTCCGGTAACAAAGTTGCTACTGGTGACGTAGTAGAGTGTTAATCTCTGAGAAAACTCTGCGTATCTCCGGTTTACTAATTGTCCCAGTCATAATTCAATTGCTATAATTCTGAAAGAAATTAAAATGAATGTTTAAGTATTATTGAATGAATGTAAGTGATGTCGTGTGTCAGATCTTTTGGGTCTGGGGCGTGACAGCTTTTATTGGTATCAGAGCTAAGATATGATTCTGTAGACTTTTAAGTGACGAGTCAAGGGAACCGAGCAGATGCCAAATCCTTAGGATTGTATTTGTAGCTTTGTTGTGTAAAAGTTTGACATATTCCTTAAATTTTGTATGATTTTGTGAAGATGACACATTATCCAAGAGCTGCTAAGATTATTGTTGTTGTGGATAATGGTACCTTGTGGATCTTAATGTTACTATTTAGATTTTTTTTAAGTTATGACTAATATGCTTAGTAAGAGTGATGTTGAATATCTTATAATGATAATTTGCATGTCATAGAGTAAATTGAGATAATTTTCTCAATGACAAAATATAGAGAAGTAGAGTATTGAAGACATCAATTGAAACAACTTTTATTGAAAAGGAAAACAACAACAATAGCAGCAACAAAAATACAGTAGAGGCAACGGAGTGAGATTTAAGTCTATTTTGCGCTTCTTCTGACTGTCATGAGTAGACCAATCTAACTGATGCAATGTTGGATTAGACAGAGGAATAAAAGACTGCAATTGATCAATCAGTTGATCAATAGTTGGAGCTGAAATAAGAATCCGTCGTGCTAAAAGTGGGATGAATTGTGTTCCCGCTGCATAGTCAAGAAAAGATATCAACCCGTCGTAAAAGCCATTAACATTTAACAAACCAATGGGTTTTTGGTGGATTTGTAATTGTGCCCATGAGACAATTTGAAAAATTTCCTCTAAGGTCCCGAAACCTCCTGGTAGAGCTATGAAAGCATCTGCATGCCTAAGCATTTGAGCCATTCGCTCGTGCATTGATGAGACTTGTAACTCATCCCCAATTGTTTTTCCTACAACATTTTCAATAGCTAGAGGTTTTGGAATGATACCCAAAACTCGACTACCTTTATTGTGTGCAGCTTTTGCCACAGACCCCATTAACCCTCGGTTACCTCCTCCATATACTAAATGTATATTTCGCTCAGCTAATACCTTACCAAGATTTTCTGCAACTTTTGTAAACTCTTCAGTATTTCCAGGGTTGGATCCACAAAAGACACAAATTTGTGTAAATCGACGAGCTGAGGTTTCCTCCATTGTTACGCTCACCCTAATCTTTGAATATTTTTGAGTTTGTATAAGGATGCAAAAATAATGTATTTATAGAGAAACAAATTGATAATAGCTATGGAGCGTATGTGTAAGTATGTTCAAGTATATATTTTTCTCGATTCTTGTGAGGCAAAAAAAAAAAAAAGAAAAAAAAAAGAAAAGAAAAGAATCAGTTTTACTTTATCATTTTATAAGGGACAATAGGCCGCAAAATCTTGAATAAATATATGTTGATATGTAAGTGTGATAAAAATTATGTCGGAAGCGTGATAAGTTAGGTAAGATAATTAAGAAAAGTCAATAAAGGCCTATTTTATGGATTTAGGGACTTTGTCGTTTTGGCACTAATGGCCGACAATGCATCTATGACTTGAAGACTTTTTGAGCGAACAATTGGACTTTGGACATGAGGCCAAATTAACTTTATTAATTTCAAGGATTTTTGTGATCTTAACATTGATTTTTGGATAGATTAAAAGCAGATATGAAGAAAGATAAAACACACTTGACATAAAGATAAAGCAGTAGTCAGTCTCTCTTTGATGTGATAGAACAACACGGATCTAGTTTCTGTGACAAACAGAAACAGCAATGTAGGTTAAAATGAGTCTCCCTGGTCGCTTTCATCTGTGTCGTATCCGTGAGAGAGAAACTTATGGAGTTGTTGTTCCCATACATTGAATGAGGGCTCTGGCTGAGTGGAAGGTGGGTCTACCATATCTTGATCTTCTGCAGGTGAGCTAGTCTGGATGAGGGATGTGCTGGATTCCCCTTGGATTTGAGTGTCGGTTAGATAAGGTTGGGAGTCTTGAAAGAGGGATAAGTCAAGATTGGGTTGGTGTTGGTCAGGTTCTGTCGGGACAGTTAGCTGAGGCCATTGGTGAAGGTTATCCATTGCTTGTCTGTATCTGGCATAATAAGTCATGTTTGGGATATGGTGATGATGAGTAGAGTAATCTGTATTTCTGAGATGTGAAAGATGATATTTTTGTCTTTGTTGGAATTTGAGTATATTAGCAAAATTCAGGTCTTCTGTAAAGTCAGCTTCAACTTGTTCCCAAGGTGCAGCATCTTCTGGGGAGATCCAAACAGACGGAGGAATTATTTGATTTTCCTGAGCAAGAATTCTTTCAAGTTCTCTCTTTTGCTGAATTACTTCTTCAGGCCAGAGCTTAATTGATCCCTTTAGTGAAAGGGTAAAGGTGAGGTAATCCTTGACAGTGGGGTAATAATGGATTTCATGATCTAAAACAATCATACCCTTTCGTTGGAGAAGTAAAACAGACCAAAGATGTTGTCTAGGGACTGCAGAATTTGTGTTGTTTGCAATCATGTGTTGAAATTTAGTTATCCACCATGTCTTTGGGTAAAACCATTGGAGAAAAATCAGGGCTGGATGATCTTCATCACATTTTTCTAATTTTTGGACGGTTCTAAGTAATGGGAATTCCATGGCGATTGTATACAGATCCAACAGGTACCATAACAAGTAAAGGACAGATTTGGACCATTGGGAAAATGGGAAAAAATAGTACAGGTGAAAGAAAGGGTATTCCAAGTTGAACGAAGGGCCACCAAGAACTGTGAGACTGTGTTCTTGGACTGCCAAGATGGTGTAGTGTCTGATGAATTCTTTGGCACGGGAATGGAGTGTTCTGGTTCTGATTAGGTCTGGAAATTGTGGTGGAGTAAAAGGAACAGGAGGAGTTATGATAATGGGATTCATTATGAAGATGGTAAGAGGGTTGGTTTTATTTATTGCTAGAAAAGTGATTATGAGGTTTAGGCTATTTATAGAGTTTTATGAAAGAAAATCAATAATCGTTTTGTCCTTTCCTTTTACATGGATGACGTTAAAGGAATAGTTAAAAGAATCATATTTGCCATCGCAATAATTGTGCTAGTGAAATCTTTTCTATTTGAAATCGAGCATATTAGAAAAAGCAGACATGTCAGTCTCAATGAGAAAATGATGTCCAATAAGGTGGACTATTTTTTTTAAGATTTAGAGTAAGAGATATAATGTTGAGATCTATAGTTTAAGAATCAATTGAACTAAAGGTCTTTTTATTGAAGTTGATTTTTGATCGTTTAAGATAATGCCTTCAATATTCTGATTTGAATGACAACTTAGTTGCGTAGAAATGTTACATTTTTTTTTGAATGATATCAAGGTAGTGAATGATATTATGACGTATGAGTATATGTTGAAGGGATTAAAATTTTTAGAGGAGTTAAGAATTTTATGTAAGAGATTAGTATGGGTATTCTACATCTATATTATTCTTTAATGAATAAAAGGTGAAGTGTATAGATGCCCATTAAATATTGAATGAATGAGAGAAAAGAATAAAAATATGTGTGTATATATTTTATAAGTCCATAATGTGTGTCATGTGTTTATTTTATGGATGAATGTTTCGTACTTCTCTCATATACTAAGTTATGAGCCAACTTAGAGATAATCTAACATATGAATGAGTATTTATTAGGATTTTGGACCACAATGAGCAAATCCTATATACAAGGAAGATTGCTTTGTAAATATTTTATGAATAAACCATATAGTTAAAAAGGAAAATTGAGAATGAGAAGAAGAAATGAGATCCAAGTATCCTCATCTATGTGCTTAAGTTATGAATTTCGAGGACGAAATTCTTATAAGGAGGGGAGAATTGTAGTAACCAGTATCCATAACCGGTAAGAATATGTATATTTATATATATAAATATACGTATTTTATTTGTATGTGGGTGATCCTTGATTTATATATTGTTATTAGTAGTGTTTTTATAGGTTAATGATATACTATTAGTATTGGGTTTATTTGCAAGACTTTGGAATTATTTTAGGGACCAAATTGTTATACTTTGAAAGTTTTGGGGGCAAATTTGTAAATACAAAAAATTAGCCACTTAGTATAAAAATACACTTTTAAAACCCTAATTCTCTCATTTTGGTCGAGCTACCTCTTTTAGAGAGAGAGAAGAGAGAAAAGAGGGGAGAGAAAGAGAAGAAAGAGAAGAAGGAGAAGAAAAAGAAGAAGAAATTGGAATTTTGGATTTTAAGAGGTATATCATACGTATTTCTCAATTTATTGGTATTAATTAAGTTAATTCCTTTAAGTTTTGATTTCTGAAAATATGTATAATTGAGGATTTGTTGTGTATTTCGTAAGATCATATGAGAATTGATGATGATCTATAAGATAGTTTGATAAATCATGATGAATTATGGAATTTCTGCTGGATAACCTCTTGATCTAGGAATTTTATAAATTGTTGTGATTCGATTCTGGTTTTGAATTTTGAGTATATGAAATTAGACATGTTAAGGATCATCTGAGACTTTGAATCGATTGAAAATTCTGGAAATTGAATTTATAGTGAATTTACCAAAATGACCCTGAAATTCTGGAAATTTCCTATGTGAACAGTATAATACAGTGACGAACAATGTTTGTCCTACTGAATGATCTTTAAAAATTACGAATTTGTGGAATATGATAATTTTATATGTCTAATATGATATACTCAGAATTGAGAATTTAGATCAATGTGGTTGAAGTGTTATGAATTTCTAAAGTGTATCAGCTCATTGCAGTATTTGATTAACAGGTTTTTAAAGCTATGGAATAAAATAGTTTTAAAATATTTTTGGCAGTGATTTGGAAGAGAAATATTTATCATGGACTGAGATATGTGTTAAGAGTAATTATGTGGTAGTTTTATAATTTTTGAGTTAGTATATGATTTTATAAAATTGGGGGATTGAATACTGTTCAGTAAGTATCTTGATCCTGTCAGGTTTGTAGTTTGGATTCGATGGTGTGTATGGAATGGATTGTGTAGGAATTTTGATATAATATTCATATATAAGAAGTATATATGAGTCAAGAATGATATATTCTGATTTCGGAGTAATTGGACATCATTTGATGTATTAGAAATTTTGTTAAGTGTAAGTGGTCAGAATGACAGGTTTTGAGAAACCAAATATTTAGACCAATTTGATGTGATAAATGCATTGTGTATAATTTTGTAAGCTATTTAAAGTATTTTGTGTGAATTGTGAGGCTTATGAAAGGATTAATCTCCATTGATAGGTTAAAGAGATTTAAGCCTTGTAGCTGAAAGTGTTAAGAGGTAAGTATACTAGACTTACTACTGGAATCACAATAAACATAATAATTGTTTTGTATGATTTTGTAAATGGGGTTAAGAATATGTTTATGTTATGTCAAAGTATATTTTGATATGAAATGTGAATATATGTTTTTGAATGTGAGCATTGACATTGAGCATGGACATACATGTATTTTTGTAAGTGAGCTTTCAAAATAAGATGTGTTTAATAAAGAAAGCTTTTGAAGTGTAATATGTCCATGAGAAATATTTTGTATTTTGAGGGTACTTGAACTCACTGTTAACTTAGTAGGCATTTTATGTGATTTGTGGAGCCTTTATGTGTGGCCTTTCCTTCGGGATTGGTATATGTTATGTGTTCCGTATGTAGGGAGGATCCTATTGGTACCTAAAGGAAGTGTGAGTCATCACATTCGTGTGGTGGCGTATTGGTACATGTGAGAGGACTCACCGATGATCAGGGTGAGGGTTTGGCTTTTACCTTCGGGCATAAGTGTTATATATGTGTGATTTAAAGACCTCACTTGTACTATTCCTCTCATACGGTATGTCACCTGCGAGTGACATTTGGCTCATTATGTGATATGTGATATGTAAGTCCTACTAAGTAGTAGTTGAGTGATGGTATTCCTATTATGTGTTTTGAAAGAATGTGTAAGCGCTTACATGATATGTGATTTGATAAGATTATGATTTTGATTGATCACAGCATATCATACATATGCATTGTGTACATATATGTATTTGTATTTGATATATGAAAAACTAGTATGCTTACTGAGTTTTATACTCATTATAGTTTATGGTGATTTCAGGTAAATAAGGTACATGTGTGCTTAGCGGATTTGGCAAGGCTTCTGCTGTTCTTTGGGTTCCCTAAGTTGTTAGGTTGCTAAGTGTTTCATTTGGGGACACGTGGGATAAGATATTTGATTTGTCCCTAGTGAATAAATACCTATGTATTATTTTATTGTGTGTGGTTGGACTTAGTTTAAGTTTCACCAAGTATAGTAATGGATTGATTTTAAGTAAGAATTTACAATGAATATATTCTGGGCTTCCGGTAACAAAGTTGCTACTGGTGACGTAGTAGAGTGTTAATCTCTGAGAAAACTCTGCGTATCTCCGGTTTACTAATTGTCCCAGTCATAATTCAATTGCTATAATTCTGAAAGAAATTAAAATGAATGTTTAAGTATTATTGAATGAATGTAAGTGATGTCGTGTGTCAGATCTTTTGGGTCTGGGGCGTGACAGGCAATCTGGTCTCTAGGTGCAATAGGCAATGGCAATTTGTAAGGTTGCATACAAAAAAATTTAACATATTATGCTAAAGGAATATATAAGTAAAAAAAGAAACTAAGTAATTGAAAATTGAAATTTTACCAAAAAAGTAAATCTGAATAACAAGTTTTACAGATGTGTTAGTGGAGGCTCTTGTGTCAACAATACTCTACACGAAAAATAAAAATATTCGCATATGGTAAAAAGTAAATTAGCAAATATTATTTAAAAAAATATAAGTATAAATAGTTAAATATTTTTTTATAGTGATTATTTTACGTGCTTCTAGTTGGTCATAAAACTTAACACCTGCAAACAATCTTTCTTCCTTCTTCCTTCTTCCTTCTTCCTTCTTTCTTCGATCTATCAATCAAAAGTGAAACTTGTATTCAATTTTGTCCATATATCAAACCCTTTACTATCTTCGGAATCAACAAACTCTGGAATGAATCAAGAATATAACCTCCAGTACTGAAAGCTAACTCAGGCCATAGTAGATACGGGTATAGCAAGCACATCTCTAGCAATTTATGCAAAAATTAGACATCTCTCTGCATTTTTCGTCTACCATTGCAAAACATTAAATATGGGTTGCAAGGATTCTCGACTTTATTCATCGTGTATCTTTCCACCTTATTAACTTCTTCCAATCTTATATCATCATCTATAAGGCCAATGTATTCACTCCAAGAGTCATCATCACACGTGACATCTTGCACCACATCTCGAATTATTGAAGTGACACTGAATAGTTGTGACTGTGAATCAAGTATGCTACTCCCACCCATGCTAGCACTACTAGATGAAACACAATATGGTTTGCCATACAATGCGCTGTAGACTTCGTAAAGCTTAAACAACAACTCCTTGTAAATGCTCTTAGTTTCTTCAACTTTTGTATTGTCATCACTAAATAGTTTTCCAAAAGAAATTCTGGCAAACTGCTATTGCGGCGTAGATCAATTAAGGTAGCAATCATCAACATCTTGTTTATTCATAAATGGATTTTCAATATTTATCAAACTGTATCCTCCTTTTGTTTGCATGGCTGCCAATGAAAAATCATCACTCCAACTTAATTTTGTCAAGTTAAAATATATCTTGCAAATCTCATTGAAGCAGTTATTAGACGTCAAGCTAAACGAAACACTAAATTTTAATGTCAATTCATAGAAAGATTTTAAAAATGACACAAGGTGGCCCCTATCTCCTCTTTATATTTTCTTCCTCTTAAAAATAACTCTTACATAAACCATACTCTTTCGCCATCCAACCAAAAGCCTTCTGAGATTTCAATGCAATTGCCAACATTAAGTAGTTGAAATTCCACCTAGTTAGAACATCCAACACTATGCTCCCCTTGTACTCAATCTTCTCTTTTTCTATACCATTCTTAAAAGCCTGTAATTGCGATCCAAAAGATCTGACATATTTCATTCCATTGCATATAGAAATAATACTCTAATTTAATCCTTCAACCCATGTGTCACTATCGAGTTCAAAATGTACACACAACAATGCACATGCATATATTCCTCATTTAACACTAATGAATCATCTATTTAATTCTTCAATTTCTTCTTCATATAATTTATGGAAACATCGTTGGCACTTGCATTATCAATTTTTACAGAGAATACTTTTTCAATGCCTCAATCCAATAAATAAGTTACTTCTTAATTGTTTCTTCTTTGTGTTTAAAAAAGAAGAAAAACTCAAAATTCTCCTATACAAATGCCAATGTCTATAAAATGAGCCATAACAACCATATAGTTATGATTATGAATGAAAGTCTAGATATCAATTGTTAAGCTCACTCGTTGCCCACTAACTAAACTCTTCAATAGAGCTTTTTTCATAACAAATAACTCAATTACATCTCTTGTAATAGTTCTACGAGATGAGACATCAAATATGGAAACCACCACACTGCAAAAATAGCGAAACCCGACATTCTCTACACAATTAAAAAGTAACTCATCCATCACCACCATTTTCACAACTGCTTGTCGACATGCTTACTGACTCCATCCTCTAGGCAAAACATGTTGTAGTAACCAGTATCCACGACTGGTAAGAATAAGTATTTATATATGTATAAATATACGTATTTTATTTGTATGTTGGTGATACTTGAATTATATATTGTTATTAGTAATATTTTTATAGGTTAAGGATATACGATTAGTATTGGGTTTATTTGTATGACTTTAGATTTATTTTAGGGACCAAATTGTTATACTTTGAAAGTTTTGGGGGCAAATTTGTAAATACCAAAAATTAGCCTCTTAGTATAAAAATACACTTTTAAACCCTAATTTACCATTTTTAGGTTGAGCTACCCATTTTAAGAGAGAGAAAAGAGAAATAGAGGAGAGAGAAAGAGGAGAAGAAGAAGAAAAAGAAGAAGAAATTGGAAATTTGAATTTCAAGAGGTATATTATACGTATTTCTCAATTTATTGGTATTAATTAAGTTAATTCCTTTAAGTTTTGATTTCTGAAAATATGTATAATTGAGGATTTGTTGTGTATTTCGTAAGATCATATGAGAATTGATGATGATCTATAAGATAGTTTGATAAATCATGATGAATTATGGAATTTCTGCTGGATAACCTCTTGATCTAGGAATTTTATAAATTGTTGTGATTCGATTCTGGTTTTGAATTTTGAGTATATGAAATTAGACATGTTTAGGATCATCTGAGACTTTGAATCGATTCAAAATTCCAGAAATTGAATTTTTTGTGAATGTACCAAAATGACCCTGAAATTTTAGAAATTTCCTGTCTAAACAGTATGATACAGTGGAAAATAATTTTTGACCTATTGAATGATCTTTAAAAATTACGAATTTATAGAATATGATAATTTTATATGTCTAATATGATATACTCGGAATTGAGAATTTAGATCAATGTGGTTGAAGTGTTATGAATTTCTAAAGTGTATCAGCTCATTGTAATATTTGATTAACAGATTTTTAAAGTTATAGAATAAAATAGTTTTAAAATACTTTTGGCAGTGATTTGGAAGTGAAATATTTATAATGGACTGAGATATGTGTTAAGAGTAATTATGTGGTAGTGTTATAATTTTTGAGTTAGTATATGATTTTATAAAATTGGGAGATTGAATACTGTTCAGTAAGTATCTTGATCCTGTCAGGTTTGTAGTTTGGATTTGATGATGTGTATGAAATGGATTGTGTAGGAATTTTGATATAATATTCATATATAGGAAGGATATATGAGTCAAGATTAATAAATTATGATTTTGGAGTAATTGGACATCATTTGATGTATTAGAAAATTTTGTTAAGTGTAAGTGGTCAGAATGACAGGTTTTGAGAAACCAAATATTTAGACCAATTTGATGTGATAAATGCATTGTGTATAATTTTATAAGCTATTTAAAGTATTTTGTGTGAATTGTGAGGCTTATGAAAGGATTAATCTCCATTGATAGGTTAAGGAGATTTAAGCCTTGTAGCTGAAAGTGTTAAGAGGTAAGTATACTAGACTTACTACTGGAATCACAATAAACATAATAATTGTTTTGTATGATTTTGTAAATGGGGTTAAGAATATGTTTATGTTATGTCAAAGTATATTTTGATATGAAATGTGAATATATGTTTCTAAATGTGAGCATTGACATTGAGCATGGACATACATGTGTTTTTGTAAGTGAGCTTTCAAAATAAGATGTGTTTAATAAAGAAAGCTTTTGAAGTGTAATATGTCCATGAGAAATATTTTGTATTTTGAGGGTACTTGAACTCACTGTTAACTTAGTAGGCATTTTATGTGATTTGTGGAGCCTTTATGTGTGGCCTTTCCTTTGGGATTGGTATATGTTATGTGTTCCGTATGTAGGGAGGATCCTATTGGTACCTAAAGGAAGAGTGAGTCATCACATTCGTGTGGTGGCGTATTGGTGCATGTGAGAGGACTCACCGATGATCAGGGTGAGGGTTTGGCTATTACCTTCGGGCATAAGCATTATATATGTGTTATTCAAGACCTCACTTGTACTATTCCTCTCATACGGTATGTCACCTACGAGTGACATTTGGCTCATTATGTGATATGTGATATGTAAGTCCTACTAAGTAGTAGTTGAGTGATGGTATTCCTATTATGTGTTTTGAAAGAATGTGTAAGCGCTTACATGATATGTGATTTGATAAGATTATGATTTTGATTGATCACAGCATATCATACATATGCATTGTGTACATATATGTATTTGTATTTGATATATGAAAAATTAGTATGCTTACTGAGTTTTATACTCATTATAGTTTATGGTGATTTCAGGTAAATAAGGTACATGTGTGCTTAGCGGATTTGGCAAGGCTTCTGCTGTTCCTTGGGTTCCCTAAGTTGCTAGGTTGTTGTGTGTTTCATTTGGGGACACGTGGGATAGGATATTTGGTTTGTCCCTATTGAATAAATACTTATGTATTATTTCATTGTGTGTGGATTGGATTTGGTTTAAGTTTTATAAAGTGTGGTTATTGGATGATTTTAAGTAAGAATTTGCAATGGATATATTCTGGGCTCCCGGTAACAAAGTTGCTACTGGTGACGTAGTTGAGTGTTAATCTCTGAGAAAACTCTGCGTATCTCCGGTTTAATAATTGTCCCAGTCATAATTCAATTGCTATAATTCTGAAAGAAATTGAAATGAATGTATAAATATTGTCAAGAGAAGTTTATATTTATATGTTAGGTTATAGTTGATTTTAGTATTGAACTTACTAGCAACTTGTTAAGGATTTCTGTGTTGAATGAAAGTTGAAAATTTTGTGTAATATTATTTATGAGTGCACATGCAGTGAATGAATGTAAGTGATGTCGTGTGTCGGATCTTTTGGGTTTGGGGCGTGACACATATTATCCTCTCCTTTTTTTCTAATAGGTTCTTTACCAAAAGCCTTTTACTTCTCATCAATCACCTTCTTCTTGTATTCGACACATCTTTTAAGTGTTTTAACATACTACTAATTCCGTGATGTACTGAATGGTAACTAATCAACTTACCACAATGATTGTACTTACTTTTGTCTTTTATGATTTTACACAATAATTTTTTTTTTTTAGATTAAGGTGTGATAGTAGGGAAACTTATTTTTAATTGTCCTGATCCTACTCATCCTTAGAATTTAATTGAGAATGAGATTCCAAATCCATAATATCATTATTCGAACTTGAATCTAAACTCATCATTTGCAAACAATTAAAAAAATATAGATAAGTTAATAATATCAATGAAAAATTAGGACAAATTTCACATTCTAAATGAGATTGGTAAATATCAAATTTTAGTTACGGCAAAAAACTTTCAACATAAAAAATGAGATTGGTAATGCCGTAATGATATGTGCCTGCTATAGTCTTTACATTCTATAACATATTTTATATGTTATGTTACAAGTTTTATATTTCGTAGACATCACAAATCACTCTATTTATTTATTTCACATTTCTAAATTCTAACATATTCTCTTAATCCTAGACAAGCATTTGACTTAAAAAAACCAAATTAAAATCATATAAATTATCAAAACATATTTCTGATTTATTTTACTTTTTTCTTTGATTAACTCAAACACCCATATTAACCATTATGTTTGTTAGCTTTTTAATGTCATTGATCAATAGAACATGATCATTTAATTTTAATATAATTTATGTATGAAACAGATTTTAGTTCTTCATGCATCAAATGATAAATTAAAGCCACCTGTGTTATGGATTTCAGTTGAGAATGTGGTGTAATAATTTTTTGATTTTGAGGTGTAATAATTGGCAACAGAAGAAATCATTAAATGCAGATTTAAAATGCTAACCAGACATGAATATTCAGCAAGCACTACAAACATTCTACTGAATTCTTAAAATTACTACAAACCAAATTTTATCAGTCCGTTGACCTTGAAAAATTCGAGGCATTACAAACCAGCCCCCGTTCAAAAACAATTAATATGGCAGTTCGGACTTCGGCTGAAGATTTAAAAACAAAAACTCACCGTTAAGCAGTTCGGCTGTGGACTGTGGCGGAGGCTGAGGCTGAGGCTCGGTGGTGGAAAATAGCGGTCTCGACGGCGTGACTTGTAACAACAGGATTCCGATGGGCGGCGGTGGAAAATAGCGGTCACAGGCGTGTGTCATTTTGGCGAGAAGACAGAAGACTGTGTTGGGTCGGCGATGCGACGACGTGATTTGCAATGAAGAAGAGAATAGGAGAAGGCCAGCAGAAGAGAAGAGACTGGTGGTGGGGTTTTCTTCGATAGAAATTATTAGCGCAAAACGACGCTGTTTAGCCTCAGCAAAACGGCGCAACGATGTTGTTTTGACGTCACTAAAATAATGTCGTTTTTGATTTTTTTTAAAGAAAAACTTGGTTCGAAATTTTTTTGATTTGATTCGAGAATTTTTTAAATCCAACCCGATTTAATTAAGACACTCATCATTGCCCCGATCAGTCTTAATATATATTTTAATTCCAGATTTGACTCAAAAATTTTAGGACGAGTAGAGTATGAGAATTGCGTTCAGTCCTAATTTTAATATGAGAAATGTGTTCAGTCCTAATTTTTTAATACAGTTGATTAAATATTCTTAACGATTTTATTTCTGTGAGGTCAGAAAATTTAATTTATTTTTCCCGACGTTTCTCCTCTTATTTGGGGAGTAAATTAATTACAAATAAATATCACTCTTTTGATCCGAACACTGCTTCCTTTGAGTTGGACATTATAATTGTGTTGATAATAGTAATGACAAATATCTCAAAGAAGAAAAAAAAAAATTCCACTTATCATTATAATTATTATTTTAAATTTAGAATTTTTGATAGTTCTTTTAAACAAATATATGATTCCATTCTCATTTAATAATTGAAAATATAGGATAATAGAATTAAATGTCTAAATAACTTACATCTCGAGTTTATGGAAACAAAAAAAAACTAAAGTCTTAAAATAATATCGTTGACCCTCAACCAAATAATTTAAGGAGGATGTTGAAGTAAAAAGTAAATATTTTAAGTAATATAATATAAAAATAAATAATTAAGAAAGTTAAAAAAGAGAAAGATAAAAAAAAGCACACATAAATTTATGTGATTCGATAATTTGTTTATATTTACGGTGGATTAAGATCATACTCTAATATTATTGAATTATAATGCATTCACAAAGTATGTCTTTTATAAGAACTCACTCACAAAAAATTCACTCTCTCTTATAAACTAAGCGTTTCTCTCACTAATAATCACAAAAAATACTATGATCATAAAGATATATTTACAAATCAATAGAGGATTTTTATATAGCCTTTAAGACGACCTAAATTAACCCTAAATGTGTGAGAGTCGTTTTAGGGAGTTCTAAAACAAGTGAGAGTCGAAACAATTTGGGAAAGACTTTTTCCCGCACCAGACGCCGCCGTATCGACTCTTTAGCGCCACGGCGTCCACACGCTGTAGGGCCCACCGTCTGGCGCCACGGCCCCACCTTCTGTTTAGGGCACCGCGACCCCCACACCTTGGTAGCCGCTTTCTCTATTCGTCTTCCTTTCGTGTCCGTCTTCGATCATCGTGTATATAACGCACTTAGTTTGCTCTCCAAATTATATTTCAATCATTTCTAATCAACCTCCTCACAAATTCCCTCTTTAATTCAAAATCATTCACAAATTCTAAGATCTCTCAGCTCTACATCTTTGATTACCCTCACAAAGTAGTGACTCCAATTAAGTCCTTGTATAGGATGAACTTAACCGATGGTAGTGGCTTAGTCAACATATCAGCAGAATTTTTTAAATGATGCTATCTTTGTTAGACTAACTTTGCCACTTTGAACAATCTCTTGAATGTAATGGAGCCGCACATCAATATGTTTAGACCTTTCATGAAATAATTGATGATTGCTTAGGTGTATGGCACTCTGGCTATCACAGTACACACCGGTGTTCACATTTTCAGTAACCATTAACTATAAGTATATGCCTTTCAACCACATGGTCTCCTTAATATCTTTTTCAACAACTATATACTCTATCTCTGTTGTTGTAGTGCAACTACATGTTGTAGAACTAATCTCCAACAAACACTATACCCAAACACTGTGAATATGTAACCCATCAACGATTTTCTTTTGTCTAAATTGCCTTCATAATTAGAGTCTACGTATCCTCTTACGATTACACTGATGTCTTCCTCCTTTTTATACATCAATCTGTGATCTGACGTTCCCTTAAGATATCTCAAAATCTACTTCACTATAAGCTAGTAGTCCTTACCCGGATTTTCCATTTATCTATTCACCACACTCACAGCTCGTGCTATGTCTGGTCTTGTATAAATTATTTCATATATGATGCTCCCCACAATGCTTGCGTATGGTACTTTACTCATCTTCAATTTTTTCTCTTCGGATATTGGCGATTTTGCTGATGACAATTTGCAATGCATGGTTAAAGAAGTAGAAACAGCCTTTAAATTAAGCCAAACCTCTTTAGGATCTTGAGTATATATTGCTATTGAGATAAAAAGATAACATCCATTCTTTCTCTCACAATATCCATACTTAATATCCTCTTTACTACTCTCAAATCTTTCATCTCAAACTTGCTACTCAATCGCTTCTTAAGTTTTTGTATTTCTTCCATATTTTTACATGCGATCAACATATCATCAACGTATAGAATCAAATACATTATCCCACTACTCAAACTGTTAAAATACACGTATCTGTCATACTTGCTCATATTAAATCCACAAGTCATCATAAACTCATTAAATCTCATATACTACTGTCTAAGTTATTGCTTTAACTCATATAATGATTTTTTCAATAAACAAGCATGATCATCTTTTTCGGGCTCTACAAACCTTTACGGCTGTGTCATGTATATCATCTCTTCAAGCTCTCTATGCAGAAAAAGTTATTTGATATCCATTTGCTCTAGATGTAAATCTAGGTTTGCACATATGGCTAACAAAATCCTAATAGATGTGTGCTTAATGACTGGAGAGAAAATCTCATGAAAGTCTACTCTCTCTTTTTGAGTAAAACCTTGTGTAACTAGCATAACCTTGAATCTTGTAAGCTCTACTTCTGGTGTCTTCTCCTTAACCTTATACACTCATTTGCACCCCATTAATTTCTTTTGAGATTTCTCTACCAACTATTAGGTACTATTCTTTTTAAAAGAACTAATATTTTCTTCTATAGCCTGCTACTATTTATCTTTATTTTTACTCTTCATAGCCTCATCCTATGTCTTAGACTCATCAAATTCAAGAGTGTAAGCAGAGTTAAAAGTATGTCCAACCAAATTTGTTTGTGCATACCTAATTGGTGCGTTAATCGTTCTCCTTAGCCTATCTTTGGCTCACTGGTACTCTTCAAGTTCAATATAAAAAGTCTTAGTTTTTCTTTGGATATATTTGGAGAAACTCGTTGGTGTTCTTGGCTTTTCTTCAAGGGTCTTCTTGTTGAAATGTTGATCTAGAGGCATATTAGATCTACACTCAATTTTTACTTCAACTTCTATTGACTCGGGTGCTGAGTCTTCCTTAGGCACAAATTTTTCTTTCCCATTTTCTTATGAGGCTTTCAACATTGTCTTCTCATCGAACGTCACGTCACGGCTTATGATACTCTTTAGTGGTGTCAACACTCTACACCACACTTTATATCATTTAACTCTTTCGTAATGCCCTATGAACACCCATTTGATAGCTTTAGGTTCCAACTTCCCATTCTTCATATAAACAAAGGTGAGGCAACCAAAAATTCTAAGATGGTCATACTTGGGAGGGCTGCCAGACTATTTCTCTTCTAACATCTTAAAGTCTATTATTGATGAAGGACTTCTATTAATCAAGTGTTCAGTCATCACAACTTCTCCCCTAAAAGCCTTTGACATCTTCGCATTAATAAGCATGCATCTGACCCTTTCAAGTAGGGACTTATTCATCTTCTCAGCTACATCATTCTGCTGTGGTGTTGATCTCACTATTTTATGCCTTGTAATCTCATACTTGGCACAAAGCTATCAAACTCTTTATTGAAAAATTCAATGCCTTTGTCAGTCAGTAGCCTTTTCACCTTTTTGCCAGTTTGATTCTCAATAAGAGTCTTCCAAGTTTTGAACGTATCAAACACTTGATCCTTACTCTTGAACATATAGACCCATATCTTTCTTAAATATTCATCAATCAAACTGAAAAAATACCTAGCTCCACCAAGAATAGCTGTCTAAGCTGGTCCCCAAAGATTCAAGTGTATGTAATCAAGAGTTCCCTTAGTTTTGTGCTCACTGGTACTGAGCCTCACTCTATATGCTTTTTCGAGCACACAACACTCATAAAACTCTAATGGCTAGAACTTATCCTCACCAAACGCCTTTCGACTAAATAACTCATTCAAGTTTCTATCACCTAAGTGTGTTAGTTTAAGATGCCACAACTTGGTTTATATATTCTTATTATCTATAGAGAATGATGTAGACCCACTTACAACCTCTCTCTTGAGCACATAAACACATTTGTGCTTTTCACATCTTATAACAACCATGAAACCCTTGAATATTCTCAAAACCCCTTCGTCGATCCTAATGGAACACCCATTCTAGTATAAAATTCCTAGTAAGATCAAGTTCCTCTTAAGGTCAAGAACATACTTAACTTCTGTCAACTCTCTCACTCGCTCATTATGTAATTTAAGTTTAATACTACTAATTTCCATCACTTGACATACACCGTCATTTTTCATTAACACCTTACCACCATTAATGGGTTGAAAATTTATAAATCAAAACTTGTATGGACACATATGAAAAGTAAAACCAGAATCAAGAATTCATTGTTCAGTATTCTTACCATCAGTAATGACTAGAGTCTATGCGCTGTCGCAGCATTCGCTTTCTTCTTATCTTGTGCCTTCTTCTCCGAAATATCTTTTATGAAGTGTTCCTATTTCTTTCAGCAATAACACTTCCTAGGAGTCCTAGACTTTGATCTTGAACCCTTATTCTTCCCATTTCTATGTGAGATTCTTTCTATCGCAGATAACCTTTCTGCATTAGCCTCAATTTGTTTTCTTAATAATTTTGAGTTTAATGATGATTTCATATCGCTTATCGTTAAACTCTCTTTTTCATAGAGTAAAGTATCAACAAAGCTCTTGTAACTTTTGGGAAACGAACTCAGTAGAATGATTGTCGTATCTTCATCCTTTATCTTTATATTGATAGACTAAAAATCGATCAATGTGAACTTTCATAGGTGTCCCCTCTGACATAGACAACTGATGCAGCTTCTTCTTTATATACAATTTGTTGGCTAACAATTTCCTCATATAAAAAGAATCAAGCTTTTTTCAAAGACTAATTGCTTTCGTCTTATCGGCTACTTCCTTTAGAACTTCTTCGTTCAATGATAAAACGATCGTACTATAAGCTCTTTCTTGAATGTCTCTTCTTTCTGCTTCTTCTTTAGATAATTATGGCATCTTTTCTTCTTTAATAGATTGAGTTATAGTCTCATATAATGCCGAGCCTAACCGTTAACTCATCAATAATGTCTTAACCTTCATTTTCTACAGATTGAAGTCATTCGACCTGTTGAATTTCTCTACTTTATATTTAGGTGTGGTCATGTCTACTTAAAATCTCATTCTGATACTAGTTTGTTAAAACAAGAAGCAAATATCCCAAGTAATATAATATAAAAATAAGCAATTAAGAAAACTAAGAAAGAGAAAGGTAAAAGAAAGCACACATAAATTTACATGGTTCGACAACTGGCCTATGTTCATAGCGGATCAAGATCACACTCTAATATTATTGGATCATAAGACACTCACAAAGTATGCCTTTTATAAGAAAGAACTTATAAATAACTCACTCTCTCTTATAAACTAGGAGTTTCTCTCACTAAGAATCATAAAGAATGCTATTATCATAAAGATATATTTACAAGCTAATAGAGGGCCATTATATAGGCTTTAGGATGACCTAAGCTAACTCTATACGTGTGGGGAGTCATTTTAAAAAATTCTGAAACAAGTGGGAGTCGAAACAATTTAGGAAAGTCTTGTTCACAATGTAAGTGGGTGTGTGATGTGTGGAGTATATGTATAATTTTAAAAATATATACACGCAGTAGAAGTATTATATACATATTACATTCAATATGGCATAATTAAATACATATATCTCATATATGTTTATAAGTATGATTTAAATACACTGTAAGTAAATAAACTTACCCGGATTGAAGGTAACTTTTCGATTCTTTAAGAACTCTAATCTCTAAGTCTTGAGCTCATTTTAAAGTATGCTGTTATACAATTCTAATTCACAACTACAAACTAGTGGGATTGTGAAGTTAAAATAACAACCACAAATTTTCAGTAACAAAATATTTTAACTCTTAAAACACTTTGATCTATTTGTATTTGTTACTTATGAGAGATGAAATGTATAGAATGTATTTGGTTTCTTTTTGTTCCTACACCACCATTTGCAAGAATTCTTAAAAAATGACTTAGCCAAAAAACTTCTCTTTATTCTCTACCTCACTACCTAGCCAAATGGTTCCTTCTTCAATCAATGAATGATACCAATTTTGATTCCATTTAATTAATTCATTTCATAGCCTACAATAAACATACATAAGTGAAAATGATTGATTACTTTCAACCAATTTCACTATTCCAACAAAATGGTCAGCCATACATTTGTGCATTATAAAATATAATGTAACTTTGCATTATTTAATAAATTATATGTCCTACCATGATACATTATTACATTATTATTATTATCAATGGCAAACATCAGTCATTACATTATATAAGTGCATACTTTACATATCAATAAAAAAAATAACAATTAAAAATATGTATTATTGATATCTATTAATTATTTAAAAAAATATTTTTTTGAATAATTACTATTACCTTATTAGTATTTACTAATAAGGTAAATGTGTAAATTCATGATAAAATAATTCATGGATCAAAATTATGCTATTTGTCAATTTTTTATTAGTTAACAACTCTTGTCAACTAATTAAGTGATGTATTAACATTTAAGTCTTGATAAGTACACAACCTAAGGAACCCTAAAACATATTTTCTGTTTACTGGAATTTTTTGGACCGAACTGTTTGATCCAATATGATGCCCTAATGCACAACGAGTACACTTCATATTGTGAGACTCTCTAAGTTCCCACCCGATTTGTCAT
The DNA here is from genome assembly GCA_946807835.1 of Ailanthus altissimus. Lineage (NCBI taxonomy): Eukaryota > Viridiplantae > Streptophyta > Magnoliopsida > Sapindales > Simaroubaceae > Ailanthus > Ailanthus altissimus. Next base: position 23,647,796 of record OX327698.1, on the reverse strand, counting down.
ATAAAACTTGTCCATACGTTCGTGAACAATGTCCCACATACATGTTACGGATATTACAAAACTGCGCGTTAAATCATACAAGTTGAGGTTATAATATATTCGTATAATCCCTCTATCATATATATCCTAGAAGAGCGGAGATATAGATCAACACCGTCAAGTCTCCACGTGCTCGACCATAAACTTATCTCTAAATTTGTATTTCAATAAATAATATTTGCAAACACTTTTGCAATATTATTTATCCCTAGGATAAAACTCTTTTTTTCGGGTATAACTGCTTATGGTCATAAGACTTTCTGAGACACAATCTTAGAGTATCAGGATATATTACTCACCCAAATGAGCTGATGGATCATATATCTATACACACTAGGCTCCATGAGCATTGGATCATACCCAGCAACACCCAGCAGTCAGACCATAAAAAGTTTCTGACATATGTATAACCAAAGTATGGTGGATCACTTATTAAGCCACCGTGACACTCAGGTCAAAGAACCATAAATACTACTCAACTTGAGAAGACCCTCCATTAATGGCTATATGGGATGTTTGTTGGAGGTCCTCATAAGTTTGTTCAGTACTCAATCCTAAATGAATACATGTATCTCTATATAAGCTCTATTAAACTCATGATCTGCTAAGACTAACCATCTGAACCATCCAGATATAGACATACATTGATCTATATATAATAAAGTCTTTACTAACAGACTTACATCAGCGAAGATAGATTAGAAACATAACGTTTGAAAACATACTTACATAACGACATTTTCTAGCACTATTTGTAATTTTTTGCAACTATGTCATTACTAATATATTCATAGGTCTTTGTCACATTTTAAACAATATTCTAACTCTTTAAATTTTACTAACTCTTATAACCTGATAACTCTTATCAGTACTAACTCTTAACATTTATAACTCCTTTAGACCAGATCTAAACTTTTTCAGATCATACAATATCTGAAACATTACAAGCATCTTACCATGTATAAAAGATAATTAGTGATTTAATAAAATGATAATAGTATAAATATAAAGTAAATATTCATACATAAAATAGATGGCACGTAAGCACAAATTTCATTACACAAGACCCATTAATATCTCTCATAAACACCTTTAAGTTCCTACCTAGATTACTATGACATCCTTAAGATCTCTTAGTATCTTCTCATTAGAGATTTTTACAAGAAATACAAGAATAGCCTGAGCTTCTAAACCAAAAGGATTTATGGCGTTTCTTTCATTCACTCAAGAACCAAAAGACAACACTCCCAAAGATTACACTTTAGTACACCACGCACTTAGTACCTACCTAACTCTTCTATTCTCTCTTATGATTTACATCTTAAAATCTTAGATGTTTGGATTTTTTTTATGTTTAGAAGGGTTTATATAGTGAGTAAAATACCCATAGAAACCATAAACCTAGTTGGCATAAGAGTCCTTACTTGTAGGAGTCCTAATCCCACTTAAAAAAAGTCAATTGAGCTAAAACAAAAATACTTATAAGTTGTCATGTAGACAGTAACCGCGTGAAATAGTTACCTGCATAAACATTGTTGCCACGTGAACAGTACTAATTCTACTAGCTTTCTGTTTTACTCTTCCCTTATACACCCAATATGCACTTGACTTTATAATGACTCTTCTCTTAGTATTTATCTCAATTCTTACCCGTACAAGATTGTTGAATCACTAATTTTCAACAATTCCATAAATCATTTCAATCATCTTCTATATTATATGCTATCATATTTAAAACACAAAATATATTAACAATATATTTATAAAAAATGAGTAAAGAAAGATAAAACCTGGCCTTGAGTCTAAATAGGCATACTAAATAGCATTCTCTTAAAATTAAATAGTCTCACTCGTGCTATAGTAACGGATCTATATGGCTTCAAGATTTAACTCTATGCTCGCAGCTACTTTCCTCGATGAACACGATCACTGAAAGATTATACCAGGTCTCCATTGTCAAAAATTTTCAAAATATAATATGAAAAATATATACACATATACATAGAACACTTTTATTTTCTTTTCTCTTCTTCACTCATACACACACTTTCTAGTAAATGATTAGCACCATTTATATAATAGTAGTAATTATTAAGGTATTAACACTAATATTAATTTAGCATTATTATAATTTTAAATATTTATAACTTTAATATTAATGTATAATTTATGTTTGAAATTTGTAACTCTTAGAATTTATTTTTATTAATATGAAATTTAATTTTAAGAATGTAACTCCTCAACTATTTTAAAATATATAGAACTCTCAAATAATAATAATATATAAATAATGTAACCTTCACACATTTATCCTAAATTTAATCACTAATTTAAAATTATATTATCATTATGTAATAAAGATAATTTAGTACTAATGACTTATATTACATAATTTATATTTAAAAATATGCAACTTATGAAATATTAACAGACTTTAAAAACTTTTCACCAATAATAAAAACCTTTGTGATCAAAGTGCCAGTATAAACAATCATGTTTCACAGAAGACAACTTCTGTAAGTCTAAGATTAACTCCACATCTTCCCTGCAAAAAGACTATTTAATCAACGGAACACTCTAATCACTATTCGGAAGACAAAGGTTGGAGACAAATGCATCATCTATAAGATATTTATTGGAAAAATGCTTGAAAAGAAATAATTGGAGGAACCACTAATCATGGTAAACCCGTACAGATTCACTAGACCTAAGACATCATCTTGATCCTCATTAAATAATTTGATGAGCCCATAATAAGCTTCTCCAAATAAACAATGGGAACAATCCTAAACTCACCTCCAAGAAAGATCTATCTTTAAAGTAATTGCTTTTTAGAACATAAGCTAAAAGTGAATTAGGGTTAGTAATAATGTGCAAACATTACTTGATTAAAAGCAACCAAATCTTAAAAACCCACTACTTCTATCTCCTTGGGAAGATAAAACCGATTCCAAGTTGTCCAATAGATTTTCTTTTTACATTCAAAGTCCCCCCACCAAAAGTTAGCACATAATATAGAGATTTCCTTGCACAAAGAAATAGAAAGCTTAAAAAAAAATTATTGTACAAGTAAGAATAACTTAGATTACTGCCTCAATAAGCAATTCTTTACCTCCAAAGAAAAAAAGCTTTTCTTAGTATTTTCATGATAATCAATTAAAGGGACCATAAAAAGAGATACAATACCATTCATATTATCCACCCATATTCTACCACTAAAAGCCACCACAGATTTGGTAAAGTTAACTAACTGTCTTAAAGCTTCCTTATAAACCTTTAAGATTCGTTTTATCACAATCCTTCATTCTCACTTTAAAAAATAAGAAGCTATCATTTACCTAAAAAAAAAAGTGCATAATTAGAAGACATATAGAAGCAACCCATAAACCAATTAAAGAGCCATTATATTCTACTCGTTGAAGTAAAAAAAGTAAATGTTATGCAGATAAAATAAATAAGTAGAGAGAAAGAGTGGGTCCTCTTAACCCAAACTTCTTTAAGGAATGATGGATCCTTAAGATTTTCCATTAATTAAAAAAATAAGACACCGTATGTCACGCCCCAGACCCAAAAGATCCGACACACGACATCACTTACATTCATTCACTGCATGTGCACTCATAAATAATATTACACAAAATTTTCAACTTTCATTCAACACAGAAATCCTTAGCAAGTTGCTAGTAAGTTCAACACTAAAATCAACCATAACTTAACATATAAATATAAACTTCTCTTGACAATATTTAAACATTCATTTCAATTTCTTTCAGAATTATAGCAATTGAATTATGACTGGGACAATTATTAAACCGGAGATACGCAGAGTTTTCTCAGAGATTAACACTCTACTACGTCACCAGTAGCAACTTTGTTACAGGGAGCCCAGAATATATCCATTGCAAATTCTTACTTAAAATCATCCAATAACCACACTTTATAAAACTTAAACCAAATCCAATCCACACACAATGAAATAATACATAAGTATTTATTCAATAGGGACAAACCAAATATCCTATCCCACGTGTCCCCAAATGAAACACACAACAACCTAGCAACTTAGGGAACCCAAGGAACAGCAGAAGCCTTGCCAAATCCGCTAAGCACACATGCACCTTATTTACCTGAAATCACCATAAACTATAATGAGTATAAAACTCAGTAAGCATACTAATTTTTCATATATCAAATACAAATACATATATGTACACAATGCATATGTATGATATGCTGTGATCAATCAAAATCATAATCTTATCAAATCACATATCATGTAAGCGCTTACACATTCTTTCAAAACACATAATAGGAATACCATTACTCGACTACTACTTAGTAGGACTTACATATCACATATCACATAATGAGCCAAATGTCACTCGTAGGTGACATACCGTATGAGAGGAATAGTATAAGTGAGGTCCTTAAATCACACATATATAACGCTTATGCCCGAAGGTAAAAGCCAAACCCTCACCCTGATTATCGGTGAGTCCTCTCACATGCACCAATACGCCACCACACGAATGTGATGACTCACTCTTCCTTTAGGTACCAATAGGATCCTCCCTACATACGGAACACATAACATATACCAATCCCAAAGGAAAGGCCACACATAAAGGCTCCACAAATCACATAAAATGCCTACTAAGTTAACAGTGAGTTCAAGTACCCTCAAAATACAAAATATTTCTCATGGACATATTACACTTCAAAAGCTTTCTTTATTAAACACATCTTATTTTGAAAGCTCACTTACAAAAATACATGTATGTCCATGCTCAATGTCAATGCTCACATTCAGAAACATATATTCACATTTCATATCCAAATATACTTTGACATAACATAAACATATTCTTAACCCCATTTGCAAAATCATACAAAACAATTACTATGTTTATTGTGATTTCAGTAAAAAGTCTAGTATACTTACCTCTTAACACTTTCAGCTACAAGGCTTAAATCTCCTTAACCTATCAATGGAGATTAATCCTTTCATAAGCCTCACAATTCACACAAAATACTTTAAATAGCTTATAAAATTATACACAATGCATTTATCACATCAAATTGGTCTAAATATTTGGTTTCTCAAAACCTGTCATTCTGACCACTTACACTTAACAAAAATTTATAATACATCAAATGATGTCCAATTACTCCGAAATCAGAATATATCATTCTTGACTCATATATATTTCTTATATATGAATATTATATCAAAATTCCTACACAATCCATTCCATACACACCATCGAATCCAAACTACAAACCTGACAGGATCAAGATACTTACTGAACAGTATTCAATCTCCCAATTTTATAAAATCATATACTAACTCACAAATTATAAAACTATCACATAATTACTCTTGACACATATCTCAGTCCATGATAAATATTTGGCTTCCAAATAACTGCCAAAAGTATTTTAAAACTATTTTATTTCATAACTTTAAAAATCTGTTAATCAAATACTACAATGAGCTGATACACTTTAGAAATTCATAACACTTCAACCACATTGATCCAAATTCTCAATTCCGAGTATATCATATTAGACATATAAAATTATCATATTCCACAAATTCGTAATTTTTAAAGATCATTCAGCAGGTCAAAAATTATTTTCCACTGTATCATACTGTTTACACAGGAAATTTCCAGAATTCCAGGGTCATTTTGGTAAATTCACTACAAATTCAATTTCCGAGATTTTCAGTCGATTCAAAGTCTCAGATGATCCTAAACATGTCTAATTTCATATACTCAAAATTCAAAACCAGAATCGAATCACAACAATTTATAAAATTCCTAAATCAAGAGGTTATCCAGCAGAAATTCTATAATTCATCATGATTTATCAAACTATCTTATAGATCATCATCAATTCTCATATAATCTTACGAAATACACAACAAATCCTCAATTATACATATTTTCAGAAATCAAAACTTAAAGGAATTAACTTAATTAATACCAATAAATTGAGAAATACGTATGATATACCTCTTGAAATTCAAAATTCCAATTTCTTCTTCTTTTTCTTCTTCTTCTCCTCTTTCTCTCTCCTCTATTTCTCTCTTCTCTCTCTTAAAATGGGTAGCTCGACCTAAAAATGGTAAATTAGGGTTTAAAAGTGTATTTTTATACTAAGAGGCTAATTTTTGGTATTTACGAATTTGCCCCCAAAACTTTCAAAGTATAACAATTTGGTCCCTAAAATAAATCTAAAGTCATACAAATAAACCCAATACTAATCGTATATCCTTAACCTATAAAAATATTACTAATAACAATATATAATTCAAGTATCACCAACATACAAATAAAATACGTATATTTATACATATATAAATACTTATTCTTACCAGTCGTGGATACTGGTTATTACACCGTAGTAATGCACTTCATAACTTTTTCAACTCAGGCGACATGAAAACTTATAGCATTAAAGCTTTTAAGAACCTCTACTCCACCTGATCATATGCTTTGGCCATATCAAGTTTTAAAGTACAACTACCTTCTTTCTCAGTCATTATGTGCTTCAAGTAATAGATACACTCAAAGGCTATTATAGCATTGTTAGTAATCAGTCTGCTAGAGATGAAAGCATTCTAAAAATGCGAGATCAGTTGGAAAAGAATGGCTTAAGACATTTCGCTAACGCTTTAGAAATAATTTTGTAAAACACATGGCACAAGCTTGTCAGCCTATAGTTTAAAACCCTTTCATGATTCAAATCCTCGAGATAAGTAACAATAACATCTTTACCCACTATATTCTAGAGTTTCTGATAAAACAAAGCTAGCCTACCAATAATTCTAAAAGCTTTTGTTGGGTATATTTGATCTAAACACGTAAACTCTTATTCCAACAAAATTTAGGATTTTTAAGGACATTTTACTCTCTATATAAACCCTTTTAAACACAAGAAAAAGCTAAGCATCTTAAGTATTAAGATATAACCATAAGATAGGATAGTTGAGCTAGGTAAGAGCTCAGCGCGGGGTGCACTAGAGTGTAACATTTGGTTTAGATCCTTTTACAAAAGGATTGAGCTATTATTAAATTTCTTGAGTAAAATCTCTTATAGGGTTAGAGATATTGAAAGGTCTTATAAAGATCATAGTGATCTAGGGAGATACTTAGAAGTCTACAATAGAAGATACTAATAGGTCTTATAAGATCATAGTGATGTAAGAAGATACTCAATGATCTAATCAATAAAAAAAGTTAGATCATAGATCCCCCATAAATGTAAGCATTTTGACAAAACTATGTATATCTTATATCTTATGGATTCTTTCTTTGTCTTTATTTGTGTGTTAATCTTGTGTGTTTCTTGATTATTTCTTAGTTATGCCTTTTGTACGCATATGGGATTCTTAAGTTGTTAAATACCAAGCCATGGTGGTATTAGGACATAATAGAATCACATCAAAGGGTATCAATGCAAAGGCTAATCTCATGGAGAGATTAATATTGAGATTGTTCTCTTTCAACAAACTAGTATCAAGGTTGTAGCATAGTTGGTGCTAAAGTGCTATCAAATTGAAGAGCATAGCTTAATACCCATAACAAACTAGTATCAGAGCATTGGTTGAAGCCCAGATTGTAGAGCGTAAGAAGTAGAGCCAAATTGCTGAGCAAATGTTGTCAATTGTAAAGACTCAAAAATAAATAAGAAAAAGATGGGTATCTAAAAAGGGAAAAAATGATAGCCATACTAAGGAGTTTTTGGGTAAAGATTACCTTTGAAGAGCCTACTAAGAAGATGGTTTTATCTAGATCCTAGTTAGAAAAATTATTCAAATTGAACATAAAATAAAAATGGTAAAAGTGAAACAAACAATATTGAAAGGCAGATCCAAAAAGTGTCTAGAGAGCTTAATAAGGGATAATCCTAAGAAAAAAAAGATCAAGATAGAAGAAATGTGGATTTGCAAGTCTATTAAATGACTAGGGAAAGACATTGATAGCATGAAAGCTTCTGGAGGAATATGTGTCTGATGAATGAACTATTTAGTTCTAAGGTATTGTTTCTATATTCATGGAGGGTCGTTATTTACTAATAGTAGATCCATTAAGGGTTGGGATATGACTTTTATTAAGTCATAGAGGATTGATAGAAGAAGATTGAGACTACATAGTGAAAAAATAAATGAGCGACTAAATATGAGATTTTGTTCCTCATCTCATATAAACTTAGTAGACTCGGGACTGTTAGAATAGATAAGGATATTCATGAAAAACAAAAGAAGGAATACTAAAAGGAGATGCAAAAAGATTGATGGATGAGAAGTACAGAAGGAGACTATGTGCTTGAAGAAAAGTGCTTGTATGGGGTCAACATAAGATTGTTGACATGATACAAACCATAAAGTAGCTTTTAAATTATCTCACATTGTTTTATGGGTCAAAAGAGAATGTGTGAGAAAAGTAATAATAACAAAAATAGGTTTTCAACTATTAAGGAATTATAGTAATGGTTACTTCGGGACATGAAAAATTACAATATTAGGACTAATCTAGACATCAACATTTAGGAATCTTTAGAGACTGTAGTCACAAAAGCTTTAGTTAAGTCTGGGTCTTAACTTAAGACAATGCTAGAAAGTATTAGTTAAGGAAATGATGATGTTGGTTAGTTTTATGGAAAGAGATTTTGAATCAATGAGGGGTTTGTTGGAATTAGAGATTCAACAATCTTGTATAGGTAAGAATTGAGATTAATACAAAAAGGAGAGTCATGTTGAAGTTAAACATGCATTGGACATGCTACGAAAGAGCAAAACGGGACTTAGAAATGAGAAAAGGCGAGAAAATGAAAGATTGCATGTCAAGTCACACGCCCCAACACCAAGACTGCAGCGCTGAGGCGTCAAGCCAGCACCCTAGCGATGGCTAACTAGCCCCATAGCACTGGCACAAAAATGTGTTGGCCCTATAGCGCCCAGAAATAGGAAAGTCTATTTTAGATTCTGTTTCACTTGTTTGAGGGGGTTTTGGACTCTTAAACACGTAGACTTTTATTCCAACAATGCTTAGAGTTTCTAGGGATATTTTATTTTCTATATAAATCCTTCTAAAAATAAGAAAAAGTCAATCATCTCAAGTATCAAAATGTAACCATAAGATAGGATAGCTGAGCTAGGTATAAACTAAGCGCGGAGTGCATTAGAGTGTAACATTTAGTTTAGATCTTTTTGTGAAAGGCTTGGGGCTATTTTTGTATTACTTGAGTAAAATCTCTTATGCAGCGAGAGATATTGAGAGGACTTGTAAAGATCATAGTGATTTATGTAGATACTTAGAGGTTTATAATAAAGATACTAAGAGGTCTTATAAGATTATAGTGATGTAAGAAAATACTCAGTGATCTAATAAATAAAAAAAATTGAATCATGGATCTCCCATGACGTAGACATTTTGACCGAACCACATATATCTTGTGTCTTATAAATTATTTTTTTTATTTTTATTTGTGTGTTAATTTTGTGTATTTCTTGATTATTTCTAAGTTATGATTTTCGCACACACATGAGATTTTTAAAATGTAAAATACTAAGTCATTGCGATATTAAGATACACTAGAATCACATCATATGGTATCAACGCAAACACTAATCTCATAAAGAGATTAGTACTGAAACCGTTCTCTCTCGACAAATTGGTATTAAAATTGTAACTTAATTGTTATCAAAGTAGCATCAAACCGAGGAATGATACATTTTAACCATGTGACCTAAGACCTTTGGCACCAATATTTCTCATTACGCTCAAACTACACATTGAACTTTTTCTATTTCTCCCGAACATTTTCTATATATACCACGGAACTGTCTCTGATGATAAAGCTAACTCTTTTTGTAACCTTTGAACATGAGTTTTAGTATCGCCAAAAGTTTTATTTCTCTATCTTTGCTAAAGCGTTGCCACAATTTTATAATTTTACTCTAACATCATCCAATGAAGCTCCTGCCATCTGAGAAGCCTATGTCTCTCCTACTATAATTGGAATGCTCTACCCATATCTCTTGAAACCTGTGAGGTCATCCCTCATCCATTTTAAAAGCATTGCCTTTTTGGTCGAAGGGAATAAAGCATTCTAATTCGAAGTGCAAACTGCTCTATTTAGTATTTTCAAAAAATTATCCTCATTAGACCTTCGTTTTCACCAAGTAAATGGACAACCCTCTAAGCTCAAATCCATAAAGCGACAGACATCTAATGCTTCATGAAACTACGACGTTTAGGAATACGGACGATGTAAGCCTCTCAATTTCTTAGAATGGATTTCAACAAAGCCAAGGCAGTAAAGAGAAGCTAGTTAGTCTTTTCAGGAGCGTTTATGACAAATGTCTATCATTGACTTCTAGCAACCCATAAAATTAGTGAAATGCCAAACTTTATTATCATAAGATTGAAAAATTGCATTAATATGCGACTTGGTATAGGAATAAATATAAACTAAAATCTTGCTCTTATAGAGAATAGCAAGACTGTCACTTAACCTCTTCTATCTACATAAAATGCCCTAACAAAACCAAAGCAACTCGAATTCTCTGCAGTTGTATAGCTATAATTTTTGTTTTCTTCAGAAAGACTATCAAGGGTTTATGACAGTGAAGAACCAATGATTTTAACATACTAGGGCTCCCAGTCCCTAGACGTTCCAACTTACACAATTTATGAATGTTGGCAGCCCTACACAGCAGGAGATTCTGATGAATGTTGCTGGAGGGTAGCCTCAACAGCACAGTGCACAATAACAGTAGCAAAAATTCGTTCAAAGTCAAGATGTTGAAGATCAAATTGTAAACTCCACTTAGACCTCTCCCCCTCTTTAGACTTTTTATCTGCCAACATCAAGAGATTATCTTCGCCCTCTTTACGTTTGCTAAAAGTATAAGGACGTTAAAATTTTAGCTATAATAACTTATTTAAAAAATATAATATAAATATATCAAATATCAATATTAAAAAATTACATAAAAAACGCAAAACATTTAATGTGGTTCATTTTAAATTGGATTACATTTACGGATAAAAGAATAATTTATTATAATCTTATAACATAAAATATAATAGCACTCTTAAGTGTTTTCTATGTGATCCCTCACATAATTTCTTTTTTTAATTATTTTTTTATTAATTCTCAATTTTTTTTATATAGTTAGTGATATCACATAATTTTTTTATTAATTTTCAATCTCTTTAATTTTTTACAAAAAAAATACTAATATAGAAATCTCTTAAACCAATTCAGATAAGATAATTTAAATATTTTTTAAATAAGTTTACTTTAATCCTATATATTCTCTTTTAAACCAAATTTTTATATCTTTTCAGTAGATTATGTTTGATTTAATTTCTTTACGTCATTTCTTAAGGCAAAATCTAGTTTCTCTCGTTGTAGAAACTATATATCATATTTAGGGCTTGTCATGAGAATCAATACATTTACCACTTTTATTTTTACACCTACCACTTATATGGGAAAACAATTTTTATTTTTTACATACACTCATTGTCTCTACTTCATCTTCATCATCTTCTTTTTTAAACTAGCAACTTTTTAGAATGATCTCATTGAGTTTTTTTTTTTTAACTTAATTGAAATTTTTAATGATTAAAATAATTTTATTCCTAAATAATTTTAAGTACTCTACCAACCTAAATCAAAAGGTTTTTTTTAAGCACACTCATTATCCTTTTTTTTTAATACATTTCTGCAAGGATGTTACTTTTACATATATTAAACTTTACCTTTTTGTTTCTTTTTTATGAAGATATACTTGAATTTGATTTTTTTTAAAATAAAATTTGCTCTTGCTTTCTTTATCTTTGAGATATATATTAACTCAAATATAACTAAAATCTTTAATTTGGCCAATCTTAGACTCCTTTTTGAGTTTTTGTTTTTGACTTTGACTCTAATATTAACTTTAAAGTTTTTGACTTGACTCTAATATCACTTATTGATATTTTAACTCTTATAAATTGTGTAAAAAATATAATAAAAGTATATTAAACATCAAGATTAATAAAATTATACAAAGAATACAAAAAACTTAACGCAGTTCATTTTAATTTGGATTACATCCACGGATAAGAGAATAATTTATTATAATTTTATAACATAAAATATAAAAATACTTTAAGCATTTTTATGTGATCCCTTATATAATTTTTTATTGATCATCTAATATTTTTATATAGTGAGTTTGTTGAATTTAAGATATACAAAATATCTTTATATAGTGAATAATATCTAATATTTTGTTGAATTTATATTTTTAATCCTCAGCAAATAACATGGTGTGATATAATTAAATAAAAATGAATGGAAAATTAAACAAGTGAAGAGACTGGACCAAAAATATATATATATATATATATATATATAATCAAATCATCATACAAATTCCACGAAGCAGCCGGTATACACAACCAAATAGAAGTTGCATGCAAGTTGGTGAATTCCATCTGCCAAGTGAAATAACCAATCAAATGCCGTTTGGCATTCACGTGGAACAAGCTGGAGATACAATAGCGGTTCTGCAAAATTAGATTCCAACAGTATTTTAATTTTAGCTGACGCGGCAAATTACATTGAGGATAATTATACTATATTTTTGTTTGACATGGTTGAGAGCGGCAGGACTCTTTGTTTAAAACAGGAATGGAGATCTCCATCATTGAATTTTCATTAAAAAGTATATGATTTTCTTTAAAATGTTATATTCGAACATATTATAAAGAATCACCTTATATAAATTATCGATAATTTATTTGATTGTATATTAATAAAGGTAGGCAATCCGTTCGATTTAGAATTCTGTTTAATTTATTTAAAATTAATAGATTTAATTTCAGTTTAATTTCAATTCAATTTGATTTAAATTAAAATAAATTTAATTAATTTAATCTAATTTATATTTTTAAAAAAATCGATTCTAATTTCTTAAAATCGATAGACTCAATTTTAATTCGATTCCACCTCGAACCAATATGAAACTAATAAATGCCCACCCATTTATATCTGCGGATCTAGAATGCAATGTTATCCAATTTGTTCTAACGATTACCTCTTTGATGATTAAAACAAAAAAATAAAAAATAGAGAAACTCCGACGTATAAGATTACGTTACAAATGGACCGGTTCATTACTCATCCACGTGATTTTTTCTTCACTTAAGACAAGCACAAAACACAATGCCGATTTTGTTTGACTATATCTTCAGGAAAGACCCTGGAGTTTGGAGTTGGGGGTTATGCTACACTACAATTGACTGTATTGTACGTTTCAAAATCTGGCCGTCGGATTATCCAATAGCTCAGATTTGATTAGCAGTGAACTTTTATGGGCATCGTTTCGCTGATATCATCCCGGTGCACATTGGCTTTGTCCCGAATTAGGGACCTTTCCAACTTTTCTTCTGGTATGAAAGGGAAAAGAACAATTATTCAATCTTTAAAATTTTAGGAAATAAATATATAATTTTAAATATTTTTAAACATTTAAAGTATATTTTTTTAAGTAACAATTTTTGTTAATTTTAACAATAAAAAAAAAGGGGGAACAAAATTGATAATTCAATCTAACTCAAAAATTGAAGTTATTAAACATGACGTATTACATTATAATTGGGTTGACCCTTTTTTTTAAAGATTTTTTTTTGAATCAAATAATATTTCTACAATCCTAACCCTAAATTCTATTTCAACCTAAATCTCTCAAGAATAAAACCCAATTTGTGCCATCATCAAAAATTCGCAAGCCACCGCCGTCCTCCAATTCGCTAGTCCTAACCAAAGAGCCCTTGCACTGACCACCACAAAATGCTGTCTAGAAAGCATAAATACAAATTCATAACCACAAATTGAAACTCCTAATATTCATGATTAGATTCGAATTGAAATCGATGATTTTAATTCAGGATCTGATCCACGCAATGTAGGTTGCTATATCAATCGAGAATGCCGAAAATGAGGTTATGCAATGTCGCTCGATCTAAACATTGTCCAATAAATATATAAATGAGATTTTTAAAAATATTAGAGTTTATATATTCATTTTTTAAAATTTTAGGAATTTAAATATCTTTTTTCTTTTATGAAATAATAATGATTAATGATGGTTCTAGCATTTAATTGAATTTTATTTTTTTTAATCAAGATGAAGACATAATCATGCTTTCACCATTTTTATTTTTTAATTTTTTTGTTAAAATTAATAAAAATTGAGAAATATAAATAAAAATATTAGAGTTTGCATATCTTTTTTTTTTTAATTCTTAAGGTTTTGAATATTTTTTTCCTTTTACAAAATAATAGTAATTATTGATAATTAGTGGTTACGATAAAAGTAATTATTATTATTATTATTATATTTAAAAATATTGCAGATGAATTTTTTTATCATATAAAATACAAATTATATCTTTTTTTGAAGAGGAAATTTTTTATTAATTACATTATTTAATATCCACAAGGAATGTATAGCACAGAAAATAAAAAGGTGTTGAAAGAAAAGGCATCAGAACCTTTTGTATAAGTATTATATGCAAATTACTTATTTTTACCATATTTTTATGGTTTTCTATGATGTCATATTTGATTAAGATCCACTTACTTTCTAAGGATACATGGCCTGAGCGTTCCATCCAAGGTTCATGCTAGGTAATCGATATAGTGTATTTTAAATTATATTTTAAAAAATAAATTTATCAAGTAAATAATAGATAATGAAATAATAAATTTAAAATTATTTATTATATTTAATATATTATTTATTAAATATAATTTAAAATACTTAGCAGACACAATCTTCCAAAAATAAAGATGGCTATGGAAATGGGATTTCAGTCAATATTGGTAGAATAAGACTGCAAGTCCATCATCAATGCCTTAGTCAACAAAGTCGATTTGAAGACGGAGTTGGGATGAGTTCCGAAGGAAATCAGAGACCTTGCGTGTATAGTCTAAACATTGCAGAATTTTGCTTGGTTCCTACGGTGGGAACTTGATTCTTATCGAACTGACACATCTGAGTTAGGACTTATTTTCGACTAGAAATAATTGCAAAAAATCTTAATACATATAACATTCAAAAAAAAAAAATTACCCACCATATAATTAAAAAACAAAATTCAAATTTTAATCATATTAAAAGTTTTGTGTTTTTAGTTATATACTAAATTTTACCCTCATTTTAAGTCAATAGGAAGATATTTATAAAAATATAATTTTTAGTTTTTCAATTAGAGAAGCTTATGTAACGAGGCAGAGATTCCGATTTTTAGAATGATTCTCTTAATAATGAAGTTGTATGATTCTTTTATTGAGAGATAATAGGTTCGAATATATTGTATTATAATTATTTTGTGTAAATTTTTTATATTCTATTTAATTCTTAACAACAGTCTTAAGATATAATATTTATAAATTTATTCAATAATATTATATGTATTGCTGATTTAAAAAAATTACGCCAAAATATTCTTATTTGTGTCTTCTTTTTTAATGTACAAAACTTCAACATATAAAGATTGAAGAACAGTGCAAGTAGCCGAAAAAAAAACAAAAGAAAATCAAATTGTAAGTTAATAAATGATGACAGAAAGTTTGAGAGAAGGAAAGTTTTTAATTAAAAGATGCAAACCTTTCATTTTAGTGTATTTAGACAAAACCTTGGGGTAGTTCATGAAATTTTACCTGGAAGCACAAAACTCTAGACTACATTGTTCTGGATGTTAAGTAATTGACAAACTAGGCGACTAGGTGACGCATGCAAAGACGTGGTATTTGGAATGCCATTAATAATTAGGATAAACCCTAATGTTCTTCATTCCTTGGTCTGCAATCCTTGTGGCCTATAAATCATTTTAGCATGTGGTTATAGCAGCATAGTAAATACCGAGGTTTTTTTTTCCCTGTTTCATTTTGTTCATCAATTGATTGATAAATCATCAATATATTTGTTTCTTCATCTTGTTCTCCGTTATAAAATTTGTCTCATAAGTCAGTATGCTCAGTGAAATTCGTCAGCTTCACATTTTCTTTTTTCCATTCATGGCTCATGGCCACATAATACCGTTTGTGGACATGGCCAAGCTGTTTGGAACTCGAGGTGTGAAAACAACAGTGATCACAACTCCTGCAAATGCGCCTCACATCTCAAAAGGAATACAGAGAGCTAATGAATTGGGTGTCGAAATTGATACTAAGATCATCAAATTTCCTTCTGCAGAGGCTGGTTTGCCTGAGGGATATGAAAATCTGGAGGCAATCACTAATAGTGAAGGGAGCTTTGAAATCACTGCCAAGTTTTTCAAGGCCACGACCTTGCTCCGAGAACCCATTGAGCTGCTCTTACAAGAATGTAAACCAGATTGTTTGGTGGCCGATATGTTCTTTCCTTGGGCTACCGACGCTGCAGCCAAATTTGGGATCCCCAGATTGGTGTTTCATGGCACTAGTTTCTTTTCTTTGTGCGCAACAGTATGTCTGGCGTTGTATGAGCCACACAAGAAAGTTTCATCGGATTCAGAACCATTTGTATTGCCTAATTTTCCCGGTGAGATAAAGTTGACAAGAAACAAACTGCCAGATTTTACTAAACAGGATCTTGGAGAGACCGACTTCACCAGGTTGATAAAAGCAGTTCGAGAATCAGAGAGAATTAGCTATGGAGTTATTGTCAACAGCTTTTACGAGCTTGAGCCAGCTTATGCTGATCATTACAAGAATATTTTGGGAAGGAGGGCATGGCATATTGGCCCGGTTTCGCTCTGCAATAGGAATTTTGAAGATCAAGCTTTGAGGGGAAAGCAAGCTTCCATCGATGAACAAGAGTGCTTGAAATGGATGAATTCAAAGGAACCCAATTCTGTTATTTACATATGTTTTGGAAGCATGGCTAACTTTATTTCTGCTCAGCTAATGGAAATTGCAATGGGCCTTGAAGCTTCAGGGCAGCAATTTATTTGGGTTGTGAGGAAAGACAACAATGGTGAAGAAGAAAAGGAAGACTGGTTGCCTGAAGGGTTTGAGAAAAGAATGGAAGGCAAAGGACTAATCATAAGAGGATGGGCACCCCAAGTTATGATACTCGACCATGAAGCAGTTGGAGGATTTGTGACACATTGCGGGTGGAATTCAACTCTTGAAGGAGTGACCGCCGGCGTGCCGATGGTCACATGGCCCATCTCCGCCGAGCAGTTTTATAATGAAAAGCTGGTGACTGACGTTCTTAAAATTGGTGTTTCTGTTGGAGTTCAGAAGTGGGCTAGAGTTGTTGGAGATTTTGTTAAGAGGGAGGCGATTGAAAAGGCAGTGAAAGAGATAATGGTGGGTGATGAGGCAGAAGAAATGAGGAGCAGAGCCAAGGCATTTGGGGAGATGGCAAAGAGAGCTGTTGAAAAGGGGGGTTCGTCTTACTCTGATTTAAATCGTTTAATTGAAGAATTGAAATTGCATCGCCACTGATGCAAAGAAATCAAACAAGATAGTATGTCTTACAAGATTAGAAGTATATTTGTTGTTTATTCTTATAGATGAATCATGAATGCATTCTGATTTTCTGTTACCCGGATAATGAAGCTTAGAGGGAACAATCAATCTCCCTCAACTTCCTTTTCTTTTTTTCAAATTTCAATCCAAAAAGAATCTCAGTTTAGTCAACTTTGTAATGAAATGATGGGGACATACTACCCATAGAACGTAGTGAAAATTGAAATACCGGCCAGGGGATGAAAGACGGCGGTCAAATTGTTCTGAGATTGACTTTTAAATACACACATTTTGTTGGTGGGATCACACGTGGGTTTAAGGGTTTTTATGTAATTAATTATGAAGGGAGTTGATTGAAATTTATCATAAGTATACAGTAATTAAAATGAAAATTGCGTGTTTTGTTTTGATGAGAAAACAGAAGACAAAAACTGAATGCAAAAAGTCGAAGCAGAAAACAGAAAAGAAACGAGAGAGGGGAAGAAAAATAAAATTTAGGGTTTTAGTTTTTTCTTTAATGATTGGATGTCAATTTGAGTTTCGATTTTGCTTAAATTTTGAAGGTGAGTTCCCAACATCTTGCTCTACAATTCTATCAGATTTAATTTTCGATTTAGCCTCTGATTTAGCATTATCTAGCAAATTTACATTTAAAGAGAATTTGTTAGATTTATTGTTATTGAGCCAAGATTAATGTTCTTGATGTTGTGGTGAGCCTCTAGTGGTGATTCTAAAGAGAACTTTGTTGTAATCCCATTATTATTGCATAATAGAAGTGTTGATATCGGACTACGGTCCCGTGGTTTTTTCTGAATTGGGTTTTTCACGTAAAAATTTAGTGTTCATTGTGATTGATTGATGGTTAATGTTTGTGGTAATATTGTTGTGCTTACATTGGTGATATATTGCCCATTTTAATAACACAACGTGGGAGAAAGAATTGTTTTCGCTGTGTAGTATTTTGTGATCTTTCCCAACAAAGTGGTATCAGAGCTAGCCAGGTTGTGCAGTGCTTGATTTGTGTTGATTAAAATGGATGAAAATTTTGCATGCATGATTAAACTGAAGGCATGGAATTATGCTATATGGAAGTCCAGAATGGAGGATTTACTTTTTGTAAAAGACCTACATGAACCCATTGAAGGGGATGCTGTAAAACCTGAGAAAATGAGTGATAAGGAGTGGATCCAATTACATAGAAAATGTGTTGGCACCATTAGGCAATGGATAGATCAGAGTGTATTTCACCATGTGGCAAAAGAGACCAAGGCTGATGTTATGTGGAGAAAATTAGATTCCATTTATGAGCAACCTACACCACAAAATAAAGCCAATTTAATGAAGAGGCTTGTGAATCTAAAATACAAGGAAGGGCGCAGTATAGCTGAGCACACCAGTGAGTTTCAAGGCCTAGTGAACCAGTTGACAACTATGAATATTTCACTAGATGATGAATTACAAGCATTGTTATTGCTTAGTTCCTTACCAGATAGTTGGGAGACATTAGTGGTGTCAGTAAATAATTCAGCGCCAAATGGGAAGCTAACCATGAAAATGGTTAAGGATAGAATGCAAAATGAAGAAGCTAGAAGAAAGAATACAGGTATAAGTTCTTCTGAGACAGAAACACTTGTTATAGAAAAGCATGAAAGACGTGGAAGAAGCCAAAATAGAAGTTCTGGTAATAACAACTACAGAGGAAGATCCAAGTCTCAACGGAAAAATGTCAAGTGTTACCATTGCAACAAAATTGGGCATATAAAGAGAGAGTGTAGAATATGGAAAAGGGAACAGGCTATGGAAAGAGGTGAATCACAGAAAAATGAACAAGTAAGCAATACAGTAGTTGCTGATGGGGATATGACTATTGTTTATGATGGGAACTCTATAAATCTCACATGTCATACAAGTGATTGGGTAATTGATTCGGGTGCTTCATTTCATGTTACTTCAAATGGTGATTTCTTCACATCCTACACTAGTGGTAATTTTGGCTATATCAGGATGGGAAATGATGGTGCATCCAAGATTGTGGGCATAGGAGATATTTACTTGGAGTCCAGTATTGGTAGTAGATTACTACTCAAGGATGTCAGACATGTTCCAGAAATGCATCTGAATTTGATCTCCACCGGCAAGCTTGATGATGATAGTTATTGCAGCTACTTTGGTGAAGGTAAATGGAAGCTCACCAAAGGTTCTATAATTCTAGCCAAAGGAAGGAAGGTAAACACTCTCTATGTTATGGAAGTTAAGCTCATAAAAGATGATATCAATGTAGCAGCAAAAGAATCTGACATTGAATTGTGGCATAAAAGGCTTGGCCACATAAGTGAGAAAGGGCTTCAAGTTCTAATCAAGAAGAATTTTCTGCCCAGCTTCACAGGTAAGTTTCTCAAACCTTGTGATCATTGTTTAGCAGGAAAGGCACATAGAGTTGCATTTCGTAATTCTTATCCATCTAGAAGAGCAAACTTACTTGATTTGATACACACTGATGTATGTATTATGCAAACTAGAACACGTGGAGGTGCACTTTACTTTGTAACTTTTATTGATGATTGTTCTAGAAAAGTGTGGATTTTTGCTCTGAAATCTAAAGACTAGGTACTTGATGTCTTTAAAGATTTTCATGTTAAGGTTGAGAGAGGAACAGGGAGACAGTTGAAATGTGTAAGGGCAGACAATGGTGGTGAGTACAGAGGACCATTTGAGCAGTATTGTAGATCCTATGGAATCAGACTTGAGAAGACCGTGCCAAAAACTCCTGAGCAAAATGGTGTGGCAGAGAGAATGAACAGAACGATTCAAGAAAGAATCAGGTGTATGCTCTCTGATGCAAAGCTACCTAAATACTTTTGGGGTGAAGCAATGCGGACTGCAGTTGATTTAATTAACCTTTCTCCTTCAGCTCCTTTGGATGATGATATACCTGAAAGAGTTTGGACTGGGAAAGATGTTTCATATAAGCACTTAAGAGTGTTTGGTTGCAGGGCATTTGTTCATATTCCAAAAGATGAGAGGTCGAAGCTTGACAACAAGGCTAGGGAGTGTATCTTTTTGGGTTATGCACATGAAGATTTTGGGTACAGATTATGGGATCCAGTGAGTCAGAAAATCATCAGAAGCAGAGATGTTACATTTCTTGAAGATCAGATAGTTGATGGGATAGAGAAAGATGAGAAGCCTCAAGAATGTGATAAAATTCATATTCCTGATACTTCTAGATCAGTTCTTCCACCTGTAGTTTATGATGATTATGGGGAAGACGCACAAGAAGATTTTGATGATAGAATTGATAATGATGGTCCAGCAGAACAGGTTGAGCAAGCACCTCCAGAATTATATGATCCACCTGTTGAGCCTCAGTTAAGAAGATCTATGAGAGAGCGCCACCACTCCTCCAAATATCCACCACATGAGTATATGATGCTTACAGACGGGGGAGAACCTGAAAACTTCCAGGAAGTTATGTCTCACCAGCACAAGAATGAGTGGTTTAAAGCTATGCAAGATGAGATAAAATCCTTGCATGAGAACCACACTTATGAGTTATCAAAACTGCCTAAAGATAAGAGAGCTTTGAAGAACAAATGGGTTTACAGGCTGAAGACTGAAAACAACTCACAACTAAGGTATAAGGCTAGGTTGGTTGTGAAAGGGTTTGGTCAGAAGAAAGGAATTGATTTTGAAGAAATTTTTTCTCCTGTAGTGAAGATGTCTTCTATCCGAGTTGTCCTTGGTTTAGCAGCAAGTTTAAACTTGGAGATTGAGCAGCTTGATGTAAAGACAGCTTTCCTTCATGGTGATTTGGAGGAGGAAATCTACATGGAGCAGCCTGAGGGATTCAGAGTCAAAGGCAAGGAAGATTTAGTGTGCAAGTTGAAGAAAAGTTTGTATGGGCTGAAACAGGCACCGAGACAGTGGTACAAGAAATTTGATTCTTTTATGGAGAATCATGGTTTCAGCAGAACTACATCAGACCACTGTGTTTTTATGAAGAGGTTTGCAGATAATGATTTCATTATTCTCTTACTTTATGTGGATGATATGTTAATTATTGGCCATGATGGTAGTAAAACTGAAGGATTGAAGAGAGAACTTGGTAAGTCATTTGCTATGAAGGATTTAGGACAGGCTAAACAAATCCTTGGCATGAAGATCTCCCGTGACAGGAAAAATGGGAAGTTATGGTTATCTCAAGAAAACTACATTGAAAGGGTTCTTGAAAGATTCAACATGAGTAAGGCAAAACCAGTTAGTTCACCACTTGCAGGTCACTTCAAGCTTAGTTCCAAGCAATGTCCTACAAGTGAGAAAGAAAAGGATGAAATGGGTGCAGTGACTTATGCATCAGCTGTTGGTAGTTTGATGTATACTATGGTTTGTACTAGGCCAGATATTGCTCATGCAGTTGATGTTGTTAGTCGATTTCTCTCTAATCCTGGCAAAGAGCATTGGACAGCAGTGAAGTGGATTTTCAGATACCTTAAAGGCACCTCTAAGACATGTTTGTGTTTTGGTGGTGATAAATCTGTGTTGTATGGGTACACAGATGCAGACATGGCAGGAGATGTAGATTCTAGGAAGTCTACATCAGGATACCTGATTACCTTTGCAGGGGGAGCTGTGTCATGGCAATCCAGACTTCAAAAATGTGTTGCTTTGTCTATTACAGAGGCTGAGTATATTGCAGTTACTGAAGCTTGCAAAGAAACCTTGTGGATGAAGAAGTTCCTACAAGAGTTGAGTGTGAAGCAAGAGAGCTACATAGTTTACTGTGACAGTCAGAGTGCCATTCATTTGGCAAAGAACCCAACATTCCACTCAAGATCCAAGCACATTGATGTTAGGTATCATTGGGTACGTGACGTATTAGAATCAAAACTGTTACAACTTGAAAAGATACATACAAGTGAGAATGGATCGGATATGATGACTAAATCATTGTCCAAAGAGAAGATTCAAGTTTGTAAAGGGAAAGCGGGTCTAGTGGATCTTTTCACATGACGTGGAGGGGGAGATTTGTTGGTGGGATCCACATCATGTGGGTCCAGGGGCCTCTATGTAATTAGCCATGAAGGGAGCTGATTGAAATTTTCCATAAGTGCACAGTAACTGAAATGAAAATTGCGAGTTCTGTTTTGATGAGAAAACAGAAGGCAAAAACTGAATGCAAAAAGCAGAAGCAGAAAACAGAGAAGAAACGAGAGAGGGGGAGAAAAATAAAACTTTGGGTTTTAGTTTTCTCTTTGATGATTGGATGTCAATTTGAGCTCCGATTTTGCTTAAATTTTGAAGGTGGGTTCCCAACATCTTGCTCTACAATTCTATCGGATTTGATTTTTGATTTAGCCTCTGATTTAGCATTATCTAGCAAATTTACATTTAAGGAGAATTTGTTAGATTTATTGTTATTGAGCCAAGATTAATGTTCTTGATGTTGTGGTGAGCCTCTAGTGGTGATTCTAGAGAGAACTTTGTTGTAATCCCATTATTATTGCATAGTAGAAGTGTTGATATCGGACTACGGTCCCGTGGTTTTTCCCGAATTGGGTTTTCCACGTAAAAATTTAGTGTTCATTGTGATTGATTGATGGTTAATGTTTGTGGTAATATTGTTGTGCTTACATTGGTGATATATTGCCCATTTTAATAACACAACGTGGGAGAAAGAATTGTTTCCGCTGTGTAGTATTTTGTGATCTTTCCCAACACATTTATAATCCAACTTGGAGGTTAACAAACAAATCCCTTGACAGAAGAATGCCAACAAATACATGAATGCAAAGACAAATTATAACTGTTTCAGTGTCAATCAACAGAATCCACATAGTGAACAGTGGGATTAATATGGAACACGCTTCAACATTTTGTGTTAACATGACTGGGGTTCGTCGAACAAGTTTTTAAGCTGAGAACACACGCTCTACTCGCCTAAACATTCAACGAAACAACTTCTGCCTTTTGAATGAATCCAACCTAAATTCATTCTCTACAAGAATGTCTACCATCATAGAAAACAAAGATGCACTGGACACTACATTGTTTTTAAAGCAGAAGTACATAAACATAAACAAGTAAAAAAATTTACCCAAACAATATAATAATACAGAACAAGTTATTAGGAAATAGAGAGAGAAATGGGTAGAAGAAGAACACACAAAGAATTACGTGATTCGGCAACTTACCTACGTCTAAGGCGGATCAAGATTACATTCTTCTCTTATTATGAATCATAAGGCACTCACAAAGTATGTTTTTTACAAGAAAGATCACAAAGAACACTCTCTCTTGCACTTTAGGAATTTTCTCTCACAAAGAACCACAAAGATTATCACTAAGATTACCAAGATCCCCTAAATCTATATTTGATCACTAAAATTTGTTGTTGATCACAAAGATCTATATTTGATCACCAAGATATGTTATTGATCACAAAGATGTGTTTACAAGCCAATTGATAGCCTTTATATAGGCTTTGGGACGACCTAAGTTTACTCTATACGTGTGGGAGTCGTATTAGGGAGTTTTGAAACAAGTGGGAGACGAAATAAGAAAGTTTTCTTATTTCGGGATACTGTTCCCGTCTTCAGCGCCGCAGCGCTCAGGTTCTAGACTGGACACTACGGTGATCACGCCTAGTCGCCGCGACGCTGGCGCCTAGTGCGCCCTTCTTTATTTTTTGCCTCCTTTCGCGTCTGTCTTTGATCTATGCGCACCCTATGCACTTGACTTGATCTCCAAATTATATTCCGATGATTTTTAATCAATATTCTCACAAATCCCCTCCTTGATTCAAAATCATCCACAAAGTAACTCGATCTCTCATTTTCGCATTTTTAGTCACCCCCACAAAGTAGTGACTCCGGTTAAGTTCTTGCATAGGACGAACTTAACCGAAGGTAGTGGTTTAGTCAACATATCAGTAGGATTTTTAAATGACGTTATCTTTGTTAGACTAACTTCACCACTTGGACAATCTCACGAATGTAATGAAGCCTCACATCAATGTGCTTCGACCTCTCATGGAACACTTGATGCTTGCTTAGGTGTATGGCACTCTAACTATCACGATACACACCAGTGTTCACATCTTTACTAGCCAATACCTCCGCGCATATGCCTTTTAACCATACGGCCTCCTTAATAGCTTCACCAACAGCTATGTACTCTGCCTTTGTGGTAGATAGTGCAACCACGTGTTGTAGAACTGATCTCAAACACACACTACACCCAAACACTGTGAATACGTAGCCCGTCAATGATCTACTCTTGTCAAGATCACCTGCATAATCTGAGTCTACGTACCCTCTTACCATTTCATTGTTGTCCTCATCCTTCTTATACATTAACCCGTGATTCGACGTTCCCTTGAGATAACTCAGAATCCAGTTTACTGCAAGCCAGTGATCTTTTCCCGAATTCGCCATGTATCTACTCACCACACTCACAGCAAATGCTATGTCTGGTCTTGTGCAAACCATTGCATACATGATGCTCCCCACAGCGCTCGCATACGGTACTTTGCTCATCTGCAATTTCTCCTCATCGGATGTCGGTGACTGTGCTGCTGAAAGTCTGAAATGCATGGCCAAGGGAGTAGAGACAGCCTTCGCGTTTGATATACCAAACTTCTCCAAAGTTTTGACTATATATCGCTGTTAGGACAAGAAGATAACATCTCTTCTTTCCCTCACAATATTCATACCCAAAATTCTCTTCGCTGCTCCCAAATCCTTCATTTCAAACTCGCCACTCAACTGTTTCTTGAGCTTCTATATTTCTTCCATGTTCTTACACGCAATCAACATATCATTGACGTATAGAAGCAAATACATCATCCCATAACTTATGTTCTTGAAGTATACGCATTTGTCATACTTGCTCCTACTAAAGCCACAAGCCATCATAAACTCATCAAATTTCCTATACCACTGTCTAAGTGATTACTTTAACCCGTTTAATAACGTTTTTAGCAAACAAGCATGATCTTCTTTTTCGAGCTCCTCGAACCCTTGCAGCTATGCCATGTATATCATTTCTTCAAGCTCTCCATGTAGAAAAGTTGTTTTTACATCCATCTGCTCTAGATGTAAATCAAGATTTGCACACATGACTAACAAAATCCTAATAGATGTGTGCTTGACAACTGGAGAAAATATCTCATGAAAATTGACTCCCTCTTTCTGAGTAAAACCTTGTGCTACTAACCTAACCTTAAATCTTATAGGCTCAATCCCCAGTATCCCTTCATTCACCTTATACACCCACTTGCACCCGACTAGTTTCTTTTGAGGTCTCTCCACCAACTTCCAAGTATTATTCTTCTTAAGAGAACAAATTTTTTCTTCTATGGCCTGTTGCCATTCTTTCTTGTTTTCACTCTTCATAGCCTCATCATATGTCCTAGGCCCATAATACTCAAGAGTGTAAGCAGAATTAAAAGCATGAGCAACTAAGTCTGTTTGTGCATACCTGACTGGTAGGTTAATCGTTCTCTTTAGCCTGTCTCTAGCAAGCTGGTACTCTTCAAGTTCCAACTCAGAAGTTCTAGTCTTCTTTTGGGTGGACTTGGAGGAACTCGCTGGTGTTCTTAGTTCATCTTCAAGGATCTCCTTGTTGAAGTGTTGATCTGAAGGCATATCAGATCCATTTTCAGGCTCTACTTCAACTTCTATTGACTCGGGTGCTGAGTCTTCCTTGGTCACAGGTTTTTCTTTCTCATCTTCTTGGAAGATTTTCAGCATTGTCATCTCATCGAACGTCACATCACGACTTATGATACTCCTTGGTGGTGTTAAGTCTTTACACCATACCTTGTATTCTTTTACTCATTCGAGATATCCTATAAATACCATTTTGATAGCTCTAGGTTCCAACTTCCCCTCCTTAACATGTACAAAGGCAGGGCAACCAAATATTCTAAGATGGTCATACTTCGGAGGATTGCCAGAGCATTTCTCTTCTAGCGTCTTGAAGTCAATTGCTGAGGAGGGACTTCTATTAATCAAGTAAGCTGCAGTCACTACAGCTTCTCCCTAGAATGTCTTGGACATCTTCGCATTGGTACGCATGCATTTAACCTTTTTAAGTAGGGTCATGTTCATCCTCTCAGCTACCCCATTCTGCTGCGATATTGATCTTACCGTTCTATGCCTTGCAATCCCATGTTTGGCACAAAACCCATCAAACTCTCTGTTGCAAAATTCGAGGCCGTTGTCAGTTCTCAACCTCTTCACTCTTTTGCCAGTCTGATTCTTAAAAAGAGCCTTTCAAGTCTTGAACACATCAAATACTTGATCCTTGCTCTTCAACACATAGACCCACAGCTTCCTCGAATGGTCATCAATCAAGCTGAGAAAATACCTAGCACCACCACAAGTAGCTGTCTGAACTGGTCCCCAAAGATCCGAGTGTATGTAGTCAAGAGTCCTCTTAGTCTTGTGCTCTCCGGTACTGAACCTCACTCTATGTGCTTTTCCGAGCACACAATGCTCACAAAACTCTAAGGGTTGAAACTTATCCTCACCAAACGCCTTTTGACTATATAACTCCTTTAGGTTTCTCTCGCCTAGGTATGCCAGTCTAAAATGCCACAACTTGGTTTGCATACTCTCATCATCTACAGAGAATAGTGCAAAACTGTTCAGGTGTGCCAGTCTAAAATGCCACAACTTGGTTTGCATACTCTCATCATCTACAAAGAATAGTGCATAACCGTTCACGACTTTACCCTTAAGCAAATAAACACCTTTGCGCTTCTCTCCTCTCATCACCACCATGAAACCTTTCAAAACTCTTAAAATTCCTCCGTCGATCCTAATAGAACACCTATTCTATTCTAAAGTCCCCAGTGAGATCAAGTTTCTCTTCAAATCATGAACATACCTAACATCTGTCAACTCTCTCACTCGCCCATCATGCAGCCTAAGCTTAACACTATCAATTCTCATCATCTGACATGCAATATCATTACCCATTAACATCTTACCACCACTAATGGGCTAAAAATTTGTAAACCAAAACTTGTGCAGGCACATGTGAAAAGTACAATTAGAATCCAAAACCCATTGTTCAGAGTTCATACCATCAGTAACGACGAGTGTCTCTGCGCTGTCATAGCTATTATCATAGGCAAACGCAGCATCCGATTTCTTCTTGTATTGTGCTCTCTTCTCATGACAATCCTTTATGAAGTGCCCATCTTTCTTGCAGCAATAGCACTTCCTAGGAGTCCTAAACTTCAACCTTGAGCCTTTTTCATTCTCATCTCTATATGAGGGCCTTCCTCTTACAGATAAACTTTTTACATTGCCCTCGGTCTACTTTCCTAATAACTTTGAGTTTAATAATGATTTAACATCACTCATTGTTAAACTCTCTCTGTCGTAGAGTAACATATCAACAAAACTCTCATAGTTCTTGGGGAGTGAACTCAACGGGATAATTGTTCTATCTTTATCTTCTATCTTGATGTTGATAGACTCAAGATCAAAGATGATCTTATTGAAGGCATCTATATGATCTTTCATCGGTGTCCCCTCTGACATGGACAGCTGATATAGCTTTTTCTTTTATATGTAATCTGTTGGCCAACGATTTTCTCATATAAAGAGAGTCATGCTTCTTCCAAAGACCTATTGCCGTTGTCTCACCTGCTACTTCCCTTAATACTTCATCGGTCAATGACAGAACGATTGTGCTATGAGCTCTTTTTTTAATGTCCTTTCTTTCTGCCTCAGCTCTAGATGACTCTAGCGTCTTCTCTTCATCACTAGATGGAGCTGCAGTCTCCTCTAATGCCGAACCAAGCCTTTGGCTCACCAACAATGCCTTAACCTTCATCTTCCACAGATTGAAGTCATTCGTACCGTTGAATTTCTCTAC
Source organism: Ailanthus altissimus (assembly GCA_946807835.1). Classification (NCBI taxonomy): domain Eukaryota; kingdom Viridiplantae; phylum Streptophyta; class Magnoliopsida; order Sapindales; family Simaroubaceae; genus Ailanthus; species Ailanthus altissimus. The sequence continues at coordinate 23,619,338 of OX327698.1, read as the reverse complement.
CTCGTACTTGGGTATGGCCATGTCTGCTTTGAACCAATACTTTGATACTAGCTTGTTGAAGCAGAAGCACACAAACAAGCAAAAAAATTTACCTAAGCAATATAATAATGCAGAACAAGTTACTAGGAAATAAAGAAAGAAAGGGGTAGAAGAAGAACACACAAAGAATTACGTGGTTCGGCAACTTGCCTACGTTCACAGTGAATCAATATCACACTCTTCTCTTATTATGAATCACAAGGCACTCACAAAGTATGCCTTTTACGAGAAAGATCACAAAGAACACTCTCTTTTGCACTCTATGGATTTTCTCTCACAAAAAACCATAAAGATTATCACTAAGATTACCAAGATCACCTAGATCTATATTTGATCACTAAGATTTGTTGTTGATCACTAAGATCTATATTTGATCACCAAAATGTGTTGTTGATCACAAAGATGTGTTTACAAGCTAATTGATAGCCTTTATATAGGCTTTGGGACGACCTAGGTTTACCTTATACGTGTGGGAGTCGTATTAGAGAGTCCTGAAACAAGTAGGAGACGAAATAAGAAAGTTTCCTTATTTCGGGATACCATTCCCGTCTCCAGCGCTGCGGCGCTGGCGCGCTTCTGCTCAGCGCTGCGGCGCTGGCCTCCTGGCACCGCGACGCTGGCCTCCTGGCACCGCGGTGCTCAGGTTCTAGACTGGGTGCCGCGGCACTCACGCCTGGTCACCGCAGCGCTGGTGCCTGGTGCGTCATTCTTCATTTTTCGCCTCCTTTCGCATCTGTCTTTAATCCGTGCACACCCTACACACTTGACTTGATTTTCAAATTATATTCCGATAATTTTTAATCAATATTCTCACACTACGCTATTTTGCAAAGTCATCCAATCATTTTTTATGTCTCAATATTTTGAATGAAACTGTGCATAAGCGTATTAAATACGACCACGCCCATTTCTAAATAAATCATTTGCCTTCATGAGCAATCTATGAAAATGTTTCCAAGCACTTCTGAGTTCTCCCATTTTGCACAATAAAAAAAAATGACGCAGTGAAAGGTTTGAATACAAAGTTCACGGTTCATCCTTGCAATCTCTTATAGCATGAAATAATTTCATTGCCTCCAGAATGTGACCATTGTTGCAGAGACCGTCAATAAAAGTAGTATATAACTAAATTAGGCACAACACCACTAAGTCACATCTCATCAAATAATCTCCATGCATTTTCAACACCAACAAACAAGGTGTTATATATAATTACCACTGGCGTAATTCTCTTCGAAAGCATATCTCTATAAAGACTTGTAGCTTCACCTACTTTTTTGAATCATGCAGTAATGATTTGTACCATGTTTCAAACACTCTCACTCTCCATAGAACCAAATATATTCCTTGTCCAATTCGTTATACCCGTCAAGCAAAAACCAGCATTAACGTGTTATAAATGAAAGTGTTGGGATTCACACCTCTCTATCATCAATTGCATCCATGTATTTGCTTCATCCATCTTACCATTCTTGCAGGGCTCGTTTACAACCCACAGTAAGCGTCACCACATTAGGCTGCACATCCTAGTCCGTCATCTCAATAAACAACATTTTGCCTCATTCCAATCTTTGGCACAATAGAAACCACGAATCAGAGAGATATAATTAACCACATAGAGGAATTTTTCTATCCTTCATTTGCAGAAGCAGTTCCTTTGCCTTTCCCACAAACCCATCTTTCAAAGACCATCTACATGTAACAACATTAGTAACTGTTGAAGCAGAAGCAGATTAAACAAGTAATACAATGCAGCAACAAATAATTGAAAACAATCTAGAGAGAAAAAGATAGAAGAAAGAATATAAGTATTTATGTGGTTCAGCAATTACTGCATCTACGGAAGATCAAGATTTTACTTTTTTATTGAATTACAAAGCGCTCAAAATATATTTTTTATAAAAATATCAAAACTTACAAAAATTACTCTTAATTGCATTCACAATTAATTTCTCTTGTAATCTAGAGTTTTCCTCTAATATGTAATTGTATTATAATATGTTTACAAGCCAAACATAAGGTTTATATAAAGCTCATCACATCCTCAATAAATCATAAGTCGAGCTGTATAGGGATAACAACTCAATCCTAATAGAAGGCGTTTGGAGACCAAAAAGGACAAATCCTGCATTGGCATTGCGGCCCTAGACTTACTGGTGTTGCAGCACCACTTTTTCCCGCATTGGCGCCATTTCCTTGGTGCAGCGATGCGGCCAAGACAGTAGCTCGAAGCTACAGCGCCACTTCAAGCTACAGTGCTGCAGTTTTGTCTACTTTGTGCTGCGGCCTCCAGGTACCTTTAGTCTGAGTTTCCTTAATTTAAGCACCTCCTCCTTTCCTCCATATGTCTTCTTCTCATTGGCTATCTCAAAACCTCTCTTAAGGTGATTTTACTCAACTTCTTACGGTAACAATATCAACATCAGGCTCGCAAATAAGACCCAAATCACCATTCCTATTAACCATTTTTTCAAATAGCTTTAGAGCAATGAATGTATGGACAGCTGGACACAATCCGTTACTCAAAGTACTATATGTAATCGCATTAGGCTTACAATCAAAAGCAATTAGTTCCTTAAACAATTTGGTGGCCTCCAAAATTCTACCTTCCATACACAAGCCTTTAATCAAAGAAGTAAAAGTCACAGTATTGGGAGTAAAACAACTCCTCGAATGATCTCAAGAACTACAAAACTATGACGCAATCTGTCCATGTTGCGAAGGCAAGTAATCAAATAATTCAACCCAATAAAATCAGGCAACAACCCAATTGAATTTACTCTCTTGTAAAGAAAAACAACAGTATTATCATATTGCTTATTCTTAACAAGTGCACTAAATAAAGTATTGAAGGACGAGATATGAGGAGATGTCTGCATTTTGATCAAGGAATCAAGAATACAAACCGCTGCATGGGGAGTAAAATTACCTGATTTACATCTTCTTTCGGGGAATTTCTCAAGTGAGCTTCGATCTCAGATTGTCAGAACTGAATCTTTGAGTATAGTTGTTGGAAATGAGGTGGTAAGTTTAGATGGGAGTTCATTTTGGAATTTGAAGGTGCGTGGGTCTTTGGGAGGGAATAGATGAGATCAGAAATTAGTGGTAAAAGCTGCTGCTGCTTTTGAAGCTACAGAAAATGACTGAGTTAGGGATATTTTTGTTCTAAAAGTATGGTTAAATATTTAATTTTGTCTAATAAAAATTATCTCAATTTGTTTCTATTTTTTTAGAATTTTTTTTTTGAAATAATTAAAATTGAGAAGCTTTAACTTTTATTTTGAAATAATAAGAAACTTGTTGCTTTCACTTTTTTAATTATTATTTTAAATTTTAAATTTTTTTAATCAAACAAATCATTTATGGATAAAAAAATCTTTTCATTATGTAAACAGTACTATTACAATAACAATACCCCGTAACAGTATCTACTATAAATTTATTTTAATTTTATAACTAATTTATTTTACTTAAAATTATATTTATTCAAACTTAAATTAGTATTTATTTATTAAATTTTAAATTATTTTATTTAATTATATTATTTTTTAATTATTTAATTTAATCACATTATTACAAAAATTAAATAAATATGTAGTTAAACTAAATAAATAATATAATTAATTTAAATAATTAATAAATAATATAATCAAATAAAATAAATTTAATTTTAATAATCAAACTTTAATAAATAATATAAATTAATTATATAAAATAAATAAAATATAAAATATTTACTATAAAAATAATAAGTAAAAATAAAATAAAAATATTATAATAAATAATAAAATTTTAAAAAAAATCTATATTTTTTATCGCACCCATATTACGTTTTTATCACACCCACATAGGTTTTTATATACAATACCAGCTACAGTAAATAATATCCCACTACAGTAACTTTTTATTCAAAATAAATATTTTTATTAAAATTATTTTTATTTTTATATTATATTACTACAAATTGTACATGAATAATATAATTATTTAATGTAGTTAAACTAAACTAAATAATTAAAAAATTAATTTTCATAAACAAATACAAACTTAATTTGTATTTTTATTAAAACTATATTTAATGATAATTAAATAAAACAAATAAAATATAAAATAAATATATTTAATTTATATTTAAATAATATAAATTAATCATTCTATATATAATAAAATAAACTTATAAAATATAAAATAAATTAAAATTTATAATAAAAACTTATCGCGCTCAAATTTAAGCGCGATAAGATGGGGGGCAAATCACCCTTTGGGGGGGGGGGGGGTAGGCAGCATGATTTGCCCCCCTTATTTTTATTTAAAATATTAATATTATTATTTGTTTAAATTATAATTAAATTAATTAATCTGGGTGTAAAGTGGGGCGGGGGGAGGGGAGGCGGGGGGAGCGTTTTGTCCCCCTTATTTTTATTTAAAATATTAATATTATTATTTATTTAAATTAATTATTATTTTTTATAATTATATAAATAAATAAATTATTTAATTTTAATATACATTTTATCATATATAATAAAGTAATTTATAAATAATAAGTATTATTTATTAAAAAGTTAGTATATTAAAATTACATTTATTTTATTTAATTATATTATTTATTTAGTTTAGTTTAACTACATATTTATTTAAATTTTGTAATAACGTATTAAATTATTAACAAATAATATAATTAAATAAAATAAATATAATTTTAATAAATAAATACAAATTTAAGTAAAGTAAAATTTTAAATAAATTAGTTATAAAATTTAATTTAATTTGAAAAGATTACTAGAGCGGATATTGTTCACTGTCGTGGATACTGTTCAAACAGTTAAAAATTTAAAATGATGGCTAAAAGAATTTGACTATTTTGAAATATTTTTCCTTTTTTAATAAAATTATAATTAAATATAAAAAGTTAAAATTGACTAAAAAAATAAGATACAAACTAACACACAACATCATATTATATCCACGTGTCAATCATTGATTGATCATTAATAAAAATAAAAAAATAAAGAGACACGTAATACAATTGAATAGATTTATATATGTAATATTTATTTTTAAAATTTTATTTTATAAATAATTAAAAATAAAAAGTAGCCACAGCTACAATTACCAGTAGCTTGCCAACAATGGTTGTAAAAATAATTAAAATTTATATCATTTAACTAAATTTTTATAATTTTCATAATGGTGTAGTCATTTTCAATAATAAAAAGATCAGAATGTTGCCAAATAAGGTACTGAGGCTAGCAACCACAACATCCTCTCTATTAGATAATAGTGCACCTTATCAACAAGCTTGTTGTCTTATCAACAAGATCGTTCCCACAAGTATTATACGATTTAATTTTTTAATCAATTACTAAAATTATGCCTATTTAACTTTTATTCAGATAAATCTAAAATATGAAACTTAATTAATTAACCTAATTCTATCAAATTAAACTAAACCTAAATAGCAAACGAACAAAGAGACAAATCACAAATTGAGAATAATATAGGATTTACACTTATCTCGTATTATGTCATTGAATTCATCAACCTTCTTAGTTAATTTATAAATACAAACTAATTGACTTAGATATTAATCTCATCACAAGCTTTTCTTTATAGTCAAGTGACTATGTTACGATTTCTAACAGCTATTTATATGCCTATGGCAATCAGAATAGAATGTAATTCATTAAGATAAAGTCTAAATCATATCATACATACCATTTAAATATATGTCTATTTTACATGAAACTCATAGTTGTTACCATATGACTATGCATCAAACTATCTTAAGCTAAACATATGAATCCATCCGTTGAGTTTATCATAGTTCCTTAATCATTCAAAATATTAACCAGATATAATGAAAGTAATAAACACAAAATAGAAAAGAATCAATTGTATATATTAAGTTCATAAACTAAGAATTAACAAAATCTAACCACATACTTGGTTCAAAAGTCTAACCTTAGAAATAAAAAATTAAGTCATGGTGAAATAAAGAGTTCTAGAGTTTATCAAAAATAACATCATAAAAATAATTAAAAAATAGTAAGATAAAGAATTGAAGAGATAAAATAATTTTTTTTTACAATTTTCAATCTTTTAGTATTTTTTATTCTCCAAAAACTGCTCTTTCTCTCTCTTCTTCTTCTCTCCTTTTTTGATTCTTGAATTAAGCTTTTTGATCTTCTATTTATAAGTTTATGTCTTTAAATTAAAGTAAAATATTAAATATAAGTTAGATTAGAATTATTACTCATGAATACTATTCATAAGTATTGTTCACGAGTAATGTTCATCGCATTACTATTCACATAGTGTTGCGCCACTCGTTTTTTGGCTCTAGGCACTGTAGCAAAATTTTTGCAGCTCGTACTATAACAATTTACTATTTCAAACACTGTAGCAATTTGATAATTTTTTTCGAATTTTTATCTCCATTTACTCAATTGACTCAAAACATACAAAATAACAATAAAACACATAAAAAAAAAGTCAAATAATCTTAACTTAAACAAACAAATATTAAGTTTTGAAGATGAAAATATTAGACCTAATTAATCCCTATCAGTGATGGCGATACAAGTAATTACTCTGTCATTTATCAATAGGCGGCAGTAGCTGCTGGCCTCTCAATCTTGTTTAGTCGTCTTTGGTTTCTTTTATTAAAAATAATCATATCATTATGTAGATAAAAAAATAAAAGTTCAATTATATAAATTTTGATCATTTTTACAACCGTTACTGCCACTTTCGCTGCCAGTAATTGTGGCACTAGCTGATTTTTATTTTTTAATTATTCATTTAATTACAAATAACTTTTAAAAATAAATATTAAATATGTAAAGTTATTAGAGTGTGTCATTTGCATTTTATTTTTACTTTTATTAATATTCAATTTGTGATTGACACATGAACATGACAAATGTTGTCAAATGGTTAATATGTAGCTTTTTTAATTTCTTTTTTAAGATTTTAGTTTTATTTTTTGTACCGCATGTTCTATCAAATTTGTGCTACTTGATTCTAGCAAGGGCAAACATGTCACTGTATAACAAGTTAACGAATTGGGATAATTTTGTATTTTTCGACCTTATAGAATAAAATTTGATATTTGGCTAAAGTCCTAAGACAAAAATATCCTTAATCAAATTCAAAACCATTGTTGAGATTTTATTGAGGGTTTCTGGGTTTGAAGAACTGCTTTTTATATTTTACAAATTATACGTTATGAAAATTCTTTAAGGACAACAAGCTCTCTAAAGTTTAATTATTCGTTTTTTGGTCATTTTTTTCAAATGTAATAAAATTTGTAATTCAATTTGTCCTAGCTTCTTTACAGTATCCACGGCCCATTAATAAGATCCAAGGGTTAGTGAGTTTAGGTTACTTGTTAAAAGTGGATCTGAAATTGGATTATATTTGTTGCTTCTTAAGTTGTTAGGCCTATTTTATCAACGACTCGTCCTACTTAAATGTGACTTCTAGTTTCTTGGCGCGAGCTGTTGGGCCTTTTTTGAAAAATAGGCACAACATGGGCAATATTAGCAACATAACCAATTTAATTCTTATTTTCTATATTAAGCCAAAAAGCCAAAAACTCTGGCTTTTTATGCTTTAAGTTAAATTTCACTTTATAACTTTTATTAGGTTATAAAAACAAACAATTAAAATGATTGAATAAGTTAAACTAAGCCAAATTTAGGATTAAGCTATATGTAAAAAAAGCCTCTAAGTGCATAATGAAGTTATGTTCCTTAGTTGAACAACTATCAGTAGCTAATTCATCAATAACAATATTCAATTTTAAGAAATAATATGACATTGTAAGTTGATCTTTCTTAAAAGATGATAATTTCATTTTTAATTGCACAGTCTTTGCTTTAGATTGCGAACCAAATTGCATTTCTATAGCTTTCCATAGTGAAAAAGAAGACTTACTACCAATGGTAAGTCTAAGTATACTCTCATGAATTATTGAAAATAGACAACTCATAAGGAACTGATCTTGTCGCATCTAAGCTTCAAAATCAGGATGCTTAGTTTTTTCAAATATTTTATTTGTATTAGATTTTTTAAGATATTGGTCAAGACACTTTAAGACTCCATTAATTTATTTTTCAAGTTGATCGCTCTTATAATAGTAAGAACTTGTGATTTCCATATTGGAACTGATGTTTATGTGTTATTTTAAAATTATATAAATATTAATTGTTTAATATTTATATAATAAATATTTTGAATAAAATTATTAATATTGAATATAAATGATAAGATGCTTATAACACTTCGAACATTGTATGATCAAAAAGAGTTAATATCTAGTTCAAAAGAATTTGAACTAGTGCTAAGAGTTAACTACACGGAGAGTTATAATTGTTAAGAGTTAGCACTACTAAGAGTTAGCAGGTTATAAGAGTCAGCGAAATCTATAGAGTTAGAACCTTTTCTGAAATGGTATAAAGACCGAGCAATGATATAGTTGCAAAGGATTGTAAATAATGCTAAGAAATGTATTGTGCAAGTATATTCTCAAAGCGTTATGTTCCTACTTTATTTTCATTGATGCAGGTCTGTCAATGAGAACTTTATTTAATAGAGATCGGTGTATGTTTATATTTAGATGGTTTAGATGATTAGTCTTAGAAAACTGTGAGTTTAGTGAAAGTTACACATGCGAGTTTCAGTGAGGACTCAATACTGAACAGGTTCAATCATAATCTTCAATAGACATCTCATAAAACTATTAATGAATGATTCTGAGCACTATAGTGGGCTTATAAGTGATCCACCATACATAAGTTTTATACATGTCAAAGACTTTTATAGTCTGACGCCAGGTGTCACTAGATATGGTCTGATGCTTATGGAGTCTGGTATGTGTAGATATAAAATCTATCAACTCATATGAGTAAGTATTATATCAAAATGCTCCAAGATTATATTTCTGAAAGTCTTATGGCTATAAACAATATACTTGAAAAAATATTTTCAGTGTTAAAAATAATATCACAAAAGTGTTTGCGGATATTATTTATTGGAATACGAATATGGAGATAAGTTCTAGTATTGAGCATATAGAAACTTAACGATAAGGATCTATGTCTCTACTCTTTTAAGGTATAAATGATAGAGTTATTATACGAATATATATTAATCTCAACTTGTATGGTTCAACACGATATTTCGTTATTTTCATAACGTGTGTGAGGGGCAACCATTATAGACTTATAAAATAGTTTCATAAGACAAAATAGGTGTAAACTTAGAGAGTCTTACTATATAAAGTGTATTCATTGTGCATTAAGGTAACGCACTGGATTGAATAGTTCAATCTAAAAAGTTCTCAGGAAATTAAAATTATTGTAAGGTCTCTCAAAAAGATTATAGGATTTAAGTGTTAAGTCTGAGATCTTAGCAAATGAGTCTTGCCTCTTTTAATTTTCTATTAAATGTCACATATCATGTCATAAATTTGTTAAAGTATAAAACGTGGCATCATATTAATGAATTATTAATTATTAAGTGCTAATAATTATTTTGACTAAATTATATCAATTATATTAATACTTTTATAGCCATATGCATTCGGCCTTTTTCAAATTATAAGCAAATGAAATAAATGGCAAATGTAGTGGAATGTTTCCATTGGCCAAATGAATCAATGGCTTTTGAAGCCAAAGTTCATCTTCTGCCATATTGATATTGTAAATAAATTGTCATGTTTTAAGTATATGGTGGCAATGAATTTATTTGTTAAATGAAGCATTTTGCCCCCAATTGGAGTATAATTCGACCATTCATTTTTCAATTAATTCATAAGATATGTTGGCCAGTTCAAATGGCTTTTTTATTAACAAACCAAGAGGTGGCTTAATATCATTCTATGAATAAAGTACTTTGCCACCAATTCAAACAAGATTCAGCCAGTTTATGTTAATAGACTATTCATCAATTGAAGTAAGCATGACAATGCAATTTTTTACATTGTCATGTTTTGCTATAATTTTTTTTTTTTTGGCTTAAAAGGTGGCCGAAGTGACTATAAATTGAAGCTTTTCTTCATTTTTTAAATAAAAAAAATTATCTAAATGTTAGATAATCAAATGGCAAACAAAAATATTATAAAGTCCCGAGAGGTTAACAAGCAAATGTTGCTTCAAGTAGTATATTCCGTTGAGAATAAGAAGTTATTATTCTAACTCGAAGGATCCTACCGAATCCTAAACTAGAATTGTGCAACGCACGCTTCGAGAATGAGTTCTCTAATATATCTTTAGCGTAATGAGATATTTGCTTAATTTTTGCTGCATTATGCATGTGATGTATAAATTAAAAAAAATAACAAATGTACACGCTCACCCAATGCATAGTGCATTAATACTCCAAACAACATGGATCCATCTAAGTGCATTTGCTAAGCTTCCTTGTGTCTATAAGTTCTGATAGCAGTGTCTCTTCTACCACTACAAATTTACATTCTAATAGAAAGTCTAGCATTACTTTTTCCTTGATTGTAATCTTCAGTTAGTACTCAATGTCTAAATGTATTAGTCTCATCGTCATCTTAGTATTATTCCTACAATATTTGGTTTAGATAGAATGTGTTTTAATGGGTAAGAAGTGCATACTACAATGGGGTATGCTTTGAAATAGTGTTTAATCTTATCTTTGACTTAAACAATGATGAGGACAAGCTTTTCAGCTATCGAGTATCTAGTTTCTAAATCCAACAGTACTTTGTTAATGTAAAAGACTAGCATCCACCATCTGATCTATCTTAGGAAGCAAAAATGACTCTTTAAGGATAACCTTATTAAGGTTTGTATAGTTTATGCAAACTTGTCACTTTCTATTTTTCTTTCTTATGAACACCATACTGGAAAGTCATATTGGATAATAGACTTCTGAGATAAAATCAACTTTCATTAGTCTACCTACTTCATCACTAATGATTTTATTTCATTATAAGGTAAATCATATCTATCTTTGTCTAATTGAGGTGTGGTCCTTACTGATTCTCAACTTATGGCATATCACTTCTAGATCTATACCGATCATGTCTTTGTGGAACCAAGTGAAGAAGTCTTGATTTTTCTTGAACAATTCGATCATTTCTATTATTTCTTCCTCAATCATGTTGGCGCCTAGTAGTATTTTCCTATCAGCAGTGGCAAGGTTCAATTATACCTCTTCAATTTTCTTAATGCTCAACGCGGTATAATGTTTTTCTTCTACTCAATGAAGCTCTTTCAACCACTAATTCTGTATTTGCTATTTATCTTTGGGCACTTCCTTCTCAAATTAAGGTGGAAGAGATAATTTTGCTAGTTTAGTTAAGTTGGCGTAGCATCATCTAACTTGGAGTTGCTCATCATTGATACCTATCGTTCCCTTTCTAGTGACCCATATGCATTTAATCACTCTGTGTAAGGTGGAAGGGACATCTTCTGTATAATGTAGACAGTAATGTCTTATTACAATGGTGTAAGCAAATAGAACATCGACGTCAAGTAGTCTACTTCTAAAAGCTTCCCCGTTGTTTCTATAAGTAGTGTCATCCCTTTAACCTGTACTTTTTCTCTTTCGAACAAGATAAGTTTAGTATTGCATCATCGGATGTCTTTTTCGATCAACTTTATACGTTGAAAGACATCCAAGAATAGGATGTTAGTGCTACTTCCTCCGTCAATTAATATCCTACATAATATTTTCCTTGTTAAGGTTATACTTACTACCAATAAGTCTAAGTATGAAAGCATTAGGTAGGTTAGGTCTTTTCGATATAATGTGATCTCCTCTAACTCTTATTTAATTGACATGATTTATGTAGCAAATGTCTTTCTAAGCATTTATGGACTTTGGTTGCTATTCTAAATAGTAGTTTCCATTTCTCATCCCTTCTTTTTCTGTTTAGTGGTCTTCTATGTAATACTGCAACATAGAACTGGTTCACTGTCATTCTTGAAAAGAGTGCTTCTATGGATTCTTTGGTAGGGTTCTCTATTATTTATGGCCCTTCTAAGACAATAATCTGTGGACCATGTTTAAAATAAGTGGTGATACTTTTTCTGTAGTTGTAACTTATGTCCGATTCATCTTTGGATTATTTTCTAGTTTTGAAAGCTTCTTGGATTCTATTTCTAACTAAATTCTACAAGGTGTTCATTCCTCACAAGAGCGTTGATTTTCCCCCTCAAAGATTGGCAGTTGTTGTTGATGGATCTAAGGCACGTGTGAGTGTATGCATGTGTAATTGTGTCTATTGCCTAACACAGCGAAAACGTATAAATTTTACAATAAACACAATATATTAATCACATTAATATATTTATAGGTTAAAGAACTCACCTTAATGTGTAACGTTATACATATATTTTCTCAAAGTCTGTATGGAGATCAACTAGTGTGCAGTTCTAGTCACCAACACGGTAGGCTTGATGACTTAGAACAGCAGCTCTGTATTTAGCCTGAAATTAACTCTTAATCCCCAAAACGACCGGGAGTGTGTTTATATCTTTTTCTCTAAAAAAATAAAAAATGTAAAATTTAAAGCAATTCACAATTGCTCTAATTAGAAATATAGGGAAAATGAAACAATTTCATTTTCCCTCAATTTCTCTTCTTTTTTTTCTTCTCTTCTTCTTTCTTTCTTCTTTCTCTTTCTCTCCAATTCTCTCTTTTCTCTTCTCTCGGGCAACATTTGCCCAAATTCACTATCCCCCCTCTTTTTCTTTCTTTTTCTTTTATATATATATAATATAATATATTATATAATATAAAAATAAAGATATTTTGATTATTTAACTATTAAATAATTAAAGTGAGAAATGACCATCTTGCCCCTCATAAATAGTTACCAAGTTCACCCGCTAGTGGGTCCTACTAAATTCTACACTTTGGTAAACTCAACTGAGGGTCCACGATACGCTGCGTGTCATTATCCAATTAGTAAATAATTATTATTAACTAATTATTGTATTTAACACTTAAATACAGACACGTACGTATTCCCGTAATATTGTTGAATATTACTTGATTAAACAATTTAATTCGGCACGCTACCCCAATGCATAACGAGTACACTCCATATCGCGGGACTCCCTAGGTCCTACGCCTGATTCGTCAAATGAAACTATTCCATGAGTCCGTGAACAATGCCCCACACACACGTCACGGATATACCAATCAACGCGTTGAACCATGCAAGCTTAGGTTACAACGCATACGTAGAATCCTTCCGTCATGATATCCTGGATGTGCGAGGCTATAGATTATCATCTTCAAATCCCTTTTTGCTCATCCATATCTTATCTCTAGACTCGTATCTCACTGAACAATATGCGCAAACTCTTTTTTCATATTGTTCTACCCTGACGAAACTCTTTCCCGGGATTGATACTTGTGGCCACAATATTTCGAGATACAGTCTCGAAGCATCTGGATATCTAACTCTCTATACGAGTTGACGAATCCCATATCTATACACACTGGACTTCATAAGCATCAAACCATACCCAACGGTCACACCATGAAAGGTCTGTGATATGCGTGGAACCAAAGTACAGTGGATTACTTACAAGCCCACCATGGCACTCAGGTCAAAGGACCACGTATACTACTCAACTCGAGAGGACCCTCTGTTGACAGCTTACATAGAGTGTCTATCGGAGGCCCTTGTGAATCTGTCTCATATCCAATTCTAACTGGATACCCATATGTCAATATGAGCCCAAGCTCACAGTCGGCTAGAAACGACCATTTATACCCTATGGGTATGACATGTGCTGATCTATATTAAAAGTATCCACCGACAGACCCGCATCGGCAGAAATAGATCATGGACAATTATTCGAGAACCTACTTACGCAACTTGCATTTTCTGACACCCGATTGCAACTCTTGTAACTATGCAGTTACTAGTATATTCTAAGGTCTATGTCCCATTACAGACAAGACTCCAACTCTGGGATCTGCTGAGTATGGTCCAATGCTCATGGAGTCAGGTGCGTGCGGATATAGGATCCATCAGCTCTCATAAGGAGTGATATATCTAGATGCTTTAAGATAGTATCTCAGGAAAGTCTTATGACTGTAAGCAGTTAACCTGGCAATGTGTTTTCATGGGTTAAACAATATGGCCAAAAGTTTTGCTCATATTGTTCAATTGAGATACCATTCTGGAGATAGGTTATGGATGAGCATACGGGAATTTGACGGTATGGATCTATGTCCTCGCACATCTAAGATATATATGATAGAAGGACTATACGTATGCGTTGTAACCTTAACTTATATGGTTCAACGCGTCGATTTGTATATTCGTGACGTGTGCATGGGGCATGGCTCACCGACTTATGGAATAGTTCTATTTGACGAATCGGGCGTGGACCTAGGCAGTCCCGCTATATGGAGTGTACTCGTTGTGCACTAGGGAAGAGTACTGGATTAAATTGTTTAATCCGGTAATATCCAATGTAATTACAGAAATGCGGGCATATGTGTATTTAAGTGTTAAATATAATAATTAGTCAATAATTATTATTTACTAATTGTAAAATGACATGTGACGCATTGTGGACCATTGGTTGAGTTTATTCAAGTGTGAAATTTGATGGGACCCGCTAAAGAGTATACTTGGTAACTATTTATAAGAGATAAAATGGTCATTTCAAAATTTAATTATTTAAATGCTAAATAATTAAATATCTCTAATATTATATATTATTTTATAATAATATATTATATATATAATATTTTTTTTATTTACCAACAAAGCATGCTTTATATATATATATATATTATAATAATAATTTTTTATTGATTAGAGATATATAAGTGTGATTTGTGAAACGAAAATGTGTGGAAAAATCAATTGAAACAAAAAGAAAAACAAAAGAAAAGAAACAAAAAGGAGTTTTGTTTCTTATTATTTCCATCTCTTGCTCAACAAAAGAAGAAGCAATTGTTGCTTTATTTCTACTTATTTTACATTGTGAGAGAGACAAGAGCAAGCTTAAAAACCAACTATTTAGATTAAGTGTTAATCCTACGTTGGATAAAGGAGTTGTTGTTCTAGATTATCAAGCCCACCAAAGTTGATAACTAGAACTGATAACGAGAACACCTCCAAGTGGACTCCGGGATAGAACGTGTAAAACGTTACAGGTATTGATAATTTTTCAATTTTATCGTTTATATATTAATTTGATTAATATATAATTAGTGTGTTAATTTTATGTTTTTAAATTTTGTTGCGTTAAAATATGTATTAGATTCGTATTTTTCAATTAACACACTACCACATGCATACACTTGTACACAGTTGATCCCCTACACATATACTTGTGTATTTATATAAGTGTACATTCTCATTAAATTGATAATACCCATTAATATGGTATTATGCAATATAACGTTACAGACATTGTAGATCTAAAGAAGTTTAAGTCAGATCTAAAAGAGTTTAGATAAGGGCCTACAGTTAGTCATGCTGAGAGATATAAATGCTAAATGTTAGCACAACTAAGTGTTAGCTGGTTATAATACTCAGCAGATCTAAGAGTTAGAGCCTTGTCTGTAATAGGACATAGACCTGGGAATATACTAGTAACTGTATAGTTACAAAAGTTGCAATTGGGTGTCAGAAAATACAAGTTGCGTAAGTATGTTCTTGAATAATTGTCTATGATCTGTTTTACCAATGCGGGTCTATCGGTGATAAGGGCAAAATTGTCATATATTTTATCATATTTTTATTATTGATATTTTATGATTTTATGAGAATAGATGGCTATTTATGTACTTTATTGTTATTTATAGGGACTTGAACGAAATTTAAAGAAAGAATACAAAAGGAGCAAAAACAAGGACTAAAATGCAAAGTTTTCAAAGTATGTGTCCATCGCCCCAGCGCCACAAAGATTATAACCCCAGCGCTGGAATCGTGATCAAAATAAAAAAAATGACCTAGTTAAGTCGCATCTAGCGCCCTAGTGCCATACCTTCATCGCGTCAGTGATCCAGCGCCATCAACCCACCGTTCCAGCGGTGAAGCCTGTTTCACGCGTCGCCCCAGCGACAACTACATAGCGCCCCAGCGGTAGCGCGATTCCTAATCCGACAAGAATTATAAATTTCAAGCTCATATCAATTCCTATAAAAAGTCACTCGTTCCCAGCCTTCAAGAATAATCCAAGAACGACTTAGAGTAATTCAAGAATGCCAAAAATACAGAACACAAGTCTTGGAGAACAATAGGAGTTTAATTGAAACAACTTTATAAAGAGATTCAAGACGTTCTTCGGCATCAAGAGTATCTTAGGTAGCACAATTAAAAGTAATTCGGCGTCTATATCGGTTTGCTATTGATTGTATCATGATTTATTATTATTTTTATTGTTGTTCTCTTGTAGCCATGAGCTAGACTTGTTTTCTAGGGTTATTACTTGAACTCAATATGTGTGCTTAATTGTCATATCTTTCGAATATTTAATAAACTTAGTTCTTTGATATTTAAATTACTTAATCTTAATGCTTCAATATATCTAGCCAATATATGGTGAATGAGTTGGTAATATTATTGATAAACTCAGAAGAGAAATCATAATATTTAGACCTAGGTAATTTGATGCATGATTGTAGAGTAACATTCAATGTTGCATATGCAAGTTTCAATTTAGGATAGGAATATACCTAATTGGCATGTATGATCAATAAAACCTAATCTTAATGAATCTTAATTTATTACCTTAATTTATTATAAGTACCATAGGAATATAAGTATTTGATAAATTAAGGTATATTTGCATGACCTTAAAAGAAACTTGTGAATACATTAGTGTCTTGATCAATAACAAGGATTAATGGAGTTAAATATTAGAAGATTAATCATTAGAAAGTATATTGAGGGATAGTATTAATCATAGGTTTACTCTATATTGCTATCACTTAAATCGCTTTGCATTGTGTTTTTGTTTTTATATTTTTTACATTCATTCTTAGATTTTTATTTATCTGAATAATTATTAGGAAGATATCATTTTAGTAATTGGTTAAAAAGAAGAAATTATCCCTGTAGGTTCGACATCCGACTTATTTAGTCTCTTTATTACTTGCATACGATAGTGTATACTTGCACTTAATTTAAGATATAGAAATATCGCATCAGTCGGTGGATACTTTTAATATAGATCAGTATATGTTGTACCTATAGGGTATAAATGGTCGTTCCTAGCCGACTGTGAGCTTGAACTTCTATTGACATATAGGTATCTAGTTAGAACTGGATATGGGACAGACTCACAAGGGCCTCCGATAGACACTCTATGTAAACCGTCAACGGAGGGTCCTTTCGAGTTGAGTAGTATACGTGGTCCTTTGACCTGAGTGCCATGGTAGGCTTGTAAGTAATCCATCGTACTTTGGTTCCACGCATACCACAGACCTTTCATGGTGTGACTACTGGGTGTTGCTGGGTATGGTCCGATGCTTATGAAGTCCAGTGTGTACAAATATAGGATCTGTCAACTCGCTAGGGAGTTAGATATCCAGATGCTTCGAGACTGTTTCTCAAAAAATCTTGTGGCCACAAGTATCAATCTCAAGAAAGTGTTTCATCAAGGTAGAACAATATGCGCAAAACAATATGACAAAAGATTTTGCGCATATTGTTCAGTGAGATACGAGTCTGGAGATAAGACATGGATGAGCATTAGGGGATTTGACGGTGATAATCTATATCCCCGCACATCCAGGATATCATGACGGAAGAATTATACATATGCGTTGTAACCACAGCTTGTATGGTTCAATGCGTTAATTTTTAATATCTGTGACGTGTGCGTGGGGCATTACTCACGAAATCATAGAATAGTTCTATTTAACGAATCAAATGCAGGACTTGGAAAGTCCCGCGATAGGAGTGTACTGGTTATGCACTGAGGGAGCGTGCTGGATTAAAGTGTTTAATTCAGCAATATTTAGCACTACCACAAGAATGTGTGCATATTTATATTTAAGTGTTATATACAACAATTAGTCAATAATTATTCTTTACTAATTGTTATTTGCTAATTGTATTATGACATGTAACGTATTGTGGACCCTCAGTTGAGTTTACCCAAGTGTAAGATTTCGTAGGACCCACTATGGGTAAACTTGGTAACTATTTATGAGAGGCAAAATGGTCATTTTATACTTTGATTATTTAATGGTTAAATAATCAAATATCTCTCTTATTATATTATATAATATATTATTATTATATTATATATAATAATATTATATTTTGGGTACCAAATAATTGGCATCCATTATTCATATTATATAATATATTATATTAATATTTTATTATATATATATATATAGGGAGAGAGAGAGAGAGAGTGAAGTGATTTTGGTGTGTTGGGCAAAAAATTGCCCAAGAGAAATGGAGAAGAAGAAGAAAGAAAAAAGAAGAAAAAAAAAAGAAAAATGATGGATTGCTTCAAATTCTCTATTTCTTATCTTTTTGGAGAAAATAATAAAAACACACACCGACTATTTTGGAGTTTAAGAGTTAAACCCGGTGCTACGTATAAGGCTGTTGTTCTATCTCACCAAGCCCACCGTGTTGGTGACTAGAACTGCTCGCGAGTTGTTCTCCATGAGGACTTTAAAGAAATACGTGTATAACATTACACGTTGAGGTGAATTCTCTACCTTAATTAATATATTAATATGATTAATATATTTATTTATTATGTTTATTGCATGTTTACACGCTTCCGCCACGTAAAATATGTATAAGATACGTATTTTAGGTAATAGACACAATTGCACATACTTACACCTACATACATTATATCCCTGCCAACAACATCTTCTCTACTAGGGATATTACATCTTCAATGATTCTAGGCCTTTCAATCTTCCCCTACAACTCTCATACTTCCTTTATGTGGAAGTTCTATGTCCTCTTCATTTATTTTCCTTGTTCTTTCTTAGTTTTCCCCTCTTATCATTCTCCAGAGTGTCTCATCTTTTGTTATATTCTCTTATGTTTATCCACATTAAGAACGTCTCAATCTGTTCTCTAATTATTAAGTGTCTCTTGGAACGTCGTTCAGTTCTTCATATCCTTCCATCCTCGTCAATTTGTCTCTTAGTTTATAATTTGCTTTCCTCGTCTCTTCAAGCTGTTTAAGTATATTTGTTAGCACATCCGTCACTACAGTGCGAATTTCACTTCCTAAGACTATCATGTCCGTGTTATTTGTTTCTCCTCTATCTTTACTATTTAGTTGTTTCAAAAGGATCGATTAATTATACCTATGTTTTGCCGTCTTTTCTGCTTGGTTTATTATTTAAAATTTTAACTATCTTCATTTAAAGCTTTCCCACAAACAACGCCACCAAAGCTCATTGAATCGGAACTTTCTCGTTTAATTACCTTTTTGCCCTTGTATTACTCTCTAAAACAGACAAAAGTGTCCTTCGTTCTTTTGTAAAAAAAAAATATTTCAATGCTCAAATCAATGTTTATAAAAGAAAATAAGGTGTTGTGTGTGTGCATAAACAAATATGGTTTAATATGTTGCTATGTATGCAAATTAAATCATGATCCTCTCGTTGAGGATTGAAAAGTTTTTATAGGGTAGAAATTTCAATCATTTCCTAAGTGAATAATATTGAAGTGTATTTCAATTAAACTATAATAAAGACAATTTATGTTCTTTTAAGATTTTTATTTCATTATTAACTAGTAAATTTTTTTTAGTGAAAATCATCAATTCTTTTAAAAAAACATTCTTTATGCTTAAATGAAATTTATCATTTAAAATTAAACTCAAATTCCTAATTTAATCCCTTCCCTCTATATACACAACTTGTTTGTAAAAATCAAGGATCAATAAAAATAGGCTCCCCGTTTACAAGATGGATCCAACGTTTAATCGAGCTCTGTTTTTTTAACGTCAAAACCCTACTGTCCATTAACATTCTTGAGAAGTATTAATTTGAAAATATTTCGTACGGTGAGTGTGTATATTTTAATTTTAATTTACATATCACACATGCATAATATATACAGTGAAATATTAAATAATATATTTTATTATATTAATAAAAAAAAACTCATCTTAAATGTGCTTTATATAATTTTAATTGAAGACAGAATGAAATTCTTAAATTAAAACGATAATTTTCTTTTCTTAGCAAAATAAGTTATTTGAAGTAACACTTTCTTCTAACTCACTCAACCAATTCTAGTGTTTATTTAAGTAACCATCTTAATTCACCTCACTTATTTCAAATTAGTGGGCTCACTTATATGAGCATCTTTAAATAAAGAAATTGAACTGTTAATGCTCGGGATAGTTGAGCTTGTTAGAATTAGACTCAAGATATACAAACTGAAATTTTTTTACAATATTTTTAACAAATAAAATATGTACAAAATAAGTAGTGTATCGTCATATTTATATAGTTTACATTAAAGTGGAAAAAAAAAATCTTATTGTGTCAAAATATAAGTTTGATAAATTATGCAACCTATTTTGAATTTTCAAAATCTGCCTTTAATATTGAATATTCATCGTACCACTAACCAAAATTTAAAAAATAACGTAAAATATCAAAGTCAAATCATATTCTTCGATATCAAATTTTGCTTTAAAAAAACCGAATTTTTCAAAAAGTAAAAATTATAAATAAAAAAACTACTATTACATTTAAATTTTTTCTCAAACTTAAGGGGGTCATGGCTATATGTCTATCCCTATAAACTATTAAACAAATAAACAAAACAGAACATGAATTATACAACTGCAAAAAAAGAAAAAAGAAAAAAGAAACACAGCTAATTAATTATTATTTGATATCGAAGATAAGGAGAGCATGTGGATAAATCATGATCATGCATGAAATGATGGAATATGTTAAAATGATTGAAGAATTTAATAATTTGTTAAACCGGATTAAGAGTAATAAAGCACATAGTGTTTGGGAAAAGTTGTCTTTAATTGGAGAGAGAATGGTGGGGTCGTTGGTTGTTATGCAGATTAGCTTTTGATAAAGGTTTTCCTTTCATTAATGGTTGGGTAATTTGGCTTCAAAAAATGATTCAAAATTGCAATTGCTTTTCGGAGTTTTAAATTAAAATTGATGGCCCCTCTCATTAATTTGATTTCATACTTTTAAATTAAAATTAGGGTATTAACACCGTCAAGATTGGTCAACAAATTACATTTTGACAATGGTTTTAAGTTTAATTACATTGTCACTTTTTTTATTTAATTTAAAAAATAAAAAAATCTCATGATTTTATTACATAATATTTAAAATATTTATAAAAAATGATATTTTTTTATTTTTTTATTTAAATAAAATAATAATAGTATAATTAAAATCAAAACCACTGTCAAAATGTAATTTATGTCAATTTCAAAGGGTTAATATCCTTTAAATTTGAGAATATATTTATTTTATAAAAAAAATATTACATTAAATAAAAACTAAATTATTCTTTAAATATAAACAGAGTTTAAATCATAAATCTTTTATTTCAATACAAAAATTTAACCATTTAATTTTTTTATTTTTAAAGTGCATGCATGAATTATTTTTTATTATAATTTTTAACTAATTTGAATTGCCAAATTAATATGACAATGGACAACATAACATTTAAATCCAAAAGTAATTAATACAGGCTAAATCAATAAATATTTTGGTAAATTCTTGATTCATATGGTAGTAAATTTCCAACTCAAATGTCAATTTTTTTTATAAAAAAAATGATCTGATAATTAATATATATAGAGTTAGCGTTAACTTTAAAAGTTAATTAATCAACTAAAATTAAGTATTTGTTTTCTTTATAGTCAACACTATAAGATAACCATCTTCTCTCGCCTCATTAACATTATGTATATATGTTTTTTTTAAAGAAAATAAAATAAAAAATATGGCGTTTAATTTACAAAAAGATTCATAGTTGTCTTCTCCTAAGACAAATTTATGGGTTGAAAAGACACTGGTCATTGACTCTCATACCATCACCAATTTTTTTTTTTCTATAATTCTTTGTTTAATTTCTTGATCCCTTAATTGAAAAAGTGCCACAAAAGATGGAGTGGGTGTTGATTAATCACATTAGTAATCTAATAAAAATAGAAGATGTTAGACATCTTAAATAATATTTTAATTTTTTTTATTTTAAATGATATATAAAGTAATTATTAAATAATAAAATAAATAATTTTATATTTATATTATTTTATTATTTAATAATTACTTGATATTTTAATTTAAGATAAAAAAAATCAGAATATAATTTAAAAATATAATATTACTCATAAAAATAAAATTAATAGTTAGATATTAATATATAACATTTTATATATTATATGCCTATTAATATATATAAATGTAGTATTACTTGTTTTACCAAAAAAAGAATATGAACAACTCTAAATTTTTTTTTTTGAGAGTTTGATTGTTTAAATTAAAATTATGGACATTTAAGAATAATTAATATATTGAATGTTTGGTGAGTTTGACAAATTTAATTTGTACTGTGTTTGATTGGTCTGAGTAATTATATTATAGCCAATGTAGTACATTGAGTACTAATATTCAAATTGTATCAAGTTTTATCGATGGGTGAGGAAAAGAAAAGAGATGTTTTTTTTTAAGGAATAAAGATATTTTTGTTTCACGAATTTAATTTAATTTTTTATTTAATTTTATAAATTTTAAAAATTTTAATTTTATCTTAGTTTAGTAGTAAAATTTTGTTAAATTTAATTAAATTTTTTTTTAATTAAATATTAACAAATTTGTCCTTGATTATTATATTAATTAAAAATAATTATGTGAATAAATTATATAATGTACACGTGTCAATAATTAATTGACTATTAAAAATAAAAAGACATCTGTTATGCTTTAATAAGTTTAAAATTTAATATTTATTAAAATTTATTTTATAATTAAAAAATAATTAAAATTAATAAAATTAAAATACCAAAACTAGCGATTGTCATTATCGGGCACCACCAATTGCTAGATTTCGAGAATGAAAATAGACAAAATTTATGTTATTGAATTTTATTTTTTTATATCTACGTAATAGTGAAATTATTTTTATCAAAAGAAACAAGAAGGTGGCCAAAAAATAGATCAAAAATAGGGAAAATGTGACGGCCACCGTGGAATGGTGGGGCCACGGTGAAGGGTGGTGGCTGCCATTAACACCCCCCACTGCTGGTCGCACGTTAAACGGCAGGGTAGTAGCGTGCACCTCCCCCACCGTTGGACAGATTGACGGTCGATTTGTCCAACGGTATGCTGATCTGTCCAATGGTAGGAGTGGTGCACCCTACTGCCCCACTATTCGATGCGCGACTACCGGCTTGTGGTAGTTGGCTGCAGCCACCATCGTTCGTCGTCGAACGGGATGGCGGTGACGTGCACCAGCCCCACCATTCGATGACGAACGGCAGTGGCCGCCGCCTCCCACAATTTATATTTTCTACTTTGGGCACATTTATAGTACTCCGTTGACAAAAAAAAAATCATATTATTGCGTAGATCACAAAATTTTGAGTCTAATGATGTCAATTTTGAGTTAAACCGCAATTGATCACCGGCAGCCGGTCGACTACTGACGACGACAGCGACTACTCTCTTTTTATTTATTTATTTTATTATTTAAGTAATTGACACAAGGATAAATTTGTGTAGAGTTACTATTTTATCCCTGCAGTGTTAAAATTAAAAGAATCTTATTAACGGATTAGGACAAAATTGAATTTTTTGAAATTTGTAAGATAAAATTGAGAATTAGATCAAACTTGTGAGACAAAAATGTCCTTATCCATTTTTTTAATTTAAAATGACGATTTTAATTTTTATCTATTGATCTTAATATAGATTTAAAGTCAAAGATAATATTTATTGTTATAAAATTATATAATATTAAATTGCATGAAATTAATAATTAATAACTTAAAATTTTAAGTTTAAAAAAACCCTATAATGATCTGTTGAGGGAGGGGAAACGCCATTCTCCCTCTCAAGGTTATATTGAAGCGAAAAATCTAAAGTCCAACCTACAATACTAACATATTTGTATAGCGGAATAACATGTTAATCAAGTAAAAAATACAAAGAATCCAAATCAGAATATAAAATAGTACAACACAATCTTACGTGGTTCGGCCAATTGTCTACATCCACGGTAGATCTAAGGATCCTAACCTCTCTTATTGACTCCCTATAGATTTTACAAGAAAAACTCAATGACGAACCTTAAAAAGGACCTAATGTTTAGTGAACCCTTACTCTACCACGAGCAATGATCACCCAACCAACGATTCCACCCTAGCGCACACAAGCACTTAGTGTCTACCCAATTATTTCTCTCTCTTAGAGTTTCTCTTAATGCTTAATTTCAACTAAGGGTTTACAAGTGTTGGAGTAAGAGTGTAATTGTTTTGGAAGTCCAAAATTTTTCAAAACTCGAAATTTGGATCAAAAATGAAATTCTGACACGTCTGGCGTCACGGTGCTCATCTCTAGGCGTTGGCTACTATCGCGCCCAGTGCCACGGCGCTCAGCCATGAGCGTTGCAGCGCTCGACCCTGGTGGCCCTTCTCACATTTTCTTTACGTCTTCAAGTCTCGTTTTACTTTCCCTTTCGTGTCTCACATGTCTTAGACATCTCCATACATATTTTACACATTCTAGACATTTTGTGACTCTTCACTTTAATATTTATTTCAATTATTCTCTAATTAAAATTATTAAATTACTAATTTTTCAACATAATCTTATTCTATATCAACTACTTTGGTGAGTTTTTATTTATACACATTAAACACCAATCCATTTGACCATTAATTAGCACTTTTATCTTTAGTATTATAGATATTCTCTCTTTTTTCTTTTTAATTATTGTCGTTAATTTGTTTTTATTATTATTATAATTTATTTTATCTCTCATTTTATATAATTAATCAATTAATTATACCCAATACTCAACTACTATATTTAGCATTGAAGTTAGGTATTTTGTCATGTTTTCTTTTTTCTTTTTTTGGGATAAAAGGTATTTCGTCATGTTATTTAAAAAATAATATTAAATATACAAATTAACATGACATGCAAGCATTAGTTAATAAAATATGAAAGTTAATATAAAATAAATTTTAATAAATTATGTGGATAAATACTTGTAAGCAAGGTCAATTTGTTAAAAAAAAAATTGTATAAATTTTTTGTATATCTAATGTTATTGATTATTTAAATTCATTTGGAAAATCTAACTTTTAAGTCGAGTGGTCTAAATTTCTATTGCAACAAAAAAAAAAAGAATTAGATTATTGAACCATGGATTCATATGCATTTTAATATAGAAAAAATGGAAACATGCATTTTCCATTCCAGTTAATGTAAATACAACATCAAATATAATATTGATAAATATATTGCTTATAAAAATGAGATTATCTTCATTTTGTTTTGGATGAGAGAATATTTTTTTTTTAATTTACAGGAACCAATAAATCATATCATATTATTAAAAGAACAAATAATGCAGTAATTTGTAATTTGATAAAGCAAATGAAACCCACGTAAAAACTTTCATAGTGCCTTTTCTGATGTCATGGGGCCTACGTTTGCTATCGACTCAGAAGTGAAATCGGAAGGAAAAATTTCATAAATAATTTTTTAATTATTTTTTTAACTAAATGCAATATAATTATATTTTATTAATTAAATAAATTATTTTTGGACAAGTATATTTTTTTTACTGTTTATATAGTATCTGCTACAGTATTAAAATAAATAATTTTTTATTTTTTTATTATTCATAAATAAATAATTATATTTATTTAAATTTTATTATTGTATTTACTTATTAATAAATATAATTTTAATAAAAAATATAATTAAATTTTTATTTATTTATAAAATTATATTAGTTAGTGTATTTATTTAGTTTAATTTAACTACATTAAATAATTATATTATTTATGTGAATTTTATAGTAAAATGATTAAAATAAATAAATATGATTTAAAAAAAATAAATAACTAATATAAAAAAAATATAATTTTAATAAACAAAAAATATTTAATTTTGATTTAATTAATCACTGTAGCAAAAATACTACTGTACACTGTAGCGGTGGCCACCATCGCATCTCGGGCCCTAGATGCGATGGCCACCATCGCATCTCGGGACCATCTCAGGGCCATCTCGAGCCCGAAATGCGATGGCATGATAGCCACCATCGCATCTCGAGGGCATCTTAGGGCCATCTCGAGCCCGAGATGCGATAGCTGAGATAGCCTTTGTAACCGTTAAATTTTTTATTTTTTTATTATTCATAAATAAATAATTATATTTATTTAAATTTTATTATTGTATTTACTTATTAATAAATATAATTTTAATAAAAAAATATAATAATTTTTTTATTTTTTTATAAAATTATATTAGTTAGTGTATTTATTTAGTTTAATTTAAGTACATTAAATAATTTTATTATTTATGTAAATTTTATAGTAATATGATTAAAATAAATAAATAACTAATATAAAAAATATAATTTTAATAAACAAAAAATATTTAATTTTGATTTAATTAATCACTGTAGTAAAAATATCACTGTACACTGTAGCGGGTACTATACAAACAGTAAAAGGGTATACTTGTCCAAAAGTAATTTATTTGGTTAATAAAGTATAACCATATTGTATTTGGTTAAAAAATAATAATAAAAAAATAAAAAGATTATTTATGAAATTTTTCCAAGTCGGAACTTATAATTTATACGGTCTTTTCTTATATCGGATATTTGTTATTGATAGATGTTTATTATTAATTTAAAAGATTAATTTATAAAATAATATTATTTATTTATTAATGTTATATGTATTTAATATTTATTAATTTTTATTTTATATAAAATGTGAAATTCTCCATTTTAATCACGTGACACCTTATTATAATTTGTCTAAATTCAAAATAATTTAACTTGTATTGTATTAATATTTCCTATTAAAGCTCAAATATAAAATTTATTAGAACTTATTTAACCTATGATGCTCATTTTACTATTTTAAAAAAAATTTATATTTGACATAATAATTTATATTAAAATAATTTTAAATACCTGTAAATAAATAAAAATTTAAATAAATTGTAATACCATTTGTCACTACCAGACACTCGCCATTAAAATAAAAAAAAAACCTATTAAATAACACTAACTACTCGTTTATATATACTTAAAATTCACCCGCTTTTTAATGTTTAAATAATACAAACGCCATTCAAAATTTCCTTTTCTTAATTTACATATATTTTGCACAAAAGACATTATCATTCATCATTGAGAACATTTACTGCAAAACTCCGAGGACCCCACCTGTCCATTTTTTTTAACACCGCTACCATCTCTCACTCTCAGTCTTACTCTGTCCTCGGTCTTCGTGTGGCCCCTCTCAATTTCCTCTGTCATTCCTCTCTTTCTCGGGAGAAAAAGAAAATATATAAATGCCATACAAAATTCAAGATCCAAACACCCTTCTCAGAGACGCGAATTACTTGCTCTTTTTCTCTCTAAATTTTCAAAGAGATCATGAAGTGCAACACAAACACAAAGCTGATTCTTCTTCATCCTTCAATTCACAAACCCTCATCAAAACACCACCGTTTCTACCTCCTCTTCTTCATCACTTTCTTCACTTTAGCTTTTACTTTTACATTCTTTACCATCACCGTCAGACCCTCCTCCGGTACAGCCGCCGTCTCCGCCACCACGTCTCCTCTCCCCTCCTCCATCACCACCGCCTTGCTTCACTACACTTCCACTTCTAACTCCACCATGTCCTCAGCAGAGCTTAATGCCATAGCCAACGCTCTCTCCTCTTGTTCCCCCTCTTGCAATTTCCTCATTTTTGGCCTCACCCACGAAACCCTCCTTTGGAAATCTCTAAACTTCCAGGGCAATACGATTTTTCTGGACGAGAGCGAGTTCTTTGTCCAGTCTTTTGAGAAAAGCCATCCTGGTATCGAGATTTATGACGTTCAGTACACGACCAAGGTCAAGGAAATGAACTCACTCCTCACCTTGGCGAGAAAACAAGCCAAGGAAGAGTGCAAGCCGATGCAAAACCTTTTGTTTTCTGACTGCAAGCTGGGTATCAATGACATGCCCAATCATATATATAGCATTGATTGGGATTTGATCTTAGTCGACGGTCCACGTGGGTACTTCCCGGCGGCTCCCGGGAGAATGGCCCCGATATTTACGGCCGCTGTAATGGCGAGAAGCAAAAAGGGGAAAGAGAAGAAGACGCATGTGTTTGTGCATGATTTTAATAGAGAAGTTGAGAGGGTTTATAGTGATGAGTTCTTGTGTGAAGAGAATTTGGTGGAGACTGTGGACAACTTGGGGCATTTTGTGGTGGAGAGAATGGAGGAGAATAGCTTTGAGTTTTGCAGAAACTTGTCTTCATCATCATTATCACCATCTTTGTCGTCGCCATCATTTTCTGATGATGAGATGTCTTTTGATGATGTTCATGATGATGATGATGATGATGATGATGATGATGAGTGAGAAATAGGGTTTGAGATTATAATTGTACCATACTTTGGTTTTAATTTTTTTTTTTTTATGTAATATAAGAGGTTTAACTTTACAGGTCCAAATTGTCTGAAGTTCTTTTTGAAATTTCAAAAGGTTTTTCATGTGTGTAGTTCTTTCCTTTTCACTAACGTGGGAAAAGAAAAAAAAATAAAAATTTGAATCTATATTTGAAAAAATAAAAAACAAAAGCCATCTAGTAGAACTGTTCGACACAAAAATAAAAAATGAAACCCAAATTTAAAATGACAAAAGAAAGATAAAAACAAAGCATGAAAGATGAATTATCCTTCAACTTTTCTTCAGCCTTTCTCAGGAAACAAATAACACAAGGAATTGATAGCAAGATGTCGGCGGGGATGGTGGTCGTTAGAGAAAGAAGCTTAAAAGCGAAACAAGGCAAAAAGACAGGAACTCAACTCAAGCGATATCTATAATAAATATTTTAAAGATACTGAAATCTTTGGGAACTGTTTCGGGTCTGGCATACGCGCTTCAATATATGTGCTTTGCCACGCGTTCTGTTATTGGAAGAGAAGCGCGTTTACAGATAAAGAAGATTGGGAGAACTTCCTGGGATTGGTGAAAGTGTAGAATAGTGCAATATTCGACTGCGAGCAGATAAATGAGAAGATAATAATCTTAATTTAAATAAAATTCTATTTTCTGGCTGCGGCTGCGTATTTTTGATCACGTGGTTCACGTGAATAAAGCGTGCGTCACGGGCAGAGATAGAAAGTAGAAAGATGGGAGAAGACAGTTGTCGGTGCATTGCTGGGGTATGTTAATAACACAGTCACTCCTGAGGGGTGTGAAAATGTAATTTGTGCCAACGTCAGGGGGTGACAGTGGTAATATTTCTACATGAAACGTAAGATGTTGATGAGATGTGATGACATGAGATTGACGTGAGTTTCCTGGGGATTTAAATGAAACAGCCTGGAGTTAGTGAAATGGGGTTCTTGAAATTTATTGGTAACAGCCGATGCCTACGCGGCTATGCTCACCACCATGTCCATGATGAGTTTGCAATGGAAGGCCAGGGCGCCTGGCCCAACCACTTCGAATTAATCAGCTATTTTCTTCTATTTTGAAATAAAAAGAATGATTAAAAGTGAGTAAATTTGATTTGATTTAATTTTTGGTGCGAAGTAAAGAGAGATTCAAAAAATTAAAAGAAAGATCGATTCTTTTTTTTTGAAATCCTTCCTTTTTTCAAATGGAACGAAAAGAGATAAAATTAGATTGATTCTCTAAATACTTTTTTGAATATTTCTCAATGTCTCGATTATTCACGAAACGTGAAAGATAGATGAATAAATATCTATTTCTGAAAGAAATCAAAAATTTTTTTAGGAGTCTTACAAAATTCATTCGTTCTTTTTTCTCAGACAAATGGTCAGAAAAGATTAAATCGTGTCTGTCGATTTCTTAAAATTAAATAATTTATAGTAAATTAAATTATGGTTCGATTCGATTTTTTAATTTGATTTAAATAAATTTAATTTAAATTTATTTTTGATTCATTTTTTTTTTTAAATTTAACTTTTAGTTTAATTATTGGTTCAACCTTTCAAACCAAAAATTAAATCAAAATTTTAATTTTTTAAATTAAAAATCAAGAACTAAAATGATTAAAGATAAGCTTTTGGGGTATCACAAAGCCAATGGATGGTAGTTGGACTTGGAGGAAGATTCTGGGGTTGAGAAGTCAGATAAAACAGTTGTTCTCCTATGAATTGGGAAACGGCAAGTCCTTCCAATTTTGGTGGGATCCATGGCTGGGTGGAGAATCAGTAGTTAATAAATTTCCACACATGGAAATCTCCGATGCGGATATTCCTCGGGATGCTAAGGTTAATGACCTATGGCAGCATGGTCATTGGAACCTTCCTGACCCGTTGGACGAGTACACTTCTCAGGTATGGGACTATCTTCGCACAAATGTTTCAATTTCTGAAAGGGAAGATAGAATCTCATTCACCGCTAGTTCCAATGCAAAGTTTTCTGTTGCAAGTACTTGGAGATGTCTTAAGAATAATGAGGCTAAGGTGGGATGGTGTAAACTGATATGGGGAACACAACATATACCTAGTCACAGCTTCATTGCTTGGTTAGCTTTGAAAAACAGATTATCTACCAAAGAGAGACTTAAAAAATGGGGGGTTATTCCATCAGATGATTGCCCTCTTTGTGGTAATGACAAGGAAACAATCACACACTTATTTTTTCAATGCAACTTTTGTAGTGAAATTTGGCACAAGGTACTAAGGGCGTGCCAACTCAATCAGTACCCGAACAGATGGCAACGAGTAATCTCCTTCTTGTGCAGAAAATCTAAAGGCAAATCTACCCTCAGTAAGATCAGAAGAGTATCGTTCTGCGCTACAATCTACTTTATTTGGAGAGAACGGAATCTGAAGGTCTTCCAACAGAAAACTCCTTCTACAAGCGAAGTCTACCAAAAGATTAAGGATGTTACTTGGCTTAAATGTATAAGTACTGTAAATGGTCAAGGGATTGACCACTTAGCAGCTGGGTGGTAACGGTAGTTAACCTCTATGAGTTGTACTGTCTTTCCTTTTCTTTTATTGAGTTTGCTTTGTAAAACCTGCTAGATTTAGCATTTATATAAATTCTTACTTACCAAAAAAAAAAAAATGATTAAAGAAAAAATTGAACCAAACTTCGGATCTATTCAATTTGTTAATTTTTTACCTACTCTAAAAAATGACTGGTTAATGTAAATTTTATCCGCAGGTAGTGATTTGCTATTGTTTCTTGTCACAGTTCAACAACTAAATAATGCAAATATCTAAATTTTGCTCAGATTTTTGTGACTGTTATATTATTATAACGGTTTATTTATATTTAACTTATTTATTATAATAATACTTATTTATTTATATTTAACTAATAGTAAACCCGTCTTATGTCAAGGAGATTAATAGTCCCAACGCATTAATCTCAAACATAAGTTCCACGTAAAATGATAAAATGAAATTATTGTTACCATACATTGACTTTTAAAGTTTGACATAAATATTAAAAAAATTTGATAAAATACTTATTTTTGTCATTTTTATCTTTATGATAAGAAAAAAGAAAATTATATTGAGATTTTCTAGTTTAGAATTTTTACATCAATTACTTACTTATCCTTGCACTCTATTTTTATTGACAAAAAAAAATCTTCCATTTCTTACTTAAAAAATATTTTGATACTTAAATTAATATTAAAAAAAAGTGCGTGAAAGAGTGAGTGCACGAATAAAAGAGGCGATTAATTTGAAAAACAAATTGGTGAATTGCCCATATTGAATTTGCAATGGATGGCCAGGTCCCATGGCCCAACTACTTCGAATTAATTGGTTATTTTATTTTATTTTGAAATGAAATGAATGATTAGGGAATGGCAAAATCGGTTGAGTTTAATTTTTAATATAAATTAAAATTGAATTGAATTCGAATTTTTTATTTTATTTAAACTTATTTTTTTATTATTTTTTTATTTTTTTTAAATTCAATTTTTCGATTCAGTTCAATTTTTTAAATAAAAAATTAAATCAAAATTTTAATTTTTTAAATTAAAAAATTAAGAATTAAACCGATAAAAAAAATTTAAATCAAATTGACTAGTTGAATTCAATTTTTCTCGATTCGGCTTATTGATTTTTTACCTACTCCAAAAAATGACTGGTCAATGTAAATTTTGTCTGCAGGAAAGTGATCTGCTCTTGTTTCTTGTCACAATTTAACAACTAAATAATGCAAATATCTCAATTTTGCTCAGATTTTTGTGATTTTTACGTTATTATTATTTTTAAATTATAACGGTTAACTTATTTATTATAATAATACTTAGTTTATTTATATTTAACTAATAGTAAACCCGTCTTATGTCAATGAGATTAAAAGTCCCAACGCATTAATGTCAAACATAAGTTCCATGTAAAATGATAAAATTAAATTATGGTTACTATACATTGACTTTTAAAGTTTGACATAAATATTAAAAAAAATCTGGTAAAATACTTATTTTTGTCATTTTATCTTTGTGATAAGAAAAAAGAAAAATCATATTGAGGTTTCTTTAGTTTAGAATTTTTATATCAATTACCTTCTTATATTTACATACTTTTTGGTTAATAAAAAATCGTTTATTTTTTTATAAAAAAAATTATTATTCCTTAAATTAATATTAAAAAAAATGTTGTGGTAGCTGGCACTTTTTCGGTTAATAAAAAATCTTTTATTTTTTTATAAAAAAAATTATTAATCCTTAAATTAATATTAAAAAAAATGTTGTGGTAGCTGGCACACGGTGCCAGCAATTGTTTTAATAATGGTAAACAATTATTTCTTGGCTGTCCATCGTGCTAAACTCTCCCTATAAATAGGAGAGTTTAACAATTTATTATTTTATTTCAAATTGTAAATTAAGAGAGTTTTAAAAATTTTGAGAGAGTTTTTTAGTGATTTGAGAGAATTAAGTGTATCGGAGTTTTGAGTTATAAGGGTAAAATACTACAATACTTGTATTCTTCATTTCTAATAGTAAGGGATTCTTCTGTCTTTACCTGTGGACATAGGCTAAAAGCCGAACCACGTAAACTCTTGTCTTTGTTTTATTGTCATTTTTATTATTTTTCTCAATTTCACTTTAGCTGCGACCCTGTATCACCCCTCAATTTCCTAACAAGTGGTATCAGAGTTTCTGGTTGAAGGAGGTCACTATTCATGTTTACAATCACTGTTCATACATACAAATACTGTTTATACGTACGGGTACTGTTTACGTGAAATAGTGGGAGTCGATCCTAGCAGAAAGCAGTTTGTGGTGAAAAGCCATGGCGGCAAAATACGAAGTTGAGAAGTTCAATGGAGGTAATTTTACATTGTGGAAAATGAAAATAAAGGCAATTTTAAGAAAAAAACAAGTGCTTAGAAGCGATTGATGAAAGGCCCGCTGGTATCACTGATGATATCAAGTGGAATGAGATTGACGGTAATACAGTTGCTGATCTACATTTAGCACTTGCTGATAACGTGCTATCCAGTGTAGCGGAAAAGAAGACAGCAGCAAAAGAGATCTGAGATACTCTCATAAAATTGTACGAGGCCAAATCTTTGCACAACAAGATCTTCTTAAAAAGAAGATTGTATACTCTTCGAATGGCAGAATCCACTTCAGTAACAGAGCACATCAATATGTTAAATACTCTATTTTCCCAACTCACTTTCTTGGGGCATAAAATAGAGGCAGGTGAATGTACAGAGATTTTACTTTAAACCCTACCAGATTCGTATGATCAACTCATCATCAACTTTACGAATAATATCCTAACGGAATTCTTAGTCTTCGATGATGTTACAGTTGCTGTATTGGGAGAAGAACGAAGACGAAAAAATAAAGAAGACAAACAGGAATGTTCGCAGCAAGTAGAAGCTTTGACAATGATGAGAGGTAGATCAACAGAACGTGGCCTCAGTGGGAGTCAAAATCATGGTAGACCAAAATCCAAAAATAAAAAGAACGTCAAATACTACCATTGTGGCAAGAAAGGCCATCTGAAGAAGGATTGTTAGGGATTGAAGAAAAGTGCAGAGGACAAACCTCAAGGGAATATTGCAAGCACCTCAGATGATGGTGAAATTTTATACAGCGAGGCAACAACAATTGTTGAAAGTAGAAAACGGTTCTCTGATGTATGGCTCATGGATTCTGGAGCTACATGGCACATGACCTCTAAAAGAGAATGGGTTCATAAATATGAACCTACCTCTGGAGGATCTGTATATATGGGGAACGATCATGCTTTGGAAATCGCTGGAGTAGGATCCATCAAGATGAAGATGTACGAAGGTACTGTTCGTATTATCCAGGAGGTGCGACATGTGAAAGGCCTCAAGAAGAATCTTTTGTCATTGGGACAATTAGATAACACTGGGTGTAAGACCCAAATTGGAAATGGAATAATGAAAATTCTCAAAGGCGCGCTTGTAGTAATGAAAGCAGAAAAGGTTACTACAAATTTGTACATGCTTAATGGAGAAACATTGCAGGAAAGAGATGCATCTGTTGTATCAACTAGTTTAGCAGAAGAGTCAACGATAATGTGGCATCGTAAACTGGGCCATATGTCAGAACGAGGTTTGAAGATTCTCTCTGATCAAAATTTACTTCCTGGGCTCAAATCGGTTCATTTACCTTTCTGTGAGCACTGTGTCACAAGTAAGCAGCACAGATTAAAGTTCAGCACATCCAGTTCTAGAAGTAAAGAAATTCTAGAATTGATCCACTTTGATGTTTGGCAAACACTGGTGATGTCCTTAGGAGGAGCGAGATATTTTGTATCATTCATAGATGATTACTCTAGGAGATGTTGGGTGTATCCAATCAAGAAGAAGTCATATGTGTTTGAAGCTTTTAGAATATTCAGAGCGCGTGTAGAACTTGAATCAGAAAAGAAGATCAAGTGTTTAAGGACAGATAATGAAGGAGAATATACTGGTGAGAATTTTATTGCATTCTGTCAACAAGAAGGCATCAAGCGGCAATTCAGCACAGCTTATACGCCACAGCAGAATAGAGTAGCAGAGCGGATGAACAGAACCTTGTTGGAGAGAACAAGAGCTATATTGAGAACTGCAGGTTTATCCAAGGCATTTTGGGCAGAAGCAGTCAAAACCACCTATTATGTTGTAAATCGGTCACCATCAACAGCAATCGAGTTGAAGACATCGATGGAGATGTGGACTGGAAAACCAGTTGATTATTCTCGCTTTCATACATTTGGAAGTCCTGTGTACGTGATGTATAATCCCCAAGAAACAACGAAGCTGGATTTAAAATCCAGAAAATGCCTTTTCTTGGGATATGCTGATGGAGTCAAGGGGTATCGCCTGTGGGATCCAACTACCCATAAGGTCGTTATCAGCAGAGATGTGATATTTGTAGAAGATAAACTGCAAAGGAATGATAAAGATGATAGCACAGTGAAAGAAAATCCAGAGACTACAATAGTATAAATGGAAAATAATCAAGTACAAGAAGATTCAGATTCTTCTGAAGTAGCACCAGAGCATGAAGAACAAGAACCAGTAGAGTCTGAGGCTACAGATGATTGTCGATAAACTCGTGAGAGACAACCACCATCATGGCACTCAGAGTATGTCATGGAGGCTCATGTTGCATACTGCCTTCTAATAGAGGATGGAGAGCCAACAACTTTTCAGGAGGCTTCTAAAAGTCAAGATGTTTCTCTATGGATGACAGCAATGCAAGAAAAGATTGAAGCTTTACATAAGAACAAAACATGGGAGCTGGTTGTACTGTCACGTGGAAGAAAAGCCATTGGAAATAAATGGGTCTACAAGATCAAACGGGATGGCAATGACCAAGTGGAGCGGTATCGTGCGAGATTGGTGGTGAAAGGTTATGCTCAGAAAGAAGGGATTAACTTTAATGAGATATTTTCCCCTGTGGTTTGACTCACGACAGTCAGAATAGTCCTGGCAATGTGTGCTATATTTGACTTACATCTAGAACAGCTAGATGTGAAAACAGCTTTTCTTTATGGAGAACTTGAAGAAGAAATTTATATGCTCCAACCAGAAGG
Organism: Ailanthus altissimus; assembly: GCA_946807835.1. Lineage (NCBI taxonomy): Eukaryota > Viridiplantae > Streptophyta > Magnoliopsida > Sapindales > Simaroubaceae > Ailanthus > Ailanthus altissimus. The sequence goes on along the minus strand of OX327698.1, from coordinate 23,583,032 downwards.
TTTTAAAGAAGAAGGAAAGAGAACTTGGTTTACAGGTTGAACAAATCTCTGTACGGTCTCAAACAGGCGCCGAGGTGTTGGTACAAGGGATTTGATTCCTATATCATCAGCCTTGGATACAACAGACTTAGTTTAGACCATTGTACATACTACAAAAGGTTTGAAGATGATAATGATTTCATTATTTTACTGTTGTACGTGGATGACATGTTGGTGGCAGGCCTCAACAAAGATTGAGTCCAAGAATTGAAGGCACAGTTGGCTAGGAAATTTGATATGAAGGACTTGGGACCAGCAAACAAGATTCTAGGGATGCAAATTCACTGAGACAGAAATAACAAGAAGATTTGGCTTTCTCAGAAGAACTACTTAAAGAAAATCTTGTGGCGCTTCAACATGCAAGATTGTAAGCCAATGAGTACCCCACTCCCTGTTAATTTCAAGTTATCCTCTAAGATGTGTCCTAGCAAAGAAGCAGAGAGGAAGGAGATGTCTCGAGTACCGTATGCATCAGCAGTAGGAAGTTTAATGTTCGCTATGATTTGTACCAGACCAGACATTGCACAAGCAGTGGGAGCAGTTAGTAGATACATGGCGAATTCTGGTAGAGAGCATTGGGGTTGTGTCAGGAGGATCCTTAGATACATTAAGGGTACCTCAGATGTTGCTTTATGTTACGGAGGATCAAATTTTATTGTTAAGGGCTATGTAGATTCAGATTTTGCAGGAGACCTTGATAAAAGAAAATTCACTACTGGCTATGTGTTTAAACTTGCAGAAGGAACTGTAAGCTGGGTTTCGAAACTGTAAACTGTTGTGGCATTATCTACTACAGAAGCAGAATACATGACAGCTACACAAGCTTGCAAGGAAGCAATTTGGATACAAAGATTACTGGAGGAGCTCAGGCACAAGCAAGAGAAAGCTGAATTGTTTTGTGACAGTCAGAGTGCCTTGCACATTGCAAGGAATCCAGCTTTTCATTCAAGAACGAAGCACATAGGTGTTCAATATCACTTTGTTCGTGAAGTGGTAGAAGATAGAAGTGTGGATATAAAAAAATTCATACAGATGATAACCTAGCAGATGTGTTGACCAAGCCTACCAATACCAACAAGTTTGTATAGTGCAGATTCTTGTATGGCCTAGTAGACACGTAGGCAACATAACTTTGGCAAAGAAGAAAGAATGGTGTGGAGACTTGATTGATTCTCAATCAAATCTCCAAGTGGGAGAAATGTTGTGGTAGTTGGCACCGTGTGCCAATTACTTAATTGCTGGTACACGGTGCCAGCAATTGTTTTAACAATGGTGGATAGCCAAGAATTGGCTGTCCACCATGCTAAACTCTCCCTATAAATGGGAGAGATTAGCAATTCATTATTTTATTCCAAATTGTAAATTGAGAGAGTTTCAAAAGCTTTGAGAGAGTTTTTTTTAGTGATTTGAGAGAATTGGGTGTATTGGGGTTTTGGGTGTATTGGGGTTTTGGGTTGTAAGGCTAAAACACTACAATACTTATATTCTCCATTTTTAATAGTAAGGGAACCTCTTCTTTCTTTACCCGTGGACGTAGGTTAAAAGCCGAACCACGTAAACTCTTGTCTTTGTTTTATTATCTTTTTTATTATTTTTCTCAATTTCGTTTTAGCTGCGACCTTGCATCACCTCTCAATTTCCTAACAAAAAAGAGTATGTATATGTAAAGAAATATGTGCACGAACAAAAAAGATTTTGTATGATTAATCTTAAAAGAATAAATGGTGAATTGTCCATCTCAATAAATAATTCATGAATAATCGATCATATTTATAACATTTGAGTTTTCGCTCTTTCCCAAATATGCATGCATGAATATTAATTTTTAGTAATATGTATTAGTTACATCTTTTTTTTTTTTTTATGATTTTATGTGATATCTAGTAAATTTTAAGATGAATCTACTTTAAGAATTTACCTTGTTTTTTAACTTTAGAAATAGTAATAAGAATGAGAGTAAGAATCAGAATTTGATTTGTTCCTAACTTTTCACAAAGTCTATTACCCGTTTGTGAAAATCCGCAAGGTGTTAGGCCAAATTACTTATTTTTTAGAGACTGAATCTAGTTTATAGGCTATTGATCGCACGAGCGTTCTTGCTTGAGAGCTCCAATTGCTCGTTAATTCAGAATATAAGCTGCTTCCTTTTAAAATAGTAGAACACAGGCTAAAGGGCACGGATTGGTTTGGCCTTTTAAAAGATAGGCATAACAGAATCCTTCCATATGAGTAGAAAGCTCGTGGATACACTTCTTCCATTTTCAACCACCAAATGTCATATCTTTTAAATTCTCACTTTTTTTTAAACATTATTATTATTACAAAATTAGTAATTTAATAATTTTAGTTAGACAAAAATTGATATCAATACCAGAGTGAAGAGTCACAAAAATTCTAGAACGTGTGGGATACGTATGGAGAAGTGTAGGACGTGTGAGACACGAATGGGGAAGTGAAATAGGACTTGAAGACGTGAAGGAAACGAAAAAATTATGGGAGAAGCTGCCAGCGCCGCGACGCCCAGGGATGAAGACCAACGCCGCAGCACTGGGTCCCCAATGCCGTGGCGATGGGCGCGAGAAGGGCCAGCGCCGCAGAGCTCAGGGATGAGTGCCGCGGTACCCAAACGCGTCAGGATGTCCGTTTTGGTTCGGAATTTCGAGTTTTGAAAATTTTTAGACTTTCAAAACAAGTGAACTCTTACTCCAATAAGGAATAGGATTAGTAGGCACGAAATACACCCTATATAAACACTTGTAAACCTTTGTTTAAGATTAAGCATCTAAGGTTTCAAGATGTAACCATAAGAGAGAATAGAGGAGCTAGATAGGCACTAAGTGCGTGGTGCACTAGAGTGTAACCTTTGTGGAGTATTTTTTTTAAAGTTCTTTGAGTGAATAAAAAAGAAACACCATAGATCCTTTTAGCTTAAATGCTTGGGCTATTCTTGTGTTCCTTGTAAAAATCTCTTGTGAGGAGATACTAAGAGGTCTTAGGGAGTCATGATGATCAATGGTGAATACTTAGAGGTCTCTATGAGAGATACTAAAGGGTCTTGTGGGATCATTGATGATGTAAGAAGATACTCAGTGATGTATTTCAATAATAAGAAGCTAGATCATGGATCCTCTGTAGACATAGGTAATTTTGGGCCAAACCACGTATATCTTGTGTCTTGTTGATTGGTTTGTTTTCTTTATCTTTATTGGTGTGTTGATCTTATATGTTCTTGCTTATGGTGTGAGTTATGATTTTTCACTGCGCATAGAAAAAAAGGGGTATCAAGGTTGTGGCTTAGTTGATGCCATAGGGGTGTCAAATTGAAGTGCATGGCTTGATATCCACAACAAACTGGTATCAGAGCTTGAGTTGAAGTCCAAACTAGTATCAAAGCATGGGTTGAAGTCCAGATTACAGAACATAGGCAGCAGTGTCAGATTGCAGAGCAAAAGTTGTCAACTATAGGGACTCACAAATATAAGAGAAGAACAATAGGGAAGATGATTATCTGAAAGAGGAAAAGATGATGGCCTTACTAGAGAGTTTTGTAGTAGAGATCACTCTTGAAGAAGACTACCAAGAAGATGGCGTCGTCTAGGTCCTAGTTAGAAGAATCATTCAGATTGGACATAAAATAGAGATGGAAAAGGAAGAACATTCAAAATTGAAGGGCAGATCTAAAAAGGTATCTAGGGCATTCAAAGGGATAGTCCTAAGAAAAAATCAAAGATAAAAGGAATGTGGATTTGCAACTTTGTTGGATGACTTGGCAAATACCTTGATTGCATGAGAGCTTTTGGAGGAATAAGTGTCTGATGGATGAACTATTTTTGGGATCTAGAATAGTGTTTTCATATGAGTTATAAAGAATCGTTATTTACTAATTGGAGTAATATGGCTTATGGTAAGTCATAGGGGATTGGTAGGATAAAATTGAGACTACATAGTAAAAAAGACAAGGGAGAGACTAGGTATGAGATTTGATTCCTCATCTCATAAAGACCTAGAAGACTTGGGACTGCTAGATCGAAATAGGGAGATTCATATAAGGCATAAGGAAGGAATACTAAATGGAAAGCAAAAGGATCGGGGAGTGATAAAGCACAGAGGAAGGCTATGTGCTTGTAGAAAAGTGCATGGAATGGGATTAATATAGGGTTGTTGATTTGAAACAGACCATAAAACAGCTTTTGATATATCACTTTGTGGCAGAGGTCGAAAAAGAATGTGTAAGAAGAGTAGCGATGACGAGAATGTGTTTTCACCATTAAGAGTTATGGTCATAGTGTCTTCAGGATATGGAAGATCACAACATTGAACTACTTTAGACATCAGCATTCAGGAATCTTTGGAGACCGTAGTCGCAAGAGCCTTAGTTAAGTCTGAGACTTGACTTGTAGACAATGCTAGTGAGCATTGGTCAATGAGGGTGATGGTGATTAACTTTATGGAGAGAGATTTTGAATCAAGGAGGGGTTTGTTGAAAAATTAGTGATTCAACAATCTTGGTTGAACAAAAATTGAGATGAATACTAAAGTGGAGAGTCACAAGAAGTCTAGAACGTGTGGGACACGTATGGAGAAGTCTAGTACGTGTGGGACATGAAGGGAGAAGTGAAACGGAACTTGAAGAAGCGAAGGAAACGAAGAAATCGCGGGAGAAGCTGCCAACGCAGCAGCACCCAGGGCTGAGCGCTGCTGCGATGAGTGCGAGAAGGGCCAGCGCCGCGATGCCTAGACGCGTCAGGATGTCTGTTTTGGTTCAGGATTTTGAGTTTTAGACTTCCAAAATAAGTGAAATTTTACTCCAACAAGGAATAGGGTTAGTAGGCACGAAATACACCATAAGCATCTAAGGTTTCAAGATGTAACTATAAGAGAGAATAGATGAGTTAGGTATGCACTAAGTGCGTGGTGCACTAGGGTGTAATATTTGGGGAGTGTTTTTTCTTTAGGTTTTTTGAGTGAATAAAAAAGAAACACCATAGATCCTTTTGGTTTAGATGCTTAGGCTATTCTTGTGTTCCTTATAAAAATCTCTTATGAGGAGATACTAAGAGGTCTTAGGGAGTCATAGTGATTAAGGGTAGATACTTAGAGGTCTCTATGAGAGATACTAAAGGGTCTTGTGGGATCATTGATGATGTAAGAAGATACTTAGTAATTTATTTTAATAATAAGAAGCTAGATCATGGATCCTCCGTGGACGTAGGCAATTTTGGACCGAACCACGTATATCTTGTGTCTTGTTGATTGGTTTGTTTTTTTTTATCTTTATTGGTGTGTTAATCTTATGTGTTCTTACTTATGGTGTGAGTTATGATTTTTCGCTGCGCATAAAATAAAAGGAGTAACAAGGTTGTGGCTTAATTGATGCCATAGAAATGTCAAATTGAAGTGCATGACTTGATATCCACTACAACTATTTTAGCCATGATGTGTTTAATCCTAATGACTTTTTCCCGGCAGATGTGTGGACATTCCTAAATATTAAAAGACCAACAACCCCTTTTTCTTTCTTTTAACTTTAATTTTGAACCTCAAGACTTTATTTTACTGTTCATCTTCGCTATTAACTATCTTCAAAAACTTTAATAATAAATTTTTTTTTTTTGAGTTTTCTTTGTTAAAACTCATAATAAATTTAGGATGGAGATGAATTTCACGAAATATTTGCCAATACTCATAATGAGTATATGCAAATATTAATATGTTTATTTTTTTTCAAAATTAGCATGTTTATTTATTTTTATTAACATTCCTTGATGTTAGACTAGTAGTGCAACTATTGGTAATTAAAATGAAGACATGTGAACTTAATATTGAATTCTTAATTTTATTTGAAAATAATATTGGTAATGGACTTGCTTATAAATTTTTTATTGTACTCTTAATTTTTTATTTTTTTAGTTATTTTATGTATTTTTTATTTTTTTATCTTAGATTATTTTAAATATTAATCAAATTAATATAATTATTTTATAATTATGAATTTAAATTTATAATATAATTTTAATTAAAATATTTTTACGATTTTCCTTAAAATTAAAATTATAAATTTTTATTATTTATTTGTTAATTTATAACTCACTTAAAATATATAAATCTTTTATTACGGATTTTATATGAAATACATATTCATTAAAATGAGTTTAATAATAAAATTTTAAATAATTAAATATTTCTTTCTTAAAATAAATACAAATTTTAAGTAGTCAATCCAAACTTGATACGCTTTCACCTATATTAACAAATCAGAAAACTTCCATGGGAGTGTTAAAGTTCGTGTGGATCATTTTGTTTAATATTAACTTTTGCCCGACTTTCAGAAAACAACAGAGAGGGAAATAATTGCGACGACATGTTCTTGGAAATTAGTTCCAGTTTCCTTAATCTCTTGATATCTGTTGCCACTAACTTGAAATGTGTGTACGTAAGAATGAATTAAACAAATGCATGCCTTCGCTTGTGAATTATTCCAAGCAACGTCTTCTCTCTTGTTGAATAACTAGCTACATAATTATTCCAAGAATTTATTTCTTTAATCCTTTTTTGTTTTAACCCAATTATAACGGATTTGATATTTGTCTTCAATTCTTTTACTTTTTTTAATACCAACATTTTGCTCCAAATCATTAAAATTAACTCAACATTTATTGGGATTAATTAAAATAGTAATTTAAAAATTTTAATACCTCTTAAAGATTATACGAATGGACTGAATACTAATAATTAATCAAACTTCTAACTTTTTGATATAATTTTTCAAAATAATATTGCACGTATCATAAAACTTTAAACTCAAATGATATAATATGTATTATAACATTCATCATCTACATGTAAAAATTATAATGAATAATTTTAAAAATTATGAAAACTTATCTATCCTCTTCATCTTAAATGCAACATCATGTGCCGTGATATATGTAAGTTAAAAAAAAAGATTATTGAAATCTTAAAAGTTTCTTAAATAAAGGAATTGATACTCATCGAAAAAGGACATAGAGACCTCAATTTATTAATGGATTTCGTCTATGTGGATGAACTATATCTAAGTTACCCCTTTAATCTAAATTTTGTCCCATATAATCAATGACATGTTGCAAAAATTTTATTCACTCATTACTTTTTTAACAAAAAACAATATAAAGTATTGAATACAATTTTATAAAATAAAACTAAACATGGGGCATAATGTAATAAATTTAATTTTTAACTTTAATAAAAAATCATCAAATATGTTAAATAAAATAAAATGATTTATAAAATAATTTGAATAAATTTTTTTAAAAAAGAAACTAAAATATTAAAAAAGAGCACTCGTTGTTGCCACCGGTTGACACTGAGGATTTGCTTATTATTGATACTGTTAAAAATTAAAATTTTATAATCTATACGATTATATAAATATTCTTAACAATAAAAAAAAATAGAGATGCGCTTAACGTGGTGGTGCAATGATGACCCCTACATCGTTGTTGTTAAATTCATAGTTATTAATGTAATATTATCAGTAATATTATATTATTAATATGTTCTAATTTAGTAAATTAATTATATTAATAATATAATATTCTTACCTTTTATAATATGTAATTACTTCTTTTCATGTATAGTATTATTTTCTTATTTTGTAATAGGTCATAACCTATATAAAGGCTTTATTATACAATTTGAGATTCACAATGAAATATACACAGTTTATATTTTTTTCATGGTATCAGAGCTTTGATTTTTTTCACTGTCACTCTGTTTAGCCAGAAATTTGTCGGATTTTTTTTTTAAAAAAAACTGTCAGAATCTATCGGAGTTCTTTCAAAAAGTCGTCGGAAAACTTCGAAAGTGTGCCGTGATTTCTACCGCCCACCTCAGACTACTCAGAATACTCCGCCGGTTTCAACCCCGTCGACGACGCGCTAATCGGCGATCGGAACTCGCTCCACTCGCCGCCAAAATATCACTGCTGTAGGTCATTTTTACTTCAGATCTCGGTCGTTCTATGGTGACGTGATAGCCACCGCTCACTTCAGACAACTTAGACTACTCTAATCGTTTCAACGCCATCGACGACGCTCTAATCGGAGAACCAGCACCGCCGCACGCGTCGCCGAAACGCAACTGCTGCCGGTCTTTTTCACTTCTGATCCCGGCCGCTATACGATGACGTGAACAACACCTCTGTGGCAGAAAGCATCCTCAGTCACCGACAGTTCAAACGCCGCTGACCTTACGACAATCGAAGGTCGGATCAGGCTGCACGCGCCACCGACAGTTTTTATTTCCTGTTAAGGGCCTATTTACAAACTTTTTAAATTTTCAAGGTCAGATCGTAATTTTCTATTCTTTTAGGGTATTTTGAAATTTTTAATAGTTTTAAGGCTATTTTGAAATTATCATAATTTTTAGGGGTTATTTTATAATTTTTGAAAAGTTTAGGGGTTGATTTATAATTATTATATTCTTTAGGGGTCATTTGTAATTTTAAGAAAGTTTAAGGGTTAATTTGCAATTATAAAAAATATTGGGGTCAAATTATAATTATTAAAAGTTAAAGAGAGAGATTATTTTTTCAATTGATAAATCTGATGTTTCTCAACCTATTCACATTATCCTTGATAGACACAATTATGTTTTATGGGCACAAGCTATGTGTAGTTTTCTTAAAGGTAGGAGACTTTGGCGCTATATTACTGGTGATGTTATTCTACCCCAACAGCGGGATAATGAGAGTCTGGAGGCTTTCATTGACAGACTAGATGATTGGGATAGTAAAAATTATCAGATTATTACATGGTTTCGTAATACATCCACTCCATCCATCAGTCTTCATTATGGTCGATTTGATACTGCCAAATCACTTTGGGATTTTCTTACACGTCGCTACACCGCCACAGATCTCTCTCATCAATATCAACTCCTACAAAATTTGCATCATCTTCAACAAGAACCAGAGCAATCCATTACTGATTTTCATTCTCAGATGCAGTTTATTTGGAATCAATTAGCTCTTTCAGAACCAATTTGGAAAAATAACGATGATGCTCAAGCCTTTATTGTCTATCGAGATCATCAACGATTGGTTCAGTTTCTCATGGCTCTGCAAGATAAGTTTGAATCCACTCATGCCTCTTTACTTCATCGGAGGCCTTTACCCACTTTGGATCAAGCCATTGCTGATCTCATCTCTAAGAAACAAGGTTTGCTACTCTTCAGCAAGTTCGTACAAATACAGTACTTGCCACCATGCAACATAAATCTGACAACTCCACTCAATATAAGACGTGTAATTATTGCAACTTATCTAGACATTCAGTTCTTAATTGTCCAACACGTAAATGCAAAAAATGTCAGAAAATTGGACCAGGTCATTTTGAAAGAGATTGTCCTAAAAGCAAACAACCTTAGGGTGCTACTTCTATAAGGCCTCGATCATTCTCTACTACTACTGCTGCCCCAGATACTGCTAACTCTTCTTCCAACCTAACCAGTGATCTTGAATCTTTACTTCGTCAACTTCTATCAAACTCTGGTAACCCTTCCATTACTGCTTCTTTTGTTCTTTCAGGTAACTTTTGGTATTTTGATTCTGCATGTTGCAATCATATGACTTCTGATTCCACTCTTTTCTCTTCAAAATCCCCTGCTTCCTATTTATCTTCTATTTAAACTGCCAATGGCTCTTTCATGAATGTTAGTTATATTGGTCAGGTGTCATGCTCTAGTCTTTCCTTATCTGATACTTTTTTTTATACCTAAGCTCACATTAAATCTTTTATTTGTCGGTCAAATTTGTGAACTTGGTCTTAACATTTTATTTACTGCCTCTGGGTGTTATGTGCAGGATCCGAAGACAGGTCGGACACTTGGGACAGGCCGTAAAGTAAGTCATCCATATAAGCTCATTTCTTTACATTTGCCATCTTCACCTCCTTCTTCAGTATCATCACTACATCTCTGGCATTCTCGTTTGGGTCATGCTTCAATAAGTTGTATTCGTTCTTTAGTATCTAGTGGTTGTTTAGGACATGTTTCTGATAATAAAGATGATTGTTTGATTTGTCCTTTAGCAAAACAACCAGCTTTGCCTTTTAATAATAGTACTTCTATTTCGCATGCTCCTTTTGATCTTATACACTCTGATATTTGGGGACCATCTCCTAATGCTACTATGGGTGGATATCGATATTTTGTTATTTTTGTTGATGATTATTCTTGATATACATGGTTGTTTCTTATGAAACAGAGATCAGAATTTACCAAAATTTATCTTGACTTTGCTCAAATGATTAAAATACAATTTTCTTGTTCCATTAAGATCTTTCGCACAGATAATGCCATAGAATATAGAGATTCTGATTTTCTAAATCTTTTACAGGAACATGGTACTATTTGTCAAAGATCTTGTCCTGGTACGTCTCAGCAGAATGGGAGAGCCGAACGAAAACACAGACTTATTCTCGATACAGTTCAAAGTGCCATTCAAATTGCTTACAATGATATTTTTCATGAACGAACTAAGCATATTGAAACAGATTGTCACTTTGTTCGGCAACATGTTTCTCAGGGAACAGTTACTCTACACTTCATCTCTTCTGAAGATCAACCTGCTAATATTTTTACTAAATCTTCACTTCCTGGTCGTTTCCAAACTCTAGTCTCCAAACTCAAACTTGCTTCAACTCCACTGTCTTGAGTTTGAAGGGGGATATTAATGTAATATTATCATTAATATTATATTATTAATATATTTTGATTTAGTAAATCAATTATATTAATAATATAATATTCTTACATTTTATAATATGTAATTACTTCTTTCCATGTATAGTATTATTTTCTTATTTTGTAATAGGTCATAGCTTATATAAAGACTCTATTGTACAATTTGAGATTCACAGTGAAATATACACAGTTTATATTTCTTTCAATAGTTAAAATTTTTTTTGAGTCAATGATCTACTGCATGGACTTAGCAATGACTATAAACTCAAAGGATTAATCAAACTGCTTAATTAGAGAAATTTTTATTACTTTTGGTAGTAGTTGAACTACCTTTTTTATAGTTAGTTTTTATCATTTTATTTTAAATATTATGTATTGAATATCAAGCTATTCTTATTATGATTATTGACAGCATGGTCAGGTGATTAGATTTATTCATATCCCAAGACTCCCCGTCCTTGCCTTTTAAGAAGAGTGGTTTAACTAATCTTGTGATTCTCGAAATCAAATTTAATATCAAAATCGCAAAATCAATAGGCACTTGTGATCTCAGGGCTATCCCTACTTGGAGTAAGTTATTAAAGAGTTTTTATCTCCCCAAGCTATCTGCAAAGAAGCTCGGTCCTGGCCTATAATTCCTGTTCATGATTGGACAGATTTCTCAGGGAGATTTGAGCCTATATTTTTATGAAATTATTATTATGGACAAAAGGGGTTAGGCAGGTGTCCGCCAGTCAAGCTTTGAGAAAAAAAAATAATATAAAATAATAATAATAATATAATTATTTTAAACTTTCCATATGTGTATTTTTGCTCAATAAGTTTTTTTACCTTTAAATTATATTTAAGGATATTTATAATTATTATTTTTGTAATATAAAGTTATTATTTTATATTATAAAAATAGGCTTATCTATTTTTTTTAGTCTTGCATTGTAATAAGTTTATGTGTGTGTCAGTGAATTATAAAAGTTCTAAAGTCTGGAACTTTACAAATTTATTTTTTTATCGATAAATACTTCTTGAATTTACTTGAAGAGTATCGTCTTTTTTTTATTATAAAAAAAGACACTCTAATACTCACTTAATGGGTGCCTAGTGTGTGGAGTACTCAATGGTAAGGAAGATGCTATAGATGCTTGAATACTTTCTATGCGTTTTATTATTCTTAAAACTAAATAAATCAAGTATATTTATAGTACAAGTTCTCAAATTATGCATGAGCACACAAAACACGATTAATTTGTGTTTAATTAAAGATTAAGTTTGCGTGCAATTCATAATACATCAATTAAAAAGAAGAATTTAAGTAAAATTTATCAACTTCATACAAAATACTTCTCCATGTAAAATAATAATTTTAATTAATTCAGAATTGACCTGGATTAAAATCCATATTATATATAGAGTTAGATTTATTTTGATATCATGGACTCTTTTTAGAAAGACAAAGTGGAATAAGCTTATGGGCTCATTTAATAATGAGCTCCACAAATCACAATGATTAATTTAATATTATATTAGAAATATTATGTTGAAGTTTATTTAAAATAAATTAAAAATTGAATAATTATTTCTTACTTCAATAGATTATTTCATTTTGTGCCAACTCCTTAAAGTTCCATATAAAAAATAGAATAATTATACCAAAATAGAATATGAATTTATTGCAAATTGTGTAGTTAGTTTATATTCAAAGAGAACTTGTCTAGTTTAGTAATTCAGAACCTATAGTAAATGAATCAACATCATATTACTAATGCGTTTATATATATATATATTTATATATAAAAGTAAAGTTCTTTATATCTTTCATATATAAAATGTATATTTTATATCATTAAAATTTATGAAAGCTTAATAGGAAAAAATAATTTATGGTTACATCCATCTCTCTCTATATATAGCAAAATGGTCTAATGAGAATTTTGGAGGGACAGGGGACTCTTGAAAATAATAGCTAAACCAACCCACTTTTTAGCCTTGGATCAAAGTAGGCCGCTGGCACAAAGGCTTGTTTATAAATTCCACGATGGAGGTTGTTGGAGGCTTAACTTATAAAAGAGTGAGTTTTGAACCAAACTATATCATATGATGATCATCTCATTCGTCGGCATCGAGTTGGGCACATCATTTTCATTCAGTGCGTTAATTAAAGAAAAGCTAGCAGCACCCAGCATAAAGTTTAGACAAGTGTGGTTGGACCAACTATGATCTCCACAAAGCAAAAGGAAAACACATGCATTGTTGAGTACTTGGGTTGTACCGAATGAGTTTTGTGACCAAAAAGATCCCAGCAACTATTCAAGATGGCTAATCTCTTATGTGATTGATTTCCAATCTTATGATCACATAATATTTTGAGGTGCAACTCAAAGGTCTTGGAGGCTCTCGGCTTTCCACTCTCCATTCATTAGTGGCATGAACTATTAATTGTGTGTATCGTGTAAATTTCAAAACCATAATTCATATTGGAAATAGATGAGACAAGCTAGTGCCTTGTATAGAAGAGCACTACTTCTAGAGCAGTCAGTTCATAAGAAAATCAAAGCATAAAAAACTTAGAGAATGAAATTAATTAAAGATAAGGTCCATTTGGATGGAAAAATTTATATAAATGGCTATTATTTTAAAGGTCATAATCTTTTATAGTCAATTTTTTGATTAATTTTTATTACTCAAAAAGACAATAAATAAACGAAATTGCTCTTGTTAATAATACAATGCATTTTTATTTTTTTTTGTGTGTTTTATTTGTAAAAATATAAGTATGAAAATATAGTGTTAATGTATTGCGATGAAATAGAGAAGAAATAAAGTGTCAATGAAAAAAATATAATAAATGGGAGAAAAAAAAATAAAATTGGGGATGAAGAAAAAAAAAAGTACAAAATTTCTTGCATCTTCCATGAGGTGTGAGGTGGAGCGTCACGCCATGCCTCATGCCGCGTGGTTGGGCGCAGCCCCTCTTCACATCTCATGCGAGGCACAGAGAATTCTATTTGTTTTTATCTCAATTTTATTCTTTTCATTCATTTTCTAAATTTTTATTTTTCAACATGTCTTTTTAGCTTTCAATCTTTAAAATATTAGTGCCTAAACACTTAATCTACTTATTTTTAAGTTCACCTTTTTGGAATTGTTGTTTGATTGAGTTATTAAGAAAAATGATGAGAAAGAGATAAAATATGCTTCAAGAGTAAAATGGTCTAAATTTGAACTTTGTGAGAGAGAGATAAAATATGCTTAAAGATTGCATTTTAATTTTGTGGCTATAAAAGTATATGAATTTAAAATAAAAATTATTTGTGTATATTTTCCCATTTGGACATAGGTTTATCTTACCTAAACAATTTTATCTAAAAAGTTAGGGAAGTTCAAAAAATGAAAAAAAAAAGGCGACTATTTTAAGTTTAATTTTTTTTTAATGAATCACATAATATTTTGAGCTATATGCGTTACGTTTTGTATTTGGATGATCTTTTGGGAGCAATTCTTTCGTATATATATATATATATATTTCACAATAAATATTTCCCTAATAATTCGAAATAGTTCTCAATTTCTCATAATCATCTATGTCTCACGTTGACAAGTGCATTGTAAGTAACTGACTCTGATCTATTCGATGGAGCTCGATTATGGCCGATCCAGGGAATAAAACTGCAAGGAATGAGATTATATGACGAAGGGTGAGAGCAAAATCTAGGGTGAAAAAAGAAGATCAGGCACTCATGCAGTGATCTCTGATCACGAAGATAATGAATACAATTTCTCCTCACGTCAAGAACCCCACTCTTCATCAGCTTCCTACACACTGGCCCTACCTTGGTGAAATAATTATTTGACAATGATAAATTCACCAAGTTTCCCAATGAGCATAACACTTCCGGCACCTGACCATAGAGGTGATTGCCGGCGAGGTTTAGCTGCTCGATCTTCTCCAAGCACCCCAACGAGCATGGTAATGGACCAGTCAATAGATTGTTGCTAGCATCAAAAACTCTGGCTTCTCTCAGAAACCCTAGTTCATATGGGAGACAACCTGTTAGCAAATTGTTCAAGAACAAGACTTCAGTTAACGTGGAAGACAGATTGCCGATGCTTCTTGGGATGGGACCAGTGAATTTATTGTTAGCTAATGTGAGGTAAAGTGCCGGTGTGGAACCGAGGTTTTCAGGCAGTTTTTGGTTGAAATTATTGTTGTTAAGAAAGAGTACGTCTAGGGTTTGTCTGAAAATTTGGGGAGGGACTGACCCGGAAAAGAAATTAAACCTGATATCTAGAAATGATAGACCATTCATGTTAAGAATTGCCATAGGAAAAGAACCGGAAAAGTAATTGTTACTTAGGTCTAGCTCATATAGATATGGAAGTTCTGCAAGTTTTGGAGAGATGGTGCCTGAAAACTT
This sequence comes from Ailanthus altissimus, assembly GCA_946807835.1. Taxonomy (NCBI): domain Eukaryota; kingdom Viridiplantae; phylum Streptophyta; class Magnoliopsida; order Sapindales; family Simaroubaceae; genus Ailanthus; species Ailanthus altissimus. The sequence continues at coordinate 23,567,856 of OX327698.1, read as the reverse complement.
ATTGGAGTTTGCATGGAAGAGGGCAAGATCAGGAAGTTGATCGATGAAGCCTTCAAGGGTCGGGGCAGCGAGGTCAAATCCATTGAAATCAATTGAGGCAATGGCGATGGCAGTGAGATTATCAGGTGGGTGATCGCAGTAGAAGCCTTTGTAGCTGCATATATCTGATCCAACCCAAGTGCTGGTAATATTGAAGCGATCTGATGTGATTGTGCTCTTGAAGGCTTGAATTATGGGGTAAACGATCTCAAGTCTATGGTCTAAGAAGGTTAGGACTTCTGATTCTAATGGAACTGATGGCGACGGGCATATAAAGTCTTGGCACGTTACACAGAGGAGACATCGAAGGAAGATGACCAAAGTATTGATGTGCAGAATAGTGATGCTTTCCATTTAATAATATAAGAGGAGTTGGCAAGAGATGAGAAGGGGAAGAAGACGGGTATTTTAATTAAAAGATTTTGATCAGTGATTTATAATAGTTGTTAGTGTGCGGTTGTTGAAAGTCTCTTATTGCTTTTTGCCATTTGACATTTGTGGATCCGAGAGTTCTTATATGTCATAATGGTTCTTGGTGGGTCAAGAATTAAAGGTGTTTGATGTGTTTATACTATTTGAGAAATAAAATTTATATTTTAATTAATATGATATTTAATGTATTTATTTTTATTTAATATTATACAACAACTCAGTTAATGAGAATTAAAATTTAACTTAATAAGTGATAGTCGATAATTGGTCACACATGAATGAGAATACGAATAATCAAAATATATAATTTATATATTATTTTTATAAATTTAACACTACTTTTATTTTATACTTATACTTATACATGAGAAAGTATTTTTCCTTAAAAACAAGTACTTTTTAAATACACTATTAATATGTCAGATCATTTTAAGTAATTATTTTTCGAGTACCGAATAAGGGATTGAACACTAAAAGTGAAAATAAAATAAAAAAATCTAGAAATATACATTTTAGTACGAATTATTTCATATAAATTAATATGATATTTAAATATCAATTGGGTGAATATAATAATACTATATCAATCTACATAAGAAGGGAGTATAGCATACGTGCCTCCTCATAAAGACGTTGATCCTTTGAGATTAGATAATATTTTGTTCATAATAACAAACTAAGAGCTCGATATAATGTAAAACTTAGTGGGTGAAATTCAATTATATATTAGAAAAATCCGCATACGCTTTAAACATTGAACGATAATCGAAAAATATTGAATGATTATACTGAATACAAACGCATGCTACAAGGAATTAAATATCGTCCACAATAAATTATTATCTTAGCACATAGACCTACTTGAGAAAAGTTCACATTTCCAAAAGCAAATGATCAAACCTTTGAAAGGGAATTTAGTGCGCCAACCAATAAGTAGTGGAAGGAGAGGAGATTAACATCTTTTAGAAACAATAGATGCTATTGTGTTAGTGCTATTTCTGCTCATTTCGTTTACAAAAGATATAAGGAAAAAAATTTGTGGGGATTGGTAAAAGTTTTTAGAATTTGAGAAGAGTTTAAATTATATTTAAGAAAATTGTAACTTTAGTACTACGTTTTGTTGAATCACTTATGATGTTCTTAACATTTTATTATTAATTAAGTCTTTTAGAATAAAAATAGTCATGTTTCAAAGATGAAATAGTAGTAAAAAAAAGTATATTTTAAGAATGAAATGATAATAAAAATACCTTAAAGGATATAATTGGTTATTTCTTAAATATTAGGAATTGAGTTAATAATTTAATAAAAACACAAGAATTAAATTGCCAATTTCTCTTATAACTATATAACAAAAGAATGTTAATTTTTTTTTAAAATTTTACAATAACACAAATTATTATAATAATTTTATGTTTATGTAATTGAATATAAAATTTATATTTTAATTATGTAATTTTACCACAATTCAAATTATTATGAAAACGTCCATGATGCCAATATTTTTTGCATCTAAGAAGATATACTTAAATGTCTCCAATTGGGAGCTTCTTATAAGATCTGAGAAGGCCATTTTTTCGGTTTTAACAATACGGCCCTTGAAAACGATGGGTTTCGGGACTAAAGCCCATTTCATATAAAGAATTAAAGACAAATTCTTTCTTACCTGTTTTTATATGCTTCCGAGTAGAGTTTATGTATCGGGTATCCCCACGTTGCATTCATCAGTCATCATCTGCCATCTCTTTTATAAGCGAGGGTAAAAGTGTAACTAACGAATAAAATTATTATTGATTAATTCTAAATGTAAGTCGTAGAAAAAACTCAAGTCTTTTGAAATGTCTATAAAAATAAAGATTTACAATTATTTAATTATCCTTAACTGAAAATAATTTCAACAATATAGAGTTTGATGAAAAAGTAATCATCCCCTCTAAATTCAGGAAAGTGATAATATTCAAGAATCTCATTCTTAAAATTTAGAAGTAAACTCTTAATACAATAAAGTCCTAATACAATAAAGTCCAATAGTACTTATAACAAGAGTAGCATCCAATTTTTCTCTTTTACAACTTTTATGTAATATTTTTTAATTTTATTTCAAAATTTAATTTTTTTAATATAGTGGCAATTTCTTGTAACATATTTATAAATATATTATTTAATAATTTCAAATGAGTGAGCTTATCAAACTCAATAAAATAGATGTAAACTTACATTGAATTGAACCATTAAATTTTGTGCTCTGTTATATATATTTTTTATTTTGTTTAATCTCAATTTTGTTTTTAACGACCAATATATCAAACTCTTTGACTTTAGAATCGCTCAAGTTTTAGAGTCAATAGATTGATATCATTTGTGAGAAACTATATAAAAAAGCTATAGAGATCAATAATTTTAATAGTCCAACTCTTTTGTTATATGGAGATTAGAAAACAATTCGAGGAATAACCATTTTCTGGAGAGGATGACCATTTTTTAGTCGAGATTGGCGATGGTATGTGGTGAATGTGAGGGATTAGGTAGCTTATGATCACTTCAACAAGCCAATACATCAATCTTCAGCGATAGGTAGCAAGTGGCATAAGGCAAGGCAACACATTCCATCAATTTCTAGAGCATTGAGTGGCTCATGGCTAACAATGGCGAGGAGTAGCGTAAACTAGTTGTGAGGTGGCTAACATCTTTTGAGCAACTAGTAGTCTTTTTGTGGCGACTGAAAATGGCTAGAAGGTTGGGATAAAGAGAAGGGTGGCGAGATAAGAGAGAAAAATGTGAAACTAGGGCTGCATCTAGATTTTCTCACTCAACCTATCATATTTTTGAGAAATTCAATTTTAACTAAGATGTTTTTTGAGCTTTTTACAGATATGCCCCAAACATAATGTATGTTTTGGGTGATTCTTTATGGCCTTTTATAGAATCGAGAATCCAAGGACTAAGGACCAAGGACTTAAGGATTGAAGATCGAGATCAATAACCAAGGACCTGAGGTTCGAAGCTGCTACGTAAGCCCTCATTACTAAGGTCAAGCATGGTAGCTCATCACCGAGGCCATGTAAGACCTCATCATCGAGGCCACATAAGCCGTCATTGCCGAGGCCAACCACAAAAGCTTATCATTGAGGTTGTGTAAGACCTTATTACTAAGGCTACGTAAGACTATATTACTAGATCGCATAAGCCATCAACACTAAGGATGACTATAGAAGCTTATCACTAAGGCTAACCATAGAAGCTCATCATTGAAGGTTTCCTAAGACCTCATCATCGAGGCTACATAAACCTTCATCATTGAGGCTGAGTATAGTAGCTTATCACGAAAGCTGCGTGAGACCTTATTGCCGAGGCTGACTATAGAAAGTCATTACCGAGGATGTGTAAGATCTTATCGCCAAAGTTGACCATGAAAGCTTATCACCAAGGCTGTATAGAACCTCATCATTGAAGCTATGTAAGCCTTCGTTGTTTGAGGTTGAGCACGATAGCTCATCACCGAGGATATGTAAGACCTTATCACTGAAAGTGCAAAAGCCCTTATTACTAAGACCAATACGAAAGCTCATCACTGAGGCTGACTATAGAACTTCATCATTGAGGTTGTATAAGACCTTATTACTGAGGCTACATAAGCCCTCATCGTTAAGGCCAAGTAAGGTAGCTCATCATTGAGGCCACATAAGACTTCACAGTCGAGGCTAGTAAGCCCTTATAATCAAGGCCAACTATAAAAACTCTTCATTGAGGCTATGTAAGCCCTTATCACCAATGCCGAGTATAATAGTTCACCACTAAGGTTGTCATAAGAACTTATTGAGGTCACAAAAGCTCTTATCAAAGCCACCTTAAGACCTCATTGAGGTCACATAAGTCCCCCATTAAAGCCATGTAAGCCCTCAAACACTGAGGCCCATATACGCCCTTACTTGAAGGTAAGGCCATGTAAGCTTTCGAACATCAAGGTCGAGCATAAAAGCCCTCACCAAGGTTAACCACAAAAATTAACTTGATCGAGATCTGGTTGACTCAAGGATTCAAATTGACTACTGTCCAGATCAAACCAACCCGAGCACAAAAAAACACCCCTAAGAAGCTTAATGAATGATGAAAATTACCAAATAATGCTATAAACTAATTCCTTATAATTCTTGATGCACAATATAATTATACTTCATCCCTCTTAGCTAGACTGCACAGTGACAACAATTTCTCTTCAAAAACTCAAACACCACGAAAATATATATTTCCTGGAGTCAAAAGTCGAATGGTACAACGTAAGGCCCCTATGACCCATTTGGTTGAATAAAGAGCCAGAGGGTATAGGAAAAGGGTTTTGTGACCCATTTAGTTGAATAAAGAGGCGAAGGATACATGGACCCTTATAACCAGAGGGAAGCAAGCGCGCTAAGCTAAAAACAATTGATAACCATCCACGTTTTCATTTACTTTTTGAAAAAAAAAATGAAGATTTCAAATATCTTCAGACGACACTAACAGAAGATGTTTACTATCCATTGGATACATGGACCCTTATAACCAGATGTTTAAGTAGGAAACAAGGAAGGGAAACTATCCATTGGATATCCTCTAGTAGGTTAGTAAGCGCAATGAAAGGACGCCCTAAGGGTGGCTGATAAAGGTGTAAAAGCATTAGTATAATTTGTACTCAACTTTTATATTTTACTCTAAATCATAACTATTTGAATATTTAATTGTGGTTTTTGATCATAAATAGATGCGCAAAGAAAAATGTGACATATAGGAACAAACAGGAGGCGAATCGGACGTCAAACGAAGAAGCTACACTCAAAATACAAAAGGGGCACCAGGCCAGCGACTGAGCGCCGCGGCTCCCAGGTCAGTAGCTGAGCGCCGCGGCACCCATAACCCAGCGCCGCGGCACTCGAGGTGGTGAATAGTATAGGGAAACAGTATTTTGCTACAGCAACCCGTACACAATATTCGCTACAGTAACTCGTGAACAGTGTTTTGAAAACAAAAACCTATAAATAGAAAGAAAAAACCCTAGAAAAAAGAAGAGGAGAAAAAAGAGGAAAAAATTTAGAGAGAGAATTCACAACACAAATCAAATATCAAAGCCAAAGATTGAAAAACCAAGATCAAAATTCAAATTTTAAGCCAAGATTAAGGGAGAAGCACATCAAGGAGTCACTTTGATTAGTTTTTCTTCTCTTTATTTATCATTATGTTCTTGTTGATCTTCATGGATTGGTTTGATACTTTTGGTTTTGTGATGGGCTAAATTGTTATTCTAGGGTTAAACTATGTAAACCTAGTATGTAGTTGGATTTTATTGATTCTTAATTTATGAACTTGATAAATTCAATTGATTCATTCTATCTTATGTTTAATGTTTTCATTATACCTGATCAATATTTTGAATTATTGAGGAACCATGATGAACTCGACGGAGGGATTCATGTGTTTAGCCTATGGTAGTTTGATGCATGATCATAGGGTAACAACTATGAGTTCCATCTAGGATAGACATATACCTAGGTGGCATGTATGGTATAATTTAGACTTGACCTTAATGAATTACATTCTGATTTGATTACCATAGACATATAGGTGATTGTTAGAATGCGTAATATAGTCACTTGACTATCGACAGAGGCTTATGGTGAAATTAGTGTCTAAACCAATCAATTGGTATTAAGGGATTAACTAAGTGGTTAATGAATCCAATGAAATACTAGGGGACGAGTCAAAACCCTAGATTATCTTTATTTATGAATTTTACTATTTGCTTTTGTTTAGTTAATTGAGAGAACTAGATTAGTTATATAAATTTTAGATTTTGGTTTTCTGAATAAAAGTTAAGTAAGTATAATTTTAGTACTTGATTTATAGAATTAGATTGCATAGTCCTTGTGGGATCGATATCTGGACTTTAAATCCTATATTACTTGATACGATAACGTGCACTTGCGCTTAGCTACTATAGCACACCAATCAGTGGCATTAGCCGTTTCTAATTGTTGTCCCGCTCTCAAGGGCAAGTTCTTACATGTTACTTACTCGTTTGCCATTACAAACTCTAGATTATTCAAATCTTTTAATTCATAAATATAAATATTAAACCTATGAAATATTCCCAAAACTTACAAAGAAAAAAAGAAATACGTTAATAAAAAAGAAAAGCAACTTCTATATGGGAGAATTGACACATCTATCAAATTTAGAGAGTGTATTTTTTTTTTCTAGTAGCTGTTGTCAGACCCTATGACTACTTTGGTCGAACAAAGAATAAAAAGTCAAAGGGTATGAAAAAATTCTCCTACAACTCCTTCGATTGAACGAAGGGCTGAGGAGTACAAAGTAAGGCCCTTATGAACTTTTCAGTTAAGTAGAGATCGAAGGTAGGGGGTAAGGCCTATAGTACCTTTTCAGTTGAATAAAAAGCCAAAGGATATTAGGGCAAAGTCGTTATAATCCCATTAATTAACCAAAGGACTTGAGGGTACATAGTATATCCCCTAGGACCTCTTTAGTTGATTAAAGAGTCAAGGGGTACGGGGTAGGATCTTTATGAGAACCGAATGGTATAGGGTAAGGTCTTTATAACCCTTTGATTGATAGAAGAGCTAAGAGGTATGGGAAAAAGTCTCTATACCCTATCGATTAAGCAAAGAATTGAGTGGATACAAGCCAAGACATTCAACAATTCTCTAGATTAAATGTCTTAAGAACTAATGGAATATGGGGTAAGGAATTAGTAAATTCCTTAGTTAATTATCAGAGGCGCCAATTTCAAACACTAGTTTTCACCACTTGTGTAATAAGACAATCATAAAAAGAATCATGTTATTTAGACCTATAGACATACAACTACTACGCTGCTTCCACTGAGAATTTGGCATTGGATCTGGAGAACTATATGTTAGGAATCTAATATATATGAGTGTATGCATGTGCAATTGTGTCTATTGCTTAAAATATGTATCATATACATATTATACGTTGCAGAAGCGTTTAAATTAAACAATAAACACAATAAATAAATATATTAATCAGATTAATATATTAGTAGGGTAGAGAACTCACACCAACGTGTAATGTTATATACGTACTTTCTCGGAGTCCGCATGGAGACTAACTTGTGGGTAGTTTTAATCACCAATATGGTGAGTTTAGTGAGCTAGACCAACAGCCCTAAATTCAGCACGAGATTAAATTTTAATTTTCAAAATGACTGAGTGTGTATTTTCATCATTTTCTCTAAAGGATAAGAAATAGAGATTTTAAGCAATCCTCAATTGCTTCTAATGGAACCAAAAAGAAATTTCATTTTTCTTTTCTTCTTCTGTTCCCTTCTCTTCTTTCTCGGCACACACCACTTCTCACACCAAAACACATTTCTCTTATATATATATATATATATATTTAATGTACATATAATAATAATATAATATATTATATAATATGTAAATAATAAAAAAATAATATAATGGGTGCCAACTATTTGGTACTCAAATAAAATAAAATAAAATATATAATAGTATATAATATAATAAAAGATAATATAATAGAATAAGAGAGATTAATAATTATTTAACAATTAAATAATTATTGTGTAAAATGACTATTTTATCCTTTATAAATAGTGACCAAGTCTACGCCCTAGTGGGTCCCAACAAATTTCACACTTGGATAAACTTAACCGAGGGTCCACAATACGTCACGTGTCATTATACAATTAACAAATAATAATTATTGACTAATCATTATATTTAACACTTAAATACAGACATGCACTCATTCTCATGGTAGTGCTGAATATTGTTGGATTAAACAATTTAATCCAGCACGCTGCCCCAATGTAGAACGAGTACATTTCATATAGCGAAACGCCCTAGGTCCACGCCTGATTCGTCAAATGAAACTATTTCATGAGTCCATGAGCAATGCTCTACGCACACGTCACGGATATTACAAATCAACGCGTTGAACATGCAAGTTGAGGTTACAACGCATATGTATAGTCCTTCCGTCATGATATCCTGGATGTGCGGGGATATAAATTATCACTGTCAAATCCCTTAGTGCTCATCCATGTCTTATCTCTAGACTCGTATCTCGCTGAACTCTTTATCAATATATGCAACGCGTTGAACTCTTTATCAAACTCCCTATGCGCACTGACGGATCCTATATCTATACACATCGGACTCTATAAGCATTAGACCATACCCAGTGACACCCGGCGGTCACACCATGAAAGGTCTGTGACATGCGTGGAACCAAAGTATGATGGATTACTTACAAGCCCACCATGACACTTAAGTTAAAAGACTACGTATACTACCCAACTCGAGAGGACCCTCTGTTGACGACTTACATATAATGTCTATTAGAGGCCCTCGTGAGTCTGTCCCATTTCCAGTCCTAACTGGATACCCATATGTCAATACGATTTTCAAGCTCACAGTCGGCTAGGAACGACTATCTATACCCTATAGGTATGATATATATTGATTATATATTAAAAGTATCCACCGACAAACCTGCATTAGCAAAAACAGACCAGGAATAATCATTTGAGAATATACTTGCACAAATAGCATTTCCTGGCACTCGATTTCAACTCTTGTAACTATGCAGTTACTAGTATATTCCTGGGTCTATGTCCTATTACAGATAAGGCTCCAACTCTTGGATTTTCGCTAAGTATTATAACCTGCTAACACTTAGCTCTGCTAATATTTAGCATTTATATATCTCAGCGTGTTTAACTATAATCCCTTATCTAAACTCCTTTAGATCTGATCTGAACTCCTTCAGGTCGTACAACATCTGTAATGTTACATGCATAGTACCATATTAATATGTATTAGCAATTTAATGAGAATGTACACTTGTATAAATATATAAGTATATGTACATTCAGAGATGGCACGAAAGTACTGATCCTAACAATCTCTCACTTGCTCTAGTGTCATTCTTGATGGTATCTCATACACATCGACTCTGTGTATTTCATAAATACTTTTAGAGTCATGGCATTATAATGTGGGTCTACCATATTATTTATAGAATACTTCTACAAATAATTATATCTCCCTAAGCTATGATCCCTCTAGTCATATAAACCTCCTTTCAACATGAATAGAGTACTGGTATCCTCTCGGTACTTCAGCCTATACAACGGCCTAATTTTGTCGCAAAACTATGGGATATGATCCATCTGTCTTAGAACTCTTTCAAAACTAATGATAAACCTACGAATTCTCACTGTTGCTTCAATTGCGCCAATATAAATTAGTAATGAATCCCAATTTGGTGTAATTCTAACTCCCCTAGTACTAATGAGAATGAGCATTTATCCAGATGTAGACTCTTTATCATCTAAGTTAAACTAGAAGTCTAACTCCGTGCATCTTTTTATTTGTAAGTTGCTTTCTTCATATTTAAGAAAATTATCCTTTATACCCTCAAGATACCTCATGATATATCTGACTACCATTAAATAGCAGTCACCTAAATCAAACTAAACTCAGCTCGTAACTCTTATAGGTAAACTAATCTCAGGTCTCAAACACATCAAGGCATACATTAAGCTCTCAAGAGCTAATGTATCTGGTATATCAGATACTCTAACTTTCTCATTTTCTATCTAAAGAGACACTCTCCTCGAAAGATGAATACTAGGTCTGTAAGATATATTAACTAACTCACAGTTGTTAAACCGTACCTTTCATAGATGTTATTGATGTGAAATGATTTGGAAGAGTCGCGTCAGTTTCTTAACTCTATCTTTATAAAGCTTTATAACTAGTATAAATGAAGCTTCTCCCAAATCCTTCATAGAGAAACATTTACGAGTTACTTTTGACCGATTATAACATACTCACATTATTTTCAATGACCAATATGTCATCAATAAAGAGCATTGATGAGCACATAAAAATGTATATTTATTAAGAGATTCAGTCACTATTTAATGTCACTAATTTTAGCATTTCTTGTATTTTAGCTTGAAATAAAGTGTTCTCTTTAAATTGTGATTAATGAATGTTATTTACACAGGTTTAGGTAAAATAGACATAACTCTCAATGTAGAAATCAAAATGAAGAAATTCTTGAACCTGGTGTAACATGACTCAATCTTACACAAACTTGGAGAATAGTGGAAAAGTCAAATCCAACTTGTTATGGGCCAAAAACTGAGATACAATAGAATCGGGTTACAATTTTTGCACAGCTTGACCCAACTCACGTATTTGGACTATATCTCACAAAATATATACTCAATTGGTATAATTGTTGAAGCTGTAAAATAATGACTTAATTATCAACAACTCTTATATGATAGTAAAGCCCAAATCAGCCGTTATCATGGACCAAATTGCATTGCAAGTGGATAAAATGGTTGTTGGTCGAAATCTGATGTATCTTTGGAATTGTGCTCATATCTCATTGGATACTAATCCAATTTGCATGAACTCGGTGCCTATGGAAAGAAGAGACAAAATTATACAACATTAATGTCGGTTACAGAGGTTAAATTGGTTATTTACATTATCAAAAATGTGCTGCAAGTGGATGAACGAGTTAATGGCCTAAAATTATTGAGGATTGATGTCATCTATGACATATTTCCATTCATTGCCTATATAAGGAGACTCTTAAGACGTTTTCAACATTAGATAATTCTCTCTTATTTTTCTTCTCATTAACATGTATTGTAATCTAGGCTAGAGTTCTTGGCAAGACTAAGAGATAAACTTTTATGTGTAATAAATCTACTCCTATGCTTTGATTCGTTGTCAAGAGCTACAAATATTCGTAAGTTTGATTTTAATTAAACTCTTATCTATTTTATTTTCTATAATCCAGAGGTTATAATTCTCATGTCTCATATATGTTCAGTCATGCTTTTCTTATGTGATTCTTGTTGAATTATAATTGTTATTAGTTACATTGTTTTATATGTTAATCTTTTACCGCAATATTGTCAAATTGATATATTGTCGATTTTGGATAACATGTAAGGGCAATAAATGTTTGATATTTAAGTTGATCTTTTACTGTAATATTGTCAAAATGATATATTGTCGATCTTTGATAATTTGTATAAATAAACATGATTTGTGTTAATATTTGCAAAAGAGTTTAGTCATATCAAATGTATGTGCTATCAAATGTGCTATATTTTACATATCTTTCGATTGATTGTTTAAATGTAAAACTGTCAATTGAGTTATAAACATTAAATTAAAGTGTAGAGTAAATTTATAAAGCATAATTGTGATTCTCAAAACCTTGCTTAAATCATCATAAGATATTTTCTTCAATTCATGGACAATTCTATCTCATCAATTAATTTTAACCTTTGCTACCTCTTTAATAGTTTACTTCATCAACCTATTTTGTCAAGAGTTTCCTCGTGGGATCGACACCTCAATCTATACTGTGATAGCCGCGTTATATTTTGAGCGTAAACAAAATTTGGCGCTGTTGCCAAGGAGGCACACTAAGCGAAAATCGGTTGCGATTAGAAATATTAAAGCAGTAACTTTGTACATTTTCTTTTCTTTGTAAAATATTAGTTTTATTTTCTTGTAATTTATTTTATGGTTCATGGTTGGTTCTACCACTTAATTTAGTTTATTTTCTTTAGTTAATTTGTTATAATTTATATTGTTTTAGTGGCTGATTTTACCGCCTAACTTCGTTCATTTTTTTATATTTATTTATCGCATTTTATTTATTTATTTATTTATTTATTATACTTTATTTCTTTAGTTAATTTGTTGTATTTTTATTTTAATAGCTGGTTCTACCGCCTAACTTAGTTTATTTTTTTTATTGCACTTTAGTTTATTTTTTGTACTTCAATTATTTATTGCACGTTATTTTCTTTTATTTACTTATTACATTTTTTTATTGTACTTTATTTTTATTTTCTTTTACTTATTTATTGCACTTTATTTTCTTTAGTTAATATGTTGTATTTTCTTTTTATTTTAATGGCCGGTTCTACCGCCTAATTTTTTATTTACTTATTCTACTTTTTTTTAATTATTTATTATACTTTTTAATCGTACTTTACACTTTATTATCTTTTATTCATTTATTGTATTTATATTTCATGGTTGGTCTTACCACCTAATTCATTTCTATTTCTTGTTGTGTTTTATTCCACTTCTTAATTTTCCTTAAGCATTTCATTCTTTAAAAAAAAAAATTGTATTAGGATGTATGCATCGACTTAGAGACAAACGAGAAAGATTTGTGAGAGAATTAGAACTAGAACCATCCCTACAATTTATAAAGAAAGAGAATTCACCATCTAGTTCATCTTGTAATTCTAGCACAATGAGCCAATATGAAGAAAATTCTGTTAGGACTCTAAAAGATTATTGGCATCCTACTCGCACAGCCACACCATCATGCATTATATTTCCACCTAACACACCACATTCGGATTTTAAACCTGTAATGATACAACTTCTGCCCACTTTTCATGGTCTAAATAGTAAAAATTCTTATGTACATCTTAGGAAATTTGAAGAGGTAATTGCCACCTTCCATAGCCACCTGAAGCCATAGACACTGTTAGGCTTAAAATTTTTTCTTTTTCTTTAAAAGACAAAGTAAAGAGTTGGCTATACTCTTTGAGGCCGAGGTCTATAGAAACTTGGGCAGAAATGACCCAAGCAATTTTCAATAAATACTTTTCACAACACAAAACTAATGGTCTGAAAGATAAATTTCTTCCTTCTCCCAAAAAGACAGTGAAATCTTATATCAAGCATGGGAAAGGTTTAAAGAATTGCTAAATATGTGCTCTCACCATGGGTATGAAAATTGGCACTTAGTTAGTTATTTCTATGAGGGACTCACAATTAGAGAGTGCCAATTTGTGGAGATGATGTGTAATGAGGAGTTTCTTCATAAAGATCTTGAGGAAGCTATAGAATTCTTTAATGACTTAGTTGAAAAAGCCCATACATGGACTGGACCTAGCATTACTGAAAGCACAAATAGGTCACGACCCAGTGGAGTTTTCCATCTTAGGGAAGAGGATAACCTCAAAGTCCAATTAGAGGTCTTAACTATGAAGTTAGAGGCCTTGAAAATCAAATATAGAAGGGTCACCCACACGGTCGCTAGGGTTGAGTCACACGATGTCTATTTTGTCTGTGGAGGGGCGAAACACTTAGCTCAGGATTGCCCCACCTATAGTGAGATGAGAGGGATATATGAGGAACAATGTAATGCCCTAGGAATGTACAAGTGATAAGGGCAAGATTGTCATATATTTTCTCATGTTTTTATTATTGATATTTTATTATTTTATGAGAATATATGGCTATTTATGTGCATTATTGTTATTTATAGGGACTTGAACGAAATTTAAAGAATAGGGACTAAAATGCAAACTTTTCAAAGTATGTCCAGCGCCTCAGTGCCATAAGGATTATCGCCCTAGCTCTGGAATAGTGATTGAAATAAAAAGACCTGTTTAAGTCACATCTGATGCCCCAGCGCCAAATAGTCACCGCGCCAGCGACGGATAGCGCCCCAGTGCCATCAACCCACCGTTCCAGCGGTGAAGCCTTTTTCATGCGTCGCCCCAGCGACAAATATATAGCGCTCTAGCGGTAGCGCGAGTCCTAGTCCGACGTGAATTGAGATTTTCAAGCTCATATCAATCCCTATAAAAAGTCACTCATTCCCAACCTTCAAGAATAATCCAAGAGCACCATAGAGCAATTTAAGAACACTAAAAATACAGAGCAGGAGTCTTGGAGCGCAATAGAAGTTTAATTGAAGCAACCTTAGAGAGAGATTCAAGGTATTCTTCGGCATCAAGAGTTCCTAGGCAGCGCAATTAAGAGCAATTCGACGTCTAAATCGGTTTGCGATTGATTGTATCATGATCTATCATTATTTTTACTGCTGCTCTTGTATCCATGAGCTAAACTTATTTTCTAGGGTTAATACTTGAACTCAATATGTGTGCTTAATTGCCATATCTTTTGAATATTTAATAAACTTAGTTCTTTGATATTCAAATTACTTGATCTTAATGCTTCAATATATCTGGTCAATATATGATGAATGAGTTGGTAATATTATAGATAAACTTGAAAGAGGAATCATAATATTTAGACCTAGGTAATTTGATGTATGATTATAGAGTAACATTCAATGTTGCATATGCAAGTTTAAATTTAGGATAGGAATATACCTAATTGGCATGTATGATTAATAAGACCTAATCTTAATGAATCTTAATTTATTACAAGTACCATAGGAATATAGGTATTTGATAAATTAAGGTATACTTGCATGACGTTGGAAGAGGCTTGTGAATACATTAGTGTCTTGATCAATAACAAAGACTAAGGGAGTTAAATATTAGAGATTAATCATTAGAAGGCATATTGAGGGATAATATTAATCCTAGGTTTTTTTCTATATAGATATCACTTAAATCTCTTTGCATTGTGTTTTTGCCTTTATATTTTCTACATTCATTCTTAGATTTTTATTTATCTGAATAATTATTAGGAAGATATCATTTTAGTAATTGGTTAGAAAGAAGAAATTATCCATGTGGGTTCGACATCCGACTTATTTAGTCCCTTTATTACTTGCATATGATAGTGTATACTTGAAATTAATTTTAAGATATAGAAATATCGCATCAATAAGAAGCCTTATTCACCCTACTCTGAAACATATAAGCTTAGCTGGAGAAACCACCCAAATTTCAGTTAGAAATCTGACCAACAAACCAACAGCCATTGGAAACAAGAACAACAAGCACCCAAGTCTTATGTTGCACCTCAATATAATGCACGACCAACTAAGAGTTCTTTAGATGATACATTATAAGTATTTATGGAGGCACAAGGTAAGACTAACCAAAAATTTGAAATAGTTCTTGCGCAGGTGATAAACGAAAATAAAAAAATTAAAAGTCAAATCACAAAGATGCCTAGTGCTTTAACTGTACAAGAGCGAGGTAAGTTTTCATCTCAACCTCAATCCAATCTAAAAGGACAATTCATGGCACAAGCTTCTACTTCTGATGCTCAAAATCTCAAAGAAGTTAATGCCATTACTACTTGAAGTGGTAAGATTGCAAGTGAGCCTACTTCTGAAACAAACACATCTACAAGTAGTAAAGATGCCCCCATTGAAAAAGAGGCCACAATGGAAAAAGAGTCCGAAAATAATTTTTCAATTCTAGTGCCTTTTCCTCAAGCTCTTGGACCGGTTGGGAAAAATTCAAATTTTCAATGTGAGATTTTAAAACATTTGAAACAAGTTAAGATTAATCTTCCCTTGTTGCATTTGATTAAGCAGGTTTCAACTTATGGCTAAATCATCAAAGATCTATGCACTATAAAAAAAAATATACCATGTCAAGAAAACTGCATTTTTGGCAGAACAGGTAAGTGCAGTGATTAAATAAAAGATACCACCCAAGTATAAAGACCCAAGATGCCCCACAATCTCCTATCAAATTTGGACACATGAGTTTGGTCAAGCTTTGTTGGACTTAGGAGCAAGTGTAAATTTAATGCCCTATTTTATTTACTGGCAATTGGGACTTGGTGAGATTAAACCTACATCTGTAGTCCTGTAATTAGCTGACCGATCAATCAAGAAACCATAGGGAATAGTAAAAGATGTTTATTGCAAATTGATAAATTTTACTACCCTGTTGATTTTCTTGTTTTAGATATTCATTCTGTTGTTAACATAGAATCAAAAATTCCTCTTATTTTGGGGAGACCTAATCTAGCCACTGCTAACACTCTTATTAATTGCAGAAATGGTCTAATAAAATTACTTTTGAGAATATGACTCTTGAGGTGAAAATTTTTAATATTGGCAAACAACCACGAGAAGAAGACGAGTGTTATCATTCATATATGATAGACACACTTGTAGCAGAGGAAGCTTATAAAAATTATGGCTCTGATTCTTTGAAAAACCTTCTCAATTTTTATTTTGAAGAATTATATTATCCTGGTGTAACAACTAATGTGTTTAGTATTTTTGACTCACAAGATAAAGGGACTCGATTTTGGTAGCCACGCTTTGAAGAGTTGCCACGAGAGAAGGAGAGACCAAAACCATCAAACTTCGAGATACCACAAGTTGAGCTTTCTCCACTGCCTAAAGGTTTGAAACACGCATTCTTGGGACCAGGTGATACATTTCTTATCATCATTTCTTCTGAACTTAGTGCTGAACAAGAGAAAAAATTGATAAATGAAAAAAATATAAGTCTGCACTAGGTTGGACTATAGCTGATATTAAAGGTATTTCTCCATTGATATGCTCTTATAGAATTCATTTAGAGGAAGGTACCCAACCTCGTAGGGACCCACAAAGAAGACTTAACCCTATTATGAAAGAAGTAGTGGAGAAAGAGGTCTTGAAACTATTAGATGCGGGTATAGTCTACCCAATTTTTAATAGTCAATAGGTAAGTTCAACTCAAGTAGTTCCTAAGAAATCTAAGGTTACTGTTGTTGAAAATGAGAATAGGATACCTGTTCCAACTAAGGTAGTAAGTGGTTGGAGATTGTGCATTGATTATAGAAAGTTAAACACAGCCACTAGGAAAGACTATTTTTCATTACCTTTTATCGACCAAATTTTAGAACGTGTAGCTGGACATCCTCTTTATTGCTTTCTTGATGAGTATTCAGGATATTACCAGATTGAGATAGCTATAGAAGATCAAGAAAAAACTACTTTTACATGTCCTTTTGGTACTTATGCTTTTTGTAGAATGCCATTTGGATTATGTAATGCACCAACTACTTTTCAGCGTTGTATGTTGAGTATTTTCTTTGATATGGTTGAAAAATGCATGGAAGTCTTTATGGATGATTTGACTATTTTTGGTAATTCTTTTGATTTATGCCTACTTAACTTGAAATCTGTTTTGAGTAGGTGTGAAGAAAAAAGACTTGTGCTAAATTGGGAGAAATGTCATTTCATGGTATCTTCAGAAATTGTTTTGGGGCACATTGTATCTGAAAGAGGGATAGAAGGTGATAAGGCAAAAATTGAATTAATCTCTAAATTACCTACACCTAAAACGGTAAAAGATGTCCGATCGTTTCTTGGACACGCTGGCTTTTACAAAAGGTTTACACAAAATTTTTCTGCCGTATCTAGACTATTGTATAACATTTTGCTAAAAGATGCAGAATTTACATGGACACAAAAGTGTGAGGAGGTATTTTGAACACTCATTGCCAAACTCACCACCGCTCCTATTATGCAATCACCGGATTGGAACCTCTTATTTAAAATCATGTGTAATGCAAGTAATTATGCTGTAGGAGCAGTTCTTGGGCAACGAAGGGAGGAAAAACCCTTTGTTGTTTATTATGCTAGTAGGACTTTGAATGATGCTCAGATGAATTACACTACTACTGAAAAAGAACTACTAGCCGTTGTTTTTACCTTAAATAAATTCCATTCTTATTTAAATGGTTCACTTATTGTTGTTTTTATTGACCACGCAGCCCTTAAGTACCTTCTTTCTAAGAAGGATGCTAAAGCCCGCTTAATTAGATGGATTCTTCTTTTGCAGGAATTTGATCTAACCATCAAAGACAAGAAAGGCATTAAAAATGTTGTTGCTGATCATCTATCACGCCTTGCGTTCACTGACTCCACTGATTTGCCACATATTTGAGATGATTTTCCTGATGAACATCTTTTTGCTATAAGCCAAATACCTTAGTATGCACATATCATAAATTATTTGTTTTGTGGTGAACTTCCATATGATTGGAGTGCACAAGATAAAAACAAGTTCATAGTTGAGATACGTAATTTTTATTGGAACGATCCATATCTTTTCAAATACTGTCATGACCAAATCATGAGATGTTGCATTCCTGAAAGTGAAGTTTCTAGTATCTTAAATTTTTGCCATAGTACTGCTTGTGGTGGTCATTTTTCTATAAAGAAGACAGCTGTGAAAGTTTTACAGTGTGGTCTTTACTGGCCTACTTTGTTCAAAGACACTAATAATTTTTGTCATTCCTGTGAAAGATGTCAAAAGTTAGGTGCTTTATCTCTAAGAAATATGATGCCTCTTAACCCTATTCTTGTTATCGAGATATTTGACTGTTGGGGTATCAATTTTATGGGTCATTTTTCCTCATCTTTTGGCTACCTTTACATCCTTTTAACTGTTGACTATGTATTAAAATGAGTGGAGGCTGTAACTTGTCGTACTAATGATAATACAACTGTGGTAAAATTCTTAAAAGAAAATGTGTTATCTAGGTACGGTATGCCACATGTCATCATTAGTGACCAAGGAACACATTTCTGTAACCGTTCTTTTGAAGCTTTGATGCGCAGGTATGGTGTTCTTCACAAAGTTTCCACTGTATATCATCCACAGACAAATGGACAAGCCGAGCTAGCAAATATAGAGGTTAAATAGATTTTAAAAAAGACAGTTAACCCAAATCGCAAAGATTGGTCTCTACGCCTTTCTGATGCATTATGAGCATATCGCACTGCATACAAAACCATCTTAGGAATGTATCTATACTGGCTTATTTATGGGAAAGCTTGCCATTTACTTGTTGAGTTAGAGCATAAAGCTTATTGGGCTGTCAAAACCCTTAACTTTGATTTGAATGCTGTAAGTCTTTAGAGAAAATTACAATTGTCAGAAGTAGAAGAGTTACGAAATGACGCATATGACAACTCCAGAATTTACAAAGTTAAAATAAAAGTAGCTCATGATAAATAGATCTCAAGGAAACACTTTGATCCAAATCAACGGGTCTATCTTTATGATTTTCGATTGCATTTACACCCTGGAAAGTTGAGATCTCGATGGACTGGTCCATTTATGGTAAGACACATTTTTCTAATAGTGATGTCGAAATAGAGGACCCTACTGATGGACGAACTTTCAAAGTGAATGGACAGCGACTGAAAAGCTATGTGAAAAAGGTAGATCACTCTATGTACCTAGGCGAGATCCCTCTTATGGATCCTGTCTATCATGCTTGGTCAGGTTCAATCTATCTGTACTATATTTTATATTTTGTCTATATTTTATCTTTTGACTTTTTATTTTTGCTTTTATTTTCTTTCACATTTTATTTTACTTTATTTTCTTCTTTTTATTTTTTCTTCAGTGTAATTTTATTTCCCGGTCAAGTGTCAGTTCCCTGAAAATTGTTCCTCAAACTGTGCATTCCTCTCTTTTCTTTCTTTTAAAATGGATCGCATTCTTGCCAACCTTAAAAAATATTTTTCTTCATTGCCTCAAAATGCTCTACTTAAGATTTACAAAGCACGGTGTGAAAAACTAAGGCTATTGATATTGGGTAATATCCCTGTGAATCTTCATTGGTTAATTGAAGCCAAGGTTCGATTATCTGATGAATCTATAAATGATTTTGTTTCTCATATGCCTAATCTTAGAAAAAGCTCTTATGTCAAAAGGCGACGAGTAAAGAGGTTACAAGTCTGTCATAAATGTGCTCGATGGAATTGTAACCGAAGTTGTCGTTCTTTAGGATTTACATCTAGAAATTGAGAAGATAAAATTCAGTTCATTAAAGATGGACTGAGTAAAGAGTCTTTGAATGATATCCTATTGACTCTTGAGACGCATCCTTGTGGGCTCGTGCAACGTGAACTTCTTGATTTATGGAATAAATTCAAAAATGAAAATCAACGATATAGTTCGGGAATCTGACTCTAAAAGATCTTGTTTTCCAATTTATAAAAAAATTGGATGGGAAGCCTATCCCCGACCTATAAATGGTGTTTAAGCCGTTACTGGATGTAAAACCAGAGGAAGATGTAAGCCACTATCACAACTACTTGTAAATACATGTGTTTTAAATTCAAAATTTTATTTTATTTTGTTTTATTTTATAAATAGTATGACTACTCATGTAGATGTCTTAAATTCAAATATTTTTGTTCAATAATGCATGTGGGTCATTATGTTTAAATTTTTGTATTTTATTTTTAAATCTCTTCTGACAAACTATTGGGTTACCACAATTATTGTTATCATTTGGTACTCTATAAATACAACACCGCATTTTCTTTATTTTTATATATTTAGATAAAGGTGAGTGTAGATATGGAGGACACCCCAGTCTAGTCATGGGAAAAATAAAGTGTTTGTAGAAGCAGCAAACAATCTAGGAAAATCATTAGCTGCAATGGGTAGCCTTGGGTTAATGGTGTGTGTGCAATAGCTGCACATTTAGAAAGAAGTCAAGTTTTAGGTATTATTCCTACTGCTTTAGCCGTGGGAAACTTGACTGGGAAAATAATAGGAGAAGAATTACAAGTCTTATCCATGCATGAACGTATAATTAGAATGCTTTATAATGCAGATGCTTTTATTACTTTACCAGGTGGTTTTGGTACCTTGGAAGAAAATTTTCAAATTGCCTAATGGGCCCAGCTGAATATCCACCGAAAACTCATAGGTTTGTTGAATGTTAATAACTATTTTGATTGCTTATTTTATTTTCTTGATCAAGTTGTGACAGAATTTTATTTCACATTCGACGCGACAGATCCTAGTTTTTGCTACCGATGCGGATGAATTGATTGATAACTTGCAGGCAGTTACCTATAAACTTGACCTAGCAATATCTCAAATCGATTGGTTATTGGGCCTTAAAAAGCGAAAATTGAATCTGACACTTCGTTTTTAAATTTTTCTTTGTTTTATTTATCAACATTGCCATTTTAGTCATATTTGCTTAAGTTTCTCTCAGGTTTGTTTCTTTCGAATAAACTGGCGTTTCAAGTAATGTCTCATATACTTTATCTCTTTCTATTTAAACATCGAGGACAATGTTTCATTTGGTTTAGGGGAAGGATAGTTGACATACGTTGCATTTAAAAAAAAATTGTGGTCCGATATTTGATTAAAATGGCAGAGTAAAGAGTTCATTCTTGAACTCTTGAGACGCATTCTAGATCAAATTAGAATGGTAGAGTAAGGAGTTTTATTTCTAATTTTTGAAACGCATTTTAACTAATTTTTTATTGTTTTGTTTTATATTTCATGCATTGTCGTTTATTGCTTGTAGTCTCAGTAATTCCTGTACAAAGGAATTTTCTTTTCTGCCTAGGTATGATTTTAAAATTGTTTACGTTGAGTCACTGTTTCTATTTAGGTTACTAAAGAAAGACTTCTAAAATATTTTTGAGCACAATACTAAGCTTTGTGGTAAGATGGATGATTTAATTTATATAGCCAAGAGAATTTTCATGTTTAAGTATATATATTTTTTTATCTCATATATCTTTTGTGAGTAAGTGGAAAGGTTAAGAAAACAGCTTATGAACCTTTATTGATCATTTGAATTGGTTAATTTTTATTTAGATTGATATTATTTAAATTAAGAAATAAATTGGTTGCATATGTGTATAATATAATTTGGTGAGAAACCTTTGTAATGCTTCCTTGTATTCTTCAAAAATATTTAAAAAAATTCAAAAAAAAAAGTAAAATACCAAAAAAAGAAGAAAAAGAGAAGAATCAAATTCAGTTTAATAAAGTCTTCATTCAATTTTAGAAGACAAATATTTTGTAAAGCAGTTTTCTCACCAAATTATATTTGTATTATTCTCACAAGCCAATTGAAGTTCTAAAGCTGGCATATGTTAGGAATAATTAATTTTTAAATAATTGATTTTCCTATCTTTGGATCAATGTTAGTTTATATGTCTGTCTTTAAAATTATTGACTTTTTCTTGAGTGCTTAACTGTTTTCCAACTCCATAAAAGAAGTCTTAACCTTTTAAACAGTCATACACCTATGAGGATATGGAGTTAGGGCTTTTACTTGGAAAAATTCTCAAGACTATATCTATTGTTGTTTGTGGTAAGATGGCTATGGCTTCGTTCACACACACAAAAATTTTGGAAATTGTAATTGAAAAAACTATAATAGCAACAGTGATCTTAAACTAATGTTTTGTTTGAAATGCTTAGGTAGTTTTGCATATTCTATTTACGTTTGAATTGCTAGAGACTAGCAATAAACTGGTTGGGGGTTGTGATGAGCACATGAAAATGCATATTTATTAAGAGATTCAGTCACCATTTAATGTCACTAATTTTAGCATTTCTTATATTTTAGCTTGAAATAAAGTGTTCTCCTTAAATTGTGGTTAATGAATGTTATTTGCACAGGTTTAGGTAAAATGGATATAACTCTAAATATAAAAATCGAAATGAATAAATTCTTGACCCTAGTGTAACATGACTCCATCTTACACAAACTTGAAGAATAGTAGAAAAGCCAAATCCAACATGTTATGGGCCAAAAACTGAGATACAATAGAATCGGGCTACAATTTTTGCACAGCTTGACCCAACTCACGTATTTGGACCGTATCTCACAAAATACATACTCAATTGGTATAATTCTTGAAGCTGTGTAATAATGCCTTAATTATCAACAACTCTTATATGATAGTAAAGCCCAAATCAGTCGTTATCATGGACCAAATTGCATTGCAAGTGGATAAAATGGTTGTTGGTCGAAATCTGATGTATCTTTGGAATTGTGCTCATATCTCATTGGATACTCATCCAATTTACATGAACTTGGTGCCTATGGAAAGAAGAGACAAAATTATACAACATTAATGTCGGTTATAGTGTTAAATTGGTCATTTATATTATAAAAAATGTGCTGCAAATGGATGAACGAGTTAATGGCCTAAAATTATTGAGGATTGATGTCATCTATGACATATTTCCATTCATTGCTTATATAAGGAGACTCTTAGGACATTTTCAACATTAGATAATTCTCTCTTATTTTTCTTCTCATTAACATGTATTGTAATCTAGGCTAGAGTTCTTGGCAAGACTAAGAGATGAACTTTTATGTGTAATAAATCTACTCCTATGCTTTGATTCGTTGTCAAGAGCTACAAATGTTTGTAAGTTTGATTTTGATTAAACTCTTATCTATTTTATTTTCTATAATTCAGAGGTTATAATTCTCATGTCTCATATATGTTCAGTCATGCTTTTCTTATGTGATTCTTGTTGAATTATAATTGTTATTGGTTACATTGTTTTATATGTTAATCTTTTACTGCAATATTGTCAAATTAATATATTGTCGATTTTGGATAACATGTAAGGGCAATAAATGTTTGATATTTAAGTTGATCTTTTACTGTAATATTGTCAAAATGATATATTGTCGATCTTTGATAACTTGTATAAATAAATATGATTTGTGTTAATGTTTGCAAAAGAGTTTAGTCATATCAAATGCATGTGCTATCAAATGTGCTATATTTTACATATCTTCCGATTGATTGTTTAAATGTAAAATTGTCAATTGAGTTATAAACATTGAATTAAAGTGTAGAGTAAATTTATAAAGCATAATTGTGATTCTCAAAGCCTTGCTTAAATCATCATAAGATATTTTCCTCAATTCATGGACAATTCTATCTCATCAATTAATTTTAACCTTTACTACCTCTTTAATATTTTACTTTACCAACCTATTTTGTCAAGAGTTTCCTCGTGGGATCGACACCTCAATCTATACTGCGATAGCCGCGTTATATTTTGAGTGTAAACAAGCATCAAGAAGAGTATCATACTCCTACTGACTTTTCTTACATACAAGCTTCCTCATCATTTTTTATAAAACTAGAAAATATAATTATCTTATCAAAATAATGAGTCCAGCTTTAGGAAACTCATTTAAGCCCATAAATGGACTTCTTCAGCCTGTATACTAAATCAGAAGTCTGGTTGAATGTAAAATCTTCAGGATGTTCCATGAATATCTCTTAGTCGAGATATCCATTCTGAAATGCCTTTCTTATATCCATCTACTAAACTTTAAAGTCATAATATACTGCAAGAGCCAATAACATTCTAATAGACTTTAGCATCAATATTGGTCCAAAATTTTTCTCTTAATTAATGCCAGATCACTGAGGATTACTTTTTTAGAACTAATATAGGGCCTAAAAGGTCTCTACCTTCCATCTGGCTTGCACTACCTCCTTGTAAACCCTTTTACAACTAATGAGAACAATTTTCACAGGTAGTTTAACCAAGTCCTATACTTGATTCTAATGTATATAGTCAATTTTGTTTTTATAGCTTCTTTCTATTTCCCTAATCGATGTCTAACATCGTCTCCCTGTAGGTCAAATGATTATTTTCTTCTACTAAGAAAACTTAAAGTTCACCTTTAAACATCAACTATACTTAGAAGATGACCTAGAAATCCTTTTCGACCCATTTGGAAGTGTGCTAAAAGGTCACTACTTAATTGAGCCTGAGTTCCCATCCTTGGTTCATTGATTATTAGATTGACTTCACCAAGTTTAATCTTTCTATGATTCCCACGATCCATGAGAAACTCTTCCTCTAATAAATGGTCTACTAAGAAACGAACACACTTCGCTTCTCTGAATCATAAAACTAGTATCCTATTGGATTCACAGGATACACAATGAACCTATTCTTATACCTCTTGGGTGTTAGTTTATCTTGTTAAGTAACTCTTACAAAACAAGATACCCTACTGCGTAACTCTTATGTAAGCAAGACAACCCCAAGTCTTAACTTATTTAAGATATGGCTTCCTTCATTTCTATATCTTATACGGAATGGAAAGAACAACTTCTGATGAAACTTTACTTAATAAGCAGTTGTATTTGGGCATATTCTTAAAGATATAGATCAGTAACACTCATTATCGATTGTACTATATCTAATAAAGTCCAATTCCTCCTCACTAAAATATCATTATGTTATGAAATTCTCGAAGGACTATAATGAGTGAGAATCTCATTCTCCTATAAACAAACGAAAAACTTGCTATTTATATACTTACTACCTCGATCTAATCGAATGGATGTGATGTACATTCTGGTAAGTTTGGTCATCTCCGTAAATATATTATTCATAAACTGGTTAAGTCTTCATGGTCTGATTAAGAATCCAACCATCCTTAACCAGACGGATAAGCATCTCACGCCTATATGACTTAACTTACATGCCACAGTTTTATATGATTTAAGAATTCTGATCTACAGACATTTCTAATTGCATATGATGTCGATTTATTAATTGACATTCAGCTAATAATACTTTTATGCAGTGCAATTATTGTATTGCATTCCAAAAGTAAGTTAAGTTGCCTAACAAATTGGACCTGTAAGAAATCACCATTTCCTAGTCTTAACTTTACTTCTTCAAGCTGTTGCATTCTTATCTCTCTCATTCCCTACAATATATTACAAATATGAGATGGATGCACGGTATCTCATACCCAGCTTGAGCTGGGGTCAAATGCCTAAAAAATATCTATGTTTGTCAAACACAAATTTGTGAGAGTCTTCCTAACAATTATAATGCTTCTAGGGTAGAGAGATTTTTAATACCTAACCTTACTATAGTGAAAACACTTTCTATATACACGCTCTCTTATTGATTTTTGGATAAATGTTACCTTTAAGGATTAATGATGGGTATTCGCCTCATCTTCTTCTTCTCATCACACATCTGGTCTCATCAAATATACTTAAAGTAAAATAAAGCACATTGAATAAAGAAGGTCGCACTCTCTTTATTCAATCCTCTAGAGAGGTATTATCAGAAATGCCTTACGATAAAGTCTGATCAATAATAAACTAAAAATTTTTTAAATCTAAAACACTTTTGAGATTCATCCACCGGTTATAGTAATTCTCAGTACACTAGAGTTTGACTGCATCAACTATGCACACCAACTGGTTCGTAGTGGCCATTAAAATTAATAGACCAAAAGAACAAGAGATATGAGTGGAATGGTCATTAAATCGCTAATAGAACGTTTTAAATCATGGGTATACTAATTATATATTTTTGATTTAAAACCCCTTCCCATTACTTTACATAATCCCGGTAATCTATCGAACTGGAAGACGATAATTTAAACTCTTTTTAACTATACAGCGGGAAGTAGATCCCATTGAAATTTACTCGGGCCTCACACTGTAACAATATTGACCTTTGTAAACAATACTTGTCAATTGCATCTCATGCAATTCTTACTACTTGATCCTGAATACACCTTATCCTCACACTGTAGCAATATTGAGTAAGTGTATTTTAGATTAACTTATCAATAATCAAATATATGCTACCGATACTACCTTTAAATTGTAGTAATATTGCTCAATACTCTCACATATATTTGTCTCATCTTATATTTAATCGGTATAGTTTAAGCCTAACTGACCAAGTCCTTTATGCTGTAGCAATATTAAAAAAAGGACGAGCTGTTAAAGCTTGAAAAAGATATTAGATCCCAGGCTCTTACGGGGTGCAAATAACCTGAGTTAAGTGTGTTGGGACACCGGTGACTCTGAGGTGTCATTCAACCAGTGGACCAAGGAGTTGGTAAGTCCCACACACTCTGACTAAAATAGTAAATATCATTTTATTATGTTTTTTAGGTTTATTTTTTCTTAATCTCAATCTCATTATCTAAATTTTAGAATTAATAGTAAATATCATTTTTATTAAGAAGATATCAACTATCAAGAATAACTAAAATAATAAATTTGAGAAATATGTTGTTCATAAGAATAATAACAGAATTAAATCAATACTCTAAGCAGTAATATAATTTTCTCTCAAAGAAGAGAGAATGTTACTCTCATTAAAAGTAATAACGAAGGGATCAATTATGAGTTATTTGAAAATATTGTAAGAAGCTTGCTTTATGCCGCGTTAGTTTTGGAGAATTGGTAATTTATTGTCAGATATTTAGACCACAAAAGAAAAAGGGAAAATTACAAGTTGAAATTGCAAACAAGAAGTTGTAACATACCCATGACTTCTCTGACTTGGTTGCATAAGTATGGGGAGGCATGAAGAAAATATTTTGTAGATTGGAGTTGTAATATGTTATATTACAATTTTAATTAATGGGGGCCGACTAGAGATAAGTAAGGGATATTTATCCATCTATCTATCACTCGGTAAACAATAGGGAGGCTTCTGAAGCTCTAAATAATAAGTTAATGTCGATATCTTATCGGGGCTATTATAGTTGCCCTGACAGGATTTTTATAACTGAGACTCTGTGACTGTCTGCAAATAGCTGTAGTCCCCAGTTTCATCACTTGAGAGGTCTTGTAAGTTTTCCTCTCCCTTCTTCGTTCAAAGAAATAGGACGCAATTACTATTGCTCTTAAATAACTTTTGTTGCAGTACGAGTATCCCCACGGTATTATTCATTGACGTTTATTTAAAATTACTGCTTATATTTTTATCTACAGATATTATGTAATTATTATTTAATGTAAACTAATGAATGTTTACTCAAAATTTAATTACCTGAATCCTTTGTGCTGGCCAGAAATTTACAATTTCTTCATCATTTCATGTTATCAGGGAATGAATTATAAAAGTTGTTTTATTGGATTATAAAAAGGAAGAGAATTGGGTGCCATCTAGAAGTACAAAGCGATCAGCTTGAATGACTGCAGATTAGATTTGATTGCACACACAAATATATCAATATCACAGCCCATGTGGTACAAGAGCATCGTACGTCCTAGGAGATGGAGCTGCGGCCATTGATTTTTGATCCAACGTCTCAGTTAAATTCGAAGAATAGCCATTCTTCTTACAAGGAACCCAAGTCAACGACTTCTCGTTTGGACAGCGCCTTTTTTCGGAGAAAAATTTACGGCAATCTTCTGGTGACCTCTGCGATGGAAGATCCAAAATGCAGTTCATTCTAACATCAAGCTTCTTGTCTTTTATTAATTTCTTGCATTCAGGCCCAACCTGAGTAAAATAATTATAAGATAAAGACAAATTTGCTAGCTTCGGCAACTTGCAGACCATCTCGGGCACCGGCCCATAAAACTGGTTACCGGCCAAGTTCATGAGCCGCATGCTAGACAAGCATCCGAATGAGTGCGGTATCGGGCCAGTCAACAGATTGGAACCAACGTCGAATACGGTGGCGTTGCTCAGAAACCCTATCTCATATGGCAAGCAACCTGTAAATCTGTTGTTCAGGAAAAGCACCTCTAGCAGGTTTTTAGCTCTGCCAATGCTTCTTGGGATGGGACCAGAGAATTTATTGTTGGCAAAAGTGAGATACAAAGCTGGTGTTGAGCCGAAATTTTCAGGAAGATTTTGAGTGAATTTGTTGTCATTGATGAAGAGTACGTCAAGGTTTAGGTTGAAAATTTCTGGCGGAACTGATCCGGACAATGAGTTGAACCTGAGGTCCAAGAAGGTTAGATTCCTGAGTTTAAGAACTTCCATGGGGAACCCACCGGATAACTTGTTGTTGCTCAGATCAATTTCGTATAAGAATTGGAGTTTTGATGTCAATTCGGGGATTGAAAGACTGAAATTGTTAGAATTTGCATGGAAGATGGCCAAGTCTTCCAACTTTTCGATGAAATCGTAGAGGGTAAAGTCTGGTCCGTTAAAATTATAGCCATTGAAGTCTACTCCAGCAACTGCCAACTGTGCTGTGTCAGGACGATTATCACAGACAAAGCCCTTATATTTCTTGCACACATCAGGACCTTTCCATGTTTTCGTAATGTTTTGTGGATCATTGGTGATTACTTTCTTGAATCTTTGAATCACTTTTTTTGCTAGTTCGATTCGCTCGGGGGCAGAGGGGATTGCTGGTGGTGGATTTGGAGGTGGCTGTGGCCGTGGTGGAGGAGGAAATGGTGGTGGTGGTGGTGATGGAGTTGATGGTGGTGGTGGATTTGGAGGTGGCTGTAGCCGTGGTGCTTGTGGTGGTGGAGGAGGAAATGGTGGTGGTGGATTTGGAGGTGGCTGTAGCCGTGGTGGTGGTGGTGATGGAGATGGTGGTGGTGGATTTGGAGGTGGCTGTAGCCGTGGTGGTGGTGGTGATGGAGATGGTGGTGGTGGATTTGAAGGTGGCTGTAGCCGTGGTGGTGGTGGTGATGGAGATGGTGGTGGTGGTGGTGGTGATGGAGATGGTGGTGGTGGTGGAGGATTTGTAGGTGGCCGTGGCAGTGTTACTGGTGGTGGCGGTGGTGGTGGAGGATTTGTAGGTGGCTGTGGCGGTGGTGGAGGAGGAGGAAATGTTAATGGTGGTGGTGGTGGTGGTGGAGGAGGAGATAGCTGTGGCCGTGGTGATGATACTGGTCGCCTTGGAGTAGGAGGAGGAGGAGGAAACGGTGATTGTGGTGGTGAAGGAGGAGGGCAAATGGGTTCAGGAGGGGGAGGAGGACAATCTTGGTACTTAGGAGAAGGAGCGGGAACACCGCCACCGCCACCAATGATTATTTCCAATTCTTTCCTTCTTGATTCAGTCACCAAAACATCACCAGCTATTTCAGGATGCAAGCATGAATTGAAAATGAGAGTGAATAGTAAAATTGAAGCACACAGAGAATTAACATTGGCGCCCATTTCTCCAAATTATTAAATTTCCACAGAGCTCTTAAGAAGTGATCTGTAGATATATAATACAATAGACAATAATAAGATATATATATATATATATATATAGAAGGAAGAGAGTAGACTATAATGCAAGCTAGTCAAAGACTCACAGGCACACTGATGACGTGCAGTTGCCCTATCATTTTTAAAGAGAGAGACATTTATGTACTGGAAATTTTTGAGAATAGTCTTTTTTTTTTAAATAAACAAAAATACCTTCCTCACATTAATTTTTATTTTTATTATTATTCAAAAAATTTATAACTCAAAAATTCAACACTAATTTTCTCTCACCTAAGTAAATATACGACTATAAGAATGTAAATATAATGCAATTCGCGTCTTCTAAAAAACAAATGTGCATAATATAGATTAGATATGACCATTTTAGGTTACGAACATCAAATATTAAATAGAAAAATTTATAAACAAATGGAAAATGTTCAAAAATAATTACTTTTAAAAGGTTATATATTTTTATAGTAAAAATTTATTTAATTAATTTTTATTAATTAAAAAATAATACATTGATGAAATTACTCTTATGAATAATATAACTCAAAAATTGATAATTTGAGTACAAAATTAACAAAAAAATATTGTTATTATCCAAATAGATTTGAAAAAAATATTTTAAAGATTGAGAACAACAAATTTTATAAATCAATTTAAAAAAAAAGTATGAAAAATGATGAAAAATAATAAAATCAAAGACAAAAAAATAGTAGACCTCACACCTCGCATACAAGACATAAAAAGAGGTCGTGCCCTAATTCTGACGCGAGGTTCTGTCACTAAGACGCAGTCTGGACCTTCATCTTTGACCTTTTTTTTTCATAATTTTATTTATTTATTATTATATTTTGATCATTTTAAATTAAATTTATTAACTTTTAATTTATATTATTCTAAATTTACTTATTTTAACTAATTTTAAAGTGTATTTTAAATTAAAAATTTAATCAAATAACTTGTGGAAGAGATATGCAAAAATACTTTAATGATAAAATAGTTTGAAAATTAAATATTTAACTAATAAAATTTATAAATATGTTAAAAAATTAAAATAAAATTTTATTTAAAAAATAGCTATTTTTGAACATTTTTTCTAAACAAATACCGTTGTATCACTCGTGCAGCCTTTCCTATGCGATATAGCGCGTGATACATATCTAATTACTTGTGCAAGTACTGGTGTGCTATTGGTGTTGCTATTCCTCGCGCTATCACCGATGGTGTAGTAGCATCAGCAGCTGTTGCTGCTGCACCACCAGCACATGTTGGTGTTGAAGCGGCACCACTAAATGTAATTGAATCAAAAACAAAAGCTTCTGGCAACAAATCACGCTGCAGTAACGACACCAGCAGCTGCTATCTCGACGTCCCAGCACCACCAACTGATGCAGTTCAAGCACCAAGTGGTAGCTGCACCTTTTGCGCAGCACGAATGGCAACATAATTTTGTTCGCACAATTTGCGATGTGAATCCATGCGATTTTTACAATGAATTTGACCTCCAAACATCAATTGTTTAGTATAATATTGATTTTTTTTATATAAAAACTTAAAACTTCTGTATTTGTGACTTTTAAAAGGCAATGTTAATATGTTATTTTCGACTGTTGGACCTATAAATCCATGCCATATATCCACTATTTTTAAATTAAAAATGATGAGCTATATAAGAAAACACACGGAATTCATCCTCCCCAAGTCAATTAAAGTTGACCAATTCTATAAAATTAGTTGGCCAGATGAACCAACGACTTGGAAGAGTGAACAACTATGAACAGAGAAAAGCGATTGAATGGTTGCAAAGGAATTTGGAGGAAAGATCATTTTTTTCCTTCAAATTTTGCCTATAGAAGAGAAGTTTCTTTTATTATTTTATTATTAAAAAAAATTACTAAAACACACTTTCAACACTCAATCTAAGATATAAATTTTCACTTTTTAGAAAAAAAAAACTTTTTCTTTCATTTTAAATTTTTGTACACTTAAAAAACATTGGGTTTGAAAATTCAAGGATTCTGTAGAAACTTCACCTGTCAAATAGGAAAGATTTTAATGATCTATTTAAACCAGTGGTTCAATGGTTATAACCTAAATACTATCAGTTCAAAAATGAGTGAAGGTTTCTCACTTGCAAAGCAGAATTAAATTAAAGCGAAGAATAGTTTAATTCCGTTTAGGAAGCAAGGGGCATTGTAAGCAGTAAACCCAAGTGTCAACTTGAAAAGCTCCCAGCTGCAACTTGATTCTTGAAACAAAAGACAACGGCAAGAACTTTATGAATGTAGACAGATGGATGATTAAAGCGGGATGTCATTTCCATCCAAACATTTAGCAGACATGTAGATTCTTTATTATTATTATTATTACTATATTTCTAATTTGATATTTGAAACTATCGACCCCGACTGAAAACAGGACAGGTAGTGAAACAGACAAATCATTATATGATAACGATGAAATTGTGTTTTAAAAATATAATTATTTGTATTTAGATATTATAAAAATAATTAATTTATTTAATATTTGTAATTATAATTATTTTTATTTAAATATTATAATTTTTTTTAATTATTATATATAATTTTAAATTTATTATATAATAATTATATATGAAAAAATTAAATTTAAGTGTAATAATCTAAAGTTATCTTTAATCTGAATGAAAATAATTTTTTTTTTAATATACTATAAATGCGGTCCATTTCTATATTATATATAATGATGTTATTCGAATCATTCTATTTGTTAATATTAAAAATGGAGGTATTTTGTATAATATTAATTATATAAAACTGGATCACGATAAAATTAATTTTGTTAATCTCTGTCAGTAAAAAGAATTTATTTTATCATAATATAATTTAATCTTAATTGTGATTGATTAGTGAACTATTATTTATTGAGTTATATTTATTAATTTACAAGAAAAAAAAACTGTAAAAGATTTTCAGTCAATTATTAAGTATTTTATAAATATAATAAAATGGATGATTGAGAATATTTCTCATAAATATGGAATCCATTCATTCTGATAAGAAGTTAGATAAATTGTTCTCGTAATAATTGATTTTAATCTTGAACATAATAAGCGTTCAGTTTTCTTTAAGAGTTACAGAAAATAATAAATTTGTGAATTTCACAAATTAAATATTAAAAAAAGGATCGATGTGAATCAAAGATAAAATGTCATTAGAGAGGTTAACAAACACTCGACTTAGCTTTAATTATAAACATTTGTGGAAGATTAATCTATATGAAATAATTATTAAATGGACAAATACCATTTTCTGTTTTATAATTTATTTGTTAAATTAAGAGTTTACCTTTATATTTTTAATGAAGTAATATAAAGTTAATAAATAAAATCATATTAATTAAAGAATTTACTCAAATGATTTAATTTATTAAAGCTTAATTTTGTAGGTCCATCAAGTCCTCATATTGGCTCCATAAACAATAAAATAGACTATTGAATTAATTGTAGAATCTAAAATATTAATTAGCCCAAGTTTAATTTGATTAAACTTATTA
The DNA here is from genome assembly GCA_946807835.1 of Ailanthus altissimus. Classification (NCBI taxonomy): domain Eukaryota; kingdom Viridiplantae; phylum Streptophyta; class Magnoliopsida; order Sapindales; family Simaroubaceae; genus Ailanthus; species Ailanthus altissimus. The sequence goes on along the minus strand of OX327698.1, from coordinate 23,534,330 downwards.
GGATCAATTAATTAATTTTATTGGCCCGTATTTATTTTGATTAAACTTGTTAGACTCAATCAATTGTTGGCGCAATCTATAATAGTTATAGAATTACATAAATATTTAGATTATTTAATTAAATTAAATAATTAGATAATTATGAATGATCTAAATTATTTAATTAAAGATAATATTAGATATTATATTTATTATTTTAATTATTTTAATTATTTTAATTATTTAAATTAAAATAATATAAAGATATTATTTTATCATAATCTTAATAGGATTGGGAGTTTAGATAAAATAAAGATTCTAATATTGTAAAAAGGGGGTTTTAGAACCACTTTTACATATTCTTTATTAGTGTTTCTTTTGAACTAAATTTTTTTTAAAGAGAAAAAAATATTAAGAACACAAAATCTAGAACTTTTATAATTTATCAACTCGCTCATACGAGTATCCATTGGTAGGAGATACAGCGTAAAAAATTTGCTGGTGTTAATAGAAAACATTCGTTGAAAATTCGCGATTGAGATATTTTTTTTATACTATTTTATTACTAAATTAAAATAGACATATATATTTTTAAAATTGATCCTATAAATAATACATATGTCAATTCACCTTATAGTAGCTCATATACATGTTACTTTATGTCATAGGAATAATGGAGCTTTTGAAATTTCAAAGCTATGAAAAGTTTATGATTCTTCCAAATATTGTGGCTGATACTAAAGATAGGGTTTAAAAGGGTTTCAAGTGATAGTCAATTCAATCCAAAACTTATTGTATATATGCACCTTTAGTTGATGTATCTATCATTGAGAGCATATTTATATATCAATTTCTTTTTGTTGAGTTATCCCTTATGGGCCTCACCCTGCCCTTTCGCCTAATCCTGGTCCCCAAAAGGCCTAATGCAACTTATGGCACCCTGAACTAGAATATTTCAAGAATGTTTTACCTAAGACCTACGAAACCTATCACAGTCAACAACAGTCGTAAAAGTTATAAGATGACAAGGTAATGTACTAAGATAGGACAACCCTTGCCTAGCAAAACAAATTAGAAAAAAAAGTGACAAGGGTGAGATAAAAGAGGTATGAGCTAAAAGCATTATGGCAATGATGCTATAGAAGCATAATAAGTCAGAGAAGTATTACAAGCTTGAGAAACAACCAACTGATAAGTTGATTCATTAATCTTGAAGGAGCCTCTATTACCAATTGGAACAATAGGCTTATTGATTAGTCTACCTGAAAGTAAACAAGATATTTGGGAAAGAAAGTCAACCACAAAACAGGAGGTCGCATCGATAACATAATATCTGAACACCCATATACCTAAAGTTTAGGATTTTAGGGTGAATAAGAAGAAACTAGGATGAGAAGAATATGACGATCTAAGAAGACTTAGACCTTCAGAGAGAATATGTGAAGATTTGCACCACAGCGTACTAGTAAAAGATCATTCAGTACTAAGAGGGTCCAAGCACGAGAAGTTATAGAAAGAGACTTGATTATAAATATTATTGAATACCAGAACCCTGTCAATGAGTTCATGGCCTTGATTGAGGCCATTACAAGGTGCTTGGAAAACCACAAACATACAAGCCCGAGTATGTAGATAGACAATCAGAAAATCATAAGATACCAACTCTAAAAAATACTATCTCAATTTTTTATACTATTATTCTCTCTTATAATCTCACTTGTTTATATCCATTATCATAATGGACCCTTATAGTGCTCGAAGTTTCTTAACCCATTCTCTTTTAGAATCACAAGATCAATGATTGTAAAAAATAAACCGTGTAACTACTTTATACTTGAGAATAACAACATTGGCCTGGGATAGATCATAATGATAATAATTATGGACAGATTGTCATAACTCACATTAAAATAAATTTCTTTGACAATGATCGGTGTTCTCTGAGACTAGGGAAAGATTGTGTATTCATTAACATGACCATTATAAAAAAGTATGTTGAGAATAATTTCTCTAACCACTTAGTGAATATTCGAGAAGTAAAGAAGGGTTAAGGTGATAGCCACTTAGAACCCTTTAATATGATCCGAGATTCCATGATGATCACTTGAGTATAGAGAAATCAAGAAGGTCGAGGCAATAGCCACTAGGACCCTCTTAGATGACTCAAAATCCTACATGGATTGTTTGAGGGTTGAGAAGCCAAGAGGATTGAAGTGATAGCCACCTAGAACCCTCATAGATAATCCAAGATCCCACGAGGGTTGCTCGAGGATTAAGAACTCATAAGGGTTAAGGCGATAACTATATAGGATCCCCTTGATGATTTAAGATCCCATGAAGATTGCCTAAGGATTGAATAATTCAAAGAGAGTTGAGATGATAGGACTAGAGGTGAAGACCACAAAAATCATATAAGGGCTAAGAAGCTAGGAAGGTTGAGGTAATAGCCACACTAGATAAGTCATCCTAAAAGATAGAGATTTAGTGCACCCTCTTAGAGGATACATTCTCGAGCAATCCTTAAAAGAATATCAGGAAGCCGAGATTGGTAGGTAATATTAAGTACAATAAGGCCCTTATAAAGTTAAATTATTATGATTATTAAATCGATATGTCATTACTCAAGTACTAAATCCTAAGACTGGTATTGTGTGAATTTAGAATGCAAGTGCACATTATCGTAAACAAGTAATATAATGTTGAGTAGAGTATTTTTCCTATAAGAAACTATTATTATATTCATTAATTACTAAAATTATGTCTTCTTATCTTTATTCAAACAATCAATAACTTAAGCAAATAAAAACTAAATCAACTAAACAAAAGGAATAAAAGAAAAATAAAATAGAGAATGCAACTATAAGTTCGCCATTATTAAAAAGCTTAGGATTATAATTGTCCTTCAAGACTTCACTTAAATTTAATTACTCCTCTTAATTTAATTCATTAATGCAGATTATTAATCAAAAAACCTAATATTTTCATAAGCCTCTTTGATAGTAAAGTAAAAATATCTTACCTAATCAATTATCTATATTCCTATAATAGTTAGATTAAAGTAAGATTCATTAAATACAAGTTCTCTTAACAGTTATAAATGCCATGTAAGTATATTCCTATTTTATATAAAACTTAAAGTTTTATGGATTGATCATACATCATTCTATTCAAGGCTAATATAAAAATCCATTTTCTAATTTCATTCGAGTTCCCTAATAAATTTAATTAGTGATAAAGTAATTGGAAGTATTAAATACAAAATAGAATGAACAATTCAATATTAATTTCATAAAATAAAATAAATAAGTCAATTCCAGCTACATATTAAGTTTAAATTATAATTATAGAAAAGTATAGTAGCTCATGACAAAATAAGTTTTAGAGCATATTATGTTCAACATCATAGAAAACTAAGAAAGATTAAAGGAAAAGAAGTAATCGTATGATGCTCTGAATTCTTTAATCTTTTCTCTTTGATTCTCTAAAAGTTTGCTTAACTATCTCAAAAAGTTATTTTTATCTATTGCTCTCTCTGATTGTCGCTCTTTAAAATTATTTTTTTTGTCCTATGTTTATAAGTTTTTGTCTTTCATGTAGGACAAAACATCGAGTCCAAGATAGATTAGAGTTCTAAATTCAGTGTCCAACATCGTAGCCTTACTTTTCAATGCTGCAACATTAGCTCAATAATCATCTCACTATAGTAGCCTTGCTTTATAGACCTGTAGCATCCACTTTTTGTCGCTCTTGGTGTCGCAACACTGAATTTTACCATTACGGCCTTGAGTTTCTAGCTATCTGTTTATTTTCTCTTCTTTTCAATGTTGTAGCTTTAACTCTGAGGCTGTAACACTGAGTTTTTGATCTTATCTTAATAATTCCACCTGATTTTCCTCTGATTTTATCCAATTATCTCAGTTGACTTCAAACCTACAAAATGACAATAAAAAATATATTTAAAATGAACAAATGATAAGCTTAAGAAACTAAAATAATAAGTGTAAAATACATTTATCAATCAGATTCGAGAAGAACCAATGAATGAACCAAGAATCAAGTTATGTTACAAATAAATATTAGCATCCATTAAACCCGAGCATAAGGCCAGAAGTGGTTGAGAATGAGCATATAACATTACTTGGAAATAAAATCTAAATTTAGAAACATGCCCAAACATAAAGAAGAATAACAATGTTCTCAACCATTGGAAAAATATTGAAATTTTATTACTTCATCAAAAATATATTTACATTAGGAATTTTCATTATAAATCCCAAAGAAAATAAAAAAGAAAAGTACAGAGAAATTCATTTAAGTAACATGGGATTGTTCTTCAGCAGTTGAAGTAGAAAGGTTCTTGGTTTGAGAGCTTTCATAAACAACAAGAAAAGAAGAAGTGCTTTGTTTGAGTTAAAGTAGGACTACCCAGACATCTAAATCTTCAACATTTAAGAGGTACCCAGTTTTCTCTTTCTCAGTTGCTGCCTGATCCATGATCACCTTCTTCAACCAATTGAGGTCTAGGTCAGGATAATGTACCTTAAACATATTGACACACTTTCTAAAACCTAAGTTGACCCCATTTACAAATTGATTTTTAGAGCCACCAATAGTGTTAGCCTGAGTAGTCTCTAACTCTTTGGTCAGTTCTTTGTTCTTTCTTAAAAGTATAATACAATCTTCACAAAGAATCCTTACCAAGTTTTAAGACATACTAGTCACCACATTGAGAACTACTTTTTCTTTTTTCTCTTCTTTTCTTTAGCAGTTTAACAAGCTGATAGACTAGCCCTATACTCTCTAAATTTTGCTGAGTAAGAAGTTCTTTGATAGAGTCTACTTATTTTTTAGTTTGAGCAACTTTATCCTTTTATTCCCAAGCTAGCTCTAGTCTGGCCATCTAGAACATCATTGAAATAATAAAAGTAGATAGGTTATAAACCATCAAAATTTACGAAGTATAGAGCATGGAAAAATAGTAGGAATGGATTAAATTTGAAAAAAAAAATGAGGACATGATACAATCCCGAGCAACTCAATATACTCTCAGTCTTATTCTTTACCAATAAAGAACCATAAGTGTTTCCACTTATGATTACTCGAGGGTAGATTCAATATAAGGGCATATTTCTTCTTACTATCAAAAGAGATGAGATAGTAAACCCTTTTTGTTGATCAAAGTTTTCCCTACTCTAATAGATCTACTTAAGTATGAGAAAGTAGACTAATTATACCGATCTTTAACCACATCACATATAGGCTGACCAATATCCTCCATGAATTAAGTTTCAAATAGAAAGGTGCTAAGTTCAAATGGACAAACATATGAACAAAGTATAGCTGGAAAGATAGCTTTAACCATAAATTTTAAATAAACAAGATTAATGGCCACCTGTCAGCCGGTTAGGCACTAGCATAATTTTCTCGAAGAGAGGCCTTTAAGGTAATTGTAATTGTAAATTGTTTTTCATCTTTATAAGGTTGAGATTCTTCTGCACTACACCTAAAAAGTAGTGAGATGGGAAGTTCAACTCAATGGTGACCTATTCATCAGTTCAAAAGATAATTTTTTTTTCTTTGGTCTATTTGGCTAACTAGAGACTAGCACTCACCCTTGTTCCTGATAAGGGTTTATTAAGTCTAATATTTTCATCTTCTAAACTTAATATTTGTTCATAGAAATTAAGATTATTTGGCTTTTGATGTATTTTATTATTCTTTTTGTAGATTTAGAGTCAATGGAGTAAATAGGGTTGAAACTCTAATAAAAATAAGCCAAAAATATCAAATTGCTATAGTGCTACTACATTACATGCTACATGATTCAATACAGTAATTGTTGGGATTTGTGCTTACGTGCCATCCCTTTTATGTATAAATATTTTCTTTATGTTTATACATTTATGATTTCAATAAATCACTAATTACTTTATTTATAAATATGGTAAGATGCTTGTAACGTTTTAGACATTGTATGATCTGAACGAGTTCAGATCTGATCTAAAGGAGTTTAGATCAGAATTAAGAGTTAGTAAAGTCTAAAGAGTTAGAGCCTTGTCTGAAATTGGACAAAGACCTAAGAATATATTAATAATGACATAGTTGCAATGGGTTGCAAATGGTGCTAAGAAATGTTATTATGCAAATATGTTCTTAAATTTCATGTTCCTGATCTACCTTCACTAATGCGGGTCTGCTAGTGAAGATCTTAATATATATATATAGATCAGTGTATGTCTATATCTAGATAGTCCAGATGGTTAATCTTAGCAGACCATGAGTTTAGTGGAAACTTGTATAGAGATACAAGTATTCAGTAAGGACTGAATATTGAACAGACTCACAAAGATCTCCAATAGATATCCCATAAAGCCGTCAATGGAGGATCTTTCGAGTTGAGTAGTATTCGTGGTCCTTAGACCTGAGTGCCACGGTGGACTTGTGAGTGATCCATCATACTTTGGTTCCACACATGTCAGATACCTTTCATGGTCTGACCGCTGGGTATGGTCCGATGCTCATGGAGTCCGGTGTGTACAGATATGGGATCCATCAACTCAATTGGGTGAGTAAAATATCATGTAACTCTAAGATTGTATTTCAGAAAGTCTTATGGCCATAAGCAGACATCCAAGAATTTCTTGGGAAAATAATATCGTGAAAGTGTTTACGGATATTATTTATTGAAATACAAATCTAGAGATAATTTTATGGTTAAGCACATGGAGACTTGACGGTGTTGATCTATATCTCCGCTCTTCTAGGATATTTATGATGAAAGGATTATACGAATATGTTATAACCTCAACTTGTATGGTCTAATGCGCCGTTTTGTAATATCTGTAACATGTGTGTGGGACATTGTTCACGGACGTGTGAAATAGTTTCATATGACAAATCGGGCATGGACCTAGAGAGTCTCACAATATGAAGTGTACTCGTTGTGCACTGGGGCGGTGAATTGGATTCAATAATTAATCCAACAATTTTCAGCAAATTGAAAAATGTTTCTAGGTTCATTTTATTATTTACTTGTCAATAATTGAAGGTAAAACACATTATTGGTTTACAAGAGTTGTTAACCAATAAGAAATTGACAAGTGACATAATCTTGCTCCATAAATTATTTACCATGTATTTACCTATTTACCTTGCTTGGTAAATACATATATTGTAAATGTAAATAATCAAAATAGTTTTGAATTATTAATATTTTATATATTAATCAAATTATTATTAATTGGAATAAGTGGCAAACACCATTTACTAATGGAGAATGCACTTGTTATTAATAATAAGGAAAGTTTACCACTTTGTAATTCTTAAATGATGCACTAAGGAAGTGGTAAAATCACTTAACATTGATTAAATGCCATTTACTCTCTAGAAATTGATTCAATTGGTTGAATCAAATTGATGAGTGAAAAATATGATAGATTAATGTTTGTAATGGCAAACATGGTTAAGTGGTGGTGGAGCACTAAGAGAAATCATTCTTTGCACTTAAGAAAGAATTGAAAGAGTTCAATGTGTGCAAGAGAGAGTGAAATTCGTTCTAGGAGACAAGAGAGAGAATTGAGAGCTTTTCTTAAGTGTTTTTCTCAAATTGTTGAGAGAAAATGCAAAGGCTTACCAAGCTACAACATATAGAGTTGTAAAGAACTATAGAAAACACCCAATTCTTCTCATCTCTTGGTAGTAATCATAAGGACAAATTGTTTTAAGTGTTAAAACAATCATTTGCTGAAAATTCAAGGCTGCCATTCTAGCTTCACAATCCCACCGGATTTAGTTGTGAACTAGAATTGTGCAAGGGAACACTTCAAGGTGAGCTCAACAAATTGAAGCTTGGAGTTCTTGAAGATTTGTAAAGCTACCTTCATATCCGGGTAGGTTATTAATTTGTTATTCATTTTATATCATGCATGAAATATATATATGAGATATATATATATGTACTTGAATGATCAAACATGCTTGAATATGTTATATATTGTTTAATATGTATGAATACTTCCGTTGCGTATTTAATTTTTGAAATTATACACATCTATACACATCACACACCATATCACACAACAGTAATATGCTACAATAACCAGCACTGCAGCGACCAGAGATAAGCGCTGCGACGCGGGTGGCTGTGAACAGTAATGCGTGAACAGTATTTTGACAGTAACTCGTGATCAGTAATTTGAAGACATAAACCTATAAATAGAATGCCACAAACCCTAATTAAAGGGAGGAGAAAAAGAGGCAAAAATTTAGAGAAAGAATTCACAACACAAAATTAAATATTGAAGAACCAATTTCAAGATTAAAGCTTCAAGTCAAGATTAAGGGAGAAGCACATCAAGGAGTCACTTTAATTAGTTTTTCTTCTCTTTCTTTATCATTATGTTCTTTTTCTTGTTGATCTTTATGAATTGGTTAGATACTTGTGGTTTTGTGATGGGGTTAGATTGTTCATCTAGGGTTAGACTATGTGAACCTAGTATGGATTTGGATTGTGTTAATTTTTAGTTATAAACTTGATACATTCAATTGATTCATTCTATCTTGTGTTTATTACTTTCATTATACCTGATCAATATTTTGAATGATTGAGGAACCATGATAAACTTGACAAAAGGATTCATGTGTTTAGCCTATGGTAGTTTGATGCATGATCATAGGGTAACAACTATGAGTTCCATCTAGGATAGACATATACCAAGGTGGTATGTATGGTATAATTTAGACTTGATCTTAATGAATTACATTCTGAGTTGATTACCATAGACATATAGGTGATTGTTATAATGCGTAATATAGTCACTTGACCATCAATAGAGGCTTGTGATGAGATTAGTGTTTAAGCCAATCAATTGGTATTAAAGGATTAACTAAGTGGTTAATGAGTCAACTGAAATACTAGGGGACAAGTCAAAACCTTAGATTATTTTTATTTGTGAATTTTACTCTTTACTTTTGTTCAGTTTAATTGATAGAGTAGATTAGTTAAATAAATTTCATATTGTGATTTTTTGAAAAAAAAAAGGTTAAGTATAATTTTAATACTTGATTTATAGAATTAGATTGCATAGTCCCCGTGGGATCGATATCTGGACTTAAAATCCTATATTACTTGATATGATAGTGTGTACTTGCGCTTAGCTATTATAACACACATCAGCTCTCAAATCACTAGGTGTCCGCTCAAAATCAGTAGAGCCCTCGAGCAACTCTACTGTAATGTCCATTCTTTGGATAGACTCCAAAATAGTTAATTAGAGACCTCAGTTCTCCCGAGAACCCTCACTTTTGACTTCTCAGGCCAAGCTATTCCCAGCAACTGAGTCATGATCAAAGTTGCCAAACTCACAACCAAATATGTTTTAAGAATTGTCGGCTAAAGACATGATTTTATTGACACTTAGACATAAACAAGGTGACAACTTATTAACGATCTATCGCATTGAACACTTACAACAAATAGATGAGTACTCAACATTTTCAAGCTAAGTACTCAAACTTTTAAAAAATAAATGTCCAAAAAATGCATAAAATGCAAAAAAAAAATTACTCAGAGCAGCAAAGAAAGGGCACTAAAAATAAAAAATTACAATAAATAACACGTACTTGTGTTGAAAATTGTTGAGAAAGAAAAGTGACCTCAAAGAACATAAAACTTCTCTCTCAACAAATCACAATAGCTTTTCTCTTTAAAAACCACCAAATACCAAAAAGGTAAAGAAGTAAAAGGACCGTGTATTTTTATATAAAGTTTTTAGAATAATTTTTGCCATTGATTTAAGATTTAAGGGATAAGATCCTCTCACAAGTGAAGAGTCCCCTTATCTGACACACCTTTTCAATGGCACCTCTTAACCGTCCAATCAGTGCCAATGAATTAAGATTTAACCACGTTGATAAAAATTCTAAAATGTGCCATTATTCATATAACTAACTACCTATCAGCTCATGTCTCTCTAAAGCATTAAATGCACTTTTGGAGACAATTTCAAACACTAATCTTTATTACCATCGTGGCAAGATGACTACCTCACATGATTCTAAAACCTTCCAGTGAGAAACATTTAACTAACGACCACTTTGCTCTTATTGAGGACCCAACATTTGGCTCATTAACTCTATAAGGTCAGTAAATTGAGAACTACCATTAGTTTTCACTATTGATAAGTCAATACTAAAAATTGAGGAACCTTTGTTCCTTAGGATTTTGGCCCAAGCTCGGTCCCCAAAAGGCCAATATAGCCCACAAACCCTAAACACGAACATCTCGGGAACGTTTTGTTTTAGGTCTATGAGGCCCATCACTGGCACTACATGCCTTGACCCATCACCACTAGGAAGACTTGATATTAAACAAGTGAGTATCCTTGGAACTTACCAATAATCATTGGCCTTTAAAGTCCTTGCAATTAAATAATATCCTCTGTAATTTGTTCTAACTGAGACCAACCATTCAAGCCCTCTGAGGGCAACAAGGAAGATACATGCCAACCGAGGATTCGAACTATCCTAATTTTATTCCTTAAGGATGTCAAAGTTTTAAGATTTTCGGTATAAATCCTATTGTTATAATCTTGGGATGAGTCCAAAATAAGAAAGTAAAGATATATCCTGATTCTAATAGAATCATAAAACCCAATATAAAAGAGCCTATAAAAAGAATGCTAAACAATAAAAAAATGACACTTTCAAAGAGATTTACCCTTTTATAGTTCCATCTATTTTAATAAGATCCACCCATTTTCTTTGACTCTCACTTTGAATTTAAATGGGGATTGATTTTAGCAAACAAAGAATGATAAAAATTCTATTAACGGGCACAATATAATACCTAGTACAAAATCTCTCTTTGTTTGCCTTTTTAGCTTCCTCATCTTTCTCCATTAGACTCATTATTGACTTAAGCATCAATGAATCATCGCAAAAGAAAAAAAACCTCTGATGGCCTAAGTTTATTTGTGATTGCAAGAGACATTTTGAACAATTATGTATCAAGAGTGATCATCTCGATCTAATCTTTCAAGAGATTCTATTTTTTTTAAAAAAAATAATTTAGTTTGTAAACCTAGGAATTTTCAAATTCTATGGTCAACAACTAGAGTACTAAGAAAATTTATTGCTAAAAAATTATGTCAAGAAAACTTAAATTGTGTATTTATTTAAATGACCTAATAATAAAAGACTTGTAATATATTTTTCTACGAAAGGATGGTCTTAAATTTGATTCCCTTTTCAAATATATATATATATATATATATATATATAAAGAAATCAAATTGTGACAAACAATGACAATAGTGAGTATTGTTCATTTGATCGCCATTTGTTTATATCATCAACTTGCCAAAAATTGATTACGACAATTGAAATGTGCACGATAGATATTTTGCATGATTTTGTTTTCGTAACAGGTTTAATAATTTTTGCTTACTATTCAATGGTGGATCCTCCGGATTTGATATATAGTATGATATTCAAAATCTATTCTAACAGAGATCACATGTTCTCGTGTGAGGTTCACCTCTTTTTAGAGAGAGGTTTCACTCTCGGTCACATCCTCAAAATTTCCAAGATAATATTCCCCACTTTCCCAGGAAACTTTTGTTTTTTTTTTCTTTTCTCTTTCTTGTAGAGAGTTGTTTATTTGTTTTTAATTGTGGTCGTCATGATGTTGTTGGTAATCGAAAGAGAATCAAGGATAGACTTGAGGGAGATCTTTATTTTTGGTGCTTGAAAAGAAACAGATACAACCCCTTTTAAGGCTATTCTAAACCATAAGCCTACTCAGTAGCTTTTCCGGTGACCCTCTTGTCATCCTGCTGTTATTAGGTGCACCAACTCCGGTGATTATTATAGTCTTAATTTTTTGGGGGTTGTTCTGTAGTTTCTGATATTTATAGATATGGTATATCTTGATGGGTTATTGTTATAATTTTACAATATTGTTTGAGTTGTTTTGTGCGTTTCTCTCTACGAGGACAATGGACAATTGGTACTTCAATTAGGTGAATTTTAATCCTTCTATGTGAGGATAGAGTTTTTCTTCTACAAAAGAATAAGTTTTAGAGTTTTTCTTATACAAAAGAATAAGTCTTCTCATTGAGGGATAGCAATTGAGGGATAGCAATAATAAGCTTTTAATGAGATAATTTTTATTATGAAATTGATATATTTTTTTTATAAGAAAATAATAAGTTTAAACAAATCATAATAAATCTGTTTTAGTAGATTTAAACAAATTATAATAAATTTATTTTATTCTTATGTAACGTTTATTCTTATATAACGTCTTGATAATTTTTTTAAATTTATATAAAAAATTTTACATTATAATATTATTAATTTATTTAATGATATTACACTTGAATATTTTTTTAAAAATATAAATAAATAAACAGTAAGCCTACAGCTAACTTGACGTCTAGTCCACAACAACTTAATTGCATAAAACAAATTAAATTCAGACTCTCTGCTTGAAAGATATCAATAATTGAAACAAAATTGTATGCTCTTAGCGAATTTATCTATATATATCATTTTTTTTCTTCAGTATAGATCAATTACAGTGTATTGAATACAAAAATATTAAAATTTAACTAATATATTGTGATTATAAATATAGTTTTAGCGATAATTAAATTTTTTTAACTAATGTTAAGGTCTCCAATTTAAATTCATATTTTCTAATATATTTTTTCAAAATATATATATTTATATATTATTATATCGTTTCAGTATTCATTAAAATTCAAACCCCTAATTTAATTGAAATGGGTTAAAAATGAAAAACAAATTTAAGCTCAATAAAATTTATTATATTTTTTCCTTATTTTCAAAGCCAAACAATTATACAAGGTAATAAATCAAACAACTTATTTAATCTAACAGTGTGGTCTTAGATTGAATGCAAATCTAAATAGAACAAAATCATGTGAAACTGATAAACTAGTATGAATTTCCTTACCCACCAAGCAAAATCAAAAGAAATTTCAGAGGTCATTGGGCTATAAAACTCACAACGACCAAAAATGAGATAAAAGCATACATCATTTTGACCAAATGGACGTAACTTATACTGAATTGGCCTTCTTAAATCATAAGAACAGAAAGGGACCCAAAAGAAAATTCGCAAGTTGCGTTTTCCTCGGCCTCCAAGACAACAGTCTTTGACCAAATAAAGAGCAGTGTAGCCTAACAGAAACATAAGAAAAGCTTTTCAAATCATAGAACACATAAATGGGTTTTGTGATCAAGCAATTACTTACAACTTTCAAATTCGTTTTGGCCCTTGAGCATTTATGTACTGTATGGTAGAAGAACACCAAGAACATAAGAATTAGACAAAAAAAAAACTTAGAGAGAGAATATTTTTCTAAGCCATTTCATATAGCCGAATGGTCAAGTTGGGTAGTTAAAAAATCAAAAACATACATAGTATGATATCATTGGATTCTTGTATATAAGAAATGTATCCTAAACTCTGTCGTTGATTATGGGCTGCTGATTGAATTATAAGATTAAGTTACTACGAAGCAGCAGCATATGACTAAAAAAATCAGATCATTTCTGTCTATTTCTCTTCAAAATGCATGTTATGTAAGCTTGATACCGGTTACAAATGCATGACCAGGAAACCAAGAATAAAGAACCTGCTCTTTCTAAAGAAGAGGAAAGTTAGTTCCAAACTTGGCTTCTAAATTCGCACCATCTTTATAAACACATCAATGCAGCTATTCTGTTTCTGGTTATTGCATTCTAAAATTCTAAAACCCTATTCTTCCTAATTTGAATTCAGGTCAGCTTCATATATTGTTCTTTCCATATATGGTCCATGGACACATATCTCACCTGCAGGAACGATTTTAAAAAAATACGTTAGGTTTATTTTTATTTAACAACAAAATAGTATAAAAATATATTTTAATCACGAATTTTTAATTGATGTTTTTTATTAACACTAAAAAATCTTTTACTCTGTATTTTTCATTAATGGACTACTCATTTAGGTGAGTTGATTAATTGTAAAACATTTAATTTTGTGTTCTTAATTTTTTTTTTAAATAAAGAGTTTAGCCCAAAAAAAAGTACGAAAAGAAGAATACGTAAAAAGTGATTTTAAAAACTCATTTTTATAATGTACATATCCCTGCTCTATTTAAATTTCAAATCTGAATAGGATTAGAATAAAAAATATTTTTATATTATTTTAATTTAGATAATTAAAAAGGATAAATTCTTATCTAATAAAAATTAGGATAATATTTAATATTATCTTTAATTAAATAGTTTAAATAATTTATAATTATTCAAATTAAATAAATAATTTAATTATTTATTTAATCCATAACTATTATGGATTGAACCAACAACAGTGAATTTAATCAAATTAAATATAGGTCAACAAAATTAATTAATTGATCCTAATAAATTAAATTAAATTAAATTTAGACTAATTAATATTTTAGATCTAACAATTAACTTGTAGTCTATTTTACTGTTTTATAGAGTCAGTGTGGAAACCCGATGGACTTATAAAATTGAGTTCCAATAAATTAAATCATTTGATTAAACTCTTTAATCAATATGATTTTATTTGTTAACTTTATATTACTCCATTAAAAATATAAAGATGAACTCTTGAGTTTGTAGATAAATTATAAAATAAAAAACCGTCTTTGCCTATTTAATAATCATTTCATATAAATCAATCTTTACAAGTGTTCATAATTAAAATTATGTCTAGTGTCTATTAACCTTTCTAATTATATCATTATTCTTGATCTACATTAATCTCATTTGAATATTTAATTTGTGAAATTTACAAATTTATTATTTTCTTTAACCCTTAAAGAGAAATGACCGCTCATTATATTCAAAACTAGAATCAATTATCAAGGGAACAACTTATCTAACTTCTTCTCAGAATGAATAGATTCCATATCCGTGAAAAATGTTCCTAGCCATCAATTTTTTTTTATATCTATAAAATACTTAATAATTGTTTGAAATTATTTTTCAGTCTTTCTCTTGTAGATTAATAAATATAATTTAATGAATAGGAGTTCATTAATCAACCATGCTTAAGATTAATCCATATATTATTATATTATAATAAAATAAATTCTCTTTACTAATGGAGATTAACAGAAAATTAATTTTATCGTGGCCCAATCTTATATAATCAACATTATACAAAGTGCCTCCATTTTCTATATCACTACATAGAATCATCTGGATTGTATATAATATACAAATAGACCGCATTTATAGTTTATCAAATGAAGTTTCTGTCTTCATTTAGACTAAGGGCTAGTTATATTATTATGCTTAAAACTAATCCTCTTGTATATAACTATTAAATACTAAGTTTAAGGTTACATATAATAATCAAGAAATAAAAGTAATCAAAATTACAAATTGAATGAATAATTTCTATTATTTATTTTCAGCAATAAATGCAAATAATCATGCTTTAAGGGCATACTTTAACAATATCCTACTTGCCCTACAGCAAGTAAGTCATGTCTCATATCCCTAAACTCTCTAAGTGACCCCTAAAACTAGCAGCGGGTAATGTCACTATAAAAGAATTAGCATGGTTATTTTGTGACCCGATTTTTTTCACCATGACATTTCCTTGATGAACAATTTCCCCAATTATGTGGCATTTTCGTTTTATGTGCTTGCCTCTTTTATAAGTTCTTGGCTCTTTAGAGTTCGCCACTATACCTTTATTATCACAATAAAGCGTAAAGAGTTTATCTATATCTGAAACAATTTCCAAATCCATTAAGAATTTATGGAGCCATACTGCCTTCTTAGGTCCTTCATAAGCTGCTACATATTTAGCTTTTATTGGTGGAATCAACAATACATATTTATTTTATACTTCTCCATACAATGGCTCTACTACCAAAAGTAAACATTGATCTAGATGTGAATTTTTTAGAATTTAAGTCAGATTGAAAATCAAAATTAATGTATCTTATTGGAATTAAATCTTTACCAGAATAGATAAGCATATAGTTTCTCATTCTCTATAAGTACTTAAGAATACACTTTATCACAATCTCGTGATCATATCCTAGATTGGATTGATATTGATTAACTATATCCACCAATTATCAAATATCGGGCCCAATACACAACATGGCATACATTAAGTTGCATATTTCAGAGTCATAAGGTGTCTGCTTCATATCCTCTTTTTATTGAGGTGTCTTAGGACATTGTGCCTTAAATAAGTGAATTTCATAACGAGAAAGTAAATTACCTTTCTCAAAATTTTGCATCGAAAACCTTACAAGGATCATATTGTGCATACAAATGTATGGGGACCAACACTTTTGCTTTCAGGAGAAGGCTATAAATAATATATCACTTATGTAGATGACTATACAAGGTTTACTTGGGTATATCCTTTACAATAAAAGTTTGATGTGTTAAATACTTTTGAACATTTCTTGTGTCATGTAGAAAGGTTACTGGAAAAGAAAGTTAAAACTATTCAATTAGATTATGGTAGGGAATTTAGACTAGTCATAAACTATCTAAACCAAAAAGAAATACACCATAGGTTTTCATATCCATGCACTTATCATCAAAATGGTAGAGTAAAAAGGAAACATAAACATCTAGTTGAAACATGTCTAGCTTTATTGGCTTAAAGCAATATGTCTTTAAGGTTTTGGTGGAAGGCATTTTCAATTATAGTATTTCTTATCAACAGAATGCCATTTACACTCCTTAACTACAAATTATCATTTCAACTACTTATTGAACAAGAACCTAACTATAGTTTTATAAGAGTTTTTAGGTGTGCCTATTATCCTAATTTGAGACCATACTTAAAACACAAACTCAATTTTCACACTAAGAAGTGTGTATTACTGGGATATAACTCTCAACATAAGGGGAATAAATGCTTAAGTTCTGAGGTAAGAGTTTATATAGCTAAGCATGTGAAGTTTAGTAAAGAAGATTTTCCTTTCAGTACAAACAATTCTTTTGTTGGTGTAAATTTCTTCTAGTTGAAACAAAAATGATAGAAATGAGTGTCTTTTCTATTTTTATAATATCATAATTCACAGTCTAAAAAATAATTCTTAAATGCCAATAGTTGATACAAATCCAGGGATAGATTATACATCTTTCGAGAAATCACCAATTCATCATCTAGAGTTGTCAAACTTTAACTCACAAACAAACATTGAAACTTATTCTGATACTCAACCTCAAACAAACACTGATACTTGTCCTGAAAACACTTAAACATATATTCAAACACTAACACTTAACTTACCAATACATAATGTATCACAACAACCCTATGTAGTGTCAAATACAAATGAGAGATCTGCTACAAAGGTACATCCAATGGTCACAAGATCAAATGATGGAATTTACGCTGGGTGCCAATTAAATCTAGGGTGTATGAATGTGCTTTGTGTATTCATTATTCAAATATATGTATCACATACACACACACACACATATATATATATATATATACATAATGAAAGTCTAAAATTGAATAATGGATACATTTAAACATATTAATTATATTAATATTAAGATTGAGAATTTTCACTTATGTAACTTTTCGACAAAAGTTATTAGAGTCCGCCTGAAATGTAACTTGTTTATAGTTCTAGCAACTAAGGGGTAGGCTTTTTTGTCTAAAATAGCAGCTCCAAATTCAGCAGTGGCTTAACACTTAAACCCTGAACTATTTGTTTTACACTTGATCAATAAAATAAAAGTTTTAATGCTTTAATGGCCCAAACATAATGGAGAAGATGATGAATAATGAATTCAACACTTGAATTCAAGATTAAAAAAAATAATTTCTCTTTTATTTTTTCTCTCACTTGGCTAGCCACTTTTTGGCATTAACACTCACATTTTTGTTTCATTTTTCACATATAAAATAAGTCAAATTAACTTTTAATTTGACCTAACTATAATTAACATTTAATTTAGGTTTAGTTTAACCTAACTCAAGTTAACATTTAACTCAAGTAAGGTTATCATTTAATTTAACTCAAGTTAATTTTTAACTATAGTTAGATTAACTTACTTTTTTAACAAGTAAATAATTAAATAATTAATTGACCTAACCTTAGTTAACAATTAACCTAAGTTAAGTTAAATATTATTTAATGTTTAAATAAATAAATATCTTGGAATATTTAATAATTAAATATGTGAAATTATCCTTAAGCCCTTACTTGATTATCAAGTTAACCTAAAGTGGGCCCTACTTAACCACACACTCGAGTAAACTTAACCAAAAGCTCATTATGTGCCACGTGTCATTATTTAATTGGTCAACAATAATTGTTAACTACTTAATGTACTTAACTATTAAGTATTGGCATGTGTGCATTTGGAGGGTTCCTGAAATAATTATTCAATTTTACTGAATTCTACTAGATTGTGTTGGAGTTGGTGCTCAAGCGCCATTCTAATTTTGTATAAATCTTATTTATATTTATACGATATGTATTTCTATAAATCGTTATTTATTATATGATATTAATCTTGTTCTTTTCACACAATTTATATCAATATTAAAAGTTAATATTTCTAAGAGTTAGAATCTAGTATGAATTAGGACAAAGACCCGAGAATATTTATTGTAGTGATATAGTTGTAAGAAGTTACAAAAAATGTTAAGAAATGTCATTATGTAGCATATTCTTCAAATTGGTTCCTGGTCATGAGTTTAACAATATGGGTTGATTATTAAAACTGGAAAAACATATGTATATATATATCTAGAATGATCAAATAGTTAATCTTAACAAACCATGAGCTTAGTGGGAGCTTATATAGATCTACAGGTGTTAAGTAGGGACTTGACATTAAATAGACTCATAAAGACATCTAATAGACATTCCATAAAAGTTGTAATATATAGTTTTCCTAAGTTGAGTAGTATTTATGATCATTTGACCTAAGCGCCACGATGGGGTTATAAGTAATCCACCATACTTAGATTTCACACATGTCAGAAACCTTTTATGGTTTGACCTTTAGGTGTCATTGAATATGATCCGATGCTCATGAAGCCCGGTGTGCATAGATATGGGATTTGTCAGCTCATATGGTTGGACTGTATATCGTGATGCTTCGAGATTGTATTTCAGAAAGTCTTTTGACCAAAAGCATTTACCTAGAAAATATTTTCATAAGGTAAAACATTATCTCAAAGAAGTTTGTGGATATTGTTTATTGAAATACAAATTTGAAGAAAAGTTTAAGGTCAAGCGGATAGAAACTTAACAGTATATCTAAGTCTCTACTCTTCTAGGATATAAGAGACAAATGGATTATACAAATATAATTAACCTTAACTTGTATAGTTTTATGTGCCGTTTTATTGTATATGTAACATGTGTGTATGGCAATGTTCACAGACATATAAAAAAGTTTCATAAAACAAATGAAATGGGTGTGAATCTATGAAGTCTCACATTATGAAGTGTACTCATTGAGCACTAGGGTAGCACATATGGTCGAAAAGTTTGATTTGGAAATTTTTTTGAAGAAGTATGATTTGGTTATAATTATCTCTCATAAATGACACGTGTCAAATTCTAAATGTTAGAATTCGACACATGTCAAAATATAATTGGACATCTAGTTAGTGTACCATAACACTCCATGCACATTTGATTAATTAACACTTTGAAAAGTGTATGATACTTGTCATGCTTTTGTTTAAATTATGCAAACTTGTCCATTTATTAAATTAAATGCATAAATGTTATGCATTTGAATTTGAAAAATTATTGAATTGATTTTGAGAATCAAAATATTTTTAACATGTGTTTCATAAAATAATCAAATATTGGCACATTAGTCTTTAATCATTTTAATTTATAAAGACTTATATTGCTAATGACAATTTTCTAATGGACTTTTACATTCTTTCAAAACTAAATGAAAGACAAAGAAATATATAAATACATAATTGTTATGCATTTTCAACAAAAGAGTTGGTGAACTGTTGGCTTTTGTATTTTTAAATAAAATAAAATAAAATAAGAATAAATATGTTAAGGTGTGTATGATATACGTAAGATAAAATTAAAAAGAAAGATAGTCATTTTTGCTCATTTTGAGAGTTTTGGTTAAGTGTTAGAAAAGAGTTCTCTCTTTGAGAAAGAAAAAAAATACTAACACTTGAAAGAAAAAAAATATTCTTATAAGTTTATAATAAGCTACCATTTTAAAGCGAAAATACGCACATTGATTTTGGTCTAGAATTGTTCTAGAGTTATATTTTTTGTGAGCTCTACACTTGGATCTCAACAAATTGTAAAGTTACCTTCATTTTTGTAAGTACTTTCAATTTGTTAATATAGTATAATTGTTATATATATAAATATATATATATGTATGTGATACATATATTTAAGTGTATTAAATTAGTGTAATATGTATATATATTTCTGTTGCGTATTAAATTTTATTTGAAATTATATTTACACTCATATCATCACATACTCCTATAGATTGAACTATTCAATTCAGTATGCTGCCTCAGTGTATAATAAAGTACACTTTATATTTTGAGACTCTTTAGGTCCATACCCAATTTGTCAAATAGAACTATTCTGTGAGTTCATCATCAATGTCTTATACACACGTTATGGATAATACAAATTAGCGTGTTAGACCATACAAGTTGAGGTTATAACGCATACGTATAGTTCTCCCGTCAATTATACCCTGGATATGCGGGGACATAGATCAGCACCATCAAATCTCCATAAGCTCATCCATTAACTTATTTTCAGATTTGTATCTCAATGAACAATATATATAAACCATTTTTCTATACTGTTCAATCCTATGGGAAATTTCTTTCTCGGGTTTATTGCTTATGACCATAAGACTTTCTAAGATACAATCTCAAAGCATCAGATATATAACTCTCATATGTGAGCTAACAGATCCCGTATCTATACACACTAGACTCTATGAGCATCGGACTATACCTAGTGATATGCAGCGGTTAGACCATGAAAGGCCTCTGACGTTCGTAGAACCTAAATATAGTAGATCACTCATAAGCCCACAGTGACACTCAGGTCAAAAGACTACGAATACTACTCAACTCAAGAAGACCTATTATTGATGGCTACATAGGATGTCTATTAGGGCCCTTGTGAATCTGTTTAATATCCAGTCCTGACTAAATACATGTATGTCTATACGAGCTTTCATTGAGCTTAAGGTCAGCTAAGTACAACCTTTTGTACTATACAAAAATAGACATACACTGATCTATATGAGAAGGGATTTACCAACACATCTGAATCGATAAAAATAGACTAGAAATATTATATTTGAGAATATACTTGCATAATAATATTTTCTAGCACCCATTGTAGCTTTTTGCAACTATATCAATACTGGTATATTCTCAAATTTTTGTCCCATTACAAACAGATTTTAACTATTTAGATTTCATTGATTATTATAATCTGGTAACTCTTAATAGTTATAATTCTCAGTGAGGCTAACTCTTAGTCCTGATTTAAACACCTTTAACCAGTTTTGAACTCCTTCAGATTATACAATATCTGTAGTGTTACAAGCATTGTACCATATAATTAATATATTTAATAAAATATACATTATATAAATATTAAAAAAATAAATGTTCCTACAAATTTTAAGATAGCACGTAAGTACAAACCTTAATATTTTATAGGTCTAAAAATGCTACTTGCTAAGACATAAACATAAAACATCTATACTCCATATTCTACAACTAAAGCTTTAAAATAGGATTATTGGAGAAAGGCAATACATGAAGAATACAAAGCCTTAATAAACAACAATACATGGGTTTTAGTTCCCTATAAATCAAAATATAAAGTTGTATGGAACAAATGGGTGTTTGAAATCAAGAAAAATCTTGATAGAATAATATTTAGATATAAAGCTAGATAAGTTACCAAAGGGATATCAGCAGACACCATGAGTGAATTTTTCTGAAATCTTTAATCCAGTGGTTAAGACATGCATAATCAGAATAATATTGAGCTTAGGAGTAACCAAATGATATGAATTAAAGCAAATAGATGTTAATAATTCTTTCCTATATAGGGATCTTATTGAAACAATGTTCATGGCTCAACCTTAGAGGTTTGAAGTGGCTGGAAAATAAGGTTGGGTGAAAAAATTACAGAAGGCCTTATATGGTCTAAAACAAGTCTCAATGGCTTAATATGAAAAACTTTAAACAACTTTGATTAAATAAGGATTTTCTAATCTCAAGTCAGATATATTAATGTTTGTAAAAGAAAACATAAAGATGTGATTGTGCTGGTATTAATATATGTAGATGATATTATTGTGATAGAAAATAATGCAAAGGAAATACAAGAAATGATACAACGATTGAATAGAGATTTTGTTTTAAAAGAATTAGGAGATTTGAACTATTTCCTAAGAATGGAGTTGACTAGAACTGATTTAGCTATACATTTGTCCCAGACAAAGTATATTACTAATTTGCTGGGAAAAATAATCATGGCAGAAGCAAAAAATAGTCTAACTCTCATGAGTACAAGCTTGAAACTCAACAAATATGAAGGCAAATCTTTTCTAGATATCATACTATATAGAAATGTGAGTGGATCTTTGCAGTATGTTACTTTAACAAGGCTAGAAATATCATTTGCAGTAAACAAATTTAGCCAATATTTGTCTTCTCCTACATATCTACATTGGCAATGCTACAAAAGGTTATGAAGGTATTTGCAAGGTGTTAGGGTCGGTGCTTACGTGCCATCTCTGAATGTACATATACTTGTGTATTTATACAAGTGTACATTCCTATTAAATCGCTAATATCCAATTATATGGTATTATACATGTAACATTACAGACATTATAAATCTGAAGGAGTTCGGATCAGATCTAAAGGGTTTAGATAAGGGCTCATAATTAGCCACGCTGAGACATATAATTACTAAATGTTAGCACAGTTAAGTGTTAGCTGATTATAATACTCAGTAGATCCAAGAGTTGGAGCCTTATCTGTAATGGGACATAGACCTGGGAATATACTAGTAATTGTATAGTTGCAAGAGTTACAATCGGGTGTCAAGAAATGCATGTTGCGCAAGTATGTTCTCGAATAATAGTCCCTAATCTATTTCTACCGATGCCGGTCTATCGGTGGATATCCTTTCATATATAGATCAGCATATGTCGTATCTGTCAGGTATAGATGGTTGTTCTTGACCGACCATGAGCTTGGAGCTCGTATTGACATATGGGTATCCAGTTAGGACTGGATATGGGACAAACTCACGAGGGCCTCCGATAGACATTTAATGTAAGCCGTCAACGGAGGGTCCTCTTGAGTTGAGTAGTATATGTGGTCATTTGACCTGAGTGCCACGGTGGGCTTATAAGTGATCCACCATACTTTAGTTCCACACATGTCACAGACCTTTCATGGTGTGACCGCTGGGTGTCGCTGGGTATGGTCCGATGCTTATGGAGTTCGGTGCGTACATATATAGAATCCGTCAGCTCCTATATGGAGTTTGATATCCAGATGCTTCGAGACTGTATCTCAGAAAGTCTTGTGGCCACAAGCAATCATCTGGGAAAGAGTTCCGACAGGGTGGAACAATATGGCAAAGGAGTTTGCGCATATTGTTTATTGAGATACAAGTCTGGAAATAGGATATGGATGAGCACATGGGGATTTGACGGTGATAATCTATATCCCCGCACATCCTGGATATCATGACGGAAGGACTATACGTATGCGTTGTAACCTCAGCTTGTATGGTTCAACGCCCTGGTTTGTATATCCGTGACGTATACGTGGGGCATTGCTCACGGACTCATAGAATAATTTCATTTGACGAATCGGGCGTAGGACCTAGGGAGTCCCGCAATATAGAGTGTACTCGTTGTGCACTGGAGCAGCGTGCCGGATTAAATTGTTTAATTCAGCAATATTCAGCAATTCCATGGGAATGCGTGCGTGCTTATATTTAAGTATTAAATACAACAATTAATTAATAAATGTTATTTACTAATTGTATAAGAACACATAGTGTATTGTGAACTCTTAGTTGAGTTTCTTCAAGTGTAAGATTTGATGGACCTATTAGGAGATAAATTTGATAACTATTTATGAATTGCAAAATGATTAACTATGATTATTTAATTATTAAATAATCATTTTCTCTCTCTCTCTATCTCCCTTTTATATATATATATTATTGTTTTATGATTATATTATATTATATATTATTATTTTATATATATTATATTATATATTATTATTTTATATATATTATTATTTTATTTATATTATATTATATATTATTATTTATATTATATTATATATATATATAAAGCAAAAGAAAGAGATGAGAGGAATTTGAAGAATTTGAGAATTAGCCATTCGGCCGAGAGAGAAAGGAAAGGAGAAATGGAGAAGAAAGAAAGGAAAAAGAGAAGAAAGAAGAGAAGAAAAAAAAAAGAAAAAAAAAAAGAGAAGGCCATTCGGCTGAGAGAAAAAGAGAAGAGGAGAAAAGGAGAAGAAAAAAAAAAGGAAGAGAGGAAAAATGAATTTTCCCTTTGCTTTCAATTGGAGTAATTATAAATTGTTTTAAATTCTCTATTTCTTATTCTTTTAGAGGAAAAGATGTAAATTCACTCCCGACTATTTTTGGGATTAAGAGTTAATCTCAGACTGAATATGGAGCTGCTGTTCTAACTCACTAAGTCCACCGAGTTGGTGACTAGAACTACACGCGAGTTGATCTCCATGCAGACTCCAAGAAAAATACATGTATAACATTACATGTTTGGTGAGTTCTCTAATCTTATTAATATATTAATATAATTAATATATTTATTTATTGTGTTTATTGTAAAATTTATATTTTCGCTGCGTTAAACAATAAACACAATTGTACATGCATACACCCACGTGCCTAGATCCTACTGCACCAACACAAGGGACAAGGAGTCATGATTTAATATTCAAATTATGATCATTTCTAAGCTTATTTGCATTTGCAAATGTTGACCGGGCTTGTGACTTAAATGACTAAAAATCATATGATGAATATTGTGTGTTTTATGCTAAAAATTTAGTGTCTTGGAGCTCTAAAAAATAAAAAGTGATATTCAAATTAAGCACTGAATCTGAATACAGAGCAGTAACTTAAGTAACAAAAAAAAATTGCATAGATTTGGTCTCTTTTTACTAAAATATATCTTCAAAAGTTTGCAACACAATAATTTAGTTTGACAATCACAAAGCAATTGCACTTATTGTAAATCCTATTTATCATAATTGTATCAAACATATTGAAGTTTATATTTATTTTGTCCATGATAAAGTCATCAATAAGAGCTTAACATTAGATACATTCCATCATCTTCACAAGTTATTGATATATTTCCTAAGGCGCTACCTATTATACAGATTCAACTCTTAACACACAAGCAAAAAAGTCACTTCTCGACAGTTGAGCTTGAGAGGGATGAAAGAGTATTAGTTGATCCATGTGAACAGTAGTGTGTGTCAGCTCAACAATCAATGCCATATCAGCAAGTGCTAAAGAGTCTTTAGCTAGTCAAAGTTTGTTATAATAATTTTGATTTTCCTACCAAAAATAATAATATGTATTTTCTTTATTATTTGTAATTTCTGGAATCTATAAATAGGAGGCTATTGTAAGTGTTTTATTATTAAGATCAGTTTAATAAAAATCTCAGTTTACATTATCAGATTTTCTCTCATTTTCTTAGCTGACTCTGTTTGGTTGCATTTTTCTAGAAAGTACAAATACTTCTCCGAATTTCTTTCATATAAATTGATCTGCATCTCATGACTTTGTTTTTGACATCTTAGGTGCTAATTTTTTATCATGAAGCTGTTGGAGGATTTATCACTCATTGCGGATGAATTCTATTTTCGAAGGTTTTAGCAATTGTGTGCCAATGATAATGTGGACACTTTATGCGGAGCAATTCTATAATGGGAAGCTAGTTATAGAAGTTCTGGAAAAAAGAGTTAGCATCGATGCCCGGGAATGCTCTAGATCAATAGATGTTAAGAGATTTTCATTGAAGAAAGAAGATATAGAGAAGGCAGTGAAATAGTTGATGGTTGGTGTAGAAGCTAAAGAAATGAGATGTCGAGCACAAGTGCTGAAAAAGATAGCAAGGAGAACTATTGAAGAATGTGGATCATCTAAATCTAACATAAATGCTTTTCTAGAAGAATTGAGGTTGAACTCTTCCTAAAATAAGCAATCAGAACCCGATAACCCTTGAAAACATAAGACGTATTATTTATAGCATGTGTTAGTGCTTAGATAGATTCATTGTAAAAGTCTTCCATGTTATGCTTATAACCAGTATTTTTTGTAAATTTTTAGTTTTAAAATATTGTTCTGTGTCCTCTTATACCATATGATGATCCCAAGTATATCAATATTATCCATCATCACTTCATAACTTAACTATCTAAACGCTTGCCAGCTATAAGGTAGTCAAGTAATTAAACACCAATAACTTAGATATAACTACAATGCTTTATCAAAATAGAATATTGCAAGAAAAAATCCAGAGTACACAATGCCAGGTATATAACTAGGTTACCTTGAAAAGGTTATGTTGTTCAAAATTTTATGATTTAATTAAACTTTGTTGTGAAAGTATAGTTTATCCAATCTTAACTTCTTCCTGTAGTGCATAAACTACATCAACATGATTTAGTTAATCTTTTTTCTAAGCTTCAATTTTCCATCAATCCTTTTCTTGTGAACGAAATAAACACTATAAACATTGTTGAGAAAGCAGGCTTGGTTCTCAAATCTGATACCATTTAGGTATCAATCTCAGTCTTATCTCTGATTTCACTTTTTGAAATTTTTACCGTCCCTGATACCACCTATACTAATATTTAATACCCTAAAATTTTAAGCACATATGTAAGACTTCACTCATAAATAAAACAACAATAGAAAATAATCAAACATATAATCGAGATAAACAATCAATCATACAAGACACAAGAATATATGTGATTTGGCAATAAATGCTCATGTCCATAGTGGATCAGGAGATCTTAGCTTATTTTATTACTCAATTTACAAAGAACTTTTAGATCATAAAGATTTCAAGATCACAAAGATCATAAATAAAAGAAGATGAATACATCAATAAATGAGCTCTCCAAGGGATTTATCATCACTCTCTTACACACACAGCACTTAGGTGCTCACATGGCACTCTTTCATGCACGTAGGGCCTTAGAGCTTCCTAAGCTCTCTATTCGACACTCTCTTACATGTCTTTGATGCTTAACAATCTAAAGGGTTTACAAGAGTTTATATAGGCTCCAAAATATTTTTAAAAACCTTATTTCTTATTGAAATATGAATCCATACAAAATAAAAGTGTAAAACTAACTCATACAAATCAAGTCGATCTAAAATCACATTTTTCTTAAAAGTAAACAACGTGGTGCCAATGCAGCGTCAATGAATGGAAACATGTCTCATAGCATGTTTTGCGCCACTTTTCGCTTTCAGCTCTTCATTTTTGTCCCTTTCTTATATTTCCCATACGTATTCGTCTTTGTATCAACTCTTCATTGGACTTTAACTCAAAATCATGCTTAAACTCGATTTTGAATCACCAAATTCTAACAAATCTCTCCTTGATTCAAAATTTCTTCAAGAAGCTTTCCAAGATCTATCCACTCTTCAACCAACATTCAATTACTATAGCGTTAAATAAGTTAAGTTTTTTGGTTGACTTAAATTTTCTAAGGCTTGTGACTTCGGTCTCCAAAGATTCTGAATGCATCTCATCTCGATTAGCCTTTATAATGTGATCTCTAAAGTCACTATCGACTCCATTATAATATCTTAGTGACTGAATCTTATTTCTTCCAGCAACACCTTTATAATATATTCTCTTTCGACCTCTATCATTCTAGTGAGATAATCATCAATACTGTCTCTTGGTTTGCATCCTTTTAATAACCTATATCGAGCCACTCACAACATTCTCTTCAAGTATATAGCCTCAAGTATACTTCTTACCCATAAACCTCTTAAACACCTTTAGTATTCCTTTGAAGCTTCTAAGGATTTTGTAACTTTAAGACATTATCATAGACTACTATAGCATTTATACCCATTTTTACCTTTCTTTCTGATTGTTTTTTAATCTAAATTTTCAGACCCTTCTCTTGCAGTTCATAGTCCTTTCTTAGTTAAGACTGTTGCATGACTATGCTTTGATTTTTTTTCACAATTCTTCCATCTTCATACTTGTGAGTCACCATGGTTAAACAATTTATGCTCTAAAATCTAGCTCTGTATCCTATGCTCTATAATCTAGCTCTGTAACTTATACTCTACAATCTAACTCTTCAACATATGCTCTATAATATACCTTAAATAGGCTATAATATCACTTGTTGAGAAATCAGGCTTGGCTCTTAAATCAGATACCACTTAGGTATCAACCTCGTCCCTAAATTTAATCCCACTTGTTGGAGATTTTAATATACCTTAATACCTCATAGACTAGTATTTAGTAACCTAAAACTTTAAGCACATGCAGAATACTTCACCTACAAGTAAAATAAGAATAAAAAATAATCAAATATGTAACAGAGATAAACAATCAATTATATAAGGTACAAGAACATACGTTGGTCAATAATAAATGCCTATATTCATTGTGGATCAGGAGATCCTAACTTATTTTATTATTCATTCACAAAAAATTCTCAGATCATAAAGATCTCAAAATCACAAAGATCTTAAATAAAAGACAAGGAGTACATTAATAGACGAGCTCTCTAAGGGATCTATTAGTACTCTCTTGCACATAAAGCACTCAAGTGCTCCCATGACACTCTTTTACGCACTCAATTTCTAAAGTTGTCTAAACTCTCTATTCACACTCTCTTATATATCTTTGATGCTTAATATTTTAAATAGTTTACAAAAGTTTATATAAGCTCTAAAATATCCCTAAAAACCTTATTTCTTATTAGAATAAGATTCCACGCAATAGAAAAATCTAAAACTGACCTAAACAAATCAAGTCAACCTAAAAATGCATCTTTTTAAAAGTGGGCGCCGCAGCGCTAATGCGGTGTCAGGCCGACACTGTAACACCAAGGCCTGGAATAGGCCTGCTTAAGTGTTCTGTGCCCCTCATCACTTTCAGCTCTCTGTTTTTGTCCCTTTTTCGTATGTCTAATGTGTACTTATTTTTATATCAACTCCTTATTAGTCTACAACTCATAATCAAGCTCAAATTCAATTTTGAATTGCCAAATTCCACTAAATATATTAAAAAGTAGACCAAAAAAAAAGTATAACATCGACCTTTAGAATGAATCTATCATTTTTGGCTTGGAAACTAGCTAATTATACTTTGACAAAAAGGTATCACTAAGTTGTCATTAATCTTTGTTCACATTTTGAATGCTCAAATATTGGATTCATATATTATATCAGAAATGCATCATAAGTTTAGTAGAAATATTTAGTACCTCCCTAAGCATTTTTGAAAAGCAAAAATAGATTGACAATTATCCATTACTTCAAATATGTGATTTTTTTATATTAAAAATGGAGTTTTTTTTTCTTCTACTAACATCAATAGTTCAACATCACCACCATGTTTCTATGATCTACCAATAAAATCTTGACACTTTAAATTCCCAATTGCCATTTGGGTATTCTTCTTAACAAACTGCACAAACCAAAACCAAGACCAAGCAAAGAGGGTCATGGAACTTATTAAAAATTCACAGTCAAACTCAAGAATGAAATAATCAAGAATTTAAAACTAATATGTAGTAAAGAAATAAAACTATAAATAAAACATTGAAAATTTATAGTGCTTGATTTTTTATGAATTTACGACCCTTTTCTGAATTAAACAAATCTAATATAGACCTATAACTCAAAATAATACAAAGAATGTAATTACAGAGATATTCAAATACACTCCCTCACTTTCTCTCTCTAGGGAATGTCCTTTCTACAAAAGTTTCTCTCTTTAAAGAATTTTTTTCTCTCTAAATTGTCATTCTTCCTCTCTCTTTATCTCTCTTTTTCTACCTGAAAATAATAGAGAAGAATTAGGTTCCCTCTTTATATCTCTCTCTTTCTACCTAACAAAAATAAAGTAGACCTAAACCAGGGTATTTATATAGGATTTGTTTCAAACTCATTTTTAGCTATGTAACCTTGAGTTAGATTTGGATTTGGATTATAAAAAAAATATTAAAATTTATTTCTTGCCAAACAAAAAAAGAAAAAGATTACTTAGCATCTAAAAAATTTCCTAATTAATTTCTAAATAATATTCTTTACAAAGTTAATGCCTGATGATTATACTTTAAAAAAAAGTGTCGCAAAGTTATCACTAATTATTGTCACATTTTGAATGCTCAAATATTGGGTTCATATATTACATCGGACTTGTATCGTAAGTTTGGTAGAAATATTTAGAATTTTCTTATGTATTTTTTAAAAGCGGTAATAGATTGACAATTATTCATTACTTCAAATATGTGATTTTTTATTTATTAAAAAATGGAGTTTTTTTTTCCTACTAACATCAATAGTTTAGCATCACCACCATGTTTTTGTGATATACCAATAGAAGCCTAATGCTTTAAATTCTCAGTTACGAGTTAGGTATTCTTCTTAATAGACTCCGCAAACTAAAACCAAGGCCAACCAAAAAGGGTCATGAAAATTATTGAAAACTCGCAATCTAATTGAAGGATTAAATAATTAAGAATTTAAAACCAACATGTAATAAAGAAATAAAATTGAAAATAAAAAGTTGAAAATTTATAATGGTTTAGTTTTCATGAACTTACATTCACTTTTTTGAGTTGAACAACAAGTCTGGCATTGCACTATAATTCAAAATAATACAAAGAATATAATTATAGAGATATTCTAACATATTCCCTCGCTTTTCCTCTCTAGGGAATATTTTTTCTAGAATAATTTATCTCTTTAGAGAATTTTCTTTCTCTAAACTGTCATTCTTCCTTTTGTTATATATCTCTTTCTACCTGAAAATAATAAAAAAGAATTGGGTTCTCTCTTTACATCTCTCTCTTTTAACCTGTAGAGAACATAGAAGAATTAATTGATTAAAATCCTAGGCCAAGGTCTTTATATAGGGTTACATAGCTAAAAATGAGCTTAAGACAAACAAATTCAAATAGCTAGATTTGAATTTGGATTATATAGAAAATATTTGAATTTGTTTCTTACAAAAAATAAATGAGAAAAATTACTTGGTCTTTATTTAAGAAACTTTCTAATTAATTTTTTTTTAATATTCTTTACAAAGCTGATGCGTGATGATTATTTATTGCCTTTACTTTTAAGATATAAAATACGGGCTCAACAATCCAATTACTTAGATAGTGGACTCAATTAACTAGCCCAAAGCAAATGTTACAGGTTTGCAGTGAACTTGTTATTGCTAGCAGATGATGTTGGTTGTACTTAGAGGTAACAAAATTAGTCATGACACGATTATTTGACACGCTTTAAGTGAATATAGATAAAAAAAAATTGATAAATAATAAACGAGTCGAATTCGTATTACCT
This sequence comes from Ailanthus altissimus, assembly GCA_946807835.1. Classification (NCBI taxonomy): domain Eukaryota; kingdom Viridiplantae; phylum Streptophyta; class Magnoliopsida; order Sapindales; family Simaroubaceae; genus Ailanthus; species Ailanthus altissimus. Next base: position 23,502,660 of record OX327698.1, on the reverse strand, counting down.
GTTTATTAATCATGTTGAATAAGTGTTTAAGTTCTACGATTCGCTAATTTGTTTAAGTCATGTTTAATAAACGAATCGTATTCGTGTCTATTCATATATTTATTTATTTAAGTTATATTTAATTAAATTATAAAATTAAAAATAAATATAATTAATTAGAAAAAATAATATTTTTTATTTGTTATTTAAAAATTAATTTAATTTTATTAAAAAATTAATATAAATTCTAATCTTTTAAATCTTGTCCTCTTTTATGAATTAAATTTTTTTTAAAAAAAACTTTATGCCCAAAACAGCGTCATTTTGGGCATAAAACTTTGGCAATTATTTTTACCCTAAAGGCAAAAAGCCTAAAACACTTCTACAGTTCCACTCTTTTCAATTTTTCTAAACTCTATTATCGCACACCGCAAACTAGACTTAAGATTTTCTTTTAACCTTTGCCAATATTTGCATATCATCTCCTTCTTCTTTAGCATATCATCTTCTTCTTCCTCACGACACGATTATTCTTGTTGGGTGATTGTCGTTCAAGCTTCTTCTTAACCTAAAGTATTTTTCTTTCTATTATTTATTTACTTATTTATTATTTTTAATTAGTTAAAAATCTGAATTTTTTTTATATTGATTGCATCATTTGCAATATTCCTTATGTTGTTTGAAAATATTCAATATTAGATTTGAAGTTTGGAAAATTAATTAATGGCCAAGTTGCTCTGTACTCTTAGGAGGGATATTTTAGAAGTTGGTTGCAGAGAGATGTTTGAATTGGGTAGTGGTTTGTAGATAATGTAAGGAAATCCATGATCTTGAGTTGTATGTTTGTCAGATTCAAAGTTTTTTGAGTGAGAACTCTAATATGTTGTTAACATTTAATCAGTTATTCATATTGAAAAATTTTGCTGATGGAGAATAATTTGAGCCTAAATGTCTGCATATATTATAGGAAAAATGGGTGAAGAAAGTGAAAAGAATAGAGAAGATATGATTCTTTCTCTATAGTTTCATACTTAAAGTTGTATGTTTGGTTTTGGGTGAATCTTGGAACTGACCATAATATTAAGGTTGCAATATTGTACTTAAGGTTGAATTATAAGTATTGAATAATCTATTACTAAACTCAAATTTCATGAATTATATTGTTCTTTTGATGCTTAGTTCTTAATTCCTTTCAGAATGCTGATTTGTCACATAAACGCTACCTAGCTTGGCAATGGCAATTACCTTAGTAGTAGATGATCTTTAACCATCACTTCTCCAACAGTGGTTTTAAAGTGAAAGCCAATAAGAGTTTTATAAATTGTATTGTTGCAAGAAATTAGCTAGTTGTTATTAGATTTTACTTCTTGTATTCTACACGTTGTTTTAAAAAATTGTAATGTAATGGCTCTTACTCTAATTTAGAGTGTATTGGACAGAGTCCTATTTGGTTGCAGGTTACTTCTACAAAATTGTTCTATAGTTGTAATAATAAAAACTATATATGCTTTTTCATAACAGTGTAACTAAATGTGGTAACTATATCATGACAGTCTTAATATTGTAATAGTTTATTAATAAGCTTTTTAAAATTTTTAAAGAGCTATATACTAATACTAATTTAAAATTTGAAAATATGTTCTTTTAATTTGACTAGACTTGACAGTTGACTCTGTTTATTTGATTGTCAACTATTAATCACTTATTTTGAATGTGCTTATTTTGTTATATTAGTTTAGTTTTATTTTTAGTGGATTTGATGTGTAATGAATTATTTCTTCAATTATATTGCATGATTTTTATTTTATTTTTAATTGTGTTAGAATAATTTTATTATTAGATGTATTAAATTTTTTATTTTTTATGTAAATTTTATTAATTGATTTTAAACGTGCTTTAAACGAATTGAATTGTGTATAATCATATAAATGAATCGAATCGTGTATAATCGAATAAGCGAATCAAATTGTAAACAAATTTAATTGTAAACGAATTGAATTTATTCAATTTATTAAACGTGTCTAATCTTGTCGTATCATTCGCATATTAAATGAATTGAATATGTGTTTGAGTGTATGATTCATATATGAATTTAATAAAAATTTGTTAATATTCTTTATTAACACGACATGAATACGATTCATATACACAAATTGCCATCCCTAATTGTACCATTCTTCTTTTTTTTTTTCTTCTTATTATTATTTGAAATTGTTCTACCATTCTTATGTAATCATTTCACACATCCCATTTAAATCACAGTTTGAAGTGAAACATCTCAACCTTTATCTGAGTTATATAATTAGTTCTAGACATATAATAGTTTGGGATTAAATATAAATGCTATTAATTATCAAGTCTCCCTTAAACCACCGCATACTTTTTGGTCACAAACCCAAATTAATCATGCAACTCTAATTGCAGTATAACTTCAATAAAAATTATCAGCACTTGAAGAATGGACAAGCTTTTTGGAAAAATGCATTTCTACATTGTTTAGTCAATGAAATCCTTTGAAAATATTCTTTATACTCAAACAAGAAAAATATCACATGGGACAGCAAAAATGTTTGAAAAAGAACACAAGTTATGTCATCATCCTTATCTTAATCTCCTTTACCTCTATTACTAATTAATATTAATACGACCATATTGAATTAATAACTTAAATATAAATATAAAATGAATAAGTAATTCAAAGATCTACATCCATTATATTCTTGCAAAGAAATTCAATTATACAATACAACACGATTAAAATATAAAATATAAAATTAATTAAGCAAAACCGACTTTTATTTAAATGAAAGGAGAGTAGGAAGCCGAACTTGGAGCGTATTACAATAATACAAGTTGCCTTGCGTACAAAGTCCATGTCCATAAAGAACATAATAGCACCTAGGTCCCTAAAATTTTACATATTTTCAGATAAATATAAGTTTGGACATGTGTATCATATAAATCCCTTTTATCCTAGCAAAATGATCGAACTACCCTTTGTCATCTTGAAATTTGACCAACTCACCATTGACGATATAATCTAACATTATATACTATTTCAAGTTTTTTTTTAACTCTTATAATTATTTTATACTGTTAAAATTTAGTGATTTAAAATTAAAGATAAATTTAATTTTGAGTTAAAAATTAAAAAAGAGTTAACACGTGATCAAGAATCTAATGAACGGACAACAGAAATGTGAAACAGAAACCTGGATACGAGAAGGAGCATAAAAACACAAGTGGGGATATTCTCAAATATGAATGTTGTGACGTTGACTGCTCAACACTACAATGATAATTTTAGGAAGCCCAACATTGCAGCGTTGCCTTTGGAATGTTGTAGCATTGTTTGAAGTCGCATCACTCTAACAGTAGACCTTGAACGCCGCACCGTTACTTGTTAAAAAAATTATATGAGTTCGAATTGCTTTTTTAAGTTGTTTTTGGACTTTTTAAGCACGTAAACTTTTATTTTAATTAGGTTTAATATTTTTAAGGTCAGTATTAATATTATATAAACTATTGAATCCATTAAAGTAGATAACACGTTAACAAGAGAGATAACAAAAGGTTAGGCAACTCTAGGGTGCTAGACATAAGTGCGGGAGAGTACCATAAAGTGCTTGAGCAATAGGTAGGGGCACAAGATAGCATGAGGTAGATCTTTTAGGAACTCATATATTATTCTATTCTCTAGATTTCTTTTATGTGAGTTTTTTGTGTATAAAAGAATTAAATAAAAGAAGCGAAGATCTGGTAATCCACCGTGGCGTAAATATTTGTTGGCGAACTACGTATATTCTTATGTCTTGTGTGTGTGATTGTCTTTTTTATTATGTGGTTGATCTTATTTATTCTTATTTTTCTTGTAAATCAAGACTTCCACAAAACGTACAAGATATTATAATGCTAAATACTAGATCAAATAATATTAGAACACATAAAATTCTAACAAATAAGATCAGTGCTAATACTAATTACTAAGTGAGATTAGTGCCTAAACTGATTTCTCGCAATACATACAAAGTTATTTTTTAAATTTTTTTTATCCCAAATGATTTGTTAATTATTTATAAATAGTAAAAAAAATTATACTTAATTATTCAAAAGTTATGAATATTTATCATTCAATGAAACATTGATACAATAAGTGAGATGAAAAAAAACATAAATGCTAACTTTAGGGTACGTAGCATTACTCTAATAGTAATAGGCAAACTATGTGCTTACGTGAAAGCTCATAAAAACTTAGGAACCTGAATGTTATTACTTCCGTTGAAAAATCAAACGCACTGCATGGCGTATTAGGCAGAAGATGAACAGATGATAACTCCTTAACCATTAACCAACTTTAATAATTCAATTGGCGAGAATCTCACTAGCAATCTAGAAATCCTACGTAGTACGTATGGTCAAAAACTTAATTGACGAATCACAATCCAGACGAGACACTTTCCCATATTTAGGCAAAATGCAACCCCCCCTACCACCCCCATGACCTAGCGTGACGAAGGAGAACTCCTATTTCAACGCAGTTGCTAGTTCTACTTCCTTGCCCAATCCCAATTACATTCACATCTTCCCCTATCTAAACAGATCGCAGATTATTCATTCTGATATCACTTTCAATCTCCTTTGTCTTCTTTGCGAAAAAAAAACAACGACAACAATGGCGACCTTCAATAACATGGGTGTGTTTACGTTAACGTTTGCTCTCTTGTTCATGTTTTTCACGTCCACTTTTGCCCTACGCCTAGATAAGTTCATGTCCATCATCGACTACGATATCAGCCACCGACTTCATGGTCGGACGAACAGAACGGATGCCCACGTGAGGAATATGTACGAGGCCTGGCTGGTGAAGCACGGCAAGAATTACAACGCGTTGGGTGAAAGAGAGAGGAGGTTTGAAATCTTTAAAAATAATTTGAAGTTCATTGATGAACATAACGCGGTTCAGAGGACGTATAAAGTAGGACTGAACAGGTTTGCGGATTTGACTAATGAGGAGTTCAGGGCCATGTATTTGGGCTTGAAGATGGAGAGGAAGAGAAATCATGTGGTTCAAGGGAAGGTGAAGAGCGAGAGGTATGCGTATGAGCAAGGTGATGAGTTGCCGGAGTTTGTGGATTGGAGAAAGAATGGAGCCGTTGCCCCTGTTAAAGATCAAGGCCAATGTGGTGAGTGATTTTGTTTTTTGTTTTTTTGTTTATGTGTGGCTTTTGCACGCTGGTCTGTAATTAGATGATCGAAAAAATGATCTCGGGTTCTTGCTTAATCATAAAGCAATAATTTGGTGAAAATTTGATGGTGACTTAAGGTTGTTATCCTTGTTCCCAGAATTCGATTTTATGCCTCCATAAGATTTGCTTTTCTATGCCATTTAAAATATAATTCAATCTATATCTAATTGAATTGTTCTCTTTATTATTATTATTATATGTAAGACCGATCATTAGGTTGAATTGAATCAAAGATCCTAATTATTCTTTTGTAACTTTTATTATATCTGGTGAACTGCTCACTTAGATTTTACACACTTGCACACCTTCAACATAGAGCTGGTCAATAAAAGAACAAGAAATACTTTTGTACAAATTAACAATTATTTGTTTATTTATGAAAACTATTTGCTATAATCATTGGAAGAAGTTAACAAGACTATGTTTATTGAGTTTCTCAGAATGTTATACAATATTTATAGTGCTATTTCTTCTTTCTAAACTCCTAATATTGAACTATTTTGAATGAAGGGAGTTGCTGGGCATTCTCAACCATTGGTGCCGTGGAGGGCATAAATCAGATTGTAACAGGTGACTTAATCACCTTGTCGGAGCAGGAGCTGGTTGATTGTGACAGGAAATATAACCAGGGATGCAATGGAGGTCTCATGGATTATGGCTTTGAATTCATTGTTGAAAATGGTGGCATTGATACTGAGGAAGATTATCCTTACAAGGCTGTTGATAGAACTTGTGATCCTAGTAGGGTATGCGCCAAATGGAGTCTTCAATGAACCCTCTTTAAAGACATAATTTGTTCTTTAGTTGCCCTAATTTTTTATCATCTATTTGTCTTTGCAGAAAAATGCCCATGTTGTTACCATCGATGGATATGAAGATGTTCCACAAAACGATGAGAAATCCTTGCAGAAGGCTGTGGCAAATCAACCAGTTAGTGTTGCCATTGAAGCTGGTGGCAGAGCTTTCCAACTCTACGAATCGGTAAAGCCAAAGTCTTATAGCCATTTTACAGTCACAGTGCTCTTGTATCATTAGCTGAGAATCCAAAACGACCAGAACTGTAGCAACAATTTCTTCTAAGGAATGTTATATGAATAAATTCGTTGACAAGTTTTATTTCATTGATTCAGGGTGTATTCACCGGACATTGTGGAACGCAATTAGACCATGGTGTCGTCGCTGTTGGATATGGCACTGAAAATGGATTGGACTACTGGATTGTAAGGAACTCGTGGGGATCTAGCTGGGGTGAGAATGGATATATCAGGATGGAGCGCAGTGTGAACACCAACACTGGCAAGTGTGGTATTGCCATGGAGCCTTCATATCCCATCAAGAAAGGCAAAAACCCGCCTAATCCCGGTCCCTCTCCTCCATCTCCTGTAAATCCTCCCAGTTCACCCACTGTCTGTGACGACTATTACTCATGCCCTGAGGGGAGCACTTGCTGCTGCTTGTATGAGTATGGTGACTTCTGCTTTGGCTGGGGATGCTGCCCATTAGAATCTGCAACCTGCTGTGAAGACCACTCCAGTTGCTGCCCCCATGATTATCCCATATGTGACCTCAAAGCCGGAACCTGCCGAATGGTAATTATCACAAGCACTTTCAATTATTACGACCACTTTCAACTTGATAAAGCTTGCTGCATTTTCATGTTCTTGTGGTTTTATATCTGCTGATATGTTGTGTTATTTGAATGATGCAGAGTACTAATAACCCATTGTCAGTGAAACCGATGAAGCAAATCCCTGCTAGCAGCATTAGAACTCGCCCAACGGCTAGCAATTGAAGGCATTTTGAGTCCTTGAAGATGAACAAATAAAGCAGTGCTAGATTTCATGGAGGAAATGCTTTATTAGTTGAAAATTGAAATACCCAGCTGATACAGACTCGGTGTTAGTTAATTTTAAACCATAGTTGTTGATAAATTTCATGGTGATTACGTACTATCATCATTTACATATCAACCCTTGGATCAACTTTACTGTAAAATTGTGCAATTTCGAATAAGAAATCACCTTATAATTACATATTCATGGCTGTTTATCTGACATAATTGGCTTTATTCTTATCTGAGGCAGAGACCGACGATGATATGACATTGTCAACCACTTTTTTTTTTTTTTTTTAAATAGGTACTTCTTTTTATTTTAGGCTACCCATTCAACGTTACCCTTATGAGTTTAAATTTAACACAATAAATGTTCGATTAGTTAAATTTTTTTATTAGTTAAAAGAATTTTTTTTATATTAATTTTTTTAAAAAATTTTTTTGATGATGTTTGATTGTAATTAAAAAAGAGTTTTTAAAAATTAAAAAATATATTTTATTTTTACTTGTAAAATTTTAAATTTTAGACTTTTAAAAATAAAGATTTTTAAACTTTTTTAATATTTATGTAATATTACATATACTTTAATAATATTTTTTTATTTTTATAATTTACTTTTAATAAAAATAAACCTTATTCAACTATTATATTTTCAATATTTTCTTAAAATTTATCATATCTCAAATTCTCCTTATCTCTACTACTATCATATTTTTACAATAATTTATTAAAATTTTTTGTTGATTATTTTATTTTTTAAATAAAAATAAATATTATTTTATTTTTAATTTTTATACTAAAGACAATAATTTAAATTGATTTGTTGATTAATATGTATTAATTTTACTTGATTCTTATATTTAAAAAATTAAATTTGAAAAAATACATAATAAATTTAAATTTATATAAAAAATATTAAATTTTTTAAAATTTGAATACAAAATTTATTAAGTGTCCTTTTTATTAATTTAATAATATATAAATACTTTTAATAATATATAACCAAACGATCTAATATTTTAAAAAAAATTATTAATAATTAAATGATTAATAATTTTTTTAAAAAAAATTTACTTTTAAATACTTTATTTTTAAAAAATTTATTTAAAATTTTCAATCAAATGAGTCTTGTGTCCTAAATCGATTGATAAAAATCTTAATTAATATAAAATTGAATAAGTACGAGGTCAACCCCACCAAAAATTGATTGATAAAAAATGTACAAAACATGTTCTTTTTAATTGATTTGCCAAACTATTATATGTGTCGTCGTTGACGTACAACAACTACAAGAACTATAAAAAATCTGATCCGTTAAAAATTTAGTCACTGTTCGGCGTCAGATGATAATCTGATGCCGTCTCTTATCGCGCATCAGATGGTTTCTGCTAAATCAACGTACCACACGCGCTGACCACGTGACCGCACATTCACAAAAAAACAGAAAAACGAAAACTCCGATCTCTCTAGCTAATTGCAACCCTAGCTTGGCTTCACTTCACGGTTCTACCCGATTCTCTGCTCCAATCTCTTTCATAGTTTCAACTGGACTCGAACTCCGATCTCGGTAAGATAAGATTCCGGCCGTTGATCTGGAATCGATCAATTTTTTTTAATCTTTTCTATTTGTTCGTTTTACATGAAATTCTTGTTATTTCGTTTTCTTGTGTTATTTTTACATTTTTTTCTTTATTTCTAAATTCGCAAATAAGCATCGTTGGAGTAGAAGCTGTGATTAAATTAATTTTTTGATCAATCGTGAATGTAATTTAGTAGTTTAGCTTATTGTTGTGTGTATGGTTCTAATTTTGTTGCTTTTTCTTAAGCTAATGTTTTGGTTTGCTCGTTGCATTGTGAATGGAAGAAACATTAAATCACTAGTGTTCATTAGGTTGTAATAATTGTCAAAGCTAAATTTTGAAGTGACATTTTCAAATGGTTTTGTTGTAGAACGGCAAATAGTTTCTGGAAATAGTCTTTATTTTCCTAAAAATTTGAAGTGCACTCTATAATTGTTTCAGTTAAAATGATAATTTTATGCTAGGTTGATCACGGGTCGCAACCGTTGCATACGGGATTGTCATTGACTCATTGTTTGTAAAATGTTGTTGGGTTGATTGTGGATTGGGGTCAGTATTGCTTGATTTGAGATTGTGGAAAGTTCTACCAGATTTACTATTAGTTGGTAACTTCATTGCCTTTGCTGGGAAATTCAAAGCTTGCAACCTTTAGCTTTGGTTTCACTTTGCTTCTTGTATTGGAGATGTGTATTTTTCTGTTTCTCTTATTTTATATCATATGGATACCATAAAGTTAGGAGGGCAAGAAGAGAACTGGAAAAGAAGATGAGAGAATTGAACCAAATCATTTGGCTTTTTTGCAGACTGTTGTTCATTTCCTTCTCATTCAATGTAATAATTACTTCTAACAGTCACACCCATATGGTCATTGATTAGTTTTTGGGCTAATGTATTTGTGTTTATGGTAGGAAATTCTCATTTGGTTTTGCTCCAGATATAGATTTATAGCTTGTGCTTTCCTTCATTATTTTAATTTATTCGTTATGTATACAATTGCAGTTACTATTGTGAGACATTAAGTGAAATCTGATGTGCTGATTCGTGAACTTTGATCATTCACCATTTGGACGACTAGGGTGCGGGAATGGATTCTGGATCTGCTGACTCATCTGCTTCACCTCTTATGAGGGATCCTCAAATAAAACCTTCTCCCACTACAGATTCTGGAACAGATAATTCGGCAAGTGATGCACCATCAAAGCCATCTGCTGCTGGCGTATCAACATGGGCCAAAAAATTGAAAATTCCCCAGCCATTTGCTAGCACACAAGATGACTCCCCGACTGGAAATACTGGAAAATCAACCTTTTCACGTTTTACTAGTGGCTTTGGACTGCGTTTATCTCCAAAGTCTCCTCAGTTAGATGATAATTCTGAGGGGACTTCAACAGCCTCACAACCTGGTTTCATTGGAACAATTACCAAGGGGTTGGTTGACTCATCTAAGACTGCAGTCAAGGCTGTACAGATCAAGGCTCGACATGTTGTCTCCCAAAACAAACGAAGATACCAGGTGGCGTTCTTGCTGCTGTGATTTTATTTAATTTTGTGTATTCCATTTGGTGAATAAGATGGTCATGAGTTGCAGTGCTAATGCTTTCTATCATTCTTTCTCTTGTGTGATCAAAAATTTGATTTCAGCTTTTGTGTTGCATTAGTGCTCATACACAGGATATGATTTAGGCCATAAGTGATGAGTGTTATGTGAGTTTGAGTTAATGGTGCATCTCTGCAAACAACACAAATTTTCTTTCTGCCTGTACTATAAGTGTATATAAGTGCCATGAATATATAGATAGACTTTCGTTCTTATGCTGATTTCACAATTTTTTTATAATAACTTTTTCTTACCATATGCTGTCTTCAGGAAGGAGGATTTGATTTGGATATGACATATATTACTGAGAATATAATTGCCATGGGATTCCCTGCTGGTGATATGAGCTCAGGGTTTTTTGGATATGTTGAGGTAAGAAAGTTTAACTTCATTGTACAGTTGAGTTTAATTGTTCAAATGAAAAAAAATGGATTTGGACATATGATGCAGGGATTCTATCGAAACCACATGGAAGAAGTGATTAAATTCTTTGAAACCTATCACAAGGTAAAAAAATTTCACTTTTATTTGGGAATTTTATAAAATAAATGCAGGTTCTTCCAGTAGTTTGTTTATTTTGCTGTTGTATTGTTGTTATTCTGGTGTAGTTATGTATGTATCTTTATCTCATGCTACCTATTGGGATACTTTGGCTCTTTACCTTCAATCACTTTCTATATGCAGGGCAAGTACAAAGTGTACAATCTTTGTTCAGAGAGGCTGTATGATGCATCATTATTTGAAGGAAAGGTGTGTGATTTCTTTTGACTTTAAGTTTTCTGTAAGGAAAGAAATAGGATAAGTTAGTCCTATAGTTTATTTCATCATCAATGACAAAGATCTGAACTGTGGTCAGCTGGGCACAGGTAGCCTGGTTATGGTTGCAGTTAAGCTTTGAAAAATGACTGTTCACCCATCTTTCTTTTCATTTACGGGTCCCTCAAGGATATCTGTTGGAAGCATCACATGCATACAATGAATGAGAGAAATTCTAATCTATGAAACTTATTGTTTCTTGAGAAGGCAGGTGATTAAATCATTAAGCTGCAGTCTTATGATCACGATTTTTAGTGGCAAACTGTATTAAATTGGCACAAGATGTATATAGTAGGACGCTAGAAAACTAAAAAAGCAACTAGTTTCATTAGTCATCAGGAGATAGGAGGGAAAGTGTTTTTTCTTTAATAAAATATAGTATACTACTACATAATTTGGCTGGTACATTAGCTCTGCGAGAAAAATAAAACCTGGCTGCTGCCAAAAGATTTTTGTGGACGTACATATCTTTTGTCCTAATGGATGTTGAATCAGGAAAAATTGTGATCAACTATATGTTAATGATCAATGTGGGGATATTTCGATGATGACAGTAAATGTTGAATGCAAAGATTTACCACATTTTAGATCAAATTTCCTCAATGATTTCCTGCCAATACTGCTAATTGATGGCTGTCTATATTAGGTGCTCCTTGATATGTTATACACTGTGTATCTTTAAGGCTAATCAACCTTTCAACTGTCAGTTATCAACTTATTTCCTGATGAAGAATGAACAGTGATTTCTAGTAAATGACTTCAGGAGAGTAAAGGCGTATAATATTAATAGGCTTTGTTCTCAAGATTAACTTGTTTCAGTTCATATTGTCTTGAGCACAAAGTTTGTTTAGATCAAGTTTTTGTGTAAGTTTCCTGATGAATTCTTAAGAAATGACGATGTAGACCTTTGAACTTCATTTATTTTTTTATGTTTGACAGCTGAGACTTGTTCAGGCTGTTCAAATTCTAGAGTGTCTTAGTTGTTGGGAAGTTTCTTGGCAGCTTTATGTATCTAATTTATTGAAATCTTGTTTCAGGTGGCTAGTTTCCCATTTGATGACCACAACTGTCCCCCAATTCAACTAGTAACATCATTTTGTCATAGTGCATATTCGTGGTTGAAGCAAGATATTGAGAATGTTGTTGTTGTACACTGTAAGGCTGGAATGGCAAGGACAGGATTAATGATTTCTAGCCTTCTGTTGTACTTGAAGGTTAGATACTTGTGGCATTTTTCTGAGAGATGCTTCAGCAAATTTGGTGGCTATCTTCAGCTTATTTGTTCTGGCATTATTGCACAGTTTCTAATTTGTATATAATTTTTGACCGTCTCTAATTTGTATATAATTTTTTACCATCTCTAATTTGTATATAATTTTTTACCATCTCTCTGCAGTTCTTCCCCACTGCTGAGGAATCTATGGACTACTATAACCAGAAAAGATGTGTGGATGGAAAAGGGCTTATTCTGCCAAGTCAAATTGTGAGCCTATGTTTAACATGTGTTAATTTTGGAAGAGTTGCATATTCATGGGCTAATCTTTTTAAATTTGTTTTGCCAGAGGTATGTCAAATATTTTGAACGTGTCTTAACATATTTCAATGGAGAGATCCCACCTGGCCGTAGGTATACTTATTTTTATCTCTCTCATATGCTCTTAGCTCAATCAAAAGTTATTATTTTTTGCTTTTGTTTAGGTACTGAAAACTGTCATCGTGTGTTGTTCAGGTGCATGCTTAGGGGTTTTCGGCTTCACAGATGTCCTTACTGGATCAGGCCCCACATAACAGTTTCTGATCACAATGGTTTGTTGCTGCATCCATGTCGTGTCCAATTAATTTTCTGCAATTGCTTAATCTTTGATGTCTTGTGGCAGTTCTCACAATTACCTTTTTCTTAGACCACTTTGTCTTGTTAAGCTTGTCATGAGTTAATTTTATTTTTCTTTCTTCTTTTGCTGAATTTTGCAGCATTTGCTTGTGAACATAGTTTTTGCCGTTTGCTTTTTCTCAACATGCAATTTTCACAGTCAACTAGCAAAATGCATTGATGGATCTCTATAGCTAATACATGTCCGAAGACTATATGCACATATACATAATTATGTGATCTTAATTATTCAAAGTAGTGATTCTATCACATAGTAGAATTTAATGCATGCAAAAGCAGAAAACCTTTTGGGGAATTTTCCTATTAGTATTGGCTTCTCACTATTTAATTTCCTATGATCCCGTTGGACTTACATTTTTTAGAAGCAGATTTTTCTCTGTATTTGCCATATTATCACATTTTGTCTGGTGTCAGACAGGGATGATAAACTTGAAAGGTTATGGCTTTGAACTTTTATGATTAATGTGACTAATCTGAAATTTTGATTTTTCTTTAATGCTATTGCATTATGCAGGTGTTCTGTTCTCCTCGAAAAAGCATCCTAGAACCAAGGACTTGTTGGTAGGTTGGTGTATCTATTGCAACAATTATTTGAGCCATTTAAACGGTTATATCAGTGTTATGTTACTTTGCCTGAAGCATCCTCCAAATCTTGATTCTTGTGTTACTCTTTCCCCAGCCTGAAGATTTTTGGTTTAGTGCTCCCAGGAAAGGAGTTATGGTCTTTGCCCTGCCTGGAGAGCCAGGTTTGACAGAGTTGGCAGGGGACTTCAAAATCCATTTTCATGACCGCCAAGGAGATTTCTACTGGTTTGTGCTGTACCCTCTTTGTGATTGAATTAATCTCTGATTAGAACATTATGACAATGGACTTAAAATTTCACTTATTTTTTCTTTTAATTTTCCAGCTGGTTAAACACAACCATGATAGAGAACAGAAAAGTATTGCTCACCAATGATCTTGATGGGTTTGACAAGGTAAATGTGAAACTCGTCAATAATTTCTGATACTGTCAAGTTGGTAGCCATAACCATATGTGCCCCTCATATGTAGCTTTTATATGCAAGGGGTCTGCTCCTCTTGTCCTTATTACTGATTTTTCTATCATCTCTGTTCTTTCTGTACACCTTTTAACTTTCTTTAACATATGTGGCATGGCTGTGCAGAGGAAATTGCCTTCCCCAGGATTCCAAGTTGAGGTTGTGTTAGTGGATTATAATGGCACTGTTCCCACTGTGGCTAACTCTGAAACTGCTACCACAAAATCAGATGAGAACTCAGGTTCTGCTCCTGCCTCAGTTGCTGAGGGTGTATCTGCTCCAAACAAAAACAAGGACTCAGGAAATCAAGATAAAGATGACAAAGATGATGTGTTCTCAGACAGTGAGGCAGAGGAAGGTAGTTCTTCAAAAAGCAAGAGAGCTTCTACAGCCTCTGCCGCTGGAGCAACTGTCTCAAACACCACCAGTTCTGAAACAAATACCAAATTGGATCAAGTTGAAAATTTAACCCGTGCAACAGAACAAGTTTCTTTGAGAAATATGGGCTCCCAACCTACAGAGACTGCTGCTGCTACAAAGAAGGATGCTGTTGGGGGAGCTACCACAGGCCTTGAGATTATCAATACAGAAAGTGAGTTCAAGGCAATGGCTGCTGATGCATCTGTTTTCTCCTTTGGAGATGAAGATGACTATGAAAGTGAGTGACCTAATGGCAGAACATCGGTGGCTTTGATTTAGAAGATCTGTACATAAATTGGCTTACAAAGTATAATCGAACGATGCAAAGACGATGTTCAATATATTCGTTCATTTGTGTACCATCAAGTCTGTTTCTAGCTTATTTGATCTGTAAATCAAAAGTTGGCTGGAGGTGAAAATAATTTTTTCAACGCAAATGTGGCTGGCATTCATGAAATTTGTACTATTATTTATTATGGAAAACAGAAGCTATAAAATGTGTTCAAACAATTATGTTAATATCTTTTCCACTGCCCATTTCTCCTATTGCTAATCATAACCAATTAGACATTCTCTTTGATTATAATATCAAGATATCCTTTGTCTTGGAATTTTCCAGAAAATCCATGCTACGTAATCTGGCAATTTTAAGTTGGAAAAAAAAAATGAATCAATTTTAATTTGTAAAAAATAGCTATGTGAGCAACATCACATCACTTAATAACAGGTTATGGTCAAATCTGTCAAAATACAGCAAAGACCGGCGTAGACACATAAAGCCCCCTGAATCTATCACTGATCAAAATCCGAAAAAAGAGCTAAACCATATAATCAAAATAAGTCTTACCTTTGTTCGAAATACACCGGGCATTCTTAAATTAGAATTAGCTAACCAATTCCTATTGTTAGATGTAAGGAAGTAAATATATAGTCTTAGAATAATTAAAGCATCACCATCATTTTGCATCTACAACCTAAACAAGTTCAGGCCCTTATCAATTTCATCCTCCAATGGCCATGCATAATATTCAAGGGCAGACTCTTGAGGTCACAGGTATGATATTTTACAATAATATTCGAACATCATTTTTTTTTTTCCTTTAGATTTATGTTCTCTTCTACATAAACAAACATACCCATATGATAGTTTTGTGATGTAGTTATTGGATGCAAAAAATTGAAAGACACAGAATGGATAATGAGGCAAGATCCATACGTTGTTCTCGAGTATGGTAGTACCAGATATCGTACAAAAACCTGTACAGGTAATTAATTACGGGCTGGTTATGAGTTCGTTGTATTTATTTTTTTGTGATTATGTAAATTTATGGATTTGGGTATAGTTTACTGAGAAGTTTGAATAATCTGTGTGGTTTAGATGGTCACAGGAACCCAACTTTTCAAGAAAAGTTTGTGTTCCCTTTTGTTCAAGGGCTCAGCGAGATGAATGTTGTTGTTTGGAACAGCAATACTGTGTCTGGGGACGATTTCATCGGCAGTGGAAAGTAATTAATTAATCCCAACAATTTTTTCGTAACTTGTTCATTATTATTAAGAGCCTTTATGGTTTATTTTATTCTGTTTTGGCGCAGGGCTCAATTGGCTAAAGCTATTACCAAAGGTTATGATGATACCGCGTGGCCGCTTTGGACTCGATCAGGGAAGTAAGTAGAATTGCAGTATCATTTTCATTTTGATCAGCTTGTCAATATTTATGCAACATTGCATTTTGTTAGATGTTGATTCTTGGACTTCTTAAAATGTGAACTTTGAATTTTTTCCATCCACAGACATGCAGGAGAAGTGAGACTCCTTCTGCATTATTCCAACGTAAGCTCGTCTTCGTACAGTTTTTATACCTTCTTGGATTCTTATTTAATGTTTTTTTTTTTGCAAAAATATCTAATTATAATTGGGTTTATGAAGAACGTGGGCACTGCTCCGCTGGCATACGGGGCACCGACAGGTTATCCAGCTACAGCTCCGCCTATGCCTCCCGCCCTCTATCCACCTGCTTACGGTAATTATCCCCCGCCCCCATCCGGGTATCCACAGTCTTCGGCTTATCCTCCCTCACCATACGGAGCACCTTCTTACGGTGATCATTCACTTCTACACCTTTTCTTATAATGCATACTATCTTGCAGAGTTGGTTCTAGATTTATTTCATGGCAACATAAAAACTAAGATTTTTTGTTCAATTCAACAGGTTATTATCCCCCTCCGTATTGATAAATGACAAAGATGAGCTCTTGCACTTGCATGCTCAAGGGAAGCCACTTTACACACTTCCTATGATACTGTAAAAGTAAAATAGAGAAAGAGCATCAGAAGCCTCCATATATATTTTCTCATGCTTCTGTATCCATTAATGTTGGAGGATTTTTATGGTTTTGTCTACAAATTATTATTATTATTTGGGTTTTCCTCAAGCCCAATTGTTCATGTATAAATTGAATCCTTTTATTGTCGGATAATGTTTTAATATATTAAATATATAGAAAATTTTCAAGTGCATCTCATAGACTTGTTTAAGGTGATTTAAATATATTGAAGCAACTTTAAAAAGTATATAAATTAATATAAAATTTAAAAAATGAATTAAACTTATCGCCTGTTATTGAAGTTGTTATTAAAAAATTTGAAAAGATAATTAAATTCTTTTAAATTTTATCAATCTCTACTGATAGTATATGTGTATTTTGAATAAGATTAGATAATTTAAGTACCTAACCAAATGTTCTATTTATAAATATTTTTTCATCAAAAATGTCACCCAATTCATAAATATGGGTTAGTTGTTTTACTCCTAATAAGCATTATCTTTAAATAATAAAAGTTAGTGAGAATGATAAAAAATATTGGTCATAATGTTTTTATACCTAATATTAGGTATTACATCATAATACACCTAATACACTTAACATTCTCCTACTTGGCCAATATATTTCATTATTCATTATAGTATGAAACAAAATACACGGATCATGGTGATAAGTCCTCTAAAAACGAGTATTATTTTTCATATATCACAATGTATTATATCTTTTAATACTTGCTCATATTACTTAATGAATAAACCATATATTTGTTTTAGGTCCAGACTTAATGATATTTCTTAAATAAATGTGTACGCAATTAATAATCAAATATAAGAAAATATCATAACTTAAATAGAGTTTCATAACATTTGTCCTATGACAAAATTACATAAAAGAATCAAGTCTCATATTTTCTACATGATCTTTGAATTTAATTGGTGGCATGCCTTTTGTCAAGGGATCAGCTATCATTAATTCAATGTTGATGTGTTCAATGACTATTGTTTTATCTTTAACACGGCCCTTTATGGGTAAATACTTAACGTTGATGTGTTTATTTCGACTACCAATTTTATTATTTTTAGTCATAAAAACTGTAGTTGAATTATCACAATATATCTTCAATGGCCTAAAAATTGAATCCATAATTCTAAGTCCAAATATGAAACTCTTCATCTATACACCATGCGAGGTAGACTCAAAACAAGATATGAACTCAGCTTCTACAATAGAATTGGTAGTCAAAGTCTGCTTTGCACTCCTCTAAGATACAGCTCCACCGGCCAACATGAAAATATATCCTGATGTTAATTTTTTAGAATCAACATAGTTAACAAAATCTGCATTGGAGTAGCCAATCACCTCCAGATTCTCAGTTCGTCTATACATAAGCATGTAGTTCTTGAAGGTATCTTATTGCCTTCTTTGTAGCTTTCCAATGGTTCAAACTTGAATTACTCTGATATCTTCCTAATATTCTAATAGAAAATCCAATGTCAGGTCTTGTGTAGACTTGCGCATACATTAAGCTTCCGATAACAGAAGCATATGGAATATTTTTCATTTGTTCTCTTTCAAGATCATTTTTTAGGCACTGGTTCAAATTGAACTTATCACCTTTCATAATGAAAGTTATACTTGGTGAATAATCTTTCATCCGAAATCTCTCCAAAACTTTGTTAATATAGGTTTCTTGAGACAAACTCAAAATATTTCATAATCTGTAACTATGTATCATAATGACAATGACATAAGACGTATCACTCATATCTTTCATGTCAAAGTTTTTAGAGAGAAAATGTTTCAACTCATGTAGCAAACCCTTATCATTGGTTACAAGTAAAATATCATCCACATATAGAATAAGAAAATAAATTTTACTCCCACTAACCTTCTGATATATACTTTGATCTATTATGTTTTCTACGAAACCAAATGAAGAGATAACATCATAAAATTTTAAATACCATTGATGAGATGCTTATTTCAATTCATATATGAATTTTTTAGCTTGCACAACAAATGCTCACCATTACTAAAGAAAAATCCTTAAACCTCTTCCTTTAGATCTCTATTGAGAAAATTTATTTTTACGTCTATTTGTTGCAACTCTAAGTCAAAATGAGCAATTAATGCTATAATAATTTGAAAAGAATCTTTCTTGGATACATGAGAGAAAGTTTCCTTGTAATCAATTTCTTCCTTTTGAGTGAATCCTTTAACAACAAGTCTTACTTTAAATCTTTCGATGTTGTCCAATAAATTCTTTTATATTTTAAAGACCCATTTATATCCTATGTCTTTTACATCATCAAGCAACTCAACAAGATCCCACACTCTATTAGATGCCATAAAATTCATATCTTTTTTCATTGCATTGAATCATAAATTTGATTCTTTACAACTCATGGCCTGTAAAAATATTTCAGGATCATTTCCGGCTCTAAAATTATAGTCTCATTCTTATAGATATACAACATAATCATTAGGAATTGCTGATTTTCTTATTCTAGTAGATCTCCTTAACATTGTACCAACATTTTCTTGAGGAATATGTTGTTCAACTAGTTGTTCAACAACTTCTTAGAATTCTTGAATAACTTAATCTACTGGATTGTTATCAACAATAGTTTGTGGATCTTCAATGATTGGTTGTACAACATTCGATTGAACTTGAAGAATGTTGTTAATAACAATTAGTCTATCACTTGAGGTGGAAGGTTGAGGATTAATATGATCTTTCTAAAAAATAATGTTCTAAGATTAATCGCTCTCACTGATCAAGTCATTTTCAAGAAACTTTACATTTCTTGATTCCATAATCCTAGTTATATGAGATGGACATTAAAATCTGTAATCTTAGGACCTTTTGGCATATCCAACAAAATATTTACTAATGGTCCTTAACTCCAGTTTCTTTTCTTATAGGTTGTAAACTCTTACTTTAGACAAACATCCCTAAATGCATATATGTCGCAAACTCAGTTTTCAACCTTTTCATAATTCAAATGGTGTATTTGGAATAACCTTAATTGGAACTCGGTTCAATATATAAACTGCCATTTTAAGAGCTTTAGTCCACAAGTGTTTATAAAGCTTGGAGCTACTAAGCATACTCCGCATCATATCCATTAATGTTCAGTTTCTTCTTTCTACTACACCATTCTAGTCTAGTGAACCAAGCATCGTGTATTGGGCAACTATTCCATATTCTTGAAGAAATTTCGTAAATAGATCAAGTGTTTATCCATCTTCAGTATATCTACTATAATATTCTCTACCTTTATTTGTTCTCATGAATTTAATTTGTCTTCCACATTATTTCTTTACTTCAACTTTAAAATTTTTGAAAGCATCTAGTACTTCATTCTTATTATAAAGTAAGTAGATATACATGTATTATGAGTAATCATCTATAAAAGAGATGAAGTATTTTGGACTATACGAGTCCATGTCAGGACTACAATTATCTGAATGTATGATCTCTAATATGTTTGTACTCTTCTTGGCACCTTTCTTAGACTTGTTAGTCTGCTCTCCTTTACTACAGTTTATAAAGTGTCAAAATCAGTAAAATTTTAAATACTAACTACTCCATCATTTATTAATCTTTTAATCTTTTCAACGGAGATATGTCTCAATCTCCAGTGCCATAACATAAAAGAATCTTCATTTATAATACATCGTTTAGTAACAATGTGAACATGCATAGTATTGTAAGTAGTATTATTTTGTAAATTAATGGAGAAAATACCACCAAACAATGTATCATTCCCAACACAATTAGATTCGTGAAATAAACTGAAAGATGTTTCTGAAAAGTTAAAGAAATAACTCAGAAGCACAAGTCTTAAAACTGAAATTAAATTCCTAGATTACTAGAAATATAAAAGTCTTTTCTAAATTTAAAATAAAACAAATGCTTAAAATTAAACTGTGTGTTTCAATAGCTTCTACATATGAACGCATCATGTTTCTAGAATAGATACATTGTTCACTACACACTGACTTCCTTAGATTTTGCACACCCTGTAAGGTATTTGAAATATGGATTGTAGAACCAGAATCAATCCATCATGTGTTATAAATAACATCAATCATATTAGATTCATAACAAATAAATGAGATTCTATTACCTTTCTTCTCAAGCCATTTTTGAAACTTAGGGCAATCTTTCTTCATGTATCTCTTCCTTTTGTAGAAGAAGCACTTGGATTCCTTTTTTATTTCAATTTAGGGAGGAATTTTATTTTTTCCTTTCTGTTTGGCTTGCTTCTGGTTCTTTCCTATGTTGCAATTAGAGCATTTTCACCTAATTTCATTATCAGTTTCTCTTCTTCTTGAACACACATGGTCATAAGTTCATTTATTGACCATTTATCCTTATGCATGTTGTATGATATTTTAAAGGGTCCATATTGTTATAAAAGGGTGTTTAATATATAGTGCACAAAAAAAGTATCAAACATATCAACCTTAAGTATTTTTAATTGAGTTGTAATGTCCCTCATTTGCATGATATGCTCACGCACATCTCTTACACTAGGGAGCTTTAAGGATGAAAGCTTCATAATTAGGGTGCTGGCAAGTGCCTTAATTGAAGTCTCAAATTGTTCATCAACAGCCTTCAATAAAGCTCGAACATTGTTATGCTGATTAACTGAATCACGAATACTAGCGGAGATCTTGGTCTTTATAAACGTTACGCTGAGACGATTAGATCACTCATATCGTTCATAAAGAGCAATTGCTTCTCTAGTGCTAGTTGTAGTAATAGATGATTTGTCTTTTCTAATAGTATAATCAATATTCATCTATCCTAAATGGAGAAAAACTTTCTCCTTCCAAATTTTATAATTATCACCTTAAGTTCGGGAATATCACACTTAATATTAAAAAAATTCACAATTCGCATAACTGCATAAAAATTAAACAAATATGCTTATAATTAAATATTGAGACTAATAAAAATATATAATATTTTACTAATGTAAACCATGTTATAAAAATTATGAATCTAGTGACATAAAACTTGCATATGGGCTAAAGTTCTAATTTAATTTGATCTATTTATCTTTATGATAAAAACTATCAAATTATGTTCATTTTTCTCATTTCTATAGGTAAATTAGGAAATATGATTTAATATTCATCTTAATTAATCATAAAAATGTAATAAAAGTTCATGTAGGATAAAATCTACTACACTAAATATAATTAATTACAATTAATGTTAATTTTTATATGTGATCCAAAATATATAATTTTTTTCATAATTAAAGATGTTGTAGCTACTCCCTAATTAATTAAAATTGTATGAATCAGTAGACATTTAATTCAAAATTGTTCATACAAAATAAATGCAAGAATAAGCATTATTTATAAATATGAACATAATTTTAATTTATGTACTACTTAAATTGTATGCATAATGAAATAATAAACTATACATACAAAATTAACATAATTTAAGCACATAAATATTCAAAATTTTAATTCATAAATTGATCTTTACAAAATACCAAATTTATGAATTATTCAAACAAAATTTGCATGTATTAATGCATAACTAGAATGATACTTACAAAATTAAATATGAAAGTAATAATAAAGACAATAAAATTGAGTAATATGGGGAGTTATATACACATGTTATAAAACTTTATAGTCAAATTGTAATTATACATAAATTTTTAGGGTTTGACCTAAAATATTCAAGTTTATTAGGTTTGTATGTAAAATTATTAAAGTATTATAGCCAATTTGTAATTACCAAAAGCATTGAGAACTAATTGTAATTAATCAATTTTATAGGGATATATTAGTAAATACTATATACTATAAGGGTCAATTATAATTAATAAATTTTATAGGGGCTAAACTAAAATTATATAATACTATAGGATTATATTTTAAATATTTATAAGTTTTAGGGTCAAAACATAATTTATAAAAGATAAAGAGTCTGAATGAAAATGACCAATCATCTTCGAGGGACTTTTTGACCAGACCCGCGACTCGTATTTGACATGTTTCAATATTTTGACCGTATCTCCCTCATTTTAGTTTCGATTTCGACGTTTCAAATTACAAAATGCTTAAAATTTAATTTCCTAATGATTTCTAATATTATTTTGCTTCATACAATATCAAAATAATAAGTTTTAATCAAAATAAAATTCAATCATAACTTTTAAATTTTTCAGATTGCTCATCATTCAAAGCAAAGGCAACTATAGTTCTGACACCAACTAGTAAACTAGCTTAAGATGATCTAAACATGTTTGAAGCAACTTTAGAAAGCATATAGATCAATGCAGAATTTAAAAAATAGATTAAACATATCTCTTGTCATTGAAGTCATTTTTCAACAATCTAGATAGATGATTAAACTCTTCTAAATCTTGTCAATCTCCACTGATGGTATATATGTATCTTGAATAAGATTGAATAATTTAGGAACCTAACCAAGTGTCCTATTTTATGCATTTTTTTCATAAAAAATGTCACCTCATGTTCATGAATATGAGTTAGTTGTTTTACACCTAATGAACATTATTTTTAAATAATAAAAATTAGTAAAAATGATAAAAGATATTGACAATAATGTATTTATACTTAATATTAAATATTACATTATAATACACCTAATTCACCTAACATCTTGACAATACTTAATAATTTATCAATTAACAAAAAAAGAGATATAATTAATGAAATGACGTAATGTACCCATGAAAGTGCCAAAAATGTAATTTTAGTATAAACTGAAAATTCAATTTGCTATAGGCTATGATTTTTCATTTATATATATATATATATATATATATATATATATATATATATATTCCAATAAGTTTAAAGAAAAAAGAAAATTATTCCAAAGTTCTTAAAAGTTAGAACCTCGCATAAATGACCATTTTACTTAGGTTTAGTTTTTATTTTACAGAGAAAGTATCATTCTCCTATAAAAAATAATATTCAATTATTCAAGTCAGTGTTTATTCAAGTCAGTGTTTAATCAAGAGATAAGGATATTTTTATCCCACGAGTTTGACTTAATTTTTAATTTTATCTTACAAATTTCAGAAAACTAATTTTGTCCTAGTCCGTTACTAAGATTCCGTTAATTTTAACACTGGAGAGGTAAAACAGTCACTGACTTATCAATAGTAAAATGGCCTGATACAAAATATCAACTTGTCAATCAGTAATTTATCACTTAAATAATAAAATAAAATAAATAAAAAGAGAGTAATCGCAGCCGCTATCGTTAGTAGCCAATCGGCTGCCAGTGACCAATTGTAATTCGACTTAAAATTGACATGATTTGACTCAAAATTTTGTAATCTACGCAATGGTAGGATTTTTTTGTCAACGAAGTACCGTAAATGTGTTAAAAATGGAAACAAAATCTTGTGGGAGGCGGCAGCCACAGCCGTTCGCAGTCGAACGGTAGGGCGGTGGCGTGCACCGCCCCTACCGTTTGACAGATTAGCTGCTGATCTATCCAATGGTGGAGGTAGTGCACGCTACTTCCTCACCATTCGACGCGCGACTGGCGGTGGGGGATGTTGCCGGCGACCACCACCATTCACGTCGAACGGTGGGGCGGTGCACACCACCGCCCCTACCGTTTGACAGATTAGCTGCCGATCTATCCAATGGTGGAGGCAGTGCATGCTACTGCCTCGCCATTCGACGTGTGACTGGCGGTGGGGGATGTTGCCGGCGGCCACCACCATTCATGTCGAATGATGGGGCGGTGGCGTGCACTGCCCCCACAGTTAGATAGATCGGCCACCGATATATCCAACTGTGAGAGCAGTGCATGCTACGGCCTCGCCGTTCCGCGGTGGCCGCCGCTACCCTCCCCCTATTTTTCGATCTATTTTTTGGCCATCTTTTTGTTTTCTTTTAACAAAAATGATTCCAACATTGTGTAGATATAAAAAAAATAGAATTCAATGACATAAATTTTACTTATTTTCTGTCACGCCCCAGACCCAAAAGATCCGACACACGACATCACTTACATTCATTCACTGCATGTGCACTCATAAATAATATTACACAAAATTTTCAACTTTCATTCAACACAGAAATCCTTAACAAGTTGCTAGTAAGTTCAACACTAAAATCAACCATAACCTAACATATAAATATAAACTTCTCTTGATAATATTTAAATATTCATTTCAATTTCTTTCAGAATTATAGCAATTGAATTATGACTGGGACAATTATTAAACCGGAGATACGCAGAGTTTTCTCAGAAATTAACACTCTACTACGTCACCAGTAGCAACTTTGTTACCGGGAGCCCAGAATATATCCATTGCAAATTCTTACTTAAAATCATCCAATAACCACACTTTATAAAACTTAAACCAAATCCAATCCACACACAATGAAATAATACATAAGTATTTATTCAATAAGGACAAATCAAATATCATATCCCACGTGTCCCCAAATGAAACACTCGGTAACCTAGCAACTTAGGGAACTCAAGAAACAGCAGAAGCCTTGCCAAATCCGCTAAGCACACATGCACCTTATTTACCTGAAATCACCATAAACTATAATGAGTATAAAACTCAATAAGCATACTAATTTTTCATATATCAAATACAAATACCTATATGTACACAATGCATATATATGATATGTCGTGATCAATCAAAATCATAATATTATCAAATCACATATCATGTAAGCGCTTACACATTCTTTCAAAATACATAATAGGAATACCATCACTCAACTACTACTTAGTAGGACTTACATATCACATATCACATAATGAGCCAAATGTCACTCGTATGTGACATACCGTATGAGAGGAATAGTACAAGTGAGGTCTTGAAATTACACATATATAATGCTCATACCCGAAGGTAAAAGACAAACCCTCACCCTGATCATCGGTGAGTCCTCTCACATGCACCAATACGCCACCACACGAATGTGATAACTCACACTTCCTTTAGGTACCAATAGGATCCTCCCTACATACGGAACACATAACATATACCAATCCCGAAGGAAAGGCCACACATAAAGGCTCCACAAATCACATAAAATGCCTATTAAGTTAACAGTGAGTTCAAGTACCCTCAAAATACAAAATATTTCTCATGGACATATTACACTTCAAAAGCTTTCTTTGTTAAACATATCTTATTTTGAAAGCTCACTTTCAAAAACACATGTATGTCCATGCTCACATTCATAAATACATATCTTCACATTTCATATCAAAATATACTTTGACATAACATAAACATATTCCTAACCACATTTACAAAATCATACAAAATAATTACTACGTTTATTGTGATTTCAGTAAAAAGTCTAGTATACTTACCTCTTAACACTTTCAGCTACAAGGCTTAAATCTCCTTAACCTATCAATGGAGATTAATCTTTTCATAAGCCTCACAATTCACACAAAATACTTTAAATAGCTTACAAAATTATACACAATGCATTTATCACATCAAATTGGTCTAAATATTTGGTTTCTCAAAACCTGTCATTCTGACCACTTACACTTAACAAAAATTTCTAATACATCAAATGATGTCCAATTACTCCAAAATCATAATATACCATTCTTGACTCATATATCCTTCTTATATATGAATATTATATCAAATTTCCTACACAATCCATTCCATACACACCATCGAATCCAAACTACAAACCTGATAGGATCAAGATACTTACTGAACAGTATTCAATCTCCCAATTTTATAAAATCATATACTAACTCAAAAATTATAAAACTACCACATAATTACTCTTAACACATATCTCAGTCCATGATAAATATTTCACTTCCAAATCACTGCCAAAAGTATTTTAAAATTATTTTATTTCATAACTTTAAAAACTTGTTAATCAAATACTGCAATGAGCTGATACATTTTAGAAAATCATAACACTTCAACCACATTGATCTAAATTCTCATTTCCGACTATATCACATTAGACATATAAAATTATCATATTCCATAAATTCGTAATTTTTAAAGATCATTCAGTAGGTCAAAAATTATTTTCCACTGTATTATACTGTTTACACAGGAAATTTTCAGAATTTCAGGGTCATTTTGGTAAATTCACTAAAACTTCAATTTCCAGAATTTTTAATCGATTCAAAGTTTCAGATGATCCTAAACATGTCTAATTTCATATACTCAAAATTCAAAACCAGAATCGAGTCACAATAATTTATAAAATTCCTAGATCAAGAGGTTATCCAGCAGAAATTCCACAATTCATCATGATTTATCAAACTATCTTATAGATCATCATCAATTCTCATATGATCTTACGAAATACACAAAAAATCCTCAATTATACATATTTTTAGAAATCAAAACTTAAAGGAATTAACTTAATTAATACCAATAAATTGAGAAATACGTATGATATACCTCTTGAAATTCAAAATTCCAATTTCTTCTTCTTTTTCTTCTTCTTCTCCTCTTTCTCTCTCCTCTATTTCTCTCTTCTCTCTCTTAAAATGGGTAGCTCGACCTAAAAATGGTAAATTAGGGTTCAAAAGTGTATTTTTATACTAAGAGGCTAATTTTTGATATTTACAAATTTGCCCCCAAAACTTTCAAAGTATAACAATTTGGTCCCTAAAATAAATCTAAAGTCATACAAATAAACCCAATACTAATCGTATATCCTTAACCTATAAAAACATTACTAATAACAATATATAATTCAAGTATCACCAATATACAAATAAAATACATATATTTATACATATATAAATACTTATTCTTACCAGTCGTGGATACTGGTTACTACATTTTCGTTATCAGAATTCAGCGATTGTGGTGGCTGGCAACGGCAGTCGCCAATTTTGATAGTTCAGTTTTATTTATTTTTAATATAAAATACGATTTTAATGAATATTAAAATTTGAACCTATTAAAACGTACCACGTGCTTTTTTATTTTTAATAACTTATTAATAACCGACACATATACATTATATAATGTACTTATATCAGTATTTTTAATTAACATAATAACTTAGGACACATTTGTCAATATACAATTAAAAGAGAATTTCAATTAAAATTAACGAAATTTTACTAATGAATTATGATAAAATTAAATTTTTTAAAATTCATGAGATAAAATTAAAAATTAAATTAAATTCGTTGGATAAAAATGTCCTTACGTCTTTAATAAAAAAAAGAGGTGTCATGTGTGAGTATTTGATAATAAAAAAAAGGTGTCGTGTATCCAGTATTTCTAAGACAAATAAAATAGTAATAAATGATTTAGAATGCAATTGAGTATAATTGAATTGAATTGAAAATTAGAATATATATATATATATATATCAATGGAGCCAAATCCGAATTAAAATCTATATGCCCATTAATTATGCCTCATACAATGTATTTAGGAGAAATAAAGATAGACTGAAATTCACTATCTTACTAGAATTCAAAACTAATAATTATGTAATAATAATTCTATCCCAAGAATTTCGGTTTATTTTGACAATGATTATCTTTTTTTTTTTGTTTATTGCTCCTCAATATTTTAAAAACTTACAGTAAAGAACTAATTTTTTATGTAACGAATATAAAAATAAAATAAACTTTATGTTTTCGCAAGTGCAGTCAAAATTCAATCATTTGCTGTTATAAATCTTACATTCCTCAACTAATGAACATGGAAAAACTGAAAGTTTTTGTTGAATTCATAATTTCTTCGGGAGTACTATGCATTGCATACAATAGTGTCAATTCGTAAACCATGTCAAGAACCTCCATTGTAATCAGGGACAGAATCAAGATTTAAATTTTAGGGGACTAAGTCATAGTAAATTTTAGTATAATTTTAAAGATTGGTGATGTTTATAATTTTTTAAATTTTCAATTTTTTCTTGAAAAATTGATCAATTATAAATAGTTTTCCCACTAAAAAAATAAAATTATTAAATAATAAATATGTATTATATTATTGATAAAAATATATTTATATTTAAAATTAATAAATTTAAAATAAAAAAATACAAAAAACAAGATCCATACAAAATACATATAATGTTATAATAGTAAGATATTAAAAACTTAATTAATATATTGTTGAAGTGAAAGTAAACAAATAAACAATATAACTCAAGTAATATAGTGCAGAACAAGTAATTAAGGAATTAAAAAATAAAAGATAGAAAAAGAACACACAGAAATTACGTGATTCGGTAACTTGTCTACCTCAACGGTGGATCAAGATCACTCACTCTTATTATTAAATTATACGGCATTCACAAAATATGTCTTTTACAAGAAAGACTCACAAAGAATACTCTCTCTTGCAATTTAGAGATTTTCTCTCACAAAGAATATTTTAATCACAAAGATTTTTCAAGCTATCACTAAGATGTGTTTACAAGCCAATAGATAACCTTTATATAGGCTTTAGGACGTCTTAAATTTATCATAAATGTGTAAAAATTGTAATAGGGAGTCCTGAAGTAAGTGAGAGATAAAACAAGTTGAACCAAAATGGGAAACTTGTCATTGCATTGGGCCCCGCGGCGCCTAGCCCTCACAGCAACAGGGCTGGGCCGCCTGCTTGGGCATTGTGGTGCTGGTCACCTGGCGCTGCGGCGCTCAGGTTCTATTCTAAACTCCACGGCGCCCAAAACCTGGTTGCTGCGACGCCTACACTTGGGCACCACCTCTTCGTATTTTGCATCCGTCTTCAATCCTCGCGTACCTTACGCACTTAGCTTGCTCTCCAAACATATCCCAATAATTTTTAATCAACATTCTCACAAATCCCCTCCTTAATTTAAAATCATCCACAAAGTAGTTTGATCTCTCATCTCCACATATTCGGTCACCTTCACAAAGTAGTGACTCCAGTTAAGTTCTTGCATATATGAACTTAACTAAGGGCAATGGCTTAGTCAACATGTCAGCAGGATTTTTGGACGACGCTATCTTAGTTAGACTAACTTCACCACTTTGGATAATCTCTCGAATGTAATGGAGCTGCACATCAATGTGTTTTGACCTCTCATGGAACACTTGATGCTTGCTTAGGTGTATGGCATTTTGGCTGTCACAATATACACCGGTGTTCACATCTTCACTAGCCAATACCTTCGTGCATATGTCTTTCAACTACACGGCCTCCTTAATAGCTTCACCAATAGCTATGCATCCCTGCCTCTGTGGTAGATAATGCAACCACATGTTGTAGAACTAATCTCCAACACACATTACACCCAAACACTGTGAATATATAGCTCATCAACGATATTCTCTTATCTAGATCACCTGTATTATCTGAGTCTACGTATCCTCTTACCATTTCATTGCTATCATCATCCCTTTTATACATTAACCTGTGATTCGACGTCCCATTGAGATATCTCAAAATCCACTCCACTGCATGCCAGTGATCCTTTTCCGAATTTACCATGTATCTACTCACCACACTCACAACCTGTACTATGTCTGGTCTTGTGCAAACCATTACATACATGATGCTCCCCACAATATTTGTATATGATACTTTACTCATCTGCAATTTCTCCTCTTCGAATGTTAGTGACTGTGTTGCTGAAAGTCTGAAATGCATGACCAAATGAGTAAAGACAGCCTTTGCATTGGACATATCAAACTTCTCTAAAATTTTGAGTATATATTGTTGTTGAGACAAGAAGATAACATCTCTTCTTTTCCTTGTAATATCCATACCTAATATTCTCTTTATTGCTCATATATCCTTCATCTCAAACTCACCACTTAACTGCTTCTTGAGTTTCTGTATTTCTTTCATATTCTTATATGCGGTCAACATATCATCGACATAGAGAAGCAAATACATCATCCCATAACTTATGTTCTTGAAGTACATGCATCCATCATATTTTCTCCTACTAAAATTACAAGCCACCATAAACTCATCAAATCTCTTATATCACTATCTAGGTGATTGCTTTAACCCACATAATGACTTTTTTAGCAAGCAAGCATGATCTTCTTTCTGAGTTCCTCGAACCGTTGCAGCTGTGCCATGTATATCGTTTCTTCAAGCTCTCTATGTAGAAAAGTTATCTTTACATCCATCTGCTCTAAATGTAAATCAAGATTTTCACACATGGCTAACAAAATCTTAATGGATGTGTGTTTGATGACTTGAGAAAAAATCTCACGAAAGTCAACTCCCTCTCTTTGAGTAAAACATTGTGTAACGAACCTAACCTTGAATCTTGTAGGCTCTATCCCCGGCATCCCCTCCTTCACCTTATACGCTCACTTGCACCCAACTAGTTTCTTTTGAGGTCTCTCCATAACTTCTAGGTATTGTTCTTCCTAAGAGAACTAATTTCTTCTTCTATAACCTGCTGTCATTCCTTCTTGTTTTCACTCTTCATAGCCTTACCGTATGTTCTAGGCTCATCATACTTAAGAGTATAAGCAGAATTAAAAGTATGAGCAACTAGATTTGCTTGTGCATACCTGGTTGGTGGGTTTATCATTCTCCTTAGCCTATCTCTAGCTAGCTGGTACTCTTCAAGTTCCATCTTAAGAGTCCTAATCTTTCTTTATGTTAACTTGAAGGAACTCGCCGGTGTTCTTGATTTGAATGGAAAGAATGAAACCAAAAACTGAACCGACAATGGTGCTCATTTCCCACAAACCAGATGTTTGGTGAGGATCATATAATAAGAAAGTAAATAAAGAACGAGTAGGTTGCTCCAGAGAGATGTATTCGTAGATACGTCTTCTATCCGAGTCTTGGTTTTAGCACCAATTCTCAGTATATGAACTTTCCTTCTCCCTCGTCTAGTGCTAATTTCCTCTTCTATTTATAGGGTGAAGACGTAGGTTTTACCATTTATTTTTAGAATCTTTTTTAATATAGATGTATTTATAGACTTTTCCTTCTTATCATTTGTTATAGATTTTTTTTTGAAATTGTATTAAATTTTGTTTGCCTTAATAAAATTTATATCATGTTTTTAAGAATATCTTTTTAGTTTAGAGATTTTTCATTAATAAATTTGACTTTATTTACAATTTTTTATGTTTCCTATAAGTTGAGTTCTTTTTAAGAACTATTTTATCTGTTTGAGGTGGTCATTTTTTAGACCTTCCACCTGCTTGATATGGGCAGATGCTTTTTCTCCTCGTTCGAGACCTAGTTGAGCAACAAGATATTTGGTATTTGGCTGTTGTGTTATTTGGTCTCATAGTGATAAGTCTGATTGAGTAGGATAATTAAGTTTTAATTATTGCTCCGACTAATTTAAAGAGATCGTAATTTTTATTTAAGAGATTGACCGAACAAAATAATTAAATTTCAACCATTGTTTTGATCAATTCAATTAGTGTGAACTTATCTTTTTTCTTTTAAGAATTTCACCGAATAAAATAATTGAACTTTATCTATTATTTTGATCAACTCAAAAAAAAATACCCATAATTTAAAAATATCTTATGGATTAACACTTATTTTTAGATTTTATGTACCAATCTTCTTTAAACTTTTTTAGCTTAAAATCTTAGTGCCTAATATGAGCCGAAAACCCTGGGCATAATTCACCAAAATCCATGGATAATAAAAAGTTTTGTGAAATTAATAATATTTTATTGAGTACTCTATTGCTTAATATAACATTGCAGACAATATTAACAACCCCTACCCTATGATATTAGTAAGTTGTTTAATTCACGATTTTTTGGTTCAAATCTTAGTAGTGAAACATTTTTGCATTTTTAGTTGCTCTTATGTTATTAGAAAACTTTGCAGCAAATAACAATTTTTCTGCTAACAAACTGTAAAATAAAATAATTCTTTGTTGCAAGTGTTCTTTTTCAAATTACTTTTATTTATCTTTTTTTTTTAAAAAAAAACAAAGATTACTATGAAATTAGGAATTTGGACATAAAACATAATTTTTTTAAAAAATTTAGAATTTCTTCCGAAGTACTATGCAATAAAGTTTAGTGTATGCACAACATTGAATGCCGAATTACCAATTTAATTTATCCTTTCAAATTCAAACTTTCCATTCCACCCGGTTTGCAGCACTACAATTAGGATGTATTAACTAAGACAATTTTTATCCAATTAAGCGAGTTAGGCTTTTTTTTTAATTAAAAAAAAAGATTTATAGTAAAAGTATTTGTTCAACTTACTTGTGAACCAGTTACTTCATTACCATGCACGAATTCTCCTAATCTTTCCCTTTGCAATGATGAGAACAGGAAGCACTTGATTCAAACCCGAACGCATAACTAATTACTATATAATTAGCCTTTTCGATTTGTGATAATTTCCATTCTAATAAAGCACTTCTCGTTTCCACAATGATCAAATGGTTATATCAAATTAAAATATTTTCCTAAGAAAGAAAAAAAAATGGAGTTGTATTCCAACATGATCATAACATCCATGATGGCTTTGATGGATGATATTTCGAAAAATTATTGGTTGCATTTAGATTTCTCTCGTTAGGTTTCTAGACAGCAATCGATTTGTTTATTCTTTTAAATTTTTACTTTTGGGTGGGAGCGACAGTGGGTTTAAAATTTAAATGCTAGCTCCACTTACGATGTCTTCTTTTTCTTTTAGTGGTTGAGGGCAAGTTTTGTTGATGAGTCAAAAATGTCAAGTCAAGCTCAGCTGTTTTACTTTATATGTAAGTTGGGTGATGGGTAATTTTTTTGCTTTTATTAGATCAAACCCATGTGAGGTATACTTGATGAGGTTGAAAGCGATTCCTGTTATAGTGGTTGCATTGCGGTTTGCATGGCTAGGTGAAAAATTACTTCAAATTCAAAGTGCTTCTGCTGAAAGCATCCGCAATTATATTATAAATTGTTTGAATCGATAATTTAATAATTATGTACAAATATGAATTAAGATGATATTAAGTGAAAAATTAACACGAAATTTAATATATGAAAGTTTGGATGAAAAATGAATAAAATATTAAACTAAAAAAAAATAAGGAGTTTAAAAACATAAAAATAAACATATAGATTTAAAAGTTTCAATATTAAAAGATAGAACGCCTCAATGTAAATTTTAAAGAGTCTAATGTCCTCACGTTGTCAGAGGATGTTATGGTATTGCGATATGATTGCATTAACGCCTTAGCATTTCTTGAAGAATGCCTGAACATTTGAACAATTGTATGAATGCCCTAGCGTTGGATGCTAAATATCTCAATGTTACTTGTTCGAAAAAAAAATTATTTTTGATTTAAATTAATTTTTTAAAATAAGTTTTGAACTCTTACATGTAAAGCTCTTATTCTATTTAATTTTGTAATTTCTTAAACTTTTATAAAACAGTATATAAACTCATGTAACACTTTATGATTCATTAAGTATTAAGAGAGATTCTAAGAATTAATAAAAATCTAACTAGACACTAAATACTTATGTGCATCATGATGAAATCATTATTGTGAACAAAATTAACACCAATAAATCTTTGAGAATTATTTATTTTGTATTCCTTATAAATTTTAAAAAGTTAATAAAAAATGTATAATCTCATAATCCATCGTAGATATATACTACTAATACTAAACTATATAATTAATTATGTGTATTCTTATTTATCTTATTCTTATTTCTCTCTTTTATTTGCTTATGAATACATACTTCCGCAACAAATCTCCAAATGAAATCAGTGCTAAAACCTAATTCCCTTCCACATAAATAATGACTGAAACCAGTAACAAGGACTTAGCTCTTGATTGTCCAAGAATGGACGAACAATTAAAATGAAACAAATTAAGAGAATGGCAGAAACTGATATGCTGGATCATTGTCATTGCATTTCATTTCAGCTTCCCCTACCCACCTTCTTTAATTTAATAGGACAGATCAGCTTGTTGTTGCCAATCTTTGACTTACGAAACTTACAATATTGACCTTCTTATTACTGCAATTTGACAATCATATATTGCATTGCCACATGTAAGCACAATTTTAACAAAACTATCGTTTCAAACAAATCACTATAGTTAACATTTAATTGGTTGCTTAGAAAGATTTGTTAGAGAAGTTGCTAGTGAGAGAGAAAAAAGAGAGGACAAGCTTGGAAAGAGAGAATGAATCATGTTAATTAATAATCAATTACTTTTTTTTGAAAATAACACATAGAGAGTAAATATAAATCATATATGAAAAGAGTTTAAAATCATTCGTGAAAATTTAAATACTTAAAAAAAGTCAAATACTCAAATGCTTGTCCTATGGGCGTGTATCCCTTACCCTAGATTAGGGATTTAAATTTCGACAGAAGTAAAAAAAAAAATTATAATTTAACAATTACAATTATTAATATTTATTATAATTTTTTAAAATTTGAAACTTACTTGTATAAAAAAAAGGTCATATCAATTAAAAATTAATACATCAACAAAATTATAAAAATTTCTTTGATTTTTTTTAAGGTTTACAAAAAATATAAACATAATTCATTACTTTCCGATATTTGTTAGAAATATCTCTTAAAAATTAAAAAAAATCATAAATAAATAAACATGCATTTATTTTAATAGATATGGATAAAAAAACTTTTAAAATTATTAAATTTAGGTCAAAACTAGACATCACTTTATGCATTTGGGTAATTAGGTTAAACTTTAAGAGAGTTAACTTAAATTGTTATTTAATTTAACTATTTTATAAAAAGAAAATAATAATATTCAACAACAAAAAGGTTTTCATTTGTCCAAAAATAATAATAATAATCTCCTTAAATAGTTAATTTACGTAAAGGGGTGAGATTTGATCTTTCTTTTATATAGATATTATTACAACATACATCTGTTAATATATATATATATATATAAATTTATCAAAATCAATTGAGATAGATTATTCTATGCAACTATAATTTAAATTCAAAATGAACCAAATATTACTCATTTTGTATGTCCTAAATTTTAGAGGTCTTTGATATATCAATTGCCTCTATGATATGATTGAGCAGATGAATAAGAGTTTTAAGAAATAATTGGAAAAAAAAAAGAGAAAATAGTATCTCAACTTTAACATTTAAAAAAAAAAGCTAAATCTTAATTGTTTTAAAAATTCTATTAATATCCTTATTAATTAATGGTTTTCATTTATTTTAATAAAAAAAGTTTATATATATTTTTCTTTAAAATTTAAGGAATTTAAATATTTTTTTAAAATATATAAAAATTATTACTTAAAAATAATATTGATAAATTTTTTAAATTAATGAGATTTATATACTATTTAAAAAAAAGAGATTTATATGTATTTTTTTTTAAATCGTTAGGATTCAAACATTTTTTTCAAATTAAGCAAAATTGTTTTTTTAATGTAATAGTAGTAGTTAAGATTTGATTGAGAGGAAGGTGATAAAATAGGCAAGTGCAGGGTCCAATGGGAGTGGGGAAAGGACAGCGTACGACTACGGCTCATTATGACTCACGCAGTCACTGCCGCGGACAAAACGGCATCAATTTTTTAATTTTTTTTTCTTTTTGACTTTTTCGATCCGAGTAAACAAAGACCAGAAAACCCAAGTTAAAGAGTCAGCTCCATTCTTCAACTCCTTCTTCCACTTTCATTCGTGTGATCGTTCACTACACGCTCCGGTTTTGACGTGGAATGAATGATGTGAATGAGTAACGAGTGTAATGACTGCGCGTTAAAAGTGAAGCGCGTGTACTGCATGTAAAAATCCTTCTTTTGTGTCTTCTTCTCTCTCATCTCATGAGTGTCCGAGTGGATTTTCTCTCTTTTTGAAATGCACGGCACATGGGTCCAATTACCTTCATTTATAATTCTTCAAATTTTTGAATGACTTAAATATTTATTAAGAAATGACCTGTGTGGTTTATTAAATTTTTTATATTATATTATAAAATTATCTTGTGTAATTTTTTAATCAAATTTTAATTTTATATCAAAATATTACATTTATGAAGTTTTTTTTAATAAATTTAATGATAAATGTATTTATCATTTTCCAACAACTTAACCTTGTTTATTGCTTTTAATATGATCAGAATATACAAGTTTGTAAATTTCTTATATCACATTAAAAATATTTTATTAAAAAAAATTATTAACTGTAAATTTTACTCAGAATAAATTATAGCATTCCCATTCTAAATACATATTATAATAGGTTAGATACGTGTCGATTAAATTCAAGGGCATATACATATGAAAAGAAAATTTAACCGGTCGTCAAAATAGTTTATCAATTACTTAAAAAAAATGCTCAAAAATTAAACTTTTATTTTTTATTATATGATGTAAGTTAAATTTATTTGAGATTAAATCTAACTACTATTAAATATAAGAGTAATTTTACATATTTTAAATTGTATATTAAGTTATATTTTAAATAATAACATATTAAATAATAATTAAATAGTAAAATATATAAAATTTAAAATTATTTATTATATTTAATAATTATTTAATATATTATTATTTAAATTTTAAATTTATAATGTGTAGTATTATTTTAAATATAAACTGCACATTACTTTTTATCAAATTCAATTTTAGCTAATCTTGGAGAACCCTCGATCTAAGTCGTTGCATTTGTTTTTTAAATATTCATTTGGCAAAAATAAGATAACTTTTAGACCAATACTTGAGGAAAAAAAAAAAAAAATTGCCCGCTGTCTCCTCTCCTCCTAAGTCCCACCTAATGTTTTTTTAAAGTTTTATTAATTACCTTTGTTTCATAGTTCCTTCTTGGGTGTGTGCCATCGGCGAATATATTCAAAAATATAAATTTTATTTATATTTATGTTACAAAATTTTTATTTTTTTAAAATTAAAAATAATATTTAATACTATTAACTTTCTATATATAGAGAACTTAATTCACCATATAATAAATAATATTATTATATAATTTTGTATGATTAATCTATAACTCTAATATTACTTATTATATGTTATAGAATTGCAATGTGTGTCTATATGCGTGAGCTATAGAACAAAATTATATATATATATACATATAAATAATGTTATATTTACATATTTTGTATATTTATTATAAATAATATTCAAATATATTGTCTCAATTACATGTCTAAATACTATAAATAGTCAAAACCTAGATCACTTAAATGGGTTGTAGTGATTTTGATTTTGATTCTAACTTCTCTTATGATATTCGCCTTTACTCTAGTACTTTGTTTTGTACTTGGTCATTTGTTGGTTTTAATAATAATATTTATTATTATTTACCAAAAAAATATTCATTTATAAGTAAAATATAATTAATACATTAATAATAAATTAAAATATTAATAAATGTTTACATATAGTACTCTTTAATTAATGTAAAATATGTGTAACATATATGTGATATATATATATATAATTGATTTAATAAGTTACGTAATTCACTATACGGCGAATAATACTGTCACATGTCACTGTTTAATAAATTCATAATTTTTATATAATTTATAATATGTTATAAAATTTAATTATGTATTCAAAAATTTATCATGTGACGAATTATGTAATTTATTAGATTAATTATATATATATATATATTAGAAGGAAGTCCAAATCCTTGTTAAATATAAAGATTTTGTGTTAATTTTGGCAAACTTTCAACCCTAAACGTGAATTCTTTTTTTTCCCCTTAAAATTAAGATTATCCTTAGATCCAATACTTGGGAAAGAACTTGCTTATGGTCTCCTCTACTACTACCTAATATTATTTTGTATTTTATGTTTTCAAATTAGAGTTGTCAATTGTCATGGGGTCCTGCTTGATGTGTGTGCCAATTGCCATTTACGTTTTTCAGCCCGCCAAAGGAACACACCGAAAGCACAAAGATTTTTCAAAGCTCCCCCAAAAAAATTATATATCAACTATGTAGATATGTTTATATAAATATAAACGTTAAAACAACAAAAGTGGTACAAGTGTGAAACTCACTCCGATGAAAATCAATCTCTTCCCTTTTCTCTGCTCAATTCTCAATCTCTTCTTTCAAAGCCCCCTTCTCTTTTCTATCTGCACAGCCACACAAACTTAGAGAAAAGGGAAGCAGAAAGAGAAATAGAGAGCAATGGTTATGACAATGAGAATGGGCTTTTGTTTTGTATAATGATTAATGAGCAGTGGTGAACCAAAACACTTCTTTATACAAGAAGATGGCAGTTCAACAGCAACAACATGAACAAGAACAACTACTTTATGATGATGAACAAAACCCTTCTTTATTCTTGCTAGATGAACTCTATTGTGAGGAAGAAGAATTAGAAGATGAGGTTATTGATGAAGTAGAGGAACATAGCTCAAACTTTAGTAATGGCAAAAACCCTTTTTTTTCCCCACTTGTTTTGCTAGAGCAAGACTTGTTCTGGGAAGACGAGGAGCTTGTGTCTCTTTTCACCAAAGAAGAGCAGCAACAACAAGCTCATTTGAATGCCAGCCATGTCAGAACTGGTTGTTTTCTTGCTCTGGCTCGTGGTGAGGCTGTGGAGTGGGTGCTTAAGGTTAATGCTTATTATGGGTTCACAACTCTCACAGCAGTACTTGCCATTAACTATCTTGATAGGTTCCTCTGTAGCTTTCAGTTTCAAAGAGATAAGCCGTGGATGATCCAGCTTTTGGCTGTGACTTGCCTCTCTTTGGCTGCTAAGGTTGAAGAAACTCAAGTGCCTCTGCTCCTAGACCTCCAAGTATGTTAAACACAACCTTATAAGACATGTTTACATACCATTTTAGTGTTCTTTTATTGGTTTTAAAGCCAAAATCTGTTTTCTTTTTTCTTTTTTTCTTGTTAGGTGGAGGGAACAAAGTACGTTTTTGAGGCTAAAGCCATTCAGAGAATGGAGCTCCTGGTTCTCTCTACGCTTCAGTGGAAGATGCATCCTGTGACTCCAATTTCATTTCTTGATCATATCATAAGAAGGCTTGGATTGAAGAGTACTCTTCACTGGGATTTTCTCAGGAGATGTGAGCGTCTTCTTCTCACTGTGGTCTCTGGTAAGAATTTGATCAATATAATAATATCGGTTCTTTGAAATTTATTGCTTTAATCTGAAAGTAACTTATAGATCTTTTGATAATAACAAAGAATAAACATACCCTTTTGATTAGATTCATAACAGTCGTTAATTTAAGTTCTTCTTTTGATGAATTATTGCTAGATTCAAGATCTGTCACTTATCTACCTTCTGTGTTGGCCACTGCGACAATGATGCATGTTATTGACCAAGTTGAGCCTTTGAATCCTATTGACTATCAAGACCAGCTTCTAAGTGTGCTTAAAATAAGCAAGGTTAGACTCTAATATAATCATTACTGTTTGTTGTTTGTTCTCTTCACCATTCATTGTTCAAGTTCAATTCAGATCCAAGTTCAATAAAAGTAGTCATTAATAGACAATTATTTAGACATAATAATGTGGCATTAGTTTAATTATTACTCAACTGAACCATTGTAACAGGAAAAGGTGAATGAATGTTACATGTTGATTATGGAGCTATCTACTGTCAAAAGCAAGACCTATGACAATCCTCGCAAGCGCAAGTTTGAACCAATCCCTAGCAGCCCTGGTGGCGTGATTGATGCTGTGTTTAGCTGTGATGAAAGCTCAAACGATTCTTGGTCAGTGGGGCCATCAGTCTTATCATCATCATCCTCACCAGAGCCTCTCTTCAAAAAGAGCAGAGCCCAAGACCAACCGATGCCTGCATTACCATCTCTCAATAGGGTCATCGTTGGCAGTCCAAGTTAATCTCTTTTGATTCGTGCTAAATTGTCCCCAATCTCTACAGTATTTCCAATAAAGCCCCATTTCAGGGAAAGCACGAGAGATTGTGGAGATTGGTGACATTTACCAAGAAGATAAAGGGGACAAAAGAGGGCAGTGAAGAATCGATCTTTATTTACTTCTACAAGTATCTTTGATAGCATACTTTTATGTGGACATATTTATTATAAAAATATTATATTAAAAAAACAAGAATTTTGGTTTATGTATAATAAGATATAATCTTATGTTCACTTCTAATTATAGCCAAAATCCAAATTACTTAAAACAATTGATGATAATCCAACAGTTGCTTAGGGAAAATTGTTGGAGGGGTTTTGTATTGCATGTGAAGGCAGAAACATTTTGTCGGCAAGTGTGGCTTTATAAATTAGGGGCTTTCTCGGGTTTGGTTTAGTGGAGACTTTTCCATTGGGGAAGAGGAGAAGAAGAGCTTTGACCTCGCTAGAAGAGCCAATTTGTTCAATTCCCTTTGTTGCGGTGACTCACTGTACATTTGAATTATTAAAACATAGGATATTAGCAAAAATATATGTGAGTTATGACTTAATTTTAATAATAGGTATCTTTGACTTATGATTTAATTTTAATAATATTTATTCGTTTAGAAAATAGGTAATAATATTTAATTATTAAAAAATTATTTTAATGTTATTTTATTCAAATAATTTTTATTTTATATCTAGGTATTTTTATTTTTTTAACTAAATATATTTATTTCTTTATTTAAATAATATTATTTTTATATTTAAACACTCATATTTAAAAATAAATAAATAAAAAAATAATAATAATAATTCAACAACCAAATGTCGACAGGTTCTAGTCGACCATTATAGCTGCTTTAACAGTGACTATTTGGCTACCGATTTTTATTTAATTAATTAAAAATTTTAAAATATTTTATTAATTTAAAAAAATTAAAAAATTATTATTAATTTATTAATAAAAATTAATTTTTTTATAAAATAGTACTCTATTATTATTAATTTATAAATAAAAAATTACTTTTTAAAAAAATAATATTTTATAAATACAGAATATATTTCAAATAATAATTTAATCATTTCACATAATTTTATTAATTTTAACTGAATGTTTCGATTAAACATTACCATCTATTTTTCAAATTAATAAATTTTATTAATATTAAATCATATCTCATGAGTATTTTTAATAATATCCTTTAAAATATTAAATATAATCATAAATCATAATCGCCTCTGTAACCTAATCCTAATCCCAACTAAAAAAAGAAACAAAAACATCATCTATTGGTCTTAGATTTTCCAACAGTTTTTGCCTTTTTGGCTCCAAGCTAACTGTGGTGGTGGGTACCGACTTGCAATTGCTTGCTGGTGCCCCAGTTACTGATTTTCTATTTCTTTCACCCGCTTGACGAGCAGAGTCGACAATAACAACTCAACGAAGTTGCATGGATTTGCGTAGATCTCTGCTGCATGTCGCTTAAATTAAACTAGGGTATAACCAATAACCTAGTTCTGCATAGTCTCTCTGCTGCTTACACCACTGTTTAATTTTTGAAAACATAATAATTAAAGTGGTTAACAACTTTATTTTCAAAGTAAATTGATTTTATTTCATACTTATTTAATAAAGAATTATGTTTCACCTTTGACTAGTGTTCTTATTTCATAATAATTGTAGTTTTAATGTCATCCTATCGTTATTCAAATAGAATCTTAGTCTTAAATATTGAGAGTTAGACTTCTTACTTTTGAATTAATTACATCAAACTAATTTGATATTAGATTTATCACAATTTTTTTAAATAATGCAAATAAAAAAAATAATTGATTGATTAAAAAATAATCACTCACACAGTTGCGATTGCTGCTAGAATTCTTCGTTTATTATTTTTTTTTTGGAAATTATAAAAATTCTATTAAAACTACTTAATTTGAGGAATTTCTTGTTAGAAGTCAAGAGGTTTGAAAAGAGGATTTAACTTGAAAATATTTTCATTCTCTTAGGTTATTTTATCTCCTTTTACTGCTCTTACTTTCTGAAATATTGTGTCTTAAATACGAGGAATAAATTTAAAAGTTGAAATATTGTGGTGAAAATGAAGAGTATGGCCCTCACTCATTGGGATGTTTACCTATTTCATGATATTTTAAAAACATAAATATAAGAGAAGAACAGGCTACTGTCTACGAGAATAGTCTTAATAAATAAACATCTCTTTTTCGATGCAACTTCTTATTTCAAGTGCCTTGTTATATTGTTAAAAGCAGATTCAATAGAATTTCCCAACAGAGAGAAGGTGATGTCTCGAGGTTTAAAGACAGACCCTAATATAGACAGATATTAAGATAGACCTGAAATTTTACTACTTCTCCGATAAACTTGCTATGATATTAAGAGAATATCATAGCAAGTTTATCGGAGAAGTAGTAAAATTTCAGGTCTATGAACCAAGTCGGGAAGTAAGTAACTAAAACTACAAGAAAGGGAAAATATACAATACTGATCTCCATGTATTTACTATTTCTTAATTATATCAACAAATCACATGTTTTACTCATCTGTTTTTTATCCAGCAGCAATAAAAGACACCCCAAAAGAATTCCCCCAGTTGCTTTTTAACAAATGGAATGTTTCTAGTCAGCTTTTTACACGATATATGTAAATATTATTTTATCGAATCTCTGCTTTTGTGTATGCTGATTGGAATATTGGATTAGACTAACTTGGATTTAACTCTTTAATCTTTCCAAGCTAAAGTGGGGATACCCCATTTGCATTTGCAATGTAAAAGTTTAATAACGTATTCAAGATCACACTTTTACTCTAAATTTGCCTTAGTGGGTTCTTAATAATGATAATTAATAACAATTATAAAGCTTTGCCTCACCTGTTTCGATAATTTGCTTGCTTTAACATTTTCTTTTTCCTTTTGATAACTATAGTATATACTCTTGCTTTTTCCACGTGTTGTACACTAATGTTAATTTTTTCAAGCCATTGAATTTAACAGTGCATGCTAGAGCCACCTTTATTGGAGAAATAATTGGACTTCAATGATGCTCAAGCTAGCATCCACCTCACCCCCACATCAAATTTTCTCATTTCTAGTTTGAATTTATATCAGCTTAGGGATATGAAAGGATGATTCAATTAACTATAAAAGGTGGCTAAGAATGCAAGTTAAATAATTTTTGGATTTTGTTTTGAATTAGAGATAAAAAAAAATTCTCTAACATACAGATTTATGAATATTATAAGTATTTGAAACTTATCTTGAGGGAGGGTTGCTATTCCCTCTTTGTGAGAGAAGAACTCTCGCCTCAATAGGTTAGATAATTATTATTGATTATACAATAGTCTTTTCATTCCGAAATTATGAGAAATTTCAGGTTTGGGTATTCATTA
This sequence comes from Ailanthus altissimus, assembly GCA_946807835.1. NCBI lineage: Eukaryota > Viridiplantae > Streptophyta > Magnoliopsida > Sapindales > Simaroubaceae > Ailanthus > Ailanthus altissimus. The sequence continues at coordinate 23,458,715 of OX327698.1, read as the reverse complement.
ACAAGTTTATATTGTATTGTCTTAATAATTTTCTGTTTTACATTAATGATATTGTATTGTTCTAATAATTTTTTAATATCAAGTATTAAATTTTTTTTTAAAAAAAAACTTATCTTGAGATCGCTACAAATGGAAACGAGGATTCTTTGATAACAAGGCAAAAACTTCTTTAGATTATAAATTTTGTCTTATTTTCAGATAAAGATAAAATAGAAACAAGTATTTTAGAATGAAGTTAGTCAAGTATTGTTGACATTTTCTTTGTCTCTTACAAGCAATGACTAAGTACCAAATAATAGAAAATTGTAATTAAGGGATTGAGAGAGAGATATTGGAGTTGGGTTTAGCATGATAGACACTGCCTCAACCTATAAAAACTAAACAAGTAAAAGTGGATTTGAATTTTGGGAGACAAAATCTTTGATATTGTGAGAGATGTCTTTGGTCCTCTTCTTCCCTTTTTTCTGTTTTTTTTAAAATTAATTCTCTCATCCTCATGGTTGGTAAGCAGATGCATGCCATAATGCTCATGGAATGATGATGATGAGGGAGAGAGAGGGAGAGAGATTGGGAATGTGAGTGTTGTTTTTTCAAAGGGATACAGCTTGCTCCCGAGGACCAAAATGCAAAAGAAAAAAATATCAAGGTGTTTTAATTTTAGTCTGTCCCCACACCAATAATTTTAGAATAATGTGATCATGGCTGAGACTTTGGCCTTTGTTGATCTAAAAAAACACTTTCTTTTGACCTGGTCTTTTTCTATTATTTAATTCATTTCTTCTTTTTTTTAATTATTAATAAATTACAGGAGTTTGGAACCAAAAAAAAAACAAACCATCTGTAATTTCTTCTGCTCTTTTTCTTGCTCACAGCTGTAAAGTTTTAAAGACAAGAGAAAAGAAGAGACTAGAGAGGACCGAATGGGGTGTGCTGGTGGTGGGGCTCTCTTTCTATGTCTCCATTATCTAAGCCTGCTGCCTGCAGCTGGGTTTTTGTTTTATTTTGAGAAAATGGTTGCGGCATTCATGGGACTCACCAATAAAACATACATCGTTAGGGAATTTGCGTAAATATATATATATTTTTTGTATTCATCTAATTTAGTCAACTATAAGCTTTTATAACTTTCATAATTAAAAACAATAAAAATAGATATAAATACCCTCAAATTGAAATTTACTTTCCTACACTTATTTTCTCTCTCAAATTCAAATTCCTCAATAAACTCAGCAGCAAATTTGAATAATTAAGTAAAATGAAGTAACTATTATTATGTATTTAATTGAGATGAGGATAATGAAAATATGACTTAAAAATATAATTTGGATGAGAAAATTTGATTAAAAAAAATATGTAGGAAGCCATGCATAACTCACCGGAAGAATATTGCGTCGACCGACACAATAAAGCTAATTGCGCCAAATTGGTGTGATAAAAATAATCATACTAGACCGAAAGGCAAATATGACTCGCCAGGATAAACTTATCGCATTGGGCATTTGCCCTAAATTAGGGTTACACGCTTTATGCATGGAGCGCTTGATTTTAATTTTAATTTTTTGTTAATATATTTTTTGTTTTAATTAATTTGTTAGTAATTATATTTATTAATTAATTTAATAATTAACTTTTCATTTGTTAGTATATTTTCATTTGCAATTTATGATTATTACATATTAAATTATGTGTATTAATTATTAAATGTTCAATCAAACTTTGTTATTTAGTTGTAAATATAATTTATTTAAGTTATTGTGTATAAATTTATTTTTAGTTTTAGTGTTATTGTTACTATGTTGATTCGTGAATTATTATTTTTAAAATTAATTAATATTTTTTTTATAGGAATGACATAATTTTTAAAAGAAAATAAAAATTATAATTAAAGATCATTTTTCTATAACACTATCATACTATTTAAAGACATGTACACTTTATGTTATAAAAGAGAAGTTGATGGTGCATTAAAAAGAAATATTTTGAGCCACATGTCATTTTTTGTATATGCAATGAATAATTTTTTTTTTTTTAGTATTTTGGTTCATCGTTTATTACTCCACGAAGTGGAAATTCGTGATATTGATGATGAATTTTGATATCTTATGAATAATAAGCACATTCGTTTTAATCAGCAAGAGTTTACATTTATATCCGACTTAAAATTAGAAGAATATCCACACCATTAAAGTTCTTGTCTTAAAAATTGAGTATAAAAATTGAGTAATCGTTTACGAAGAGAGTACTTATTGAAAAGATATGTATCATTGAAGGAGTTTGATGAGTTGATATTCACAATATGATTTCAACAAAATAGATGATTAAATGCAGTGAAATTATTGTTGGAGTATTTCATCTATCGTATATTGTTAGGATGGAGAGAAAGGAATTGGTTAAATGAATTTTTACTTAAATTATAGATAATTTGAAAGAATTTAATAAATATCTCTATGGTAATATTTTATAGGAGGCCGCTTGTAATTCTTTATAAAGGACATTGAATACGAAGTCAAAAAGATACAAAGTATTAAAAGCAAATGGTCCGAAACATAAAGAAAAAAATTTACAATGATTTTTTAAAAATATTTTTTAAGTACATAAAAAAATTCGTTTATTAATCTTAAGTTTTTTTTATATATATTATTGTTGACTTTATGTTATGACAATTTTGATTAAAGGTATGGATCTATGAAATGATCATGTTGTTTTGGTCTGTATATGCTCGAGAAGCTCCACTCGTGGTCCCTAATTTGCTAAATAAGAGGTCTCGAAAGAATGTAACATAAAATAATATGAGGGAAAATCTTTTTAATAAGAACATTGTAAGTTATTTTTAACAAGAAATAAAATATTTAAACATAAAAAATACAAACAATAATTATTTAAGATTACAATTGCTCATTTAGTTGGATACTTGTTATGTAGGTAATGGATGTGAAATGACAATTATCTTCACGAGACCATGAGATGGAAGTCGATTTTGTATATGCATTGATGTAGTTTAGGTGACACTCGTTAATTACGGTGGACACCTTGATAAGGAACATGATGAGAGGGATGGAAATGTTGTCCATGGTAACATTAATTAGTATAAGAATGACCCTGTAATGATCTCGGGTAGCTACAATCTAGACGTTCTTGAGGCATATAAAGATGATGTATATTATTTGATATAAAACATGTCTGTTGACAAAGATTGAATCAAATGTTTGCTTAATATATATATATATATATATATATATATATATTTATTAGGCACCATTTAAACAACAAACAACGGTACTCACGTATCCAAATGACCCTATAATGGAGCCTGGTGACATTAATAAAGATGTACCTGAGACATATGAAGATTATATATATTATTTAGTATAAAATATCTCTATTGACAAAGATTGAATCAAATCATTGCTTAACATGTGTGTGCCTATATAGTATATAAACAAAAATAACAACATTCACACAAAATAATACTATAAGTTATAAACAAAAATAACAACATTTACTTTATCAACCTCAATCCACATACGTGTACTGAGTAAATCTTTTTTAGCGCTTTGAGCATATGCCATCACTCCATACAATGCCAGTAATGTCATTTTTGTGCTGCTCATAAAGGAGTCTAAAAGACTCCTACAAATACAGGGTCATCGAATAATCAATAAAATTGAAATAACAAAATATAAATAATTTAATTCATCGCTCACAAAGAAGTACGAATTCATAGAAGTGGACAATTGAGGCAATGCATTAGTGCAACCGTATTGCCTAAGCCGAATCACCTTCAAATACTCATTAATATGCTGCATTTAGAAACAATAACCGTCAAGTGAGTCTGTAAATTTAGAAAAAAATAAAATGAGATAATTATTCAATAATTTACTTACAAAGTCATCCAGCCAGCTGTGTAGCAATTCCCGAAATCACGTCGGGTTAGCTTCTAGCCCAGGTAAGCTGACTACACCCTCATCCTTGTCCATCCAAGCCTGAAACTCAACCATGATAGTCGAGTCTATCTGCTGCAACGGATTCATGTCTGCTTGAGGTTGCACTTCAATTTCAAATTTCTTCTTCTCGTGTATCCTTTGTGGAAATGGATTTGTATATGGGGTGTGCAAATACTATGCTGGCTTATACTGTCTCCCAAATTGACTTACTCCCTTATGCGGGGCAGGCAAGATCTCAACACTTGCAGGACTGTCAATCAATGGCTGGGGCAATATATCATGACCAGTAGCTGGGGTCTGAAAATCATATTGACAGCCTGCCGGTGTGTTCTCTCCATACTACAATATATGTATATATTAAAATAAACAAAACTGCAATTAAGGTAACGAAAAAATAATTGTGTTTAAAATTTATTTTGCTTACCATATTATGGCTTTCGTTCTGTTGGAATGAGCATGACTGCCTAAACCACATCATCATTTGCTGCATCTGCTGTGTAAGATCGGTCCGGAGTTGATTAACACTTGTTAAAATTTCATCTCTATCATTGTCCATTCTTTGTAGAAGTGCAGCTTGCGCAGCTTCAGTATGCTCAAATCTCTTAATCATCTCCTCCCGTAGCTGCTCAATCTGAAGTGTTACGCCATGGTCTGCAGATGCACTGTGTTCAGATTACAAGAAACATAACCATAGTTAATGACTTATTTAGAAATATTAGAAATATATTAAAATTTCTCTTTAGTTAATCACGTAAATAAGTAATATACTGTTACTCCTGCCACTGGTGCTGACATTTGTGGATTTGTCCATTCATATCCACCTCCCTCCATATCCATAACATCATCGTTAGGGTCGCTAAAATGGGCATAGGTCCTGGGGCGCTTGCTCTCGCTGAAATCAGACATATTTGGTAAGTCCCCAGCATAACTTTCGCTTGAAATGCCTACACGTCTAGCCAGGCGCACAATTGCCTCTCTCTTCTCATGGTCTTTTGGTACTAATTTACGATGTACCGAAAGAACCTATAAATCAACCAACCATATTAAGTTACGCTTAAAACAAAATAAAAGTTATAAATCAATATATATATTTTTCATTCATATCAACACATACCAAATCCTTTGCTAACATTGTATCCTGAACCTCATCGAACAATGGAGTCCCTCGAGTCGTCCAATTCAAAATATGAGGGAAGCGATCACCATTATGATAACCAAAAATCTCCCGTACACTGGAATTGCCTTGAAAATCCATACCTAATATAATTATATTTAAAATATAAGTTTGACGTATACAAACAAAATATATAATTAAGATCAAAAAGTTAAGTACACGAAAATTATGGCGTACCAGAAATGCGTGCGAAAAGCCATATACGTTGTAACTCTCAAACTTCTTCTTTGCAAACCCTTTCCTTTTTATTTTCTCAAGTTTTTGGAATGCAGCCTTCTTAAGTGAGTTATGAAGTACGGTCCATGCAATATTGCCCCATGGATACTTATTAAACTCATCAAGGTCATCCACTAAACATAGAACAAAATTTTGAATTCCACTACGCTCGTCACGTGGAATCAAAACATGATGCACAAAATAAAATAAACTCAACTTTACTGCATTTGCATCGTCCATTTTCTCCAAATTTAGACGTGCGTACCATATCAAGAAATATGTAAGATAATTTCTTTACCCCAGAAAAATATGTATCACATAATCGAGTGTCCAATTTCCTATGCAGCTGCTGGGCGGGAGGGTAATCTCGCATTTGTAGTCCAGTGATTAGTACAAACTCCTGCCGGCTAAAACGGATGCGTTTCCTCCCTATGTAAAATCACATCTCATCTTCTACATTAGAGGTATGCACCTCACGCAACAATAACTCGTGCACCAAAATACCAGAGAATGTCAACTCTGACATATATAAGAAATGCCTCATACACGTCTGCCTAAATAATATTTTCTGATTTGTTGTCAGTTTATCTTTAATGCAATTTAGACCACACATCTTAGCATAAGCCGTCACTGATGCACGAAAAAACATATGCTCTGGAATTCTATATTCTTTCGATACGTTCTCTTTCCTGTAATAATAATAATAAAAAAATAAAATACATTAATATTAAGAAAAATAATAATCAGAGAAATATTATTTACAGAAACAATTAATTTAACATACATAAAAATCATAATACATTAAAATAATTAATTACTAACATATTAATCAACATATTATAATAAAATCAAACCAATTTACTAACATATTAATATTAATCAACATTAATTAATTATATATTAAAATCAAAATAATCATATATAATTATAATTACATAAGGTACTCATAATAATAATAAGAAATGTTACAAACCAAAATTAATGACTCATTTAAGCAAACTTTTTCATCTATTAGATCAATTTCTTCTAAATTCATAAAATTTTTTCCTTTATTTAATTTAAATAAAATTACATTTATCTAAATTCTATTAATGTAATTTTATTAATATATATTTAATTAATTTAAATATAATTAAATTTAATTAATTAAAAAAACCAAAAAAAATTTCGCACCACGTGGCATCTCATACAGGCACCACGTGGCGCGAATTTTGCAGCATCGCAGACGTCCGCGATGCTGCACGCGATGCGCCTGTTAAACGCGCATCGCGGGGCCATCTCGGGTCCCCGTTGCGCGCCCACGATGCGCCCTTAAGGGGCATCGCGGGCCCGAGATGGCCCTGAGATTGGCAACGGTGGCCCCCACCGTCTGCATCGCGAATATGACCCAAAAATCACAATTTTTTGCCCATTTTTAACGTTTCTTACACTATTCAAACCCATTTTCACATAGAATTCAATAATTTCATCTATTTCTAACTTTAAATACAAATTCTAATAATTTTATAAACAAATTTAAAATTTTCAAAAATTAAACAAAACTCACCAAAATTCGGCCATTTTCTTTGTTTGAAGTGAGAAATATATTGTACAAACTCCGATCTATGCAGTGATAACTTCAAAATTTTCGATCTAATAAGTTTTGATAATTTTCGATTTTTTTTGGGTGATTTTCGGGTGAGAGAAAGGTTAATAGGGAAAATGGACAAATGTGTCCAAAATGTATATTTTTGATTAATAAAATATATTTAATTTTAAGTTGGTTAAAATATTATAATAGAAAAATAAATGAGTTATTTGTGAAATTTTTCCTTAAATCTAAGTGGACAAACACCGTAGATAAAGATTTAGATGAAAACTTATTTTATTACAAAGATTAAAAAGGAAATATAAATGCTTTGTCTTCCACCGGGGGGAGAGAGAGAGAGGACCAGTGGACTAAGGGGATGAGTTTTTGGTTTGTGGATAAAGAGAGGCAAGAGCTTCTTCATTTTTTAATTTTGTTTATAACTTTTATGGCTTATTTGGGCATGCAATCAAGTATCCCTTTGACTGAAAAAAACCCTCACCAAAATTTTATGATCCCAACTTTCGATAATGTTTCCACCTCATACTCTATTTAACATGAGAAGCATTTGCTTGCTTTCTTTATATGTATATCTTTCAATAAGAAATCTGAAGGAAAACCTATGGTAGTTTTCGGCTAATTTCCTTCTAAGTCTCATGTATAATTCTTGACCCAAACAAGAATTTTCTCTTTTTATATAAAGGCAGATGGGTTGGATTCATGTACAGACATCTATATTTCTGTATTGGTAAAAGAAAGCTCTTGGGTTCTGATTCAAGTAAAAGACCAGTTGCCTTCCTATGATGCAACTCCCGAGCCTACTGATCTTGGTTTGAAAAATAAAGCTAGAAATCACATAGTAAAAAGATAGTGGAGATGATGGCTTTGAATGAGCCAGGTTGTGGTAAAGAATTGATCACTAACCTTTTTCAAGGAAAAAAATTAAGCTAATACATTAATGTACATGTCTTAATGACCTATTTATTTGTTATTAATCAGTAACTAAACCCTGTAGAGATTTTAGTTAAGTGATAGATTTCGGAGTGGCTATTTTTTTCTTTTACACATATAAGAGTAATTGTCACACCCTACAAGGTAACTGAACATATGTGTTATTAATTATTTATGCATTTTAAATTCTGAAGAAGTTTTCAAATATAAAAACATATTATGGTCCCAGAGTCACCAGACCATAGGGGGCTCCGCAGACCTAATACAGCAAGGCAGCAATGGCTCTGCGACAGTGGCCCTGGCCCCTCCAAAAGAAATTCAGGTGCCCTCAAGCTTCTGTCAATATTTGCCTCTTACATTTCATGCCTCTTACGTGAATCATATAATGTGTGCTAAGTGCTTTCATGCCTTCTGTTAAAAGAGTAAATGTTGATACAACTCAACGAGCATCCAATGTCTTTACATATTGCAGATTTTGTTTCAAGTGGTCACCATCTCGTGTAATGCCAACAACCTGACCATATTATATAGCCAACCAGAGCCAAAGCTGTGATTGTGAATACACTATCTTATCTGGAATTGGTACCATGTAAAAAATATTCATAAATGCTCAGAAATGATGTGATGGGTTTTTTTTTATTTAGTTATGTAAAGGTGAAAGATATGAGAGCTGTGGTCAAAATTGGATATCATCAAATTGCGTTTAGTCCTGTCTTTGCAAGCATTAAGCTTGCTCATGTTCCTAGTTCAAATGAGAGCTTACTTTTAACTAGGGATACCAAAATTTTATGCTTATTTTTATTGTCATGATATGAGAAGATCATTAAGATTTGAAAAGAGCTTGTCCAATTAATAAACAAGCTCAGAAAAGCACAATAAATGAACTGGGATCAAAGCTGGGCTGTTCACCTACTTAAAGCTTCATTGTCCTGGAAATAATGGAAGTTCATTTAAAAGCTTACGCTACAAAATCCCAAAGTGGGACCTCAATAATTAAACATTTTAATGTGGAATAATAATGGTAAGAACAGAGTTTTGGGTGGGTGATCTGAGTAGTCTTTAAATGGGTTAACTGAAAGAGAAGATGGCCATCTGTTACTGCACCCAATTTTTTTTTTTGTAATTTTATCTAATATGGTAAAAAAACAAAAAAAAAAAGAAGAAAATTTAATGCTAAGTCATGAATAAGGTTTGCTTTTAAGGCCTCAAGAGTCAAGAGTCCCTTTACAAAGTCGGAGAGAAAAGGACAAAAGGAGTATTTGATGTTTTCTAGGGTCAGCCAAGCTATGTCCCAAAACTGTGAAGCTTGGCTGCAGAAGCTGCAAGCATGTCTGCTTCCTCAGACAAAGATTTGGGTATCTTTTGTCAGGATTGAGAGAAAGAGAGTGACCCATCAATCTAACAATCTTTACCCCCCAATAGGCTAATTCCTTTATCTTGGGTTTTATTGTTTTTATTAAGCATGCTGTTGACTTGTTTCTTTCATGACAACCAAAAGCCATGTTTCGTTGAACCTAATTCAAGCTTAGACCCACCTTGTTTTCCTTTGCTTAATCACGGGCTTTAAGTGAACATGGCATAAATAGACAAGAAAAATGAAATCATTGATTTCAAGTTACCTAAGCTTCATTTTATTGCCTAGCATTTGAGTCTATACATTGAACATGTTTTAAGTTCGTATTTTGTATTTTGTCTCACATTCAAAATTTATTATTTAATAACCCATTTAAGTTAACTTTGTATTTTCCTTCCCTTTTTTTACTCACCTATGAACTAAATGAATTTATAACATTGATGATCTAATTCTTAATTCAAAAATCCTTCACTTAATCTTGGAACATAAGATTCTTCTCACTTTCTGATAACCTCCCCCAACAAAATTGTCTCAATTTCTAGCCTTATTCGATGAAAATCCATCGATCTGTCAATCTATCAACTTCACACACGGATGAATTTTAATGGTTCATATGTTGTCAAGCAGCTCTGATTTTGGACACAACTTGCAGCCAGAATTTAAGATAGATGGACCACATTTTTTTTTATAACTACAAAAACTTGAAACCCGTGACTTGAATATATCCAGATCTCGGACACAATTGAAGCATAAAATCGTATTATATGAACAAGAAGAAGAGGCAAGATGGCGATTGAAATTACTGCTAAAATGCCTGTACTTTCAGGGATAAATATATCATGGTATATGAATCCTTTAATGTGCTCTCCGTGAAAGCTCTAATAATTGAAGAGAAAATAACAGCACAGCAAGGGCTGTATTGTCTAGAAGCAAGGGCTGTATTGTCTAGAAGCAAGGGCCGTTAATGGAAGCCAATATCCTGTTGAAACTTGAAAGAACTAAAGGCTCATTGATTTCAGGATCAGGATACGCACAACCTATTTCAAGTAAAATATTGGCGTTTCACTTTCACATTTTTCAATAATCCATATCACCTAATGTTACTCGATTTGAGTTTCCATTTTCGGCCCAATTCTTGCAATTGTACTTGTCTTGTTGAACCAACTTTTAGCAAATCGTTATCAGTTTGCCAAATTATCCAACAATCGGTGCTTGTTTCAATCAGACAATTTTATTTTCAAACTAAACTTCCAAGTTACTTTTGTGAGAATTATGATTAAAATCATGAAGAAAACAAGTTGGACTCGAGTCAATGAAAAGGGACGTGTAAGGAAGATGCAAAGATTCGAAGAGTGAAAACAAACAAGGGAACGAAAGAGCGCTGTGGCTTTAAATTTTATTTTTAGATTGAAAAGATCACTGAATAGAGTAGTTGAGAGAAAAATTTTTGTATATCTTTTTATAAAGAAAAAGAGTTCATTTTAAAGAATTTTTTTGTGAATTCTCATTAATTCAATTAAAAAAATGAGATTTTAATTCGCGTAAGTAATTATCTAATCACATAACTCGTTATATACCTTCTTTTACTTTAATTTCTTTATTTTTTTTATTTATTGTAATATTATACTTTGTGCGAATCCTTTCAGTCAAAATTACTTCATTGGTTTTCCATTTTTTAACATTCTCTTTCTAGTTATTGGTGGCTTACAAGGCCGGGCTGTAATGGGTGGATGACTCCGAAGTAATAACTCAAGTCCAATGTTACTTCCACTGCCAATGTTAGTAAAAGGTATAAAATTGTGGCCATACATATAACATTCCAATACGTTGCAGCACAAACTTTTTTTTTATATCAATGAAGCCTCAAAAACCCGTGGCATTGGAATGGGAATTGAATAAATTTGTTATAAAACAAGTGGGGAAACAAAATATATATTGCTCCATAAGTGCTACAGCTTTCAAGAGCTTTTAGGCTCGTTTGATTAGACTTTTTAAATTATAATTTTTAAAAATAAAGTTTTTAAAATTAGAATATTTAAAAAAATTATCATTAATTATATAATTATTAATGAAAAAAACTCTTTTGAAATAGTAAATTATTTAGTTACATATTGTTAACAATATTTATTTATTTATTATTATATTATAAAAAATAATATTTAATAAAATTTATATTTGAATTTTAGTTTAATATTTTTTTACATAAAATAAAACGAAAATTTATTGCTGATGCCATCTCATAAATCACAATAGAACATTAATGGTAACCATTGAAGACAAACATGCAGTTTTTAACTAATAAAGCGCTAAGGTTTAACTAAAATATTTTTTAATTATCAGTACATTAAAGTTTAAATTCTAGTGAAGGTATATTCTTTTTTAACTGACTTATTTTGATAGTAAATACAAATAGGATTCATGCTAAAATTTAATTTTATAATTATTATAAAATAATAGTTAAAATAATTAAAACTCTAAACATCAATAAATATAAATTTATAATAATTCAAATAAAATTAATAAATAACAATCAATGAATTAAATAAATTATTATATTTAGTACAAAAATTAAAAATAAAATAAAACAATATGTATCTATAACAAAATAATTTTTTGATAAAGAACCTTATAAAGATATGAAAATATAGTAATTTTTAAAAGAATATTAATTAAATACAATTTAATTTTATTAAGAATATGCTATAAAATTAAAAAATATATATTATTAGAATATAGGTGTTAATATATAAATATAAAATATGTTAAAAAAAACTCTGCTCCTAAAAATAAAAATTTTAAAATTTTAAAAATAAAAATAAAAATAAAATAATTTTTTTAATTTTTAAAAACTCTTATTCAATTATAACTAAACGCGTAAAAATGTTTTTTTAAAAAACTTTTACCATTAAAAAAATTCTTTTAACCGACAGAAAACCGAAACCCAACACGCTCTTAGTGAAAATGCACTGCCTCTACTTAGTCCATGGAACAGCTAAAGCAACAAAGTTAATGTAAATTGGCAGATGAGCAATGTACTGATAACCAAATTTCAGCCAAATGCGAGAACTTTTGAGTTGCCACGGGTACCTAATAGGAAAAACATGCATAGTACAATCCAAAGTAGTTCCATTAAACAGAGACACAATCACACCCTCAATCGCAAATATATGCGCATAGGGAACATAAACAAAAACCCTGCAAGAGCATATAAAGGCTTCAAAAGGGAGAATATACACAAAACGGCATACATTTGTTCAGATAACCAGCTTAAAGCATATTTTAATGCACTGCTTACATGCACTTCGGGAGTTGGCAAAATGCGACAATGTCAAGTTCAACAAAGATAATAGAGTTAATTGCCTCCCACATATCTAAGAAAATAGCAGGAAACAGATTCATCCAGTACTACTTAAAACATGGGGTTAGCTATGGAAGTCAAGTAATTTTGTTCCCTTCAAAGTCCAAGTCATGAGTCCTGTTCCTGACAAATCAGCCTCCTCGCATATGTGCTCCAAGTTCACCAAACTGATCATCTGCTTCTACTGTATCCTCTGAGAGACGAACTGCATCCAGCTTTTGTTTCAGAACTTCTATGGCATTGAGCACCAGCTGAGAAGCCTTAATTGCACCAGTAGACTCAACTGTGAATATGAAACTATCTTCTTTGGAGTATATCTCCACAAGTCCTGGCTTCCCCATAGCTTCTGCCTTCTTGATCACTTCCTCGTCATAAGCGTATGCCTCAGGATCAACCACAATAACCTATAACATGTAATAAATACCTCAAGAATTTCAGGCCAATGATTTTACTTAACCCCAACTCATCAAAAGAAATGACTATACCACATGCGAGCCAAGATAATCATCGACTGCTATTTGCATAGATAACATGACAAATCCAAACCTGGCCAAAGAATTAGTAAAGTTACCCTCCAACAGCAAATACACTGGATTTGTCACAACAAGGTCAGTAACATGTATAAACCATTCTTACTCATCTGTGTAAAACCACTCAAATTAATAACAGGTATCTTCTCTGCTTGTGAATTTTCAGCTCCTTTCTCTACTGAGAAATCTTAACTGATCATCACCATAGAAAACAAAAAATTATTCAATATAATTGATCCAGCTTAGCTCAAAGTTAGTTTTCACATACATCCTCCTCAATTCACTGAAAATAATAATTCCGTGGGAAGACAGACACAATGCAAAATCTTGTGCCCCTCATACAAAAGTCTCTCTCAAGCAATTACTTTATTTAGCACATTAAAACCCCACATTGTGCAACAATAGTAGGCAAGTTTCTGCACTGTACATGCAACTGAAATGTATGACACAAGTTACTAAATGAATAAGATTAATTAGAAACTACATTTTTTTAAAAAAAAAAAAAATCTAACCTGTCCGGTATTAGAATCAATGTCAAACACTTTGGTAGGGCTACTTTCAACCCAGGCTTGTTTCTCATCAAGTGTCAAAGTTTCCATCAAATCTTCATTGATGTGAATCTCTGGTTCATACATGAAAGTGACAGTTGCAGCAGGTGACCATTTTGCATGATCTTTGCCAATTCCCTTTCTGGCTATGGCCCTCAGCCTCAATTCTTGCCCACGACGCAACTTCACAATAATAATCCCCCTAAATGCCAAAAAACCAACTCAATGAAATTATGTTACATGTAACATAAACCATTGGAAATTATTACTTTTCAAAAATAACATTCCTTGCAAGGCCATAACACATCACATACTTGAGGCGGAAGAGAAAATAAGGGAGAAAGAAGAAAAGAGTCCAGAGAATTATATCCTCACCAACTTAATGCCAACAAATGGTCAAATGATTTCAATGGGCTAATACTTCTGCCACATTGTGAACAAAACAATCCAAACACCCTGAACTAGGCGCAACAGTATCTCAACCAAAAACATATTTATTATATTACGAGAAGAAAACGAGGGCAAACAAATAAACATGATGAAATAACAACCTCAATAAATAAATGATTGAAAAATGAAATATGACATTATAGAACTCTTAATGCCCTATATAAGCAAAATCACAACACCAGACAGACAACTCTAATATACAAACAAGAATACAGTACTGACATTTCCAAATTATATCAAGCATGTGGAAAGTGATCACAAAGGCAGAACCACAAACATCCGACAGTACTTGCATTGTAATATCAAGCAAAACCATACAATTTAAAAAAAAAAAAAAGAATCCTAAAATTAGTTTCTTCACAATCCCAATATAAAGTAACAGCTTTTTAACTAAAATTGCTTAAAAGAAAACCAATATACATCAAATTTGGGGAATTTAGGACACTAGTAATTTGAATAAGTTGAAAGGGAAATATTAACAACATTATTGCTAAATTGCTTAAACAAATAAAGTTTATAGCTAAAATTACTTTAAAATGGGGGAAAAAAATATAACCTATGCTGATCAGTGGAATCGTAGGCAGCAGGATCGGCGAAATCGACCGGAACAACCGTGTGATCTGAACTGTACAAATCCTTGCTGGTGACATCCAAGGTCTGGTCGGAGTGACACTTGGCCCTCAAGTGGAACTCAACGGAGCAGAACTCGCACTGGCCGTCACCGTCACAGGCGTCGCAGTCACGTGAGAAGCGCATGCTCATGGCTCGTTCGCTGGTGAGGGGGATGAGGCCGAGGCGGTGGGCGATGAACTCGTCGTTGAGGACGGAGGAGTTGACCTCGATCTCGACGAGGTCGATGGCGATGGTGGGGACCTCGGAGATCATCACACGCCGAAGCGCGTTTGCCATCGAGGCGTCGGTGTCGCGGAGCTCGAACTTGGCATAGTCGTCTTTCAACTCGCGGATTTTGACCTTGGGAAACCGTTGGTACGACGCGCCATCCATTGTCGTTCTCTCTCTCTCTCTCTCCTCGCCCAGACCGAGGGTTTTCTCAGCTCCTGTTATGTTAAAAGTTAAAACCCAAAATGGGTTTTTCGTTTCGGCCTCGGCAGATAAAACGGTGTGTTTCAAAGCAATGCGAAGAGGCTGTTTTTTTTTTCTTCTTATTATTTATTTATTTTTAATGCTTAAAAAAAAACTCCTGCTTTTAGAATCCTCTCTTTCCACAAGCTTTACTTGAACAAATAGGTGGTGATGACTTTGTTTGTTAATATAATTTAAGATAATAAAAGAACATTATTATTTATTATTTTTTGTATAAATAATAAATGAACCTGAACAAATAATGTTATAGGAAAATAAATTATTAAACTTTTAAAGTTTGACGAAAAGGGTAATAAATTTTTTACTTCTAAAATTATTTGAAAATACCATTATGTTAAAACATTATGTTAAATAATGGTTTTCGCTTTAAAAAAATAAAAAATCAAATGGTTTCCATTATAATTACTATAATTTGAGTTATAATAAATTTTAAATTAAATAGAAAAAAAAAGAATATCTAAGCTTTTAAAATTATATAAAGAGATTTTTGCACCTTTAATATTTTAGAAAGATAAAAAACCTATTATCAAGTGACGATTTCGTTAATTTAGAAGATTTATTTTTTTTATATTAGTTAAGCAACTATTTTACCTCTTTAAATATATGTCATATATTTTTATTTATTTATTATTTTAATAAAAACTTAGAATAAATTAAATAAAATAAAAATTAAAAAACTAAAAAAACACACACACTGTCATCAGTCATTAATAATGATAATACACCTTCACTCTTCTTTATTTGATGGCACTGTCACAATAGTTGTCACTTTTCTTTCTACTTCTTTAATGTTTCGTTAATAAAATTTTTTTTATAATCACTTAAATCACAAAATTTTAAATTTGATTGTGCCAATTTTAAGTCAATTCACCACTAATTCACACCAATGGTGACTAGTGGTGACCAATGGTTTATACCCCCTTTTTTATTTTTTATATTTAATTTATTTTAATTTTTTAAAATATTTATTAAAAATAATAAATTCAATAATATGATTTTACGTGTCATTTGTAAGTTATTATATTATGACAAGTGTCAATTTATTTTATATTTTTATTAAAAATAAAAAATAAACTAATTATATTATAACACATGTTACCACTTTAAATTTGTGCTACATGTTCTTTATGGGTAAATATACGAAATTGCTCTTTTTACCATCTAAATATACTATTTCGGATAAAGGTATTTTTATTACTATAAAATTATAAGTGTCTATCATTTTCTTTTATAAAATTTAGGAGTTTGTATGTCATTTTTTAAAAATAAAATTGATATATTATTGGCGATGATATAATTTGAACTACTTATCTATAGTTAATATATTTATAATAGAATATTAAAATTATAAAATAAATTATTAATAAAATATATTTATTATATAGTATACATTGTATATTATATTATATTTTTTTGCTATATAATATAATAGGATATAGTAATTACCGTTACTATATCCTTTATCACAACCATCGTTAGTTGGTGACAACAATAGGATAACGAGATTTTGATTCATTGTTGACACCATTGAATTTAACATTTTATAATCTAGATGATGGTCGAATTATTTTAACCAAATGAAAATTAAAAAAGAATAACGGCCACTATAATTTTATTGTAAAAAGACGGCAAGTTGTGGTGATTGCCACATTTATTAGTCATACATCGACACAACAACTCTGTTCAAAGTAGTGATGCTCCTTAACGAGTTATTGTTTGACAGCGGTATTACGGTGACTACTGCTCCTTCTTGGTGCCATCATGTTAGCCAATGTCAATAATAATGATTGTGCTGGCCTATCTTTTTTAAAACTATTTTTTAATTTAATATAATTTAATTATTCAATAACTTTAATTAAATAAAATTAAGTCTATTATATTAAGACACATGTTCTTTTAAAGTTAAACTACTGTATTATCTTTATTATCATTAAATTTAACATAATTTTTTAATTAGAAGAGCATGTTTTAAAGTGATTTTAAACATAATAAGAGTCTTATTGTCCTTTAAGTCAAATTTTGAGGGTCTAATTTTTTTTTTCCTTAATTATATATAAATACTAAATTTTAAAATTTAAGCAAGTTGAAATTAATAAGTCAAGAAATCTACTTCTTTATTATAAACAACTTTTGTGAGTAAACTTTCTACCTTTTTTTTTTTTAAATTATAACCAACTTTTGTGAGTAAATTTTAAGTGTTATTGGAAATGACAAAGTAAATTATTATTTTTTAATCTTAAAAAGTTTTATACTATTTGAAAAAGGGCTCTATATATATAATTTTATTTAAGCAAGTAATTTAAGATTTTGACATCTAATTATTACTTTATCCATCTTGACTCTTCTATTTATAACTTCAAAAATTTTAAATTTTGAGTGTTACAATCTACCTTCTTATGGGACGCTCGACTTTGTGTGCATTAGGCCCTTAAAAACACATGGATGCCCTGAGCTAGACTCTAAGGGTTGCATAGCATGTTGCGCTATTTGTAGTCTAAATTGTAGGCTCTTTAACAAATATTACAAGATAGGTCTAGTTCTAATATCATTTGTAATAACAGACTCTCATATAATTTGATATTGTCTATTTTAAATTTAGGCCCGCACAATTTTATTTTTAAATTTTTCTAAAATGTTTCATACTTTTTGAAAAAGAATTTTACATATATAATCAAAAACTTTATCTAACTGGACGATATAAAATTTTAATATTTAATTCTCACTTCATTTAATTTAGTCACACTATTTATAGTTTTAAAAATTTTAAACCTTGCGTGTTATATGCTAACATAAAATGTTATTAAAAAATCAAATAAATAATAAAATACATGTATGTATGATATAAAATACTGTCAGATTTTGGTTGGGTTTCTCAATTCTATCTATTGACCCGAACTCTACCTGCCTTACTCATAAAATGTACTTTTTTCAATATATGAAATTTATTACACCTTTAGAAATATCGGGATGTGATGAGGGAATTAATTTTATTACTAGCTTCAAAGCTCGTAAGCAAGTATTCATAAAACCACAGAACCATCGTAATAGAGCATATTTACTAAAATTATACTTTTATTTGAAAGTTTGTTTGAGTTTTCTTATTTATTCTGATACATCAACTGAATAAATTAAACAAAACATAGCATAACAATGTATTATATTTATGGGGTTTCTTTCTCCCTTTCTTACAATCTTATTCTTATACCGAGAATCATCATTTTTTTAAGTTAATAGCGATGGACTGTCTATCTTTTGCAGACAACTCCTTTCCCTTCAATCCCACTTTCACAGCTCAAGCTTGGCAACTCCAAAACCTTCATTGAACCTTCACCATCCATGGCGCCATTGAACCGGGCAACAGCACAATCAGCAGAAAACAGACTTGAAGTCTCGAAGTCCGTGTCACCTCCCATCACAGGCATTTTTGCACCCATGTTCACTTTAGTCACGTAGCCTGGCCTATAAGTTTGTCCCAAAACACCGTTTACTGCATCACTCAAGGAATAAAATTGGAACCCGAGATCAAGATGAGCGAAACAATCTTCTTTGGTAATGCCATAGTTGTGAATTCTTGAGTCTTCTTCAGTAATAGGCACAACCTTGGCTGTGATCTTGAATTTTCCTTCAACTTCAACCACGACATTGTTGGTCACTCCAGCTCTAGTGATGGAGACATTGGTGGATTGCCACTTGGCGCCATCGGTTTCGGGGAGGCTAATAGGCTCTCCGTCGAAGCTGAGGGCAAGGCGATCGACAGAATTGTCCCATGTGGCGGTTTTAAGGGCACCAATGAAGAGCTGGTGCTTGTCGAAGAGGATTGCAATGGACTGAACCCAAGTGAAGTCTCTCTTCATGTTTTCGTTTCTCCTGCCAATGAAGTGGGCATTGATGTGCAAGTTGGAGTCAGAGACAAGGCAAAAGTCATTGTCCTTCTTGCCATGGAAATAAAATGTAATGCCATCGCCACCAATGAAACGAGGGTCTTGGCACACAGCTCCGGGCTTATCACACTCTGCGCAAATATTCAAGCAAAAGACTTATAAGAATGATAGAATTGTGATTATCTAGTTTCCTGTCAAAATTTTCACAGCAATAATTTATAAATTTCAATGACAAATCTTCCAAGTTTTGTTTCTGTGAAATGATATTAAAAGCTCTAGTCAATGACTTTAGAATGATCAAGTTAGTTTCTCTTAAGCTTTTCTGAAAGCTGGATAATACGGTTGAGTGTTTGTTTGAAAGACTTACTGCAGACAGGCTTGCAAGTGACACAATCAACCTCACATCCACCAGGGCAAGCGCTTGGGCATGCGTGCTCCATATTGTAACACCGGGGAAATTTCCTGTTTCTACATCTTCCTCTTGCTGTTGAGGCTTCTCCTGATGATGGAGTCGGAGTCCATGTAGGTGTTGATGGGGTAGGAGTAGGAGATGAAGGTGTAGATGATGAAGGCGTGGGAGTAGAAGGTTTTGGAGGCCAATATGGAGTAGGTGGAGGAGTTGGAGAAGGCTTTGATGGCGATGGCCAAGATGGAGTCGGAGAAGGTTTTGATGGTGACAGTGAAGATGGAGTTGGAGAAGGTTTTGATGGTGGCGGCGAAGATGGAGTTGGAGAAGGTTTTGATGGTGGCGGCGAAGATGGAGTTGGAGAAGGTTTTGATGGTGACGGAGAAGGTGTTGCGGGCGGTTGAGTTGGAGTGGTTGGAGGAGGATAATATGAAGGACGTGATGTGTCTGCAACTGAAGGCGTGGGATAATACCCTGCTGCTTCCGCTGCTACCAATATCATCATCAGGAGAACTGGCGCAAGAAAGTGCACCTTAAAGTGAGCCATTGGATATCTGGAAACTGAAGCTTAAAGGGTTTGTTGTATTTTTTTAGTGACATTTGGCATCGCCTAAGAGCCCCTTTTATAGATTTTCAAAAATAAGGGACATGATGAGGAGACCCAGATCCCTAATATTTTGGATCAGGGCTTTTCTCCTGGTGAAGTGAATGTTCTTTGACAAGTCATCTTTCACATGGAGTTATTTCAATAGGTCAACCAGTTGAGTCCCTTAAATTGATTCATTAATAATTTACTTTTGCTTCTAATGCTTAATTTCAACATCCACCTGGCAACATGGCATGATCACTTGGCCATCACGGGTTCAAGACAATATTTTTGCTAATACTCCATTTAAGAGCTTCTTCCCATTTTACTTTACTGAGAGATGATCGGGAAGACTCTCTGAATGAGAATGAACAATACGAGTGTAGAGAAAACAGAATAATTGCATTAATTAATAAAACCTAATGTTACTTGTGAAAGAAGATTTTCAAAGAGCCCTTTACTTCCACTACATATCTATCATTTCCTTCTCATCTGGGTTTCAATCCATTACGTTAGTCGTTCATCTTTACAACCATTTATTCTCATTTCCTGCACCGGCTAGTTTGTGGCAGCGTTTTGCTATGCTATTAATGTACCATTCATCAGATAGGTCCTTAAAATTTATATGCCTTACTACCATTTTATCATTTACATAATAATTATCACTTTACTTTATTTAAGATGCACTCTTAAAATAATTTTTCATATATGTCGCATCAATATGCTGATGAGTTTTTAGATTTTGAAGTGAATTTGCTGAATCCGATTTTTATCTGTTATCTCGAATATTTTGGGGAAGAAGTAGCAGAACTCGTCAACCAAGGCAATACCATGTTAGGCATTTCTCAGGCTTTGGAAGAAATTTCTGATATCACTGCTCTTTTTTTTGACGAGACGCTAATCATATAGCTCACAATCATGTTTCTTATGTATGGAAGGAGGCTATGCCTTGTTTAAAAAAAAAAAAAGAGGGGGGTTGGGGAGGGGAGGAGGCTATGCCTCTAATCCTTTCTGATTGTGTGCAAATTGGTATTTCCAATCAATAAAAGCTTTTTCATTTTGAAAGCTTCTTATATATCTTGTACCATCTCATGACTTGGAATGCTAATTTTAATAATGTTTTAAGTTTTTAACCGTCCCATGGTATGGGAATTATGTTACATTAAACTTAGCATTACATTCTTCAAAAATTAAACTTTTAAGAAATATTCTAGACAGTAATTGTTATTGAGTTGAGTGGTGATTATTACGTCCTTCCTTCAACATGAAGAATTACAATATAGAAATTCAGACTGCAATGTGTAGACACTTGATAATCATCATAAAAAGAAGGGTATATATATATTTTTTCTTGACATGGTCTTGAATTAGTATTTACCTCCCAAATTTAATCTTAATATCTCTTTATCTTTATTATCATAACTATTTCCCTCAAGTTTCTGACCCAAGTCCAATTCTCTAGAAGGTTTAGTGTGACTTGCAACTCAAATGACTCAAGACTCCTCACCTCAGCCCACAACTGAGCTCATTATGCAGACTTTTTAGGTTTCGATCCATTACCAAGAAAGGGCCTTAATTGTGAATAAAGAGATGTCCAAGAGATCCACTTATACCTTTTAGCTAAGAAGACCTCAATATCAATAAGCACACCTTGACAATTAGCGTTAGTTGAGCCAACCATGCAAAGCTCGAGAGGCTCATATATATCCTCATCAAGGACTGAAGACTTATGAACATCCTTGAAGAATTTGGAGCTGGTCTCTTGATCAGTCCAATCCCTATAATAATAGAGTTTGCCAATCAACTCTATTTTCAAAAATCTAGAAAATCATAATCCTCGGCATAATTCAAATTTAAATAAGTTAGAAAAGAAGGCACAAATTTGCCCTAATCTTAATGGGACTCTACAACGTACACTTATAAATATAAAAAGATTAAAGGATAAAAATGTGGGTTGCACGTCAAACACTCAAAAGAACACATTCTTATTTTCAGGTTCTTTCTTCAAATTTCTTGCTTTAAGGAACGACCCTTTTTTTTTAACATGAAAACACACACAACAACTATAGACAATTCCTTAAATTCATTCTAGCCACCTTTTTTTTCCTTGATCCTCATTGGCATAAGCATCGGAGGGTCTTCACAAGTAAAAACTCTGTTATGGCCTAACATTAATTATAGTTGCAAGAAGCTTGCAAAGCTTAATTACCCAGAAAGCATTCAAATTGATCTATGCAACTCAACTTCAGCCCAACCTATTAGCAGATCTTGTGGCTATTCCCTAAAATTTATAAATTCAACTTGTTGGCCTAAGATAGCCCAGGTCAATAGTTTGGCATCGTATGTGGGAATAAAATAGAAAGCCATAAAAAGATAACCATGAAAGATAAGTAGACAAAAATTAACAAAGTAATTACTCAATCCATGAATACTCAGAATCAATAGTTCCAGAATCATCAATTAAAACCTCATAATCAGAATAACCAAAATCAATTGTTAGAGGTACACAACGATAATGCAATATACTAAGAAAGAGAAGTCATTGCTTCGCATGCTAAGTTACAAGAAGAATTAAGACAAGTGAGACCTAAGAAAGGAGATAAAAGAGCTGCCGATGAGAACGTTGTAGAGAAATATAACGTTAGAAGAACAGTTTATGTCTCAAGAGGTTGCAAACCAATGGGTTGCCCAAAATAATCTGAGAGAACCTTTCCTATTAATCGGGCCCAATAAGCATCTTGTTTAACCTATCTATTCGCAGAAGGTAAAGGAATACAAGTGTCACCTAAAGTGAGTCAATCCTTAAGTGTAAAGTCACATCAAGAGCCTAGTGACCAAACAACACACTCTTAAGTAGGATATTTAGCACGAGAAATGCAAAATCTAGAGGTAGAGAAGCATGGTGATAACCTAATCAAGCACGATACTAGATGGTCTTAGAATGATAAGAAGAAGCTTAGAAAATGTAAGGGGTAAGTGGTGGGGGAAAGGGGGTAGAGTAAAAAGGGGGCATAAGAGTGAAGTCCCCGAGATACCTTTATAGGAGAAGGTTTAGGGACTTGAAGGGTGATTGTACGAGCTGCTAGAAGGAAGAGAGAAGCATAAGCCTTCACTTTCGATGACAACCAAGAGGGAGAGGAAGTCTTCACTTATCATTGAACTCAGGGATATGAAGTTACCTATAAAGTTCAGATTGTTAACCTCCCTACTTATAAAGGTACTACCGACCTGAATCACTATGTGAACTAAGTAACTGACTTATTATTTATTGTAGAATTAAAGCAAAACCAAATATGCCACATGTTACATATGAACTTGGAGGGGTAGACTTTCATCTGGTATAATGATTTGGAGTAAATGAGTATCTTCTCTTACAACGAGTTTATTAATAAGTCCATCCAACATTTCGCAGAACCTACGAGATAACAAAAGACTTATAGTAGTTGAAAAAGCTCAAGTAAAGAAAAATAAAGAGCTTAAGATTCTTTATGTCTAAGTTCTACTGAAAAGTAATCTAGCTTGGAGATTTTGACTTACCTATCACATTAAAAGCACTTGAGATAAGGTTAAGGGTAAATCAATTATGGTTTTATTTTATCCAAGAACTCAATCATTACCTACATGATCGCATACGACCAAGCTCCTAGATATGTAAAAACCAAAGAGGAATAAGATGTAAAGAGGGTAGTCTTGACAGACACCTAAAAAGGAACAAAAGTTAGGAATTAAGAAAACCTCTAGAGAAGAGGTTTTTCAGAGATAAACCAACTGAGAAGATATCGTTTAAAGACTGCAAGAGGAGAAGCGTGGACTACGCAAGGAGAAAATAAGTTAAAGAACGAGAAAATTTTCTCCCAATGTGGTAAGGATCTAGTAGGAGAAATACATACCCCTCACGATCTTATTAAAGATCTTTCTAGACATCAAATGTAAAGGTTAGCTTGAAGAGCTAGTTTTCATAAGAGGAAGAATGAAAAGGAATGGCAGAGATAAGATGTGTAAGTTCTATTAAGATTATGGACAAACCAATAATGAATGTAAGAAGTTGAGGAAGCAAGTAGATCATCTCAATCGGAATAGTTCCTTGAATGCGTTTAGAGTTGATTGAGACCAAAAGAAGATTTATCCAACTAATGCTTTAAGTTTTGAGTGCTTACTTCACAAAGAATAGCCACGGTAATCGCTAGAGGGCCAACTTTTGCTGGGGTTCAAACAGGCATAGGAAGAATTACTTGAAATACTCGATGATTAGGCATCAGGCAATGACCATCATTGTAGCTAAAAAGCCTTAAGTTTAGGCTATACCAATAATGTGCACCCAGAAAGATGCCCGAAGAGTTAGCTACTCACATAATGATACATTGGTAGTTACTATTCAGATAACAATATCAAAAGTGAATTGGATATTCATCGATCTTGGGAGCTCGATAAGTATCATCTTTAAATAAACATTAGACGAGCACATGATTAAAGACCTAAAGATGAAAAGAGCCTAAAATCTATTATATGAATTTGAAGATGGCTATGTCATACTAGTTGGAGTCCTTACTTTGCCCATATCATTAAAAGAGAAGCCTTACATAAAGACCATGATAATGAGTTTTATTATGGTTGATCAACCTTTCCCCTATAAGGTTTTGCTGGGATGACCATTAATGACTAACTTAAATACAGCCATATTCATTAGTATCTAAAGATGAAGTTCTTAGTTTGGAAAAGAGTTGTAGTTATTCAAGAATCAAAAGATGGCGAGAAACTACTACATAACCTCAGGCAAGAAAATTTATTACATTTCTACAGAGGACTTGAAAGATAAAGGCAATCAAAGTCCCTAAAGCCAGTAGGAAGGCCTAATTAAAAGCTATATAAAGAATGGATATTTGAGATAAGATAGATAGAAAGCACTTGGCTCAGATATACAGTTGCATACTATACCATAATTGATGGTGTTATTTTAACACTCATTTTTTAATATTATATTATATTTTATTTACTAGACATGTGGGGGCCTATAATATTATTATATATATTATTTTTATTGTAAATTAGATATATGGGGCCATAGTTGGTGAAATTATTATAAATTTTTTTTAATATATATTTATTATAGTGGGAGCATTTGGTGAAAAAAAAAGAAAAAAAAATATTTATATATTTACATGTGGGGCATATGTGTGGAAAAATACAAAATTGGTGTAGGATTGTAGCACATGGTGGCTTTTACGTTTCTTGAAGTTTGATTATTTGGGATCTTATTTTGAAACGAGAAGAGAGAGAGATAGAGAAGAAGAAGAAGAAGAAGAAAGGTTAAAAGAGAGAGAGAAAGAGAAAAGAAAAAAAGGGAGAGAGAGATAAAGAAGAAGAGACGAAAAAGAAAGAGAAGAAGAAAAAGGAAGAAAGAAAGAAAAAAAAGAAGAAGAAAGTAATGGAGGAGAAGAAAAATGAAAGAAAGTAAGAAAAAGAAAGATATAGAGGAGGAAGATGTCGAGGAAGTTAAGAAACCCTTAATGAACCCTGGAAAAATAGTCGATAGATTTATGTCAAGGAACACAAAATCTGCCTCGAGCTCACAAGTTAGAACCCCTATTATAGAAGAGACGTGTCGCGTTGAACTAAATAAATACACAAAGAGTTTTGTGAGTGGATACTTAAACAATTTTTATGATTTTTGCTTCATGATTTTAGAAAAATAAAACATTTTAAAGCATGACGAGTTTGAGTTTTATAGCTAATAATATATATGTTTCTCCTTGATTACCATTTATCTGGAATTATGCTTTATTTCATGAAATGATTTTTCTTATATTATGTGAAAAGAATTCATACTATAGTCTTGGCTTTTTAAATATTTATTTTGAGATTGTGGTTATTTTATATCAGTAGTAATGATTTCTAATGGTTTGATACTAAAGAGAATGAGATATAATATAATGATATGTTATAAGTTCATACGTTGTATAAAAAAAAAAAACTGGTTTAAAACCACTAGGCTGTACCTACTTTCATATAGAGATATAAGATTCAGACTTTTAGGGCTTGTCTACACACACACAAATTTTTGACTATATGTATGGGCGCTTTATTTTTTAGGAGCCTGTTTGCTCTGTGCATACATACGACAAGGATATAAAATGAGTACATCTAATGTTTTGCCTGAGGGACATTTCGGGTGCGACAAAGTTTCCCTCTGGGTATTAATTTAGTATAGTTTTCTATATAAATAGTATTATATGATATTTTAAATGCCATATGTATTTGATCATGCTTAGCCAAGCAAAGATATGACAATAGATTTTAGATACATGTACGTGAGTACATTATTTTATGATAATTTATATTATTCATGATTTAGCTATCACTGGTGTTCAAAGATTGGGAAATGCTTTTTCTTTGGTAAGCAATTTTACACAATAATTTTATATGCTATAAGTAAAAATCATTTAATGCACTTTATTTATTTTTCATAATGAATAGTTAAAAAATGCTATTTATATGTTTAACATATGCTTTTAAGACTACTTCACTTTTTTTTAACTCATTCATTCACAGAGTTAATTGACTCAACCTATTTTTATTATATTTTTCTCCCTCACGAGATTGCAAGAATTAATCGGCTTATTAAAGTTAATATCAGAAACTAAGTCGAGTGATAGAGCAAAAAGTCATTTATTTTGGAGTTGGTACATTTGTATGATTTCCATTTAGTAGAGTTCACGACTCCTTATTATTTTTGGGTTGTATGAGAGTATTTGATTTTGAATATGTATTATATTTTTTTGGACATTTGATGCTATAAATGATGTTAATATTTCCTTAAATTTTCAGAAAATTGTAGATGAATAGGTTACATATATGTAATTAATAATGATTTTGTATTATTACTATAGATGAAAAGTTTGAAAGCGCGGGTGCATGCAAAAAATATATCAAAGTATTCATTTCTTTTAAGTTATAGGTTTGGGAATGTCCATAAAATAAGAAAAACCATGTTAAAATTTCGGTAGAATTCTTATTGTAAAAAGACTATAAGAATGTCTACAAAACAACAGTTGAGATCCACCCTAAAGTTATATAAAAACTACGAGGTAAGTTGTTTCAGTTATTTACCAACAACAGTACTCTTAGCCATATTTGAGGTGTTTAAGACCTGCTAAATTAGAATATATGCTTCGAGGATTCATTAAAGGATTTGTAAAAATCACCATAAGGCAGAGGCTTTGGCCTATAAAGTTTTGAGATAAGAATACTACTAGCCTACAGTGGTTTAAGATGCGAGAGAGTTTATTAAAAGTGTGATGCTTGCTAGAGATATTCTACAACATTTATGCTTCTTCGAAGAACTTGACTACCATGCTCAACATTTTCCATTTGCTTAATGGGGTTTCGACTTGATTAGACCTTTCCATAAGGTAAGGCTCGACCAAGTATGGTATAGTTATTGTAGACTACTTTACCAAGTGAGTAAATGTCGAATCCCTTACCACTATTATAGAAAAAAGAGGTTAAGGAATTCGTTTAGAAGACTCTGGTCTGCATATTCGAGGTACTGCATGTAATTATCACTAACTACAATAAGCAGTTCGATAATATAAATTTCAAAGGCTTCTACGAGAGACTTAGAATACAACTTAAGTTTGCCTCTCTTATGCACCCAAAGACTAATGAAAAGGTTGAGTCCTTTAACAAGCTCATTAGGAAACTACTCAAGACAATGCTAACTAATAAAAATGGAGTATAGGTTAATGAGTTGCCCGAGGTATTTTGGGCATTCAGAACAATTAGCAAAATAACCATATGAGAAACTCTTTTTTTCTATAGCCTTTGAATGTGAAACTATATTTCATGATAAAATAGGAATGCTAACTTACCAAGTGATTTATTTTAATGAGAATAAGAACAAGGAATTGTTAAGGGAAAGTCTCGACCACATTGATTAAAGGCAAGAAATAGCAAAGGTTAGGATTATAACCTAATAACAGAAAATTGCCTACTATAACAACAAAAGGGTTAAAGCTTGAGAGTTTGCAGAATAAGACTTGGTTTTAAGAAAGGTGCTATTGAATGCTAAGGACACAATCAAGAGAGTTTTGTCATAAATTGAGAAGGATCATACAAGGTTTTTAAGCGAGTAAGACTATGAGTGTACGAGCTCGGGTATCTAAATGGTTGAGTAGTCAAGAAGCCTTTGAATGCGAAATTGTTAAAGATGTATTACTCATGAGTGTCAATTTGATGAATGTTCAATTCAATGGATATTTTAATTTGATGACTATTTTAATTTCTAAGAATTTTCTCCTGAAGAGATTGTAATAAAAGTTTTGCATTAGTGAATTCTCATTTCTTGAAAAAGGTGTAAATTTTTTATTATTTGCTTTAGTTAATGGACCATAGTCAAGGGGATATGAAATAAGGCCTTAATGGGCCCCTCAATCAGAAAAAAAAAGAGTAAAGCCTTAACGACATACTCAGTCAGAATAAGAATTAAGAAGATATAGGACAAGACTTCAATGACCCTTTTGATTGAATTTAAAATGAATAGGATATAAGGTAAGACCCCAAAAACCCATCTGGTCGAATAAAGTATTGAGGAGATACAAGGTATGGCCTTACGACTCCCTTGGTCAAAAATAGAACTGAGGGGATACAGGGCAAAGCCTCTAATGACGACCCCTATCCCCCTCGGTTAGTTGTTGAAAAAAGCTAAGGGGATATCGAAAAAGACCTCAATGACCCCCTTAATTGGTTGTAAAAAAAGGTTAAAGAAATATGGGACAAAGCCCCCAAAGATCCCTTTGATTAATTATTAATAGAGTCAAAAGGATATAGGGTAAAGCTCCAACAACCTCATTGATTAATTAATTTAAAAAAGCCAAGGATATAAGGTGAGACCCCAATGACCACCTTTGGTTAAACTTTGAGCAAAAAGTAAGAGGATACAAGGCAGCACCCTAACATTCCCTCAGTCAAATTTATTAAAGCCGAGAGCCATGGGGGCAGAGCTACCAAAAAGCCTCTTGATCAAAATCTTAAGGATCATTTCGAATAAACTTTTTGAGTAAGCTTCGAAGTAATATCAAGAAGATTTATTTGAATTTGTTAAATTAATACTTTGAAGTCCAGATCTCATAATCAGCCTTAATTACCTATAATTCAAGAAATCAAGAAAATTTAATAAAGCAATAAAATCATTCAATCTAGTAGAAAAATTATGAAAGTTTCATTACTTATAAATCTAAGTACAAAAGTTCAGAAGGCCTATGCCCTCATAACTGTAGAATAAAATAAAAAGGGAAAATATAAACATAAATCATCTAAATAGCTAGTGAGGGAATATCCTCAAGAGGAACCTTTTCAGCAATTTGATCAGCCTCATTGCCTAAGGTAGGAGTAGTAAGAGCAGGGATAGTAGGGGAATCATTTCCATTATTTTAGGATGAGTTTGTGACACATTTCTTCTCAGATTGATAGATTGCATCCTCAAACCGTTGAAGGACAGGTTCTAAGTATTGCCTTTCAAAAGCTCTAACGCAGCTTGAAAACCCATCCATGATCCTCGAGGTCTAGGCTTATTTTAGAACAGTTATTTGATCTCTAGATCAAGCAAACTCTAACTCCATGTTTAGCTATACGATTCTACTTATCATCTCGACCTACTCCCTCTCAGCTCTCTTTGCCTCTTTTTTTTCAACTTCAGTTTAATCCCGCTTCAAAGTCTCTACAGTTTTCTCAGGCTCAAAATGCTTGACTTCGAATAGTCAAATCTGCCTTAAAAATTCTAAAGCCTTACTCTTGGCTGTTGCCACAGCCTCAGATGCCTGGTTTGTCCAAAACATGCCCTATCTTTTTAATTTCAAGACCTTGCTTTTAGCCTCAACTCTCTTTCTCTCGGCTTCCTTGATTTTTGCCTATAAGGATTTGAAGTCTTTGATAAGAAATCAACCTTTTTTCTTTACTTCTTTGGTTTTCTTCTTTGCCTCTTCAGCATGCCTTTTTGCCTCCTCTAATTCTTCTTTGAGGTCCTAAGCACAAAGTCCCTCGTTGAGGATATAAAAGACATCATTGCAGCATTAGGACAAGGATATGTGGCATAAAAATATCATAAAAGATTACAAGTCAAGAAACCAAAGCCAAATACAAACTAAGAATGAAATAGAGGTTTACATCATTGAACTGTTAATGGCGTGGTGAATGGCAGAATTGAATCCTACTCTGAGATGTCTTGTGCTCACTCTAAGGTGATGTAGCTCTCCCTTTGTCTTGTGAGTGGGGCCAATTTCTCAAGCTTAGCCTGCTTTTTGAGAGCAATGTCATTAAGTTTGAAAGTAAGGGTGCTTGTGTTCATCAGCCTCCTTAACCTTTCCTAGTCAAACTGATTAATCCTTGGAGTGGTCTCAATCTAAAGAGATATTTGAGAAGGACCTCAATGAGGATGAGATGCTGACTCTTTAAGAGGAATCTATAAGAAAACTGAAAGATTGGTTACCTTTTTGCCTTTATCTATTTGGCAGGGAGCACTTCGAGGTTTCTCTATATGACAATCCCAGTCATCGTTACTAAAAGGGTTCTAGGTGGATTTCTACCTCTGCCCCTTTAGGTATTTCCACTGAACCTCGATATGTTTCCACATCTTTCCCTCTATAATCCCATTACAAAGTTGAGGATGCCTTTTATTCTTAAAGTTTGTGTATCTGCTTTAGTCCCATCTTGGTAGGACCTCTTCCTACTGCTATTATCTTTTTGATGAACACTTGAAATTACACATTTAATAAGAGTTTTACATAATTGTTTTGTATTATTAGTGTATTTAATTTTCTTAACTTAAGTATGTTTACAATATTGTACTTAATTATCTTATAACTGTTTTGTGGCAGGTTCGGTAAAATGGGCATAACTTTCTACCTAAAGATCCAATTGAGGTGATTCTTTATCCTGTACAGAGCTGACTCAATGAGATAACATATTTTATTTCACAAAACATTGGAAATTCGAGTGTTTAGAGGGTAAAAATTGGCCTAGAACAGAATTGATCTGCAGTACAGGCCCAGTTTGAACAGTTATTAGTATTTAGCCCATAACTATAGAAATACGTATCTAATACGTATGAGATTACTCAATTTGGAAAGACAAGAGACTTATATACAACTTTTATGTTTTGAGTGACAGCTAATTCGGATCACATAAATTCCAAATTGGATAATCAAGTGGGTGCCTAAGTGATAATGAATGCAAATTATTTTGCCATTATTCTTGACTTTTATCAACCAAGTGGTTCCCTCCAAATTTGTCTCGATTTATCCATGTTTTTCTATAAATAAGTGACTTGTTTATGCCTAAAGAATGTAATTAGAAAGTTAGAATTTAGTTCAAAATACTTTTCCTTTGTATCCATTTCCTTGTACTATTATTTCTCTTGTTTACTATTAAGTCATGTTATTTCTTCTTCCATTTCTTTTCTTTTCATTTAGTTTTATTATGTTCAAATAATTTTGTTTAAGCTAAGGTGAAAGGGTGAAGCTCTTGGCAAGGTAATAAGATATGTTTAATATTTATTCATGAATTTAATGCTTCATTTTAAGTTATGCAAATTTATATATGATGTATTTATTTTGTTTGTAGAATTAATGCCTTTTCTTCTAAAGTGGTGATTCTTGATTTATTATTGACAAACTTAATACTTGGCACAATAAATTCTTGAAACCATTTACAAGATTTGGTTTATATAACCTTTCTTGTAAAGTGGGAGTCTTGATTTATTGTAGACAAATATAAAGATTGGCATAATAAATACTTGAACCCATTTATAAGATTTAGTGTATAATAATTGAAAGAAATAAATACTAATCAATATATAAATAATAATGAACTTTAATTGCTATATTTTTCGGTTGGAACCTCCTTTGTGTGAGGATTCCAATTGAGTTATAAAAAAATAAAAAGTTAAATATATTCTTACTTCTTATGCCAAGAGTGAATCCCCGTAACCTTAGCTTTTTATTTGAATTGGTTAATTGAAATAATATTTGCAAACATCTTATATTGCATTAATTATCTTTAAAGTGTTTATAATTTGTAATTTTAATTCTACTTCCCTGTGGATCGACTCCGTTCTCATCGGGTTATTTATTACTTCGATAATCCTGCACTTGGGAATAACTTCTATATTCTGGACGTGTCACTTTTCTTAACATTTCTTCAAATGAAAAAATAAATAAGTTAAAATAGATAAAAACAGATAAAACTCGTAAAGGGAAGTATTAGAACCTAATTCTCTTCCTCATCTTTGTAGTTGGCACATTATTTTGCCAAGTGTACTTGGGTGAACAACATTGGTCGTGGGTTGTACTTCTCCTCCTTCAAGGATGCTATCAAAACTTTTGTTGCAATATTCTTTCAAAGTTTCTTTGTAAAACACCACCATTTAGGATACCCTATAATCTTATAGCATATTTGTTTCGAATGACTGATTTCACCATAATAAGTACACACCAACCTTTTAGAAGATTATTTGGAATTATTCTTTGATAGGCCTAAAAATGACCTTTATCGAGTCGGTTGACTATCATGATAGAGCTTTTTAGGACTTGGTGAGAGCCTCCTATAGTTTGTCTCTATTGATACTCTCTTCAGACATTGTATATGGACTCTCAAAATCAATCTTCAGATCTTTTTGTAAGATTTCTCCACAAACTTGTTCAAACTCAGAATGAGGTCTACTTAGAAAAATATGAACTCGAAGATGCACTAAAGTCAAATGCAATTGAATAACTCCTTCAATCGTTTCATCCTGAGAAATAGTCCTATAATCAATCTCCTGAAAAATAGCAATAAGTTCATTATAATACGTTGATAGTGGGTGGCCATTTTTCTTAATAGAAAAAGATCTCTGATTCAATTTGAAAATGCATATTTCATTTTATCCATCATAGAATGTTCTAGCCACTACCTCGCATATCTCATTTGCAGTAAGAAGAGGAGTAAACCGCTGCATCAATGATGGACTTAAGAGTCAATAAGCCAACTTTTGACTTGATGATTTTTTTGTAATCCAAGCCTCCAATTTTTTATCTTTAGGTGTAGGTTTTAGCGTTTTTTCAATTAAATACCCAATCTTGTTACAAGCACTAATTTACATCTCCATAAGTTGAGACCATAATGAATAATTAATCTCGTCCAATATAACATTGGTTGAAGGCGTTGAATCATCTTAGTGAACTATAATTTGTGTTGTTGGAGTTATGACAGGAAGGGTGGTTTTACCTAAAGTAATCGTCAAAAAACCGATAACAAGAGTTCAAAATATTTTGTTTAAAATATTAAGTATGAAAAAGATTCAAACCTAACTTTAATATCATGTCAAAATTATAAAAAAATTTGAAATCTTCACTATAATAAAAATACATATACAAGAGGTGGCATTTATACAGACTTAACACCATTATAATATAGAGGAGAGGGAGGAGGAGGGAATTTTCATATAAAAAATATATCTTATATAAGTAATATATTTTATATAAAAATAGAATTAAATTAGACAATACTTCTTAAATAAATAATACCAATTCACAACAGGAGATTTGTCAAGAATTCGCTCATCCTTTCATTTATACCATAAAAAATTGTTCATCCGATATTTTAGAAGAAAAAGAAAAAGAAAAAGAAAAAAGTAAACACTGCCAGTCTGCCACACACTGGCCGGTGCTGCAAATGAGAATGCACAGTTGTAAAGGTGAATGAGTAACGTAATTGATTGAAACCGAGATGAGAAGGAAATGATATGCAGTGGAAGTAAAGAGCTCTTAGAAAATCTTCTTCACAAGTAACGTTCTGTTTAATATTTAACACTTAATTGACGCTGAAACTTGAGAACTGTTATATTATCCAGCAAGTTTTCTGATCATCGCTCACTGAAGTAATATGGGAAGAAGCTCTTGAATGGAGTATGAGTAGCATTAGTAAAGGTATTGTCTTGAACCCGTAACGGCCAAGTGATCATGCCATGTTGCCAAGTGGATGTTGAAATTAAGCATTAGAAGCAAAAGTAAATTATTAATGAATCAATTTAAGGGATCAACTGGTTGACCAATTGAAATAATTCCATGTGAGAGATGACTTGTCAAAGAACATTCACTTCACCAGCAGAGAAGCCCTGATCCAAAATACTAGGGATCTAGGTCTCCTTATCATGTCCCTTATTTTTGAAAATCTATAAAAGGGGCTCTTAGGCGATGCCAAACGTCACTAACAAAATTACA
Source organism: Ailanthus altissimus (assembly GCA_946807835.1). Lineage (NCBI taxonomy): Eukaryota > Viridiplantae > Streptophyta > Magnoliopsida > Sapindales > Simaroubaceae > Ailanthus > Ailanthus altissimus. Next base: position 23,424,394 of record OX327698.1, on the reverse strand, counting down.
GCAAACCCTTTAAGCTTCAGTTTCCAAATATCCAATGGCTCACTTTAAGGTACACTTTCTTGCGCCAGTTCTCCTGATGATGATATTGGTAGCAGCGGAAGCAGCAGGGTATTATCCCACGCCTTCAGTTTCAGACACATCACGTCCTTCATATTATCCTCCTCCAACCACTCCAACTCAACCGCCCGCAACACCTTCTCCGTCACCATCAAAACCTTCTCCAACTCCATCTTCGCCGCCACCATCAAAACCTTCTCCGACTCCATCTTGGCCATCGCCATCAAAGCCTTCTCCAACTCCTCCACCAACTCCATATTGGCCTCCAAAACCTTCTACTCCCACGCCTTCATCATCTACACCTTTATCTCCTACTCCTACCCCATCAACACCTACATGGACTCCGACTCCATCATCAGGAGAAGCCTCAACAGCAAGAGGAAGATGTAGAAACAGGAAATTTCCCCGGTGTTACAATATGGAGCACGCATGCCCAAGCGCTTGCCCTGGTGGATGTGAGGTTGATTGTGTCACTTGCAAGCCTGTCTGCAGTAAGTCTTTCAAACAAACACTCAACCGTATTATCCAGCTTTCAGAAAAGCTTAAGAGAAACTAACTTGATCATTCTAAAGTCATTGACTAGAGCTTTTAATATCATTTCACAGAAACAAAACTTGGAAGATTTGTCATTGAAATTTATAAATTATTGCTGTGAAAATTTTGATAGGAAACTAGATAATCACAATTCTATCATTCTTATAAGTCTTTTGCTTGAATATTTGCGCAGAGTGTGATAAGCCCGGAGCTGTGTGCCAAGACCCTCGTTTCATTGGTGGCGATGGCATTACATTTTATTTCCATGGCAAGAAGGACAATGACTTTTGCCTTGTCTCTGACTCCAACTTGCACATCAATGCCCACTTCATTGGCAGGAGAAACGAAAACATGAAGAGAGACTTCACTTGGGTTCAGTCCATTGCAATCCTCTTCGACAAGCACCAGCTCTTCATTGGTGCCCTTAAAACCGCCACATGGGACAATTCTGTCGATCGCCTTGCCCTCAGCTTCGACGGAGAGCCTGTTAGCCTCCCCGAAACCGATGGCGCCAAGTGGCAATCCACCAATGTCTCCATCACTAGAGCTGGAGTGACCAACAATGTCGTGGTTGAAGTTGAAGGAAAATTCAAGATCACAGCCAAGGTTGTGCCTATTACTGAAGAAGACTCAAGAATTCACAACTATGGCATTACCAAAGAAGATTGTTTCGCTCATCTTGATCTCGGGTTCCAATTTTATTCCTTGAGTGATGCAGTAAACGGTGTTTTGGGACAAACTTATAGGCCAGGCTACGTGACTAAAGTGAACATGGGTGCAAAAATGCCTGTGATGGGAGGTGACACGGACTTCGAGACTTCAAGTCTGTTTTCTGCTGATTGTGCTGTTGCCCGGTTCAATGGCGTCATGGATGGTGAAGGTTCAATGAAGGTTTTGGAGTTGCCAAGCTTGAGCTGTGAAAGTGGGATTGAAGGGAAAGGAGTTGTCTGCAAAAGATAGACAGTCCATCGCTATTAACTTAAAAAAATGATGATTCTCGGTATAAGAATAAGATTGTAAGAAAGGGAGAAAGAAACCCCATAAATATAATACATTGTTATGCTATGTTTTGTTTAATTTATTCAGTTGATGTATCAGAATAAATAAGAAAACTCAAACAAACTTTCAAATAAAAGTATAATTTTAGTAAATATGCTCTATTACGATGGTTCTGTGGTTTTATGAATACTTGCTTACTAGCTTTGAAGCTAGTAATAAAATTAATTCCCTCGTCATATCCGTTAATTTTAACCGAACCAATTAATGGATTCGGAGTGTATTGTAACGTGTAAAAATGTGATAAGTTAATGTTTGTCAATTTTTTATGAGGATAAATCAAAATTAACTTTTTATTTTATTTTAATTTTGTATAATGCGCTGCAAGATCTGAAACTGATAACAAATTCTTAGCTTTATTTCATGTCAAATATTCCTAGATTCCTAGATGTCCTAAACTTCTCTCACAAATTGGAACAAGTAAATTTTGGATCTTCCCTATATTTTGATTTAAAATATATAACTTTGAAGATTTCTATATTGATAAAAAATCTTCTTCAAATTTTTAAAATTTATTACTTTATTTTTTAAAATAATACTATGCCTTTTAAATTATGTATCAAGTTTTTACCATCTTAAATAATACGGATTAATCTTGTTAGACAGTGAAATAAGAGAATTAATTTATTTGTAGGTGATGAAAATGCACTACTAACATATCCATGACATATCATTCAAAAATAGTGCAAACTTGACATATAACATAAAAAGTATAATATTATTATTTGAAATTAGTTGAACACTTTCTTTAAAGATTATCATTTGTAAAGCACCAAAGATTTAAAAAAAATAGTTTTTTTACAAGCAATTAAATAAAACACACATAAATATTCAATCATTTGTCAATCACAATAAATTATAATGAATATAAAACTCAATAAGTAAACTAATCTTTTTTATATAACTAAATAAATACATATATATGATGCATGTGTATGATGTATCGTGATCAAATAAATAATTTTAAAATCCTAAAACGTATCACATCATATCTTTTAAAATTCTTTCCAAAATTATACTAGGAATCCCCTCATTGAAAGTATTACTTAGTAGGACTTTCAAAACTTACAAAATGACAAATTGTATGAGAGTTAAGCAAAAGTGGGGCTAATAATTCACAAGCAGAGAATACTCATATTTGAAGGTAAGAGCCAAACTCTCACCCTAATCGTCAGTGAGTCCTCTACATGCACAAATACATTAACATACGAATATAAAGACTCAAAAGTTTCGATGGTACCTACAGAATATCTTTCAACATACGGTAGTTGAAACAAACAAATCACATATACTAATCCCAAAGAAAATGCTACACATATAACAAAAAAATTTCAAAACAAACAAAGAGTGCCTACTAAGTAAAAATTAAGTTTATGTATCCTAAAAAAATAAAACATATATTATGGACAAACTTTCACTTTGAAACAAAATTTCTTTTCAACTAAGGTCTTATGCATGTTTATGCTTAATACCAATGATTAGATCATAAATAAAAAGATGTTCATATTTCATATCAAAATAGATTTAGTACAAAACATAATCATAATTTAAAACATGTACAAAACATCATATGCACAAATAATAATATATTATTGTGATCCCAGTAAAACTCTAGAATACTTACATCATTCTATCATGACAATAACTCAAGCTCTTTAACCTAAAATTAGAAATAAATTCATTCATAACTACCATAACAAAACTGAAATCTTAAGACAATGTATTATGTCCTATACTTATCTTATCAAATTAATCTACCAAGTTAGTTTCTCTAACTTGCCAAAATTGACCTTTAACCTTATTTGAATTTTCTTAGAGTTTAAATAAGGTCCAATGCTTACGAATTCAGAATATCATAATTCTAGAATCTTACTAGAACTTATATAAAAATATAGGACATTTAATCTTTATAGCTATATTTTATCTAAATTCCAAATTCTAGAACTTAAACCTATCAAAAATTTATCTTTCACTGAATAGCTCTTAATCTCAAATTTCTAATAAAAAAATAAACGATCAAAATATCTTGAAAATTTAAAAGATAAAATAGACCCATAAAAGGTTCACCAAAAAAATATTCATGTGTTAAGTAAGCCAAAATATTTTTATATGAATTTCATTCTAGAACCTTTAGATTCTATTATTTAGAATTCTGCAATCATACTTATATACTCTAAAATTTATAATAATTAGAAAATAGAAAATTTGACCATGAAGTTTTAATATGTAATATTAGACACATAAAGGATCACTATTGAATTTCATAATTTGTCGAGGTGTTTTGGTTAGTCAAATAATTCTCGTTGTTTAGTTACATTACAGAGGTTGACAATTTTCGCAAACCTAAGGTCAAATCTAAAAATTCACTAAAAATTTAAATCATTGTCTTTTTTAAAAAAATGAATTTTTATATGATCCTTTAGATGTATATTTTAGTGTAGTATAAATATATTTTAACAACTCATGCTAGAAAATGCGAGACAAATCTCATGATGTGATACTATCATGAACTAAACCTGCAAGATTTTATAGTTTCTTTTTTTCATCTTATGTAATTATAATTCTTTTAATTAATGACTCACCAAAAATTTATACTCAAGAACAATGAAGTCAGAATCTAGTTCCTTCTTAATACATTTTACCAAATTACTATAAAATTAATTAATAGTATCAAGTACAATTTAAAGGATTGAAACGCCCATTAAGCCTCTCTACTCTTTAAATTAGGCGGAAAAAAAAAAGAAAGAAAGAAAGAAAAGAGAAAGAGTTGTTGCTTCCAAGAGAGATTGGTAAGCGTCCATGGCTATTTTTTATTTAAGTTATATATATATATTATTTATTTAAGTATGATTTTGAGATATTTTGATGTGGGTGATACTTTAAGTATGATTTGGAACCCCAAAATATTTTCAATTAAAGAGAAATTTAGGTATTTGAGATTTTAAAAAGAGAATGTTAGTGTAAGAGAGTGTGTTGGAGGTTTTGGAGCAAGATTTATTTATCAAATTAAAGGATTTAATATTATATATATATATATGTTGGAGTGTTGGATATTATAGAAAAAGAGGAATTCAGGTTTTGGAAAGATTTTAACCCTTTGATTTGTGCCTAATTTTGAATTTTATTGTATTATTAACTTAATTTATTATTTTTCTTTATTTTAAGACCCGTAGGAGATAGACATAATGAGTTGGACTCCGAGTCACATTTTTTGCATTAATTTCATTAGTTAATACTGTATATAACTTATTGTATTATCATTTTGTTTGATAGATTTTTGTTTAAAAATATCAATTCGAGTATCAATTTTTTCGGTGAATAATTGTATATTTTCTCTTATTTTGGAGGGTTTTTGTACATAACGTGTCCTAAGAATGCATTTTATTGGTGTCATCACTTTTGTGAGTGAGATATAATATATATAAATACACAATTTATTTCTTATATGAAAGATTTTATTTATTATACATAATTTTATAAAGTCCATGAAGCATGATGAATATATATATTTTTAAGTTAAATTATTTGCTTGACTTATTTAATTAATTTTCTTGGACTATGCCATATTTAATTCAAGTATTTATTTTACATTATAAAAAACTCATTCATATTATTGTTTAACTCTTTAAAAATTTCTAAGTGATATTATAGATCATTAATGTCAATAAAAAAATATTTAAATGATTTATGAGATTAAGGTATAAAGTATAAGATAATGATACTCTATGGGTTATACTTGTATAATAGAAATGGTATTCCCCCATTTAGATTTATAGATGAGATTAAGGTCTTTGGAACTCATCTGTACTCACACAGGTTTTGGGCCGTGTTTATAGACTTTTTATTTTTTGGGAACCTTTTTGCTCTACGCATATATAAAGCAAGGATATGAGATGATATAGAAATAAGTACGTCTAATACTCTACTCGAGGAGTATTCTGGGTATGTCGATGTTTCTTTTTAGATACTAGTTTAGTGTAAGATTTTAGAAAAATATTTAACTTCTATGAAATGTATTACATATGAACCAATTATGAAAATTATTTATGAAAAGTATGTTATAATTTTCAAAACTTTCATATTTAGCATGAACAAAATAGAATTTAATTCTTCTCATGAGATTTTAGAATATTTATATCATACTTGTTAAGATAATATAAAAGTTTATTTTTATTATTATTTTATTCTCTATATGATTCTTATTTGTTTAAACTATTCTACTCACTAGGTTTATAAAAACTCACCCCTTTAATTTTTCTCCTCTCAAGAGATTGTAAACTTCTCCAGCTCAGTGACTAGTTGAGGTGAGTCATGTAGTGGTACTTTAGGTTATTTTGTGGGCCATATAGAACTCATACTCTCTTTGTCTTTTTGGGCCTACAGAAATTTATTGTATTAAACTTTTAGACTTTAGATATATGTTTTGCTATTTGAGGCATTTGAAGCTATAATATCATTAACATTGTCCTAGATACTTAAACATATTGATAATTAGTTTATAAATGGATTTTTATTTTATGATGTTTGTTGTGTGTTGTGAATAAGAAATGAAAATTTTGGAAGTATAGTAACTTGTGTTAGATTTTGTAGAAGTGTTTATATTTTTAAGTTACAAGTTTGAGAATGTTTGAAAAATAAAGAGAACTTTGTCTAAATTTTTAGTAGAATTTCTACTGTAAAGAGACTATGAGAATTTTTGTAAGATAGTAGTCGAGATCCGCCTTAAATTTTATAAAGAAAATATCGAGCGGGTTATTTTATTAGAGGCCTCGATAACAAGACTAAATATTTCAAAATAATTTATCCCAAGTGTTTGCAAGAACCTTTTGTAACTAATCTAACTTTATACTTGGCAATGGTGCCATCTAAGTTGTACTTCACTCTGAACACCCACTTGTTATCAATAATTTTATTAATTTTCTTAACCAGGTACCATTTCTTATAAGTATTAAGTATTCTTCTTCCATGGTTGATTTTTACTTAAAATCTTGTAATGCCTCATAATACAAGATATTACAGGTTTAGAAACTGCACTGCTTTGGCTAAGATATATCTTTGGCTTGTGAATACCAGGCTTGGATCTAGTTTGCATAGGATGCTAGGAAATATTCTAGATCTAGTTAAGTTGTCTATTTGGTGAAATGATGAATTCTCACTCAATAGAACTATGTTTAAAGTTAAGTTCATGTGCAAAATATCTTATGGTTGAGTTTGAGGCTGAGAGTGATGATGTTAAGAATTGTTTGTAAAGGAATAAGATACAGACAAAGAAAATTAATTATGTGCATCAGGTATAACCTCAAAACAATCTACTGCAAAAGCAATTATCGTTGCTGGTGAAATCTTAAATTGATAACAATAGGGAAATGAGAAGGAATTACTAACTTGACTTGACAACTTTGATAAGGAATTAGGTGGTTTTGACAAAGAATTTAATGGTGAAGTAAAGATGTCAGTATATGGAAAACAAACTTCAATAAATGTTACATGTTTGGCAATATAGTTTTTTTTTTTCCAGATGGTTGCAAACACTTATATCTAATATGTACTGGACTATAGCCTACAAAGGCACATTTTTTAGAATGAAAATTGAGTTTGTGTCGATGGAAAGGTCTAAGGGAAGGAAAATAAGCATAACTAAACATTTTAAAAAGGGAGTAATAAGGTTTATAAGCATATATAATTTCAAATGGTGATTTGTTATTAAGAACAGTGGTTAAAAGTTTATCATTTATGATGTTGTATAAAAAACTTCCCACCAAAATATCAAAAGCATAAATACTTGAGAAACAAAGAAAGTAACATAAGGCCTGTTTTCATAATGTGCCAATGTTTTCTCTCAACTACCCTAGTTTGATGGTATGTATGAAGGCAAGAGTGCTTAACCTAAATTTCCTCTTACTTAAGATATTGAGTAAAGGATCTAAATTCACTACTCCAATCTAATTGAAGCATTTTGATACTCTTTTCAAACTCTCTCAACTTGACTTTTAAACTATTTAAGATATCTAATGCTTTAAAATTTACTTTTATAGGGAATAACCAAAAGTATCAGGTGTAATCATTTATAAGGTTGAGATAATACTTCAAACCTTCTTTGGTTTCAAAGAAGATGGTCCCTATACATCTGCATAAAGAAGATTCAATGGAGAATTTGATCTAATTTCAATGCATGAATAATGAAGCTTATATAACTTGCCTATTTAATACGAGTCACAAAAATTAGGTTTACACTTTTAATTATTATCAAAAGTAGGATTACATAAGTGTATTATACTTTTGAGAGTATAAAGACTTGGGTGCCCAAGCTTTCTCTACCACAAATTGTAATGAAACTTATTTGACTTGTAAAAGACAAGAAACAAGACACTGACTTTGATTTATACAAGAACTGATGACATGAACTAGTTGCACAACATTAGTACCTATTTATATTACAAGGTGCATTTAAAGAATAGATAGATAACATTGAAAAGGGATGGATATGAAACAATGATTCAATAATAAAGGATTTAGCACAGTGAACTGGTCTATTTGAAGACACGCATTGTATTAGTTTATAACCCTTTATGATAGCACCCTTAAGTAGCACAAGCCTTGTCTTCTTGTCCTTAACAAGGCATAAATTAGAAAAGAATTCAATACAAATTTCATTATCACTCATAAGTTTAGAAATATAAATTAAGTTTTTAATAATTAAAAGGACATATAATAAATCTTTAAGCAACATAATATTTTCAGACCTAAGCTTAAGCCAAACATTACTAACCTACTTAATTTGCAAGCCAACTCCGTTGCCAATATTAAGTTGTTCGGTACTTATAAATTCAGCTTTACCATTCAAATTGCTATCATCATTAGTTAAATGATGAGTAGCTCTTAAATCAAGATACTAGTCCTTATCAATCGGTCCCTCTTGCATAGCTTGTGATGTTATAAATATAGCTCTTACTAGACCTAAGTTGGATGAACCTCTTGAGCCTTGATTTCGAAAGCTTTGATTTATACCATTTCTATATCCATTTTTCTCCATAGGTATATAATCTTTATAGTACCTATAATAACATTTCGAAGCTTCGAAGCTGGATGGTCTTGTTTTTCACATATCAGACATATAGCTTAAAAAAGCCACCTCTTTTATTAAATCTTCCCCTAACATACTGCTGACCTCTTCCTCTATTATGTTTATTATTATAAAAACACCAGTATTATTATAAAAACTATAATTAACTCCTTTCTTCTAACATTTTTGCATATAGTTTGCTAAATAGCTCAAACTCTCATTATTTTTTTTTTTCAGAATTATGCATATTTCTATTTCTTGTGTTAATAGCATTGAGTAAGCTTTATTTAAACTTGTTGATCTAATTCTACTTGTAATTAACACCACTGCTTAATCATACTCAAAACCAATTTTAGAAATCAAATATTCAACAAATTCCTCATCCTTAACTTGACAACCAGTTGTTGTTAATTGATCAACTAAATTCTTTACTTTTAAAAAGTAATCAAACAGAATAAGTGATCTTTTACTTATCATTGATGACTGCCTATTTAATTGGATTGATTGAACCTTTGATTTAGAACTAAATTTCCTTTTCATTGAAATCCAAAGCTCTCTAGAAGTAAGACTATCAATCATTAAGCACAGTATTATATCATGAATGATCGAAATACCCAGTTCAAGAGCATTTGATCTTGGTGCATCCACTACTCAAATTCTAGATTTTTAATTGCAGTGGTGGTTCGATCTGGATTTACAAATCTGAAGCACCTTTACTTACATTAACAAAACCTTTAAAACAAGTTCCTCCAATTGGTGTCAAAACTTGAGATCGCCGCACAACATAATTGGATTGAGTAAGCTTGACAATTGAAAGAAAAGATATTGATCATAGTTGAATTGATATTTGTGTTAGCAATAGCTAAATTTACACTTAAAGAACTAGTGTTAGCCCTAGAGCTCCAATACCATATAAGAATTGTAGATAATTTTTGGTAAAAGCAATTGAAAAGTTTAAAATTTGAGGGAAAAAAAAAAGAAAATGAAGAGAAAATGTTCGACAAAATTAATTCTTGAATGTTCAATACTATCAATGGATCATAACTTATTAATATATAGTATTCTAATACAATAAAGCTTGTACACTTAGCATTTGATCTGTAAATCTAGCTAATAGCAAAACAACTATCGTAATTAACTTTTGGCGGGAACATATTGCAGTCTTAACAAATAAGCTTAGCATCTTTGACAGCTCAGCTCCCACTTTGACACTCTGTACACATCAACATACTGCAGCAAATACTCTAATACAAGGAGCATAAGATAAGAAAATGCTACCAAAAGCTAGAATATTTTAGGCATTGAGAATTTTGTGTATTTGGGATTTGGCATTATATCTAGAGCTGTCCAATTTTTAATTGCAAGCACTAATACAAACAGGCTTTTTGTGACAGAATTAGATTTATAATCTATCATAAATTTGTGATAAATTATATTAATTTTTCTGAAAATTAATTTATGACAAAATATATCAAAATATTGTGACATATTCTATGACAAAAAATATATTTTTATGAATTTGCGACATAATATATCAAACTTTAATGATAGAATTAATTAAAAAAAATTGGTGATAGAAAAAGTTATACAATGCGTTTTATTAATATTATTAACAACGATATTTAGATTAAAAAAATTATTATGTGATAATTTGTTTATTGTGCAACCAAAACGACATCGTTTCATTAAATCAAAGTGAAATGATGTTATTTTATTGTTGTACAATTGGGGGAGGGAATGGCGCCATTTGTTTTTTTTATAAATAATTTACATTTTAAATAACACCATTTTGCGTACAAAATATTTTAAAGAATGAGACAAAACGGACGCCTTTTTATGCAAATTATTTATATATACAAAAAAACGTAGAATTATTTATTTGCAAAGTGCAAACTCTAACAATTCTCTTTTTTCTAAAGAAAATCTTTTTTTGTGAGCAGTCCATGTTTATAGTTTACATTCATGTTCATTCTTCTTATATTTGCAGACAGAAAAGTCTCCATATCAGTGCAAGGGAATGTTTCTGTCCCATGCTCTGTCAACTGTGCTGCGGCAAGAAGGCCCACAGGCTTGGTACAAGGGCTGGCTTCCTTCACTAATTTGAGTTGTAAGTACTATTTTTTTTTCTTTTCTCAAACATCTTGTTGTCTAACTGTGCATGATCATCATTTATAGCCATTGGAGTTTTCATAATTCGTGGATTGTTGTGTTCCCGATTACTTCTTTAGAACTGATATGAATTACTAATTTGCGACCCTTGGTGGAATATGAAAAGTATGTGATAGTACAACGGAGAAGCATTTCCTTTGCTTGATCACATATGATTAGAATGAAGAGAGAATAATCTAAATTCACTCTGCAACGAGTTATTATCTCCTGTGAGTTTCGGCTTCGATGTATTATCTGCTGGTGGTTTTGAGACATCAATATTCAACCATGCCAGTGGTACATAGACATGTTATAAGTGTTTTACTTACACCACTTTGATAATAACTTAAAAGAGTAATATTTATGCGTAAAAATATTGAAAATTCATATTATTATCACTAAATTTCGGAATCGTGGTACTTTGTGTTGATTATACTTTTTTCCTATGATTTTATTGAGAGGATTATGGTTATTTAATTGTTTGTAAATATGTTTTCGACTCCTTGGTGCACCTGCGGCTTAATACTTGAAGGCATTGTTTGCCAACTTGACTCATGAAATCGCTGCTACATTTCATGATGGCAATTAAGTTATAGTTTTTGTTGCGTTAAAAAGCGTTCAAATAATAATTAGTACTGTTACTAATAGTTATGCGGAATACAATTTTCAGATAATCAAAACACAATTAATAATGTTAACAATACAAGACATTCAACCATCCAAAACAATATACAAAAATAGAAATAATACTAAATTTAATGAAGTTCGGTAATATTACCTACGTCTTCAGGCGCCGCTAAAACAAATTTACTATCTTCGAAAAAAATTACAAAAATTTTAGGCCACAATATAAATTTCCAAACTATTGGGTCAAACTACAAATACTTAAATAGTATGGTCAATATTGTAATTATTCAAATAATAGGGTATTACTATAAATGCCCAAAAATAAAGAAAATAATTAAATTCTTACAAACTTCATGTACTTAAATGTAAAACCCTTGAATTATGAGGTTCTCATAAAGAGATCCTACAAATTGATGGGGGAAGAGAATTATCCAAAAAGTACAACTAATAACAAAGAGAGTCTTGTCTTATATAAGCCCAACCAAACTACCCTCATGCCATCTCTCATCAATATAGGATTGGTTCAATTGGTATATAAGTCAATTTAACAAATCTCCACATTGGAGAATATTCCAATCCTCTACAAAGCTTTGCTTTTTACCAAAAATTCTCTATCCAAATGCAACGCCTCCAAATTTGAGCTCAATGGTGCTATCAAACTCGAACTATATTGATCAAGTTTAAACAATGATTGAAATTTATCGTTGTCACCACCTTAGTCAACATATCTACGGGATTCTTGGAAGTCTCAATTTTTTGAAGTAAGATTCTTCCTTTACTAATGATCTCCTACACAAAATAATACCGAACATCAATATGCTTCGTTCGAACATGATATACTGGATTCTTCACCAAATAAATAGCATTTTGACTGTCAGAATAAACAGGAACTTCTTCTGACCAATTCTTAACTCATCTAGCAATCCTTGTAACCAAATAGTTTCATTCATAGCCTCTATAACTGCCATGGACTCTGCCTCTGCAGTAGATAAAATAACTGTAGACTGTAAAGTAGACTTTCAACTCACAAGTGCTCTTGTAAGAGTAAACACATAACCGATTGTTGACTGACGTTTATCCAAATTACCAACATAACTAATAGCACATTGATCACATATATCATCTCTCTTAAAGACTAAGCCAACGTCTACGGTCTTCAATAAATACCGTAGATCCATTTCACAGCTTGCAATGTCCTTTACTGAGATTATGTATATATTTACTCACTACTCCAACTACATGTAAAATTTCGGGTCTCATACACATTATAGCATATATCATGCTACCAACTGCATTAGCATATGGAACTCGAGACATATACTCTCGTTTCTCATCTAAACTAGGAGATAAAGATGCATTGATCTTCACATGAGGAACAAATGGGGTACTTATAGGTTTTGACTCCTTTGAAATACCAAAATGTTGTAATACCTTCTTCAGATATTGCTTCTGAGTTAAATAATTTTTTTCTCTTTCTCTGTCCCTACTAATTTCCATGCTTAGTATCTTTTTAGCTTCACCTAAATCTTTCATCTAAAACTCTCAGTTCAACTGAGTCTTCAATTTTCTAATTTCTTCAACATTTATTGAAGCTATTAATATATCATTGACATACAAGAGTAGATAAATGAAAGAGTCATTATATAGCCTCTGAAAATACACACAATGATCAAATTTGCTTCTTGTGTACCTCTGACCCATCATAACCGATCAAATCATTTAACCACTGTCTCGGTGATTGTTTCAAACCATAAAGCGATATTTTTAATTTGCAAACTAATTTTTTCTTACCAGTAACTTTGAATCCCTCTGGCTGAGTCATATAGATTTCCTCTTCCAAGTCACCATGAAAAAATACCATTGCTTTTACATCGAGTTGAACTAGTTTCATATTTAACTGAGCTACTAAGGTCAATAAAATTCTAATTGAAGAATATTTCACAAATGAAGAAAATACCTCATTGTAGCCAATTCCTTCCCTCTGTGCATAGCCTTTAGACATTAATCTTGCCTTGTAGCGGACATCTTTCTTGTCAAAAAATGCATCTTTCTTTGCATATACCTATTTATACTCAATTACCTTCTTACCCTTTGGTAGTTAAGCCAGCTGCCAAATTTTATTCTTTTAAAGAAACTGCATCTCTTCCTCCATAACTATCTTCCACTGATCAACTTCAGAATAGTTGATTGCCTCTTTATAAGTGGAAGGAATATCTCATCTACAACTAGAAGTGCATAAGTCATATTTCAATAAATTGAGCAGGTCTCCAAATCTTACATCTTGGCCTATTTACTGCAATAAATTCTTGTTGTTGTTGAGGTTCTTGAGTAGAACCTTCTCCATCATCTCCTAAAATCACCTCTGTCATAGGAGTACCATTATCTGTCTCTACAGATCCAACTGGGTTCAATGTAGTTGTTTCCAACTCCACCTGCTGCTGAATACACTCCACCTATTGTGGAGTATTATTCACTATTGTCTGGATTTATGATTTCTTTAACATAGAAGACTCATCAAATGTTACATCTCTACTAGATGCAATCTTCCTCAAACTCGAACACCAAAGACAATATCCTTTCACTCCTAAAGAAAATTCCAAGAAAATTACTTTCTTGACTCTAGAATCTAGTTTCGATTCTTTCACATGATAATATGAAGTGGAACCAAATACATATAAAGAATCATAATAAGAAATAAGTTGTCCAGACCAAACCTTCAATAGAGTTCTATCACCAATAGCAGCTGACGGTAGACAATTAATGAGATGAGATGCATCAATCACAGCCTTAGCCCAAAACTCCTTACCCAATCCCGCATTAGACAACATACACCAAACTTTCTCCAACAATGTCCTATTGCCACCCCATTTTGTTGTGGTGTACCTCTCAAAATAAAATAACGTACAATACCCTCATCTTGACATAATTTCAAGAACTGATCACTACAACACTCACCATCATTGTCTATTTTAATATGCCTGATTTTTCTACTAGTTTGTGTCTTAACCGTCTTTTTTCATTTAAGGAAAGCACTATACATCGTTTTTAGATTTCAAAAAGTATACCTAAATTCTAGAAAAGTAATCAACAAAACTAATATAGTAGCACATACCTCCCATATATGTAGTTTGAGAAGGTCCCTACATATCTGAGTGAACATAATCAAGAATACTCTCAGTATTATGAATAGTGGCGCCAAACTTCACTCTCTTCTGCTTTCCCAGAACACAATGCTCACAAAATTCTAGTTTACAAGTCTTCGCACCTTTCAATAAGCCTTTTTTCACTAAACTGAATGGGAATTTCTTGCCTATATGCTCTAACCACATATGTCAGAATCTAGTGATCTCTAAATTTGCACCATTATCAGAAATCATAGCCACTGATCTAATCATTGTACTACTATTATAGTAATACAAGTTATTTCTTCTGGTGCCTTTTAAAGTCACAAAAGCGCTTGAAATGACCCTTAGAATTTCATCTCGTATAGATACAACACATCATTTAGATTCCAAGGCTTCCAAAGAGATGAGATTCTTCCTCAACTTCGATATATATTGAATATCTGTCATAACTCTAGTTGATCTATGATCATTTCTCAACTAGATTGAACTTATCTCAACAGTATGACAACTATTATTATTGCCTATATACACAACTCTATCATTAAGCTTTTCAAAATTAAAGAATCATTCCCGATGTGGATATATATGATAAGTACAACCTGAATCCATAATCCATTTTTCAAAACAAAACGTGGATGAATGACCACTTAAACAAAAATCTGATACACTATCATCACTTACGCTTTCAATAACACATGCATAAGAAACAAACATTTCTTTTTCTTTCTTTTTCAACTTCGAACAATCTTTCTTCTAATGCTCTTTCTCCCAATAAAAGGCATACTTATCTTTTTCTACTTAACCCCTCGACTTAGATTTTACCCTTTTTTTTTTGTTTTCTACTCTAGCTACGCTTTCTCACTGTCAATGCTTCCACTGACTCATCTCTATGATCTCTCTGATCATTTCTACGGATTTTATAGTTTGTTAAAGAAGAACAAACTTCTTCAAATGATCATTTATCCTTCCCATGGATGAGAGTAATACATAAATGATCTAATTCATCTAGAAGAGAACCAATCAATAGCATAGCCTTTATTTCATCTTTGAAGGTTTCCTCTAAATTTAATAAATCAACAATTAACTTATTAAACTCATTAATATAAGAACTGATACTTGTACCTGGTCTCAACTAAAGATGAAACAACCTCTTCAATAGATACAGACGGTTTTCGTTGTTTTTCTTCATATATTTGTTCTTCAGGGCCTTCTATAATACATTGGCAGATTTTTCTCTGATGAACGGATACTTCTGCTCTCTACACAGACAAGAACGAATCAACCCACAAGCTTTTATATTAAGTCTGTTCCAATCTGTCTCCTTGATATCTTTTAGTTTTGTTTCTTCCAAAACTATATCCAAATCTTGTTGACACAATCCCAACACCTCACCCTGTCATAAGCCAAAATTATTTCGGCCATCAAATTTTTTCACATCTATTTTTGCACTAGACATTGTCATTTTTCTTATCGATGTAGATGATGATGATGATGTCATAGCTACCTCACACAAATGAGCTCAATACACAATATCACAAATAACCAAGCTCCACCAAATAATTATATCTAATCAACTAGCAATCCAAAATTCAACAACCCAGAATAGTAGTAAGTGCTCAATAGAAAATAGTAACTCACTGTCCTAAACCTGGGGCTTTGATACCACTTGTTGCGCCAAGAAGCGTTCAAACAATAATTAGCACTATTACCAATTGTTATGCAGAATACGATTTTCGAATAACCAAAACACAACCAATAATGCTAGCAATACTACAACGAGGCATTCAACCATCTAACACAATATGCAAAAATAGAAAGAACGCCAAATTTAACGAGGTTCTATAATGTTGCCTACATCTTCGAGCACCGCTGGAACAAATTTAAATCTTCGAGAGAAATTACAAAGTTTTGAGGCTACAATACAAAATTTTAAACTATTGGGTCAAACTAAAAATATTCAAATAGTAGGGTCAATATTATAATTACCCAAACAATAGGGTATTACTACAAATGCCTAAAAATATAAAAAAATTTAAATTCTTATATTTTTCTATGAGAATTTAAATATAAGAATTAAATATAAAACATTTGAACTATGAGGTTCTCATAAAGAGATCCTACAAATTGAGGATGGAGAAGAGAATTATCTAAAAAGAAGAACTAATAATAAAGATGGCCTTATTTATATAAGCTCAACTAAGCCACATCCATGTCATATAAGCCAATTTTTAATAATTTTCTAGTGAATTATAAAATTATGAATAATTTTATTCTATTCAAATGGCAGTTCATGAGTTGAGGTCTTGTCCCAATATTTATTGTCTTATTAGCCACTATATTTTCATTTTCTAACTTTATCATCTAGGGGTTTGAGGTTATAATAGGCAGTGGTGAAAGTATTATAAGCCCTCAAATTTTAACATAGCCTCTTAAATTTATATTATATATATGTATATATAATTTTTTAGTATCAAAATACCTATTTTGGCTTCCTAAACCTTTTTTAAGATATATTTAATAAATTAAATTGTTAATTTAATAAAGTTATTCTATTAATATTAAAGGCTTGTCTTTTTAATATATTATATAATGATCAAATAATATCTTATCTTTATCCACTTTAACGTCTCTCTAATAAATTTTCTTTAAAAAAAATTGCATATGGTCCTTATTTTATATTTTTTCAACTTAATTCTCTTATCTTAGTAAAAATATATTTAACATTTACAAGTGGTCCAATTTATACATTTTTTTTAATACAAAAGAATTTTATACTTATAATTCTTTTTCTACATAAAAAATAATTTTACATTTTAACTTATATAAATAAATTCATAATTATAGAATACTATACATCGGAGATTTTATCTTCTCTTCAATTTACATCTAACTCTTCTTTTTAGTTCAAAAGTCAAGAAAAAAAACTCTCCAAAATATAAGTTCGAATCTTTGATATATTTAAAAATTTATTTATATCTTAATTAGTTTTTAATATCTCACTATTATAACTATATATATTATATATCTTATTCTTTGTACTTATTACTTTAAATTTATTAATTTTTAAAATATAAATTTATTTTTGCCAATAATACAATACATGCTTATTGTTTAATATTCTTATTGTTTTTTTAATGAGAAAGTAATCTACAATTGATCCATTTTAAAAAACTAAAAACTAAAAATTTAGAAACTTATACATCATCATTATTTTTAAGATTATGCTAAAATTCATCAATTTTTATACATCAATATCAATCTTAAGATTATGTTAAAGTTTACTAATTCTTATAATTCAGACCCCAAAACTCAAATCCTAATTTCGCTCCTATAGTAGGCTTTTGTTCAAATAGTTGACCAACAACACCACCAACTGTACGGTTATTGGTTCAAGTAGTATACAGTCTAATTTTAGGTTCATCAAGTTTTCAAGGATCTAATTTACTTTTTTTTTTAAAAAGTTGTAGGAATCTCTTTGTTTTCTTCGTTAACCTGAATTCATGATTTTAAATAAGTAATTTATTCATTACTATTTTATCTTAAATATTTAGACTCATCTTCACCCAAGTATTGTGCCGCCTAGTATTTCCCAACAAAAGACATGTATATCATTGTTGGATGTGGATGCCCAAGCATAGATAGAAAAATAGTCAATGCGAATGTGAAGTCATGTTAAGATGAAGGTAGACAAAAAAATAGATGTTACGTATAGTTTGTTAACATATGGACTTGATCATTAGTTGGATGCATTAAACAATTTCTGTTGCTATTGAATTTGGTTCATTGAGTAGTTGGGTTGAATTATTTATGTTTTTATTAAACTTTGGTTCATTGGGTTGAAAAAATATTGTACGATTTAGGATGAACATTGATGATATTGTTGATCAATACTTATGAACTTTTTTTTAAGTACAAATTTAAGATGTAAATATACTTTTTATAGTATAATTATATGAATTTCTATAAATCAATTTATTTTTTTAGCAATATAAATTATACATCTATATATATATATAATAACATGTTCCTTAACTACAATATATATATATAAAATATAAATAATATGTATGCAGAAAATTACATTTATTAGTATAATATATCACAATTTCGTATTAAGTTTTTGTTATAAATTTATGATAGTTATTTTACCACGTTATCCCTGTTACATTAATTGCTACCTAAATTTCATTTTCTGCATAACAATTATTACGTCACGTGTGATATTGTCTGCCAACTTCCATTGCCACCTAAGTATGTTAGATCAGATGCCACATAAAATTTTAAGATATTATAAAAAATTTCAATCACATATTTTATTTCAAATTGTTTTATCATAATTTTGTAATAAAAAAAATTCTGCCATAACCATGGGAATCAACCTTTTATGATAAAATTATTCTGTCATGACAAGTACTTCGTAACACGAATTTTTCATCAAGGCCGATTTTATAGCAGTGAAGCAATCCCGTATAAAGACATGTTCGGGTTCATTTGTAATTCTTGAAAAAAACTATCAATAATAACTTAAATATTATGAAGATGTTCATATTGTTTTTCCTTTTCTTTTTCAAATTTATTCCAAGTCATTAACAACTCTTGACGTAAAGAGTTATTAGAAGACACGAAGTTGAATAAATGCCCAGAGGAGATAAGAACTATAAACCTAGTGACAGATATTATAATTAAGAAACTCTACCACATATCTCAAGCTTGATAAGCCATCAAGACCATCGAGTTTAAAGCTTTAAAAATATAATACAACAAAAAAAAAACACTAAAACTATGTACACAAAACTATTACAGAGACTTATTATTTTCTGTCCTCTGTGATTTATCAGTTTGTATACAATAATTATACATAAAACCAAGCACTCTATTGACAGTACCTTATTCCGATCAACACCCTCGCTATTTTATTATGATTTCCTGCAGCAGACCAAACTTTTGCATCAGTTTTAGCACTGAAATCGATAAATCAAGTGTTGTACATTTAAAAAAAAAAGTAATACAAAAGAAAAAACTCACATGGGAGAATATATCATTTAATGAGAATGCATCTTATTGGTGATCCATCAGCACCAAGCAACCTTAAATGTAAGCAGTGGATAGAATATATTCCTGCTGGGACATCATCAAGTTTAAGGCCTTCTACCAGAATGATTTCCTGAAGAAGATGATTAGTGTTAGTACTTCTGCAGACTGATGATTGGTATATTAACACAATGTTTCCCCTTGAAATTAATCAAACAACTAGCGGTGTGAGAAAACTAGTAAGATTTCGGTTACATATATGCAGGCCTAAAAACCATAACTATGAAAACTGATATTTGATGTGTCCGGATCTTCCAAACTGAAAGCAATATTTTCAGCGGAAAATAATTCTTTTAGAAAAACAGAGATGACTGAGTTAAGTTAGAAGAGTTGCATCACACATTATCTGCACCAGGATTATAACTGTCAGCTAAACCACTTGACAACTCGAACTTAGGCAGTGAGTTTTGAACAACCCCTTTATGTGAAATGTGGATTCGAGAGACTAAGACAGGCCGGAAAATTGATTGATTGAATCAAAAGTTACTCAAGAGAATTAGTAGGCAGGGCCACATTAGCTAAACTGTCTGACCCAAAATTTTAAACCATCAAATAAAAGCTCAAAATTAGTATTAAAGATAAATCTTAATAACAATGAGACTCACATAAATCCCGTAAGGACAGGTGGTTATATCCTAGTTGTAAATGAGATTTTTTTTTTTTTTAACATCTCAATGAGAAGCCTGAAGCATTAAAAAATGATAATTTTCTTACCCTGCTTCTTAGAAAAACATGATGAGCCGGAAGCAGATAATCAAAGGCAGCAACAGACAAGTAATCAATACCTGTAAATATAGTAAGATGTTCCAGTGAAGTTCCATCATAAACTAGTCCAACGATACAATTTTATTGAATAAATGCTTGCAGCTTCAGATAATTTTTCGAGCATTAGCATGAAGTTAAAGAAACAAACTTTGGCATGTAGAACATCTGAGCAGGTATGAAGTTATTTGGTAAGAACTAACAAGCTGCTATTGATTATAAGGTGAGCATTTGAGACAATCTATGCCTTACCAACAAGCTTGACGTCAGTATTTTCTACCAACCATCTTGCCCCATCTTCTGTAAATCCAACGTAGCTTGTGTCAAATACACTTTTTAACATCAGCTGCCTGCAATTGAACTAAATAATATTATAGTTTCTTTGAATTACATCTAATTTTCTGTTTGAACATTGAAACAAACTGAATGTATAAAATTAGATATAATTCTTAGAAAGAGTAACAATATTCACGAAATTAAAATCAAGAATGAATATAGTGCACATTTAAAAAGTAAAAGACATCCTTGTAAAGAAATTTATGAACAAATAATGCAATAAATAATTGATAGTTTAGTCCTTGAAATTTAATTGAATTATTTAATCTGTTTATATATTTTTTAATTACTTTAATTAGTCCTTGTCATTAGAAAAAAAATGTCTGCAATGTATTTTTTTTAGGACAGTAAAGTAAACTTAATTAAATATGAGAATATTTACTATAAATTAAACATATCCATTTACTCTGTTGTTCTAAAAAAGTTTACTTCAGATGTTTTGTTTTAATAACCAAAGCCAATGAAAGTATATCTTAAAAAATATGAAGACTAACCAAATAATTCAATTAAAATTTTAGAGATTAAATGAACAATTTTTCTACCAAAAAAAATCATAAAAGATAATTTCCAACTTGAAGTGACAAACTGTAATATTTAAATGATCAATAATAAAGGCAAATAATAACATGAATTTACCTGTCGGTATTTAATGTTCTGAAAAGCACACGACGTACTCCCTTGGGTATATGTAAGGACTCCATGACTTCAGCTGTAGGAGTTAACTAGATTTTATTACAAGTTATGTAATATATCAAGACTCGAGAAAAATAGAAGAACCCATATACTCTTTTTGTTTGTCAAATATATGTACATTTAATTAATTTTAAAGGCAACTAACAGTTTAGTACTTAGATTTTTTTTTTAAAATATTGCAAATTTTTTAAAATACCCAATTGTTAGGCTTACTATAGGCTAATCAACTCTTCCAATTTACAAATTCAAATTTTAGATCCATCTTATAAATAATCAAGTTCATTAATTCATAGGTTTTACAAATAGGTCATAGGCTTTATAGAAAGGGGGAGATATGAACATATTAAATTCAAATCTTATTTAAATTTTAATTATTAATTAGTGTTCTGCGTAAGAAGGATTTTTCATAAATGAATAAATTTCACTTAAATCTTTCTCTTTTATTTGAAACAAATTATGATTTTTAATTGACTCAGATTTAATTAAATCATATTTTGATTTAAATTCATGCATTCATAATCTAATACGGATTAAGACTCAGATTTAATTAAATCATATTTTAATTTAAATTCATGCATTCATAATCTAATACGGATTAAGATTTACACAACATAAATAATCATACAACATTGGCTCATTATTCATTCAATTCAGATCAATTAGATTCAATTCATGATTCACATACACATTTTGCATTCCAAAGTTCTACACTTCATGCTCAATATTCAATACTCGTTATTCATTTTATACACAATTCATTCATCATTTTTTTTCACTTATCTTTGAAACACTCCCCACAATTTTTGATCAAATACTAACTTAAGCATTGGAGTTTTTTTTTTTTATAGGATGAAGATGCTCTTCCCGCAAATTCAAGGAGCAATCCAGGACAAGAAAATAATTATTTTGAGATTTCAGATTGGAGAACTTCACCGATATATCTTTTTTATTATTGTTTTGATCATGAAAAAACCTAATTATCTTCTTTTAATGACTAACTTGAGTATTTCATAAAACTTAAAAGACCTTATTTAGAGTTTAAGAAAAACTTAATAAGTAATCAGTCAATTTCCTTAATTTTAAAAAAGCTTTTAAGTATGTTATATACACAATAGCTCAAACTAACAAATTTTCACCCATTAAATATTTCTTGCAGTTAAATTTCTAAGTTTCTCAGAATGCATTTTTCTTAAGGTGGAGGAAAAAGATATTATGCTAGTATCGCTTTTTTTCTTTAGGAAAGAAGGATGGATTTTCATTGATAATGGAAATTAGCAAAAATACAAAGACTCGGCATTCGTGACATGGAATATAACCATAATGTATCAACATTATTACAAACACCATATTTGTTCAAAAAATAAGCCATAATATTTTTGCTATGCCTTACATAGGAACAAGAAACATTCTTCATATTATTGAGTTGATGGAACAAAAAAGCAAGAATATCACCCCTCAACTCCTGAAAAAGACTGTTTATTTAGAGCTCGAACAATATTGAGGCAGTCAAGCTCAATAATATCCAAATTGCATTTATTTGCTAAAGTTAAAGAAACACCATAAAATAACGCCAAGCATTTAGTAGATTCGGGCGAAAAAGTTCCAATAAGAGTCTTAGCAAAAGCAATTCGTACTAGGTCAGAATTATCCTGAAGCAACACACCCAAACCTACCATCCATCTTTCAGGGTCAATGCAGCATTGATATTGGCTTTGAGTTATCCCATTTGTAGTACATATCGTTGACATGAACCACCAGTGTTGGAGGAAATAGAAGCTCCACACACATCCTACAACAACCATGCCACTAAACCAGAATTTCTAAAAGCATGTTGATGGCTAGTTACAGTTCCTGAAATCCCCACAGCTGCTTTTGATTCATATAGTATGAAGCCTGCTGAGTCGATTATATGTCGCAGGTCCTCCACCACATTTTGAAATAGCTTCAAGTTACGGGTCCATCAGCATCTTCTTATTGTTATACACGGACATTCAATATCATCAATAAGAGCCTTCAAACTCAACTCAAAAAGTAGCTCATTGGAATGGCCACCTTCAAGCATCAACAACGATCCAGCAAAAGAATCAAGTCCCATAATGCTTTAAAGAAAGAGCATGTAAATAAAACATGAAGCACCATTTCCTCCTCCTCTATATATCAATGACAGTATCAAGAGATTTCGATCTCCTGAAGTACTAGGTTTAAATTGGTAAGAAGCAACTTCAGACAAGATCTTTACATAAATACTTGACCTTTGGTGGTATGTTCAAACCAAACTTCCTCCACCATGGTCTCAAAGGAGAGTGACCACTGTCACCTATAAAATCTATTAATGCTGCCCTTATATGGTAAGCTGATTTGACTTTAATACAACCTAAAGTATTAGATGCCACATCAATTTATCGAAAGCTCCAAAAGTGCCAACCGAGATAAATAATATAAGGTGCACATCTACATCCCATAATAAAGACTAAAGTAAAGATATGTTCCAACCATCACTAGAAAGAAAAACATCTTATACTTTATAGATATCATTTCAACAATTAAGAGTAATAGGTCTAAAGGTTAGAGAGTGTGGGATCCAAAGGTCCAGAATAAGGCAATAGATGATCTCGAACCCATACGCCATCTAACTCTAAGCCTCAAAAGATCCCTAACCCACAGAAGACTATGCCATAAAAATGACCTGTCATACCTCTTAGAACTGCTAGGAAATATTGATATTGGAAGTACTTATATTTCATAATTCTAGAAGAAACGGACTCTAGGTTAATGAGAATGCGCCACCCTTACTTTGCCAATATAGCTTGATTAAATAAAGAGAAGCCCATGAATCCCAAGCCTCCATCTTATTTAGATAGGCAAACTAGATCCTATTTGAGACAATTAATTTTTACAACATCACCATTATGCCCCACCAAAAGCGCCTAATCAAGGAAGTTAGTTTGTCAATAACTTGACATCGCATACGTGGGGATTGCTTGTATAAGAACTTGAATAAGCACTACCTTGCCATTCATTGAAAAGAATTTTGTTTTTCAGAACTAAAGTTGACTCTAGACCCACTAAAAGGAGACCAAGGTACCATTTATAAAGCTCAATATAAGGCATCCCTAATAATATCTTACTGAACACCAGCATTTGTATTAGCACTAGAGGTAACCATAGATTTTCACAAATTAGTCTGTTGGTTATAAACAACCTCATATGAGGAAATAACATCTTTGATAGAAGAAACATTTAAAATAATAGATCGACAGAAAATAAGACTATCAACTATAAAGAATAGATGATTAACTCGTGGACCATTACACAAACAAGCAACTCCATTGAACTCCCCTAACTTTTCAACCTTATTAAGCAAGTAGGAGAAACCCTCAACACACACCAAGAAAAAATATGGAGATAATGGGCATCCTTGCCTTAACCCTCTAAGAGGTTTAACTGAGCTTGTAACTAGCCCATTGACAATAAATAAGTATTCAACTATTGAAAAACAGTTAGAAACCAGGCTCACCCAATGCTCTGAAAAACAAAATTGATGAAGCATAAACAAGAGGAAGTCTCATTCTACTTTGTTGTAGGCCTTACTAAAATCTAGCTTCAATGCCATGACTCAATAGACCTAAAACATCTCCAATGGATAGAGTCCATAAGCTCAAACTTTGCTATTATATTATCAGAAATCAATCGCCCCGGAAGAAATGCATTTTGGTTCTCAGAAATGACCTCAAGCAAAACAAGCTTCAGACGATTGGCGAGAACATTGGCTACTATCTTGTACATAACGTTATAAAGACTAATTGGTCTAAACTTTTTGACCAAAGTCAGAAAGTTAATTTTTGGAATCAAGACCACATTAAGCTTATTGACATTCTCCAAGGATTCATTCCCATTAAGAATCTTGATGAATAAAATTTTCATATCTATTCTTACTATATCCCAACACTGTTTGAAGAAAGCTACATGAAAACCATCCGGACCTAAGGCCTTGTGTAGCCAATAGAGAAAATGACATTATAGACTTCAATAGCTGTAAATGTCTCATCTAAAAGTGGTATTGAAGAAGTACATAATTAGGTCATAAAACCCTGAAACAACGACGCCTCTTTCTCTAAACTTGGTTCAGTAGAAGGGAATAAATCCAAAAAATGAGCATAAATGATGTCCCTAATTTCCCCTATTGAATCACACTACCTACCTAAAGAGTTAAAGAGTCCTCCAATTTCATTCTTAACTCTACAATTAGAAGCTTTTACATGGAAATACGTTGCGTTTTGATCCCTCTAACGCAACCAGTCCACATGAACTTGTTGGTGCCTAAAATGTTCTTCCTTGAAAATTAAACTCTTCCAACTCTTTTTTCAATCTCCGAATCTTAACCAAGTCAACCTGAGAATTTCCCATCAGTAGATCTTAAGCTTCTTGTAAATTATCTTAATTTTATTTGGGATAGAGCCACCATTGGCCCAATTCCAAACAATTAATTTTGAGGCACATTTATTAACAACAAAATCTTCATCTCAATTCCATGCAATAGCAATAACCTCCCTATAAGTTTCATCTCTAAGCTAAAGTGGCTCAAAATAAAACCTTCTACGTCGACTAAAATAGTTAGAACGAAATTGTCTAAGAGAAATATAGAGAGCATGATGGTCTAAGCTACAATAGTCTATATGATACACTCTCAATGCGAGAATAACGCCTTCCATTGCTCACAACAAATAGCTCGGTTTAAACGTTCCAGAATTTCTTCGTCATCCCTTCCTACACCCTTCCATGTGAATCACGAGCTAAAAACCCAAAATCCAATGGATTAGTATCATCCATAACCTTTTAAAAGTCTAGCATTGAACGCCTAACAATAGAGGAACCCTCTAGTTTATATTATACAATCAATATTTCGTTAAAATCACCCACACTGAAGAAAATGAAAGAAGATTGACCTTTCAACTGGCACAATAAAATCAAATTGTGTATCTGATCATGCCTCATATGGTTACTATAAAAGCCCACCACTTACCAGTTGTTCTAAAAATTATCTATCACGGTTACCTCAATGTGAAACCTAGAGAAACCAACCACTATAATATACCAAGAATCATCCTATAACACCTATAAACCCCTACTGCTACCACAACAAGCTTTTAAGAAACCTTTCAGACCAATGTCCATACAATTTGGTCTCGAGAATAAAGACCAAATTAGGAGAAAATTTCATAAAAAGCTTCTGAAAACTCCTCACTACACAGAGGCTCCCTATCCCCCATGTATTTCAACTTAAGATACTTTTTGTTGTAGGCAAAGCTATCCCACAGCCTCCACCTGTGTGGTAGAAGAATCCGAATCCATATTTTTTCTCTTACTTGAAGAAGAATTTTGTCCAACAGCAAGTTTGCATTTTCGAGCACCTGAATTTCCAATCTCCTCCGCAGCCTCTAAATATTCCAAGTGGAAATTCTATGCCACTTGCCATAATGCTTGATTTTGACCTCTTTGCCATGAACTTTTCTGAAGGGAATGAAGGAACTTGTTGTAGTGAAAAACAGAGCATATAATATTCAAGTAGTATATGTGTCCAAAACTAATAGAAAATCAGCAGAGCCAAAGAGTTTGAAATAAGTTGCTGAGATATATTCGAGGAAATATCTTACTAAGATAAGTTCGTAGGTCTCTAGATGTCCAAAGCCTTCCTCAACCCTCTAACTAATGTGTTTGAGATAAGTGGTAAATCCGCCTTTAAATTAAAAGTGAATTCGAACTCTTTTGACGTGGTCTCTAGGACATGTTGCCTCCTCTTGAGTAAATTTCAAATTTGAATTTACATTAGAATGGATCAGCAGTTGGTATCGATCTTCTTTATCTATATGGGAGTTCAAATTTGTAGTCTTTCCACGTGTCTTAGATGAAGGAGAAGCCAACACGCCACCATGAGCACCACTCTGAGAACTTGCATCTTGAATTCCCAAACCACTTCTAATCTAGAGAACCCTAGGCACCTTAGTTACACTACTCACTGCTCATCTAGGTTCAAGATGATTACGTCAATTGAAAGGATAAGTAGTAGTTTTCTCCCCAGGTAACCATTTTTTCGAAAAGGATGACCAATTGCCAAAGAAAGCATATAAACTTTTCGAAAACAGTGATTTTCAGGTTTCTTGAGAACAGCTGGGTAATCCTCAAAGTATTCTCGAAAGGTATGGTCTAGCATACCACAAAGTGAACAAAAGTCAAGGAGTTTCTCATACTTGAAAGCCACTCAATGCAACTTCTTAGTATTCCTTAATCGTACCATCAACCCCTTCCAAAGTAGCTTGCAATAATCCATCCATACCCTAATACGAAGATAATTCCCAGTGCATGACCCCATATCATCTGTGTCCACTTCTTGAAAAATGTCGATTTTCTTTCCAATCAATTCGGCAAATTTTGCATTCATATGAACAATAGGAAGGTTAAAAACCTAAAGCTAAAAGAGAATTATACGAAATTTAGGTTTTATGGCTATGTCATCATTCGAGACTTGCTCCATAACAAGGAGGAATTGGATAAAGTTCCTAGGTTGCAAGAATAGCACTTTCTTCCTATCATTTTCCTTGTCGAATTCATACAGAAACAAGTCTAACCCTAGCCATTTGAATCGTAGACCCCCATCAAGTTTTCAGAGATTTCTTATCTTATTTTAGAAAGCATTACGCTGAAAATACTTCCTTGTTAAAACTTTTTCAAATAAGTCAAATTTTACCTCACATTGGTGCCTAAGCACCAAACAATTATCAACTCCTAGCACCTCATCACACAATCAATTGAGAAAGATTTCCACGGTGCTTCTACGCCATCCATCGCCACAAGAGAGAAAAAATAAAAGAAGAAGAGCCCTAACTAGGAGCGAAGATAGGATCTCTAGAGCAAGTCTAGAGAGAATTGTGAAGGAGTGAAGTTGATTATAATGTGACATCCATTTAGTGTAATAAACAATGTGATATCCTATTGCTTCTCTTTTTTGTTTGCAATAAAGATGTCGTATGAAGAAAATCATGAAGTGAATGAACTTAAACTTGACTCGTGTATAATATACATTTAT
The DNA here is from genome assembly GCA_946807835.1 of Ailanthus altissimus. Lineage (NCBI taxonomy): Eukaryota > Viridiplantae > Streptophyta > Magnoliopsida > Sapindales > Simaroubaceae > Ailanthus > Ailanthus altissimus. The sequence goes on along the minus strand of OX327698.1, from coordinate 23,395,818 downwards.
AACATAACAAGAGCACCATAATAATTAAAGAGCTTTAAGACGACATATACTGAACTTTGAATGCCCAAAGAGTTGATAAAACAAATTGATGAAAGGAACAAGTTATTATTGGTGTTCTGATTTTAATTGATATGATAGATCACAAGAATAAGAAAATAATAATAATATTGCAAATTAAAAGGCATTTCAATAGAGGAAAACAAAATCAGATTTCTTTTTTAATGGGTAAGATCAAAGCACATACCAGTTATGTTCTTATCCCTTGGAACATCAACTAACAGTCCAGGACCTACGTAGACAAAACAACCAAACATAATCACCAAAAACATCCAACTTATACCTAAAGCAAGTTTCATGAACCAATAAATTCATTAAATTTCATAAGAAAGAAATAAATGAAACAATCTTTGGGCACCTTTATTCAAATTTAGATCCTCTTTCAATTTCAATTCTTAAAATTGGAATAAATTACCGATCCTTTAAATTAAGTCCAAATTCATGCAAAAACAAAACAAAGAAAGATGCCAACCAAATTAAACAAAAAATTAATTAGTTATTACCGTTTAGGACTTCCAAGTCAAGGGTATCGACATCAAATCCAGCATCAAAATAATGATCGAACACATGGCCAGGCGCATCAACGTGAGTTCCCGTATGCACCGTGAATTTCATCTTGGAGATGTTAACAATGGAACCGTTCTTCATGCTAACCTGGAGCCCAAGAAACTGCCCGAGCCGCCCGTCCTCAGTGTCATAGGACGGCAGGTCACTCGTGTACCGGTGGCTGATATCATATATCCGCCCGTCACCATACACCTCCCGCCGGACCGGCTTGAGTTCGTTTTCATCAGACAGCGAGCAGTCGGGAACCGTCGGGTAAGCAGTGTTTGTCGCAACAGTGAGTGTGAGTAAAGTGAACAAGAGTAGCAGTAAAATCTGAGGGCCGATGGTGGTCTTGGCCATGCTTGCTTGTGCTTTTGGTTTGTAAGAAAAGAAACGAGATCATGTGAAGAGGGATAGTTTTGTTGCTTATAAGCTATAAGATTAAAGGTCAATTAATGGCATTTCTTTTCAGGTTTAAATAAGAGGATAAGATGGTGAAAGATGAGCTATCTCCGACCGTGAATTTTTTCTTCTCAATTATTTTCTTGTCTCCATTATTTGATCATACGAATTACCGAACTCAAGTACATGTGTCAAGTCTATGTTTCTTGCAAGTGTTTAGCATAGAATTTCCAATTAAGCCTTTTTTTAAGAGAAATTTTCGAAAATAGTCAACATTTTGGGCTTATTTTCCTTTTTAGTTAAAGAATAATTTTTTATAATCAAAATTTTCATAAAGGGATAAAAATATCATTTTTACTATTTAGATAGTGCTCACGTAAATAGTATTTGCCGTGAAAAATACTGTTCACATATGGACTATTAATGTTAATAGTACCGCCACAAACTATTCAACTTTTCTAGTAACTATGAGTTTCGTTTGTGAGGTCTTTCTGCAATAGGTTATGATTGCGTTGTGCCAAAGAGTTTATATAAGTGTAGCCTGCGAAGGTTGTGTTACGATTCCTGAATTGCCCAAAAAAAAGAGATTAAAGCTTGTGTTTTTGCCTCTACACGTGGCATTCTCGGTACCCATTGTGGATCGAATCGGGTGCTCCAAGTTACAAAAACTATGGACTCAAGCATCGAAAAAGTAAAATTTGACCGAAAATTTAATATCTAAGTCAACAATTTCACTAAATCAGCTACAACGGCACTATTTACATGAACAACACCATATATGAATAGCATTTTTTGTGCCAAATACTACTCACAATAAAGAGCGAACAATGCCCGCACTATTCATGTAGTGGTAGTGTTCATGTGAACAATGACCGACCTCTGACAAAACAGTATCTACCAGTGACAAATTTCAGTGGACAAGCGACAGTGAACACAGTTTTATGGCGACACTTTATTAATTTATTGTAATACCCTTATATTAGGGGTGTAGATGAGTATTATTAAAATTATAAGGTGTAGTTGAGTATTAAACAATATTTTTAAGGTGTGGATGTCCTTTACCCATTATTTTATTCAAATTAATTTCTTTTATTTTTGTTTAATTATTAAGTTTATAATTTTAATTTATTTATTTATCATATTCAATTAATTTATTTTATTTAAATAAAAATAAAATTTTAAAAATTAACTAAATAATTAAATTATTAAGTATCTCAATAAATTAAATACAATTAAATGATGTTTTAATTGTGCTTGCCATAACTATCCCACACAATTTGTCCCACATATTAGAAAAAATCTAAAAAAACTTTATAAAAAAAAAAAGCAAAAAATACAATCATGTGAATGGGCGCTCAAAATATAAAACAAACAAATTTAAATTAAATAACGTTATTTTTTTAATTTGTGTTGGTCACAATTATCTAATATAATTGATCCCACAACTTAAAATAAAATAAAAATAAAAATATTCAAAAAGCTTAAAAAAATGTTGCGCGTAAGAATACCTTGCGTGCGCCTATGGTACTCACACATGGAGCACATGCACGTAGCGTCCATTGACGCTCAATGCCCAATGGCACCATGCCCGCGCATGCAGGAAAACTATAAATAAATATTTTTTATATTTTATATGATAATATATTTATTCATTAACATTAACCTGTAGAGATGTTAAGACAATCCTAAAATATGGCAGAAAAACTCTCACCCTTAATGACTACATAAAGGCCTTAAGGTCTAAAGATTTATAAATTAAATCTGAAAGCCAAAATTATGAAATGGTGAAACCCTATATGCTAGAGGAAGGTCTGCAAAGAAGGAAAATGGTAATATAACTAAGGGCAGATCTAGATATAAGATTTTAATTTGGTTCTAAAAAAAGTGTTACATTTTTGTTAAAGATGGACATTTAAGAAGAAATTATTATGAAAGATTAAAGACACCGAAAGAAAAAGTTCTAGTAGTGAAAATGGAGATGCTGAAGTAGCTAGTTATCGATATGAATGTTCAAAGGCTCTCACATTATCACATGTGCCATAAGAATTTTCATGAACATAAAAGGGGTAGAGTTCTCATGGAAAATAACCAAGCATACAATATATTAGGAATTGGTGCAATTTCCATAAAAATGCATGATGGCACTATTAGGATCTTAAATAAAGTAATATATGTATTAAATTTGAAACGTAATTTGATTTCTCTGGGAATATTGGATGAAAAGGGAAACACTTATTAGATTGAAAATAGGTAGTTAAAAATCATGAGAAGAGCCTTAGTTATGACGAAGTATGAAACAAAAAGGGGTTGTACATACTGTTAAGGCAAACCATTACTAGTACTGCAAACGAAACTGAATTAGACATATCTGAATTCCAAGGCATATTTATAGGTGACCAAGATCTTCGATAATTGAATAAAGAAAGACTCATTAATGGTGGAAAACTGAGTAAAGCGAGTTCTGTGAACACTGTGTTATGAGAAAGCAGCACAAGATCAGAGATATATGTACTAGATATTTTAATTTTCAAGTTGAAAAAAGTATAAACATTTTTTGGAATTTCAATATGTGCTAGATGTTTTAACGTTGAAGAAAATAACTCTTCTGGGATCTCAGATAAGTTTAGATGTTATAATATGAGATTTCAAGATCTTCAATCTAAAAAAAATGCAAAATTTAAATAAAGTAAGATAGGATGAAAGGTTAATGGCTCACAACGACAAATTTTCAAGCCTAAAATGTACCACATGATTGGCCTTAGATCCGCACACATTTTCAACCTAACAGAGATTCCAAAATCAATGCTTAAAAGTACAGCTAAACTCAAGGATCAATTATAATCACGCGCGGTTGCCCTGTAATCAGGATCAGGAGTTCACTAGTGATACTTAATAGTAACACAATGCAATCTCATCTGATTTGATCATTGTCATCGTTGCCTCCAATGCTGACCTTTCTAAAATCAACCATGATCAAGAAGAAAATGTTGAACTTGGCTTATAATTAACATGCTCCTGATAAAAGCAACAACAATATTAAAAGTCGTGTCAAATGAGTGATTAATATGTTATTCATAACAAACATATTCACATGTATTTATATTTAAAAAGTCCACTGGATTCTGCTGACTGCTGCTCCATGATAGCATGATTTATGAAAAATTCAAAAACATATTTTACAAAGATTTATTTCATTTAACATCTCTCCTGAATCTACCACTGATCCCACAGATAACAAATGCAAAGATAAAGATCATATCAGTATTTCCATTGGAACTTCAATGAACATCAAATGCAAAGAAAAAAAGTGAATGAACAGTACAAGATCAGACTGTTGATTGTCATGAAAAGTTTATTTTCTATTACATACCAGAAAACCTAGAAATAAGCTGTAAAGGATAAAGATAAATTGCAATACATCAAATATATATCATTTAATGAGAATGCATCTTATTGGTGATCCCTCGGCACCAAGCAACCTTAGATGTAAGCAATGGACAGAGTATAATCCTGCTGGCACACCATCAAGTTTAAGACCTTCCACGAGAATGACTTCCTGAAGAATATCAGTTGTGTTAGTGTCAACTGATGTGTATCGTATACTTTTTTCCTCTAGAAATCAATACTTTTGTCATATATATCAATAATTCAAATGAGTTGCACAATTGTTTAATTTTATATATTCTTAATTAATTAAAACTACGAATCCTAAGGTACCAAAAATGATTTTTCTTACCCTGCCTTCTAGGAATTCATAATGAGATGGAAGCAAATCATCGTAGGCAGCAGCAGACAAGTAATCAATTCCTACATTTCGCAATCAACAGATTTTTCAGTCTTCTATAAGAACATAAAAATGTAAATAGCATAAACAGGGAAAAGTACCAGGAAAGTTCCCTAGCAAACTATTTCAACAATAATGTTACTTAACAAAATGGTTGCAGTTTCAAACAAAGTTCCAAAGAGTTAGCATAAGGTTACAAAGAAAATTTGACATAAAGCACCTTCACATCATGAAGTTAAACGGTATCCGTCAAGTCAACATGAAATTCAAGCCAGTAATGAACTAAAATGTAAATACTAGGCATCAGAGGTGACAAAATAATTCACATCTTACCAACAAGTTTGATGTCAGTGTTCTGTACCAACCATCTTGCTCCATCTCTCATAAATCCAACATAGCTGGAGTCAAACTCCGTTTTAAACATAAGCTGCCTGAAATTGCATTAGATTTTAGTTTGCATATAATTCCTCCAAGTTAAAACTATTCTTCCCATTCAACATTTTCTAGACTCCTTGAAACAAACTGAATCTACAGTATAAGGGTTTAAGAGAAAATTTGTACAGAAACATGATATGTGCACAGTCCTCTCATTGCTTAAGATGGAATGATAATAATTTTCTTAACAATGATTTTGATAGTGGTGAAAGGGGAAAAAAACAGAATCAACTCAGCAAGACTATTACAGTGGCGTTGCCAATAATTTTCACAAACTGCTGTAAATCCCTTCTACATTTAAAAAAAATTGTAAAAAGGCTAACCATGATCACAAAAAATGAAGTATGAGCAACAATATCAAAGCAGGTTCACATATAATTGCATTAAGAAAATTTCTTACTAACATTAAATTGATCCTGCATCATGGCAATTGGTGTACGTTACCTGTCTGTATTTAAAGTTCTGAAAAGCACACGACGTACACCCTTGGGAATATTTAGAGACTCCATAACTTCAGCTGTGAGAAACATACTTTATCACAAACCAGTATCTTTGAAATCAAAGAAATGTAGACAGAAATTATTTGCAGAGTATTCTATATTTTTCTGAGGAATTTTGAATAAATACTAGTAATAGCAGGGTAGAATGATGTTATGGTCTAGGATGCCAACAAGAGCACATAGAGTGTCTATATCTTGGCAAATATTAGTATTCTCTTATTAATTAGCTCCAACTGCATAATGAATCATTAGTACTAAAGTATAAATGCTTAAAAGAGCTAAAATAATTCATAGCTAACTTCTAGCTATTTTCTCCATTTTTTTTTTTTTTAACATGGCAGCTTTCGCAACTTGTGCATCTCTGTCCAAAATTTTTGGGCAATTTTCTACAATGGGAGGAGTCTACCCTGCTCAGGGGACTCCACTCATAGTTTCCTTTGTAGTGACTCCATTTCATGTCTCATGCCTAGTTTCATAAGGGAACCCCAAGGTGGCTGTATCTCATTATACTCCACCCATATTGCAAATTCCATTCATTCAATATCCAGTGAAGGTTTGTGATGATTTTTCAATCTTTGTTAAATACAATGGCCCCGACTTTGTTTAATGTTGCTGTGCTTCTATCAGTAGCCAGACAGCCAAAAATAATTTTACTTTCTTTTATATCCTATTCAATAAACACAAGCACGCTGAAAAGCACTAGAAGCAAAAGTTGGTTCCAAAGAAAAATTCAAGACGGAATCAATAAAACACAAAAAACAAAACAAAATAGTTGTTTTGACAAATGCAAGAAATGGCATCAAAGTACATACCCGTTATGTTCTTGTCCCTTGGAACGTCAACTAACAGCGCAGGCCCTGCACACAACAGAACTTTCATAAAAAAACTAGTAAACACAATCACTACAACACCAAAAACGCAAATTTACAAACCACTGGTGAAATGGATGGAGCAATTGCCACTAACCGTATTAATTGTATAGCAATCAACAATCAACAAATGACGGGTCAATTCAATTCAACTCAAGTGTATTATATTACGTACAGCAAAATGAAAATTATTCTAAAAAACAAAATACCGTTTAACACTTCCAAGTCAAGCGTGTCAACGTCAAACCCAGCATCGAAATAATGATCGAACACGTGGCCGGGCGCGTCAACGTGAGTTCCCGTATGCGTCGGGAGCTTCATCTCCGAGTTATTAGCAAGCGATCCATTCTTAATGCTCTTGGGCAACCACAAAAACTGCCCCAGCCCTTCTATTGTGCCAAAAGACGGCATGTCGTTCGTGATCCTGTGGCTGATGTCGTATATTTTTTCGTTCCCGTACACCTCTCGCCGGACCGGCTCGGGTACTTCGTTAGACAGCGAGCAGCCGGTAGGCTCGGTTCCGGGAATCGTGGGGTAAGCGGAGTTTTGGGCGGCGGAGAGAGTGAGTGAAGTGAAGAAGAGAAGCAAAAACGGCAATTTGGTCGTCGTTTTGGCCATGGTCGGGAGATTTTGCTGTAGAAAGAGATGTAAAGAGGAATTTTATTTTAAACTGTCCTTCAAATAATTCTCTCATATTTTCATTTATTTATTTTTTTAATATGGATAAGCCGGTCCTTAATTTTTTTAATTTTTTAGAAGATAATTAAAATAAAGTTTTGTTATTAATTGATATTGATGTCGTATTTGATTTTGAATTAACTTGTGAAATTGTATTAAAAAAATGTTTTTAGAAGTATGGAGGACTTTGTTTTTGTTCAGATTCTTTGGTGATAAGATTCTGATTTTTATTTTGTTTTTTAAAAGGATTGTGATAAGATTCTGTTAAGTGCAGGTAGAAACTGGTTTTTTTTTTATTTCAAGTGCAATTATTGAATTTATAAACACTCCTTAATCTTAATAGAATTTATATCCTATAGCATGTCATATTTGACTCAAAATACTTTATCCAATAACAGTTTTGATCAAACATTTAAAACTAAATATTAACCCATCACTCTCCAACACAAAATTGTAGACTTTCACGCATTTTAGACCCATGACCATGACCTAATAATAATACTAATTGAGCTTGGTTTTATTTATAAAAAAAAATACTAATCAAGCTTTGTGAATGATTGTGTTTAGGGATGTCACTGAGACGGGGTTAAAGTGGGAAGATCGTTTCTGTATTCTACCTTATTTTTTATTTTAAATCTTATTCATCATAAAATTTAATAAGGTGGGATGAAGAATACATTTTTCATTCCCATCCCATTTATTAATATTAAATAATAATTTATATTTATAATTTTAATAATATAATAATTATATTTATATCATGATCGGAAAAAATATCAAATTAATAACCTATAATATGTAATAATATCTTTAAATAATGTAAATAGTAACTAATAAATAAATTTTTAAATAAAATAAAATATAAAAAATTGTTAGTAATATTTAAGTGCTAGCATCATTGAATTTTTTGTTAATTACTTCATATTCTCATTAAAATTAATGATCACCGAATTCAAAACTAAAAGTTTTTTTGTCATTTACTTCAAAAAAAATAAATAAATTTTAAGGAGCTGATATTATATATTTTTGTTCTTATTAATAAATATATATTATTAAAACATGTCTTAATTAATATAAATTATAAAATAAAAAATTAATAAATTAATCCAATCCCTGCCTATATAATTTCATGAATAATTTTTTCTCATGCTCTTATCTTTTCATAAAAATGACTTCATCCTCACTTCATTTAGAGTGGGACCCTAAGGTCTTATCGTCTAGGGTATTTTGTTATGTGTTTGATAATTTTAGATAAGATTTATCTTAATAAAAATATTTATTAATTTATTATCATTTTAATAGTTTATTTTGTATAAAAATAAATTTTGCAATTACTATAATTAAGGACTTTCATAACAATAATATTGTGTTTATATAGTTGGAATATAAATTTTATATTTTAATTAATGTGACATTTGATACGTCTATTATTAATCAGTATTATATAATTATTATATTAATAAAAATTAAAAACTTAAAAATTATTTAACAAATAATAGTCATTAATTAATGACATATAAGTTGAGAAAAAAAATTTATATTTAAACTAAATAAGCCTAACACTTCTCTCTTGATAAATATCATTCTTACTCATAATTAAATGTTCACTAAACACTCCACATGAATACCACGATACCTTTATATCAAGTAGATGCTAAATTATTTAAATTTGAAAGCAATTTTGATGATATGTCTTTTTGTATTTTGTTTATACTGTCAACCTAAATATTAGTGAAACAGTTATGTGTATATTATATTTTATTTATTAAGCATATTACACAATCATGTAAACACAAAAAGAAATTTAGAATAATTTTATATAAAAAAAAATTTTAATTATGGATCTAGCCTATATAATAGAGAGGCACACATAACATTGTTCTAAAATTAAAAAGATCTCCATTGTTATAAATAAATATGATTCTCTTCGATTTTAAGATATAATCAAAATATTCTCAATCACTTTTTTCAACAAGTAAAACATTAAAATAGAATACAAAATTTTATGTATATCTATATATTGGAGACGACCATTTTATATAATAGTAAAGTTTAAAGCTTAAGATATTAATATTAAATATAATTATTATAATTTTAAATTTTGTAATTTCAATTTTAATATTTGAATAATATAACTCTTATTTGAATTAATCTTCATAATAATATTTGAATTTGTAACTCCAATATTAATATTTGAAAATTTCTAACTTATATTTAAATTAATATTTATAATAACATTTGATTTTGTATTTAAATTAATCTTTGTAATTTTATGCATTAATTTTTATAACTCATTTTAATTTAATGTAAGAGTTTTTATTTTTTTGAACTCTAATAATTAGTTTGTATGTATTTACAGCACGTTGGGTACATGGGATTTGTTGGATACGAATGGATAAAATTGTTAGGATTAGATAAAATAGAATAAAATAATAATATAATTAAAATAATTATAATACAATATTATTACGTGAGATTGTTTAGACTAAGTGAAATAATTTTAGAAAATTATATAATTAAATATATTAATGTTAAATTAAGTATCTATACTTGTTAATTTATTATTACAAATACATAATTTTAAATATGTAATGGTAATTTAAATTAACATTGATTAATTAAAATTATGTAAATATAATTTATTTAATATTAATTTAAGTTAATCGTTATAAATAATGTTATACATCTTAAGTTATATCTCAAATAATAATATGTCAAATAATTATTGAATATAAAAATTATATAATAAATAACTTTATAATTTACACAATTTCACTACTTAATAATTATTTGATACATTATTATTTTAATATACGATTTGGAATATATAACATTACTCAATCGTTATACATTATTAAATATTTAATAAATTACAAAAATTTATTTTATGCAATTAAATAATATTATATTGTTAATTCTAAAAGTTACATCATTAGATAATTAAAATAATATATAATAAAATTAACTACATTGGATAAATTAAATAAAAATATACAATATTTTCTATATTTAAATAATTTATCCTAAGTTCTCTCCAGAATGATAATAAATTTTAGTTTTCCTTTTCCGGCCAAATAATAGGATTTGGATAATCAAATGTTGATTTTGTGAGTATGAGCAATTCGTTAAAACATGCAGTTGCTTTATTTTAGTAATTAAGTTTGTCCATCCCTGAGTTACGAGTTTTAAGTGGTTATATATTATAATTGGGTTTTATAATTCAAACAATAGTAGTTGATGTAAAATTTACAATGTCATACTTTAATTAAAAAAAATTTACCTTTGTTTTTATTAGATCATAAAAAAAAAAAAATTCTATTGCCCATTCCCCTGTTGACCAAACTAACTAACATTTTTTTTTTACTAGTGCAACTCGACGATCAATGGAGTAAGTCCTGCTTTGATTGCAATTCAGGAATTAAAAAGTAAAGTTTTTGTAAAAGTATTGATCGAAAATTATTAGTATATAATTTGAAAATCAAATCAAGTGCGTAAAATGTGTGAAAATTAAAGACGGTCGTAAAAGAAGGTAAAAAATACAAAAAATAGCGTGATAAGTGTCAGTGCCACAGTGCCCAAATTAAAACGTGAGAGTCGCAGCGCTCAAGCGAGTACGTACTTCCTTATTTTAAGACTTTCTAATAAGACTCTCACATGTTTAGGGTGAACCTAGGACGTTCTAAAACTTATATAAATGCTCTAAATTAGCTTGTAAATACATCTTTGTGATAACCTAAGAAATCTTAGTAATCAAACCTTCTTTATAATTCTTAGTGAGAGAAAATCTCTAAATTGCAAGAGAGAGTTTTTCTTTATGATCTTTCTTATAAAAAGCATGTTTTATGAATGTCTTGTGATTTAATAAGAAGAGTGAGTGATCTTGATTCGCCGTGGACGTATGCAAGTTGTCAAACCAAGTAAATTTTGGTGTATTCTTCTTCTACCCCTTCTCTCTTTACTTCTTAATTGTTTGTTTTGCATTATTTGCTTGGGTGATATTGCTTGTTTGTGTGCTTTCGCTTCAACAAACTGGTATCAGAGCTTGGTTCTAAGCAGACATGGCCACACCCAAGTTTGAAGTAGAGAAATTCAACTGTAGGAATGACTTCAATCTGTGAAAGAAAAGGTAAAGGCGTTGTTAGTAAGTCAAAGGTTAGGCTAGGCTCGGCATTAGAGGAGATTGTAGCTTTATCTAGTGATGAAGAGAAGACGCTAGAGTTATCTAAAGCTAAAGCAGAAAAAAAGGACATTCAAGAAAGAGCTCATAGCACAATCGTTCTATCATTGAGTGATGAAGTACTAAAGGAAGTAGCAGGTGAGACGACGACGATAGGTCTTTGGAAAAAGCTTGACTCTCTTTATATGCGAAAATCGTTGTCCAACAGATTGCATATAAAGAAGAAGTTGTATTAGCTGTCCATGTTAGAAGGGACACCGATGAAAGATCATATAGACGTCTTCAATAAGATCATCATTCATAAACGATTGTCCTGAGAAGAGAGCACAAGACAAGAAGAAAGCGGATGCTGCGCTTATCTATGATAATAGCTATAACAGCGCAGAGACACTCGTCACTACTAATGGTAAGAACACTGAACAATAAGTTCTTGATTCTAGTTGTACTTTTTACATGTACCCATACAAGTCTTGGTTTATAAATTTCTAGTACATTAATTGTTGCAAAGTTTTAATGGGTAATGACATTACATGTTAGATGATGAAAATTGATAGTGTTAAACTTAGGCTGCATGATGGGCGAGTGAGAGAGTTGACAAATGTTAGGTATGTTCTTGTCCTGAAAAGGAACTTGATCTCACTAGGGACTTTAGACCAGAATGGGTGTTTTATCAGGATCGACGGAGGGGTTTTAAGAGTGTTAAAATGTTCCACAGTAGTGATGAAAGGAGAGAGGCACAGAGGCATTTATGTGCTTAAGGGGGAAGTCGTGAGTGGTTCTGCATTATTCTCTATAGATGATAAGAGTATGCAAGCCAAGTTATGACATCTTAAATTGGCATACCTAGGCGAAAAAAACCTAAAGGAGTTATTTAGTTAAAAGGCGTTTGGTGAGGATAAGTTCCAACTCTTGGAGTTTTGTGAGCGTTATGTGCTTGGAAAAGCACATAGGATGAGGTTTAGTACCGATAAACACAAGACTAAGGGGACTCTTGACTACATATACTCAGACCTTTGGGGACCAGCTTCGACAACTACTCGTAGTGATACTAGGTATTTTTCCAATTTAATTGACGATTATTCAAAGAAGTTATGGGTCTATGTGTTAAAGAGAAAGGATTAAGCGTTTGATATATTCAAGACTTTGAAGGCTCTTGTTGAGAATCAGACTGGCAAAAGGGTGAAGAGTTGAGAACTGACAATAGCTTCGAATTTTGCAATAGAAAGTTTGATGGGTTTTGTGCTAAGCATGAGATTGCAAGGCATAGAACGGTAAGATCAACACCACTTCAGAATGAGGTAGCTGGGAGGATGGATAAGACACTACTTGAAAGGTTTAGATGCATGCTTACCAATGCAAAGATGTCCAAGGTATTTTAGAACTGTAGTGACTGCAGCTTATTTGATTTAATAAAAACTCTTCCTTGGCAATTGACTTCAAGACAAGCCAGAAGAGAAATGGTCTGGCAATCATCCTAAATATGATCATCTCACAATATTTGGTTAATTTTCCTTTGTACATGTTAAGGAGGAGAAGTTAGAACCTCAAGCTATTAAAGGGGTATTCATAGGATATCCCGAAGAAGTGAAAGGATACAAAATGTGGTGTAAAGACTTAACATCGCCAATGAGCATCATAAGCCATGACGTGAAGTTCAATGAGACAACCATGCTAAAAGCCTCCCAAAAAAATGAGAAAGAAGAACTTGTGCCCAAGGAAGACTCAGCACCCGAGTCAATAGAAGTTGAAGTAGAGCCTAAGAGTAGATCTGATATGTCTCCAAATCAGTACTTCAACAAAAAGATCCTTGAAGAAGAATCAAGAACATTGGCGAGTTCCTCCAAGTCTACCCAAGGAAAAACTAGTACTCCTAAGATGAAACTTGAAGAGTACCAACTAGCCGGAGACAGGTTAAGGAGAATGGTTAACCTACCAATCAGGTATGCACAAACAGATTTAGTTGCTGATACTTTTAATTCTGTTTACACTCTTAAGTATGATGAGCATAGGATATATGGTAAGGCTATAAAGAGTGAAAATAAGAAAGAATGGCAGCAGGCTATGGAAGAAGAGATTAGTTCTCTTAAGAAGAACAATACCTGAAAGTTGGTGAAGATACCTCAAAAGAAACTAGTTGGGTGCAAATGGGTGTATAAGGTGAATGAGGGGATACCGGAGATAGAGCCTACGAGATTTAAGGCTAAGTTAGTGTACAAGATTTTACTCATAGAGACAGAGTTGACTTCATGAGATATTCTCTCAAGTTGTCAAGCACACATCCATTAGAATTTTGTTAGTCATGTGTGCAAATCTTGATTCACATCTAAAGAAGATGGATGTAAAGACAGATTTTCTGCACAACCGCAAGGGTTCAAGGAGCTCGGGAAAGAAGATCATGCATGTTTGTTAAAGAAGTCATTATATGGGTTAAAACAATCACCTAGACAGTGGTATAAGAGATTTGATGAGTTTGTGATGGCTTGTGGCTTTAGTAGGAGCAAGTATGATGAATGCGTGTACTTCAAGAACATAAATTGTGGAATGATGTATTTGGTTCTATACGTCGATGATATGTTGATTACATGTAAGAATATAGAAGAAATACAGAAGCTCAAGAAGCAATTAAGCGACGAGTTTGAGATAAAGAATTTGGGAGCAGTAAAGAGAATATTTGGTATGAATATTGTGAGGGATAGAATAAATTTTATCTTCTTGTCCCAACAGTGATATATACTCAAAATTCTAAAGAAGTTTGGTATGTCCAATGCAAAGGTTGTCTCTACTCCTTTGGCCATGCATTTTAGACTTTCAGCAGCACAGTCACTGACATCTGATGAGTAAAAACTGCAAATGAGTAAAGTATCATATACAAGTGCTGTAAGGAGCATCATGTATGCAATAGTTTGCACAAGACCAGACATAGCACAGTCTGTGAGTATGGTGAGTGGATACTGTTGGCGTAACTAAGGCACGTGTGGGCGTATGTTGATTGGTGTGCTATAGTAGCTAAGCGCAAGTGCACGCTATCGTATCAAGTAATATAAGATCTTAAGTCCAGATATCGATCCCACGGGGACTATGCGATCTAATTCTATAAATAAAATACTAAAATTGTACCTACTTAACTTTTATTCTGAACACTAAAATCTGCAAATTTATTTAACTAATCTAATTCTATTAATTAACTAAATAAAAGTAAAGAGTAGAATTCACAAATAAAGATAATCTAGGATTTTAACTCGTCCCCTAGTATTTCATTAGACTCATCAACCACTTAGTTAATCCCTTAATACCAATTGATTAGCTTAGACACTAATCTCATCACAAACCTCTGTCGATAGTCAAGTGACTACATTACACATTCTAACAATCACCTATATATCTATGGTAATCAAATCAGAATGTAATTCATTAAGATCAAGTCTAAATTATACTATACATGCCACCTAAGTATATATCTATCCTAAATGGAACTCATAGTTGTTACCCTATGATCATGCATAAAACTATCATAAGCTAAACACATGAATCCATCTGTCGAGTTCATCATGGTTCCTCAATCATTCAAAATATTGATCAGGTATAATAAAATCATTAAACACAAAGATAGAATGAATCAATTGAATTTATCAAGTTCATAAACTAAAATTTAACATATTTCAAATTCATACTAGGTTCACATAGTCTAACCCTAGATGAACAAATTAACTCATCACAAAATCAAAAGTATCAAACCAATTCATAAAGATCAATAAAAAAAAGAACACAATGATAAAGAAAGAGAAGAAAAACTAATCAAAGTGACTCCTTGATGTGCTTCTCCCTCAATCTTGGCTTGAAGCTTGAATCTTGATCTTGGTTCTTCAATCTTTGGCTTTGATCTTTGATCTTGTGCTGTGAATTCTCTCTCTAAATTTTTGCCTATTTCTCTCTTTTTCTCCCCTTTTTTCTTTTCTCCTCTCTCTTAGGGTTTTTGACTTTCTATTTATAGGTTTTTTTAAATATACTGTTTATTAGTACTGTAGAGAAACACTGTTCACGAATACTGTTTACAAAATACTGTTCCGCTACTAGCACTGCGGCGCTCAGTCGCTGGCATGGTGTCCCTTTCGTATTTTGAGCTTAACTTTTTTGTTTAACGTCCGATTCACTTCTCGTTTGTTCTTATTCGTCACATTTTCTGTCGTGCATCTATTTATAATCAGAAGTCACAATTAAATAGCCAAATAGTTATGATTTAGAGTAAAATATTAAAATTTAGTATAAATAATACTAGTACTTTTACGCCCCTATCATATGCATGTGCAATTGTATCTATTGCCTAACGCAGCAAATATGTATACATTTTGTAATAAATACAATAAATATAATATATTAATCGCATTAATAAATTTATAGAATAGAGAACTCATCAAAACGTGTAACGTTATACACGTATTTTTTCTGAAGTCAGCATGAGACCAACTCGTGTGCAGTTCTAGTCACCAATACGGTGAGCTTGGTGAGCTAGAACAGCAGCTCTGTATTCAGTTTAGGATTAACTCTTAATCTGCAAAATGACCGAGAGTGTGTTTATATCCTTTTCTCCAAAAGAATAAGAAATGGAGAGTTTGAAGCAATTCACAATTGCTCCAATTAGAAGTGTAAGAAAAATGAAACAATTCACAATTGCTCCAATTTTATTTTCCCTCCTCTTTTTTTTTTCCTTCTTCTTCTCTTCTTCCTTTCTCCTCAATTTCTTTCTCTTTTCTCTCTTGGCTAATTTGGCCAAAATTCTCTTCTCTCGGGCAACATTTACCCAAATTCATTCTCTTTCCCTCCTTCTTTCTTTTTCTTTATATATATATAATATAATATAAATAATAATATATTATATATTATAAAAAGAAAGATATTTGATTATTTAATAATTAAATAATCAAAATAAAAAATGATCATTTTGCCCCTCATGATTAGTTACCCAAGTTCACCCCCTAATGGGTCTCTCCAAATCTCACACTTTGGTAAACTCAACTGAGGGTCCACAATACGTTACGTGTCATAATACAATTAATAACTAACAATTATTAACTAATTGTTATATTTAACACTTAAATACAGACACGTACGCATTCCAATGGTATTGTTAAATATTATTGGATTAAACAATTTAATTTGGCACGCTGCCCCAGTGCACAACGAGTACACTCTATATCACGGGACTCCCTAGGTCTTACGCTTGATTCGTCAAATGAAACTATTCCATGAGTCCGTGAGCAATGCCCAACACACATGTCACAGATATATAAATCAGCGCGTTGAACTATACAAGTTGAGGTTACAACGCATATGTATAGTCCTTCTGTCATGATATCTTGAATGTGCAGGGATATAGATTATCACCGTCAAATCCTGTAGTGCTAATCCATATCTTATCTCCAAACTCATATCTCACTGAACAATATGCACAAACTCTTTTGCCATATTGTTCTACCCTGGCGAAACTTTTTTCCGGGATAGATATTTGTGGCCACAAGATTTTTTGAAATACAGTCTCGAAGCATCTGGATATCGAACTCCCTATACGAGCTGATGGATCCCATATCTGTAGACATCGGACTCCATAAACATCGAACCATATCCAACGGTCACACCATGAAAGGTCTGTGACATACATGAAACCAAAGTATGGTGGATCACTTACAAGTCTACCGTGGCACTCAGGTCAAAGGACCACGTATACTACTCAACTCTAGAGGGCTCTTCGTTGACGACTTATATAGGATGTCTATTAGAGGCCCTCGTGAGTCTGTCCTATATCCAGTCCTAACTGGATATCCATATGTCAATACGAGCTCCAAGCTCACAGTCGGTTAGGAACGACCATCTATACCCTATAGGTATAACATATACTGATCTATATTATAAAGGTATCCACCGATAGATCTGCATCGGCAGAAATAGATCAAGAATAATTATTTAAGAATATACTTACGCAACTAGTATTTCCTGGCACCCGATTGCAACTCTTGTAACAATGCAGTTACTAATATATTCTCAAATCTATGTCTCATTACAGACAATGCTTCAACTCTTGGATCCGCTGAGTATTATAACCAGCTAACACTTAACTGTGCTAACATTTAGCATTTATATATCTCAGCGTGGCTGACTATGAGCCCTTATCTAAACTCTTTAGATCTGATCCGAACTCTTTCAGATCTATAATGTCTGCAACGTTACATGCATAATACCATATTAATGAGTATTAGCGATTTAATGAGAATGTACACTTGTATAAAAGTATATGTACATTCAGGGATGACACGTAAGCACCGACCCTAACAGATACAGGGCAAATTCTAGTAATGATCACTGGCTTGTAGTGAAATGGATTCTGAAATATCTAAATGGGACGTCAAATCATGAGTTGATGTATAAGAGGGAAGTGGACAGCAATGAAATGGTAAGAGGGTACGTAAATTCAGATTATGCAAGTGATCTAGATAAGAAAAGATCATTGACGGGCTGCGTATTCACAGTGTTTGGGTGTAGTGTATGCTGGAGATCAGTTCTACAATATGTGGTTGCACTATCTACCAGAGACGGAGTACATAGCTATTAAGGAGGCCGTGTGGTTGAATGGCATATACGCGGAGGTATTGGCTAGTAAAGATGTGAACACCGGTGTATATTGTGATAGCTAGAGTATTATACACCTAAGCAAGCATTAAGTCATCCACGAGAGGTCGAAACACATTGATGTGAGGCTCCATTACATTCGCAAGATTGTCCAAAATGGTGAAGTTGGTCTAAAGAAGATAGCGTCATCTAAAAACCTTGCTGACATGTTAAGTAAGCCACTACCATCGGTTAAGTTCATCCTATGTAAGGACTTAACCGGAGTCACTACTTTGTGAGGGTAACCGAAGATACGGAGATGAGAGATCGAGTTAGTTTGTGGATGATTTTGAATCAAAGAGGGAATTTGTGAGAATATTGATTGAAAATTATAGCGATATGATTTGGAGATCAAGCCAAGTGTGTAGGGTGTGTGAGGATCGAAGACGGATGAAAATGAAGGCAAAAAATGAAGAAAAGGCGTGACAGGTGCCAACGCCGCGGCGCCAGATGATCAACATCGCGACGCCCATCCGAGCGCGCACAAGCGTCGCAGCGATGGGCGCCGAGTGCCATGGCGCTAGACCCAGGAACAGTTTTTCGTTTTGAGACTTCCTTATTTCGTCTCCCACTTGCTTCAAGACTCCCTAATACGACTCTCTTACATTTAGGGTAAACTTATGACGTCCTAAAGCCTATATAAAGGCTCTAAATTAGTTTGTAAACTCATCTTTGTGATAACCCAAGAAATTTTAATGATTAAATCTTCTTTGTGATTATTAGTGAGAGAAAATTCTTAAATTGCAAGAGATAATTTTTCTTTGTGATATTTCTTGTAAAAGGCATGCTTTTATGAGTGTCTTATGATTCAATAAGAATAGTGAGTTATTTTGATCCGCCGTGAACGTAAACAAATTATCGAACCATGTAAATTTATGTGTATTTTTTTTCTACCATTTTTCTCTTTATTCATTAATTACTTATTCTAAACATTTAGATATTATTTATTTGTATACTTTCGCTTCGACAGCTTCAAATTCAGCAAACCCCACATCATCCTTAAGAGAAGTGTTTAAAACTGCAACTACGATAATATTTCCCATGGCATCTGGAATTACTGCCTATGGTGGCCTGTCAACTTCAGAATGTCACTCAATCCAATATCTGCATTAAGCTTGATGTTCCCATTATCAGTTTAGGAAAAGAAGATACCTCCCAGACCTTTATGGCCAGCTTACATCTTAGCACGGCATGAGCTGTAGATTCTACAAGGTGAAAACATCTTTGGCAACAAGAGGCGTCAATAATTTTCCTTCGATACAGAATGTTGTTTGTAGGCAATCTATTTGAGTATGCCCTCCAAGCAAACACTTTAATCTTGGCTGGGATATTCAATTTCAAGGACCATATTATATTCCAACCATTTGCATCATCTGAAAGCCATAAAGCTGTCTCGGAATTTCAAACATAAGGCAATTTGGTTTTCACTTTTGACACTGAAGTTTCCCCTCTTAACGTAGTGCCATTCAATCAGTCCTCAAATCCTCGTATGAGTAGTGTTGCTTTACCAAATTCTCATTCCTGCATTCACTTAATTTGATAAGATTTGACACCCTGTAATTTAAAGGACAAGATGGTACTGAGATTGGTTTAAAAGCAATCGGTCTAAGCAGTCAGTTGGGATTGTGAATTGCCACCTTGTTGCCGTTCTCAATCCTCCACTTAAGTCCTATTTGCATAACTCCCCTGCCTCACAGAATACTTCTCCGTACAAGGAGCGGCAGAAGCCCAATTTAGCTTCCACGTACTCGTTATTTTTTACATAAACTTTCAAAGTTCTTGTCACTAAGGAGTTTGGAAATTAAAAGGTCCTCTATCCCTGTTTGGCAAGCATAACTTGATTGCATTAGCTTAAATCTCTTAATCTAAGATCCCATTCTTTTTCTATTTGCAAATTATTTCCCATTTTTTCCACTTCACCCCTTTTTTGTTCCTTTTAAATGTTGCCAATTTTTTTTGCATTTCTTCACGTAACCCTCTAGATATTTTAAAAACAATCACCGTGTAGGCAGAAATCGCTTGAGCTACTGCTTTGATTAAGATCTTCTTCTCTTCTATTGAATTTGAGAATAACTTATTATGCCCTGACTTTACTTTGTCTTAAATCCTCATATTTAAGTTATTGAAGAAGATATGTTTGCTTATACCCACCATGAGGGGTAATCCCAAATATTTTTCCTGCATTAAGACTACTTTTAAGTAGAAAATATCTTGAATTGATGCAATTGATGATTGTTGTGTGTTCAAGCTAAAAAGCATACTTGATTTGTCCATGTTAAAGACTTGACTCAACGCTCGTGTGTAACAATCTAGGATTTCCTTCAATTTTTTGCATTCATTTGTAGTAGCCCTTGCAAATACCAAGGTATCTTTTGTGAATAGGAGATGGGAAATGGATAGATTTCTTCCAAAGCTAACTCCATGGATCTGCTTGCTCTATTCAGCTGCTAAAAGCATTAATGAAAATGCCTCCACACATAACAGAAATAGATAAGATGAAAGTAAGCATCCTTGTCAGAGACTCCTTTGAGACTTAATGAATCCCTTAAGACACACCATTTATGAGAACCGAGAAAGAAGAGCTGGATATGCAATTCATAAACAGTTAGGTCCGTTTAGTAGGGAACCCGATTCTTACCATGGTTTCCTCTAAAAATGCTCTTTCAGTTCCATTATAAGCCTTACTCACATCTATCTTGAGTGCCACTAAACCTTCTTTTCTTACCTTTTGGGTTCTGATTTTACGTAAGCATTCATATCTAATTACAATGTTATCTGATATGAGTTTATTTGGGATTAAGACACTTTGATTAGGAGAGATTATTTGGTCAAGGATTAATTTCAATCTATTGCAATGGTTTTGACATTGATGCAATAATCTATGTTGCATAGACTTCCTACCACAGAATTTTGTTCTTTCTTTTCCTTACAGATGCTTTAGCATGGAAGTATTTGGTATTTCAATCTCCTCCTCTTAGCCAAGATACTCCTGACCGTTGTCTCTAGTAGATCTCTTCATCTAGTATAATATTATGGATTTGTGTTTCGATCTTCCTTATCTCTTCTCCTCTATGATAGTGCTGAAAATTCTATTTGCACTCTATAACTTGACCCATTAAATCTTTGAGTTATGTTTTGCAGTTCCCAAACTCTTTTTTTCCAAAACTTTAATCTCTCCGTAAACCTATTAGCATTCACTTAAAATTATATGACAAATTCCCTAAAAAAAATTGGCTACGCAATGAAAAAAATATATAAAATATAAAATAAAAGAGTTAAAGAGTATGAGTAAAGTAAAGACTCCACCATAAATCCCCTGAATTATAATGCAAGTGGTCAATGACGCCATGGGTTATAATATGAACATTGACAAGTAGCCGTGACTCGTGATCCTGAAGTTCAGGTTGAGCCCTGTCCAATTTCTGAACATCATCAAGTTTGTTTTGGGAACCAGAAATATCTTTAGTATGGCTTTGACAAGCATCACTTTTAGCCAACCACCTTCAAGTTCATCGGGTCACCCAAATTCTGAACTCTTTGTTGAAGCCTCGGCCCTCGAGGCTCGAGTAGTAGAACTGTAGAAGCCAGGGGCTGGGGCCTGGGGCCTGGGGCACCGCAATAGCTTTAAATTTGTTTAAATAATTTGACTAATTTGTCACTTAAATTTTACTTAAACCTCCATTATTTTTTTACTAAACCACCCCCCACTGCACAATCAACTTTCTCCTCCATTTCTGAGTGGAGCATTAGCGTAAAGATGAAAGTGGGTTAATCAATTAGTCTTATCTTCTCTTCTCACCAACCCATTAAACAATTGCCTATAATTGACTAGAAGAACGTTTAATCCGCCTCTCGCTTTGTAAAAGGCCATCATAAGCAATCTTGTCAACACAAAGTTGCACCGTTACAAGCATCTTGAGGTGTAATTAACATGACATTAAACTGTTACGATACTTTGTATAAAATTTTAACACATGGATGAAAATGAATATGCTTAATCAATGGTCAAATAGATCAGTTGAATAAAATAAATTATACCCATCTTGAGATGTTTTAATTTATGCAGTTTTCAAACATGACTGACAGCTAAGGTTTTAGCTCTCCTATTATTTAACAATTATTCTGACAACTGTTTTCATGTCGATTTTAATTTGTTATAAAACGCAGGCGAGTTGAGTTATAATATAATCTGGCAGCGTATCCTGCAACAACAGAAGTTCAAGTACTGATTATAGTGAACCAAACCCTTTCCTTCCCCCAATCCCCTCCAAATATTCTTAAAAGCTGACGAGTCGTCAGTCGTGCAATTAAAAATTGACACCAACTGAAACACAGACTACACTACCCAGTAGTCTTTTGTGCGGAAAATATATGCTCTGCATGTCATGCATAACCCTTAAATATAATAATTTTAATAAAAGCCACCGAGCATATTTCTGGAAATTTAAATCTCATTCAAGCTCGTTTCGAAATTTAATTAGATTCCACCAAATTTTAGGTGCGTTGATTATATAAATTTCATTCTGTTGGGTATTTATGCACCCTTACACCATTTTTTTTACTAGTTTCACATTCTAAAAATTTTAAACGCATTTAAAAAATTTTATTTATAAATAATTAATTAATTATACAATACACAAAAATTTATATAATTTTATAATAAATATCTAGATCTACGATAAATAATGAGATTTTAATTTTTTTTATTACTTAATTTATAAATATCTTAATATCACAAAAATTTTAAATGAAAGATTACAAAAATTGTAATTATAGACTACAAAAGATGTAATTATAAACGAACTCTTAAAAGAATTTATCAACATTTTTTTACACACTTAATACTCAATTATTCACATGATATCTTGTACACTCAATGCTCTACTTTCGCTTTTTATTTTTTTTCTCTTGTTAATGTATTTAGAAGCACAATTAATCTAATAAGTTTACAATACTATATATAGGCTCCAAAACGTTCTTATAAAAACTCTATTTTTTACTGGAATAGGAGTCAACGTGTTTAAGAAACTTAAAACCATCTCAAACTTTTTAAAACAATTCAAAACAAGACTTTTTCTTTTTTGAAAATGGGTACCATCAGAAGCGTTGCTGTCACGCCCCAGACCCAAAAGATCTGACACACGACATCACTTACATTCATTCAAAAATGTGCACTCATAAATAATATTACATAAAATTTCAAACTTTAATTCAACATAGAAATCCTTAACAAGTTGCTAGTAAGTTCAACACTAAAATCAACTCATAACCTAACATATAAACATAAACTTCTATCGAAATATTTAAACATTCATTTCAATTTCTTTCAGAATTATAACAATTGAATTATGATTGAAACAATTAGTAAACTAGAGATATGCAAAGTTTTCTCATAGATTAACATTCTACTACATCACTAGTAGCAATTTTGTTACCGAAAGCCCATAATATATTCATTGTAAATTCTTACTTAAAATCAACCAATAACCACACTTTGTGAAACTTAAACCAAATCCAACCACACACAATAAAATAATGCATAAGTATTTATTCAATAGAGACAAAATCAAATATCTTATCCTACGTGTCCCTAAATGAAACACTCAGTAACCTAGCAACTTAGGGAACCCAAGTGTCACGGACTGATTTCTCGAACCCGCACGGCCTTAAACATTCTTCAAGCGCTAAGCAGCCTACAAAACCAATTAACCAAAGAAAGAGATGAAGAAAAATGCACATTAAGTATTTGAGAGAATGTTCTCGTATTTTATTATTAAAGAGAGAATTACAAAGCTATAGAATTATAAGTTATGAGTATTTCTACAATTTGAAGGATTTGGAGGATTTGGAGGATGGTTTATCAAATGAGAGCTCCACCTATTTATAACTAAAGCTATATACAATAGACGGCTAGAATTCACTCTAATCCAATGGTTCATATCTAAAGTGGAGAATATCCAAAGAAATATTTCAAAGATGCTACCTACCACAAGTATATCCCAAGGAATATGTCTTTTCTAGAATACTCCCCCACCTACCACACCCATATGGTTTTAACCCAAGTCCATTGGGCCTTTTAGAAGCTTCAACCCATGTAACACATCATGGGCCAAATACCCTCTTGGTGGTCTTGTCATGCGCCAAATGTTTGAGTAATTATTTAGAATATTTAGGGCGTGACACAAGGAACAACAGAAGCCTTGCCAAATTCGCTAAGCACACATATACTTTATTTACCTGAAATCACCATAAACTATAATGAGTATAAAACTCAGTAAGCATACTAGTTTTTCATATATCAAATACAAATACATATATGTACACAATGCATTTGTATGATATGCTGCGATAAATCAAAATCATAATTTTATCAAATCACATGTCATGTAAACACTTACATATTCTTTCAAAACATATAATATGAATACCATCACTCAACTACTACTTAGCAGAACTTACATATCACATATCACATAATGAGCCAAATGTCACTCGTATGTGACATATCGTATGAGATGAATAGTACAAGTGAGATTTTTAAATTACACATATATAATGCTCATGTCCGAAGGTAAAAGCCAAACCCTCACCCTAATCATCGGTGAGCCTTTTCACATGCACTAATACGCTACCACATGAATGTGATGACTCACTCTTTCTTTAGGTACTAATAGGATCCTTCCTACATACGGAACACATAATATATATCAATCTCGAAGGAAAGGCCATATATAAATGCTCTACAAATCACATAAAATACTTACTAAGTTAACAGTGAGTTCAAGCATCCTCAAAACACAAAATGTTTCTTATGAACATATTACACTTCAAAAGCTCTTTTTGTTAAACACATTTCACATTGAAAGCTCACTTTCAAAAACACATATATGTCATGTATGTCCATACTTACATTCATAAACACATGTCTTCACATTTCATATCAAAATATACTTTGACATAACATAAACATATTCCAAACCAAATATACAAAATCATACATAACAATTACATGTTTATTGTAATTTCAGTAAAAAGTCTAGTATACTTACCTCTTAGCACTTACAGCTACAAGACTTAAATCTCCTTAACCTATCAATGGAGATTAATCCTTTCATGAGCCTTAACATTCATACAAAACATTTTAAATATCTTACAAAATTACACATATTGCACTTATCACATCGAATAGGTCTAATTACTTGGTTTCTCAAAACCTGTCATTCTGATCACTTACACTTAACAAAATTTTCTTATACATAAAATAATGTCTAATTACTCCAAAATTAGAATCTATCATTCTTAACTCATATATCCTTCTTATATATGAATATTATATCATAATTCCTACACAATCCATTCTATAAACACCATCGAATCCAAACTACTAACCTGACAGGATCAAGATATTTACTAAATAGTATTCAATCTCCTAATTTTATAAAATCACATACTAACTCAAAAATTATAAAACTATCACATAATTACTTTTAACACATATATCAATCCATGATAAATATGTCACTTCAAAATCACTGCCAAAAGTATTTTAAAAGTATTTTATTCTATAGATTTAAAATTATGTTAATCAAATACTGCAATGAGCTGACACTCTTTAAAAAATCATAACAATTTAATCACATTGATCTAAATTCTCAATTCTGATTATATCATATTAAACATATAAACTTATCATATTTCATAAATTCGTAATTTTTGAATATCATTCAACAGATCAAAAATTGTTTGTCTCTGTATCATACTGTTAACACAGTAAATTTCTAGAATTTCAAGGTCATTTTGGTAAATTCACTACAAATTTAATTTCTGAAATTTTCAATCGATTCAAAGTCTCAAATGATTTTAAACATGTCTAATTTCATATATTTAAAATTTAAAATTATAATCAAATCACAACAATTTATAAAATTTCTGGTTCAAGAGACTATTAAGTAAAAATTCTGCAATTCATCATGATTTATCAAGCTATCTATATAGATCATCATCAATTCTCACAATGTCTTACGAAATACACATCAAATCCTCAATTGTACATATTTTTAAAAATCAAAACTTAAAGGAATTAACTAATTTAACACCAAAAAATTAAGAAAGGGTTATAATATACTTCTTAAAGCTTAAATTCCAACTTTCTTTTTCTTTTTTTTTTTCTTTTTCTTCTTCTCTTTCTCTCCCATTTTTTTTCTCTCTTTTCTCACTCTAAAAGAGCTAACTCGACCAAAATGAGTGAATTTGGGTTTCAAAAGTGTATTTTATACTAAGAGGCTAATTTTTAGTATTTACGAATTTACTCCCAAAACTTTTAAAGTATTACAATTTGATCTCTAAAATAAATCTAAAATCTTACAAATAAACCCAATACTAATAGTATGTCCTTAACCTATACAAACACTACTAATAACAATACATAAATCAAGTATCACCCACATATAAATAAAATATGTATATTTATATATACAAATACATATTCTTACCAATTGTAGATACTGGTTATTACAGCTGCAATACCAAAGCATTAAGAAAGGCCTCCTCTTATTTTTGCATCTCTTCTCATTTTTGACTCTCTGTTTTTGTCCATTTTTCATACATTCAATATGTACTCGACTTCGTATCAACTCTTTGTTGACCTCTTACTTAAAATTAAACTAAAACACAATTTTAAATCACAAAATACCAACATATTCAATAATAATAATAGATTTAAATATGATAGGCTATGTAACCTTAGCAAACAGAATTTGACATGGTAGTAAAGTTTTAAATATTTTGTGAACGTAAATCTATATCATGCCGACATGCTGAGACATCAATTTAGTAAGACTTGTAGGTATTAGTTTCTGTCATGGTTAATTTGTAAACATTCAATTATATTATATTATGTTCGAATTAGTTTTCACAAGTGATGTAATGGATTTGATATATATGCAACATTTGATGCGAAATCGAAATTCAAAAACATTCAAACATGACTTGCATAACAAATTTATTATACATATTGGATATAGCTATATAAAATTTTAAATCACGAGTTATACAAGCATATAACGATTCCATTGATTCTAAATCACAAAAAGACCCCCTCAACTAAACAATTAGAAATGTTAAATTACTACTAATATCCAACCAAATTAAACAAAATCATTTAGGCATACATTATACAATACATTAGCTACGAATGAAAACACCCAAAAGCCAAAGCTAAATTAATCTTCATAAATATATATATATATATATATATATAATATCTCAACATATGCTCATAAATACATAATACCCCTACATAGATGTGTATGCATTGACCGACCAAACTCCAAGGCTTAGTGCTTTCCCCCACCACCCCACAACCCTTAAAATAAGCTCAAATGACAAAACACTCCAATCCAAAACCAAAACATTACATCATCATTTACACTCGCACCTCCTCTCTAGATTCTAGTCTCTTCAACCAAAACCCATTAACCACAAACCCCCCCAAATTGTACCAAAACCTTGCCAGAAAATGCAAGCCTCTTCCATGTTAAGAATTCTCTGCTCTCTTGTTCTTCCTCTTCTGCAATTTGTTTCTTTAGCTCTAGCCCTAACTTCGCCACAGGACATCTCAGCACTCAAAGCTTTCAAGGCCGCAATCAAGCCAAGCTCAATTCAGCCCTGGTCCTGTTTAGCCTCGTGGGACTTCGCCACTGACCCATGCGCCCGTCCTCGCCGAACCCACTTCACTTGTGGCCTCCTGTGCTCATCGGACTCAACTCGAGTCACCCAACTCACTCTTGACCCTGCCGGCTACTCGGGGCAACTCAGCCCTCTCATTTCCCAACTCACCCAGCTCACTGTCCTTGACCTTTCTGATAACAACTTCTTTGGCCCCATCCCAGCTTCCATTTCCTCTCTTTCAAATCTCCAAATCTTGACTCTTCGATCCAACTCGTTCTCTGGGTTAGTCCCTGAATCATTAACCAAGCTCAAAAATCTCGATTCTTTAGACCTTTCACATAATTCTCTATCTGGGTCACTTCCAAAAAGCACATTTTTGTTTTCCAGTTTGAGGAGACTTGATCTGAGTTACAACAAACTCACCGGCTCACTAACAAAGCTACCATCAAATCTCTTAGAACTTGCTCTAAAGAACAATTCCTTATCTGGGGTTTTACCAAAAACCTCTTTTGATGGGTTAACTCAGTTGGAAGTCGTCGAACTCAGTGAAAATTCGTTTACGGGGACACTACAAGCGTGGTTCTTCCTCCTGCCAGCGCTTCAACAAGTCAACTTAGCCAATAACAGCTTGACACGCGTCGAGATCTCGAAGCCTGTGAATGGCAACAGCGACCTGGTGGCAGTTGATCTGGGGTTCAACAAAATCGCGGGGTATTTGCCCGTGAATTTTGCCTATTATCCGCTCTTGTCGTCCCTGTCAATGCGCTACAACCGATTACGTGGTAGCATTCCATTGGTGTATAGTCAGAAGAAGTCTTTAAAAAGGCTGTTTTTAGATGGGAATTTCTTGATTGGGAAACCGCCGGCGGGGTTCTTCACCGGTGACGAGTCGGTTTCCGGTAGCTTGGGTGATAATTGTCTACAGGGATGCCCAGGTTCTTCTCAGCTGTGTACTCCTTCACAAAAATCTAACTCTGTTTGCAGGCAAGCTTACGGTGGAAAGCCGAGGTCCTAGTGCCAACACAGTTTCCGTCAATACTTCTTATTTTTATTTTTAGTATTATTTTATTTTGTTTATGTATCCTAAGAGAACAAAATAATGTACGTATTGAATACTTTTATTAAGAAAATGGGATATAGAAATTTGTACAAGTAGATGAGTTGTTTAGACAATGATGATATCTTCGACTTGAAGCAAAAGTGTGACTTTTGTCACATTTGGTTCATAGTGGAAAAGAAACCAATCTGACATTGACAGTTCTGAAATTATTTATAATTTCAATTCAAAAGTTTGTGGTAAAAGTGAGGCAACTGACAATGTCAGGGAAAGTCGGTAATAGCCTGACGATGGGAGTTTTTTTTGTCTGGTAATAAAATTGGTGGCTTTTCAAAGTTACGTGACAAAGAAAAGCAAGGAGAAATAATGAAGGTAAAAAAAAACTGTTCAAGAAGTACAATAATTGAAGGGGAGGGGCCCTCCAAAACGAGAGGAGAGTATTGTTTGTGGAAAGTGTAGATGCCCCGACGAATTAAGGGCTGTCAG
Organism: Ailanthus altissimus; assembly: GCA_946807835.1. Taxonomy (NCBI): domain Eukaryota; kingdom Viridiplantae; phylum Streptophyta; class Magnoliopsida; order Sapindales; family Simaroubaceae; genus Ailanthus; species Ailanthus altissimus. Next base: position 23,366,498 of record OX327698.1, on the reverse strand, counting down.
TGTCGACAACCGGGGAAGTAGGGGGTGTGGCCTTGCCCCCCATTTAGAAAATCCCAGTAGTAAATATCTAAGGATACAAACACAGTTTAAATCTTTAAATGGACACCTACAATTGCACGTGTCTCTTGCCCAACTCAGTCGGTGCCTATTGCCTATGCCATCCACAATTCCGTTACTATCTTCCAAGGTTTTCTTCTTGTTCACAAATTTTTTTCAGAGACGTGGGTGTTAATTAACTCAATTAAACAAGGTATAAAAGAGTTCTAAAAGTTTGAATTTGGCTCATATCTGAGTTACAGAGAAGTTTAATTTATATCATAAGCAAATTCATTTGCTTTTGAGTTTAGAAACCATATTGTATTTATCTTTCTATCATGGAACCGCACGTTCAATCAACACGAGATTATGCAAGTTGGAACAAGTAGAGGCCTTTAAGCCTTGAAATTGGTAAAACAATTAATCAAGAGATTTGAACACACAAGCACACAAAATTATCTGATATCTATAATTTACGGATAAATTGACATCAATGCACTTCTAATTCTTGCCAACATAAACTCAGAAATGCCTTTTTCGGAAACAAGAACATCCTTATCATTTTTTATTTTCTATGTATTAGGTTGTGAATGATATTGCAACTCATTGCATGACTGGTGCCTGGTGGTTGTAATTCTCACTTGTATCTTAGCTTAAAATTTACACCACTCCCTAACAAAGATGATTAAGCAATAACAATAACTTTTTTTTTAATATTGAGAAAATTAAGTTTAATCTAACGGTTCTGGGGAAATTCTCCTATATGTTTTCTCTAACAAATACTTTATCATTGATAATTTTTTTCAGCTCAATTTGATTAAAATATGCATATCTTGTAATCCCAGATTCACTTCTATGACTATATTAAGATTCTTTTCTACGTGATCTCTATCAAGAGAGCTGGCAATATCTTTATCTGAATCATTATAATAGCTTTATCATATTATAACAATTGATCCTGGTTTCTATGACTTCATATTATATTATATTAGCCTCTCCTAAGAGACAACTGTTGAGCATTGGTATTATTTCTATAAACTAGATATATTAACTTATCAACCAATAAGATTTATTTTATTTGGTAGAAGAAAAAAGCATCCCAGAAAAGGGTTAACTTTGAATATCTCAATGTGACAAAAACCAGTCTGTCAAGATGCTTATTCCTAACATTCCCCAATATTTCACCTTAACCTATATTCAGCATCGCCGGACTCTACAAGTATCAAAAGGTCCAGGTCTGAAATTTTTTTCATGAACAAAACTACGAAAGATGATAAAAAAAAGCATACAAAACAAAAGCAATGCAAGACACAGTCCTCGAAAGGTGCAAGCAGCTAAATAAGAGGGTAATTGGCCAAAGCGCGCACTCAAAAAAAAAATTGCATGTAGCTTGTAGCACATAAAGAAAGTGCTCAAGCAAATATGAAATCAAAGGAATTGATATCATTTCATGGAAACTTTAAAAAGCAAGCTGTATGAGCCGACTTTAGAAACTTGTGCACATAGAATGTCTTTTGAAAAATTCACAATTATAATAACAACCCTACAACAATCTGCCTTCCATCACACGTGTGAATGAAAACATGTAACAGACAATTCCAAAAAAATTACATATTTCAGATTCAAGTAATGGTGAAGATTAAACCGTATTCACTGTGTCTGCAAGGCAACGCAGTATGCATCCCAAACCAGCTCTCTCTGTCAGCTTTTCGTGTATCCGTAGGCACTGATCACAAGTGGGGCGATCTCCTGTAGACAAGCCCCTATAGAGGTACCTGTGAATCATGATAACAAGCTGAATTTGTTAAATTTTCAGAACATTGTTCATCACTCAGAAATGGCAAAGGCCATAAAAAACTGCAAAATGCTAGAAAGGTCCTTCCATCTTGGGTGTTATGTACCAAGAGTCATTGCATCCATTTGATCTCTCCTAAAAGTTTGCATATAAAAGAAAGTGCATATTTAAGTCGACACCAGAATCTAGCAAATGGCTCAATCACTTTCCTCAAAAGCAACATCCAACAGGACAAATTCTCTAAATAGCAGTAGCCAAAAGAAATGCTAAACAGTGAGTAGATAATATCTCATTGTAGTGGCAACAGGAAACTTTAGTGTTCCACAATGAATATTTTCAGTTTCCATCCTACAGGTGGGTGACCAATACTTTATGTCCAAGACTAAATCAAGTCTACTTCACATTAGACTCCCAACCAAGCATAAACTTTGTTAGTGATTAACAGGGTCCTGATTCGGCCATCTTCCATAATCATAATCATCATCATCATCTAACAAACACGAGTTGAGATTTCTTCATTATTTAAGAAGTCATGTTCATCAGGTCAGCAATGTATGATCCACCAACGATAAGAGTGTTGAATATGCTATTTCCTTTTCTCACTGCTTACAGCAAGATACTATGATAAAGCTTTGAGAGATTCACCAAACTGAATTGAATAGTGCTTTGTCTCATCCTTAATCATTCAATCACACTGTATTCTCATTCTACTCATTCAAGATATATCATTGCAGTACTCTTGTATAGCCTGCTTTACCTCTTCCCCTTCAAATATTCTCTCCAACTAGCTGCCTCTTTCTTCATTCTAATAAGCCTTGACCAAAAAATAGAATTTGTGGCCTCTATTCATCTATATTGGATAGAATCTTGCAAATTTCCTTTTTCGGTTATTCCATCATCCACAGTAGAACTACTCCCCAACTCCAGCTCATCAATCAAATTCATGGCTTTTCTCCACTTAACCATCTACAGGAAAACTTTTGAAATTTTTGTTCCCTTGTTTTCCCCACAAAACTTTACACATCTGCCTCCAAATGATGTTCTTTGAAGATCACTTCCTGCGGTTGATAACTAGTCATCAATCTCTACCTTTTCAGTTGTTCTGTCATTCTCCACTTAGTTTTGATTATCTAACTCCATCTTTTGACTCTGCATATTCCCAATATCTGCTTCATACTTGACAATGCTTCCTCCCTTTCAAATAAAACAAGAACTTTTCTATTCTGTAACCAACAGATCCAACCACTTTTCTATTCCCTTTCAAATAATTCATATTAGACGATGAGAACCTAGTTCTGCTTAAAACATTATCTCATAAATTTGCTCATCCAACAAAAGTATTGCCCTCCACATTCTACCACTTGATCTTTCTGAATTGTAACTAATCCAACCTCAGCAACCTTTTCTTAAAATTGGGACAATTGACAGCAGAGAACCAGCCTATGAAGTTCTGGCACCTAATTTGATTAAAAACTTAATAGTGTCGACAACAGCTTCTTCCACAGGAATAGTATTACCATTCCACGTGATCACTACGGCCACCAACTGTGATCTTACAGTAGACTGACAATCAATAAATTTCCATGTAGAGCATCTGATGCTCAATTACAAAACATAAATAAAGGGCAACATTTGTCAAACTTCAATTTAATTTACAGCAACTGCATAAAAGAAAGAACTAGAGACTGAAGTAACTACAAAAAGTATAAAGAAGATAGAATTGCACAAAATTGACCGCAAAATTGTAATCAAGCGGACTAAAATAGATACATTAATTAAGAGGAAAAAGAATGGACTCACTTCATGAGAATATCATAGTACTCAGGATCAAGAGAAGATAACAAGCCATCAACATCTTTTATAGCCATGATTGCTCTATGAACCACTATCCAGTTCGCTGACTGCAAAACCAAACCCACAATTCACTTTAACAATCACAATAACAATAACCCAAAAAAACATTTTTTTTATAAAAGGAAGCAATTATAATTGTAAAAATAAAACCTTGCATCGCTCATCGTGAGTCTTGGGAGGAGAGCCTTCGAGGGAAGTTTTGAGAGCTTCTACCGGCTTAGCCCTGATCTCGAAATTCAAGAATTAATGTTAACGTTAGGTTTTTTACTAAATAAAAAAAACTAAGAAATTAAATTAGAGAGTGAAAAAAAATGTAACTGTTTAAGTAAGCTTTCGATCTTGCGAGATTTGTGTTCGATTCTTGTGATGATTGCCTCTGCATTGTCTGCTTCCACAAATCCCTCTGCTCCCGCCATTCTCTTACTGTGTTTTTGACAAACGCTTCAGTTTTCTCTCTGTACGGGGCAAGGAAAACATTTCGTCATTTTCCCGATAAAATGTTAGAACAAGCAAATACTAAATGCACCCCTCTTATTCTTTAAAAAGGAGGAAGTTTCTTTTGACAAAATTTTTATATGATTACGAAAAATTATTATTTTGTAATTTTTTTATATGCGTGCATTTAAATAAATTATGCATATCTTGTAATCCCAGATTCACGAGTTTTGAAATGTTTGAATTTAAATAAATGTCTACATGATTGAACACGAGTTTTGAAGTGTTTGAATTTGGGGATCGTATGATTTTTGTTTCGAATCGAGAAATGAAATTAGACCAAAGAATAAATATGAGAGTTTGTGAGAGAATTATTTTATTTTTTGATTCCGGTATTTTTGTTGATTTTTTGTTTTGATTTAAAAAAAAAATGACTAAAGTGAAAGGGAGGCTGCAATTGAAGTTGAAAGAGATTTGCAAGTACGAGGAAAAGTATTTTGGGTTTTTATTATTAAATAAAAATAAAATAATATTTTTAACAAATAAAATAATTTATTTAAATGCACGCATATTAAAAAAAGGTAAACGATAATTTTTTTTTAGTTAAATAAGAATTTTGTCGAAAGAAATGGTCAATATTAACAGACGAAGGTCTTCTAAGTATTTTTGAAATTAATAGGGTGTGTATCATTATATCTCCTTCTTTAAATGAAATAATAATATCCGGGTATTTAAACTTTTATGATTTTTTAAAACTAATATAAAGTCTGTTCATTTGTATCAAATAAGTTATGATTTTGTGTTGAAATAGCTGAGATATAAAATTATATTAATTTTTAAAAAAATAATTAACCTAATAAATAATTAAATTAAAAATTAAAATTTTTGGTTTCATTAGGCTAACAAACTTTAAATTTATTATTTGAGAGAACAAGCTTGGTTTTATTAAATTAGGTTATGCTAAAATGAAACTTTAGATTGAATTATTCTTACTTTTCCTACAAAAGAGAACGACGTCAATATGCTCTTGCTAATAATTGCTCCAACAAAGACCTTTTAATGTCTAAGTCAATGATTTTGAAAAGAGTGAGATTCGAGTATTTTGTAAAAGAAAGTGTCATTATCTTAACTCTTGTTGTGTTCCCCATTTTTTAGTTGAATTCTATGTATGTTAATCCTTGAAGATCGTGGAAAGGTAATTGGGTCATTCCTTCCTTGAGCAACGTATTCAAGGTGGTTGGGATCCTATGATTCTGGCTACTTGTCTCGTAGGTGATATACCCTAAAGATCATGATCTTTAAGATCGTGGCCATTTGTCTTGTGGGTGACATGTCTTGAAGATTATAGTCCCTAAAATTGTGGCCACTTACTTTACTGGTAACGTGCATTTGACTTGGATTCATGATTTTTGGAGTCCTCGTTAAATGAAAGGGAGGAATGTTTATTTTTTATAGCATACGTTCATTACTCCTAAATTAGCTCTACTTAGATGTGTTCAATTATTGGAAACTTAAACAATTTTACATGAGACGACCTTGAGTAATAACCTATTATTTTGTTTAATCTTTAAGAGGGTTTAAGCTTATCATTTGGTCTAATCCTAAAGAGGGGTCCAAGCCCAAGCTGATTTCTAGGGGAAACATAAATAAAAAATGAGCTATTTGTAAATTTGTAGTTTTAGCAATAAAAAATAATTCTTACACTTCTTTTTAATATTTTTACTTTTATCAATATATGTATCATATCAATTAATATTTATTTATTTTTGTAATTGTGTTAAAAATATAATATATATATATATATTATAGTAACTACTTATCTAACACCGAAAAGAATAAATATTTATATATATGTATTGTTATTAGTATTGTTTGTATAGATTAAGGACATACTATTAGTATTGGGTTTATTTGCAAGACTTTAGATTTATTTTAGGGACTAAATTATAAAATTTTAAAAGTTTTGGGGGCAAATTCATAAATATTAAAAGTTAGCCTCTTAATATAAAAATACATATTTTAAACCATAATTTACTCATTTTTTAGTCTAAACACTCCTTTAGAGAGAGAAAAGAGAGAAATAGAGGGGAGAGAAAAGGAAGAAGAAAAAAAAAGGAGAAGAAATTAGAATTTAAACTTTAAGAGACATATTATAACCATTTCTTAGTTTTTTGGTGTTAATTTAGTTAATTTCTTTAAGTTTTGATTTCTGAAAATATGTACAATTGATGATTTGATGTGAATTTTGTAAGATATTGTGAGAATTGATGATGATTTATGTAAATAGCTTGATAAATCATGATGAATTACAGAATTTTTACTTGATAGTCTCTTGATCCAAGAATTTTATAAATTGTTGTACTTCGATTCTGGTTTTATATTTTGAGTATATAAAATTAGACATGTTTAGAATCATTTAAGATTTTGAATTGATTGAAAATTTCAAAAATTGAATTTGTAGTGAATTTATCAAAATGACCCTGAAATTCTAGAAATTTCTTGTGTTAATAGTATGATACAGTGACAAACAATTTTTGGTCTGCTTAATGATCTTCAAAAATTACGAATTTATGAAATATGATAAGTTTATATGTTTAATATGATATACTCAGAATTAAGAATTTAGATCAATGTGGTTAAATTGTTATGATTTTCTAAAAAGTGTTAGCTCATTGCAGTATTTGATTAACAGATTTTTAAAGCTATAGAATAAAATAATTTTAAAATATTTTTGACAGTGATTTTGAAGTTAAATATTTATTATAAATTTAAATATGTGTCAAGAGTAATTCTGTGGTATTTTTATAATTTTTGAATTAGTATATGATTTTATAAAATTGAGAGATTGAATACTGTTCAGTAAATATCTTAATCCCACAAGAATAATAGTTTAGATTTGATGGTGTTTATGAAATAGATTATATAGGAATTATGATATAATATTTATACATAAGGAGGATATATGAGTTAAGAAATATATATTTTAATTTTGGAGTAATTGGACATCATTTAATGTATAAGAAAATTTTGTTTAAGTGTAAGTGGTCAAAATGACAGGTTTTGAGAAACCAAGTAATTAAACCAATTCGATGTGATAAGTGCAATATATGTAGTTTTGTAAGCTATTTAAAGTATTTTGTATGAATGTTGAAGCTCATGAAAGGATTAATCTCCATTGATAGGTTAAGAAGAGTTAAGCCTTGTAGCTAAAAGTGCTAAGAGATAAGTATACTAGACTTTTACTGAAATCACAATAAGCATAGTAATTGTCTATGTATGATTTTGTAAATGTGCTTAAAAATATGTTTATATTATGTCAAAGTATATTTGATATGAAATGTGAAAGACATATATTTATGAATGTAAGCATTGACATTAAGCATGGACATAAATGTATTTATGAAAGTGAGCTTTCAAAATGAAATGTGTTTAACAAAGAAAACTTTTGAAGCAGAAAATATCCATGAGATACGTTTTGTGTTTTTAAGGACGCTTGAACTCACTATTTACTTAGTAGGTACCTTATGTGATTTGTGAAGCATTTATGTGTGGCCTTTTCTTTGGGATTGGTATACGTTATGTGTTCCGTATGTAGGGAGGATCCTATTGGTACCTAGAGAAAGATTGAGTCATCACATTCATGTGGTGGCGTACTGGTGCATGCGAGAGGACTCACCGATGATCAGGGTGAGGGTTTGGCTCTTACCTTTGGGCTTGAGCATTATATATGTGTAATTTAAACCTCACTTATATTATTCCTCTTATACGGTATGTCACCTACGAGTGACATTTGGCTCATTATGTGATATATGATATGCAAGTCCTACTAAGTAGTAATTTAGTGATGGTATTCCTATTATATGTTTTCAAAGAATATGTAAGCGCTTACCTGACATGTGATTTGATAAGATTATGATTTTGATTTTGATTTATCACAGCATATCATACACATGCATTGTGTACATATATGTATTTGTATTTGATATATAAAAAACTAGTATGCTTACTGAGTTTTATACTCATTATAGTTTATGATGATTTCAAGTAAATAAGGTACATGTGTGCTTAGTGGATTTGGTAAGGCTTCTGTTGTTCCTTGAGTTCCCTAAGTTGCTAGGTTGCTAAGTGTTTCATTTGGGGACACGTGGTTTAAGATATTTGATTTGTCCCTATGAAATAAATACTTATGTATTATTTTATTGAGTGTGATTTTGGGTTGATTTTAAGTAAGAATTTGCAATGAATATATTCTGGGCTTCCGGTAACAAAGTTGCTACTGGTGACGTAGTAGAGTGTTATGTTAGGGTATGTGTTTACGCGCCATCCTAGTTTGTATGAATATTTAGTTTGTAATATTTATACAATGCATATTTTATTAAATCGCTGATAACTTTTATTAAATGGTAATTAAGCTTGTAACATTATTAAAATGATATGATCTAAATGAGTTCATATCTGGTTTAAAGAAGTTTAGACCATGGCTAAGAGTTAGCAAAGCTGATAGTTATAAATGCTAAGTGTTAGCAGGTTATAATAGCCAGCGAGATCTAAAAAGTTAGAACCTAATCTATAATGTAACAAAGACCTGAGAATCTACTAGTAATGACAAAGTTGCAATAAGTTGTAATACACACTAAGAAATGTCATTATAGAAGTATCTTCTCAAATAAAGAGTTCCTGATCTACGTTCACCAATGTCGGTCTATCGGTGATACACATAGATTAGTGTATGTCTATAGCTGTATTGTACAGATGGTTATTCTTAGTTAACCATGAGCTTGGTTGAAGTTCATATAGACATACAGGTATTCAGTTAGGATTGGATACTGAACAGACTCAAGAGGACCCCAATAGATATCCTATGAAACCGTCAAAGGAAGGTCATCTCGAGTTGAGTAGTATTTGTGGTCCTACAACCTGAGCGCCACAGTGAACTTGTGGGAGATCCATCATACTTTGGTTCCACGTATGTCAGAGACCTTTCATGGTCTGATCGCTACGTGTCGTTGGGTATGGTCCGATGCTCATGGAGTTCGGTGTGCGTAGATATGGAATCCGCCAGCTCACATAGATGGGTTGTATATCTGAACTTTGAGATTGTATCTTGTAAAGTCTTATGGCCGTAAGCAATCTACCTGGGAAAGGAGTTTCCTACAGGTTCGAACATTATAGCAAAAGTGTTTGTGTATATTGTTCATAAATATACGAATCTGGAGATAATATAGTAATGGATGAAATTATCGGGATTTGACGGTAATGATCTGTATCCCGTTCATCCTGGATATAATGACGGAAGAATTATACGAATATGGAGTAATCTCAACATGTATGGTCTAACGCGCTAATTTGTAATATCCGTAACGTGTGCGTGGGGCATCGTTCACGGACTTGTGGAATAGTTCCATTTGACGAATCGGGCGTAGACCTAGGGAGTCCTAATATGAAATGTACTCTTTGAGCACTTGGGCAACGTACCGTATTGAATAGTTCAGTACAGTAAAATCCAACAATTTACTAAGGTTACGTTAACTAAAGTATATAGTCAGATTGTGGGACTCACTTTAGGTTAACTTGGTAACCGAGTAAGGACATAATTGTAATTTCACTTGATAATTATTTAATTGTTAAATAATTCTAATAAATATTTATTTATTTAATTGTTGAATAAATAATTTATGTTTAACTAAGGTTAAGAGTTAACCATTTAGTTAAATTAGATTAACAATACTTAATGGTTAAGTAAAAGTCAACATAACTATGATTAAGTTAGTTAATTATAGTTAAAATATTTAAATGTTCTTTAACTTAACTAAAGTTAAGTGTTAACTATAGTTAAAATATTTAAATGTTAATTTAACCTAACTAAAGTTAAGAGTTAACTAAGATTAGATTAGGTTAAATACAAATTGAAATTAATTGTAATGAAATGAAATTAATTTCATTTGTATAAATAAGACAAATGTAAATTAAATTCATAAGTCTTTTTGTTAATTTGATTTTGCAAATTTTGGTCAGCCAATTCAAAGAGAAAAAAGAGAAATTGTTTTCTAAAATATGGATTCAAGAGTTGAATTCATTATTTTCTTTTAAGGCATAAAACTAATTTAGCAAAATAGGTTTTGATTAATTATTAATCAAAAAAAGGAAAAATTAATATCATAAGTTTAAGTGGTTAAACTTCTGCTGGATCAAATATTGTCATTCTAGATAATCAAACCCATCATTGTTGATTACTAGAATTGATCAAAAACAACATTTTAGTGGATTTCAACAATCTCCATCCAAAGGCTTCAAAGGTTATTCCTCAATTTCGTTTCTGTTAATTCAATTAATATGTTTTGATTGTGTTTACTGCAATGTTTTAAGCTTCCGCTGCTTCATTATATGTATGAGATATGTATATATTGTTGTTAAACACAAAACCCACATGCATACACCAATGAATGGACAACTCCCAACAATTGGTATTAGAGCAATTTTGTGTTGTTTTTGGTGTTTTTAATGTTGGCTAAATGTTAGTTAAGTAGTATGACAAGTTCTGGGGATGTTCGGATGTAATTCAAGTGTTGAAAATGCAAAACTGGAAAAACTGTCCTTGGAACGCCGCAGCGCTCATGTTCAGCGTGGCAGAGTTCATATGAACGTTGGGGCGCTACGTGTATAACGCTCCAGCGATGGTTATCGCAGGGGCGCTGAGTACATGGCGTGCCAGCGCTGGAAGCACTACCTAGCAGCGCCCCAGCGGTGGTAAACGAGCGCCTCAGCGCTGAGGCTTTTGAAGCCCTAGCGCTGCAGCGCTGAAAGGATAACGCGGCGGCATTCATACAAAAAAAAAGAGTAATTTTTTTTATTTTTTATTTTATGCATGTGGGGGGTTTATGAGTTGTAATAATAAGAGTTATTAGTTTACATGATAAACCAGAAATATTATTTTTTTCATGTTGGTAATCACAAAGGAACCCCACTGATGGGGGTTAGTTGTGTTTGCACATGATTGAATAATTGATTGAGAATAACCTTCTCATGAGATGAGTGCCTGTATTTAAAATCTCTCTTAATCAGATTAAAAATTATTGTGTTATGTGTTAATATTTTAATGATCCGTCTTGTCAATACGGTATTAGATAGGTCACTATGGTCTTTCCCAATATTGCTTTAGCATGAGGGATTTGGTCGGTGTGATTTAATCTAATACCGATAAAACATGAGTTGAGTCAAATATATGCGAACATGTTATCCAATATTGCTTTAGCATGAAGATAATGTCAGTAACATATATTTGATGATTGGCAAGTTAATCTGAAATACACTTACCCAATATTGCTTTAGCGTGAGGATAATGTGTATTTAGGATCAGTTGTAAGAGTTGCAAGAGTTGCAATTGACAAGAGTTGTCTACCTATTAGGTTTACAAAGGCCAATATTGCTTTAGCGTGAGGCTGGAGTAAAATGCCAGTGGGGTCCACTTCTCACTGTATAGTTTAAAAATTCTTAAACTATCGTTATCTCGTTAGAGAGATTAAAGGGATTATGTAAAGCAGTGGGAGGGCGTTTTTAAATTAAAAATTGTATAATTGTTATACCCATGATTTAAAACGTTTTAATTAGCGATTTGATTAATTAATAATCTGCTGATACATATCTATTTTATTTTGTCTTGTGAAGATTAATATGGCTTCAAACAACCCTCTGATGCGCATTCTAGATGCCAACCAACTCAAGGGTGTTGATAACTATTCAGAATGGATGACTAATCTCAGAATTGTTCTGAATTCTGAAAGGCTTGGGTATATTGTAGATTCTGTTAATGCCACCCCAGAAGAAAGGGTGACATATCAAAAATGGTTGGATGAAGATTTAAAAGTTAAATCTTACATCCTTGCCTCGATGTCTCATGACCTACAGAGAGAGCATCTCCATATGGAGAATGCTGGTAGCATCATGCTCCACCTGAAGGAGCTCTTTGGTGATAGACCTCAGATTGAGATATATCGTGTCGCCAAAGCACTTTTTTAGGCTAGACTTCCTGAGGGTAGTCCAGTGAGTCCTCATGTCCTTAAAATTATCAGATATATTGAGAGGCTTGAGACTATAAAAATTTCTTTAAACAATAGTTTGGGGAATAGTTTGATTCTCAAGTCGCTCCGGGGTCATTTTCGCAATTTATCATGAACTTTAATATGCAAGAATTGACCCCTACATATGTTGAACTTCATAACATGTTGAGGATAGCATATGAGGATATTCATAAAGGAGGCTCTGCTCTCCTCATTCAGGGTGCTTCACCTTCTACCCCGAAGGCTTCTGGGAAGTCCAAAGGGAAGAAGAAACAGAAGATGAAACAGACACCCCGAATTGGTCCTCAGAAGCGACCGATATCCAAACCACTAGAGAAGAGCAAGGCAAAAGGACAATGTTTCTTTTGCAGCAAGGAAGGGCATTGGAAATGTAACTGCCCTAAGTATCTTGCAAGCTTGAAGAAGGCTCCCTCAGGTATTTGCTTTCCTATTATTGACATTTCTTTAGCATTTGATGCTAATGCAGGCTGGGTATTAGATACAGCATGTCCTTCTCACATCTGTAATATGTTACAGGGTCTGAGGGAAGTTAGATTACTACAGCCAGGAGAGGTAAAGCTTCGAGCTAGAAACGGAGATTTCCTGCAGGTTGAAGCTGTAGGACATTTGGATTTACTTCTCCCATGTAATAAATATGTTGTATTAAATAATTGTTATTTTGTTCCCAGTATCATCAGACAGATAATATCCCTTTCTGTACTCGACAGTGAAGGGTATCATATGAATATTCGAAACTGTTCCTTATTATTATATGATATGTATGATATTTTATTAGCTGATTGTCGGTTAGTGAATGGACATTATATATTAGATACAACAAGTAGTGTCATGAGTATGCAAGCTAGTACTAGTAGAAATTCAAAAACTTTAAATGAAATAAAAATATGGCATATGAGATTAGGTCATATAGGTGTGAGACGCCTAACCCGTCTGGTTAAGGATGGACAGATACCTGATCTGACCATACAACCTTATCCAGTTTATAAATCATGCATTCAAGGAAAGTTGACCAAATCTCCATTTGCAGGTGTTGGACACCGTGCCTCAGATTTATTGGAACTTGTACATACAGATGTATGCGGTCCAATGAATCATACTGCTATGGGTGGATTTCGATACTTTGTACTTTTTATTGATGATTTGTCACGATACGGGTATATGTTTCTTTTGAAACATAAGTCAGAAACCTTTGAAAAGTTCAAAGAATTCCGACTTGAAGTAGAGAAACAAACTGGAATGTACATCAAGTGCCTTCGATCAGATCAAGGCGGTGAATACATGAGCGGTGAATTTTTGGATTATTTAAAAGAGAATGGGATTCTAGCTCAATATAGTCCTCCAGGTACTCCGCAACAAAATGGTGTATCGGAGAGGAGGAATCAGACTTTATTGGATATGGTCCGATCGATGATGAGCTTTACTGATCTTCCTGAATATCTGTGGGGTCATGCTCTAGAAACTTCTACTCACATATTGAACAGAGTTCCATCTAAAGCTGTTCCTTCCACTCCATATCAGATATTGACTGGAAGAAAATCGAGCCTTAAATATTTTAAAATTTGGGGTTGTCCTGCTTATGTAAATGTTACACAACAGGATAAACTTGCACCCAGGGGGTATAAGTATGGGTTCATCGGGTATCCTAAAAATTCAATGGGATACCAATTTTATGATCCTGAACAACGAAATGTGTTCGTTGCTCGTAATGCCACTTTTATAGAGAAACAGTTTCTTATGGATTGTGGGGATTGTAAAAAGATTGAACTTGATGAAGTCAATCAGAACACTGATGAACCACTGATGGAAACTCAGGCTCAATTGAGTGAAATACCTTTAACACACGCTTCTCGTAGGTCACAAAGGATGTCTAGGCCACCTGCTAGGTATGGTCAGATACCTGAAGGTGCGCTTGGAGTTTTCTTAATTGAAGAAAATGATCCTTTGACCTATAGAGAGTCGATGTTGGACATTGACTCGGGAAAATGGCAAGATGCCATGAAATCCAAAATTGACTCTATGCATCAGAATCAAGTCTAGAACTTGGTTCAGCTTCCTGAAGGAATAGTTCCTATCAGTTGTAAATGGATTTATAAACGGAAGCGTGGGCTTGATGGAAAGGTTGAAACCTTTAAAGCCAAACTGGTTGCCAAAGGTTATACTCAGCGATCTGGGATCGATTATGAGGAAACTTTTGCACCAGTAGCGATGCTTAAGTCAATTCGTATATTATTGGCATTTGCAGCATATTATGATTATGAGATATGGCAGATGGATGTGAAGACGGCGTTCCTGAATAGATATCTCGATGAAGAGATATACATAGAACAGCCTGAAGGTTTTACATTTGGCTTAACCTCTGGTCAAATATGCAAACTGAAGAAGTCCATTTATGGACTTAAGCAGGCATCCCGAAGCTGGAATCTTCGTTTGATGAAGTAATCAGAGGGTTTGGTTTCATCAAAAATGAAGAGGAAGCTTGTGTGTATAGAAAGGTCAGTAGGAGCATGATAGTTTTCTTAGTTCTCTATGTAGACGACATACTTATCATTGGGAATGATATTGGTATGTTGCAATCAGTCAAGAGTTATCTGAGTAAGAACTTCTCCATGAAAGATATGGGAGAGGCTTCCTTTATACTAGGTATAAAACTCTATAGAGTTAGAGCGAGGAGGCTGATAGGACTCTCCCAATCATCGTATATTGATAGTGTCTTAGAAAGGTACAGTTTTGCTAATTGTAAGACAACTAGTGTACCTTTTAGACATGGCATTCATCTTTCGAGGAAAATGTCTCCTCAAATAGAAGATGAAAGAGTTAGAATGTCTAACATGCCATATGCATCAGCTGTTGGAAGCTTGATGTATGCTATGATGTGTATGAGACCTGATATCAGTATGGTTGTAAGTGTTACTAGCCGATACCAGTCTGATCCAGGTGACAGCCATTGAATGGCAGTCAAACATGTCTTGAAATACCTTAAGGGTACGAAGGACAAGTTTCTTGTTTATGGAGATGGTGACTTGCAGGTGAGAGGATACGCAGATTCAAACTTTCAGTCTGACCTAGATGATAGAAAGTCTACATCTAGGTATGTGTTTATTCTCAACGGTGCTGCAGTGAGTCGGAAAAGCACCAAACAGGGATCCACAGCTGATTCTACCACTGAGGCAGAATACATTGCCGCTTCTGAAGCTGCAAAGGAAGCAGTGTGGATACGTAAGTTTGTCGCAGAACTCGGAATAGTTCCAAGTTCGAAAGATCCTATCCCATTATTTTGCAACAATAATGGAGCCATTGCACAAGTAAAAAAGCCAAGAGCACATCAGAGATCTAAACATGTGGAGAGAAAATACCACATAATTAGAGAGATCTTGGCTAGGGGTGATATAATAATTTGTAGAGTAGATTGTATAAATAATGTAGCGGATCCACTTACTAAAGCCTTAACTCCAAAGGTGTTTAAGAAACACGTGGAGGCTATGGGTATAAGATACCAGTATGCATGGCACTAGAGCAAGTGGGAGTTTGTTAGGGTATGTGCTTACGCGTCATCCCAGTTTGTATGAATATTTAGTTTGTAATATTTATACAATGCATATTTTATTAAATCACTGATAACTTTTATTAAATGGTAATTAAGCTTGTAACATTATCAAAATGATATGATCTAAATGAGTTCATATTTGGTTTAAAGAAGTTTAGACCATGGCTAAGAGTTAGCAAAGCTGATAGTTATAAATGCTAAGTGTTAACAGGTTATCATAGCCAGCGAAATCTAAAAAGTTAGAACCTAATCTATAATGTAACAAAGACCTGAGAATCTACTAGTAATGACAAAGTTGCAATAAGTTGTAATACACACTAAGAAATGTCATTATGGAAATATCTTCTCAAATAAAGAGTTCCTGATCTACGTTCACCAATGTCGGTCTATCGGTGATACACATAGATTAATGTATGTCTATAGCTGTATTGTATAAATGGTTATTCTTAGTTAACCATGAGCTTGGTTGAAGTTCATATAGATATACAGGTATTCAGTTAGGATTGGATACTGAACAGACTCAAGAGGACCCCAATAGATATCCTATGAAACCGTCAAAGGAAGGTCATCTCGAGTTGAGTAGTATTTGTGGTCCTACGACCTGAGCGCCATGGTGAACTTGTGGGAGATCTATCATACTTTGGTTCCACGTATGTCAGAGACCTTTCATGGTCTGACCGCTACGTGTTGCTGGGTATGGTCCGATGCTCATGGAGTTCGGTGTGCGTAGATATGGAATCCGCCAGCTTACATAGATGGGTTGTATATCTGAACTTTGAGATTGTATCTTGTAAAGTCTTATGGCTATAAGCAATCTACCTGGGAAAGGAGTTTCCTACAGGTTCGAACATTATAGCAAAAGTGTTTGTGTATATTGTTCATAAAAATACGAATCTGGAGATAATATAGTAATGGATGAAATTATCGGGATTTGACGGTAATGATCTGTATCCCGTTCATCCTGGATATAATGACGGAAGAATTATACGAATATGGAGTAATCTCAACATGTATGGTCTAACGCGCTA
Source organism: Ailanthus altissimus (assembly GCA_946807835.1). Taxonomy (NCBI): domain Eukaryota; kingdom Viridiplantae; phylum Streptophyta; class Magnoliopsida; order Sapindales; family Simaroubaceae; genus Ailanthus; species Ailanthus altissimus. Next base: position 23,349,728 of record OX327698.1, on the reverse strand, counting down.
ATTTGTAATATCCGTAACGTGTGCGTGGGGCATCGTTCACGGACTTGTGGAATAGTTTCATTTGACGAATCGGGCGTGGACCTAGGGAGTCCTAATATGAAATGTACTCTTTGAGCACTTGGGCAGCGTACCGTATTGAATAGTTTAATACAGTAAAATCCAACAATTTACTAAGGTTACATTAACTAAAGTATATAGTCAGATGGTGGGACTCACTTTAGGTTAACTTGGTAACCGAGTAAGGACATAATTGTAATTTCACTTGATAATTATTTAATTGTTAAATAATTCTAATAAATATTTATTTATTTAATTGTTGAATAAATAATTTATGTTTAGCTAAGGTTAAGAGTTAACCATTTAGGTAAATTAGATTAACAATACTTAATGGTTAAGTAAAAGTCAACATAATTATGATTAAGTTAGTTAATTATGGTTAAAATATTTAAATGTTCTTTAACTTAACTAAAGTTAAGTGTTAACTATAGTTAGAATATTTAAATGTTAATTTAACCTAACTAAAGTTAAAAGTTAACTAAGATTAGGTTAGGTTAAATACAAATTGAAATTAAGTGAAATTAATTGTAATGAAATGAAATTAATTTCATTTGTATAAATAAGACAAATGTAAATTAAATTCATAAGTCTTTTTGTTAATTTGATTTTGTAAATTTGGGTCAGCCAATTCAAAGAGAAAAAAGAGAAATTGTTTTCTAAAATATGGATTCAAGAGTTGAATTCATTATTTTCTTTTAAGGCATAAAACCAATTTAGCAAAATAGATTTTGATTAATTGTTAATCAAAAAAAGGAAAAATTAATATCATAAGTTTAAGTGGTTAAACTTCTGCTGGATCAAAGGTTGTCATTCTAGATAATCAAACACACCATTGTTGATTACTAGAATTGATCAAAGACAACATTTTAGTGGACTTCAACAATCTCCATCCAAAGGCTTCAAAGGTTATTCCTCAATTTCGTTTTTGTTAATTCAATTAATATGTTTTGATTGTGTTTACTGCAATGTTTTAAGCTTCCGCTGCTTCATTATATGTATGAGATATGTATATATTGTTGTTAAACACAAAACCCACATGCATACACCCATGAATGGACAACTCCCAACATGTTAATCTCTGAGAAAACTCTACGTATCTCCAGTTTACTAATTGTCCCAGTCATAATTCAATTGTTATAATTCTGAAAAATTGAAATGAATGTTTAAATATTGTCAATAAATGTTTATGTTTATATTTTAGGTTATGGATTGATTTTAGTGTTGAACTTACTAGCAACTTGCTAAGGATATCTATGTTGAATTAAAGTTTGAAATTTAATGCAATATTATTTATGAGTGCACATTATTGAATGAATGTAAGTTATGTCATGTGTTAGATCTTTTGGGTCTAGGGCGTGACATATATACACACATACACTAAAAGAAACTGAGCTCTACTATTTGGATGCTGAGAAAATGAGAGAAAGTTTACAGAGACACTTCAGAAGAAAACCTCTAAATCTTTATTGAACTTTCGTTATGCATTATAACTGAGCAATTACACTTATTTATATGAGAGAAAAATAGAAACTTGTTACAGATAGAGTGAGCATTTGACGGAAACAGTTATAACAAACTTGCCACATCAGCATAACCATTTTACTGACATGGAAGCTGATTTTCAGCAACTGAGCTTCATTATAATATCCCCCCTCAAGCTAAGGGTCTTAGATGGACCTAAAGCTTGGATCTAAGACTCAAAAATCGATTAACCGATAAAGGCTTAGTAAGGATGTCAACAAGTTGATCAACACTTGGAACAAACCTGACATCAACTGTGTTTATGGCAATTTTATCTCGGATAAAATATAAATCAAGTTGAATATGTTTTGTCCGAGCATGAAACACAAGATTGAGTGCTAGAGCTTGTGCACTCTGATTATCGCACCAAATAATTTGTGTTTTATCCAGTTTAATACTCAGCTCAGATAGTAAGGACTGTAACCAAACCAATTCATAACATGTTGATGCTAAAGCCCTATACTCGACTTCAGCTGATGATCAAGCAACAACATTTTATTTTTTAAAGGACCATAATACCAGATTATCTCCTAAGAACACACAATATCCTCCAATAGACCTCTTGTCATTAGGATTTGATCCCTAATCAGCATCTGAGTATGCTGTCATCTGCAAGCCTCTTGTGTTAACAATTTACAAGCCAAATTCAAATGTTGCCTTAAGATATCTTAGCACATGTTTGTATGTCTGCCAGTGTTTAATTATTGGAGAAGCCAAGAATTGACTTATGAACAGAATAAGATAACTCAGGCCTTGTTATGGTAACATACTGTAGGGCACCAATGATGTTCTGTAAGTGGTAGGGTTAGCAAAATACTCCTCATCTTCCTTAAATAACTTCTGACCACAACTAATTGGAGTGGCATATCCCTTACAGTTGTCCATGTGTGCCTTTTTATGCACATATTTGTTTTGAGATAGACGAATTCCAGAATCAATAACAGTAACTTCAACTCCCAGAAAATATTTCAGAATGCCTAAGTCTTTCAAGGAAAATTTTGATACAAGCCTTTGAATAAATTCTTCAAGAGATGAATGATGAATTCCTGTAACTATAATGTCATCTACATATATCAAAACAAGAATTATGTTGCCTTGTGATTTATTTATGAACAAAGAGGGATCAACTTTAGAGTTATAGAAATTCCACTGTAACAGAGCACCTTTTAGCTTATCATACCAAGCCCTACGAGCTTGTTTAAGACCATAAATGGCTTTTCTTAGCTTGCATACATGAGTAGGATAGGCAGTACTAACAAACCCCTCAGACTGACACATGTACACATCTTCAAACAAATCTACATTTAAAAAGGCATTATTCACATCTATTTGCCTCAGTGGCCAATGATTCATGACAGCTAAACTTAGAACCACTTTGACTGTTGAGGCTTTAACAGCAAGGCTAAACGTCTCTAGATAATCTATACTTAGAGTTTGTAGAAACCCCTTTACAACTAACCTTGCCTTATACTTGGAAAGAGATCCATCAAGATTACATTTTAATTTGAATACCCACTATTGTCAACTACTTTAGGGGCTTTATGTGCTGGAACAAGGTGCTTGGTCTGATTGTTCATCAACACTGCATACTCATCTTGCATAGCTTTCTTCCATTCTAGTATTACAAGGGCTTTTATTACTGATTTTGGTTTAGTAAGCACAGTTATCGATTGGATAAGATAAGTCTTTGCTTTGAATATTCTAGCTCTTAGTTTGGTTATCATGGGATATTTCTTGATTGGTAAATGACTATGGGTTTCAATTTGTGTTTCTAGTGAATTTTGAGAAGAAGTTCGCTGTATGGTATTTCTATTATTGTAAGATGATTGTATAGGTACTTGTATTTGAGGTGAACTTGCTGATGAATGTTCTGAATCAGTGTTAACTACTGAAGGTAGTGATAAAGAATTGTTAGTGTTGTATTTCACAGGTACAATAAAATTGATAGGAGAACTTGTATTTGTAATACTGAAGGGTTTTGTTTGTTCTTTCTCAAACTGAAAATTAGAAAAAGGGAATGAAGTTTCATCAAATGTGACATGCCTGGCAACATAAACTCTTCCTGATTGATGTATGCATTTATAACCTTTATGCATTGGGCTATAACTGTCACGCCCCAGACCCAAAAGATCTGACACACGACATCACTTACATTCATTCAATAATACTTAAACATTCATTTTAATTTCTTTTAGAATTATAGTAATTGAATTATGACTGGGACAATTAGAAAACCGGAGATACGCAGAGTTTTCTCAGAGATTAACACTCTACTACGTCACCAGTAGCAACTTTATTACCGGAAGCCCAGAATATATTCATTGCAAATTCTTACTTTAAATCAATCCATTACTACACTTGGTAAAACTTAAACTAAATCCAACCACACACAATAAAATAATACATAAGTATTTATTCACTAGGGACAAATCAAATATCTTATCCCACGTGTCCCCAAATGAAACACTTAGCAACCTAACAACTTAGGGAACCCAAGGAACAGCAGAAGCCTTGCCAAATCCGCTAAGCACACATGTACCTTATTTACCTGAAATCACCATAAACTATAATGAGTATAAAACTCAGTAAGCATACTAGTTTTTCATATATCAAATACAAATACATATATGTACACAATGCATATGTATGATATGCTGTGATCAATCAAAATCATAATCTTATCAAATCACATATCATGTAAGCGCTTACACATTCTTTCAAAACATATAATAGGAATACCATTACTCGACTACTACTTAGTAGGACTTACATATCACATATCACATAATGAGCCAAATGTCACTCGTAGGTGACATACCGTATGAGAGGAATAGTACAAGTGAGGTCTTTAAATCACATATATATAACGCTTATGCCCGAAGGTAAAAGCCAAACCCTCACCCTGATCATCGGTGAGTCCTCTCACATGTACCAATACGCCACCACACGAATGTGATGACTCACACTTCCTTTAGGTACCAATAGGATCCTCCCTACATACGAAACACATAACATATACCAATCCCGAAGGAAAGGCCACACATACAGGCTCCACAAATCACATAAAATGCCTACTAAGTTAACAGTGAGTTCAAGTACCCTCAAATCACAAAATATTTCTCATGGACATATTACACTTCAAAAGCTTTCTTTGTTAAACGCATCTTATTTTGGAAAGCTCACTTTCAAAAAAACACATGTATGTCCATGCTCAATGTCAATGCTCACATTCATAAACATATATTCACATTTCATATCAAAATATACTTTGACATATCATAAACATATTCTTAACCCCATTTACAAAATCATACAAAACAATTACTATGTTTATTGTGATTTCAGTAAAAAGTCTAGTATACTTACCTCTTAACACTTTCAGCTACAAGGCTTAAATCTCCTTAACCTATCAATGGAGATTAATCCTTTCATAAGCCTCACAATTCACACAAAATACTTTAAATAGCTTACAAAATTATACACAATGCATTTATCACATCAAATTGGTCTAAATATTTGGTTTCTCAAAACCTGTCATTCTGATCACTTACACTTAACAAAATTTTCTAATACATCAAATGATGTCCAATTACTCCGAAATCAGAATATATCATTCTTGACTCATATATACTTCTTATATATGAATATTATATCAAAATTCCTACACAATCCATTCCATACACACCATCGAATCCAAACTACAAACCTGATAGGATCAAGATACTTACTGAACAGTATTCAATCTCCCAATTTTATAAAATCATATACTAACTCAAAAATTATAAAACTACCACATAATTACTCTTGACACATATCTCAGTCCATGATAAATATTTTGCTTCCAAATAACTGCCAAAAGTATTTTAAAACTATTTTATTTCATAACTTTAAAAATCTGTTAATCAAATACTACAATGAGCTGATACACTTTAGAAATTCATAACACTTCAACCACATTGATCCAAATTCTCAATTCCGAGTATATCATATTAGACATATAAAATTATCATATTCCACAAATTCATAATTTTTAAAGATCATTCAGTAGGACAAACATTGTTCGTCACTGTATTATACTGTTCACATAGGAAATTTCCAGAATTCCAGGGTCATTTTGGTAAATTCACTACAAATTCAATTTCCGAGATTTTCAGTCGATTCAAAGTCTCAGATGATCCTAAACATGTCTAATTTCATATACTCAAAATTCAAAACCAGAATCGAATCACAACAATTTATAAAATTCCTAGATCAAGAGGTTATCTAGCAGAAATTCCATAATTCATCATGATTTATCAAACTATCTTATAGATCATCATCAATTCTCACAACATCAAACGAAATACACATCAAATCCTTAATTATACATATTTCCAGAAATCAAAACTTAAAGAAATTAACTTAATTAACACCAAGAAATTGATAATTAGTTGTGATATACCTCTAAAGATCCAAAATTCTCATTTTCTTCTTCTTTTTCTTCTTCTTCTTCTCTTTCTCTCTCCTTTATTTCTCTCTTCTCTCTCTAAAAATGGGTAGCTCGACCAAAATGAGAGAATTAGGGTTTTTAAAAGTGTATTTTTATACTAAGTGGTTAATTTTTGGTATTTACGAATTCACCCCCAAAACTTTCAAAGTATAACAATTTGGTCCCTAAAATAATTCCAAAGTCTTGCAAATAAACCCAATACTAATAGTATATCCTTAATCTATAAAAACACTACTAATAACAATATATAAATCAAGGATCACCCACATACAAATAAAATACGTATATTTATATATATAAATATACATATTCTTACCGGTTATGGATACTGGTTACTACAATTCTCCCCTCCTTATAAGAATTTCGTCCTCGAAATTCATAACTTAAGCACATAGATGAGGATACTTAGATCTCATTTCTTCTTCTCATTCTCAATTTTCCTTTTCAACTGTATGGTTTATTCATAAAACATTTACAAAGCAATCTTCCTTGTATATAGGATTTGCTCATTGTGGTCCAAAATCCTAATAAATACTCATTCATATGTTAGATTATCTCTAAGTTGGCTCATAGCTGAGTATACGAGAGGAGTACGAAACATATATCCGTAAAATAAACATATGACACACATTATGAACTTATAAAATTATACACACATATTTTTATTCTTTTTTTTTTTTTTTTTTTCATTCGTTCAATATTTAATGGGCATCTATACACTTCACATTTTATTCATTAAACAATAACATAGATGTAGAATATCCATACTAATCTCTTAAATAAAATTCTTAACTCCTCTGAAAATTTTAATCCATTCAACATATACCCATACGTCATAATATCATTCACTACCTTGATATCATTCAAAAAAAAAATGTAGTATTTCTACGCAACTAAGTTGTCATTCAAATCAGAATATTGAAAGCATTATCTTAAACGATCAAAAATCAACTTCAATAAAAAGACCTTTAGTTCAACTGATTCTTAAACTATAGATCTTAACATTATATCTCTTACTTTAAATCTTTAAAAAAAATAGTCCACCTTATTGGACATCATTTTCTCATTGAGATTGACATGTCTGCTTTTTCTAATATGCTCGATTTCAAATAGAAAAGATTCTACTAGTACAATTACTGCGATGGCAAATATGATTCTTTTAACTATTCCTTTAACGTCATCCACGTAAAAGGAAAGGACAAAATGATTATTGATTTTCTTTCATAAAACTCTATAAATAGCCTAAATCTCATAATCACTTTTCTAGCAATAAATAAAACCAACCTTCTTACCATCTTCATAATGAATCCCATTATCATAACTCCTCCTGTTCCTTTTTCTCCACCACAATTTCCAGACCTAATCAAAACTAGAACACTCCATTCCCGTGCCAAAGAATTCATCAGACACTATGCCATCTTAGCAGTCCAAGAACACGGCCTCACAGTTCTTGGTGGCCCTTTGTTCAACTTAGAATACCCTTTCTTTCACCTGCACTCTTTTTTCCCATTTTCCCAATGGTCCAAACCTGTCCTTTACTTGTTATGGTACCTGTTGGATCTGTATACAATCGCCATGGAATTCCCATTACTTAGAACCCTCCAAAAATTAGAAAAATGTGATGAAGATCATCCAGCCCTGATTTTTCTCCAATGGTTTTACCCAAAGACATGGTGGATAACTAAATTTCAATACATGATTGCAAACAACACAAATGCTGCAGTCCCCAGACAACATCTTTGGTCAGTCTTACTTCTCCAACGGAAGGGTATGATTATTTCAGATCACGAGATTCATTATTACCCCACTGTTAAGGATTACTTCACATTTACCCTTTCACTAAAGGGATCAATTAAGCTCTGGCCTGAAGAAGTAATCCAACAAAAGAGAGAACTTGAAAGAATTCTTGCTCAGGAAAATCAAATAATTCCTCCGTCTGTTTGGATCTCCCCAGAAGATGCTGCGCCTTGGGAACAGGTTGAAGCTGACTTTGCAGAAGACCTGAATTTTGCCAATATACTCAAATTCCAACAAAGACAAAAATATCATCTTTCACATCTCAGAAATACAAATTACTCTACCCACCATCACCATATCCCAAACATGACTTATTATGCCAGATACAGACAAGCAATGGATAACCTTCACCAATGGCCTCAGCTAGCTGTCCTGACAGAACCTACCCAATCTCAGCCAGTTGTCCCGACAGAACCTGACCAACGCCAACCCAATCTTGACTTATCCCTCTTTCAAGACTCACAACATTATCTAACCGACACCCAAATCCAAGAGGAAGCCAGCACATCCCTCATCCAGACCAGCTCACCTGCAGAAGATCAAGATATGGTAGACCCACCTTCCACTCAGCCAGAGCCCTCATTCAATGTATGGGAACAACAACTCCATAAGTTTCTCTCTCACGGATACGACACAGATGAAAGCGACCAGGGAGACTCATTTTAACCTACATTGTTGTTTCTGTTTTTCACAGAAACTAGATCCGTGTTGTTCTATCACATCAAAGAGAGACTGACTACTACTTTATCTTTATGTCAAGTGTGCTTTATTTTTCTTTATGTCTGCTTTTAATCTATCGGCCAAAAATCAATGTTAAGACCACAAAAATTCTTATAATTAATAAAGTTAATTTGGCCTCATGTCCAAAGTCCAGTTGGTAGCTTAAAAAGTCTTCAAGTCATATATGCATTGTCGGCCATTAGTGCCAAAACGGCAAAGTCCCTACATCCATAAAATAGGCATTTATTAACTTTTCTTAATCATCTTACCTAACTCATCACGCTTCCGACACAATTTTATTACACTTACATATCAACAAATATTTATTCAAAATTTTGCGGCCTATTGTCCCTTATAGAATAATAAAGTAAAACTCATTCTTTTCTTTTTACCTCACAAGAATTGAGAAAAACGTATATACTTGAACATACTTACACATATGCTCCACAGCTATTATCAATTTGTTTCTCTATAAATACATTATTATTCCATCCTTATACAAACTCGAAAACATTCAAAGATTAGGGTGGGCATAACAATGGAGGAAACCTCAGCTCGTCGATTCACAAAAATTTGTGTCTTTTGTGGATCTAACCCTGGGAATACTGAAGAGTTTACAAAAGTTGCAGAAAATCTTGGTAAGGTATTAGCTGAGCGAAATATACATCTAGTATATGGAGGAGGTAACCGTGGGTTAATGGGGTCTGTAGCAAAAGCAGCACACAATAATGGTAGTCGCGTTTTGGGTATCATTCCAAAACCTCTAGCTATTGAAAATATTGTAGGAAAAACAGTTGGGGATGAGTTACAAGTCTCATCTATGCACGAACGAATGGCTCAAATGCTTGGGCATGCAGATGCTTTCATAGCTCTACCAGGAGGTTTTGGGACCTTAGAGGAAATTTTTCAAATTGTCTCATGGGCACAATTACAAATCCACCAAAAACCCATTGGTTTGTTAAATGTTAATGGTTTTTACGACGGGTTAATATCTTTCCTTGACTATGCAGCGGGAACACAATTCATCCCACTTCTAGCACGACGGATTCTTATTTCAGCTCCAACTGTTGATCAACTGATTGATCAATTGCAGTCTTTTATTCCTCTGTCTAATCCAACATTTTATCAGTTAGATTGGTCTACTCATGACAGTCAGAAGAAGCGCAAAATAGACTTAAATCTCACTCCGTAGCCTCTATTGTATTTTTGTTGCTGCTATGGTTGTTGTTTTCCTTTTCAATAAAAGTTGTTTCAATTGATGTCTTCAATACTCTACTTCTCTATATTTTATCATTGAGAAAATTATCTCAATTTGCTCTATCACATGCAAATTATCATTATAAGATATTCAACATCACTCTTACTAAGCATATTAGTCATAACTTAAAAAAAATCTAAATGGTAACATTAAGATCCACAAGGTACCATTATCCACAACAACAACAATCTTAGCAGCTCTTGGATAATGTGTCATCTTCACAAAATCATACAAAATTTAAGGAATATGTCAAACTTTTACACAACAAAGCTACAAATACAATCCTAAGGATTTGGCATCTGCTCGGTTCCCTTCACTAGACACATAAAGTCTACAGAATCATATCTTAGCTCTGATACCAATAAAAGCTGTCACGCCCCAGACCCAAAAGATCTGACACACGACATCACTTACATTCATTCAATAATACTTAAACATTCATTTTAATTTCTTTCAGAATTATAGTAATTGAATTATGACTGGGACAATTAGAAAACCGGAGATACGCAGAGTTTTCTCAGAGATTAACACTCTACTACGTCACCAGTAGCAACTTTATTACCGGAAGCCCAGAATATATTCATTGCAAATTCTTACTTTAAATCAATCCATTACTACACTTGGTAAAACTTAAACTAAATCCAACCACACACAATAAAATAATACATAAGTATTTATTCACTAGGGACAAATCAAATATCTTATCCCACGTGTCCCCAAATGAAACACTTAGCAACCTAACAACTTAGGGAACCCAAGGAACAGCAGAAGCCTTGCCAAATCCGCTAAGCACACATGTACCTTATTTACCTGAAATCACCATAAACTATAATGAGTATAAAACTCAGTAAGCATACTAGTTTTTCATATATCAAATACAAATACATATATGTACACAATGCATATGTATGATATGCTGTGATCAATCAAAATCATAATCTTATCAAATCACATATCATGTAAGCGCTTACACATTCTTTCAAAACATATAATAGGAATACCATTACTCGACTACTACTTAGTAGGACTTACATATCACATATCACATAATGAGCCAAATGTCACTCGTAGGTGACATACCGTATGAGAGGAATAGTACAAGTGAGGTCTTTAAATCACACATATATAACGCTTATGCCCGAAGGTAAAAGCCAAACCCTCACCCTGATCATCGGTGAGTCCTCTCACATGTACCAATACGCCACCACACGAATGTGATGACTCACACTTCCTTTAGGTACCAATAGGATCCTCCCTACATACGAAACACATAACATATACCAATCCCGAAGGAAAGGCCACACATACAGGCTCCACAAATCACATAAAATGCCTACTAAGTTAACAGTGAGTTCAAGTACCCTCAAATCACAAAATATTTCTCATGGACATATTACACTTCAAAAGCTTTCTTTGTTAAACGCATCTTATTTTGGAAAGCTCACTTTCAAAAAAACACATGTATGTCCATGCTCAATGTCAATGCTCACATTCATAAACATATATTCACATTTCATATCAAAATATACTTTGACATATCATAAACATATTCTTAACCCCATTTACAAAATCATACAAAACAATTACTATGTTTATTGTGATTTCAGTAAAAAGTCTAGTATACTTACCTCTTAACACTTTCAGCTACAAGGCTTAAATCTCCTTAACCTATCAATGGAGATTAATCCTTTCATAAGCCTCACAATTCACACAAAATACTTTAAATAGCTTACAAAATTATACACAATGCATTTATCACATCAAATTGGTCTAAATATTTGGTTTCTCAAAACCTGTCATTCTGACCACTTACACTTAACAAAATTTTCTAATACATCAAATGATGTCCAATTACTCCGAAATCAGAATATATCATTCTTGACTCATATATACTTCTTATATATGAATATTATATCAAAATTCCTACACAATCCATTCCATACACACCATCGAATCCAAACTACAAACCTGATAGGATCAAGATACTTACTGAACAGTATTCAATCTCCCAATTTTATAAAATCATATACTAACTCAAAAATTATAAAACTACCACATAATTACTCTTGACACATATCTCAGTCCATGATAAATATTTTGCTTCCAAATAACTGCCAAAAGTATTTTAAAACTATTTTATTTCATAACTTTAAAAATCTGTTAATCAAATACTACAATGAGCTGATACACTTTAGAAATTCATAACACTTCAACCACATTGATCCAAATTCTCAATTCCGAGTATATCATATTAGACATATAAAATTATCATATTCCACAAATTCATAATTTTTAAAGATCATTCAGTAGGACAAACATTGTTCGTCACTGTATTATACTGTTCACATAGGAAATTTCCAGAATTCCAGGGTCATTTTGGTAAATTCACTACAAATTCAATTTCCGAGATTTTCAGTCGATTCAAAGTCTCAGATGATCCTAAACATGTCTAATTTCATATACTCAAAATTCAAAACCAGAATCGAATCACAACAATTTATAAAATTCCTAGATCAAGAGGTTATCTAGCAGAAATTCCATAATTCATCATGATTTATCAAACTATCTTATAGATCATCATCAATTCTCACAACATCAAACGAAATACACATCAAATCCTTAATTATACATATTTCCAGAAATCAAAACTTAAAGAAATTAACTTAATTAACACCAAGAAATTGATAATTAGTTGTGATATACCTCTAAAGATCCAAAATTCTCATTTTCTTCTTCTTTTTCTTCTTCTTCTTCTCTTTCTCTCTCCTTTATTTCTCTCTTCTCTCTCTAAAAATGGGTAGCTCGACCAAAATGAGAGAATTAGGGTTTTTAAAAGTGTATTTTTATACTAAGTGGTTAATTTTTGGTATTTACGAATTCACCCCCAAAACTTTCAAAGTATAACAATTTGGTCCCTAAAATAATTCCAAAGTCTTGCAAATAAACCCAATACTAATAGTATATCCTTAACCTATAAAAACACTACTAATAACAATATATAAATCAAGGATCACCCACATACAAATAAAATACGTATATTTATATATATAAATATACATATTCTTACCGGTTATGGATACTGGTTACTACAATAACTTATGAATATGCATTTGGCAGTATAAAAATCACACTTGTGTCTATTGTTGGGTCTAAGTAGAGGGAAACATGAACAGCCAAAAGGTTTAAGAAACTGATAATATGGTATTGAATGAAACAAGACTTCAAAAGGTGACTTATAAGCTAACACAAGAGTTGGCAATTTGTTTATAAGGATTGAGGCTATATGAAAGGCTTCCCACTAAAAGAAAATAGGCATTTTTACTTGTGCAAGAAGAGTAAGCCCTATTTCAACTACTAAGTGTTTATGCTTTTGTTCAACAACTCTATTTTGGTTGTGTGTATGGGGACAAGTTACTATGAATTAAATGTCTTTTTTGTTCAAAATGTTGTGTAAAACTTTTAAATTCTCCTCCTTAATCAGATTGTAGAGCTTTTATGGTTGTTTCAAACTGATTTTCTACTTGATTTTGAAACCTTCTAAATACAGATAAGGCTTCTGACTTTAATCTCAAGGGAAAAATCCAACTATACCTAGAGAAGTCATCAACAAAATTTATATAATATTTATAACCATCTAAATACTCACAAGGAGCTAGACCCCAAATGTCAGTGTATATGAGTTGCAATGGTTTAGTTGATTTAACATGGTTTGAGGGAAAGTGAGTCCTATGTAATTTGCCTAGTTGACATGTATCACAAAAATCAGATTTTGAACTTTCATTACAGAACTTCACATTGTTGAATCTTCTTAGCACTGTTTTCAATATTAAAGGACTAATATGGCTAAGTCTTTTATGCCACAAGTTATAATCAACAGTATTTTGTAAGTGAAAACTACTAGAGTCAGAAATAAAGGCAAGTTTTCTGCAACACTCATAACAAGAATTTGAACTGTGAACATCAGTTTCTTTACATAAACTAGTAGCATCACACTGATTCTTATTTATCTTACAAATAGATGCATTTTCAAAAAATATTGAAAACAAGGATTCAGGTGAATTGTTTTGAATGAATTCAGTATGAAAGGTTTCTGGTTTTCTAAGAGTGTTCATGTGGCTTGTCAACAGCAACTTATAAAGTCCCCTTACAATCATACCTTGCAGTAGTACCATTCCTTCCTTCTTGTCCTTAATAAGGCACAAGTCAAAATGAAATTTAATAAGAACATTATTATCAACAATCAATTTAGAAACACTGATAAGATTTTTGGTTATAGATGGTACACACAACAGATTTTTTAGCCTTAACTAATAACCTGTTATAGATTTCAGTTTAGTTTCTCCTATATGTGAGATATTCAAACCAAGACCATTTCCAATAACAAGTCTATCCATACCTGAATACTCCATCTTGTTGCAAAGGTTTGAAGCATCATAATTCAAATGATGAGTAGCTCATGAATCTAAATACCATCCATCATCTGCAGGTTCTTCAAAAGCTTACTGTCCTGAAACATATGTTGCTCTAGTCCCTGAGCTACCTTGATCCTTGACCACAATTTCTAGAGTTATTGTGATTTTCATAGTTGTTTATAACCCTTGGTACATAATCTGCATTGAACCTATAGTAACATTTGGCAGCTGAATGACCCTACTTCTCACAAATTTGATATATCAGCTTGACACTTCTTCTTCCAGAGAAAATTCTTCCACCAAACTGACTTGCAAATCTCTCTTTATTTGCTTGATAATTTCCCTTATCAAAATCATTATAAAAACCACCTCTTTCATAACAAGAGTTAACACTATTACTGCTATTATTATTGACATTAAAGAAGCCTCTACCTCCTGCAGCATAGTTATTCTTTTTCTGTCCTTGAACAAGATTTGCAGCATAATTGTTTTGACCAAATGTTTTAGTCGAAACATTCTACATCAGCCTATTTTCTTGTGTCAGAAGCATAAAATACGCCTCATTCAAGCTAATTTCACAAAGTCTACTTGAAATTAACACAACTACAGAATCATATTCTGAACCTACTCCAATGCCATTTATTAAGTGCATAATAAAATCATCTTCATCAATTGAGCAATCAGCAGTGGCTAGCTCATCTATGACATTTTTCAATTTCAAGAAGTACTCAGACATGGTTAATTGATCTTTCTTTAATAATGACAGTTTCATCTTTAATTATATTGTCTCGGCTTTAGAATGATAGGCAAAATGTAGTTCAACAACTTTCCAGAGTGATAAAGATGACTTACTGTCAATAACCAGTCCAAGTATAGTATCATGAATGGTTGAGAATAGCCAACTCAAGAGAAATTGATCCTACCGCATCCACACTTCAAAATTAAGATTTTCAACTCCAACATGTTCTAGACTTGAGTCATTTAATTCTTGAAGAATTTCTGATCTGTTCAAGTGCTGATCAGGACATTTTAATGATCCATTGATGTATCATTCTAAACGATTGGCTCTAATAGCAGTAATTACTTGTGATCTCCACATCGTGTAATTTTGTTCGATCAAGCTTCACTGTTGATGGAAAAGAAAAAGAGGAATTCTGATTCGATTGTTGAACTAGAACTACAGATCCAAAGTTAGATGATCCGACGTTAGCCATTCACTAACTCTGATACCATAAAAGAAGCTGAACTATACTATTTGAATGCTGAGAAAATGAGAGAAAGTTTACAGAGACACTTTAGAAGAAAACCTCTAAATCTTTATTGAACTTTCGTTATGCATTACAATTGAATAATTACACTTATTTATATAAGAGAAAAACATAAACTTGTTACAAATAAAGTAAGCATTTGGCAGAAATATTCTAACAAACTTGCCACATCAGCATAACCACTTTGCTGATATGGAAGCTGATTTTCAACAACTGAGAACTCTTTACACCCTTCATTGTAATACGCGCGCACACACACACATAAACTTCTAGAAAAGGAATGGCAAAAACAAAGAGTTTTGGTGTATTCAATTTAATTTCAATTGGTTGTTGTGGTTAGTACTGT
The DNA here is from genome assembly GCA_946807835.1 of Ailanthus altissimus. Lineage (NCBI taxonomy): Eukaryota > Viridiplantae > Streptophyta > Magnoliopsida > Sapindales > Simaroubaceae > Ailanthus > Ailanthus altissimus. Next base: position 23,333,860 of record OX327698.1, on the reverse strand, counting down.
GTTATAAATTTTTTTTATCTGACTTTTTATAATTAGTATTGACACTATTTTAATATATTATTATGGAATTACATTCAAAAATTAAAAAAAACCTTTTTGTGATTTAGAACTATTTTTGAATTGTGAAGTAAAAATGTCATATAAAATTGTATGATATATTATCATGTATGATATGCTTGTACTTCTTATCCATGAAGAAGTTATTCATCTCATCAAATTGTGCTAAGTTAGAGACTATGCCTTTATTTGAGAAAACATATAAAAAAAGTGACCCGGATGTTATTACTGTATTCCTAAATGCACCCACACAAATTTTTATGTGGCGAAAGCATCGTATCTCATTCGGAGAAGGGGTGCAATCAGATCCTGATTGCGGTGCCTTCAGAAGCATTTATGTTGAGCCATTGCCTTGTAGTGTGGGCCACAACCAAGCCCAAGCTTTTGCCCGATTTAGCTACGGGGCTTAACCGTCCCTAAAAAAGAAAAAGGGGCTAGGGCCTGGCGCTGGTGCAAAACTCTCAGTTCGTCGTCCTTGTGCATGATTGTCAATCTAAAACCCTAATACTATACTATTTTACTGTAAAACATCTATTGTTCTGTGGATTTGTTGCTTGTTAGACTGGTAACCTCTGACTCCAAAACCACAATCATGGGCAAATCGAGCGTAAAGTAAGTATCTTCCGCACTTTTTTTGGTTGTGTTGTTAAAATATTTGTAGCTTCATCCGTTTGTAGATAAATTTAGTTTTGGCTTACTTTTTTTTATTGAAAATTTGATGTAGGCCGGAATCGTCGAGCAAAGCCGATCGTAAATTCGAAAAGAAGCTTCAGTTTTATGCCAGTGAGTTTGAATTCTTTCCTGGTGCTTAATGACATGACTTCTTTTTTAAAAAAAATAAAAGAAAAGAAAAACTATTTTGATGATAATTTTCAATTTTTCTTTATTATCATTGTTATAAATTTATAATAGCGTGCTGTATGTTTTATTGATGTATGAGTATGGAGCGTATTCCCTTTCGTGAACGAAATTTGCATTCTCAGTTAATTGATATATGAAAATTTAGATGCCTGTTTGTCTACTCTTTTTATTGTCTGCAAAAGGAAAGAAAGAGAAGAGAAAAGGGAAAGCTGCCTCTAAAGATATTAGCATTACTATGTCAGTGTTCTTAAAATAATGCACTTGTTAGAGCTTGAGTGAATTTCAAACCACTAATGACATAACTTATATGTAGATAATGTTAACATTGATGCACATATCTTGAAAATGAGATCTCTAATTAAATATACTGGGTTTTTTGCAATGTGAAAACTTAGGAAGGACTTGGATGATCAAATTGCATTGGCTAAAGGATTGCTTCTTATGACATCTTTGAATGAATTTAATAATTTTTTTTATGAAGTTTCATTTGTTAAATGACTAGAAAATTTGTTCTGGAAAAAATGCTCTCATCTTTTTGTTTTACATTTTCTTGCACCAAGTTAACATCAGTCCAAATTATCTTCTTTAGTGCTGTCTTAATTTCTGGCCCAGGTTAACAAACAAGTAGTGAAGTATCCTTTGCCAACCTTCACCTGTGGTGTAAATTCATTTATGTATGTTTTTGTTAAACTTTCGTAGTTATGGAACCTTTTTAAGCAAAATTTAAAGGTGTCATTTGTTAAGTTTATGAATTTTGGTTTACGATATATTATAATCATTTATATTGGTTAAGCCATATTATGGTGTTAGAGTCTGTCTTTCTTGGTTCAAATGCACACTTTCATCCATCAGACTTACAAATGCATCAATGTGTTGTGGTGTGCCTAAACTTAATATAAATCTTTATACTATTGTAATGCTGTCAACCTTCACTTTGATAAGTTATTTGTATCGTTTTGTGCAGAGGTTAGAGATACTGTTGTCTTGACTGCCAAAAAGGCTATTACGAAGGTGAGATCTTACTTTCAAAATCTTTTTCTGTGTTTGCCTTCAACCATAAGTTGATTACTCTTGATTTTAAAATTGACTTTTTACATGTCTTGGCATGCTTATTTTAAATCTATGGATTATTAGCACAGGAGAACATGTGTACAAAGTATCAATAAAACAAATGGCTTGATATCTTCATCATGTAGTTTTTTAAAACTCTCCTAATGCCAAAAAATATTAGTTCCTTTAAGCACTATCTGCTTGCTGCAAGATGAATACATGGGAAGGTGAATGTCATTTTGATAGCAAAATTGTCCACTAGTGCTACGTAATGTAAAATATCATTAAGAGAAGACTTGAACTGAATTGATCTGTTATTCCTTCTTTGTTAACAAATTTTAAGGGGATGAATACCTCCTGTAAACACTCCAAGAAGCAAAAATATCTAGCCAGGATGAGAATTCTTCCATTCTCACAAACCAGTTTAATAGTGGATAGCTTTGGCCTTGATTATTTGCTGAATTCTTCTCTTGTGATGAACAATTGTGACTGGATGGCCTTCTCTTGATGTAGATTAAGATAATATGTTCATTTTGTATTAACCTTTATTTTGGCATTAACATCTCTCGCTTTTAATTGAGATCTTGCGGGAATGCTTATTTTTTGCACTAAAACCTCTACTTTTTAATGATATTCATTATCTATAGTAATCTTTGAAAAAATATTTTCTGTTCAAATAGAAGAAGAAACTTAGAAGCCGACAGAAGAAATTGAAAGTATATGACCTCTCCTCTCTCTCAGAATTCCTTCCAGAGTTGAAAGCTCCTAGGCAACCAACTCCAGCAGCGGAGCTTAAGCTGAACTGCAAATCCAGGCAAAAACTTATGTGCGTTCTTCAATTCTAATTTTGCCAAGCGCTTTTATTTTTCTACTGCATTTTCATGTCTTTTTATGATAACATTGAATAATGGGTTCATTTTGATCAGATTGAAGGAAGGCAAACAGTTGAGTACAGTTCTCAGCCATCTTGCTTTCCAGGTGGATCCCTTGGCTGCCATTAAACAACACTTGGAGAGCACACAACCTGTTTCAGATGAGAAACCAAAGAAAAAGGTAAATAAAAATGGAAGTAGGAAGAAAAAGAAGGATAAGTCAACATCTGTGCCTCAATCTATGGATCTATGACCTAATATGCATTGACAAAGCTAAACAAAGACTACTGGGGGCATTTGCCTCCCGACCATTGATTTTTTTTTTTTCCAACATCAAAGTTTTCAAGTAATATTTTTTATATTCATTTATCTACTATAATACTATTTCTAATATATATTACTAACCTATTGATCCTTCAACATATCCAGTAAAAAACTGGTACTTGGTTACTACAACATATGTACATATAATTTTTCCCAAGCATCAATTCTTCTGCCGTTGAGTACTGTAGCATTATTCTTTATAAAATGCAAATACACTGTAAGTAGATAATTAAATGGTTGAAGTACAGTATATGCTGCTAGTTAACCATTGAATACTGGTGAAGGTATAAATGTTTGCTTATCAACAAAGGCACTGTTTGAGAAACTTTGACTTCTGTTATACATGCTTGGCTGATCGTTGGCGCAAGGAAAAGCAAGTGTCAACTCTATTTAAGCAGGGACTTTCAGATCTTTTCAAATTTGATTCCGACAGGAGGGATTAGGGCCTTGTGCAATAGGTATAATTTGCAACAATGGTCTTCAATCTCTTCAATTTTTGTTTGGCAAACTAGGAATGAGCCGTTCTGGTGTCTTCACTGGGATGTTGTTGGATAGCCAATCGAGACCTTCATAGAGTCCTTCACCGGAGATTGCAAAACTACACTGGACAAATTTGCATAAGAAAATTCTCAAAAATCAACAAATCAAAGCAGAATTTGCCTAGAGCTGCCATGAACAATAATTCACTTGTTACTAAGTCTTATTTATTTCCCAAAATAACACGAGACCAACAAGATGCAATATATACGACTGAAACTGTCGGTAACATTAGCTCCATTCAATTATTCAAACCCCAATATTAGAAATGTTTTTGAAAAAACCTCTTGTGCATATTATGATTGAGAGAAGCGAGCATTGCGTATAAGCTTCAGTCACTCGGAAATAAACAAAAAGAGCAATAGACCGAAAGCCATGTGATGCAAAAATGGGATGGAGGGTAGTTTTTAGTTTTTACCAGCAGTGCTGACCGAGAGAGTAAAGACCAAGCTTTTCGGCAATTTCAGAAGCAGGCATTACCTTTGGAAAGTCTTGCTTGTTGGCAGAGACAAGTAATGCTGCATTGCTTAGCTTATTCTGCAAAATAGAAATGAAAAAACAACTGTTGTCTTTAAACCCAATTACAAAAACTGCATTAATTATCTATTACACCAACTGTTTCTTTTAGGCTCAACATGCAACTTGGAGAGAACCAAAAGGTGGAAATTTCATCAAAGCACCTAAGATGTTGTGTTGCTTTCTCACACCGTTTTCAGTTCTTCTTCTTCTTTTCCCTCGTCCTTTCCAAGATTGTATTGAAATTTAAAAGGTTATTCTAACTGATGTTCAGAATTGAGGTTACTAACATCACTCAAAGCCCGATGCAGCTCATTCCGGGCTTCTGAGATTCTTTCTGTCATTGCTATCCACCACAAAGATAAGTCCCCGGGTGTTCTGAAAGTAATGTCTCCATAGCGGCCGAATCTGTTTCAGTAAATTGGAACAAGCTGCACCTTAGTTGCAACCTTTCTTATAAGAAAAAATGCAATCTGAATTACATGGCAATTGCAAAAGATGGTGATTTTTAAGAAGAAGCTGAACGTTTTCACGGTAGCACATATTCTTGCACCAGAACTGCATTTTTTGTACAACCTGTGCCCTGAATATCAGCAGCTCTATAATTTCCTTAACATTTTTCTGACTGGTTTTATATTTCCACCATTGCCTTCAAATTTATTCATCTTTTCTAATCAAATATCTATATGTATATGACAGAGCTTGGGATATTGGCTTTAGTACCTTACTTTGACCTCCTACATACCAGACGCAGAAGTATATGTTTTTGTACTCAACTGTCTCTATATTCAAACCTGCCACATAAAAAAATGAAGTTGGAGATTTTTGTGATTGAACAATTTGAGAATAGAGTATATTAACTAGAGCAGTTGCCCTTTTACCAAAGAAAGAATTAAACCAGAAAGAAATTCTTAAAATTACCACAAAAAAAAGTACAAAAAGCAGTTCCTTGAAGCTCAAATATACTACACTGACTATACCAGTAACAAGAAACGAACAAAACAATAGTTCCATGTTATAGATAAGTATCAAAATTTGCTTGTTTTCTAATTGCAACTCCTTACCCGTTATTAAATACTTATTCTGGTCGTTAATTATTTATTTTTTAACAAACAATATCACTCCAATAAGGAGCTAGTCTCATTTTCAGCCGAGGTAAGCTCGGTATTTGAAGTGAAAAAATCTTTGTGGCAATTGGTATTTTAAGTTGTTAGTGATAAGGGTTTTAGTATAGTTCATGAAACACAATGATTGTGACTGTTGTTATGCTAACAAATATGAAGCTGCCGTGAGGGAGAGTTGTCAAGAGACTTGGAGATTCTTAATAGTAAGATAGATGGAAGCAACAAGTATTATAGAGAGACAAATGAGACCCAAAAGCCATAGAAATTATCATAGCAAAAGATTACCGGGCAAGTACCAATTGTTGGCATAGTTGTAACAATTTATCCAAGCTTCAGCTTTTACAGAATGGTTGTCTTCCCAGAAGCATCAAGACCCACCATCAGAAGTTTAATTTTACATTGTGGAAAGAACTTCTTTGTAATTCGATACGAGTTTATCCGTATCACAATTAGTTCAATCCAAGAAACAAACTTAAATAATCTAGAATAAAGACCTCCTGTAAAGAAACTTGAACTAATATTTGAGGAAGAAACGTGAAGGATTTTTTCTCATATGAAAATCTATATGTGAAGCTTTAGAAAAGAAATGGCGATAGAAACTTGTCAAGCATAATGCATGGTTGGGTGGTAAAGTTACAGAGAATAAGTTCTGATAGAAATAAAGAATGAAGGTAAATTGTTTCCACATTCCTGATAGAAGTTGTTGCCATTTTGTAGGAAAATTCAATTAGATAGTGGAGATAGTTGAAAAGAATATATTTTAACTTTCATAAAAGCAAGGTATCCACTCGTCCATGAATCAAATAAACAGTTACTCAAAGAACCCCCCAAATAAGCACCATGAATGATTCTCCAATTAGATAAGCTGATTATCCTTCTTATTCCAATATATCTTTGATTCATACGCTAATCTAATGGAATTATCATATCATGAAAGAATGTTGCATTTCATTCTTACTGCTGACCAATTTCACATGCCAGCCTACAGATGTACAGAAGCATCCCCAAGTATCAGAAATTATATAATAGAAGCTTATGATGATTCAGTTCATTTTGCTTCATATTGCAGCAGACCTTGTAACCATATCTATCAGTGAGTTCATGAAACAGAAACAACACAGAGGAGGAGACTTCACATAAATTTTTTTGTTATTGGTACATTTTCAATTGTCTTGGTGCTGAGATAAAATTACAATTAATGAACAAAAAATGTAACAATAAGTATCTTCAGTGCGGACTTTACTGACACCAAAAGGCAAGATTGATGGTGATCAATTTTTAGAAGCTGATTGGAAGATAAATACTGCTGTTAAAACACCAACTAATGCTGTAACTGCCAAAGCCACCGTAGGTAAGGGTGTCGTAAGCCCAAAATTCTGCAAAACAAAAATAGACATGATGTGGTTAGATAATTGCTCACAAGCACTTTTATATTCTTTTGAGTTGGCTGTGAGTGGTGGCGTTGAGGACCCATGATATCATTTCAGGCAATGATTTGAAAATAAATTAAGTTGTAACTGCAGATAAGTCATTGAATCAGCTCCATGTTTAACATTTTTCCCTCGATGAGAACAAAATATATAAATCTGAATGCATGTGAGCTTGAGGGTGGGGATTCTATAATACGTATGATGACTAATAGTAGCCTCCACCAATTTGGCATTCTCGGCTCATTTTGACAAAAGCGGCTTCCCTGAGAAGCAAAATCTTTCAAGGGAACAAAAATGACAAAAGTTAAAAGCTACTTTGTCTAAAAGCAAAAGGATGAGGAAATGCTTTCTAGTATGCTGCCACGTGTCTGAACAAAAGCCTAAAATGCATAGAAAAGAAAGAAATTACTCATATCAGACAAGATTTTCCACCTAAACAGGCAATCAAACAAAACATAAGCCATGAATATTCTGGCTTATGGAAGCAACCTCTCATTAGCCTTTCTAACAGTTTCGAGAAATTAAAAAAAAATCTAAAACTGTCTGATATGCTACTCAGGTATTCTTGAACCAGCAGTGTCAAGTGCATCATTTTAGCCGGACAAGTATCTCATCTTTGTTAACTGGCAAAAAGATCCAGAATAATAGCCACTGCCTGCGGCTTAAAACTTATGTTTGATTCTGAAAGAAAGTAGTTTCTTAAATGAAACAGATTTAGAAACAAAAAGAACATGCCATCGCCGTACCTCCAGAAGTCCCTTGCCTGTTGCTATCTCAACACTAATAGCCACTGCAAAGCCAACCATTGCAAGGCGGCCTAGCCATACATCCAAACTATTACCTCCCTGAGTACTCTGCTGCTCACATCTTACTGGAACTGAAGTTGCTTTTTGCAGAAACTTCCTTTGGGGGGAAATTCTCCATACTACAGAAATGAAAGAAAATGAAAAATAGAACTTCAGCCTATATATCTTAGCAACCGAAAGAAAAAAGTAAAGGGGAAAAAGACGAATCAAACATATCCAGACTTGCATTGTATCATTTGTTATAAAGTCCCAATTCGATATGGAGCCTTAAGTAAAGCAAGAATTTTAAGATCAGGGCTCAGAGGTCAAGGAGCACAAGGACATTTAAGCCAACTTAAATAACTCCAGGCTCTAATGAATACACAGCTTTCATTTTTAAAGCTACAGCATAACATTATTCATAACAGCTATCAAAAAAAAATATATTAGAAGTAGCAAAATTCTTACAAAGTGGAGAACCAGTGGCAAAGGTGGACCTTGTTCTAGCAAGACTCGAGATGGGTAATCGAGAAACGGTGTGAGTTTTAGCTGAGCTGAAAGCAAAAACTTCTGCAGCAGGAAAATAAACAAAATTTAAGAAAAAAAAATCCAACTATATGAGATTAATGCAACAGTCAAACTCAGATAGAGAGAGAGTACCGTGAGTGGAGAGGGAAAGAGAGGCAGAGACTTGGGTTAACGCCATTTTTTTTTTCTTTTGGAGAAGTTGCAGGGGGAGAATATGGAGACCGGAGAGCTTTTAAGTTGCGCCAGACAAGACAACCTCTCAATTTCTATCTAGTTCTGTAGTTTGTTCCGAAGATAATCAAGTGCTGTGTTAGAAAGATAACCAAACACATTTGAGAGACTGGCAAACTGACACGTGCCACTTATAAGTTTTAGCTAATGAAATATGATTTGTTTTTTTTTTTAGGAAAGTGGAAATATGATCTTACTAACACCATAATTTTTCTGGATATTATAAAATTGATAGTATGATATTTACTTGATTCGCATAGCTCTTTTTTTTTTTTAAACTTTCAAATACACTAAAACTTATAAATTAAAAGCAATAAATTAGTAAACTCAGATAAATTATTTTTTACGTATTTCAATTTGAGACTAAGGTTTAAATTTAATAATTTAGTAAATTTATATAAGAATATATTTATTTCCCTCAATTTCGAATAATATATTCTGATTCTAAAAGAAATTTTAGTCTTAAAAGAAATTATGCTCCTACAATCTCAAGTAAATTTTAATATAAAAAAAATAAATACATATTCTAATTTTAAAAGAATTCTATTATTAAATATAATAATACTATAAAAAAAAGGTAAATAATGGAGAAAATGACCATTAGGATCTTCTGTCTTTTTTTCTTCCACTGATTTTTAATGTTATGGCTACAATTATTTATACTCTTGTGGTAAAAATATTTTTTAATAGTATTAAATGAGTAAGTTTATCAAGTTTAGGAAACTAGATGTTGACTAACCTTTGAGCTGAAGTATTATAATTTTTTGTTTTATTGAATCTTTATGATCTATTTTTGTTAGTCTTAATCACGGTTTTAAAAACATGCAAATTTAACTCGTGCTCTAAAATCATAAAAAAAAAATTAGGGGCAACAGTTTGATGCTGCCTACGGGTACATAATGAAAATTCATGCGATACAGTTATTCATAGACAAAAAGAAGGGTGGGTGTGGGGGGGCGGGCGCGGGGCAGAAGAGTTTATGGCAGCAGCAAGCGTTATAAGGTCACTGGTCAGCAACCGCGACCTTATATGGGTGGCCAATGGAGCACGAAGTTACCATTTTTTCTTTATTTGATCGTGGGCAGTTCATGCAATGGTGACTGGAGAACACTGTCATTGAGATAAGCAACGGTGTTAGAGCTGTTGTTTATTGCGAATAGAGATCACGCGACGGCGGCGATTGGAGAAATGAAAGGTGGCAAGGTAGCTTTTGGTAGCATGTTCTTCCTGCGGGTTGATGGTGGACATGAGTCACAACTCGTGGTGGCCGGCGGCTTGGCGATGGTTAGCAAAGACTGATGACAGTGGCTGGCATTTTTTGAAGTAGACAACAGTCTCCTTATGGTGACTAGCGGCTTAACGACAGTCGACATGGGTTGAAGATGGTGGTTGGTGTCTTATGAAGTGAATGGCGGTCTCCTCGTGGCAATCGATAACTTGGAGATGACTGACGAAGGCCGGTGCTTGGGAAGGCTGCGCAATGCGCCAAAGAGATAAAGATGAAATCAGGGCTTCATTTAGCTTTTCTCACTTAGTTCCATCTTAGTTTTAAAAAATCTAGTTTTAGCTTAAATGTTTTCACCATTTTGCAAGTAGTCCTAAATAGAATTAATATTTTGGGTAATTGTTATTGCCTTTTATAGAATTGAGGACCCGAGACTGAGAACTGAGAGCCTCAGAGACCTAAGAATTGAGGTTGAGAATTGAAAACTAAGAACTAATGACTTCATTGAAGCTAACTATGTAAGCCTTCAGCCAAGTCAATTATGAAAGACTTTCACCAAAGTTGACCATATAAATCATCATCGAAGTTGACCATGTAAGTTTTCATCAAAATCTATGATGAAAGATTTTATCAAGATCGATCATATAAGCTTTTTGAAAATTGAGTATTAAAATTGACCTGAGATTCAAACTGACCTAAGAACTACCGAAAAGATATGAGGTAAACCCTTAACCCTTAATTAGTTATTAGAAGAATCGAAAAGAGATAGACCAACGCAACCATAGATCTTCAGAGAGGGGCTAAGGTCACTATAGATCCTCTCGATCACGTTCCCAGCAAAACTTTCTCAGATGATTGTTGAAGAATTGAAAAGAGAGGGGCCAAGGTCACTATAGATCTTCTGAGTTTTGTTCCCAAGCAAAAAATCTTTAGATATTTGAGTACATCCTCAATGATTATTGAAGAATTAAAAGGATGCGGGCAAGACTCTAATAATCTCCTCAGTCAAATGATTAAAAAGTTGAGGGGATACAAGGCAAAATCCCAACGACTTCTTCAGTTAGTTGTCAGGGGCACTTATTTTAAACACTACTTTTCATCACTAACGCAATAAGGCAACCACAAAGATAGGCACATCACATAACCCTACAGCCACACAAACTAATTCTCTGCTTTTGTCTAGGGATCAACATTTAAGCTCGAGAACTACATTAGGATATCAAGCTAAATAACTATATAAAGTTTCTAATATCAATATATTAATACTAAAAATTGAAAGACCTCTGTTTCTCCTTAATTTTAGATAACATATCCTAATCCTAGAAGAAATTTTAATCCTAAAAGAAATTATACTCCTACAATTTCGGGGTGGATCTTAATCCAGAAAGTGAAAACATATTCTAATGATAAAAGGACTCTACAATTAAGCACTATATTACTATAAAAAAAAAGGTTAAATAATGAAAAAAAATGATTATTTAGATCTTTTGCTCTTCTTCTTCCACTTGATTTTTTTTATGTAATATATATAATTTCTTATACTTTTGCTGCAACCATATTTTTTAACAATGCTAAATGATTAATTAATCAAGTTCGAAAAAAGTTAATATAAACTCATGTTAATTTGAACCATTGTAATTCTCTATTTTATTACATTTTTATGATTTATTTTTATTAGTCCCAATCATTATTATCGTAAAATACAAATTCAACTGGTAGATAGAATCACCCAAAAATTCAAGATCAATAATATTATAAAAATCTTTCGTATAAAATTTATTTATTATATAAATTAATATACAATTAAATTTTTATGATATATTTAAAAGGTTATTGTAAAATATATATATATATATATATATATATATAAAGTATTACTTATTTATTAAAATATAATTTTTATTTGATTAAATATTTATAAAGTAAAATATGGTACATTGAATAATATAATATTATGTTTTAAAAAATATTTTATAAAATACATTAAATATAGTTAGTTCATAAAATAAATTATTTAATTTGATTGATTACAATAGTAAAATGAGATACAATATTTAATTTTTTTAATATTTTATTAAATTAACAATTAATTAATTTTTGCTATCTCAAGAGTATCAATCATCAATCTATTTTATTACACCATATTATCATTATATAACCAATAATATTTAGATTATTTGTGATATGAAAATTACTTAATTTAGTATAGACGATTATTTCAAAGAAAAGGCCCGTGCTTGAATTGCTTTCCTTGCCATCACTTTCAACACATTTTACCAAAATCATAAAAATAGATTAATTAATTAATTAAATTCAATAAATAAATTAAGACCTCAAATTTTTTTTTTTGGACACAATTAAAATTTAATTTTGTCGTATGCATTTTTGTTCTTAATCCCAGTCCTACTTCTACTAATTCCACCCCACGTTTCACTCTGGAAATAGCTATTTTCTTTTATCTGCCTATCTCTTGTTCGCTTCCATGCAAATACTTTGGCAACAATACAGCACCAGAGATTCAAAGAATTACTAAAAACCCACTTTTTTCTTCTTCAGAGGTTTCATTTTGATCAGATTCCTTTAAAAGTAACTAGGTCTAATGGCTGCCTTATCAATAGGGACCCACCTCCCGCCATTACAGCTATTCAAGAAACGTTCACTTCACTCTCCATCTCTCGCTTCTGTGTCCTCCCTTCATTCCGGACCCAGCTTTGGCACTTCTGTTTGTAGAATTAGAGGTCCGAGGTTGCTGGGCAATGGGGTTCTTGCTAGAGCTGAAGACGAGGCAAGAGAGTCTTATTCAGCTCAACGGGAAGCTCAACAGCAACCCAACAATCAAAAGCAGTTTGAGGTTACTTCTTTTTTCCATTCTTTATATAAACAGTTTTAATTTTTTAGCTCTACCCCACTACGCGCTTGTTTTCATTTTTAGCCAATATTATGACAGTGAATTAGTGATTCTGGTTAAACATGTGCTAATTGTTGACAGCTTCTGGTTTTTGTACTAAAGCTTCAATTTTTGCTGATGGCGGTTTTCTTGTTCCGCTAATTTATGTTACAATCCAGTAATGTTGATTAATCATCATTCTTCCTACTTAAGAGTCAATTTATTAAACTGCTCTTTTGATTGTTTTACTATAATATTAATCTGGATTGGTATTTTGGTTTAGAATTCGTGAATAGGGAAAAGCTCCGTATTTTTTTACCAAAGTTTCATTTTTTTAGTAGTACCAATTTCTTCATTTAACTAATTTATGGATTTGGTTAAGCATGTTTGATTGTGGATTAAGATAGATAGTAAATGGTGATAAGTTCTGAATAAAAAGTTATAATCAGCATGTGAAAATTTGATTAGTTTTTGAGGTTTTGCATCCCAGTTGAAGTATTGCCTAGTTAGTCCACAGATATAGAATACTTATTGCATTTATGTAGGGGAATCAGCATAATCTGGGGTCTCTAAGCTAAATTTTTTAAAGGAAATGAGGTTAACTTTGCTTAAATCCATGCAGCTAAGATGTACTATTGCTGCTCTAGCTTGGCTATTCATTACCACAGGGCTGAAAAGTTGTTGAATTGTTATACCGGTGTCTATTTCTTTATGGCATTTTAATTGAAGTGTATGTAGCAGGTTTTAGTTGGTTCTAAATTGTTAAAAGTGAAGTGTATCTATACATATTTTCATTATGAATAATGTAGTTGTCATTTATGCGGTATCTTGCATCTTTCTGCCAGTTTATTGCTTCATATTGACTCTTTAGGTTGTATCAGGACCCGGCGTCAACATCTAGACCATGTGATCCTTTATGTTCACTTGATGAAATGAGCTCAAGTGATTTTGAAGCCACTTACCAACCAAAGACTGATTTGCTGAAAGCTCTTGCAGTTTTTGCAGCGGCTGCTACAGGGGCAGTTGCAATTAATCACTCGTGGGTTGCTGCCAATCAGGTTTATCTTCATCTTTTCTTATTTTTGTTCAATAGTTTCACATGGCTAAGATGTCTCTGAGCAGAAAACCACACATTTTTTGGTTGATGTCTGATAAGTTTTAGTTGATTTGATCAAATTTCTCAAAACAGGATCTTGCTATGGCATTGTTATTTGTAATAGGATACACAGGCATCATTTTCGAAGAGTCTCTTGCTTTTAATAAAAGTGGAGTAGGATTATTGATGGCTGTGAGCTTATGGATAGTGCGAAGCATTGGGGTAAGATTTATGATTCCTAATGACTACTTGAAAATACTGACAAGGCAATAAAATATGAGTTAGCTTCTTCCTTACAGTTCCTTTTGTTACTCTTTGTCTCTTCTGTTTTTCTTTTTTTTTGTTTTAAACTTACAGTTCCTTTTGTTGCTATTAATGACTTTCATGTGTAATTGTGGATTTATATGTCTGTGGAGGCTTAGCATTTACCTGACTTCTGTTTATCATTTTATGAGTTCTGTCTATGTACTGGGTGTGGTGTTTTGGTTGAGAACATATCCTATCCGTTGATGGTTTCTGCAAATATTTTCTAATTTGAGTTGTTTTTATGGTTTTCCAATCTATGAGTTGGTTAGATAAATCGATTAATGACTTGTTTCTCGTGGACTAAAACAATTTAAATGGAGATGATGGGTATACATATGTGGGCTATGGTCTGCAAATGAAAAACCAATCTTGTGAAGAAGATTCTGTCACATGTTGCTGAGAATCTCTTGCCTTACCTTATGTTTGTTGATGCTGAAGGTTTTTTCATTTTTTTCATAATTCACTATCAGTTGAATATGATAATTAACTTGCCCTTTTGGTACTACTGAAAAGAACAGCATAAACTGCTAATAATATTTTCACAATTTTGTGACACTGTAGGTGTTTTCGTTCAGTTATTGTTGTTCGAATTGTTCCACTTGAATGCTCTTTTGTTGTTCCTCTTATACATAAATTCTTTGTTTCTCTATGATTTTTGTTTTGGTTGACACTCATCTGATTTTCTTCTGTAGGCTCCTTCAACTGAAATAGCTGTGTCAGAGCTGTCTCATGCATCTGCAGAAGTTAGTGAGATAGTTTTTTTCTTGCTTGGTGCAATGACCATAGTAGAGATAGTTGATGCTCATCAAGGGTTTAAGCTGGTTACTGATAATATAACTACTCGAAAGCCTCGGACTCTGCTTTGGGTGGTGGGTGCTGTATTTCTGCTTTTATGTCCAATTTAATCATCATTTCTGATGGTTGTTTTGTGTATTGAACTTATTTCAGAAAAGTAAATTGTTATTATGGAGCATGATTTTTGTGTCTGGTCCAATAACATGATTCTTTTAATTAGAGATTCTTTTTGGTGTCTATCAACAAAACTTCATGAAGATTTCAATTGATATGATAGATTCAGGCATCTTGCAAAATGCTTCCTATAAGCCCTTAAAGATTGTTCTTTGGGCTATATTTATTTGGGAATTTCTACCTAAGAGAGGGTAAATGCGGCTATATAATATTTTCTGTATATATGTCATGGGACAGTGAAAAACGTTTTCTCCATTACTTGTGTGTGTGTTGAGATTGCTCAACATCTTACTTTAAATAAATATTTGTCAGAGAGACATGAGTAGTACTCAAAAAGATAAGCTTTGGGATAGGTTAGATATATTTTCAAACAAGCATGTGCTGTGTAGACAATAATTGGTAATAGCAAATTGATGTTTTAATAAATTAACTGCTATGATTTTGCTATTCTCCTTTGTAATTGAATGTCAAGAAAATCAATTGCAGTTTACAATTTGCTATGCATAAGACTTCTTGTCCCACTTTCAGTAAATATGATGTTTCAGAATTTCAAAAAAATTGTAAAGAATTATTTTCACCTGGCTCATTTTAGTTATGCTTTTCTCTATGGAAGTTTAGAGATCTACTTTTCTGTATATTTTATAGTTTGAGATTGCTGTAACAGCCATATCCATTCTATATCATTTCCTGTCAATTAATGATGTTTAAACTTTATTCTGGGAAATGCAGGTTGGTTTTGTGACCTTTTTCCTTAGTTCAATCCTTGACAACCTAACATCTACTATTGTTATGGTTTCTTTATTGAGAAAACTGGTACCTCCGTCAGAATACCGCAAGTATGTGCTGGCAATTTTACAGTTGTTTCTCGTTTAGTTAACATGCTAGTTGAACACTGCCTAATGCTAATCTTATCATGTCAAATTACCAATTTTGCTTGACAAACATTAATTTTTATTTTAATATTACCAACCACATGTTTCGTCTAGGCTATGTGGTGAACTTTATCTTCTTAATTATCACAAACTTAAGAGAATTATAATTTCTTTACTGAGGATGAATGAATACCAGTGTATTCAAGAAATTAAAATGTGGAAAAGTTGAGAATGAATCTTTATCTCTGATACCTTGGTCAGAATGGAAGCAAAGCAGAAGTCTGAAAGCTTATGTAAGTAGCAGAAATTTTACTAATTAAAATATTTGAACCTTGTTAGCAAAGCTGTGATTTCAAGCTGCAGAAAATTTTGAATCTTGAATTCATATCAAAACTTTGTCTACCAGGCTATAAAATCAATATGTGGTTTACAAAAGTTCACTTTTTTGTTTGAGTTGTTCTTTTGGCATGTTGTTGTCTTCCCTCCTCTGGACTCTGTCAAATAAATTCTTTGTCAGTTCTTCTGAACTTTCTGTTCTTTGACAAAAAAATAAATTCTCACTTGGCTCAAAAGAGTTGCACTCACATATTTGGACTTCATACACAGACTTCTAGGAGCTGTTGTTGTAATAGCAGCAAATGCTGGAGGTGCATGGACTCCAATTGGTGATGTTACCACCACCATGCTATGGATACATGGTCAGATATCCACGTTTCCAACTATGAAGGTCTTTCTCTTTCGTTATGTTTTCCAGACATCTGGTTCACTGAAAATTTATGCATTATGCATGTTGGTATACCTTTCAATGAAGAATTAGTGCCTTAAATCAGAGGTAGTCCAAGCATTGAATATGTTTCACACTCTTGATGCATATAAAAAAAGAACAATAGACAGCAACCTTTCTCCAAAGAAGTAACAAGTGGATGTAGCAAGATTTATTGAGTTGATGGAATTGATTTCTAAGCTCAATTTCCTCCTTATCTCTCTTTAATATAACTTACTCAGTTAAGTTATAATCAGAAAATTTGTCATGCGAATTTGTGTAGAAAATCAGGATGTAAAAAGGCACCACAAATAACATTCACATCTAGGAGGGAGTTTATTATCAGGCTTGTTGACTGCTGATTTTGTCCCAAAGTTTACAAATCTTCTGATCAAGCCATTATAATACCAGTTCTTAATGTACTTGAAATATACACATGGACATACTTTTCAGATTTGACACAGAGACATTAGAAATCTAATAATTGTCTTCTTGGATGAAAATTTTCAGTGCACTGACATCAAATCAAGAAATTCTCATATTTGCCCTTTTTATGCTCGCAGAGCTTGTTTATTCCTTCAGCTGTTTCTCTAGCTGTTCCACTGGCTCTTTTGTCCCTGACTAGGTACTCTTCTTGCATTGTCAAAGCAAAGCCAGGGAATTTGAATTTTGAAAGGTTTCGGTTAACTTCATCAATCACAGGATTAAATGATACGAGTTTCTCTTCTTCCATTCAGTGAAGTTAATGGAAAGGGACAGGAATCTCCCAACGTATTGGCATCTGAACAGATGGCTCCTAGAGGACAGCTTGTTTTCTCTGTGGGTATTGGGGCTCTGATTTTTGTTCCGGTGTTCAAGGCACTAACTGGTTTACCTCCTTACTTGGGTATGCTGCTTGGACTTGGAGTTCTTTGGATTCTGACAGATGCTATTCATTACGGTGAGTCGGAAAGGCAAAAGTTGAAAGTACCACAAGCATTATCGCGGATTGACACGCAAGGAGCTCTTTTCTTCCTTGGAATCCTTTTGTCTGTTAGCAGGTACTGTCTCAAATATTGTCTGATTTTCTATTTCTCTTTGGGAATCAAAGAGTTAATGTGTAAGTTCTATATAATTTCGGTTTTTGTGGTTCCTGTAGTTGTCTTTGCAATAGCAGCCTATCTTTTTTGAGAGCAAAGAGCTACCAATTGCCTGCCCAGGTGTTTATGGTAAACAGGCCCTGGGATAGTCTGAACTCCAAACTTAAAGATAATGTGGCCTATAATAACTTTATTTTTGTTCTTCCTTTTTTTTCTTGGACCAGCGTGTTATTGAACCATGGGAATAGCCTCCTCCTCTTACAGGTTGATTTCATGATCTGCCCATTCCTGAGGACTTCAAGTACACTATGTTAAATGCTAATTGTTTTACGATAGGTGTGGATAGGTTGCATTACCACATAAACATCTATGCATCATTTGTCAGCTGTTGATTTTGCATGGTTAAATGAGATATACTACAAATGAGTCATGACATTGGTCACTTCCATCATACGGTATGCTTAATTTGTGGAGTGCCATCAAGAAATCCTTAATTTGAAATTCTGAATTCTTGTTTTACAGCCTGGAGGCAGCAGGTCTTCTCCGGGAATTGGCAAATTACCTTGATGCTCATATTACTAACATTGATCTGATTGCAAGTGCAATCGGTGTTGTATCAGCAATAATCGACAATGTTCCACTGGTTGCAGCAACAATGGGAATGTATGATCTCACCTCATTTCCACAAGATTCTGAGTTCTGGCAGCTAATAGCATATTGTGCTGGTACTGGTGGGTCCATGCTCGTCATTGGGTCTGCCTCTGGTGTTGCATTCATGGGAATGGAAAAGGTGGACTTCTTTTGGTATTTGCGGAAGGTACTTCCTGTGGCTTTCTGTTTCTTCTCGGATCAAAATTTCAATTTTTTTTTCTAGTAAAAGAAGCCATTCTTCTCTCTGCAGGTGAGTGGCTTTGCTTTCGCTGGTTATGCTGCTGGTATTGCAGCCTATTTAGCAGTTAATAGCCTCCACATCTCTCTACCCACAACTCTTGCTCAAGCTCCTTTACTTCCCGGTTCCTAAATCTTAGTGCTCAAGTTTGGCCATTGCTTTTCCGGTTCCAAAGAAAGGAGTATATTTCTCAAAATGTGGATTTACATTAGGTGAACGCAGTGAAAAATGTTTACTGCTACAAGAGATTTTTCTGGAGTGAACCTTAAATGTAATAGATTGCGTCTGTGCTGAGTTACATGTAACATTTGATTGTAAAATGCAAAACATGATGAATTTTAACACAGGCTTCTGTGTAGTGAAGATTGATTTGGAGTTTACTTGCAATAGCCCCATATGAGAAGATGCTTGAAAATTTAAGGTTTCGAAGCTAATGTTATCATCACATTTTGATACTTACCAAATTTGGTCTCCCAACAAATAATGATTCTTTCAATGGATTGAACTTTATACTTTCTGCTCATTCAATTGATTATTATCCCTGTTTAAAAATAGGGGTGTAAGTGATACGGAGTTACAAGCAAAGTTCTTATGCATTCTCCTTGAGGAAGGCCAGAATTGGCCAGATGATCCAGTGAGCCTTTTCCACAGCAACAATCGAATCAATACGTGTTGATAAAATTTCTTGGGATGTTTTCAGGAATGACCAATGTTTTTAAGCAATTTTTTTAACCAAAAGTCAGAATGTTAGTCTTTATTAACCAAAATTAAAGTAAATTGACAAAAGTGCCATTTTCACCAACAAAATTTTAACTTCTCATTCTTTTTTTTTTATTCTTTAATATTTCTTTATAAATTTTTTTCTCAAAATCTCAAAAGAGTGCACAGACAGAAGAAGAAAGAAAAAGAGAAGAATAAAAAAAATTCTACACGTAGTGAAGAAAGAGAGAACAAAGAAGAATAAAAAAAACTTCTAAATGAAAACATTTGTACTGAAATTTTTTTTTTATAAAAAAAAACAAATTTGGCGTTTCGTGCAGCGTGTGAAACGCGAAGTTATTTTGGAGACGCAGTGCCCAGAAGGCGTCGCCCGCACGTTGTGAGCAAATTGTTTTTAAATTTGTTTTTCTTTTTTATAATTTATTTCAATTTAAAGAAATAATTAAATTATAATTATTTATAATAAGTATTATTAAAATAAATAAGAATTAATTAAATAAAATATGCAATTGTTCAAACAATTTATTAAATTAAAAACTAAGAAAGAAAGAAGCAAATGCTTATTATAGAAATAAGAAAACAATTTAATAGACAAAGAAATTAAAAATTAAAAATTTATTAAAAGAGATGAACAAAAAATAAATCATTTTGCGCATCATTTTCTGCCTGCGAGAAAGTCTGGTGTGATAAATTTTTTATTCACAATCTAATTTTTTTTAATTTATGACTTTTTTACTTCCATTCATTATATTTCTTTTCAAAACTCTATCACTACAGTATATTTTTTCAATAAATTTTTAAAACTCAGACCAATTTTTATGAATATTTTTCCTACATATTATATTTTGTTATTATATTTCATTAACAAAGACATTTTATAATTTTTTTGCATTATTTTAACTAATAAAAATTAACATGTGACTAAAAAAAAATTCTAAAAATATTACCCATTTCTAAAAAAAAAATCCCCAAATTTCTTTCCTTATCCTTTCGGTGGCCCGACGGCTCAAAACTGGGGACGGGTGGGGGGTAGAGTACGAAGCTGAAAAGCGCAACCACCGCCCTAAATGAAAGCTAGGTCACAATTGACAAGACGGGAAGGGTAAAAGCAAAAAGTTAAAATTTGATTGGATAGTAACTCAATAGAAGGACACCAAAACCTTTTTCTCGCAAAGCACAATTATTCCTCTCCAGCTTCCCCAACACAGAACAGTAAAATGAAAATCCTCAAAATCGGCATCCATCTCTCTCTCTCTAGAGGAAAAGAGAAAGAAAAAAAATCTGGATATGACTGCCATACACACTACAACTTGAGGAAAACAAACTCTTCTACTGCTGGAACATCACCAATCTTCTTCAAAGTTTCTGGCCTAGGTTGCTCATCCACTCCAATTGCCATTACTGCATGCTTCCTGGGAGCAATCCTTCCAACACTCATGAAACTGACATTCACGTTCTCCTCTCCCAAAATGCTTCCAACTTTGCCAATCATACCTGGCTGATCAACCTGTCTGCAGAGTATGATACTACCTTCCAAGCTCACATCCACCTCAAAAGATCCTACCTTTGTCAAATGTGGAACTCCGTCCTTCACTCGTCCCTCAACCTTGATCTCCCCGGACTCAGATATGGCACTGGCAAATTTTGATTCCACATTGGCAATCTGAACCTGGATGAATTCAAGAGGATTCTCCGGTGAACCATCTAGGATTGTTCGTTCTTCCGTTATGCGGAGGCCTCTCTGTTTGGCTGTGTAATCAGCATTAACCAAGTTTACAAAAACACTGGATATGGGCTCAATCAGACCCTTGATGATCATGGCACGGAGGAGTCTTGTGTCAAGGTCATCAGGGGCTCTGGAAGAAGCATATGTCACCTTCACAGTTTTCACACCACTTCCTCCTGCTACTAGTTGGACAGCAAGCCGACCGAGTTTCTCAGCCAGTTCAACATATGGTTTCAACTCTGTAAGAACCTGAAGAAGGGAATAATGACAAGGATGAAACCTTATGTTCCTTCAATCTTTTCTCTTTCTCCTCCATCTTATTAAGGTGGACATGAGATAAATGCATCTATGTTGGTAAATGGAAGCTTTATTTCGTGCTATGCAATGTCAACTACATAACAAAACAGCAACAATTGAACACAAGATAGTAGTACCTCAGCAGGAACCATTGGTGCATTAACTGCAGTGGCAGCAAGTTCTCCTTTCAAGGCTCCAACAACAGCTTCAGCTATTTCAATAGCAACTCCTTCCTGAACATCAAACCAAATGTCATTAGATAACCACTAATTGGAGAAAAGAGGAAAAAAGAAGTCCAGATGCATGAGCTGATTATTTAACACACCTGAGCCTCCTTTGTACTAGCCCCAAGATGTGGGGTCACAGTAACCCTCTCATGCTGCACCAGCTTACTGTCTTTCGGTGGCGGCTCCACTGTGAAAACATCAAGTGCCGCCTGTAACAGAGATGTGTTATTCACTCTTCCGAACAGCAAAAACATTCAAACTGCAAAGAATGAGGAAGCTCACCTGAGCAACAATTCCAGAATCCAAAGCCCTCACAAGAGCTTCTTCGTCAATAACTCCTCCACGAGCAACATTGATGATTCTAACACCCTTCTTCATTTTCCCAAAAGTTTCGTCATTAAGCATCTTCAAGGTAGCAGGGGTCAAAGGCATATGCAAAGAGATGAAATCTGCCGTTGCAATTGCTTCATCAAAGCTCACGAGGTCCACACCAATTGCACGGGCACGATCTGCTGGCGCATAAGGATCATGTGCAATAACATGCATACCAAGACCCTTGGCACGACGAGCAACTTCTGATCCAACCTTTCCAAACCCCAACACAAGAAGTGTTTTCCCCACAAGGGACACACCCACATATTTGTTCCTCTCCCACTTTCCTAAAATTTTCCAAAACGCATAAACGAACCACTCTTAAAATTTCTTATGTGCAAAAGCAGAGGCATACACTATCATATCAAACCATATAACCACATGACCACGAGATCTTAGACACTATTACCTACCATCAGCATTCATCGCGTGAAATATAATTTACATAAAAAATTTCATAATGCAGAAATTTAACTTTCTTTCATCGTTTTGACTGTTGAAGAAAAAAAATTACGTTTTTCTTAATTTTTAGCACCAAAATTTAATCTTTTAGCTTTTAAAACTCCAATCTGTTCGATAAAATGCAACTACGAAACACAAAAAATTACAAAAGATCAATAAACTCACCAGCCTTAATAGAGGCATCAGCCTGTGCCACATTTCTGGCCATGGCAGCCAAGAGCGCGATCCCATGCTCGGCAGCCGCAACCGTGTTGGCCGTCGGTGCGTTCACGACCAAGCACCCGAATTCGGTCGCCGCAGACAGATCCACATTATCAATACCGACGCCGGCTCTTCCGACGACCTTCAACCGCCCGCCGGACGACTCGAACACCTCGCGGTTGACCTTGGTGCCACTCCGCACGATCAGCGCGTCGCAAAGCGAGATCTTCGTGCAAAGCTCCTCCGGCGCAAGGTTGTAGGAGCAGTCGACGTTGGCGAACTCTTTCAGAAGATCCAGACCGGCCTGTCCGAGCTTCTCGGCGACCAAAACAGTCGGTTTGGAGGACAGGCCGGAGTCGGAGGCGACGATGACGAATCGCAGCGGGGCACGCTTGCGGTTGAAGGCGAGGGAGAAGACGGGGGAGAGGGACTGTTTGGAGGAGAGGGAGAGATTGAGGGAGGGGTGGCGGAGGGCGGTGGAGGATGCTGACGTGGCCATTATTTGATGATGGTTTCGGCAGCTGAGACGAGAGTGTGAAGTGAAGCAAAGCGAGTGGGAGAGATCTGAGAAAATTTATATTAGTAGTGGCGTGTTTAGATTTCGGGTGGTTGGTGAAATAATGTGAAACCAGGGTTGATGCAGGCGCGTGAGGTTGCTAATGGCTGCTAAACTGCCACTCCAATGAGCTTTCTTTGACTCATTAATTAAAGTTTGTCTTCTTTCAAAAAAAATATATTATTATAATTAAAGTTTGGTATGATTAATTTATTAGCAAACATTTTAATACGTGATTAAGTTTCACTTACCAGGTTGGTGGAGAGTGGAGAAAGAAAACGACAACGCCAATGTTAATGACGCGCGTGGAGCGCACGTACTGGATTGCGAAATCTGAAAAGCAAGATCTTAGTACCAAAGGATCTAGCATATGTGGCATGTGGGGCCCAAAATGGCATATACGCATTGGTGGTAGGTAGGCAGACTTTGAAAGGATCTAGTGATCTACTTCGATTTCTCAAGTTCTTTTTTATTATTATTGTTTTTATTTTTTTATTTTTTTTGGATATTTTTATTTTTTTAAAATTTTTGAACACTGCTTTGTCAAGTTAATAATGGCAAACCCAATGTATTTTATTTTAGGTGGGTGTAAGCCAATTGTATTGTAGATCTAGTGATCTACTTTGATTTCTCAAGTTCTTTTTGGGTGATTTTTGAACATTGTTTTGTCAAGTTAGTAATGGCAAACCAATAGTATTTTTCACGAGTAGGTGGGTCTTGGAATTTTTGGATGGTTAGAAAAACACTAATGAGGATTTTATTTATCTATTTATTTATTGTTTAATAACCAAAAGTTGGTTCGAAAATCAAACAAAACTTTATTAGATAGTTAATAAATGGAAAAAAGAAAAATAGATTATAAAAAGGGTACATACTTTGTCATTTGAAAATGGAGGACAAAGAGAGATGAATGTCAACTTTGATAACTTAGTGGCTCTGCGACAACGGGAATAGACGTGAAAATATTTAATTTAATGCACATGAAAAGCTGATTTTCGGTAACCGGGAGCGATGCGGTGACAAACACACGGCGAACTTTTTGCATCCACTTGCTTTCAGATAAAGACAAGACAAGACCAACCCCCATTTTTATGTCGATTCTCATTTTTCCAATTCACGATGAGCAAAATCTTTGCTTCGGACTCCCGATTCACTTTACCATTCGTGTCCTCTTTCGCTGCGTTTGCCATTTGAATTGGAATAGATTGATCTAATTCTAATACCCGTAAAAATTGAATTGGATTTAAATTTAATTTAATATTTTCTTTATATCTGAAATGATATAACATTTGAGAATACAATAAATTGAATTGGATTATATTTGATACTGCCTTATATTTTGTCAACCATTTCATTAGCCGCTAATTAGTACCAACACTTAAAAATTCAGGTGTTAAATCGGATTAAAATCCCTCTAATATGTAAACGAGTCTCTTTATCGAAGGATAAATGGATTAAGTCTGAATATAAAGATTTAAATAAAAAAAATACTATCTTATATTTGAGGTAGTTTAAGATTGGCCTACACTAAATATTTAAATTCACTGTTAATGTAGTTAAAATTAATTTAATGATTATAAATTATATTGAAAATAGTAAATTTATAAATATTGTTGTTTTATTTATTAACTAATTGATAAAAAAAACAATCTATTATAAATCAATTAACTTAATTATTGAATATTTATTAATATTTAGTCATTAGTAATTTATTAATTATTTATATTAATAATATTCCTTTTATAAAAATTTAGTCTATGTATAACATGGGATAAATTAATCCTAAATAGGAGAAAGGATTAGCTATCCTATAATTATTGGACTTCTTTTACGTGCCCAAGATTAATAAACATATTTCTTAATCAACAACAAACATGGGATTAGACTAACCAGTCAAATCCTAATCCTTTGCATAAGCTACCAAACATACTCTTTATGTAATTTAGGAATTACAGTTGTAATTTTATTGTATATTAATATTAAATAATATTATATATTTTAAATTTATATCATAAATAATGATGTATCAAATAATCATTGAGTGTAATAGATAATTTTAAAATTTATACTATTTTACCATTCAATAATTACTTTAAATATAACTTAAGTTATATTATATTACTCATTAATATTCGATTGTAGTTCTTAAATACAACAACAAAATGTTATACTATAATCAAGAATTGAATTATAATTTAAAGTGGAGGAGGTTTGATTTAAAGTTGCTCTTAAATGTTTTTTTATTATTGATTGTGAATTATATTTTTTATATATTAAATTTATATATTTATATAAAAGGTTTTCAATTTTTTTTTTTTGTGAGGGGACTGTTAGAGAAATTTTTTTAAAACCTTTTAATGTTTTCTAAGTTACATATTTAAATATAAATTATATATTGTAAATTATTAGCACTAAATTATTTTTTTATTAAAAAGTGATAATTATATTTCAAATTAGTCATTAAACTTAAATTAAATATGTAAGAGTTAAAATATTTATTATTTAGGAGTTTTATATATATTAAAATATTTGGGAGTTACAATACTAATACAAATAATAAAACTCTTAAGAGTTATAATTTTAATATTCAAATTTATATTAATAAAAATAAATTCTAAGAGTTAGAAATTTTAAATATAAATTATACATTAATATTGGAGTTATAAAATATTTAAAATTATAATAATACTAAATTAACATTGATATTAATACTTTAAGTCTTATTACTAGATAAATTGTGCTAATATTTCATTAGAAAGTGTGCGTGTGTGAAAAAGAGAAAAGAAAAGAAAAATATTATATGTATATGCGTGTATACTTTTAAAATAATATAATTTTTATATTGTGTTTTGAACAATTTTAAAAATAGAGATTTAATATAATTTTTTAGTAATCATGCTTATTAAAAAAAATGTCTAAAATTATAAGGTTGAATCTTAAAATCATATACACTTGTTACTATTAAAGATAACTATTTAATTTTAGGACAATAATTTTTAACATGTCTCTTTACACTCAAGTTTAAGTTCTATATTTTTTTATTTTATATATATTATTAATATATTCTATCTTTTTTATATAAAATAACATTTAATGTCAATAATATATAGAATAACCATCCAGTTAAATGATTTGGTACGAGTAATGAAAGAGCATTCATTTTGTAAGTGTACATGGGGGCTTAGCTATGTACGAGTAATGATTTGGCACATAAAAGCTTAGCCAAAATGGTAAGCATCTTTATTGTAAGTACATCCCCTTGATCTGAAGTCAGGGTTCGAATCTTTCCTATCTCATAATTATAAAAAAAATACTAAAAACAAAAAAACAAAACTTGAGAAGAGCATTCATCTTAGTTGTTTGAATGAACAAATCCCACATATGCCATTTGGGATAATTTGACAATTAAGAGGATTAGGACACAATAATTATCCAATTCACATCATTAATCTCAAATAAATTTTTTCTGTAAATTATAATTAATCAACCAGTTCTGATATATGCACGGTGTTACTTAACAAATTTACTTGGAAACTTTCTCTAACGCCGTGCAAAGGAACGAGCTGAAATTGATTACCAATCAGCATCACCACGTCTGCAGCATTTGAAACATTAATCTGATCCAGCAAAATGCTTGAAATACGCCTCAGCCAGCATCTGACCCAACTGAACCCGAGCCTCTGTAGTTAAATGGACATTATCTTCTTGAGCTCCAATTCCTTGGCATCAACACACAACAATATTTGGAAGATTGATTCTCACTCGTGCTTCCCTAATTTCCTCCATGTACTTTTCCCCGGATGCAATCGCTACCTGCACAAAAGTTTCCCCGTATGATCAATATGTCAAATAACAAATAGTAATACGTGTCATTGTGATAAAACTCCACATCATTTTTTTTTAAATAGCTATATCTACTCTTTTAATGCAACGCAAAATTTGTATAAAAATAGTTTGTACATGTAGTATTCTTGAGATGAAGAAATATGGTTGGAGTTATAGGTGAATATTGTTGAGAAATATTAAATAAAGACTCTAAATTCAATCAAGATTGATTAACAAACACAAACAATAAAAAAAAACAACAACCTTATAGAATCGGTTCAACGTAAACTTATACATCCACTTATTGAACTTAATTAGATCACTCAAATACATTAATCAAAGTGTTTTATATAACAAAATCACAAAAAATTAAAGTAATAACAAATCAAAACTCAAACCCCCTTCAAAAATAAATAAATCTTAAACTCGTATATCACTCAAAATGTTTCTTTATTTTCTCTCTTAAAAGACTATATAATATAAAGTTCGCTTTCTCAAGTTCTCTATAATTTCGAGGAACTTTTTCTTAAAAATATTATTAAATACGAAGTGAGGGTAATAATTTTTCAATTATGCTCTCATTGTCAACTTTTAGGTTTCCAAAAATAATTCTTCTTTTTTAAATAAATAAAATAACAAGTGAAAATGAACACAATTCTCTCCTAATTTGAATATTTGCCTGCATTAATGATAAATACATGAATGATAATATGCAGGTGCTAAAAAAATTCTTTTTCAAACTCAATAAAGTCAGTCAGATTGGGAACTGGGAAGAGGATATTAGATCACAAAAGCTTTACATTAACCTGAACTAATAGCAAGTGAAATCTGCGTCGGGTTTTGGATGTCCGGGTTCTGGCCCGGATTAGTTGATTCCATTTCTTGCGATCACAGAAAGTTGACTTTCAATGGAATCACGTTCCAATTCCGGAGTTTATCAAATTCAAATTATTTTGGAACTTGGAAGTCAGCCGTTGTCCGCAGCGCATCGGCTTTGGTGGGCCAATTTGTTCTAAACCTAAACTTGGGCCAATATAAACCTCGGTCGCACTCAGTTTTTTCATAAGATTTGGCCTTACAAAATTGCTCCTTTCTTTTTTGAGAGGGATAGAAAACGAGTTTTTTTTTTTGAAAAATTGATATTATGTAATTGATAAACATAAAAAATATTACATTACATTATGGTATCTTTAATACTATAATAGAGAATTATGAGGACATAGTAAATCCGTACTCATTAATGTCTCCCTCAACTTAAACTTATATAATGAAGTGTACCAATCATACCAATAATGAAGAATAGCAACCTTGATGAAAGAATACATATATTTTTAAAGAAGAGAAACACAACCCTTTAAAAAAAAAAAATACAAACCTCATCAAAAAGGGAATTATAAACCCTTTGCAAAGAGAAAATTATTTAACCTAATATAAAAATTTTATTTTAAAAATATGAAATTATTTCAAACTAAAGCACCACAGCCAGAACTCAACATTATCACTAAGGCTGACGGTGGATGGCAGCATCGGACAGAGGATCAGGGACAAAAAACAAGCTTTTAGTACGAGGATAAGAATATTTCTCTTTTAATAAAATCTAACTGAGCACAGAGTGTTTAGTACTTAGACTAGCAAATTAGGTTATTTGTATTTCAATTTTATAAAATCGAAAAGATTTGCAATTCATGACTTTATTTTATTGGATATTATGAGTATTCGATCATCCCACCCAAGAAAATTTCGTACAATTGTAATTCATGCAGAACTGTCGTGTACAATATAATAATAAAATATAATAAATGATTGGTCGATAATTTTGAATACAAACTAGTACTTGCTTCTTATAATACACCAAGCTAGCCAAAGCCAACAAGTACAGTTGCTTTCAAGATTACTATTTCATATTTTGATCAGTCAAACATACAACACTTTTATCACCTCACTTATCAACAAATATTCTTCTTCTTGCTCTTTATGCAGCATTCAAGTCAATAAAACAAAAGATATAGAAAACACTTTAATCCAACAAAATACACTTTACTGGGACCCAAACTCATCATTTATTAGCATGCAGTAGAAGAACATGGGATCTTTTCCAGGATTTGGGCAGCTTCTTTCATGGAAGGTCTCTTCAGTGGTGCAAACGAAGCACAACTAAACCCTAATTTAAAGCAAGCAAACATGGCATCCTCCCTGCTCTCCACGTCAGCCCTAATCGCCACGTCCGCCATCCTCAAAACCCTAAGCTTCTCCTCCAAAACTGAACTAGTAGTCTCAATAGAGTACTGACCCAACTCCCTCTCTGATAACACTCTTCCTGTGAGAAGCTCAAGCAAAATTATTCCAAATGAATACACATCCCACTTGGAGTTTGGCTTGAGCTTCTTCAGAGACTCGGGGGCTTGATACCGGGAAGTAGAGGGCCCGGGAGAGGCGGCGGGTGCATAAGGGCTGGAAGTAGTGGTTGCAATGTGATCTTGAGCGGACCTTTGGCTGCCAAAAAGCCTAGCTGAATTGCTTGCTTTGTAGTTTGTGTTGTTGCTAGAACTAGAAGAAGCAAGACGATCTAAACCTAAATCGCTTATTATGGGTTCCATATCTGGGTTTAAGAGGATGTTGCTGGGTTTAATGTTGCCATGCACGTGTTTCTTCTCGTGAATGTAGGCTATTCCTCTTGCTACTCCTCTTGCCATCTTGAGCCTCAGCTCAAGAGGTAGATGGCAAGGCGATGAGCTTGGCTTCCCTGAATTTCACAAAAACCAAATATTGTAAGATAAAGAATAACAGTATTATTCTATCTACGTATAATCATATAGATGTCTTGCATATAAAACGTTTTAGTACTTTATGAATCACACTTGATTAATTAATTACACTCAAAACCAGGAACTGGTATGCTTTGAACAAATTTCGAGAAGTGATAATATATTAAGTTTTCTCCCAATTTCCTATCAAAGAGCTTAGTCAAGGCCAATGTTATTATGCAACCCACTTTGGTGGGGAAAGAAAGTCTTAGTTATTGAGTATCATGACTTGAAATTTTAACTGAGTGCATATGAAATTTATGAATAAAGCCAGTTATAAAAAGATGGTTAAACCTCGATCATATAACCAATGATCGGATTTCATGATTTCATTAAAGCAAACTTAAATTATGCTCATGATGATAATATATGCACTCGAATGTTTCAAATTATGCCTAGCTATCAGTTATAAAATAGTAATAGTAACATACTACCCTGGACAAATATTTTGTGCCACCAATAATGAGTATTGGACCGCACCCACATGAAAGAAGGGTATCATTTCATATTTAAGAAATAAATACTAAGCATGAATTCTAAATTTTTTTAAGAAAATCACACATATCTTCAATAAAATAAAAATAGTCGGTGCAAACTGTAATTAACCAAATAGCATAAAATTCTCAGAACAAATATAAGCCACAATCACAAGCAAAATTCAACACCGACCCCCATAAGTGTCAACACAGATAACAAAGATGTGGTACTGGTAGCCCGCGGTTCCTTTACGAAAACGACACTTGCTTTTGACGTATTATGCGTTTTCTTTTCTTTGGATTACAACTGTCACGGAATCCTACTAGCTTGCTTCGCGGGCTACAAGATTCCGCTACACAGCACATAAGAATCATAAATCTGACGCTTTGACCGATTCAACTGTACCCCTGTTTTGACATATCTTAATGATGGACGGTTCGATTTACTCATTGTGGGCCTACAAACTGAACTGAATCAACAAATCTGACGGTGAAACATCTCTCCGCATAGGAAAGACCCATTATTGCTAATCTTTTTTTTTAATGTACCATTAATGCTAAGCTAAACAAATTACTGATATCAATTCATTACTATATGCATTTGCCATGCGACTCAAGTGTAGCACTTAAACGAGAGGCTCCTCTACTTGGAGAGTTTCTCTGTTCTCGACGTAAATAGAACGACTTCAACTCTACTCAAACCCAGCATTTAAATATTAAAGATGCTCCTATCAATCATTAAATTAGTTATCATATTCTTCAGTTGAAATAATAATAAATTTATGCATTTTTTTCTTTTTAAAAAAGATAAATTTAATGTTTTAAATATTTAAAATTTATCAGAAATTATAATTAACACAAATGATTTTAACCTAATATTAATTGAATTTTTAAATTAATGTCGAACTTTTGAATTTGAAATCTCTCTCTAAAAAAATATTTTAAAAATTATTAAATAATACAAACTATCTACATAGACCAAATTAAAAACAATGCAAATAATTTTAAGTGGTTTTAAATTTCATTAAAATATTTCAGAAGTTCAAATTTGTTGTGCAGAAAGATTTACCATTTTAGCTTTATTATGAAGGAGAGTAAGAAATTTAACACAATTATAAGTTACTAAATCCTAGAGCCCTTGTTGTCCGAGGAAATGGAGGAAAAATATAAATGTAAATCAATGGAGTCCGTGACTGAATAGCTCTAAGTTGACTGTAGAAAAACAATCAGGAAGATGGATGGTATATTTTAGCAAATGAAGAGTAAATGATGCTAAAATGTACGGCAAAAGCATGACGTATTTTAGCAAAAAGAACGGAAATTTGCTAAAATGCACCAGAGAATGGAGCCCAGAGAGATGAAACTTACTGTAACTGAAGCTAGCAAGGCTGCCATTGGAGATATAGTCATAGATAACAAGCTTCTCTTCATCTGCCCAGTAAAACCCTCGAACCTTAACCAAATTCGGATGCTTCAACTTAGCAATGGCCCTCACTTGGCTCTCAAAATCCTTCAATCTCTCAAAACAAGTCTCCCCAATCCTCCTCACAGCAAGTGCAGTCCCATCTCCCAGCACAGCTTTGTACACAATGCCCGAGCTGCTCGTGCCCAAAATATACGCCGACGCTTTGAACAATGTCTCCAGCTCCAGCTCCGTCTCCCCATCAACTGTTACCAATACTCCTTGTCCTTTGTTGCTGCTGCTCTCTTGTTGATCAACTTGGACATTTTCTTCATTGTTGTTATTATCTTGGTCGCTATCAGAGCTAGTTGTTACTTCTGATGTCTCCTCGCCTTGTAATGTTAAGCATGACCATGTTATTGGTTTTCTTGAATAATCTGCAAGTTCTATTTTTGTGACTGCTTCAGCCTGCATTTTCTTTTCTGGGTTTGCTTCGCTTGTTATTGAGTTTAGTGCTTTTCTTCTTTTCTTGATTTGGTAAACATAAAGAATGACCAAAGCAAGAATGCCCACGCCTGCTAAATCTGCAAATGCAATTGCTGCTATTGTGCCTGGCTTTAGCCCACTATGATTTTGAACCCCAGTTGTTGTTGCTGTTGATGAGTTTGTTACTGGGACTGAGTCTATTGTTTTTGGAATCACTGCAATTGCTGGTGATGTAGTTGACAAATTGGATGGTGTTGAGAGAGTTGAAGGGATTGAACAAAGATTCTTGAGTGGTTTGCCACAAAGTTCAATATTTCCGGAAAAGGCTTCTTTTCTCTGATTGAGCAAAGGTAGAGCCCCTGGAATAGCTCCAGTTAAGTTGTTGAAGGACAAATCAATGGTGGCATTTTTTGGGATTTGTTTTGCAAATTCTGGAGATATTGACCCTGAAATCCTGTTTGAAGATAAGTTCAAGTAACGCAAACTATCGCCCCCAAAATCTAAGGGAAGTGAACCATTTAATAGATTTGAAGACAGATCTAATACTTCAACTGAAGTGAACCCACTTGGTACACTGCTAGAAAAATAATTACTTCTCAGAGAAAGCACAGTTAGATTCTGCAAAGAAGTCAAATTTTGTGGTATGCTCCCAGCCAATGCATTATCAGAAAGATTTAAGAGCTGTAAACTTCTCATTTCATCCATAAGCTCAGGCAACTCGCCAGAGATGACATTGTTTGAGAGAGATAGGACCTGTAGCTCAGTCGCATTGAAGAGTGAAAGAGGCAGAGACCCATTGAAGAAGTTGTTGGAGAGATCAAGATGGCGAAGGTGTTCAATAAAGCCCAAATCTTTTGTGACTGAACCCAGAAGCTGACTGTTGGGGAGGATCAAGCCTGTGACCCTGAACATATCTGGAGAGCCTGGGCTGCCAATTTCAGTGCAAGTTACTCCATTCCATGAACATGGACTTTCATCATCATAGTTCCAGCTTTGCAAGACTGATAAAGGGTCACCAAGGATTGAGTACTTGAAAGAAAGTAAAAGAACCTCATCTGTATTAAGACCAAAAGAAGGAACCAGAAGAAGAATAGTAGACAAGAAAAGGAGATTCTTGGCACAAAAACTCATTTCCTCAGAACTGATTCTTCATCTTAGTTCTTAGACTGTATATTCATAGTGAGAAAGAAAGAAAGAGAAGGTGACTATAGAGAGGGTGACCAACTTCAGTTGAAGTTGTTCAGGTGACCAAATCAATAGAGGATTTGTGATCAAGAAATGAGAAGCCAAAAAAGGATACACAAAAGCAAAAGCTAGCTACTCTTGTAAATGTGGTGTTGATAGCTGGAGATGGTAATAATTAGTTCTCAAAAGTACCTAACAAAATGAAGAAAGGTGTGGTGGGTTTGCAGAGAAACACAGAGAGAGTTTGGTTGTTAGCTAAAAGGGAGAGAGCTGCACTGACTCTCTGGAGTAGTTGTAATGAATGAACTGAAGCTAAAACTGGAACGAGGATTAGATTAATGAGTAAAAATGGGTACCCACAGGTACTGTGTCTGCAGCCAATTCTGAATTTACTTTCAGTAAATTTAGTTTTTGCTATAAACAATTAGGAAGAAAGAGCAGACAGGAATCTCAGGTCTGCTGCTACAAGACACCCAAGTGAGTTGGAGGCTGGAGCCCATCACCTCTGAGAAGAGTCAAATTCATTTAGATTTTACTCGTCTTTGATCCCATTGTCATCGCTGGTTTCCAAGTTTTTACCATGGGTAATGGGTTAAAATAAAAATACTTAAAAGGAAGCTGATTTTGTGATATGTGACAAGGAAAATACCAATTTATTTTTTATAAATATTGAAATTTACTCTTAAAAATCTCTCACTTTTTTTAAAATTTGCTTTAATTCTTACCACTATGACACAACTCTATTATTCAGTACTTACTTTTAATGGGTAAAATAATCTTTTACAATCAGTGTTTTTTTTAAATACTAAAAAATATTCATTCCCTCCACATACACATATTAGGTTTCATTTTCACTTTTTCTTATTTTATCATTTTCATTTTCCATCAAAACAAATCCCGCTACCCAAGACTATCTCCATTGATTTATATATATATATATATATATATATATATATATATATATAAAAGACTATCTCCATTTGGCACCGCCACCCAACCACCCCCCTATGAAACCAACCCAAAACCACCCCACAAACCGGCCCTCCAACCCAAAACATCCTTAAAACCAACAACCCCAACATTCCACCGCTACATCCTCCCCATCCCCACCAAGCCGCCACTCCACCTACGTCTCTCTTTTCATCCCCGCCGCCTATATGTCAGAAACAAAAAATAAAAGATTAATGTGTTATTGTTGGATAATAGTTTAGTGATTAGTGATATTATTTGAAGATAATTTGGTGATTAATAGTATTATATTTTATATAATTATATTATTATACAAAAATGACGATTTAAGGTGTTGATTTGGACGTGGCAAGAAAAAATTAAAAAAAAAATAATGATAATAATTTATTTAATATTTTATATAATTTGATTCACAAATTACAAAAAGTAAAATAAGTGGGGATGAGAAGTGAATTTTTGAAAAAATGAAGAACTTTTAAGACAAATACTAATTATTAAATTATTTTTCAATCATTTTCTTTTGACTATTTAATTATATTCTCATAAATTTTTACCTCAGTGACTAAAAATTCACCAAAATGTAGGACGAATCCACCACATTTTGGTGTAAAGTGAAATTTCTCGTTACTTTTTTCAAAATGTGTTAGTCGTTTGCATGCCATTGTTTTTATAGTTATTTTTTCATTCTACTTATATTTGTATCATTTTGATCATTTTCTTATCAAATTTCGTCATTTATAATTACATTTCTATCAATTATTTTGTCTTAAGAAATGGTAAAAATATAGTGAGAAACCAATATAATTGACACAAATATGACGGAAATTTGATGAGAAATAAGTAGAATGTGATTAAAAGAGATATGAAAAAGATATCCATCGAAATGCAACAAAAATTCCGTTACATTTTGGTGAAAATTGGCATGATTCTAATCACTTTTGGGAAACCTATTTAGCATCTTTTAGCCATTATCTTGTTTCTTTTCAGTAACTTTTTGGTTACATTCTTATTATTTTTAGTTATATTCATATCACATTTGGTCATGTTCTCGTAAGTTTTTGTTATTTTTTATCATGTATCATTTTTTTCTCATGAGAATGACAAAAAAAAATGGAGAATGTGATTAGACGAAATGAGAAAGTAATAGGAAATGTGAAGAAATTTACATAAATACAGTAAGAATTCTATCACATTTTATTCTTTTTTCTCATGAAAAATAATTTTAAGAAAAGTGACAAAAAAATTTACACTAATAAGGGTTTTTTTTTTT
Source organism: Ailanthus altissimus (assembly GCA_946807835.1). NCBI lineage: Eukaryota > Viridiplantae > Streptophyta > Magnoliopsida > Sapindales > Simaroubaceae > Ailanthus > Ailanthus altissimus. The sequence goes on along the minus strand of OX327698.1, from coordinate 23,298,481 downwards.
CATTTCTCGGCATATTTTATATTTTTCATCTCATGAGAAATGATAGAAAATTAAAGAGAAATTCATTGTCAATTAATACGAATATGACAATAATGTAATAAGAAATAATAAGAATGTGATTAGAACCGATAAAAATTTCTCCAAAATGTGCTAAAATCCTGCGATATTACGGTGAAAATTGGTGAGATTCTTTTACTTTTAAAAAAAAATTATTGTCACTTATTGGCTATTGTTTCGTTCCTTTTCAATCACTTTATGTTATTTTTTTAATTACTTTTCAATCATTTTTACTCATATTTATCTTATAACAGTCATATTTTTATAAGTTTTTTTTTGTTAATTTTTGTTACATTTATATTAATTTGTTTCTCATTAAAAATGATGAAAAAGTGACAAGAAATTAATATAAATTGATGCAGATATCATAAGAATGTATATCATGATCATGATTGAAAATGCTTTCGGTTTGACTGCCTTTTATTTTGACAGTCGGCAACAAGCTTTGCTTTTGACTTTAGAAATTTTATTCCTTAAAATTAATCATGAAATTAAAAAGAAAATCCAAGGTCACAATTTGTGTAGTGTAGTTTGTCATGTTCTGAATGCACATGTATTTTAAATAAAACATTTTCCATGTTCCTCCTGCTGCTGCTGCTGCTGCTGCTATATTTTTCAAAAAGTGACAACTTTTTTTAAAAGCATGTCTTTGCTTATTTTTTTCACCATCGTCGCTATCATCGGCAGCAGCCGTGATTTTATTAATAAACATTTGTAATTTAACCCAAAAATTAAATAAATAAAAAGATTCGGTTGTTTTGTTTCATAAAGTAAAAAAATGTGTTAATTATATTCAATTGAACCAAGAATGTAAACAATCTAATCTAAAATTGATTTTTTTTTTGTTGAAAAAAAGTCTAGTAAAATTATTTTAATTTTTTCATGCATTTTATAGTACTATCTAACTGGGTTGTTTATTTAATTATTTTAATAAACTAATGTTGTGATCAACAGTTACTAGTAGTACTTTGAAATTGATCGAAGCATGGGACTTTTGATAATACGTAGGAGTTATGAATGAGAGACAAATAAAAAAAAGAGTAAATAGAAATTAGAAACAGCACGGTCTCGCCTATTTATGATGAATTAATTTTTTTGAGATTACAATATTAATATTATATTAGTTTACATTATTAAATTTTTTTAAAAATAATACATACAATTTTAAAGCACATCTTATTTAAACTATATTACTAAAATCATTAAAAATAATCAGTATAAATTATTCAAACTAAAAAACTTTCATGACATTTGCTCAAACTCAACTTAATTGAAGAGGCGCAATTAATAAGAAAGTGCTTGCTAATACCCCAAGCGCATTCACGGTGAATTAATAAAATTAAGAAAATATGTCAAATTTCACGGGAAAAAACAAGGGAAATTGTCACTGTTAACCTCTTTTTGAGGTTAATTTTTTTTTAATTACAGTTAAATTTTTTATATTTTAGTAATTAAATATAGAATATTTTTTTTTATTTTGCCCATATTTTTTTTTAATTTTTAATTAACGTAGCTCGCGCTACAAGCAAAGCAATGTATACTATGCATATGAAGAGTTTTTTAATGTTTAAACTTTATTTATATAATAACTATATTATTAATTTTACATTATTTAAATAAAAATTATTTATTCTTAAAAGATTTTAATTATTTAATTTTTTTATTTTCATATTTTTTTAAACAAATTAATTTTGTTTAACAACAAATTTTAATTAATTTTTTATTAATTATTTTATTTTTTAATAAATTTTTTTTTAAAAACCATTAGGTTTGCTTTTTATTTTTTTTGTTTTTTTAATTAAAATAACTAATTAAAAATTTTAAAAAAGAATTTTTTTCCTTTTGTTTTTTATAAATTATAATAGTATTTATATAATTTAAAAATATTATTATAATTAAAAAGAAAAACAATAATATTTTTTATTAAAAAATAAAATAATTATTTAAAATTTATTTAAAAAAGTATGAAAATGAAAATTTAAATAATTTAATTTTTTTTAAAACTAAAAGTGTTTTATTTAAATTATTTAAAATTAATAATATAATTATTATATAAATAAATTTTAAAAAAACTCTGCATATGCACAATATACATTGTTTTGCTTGGGGCGCGCACCATAATAAATAAAGATAAAATGAGTTAAGTATTATATTTTTGTAAATTATATAAATTATATTTCTTGGCGCACCATGGGGTGCACACTGTGACACATGCCTCGGAGTGTGGCGCGCGCCCCAGCATGACGCGTAAGCCATGGGGCGCCACAATAGGGCACTATGTGGTAATTTATTTAAAAAATTTGTATTTTTAATTACATTTTATAATTTAAAATTTTATTAAAATTGTGAGTAAAATTATTTAATGTGTTTAATTTTATAAATTTGTAATTTTAAATTATTTTATCATTATTATATATATATATATTTTTAGCTGAGAAATAAATATGTACTTTTTAAAAGTTATCATAATATTTATAATAATTTTAAAAAATTAAATAAAGTAATAAATAAAAAATTTAAAATTATTACTGTAATAAATACTATTGCACACTATAATACGTTACAATAACCTGTTACGTATGCTATAATGCACGCCACAACACTATATGATACTGTCGTGCACCCTGATGCGTGCTATAGTAGCATGCAACAGGGCACGCCATAGAGTGTAATATTAATAATTTTTTTAATTTTAAAATTATGTTCATAATTTAATTTTTTTATGTGAATGATTATTTTTTATTAAAATAAAATTTATTTATTAAATTACTTAATTATAATAAATTAAGAATATATAATTTTTTATAAATTATATAAATAAGGATAACTTGACAATGACATCACAATCTACATAGAAGTTGATGAGCGGAGTGGAATAAGCTGCCCGATTTTGTAGAGTGACTAGAGTCAATATCTTGTGATTTGGTTTAGGATTTGGTGGGTATCTACATATATCATACCAACAAACAAATGGTTTTTAACACTCTGGTCCCTTGGATTTAAGAAAACAACACTTTTCAACAAATGAATTGAGCTTTGAAGAGACGGAAACTCCTTTTGTGGACAGGTCACTTTTTTTAAAGATGTTATTTGTCCCTACCAATTGAGTGATGCACATGGTTTAAGCAAATACACAACCTAGGATATAATTAAGTACTACTTGAGTTTGCCTGTGTTGTGGACCGACGAAAAACAAACTCAATTTTCGATTTTTTAAGATCAGGATATAATTAAGTACTTGTATTTTCCCACATTGTGCATCAACAAAAACAAGCCCACATACCCTTAAACTTTGCAAGCCTACCAAGATTCATAGTTTTGTTTCTTAAAAAAAATAAAACACTAGAAAATTTAATGCATAAAAATATTAAAAAATATGCCAATTATTTTTTTGCTCTTTTGTGGAAGAAAAGAGAGACTTAAGAAGTCTGGTAAATGTTATAGATGTTCATATACCCTTCTATTGGACATGACTTTCCATACATACCTCTTTATTTATGGCTATTAAATTAAATTTGAATTTTGATAAATGGTTTATAATTGATTATTACCTTTTCAAATAAAATAATTCTATGAACGATTATATCTATTTATAAAATATGTAAGGTTATGTCTTTTTTAAAAAGCACAATTGTGTATCTTCAAAAATGTCTCTTTTAAGAATATTTTGGTATCTCTTACAAGAGACATGTTTGTGTCTTTTTTAAGAAACACATGATATCAAAAGGTGTCTATTTAAGGACTCGTTTATTTTAAATAAATTTCTGACAATCCTCCACTATTTTTAAAATTAATGAACTTTTAAAAAATTTCTTACATAAGCTTAGAAACTTTATGTATAAATGAAGGTATCTTTGGACTTGAAACTTCACTTAGTGAAAATACATCAAGTTAGTTAAGATAACATATAGTAGGCAAGCTTTGAACAGACCTAACTAACTAAACATATCTTACACATAAGCTTTCTTATTTTTAGATATTCTTTAATTGACACATGGATTGGCTTTGTATCTATATGCTATTGTCATGAGTATTTTAGTAACCAAGCAAGTTGTATAGAAGGTGGCACCACCTCTGAAACTCATATAGGTAAACTTATCAAGAATGCATCATTAATTAAAACATTCCAACAGAAACCTATTATGAGTTTATTAAAAGCTAATCAATCTATTCTTTTTATTCCATTATAATTATTAATTGCTTTCACCTCCGGGACGTATGTTAAAATATTATAATGCTTAAAATGACATACTTAAGATGTATTTTACTCATTGAACTTAAGATCTTGATGATTCAAGTATTAGGTTGAGGTTTCATCCTACTGGCTTTAGTCTCATCCTCTTTGACATTTTTAGAACAATGTCCTTTGTAAAGCGTTAGTTAAGAGGTATGGAAGTTATGATCTCACCAAATCAAATGTGATAATGAAAGTGCCTCACATAACTATGTCTTAAACCAATATGCTTAGACCTTCCATTATAGATATGACTATATGCTCATAAAAAAGTTGCCTCACTATCACAATGTATAAATAAATTAGGCATTAGTTTGGGCCAAATAGATATTTTTAAAAATAAATTTCTTAACTATTTTATTTCCTTGCTATATGAAGCCTAGGCTACAAATTTTGCAGCCATAGTGGAATTTGCTATATAAGTTTGCTTCTTTGAGCCTCAAGAAATAGATGCTTCGCAAGTGAAAATATCCACCCAATTGTGGATGTATGATCATCTCAGTCAATTGCCAAATATCATACGAGAATGCTTCTAAAATTGAAGGATATCTAGTATAATGTATACTATAATTTATTGTGTGCTCTAAATATTTCAAGATTTTATACACTACTTGTCAGTGTATTTAACTAGGATTATTGGTATATCTACTTAACTTTTACGTGGCGAAAGTAATATAAGGTATAGTGCATGTCATAACATATATAAGACATCTAATAATGTGAGCATAAACTAATTTAGATACTAATGTTAGGGTACAACTTTATGTTAGAATCAAAAGGTGTTGACTTATGCTTACAATGAAAATGATTATTTTTTAAAAATATTTTATATATAATGTGATTGGGGAGTAGTGCATATCATAACATATGTATGACATTTAATAATGCGAGTATATACCTTTTTAGATAGTACTCTTCAATATTATGGTACAATCTTATGTTAGAATAAAAAGGTGTACAATCAAAATGATTATTTTTTAATATTTTTTTATATAATGTGATTGGTTAATATTATACCATTTTTATTTCTAATCATTTTAATACCTAAAATCATATCAACAATTCTCATATCTTTCATATCAAAATTAGATGATGACAATGGTATAATTGTAATATTATATTTAGTACCTCAACTTGGGTATTTTGCTCTAAATTAGGAATATTTGGATATTTATTCATGTTTTTTTTTATATCTTAAATAAGTGCATGAGAGAAAATGTGACACGTAAGATCAAACAGAAGGCTATTCGAACGAGAAACGAGTGAGGTGCCCTCAAAAATTGAAAGTGACTCAACCCAGGCCTAGGCGCCATAGCGCCTAGGGTAGTAGCTGGACACTACAGCACCCATTAGCCAATGTCGTGGTGCCGGGTCGGGTGACATCCAGGCTTGTGCTTCATGGAATCAGTGTCGCGGCGACAACGTGACATATAAGATGCCCTCTTAAAACTTCTATTTGGATTGGGATTCGAAGGCCCTCGACCTGAGGGTTTCAAAATACATATAAAAGCATATTTTTTAAAGGTGAAAGCCAGAGTTAAAAAGGAGAAGAAAACATAGGCAAGAGATTCACATTTAATTCAAGAGATCAAAGCAAATATATTGAAGATTGAAGAATAAGTTCTTGAGCATTTAAGTCAAAAGGAAGGAGAACAACTCATGTCGTCACTTGTGTTATTTTCTTTCTTCACTTAAAGATATGATCTTGTTCATGATGTTTTTGTATTCTTGCTTTGATACTCTTATTTTAATAATGAGCTAAACTCGGTTGATCTAGGGTTAGACATTTTGAACCTAGTATGTAATTAAATTTTATAAACTTTTAGTTATGAACTTAATACAACATAATTGATTCATTCCATCTTATCCTAATGTTTTCATTATACCTTATCACTATTTTGAATGTTCAAAGAACCATAATGACTTTGACAAAATGGATTTATGTGTTTAGCCTAGAGTAGATTAATACATGATTATATAGTAACAATTATGAGTTCCATCTAAGATAGACATATACCTAAGTGGCATGTATGGTTTGATTTAAACTTATTCTTAATGAGTTACATCTTATTTAGATTACCATAGACATATAGATAATTGTTAGGGTGTGATATAATCATTTGACCATCGACAAAGACTTATAATGAAATCAATGTCTAGCCAATCAATTGGTAGTAAGAGATTAAAGAATTCAATGAAATATTAGAGGATACGTCAAAATTCTAGATTACTTCTTAATTAATGAATTCAATCTTTGAGTGCTTTTGATATTTAATTAGGTTTAATTTGATAGCAATAGTATAGTTAATTAAACTCTATCTTTAAATTTTTTTGGATAAAGATAAAATAGAGTAATTTTAGTAATTAATTCAAGAAATAAATACAATAGTCTCTGCGAGATCGATAATCTGGACTTAGTTCCTATTCTACTTAATACAATAGCATGCACTTACACTAGACTATTATAGCACCGCATCAGATGACAACAATTATTTTGTAAGTTCAATAATTTCAATATCAATACAAAAAAAATTAGCATTTCATCTATATATATAAACAAATAACAATACCTTTATTTCTATTAAATCTATTAGAGATATTTGTTAGATTCATGTATTCTAATTTTTATCAAAATTCTCATGCCATTTTTTTATGATGTGTGCCAACAGATCCACAAAATTCAGTAAATTGATATTAATCTCCTTTATTGCTTCTAAGACATTTAATCGTAGAATCACACAAGTTTTAACTTTAGTTTTATCGAATGCAATATTTTTTACCTCCTCTACTAGGTGTACTATGTATATCATATACATCACTATGAATTAAATACTAATGCAATAACAAAGATGTTCTTTTAATTTAAAAAAAAAGGTGTTTTTGTGATTTTTATTTGTGCACGTGCTTTACATTTTTAATGCATATCTTTATCATGCTTAGGAATCATTTCTACATTAGCCATGTCATATAATCTTTTAATATAAAATGTCCTAAATGACCAAAGATACTGAGTTAATCATATAAACAGAAAAAGTATTCATTTTAGTGATATTGAATTTAAATATTCTATGATACATATATCCCTTTCCAACAAAGGTGCCATTTTTGGACTATAAATTTTTTATACTTAAAATACAAGTTTGAAGCTAAACTTACTAAGAAGGCTATTCTTTGAATATTTTTTCTAACTTCAAATACATGTTAAATATTTTTCTTTTATTGCAGCAGATGACAAATTTTCCATGTAAAGTACACTTCCATCCTCTACTATACTATTTTATAAGATGTCAGAAGGCTTTGATCCTTGCACATGTGTTTGGATGCACCAGAATATATCCACCATGCATTATCATCTTCGAGAATATTGATCTTGAATGTCACGACGCTGAAATTTATTATCGAACCTCCATTTTCTATAAGAGTCAATAATCTTTTTCGTAATGACTAGGTTTACCACAATGGTGGCAGACACCCTTCTTTTTCTTATCATTTTGTTTCTTGTTACAGTCAATATTTCTCTCTCCGTTGCCTTTGAGTTGATGAGGTTGTTTAAATTCCTTTCCGTCGTCTATCACATTAATCTTGGAAGACATTGTGGCCTTTTTCTCCAGACTATTAAATCTAAGCTCATCTTCCATTCGAAGATTTTGGCCTAAGTCGTCAAGACTAGTTTTTCATTTTTTACGTTTAAGACTTTTCTTATAGTCTTTCTAAGAGAGAGGAAGTTTATCGATAATAGAAGAAATAATAATTGACTCATCCATTTTATATTATATTGGTTGAATTTATCAAGAATGTATAAGATCTCATGAAATTATTCAACCATATGCCTATTATCAACCATTTTATATTAACAAAAAGTTAGAAGCTAATAATTTCTTACTTATTATGTCTTTCTTCATTAGCCTCAAATGCATCCCATATTTCTTTGGTTGTAAGCTTGTTGTTATATTGATAAAAAAAAAAAGAGCACTAGTCATTGCATTGCAACTGTGTCCTTTGCATTTGTAGTCATCTTGCTTCCAAGCTCTTGTCTCATTCTCATGTTCATCAGTATTTTAGAGTAATGAGAACATAGACCACATTCATACTTGCTAATAGAAAATATAACCTTTTCTGCCTACGTCGAAAGTTACGGCCATCAAAATGCTATAGTTTGACAAAATCCGTGGTGAACTCTCAAAGTGATGAAGTTGGCGCCATTGTTTAGATGATAACATCTTAAAGATTGTTGGGAAAAATATAATAAATGTGGGTAAAATAAAAAAATGTGCTTCAAGGTACGTTACAGATATCGCTTTCCTTATTAAGACATTATTTACACCCACCAATCGAGTGATACAAGTGGGTTAAATAAATATGCCTCTAGGATGCAACGAAGCACTACTTGTGTTTGACTATTTTGTGCACCGATGAAAGAAAATCCGAATGCCCTTGAACTTTATTAAGCCTGCCAAGATTCAATATTTTGTTTTTGTAAAAAATAAAACACTAAGGAATTTAATGTTTAAAAATATGAAGAAAGTTACAAAAAAAACATTTTTTTGTTTGAGCGAGAGCGACAGCGAGAGAGAGAGAGAGAGAATTTTTTTTTATTGGACGTAATTTTTTTTTTTAATTTGTGTAATGTTACATATATCATAATAATATTTTTTTTATTTTCATAATGTACCCTTAATAAACATAAACCATATTCAACTAATATAATTTCAATATTTTCTTAAAAGTCATCGTATCTGTATAGAATAATGTTATACATATCAAGTTCGTATCTCAAGTTATATTTTAAGTAATGATGTGTCAAGCAATTATTAAGTGTAATAAATAATTTTGAAGTTTATATTATTTTACCATCAAATGGTTACTTAACACATCACAACTTAAGATCTAACTTGAGATATAATTTAGAATGTGTAACATTACTCTATCTATGTATCTCTACAGTCATCATATTTTTATTAGAATCTTACTAAATTTTTTTATTAATTATTTTATTTTTAATTTTTGTACCAAACACAATCATTTATATTGATATGTTGAATACTATGTATTAATTTTACTTGATTATTGTGTTTTAAGAAATTAAAATTTAAAAAATACATAATAAATTTAAATTTAAATTTATATATGAAAATATTGAAATTGTATAGATTTTGAATATAAGTTTTATTAGGGGTCATTTTTGGTAATGAAATAACAAATAAATACTTTTAACAATGTATAACTAAATGATCTAATATTTCAAAAAAAAAATTAATTGATAACTAAACGATTAATGATTTTTTCTTAAAAGCTATACTTCTAAAAATCTCTATTTTCAAAAGTTTTATTTGAAAAGCTCAACCAAACGAACTTTTATAAATGTCATGAGAATATTGATTGAAAATTATTAGAATATAATTTGGAGAGCAAGTCAAGTGCGTAGGGTACGTAAGGATTAAAAGCGGATGCGAAAGAAGGCGGAAAAACGAAGAAGGCGGTGCCAGGCGTGAGCGTCACGGTGCCCAAACTAGAACGTGAGTGCCGCGAAGCCAGGTGGTCAGCGCTGTGGCACCCAGGCAGGTGCACCAGCGCCGCGATGATGGGCGTAGGAATAGTTTTCTAATTTGAGACTTCTTTATTTCGTCTCCCACTTACTTCAGGACTCCTTAATAAAACTCTCACACGTATAGGGTAAACTTAGCACGTCCTAAACTTATATAAAGGCTTTTAATTGGCTTGTAAACACATTTTAGTGATCATAGAAGAAATCTTTGTGATAAGTTGAGAGATCTTTTTGATTAAATATTTTTTGTGATTTTTTGTAAGAGAAAATCTCTAAAATACAAGAGAGAGAGAATTGTTCTTTGTAATCTTTCTTGTAAAAGGCATGTTTTGTAAGTGTTTTGAAATTTAATAAGAAGAGTAAGTGATCTTGATCTACCGTGAATGTAGGTAAGTTGCCGAACCACGTAATTTTTTTGTATATTCTTCTTCTATCATTTCTCTCTTTATTTTCTTAATAACTTGTTCTGCACTATTTATTTGGGTGATATTGTTTATTTGTGTACTTCTGTTTCAATAAATATTCATGTACATCTTCATTTAGGACATGATTATCTATACATACTTCTTTATTTATGATTATTAGATCAAATTTAAAATTTAATTAATGATTTATTGTGAATTATTACCACTTTAAATAAAATAATACAATGAACGGTTGCTATGTACAAAATGTGTAGGATTATGTATTTTCTAAGAGGCACAATTATGTCTCTTCTAAGAGACGCCTTCGATCCTTTCCAAGAGATATATTTGTATTTTTTTCTTTCAAGAGACGCATCATGAATGTATATTAAAAGACTCATTTATTTTAAAAAATTCTCCAATAAAGTCACGGTTAGATCCATTCCTAGAAAAGCTATCACGAGATTAATGAGTGATGAACTTGTCACACAACTCTTTATTTTCAAACAAAACAAAGACAAATATTTATAACCCAAGAGATTGAATTTAGACCCAAAAGAATCACAAAATTCTTTTCAATATCCTCCAATCAATTTATTATATTTTCTTCACATAAATGAACATCAGGAATCAAATTAAATATCATAAAATTTGTTTCACAAATTAAGAGAATTAAAACGGTCTGTGCACAAAAAGAAGGTCAATGTAATTTCAATTAAACATTCTCTCAAACCCAAAAGTAGATGGTGTTAAAAGTTACAACCCCATAAACAACCTCTTGCATGCCTTTTTTTTTCTTTACTACAAAAACCCTATTTATATTTTTATGTCACCCTCTTCTAAATAAGGTACAATTACTTATATATATATATATATGAATAAAGGGGATTTAAAATTAGGACTTCTCTAATTATAAATATATTATTAATTTTTTATCAATAAACTATTAACACAAGTATAATAAGATGCATCTTATAGGTCCTAGGTTTGATTTTTCCCCTCCCCCAATATCCAAAAAAAGAACGGTACATTTATTATTTTATTTAGAATAGATCGGGTACATCTATTATAATTCTTACTAATAACAATATATATATATATAATAGTGTAAGTCAATCATATATTTATTATGGGTGTAGTTTTCCAACTCTTTTATTACATCTTCTAAAAAAAATTATCAATATTTATTACTTATCTTAATTTATATGACAAATATGAATTATATTTAACTCCCTATATTTTATTTTATTAAAACCCCATCTCTCACATAACCCACGCCTTCAAGTAAAAATCATAAAACTCTTAATAATCACACTAAGAGGGGTCTAAAGCGATAAAAGTTGGGGCTAAATAGCCATTCTCATGCTTCTATAATCTATCTGCGAGTTAAGACGCCAAAACATGGGCCGAATTGGGTTATTAGGCCCAATAAGTGAGGCCCAATGATTCCCAACTCAAAAGCTGAAAACAAAAAGGAAAAAGAAATTCAACGAAGTAAAAACAAGATTCTCAATATGATAGCTGTAAGTCTGTAGCAGTGTAGCTAAAGCTTTCTCCGTAGTTGTTCTCTGATTCAGTAATTGCAAAAGTATGCAAACACTTCTGCTACCGGCGGGTCGCTCCGGCATCTCATCGCCTGCAGCGGTGGTGGTGGGTCACTCGCGTCCAGCGCTCTCCTTAAATAACTCCACCAATGTCGCTTTTTCTTCTCCGAATTCTCTGGCGTCCCTCAAAACCCTCCAGTATTCTTCTTCTCACGGTAGTTTAGCGAACAGAGGAACAAATCTCCACTTCACTAAACTCTTGTCTTCTCCAATTCCACCTGCTTTCACTTCCTCGAACAACGAGTCGGAAAAAGCAAAACTTGCCCAGGTTAGATTCTTTTATCTTTATGATTTCTAGTTTTATTATTTGAAGGCTTAATTATTCATAATTTAACTATTTGACCCGCTGAAGTTAATTAGAAATGATTATTTTAGAGACCCAGAAAAAAGAAAAAGTGCATTATCTAATGTGACCTACCTTATGGAGGGTGAAATCGTGAATGGTAATGAGGTATCTAGTACAATGATTCAGATTTATCGTGAAGATTTTGCAAGCTTGGAAATTTGAGTTTGTTTAATTATGGAATCACGAAGCATGCTTTGTGTCGGTGATAAGTGAAGCAATAGCAAAGATCACTGTATTGATTTTATTGGTTTATTTGCGGTTTTGGGGTGTTTATGAACTTGGATTTGCATTGCCTATTGAAATTTTTCTAGAACTGTGGGGACTTTTCACTGTGGTTTTTGGCTCAATAGATTCTCAAAGTAATGTGTATAATGCAGAATTAAGAGTAAAAAGAGTTGTATTTGTATGCTGTAGGTTGTTTCATAATATTATTCACAATGACTTGAACCTTGTTATGTGGAATTTTTAATTAAAGTGAAGATGGTGGAATTTTACATGGTATAGGTTGCAAAGAGACTAGAGAACACGTCGAGGTATTTCAAGCGGTTGGGTAGTTTGGGGTTTTGGGGGCAACTAGTGTGCACTGTGGTGGCTGCAGTGATTCTGTCTTTTTCTGTAGTTATTACTGGGAAGATCACGTCTCCTGCAACCTTTTATTCCACTGCTGGCGGGATTGCAGCTGCGTTTATTTCGGTGTTTTGGTCGTTTGGATATATTCGGCTTTCAGAAAAGCTTCGAAAAACTGCCACTGATCCTTCAAAGGTAGTATAGTACTTACATGGGAATCTTAAGATTCTTTCATTACTGCAGACATAAGTGCTCTATGTGTTTATATTGTGCCTTTGTTGTTTTTAAATGAATGTTGTCGCTCACAAGAACAAATGTCGAAAAAATTGATTTTAAAGTGAATTATGTGTGCCCCCCTGAATATTTCTGCTCATGTCTGATAGCATTCTTTTTGTATGGACAGCACATTGCTTGATTTTTTTTTTGTTGATGATGGTTTTCTTAAATTGAGTTAATGTGGTATATAGGAGCTGAGTTAGTTTTTACTTTCATATTTCTTTCTTCTGCATTATAATATGTGATTCTTTCGTCTCTGAACAAGTAAGTAGATGATCAATTTGGGACTCCTGTGGGATTGATTTTAGTGTGGAAGATCAGTTAACCATTAGTTGTAGAGTAATGTTAGGTATCTCAAATTTATATCCCTAATTGTATCTCAAAAAGTGACGTGTCAAGCAAACATTGGGTGATGAAATAATGTAAATTTCAAAATCATTTAATATACTCAATGTTTACTTGACGCATCACTTTTTGGGATACAATTTGGGATGCTTAGCATTACTCATTAGTTGTAAATGCATTTAATGCATATTGAGCTTTTGTGGGTGCTTGTTACATAGTTCCACTGCCCATGACATGAAGAAAAACATGTTTTTAAACATTTCATTAAACTTATAGTGCTTGATGTTTCAGGCTCCTCCTCGTGCTGATGTGGTGAAAAGCTTGAAAAATGGTATAGTTGTGAATCTCTTGGGAATGGGTGCCGCTCTTCTTGGCATGCAAGCCACAGTGGGATTGTTGGTTGCTAAGGCTCTTACTTCCTCAGCAAATCCTTATTACCAGGGAATCTCTCCTGGGTACAGTCCAGTTCTAGCATTGGATGTGTTCCTGGTTCAGGTACTCATTCTGACTTTATATTTATATTACTTAACTCTGGAAATCTTAGTTAATCTCATTATAGATGACTTATCTGGTATATATATGTTATACTAACTTTTAATACTCACCCACAACTGGAAAATGGAAAATAGGATCTAAAGGAAATGAAGCCATAAGATCCAAACTTTCAAGCTTAAGGAGAAGTGTTTCACTAACTGGAACAAAAATACTTTATAAGAGAAAAATTAAAGAGTTCCTTCTGAAGTTTGTTGGCGGTATTGCTTCATCTAAAAGCATTGGACAAGTCATTCAGAGCAATCATAATTGACATCAACCTTTTGTCTTGTCTAACCTCTTTTTGTTACACATTAAAAGCGAAAATGATAAAAGAAATAGTAACAGAGTCCTGGACTCAACCAAGTCTCTATGTTCCTTCATCTAAAAGCATTGGACAAGTCATTCAGAGCAATCATAATTGACATCAACCTTTTGTCTTGTCTAACCTCTTTTTGTTACACATTAAAAGCGAAAATGATAAAAGAAATAGTAACAGAATCCTGGACTCAAGCAAGTCTTTATGTTCCGTGTCTTGTATTTGGTTATATACATACATTCTTCAAATTGCAATTTTCAATTACATATTTGGTATATGTTAAGGGATATTAGTCTGTTGAACTACAAGTGCTTCACAAGGTTAGCTAAATGTTTAAATTAGTAGAAGGAATTTCAGTTCATCATCAGCTGAGTTGGATGTCCAATAGCTGCCAATGCAAACCTCTCCTGTTAATCCTTAAATTTGTGCCTATTTACTTGTGGCTGCTCTCTTAACCCCACTTACAAATGCCCACTTAGAACACAACTGCATTCTCAAGTTGAGAATTCTGAGTACTAGTTTTGGATTTGTTTGTTATTTACTGTCTTCATCTTCATCAATCTCTTGGTTTTGCAGGCATCAGCAAACACTATCCTTTCTCACTTTCTGGGGCTTGTTTTCTCACTGGAGCTGTTGCGTTCTGTGACACTACCCCCTTCTGAAAGCATTCCAGTTCCCCGGATTGCATAAAATCAGACCCTTCCGTTAAACATACTACGCTTCAATGCTTCTTGTGGAAAACATGTTTTTTTTGTAGTTTTGGAAAGTGGAATGTCTGCCTGAGTTTATTGTAAGCCCCATTTTGTTGTATTGCAATTCTTAGATGTCATGGCCCACATTTCTTGTTTTATGCTTATAATAAACAATAAACAATTGATTGTTCAGCTCTTTCTAAAGTAGATAACTTGGAACCTCCCAATCCAAGTTTGTACATTTAGTGAACTCGTTAAGGGAAACAAACATTGGAGTTGTTCTTCATGCCTTTTTGTCAGGTGAGAAATACAACTGTTCTGGATGACCTTGCCGTTGTCCACGTTAGAAGCCACAGTCAAAAGACACTTCAAACCAACGTTATCCAATATATAGCAATTCTTTAAATCTAACAAATTTGATTGATGATGACAACTGCTGATTTAAGTCACAATTATGAACTAGGCTGAATTTTAGATAATGTATGACATTACTCGGGGCAACAAAAATTATCATTTAACATTACCTAGTTAAATCCTGTAGTAGTCAATGATAAGTACTTAAGAATTCAATCTCATTGACAACAAACCACCTTGCATGGAAAAATACAAACTTGAATTTCATTAGCAAAAAGTATGTTTCCCTTTTAACAGTGGACTTCATTCAGTGGAAAAAACAATGTAATGACATGATTTAGAAAGCTCATACCAACACTATTGTAAGAAAATGATTTAGAAAAATCATACCAACACTATTGTAAGAAAATGATTTAGAAAAATTATACCGACACTAATGTAAGAAAACCGATTCTCAACCCGGGAAGGCAAGCAAACCATTGCATGTTGCCCCAAATGTTGAAGCTATTGAGGTTAGTCCAGCTCCTAAAGTATTATCCTCCTAACTGGCATTTAATATGAATGCTGACAGCATCCCAGCAAAAAGATCCCGAAAAGCTTCAAATTTGTAAACCCAAATCCAAATTCAAGTCTAGGCCTCAAATCCACAACTAATAGGCAACCTGCAACATAGGAATCCATGTAACTATAAATATTCTAAATAGATATCCCTTTGGTTTTTGGTTGCAACTACGAACTTTGCACTTTAAAGGAAGGAAAAAAACAAATGAATGAATATTTTCATCTTATAGACCCAAAGGTATAAAAGAATATTTGTGATTAAAAGTAGCAGACATACAATGGCAATAACAAACAAGCAATTATGCCCGAATTAATAAAGATTAGCAGTCATAAATGAGTAAGCTTGCTGACTGATAAAAATAATAGAGGAACATCAACCCTGTCTCATTTTCACAAAGAACAAGCTTAACCATACTTGATAGGGTTGCACATAAGCTATATGGTCATGCATCTAATATGCAACATGCAAGATGCCAGGATAAAATGCCCTTGGCCATACACGTGGCTGGAGCCTTCAAAAGACGATTATAATTATGGAATTATAGAGGGAACACTGTGGTTTAACACAAACAAAATGTAGCTCATAACAATAATCGTCTATAGGATCACTTTGACAGAAACAAATAAGCTTCTGGGTGTAGTATAGCATTTATGCCACGGATGCTGCTAGCTGAAAAGATCCAACAGATAACCAACAAATTTAAAAAATGCGGCAGTTCACACCATATCTTAATCTTTAAAATAAATAATACTACTTCATAAGACATTTCATTTTCAAATAAAACACTCGTGACTTGCAGGTCAATACACAAGAACTAAAATGGACCTAGATACATCTATGATTTCCTCGTTAATAACCACACTAGTATAAGAAGAGATAGAAGAGGAAACCCTGGTCATTCACAAGTTATGACAACAAACTTCTCGAAACAAACCATATACATAAACAGAGTACTATTCTCTCAAACAGGTGCTTACTTTTCTTCTCACTTTTTCACAGGTTATTTTTATTTACCTACTAAAGTTTTAGCCATATTACAAATGGCTGCAAGAAATATTGGACTGTCACATTTAACTACAATATGTTTCAATTTTGTTACATTCAGCTACAATTTCGTTAGTTCCACTAGTTTGATTTTAATGGTGTAAGGGCAAATGAGTCCTTTAATTATTTATTTTTCCTTTCTTTTTAAGTAATTAAATATCCTTCAACTTTTACAAAAATTGATTTTTTCTTAAATCAAATATCATTACAACAAATTAAAATACTCCACAAACACATCATTCAATTTTTTTCTCAATTAATTACAAAATAAATCAAAATTAGAGTTCACTTAATACTCCACAAACTAAAATTAGGTTTCCATTCTAATTAATCAACAAATCAAATTAAGTCCTTCAATTTTCTTCTCAATATCAAAACAAGGGTTTCACTAATTAACTAGGGTCCCATTCTAATTACATAGCAAATCAAGTAAGAAAATGACAATTTAATTAAAATAAATAAAAAACTTTAAAAAAATTGAAAATCAGTTGGCCATCTCTCTTACATAATAGTTATGACTGAGAACCCAAGTGAATAGCAAATTGTTCATATTAGGCTAGGGGCGTTTGTCAAATTGGATTCTATGGATTTGATCGATAATCTATCTAATCCATCATTAAACAAATTTGTAATTTTTTAATCTAATCCTATTGGAATATAAGATCCAATCAACTAATAAATTGAAAATCCATATCTAATTCATTTTGATAAAAAATATATATATAATAAAAAGATATTAATTCCATTCAAAAGTGTCATCTGAGTTGAGCTGCTCGAGTTTGAAATAGATTAAACTCATTGTGTTATAGCTCAGCTCACCCAATTTATATTACAAGTTGTTAGTGACTTGGGGTTAAATTTTAAGCTCGCCAATCCTATTAAAAAAAATTTTAAAAAAAACTATGCAAAGATAGTTCAACAACCAAATGGAACTTAAATTTAGCAAATATAATTAATTGTCTTATACAAATTATGTAGCTTAATTTTTTTTTACTTTTGATATGGTGGACCAAATGAAATGACTCTTTTAAATTATTTTATTAATAAATATTATGATATTAATTTCTTCGGATTGGATTGGATTTTAATAGATTTGTCGAAGTAAATCCACGAATCAATCCACCAATTACAAATTTCAAATATTAGATCTATCAAATCCAACTAAAAGCATATTGATTTGAATCAGATCAAACAGATTCAGCAGATTAGATTAGACTATGAAAAATCCCTATATTAAACTGTTAGATTGATACAGGCAATCAAATTCATTATAACTAGAAAAATAGAGAACTTTTCATGAAAGAAGAAATTGAAGTAAAAGGTCATAAGTTTTTTTAATGAGTCATTTTTATGATATTTTGTACTGTACAATTCCTTTGTTTGTGAGATCTTTTTCTCACGAGAGGTACTGAAAAGTTATAGAATGGAATTTTACCTCTGGCCAGATAGCAAATAAATGAAAATTTTATTGATAAAACCTTTTCAATTGTAGCCAATATCTTAGTACAAATAATTTTGACAACTTCAGGAGAAAATGCATCATTTACCTATTACAGAGATGGTGTGATTTGATTATCTTTAAATTTACCACTTCGGTCTTAAGAGAAAGAAAGATGATTCGGGATAGAAAAGACTCTAAAAAAAAAGTATAAATAAATCTACGCTTGTTGAAGGTGAAGTTTATAGATAAACAATTCCTTCTATCGCCTATCCCCGATTAATGTAGCCTCAAATGCTTAAATTGTCGATTCTAGTATTGAGTGAAAAGTTAAACCTATAGGTTTTGAATTTCAGGTCAACCTTACTACACTAGTACCAATGGTGCTATGCCCGCGAACAACGGTGCTTAGGACATAGACCATTGTTGCATGACTTTGCAAGGGCGACACATGGCCCACACGAGGGCTATGCACCTTCTTTCCGAGGCAGCGCTAGCTCGCGTGAAGGCTGCGTGCAACCCCTGCAAGGTCACACAGCTACAAGAAAGCAATGCACAACCCTCGTGTACGCCACGCACCGCTCTTGCGCAACCACATGAGGGTTGCACTCCAAGTGCCTGCCTCTCCCCTCTCATGCTCAGGTTGTTGCATATCCACTGTTCACTGGCTGCCTTTCATCAACAAACGTTAGGGCCAGCTAAGAGTCGAAAATAAAGAGAGAAAATTGGAGAGATAAGAAAAACAAAGATTTTTCGGGTTGGGAAATTACTGATATTTTTCAGAATATTTTGGTTTTGAATTTATTGAATTAAATGGATTTAGTGTTTTATTATATTTTTTTATTTACAAGATTAAAATTGTCCATTCGAACATGTTTTATATTTAAAGGTGAAAATAAAATTTTATATATCCAGTAAACAGATTCTTAAACGGAGGTAATGAAATTGTAGTTAGATGAAATATTTTCAAATCTTTAGCAACTAAGTGTGACAGTCTGATACTTCTTACAGCCAGTTGTAATATGGCCAAAATTTTAGAAGTCAGATGAGAATTACCTTTTTTTTAATAAGAATTTGAAAATTGTATTAAAGAAGTATCGGTACAGGTGGTTACTTTTCTATTGGCACCTTACTAACTACTGTGTCTCTCATGCTTAGGTCCTGAAACATTAAATGAGGTCATTAAATTCCTACACTGTAATGGTATTTCTGCGACACAGAGACATGAGACCATTCTTGGTTGATACTCTTCTTCCTAAATTAAAGCCATGATAACTGCAAAGAGAACACTCAATTTTTCATGTATTGCAGAAGAGAGAAAGTCATCAACTTATGGAAACTGAAAGATGCAGACTTGCCTACTGAGTCTTCTTTTCCTTGTTTTGGGGCAATGGAAGTTTCCTTATGAGATTTTCATCAATTTTCCGGTATTGTATCATAATAACTCTATGCATCATGCCCAGCTTTTCATCGATGTGGCCATGGTACTTGTCATAAAACACAGGAACTGACAGACCAAGGAGAATGCCTGCGGAAAGAACCAAAATTATTGTAATCAGTTTTGTGCATAACAGATCTTATGAAACTTGTGATAACAACTAGCAGAGAACTCACCAATATAGACAAGAGTAAGAAAGTTGAAGAGACTGCCAATAAACGATACCACCCATAACACAAAAGCAACCTGATGCCCAAACCCACATAAAAAAGAAAGCGTTTCAATTTATTTTCTACATTTATTGATGTTAATCAATCAGATATCTCAATATAAAAGCTTAGGAGGAGGATCTGCAGCTAACCTGAAGAAAAATACTCAAATTTCTGCCAATAGCAATGTCCCTTGCAATAGATAATGCATCATTAACCCACTCTCGAACTGCCTGGGCAGCCTTGACAACAGACTGCTCTGAAATTTCTAGATCAGGAAAGGGAGGCTGAGGCCTGAATCACAAAAATGATCATTTTCATTAATTACTTAAAACTACCCACATCACTATTCAATTTCAAACTTGACTTTTTTTTTCCAAATATTCAAGTCTCGCAACAGTACACCCCCAATCCTCATTTCAGAAAAAAATAATCCCTGTATAGTATCAGCAAAATTCTGCTCCCCTAAAAATTCCCATATGTTTCTATTGAATATCTATAAAAGACCAAGCCATGCATAGAATGGTGTCTTTCTTTATAATCAGAAGAGAAGCTATCTTACTTTTATTTCATTAGTTACACGTAATTTGGGACATTTCCCATTACTCCGGGCAGAATATTTGAAACATCCTTAAATTGGTGTTGCACATCGACAATAAAACTTTCTTTTCCCACAGATGATAGTGTAAATTTACATTTGAAACTACTCGAGATTGAAAATTTGCTCAATAATAACAACAATAACAAGTTAGAACTAGATGATGCTGATGATATTGCAAAAGAGGTTAAAAGTACCTATTGAGAAGGGAAGCAGATTTTCCCCAGAAGAAGAGGATTGTCACTAGAAGCAAGAAGACGTTAGCCACAAAAGACAAGAAGTTATAACCAGCTCGTTCGAAGAGAAACCACAAACTCGTTGCAGAAACTAGCAATACAATCCCTCCACCCCATCTTCTCCACAACAGCACATCAGCAACTCCACCCCAAAAAATAAATAAATAACATCAGTAATTCAATAAAAACAAATTACAATGTTCATCCGTACGAGTGAATCAAATCTGTTAAGAATCGAAATCATGTAGTTACATATGCGATTGGATATACGTATTAGTATTGATACATAAACGAAAATGCATATTGTATTTGAGTACGAGTGTGATATATGGAGAGAGAGAGAGAGAGAGAGAGAGAGAGAGAGAGAGACCTGTTCCGCTGCCAAGGGCTTGATGAACGGATATGTAACCGTAAGGACGAGAATCTCCCATGGCAGATTGTTGTGATTAGGGATTCTAATTTCAAAACTTCGATGATACAGAAGATACAAATATGAAGTTAAAAACAAAGAGAGATGCAGAGACAGGGAGGGAGAAGGAGGAGAATTAAGAAATGGGGAGTTGATGTTTTTGGGAATGGGCCGCCCTCAATTTGGACTTTGTTGGCCCAAATTATAGACAAAGAAGATTCTTTTCTTTCATTTCTTTAAAATATATATATACACACAGAGAGACATAGATATAAATTAAAACTTAAAAAGAAACATAACTTTTATGTTATAATATTCTTTTTTAATCAAGAGATATTATACGCGCACTTCCTTTGGAATATATATTAGAAAGAGGGACCATTGGATAGATATCTTTTACCAGAAGTACATTAGGTGAGGTAGACCACGTTACTCTGGACAGATCAACCACCAACTTACCGACTCTTAACAATTGTAGAATAAGCATTACTAGCCTCAACCAGTTTATGTACATTCGAATTCCTTGGCATAAGCTTTCAACATATATATATATATATATATATATAGAAAGTTGGGACTTGAAAATCTCTCTGTTTTAAGTCCAAATTCCATCAAATCACAGTGTCTAAATAGCATCAGATGGCTTAATAGCAACTAGAGTTGCACAGGGTTTGTCCACTCAGCAGGAAGGATTGCAAATTTGTTTGATCAAATCAAATATACCATGTTTTTCTCATTCCCCCTGGTTAGTACACTTCACATGTTACAAAAAGCAAAATAACATGTGAGACGCGCCAACTGTAGTTGTTATGCTCATAGGAAAATCAAGTTACGGTGATTGTTGCGAAATAAATATTCCAAAACAAAGCTTTTTCATTTTGCTGCTTCCTCATCATTATCAGAGTCCTCACTATCATCGTCATTTGATGACCCTTCCTTCTGATGCTCTTCCCCACCAGCATTCAGTTTGTTCTTTTTCTCTTTCTTCCTCTGCCTTTTCTTTTGGCGTTTCAACCGCTTCTTTCCTGTCCGTTCTTCAGCAGCTTTCATTCTTTCTTCCCTTCTTATATTAAATTCTGCCAATTCTTTCCTTTTCTGGTAGTCAGCATCCATTCTAGAAAGCCGGTCTTGTTCTTTCCGTCTCATCTGCCGATACTGTAGAAAACAGAATTTGATTTAAAAAGCTAGTCTTTAGTTTTACACCAAAAGCCTTATGAGAACATATGCTCTTATACACAGAAAACTATAAAAAAAACAAGATAAGAAGGCAATTCCAGTAGGCACTACAGCAACTAGTTGAAGCAAAAGGGTTTGACCAGGCCCATGGACATATTCTAACAATTTCTGAACAGTGTATATGAGAATGCGCACTACTCTACTGGTTCAATATACATCCGCACCTCAAAGCCAAAGCTCGAGGTTCAATTACATCCAAGTCAATGGATAGGTCCAAGGGCGTTAGCGAAACAGCAGGTTTCGCATGGTGTGCTTGGTCTTATATCTCCCGCCAATGAACTCTTCCTCATAAATAAGTGCGTGCCGAGAAATTACCACTTTTCCACAGGCATTCTCTTTGAAATAATTAACATCGACCCTGCTGATAGGCCACGTAAATCAAACAGGCCACATGTCAAGAACCCAAGATATTACGATTAGTATGCATGGAAGGAGACATGGCCTCTCGGACATGTGAACATGAAGCTGTGTGGATGTGAAAAGTGGAGAAAAGTTTGCATGAAGTGGGGATGTGTATTTGCATGTAAATAGGAGTCTTGTAATTCACGTGTATGCAGTAGTTTAATCAAAGTAGGGGTAGTTATTTTATTCAAGTAAAACTGAAGTATTGGCTTTGTATTTAAACATAATTGGAATTCAACGAAGGCAAGAAAAAAATTATCTAAACATTTGTGGTCAAATTCTCACCCTAAGAGAATTATAGTTCTTTACAACTCTGATTGGGACCTAATATTGGTAACAGAGCTGTGTTATCAATGACAACCAACAAAGAAAGAATTGAACATTTGGAGAGTTGCTTGGCAGGGTTACAAGAGAGCGTCAATCAGATGACTATAACCCTCAACCAATTATCTGAATCCCTCTCACTTGGTAAGATCGGGACTAACCAAGAAAACATCACCAGAGGACAGTCCAGCAACGATGGAGCTGAGAGTAAAGGAGGGTCAGAGGGGGGTAGGCAGGCGTTGTCCTCGAAAATGACAAAGTTGGAATTCCCCCGTTACGCCGAAGAAGATCCAACCGAGTGGTTCAACCATGTAGAACAATTCTTTACATGTCAAGGGATGTTGATGAACAAAAGGTTACATTGGCATCATTTCACATGGAAGGTGAGGCTAACCAATGGTGGCAATGGTTGCAAAGAGCTCTCAAGGAAGAAGGGAAAGAAGTGACATGGAAGGAATTTACGAAAGAACTGTGGGCAAGATTTGGTCCTAATGAGTATGAAGATTTCGACGAAGCTTTATCCAGGGTAAAATAAATTGGGTCACTCCGTGACTACCAAAGAGAATTCTAGAGGCTGGGGAACCGAGTACAGGGATGGACACCGAAGGCGTTAATTGGCACTTTCATGGGAGGGCTCAAACCAGAAATTGCAAACCATATTTGAATGTTTTGTCCAAAATCTTTAAAGGAGGCAATCGGTTTAGCTCGAATGAGGGATGAGCAGCTATCACAACAAAGGAAAAACATTCGGCCGTCCTTAGGAGGAACCATGGTTGAACTACCAGCACCCACAAAACAACGACCACCGGACTACATCAAAAAGCTAACATGGGATGAGATGCAAATGAGGAGAGCCCAAGGGCTTTGCTTTAATTGCGATGCCAAGTTTACTCCAGGACACAAGTGCCGTAGTTCCCAGGTATTGATACTCAAAGGAGAAGAAGCTGAAGATGGAATGGAGAAAGGAGAGCAGGAGAACAAAAAAAAAAAAAAGACCCTGCAAACATACCCAAAATTATCTATTATGCATTATTAGGCTAGGCTTCAACAAAAACAATAAGGATTCAAGCCAAGATTGGAGCGCAAGGTGTCATCGCATTCATTGACGATGGCTCCACCCATAACTTCATTAGCAATAAGATGGCCGAGCTTTTACAACTGTCGGTCATTCCAACCAAACTATTTCCAATCAAACTATTTCCAATCAAAGTGGCGAACAGGGCACCTCTACAATGTCAGGGAAGATTTGAGGGCGTACGAATATTGCTGCAAGGTACCCCTTTCGTCTTAACTCTCTACTCCTTGTTGCTCATTGACTGGATGTCGTGCTAGGTATGCAGTGGCTACAGCAACTAGGCACATGCAACTGGAAGGACCTCACCATGGAATTCAGTTGGGACGAGCAACCAAGAAAGTTACAAGGGCTCACAGCCAAAATCATTCAGGATACGTCTATCAAGGACCTTGCAAAAGAAGTCAAGCAAGGAAGCTCAATGTATGCCTTATGGGAGCAACCGCCAGCCGAGGAAGCTACCATGAAAGCCCTTGCTGAAATGCAACGCCTCATACACCTGTTTGACAACCTTTTTCAAGAACCGACTAAATTACCGCCAGTACGTGAAGTGTCCCATCGAATCATCCTCAAGGAAGGGATAGAACCTATCAACGTGAGGCCATATAGGTATGCTTACTTTTAGAAGTCAAACTGAAAAACAGGTCCAAGATATGCTAAACTTAGGGCTTATCAGACCCAGTACCAGCCCTTTTTCCTCCCTAGTTCTCCTAGTAAAAAAAAGGACGGGACATAGCGTTTTTATACCGATTACCGGGCCCTAAATACTGCAACCATCAACGACAAATTTCCTATTCCCACCATTGATGATATGTTAGATGAATTACACAGAGCCATCTACTTTACCAAACTCGACCTAAGGGCAGGATATCACCAAGTACACATGCACCCTACAGACATCCCCAAAACAGCCTTTCGAACCCACATTGGCCATTATGAATACCTAGTCATGCCCTTTGGGTTATGCAACACCCCATCTACATTTCAAGCCATAATGAATTCAATCTTCTATCCCTATTTACGCAAATTTGTGCTGGTTTTCTTTGATGATATTTTAATTTACAGCCCTAGTTGGTCCTTACATCTTGAACATGTTAAGAAAGCCTTCGAAATATTAAGGCATCATCAGTTTTTTATCAAGTACAATAAGTGTGCCTTTGGCCAACAAGAGTTGGAATACTTGGGTCATATTGTAACAGCTCACGGGGTGAAGGTGGACTCAAAAAAAAATCAAAGCCATGCTGGAATGGCCTAAGCCTACTAATATTTCTGAATTACATGATTTTTTAGGACTTATAGGATATTACAGGAAATTTGTTTGCGGATATGGCCTATTAGCCCGACCACTCACCAACCTTCTAAGAAAAGGACAATTCAGGTGGACTTATGAAACCGAGACAGCTTTCCAAGAGCTCAAACAAGCAATGACCACCACTCCAACATTAGCCATGCCCAACTTCAATGAACCATTTGAAATAGAGACAGATGCCTCCGGCGCTGGAATAGGTGCAGTCCTTACACAGCAAGGCCAACCCCTAGCATTTATGAGTCATGCTTTAGGGGAGTCAATACAATCATGGTCAATCTATGCTAAGGAGATGCTGGCCATCCTTCAAGCCGTATACACGTGGCAACCTTACTTGTTGGGAAGAAAGTTTTACATTCACACTGATCAGCGAAGCCTCAAGTACCTGCTAGAACAACGCATTTCCACTCCAAAACAGTAAAAGTGGGTGTCTAAGCTCATGGGCTATGATTATGAAATAAGATACAAGCCAGAGAAAGAAAATTCAGCGGCAGATGCTCTTTCAAGAGTAAGTGGCAGCCCAAGTCTTAACACCCTTACATCACCATAGACGAACTTTTGGGAGGAAATACGAAAGGAGGCTACGACCGACCCGTACTTGGTTCGAATAGGAGCAATTGCAACCGCCAAGCCTGGAAATCTGTATACATGGCATCACGGGTTAGTCTTGTACAAGCAACACGTTGCTATTTCTCCCAAGTCAAGACTCATCCCTCGACTACTCAAAGAATTTCATGATTCACCTATAGGAGGACACTCAGGAGTCCTATGCACTTACAAAAGGTTAGCTCAGCACTTCCACTGGCCATCAATGTCCAATGATGTACATCATTATGTCTCTTCATGCAACATATGCCAAAAAGACAAAACTGAAACCTTATCTTCTGCCGGCCTTTTACAACCTTTGCCCATCCCTAGCCAAGTTTGGGATGACATCACAATGGATTTTATAGAAGATCTTCCCTCATCCCACGGCCGAAGCACCATTATGGTAGTGGTAGATCGCCTAAGTAAGACGGCCCACTTCCTGTCCTTAACTCACCCATTCACAGCTACAACTATTGCAAAAAAATTTGTTGAAGGTGTAGTAAAGTTACATGGAATGCCTCAAACCATCACAGGTGATAAGAGACCCAATCTTTCTCAGTCAATTCTAGCAGGAATTTTTCAAACTCTCGAGCACTAGTCTAAAGACGAGTTCAGCCTACCATCCATAAACGGATGGCCAAACAGAGGTTGTTAACAGATGTATCTCACAGTACCTACGTTGTATGACCCATCAACAGCCTCAACAATGGAACACCTTCCTTCCTTGGGCAGAATATTGGTATAATACAACTTACCATTCGTCCATTAGAATGACGCCATTCGAAGCACTATATGGAAGACCACCCGCATCCATCCCTCATTACCATGTTGGATCCTCCCCAGTTCATGAAGTAGACAAGCAGTTAACGAACTGAGATGAACTGTTAAAGCAACTCAAGAGCAATCTACATGCGACCAATAACCGAATGAAGCAACTCACGAATAGCAAGAGGAGAGATATCGAATTCCAACCAAAAGATTGGGTGTACCTCAAACTTCATCCATATAGACAACATTCGGTGTTCCAAAGAGCCTCCCAAAAACTTGCTAATCATTTCGACGACCCCTTTCAAATTGAGAAAAAAATTGGCAATGTAGCTTACCAGCTCAAGCTCCCTCCAAAATCACACATTCACCCGTTGTTCCATGTATCACTTCTTAAGAAACAGGTGGACGACCACAAAGACGTTCCGATCGAGCTGCCACCACTCATGCCTAATGAAGAGCTGGTACTGGAGCCCAAATCCGTGTTGGATACCAGGTGGGTTCGACAAGGGTATTGTTTCATTGAAGAAAGTCTGGTACACTGGAAGCATCTACCTCAAGAAGATGCAACATGGGAAAAAACTCACGAACTTCATGCTCAATTCCCTCACTTGGACCTTGAGGACAAGGTCGCTCAAAAGGGGGAGGGTAATGATAGGCCACGTAAATCAAACAGGCCACATGTCAAGAACCCAAGATATTACGATTAGTATGCATGGAAGGAGACGTGGCCTCTCGGGCGTGTGAACACGAAGCTGTGAGGAGAGGTGGTTACATGATGAGGTTATGAAATAGGAAAGTGAACGTGAAAAGTGGAGAAGAGTTTGCATGAAGTGGGGACATGTATTTGCATGTAAATAGGAGTCTTGTAATTCACGTGTATGCAGTAGTTTAATCAAAGTAGGGGTAGTTATTTTATTCAAGTAAAACTGAAGTATTGGCTTTGTATTTAAACATAATTGGAATTCAACGAAGGCAAGAAAAAAATTATCTAAACATTTGTGGTCCAATTCTCACCCTAAGAGAATTATAGTTCTTTACAACTCTGATTGGGACCTAATACCAGCCGTATTGGATTACGAATAGGCTATAGGAACTCTCCGTACTTTAGCTTCCATTGGGGACTCAATCCCCGACAGAGGAAAATCCATGAGAGAACAGCAGAAGCCACAAACACATGCACTATGTGCCCAGAGCCAGGTGATATGAGGAAAGACATTACTGTATCACCTAGTGTTGTACTTTGGTTCTATGTCATCAAATTGGCAAAGAGTGTCTGTGCGTCTCAAGCAGCAAACATTTAATTTTTAAATGACAGCTGAATTCCTTTTGCATATCCCATCAAATAACCAAACCCACTTCCTCGTCAGCATTTTTCTTAGACTAAGTAGCAACATCTCTGGAAACTGTGACCTAACTACACTAAAGTATCCATGAGACTAACTCTTAAAACCTAGACAGCAGATATTAACACCCGTAGATACATCTCATCAGCACCTTATGCGTATATACGCATAATAACGTTAATCCTGAAAATCTAATATATGAGGCAGCAATAGCCCCAATGTTTAAGTAAACACTCCTAGTCTAAATAATGTCAAAAATTAACATTAGAACCATCTGCAATCACTCAACATAAATCCACGCAAGCAGAAAAGTTTCTTGCCAGCATATTCTTACTCCTCCATCTTGACTTTCAGCAAAAAAATCTTGACTAAAGATACCACCTGATCATTAACAAATAATTATGCATCAAAAACTTGTTTGCACGCATGAATTAAGTAACCACTAAGCTTATGACTTTCTAAAACTGTAGTTGTGCCAGCAAAACCCTTTATTTACAGGCATTGCTTGTAGCCTCAACAACAATTCACCAAAGTTTAAAATCAGCATAATGGCAATTTTCAGCCTCTATTTTCTTCAACGGCCTATTTGCAATAATGAAATTTGTCAATTATGACCAATAGTTTGGACCATTGCCATCAAATTACAATGTGCTATAAAGCCATACAGAATTACAACTTTTATTCAATATTTACTCGATACAGAAACAAGCAAACAAATTAATCAGAATAACAATAATAATAAATATAAAATGAAAAGTTACCTGATGAAAGTCTCCAGAGCCGGAACCGGCGGAACTTCCAGAGGTGTTGCTGACGCGTACGGGCACGTTTTCCAGGATGCGTCGGAGCTTAATCTCCAGGTCTTCTTCCTCCTCCTTGAAAGCCGGCGGCGCATACTCCACTATCGCCGTCGATCCAGCCTCCGGCTTCGATTTATCGGCCAGCTCAGCCAGTTGTAGGTCACCGTCCTTGGGTCTTCCCGTCGACATTCTGTACCAAATCCCTAGCAATAATTTGGTTTTGGTTAAAGTTTGATTCTTTGATTGAGTGCTGAATTCTTTCAGCTACAAAATATGAAGCTACGAAACGACAGTCGTGTTCAGTGACCACCGTTAACTTCCTAAAGAAATCTAATTCTAAATGCTCTGCTATATTTTTCGTTCTTCTCAAAATTACCCTCGTCTCTCTCGGTTCCACTTCCACACACGGGGAAACAAATAAAAAAATGACCAAACGGAGAAGGAAAAATGAAAATAGCGACATGATTAATTTTTTTTAAAAAAAAAAAATTGCAGATAAGGGCTTCGCTATTTGTTAAAATGTTGGAGTCTTCCAGGTGGGTTTGGTCCAGTGAGGCCCACTTCGCTCCAGGCCTTAGTTCGATATGCAGAATGACACTTAACTTTAGAGTATAAACTCTATAGGTCACCTTATTCAAACGCCGATAATTCCCTCTTGTCCTTGAATGACGCGTTTAGGTTCCTTCTTACAATCTTGTTTTTTTTTTTTCTTTATATAAGAGGGTGGGAATTCGGATTTAAGATTTTCATTTTAATAAAAAATTAATACATAAATTTTTTACCATCGAGTTATTTAAATAAATATTTTTTACAATCTTACCATTAATATTTACATTTCATTTCTCAAGGGGTTTTTTTTTAAATAAGAAATATTACAAATTAAGAGGAATAAGGTGATATGTAACTTGAACCTACAACTTTGAGATGTAGGTGTGAAAAGTTAACAAATAAATCACCCTAATTTCCGTTCATGTGTTAAGACGTTAACTGATCTGAATTACGCCCTACAATTGGTTTAAAGAAATATTAACAAACTTAAGATTATATTAATGTATAGACTTTTGATTAAAAAAAAAATTCAAAATAATTGTTGATCATAATTGTCAACTTTTGTGGATCAAACTCTGGTCAATAGTTCAATTTTTTGAGATATAATTAGAGATGTAACTATAAATTTATTTTTGGGCGCGCTAAAATTTTTTACAATACTATTTCATAAAGCTTAATAATACAAAAAAAAAATTAATCATAAGTAAACTAAGAGTAAATTTTATATTATATACAATGAAATTCATCTTTCATAATTAAATCTAACTTTTTAAATAAAAAAATAATAATTGAATAAATTTGAATTGCAAATAAAATAATATATCATGACTAACAAACTTATTTTATAGTACTCAAGTGTTGACGAAAGTGTTTCGCATAAATATGAAGAATGCAGCAAAGAATAAGAAAATTATAATAGAAAAAAAAAAGAATAAAATAAATAATACAACAAATAGTGTGGTTTGGTGGTTGTCTAAGTCTATAATGGATTAAGATCTATACTTCTTATTATTTCATCTTTAAGCACTCACAAAAGTATATTTTTATAAAGATCACAAAACTCGCAAAAAAAAATTTCTCTCTATAAGTGAATAAAATAATTATTTTTTCAACTGTGTGTTATGTTGTTATGATCTATTATGAAATTATTTTTTAAGTCAAAACAAAACCTTTATATAATCTACCTACGTATTAAGTTAACCTTAATTTAAGTTAAAATAAAATATGATATTTGAGATAATTTAAGAGTCATAAAATTAAGATAAGTCACATTACTACTACAGCGCGAGCTTTTGGGTGTTGCAGTGCTGTGATAACAACTTCCAACCATGGCGCTGCGACTTGGGACATGGGCGCTACAGCACCACATAATGAGCGCCACGATGCCCTAAGTTATGTTTCGGGTGCCACGATGATCGCCTTCTAGCGTTGTGACGTCCGCCTACTTTTTTGTGCTTTCTAACTTTTTCTCATCTCTCATCTTCACAACATATTCCTTATTCGTTGACTTGACTCTAACTCTTTTTTAAAATAATTTGTAATCATCTTTTTATATCAGGTTCTAAAACTACATGAAAAATTATAAATTATTTTCGATCCATAAGAGATACACTAAATAATTACTTTATTACAAATAAAAAAAATTAATCCATATTTTATTAAAATATAAAAATACAAATGAGTACTAATCTTACTGAAATAAAATAGACAAAATTTGTTTTTTAAGATAAAAAAAATATTTAAAAAATATCTTTAAAAAAATATAAATAAATCAAATATTGTAAGACATAGAAAGAATTTTGAATAATATGATAATTTTTAGATGATTAAATAAATAGTTAATTAATAATAAATTTTTTGTGTAATATAATAAAACCAACTTAAACTGGTTTAAAATACTGGGCCTTTGATGAAATTGAAGGGAACATTACAATAACAAAAATCTAATAAATGTTGATATAATTAAATAGAACAGTAATGCAATGACATTTGTTTAATCTAATACCTTGTACAGAGTACATCGAATTGTGAAGTTTAAGCTTTTTGGCTTTTGGAGGTAATGAAAGCAGCAACATGTGCTGTGCCTTGGCCTTGGGAAAGCAAAGCTCTAGTTTTTTTAGATGTAGGAGAGCCACCATTAATTAAATTTGGCCAAGGAAACGTCCTCGATTCTTCACTACCCACGTGTATATCGTTTATAATATGTATTTTTTTAATCCCTCTTCCCCCAAAATCCAATGCACTCTTCAAGATGATAACATTACATTAACACACCTTAATGTGCCAGCAATATCATGTTTCTTTTTCATTGGATTTGGGCGGTTGTGTTAGATATTGTCTCCTCCTCTTTGAGATTCTTTGTTTTGCAAAATTTTCTCGTGTTTTCTAACAACAATTCTTTTATATGATTTAAATAAACTTCAACTAACCATCTAAGTTCGTGGGCAATTGATTGAAAGGTCCGACCGATATATAATTTCTTATCAAATTTTAGGGTTCGATTTCTCATAAGAATTTATTCACTTACTTTTATTGAGTGTTAGAAAAATTAAACTTGAAGATTTGATATGGACGCGCCCTTACGCGCTACTTAACCATCTTGTCATTCATCTTATATTTCGATGGTTTTTTATTTGTTGGTGTTGTTAAAATCGCTAATTAATTATAAGTACGATGAGTTGGGTGATGAATGTTCACTCGTCAAAAAATGATGGAGGAAAAAAAAAAGGATTGATTTGGGTAAATGGTCATTTTATGGTGAATGGCGAATACGTGACAATACACTAATGAGATCACTTGTAAAATTTAAATTTGGTGGTAGTCTCGACTTCCCGATTTGACAACAGTGGATTGTGATGAATGGTGGTATTAGGCAACATGCAGCGTCGGGTGACAAATTGCAACTATAACAGTGTTGGCATTGGTTTTGAATGTTGGAGAGAAAAATAATATAAACTTAAAAAGAAAGAAACTAAAAATGTACTTAAGCTACAAACAACTTGATTTTGTGAATAGCTATTGATTTTAATTAGGTTCTAATTGATATCTTGTTAAGATCCTATATCAATTAAGTATGAGATTAACTGATAATTTATTAATTTTTGAGCATCTTTTTTTTATAAGTCAATTTTTAAGGTTGAGTTTTACTCAAAGGTTCGTAATATTTGGTACTAGAGCCAACTCCACGCAGGCGTCCACCTTGCAGAAGGGGCTACATGGGAAGGGGTGACCTAAAAATGTTAGAGTGGGCTGCTGTAGATGTCGATGTCAAAAGTGTGGTGATATATTAGGATCCCACTTCGATTAAGTATGAAATTAATTGGTAGTTTATTAATTCTTGAACACCCTTCTTTTATAAGCCAATTTTTAAGGATAAGTTCTACCCAAGTGTTCATAACATAACCTAACTGTGATGCCATGTTAGATAAATTAAAATCGAAACTGTAATACCATGTTAGATAAAATGGAGTCATTGTATTTTCACTCTAAATAATAACTACAATCGGCGGTCTTTATATAAGTATAAAATCCTTATCCTATATGAAAATAATTAATGTATAAAAATTACGATTATACTACAAAAGTTGACAGCATGAAAAATATCTTAAATTGACAAAGATTAAAAATGATATTAAAATTTAATACTCTTTCTCAAATTAAAGTAACGAAAACAATTTGAATTTATAAATTGAACGAAGAAGTAAATTGAAAAATTAATAAAATAACTGAATAAAAATTTACAATGGCATGCGTGAGAGACAATTATTATTAAAAAGAAGCAATGTTATCAAAGATTGAAAAATAAACTGAGAAAGTCAATCACTACAAGTATAAATGAATTGATATAAAAAATATAAATAACAATTAAAAATATAAATGCATTAATACAAGAATCGCGCTAGAGAATGCAAAAAACAAAAAATTTATTAATGTTGTCAAAAATTCATAAGTGATCATTAAAGAGATCAAAAGTTACCAAATATCATAATTTTTAATAAGTTGTAACACCAAAAAATTTATTGGATGACTTTGTCTTTTAAACAAAAAATCTTCTAAAATTTCACTTGAGCCAAAATATCAAAGTTTTCAACCCAAAAATCTTTTAAAAAAGAAGAAATTACAATTAAACTTAATGCGGCAGGCAAAATACCAAAATTTGCCTCATAGTTAATTCTGTTGCATTAAATTTAAAATTGTAAATTTGCTCCTAATTTAATTGAAATTTTAAATTAACCCAAAATTATTTAAAAATTTAGAAATGCTCCATATCTATTGGTAAACTACGGAAGAACATAAAAAAATTAAAAAATTTAGAATCACCCCACAACTTTTTAGAAATTGATGAGTAACACCAATTTTTTTTGTAAATTATAGAATGACCTCAATATTTTTAAAAAATTTAATTAGACTTCAAAATTTTAAATAATTTACAAACTAACCCAAAAGCAATTTTGAATTATTTATTAAAAAATCTTTTTGAGCAATTGGTTAATAGATTGGGCAAGAAAGTGATGCGGATGAATATATTAGACTAAGTGGAATCGAATAGTGTTGGCAATGAGGACGAATGGGCCGAAAAATGGTCAGGATCTAAGACGAACAACAACGAATGGTAAGGTAGTTGAGCGATGTGTGAGGATGTGTTTGATATCAAATTGACACAATTTCGGTGCCGTTGAAATCGCCAATCAATTATGAGTGCAATTAGTTGGGCAGTGCACGTTTACTCACTGAAAAATGTCGATGGTGAGAGAAGAAAGCCGATTTAGGTAAACAACTACTTTATAGTGAACAATGATGCCTGGCAGCGCATGGATAATAAGAATGAGATCGCTGGCGATTTCTAAGTTTGGTGGTTGTCTTGGCTTCTTGATTTGACAACGGTGGTTGGTAATGGACAATGGCAATGGGTGGCATGCAGTGAGGGATGGCAAATTGCAATTATAACAACGGCGAATGGTTTTGGATGTCAAAGAGTAAAAAAAAGAGATTGAAAAATTAGCTTATTCTGCTAAACAAATTGATTTTGGAAAAAAATCGTTGCTTTTAATCAAACTCTAATTAATAACTTAACTCTGATATCATGTTAAAAAATTTATATTTAAAGCTCTAATACTACGCTAAAAAATTTAAAATTGAAGCTTTAATATTATGTTAGAGAAATTAAAATCTTTATATTTTCACTTTGAATAATAATATAAGCATTAAATCTCTAGTTTATATAAAAAAAATTAATACATAAAAATTACAATTATAATATAAAAATTAACAAAATAGAAAATATTATAAATTGACAAAGATTGAATAAGATATTAAACTCTAATAATAACTACCTCTCATTTATCAAATATTTGAGTTATACTATTATAAAACTAATTTAAACAAGATTCGGTCATTCGCTCATAACAAATATTTACTCTATGCCATAATTAAATGGCGTTTCAAATCGGTCAAGTTAGAAGGAAAATGGGAATTCGAAATTGGTAAGTTGATGTAAGCAACTCATCACAGTAGCATGTGTAATGAATGCAACATGTGCAAATGCCTAGGAAAAGAAAATACTCACGATTATGTTATGAAGAAAATCTTAAGTTGTACACAAAGATCAGAACATTCTAACTTGTAAATTCCACCATGTGTATATCATTTATTTATGTAACAATCTTATCTTATCAACTACCCTTCCCTAATGCCTATAATCCAATGCAAAAAGTTTGTCAAAAGACGAAAACACCATTATGAAAATCATTTCTTTAAAAAAAAAATTCTTCTCGTAAATTTAACAAAATTTCACATGTTTAGTACTTAAGTTAATAGTATTAATTTTGTAAATGTATTTTAGAGTTGCTTGTAAGTTTGGAGAAAGCTGGATACAGAGTGCAGAGTGGACGCAACAATGAATTATCAAGATCATTTAGTCAAATTACAATAAAACACGTTTCCTTTTTATCAAGCGAGAAATTGAGAATGTACCACCAACTCCAGCAAGAAAACAATCGAACACCATAAATTAGTAGTAACAGAAACAAATTCATTTATTATTCATACAATAAAATTCAAAATTTTGA
The DNA here is from genome assembly GCA_946807835.1 of Ailanthus altissimus. NCBI lineage: Eukaryota > Viridiplantae > Streptophyta > Magnoliopsida > Sapindales > Simaroubaceae > Ailanthus > Ailanthus altissimus. The sequence goes on along the minus strand of OX327698.1, from coordinate 23,262,817 downwards.
TTTAAATATGGAAAGCGAAGGTGGGCCCGAAACTCCGGACATGTGAACGTAACGGGAAGGAGCGAGTGAGAATGACGTGTTTCGGACGCACTTAGGCCTATACGCGCAACAAAATCAGTTATAAACCCATTAATGTTACTTAAAATTCGAAAACTTGAAAAACTGGAAAGCAAGGGGGGTCATGGTAACAAATGACAGACTAACACGTGTAACTTCCACAGTCATTGCGTAGCTTAAACGGCGTCGCCGAGCATATCTACAGTGTTGGTCTGTTAGGGTAGGCAAGTGACAGAGCGAGACAGTTTTGGCAGTTCAAAATTGGGGAAGTCGGTGTCGAATAGGCCGTTAGCTTCTCATCCCGTTTGGCAGGTTTGACAAGCTGGACTGACAGCTTGTCAGTATTTCCCATAAATTCCCTCACGTAATGCTCTCCAGCCTGGCTCGGTCAAATCTCCGCCCACTTCATCACTCTATCTAACTTTTCACCTACTCTCTCTCAATTTATTTCAATTAATCCAATTCATTTAACTTCCGCAACTGTCTTTTTTTTTTTGCCCTTGAAATATAACTTCCATAATCGTTAATTTTGAGTACAAATTAAAGAAAAGGGTAAAATAGTAAATACAGAATATTTTAAGAGATGTTCAGTGAGTATATTCTAAAATAGCAATACCACACATGAGTATTTTTTTTTATTTAATGTCCCAAATGCATGGTATTTAATAACAAATTATATAACATTTAGTAAGTGTTTATAGATTTTGAATATATCATTACTCATTCTAAATATAAATTTTAATAAATTTTGAATATAATTTGTTATGTATAGAAATGGTTAATAACTATATAATTATTTTGTGTAAGTGCATGAAATAAATAAATAAATATTTTTATTTTATTTTAAAAGAAATATTTTTTTTTGGTTTTGTAAATGAAGTACCTTCTTTATTTTTATAGCTTTCCACAAAAACAAAAATATAATAAAATCTAAATAAAATATTTATTTTAATAAATTTTAAATTTTTGCAAAGATTTTTTTTAACATGGAAGAAAAAAATTTTAACTCTAAGCCTCTGGGCGGAAGGGTAAAAGCCTTTGATTATCACAAGTGCAGGAGATTTTAATAAAAATTTAAAAATTTAAGAAGATTTTTTAACTACAAGTATCCAACTATACTTGTATTTTAATGCAAAAAGAGACATAAATCTCGTACTGAAGAACATAAAATATTTTAAAAAGATGATTTTATGAATAGTATTTTAAAATTATTTTTTAAAACTCTTAATTATAAAATTTTTAAAATTTCTCATTTAAATTTTTTTTTTTTTAAAACACCTAGATTTTATAACCACTCTACGATACTCTCCCAAAACTATTAACGAGTTACGAGTCAAATAAAGAAACTAAAAACTCTCTCGGGAAATTCCTACTGTACCCGGCATCTATTACCGGGATTCTCCGAAATTACAGCTGCTTACGTGGCCCACGCATGCGTGGACGTTGTAACAGCTGTAGAAGAATTGTTCAACCGGTCACTTATCAATACCGGTCATTGGGTCTCATACATCACTTATTACCTGTATCCGTTAACCGGTTCCATCAGTTACCCCTCGCTATCTCCCTTTATAAACTCCCAATACTCTGCCTTTCCTCTTCCACAATCTCCTCCATCTCTCTCTGTTCTCTTTCTTCAAAATTCAGTTACTACGGTTAGGGTTTTGTAAAATGGATCGAGACTCAGTTTCGGATCGGATCAAGGGCCCCTGGAGTCCCGAAGAGGACCAGCTGTTGCAGAAACTCGTGCAACTGCACGGTGCCAGGAACTGGTCTCTGATATCCAAATCGATTCCCGGCCGCTCCGGCAAGTCTTGCCGTCTACGATGGTGCAACCAGCTATCGCCGGAGGTCAAGCACCGGCCTTTCACGCCGGAAGAGGACGAGATCATCGTTAAATCCCACGCCAAGTATGGAAACAAGTGGGCTACCATATCCCGGTTCTTGAACGGGCGTACAGACAACGCGATCAAGAACCATTGGAACTCGACGCTGAAGCGGACGTACGCGGCGGTGGCGGGGACGGGGATAGTTGATGAAGATAACAACGATGAGGCGAACGAGAGAAAAAAGAGAAGATCGGCGGTTTCGGTTTCGTTTTCGGGTATTTCGTGTAGCCCGTCCAGATCCGACGCGAGTGATTCGAGTTTGCCGGTTAGGATTTTCGAAAGTGAGAGTCAAAACGACGGTAATGATGTGTCGTTTGACGTGTCCACTGATCTCACTTTGGGTTTGCCTGCGACAGAGTCGAACGACGTAAAGAAGTGTGAGTCGGGTGCTGCACCGGTAAAGGTTTCCCAGCAGGAGAGGAGCGAATGCGAGAAAAAGAAAAATACGCCGTCGTTTAGGCCGGAGTTTTTTGCTCTGATGCAAGAGATGATTAGGAAAGAAGTGAAAAATTATATGGAGGAGGCAGTGAGGAATGCTGGCATTAAGCGTATAGGGATTAGCAAGGTTAATTAATTGATAGATTAAAAAAATTAAGAAAGGCAAAATCGAATTTCATTAGCATAAATCCAGATTTTGACAAGAGAAAATAGACAAATTATATGAAAACTGAAAAAAATTATCGTAAAAAGAAAAGATAATTTTCGAGGCTTGTACAGAATTATAGAAAGAGAGTTCATTTTGGAGTAGATTTTAGTCAATTTAATGAAATTTGAAGAGAATTTTCATGGCAAATTTTTGTTGAGATAAATAATTTTGTTATCATTATTATTTTTTAAAAAGTTAGTTGAAAACTCAGTTTACTTGTTTTCAGGTAATTTTTTGGTTGATTTGTCTGTTTGTTTGTTTTTTTTTTCTTTTTTGACATTTGGTTTATGGTTGGCTTTTGCTGGAATGCAAGAATCTGGATTAGATTATGAAACGAATTTTAAATGGCTTCGGGAGACATTACGGTACGGTGTGTACCGGTCTGTACGATATTTAACTTTGCTTGTTGAAATGGCCGTTGACTTTAGTCGTTTTCCACAGAAACCTGACCCTAACGGATATGAAGTTGATTCCACCGGATGCGGTCGGCGTAAAGTGAGATTTGAAAATGAGTTGTTCCTAACAACCCTAATTATTTGAAAACGTTACATGAACCTTGTTTCACTACATTAGGCATAAGGGTAACACGCTGATGGGTTATTTTATCATATTGGAATTATTATTACAGTCTAATATTAAAATTAATTAAAATATAAAATATAATGAATATAAATGATTCTATTATTAAAAACTTCCCAGTATTGTAAAATAATTTTATATTAAATGATCTTTTATTTATATGTCACGAGTAGGGATAATAAAATTTAGATTTGAATTCGAGTTTTATTCAATTTAGATTCAAATTTTTTTAATGAATTTGAGTTTAAATCCTAATCCAAATTTAAGCTCGAATTTATTTTTTTTTATCAATTTGTTTTCATTTTTTTTAATTTTAAGTGAAATTTGAATTTTTGAAATATATTTTTTTAAAATTGTTAGATTTATATATATTAAAAATTGAGATTTTATAAATTAATTTATGACTTTAAAAGATAAATAAATAAAATTTAGATTCAAGTCTGGGTTTTTAGATTCTCGTAAAAATTTGAATTCAAATTTTTCAAAAAAAATGACTCAAATTTAGAAAAAAATGACTCAAATTTATAAAAAAATTCAATTTTTTTTAACCGAGTTTTGAATTCAAATAAAATTTTAAATCCAAATTTTTTTGCTATCCATAAAGCCACAAGATACTTGGTTCAACTTAATCAAAATTTCTCAGATTATTAGTATAAGTATTTAATGACACTTTATTTTAAGAGTTGGAATGTCTTTACGATCGATTGGTCAATACAAATATTGACAATGATCATTGATTTTTTGGAGCACTAAATATTATAAAATTTTATGAAAAATGTTCATAAATAATCACTTTTTAAAATTAAAAGTTTAATTTAGTCATAAAATAAATTCATAAATTTTATTAGTCATACACTTGATTTTCGTATTATTTTATCCTTGAAGTATTTTTACATCTCTCTCCTACAAATTATTTAAAATGTTGATCCAAAATATACTTTGAAATGAGTTAAAATGAATAATTTATAATATAATGGGTTGAAAATTGATAAATTTGATTGAAAATATCTAGAAAATTGTAAATAAGGTAAAATTCAACAAAAAATATTGAAGAAGAAGGCTGAGGTCGATAACACCTCGCGCCCTCCTCGCGGCTAACTTAGGGTCAACTCGAACAACACCTCGCGCGAAAGCTTTGTGCGAATTGGGTCTTGCACAACACCTTGTGTGCGGGGTGTGGCACGAGGCCCTAACTCATCCCACTCCTCGCAGTGAGGCCCCTTTTTGCGTCTTACGTGTGAGGTGTTATGCAAATTGAGGTCTCGAGCCACATCTCGCACGCGAGGGTGGTGAGAGGCCCCTCCTTGCCTCTCGCGCGAGAAATTCTACCTTTGTTAGTTATTTTTATCTCCGATTTTATTATTTTTCATTATTTTTAAACATTTTTTTGTACATTGATGTACAAAATAAATTAATTTTATTCTATAATGTATTTTTTAAAATATATTAAGGTAATAACAATAATTTTTTTTTTGGTTGATTTTATGGCTCAAATTACAAATATTTTTTGAGTTATATTATTCACAATGACAATTTCATCTATTCATTGTCTTTTTAATTAATAAATATTTGTCAAATAATTTTTTACTATAAAAATTTATAACATTTAAAAAATAACTATTTCTTAACATTTCTCAAAATTTATTACATGCATTAAGTGGGGGAGCATTATGGTCCTATGGTCCATGAGTATAGAAGACTTTCTCTGATTTTAAATAGAGATAAAAAACATTTAAACATTTAAATTTTAACTTAAAGACAATTTTATTTTATTTATTTAAAATTATTCATAAAGATATTTTTTAATGACAATGGTAACAAGATTTTGACTTACTATTAATATTATTATATTTAAAATTTTGTAATTTACATTATAATATTGTTTCATTTAAAAAAAAAACTCAAATAAAAACAAAAATTGATCAAAAAGTTTAAAACAAATAAATATCGTAAAGTAATTTTAAAAACAAAAAACAAATTTATTTTTTAATTAAATTTTAAAGTTTTAAATATCTTTTTTTTTCCTTTTAAATACTATTAGCATTGTCTCCTCTTGTAGTCTCTGTATAAATAATGTCTCTTATATTCATATCTTTATCTTGCACTACTCTTGCCGTTGCATCGGCTAAGAAAACTTTAATTTATTGAGAATCCTTTATTTGCCAGAAGAGAATTAGACGGAGTTTATTTTTTCTGTTGTGGCATTTGTTTTTGTTGCAATGAATTTCTCTTATCTAACTTTTTTTTTCTTTAAAAAAAAGAAAACTTACAAACTAACTTTATTAAAAGAAATTGATAATGGTGGACAAATCCAACAATTAACATTCGAAGAAGGGCCTAAGATAGACAATGGATAATAAGAAAAAGAGATCAAAGTATAAAATAGCAATTCTTGTTGATATTGTCTAATATATATATTAGTAAATTTCAATTTTATTGATATTTTAATAAAATATAATATCAACCAACCATTGAAAGTATACTAATACCATTGATTAATATAGAATATGTAATAATTTCAATGAATGTAAACATCTTATTAACCAATATCATGGGTTAAGAAAAAAGAGATCATATCTCCTCAACCGGTCAACGGTCAACCTAAGTAAGAAAAAAAAAAAAAAAGTTTGGGTTGGGTTCCAAGTCCAATATTTCCTATCTGGAGCCCGGAAATGATGTCCGAAGCAGAAGCAAGGTCCAACATCAGCGAAGTCGTTGGAGAGAGAGAGTCTCATTGTCGTTTTTACATTTGCTCCTTCGCATCTGAATTTCGAACTGAAGCAAACACAGAGCGAGAAGGAACAAGAAAAAAAAAAGGCTCAGATCTTCGATCAAAATCAAAATCGACCTTCGAGAAAGAAGAACGCGAACAAGAGAAAGAGAGGAAAAGAGAAACGAGATGCTGCCAACGACGGCGTCGAGAGGGCGCTCTTCGTCCGCTACGTCTTCGAAAGCAAACCCCGTGTTCCCTCAGTACCTCCGTCGTATCATCAAGGTTCTCTCAGTCGTAATAGACCTGATCTGCTTTGGATCAGTTCATTATTAGTGTTATATCATCAATTCATGTAATTTTTATTACATTATTAGCACTATATTATACGAGCTTACATGTTATTATGTTAAACTTTTTCAGTATTTGGAAAAATTGTTTGGGATTTTCGAATATTTATCTGATGATGAGAACAGGAAACTGAATTACTTTTGCCCATTAAACCTGCAGCATTAACGTTGAATATTTTGGCTGTTATTGTTTTTTGGTTCATTGTAGTGGCAACAAATGGATATTGAATATACCTTCTGGCAAATGCTTCACCTTTGTACTTCACCAAAAGTCGTGTGAGTATCAGGCCATCTGAATTATTGTCTCTACGATTAATTTAATGTACTCAAATGTGATTTCTGACAGCAGTAGTTTCTGTTTTTATAGGTCTGTATGAGAATTGGATAAGATGTGTTTTTGACGTTTGATAGATATCCATGTTCTAATTATTGTATTTCTTCATTTTGCACGTGTAATTGTACGGTGATGCAGCTATCAGCAAACGAAATATCATAAACGTAAGTGCATTTAATGTTAATGTAATTGGTTTCATCTGGTTGATATATGGGTTTTTACTGTTGTAATGGTTCAAGCCAGTTAAAATATGCATATGGTTAAACCGTGCTCTTAGCTGTTTGATTACCGCGGTTTTGGTTTTCACTGATAAAACCAACACCCGTGTCATGGTATACATATACACACACATTTAACGAAACTCGTGGATATGATGTGATAATGGTGAGATATTGTTTGTTACCAATAAAAAAAGTGAAATGATTTAGATGAATGTAGGTAGTGTGGATGAAAATCCGTGCATATCACTGCTTCAATTTATATATGATGATATGGTAGAAAGGAGGTTCTTCACTCTGCAGCATTGAAGACTGTATAACGTGTTCTAAGAGTTCATAGATCAACTTAAACATGAATCTTCTCTGTTTTTTTTTATTATATATAATTAGTGATGCCATTAATGTGAATAAAACTGACACATTGTCGTTTTCTTGTTTATCTCAGAAACAAAGAATCAATGGGCACGGGATGATCCTGCCTTTATTGTAATCTGCAGCCTCCTTTTGTCAGTTGCAACTATGGCATATTGTGCTGCGTAAGTTGTAAATGTACATTCTTAGTGGCTAGTAAAGGAAATAGTAGGGTAGGGAGATCTTTAATCCTTATTGTACCAAATCAAAAATTACAAAATGGTGACAATATTATGATTTTCAAGAGTGATTTCAAAATTTTATTAAGTTCAAATCTATTTTTGCTAGGGAGATCCTTCTGTGAACTTCTTTGTTGTTGGCCTACTTCTTAATGTAGTGGTTATATATAACCACGAGTATGATGACTCAAAGCTGTAACTTGGATATTCTTACTGCTTCCAATAAAGTGATGTCATGGCATAAATTATTATTTTCATCTTTCTAAATATGCTTGCAGTATTGATCTTTTATTTACTTTTGGGCAGTTCAAATATATACCATTTCATTCAGTTCTCCATTCTAATTTGATCTTATCAGCACTATTCTCTGTATTTCAGGTATGACCATAGTGCCACGCATTCTGTTTTTGTAGTTATTTCGGTCTTACTTTTCCATTTTCTGATTACTGGAGCAATTCTGGCTACATGTTGTTGGTAAGAACCAATCCTACATATGTATGTATGCTATACTTGCCTTGTCTTTTAGACTGTTCAATTGGATGCCATTGTTGAATGTGCACTAGTAATTATGAAGAGTGCTTATTCTGGAATTACTAAAGCTGCTGTGTTTGACCGAGCTTTATGATGCCTGAAGCTTGGTTGATCAGTGCGTTAGTAAAATTCTGAAATTTACGTTTCTCATTATTTATTAGTATTCTTCATACTTATATGCCTTATTTGATTTTCTTTTTATACTAAAATGTTTATTCCCCTTATTCTTATTCTTATTCTTCTTCATCTTATTTTCTTTTTCCTTCTTGCCCTTGTTAGTAGTATGTAGGATTACACTGGCTTGGCACTGAAATCCATTCCTTCATTCCATGCAGGTTCCTGACAAATTCTTACCTTAGAGAAGAGTCTCCAAACAGTCATGTGGTTGAGCAACGAGTTGAATGGCAAGTCAGGAAACATTTAGTTCCTGCTTTTATGGTGTTTATTTTTGTATCTGTGTGCATGGGTTGATTGTGTTTAGAATTCATATTTATAAATTATTGGATTTTTTGTTTGTTTACAGTTGTTCTCCACGTGCAGATATCAGAATAATCTTTTATTGCATATATAACAATCCAATTATTGTTTCGTGTCTGACTATGGTCTTCCTTGTGATGAAGGCTTTATGCATTTGATGTGCACTGCAATTCTTTCTTCCCAATGTTCGTTATGCTTTATGGTAATCACTGTGTTATAATGTATTTGTCTCTTACATCTTTAAAACTGACTTTATGCGCTGTCATAATCTGATTGATGTGTTTGTTTTATGGCAGTTATACATTATTTTCTGTCACCACTATTGGTAGCGCATGGTTTCATTCCTGTATTGCTATCCAACCTGCTTTTCATGGTGGCGGCTTCATACTATCATTATCTAAACTTTTTAGGTTATGATGGTAAGCTGATTTTCTTTTCATTATTTTGCTTTCCTTTATAACAGTAGGTGAGGAATATTTCAGTATAGATGCTTGGGTGGGAGCATTCATCCCTTGTGGTGTACAGCAGATGCTTTGGTACTCCAAACTTCCTGTGGTGGGTGCCATCTAGGAATCATCTTGTTCAGATTATCCAAATGTCTGATTTTTTTATATTATTGAACAACTTGAAATTTACTTCTTGGGGGTGGTTACAGAACTCTTAGTAGCCTTTTGCTGAGATCAAATATTTGAGGGGGTTGGGAAGGTGGGAAAAGATGATGTGGCAAACTGCATTATGTTAAATATGTATCTAGGAATGATCTCTAACCCTAATTTATAGCTCTATGGTTTGTCCATCTTATTCAGGCTGCATATTTCTCTGTGCAGTATTGGCTCTATTGAATGCAAATGAATACTGCTGGAACATTCAGTGAACAAATTAATAGATTTACCTCTGATTAAGAAATCATATCTAGTTTCTCTTGATAGAATTCCTAAGATGATGGCCCTTGAAAATTTACCTGATGAAACAGCTTCTGGATTGCCCTCTTGAATGGATATACTGACACAAGTGTTATGCTGCAGTGCTGCCCTTCCTCGAGAGGACCACATTTTTTCTGTACCCAATCGGTGTTTTCATTGTCCTTTCTCCTATCTGTAAGTTTCAAATTAGCTACTGATTTGTTTTTTGCTTTTGGTTCCTTGGTGTCTAACATTCGAGTTGTGCTTTGCAGTGATTTTAAGTGGCTTCAATCCTTCAAGATATTTTATGAACATGTACTTCATTCAGAGGTTATGATTTACTAAGGCATTATGCTTCGTATAGCACATAACAGGGAGGCAATTGAACTTGAATTACATCAACACTTGATGGCTTTGATTGTTCGCATCCATGTAGAAGGGAAGGATTGATTACAGTATGTTTCATTTTTTGTAGCCCTTGTAATACTGAATGGAAAAATCATAACCACTTGAGCTCAGGGTAAAGAGGGATTTTTCAGTGATCAAGATATTCATCAGATTGATTTACTGAATGTAATGATTTTGAGCCATTTTCTTCAGTATATATTGTTGTCCATCTGGAAAACCAGGACAAGATGTCTATTTTAGGATTTTGCCCCTCACTCCAATTGGCCAGTGTCTGGAAATCACATGTATTGGTTCGATCTTGGAATTTGTGGGCTTACCTCTGTGAAGTTCATTCAACATTATTCATTTTTCTGCCATCTAAGGAGAAACTATCCATTCCATCATCCATAAGATGATAATGAGCTTTTGATGGTTATAGTTGTGAAAATTCTGAATTGTGGACTTTAATTTTCTGTAAGAAGAGTTGAACAAATTGTGTTTTAGTAATTCTTTATAAATACAGTTGGATGTTTGCATTTTAAGAAAGAACAGATGTCTGTGCCAAAAGATTTTGTATAATTATTTCGGAAATCACAGGTGTTGGTTAAAGTTCAAGGTATCCTGGTTTATACTGAACAGAAAGGACATAATAGTTTTCGAACTTTGGCCGTCGGTGCTATTATGGAGGCATAGGTTTACAACCATTGAATAAGTTACTAGATCTTGTTGAATTGTTGTACTGGCTATTTTAAATTTAAGATGCAAATTAATATTAATAGGAAATGAATACATAATTCAACAGTGGTCGAATGATATAATTTTTTTTTTGGATACATATTTAGAACATACGCAGTCGCATGATATAATTTGATCATACATCGCTTGCTGCCTGCAACATCCAACATCGACAACAAAACTGTATTTATTTAACATCATTTATCTCAAGCCACTTAAATGCTGTGTAGGTATAATCTATCTTAATCACTTCAATCATGGACGACAATCCCTTCCCGTTTGCAGAACTCAAGCATCTCCTCCCTCCTCTTCCTCCAAACACATAATATTATAATGTTGTTAATAAAAATGTTTATTCATTATTAAAATTCAAATGGGAGTACTTAAAACCAATATTGTTCTCAATTATACAATATTATTCAAATCTTATATAATTTGGTAAGAGATATATAGACTCACCAAGCACGACCATGGGGTTATGAACTCGCGAGGCTTTAATAGCTCCCATTAATATCAACTTCCCATCGACTTTTACCAATGAAAGGTAAGGCTCGAGAGGGTGAAACACTAGCAGGGTATCAATGATTTAATCAAGTACGTCAGCTGTTTTTTTTTTCCCATTCGAGTCGTGTCCGAGCTGACTAGGTACTCATCAGCTCCTAGATGCCCCAAAGCTTTGATACAATACTCGGCAAGGAAGGAGAGAGGACGAGATGGCAAGTGATCTAATTTTGCATTTCTCTTATTTGGCGCGCACACTCTATTAGACTTGCAACTAATCATCGGCTTATTATATAGATCTACACTCAAAGCAGAGTCTGGAGCGTAGCGCCACGACGCTAGGACTCTAGGTCTCAGAGTCATGGCGCTGGGTCTAGAAAGTTCAGCGCTACGACACTGGTGCATGAAACAGTTTCAAAGTTTCCTAAATGTATTTTAAGTGAGTTAGGACTTTTCAAATTTATTCTTACTCGATTTAGAATTTCTTTAGAACGTTCAAAGCCTATATAAATGTTTAATATTAACTTGTAAACATATCACAATAATCATAACACAAACATAAACACAAATACAAGAGAGAAAATTCTTAATTTACAAGAGAAATCAATTGTAAGACCTTTGTGATTACAATTGAGAGTGTTCTTTATGAAGTTTGAGTTCTTTCTTATAAAAAGTATACTTTTGTGAGTGTCTTATAATTCATTAATAAAAGAAGTGAGATTTTGATCCATCGTGAACATAAGCAAGTTGTTGAAACATGTAAATTCTTTGTGTTCTTTCTTTTACTTTCTCTCTATAGTTTATTCTTAATTGTTTATTCTGTATTATATTACTTGAATTTATTGCGTTCGCTTCAGTAGACTAATAAGTGATAACATCATCTTTGGTATGAATGCCTTCACAAAATTAGAAAAAAAAAAAACATGAGAATTCGGGTTCTTAGTCTTGAAGCTTGATAATAATAAAGCTTATGAGAGGCTTGAATGGGGATTTCTTAAGAAGGTTATAAGCAAGTTTGACTTTGTAAATTCATAGATTAATCTTATAATGAACTGCATTACAACTTCTTCCTTTTTAGTCCTAGTATACAGGAAAGTTACAGGTTTGATTCACCCCCAAAGAGGCTTAAGGCAAGGCTGCCCCCTCTCCCCCTATTTGTTCTTGCTTGGTGCAGAGGCCTTCTCTGCTCTAATTACTTGGGCAGAAAACCAAGGACATATTCAAGGAATAAAGTTCAACATATCCATCTCTATGTCCCATCTCTTTTTTGCTGATGACAACCTCATTTGCATCAAGGCAACAGATAATAATTGCAGCAGACTCAAGTAGATTTTCAACATATACTTTGAAGCATCTGGTCAGGTCTTTAATCATGGGATGTCATCACTCTTCTGCAGCCCTAATATCTCCCAAGCCCAAGCCTTAAGGATCCAGCAAGTCTTCCAACTGAGAAGGGTATCACTGCATGAGAAATACTTAGGCTTGCCCTCTATGGTAGGAAGGAATAGAAGAGGTTTTTTCAATAAAATCAAGGTTCAGGTATCCAGCAAGATTAATCAATGGAATGAGAAGTTCTTTTCTAGTGGAGGCAAGGAGGTTTTAATAAAGGCAGTTGCTCAGGCTATACCCATATATGCCATGAGTGTATTCAAGTTGCTATGGAGCCTTTGTGCAGACATTCAGAAAGTGTTTAATGAATTAAAGGTGACTTGGAAAAAAAAGATTCATTGGACTAATTGGGGAAAGTTCTGTCAGGGGAAATCATAAGGAGGGATGGGTTTTAGAAATTTGGCATGCTTCAACCAAGCCTTGTTGGCCAAACAAGGTTGGAGATTGCTGAAAAACCCAGACTCATTGACAGCTAAGGTCCTTAAAGCAAGATATTTCAGAAACAAATCATTTCTGGAGGCTGACTTGGGAAGCAACCCTTCTTTTATCTGGAGGAGCATCCTTTGGGGAAAGCAATTGCTGCAACAAGGAATTAGGTGGATTATTGGCAGTGGAACCAAGATCAGTATCTATCAGAGTAATTGGATCCCAAGGAAACCATGCTTAAGCCACTCTCTCCTGCTACCCTTCCAGTGCAAGCAACAGTTACTTATCTTATTAACGAGAGAAACGAATGGAAAGCTGATAAAATCAAGCGGCACTTCTTAACCATTGATGAGGACCTCATTCTTAGAATCGCTTTGCCACCAGAAAAGATTGATGATGAGATTAGTTGGCATCATGGACCTCATTCTAGCCCTCCAACATAAATTTTTAGATAGTCCTCAAACAAGGAAGCTCCTGTTTTATGAAAAAAGATCTGGCATTGCAAGACCCCTTAGAAAATTAAAGTATTTATATGGAGAGCCCTAAGGAAAATTCTGCCTACAGTTCAAGCGTTGGCAACTAAGGGGATCTTGGCAACTCCTCTGTGCTGTAGATGCTTGTGCAAGATTGAAGTATGTCTCTCATGCCCTACTCTCATGTAAGCAAGCAAAAAGGATATGGAGAGAAATAGATTCTGAATATTGATGTTTCAATTAGAGGTAAGGAAAATAGAATGGGATTAGGGGCAGCCCTCAGAAATGAAGCAGGGCAGTGTTTGATTCTGGCCTCTTTAAACAAAGCCAGTGATGGGAATGTGAGCTTGAAGAAACAGAAGCCATATTCTTTGGTTTGAAGATTGCAGTGGAGAATGGTTTCCAGCCCTTAATTGTTGAATCAGATTATAAAAATGTTGTTGAGCTTATAAAGGATGAAACTCAAGCACTGACAGAAATAAATTGGATCATGGAAGCCATTCAAAATTTGCTGTCACATTTTTCTCATTGTGTTATCAGTTATATACCTAGGACATGTAATGTTAAAGTTTATTGCTTAGCCAAAGAAGCTTTCAGCTTCCGTGGTTTGATGTATTGGGAGGACTCTGCCGTTGGTGATGATTAATGAAGTTGCTAGATTTCTATGGACTTTCCTCTTTTGTATGGTATTTGTGATATTTGCTACACCTACCAATTTGGTTAATTCGATTATACTGACATGTGTCATAAATATTCCTGGTCCAGCAGATTATTATGACTTATTTGGTCTAATAAATAATGACCGATGGCATTAGTATTCAAACACATGCATTGGGAGACAGGGTCAGCATTTCGTTTTTTGCTAAATGCGCCATAAGTTTAGGACTTTAGGCCACTTTATGCTCCAAGAATCAAATCCACACACTATCAAACAGGGGGGATTTCTCATATTTTTATATTCAGATCCATCCACTGAGTCGACAGCAATACACTTCCCATATAACAAAAATCACCAAAGTTTGGTAAAAAAATGTATTTAAATAAAAGGGATCAAAATAAAATCTACAAGTTTGGTACGAAATGGACTTAATACAGAGGATAAAGATATTTTTATTTTACGAATTTTACTTCAATTTTAAATTTATTCTACCCTTTTACCAAAAATTTAAATTTATTTATTTTAACGATTTTATTATTTTTATTATACAATAGCATGTTTACTATTATTTAATAAGTAAATTGCATGTAAATATTTTAAGTAGTAAAATTTTAATAGAACATGAGTATAAATATAAAATAAATACTATTATTTAATAAGTAAATTGTATGTATATAATTTAAGTAGTAAAATTTTAATAGAACATGTAGTATAAATATAAAATAAAATTCTTACAAAAAATTTTATACAAGCCACCCATTAATTGCTTAATAGCGTTTGTCACAATCCAGTTGTTGGTGGTTGGAAAATTTGACAATGTCAGATCAATTTGATGTAAATATTATTGAACTCTATTTGTTTTATATAATCATTTTAACTAAAAAGAATTCAACGAACGACCAAATAAGGTAGAGAGTCTCGTGATCCTTATCGCTCTATTATTAAATGCGATGACTTACATTATTATTACTACTATTAGTATCAATAGATAACGAGATTGTTGATAGTGGTAGTGCAACTCATTGTGTCATCATTTAATAGTGTGACGACAGTAGCCGTTGACTTCTTTACTTTATTTGACAATCTTTTAATTTTTTTAATTAAAAATAATTATATTATAAATTAAAAAAAATTTAATGATATAAATATTGACTGCCACCGAGTACTATTATTATGATAACTTTTTATTTTTATTTATTTAATTATAAAATAAAAATTTAAAAATAAATATAAAATATGTAAATCTATCAAATTTTTTTATTTTTATTAATAATTAATTAATAATAAACACATTAACATAATATAATGTTACGCGTTAGTTTGCATCTTACTCAATTAATCCACTTAAAAAATTTGTATTAAATTAAAATTTTTATTTTTTTACCATTAAAACAAATAAAAAATATTAATAAATTTGAACAAATTTAAATTTTTTAAAATTTGTGAAATAAAGACCAAACTCGAGAAACAAAAACAATATTTAAGATGGGGCCAAACTTGCGGGACGAGAACGATCTTATCCCTAATTAAAATGATAATCAACAATTCTCATTCACCGTCTCTTTTTTTTCAGCGAAGTTTGGTAATCTTTTCTATGTCGCCCCCACCAAGTCAGTGCACACGTATACATAAAACAATGCATAAATGTCTGAGATAAAGAGTATTAAGATAAAATAATATGAGAGTAACACTAACACCCCATGTTCATTTTTAATTTATTACCAAAAGAAGAGAACATGAAAACCATAATTCGCCCAACAACAAAGCACAAATTAACAGGGCACTCAATAACAAATGTACCATTGAAGATTGAACCCATGTATTAAGTGATTTTGGTTTAGTTTATTTATCAAGCTTGCTGCCCGCAACATCAACCACAAACCGATATCTAACGTCGTTCTTTTCAAGTCTCTCAAATGCTGTGTTGATGTAATCCATCTTGATCACTTCAATCATGGAGGTCAATCCCTTCTCTTCGCAAAATTCAAGCATTTCCTTTGTTTCGGTCATGCTCCCAATGAAACTCCCCGTGATTGTCTTTCTCCCTACAGAAAAGTGTCACCAAAAAACACACAGTTCGCACAATTAGAATCAAGAATTTTGGTAAACAGGGCAGAAAGTAGAGGTAAAAAAGCCCAACTGGATAAAGTTTAGATAAAAGGAACCGAAAACAGAGCAACTGCATAACCTTTGGGGCTTAAAAAACTTATAAACAAAACTTTCAATTTGCTAATAGAGAGGTTAAACCTAGGCATGATTTTTTTTTAATGTTAATGGGCTAAGAAATATCGCTGGTGATCACAAATTTCATCGTTAATCTATAGGTTTGTAAGAAAAGAACAAAGACTTACCAAGCATAACCATAGGAGTAACAAACTGAAGGGGAGTGTTAATAACACCCATTAAGATCAACTTCCCATCAAGTTTCAATAAGGAGAGGTAAGGTTCAAGAGGGTGATGTACAGGCACGGTATCGATGATATAATCAAGCGAGTCAGCCGCCTCTTGCATACGAGTGGCGTCGGAGCTGACTAGGTACTCATCAGCACCAATATGCTCCAAAGCTTCCACTTTTTTCTTGTCAGAAGAGCTAATCACAGTCACATGGTGTCCCATTGCCTTTGCTATCTTCACTCCCATGTGTCCTACTCCTCCAAGCCCCAATATTCCTCCTCTTAGTCCACTTTGTTTCAATCCAAAGTGACTCAGAGGGCTGTAAATTGTCACACCAGCGCACAATAGCGGAGCAGCCTGTTCTGGTGCCATGCCATCTGGTATTTTCACCACAAATCTAGAACAAAAATGAATTTTCTTCACATGATCATTCATTTTTTTTCCACTCAATCAACTATTTAACAACAAATATATATTGGTTGATATGAACTTTTCTTCAAACACAAGAAAATTATTGCTGAAAAGAATTTCTTGTAACACAACAAAAAAGAAATTTTTCCACAAAAATTATGAGCATCATCATCCTGTATGGTGGTTGCATCAGTTATAAGTAAAATAGTGTTTGGTTCTTTCTCACTAGCTCAAATTATTAAGATACTAATTATGATTCAACATTGATATAAGAACAATTGCTGTATGTAAGTTCTCAGATAATGATTGGGTGATATAGTTCGATTCATGAATATTCTTATGAAGTGATAAAATAGAGATGTTATGAGAAATACTTTTGATCAACGACCATGGCTTCAGCAAAGCCGCCTTGTGTAGGATTGCCATCCGTATACACATCGTTATAAGACCAGATTTTCTTGTTGCAGTATTGCTCGATATCTGCGTTGCACGGCCTGCAGTTTCTGCAGCAACCAACGAGAACTCCAACACCAACGATGTCTCCTACAGCAAAGTTGGTCACTTGAGAACCCACTTCCTTCACTTCACCCACTACTTCATGCCTGCAATTCAGCATAAAATCAAGAATCATTAACCGAGAAAAAAAAGACGAAGGAAGAATTTTTGGCTATATGTATACATATATAGTAAAGGGATTGTTAGAAAAAAAATACCCTGGAACCATTGGGTAGTGAGACATGCCAAGATCATTTTTGGTTTGATGAATATCAGTATGGCAAAGTCCACAGCAAAGAACCTTGAAGTAGACATCTTCTGGTCCTGTGTTTCTGCAATAGTTTCAAAGAGAGATTAAAAACGAGGATCCCAAAAAGGAAAAAAAAAAGAATCAAAGAACTGGACATTGATATTACACCTAAGGGTGTAAGTATAAGGCGACAAATGCCCAGATGAGTCTCTTGCTGCCCATCCAACAACTGTTTTCTCATTTTCAACGCTACCCATTTCCTGAAAACACTGTTTTTGATTTTGTGTTTAATGCGAGAGTGGAGAAAAGCGAGGGATGAGTTTTATTTTCGTTGGGGAATCAAATAAAGTTTGGACAATATATATAATAACCAGAAAGCATGTGGACAAAGCGTAAGCAAAGCCAAGACATGAACGTCTCAGCAATTGAGTCAGGTTGCGGTAGGTAAATGGGGTTTGGTGGGGACTTGTATGCTTTCAGATTCATAAAACATTTTGAGTGATCTAAGAATCTGATTTTGCCACATCAGCAACTCATGGATGGGGGCTGCTAGATCAATGGTATTGATTTTGCTGCACCATTATGGAAGCAGATGATCTTTCATTCATTTGGTAATACGTCAGGCTTATGTCACCCTCCAATGAGTTTCGTTTGTTGTTGGTGAGAGGTGACATAAATTTGACTTCTTTGTCAATTGTTCACCTTATTACCGATCAAAGTTTCTATAGTAAATAATGGAGCCCTCACCAATGTTCTAGCCATTAATTTCGGAGCAGCATGGCACAAAAAAATTTACCTAGCAAATCAAATCTTATCTGCCTCAAATCCCCGTGGTTTTATCGATCACGCACCCTCCGGCCTCCACCTTTTTTTATTTAATTATATTTACCAAATTTGTTGTTACCATATATAATTCTACTATTTAATGGTTATGTATTTGGGTTACTTTTTAAAAATTATTATTTGCAAAAATAATTTATGTTTATAAGTCTTTACATTTTTGTATTTATTTTAATTCTTACTATATATACTAATTTAATTATCTATTTTTAATATTTACCACATGAGTATCTGTCATTAAAAAAATTCTACTAAATAGTTATTATTCGAGAACCAAAAAAAAAAATACTCTTATCATCTCTCATTAAAACTGTCAAATGTTTGATTAATTTTTTTTTATTATCTTCATTAATTATATTATTCTAACAAAAATAATTCCCAAATTATACTGACACGTGTTTGAATTGTGTTTATATGAATTTTATGGTAAAATTAACTTCTTGTATGAATTTTATTCTTGTGTTGTATGAATTGTATATTGATTAAAAAAAATGGTGGGAAACATATAAACAAAAAAAAAAAAAGGTTCTATTCAAACAAAAATATTTGTTGAGTTATTTAAAATAAAAAAATAAATGAATGGTGTATTGTGGTAAACAAACAAAAGTATTTTCTTGAATTGATAATATTTCTTAATTAAATTGAAATCAAATTATAACCAAATAAACAATTGTTAGCCATCTATAACATATAGATTTCCTAGTGAACCAAAAAATTAAATCAATAAATAAATCCTATAATATTTAGAGTTATATAATAACAATAGAGATAAGAAGGAGAAGAAAAAGAAAGAGAGAGATGAGCGAGAAGGTTAATTTTGAATTTTTTTGGTGGGATGGGGAGAAGGAGAGGGGAAAGGGGGAATAAAAATAAAAAATTAGAGCGGGGAAAACAAAAAATAAAAATTTGGGCTGGGAGAAATAAAAAATAAAAAATTAGAGTGAAAGAAAATAAAAATTATTTTATTTAAAAATTTATATGTCACATCAAATGTATTACAGTAAAAGCAATATAAAAACAATTGTTTAAAAAATTTTATAACGGTAAAAATTAACATGGTATGTTAAAAAAAAAGAGACTAAATTAATATATGTTCATAAAAATCAATACTAAAACAACATTTTTTCCTAAATTATTGTATAACATTACAAATTTTCTATGGAGTGTGGATACAAACTTGATACGGGTCATTGTCTATGTCATCTACCATCTAGTCAGCCACCAATATTTTTCTTTTTGAATATTTTTTGTGTCAAAAGATAGCGATGGACCATCTTGTCTGCTCAGTCTCACCCACCACATTTGAAAAGTTTGTAGAGGAATTGGCTTAAGAATGTCACAATTGTTTTGCCAAGTGAGGGGAGGATGCTGTT
Source organism: Ailanthus altissimus (assembly GCA_946807835.1). Classification (NCBI taxonomy): domain Eukaryota; kingdom Viridiplantae; phylum Streptophyta; class Magnoliopsida; order Sapindales; family Simaroubaceae; genus Ailanthus; species Ailanthus altissimus. Next base: position 23,243,205 of record OX327698.1, on the reverse strand, counting down.
TGTTTGTTTTGTCAAGCTTAGCATTAAACGACACAAGAAAAAATCATTTGCCACATTGAATGATAAGCGAAAGCCAGTGGCCACATTCTTTCGGACCCATTTGATAGACTTTCAAAAGTTTTGCTCTCCATAAAAATAAAAATAAAAATTGCACTTTCAAAATCTGAGAATTGAATCTCATCAATTCCTTTTTCTGTGGTTAATGTAATCAGCTCAAAGGCCTTAATATCCATGTCAGTAAGAAGCTGTAACCTTTCAAGGCAAGTCTTCAGCTCATTCTTATCTTATCATTTGATCATTGTCATCTTCCCATACTTCTGCCACCAAGTGAAAAATTTCAAATTATGAGAAAAGGATGGGATCCATAACCTCCATTATAATTTGTAAATTTCACATCTACAAACACATCAAGATAAGATGTTTATAACAATAAACACCAGTATTATGATGTTATTCAACTACTTTACTAGTATTTTTGTCTCTAGACTTTTTAAGTCATCAATTACCTACCTTACTAATGTAGAATATTGGAAAATGAAGTTGTTGAATCTGCACTAACCCAAATAACAAACCATCAGTTTCAGAATCATTATATAATGGAATGTCATAGAATTTTCTTTCTGGAGATCAATAAAAATATTTCTTTCATGGATGACACGTTAGTTTAACAGGTAAGATATTTTTAAAGTGTATGAGGGGCATTGGGATATCATAATCTTCTAAGATTTTGGGAAGGGAAGGGTTGACATTCGTGGCGTAGGTGGAGGTTTGATAGAAATTTTTCTTAAAAAATGCCGAGTCCATTTCAAACTCGGGGCCAGCTCTATATGATGATGATGTTCTACCTTCTAATATCTGCCGAGTCCATTTCAAAGTTAAATCTGCTGTCATCTTATCAGTTGGTGGCCACAGACTCTACCTTCCATGCGAGTTGAAAGTTCAAATTCTGACCCTATGATGCTATTTATCAGTTCAACAAGTTGCAAAAACACAAACTGGCCAGAAAGCTGAAGAAAGAATGCTGCAGAAGCAATTCCTGCATTAAATGTGCTAGTGGAGATAATAAACAAACCTGCTAGTCATAAAGGAATAGTATAGCAGATAAATCAATAAATAATGTCACCACTTAAAAGAGCAGGCCATGACATTTTCAGATTCCAAATATATTTATATATTCTTTTTCCTAAAAAATGTAAAGTAATACCTACTTGTGGCAGCCATCTGTTATTTTGATGCAGAGGGAAGCACTTGTATACTAAAATGGTCACTATGCAGACAATGATTGATGTACAAGTAAAACATGGACATCAGCAGAAAAATGTCAAACAGAATAGAGCTTGTCCAGTTCAAATAAATAAACAAGGCACAATTATTAATGACAGGTAGATTTTTGACAGAGTCAAGGATATGATCACATTCAAAAAGAAATTCGGCGCGCTTTACTTCTATCAAGCTACTTTGCATGATTACCAACATCAACATATAACATGTTTATGAAGGTGCATTAATATTTTGTGCAATTCACCCACCAAATATTAAATGATCAAGTAATTTTATATTAGTAAAGCCTCACTTAGATAATCTGGTGGTATCATTTGTTATAGCAAATAGGAATTGATATTTAATTCAACAAACTCTCAAGGAATTATCTAAGATATTGGAGGTTTCCATAAGTTATGTGCCTGAAGTTAGACCAACCAGATCAACATTACAATTAAGAAAGCCAGACAACTCAGGAGGAGCTTCCCTTTTTTTTTTTTTTTTTTTCTAATCTTTTACCGCTTTAAGCCTTTATTTTGATTCATTAGTGGAGTAGGAAGGTGAAAGAATAGCTTCATCGCATCTCTCCTTAAATCCATTCTTATCGATAAAATACATTAATCTACTGGAGTAAACAGGTGAATTATACTATATTTATTATTTTAATTATTGAGTTGGCTATTCATCTAAGATTTGAGATGGCAGAGCAAGAGAAAGCCCATCATAAGAATGGTTAGAAATGCTAGCACCTACTCTATTTATTTGAGTATATGCCCCAAAGGTTATAGACTTGTATTTGGGGAAGTCGAGAGAGAACCATCTCTTGCAGGGCCAATAATAGAATTTCGTGGCATCGATAAATACAAAACAAGGATCCAAGGCTGACTTTATTTATTTGTAGGTAGCTTATGAAGATCTAACCTATACATTTGAGATTTTTATTTTACATTCGTTCCAACTATTGGGAGAGACTACAAAATATTAAAAAGGGCTAGACATCTTACCTCCTCATATTTTATGGGAGAGCCATCGCCTGATCTTTCTCTGTGTCTTTGGGGTGAGTCTATCCACCCATTGATCCATACTTTTAGCTACTCATAGCCGTATTTTCTGGGCATCAATCTGATTTTCCTTCGTAGAACATCGAAAAAAGATCTTGGGTTGCCAGTTTTGTCCTTTGCTTTTTTACTCTGTTTCTGTTTAATTTTTCTTAATGAAAAAAGAACAAATGGCACATCTATAAGTTTACATGATTATGGTTGCAGCTTAAGAGTTCAAGATATCCCAACTTCTTTGCATGTGTGAAGGCAAAGGTGCAACCAACTTCAGAGTATCCAGTTCTGAAAGATCACATTGTGGAGATAATTGTACATTTGAAAAGCCTGAGAAACATTGGACAAGACCATTTCCTTACAGTGGAGATGCAGGCAAGGTTGCTTTTCTGTAATACTTCCATTCTCCAAATCTAAGGCTAAAGGGAAAAGACTTTTCTTTGGGGAGCTCCCGATTCGAGTTTTTATTAAGATCTGATGAATGAAATTGTTTCCACCTCCTCTGAGCTTGCCATCCATATTTGTAGACTCCAATAATTGGTGTTCCCAATACCAAGGCACAATGAACGCGAATTTGTGCACACACAATTGAAGGGGATTTGGAATAAGGAAGGAACAAAAAGACAAAAATACATTTCAGATATTACAATAACATTGAGACTTCTGAGCCTATTCATTTCTTTCTGATCTGTACCTGGTGTTTTCTGCCAGTGAGAGGGGACAACTCTATCCATGTGTAGCCTGAATTATACCACAAGAATAAGAAGCAGAAGCTAAAAGAAAATGTAAAAAATATTTCCAAGAGAAAACTCAAGTTGAGGAAAAAAGTGGCACTGCACCATTTTCATTTAAGTGTTTGAAGCCAGATATACAAAGATATTAGTGCAATAGACATTCATGAACTAGATCACTGGAAATGTACTCTAATACATTTGTCCCTCTGGAAGGTCTACTCTAACATACATATTAAATTGAATTCTCTTATTCAGCGTCAAGGACACAAATAGGCGCGCACGCACACACACACATACAGGGAGGGAGGAATAGGGAGAGTGATAGCACATTTAGTTTTCATATGGAATTAGTTGCAATGAAGTTCTATACTAACCATGACATGACGGTTTAATGATTCGATACTTTGTTATTGCATGCTGTGACACAATTTGCCACTGTGATTCGATCAAACTTTCCATTGTCCACCACCACCTGAAAGTAATAATAACCCAAAATTTGCATTAAAATTGCAGCTGATGTTTAGCTGTATTCATTACTGCATAAAAACTATGAGATTAATTGTGCTACGTCAGAGACAAAGAGTCAAAGCTATGCTGGCACACTTGCCCAACTCATTTTTTTGAGAAATTTGCATGCTCATATAGGAAGGTAAAATGTATGCTGAACCACAATAATTACTGTGCACCCACTCAAAGAACATAAGACACGAGCAATCTGGCCATAAAATCCTGTAAACTATAAAAAATGAATAAATGAAGAATGAATATTGCTGTCAGAAAATCCAAGTGGTACCAGGGAGTACAGTTATAATTTGAACATCTCCAGAAACAAACTTAAAAACTGCACAAAGAAATGAACAAGCTATAGAGCTAAGGCTCATTATCTTTTTGTATCCCTCAACTCATAGGTAACAAAATACTCTCTCTCAATCTCTTACTCACTCACACACACACACAAATATATATATATTTTCTTAAATGCACCAAATTTTGATGCCTTTAACAAGTATTTCAATCCAAAAGTTCAGCAGCTCAAATAAAATAAATTTTATGATAGAAGAGTTAGCAAGATTCAGAAAGTACTGACCTTGCCTAATGGTGCTGACATCACCCTCTTTGGGTGCTTTGGAGTTCCAATCACGAGGGCCCAATACTGTCTTTGCAAGATTCTTTTCTCATTGTCAATGTCCTTAACACAACATGTCAAACTGTAATTATCCCAGAACTACATGCATTTATCCTAAAAATATGACACCATTAATGGAAACAAGCATAAACGAGAAGAGACATTTACATCTTTTGATGCACCAAAAGTTTTCTCACGGAAAATAGAATGCAGAACTGTTGCACTTGTTCGTCCTTCCCATCACCAAGATGCCACCACTGTCTCTGTCAAGTCTATGCACCTAAAAAGCAAGGATAAAATGTAACTCGCAAAATGTGAAAATCAATATAAGTATACATTAGCCAGTCACTTCCATAATTGAATTTGTAACACCCAGCCAAGCAAGAAAAAATAAAATCATTAACAAGGAACTTGGAAACAGAATAACAATGATTTAGTTTGCAGTGGTGTCAATCTAATCCTACGAGAGAACATTTGACCAAGATACAAGTGGCCAAATGAAGGGCAACACACAACACAAATTGCATTATAACAGTAAGAAAAAATATTTCTCTATACTTCCTGATGGAGAACTGAATATGAATATGATAAAAACCATGAATGCAAACATGATTTTGTTTTGAACTGTATTCATTTGTATTATCCACGAACACTCAATGTAGAAAATATGTCACTAAGACTGTGAGAGAGAAAGAGAACAGAAAAGCGAAATGACCAGAACTCCATCTTCTAGAAGCAGTTTATATAAGATAAATTGGATGCTTATAACATTATTTAGATTAGTTTATACTCAAGTTACTAGGAAACTCACCAGTCGTGGCGGTTCCGAGTAATCATAAATTACTCAAGTAGCTGCCAATCCATCTATACTTCTTTTAATGCCTGTGCCATCCTATTTGAACATAAAATGAGACAAATCCTTAGAAAATCCTAAAAAGTACAGAAGTATGGAAAAAGAATTGGTGATCGGCTTCTGAAAGCGTACCTGTACAGACATCCTGAGAGGTTTATTGACAACAATAATGGCTGGATCCTAAACTTGGAAAGCCATACTGGGTTATGAGATCACAGTGAGGTACAAAAACACATACAAAAACAACGGAAGAGTCAAATATGAACCTTATACAGTTCTAGGCTTCGAATAAATTTCACTTCTTCTTTGGTGCAAGGGCACTCTTGTTTCCTGGAAGGCAACTCCTGAACAGAAATTGGAAGAAAGAATCTATCTCCCCAATTCAACGAGTCCTTAGCTCCCACCTTCCAGCAATTTAAAAAAAAATCAGAAGCATTCAGTCTCCTAAGTTCAAGAGACAGAATACATTACACTATGAGCACATACAATTACATTTTACATACGCATAAAAGAATAAGCTAATTTCAACCAAACGTCAACGTAAAAGCATGTTCAAATACCCTTTTTAGTTTACTTTCTTGCATTTGCTCTTCATTACCAGAACTTCCCATGCTAGGGGTTTCTCTTCGAACCTGCATACATAATATTCCATAAGAAAGTTGCTTTACTCACTCAGCACCTTTAAATGATCATTTATTCTCCATCAAGATTTCAAAATTTTATTATTTTTAAAAAGTTATGATACATATCCAATTAGAAACAATTTCAGAGCTACAATATTTCAGAACTTTCAATCAGTAGAATACGAAAAAAAAATTTAAAAAAAAAAGATCATAAATTTCTTACAGTAAGCATAAAATGTCAATCAAAAACCACAAATGGTCTCTAGTAATGAGAGTTGTTTGAAATTAAAAAACAAAACCTGTCTCTAGCGAAAAAGCTTTTGAATTAGAGCGCCGTCGTTTGAGCGGTGGCGGATTTGGAGCCCACCGCTAACTCTTTTCCCAGAGCCAAGGCGTTGATGGTGGAAGTGAACGGAGGTAAAGTGAACCATTTCCCCCTCCTTTCATTATAATTACTACTATTGTCATTATCATTATTCTTGTTAATGTATATTCTGCTGTCGTGTGTTAAGGTTTTAGTGGAGAAATGAGAATGGAGATGGTGGAAGGGTGATATAAAAAGTCTAGCGCCACCATCAGGAGCGGAGCACGGGGACAATCGGAGGTGTACGTGGCGGCGGAGGGGCTTTAGCCGGGGTACAGGAGGGTTTTCGAATTTTGGCACCGGCAATAATTTATATATATATATATATATATATTTTGAAAGAGGCAATAATTTATAGTTACCACGCTGTTTTTATTTATTTATTTTTAAGGAAACTTTGAATTTTCATTACCAATCAAAGGAAAAATGGTCATGCCAAATCTTTACATAAGAAAAGTTTAAAGCAAACTTGACTAAATTGTGAGCCAACATATTTTTGATCTAGGAACATGAAAGAGCTGAATTTGATCCTTTCTAAACATTAGAAGTCTAATGTCTTGTATAATCCAATTAATCTCCTCTAAATAAGAGATTTGGCATTTTACAAGATTAACGACATTCAAAGCATCGTATTCCAAGCTAAGGTTTTAGTAATTTTCTTCTAAACCCAGCTTTAATTCAAACCTCAAAGCCTTTGTTTCTGCCACTTCTATGTCCTCACCGAGAACATTAGGTTTAACAGCTATAAGAACAGGTCTTTCAGAATCATCTCTAATAACTATATTTAGCCTGACCTTGTTCCTTTTTTGGTCAATTGCTGCATCAACATTCAATTTAACCACCCATTTAGTAAGAGCTTAACACTATCATCTGTAGAACCCCTCCATATACCATTAGGGTTGCTAAAGGATTAAGGCATTGAATTGAAGGAATCAAATAGGGTTTCTGCTCTGGCTATCAGAGCTTGTGGGGGCTCATCTTTGCCATTCATAACCTCATTGTTCCTACTACTCCAGATTGTCGAGGTGATCATTACAAACCTTGCTGTTTCTTTACTCGATAATGTACTCCCAGAGTATTGGATAGCATACTATAGCTCTTTAACTTGCTAACCATCGACAAGTTGAGCAAAATTGGTGTATCTCTAAACCTTTTTTTTGGTCCTTTTTACATCTAAATAGTGCATGAGATTGGATTCAGTTCCTTGTTGCATCTAGTACAAATTGGACTGTCAATAATTTTCTTGCAGAACAAGACATATCTTGTAGGGAGGATGCTGTTCATTGCCTTCCAAAGGAAGATCCTGACTTTTTGAGGTACAGAGCATGACCATATAAATTTCCAAAGTAGCTTAGAACTGCTACTTGGTTCTAGATTATCAGGGAACTTCAAGTTGCAGGATAAGTAATAACCACTTTTTACAAAATAGTCACCCCTCTTGTTGAAGTGCCAGCATAGCCTATCTTCAACATCTCTGGATGGAAGCTTGATTTTTTAGATCTAGTCAGTATTCGTTCTCATAAAATGTTGCTCCAGGAGTTCCTCATTCCAGCTACTATTCCCTTTAATCAAAATCTCCACCTTGCTACTAATAGGAAGACTAGGGAGGATATTGGCTTGAAGGTGGATTCTTTAGGGATCCAATTGCTCCTATAGATTTCCACCATCTTGCTATTATCCACCATCTACTTAGTGCCTTTATTTAGAAGTTGTCTACCCTAAATTAAACTTCTCCAAATGTAGGAAGGGTTTTGACCAATCTCAGCTTTTATAAATTTGTTGTGCCTAAAGTATCTTGCCTTTAAAACTTTGGCAATCAATGAATCATGGAACTGAATTATCCCCTATCCCTGCTTAGCCAAGCGAGCTTCATTTAAACATGAGAAATCTCTGAACCCTAACCCACCTCTGCTCTTGTTGTTGCACAACCTTTTCCAGCTGATCCAGTGAACTTTCCTTCTTTGACTGTTAAATTCTCCCAACCAAAACTTGGCCAAGATCATTTTGAAGTCATCACATAGGCATCCTGGAATCCTGAGGATAAACATAGCACATGAGGAGACTGCCTGTGTCACAGATTTAATAAGGATTTATTTCCCCTCATTTGAAAACATTTTTTCTTGCCATCCTCTAATTTTATTGGTTATTCTTAGTTTTAAATCATTGAAAAACTGCCGTTTGTTTCTTCCTACTATTGAAGGGAGGCCAAAGTACTTCTCATGGAGAGACACCTCTTTAATTGGAGTACCTCTTGAACATCTTGAATTTGGTTCCTAATTATGCTTGAGCTAATAAAAATGGTGGACTTTTCTCTATTGAATAGTCGTTAAATCTTTTATTGAAAAATATTTCTTTGCTGAATTTTCCTTTTCTTCTACTTTGGGGCCTTTGGGCTTAGGCGTTACAACTTCTCTGTTAGTTAGTCATAGGCCTGCCTGTAGTGGATTTACACTTGTGTGTAGCTTTTAATACACTAATTTTTCTTATTTATCCTATTTTCATTATAAATTAAATCAATAATTTTTAAATTACATTTTTTTTAAAGACAAAATGCAGAATATATTACTGCAACATGTCATAAGTACAACTTGAGTAACAATATTCGGCATAAAGCCATAGTAAATACATTTAAAAGCTTCATGAAAAGTTAACTTTGCCAAGCCATGGGCCACTCTATTTGCATCCCTAGAATTATACATGATATGGCATGAAGAAAAAAATTTTAAAAACCTAAATATGTCTTGATAAATAATTCCAATCTAAGAGAGGGATGAGATTGATCTATGATATCATTAATAACAGTTAGAGCATTCAAAGCCACCACAATGGAGCTAAGCCAACTTCTTTCACAACAGTTAGGGCATTCGAAGCTACCACAATGGAGCTAAGCCAACTTCTTTCACAATCAACTGATCCTTTTAGATGGTTAAGGCTTTAACAATTGAAGTAGGGATGACAACGAATCAATTTTGGGATTGATATCCTTAAATTCACATTCGTATCGATTTTAAAAATAAAATATCAAATCATTTCTAAATTCGTTGCAGGTTTAGAGTTTTATTATTAAATCCACTCTAGTGAATTTGTACTTATTACCAAATTGATAATAAATTATCCTTAAATTTTAAGTGGGTTTTAAAATAATATAATAAAAGAATAAAAGGTTGTGGGTATATAAAGGTATTGTAGTTTTTAGGACAACAATTCTGATCATGTCTATCAAGAGTTGGATTAAAATGTGCATATGAGAATATTTTTATCTTTTAGTTATGTCACTTAAGAATGAAATTGTAAACTATTAAAAAAAATTAACTTAATAAGTGTGTAATATTATATAAAAAATGGAGTAGAAATATCACTATGCCAATCTTGAAAACAAGAAGTTGAATAGCAAACAAGTACAAAAATTTCTAACATAGAAATAATTTCTAGAAAAGATGGTTATAAAATACAAATACAATGCTGACCTTTTTTAGTTTGAAAAGATAAGACTCACAAAACCCACAAGAATTATTAGCCTTTTTTCTTGAGAGATTATCTTATTGGAATTTGTCTTCTTTAATCATCATGTATCCTTAACATATTTTGATGATGATCAATCATTGTAATCAACAAGAAACCAAAAAAAAGGGGGGAAAAAAAATCTTTTTAAGATGAAACTGATAAATAATCCTGTGAACCGGATATAGATCATAACATGAAAGCACATACTTCGCTTAATTAGATTAAAACACAAACATCTACCACAAGGTACAATAACAATTACATGAGTTAAAATAAAGAGGAAGAAGTACAACTTCTATCTTCACCCAAAACAAACTTTATGGGCAAGGGCATACAGATAATTAATTAATAAAATAAAACTCAAATTACATGTTAGTTAGTTACCTTGAACAAACAACAGAGAAAGAGGTAGCAAGCAAACATACACAATCAGAGAAAAGATTGAGCTGCTGACTAAATTTTTACTTGAGCTCTAAGGCTAAGAAATGAGAGATTAAAGACAAAAATTTGAAATTTGCTGTTGGAGTTGAGAGTAAAGAAGACAACGACTTTAAAGTTTAACTCTTATGATATTAAAAGGAAATAAGGAATGAAATGTTTGTAAGTATTCTAGGGTTATGCAGCGTTTTACATATTAAAAAAAATTCTTTTTCTTTAAAAAAAAGTAATATTTGTAGATATCCGCAACAAGTATTTGCTAATTTTTTATTGAACTCATACTTGTTTCAAATTCATTGTGAATTTTAATTTTATATGCCAAACTCGCCTTAAGCTTTACTAAATCTTTTTTAATACGAGTAAATTTTAATAACTTTGTGAATAATTTTGCCATCCCTAAATTGAAGCTTGATATAGTGCTTGCAAGAGGACAACAAATGCAAGAATAATATATCCTGAAGAGTCAAGATGATTATGCAAAGGACAGATTTTCTGTTCTTACTGCAAAGTGCTGCATCCGTGTTAACCTTGATGTATCCTAGAGGTGAAGGCAACCATTTTTCTAGCTTGTGTTCCCTTGGACATGTATTTTTTCTTTGAGCTGCTTGGTATTCTAATAAATAATCCGCGGGCCATTTAAAAATTGAAGCAGTCGACAAGATCTTTCCATAATGTACATGTTCATTTCAAACATATCATACCCTCCATAATACAACAAGTAATAGCTCCAAGTTTGCTTTTGTAAGCTAGTTCTTGCTTGAGATTAAGAAATCTATCGCAGAGAGTTGGGTATTATAATAGACCTCGTCATGAAACTATAAGAAAGCTTGAGCTTAGCCAGAATCTTACTTGCCCACAATGCATAAGTTGTAGTTTCTGCAAGTCGATCACATAATGGAAAAATCGTATTGATGGGAACATGATGGTGCAATAAGGTAACTTGTGTAGGTAGCCACCTATTGGCAGTTTTCTAAACAAAAATTTTCACTTTAGGTAAGATATTCAAGCACCATAAGAGTTGCCACTAGCTCGTGGCTTCAAACTCATATGAACTACTTACAATCCCTCAAGATGTCGTTTGAGCTAATAACAACTTTTTACTCAAAATAATCTATTCAGATCAAAGTGCCATTGTAGCGAATCTTTCTGATCCAATTGTTGTGCTGAAGTGGGAGTGGATGGAACTCAATTTCTATTCCTCCATAATGAAAGCTCGTTTAATGATCTCCATACTCCAATTTCCCGAAGTCATTTTCAACTCAGAGACTCTTGATAACTCATTTAATTGATAGGGATGAAGCAATTTGAAAGAGTATGGCCTGTGTATCCACGAATTATGATACACAAAGATCGATGAAGTGTCTCAAATTCTCTATTGAATGCTCTTGCTTAAGAGCTTTTACCCTAAATAGTACTCTTCTAGATATAAGATGATAAAAGGTGCATTTTTACCTGCAAGAAAGAAACATTAGGAAAATAAATATTGTGTAAGACTCGTACCACAAGGGATTGCAGCTCATGAATAATTCTCCAGGTTTGCTTTACTAATATTGCTTGATTGAAAGTAAAGAGATTTTGGAACCCCAAGTCACCATTTTCTTTCCTTTCATATAGTTTCTCTTAATGGCATTAATGCATTTTCCTTCTTTCCTCATCACTGTCCTAACAAAATCGTGCACACAATTGATGTATCTCATTAATTAAAGAAGTGCTAATCTAAACAAGTGCATAGAATGTGTAGGTATGGATTGTATGATCACTTTAATAAGCACCTCTCCATAACTAGCAGAACAAATGAAATTTCCAACCCTTTGGCTTATTTCAAAATCTATTTTTAATATAAGCAAACAAGGAAGTTTTGGTAAAACATAATAACTTCCATACTATTCAAAAAATGAAGACACACAAAAGTAATATCACAACCTTTCACATCCCAATATTTTTGGTAAAACATAACTGACATAACGTCTCTACCTAGTGCCTTGGTTGGATGTATCTAGAACACTACCTTTTGAATTTTTGTAGTTGAAAAGGTGCTTTAAGTTTTCTTATACTCTACTCTGACCATCTACCGAGCACACACTTAAGAATTGGTTAGAAATCATCACTTAAAGGACTTGTAGTACAAAACAACTGAGAGAAGTGATCTGTTAGAATCGATGCTATTTGGTTGTCATTATCATGCTAGACATATGAGCTATCCAATAAATCTGTAATATTATTTTTCCTTCGTCTACTTGAGGCTTTGAAATGAAAAAACTAAAAATTCTAATCACCACAATGGAGTTATGCAACTTTTGATCTTTGCTTCTGTTAGAAATGTAAAGAGAATATATTTCACTGTGAATTGTAAAGCTGTATAATGGAGTCTTTATATAGGTTGTAACCTTATTATATAATAGGAAAGTAACATACATAAGGAAATAATATTTTACATTAATAACGTGTATATATGGTAGGAGGGTATAAAAGAATAATTCTGGAATGATTCTGAAATAATTTCAGAATTATTCCTTAATACCCCCCTTCAAACTCAAGATGGCGCAGTAGAAGTAAGTTTGAGTTTAGAGACTAGAGCATGAAAACGGCGCGGAAGAAGAGATTTGGTAAAAATATCAGCAGGTTGCTCCTCAGATGAGATGGAGTAGAGCATGATAGTACCTTGAGAAATGTGTTGTCGAACAAAGTGACAATCTGTTTCAATATGTTTAGTTCGCTCATGAAACACATCATTGTAGGCAATTTGGATAGCACTTTGATTGTCACAATAAAAAGGTGTAGCTCCAGTATGAAAAATACCTATATCTTCAAGAAGCTAGCGGAGCCAGACAATTTCTTGGGTAGTATCTGCAAGAGCACGATATTCAGCTTCAATACTCGAGCGAGCAACAGCTATCTGTTTCTTACTTTTCCACGAAAGAAGAGAATCACCCAAGAAAAGATAAAATCCAGTAGTTGATCTACAATCCGTAGGATCACCCGTCCAATCCGCATCAGTATAAGCTCGTAACACAAGAGGAGAGTGAGCCGAAAAATGGAGACTGTGAAAAAGTGTACCTTTGAGATAACGTAAGATATGAGGAACTGCTGCATAATGAGAGGTACGAGGAGCGGCCATAAATTGACTCACAACATGAACAACATGAGCAATGTCTGGGCGAGTAACTGTAAGATAGACCAAACTACCAACCAATTGACGATAAAGGGTAGCATCACTGAGAAGAGTACCATCAGAGGATCAGAGTTTGGCATTAGGCTCTAGAGGAGTGGAGGCAGTCTTACTGTCTGTCAACCTAGCTTTAGCAAGTAGATCGGATGCATATTTAGCCTGAGAAAGATAATACCCTGTAGAGTCGGATAGTACTTCAAGGCCAAGGAAATAACTAAGGTTGCCAAGATCTTTCATCTCAAAGTGTTGCTGAAGAAAGTTATTGAGAGTGGAAATACCAAGAAGATCATCACCCGTGATAATCATATCATCAACATAGATAAGTAGGAGAACACAACCTTGTGCCGTCTTGCGGACAAAAAGAACTGAGTCATAAGTATTGGGATTTGTGCTTACGTGCCATCCCATAATGTATAAATATATAGTGATTGTATTTATACAATTATTATTTCTAATAAAATTGTTAATATTATTTTTATTAAACGGTAAGATGCTTGTAACGTTTTAGACATTGTATGATCTGAAGGAGTTCAGATTTGGTCTAAAAGAGTTTAGACCAGGGCTAAGAGTTAGCAACGCTAATAGTTATAAACACTAAGAGTTAGTGGTACTAAGAGTTAGAAAAATCTAAGGAGTTAGAGCCTTGTCTGAAATGGGACAATGACCTGAGAATATATTAGTAATGACATAGCTGCAAGGAGTTGCAGATGGTGCTAGGAAATGTCATTATGCAAATATGTTCTCAAACATAATGTTCCTGATCTAATTTCATCGATGCGGGTCTATTGGTGGAACCCATTAATATAGATTAGTGTATGTCTATATCTGGATGGTCCAGATGGTTAGTCTTAGCAAACCATGAGCTTAGTAGGAAGCTCGTATAGAGATGTAGGTATTCAGTAAGGACTGGACATTGAACAGACTCACGAAGACATCCAATAGACATCTCATAAAGCCGTCAATGGAAGGTCTTCCGAGTTGAGTAGTATTTGTGGTCCTTTGACCTGAGCGCCACGGTGGGCTTGTGAGTGATCCACCATGCTTTGGTTCCACACATGTCAGAAACCTTTCATGGTCTGACCGCTGGGTGTCGCTGGGTATGGTACGATGCTCATGGAGTTTGGTGTGCGTAGATATGGGATCCATCAGCTCATATGAGTGGGTTGTATATCCTAATGCTCTGAAATTGTATTTCAGAAAGTCTTGTGGCCGCAAGCATAAACCTCGAAAAAGATATTCCGGAGGAATAAACAATATCACAAAAGTGTTTGTGGATATTGTTTTATGAAATATAAATCTGGAGATAAGTTCGTGGTTGAGCAAATAGAGATTTGACGGTGATGATCTATATCTCTGCTCTTCAAGGATATAAATAATGGAAGGATTATACGAATATGTAATAACCTCAACTTGTATGGTCTAACATGCTAATTTGTAATATCCGTAACGTGTGTGTGGGACATTGTTCACGGACGTATGGAGGAGCTCTATATGACAAATTAGGTGTGGACCTAGAGAGTCTCACAATATGAAGTATACTCGTTGTGCACTGGGGTAGCGGATTGGATTGAATAGTTCGATCCAATAAATTTTAGCAAAAGAAAACGATTGTTTAGGGATCCCTTGGATTGTACATTTGTCAAGACTTAATTGTTAAGTACATCACTTAATTAATTAACAAGGGTTGTTAATTAATAGAATATTGACAAATGATAAAATTTGTTCCATGATTTGATTTTACCTTTTTATCATTTAACTATAGTAGTAAAAATTAGTAAGGTAAAAAGTAATTATTCAAAATTGTTTTGAATAATTAAATCATATATTATTATTATATTATTAGATAATATTATAATATATATAGATCATGACATTATATTTTAATACAATGAGGAGCCTAGATGTTGGCCATTTAATTACCCATTATAATTAAAGTAATTATAATTGTTAGGTAAAGATTAATTTTGGTGGCCATTATTCTAGTGCTTGGTTTAATTAATTCTAAATGGGAGACCAACAATAAAATTAGTGGAGCACTTCATTTTGTTTATTTTGTTTAATCAAAGTGTTGAATAAACAAAATGAATTTTGGCAAAACAATTGAATTCATTCATTCATTCAATTTTGGGAGAAGAATTTGGCAATGGCAAGGAAGAGAGGTAAGAGAGAGTTCTTTGAGTTTTATTCTTTCAAGTGTTGAAAAATAAACAAACTTCTCTTCATCTCCTTCTTTAATGGATGGCAAAAAATGAATGATATGTAAATGGAGAAAGAGATAATTATTTTGCAAAGAGTTGTTCAAAATAATTATCATGTAGAAATTGTTTCTAAGATTAATATACAAGAGTTGTATGTTAAAGATTTTTAATTTATACAAGAGTTGTATAGAAAATATTTACCATCTCCATTTAAAAAACAAAATTGTATTCAAAAGAGTTTGAATACTAGTGCTGAAAATTCTAAACACTAAGCTACCATTCTAGCTCCTTAATCCCACCAAAAGTTATGGACTAGAATTGTTCAACATATACTTCAAGGTGAGCTCTTTACATGGATTATTGAAGAACTTGAAGAATTTGTAAAACTACCTTCATTAGGTGAGTATTTTACATTATGTTATAATACAATATTGTTCATAATTTATTATTGTATAATTGTTATACTTATACATATATGTGATATATGTTGAAATTGTTAAAATGGGTGTATTTTGTAACATGCTTCCGCTGCGCATATTGTAATTTTTGAAATTACGCATACACTCGTATAATCACACACTCTATGATAAACACCTAACAATAAGGACTAGACTAAAAATCATGCTGAAGAATAGTCCCACTAAACTTTGCAAACTATGCACGAGGAGCTTGTTTAAGACCATACAGAGCACGATGAAGTTTACAGACTTTGCCTGGAGGATGTGGATAACCGGGAGGAGGCTTCATATATACTTTTTCAGTGAGATCACCATTGAGGAAAGCATTTTTGACATCCATCTGAAATAATGTCCAACCACGAACTGCAGCAACAGCTAATAAACTTCGAACAGAAGTAAGTCTAGCAACTGGGGCAAAAGTTTTTTCATAATCTATGCCATATTCTTGGGTAAAGCCTTTGGCAACAAGACGGGCTTTATAACGCTCAATAGATCCATCAGATTTAGTCTTGATCTTGTACACCCATTTGCATCCAATGACAGTTTTATTAGAAGGAAGAGTAACAAAATCCCAAGTATGCGACTTCTCAAGGGCTTGCAATTCTTCTGTCATTGCTTACTGCCAAACATGATTAGAACTAGTCTCGGAATATGATTGAGGCTCATATAAAGAAAAAGTAGTAGAGAAACAGTGATAATCATGAAGTTTAACAGGAAGTTCTCTTACCTGAGATGAACGACGAAGAGAGGGTATAGAGGAGGCCTCAGGGATGTTAAGAGCAGATTCTTCAGACGAGGTAGGAGGCTCAGAAGCAGGCGTTGTTTCAGTAGATTCACCTGTATGAAACTCAGAAGAAATATCTGTAGGTAAAGTATCGGGAAAAAGATCAACAAAATTATCTGTAAAAAAGTGTGACATAAGAGGAGACACGGATTTAAAGTTAGATACAGAGGAAAACATCGTATACTCGAGAAAGATTACATAACGAGAAACATGAAGACGGTTAGATATAGGATCCTAACACCTATAACCTTTATGTTCTATCCCGTATCCCAAGAAGCAACATAATCGAGTACGTGGCTCGAGTTTAGTATGCTCATGTTTTTGAAGTAGAACAAAACAAACACAACCAAATACTTTAAGGAGTTTGTAATTATGTGGAGTTCCATAAAGACGCTCATAAGGTGACTTGTTCTCTATAACAGGAGAAGGAATACGATTAATGGTAAAGACAGCAGTTAAAGCAGATTCTCCCCAAAAACGTTCAGGACAAGAGGAAGAGATAAGAAAAGCACGAGTAGTATCTAAAATGTGTCTGTGTTTACGTTCAGCTCTCCCATTTTGCTGAGATGTACTAGGACAAGACCTTTGACATATAGTACCGTGTTCCTGTAAAAGATTTAAAAAATTAGAATCTCTATACTCCATAGCATTATCAGTGCGGAAAACCTTAATAAGACATGAGAACTGAGTTTTAACCATCTAAGCAAAATCTCGATAAATTTAGTAAATTCAGATCGTTGTTTCATAAGGAACAACCAAGTATACCGAGAATAGTCATCAATGAAGATCACAAAATATTTGGATCCTCCCATTGTAGGATTTGGAGAAGGACCCCATATATCAGAATGTACAAGATCAAATGGAGCATGAGAGACAGTAGTACTATTATCAAAAGGTAAGGCTGGTTGTTTAGCTAAAGGACATGTAAGGCAATCATTTTTATTATCAGAAACAATACCTAAGTGACCACTGGATACTAGAGATCGGATACGATTGATTGACGCATGACCAAAACGAGAATGCCAAAGATGTAACGAAGGTTTCGAAGAGGTCGATGCTGCAGACGAAGGATATAGAAAGGATAAATCTAAATAGATAAGTTTATACAGACATCCAACCTTACGGTCTGTTCCAAGCCTTCGATCGGTCTTTGGATCCTGCACATAACAACCAGAAGCAGTAAACAAGACATTAAGACCAAGTTCGTATAATTGACCAATAGAAAAAAGATTTAAGGTAATGTTAGGAATAAAAAAGGGGTCAGATACATAAAGATTAGGGCAAGACACGTGACCAACATGGTTAATTTTTATGAGAGAACCATTAGCAGTTTGAATAAATGATAAATAGGAATGAAGAGTTTTAGAGGAGAAAATTGTAGGATCAGAAGTCATATGATTACAACATACAGAGTCAAAATACCAAGAAGAATTACCTGAAATATTAGAAGAAACAGAAATTAAGGGTTTACTAGAATTAAATAGGAGTAGACGGAGTAAAGGTTCAAGGTTATTAAGGGAACGGTTCACACTATCCTGTGCAGTAGTAACAGTAGCTCCTGTAAAAGTCGCACTTTGAGATATTCCAGATATGTGGCATGACTGAAGTAGAGTAGAACCGGCAGAAGTACTGCAATTATCTATAAATTTCAAATAGAAAACCTTTTTTTTAATGACAATCTAGTCCCTAAACTTGTATTAATTACAAGTAAACCCTCAAACTTTTAATAATTATAAATTAATCATTCAAAATATAATAATTATAAAACAGCCCCTAATTTCTCAAAAAATTACAAAATAACCTTTATAAAATACTATAATTTCAAAAATGCCCCAAAACTTTTGGAAATTACAAAAAAGGCCTAAAAGAATAGAAAATTACGATCTGACCTGGAAATACTAAAAAATTTACAAACAGGCCCTTAACAGAACCCAGTAAACTTCAGATGGCGTGTTCGGCTTGCTCCGACCTTCGATTGAGGTAAACTCGGCGGCTTTTGAACGGCCGATGACTGAGGATTATTTTGGTCTGGGCGGTGTCGGTCACGCCGCTGTATAACGGCCGGGATCTGAAGTGAAAGTAATCGGCGGCAGTGAAGTTTCGGCAGCGCGTCCGGCGGTTTCCGACCTCGGATTGGCGCGTCGTCAGCGGCACTGAATGGCCGGTGATGGGGGATTCGTTTGGTGTGGGCGGTGTCGGTCACGTCGCCGTAGAACGGTCGGGATTTGAAGTGACAGTGGCCGGCGGCAGTGGCATTTTGGCAGTGTGTCCGGCGGTTTCCGACCTCTGATCGGTGCGTCATCGACGGCGTTGAAACGGTCAGAGGATTCTAAGTAATTGGAGATGGGCGGTGACTAAGACGGAAAGATTTCAGAATTTTTCGGCGACTTTTCAAAAAACTCCGGTAGATTTCGTCGGGTTTTGAAAAAGTTTCCAACAAATCTCTAACTAAACAAAATGACAGTAAAGAAACCAAAGCTCTGATACCATGTTAGAAATGTAAAGTATATTTCACTGTGAATTGTAAAGCTGTACAATGGAGCCTTTATATAAGCTGTAACCTTATTACATAATAGGAAAGTAACATACATAAAGAAATAATATTTTACATTAATTACGTGTATATATGGTAGGAGGGTATAAAAGAATAATTCTGGAATAATTTTGAAATAATTCCAGAATTATTCCTTAATAACTTCTAATACTGTTCATGTTTGTAGTACAAAGCATCTAGTTACCTTTTGATAACTCATAACTGTTTCCATGAGTTGAAAGTGATTTCTACATTAAGAGCCAAAAGCTATTTTTTTTTATCCGGGATTTTCTTAGACAACCTCCATAAATGATTTTAGTTCTAACACTTCAATTTGTAACCAATGACAGTAATATTGTCACAAACCCCATAGATGGAATTGGTAGCTCTCTAGCCCTTGGAAATTATCTTGTGGTATCCCTCATTTTTTGCTCATGCTACCTCAAAGTAGAATTTAGATTAAGCCTTTATTCGATATTGCAACGGCTGATGCCCATCAGTGTCGTAGATTAACAACAATAATGGTTGATGGTCAGAACTTTAGAAGTCAATATCAAATAAAGGCTTAATCTAGATTCTACTGAGCTTGAAAAAAGATAAGCCCATTTGTGTCAAGCTTTTTCTAGATGATTCCTTTAGTGTCATAATTGTCACACCATGTAAATAAGGGGCCCATGAAACCCATATCCATTAAATCATAGTCATCTAATGCTTACCGAGAATTTTCCATCAAATGCCTCAACCTAGGTCTACCACCTTCATCTTCCTCATTATTCAGTATCTCATTGAAATCTCCACAACAAAGCTACGAGAGAGTAGATAACCCATGCAAGTGTTAAAGTAAAGTCCAAGGTATGAATTCTCTTATTAACCTTTGGATGTCCATATATACACTGGTGAGCCTCTAAATTTACCTTTGTGTGAAGAGACAACACTTGCATGGGTTATCAATACGAAACCTCGAGTAAGATAAGAGACTAAATTAAATTAAACTTCTATAATATTGCATTTTTCAACTTTTTATGATTAATTGATTTATCCAAATTATATAAGCACATATTCTTGTTCATGTATATATTCCTTCTGTATACAATTTTTTTTTTAAACAC
The DNA here is from genome assembly GCA_946807835.1 of Ailanthus altissimus. NCBI lineage: Eukaryota > Viridiplantae > Streptophyta > Magnoliopsida > Sapindales > Simaroubaceae > Ailanthus > Ailanthus altissimus. The sequence goes on along the minus strand of OX327698.1, from coordinate 23,223,000 downwards.
TAATTTAAGTATTGAAGTGCTTCTTTTATAGGATGAAAATAACATTTTTTTATTAACCAAAAAAGTATAGTAAAAACAAAAAAATAATTGATTGTAGAAGTTCTAAAGAGCTTCGAGGGCCAAAACATTAAAATGTCAATCCTTAAAAGGTAAACTAGTAAAAAATTATTATTGAATTAAATTTTTTTTGGTGTCTCCCGTAAATTTTATTATAGGTAGGTTTTCTTCTAAGACCCAATATGTTAAAGTGGGAGAAGTGCACAACTTGCCATCCAATCAAAAAACTTATGTGCAATAAAATATTTTATTAGTAATCTCTTTCCATACCTTGGCTCATCATAATTCTAAATTACATACTTTTTTTTAACTTATATTAAGCATGTAAAAACAGTCTCTTTTCTTCTTTTTTTTGGGGCAAAATTTTCATGTTTACATTTGGTTTCTAGACTTCTAGTTATATTTTTTTAAAGATAGATTTTTATCAGAATCAATAGAAATTTTAAAGATCGACATAAATGTGTTAAGAAAAATTTAAATTAGAATTTACCAACTTAATATGATTCAGTTAAATATTTCTTATGTGTCGACAACATTAAATGTAATTTATTTTATTTATTATTTAATTTTTTTAATTTATAAATTAAGCTTTGATTTTTTTTTTTTGAAATATAAATTAAGCTTTGATAAAAGCTAATGAAATAAGACCCATTTATATCTTTTTAGCATTATATTATAAATTTGTTCGTCGTATAAAATAAATTCATTTTGAGAGTCTGTTCAATATTTAAATTATAATAAATACTATGTAATGATCGGCCACCATTAATTGCGAGCATATTAAAATATGTAGTATGTGTTAGATTAGTTTGTTAAAAGGAACAAAAACAACCATAACCTTGGTGTTGCCGTTGACCGCTGCGCCATTGCTGCAGTATTTAGACCTATCAGATCGAGATTGTTATTCAATGTTGTACCAAAAATAATAAATTGACGCCAAACAATTACAAGGGTTATCGCTCATTCAGCTACATCAGACGTCATTGCCACCACTACGCATTTTGTCTTTCTAGGCAATCAGGTATGTTGTTCAATGCTTCCATTCGTCGGAATCATGAACAACTCTCAGTCGCTGCTCTTCTTTTTGTTTCCGATCCAATCATCGATTTCTAACTATCCTTGTCGCCACCACCAAGCTCAACGTCATCATATCACCGTTAGCCGGAACTTTGATCGAGTGGTAAATTATGTGTTTGATCCCATAAAAGCAGTTAATTACTTATTGGCACCTGAATTTTAAATTATTTAGGCCACTAGATTAGCTATTGTTTTATTTTACTCCCGATGAAGAACAAGAAAAAAAGAGACGAAAATGGGAGAAGAGTGATAGCGTATAACTTTGCCTAAAAATTTAATTTTAAAGTAGAGATAAAAGGAGCACATTATGTTAAAGAAACATGTAAAATTAGATTTTCTCACCCTTTTTCTTGGTGTAGAGTCTAGAAGTTTGCATTGATGTTGATCCATCATTGGGATAGTGCATTTAAAAAAAAGGAATGAAAAGAAATCACATGTTGAGAGGATATTGAGAAATGAAGTTATAACATAACAATTAGAGTTTGATTCTTACTATTTGTTTAGCTCTAAACTTAAATGAGAAAATTTCATTTCATATACTATTTAAAAAATCCTTAGAATAAAGTTAATTTTTTTTAATGGAATATGATAGGAATGCTTTTTAAATTTAAAAGTTTTCCTTAAGGAAGAGGATAAGAATGATTTGTACTTTACTACATTGTCAATTGGAAGAAACAAATACAAATTGGAAGATTTCTTTTTGACAAAGATATAATCATACGCTTTCAACATTTTTAATCACAAGAAGACCAAAAAGAAAACATTTACAAACCTTTTCTACGACTTGCTAGGAATTCAAAATTTCTTTTCTAAACTTGAAAGAAAATAACAAGAAACAGTAAAGATTTTGATACAAGTATGATAAGAAAAATTAAAATTAAAATTTGTCAACTTAAATACGATTCAGTCGTCAAATATTTCTTATGTGTCTCTAATATTAAATATAATTCATTTCCTTTATTTTATTTCTTTGTTTAGGTTAATCTTCTAGTATAAATTGAGTCTTTGGAAATTCTAATAGAATAAGACTCACGTTTACTTTTTATTTTATTTTATTTTATTTTATATTATATTATAAAAGTTAAGTGCAAAATGAAACGTATCAGTTTCTGGTTTTCGAGAGAGGTGAAACAGAAACCCATCTAAAGCTAATCTATAAGAAAGCACTTTAGATATAAATGAAGAACAAGAGTATTTAGAAGAATTATATAATGTAAGAACTTGTTAAATTATTTTTGAAAAATAAGAATGTTACAAAAATTTTCCTGATCACACCTTGAAATCTTAGATCAAACTCATTTATGGTAAAATTAGGCCAACAAAAAATTATTTTTTTGTAAAATCTTAAATTTTTTAAAAATAATAGAGGTTTTACTAAGTTTTTATATTTGAACAATGATTTAAATATCTACCTAAACTGATATCAAACATATTCAAAAAAAAAATCATAATACAACAAGCCAATATTAAAATAGAATAGAAACGAGTTTACAAAAGAGGCACTTAACTATGTTTCTTTTTTTGACACGGGGATGGAGGATTTGAACTTTGAACATTCACAAGAGTGAGGGTAGATGCACTACCAGTCTTTTATCATTAGGCTGAGTACAAAAGTACGGCACTTAACTATGTTTATACCGTATAAAAACAAAAATGTTGAGTCCAAAATCAAAATTGGGGATGTTGTAAATTAATTAGTGATGCGTGCGGCTGAAATAGTAGTGGTCAGCACCGGCGCTCGGAGCAGAGTCTTGAAGATTATCGTTGCTTATCGTCTTGTGACCAGGGCCATTAGGGCTTGGCCCTGAATGCTTGATTGCACCCAGAGAAAATCGCTCCAAGCTGAAACCATCTTTCATCTCTTTCAATGATTTAGGAAGCTCTAAATTGTTCGTCGACTGAGCCTCAGATAAAAAGGAAATAAAGCTGAACAAGAAGAGAAGAAGAGCAGCAACTCTGAGATTGAGATATGGAGACCTGATTACTTCTCTAACCATTGTGGAATAATAACAACAACAATGTCAATGATGAAGTTAACTGAGAGATTATATAGAGGTATTAATTTTGCAAGCGGTTTCTTAAATCAAGCAATATGCTAGTAACTAGGGTTGTTGATTTAATGTATAGTTTGAGGACCTCGTATTTTGAGTATATTTAATTTAATGCCTAAATGTCAACTGTTTGGAGAGGTTATGCTTGGAAAACGAGAAAACCGGAAACGTGCAAGTTGGAAGCTAACAAAAAATGGTTGGTTAAGTTATTAATTGGGAAATATTATTATCAACATCATCGGGCTTGACAACACGAAATCATATGTAGTTTATAATGCTTAATATCATATATGTACCATATTTACCGTCATGATAGCGACGAAATATGAATTGTAATATGTTGCATGACTTGTGAATATTATCATTCTTGTGTCGTAACTAATATTGGTCATTAACATTAACGAGCCAAATCATGATATAATAATCCTACACACCTTCAAGAAAATTCATATCAAACAGAACTTGATTTAATATCTTGTCTCCTATTTATCATTTATCACCGAAACACAATTTTTTATTTCCTCCGAAATAACACTTTTACTTGCCTCGAAATCATTTGCCTCCCAATTTTTTAAGACCTTGGTGAACTAACTTAACGGCGAAAGTCTAGGGTTTTAAGAATAAAATAGTAGCCGCTGCCTTCTAAAATTTTGCTAAGCAAGTTCTTGGGAAAATAAGAATGCAAAATGTCAAAGAAAAGCAATGTTATAATAGTTAATTTATGAATATTCATGCACAAAGGTGGATTGGACTCGAGGATTTGCTTGACTTGGCGTGATATTGACGTAACTTCTTAACTCAGGGATTACCTATTTTGGTATTGGGATCAACAATTCATTGACCTGCACTAAAAATAACAAAAATTCATTGTTGCTTGAGCCACAAACATTGCTCTTATTTCAAGTTTTTGACACCCAACTTTTAGTACATATTTTTTAACCTTACGTATCATTGCATTTAAGCAATATTAAATTAGGCGAGAGTTCGGATTTTATCAGCCACAAAGTTGTTGGGTGATAGGGTTAGACATAAATAAGAAAATGCGTGTATATAACTCTTTACAGGTAGATTGAGTTGTATTTTGTTAATAATCTCAATTCTCAAGTTGATAGAGAGCTTTATAGAGCTAGGCTTGGATGTAAATAAATCTGAATTATTATAACCCTAAACAACCCTCAACAATGAATACGATATATTTAATGATCGTATTTCATTCTTCATAACGTAAGTCCAGAGTTAATGAATATAGCACTTTAAGGGAGGACGGTCTTTCCAAAAAAAAAAAAATTAAAAGGGAGTACTGGAAAAAACAAAAAGCATAAAATTATGAATATCAGCTATGAAAATGATATCATCCTACTTTGTTATAGCTTCCACGTAACATTTGTTATGTATATATCAAATTTCGTTTTCATGAGATTATCCGAATGCTGTTATATCTAAGTTTTGAAATTCCAAAAAGTCTTTGAAAAAGTTGCAAATTAATCAAATAACTTGGCTCATTATAATGATTTCTCCGATTTCGTTAGGCAAAAAATTATGAGTCCCTCCCCAATTCTTAATCATCCGGATCCAAGTTTGGTCATGAAGCACCAATCTGTTTGTGCCATGCAAACTTTCCAGTGTGCTAGAGTAGTGTGAATTGTTGTTGAAAATGATTTTGGACAAGGTAATCTTGATTTTCTAAATATATTAGATAATAGCTAGCATTTTCCGAGGTCAAAAGAATCGCCACAAATCACATTGCTACATTGCAATGGGGATTATTTCAATATCAAACTTATAATTTTGGTTCGGATATTATTCCAATTTAAAATAGTTATTTTTTAATTAAAGATACACGTTAGGTAATTTAAAAGTAGAAAAAGAACTGACAGAATAATTCAAATTTTTGAGTTTGGAACATTCACATTAATTGTCATCTTGCCCTTATGATTTGAAATAACAAAGCGTGTCGTCCTTCTATTAAAAAAAAAATCTAATGCTTAAGTCAATATTTTATCTAAAGAAGGAGTGTTATGTGTAAATGAGTGTTATGTGTAATGTAGTGTTCATAAAAACAAGCAGAATGTATGAATGTTGAATATTGAATACGAATCAATTGTTGATGAATTAATGCACGAACAAAATTGCCACCGTTTATAATGCATGAGTTCTAATATTTTTTAAAGTAAACATTAGCATCCATACTTAATTAATCTTAGTTTAATATAAGTTTAAATCTATTAACAAATCATTAATCAAAGAAAATGATTTAAGTGAGATTGGTCGAAAGATTCTCCTACATGCAAAAATAATAATTATTCAATCAAAGTTTGAATAGAATTAAAAATTTAATTCATTTTCATCTCCTTTTGGTTCTCAAGACCTGGTTGAAAAATTTAAAGGTCAGCCCGCTTATTATCTAGCATATTGGATCTAAAATCTAAGTTGAAATATTTTATTCCATGAAATTATACCTTCTTCTAATATAAGCCGTCCCTTAAAAGAACTACGGTAGGAGTAGACTATTTGAGTCACTCAATAATTGAACTAACAATAATAATAAATTACTTTTTGGTAATTGTATTTAGTAAAAATACTTTTTTACTGAGCGTATTGTTTTTAGATTTTTATCCATAAATTTCAACATTGAAGTCTTGACTAATAGATTTTAGATTGTAAATTAATTTTAAGCGGATAGTAAAGGAAACGTTATTCTTTACAAGGGAGTACTCATATATTTAATTTGTTGCGAGCTACCAAAAACATATCTTGGTAATTTATGTTCATTTATTATCACTCTATAGTAATTTTTTGAATGGCTAAGCTAGGATTAGGTATTTTATATACATAATATATTAGGAGAAAATGAAGGTGCAATGCATGCATTATGGCATTATGCCTATGCACCAAACTCGAATTTTCCTCTCCTTTTACGATTCCACGGGGGCATGGCCATGGGAGATTCATGATCTCTTTCCATTTCAGTAATCTTACTGTTGAAGGGAGTCAATGCCTTTCAACTTTTCATTCTTTCTTTTCCCTATTTCATTAACATTAACATATCTGATAATCTAGCTCTCTTCAATATTTCAAGACTAAGCTCATTAAGAATAATTCATGATGTGAATAATTATCTTTTAGTTTTCTCTAAGCATACAAACAGAGCAATTTCTTTAAACTGCAAGAGAAAAATATACAACTAAACGTAAAATTTGCCTGAGAAAAAACATAGATAGAATTACAAGAACACCTAAAGTCAAAAGAATATAACTATGGTCAGTGGTATAAGCCACAATATTTAAACGTAAAAGAGTAGATTATGGATCTTGACTGTATTCGATCGTTTTGGAATTTCAGATCTTCTCTAGTCTAAACTTTAAAAATACAAGCATCTTAATTAAGGAAAAAAGAAAGAAATCAGTTTAATAATATACAAATCACTGAACCATATCTGCTTTTCTTTCCCTTATGATCACCACAATCATCGAAGCTATATTTTCATGATTCAATTTTTTTTTAACAAACTTTGAATAGAGAAATGTTGGTTAATGAGACCAATGTGCATGCTTGGACTATATTTGTTTATTTTCGTATTGCATACAGATCACTAAAGTCCATAATTTCTGCTAATGAGTGAGAAGAGGTGATTGGTGGCCAATAATCAGCAGCATGTGTGGACGTTTTAGGCTGTTAGGAATTGCCATTGACTTGATATTAAAAGGCTAAAAGCTACCTTCAATCCCAAGAAAAATTGAAACAGAAAGCTAAAAGAAGCTTTTCTTGTGGGCTCTGCACCTTTTCTCTATAACAAAAAGTGTCACCGTCTAAATCTCTAAAATAGATTCCCTTGACATGCATTGTTCGGCACACTTCTTTTTCAGCTCATACAGAAAATTTCAGTTCCGAAAACACATTTTTTTTTTGGGAACTGCAGTTTTAAAGTCATAATTATTTCACGACAAACATAGTTCTTGAAAAAAATAAACATAATTTTGAAAGCATTGGTCAAGTGACATCAATTTTAACTCTGAAAGAAAAAATGCAATTCTCTTTCAAAGCCTAAATATTCCTGTCCAAGCTCAAATTACACAACTTCTTAATTAGTTCAAAGAATAAAATAGCAGACTAGTCTATTCACATATTGTTCAATGTTCACCAAGTGGTCCTACAATCCTACCTTCTTACTTTGTATGAACCACATCAATTGAACCTAGTTCATATTTTCTTAAAGTTGGAAATTGATGAGTGGGTATCACTTTCGCTACCGGCGTCTAATGGTAATTATTCATCCCAAATTCTCAATAATATCGAGCTCACATTCAGCTCATTATCTGATATAATAGGTAGACAAGTTGAAGCAATTATTATAATAAATAATCTCTTTTTATTCAGAAAAGAAAGAGAGGGGGAGATATTTGAATTTCTGCAGACCAAATTTTGTCAAGCACGTGTAAATAACGTGTGCACAAACGTAACCGGCTGCAAGAATGTGAGGCTGTTGCCACCCAAATGGTAGACTAGGCCATGCTAATTACAAGTGTATAGCAGCAGATTGATTATGTGTTTTAGCACGAAAAGTCCCATTTCGACTATTGTTTTTCTCTTAAATAATGTCTTTTCAAGATCAAGAAACCAAAATTTCTTTGTTTTACCAAGAATTTAATTTCACTTTCTAAAGATCCCTCGTTGATGATACCCAATGACATGAAACCTTTCACCGACGGCGGCTCCACTCATTTTGTCAAAAGCCCTTAACAATGAAATCTATAAATAGAAACCAATATTGCACATTCTTGGCAAACATTCAAAAACCCATCATTAATTTACTCGTATAGTTACTAACATGTGTAAAGGAGCACACAAATCTTTTTCATGCATTTTCTTTCTTCTTCTTTCTGTCTTGCTGATCAGCACCGTGCTTGAAGCACGGCCATTGCATGGTTCAAGCTTGTGCTGCGATGGCATTAAAGAGATTGAGCGTTGGAATGAAAGGCTTTCTCTCACAGTGAGGAAGAGTTCAGGGCCAAGCCATCGTGGTGTTGGCCACAGATATAATAAAAATTTTAAAACCCTAGGAGGGGTTAAAAACTCTGGCCCTAGCCCTGGTGAAGGGCACAAAATCTCTGTTGAAGGCAATAAGCAGTAAATCCATTATTCATGAAATAAGTGTTCTTTATGTATTTATTTAATTTTTTCCGGGTTTAAAGTATAATTTAAAGAAGAATCCTGTAGAGGGTGAGTTCAACTAGTTAAAATAGACAAGCGATTCTCTTTAGTTTGTGTTGTTGTTAGATAGAACTCTGAATGTAGAAAAATAAATGTTAGGGTTGTTACTTTGGTATTTAATAAATATACTTTGAGCATTGAATTTTTTTTTTTTTGTTAGTATTCTTTTAATGCATGCGATCAGCTTACTATACCAATATTATGGGAATGAAAATGGTGAAAAGCTTGAATTCTGAAAGAGGCAATGATTGTTAAAGGCTTAAGAATATTATTTACATATAATATAAAAATATATCTGTATATATAATTCTGAAATAGATGTTGCTATCATGCGTTGACAAAAGCTCGTTGTAAATAATTTGAGTGCAAGTATAAAATTTTTGGGTAGACTAATCGTGATGGCATCAACCATGAAGTTTTATTAATTAATGTGACTGGGTTATGATATTTACCTGTATAAAAATATTTAATTTACATTTATATTTTTTATACAAATATTACATTGAAAATTTTAAATTTCAAAGAATGATAATAAATGTATGTTTTTTAATACAGCATTACATTGCAACTTTCAAATTTCAAAAAGAATTATAATAAATGTTTAATAAATGTTTGCATTACAATAATTGTCTCTTTAATTTTGTCAGGATTTGAGCTTTTGACTTAAGTTTATATTTAGAGGACGTATTTGAGTGTATTTAATTTATATTTAGACAATTTATATTTGTTAAACATAATTAATTAGGAGTTTATCTTTGGCTCCATTAAGACGTGGTTTTATGACATGAAATCGGTTCTTTGCCGTTGGAATCTTTAAAAGCTTTTTGACTAAAGAAATAGTAGGATTCTCCAATTGGGTTATTTTCTTCGACAGAGTTGTTTTAAGTTTTTAAACATCTTATTCCATGTGTTTATTTATTTATATTAAATCTTTATTTAGTAAATAAAATGATAAAGAATAGTTTAAGAAAATTTATTAGTTACTCCTTTATAATTTTAATTTTTACCATCTTTTCTCTTGATTTTTTTTATAATAAATATCAATATTTCCTACTAAGAGAATAATTTGTAACTTTTTAGGAAAGAAATAAAATAAAAAATATTAAGAGAAAATATAAAATCATATTGACATAATGGACAATTTCCCATCATTTAATTATCATATAATTTCTTTTGAAAAATTTAAAAAATAATATGCAAGCTTTGTTCTATGGTATTATATATATTCATCATCATGTTTAATATTTTGAAAATGATCAATATGGGCGGCAACCAAAAGCAAGATTGGCAATCTAAAAGTGCTTCCCTATATTAAATGTATAGTGAGCATTCAAGTATGTTTCCATCATCCTAAAATATATATTTTTCCATTAGATCAAAATTTAATAAAAATAGTAAAAGAAAAAAATGTTACGACTAATTTAGTGATGCTTCTAACGATAGCTTATACAGTCCAAATTATAACATCTTAATTAGAATTTACACCGAATTTAGGAATTTTTTTTTATTTGGAGAGAAAGATTTGAATTCAAAATTTTTATTCTTTATCATCTTAATTAAAATTTACACTAAATTTTAAAATTTTCTTTTTATATAAAAAAAAATTTAAATTCAAAACTTTCATTAGAATAAAAGTAAAGATACTGTCAACAATTTATTATTAAACTGTTAAAGTAATATAATCGGTTTAGGATTTTTTTTTATAAAAAAACTTGTTGAGTTTATATGTTCCAATGGGCCAGATTGGCCCAATGGCTAGGATTTACAGAACTGGGCTGGTATCCGATGCTCGACCCATTAACCGAAAGAAAATGTTATTAAACCGAATACAATAAACAAGAAAAAAAAATCTCAAACAAAGAAAATACTTGAATCTCAACCACAACTAGTTAGGATAAGTTGCAAGAAATTTATGATTCTTCTGTTCTATTATTTATTTTTAGAAATTAGATTCCGTATGTTTCATAAAAACAAAATTATTGTAACTGTTTTGTGGTGTGTGTTTGGTGTAACATTGGAAAATGAGTTGAAATAAAATACTTAATGAGTCGATGAAGCTTAAGCTGAAAATTCAATATAAAAAAACTCTTATGTTTTTTAAGTTTTAAGAACTTTTGTTATAAAATTTCATTAAATAAATATTCTAAAAACTTTTTTATCATAAAAATGGTTATATTGATTACTTTAACTAAATATTGTACTATAAATAAATAAAAGGAATATGATTTTATTAATTATTTGAAAACAATTTTGATGGTTTAAATTAACAGGAACTCCTAAAAAGTTTATGCAGCCACTTATATAAATAGGTTGGTGATTAAAAGGGAAATATTCTCATGACAAGAAAGAAAAATAAAAAGCTGAAAATATTTTGTCATTTTCTTGGACAGTGATGATATTGTAGGTGGAAATTAAAGTAAATTCGCTCGCGAGTCATGACTAATTATCACGCTTCATGTTTTTTTAAGATTAATCTTTTTTCTATTAGGGTTTAATTTGTTTTTAAAAAACTTTGATTGCAAACTAAGAGGAGAGAGCAGTTAAATCTGCCTCTACAACAGAAGAAACAAAAGATGGCACCTCTTGCTACCAAACCTGTTCATCAATTGTAGGCAAAGCAAATTTTGAGAGATGATGAGCAACTTGGTTTGCTGCTCTAACAACAAAACAAGCCTAACAATACAAGATGAAGATTTTTAAAAAAAAAAGAAAAAAAAAGGAAAAGATGTCTAATAATCAAATCAACTTCAGAAAGGAACGATAATGCTGCTGCCTAACAATACAGCTAAGGACTCTGATTCCACCAAAGCCGGAACAAAACCATAAGCATGCAACTACCATTTCCAAACCTTTCTTGACAGCTAAAGCTTCAGCTATATCAACGTGAGTGTTACCCTAAATTTTGCAGGATCGTGACGCATTAAATTAGTTTGCCGGAACTCCTTAAGATAATTTCGAGCCTATTTAACAACAAAAGAGGTGTCGTTGGATGACCAGGCACTTGAGCCTGATGAAATTCGGAGGAAACATGGAACCGGTCACTATACTGATGGGAGGTGGGATATGACCGCAGACTTAAGATTCAAGTACCGTTAAAAAGACTGAAGGAACGGGGAAATGGAATGACTACTTGTAATAAAGGCTAATATGAACCGATCAGAAGAAGCAAGGCTTACATTATCAGATCTTGAAAATAATCTCTCTTTGTTGAGCCCATTATCTAAAGGGCCCGAATAGTTTGCTCACAGATCCTGAAAATAATAACTCACGTCAAAGCAAAGCTTGATTTTATATAAATTCAAATTTTAAATTCAACATAACAAGTAATCATATCCATCAACTCATAAATTGCACAAACGGGTTGCCACATTATAAGGTGATGAGAATAAATTAAATTTTGAATTATATTTAGATTTTAATTAATTAATTATTATTTTATATGATTTTCTTTTTATAAGTGAATGAATTTAAGTTAATTTTTTTTTTTGAAATAGATTAAAATTTTTAATTAGCTCATATTTAATTAAAGAAAAATGACATTTTATTTTTTTATTTTAGTGGTATATACTAACATAATCCCAAAAGTTCTAATAATTATCACGTTAATCCTTATTGTTAGAAACTTGCAGTTAAATGAGTTATCTTTAAGGATAAAATAATATTTTTGTTATTTTTAAAATAAAAAATAAAAAATAACATGTGTCATTATATGATAAATTAATGTTGACACGTATCATCATGTAATTGATTAATATTTGTAATAAATATATATTTTAAAAGAATAAATATTTTTAACGTAAATTAATAAATATATATTTAATAAATTAAGGACACGTGTCATAATACGATTAGTTACAAATGACACGTGTCATGATATAATTAGTTTATATGTTTAATAAATATAAATTTTTTAAGAAATAAATATTTTAAGAAGTAAATTAATAAATATATAATTAATAAATAAAGAATACGTGTCATACTATAATTAATTACAAATGACACATTTCATCATGTAATTAGTTTATATATTTAATAAATATTTTTTTAAAGAATAAATATTTTAAAATTAAATTGATAAATATATATTTAATAAATAAAGAACACGTGTCATACTATAATTAATTACAAATGACACATTTCATCATGTAATTAGTTTATATATTTAATAAATATTTTTTTAAAGAATAAATATTTTAAAATTAAATTGATAAATATATATTTAATAAATAAAGGACACATGTCATAATATGATTAGTTATAAATGACATGTCATCATGTAATTGGTTTATATGTTTAATAAATATTTTTTTAAAGAATAACATTTTAAAATTAAATTGATAAATATATATTAATAAATAAAAGACACGTGTTATAATATGATTAATTACAAATGACACATATCATTATGTAATTGATTTATATATTTAATAAATATTTTTTTTAAAGAATAATTATTTTAAAATTAAATTAATAAATATATTTAATAAATAAAGGACACGTGTCATAATATGATTAGTTACAAATGACACATATATCATATAATTGGTTAAAATTTTTAATAAATATTTTAAAAAATAAATTATATTAAATAAAAAATATAAAAAATTAAAATGGCGACTAGCCGCCATTTTTCGACGATATTCTAAGAATAAAATTTGTCAAAATTTACATTATTGGACTTTGTTTTTTTTAATCTACACAATTGTGAGGTAATTTTTTGTAAAACAAAAGCAGAAAAGGCCAAAATGGTGGGAGAAAGGCGGCAACCACCGCCACTCGCCGTCAAACGGAGTGGCAGTGACCTATACCGCCTCAATTTATTTATAGATCAGCAGCCGGCCTCTCCATAGGTATGGACAGTACAAGTCACCGTCTCCTTGTTTGACGGCAAGCGGTAGTGGCCGCCGCCCCTCTCCCACCATTTTGACTTTTTTTTGTTAATAAAAAATGATCTCACCATTATGTAAATCAGAAAAAATAAAGTTCAATAATGTAAAATTTGATAAATTTTATTGTCGAAATGTGGTCAAAAAAGACAGTCGGCTAGTCGCCGTTTCTCGGCAACAGTGGTAGTTCTATTTTTATTATTTTTATTTTTTGCTTAATTTAATTTAAAATTTTTTAAATAAAAATTTAAACTAATTAAGTGATGACATGTGTCATATCACATGATTGGTGGATATTTAATTAAAGATATTATGATAAAAGTAACAAAAAATATATTTAAGAGCAAAATTCTAAATGTAAAAATTAATGTGGTAATTGTTAAAATATGAAGAACTAAATTGATATATATCCCTAAAATAAAAAATTAAAATATTATTTTTTCTTTAATTAAATTCATATTTTGATACTAATTTAAATTTATATACTATAAATATACATAAAATCTTACCCATAATTCATTCCTACACACCCAATACACATTCACATCACATTAATAATTCTACATTGTTGAGAAACTATTTAGTACTAATAGCATTATGTTTGTCTATATAATACTGTTACATACAATATCATTTTTTTTAAAATAAATACTAATTTAAGTATTAAAATATTTTTTTATATAAAATAATAATACATTTTAATAATTTTGAAGAGTATAACAGTAATTTTATTGCACATATTCCAAACTTGAGAACATCAATGCTCAACACGTCTATCGACTTTTTTTATTCCTTCAAAATAAAATGCGCAAACGCACAGTTAGCAACGCCTCCAAAGCTCTTTCAGATTATTCGTAGAGATATAAGATAATAAGAAATCTTGAAATTTCAACTTTTTTGCAAGAGAGTCACCATCCATAAAAGGAATATTCCTTCCAAATATTTTTAGAATAATGTTATATATATTAAATTATATAAATATTTTTAAAATAATATTATATATTTTAAATTTTAAATCTCATATAAGATATTAAGTAACTGTTGGATAAAAAAAAGTGTAAAAATTAATTTTAAAAATTATAAAAAATAATTATCTAATAATTGCTTAACACTTAATTTGAAATCTACATTTAAAATGTATAACATTTTTTAGGCTTCTTATGTGTCCATTAAACTTCTTATGTGCCCATAAAATATGCTAATGTATAACATTATTGATCCTTTTAAATTTCTTATGTGCCCATAAAGTATGCATAGGTTATTCGATGTCTTCAAAATACTAGGGGCATTTTAAAGATGTGAGGATTAAGGATGATAAAAAAAAAATTAAAAAAACTCAAATTTAGATTTCAAAAAAATCTAAAAATTCGAAAAAACTCGAATCTAAAAAAATTGTAAAAAGTTCAATTTTTTTTCTCCCTATTTTGACATTACCCTAGTGTGTAGTTGACAAAAATAATCACGTCATTATATAGATCTTAAAATTTTAAATTCAATTATGTAAAGATTGAGTCAATCTGTCATGGATCACTGGTGGTTACAATAGACGCTACTTCTTTTTCAATTTTTTTAATTTAATTTATTTTTCATTTCAATTTTTTATTTTTAATTCATTTTAAGATTTTTATTAAAAAAATCTAATAATTTGGTAATACATATTATTTATAACTTGTTATAAAATAGAACGTGTCATTTTTACATTCATATATTTATCCTTTAAAAATTACATGTTATAATTTTTTTATTTAATTTTAAATCAAAAAAATTGATATGTGTTACTCTAAAATTATAACATGTAATTTTTAAAGGATAAATATATGAATGTAAATTTTAAAGGATAAAATATGAGTTTATCCATTTTATCATTTAAACAGATAAAAGTAGCCCAACAAAATTTTTTTTTATCCTTTTTAAAACTATATAAATAAATAAGTCTCATATAAAAGAGAAATTAGATTCCGAACGTCCGTTACCCTCCAAAATAATACAAACTTCAATCTCACGTTCAAAGGTTGAAAGAAAGGTAAAGCTAGCTTTTATACAGTTTCGTCTAAATCAGAAAGCTGCTGCGACTGTGAGATATGTCCAATCCTTTTACTGACAGGTAGCTAAATTTCCCAACCTATTAGATACAATGTGTCCCATTTGAATAGTAGCCATAGCTACTCTTACAATTATTTTTGCATCTCTCTTTTCCATCTCTTATACCTTTATGGTCGAAATTGCAAGTTCTTAACCGAAGATGCTAATGACTTTCTGTCTTAATTTTATTTTAATTTTAAGGAGTAACCAGTAAAACTCATTCTATTTTCTGACTAGGTCTATATTAATTTTTATTTTACTATTTTTCTCATTAATTATAATTTTGCATACATAAATTTAGCCACTTGTAAATTTTTTTTAAATAAAGAAATTGTTGTGGGATTTTAAACACAAGGAGTCCGTGAACCATTGTATTCATCCACTAGCTGCCTGCTAATTTGGAAAGCACTTTATTTGTCCCATGTTTTAACGATATCATATTCCTATATATGAATGCAGAAATTATTGCAAGCAGAACATTTTGATGTGCCCATCTTCCGAAGGAAATCGGAGGCTGTGGCTGTAATTGCATTACATTACTTGTCATATACTTCATTTTATGAATAAACCTTCATAATAATTTAGAGGTGCATGCAAGAGAAACAATTCATATGTTTCGAGAAACAACTATTGCTCCATTTGGTGGCATCATGAATTTATACTTGCATAAAGTTTTATATAAGCTATTTTCATACAATTGGTTGCATCTCGTGTACTATATTTATTGTAACGTCTAGTGTCCTTTTTTAAATGACAAGGTTATGATGTATACAAACATTAAAGTAGACATACTTTTACTTTTCTCTTTAAAATTCCAGCACTCTTGTCAACAGGGTACGTAAAAGTAAAAAAGAAAAGCCATTGACGATTGCAACTCAAGGTTTTGTTACCAAGTCAAAGGGTTGATTGCTCATATGGGAATGAGATTGGTCACGAAATAAGAACATTGAAGTGATTACATTAGCATTTTGTAAGCAGTAGTTTAATATAACCAGAACCCATCCATCACTTTCAAATCAGCATGTATAATTGGATTAGATATGGATGATGGACCATTGTAAAAGCTAGAACAGCCAAGATCGTGATTCCTATATTATGATAATTACCTCTTTGTTTAATCTAGCTCTCTCGAATTCTCTTTTCTTATCCGTCTTCAACTTTTTGTCTTTCTTTTTTTTTTTTTGGCATTTATGGAACTGAAAAATTACCTGGGTACAAAAGATTGGCTCTACATGCACTTCATTAAATATATCGTATAAAAGCTGCCACGACAATACGCTAATCTTTAAAGAAAGAAAATTAAATAAAGAAAAGTTTTAAAGCCACGAAACACGATATGGACATCTCAGCTGATAGTACTAAGTGTAAGGAATCTTACAAATAATTTATTGATGAACTTATTTACTAATATTATCTTAAATTTTGGTCCAAAAAATAAAGAAAAAATAGCCTTAAATGCACTGCTGCTGGCCGATCTAGCGACGGGTGTCGCTGTTGAAGGTGGTTCACTGCAACTTTCATTATGTCAATTTTATAGATTGGAATTGATTACGGGATATTGAGATTAATAACAAAGACCTCTCAATGAAAGTGATCCACAATTACTTAAAGAGTGGAATGGGTGCTTCTCATCTGTTGAGAGAGAAGAGAGGGTTTGGTTTTTGATAAATACGTGAGGTTTGATTTAGAGACTAATAGAATATAAATTTTGACGGCATTATAACTAGCCTTAATTTAGAGGCTGAGTGTTGTAAACTGAAAGGTAATAACTCTTTTATCCTGCATATGGCATTGAACAATTTTTAAAGTAATCAATCACTTCTTTTATTTTGCTTTTTTATCAAACACCTATCTCATGCATATGCTGAAATTTAAATGGGTAAAAGATACTAGGTCAAGTTTTTTCAAAGAAATTTACAGATTTATATAATTTCAAAAGGACTATATAAATCTTTGTTAGAAAAAAATTTTGATCTTATTTAATGGTAAACATGTTAAAATCATTAAAAGTACCATTATATCATTGTACTAAGATTGTTATGCTCATTTTATCTTTAATGAGTCTAAAACTAGAATGATAAAAACATATGCACATATTATGACTCAAACCCAACACCTAAGCACCTTAACTATTGTACTACAAACATTTTATTGACACTAAATTTATTTATTTTCTATATATATAATAAAAAATCATGAATATTAAATTAAATAAATTAAATTTAAAATAAATTCAATGGTGGAGGATGGACTCTAATTTTTGAGATCTATGTGATAATGTTGTTGTTTTCATTAATGGATCATCTGAGGAGGACCAAAACTAATAACAAAGTAGTGGCTACTATATCTTCGCCATCAAACAACGACAAGTGAAGATGCAACGCCACGTCCGTTCACTAGATTGTCGGCCGACGGCAACAATTGTAGTGGTGGTGCAACTCCACTCACCGCCATTTGGCTGTGGAGATATAGTGACCATCACTTTGTTCTCGATTTTGGCTTTCTTTCGATGATCCATTGATGAAAATAATTTCAAAATCACGTAGATCTCGAAATTTAAAATCTAATGATATAAATTTGGAGTCCATCCGCTACTGGTCACCTACGATAGGTCGGCGATAAGCGATAGTAGTCATTGGTGACTGGTGGCCGCCTGATTCTTTTCTAAATTTTTAATTTTTAAATTAATTTTTATTAAATAAATTCAATATAAAAACAAGACATTTTTCAGTGTAACTAGATCGACAACCGATCTATCCAATGGTGACAGCAATACACGTCATTGTCGCCCCATTTAACGTGTATTGTCGTGGCTACCGCCTTTCTTTACAGAAATGACGATGCACGTTAAACAAAGAGACAATGATGTGCACCGCCACTCTGAGCTATCCAACGGTGGCAGTAGTGCACGTCATTGCTATTTCGTTTAACGTGCGCTGTCATTCTGGTGAAGGAGGACGGCGGTCACAATGGTGTATGTCAAAGAAGCGGTGGTGACGTGCACCGCTGCCTTGTTTAACATTCACCAATGTGACCGTCGTCTCTTATGACTCTCATTGCATATTTGGTTGTCTTTTAATTTTTTTTTCTCAAAAAAGATTATATCATTATGTAGATCACGAAAAATAGAGTTCAATAATATAAATTTTAATCAATTTTATTGCAGATTCCGGTGGCCGGTGGTGGCCCACCACTGCCAGATATTTGTGCCAATGGAGGATTTTATTTTTTAATGATTTAATTTTAAAAAAATTAAAAATTAATATTAAAATTGAACATATCCAAATGTGATACGTGTCCAGTTTTCATCAATAGTTAATTATTTATTGACACGTGAAAATAATATTAACACGTGAATTATTTTTTTATGATGTGCCGGCCACTTTAAACATCACAGCACATACACATAATCATTAGAGGCAAAACGAATATTGTATCAAAATAATTATATTTTTATCAAATTTAACGGTAATTAATTAACGAAGAAGGACAAATTTAAATTATTTAAAATAAAATATTTAAAATTAGATATTATACTAAATTCAAGGAGCAAAAATTTCCTTATCCCTAATTTTATTAAATGGTATGCATATTGATAACATTTATAACGGTTCATATATAAGGCCTTTTTCAGTGTAACCTGGAGAGATAATAATAATTACTGCAACTTATAGCAGTTCACGTAATATTGATAATGTGTAACCTGATTATTAATACAAATAATGGTGTTCTGAAATCGGCATTTAATGGCGATGTTGTTGCTTCAACCAACGTATTCAATTTTAAGGTTTGGTCTAGTTTGCATCATATGTTACCCTACATCTTTTTTACGAATGAAAATATGAGCCGTTGGATACTTTCAAACGGTTGATAATAAGGGAACAATATAAGAATAATGCTAGATGTGTTTAAGTGTAGAAATAATATATTATTCTGATAATTTTTAATCATTGTATTAGTAAATTTTAATAGAGTGTTTTTGAGCAAATCTAATAGAGTATTTCGAAGTGCTTAAGTATGAAAATAATATATTATTTTAATTGTTCTCTGGCTATTATATTAAGAGATCTTAACAGAATGTTTTTAAGCGGATTTAAATATAAAAGTGATAAATTATAATAATTCTCTAATGTAATGTAATCTAAAAGAAAAAAGATAAATTGGAGGCTTAAATTAAACCTATTACTTGTGGTAATTGACTTCCTACTACTTTTTAACCACTTTCTCGCCCGGGAATCCATTACTGATAGAACCGATTTTTCTCCATGAGATGTGGCCTAACATGAACCACTTGTTCCTCGGCGGATTAGACATTTGCCGATGTAATGTCACGTCCCAACTCGCAACTAAGAGGGCCATGCCCTCAATTTTAACCACAAAAAGTAGCAAAATATATATAATTTATCACATTACTGTCAAGCATTTGCCCAACACTTGCTCTAGCCACATGCCGAGGTTTATATACATATATATATACATAATAAAGATGAAAAGAAATTTGGTTTCTTCTTGTTTACCGTTACACCTAATAAGCAATATATCCATGGAGATTACGTAACAAAATTTTCACTTATATATGTTCTAGAAAGGACTTTGATTTTGATTGACCAAAATCGTGCATGATGCCGAAAGTTGAAAGTTATTTGCACAGCTTTACTATATAAATTTTTTTTTTTTTTAATAATAAAGATACATTTCTGAATTGTTCCGACTATTTTATAGTGTCGTTTACGGTTATAAGATTGAAAAAAGTGCCTTTTGAGTTAAAAGCACTGAAAGAACTTCCTGTAGAAATAATTCATAAGTGATTTTTATCATATTGCTTTACAAAGTTATAATTAATATAGTTGAAAAACTTAACAGTTTAATCGTTTTGTTTTCGTTAAATTACTCATTGATCTTTAGTTTTAAAAAATGTTTAATTACGTCTTTTATTATTATTTTTTAACAATATTTTGTTATTATTTTCATATGTGAAATGTGATTATTTTTATCTTAAAAAAATATAATTGATAATTTTTAAAATGTTAAAGATTTAATGAATAATTCAACAAAAATATAAAGCTTAAAATGATAATTTTTTATTTAGTTGCCTGTAAGTTCTCTTATAGCTTTCAGTCCACACAAAGAAGCTTGTTTTTAAACTCATTAGAAGCTATTCTTTTTCCAAATATATATATATATATATAAAGAAATTAGTAGTTTTTATTACTTATGCCAGATATTCAATAATGCACAGGTAAATATATAATATTTACAAAACATAATTAGTTTGGCATAAAATATATATACTAATGGTGTCATGTAAAATTATATAGTCGTTTCAAGTAAAAAGCTAACGTACGTAGCACAATCATTCAATAATATCATATCAGGTACATGCTAAATTTATTTTAACTACACAAATTTGACAGTTTTATAATAAAAGTATACCTATCAGAAATTTATTGAATTATTGGTCTTTCGTAAACTTTATTTCTTTTATCAATCTCAAATACTGATATTGATTGATTAATCTAAGCTATATCTGTGGCATTTGATCACGGTTAGCCACCATCCTTTGGATTTATAATTAAACACTATATCAGTATATCACTAACTAACCTAACAATGAAGAGTGCGTTCGTAATTGTTGCTTCTCATCTTTTTCAAAGAGAGGGTTCGAATTTTGAAGGCTATGTGAGGTTAGATTTCTTTTGAAATGAGTTCTTAAAGCTCAAATATATGTAATTAGACTATGGTAATTCTTTTATTTTCTTTTTATATTTCATCTTTTTCGTGTTCATATTCCAACCAAACCCTTGTCTTGTGCATTAATGCATGTTAACCAAATTTAAAACAAAAAAAATCACTCAAAAATTAAACACAAATCATCACTCGTCGGTGATACTGCCTCTATTTTAATTCAAGCTCAAGATGATGCCATGAGATTGAAGTGAAAATGATCCTATGGGGGAAAAAATAGTGCTAGCGATTAAATATTGTAATTGTGTCAGTTTCTTTATGTGTTTGTATTATATATTTATTAATATTATTAATGTGTGTAATATTGATCATTCATAAATTAGATATCATATCAAATATATTTTTACATTTTATAATCTGTAATTATTTTATTTTATATATAATATTTTTTTTCTTATTTTGTAATAGGGTAAAGCTTATATAAAAGCTCTCATTGTACAGTTTTTATTACAGTAGAAATATAGAAAAAATAACATTTTTGTCCTTTAAATTTGACAAAATTCTTAATTTTGTTCCACAAATTTTAAAAAACTCAATTTTGTCATAATCCATTAGTGAGATTCTATTAATTTTAATTGAAAATCTTTTTTAACGTACATTAATAATTTTGCCCTCCGTTATATGTTAGTTAGATATGGTGATGCAAGTACACTATATAATGTATATGTGTAAAATATTAATAGGCCTTTAAAAAATAAAAAAAGACACGTGGCATGCTATAATAGGTTCAATAAAATAATAAA
This sequence comes from Ailanthus altissimus, assembly GCA_946807835.1. Taxonomy (NCBI): domain Eukaryota; kingdom Viridiplantae; phylum Streptophyta; class Magnoliopsida; order Sapindales; family Simaroubaceae; genus Ailanthus; species Ailanthus altissimus. Next base: position 23,201,148 of record OX327698.1, on the reverse strand, counting down.
ATAAAAAAAATAAATAAATAAGGAGCAACCGATCAGTACCCGACGGTGACTAATTGCAATTTGACTCAAAATTAACATCATTAAACTCAAAATTTTGTGATCTACGCGATGGTGGAATTTATTTTATCAACGGAGCACTGTAGCTATGCCAAAAGTGAGGGAAGAATGTGATCATTGGCGGCGGCCACCACCGTTCACCATCAAACGGCGGAGCGGTAGCATGCACTGCTGCCACCATTGAACAGATTAGCGGTCGATCTATCTAATGGTGGTGGTGATGCACGCCACTGCCCGCCATTCGATGACGAACGATGAACGGTGGTGGCTGTCGTCGACCACCACGGGCTGGCGGTCGTTGGTGAATGACGGGGTGATAATGTGCACCGCCCTTACCATTGGACAGATCAGCTGCTAATCTGTCCAATGGTGGGTGCAGTGCATGCCACCGCCCTGCCGTTAATGGTGAACGGCAGTGGCTACCGCCAACCACCACATTCTTCCCTAACTTTTGACACATTTACAATAATCCGTTGATAAAACAAATCCCACCATCACGTAGATCACAAAAGTTTGAGTCCAATGATGTTAATTTTGAGTCAAATCGCAATTGATGTTAGAGTTCTGATTTTTTCACTGTCGCTTTGTTTAGTTGGAGATTTGCTGAAATTTTTTTGAGAACTCATCGGAAATCCCCATGAGGTTTGCCGGAAAGCTGTCGAAAATCATCAAAAAGTTTCTGTGTTAGACATTGTCCACCCTAAGATAATCAAAAACCACCGGCAGTTCCAACGTCCCTGATAACGCGCCGATCAGAGATTTGACCAAGACGCACCCACCGCCTGAAAGACTTTGTCGCCGGTCGCCGCCACTTTAGATTTCGACTGTTATATGGCACCGTGACCGACATCGCTCTATCTAGGAGAATTCTCAGTCTCTTACCATTCAAATGCCACCAAAGTTGCATTGATCGGAGATCGAAAACCATCGAATGCGCCACCTAAATCTTATATAAACTTTTTAATATATTAAGGTCAAATCGTAATATTCTATAATTTTAGGGCAATTCTATCATTTTCAAAAGTTTTGAGACTATTTTGTAACTATTATATTGTTTAGGGGTTATTTTGTAATTTTTAGAAAGAATAGAGGTTAGTTTATAATTATTAAAAGTATTAAGGTTAAGTTACAATTATTAAAAGTATTGGGATGAAATTATAATTATTAAAAGTTTAAAGGCTATATTATAATTACTAAAAGTTGAAGAGGAAAATTTATTTTTTCTATGAATAATCTAATATTTTTCAACCTATTCACATTATTCTTGATAGACATAATTAAATCTTATAAGCACAAGTTATGTATAACTTTCTTAAAGGCATGAGACTTTTGTGTTATATAACTGGTGATGTTATTTTGACAAAGCAACAGGATATTGAGAGTCGGGATACTTTCATTGATAGACTAGATGATTGAGATAGTAAAAATCATCAGATTATTTCATGGTTTCGTAATACATCCACCCCATCCATCAGTCTTCACTATAGTGTATTTGATACTGCCAAATTACTTTGAAATTTTCTTGCACATCACTATACCGCCACAGATCTCTCTCATCAATATCAACTACTACAAAATTTGCATCACCTTCGACAAGAACCAAAATAATCCATCACCGACTTTCATTCTCAGATGTAGTTTATTTAGGACCAACTAGCTCTTTCAGAACCAATTTGGAAGAATAATGATGATGCTCAAGCCTTTATTGTTTACCAAGATCATCAACGTCTGGTTTAATTTCTCATGGCTCTGCAAGATAAATTTGAGTCCACTCGTACTTCTCTACTTCATTGGAGGCCCTTATCGACTTTGGATTATGCTATTACTGATATTATCTCTGAAGAAACAAGATTTGTTACACTTCAACAAGTTCGTATAGATATAATACTTGCCACCCTGCAATAGAAATTTGGCAGCGCTACTCAACACAAGACATGTAATTATTTATACTTATCTGGACATGTAGTTCTCACTTGTCTGGCACGTAAATGCAAAAAATGTCAGAAAATTAGACTTGGTCATTTTGAAAAAGATTGTCCTTGTGAAGAATAGAGAAAGAAGAATACTTGCTCATTTATAATAAGAAAAATACATCATTATATAGGTGAAGTTATGTATCCTATTTGAAAGGTTATCAATCTATTTCCTATTCTATAATATTGACCATATATATATACACACACACACACACACACAAAATACCATATATATTTCAACGCTCCCCCTCAAGTTGGAGCATATAAATCATATGCGCCAAGCTTGTTACAAATAAAATCAATTTGAAGACCCCTGAGAGATTTAGTGAGAATGTCTACTAGCTAGTTGTTTGAACAAACATGACTTGTGAAAATATAGCCAGACAAAATCTTCTCTCGAATAAAGTGACAATCAATTTCTATATGCTTAGTCCTTTCATGAAATACTGGGTTGGATGAAATGTGAAGTGCAACTTGATTATTACAAAGTAGCTTTATTTGTGATATATCTGTAAATTTCAGTTCTTGAATCAATTGTTTCAACCATATAAGCTCACACGTTGCTAAGGCCATGACATGATATTCTGCTTCTGCGGTTGACCTGGCAACAACTTCTTGTTTCTTACTTTTCTATGATATAATGTTTCCTCTAATAAGAACACAATACCCAGTAGTAGAACGTCTATCTGATGGAGAACTTGCCCAATCAGCATCTGAATATCTAACTACTTGTGTATGACCCTTATTCTCATATAGCAAACTTTTTTCTGGTGTACCTTTGATATACCGTAAGATTCGAATAACTGCATTGCAATGATTATCACATGAAGACTGTAGAAACTGACTGACAACACTGACTGAATAGGAAATATCAGGTCATGTGATGGTGAGATAATTAAGTTTACCAACTAGTCTTCAATATCTCCCAGGATCTGCAAGAGACTCCTCATGTCCAGGTAAAAGTTTAATATTAGGATCCATAGGAGAATCTATAGGTCTGCAGTCTGACATCCCTGTTTCCTCTAGAATTTCTAGCGCATATTTTCTTCGAGAGATAACAATTTCAAACTTAGATTAAGCAACTTTTATACCAAGAAAATATCTGAGTAATCCCAAATCTTTAGTCTGAAAATGTTAGAACAAATGATTCTTTAACTGTTTAATACCGTCCAAATCATCTCCTGTAATGACAATATCATCAACATAGACTACCACATATATACATTAGCCTTGTGGTGTATGTCGATAGAAAACAGAATGATCTGACTCACTTCAAATCATGCCAAACTCCTGAACAACAGTACTACAACGGCCAAACCAGGCACGAGGAGATTATTTTAAACCATACAAGGAGCGACGAAGTTTACACACCAAACCAGACTCCCCCTGAGCAACAAATTCGGGTGGTTGCTCTATATATATTTCTTTCTGAAGCTCACCATGAAGAAAAGCATTTTTGATATTGAGTTGGTGCAAAGGCCATTGACGAATAGCAACCATAGACAAGAACAATTGAACAGATGACATTTTAGCCACATGAGAGAGTCTCATAATAATCCTGACCATAAGTCTGAGTGTACCCTTTGCAACCAACTAAGCTTTCAATCTATCCACCTGACCATTAGGTCTAACCTTGACCATGTACACCCATCGACAACCTGTTGGGTGTGTTGTACGAATTAACTAGGGTGCTTGCATTTGGGTTATGTTCATCATACAAACAATATACATATCTCATACATACATGTGCACAACGGAAGATTAAATACAATGAACACTTAAATAACATTTCCTTAAACTGAAAATTCAAAATTGAGAAAATATCACCATTGAAGCCTTTGGATTAATTTTCTTTGAAGTCCACCATGAAATGAATCTTTGATCAATCCTAGCAATCAACAAGGGTGGGTTTGATTATCTAGAATGGCAGCATCTTAATTCAGCATATATATTTAACTCTTAAACATGATTCAAAGTTAAACTATTTAACTTAATTAAATTTGTTTTTCCTTTTATTCAACTCTTGAATAAATAAAACAAATCTTGTTTTTAGTTATTACATTTAGTAACCATTTATCTAATTTGTTTTGTTGTTCTAACACTTAAAACACAAAACAAACAATTTCAATTTCTCAAATTGAATTGGCTCCCAAAATGCAAAACCTAAAAACTAAAACCATTTCAAAACTTAATGATTTTCAATTTCATTTCACTTTATATACTAATGCCTAAATTCCAAACTAATTTGAATTTCATTTGCATTTTATTTGGCTTAACCTAACCTTAGTTAACATTTAACCATAGATTATTTTAACTTAACCTTTAAGTTAATAAATATTTAATTAATTTAACCATAGTTAACTAACTTAACCATGGTTAGGTTAACCTTTATTTAACCTTTAAGTAAGGTTAACTTAACTTAACCATTTGGTTAACTTTTAACCTTAGTTAAGTTAAATCATTTATTTAATAATTAAATAAATAAATATTTATTTTAATAATTTAACAATTAAATAATCATAAAGTGAAATTACTATTATATCCTTACTCGGTTACCAAGTTAACCTAAAGTAGGTCCCACCATTTAACCATATACTTTAGTTAACGTAACCTTAGTAATTGCTGAATTATACTGTATTGAACAATTCAATACGGTACACTGCCCAAGTGCTCAAAGAGTACATTTCATATTGGGACTCTCTAGGTCCACACCCGATTTGTCAAATGAAACTATTTCATTAATCTGTAATCGATGCCCCACGCACACGTTACGAATATTACAAATCAACGTGTCAGACCATACAAGTTGAGGTCATAACGTATACGTATAATCCTTCCATCATTTATATCCTGGATGTGCGGGGATATAGATCAACACCATAAAATCCCTATTTGCTCATCCAATAATCTTATCTCTAGATTCGTATCTCGATAAACAATATACGCAAATACTTTTGCTATATTGTTTAACCCTGTGGGAAACTCTTTTTCTGGGTTTATGCTTGTGGCCACAAGACTTTATGAAATACAATCTCGGAGCATCGGATATACAACTTACCTACGTAAGCTGATAAATCCCGTATCTACGCATACCGGACTCCATGAGCATCGGACCATACCCAGCGACACATAGCGGTCAGACCATGAAAGGTCTCTGACATATGTGGAACCAAAGCATGATGGATCACTCACAAGACCACCGTGGCGCTCAGGTCAAAGGACCACGAATACTACTCAACTCGAGAGGACCTTCCTTTGACGGTTTCATAGGATATCTATTGGGGTCCTCATGAGTCTGTTCAGTATCCAGTCCTGACTGGATACCCGCATGCCTATACAAGCTCTAAGCTCATGGTCAGCTAAGAACAACCATATGAATTAGTCAGATATAGACATACACTAATCTATATATTGTGAATTCACTGATAGACCCGCATTGGTGATCATAGATCAGGAACATTATATTTGAGACATACTTACATAATGATATTTCTTAACTCCTATTGCAACTCTTTGCAACTATATCATTACAAGTATACTCTCAGGTCTTTGTCCCATTATAGACAAAGTTCTAACTCTTTAGACCTCGCTGACTCTTATAAACTGATAACTATTAACAGTGCTAACTATTAACATTTATAACTCTCAGCTTTAATAACTATTAGTTCTGGTCTAAACTCCTTTAAACCAGATCTGAACTATTTCAGATCAAACAATGTCTGTAATATTACAAGTATTTTACCATATTAATATGATATTAACAATCTTTATTCGAAATATTTATTGTATAAATATTAACAATTAATATTCATACAATATTGGAATGGCACGTGAGCACCAGCTCCAACACAACCAACCGTAGAGTGTCCTCGCGGTTACTGAGCCAATTCCCATATACCATTAGTATGCAAAGCAGTTATTTTCTCAACCATTTCTTGACGTCAGCCAGGGTGTGAAAGAGCCTCACGAAGTGATTTAGGAACAGAGACAAAAGATAAAGTAGACACAAAAGTATAATATGGAGAAGATAATCGATGATAACTAAGAAAGTTGTATATAGGATAAGGGTTGCGAGTGAAACTTATACTTTTATAAACAGCAATTGAAAAGTGATCAGCAGGTGGCAGGACCTCAGTAGGAGAAGAATCTAGAGCAGGAAGTGAGTCAATGGAAACCTCAAAAGCTTCAAGAATAGTATCACTATCAGCACCTGTAGAATCAAAATGAACAAGACTATCACGAGCTGGAGAGGGAGAATTTTTGATAGGAGGATTATACTGTGGGACAGGGACAAGTTCAATGTTTGACTCAGGAGGAGAAACTGGAAGAGCCTTTGGAATAAGATAAGGAACTGGAAGAGCCTCTGTAATAAGCATATTTGCTAAAGCAGATGAAGAAAAGAAAGGAGAAGACTAAAAAAATGTGACATTAGCAGAAAGAAAATGACATCGGGTGTCAGAAGAATAACATCTATATCCTTTTTGAAGACATGAGTAGCTAAAAAAATACATTTGATGGACCGAACGGATGATTTATCTTGACCAGGAGAAAGGACATGTGCATCCAAAGACATATGGCAGAAGAGGAAACAATGGTTGACCAGGATACAGAACAAAATGAGGGACTTGATGTTGTAATACGGAGGAGGGTATTCGATTTATTAAAAAGCAAGCAGTAAGAACAGCATCAGCCTAAAAATGGAGAGGAACATTATTATGTATAAGTAAAGTGCGGGTAATTTTAATGAGATGTCTGTTTTTACGCTCGACAACTCCATTTTGTTATGGAGTATAGGTACAGGAAGACTGATGTAAGATGCCCTGAGAAGGCATAAATTTAGTAAAAGGGGCAGAAAAATATTCACGTGCATTATCACTACGCAATATACGAATAGTCGTGAAAAATTGTGTCTTAATTTCAGCACAGAAAGATTCAAAGATGAAAAATAATTCAGAGTGATCTTTCATTAAAAATAACCAAATGCAACATGAATAATCATCAATAAACGCAACAAAGTATTTAAAACCTAAAACAGACGAAACTCGACTAGGACCCAAAATATCGGAATGAACTAATTCAAAAGGGGATGCAGCACGATTATTGACATGCTTTGGAAATGATCCACGAGAGTGTTTTCCAGGCAACAAGACTCACAATTGAAAGATGATAAACTAGAGAGACTTGGAACCATTTTTTGAAGCTTTAGTAGATTTGGATTTCCCAAACGATTATGAAGAAGGGTTGGTGATTTAGTGACAGTACATGCAACAGATGGTTGAGGACTACTCAGATGATAGAGTCCCTGTGACTCATAACCTGTGCCAATCGTTTGTCCCGTACTGTGATCCTGTATAAGAACAGAGTCATGAACAAAAGTGATTGCACAGTTTAAAGAGTGAGTGAGTTTACTGATAGAGATAAGATTAAAAGGACAATGCGGTATATAAAGAACAGATTCTAAAGGAAAGAAAAGAAGAGGATGTGCTCGATTAATTGCTTGAGCAGTAGTTGTGGAGCCATTAGCTAAGGTGACAGATGGCAATGACTTAGATGTAGAAGTATAAAAGAGTAATTAAAAGTTACCAGAAATGTGGTCAAAGGCATCAGAATCAAGGCCCCAGGGTTTTAAAGAGGACTGAGTAAGATAGACGACTGAATTACTAGTATATGCAACGGAGGTAATGAAAGAGGTAGACCATTTCGTCGCTTGGTATTTAAGGTATTCCTCATAGTCGATACTAGTGAGAGTTACAGACAAAGGTTGCTTGTCTGTGTTAGAGCTCTCAATAATCATATTGGCTTACAAATCGGAGGAGAAAATAACTGACAACCAGGAGAAGCTTTTCGGCGGCAGTGTTAGTTTTTCGGTGACTGCGACTAGTGGGTAACGGTGATGACCAGGTTTTTCTCGTTGGCGTTGTCTAAAGTCAATGGCATCGGTGGTGAGAACTCATGCGTGCCAGAGAAGTAGATCGACGTCCGGTGGCCGAGAGTATCTGGGCGCCGTGTGGAGTCATGTCCGGTGGCCAATGAACATCAGGCTGCCACAGAATAGCTCGCTGGCGTGGTCTGAGGTCACTGGTGGTGGCAGTGATAATTCAAGGTCGCTGGAGAGAGAGATCAATGACGGTGGTCGGAGAAAATAACCTCCTAGGTTGTCAGCACGTGCAGCGTATCTGACGATGATCTCTTAGCTTTGGGAAGTCACCGAGATTTATTACAACTGAGGGCACGATCACTGTAAAGAGGAGAGCACAGTGATAAAAAAATGATAGGTGTCTTTACCGAAAAAGAGACGAATCAAAAGCCAAGAGTTGGCTCTGATACCATGTAAAGAATAGAGAAAGAAGAATATTTGTTCATTGATAATAAGAAAAATACATCATTATATAGGTGAAACTATGTATCTTATTTGGAAGGTTATCAATCTATTTCCTATTCTATGATATTGACCATATATATATATATATATATATATACACAAAATACCATAAACATTTCAACAGTCCTAAAAGCAAACAGTTTCAGGTTGCTACTTCTACAAAGTCTCAATCATTCTCTGCTGCTATTGCTGTGCAAGATACTGTCAAATCTTCTTCCAACTTAACCAATGATCTTGAATCTTTACTTTATTAATTTCTATCAAACTCTGGTAATCCTTCTATTATTGCTTCTTCTATTTTTTAGGTAACTCTTGGTATTTTGATTCTACATGTTGTAATCATATGACTTCTAATTCCATTCTTTTCTTCTCTAAATCCCTTGGTTCCTATTTACCTTCTATTCAAACTGCTAATGGATCTTTCATGAATGTTAGTCATGTTGGTCGAGTGTCTTACTCCAGTATTTTCTCATCTAATACTTATCTTATACATAAACTCACATTAAATCTTCTATCTATCGGTCAAATTTGTGAACTTAATCTTAATATTTTATTTATTGTCTCTAGGTGTTATGTACAGGATCTAAAGACAAGTCGACACTTGGGACAAGCCGTAAAGTGGGAAGTCTATATGAGCTCATTTCTTTACATTTGCCATCTTCATCCCTTTCATCTGCTGAATTTATTTCCCTAGCATCATCACTATATCTCTGGTATTCTCGTTTGGGCCATGCCTTAATAAGTTGTATTCATTCTCTAGTATCTAGTGGCTGTTTAGGAATTATTTTTGATAATAAAGATGACTGTTTAATTTGTTCTTTAGCAAAATAACCAGCTTTGCCTTTTAATAATAGTATTACTGTTTCACATGCTCCTTTTAATCTTATACACTTTGATATTCAGAGTCTATATCCTAATGCTACTATGGGCGGATCTTGATACTTTATTATTTTCATTGTTGTCTATTCTCGATATACATATTTTTTTTCTTATGAAACAAAGATAAGAACTTATCAAAATTTATTGTGATTTTGCTCAAATGATTTAAACACAATTTTTTTATTCCATTAAGATCTTTCATATAGATAATGCCATGGAATATAGAGATTCTGATTTTTCTAAATCTTTTACAGGAACATGGTACTATTTGTTAAATATCTTGTCCCGGTACATCTTAGCAAAATGAGAGAGCCGAAAGAAAGCACAGATATATTCTTGACACAGTTCGTGCTCTTTTTATCTCTACTTCTTGTCCTGAACAATTCTATGGTAAAGCTGCTTTAATTACTGTCTATACAATTAATCGTGTCTCTTCCCCTATTATAAAGAATAAGTCATCGTATGAGCATCTATATGGACTCTCTCCTAATTATAGTCTTCTCAAAGTTTTTGGTTGTGTTTGTTTTGTTCTACGTAAAAAATATGAACATACCAAACTCGAGCCTCACACACGGTTATATTATTTTCTAGGATACATGATAGAACATAAAGATTATAGGTGTTGGGATCCTATCTCTAAACGTCTTCGCATCTCTCGTCATATTATATTTCTTGAACACAAAATGTTCTCCTCCGTCTTAAACTTTCATTCTGTGTCTCTACCCACTTCTCAGCTCTTCACTAACAATACTATTGACTTATTTTCTAATACTTCCTCTGAGTTTCATACAGGTGAACCTACTAATACAATGCCTACTTTTGAGCCTCACATCTTATCTAAAGGATCTGCTCTAAACATCTTTGAGGCCTCTCCTACACCTTCTCTTCGTCATTCTTCTCAAGTAAGAGAACTTTCTGTTAAACTTCGTGATTATCACTATTTTTCTACTACTCTTTCATTATATGAACCTCATTTCAATTTTGAGGCTAATGCTAACCCTATTTGGTAGCAAGTAATTATATAAGAATTGTAGGCTCTTGAGAAATCGCATACTTGAAATTTTGTTTCTCTTCCACCTAATAAAACTGCCATTGGTTGTAAATGGGTGTACAAGATTAAGACCAAGTCTGATGGGTCCATTGAGCAATATAAAGTTTGTCTTGTTGCAAAAGGCTTTACGCAGGAATATAGAATTGATTATGAAGAAACTTTTGCTCTTGTTGCTCGACTTCTTTCTGTTCGGAGTTTGTTAGCTATTGCTACTATTTATGATTGGACAATATTTCAGATGGATGTGAAAAATGCATTTCTTAATGGTGATATTTCCAAAGAAGTCTATATGAAGTCTTCTATTGGTTATCCACATTTGTCAGAAATGGTCTGCAAACTTCATCGAGTTTTATATGGCCTTAAACAAGCTCTTTGTGCCTGGTTTGCAAAATTCAATAGCACTATTTCTCAACATGGTTTTCAGTCTAGCCCTTATGACTCAGCACTTTTTATCCGTAGAACAAGTCGTGGTTGTGTTCTACTGCTTCTTTATGTTGATGATATGATTATCATATGTGATGATCTTATTGGTATTTATACTTTCAAGGACTTTCTTCAGCAATATTTTGAAATGAAAAATCTTGGCACCATTAGTTATTTCCTTAGCCTTGAAGTGCAATTCGACTCTATTGGGTATTATCTCTCACAGGCTAAATATACATCAGATCTCCTTACTAAAGCTGGCTTAACCGACAATAAGACTGCCTTTACTCATCTAGAGTCTAATGCCAAACTTTGATCCTTTGATGGTATTCTCCTCAGTGATGCCACCCTCTATCGTCAGTTGGTTGATAGTTTGTTCTATCTTACAGTTACTCGCCCAGACATTGCTCATGCTATTCATGTTGTCAATCAATTTATGGTCGCTCCTCGTACCTCTCATTATACAGCAGTTCTTTATATCCTATGTTATCTCAAAGATACACTTTTTTATGGTCTCTATTTTTTTTTCACTTATTCTCCTCTTGTGTTATGAGCTTATGCTGATGCGGATTAGGTGATTGATGATTAACTACTGGATTTTGTCTCTTCTTGAGTGATTCTCTTCTTTCATGAAAAAGTAAAAAACAAACAGTTATTACTCACTCTAGTACTGAAGCTGAGTACCATGCTCTTACTAATACTATCCAAGAGATTGTTTGACTTCGCTGGCTTCTTAAAGATATGGGTATTTCTCACACTAGAGTTAAACCTCTTTATTGTGACAATGAGAGTGCTATTCATATTGCTCACAATGATATTTTTCATGAGCGACTAAGCATATTGAAACAGATTGTTACTTTGTTTGGCAACATGTCTCTCAAGGAACAGTTACTCTCCACTCCATCTCTTCTGAAGATCAACCTGCTGATATTTTTACTAAATCTCCACTTTCTGGTCATTTCCAAAATCTAGTCTTCAAACTTAAGCTTACTTCTACTCCATCTTTAGTTTGAAGGGGGGATATTAATGTGTGTAATGTTGCATCATTAATAATATTTGATATCATATCAAATATATTTCTACATTTTATAACCTATAATTATTCCCTTCTATGTATAGCATTCTTTTTCCTATTTTGTAATAGGCCAAAGCCTATATAAATGCTCAAATTGTACAATTTTCATTACAGTGAAATATGCTCTTCGTTATATTTCTCACAAATATAATATAAGTAAAAATACACTTTATAAATTAATTTAAAAACGGCAACTAATATGATCACAATTAAAGTTAACACTTTTAAAGAAAGCACACAATAAAAATTGTGGGGTAAAAGTTATTTTAAACATGATTCAACCACATAACATATATTTTTAAATATTTGCAAGAAAAAAATTATTAATAAGTAAAATAAAAATTAAATATATAGAAAGAGTAAGAAAAAATGGAACTTGACCTTGAGTATAAAGAGATATGCTATAAAAGCATTGTCCTAAAGTCAAATAGTCTTCCTTTCGTGTAGGTAGTAATGAATTTATATGACTTCAAGATTCAATATTACGCTTGCAGCCACTCTAATCAATGAACACGACCACCGAAAGATTATACCAAGTTTTCATTGTCAAAGCTATTCAAAACACAAAATGAAAAATGCATTCTTTTAAAAAGTATACATATACATAGAACACTTTATTTTCTTTTCTCTTATTCACTCACACATACTAATTCTAATAAAAGATTAGCCTTTTTATATAGTGGTAGGTAGTCTAAATAATAACTCAAAAATTAATAAAAATAATTTAATATATAGTAATTCTATATAATAAAAATACATAAACATAATAACTCCTATAATAATTATATTATTATAAATAAATATTTGTAACTCTCTAATATTTATACATATAAAACTCCCAAATAATAATAATGTAACTTACATATTTAACCTAAGTTTAATGGTTAATTAGAAATATTATAATCATATGTAATGATAATACTTCATTACTAATTGCTATATGTAAATTATGTAATTTTATAAAGTATTATGAAAGATTTTTAAAAACTTTTCTTCAACAATCCCCACAAAAGATTTGAAAACCGTTTATATATACATATAAAATTTAATATATAAGAAAATATAATGCACAATCAATAATAAAAAAAATATTGAAAAAATATTCTATTATATAATAGGTATAAATATTTTTCAAATTTAAACTTATACTTAATACTATAGAATTCATTTAAGAAATTTGAATGAATTATATCTTGAATTCAACCCTTTTGGCCAAACTTCAACTATAACATACATAATAGTAATGAAAACTTAGTTTTGCAATTGGCACATTAATGGCTTTGTGCTCTATCTTGATTTTAGTGAGAACTCTAGAGAATAATTTAATTCTTATAGTCGCAGCTCACGACTAAAACACACATAATAGTGATGAAGACTTATTTTTATGGGTTGGCGTATTAATAGCCTTGCACTCTATCTTGATTCTAGTGAGAGTTCTAAAGAATAACTCAATTCCTATAGTCGCGGCCTACAACTACTCTTACATAGGTGAATCCTCTATAGACATATGTGACCAATACCTTGTAAGAATATTCTTGTCTCAAACTCATTCAGGGTAAATACCCTTCTCAATATCACACAAATTTAGCACTCTTGCCATAGGATGCGCACCCCTCTAGGATATGTCTATAATATAAATGTTAAATAAATCATACAGTATGGATTATTTTTTAGAAATTGAACTTCCTTCATGAGATCACCAATTATAGAAGTTATGTTACTTTCGTATGTGACTCATTTGTGGGTTTAAGTACATTCCCTTGACAATTTAATAAGATTTTTTTCAAAAGTCTTTTATTTATGATTTTTTTCGAAAATATTTTATTTTTGAGATTTTATATAATTTTCATTTTGTATACAAATTTTCACATTCCACTCAATAATTTTCTAACACTTTTCTAAAAAAATTTGTATTTATAATTTTTCTCAAAAATATTTTATTTATGAAATCTTTATATAATTTTTATTTTATATAGCATGTTAAAGAATTCTTCATCGGTGTGTATTAAAGTTAAATTATTCTTAAAAAGCTTTGTCCATCAGCTTTATCATACCTGACACAATTTTCTTCCTCAAACAAAAATATTAGAATAAATATCTTATATATACATAATAAATTCTCAATTACAATAAAAAAGGTAAACATCCTTTTTTTACTTTCTCATAATGGCACATGAAAAATAAATAATAATAAGAATAATTAATAAATCCCATATTTCAATAAATTCTTGAGACTACTATTTCTTATATGATTTTTATAAAAAAAATTATTTAAACCATCATGCCCTCATGGTAATACTTTCGTTACCATTAAAAGTTATATTTATATGCACATATATTAATGTGACACATATTAGTCATTAAATTAAAAACATGAAAATATAATAATTATGCACAATTATTTCATAATTAAAAATAATTAAGTTGTTATCAATGCAATATGATATGCAAAAAAGATATACAACTAGTTAATTTTAGTCACTTTAAAATGAATAAAATGACCATCAAAATGTTAAAATAATTAGACAAAAGATCAAATACACTATTTAAATTATTCAATAGCTCAAAATAAAGCTAAATATGACCTCTTAACCCAATTATATTAACATTTATTCATAAAAACATTAATTTGTATCTCTTGCATATGCAACACTTATCACTCATAAAATATAGTAACATACAATTTTCTTTACCCTTAACAAATATTTATATGCATATTTTTTAAGTTATGCTTACTAATAATTAGAGTATTAAAGTACAAAGATATAGATAATTAGTCATTAATCAATCAACTATTTTATATTAAAATTAAAATAAACATTGAGTGCATTACATTAAAAAGTGTTAATGTGATAGGTAAAAATGTATTCAATTGATTATAGAGAAATATATATAACAAGAAGTAAATCAATTGGCATTGATATATAATAAAACATGTTTATTTTAAAATATTACAATATGCTAAAGAAGTATAACCATGCAAGGTTAACTTTAATCTACCATACACCACTTATATATATTGATGCCATGATATTCAGTGATATAAAAATTATTAGGGTATATGTTTACGTGTTATTCTTGTTTGTATGAATACTTATTTGATAATATTTATACAATATATTTTTGTTAAATCGCTAATACTCTTTATTAAATGGTAATGATGCTTGTCACATTACACACACTGCATGATTTGAAAGGGTTTAGATCCAGTTTAAAGGAGTTTGACCAGTGTTAAGAGTTAGCAAAGTAGAGGGTTATAAATACTAATAGTTAGCACTGCTAAGAGTACAAAGTGATTTATAGTTAGAGGATACATAGACTTAGACTTTTAGTCTGATTTGGATGATAGAAAGTCTATATTTGGATATGTGTTTATTCTCAATGGTGCCACAGTGAGTTGGAAGAGCACCAAGCAGGAGTCCACAGTTGATTTCACAACAAAAGAAAAATACATTGCTGCTTTAGAGGTAGCGAAGGAAGTAGTGTGGATATGTAAGTTTATTGCTAAACTCAGAATAGTCCCAAGTTTAATGGATCCTGTCCTATTATTTTGCGACAATAATGGGGCTATAGCACAAGCAAAAGAGCCAAGAGCACACCAGAGATCTAACCATATGGAGAGAAAATACCACATAATTAGAGAGATCTTGGCTAGGGTGATGTAATAATTTGTATAGTAAATTTTATAAATAATGTAGCGGACCCACTGATTCAATTATAGTTAAAAGTTAATGATTATTTAATGATTATATTATATTAAAACATAAATATATTAGATATTTATCTAAACTTGGCGGGTAAGTTTAGCTAACCTAACTATAGTTATAAGTTAACCATAGTTAGGTTAATAAATACATTTTTTATTAAGATATTTTAGTGAAAAATATCTAACTTTACCATGGTTAAATGTTAACCATGATTAGATTAAGTGAATAGTATATGTATGTAACTGAAATTAAAACAAAACGAGGAAAAACATTTTACATTTTGGTGGCTGCCCATTAGAGAGCAAAGAGAGAAGAATTGTTTCTTCAATTAAAAAGTATAAGTGTTGCACTTCATCATTCACTTTGTTCTTTAATCATCCAAGCCACTATTATAACAAAGTTTGTTCTAAAGTTCAAGAGTTGAACTCATTGATTAAGTGTTAATCAAGTTGGTTTAAAAGTTAAACAAAAATTCTTGGATTAAGTTGTTGTCTAACTGATCAAGCTCACTGAATTGATCACTAATACTGACAACGAGCAACATTTCGGGCAGATTCCCGAAGAATAGTCCAAAGGTTCCAAAGGTATAGATTTCTTAATTCTATTTTAATTTGATTAAAAAGTATGAAATGTGTTCATATGATTGTTTAAATACTTCCGTTGCATATTTGATGCGTATATGTATGTATGAGATATATATATTTTTTATAAACACTTAAACCACATGTATACACTGTAGATTAATCGGCACTTTCAAAATAAATATGCAAAATCGCTTAACACCAAAAATAAGAGATATATCTAATATACTTATATGGTCTCTTTTTTGTATTTTGCCTAAACTAAAATACTCTACCTAACTAGTAGCTAGTAGCATATATATTCATATATTTTCTACAAAATATATTTCTAACATTCATTACACATATTTTATCTTTCATAAAACACTAAGATTAATGCATGTTGTACCAATTAAACTCGTTATTGAATACCAATAGTTATTAAAAAAATAAATTGTAATTACTTAAACACAAATTTTCAAATGACTAGTATGAAAGATAAAATATTAAAACATGCATTAACAATGATGTTATCTTCAGATAAGTAGATCATCATGCCCAATTAGGATAACTAATTTTTTAAGCAGACATTAACCAAGATACATATCGGTTACCGAATAAAAGTTATTAATAAATTAAAATAAATTTTTAATTTATTTTAACCCATGGAATTGAATGAATAAATATTTTTATAACTGACACGTCCAGAATATAGAAGTTATTCCCAAGTACAAGATTGTCGAAGTAATAAATAACCCGATGAGAACGGGGTCGATCCACAGGGAAGTAGAATTAAAATTACAAATTATAAACACTTTAAAGATAATTAATGCAGTATAAGATGTTTGCAAATATTATTTCAATTAACCAATTCAAATAAAAAACTAAGGTTATGGAGATTCACTCTTGGCATAAGAAATAAGAATATATTTAATTTTTTTATAACTCAATTGGAATCCTCACACAAAGAAGGTTCCAACCGGAAAATATAGCAATTAAAGTTCATCATCATTTATATATTAATTAGTATTTATTGTTTTTAATTATTATACACTAAATCTTATAAATGGGTTCAAGTATTTATTATGCCAATCTTTATATTTGTCTACAATAAATCAAGACTCACACTTTACAAGAAAGGTTATATAAACCAAATCTTGTAAATAGTTTCAAGAATTTATTGTGTCAAGTATTAAGTTTGTCAATAATAAATCAAGAATCACCACTTTAGAAGAAAGGGTATTAATTCTACAAACAAAATAAATACATCATATATAAATTTGCATAACTTAAAAATGAAGCATTAAATTCATGAATAAATATTAAATATATCTTATTATCTTGCCAAGAGCTTCACCCTTTCACCTTAGCTTAAACAAAATTATTTGGACATAATAAAACTAAATGAAAAGAAAAGATTAAATTCACTTAGGGTTCTCTTGCATGTGGGTTTGTGTTCATCATACAAACAATATACATATCTCATACATACATGTGCACAGCGGAAGATTAAATACAATGAACACAGAAAATAACATTTTATTTAACTGAAATTCGAGATTGAGAAAATCACCAATGAAGCCTTTGGATTAATTTTCTTTGAAGTCCACCATGAAATGAATCTTTGATCAATTCTAGCAATCAACAAGGGTGGGTTTGATTGTCTAGAATGGCAGCATCTTAATCCAGCATATGCGTTTAACTCTTAAACATTTTACAAAGTTAAACCATTTAACTTAATTAAATTTGTTTTTCCTTTTATTCAACTCTTGAATAAATAAAACAAATCTTGTTTTTAGTTATTACATTTAGTAACCATTAATTCAATTTGTTTTGTTGTTCTAACACTTAAAACACAAAACAAACAATTTCAATTTCTCAAATTGAATTGGCTCCCAAAATGCAAAACCTAAAAACTAAATCAATTATGAATTTTGAATTTCATTTCACTTTATATACAAATGCATTAATTCCAAACTAATTTGAATTTCATTTGCATTTCATTTGGCTTAACCTAACCTTAGTTAACATTTAACCTTAGTTAGATTATTTTAACTTAACCTTTAAGTTAATAAATATTTTATTAATTTAACCATAGTTAACTAACTTAACCATGGTTAGGTTAACCTTTACTTAACCTTTAAGTAAGGTTAACTTAACTAACTATATGATTAACCTTTAATCATAGTTAATTAAATCATTTATTTAACAATTAAATAAATAAATATTTATTCTTATTATTTAACAATTAAATAATCATAAAGTGAAATTACTATTATATCCTTACTCGGTTACCAAGTTAACCTAAAGTGGGTCCCACCAATTTAACCACATACTTTAGTTAACGTAACCTTAGTAATTGCTGAATTATACTGTATTGAACAATTCAATACGGTACACTGCCCAAGTGCTCAAAGAGTACATTTCATATTGGGACTCTCTAGGTCTACACCCGATTTGTCAAATGGAACTGTTCCATTAATCCGTAATCGATGCCCCACGCGCACGTTACGAATATTAGAAATCAACGTGTCAGACCATACAAGTTGAGGTCATAACGTATACGTATAATCCTTCCATCATTTATATCCTGGATGTGCAGGGATATAGATCAGCACCGTCAAATCCCTATTTGCTCATCCATAATCTTATCTCCAGATTCGTATCTCGATAAACAATATACGCAAACACTTTTGCTATATTGTTTAACCCTATGGGAAACTCTTTTCCCGGGTTTTTGCTTGTGGCCACAAGACTTTATGAAATACAATCTCGGAGCATCGGATATACAACTTACCTACGTAAGCTGACGGATCCCGTATCTACGCACACCGGACTCCATGAGCATCAGACCATACCCAGCGACACATAGCGGTCAGACCATGAAAGGTCTCTGACATATGTGGAACCAAAGCATGATGGATCACTCACAAGACCACCGTGGCGCTCAGGTCAAAGGACCACAAATACTACTCAACTCGAGAGGACCTTCATTTGACGGTGTCATAGGATATCTATTGGGGTCCTCATAAGTCTGTTCAGTATCTAGTCTTGACTGGATACTCGCATGCCTATACAAGCTCTAAGCTCATGGTCAGCTAAGAATAACCATCTGAACCAGTCAGATATAAACATACACTAATCTATATAAAGTGAATCACCGATAGACCCGCATTGGTGATTATAGATCAGGAACATTATCTTTGAGACATACTTACATAATGATATTTCTTAACTCCTATTGCAACTCTTTACAATTATATCATTACAAGTATACTCTCAGGTCTTTGTCCCATTATAGACAAGGTTCTAACTCTTTAGACCTCGCTGACTCTTATAACCTGCTAACTCTTAACAGTGCTAACTTTTAGCATTTATAACTCTCAGCTTTGCTAACTATTAGTTCTGATCTAAACTCCTTTAGACCAGATCTGAACTCTTTCAGATCAAACAATGTCTCTAATGTTACAAGCATTATACCATATTAATATGATATTAACAATCTTTATTCGAAATGTTTATTGTATAAATATTAACAATTAATATTCATACAATATTGGAATGGCACGTGAGCACCAGCTCCAACAGAAATAACATGACTTAATAGTAAACAAGAGAAATAATAGTACAAGGAAATGGATACAAAGGAAAAGTATTTTGAACTAAATTCTAACTTTCTAATTACATTCTTTAGGCATAAACAAGCCACCTATTTATAGAAAAACATGGATAAATTGAGACAAATTTGGAGGGAACCACTTGGTTGATGAAAGTCAAGAATGGTGGCAAAATAATTTGCATTCATTATCACTTGGGCACCCACTTGATTATCCAATTTAGAATTGATGTGATCCGAATTAGCTGTCACTCAAAACATAAAAGTTGTAGATAAGTCTCTTATATTTCCAAATTGAGTGATCTCATACGTATTAGATACGTATTTCTATAGTTATGGGCCAAATACTGATAACTGTTCAAACTGGGCCTGTACTGCAGATTAATTCTGTTCTAGGCCAATTTTCACCCTCTAAACACTCGAATTTCTAATACTTTGTGAAATACAATATGTTATCCCATTGAGTCAGCTCTGCACAGGATTAAGAATCACCTCAATTGGATCTTTAGGTAGAAAGTTATGCTCATTTTACCGAACCTGCCACAAAACAGTTGTAAGATAATTAAGTACAATATTGTAAACATACTTAAGTTAAGAAAATTAAATACACTAGTAATACAAAACAATCATGTAAAACTCTTATTAAATGTGTAATTTCAAGTGTTCATCAATAACCAACTATAAAAGTACAATTTTAAGAATTTTTGCCAACACTCCATCTTTTACATGCTCATGAAGTTGCAAAAATACTCAAAGATGTAATTAAATTTATAAAATAAAGACTTTGAAGATATTGTATGACATTCTAAAATATAGTAACATCTGTATATTATACTATATATACTCAAACCAGATGATTTGAAACCATGAATGCATATTTTTCAAGAATGTTTTATATAACATTTATAAAATCTACATATAAATTAATATGTCAAGAATAATATGCATATTAAATTTAATACATAATAAAGTTAAATTATAGAGCCAATACATATTTGACATATGTCAAAATTGATATGATCACAAATTAATCATTCAACAAATAACATGATAATCTTTTCATGTTCTTTATTTATACTAAAATAACACTCAAATATAAAGTAATAATACTAATAATTCTTGTAAATATAATAACAACCAATAAACATACAAGACTTATTTGGCTTTAGATTGTTGGGTAAAAGTTATTTTAAATATTATTCAACCATGTATTATAATACATATTATTATATATTTGCAAAATAGAAATTATCAACAAGTAAAATAAAAATTAAATATAGAGAGAGTAAAGATAGAACATGACATTGAGCATAAAAAGATATGTCGTAAAGTATTATTCTAAAATCAAATAGTCCTCTCCTTATACGGGTAGTGGCGAATTTATATGACTCTAAGATTCAACCCTATGTTCGTCAATCACTCACCTCGATGAGTACAACCACGGAGATTTTACAAAGTTTCTCAAAACAAAAAATAAAAAGTGTATTCTTTTAAAAAGTATACATATACATTGAACACTTTATTTTCTTTTCTCTTCTTTACTCACACACACTAATTTTAATAAAAGATTAGCCCCTTTATATAATGGTAGGTAGTCTAAATAATAACTCAAGAATTAATAAAAGTAATTTAATATATAATAACTCCATTGAATAAAAAATACATAAATATTATAACTCTGATAATAATAATATTATTATAAATAAATATTTGTAACTCTCTAATATTTAATATATATAAAATCTCTAAATAATAATAATATATAAATATTGTAACTCACACATTTAACCTAAGTTTACTAGTTAATTAAAAATATTATAACCATATGTAATGATAATACTTTATTGTTAATTACTATATATAATTATGAAAATAGTTATTTTGAATTATTATTATTGTTGATGTTATAGTTGATATTTTTTAAAATGAAAATTGTTTGTATGTGTTATAATTTCTGTTCTGTTCTTTTGTTTTGTTTTTTTTTTTTTAATTTTATAAAAACAATGTGTTATAATTTTATTTGAATGGCTTATTGATATGTTGTACCGGTTAAAAAATATTGATTTCTTTTCGGTACATGTAAGCAAGATCCAATGTTCTAGAAAAGATTCTTATTTTGATTGTCCAAAATCGCGCATGCTAATTATAATAGTTTGACATTTGAAAGTTAGGTTCACCATAGAAAAATTAATGTGGGATTTTTGTCATATTGCTTGCATTATTAGGATTAATTATAGTTGTTTGTCAGTTTCTTTTAACATTCTTGTCCATGAAGAAGCTTGTCTCTAGTCTGACTAGAAGATCCCCCTTCTGCCTTTCTTTTTCCGTTCCTTTTTTTTAATGACTTACGCCAGATATTTAACAGTGTCCAGCACATAAAAAAAAGAGTCCGTTTTTATGCAAATTACAGTCATTTTAAGGAGAAAGGCAAAACTGTTTAGTAATATCATATCACGCACGCACTATATTTATTATAATCATCTATCACATTACCAAACAATAATTCAGGAAATTTATTACAAATATAATTTTATTTTAAAAACTAAAGTCACCCTTAGTTTATGCTTTCAGTCTCAAATAATAATATGCAATTAATTCATCTAAGCTATATATGGCGTTTGATCGCAAACGAAGAATTCTAATTGCAGCTCCACTGTATTTTGTTATTATTCACCA
This sequence comes from Ailanthus altissimus, assembly GCA_946807835.1. NCBI lineage: Eukaryota > Viridiplantae > Streptophyta > Magnoliopsida > Sapindales > Simaroubaceae > Ailanthus > Ailanthus altissimus. Next base: position 23,178,746 of record OX327698.1, on the reverse strand, counting down.
TATTTAAAATAAAAAATAAAAAGATTTGTTAAAGTACAAAATGACATAAATCAAGAAAATGACATAAAGACATAACAACCGCTAGACCACGCCCCTAGGTGCATTCACCATATTTAAACACTATAATTACCCACTAATTACAAACTTGCATTAATTTAGCATCCATCTTAAACTTGTGATCGGAGCTTGTATCAAGAAATTAAGCAGAAATGTTCTCCATATATTACATATACATACACACACAAACTTGTTATAATATTATTAAACTCGTTACATCATTCCCCCATAAATTTTACATGCATGGTGGTATTTTAATTAAAGATAAACAACTAGTTTATAATGATTTTGTAAGAGTGTTATTTACCTAGTTTTATGAATTGGTATCAACGATGAGTCAGAGATCACATAAATCTAGGTAGAACTGATCATTCTCGAAATCTGCATGGTTCACCGCTGCACTCTTTTGGCCTATACGAAGTTGCTTATCATATTTGACTAGTCCGCACTCAACCAAACCAAACTTTCAAGCTTATTCATACGAAGTTAGCTAGCTTAAGCTAACAGTCATTGAGACGTCCTTCTTTATCCACGGTATATATTTGCAGTCTTTCTTTTATGCTCGTCACCACTTCACATAAACAACAAATCAATTCTCTAGTGCTAAGCTCAATCTTCACTCCCTCTCTCTCTCCTTTAATTAGCTAAAACAATTTTAGAGGAAACAAAAAGAATGGGGTCTGAATCTCTTGTTCATGTTTTTCTTGTTTCTTTCCCTGGCCAAGGCCATGTGAACCCTCTTCTTAGGCTTGGGAAGCGCCTTGCTTCAAAGGGTTTGCTTGTCACCTTCACCACTCCTGAAAGCATCGGGAAGCAAATGAGGAAAGCCAGCAACCTCACCGACGAGCCAACCGCTGTTGGCGATGGCTATATTCGGTTCGAATTCTTCGAAGATGGATGGGATGAGGACGAGCCAAGGCGCCAGGACCTCGACCAATACTTGCCTCAACTTGAGTTCGTAGGCAAAGAAGTGATTCCTCGAATGATCCAGAAAAACGCAGAGCAAGACCGCCCGGTTTCTTGCCTAATCAACAACCCTTTTATTCCTTGGGTATCGGATGTTGCTGAAAGTCTAGGGCTTCCATCTGCTATGCTTTGGGTTCAATCTTGTGCATGCTTTGCTGCTTATTATCATTACTATCACGGTTTAGTCCCTTTCCCTAATGAAAAAGACCCCGAAATCGATGTTCAATTGCCGTGTATGCCGCTTCTCAAATATGATGAAGTGCCTAGCTTCTTGCATCCAACAACTCCTTATCCTTTCTTGAGGAGGGCTATTCTTGGCCAGTACAAGAATCTTGACAAGCCCTTTTGCATTTTGATGGACACTTTCCAAGAGCTCGAGCATGAGATCATCGAATACATGTCAAAAATTAGCCCCATCAAAACTGTTGGCCCGCTGTTCAAAAACCCTAAAGCGCCAACATCTACTGTGCGCGGTGACTTCATGAAGGCCGACGATTGCATCGAATGGCTCGATACAAAGCCACCGTCATCCGTTGTCTACATCTCTTTCGGCAGTGTCGTCTATTTGAAGCAAGAACAAGTCGACGAAATTGCTCACGGCTTGTTGAACTCTGGGGTTTCATTTTTGTGGGTGATGAAACCACCACACAAAGATTCTGGCTATGAACTTCTTGTTCTGCCAGATGGGTTCTTGGAGAAAGTTGGAGATAAAGGGAAAGTTGTGCAATGGAGTCCGCAAGAGAAAGTGTTGGCTCATCCAAGTGTTGCTTGCTTTGTGACACACTGCGGCTGGAACTCAACTATGGAGTCGTTGTCATCGGGCATGCCCGTTATTGCTTTTCCGCAATGGGGTGATCAAGTCACTGACGCCGTGTATTTGGTTGATGTGTTCAAGACTGGCATAAGAATGTGCCGTGGAGAGGCAGAGAACAGGACAATTCCAAGGGAGGAAGTGGAAAAGTGCTTGCTGGAGGCCACCAAAGGGCTAAAGGCGGCGGAGATGAAGGCAAACGCCTTGAAGTGGAAGAAGGCTGCGGAGGAAGCGGTGGCAGAGGGTGGATCATCGGATAGGAACATTCAAGCCTTTGTTGATGAAGTGAGAAGGAGAAGCTTGGAAATTACTAGCAAGTCAAAGTCAGTCATGCCGGCAGCCAATGAAGTTTCCGATTTGGTTGAGAAGACAGCAGCTACTAATGGGAAAATAGAATTGGTTGAGAAGGCAGCCATCGGAATGGTAGAATTGGTGGAGTCTTGAGAACGGTGGACACGCGTACCGTATTGATTAGTAGCTGGGTTGATATGGAAATGGCAATGGAATAAATTTCTGTGAAAGGGCATATGCCCTTTCTGGGTTTTCGGTCGTTTTGCATTATTTTATCTTCTCCCATATGCGTCCAATATATAATTGGACATGATGCTAATGTTGCTTTATTTTCATGTTAATGTAATCGGTTTGCGTCCCAATTAACATAGTTTCTGCATTTGTTGATGTTCTCTTTTCACTTTGTGAATCACGGATGAGAAGTAATAAGAGGCTCAAAGTTATTACTGCTTATTAATTTATTATTTAATCTAAAAACTTAAATTAACATGTGAATAACTAATATTAATATAAAAGATAAATTTTTAATAGTCTTTCTCACATAAATTGTAGATTTAAGTAAGTTTAAACTAGGTAAATTTTTTGTCTCATATTCAATATTAATATTAAAGATAAGTCTTTAATAATTTTTTTTACGTGAAACTTAAATTCGAATAAGTTTGAATTAAATGAATCTTTCGTCTCGTAAATAAAAAAATTAAAAAAGCAAAAAAAAAATTAATTGAAAATAATGAATCAGGTGAATCTCTCGTCCTATAAATACTTTAATTTTAATACTATATTAATTTATTATTCAATTTAAAATTTAAAATTAATAAATAAAAATTTAATATTAATATTAAAAACAAATATTTAACGCTCATCGCCCGTGCTCACCAAATAAATTATTACTGCTTATCCGTAATTCACAAAATAAAGAGAAAAACGGCTCAAAATCGCTTGAGCCGCAGTTCTTGTGAAGGTGTTAACACATAAGAGTTCCATGTCATTTTGCTCAAATTAGCAGCTGATTTATAAACTCTTATAAACGACACAGAATCCCAAGAGAAAAAGAAATTTAAAAAGCGAGTTACGTGAACAAAAGAAGGCCATTTATCCTCTTTTGTTTTTTTGGTATGTTAAAATTCTATCAATATCAAGATGTTTGGTATAGAAAACGTAATACTTGAAATTTTTTTTGTAAACACTATTTATTAAATATTTACACGGGTATAACTCTTTTTTAACAGAATTCATGTTCATAAAATTTTGATGCAACTATCAATGTATGTTTACTTTGTTCAACGATATTAATATATTATTACCTTGGCTGAATCTAAATAGCTTTTAATATAATAATTCTTAATTATTCTACTGACTTATTTATCAACTTTCATGCCTCAATTCATGAAACAAGTATTATATATTATTGACTACTAATGTGATATATTTACATTCTTTATCTAAATCTTTCCATTAACAAGCTACATGTTAAGCAACAAATACTCATAGTTTGGGGATAAGTTAGTTGGGTTTCTCAAAACTAACTATATTAAATTAGTTTAACACCAATCAATCAATGTACATAGGAATTAATTAGGGAAACAAAATGAGAACAAGAACTTTATAATCTGATGAGAAATGATCTATCTGCCAATCAAAACCGAACTTTAAGATATATAAGATTTATGACCACAAAAATGAGAAAACAGGAAGAAGAAGAAGAAGAAAAGTGATAAGCTCGGTCTACCTAATGGCAAGTGAATAAAACATCAAACTGAAAGTCAATCTTTCTTGTTCTGTGGTTCTGATCTTCAGCTCTTACTTATCTGTTCATAATTGCAAGAAAAAACAAATACTCAAAGCATGAATTCTTCTCAACCAAATCATCACAAAAAAATAATGATACCAAGTTAAATTTAATAAATCATCTTCATACTCCCCAGATTAGTCAATTACTAGACACAGAAAACAAATGTTATAATAATGAGACGTGATCTGCTTGAATATTTGGAATAATATTATCTCCCAAATACGGAGAAAGGACAACGGAGAAAATTGTTGGCCGAGTCATTTTGGACCTCATTTCACACTATCTTCCTTAAAAATTTGAGAACAAGAAAAGTTAGGTCATCCGTTGGTCGTAGGCGTCAGCTATGATGTCAACAAGTTGGTCACGACTGATAATGATACGATGTAATTTAGAGAGTAGTCATATCATCTAAGAATATTGCAAAATAATTACGACAAGCTTTTAATTTGAGCCGCATGCTTAAGTTCATGTAAAATCATTGGATTTGATGCGCAATTTGACTCTTAATAATAAATAATGACAAAAGTTGAAGAAACTATAATATGAGATAATAAAAAAATCGATTAAAGATTGACTTTAAATAAAAAAATAAAATCAAAGAAATTAATATTTGTTAAAGATAATAATATAATTATTATTGTTGATTTTACTTTATTCTATTCACACTTTATAATTATAATTATTGATTATGATATATTTATGTTTATATTATAATTAATTTAGATTAGAGTCTATATAAAAAATCATTTGTAACTATTTTATAATAATCCCAATAGTAAAAATGTAATCCACAGATGGTTACGATTTTCTCTCAACTCACTATCTCTAACTCTTCTGCAATTCACTCAAATATTTAATATGGTATCAGAGCCAACAAAGTTTTTGGCCTCTCTTTCAATTCTCTCTTTGCTACAATTTTCATCGAAAAATTTTTAAGCAACTGTTCATCTGCTGTTGGCACTGTTTTCAGTCACTGTTTACCCTAAAAAAGTATTGTTTACACCCTAAAATTTTGTTAAAACTCTATTTTTTTCAATCACAAATCAACCGTGCAAGTTTAGCCAACTTTTATTTCAACCAAAACAATCACCATTTACATAGAACTGAACAATTTTGAGGTACTGTTTACTACTGCTAGTTACTATTTAAGTTACTATTTATTACCGTAGGTTATTGTTCACAAGCGTGCATTGCCCACCTCAGAAGAAGCAGGATGTTCTGATCGTTCCAACCCCATTGAAATAACTTCAATCTAGTATTAGCATAGCCCGCAATCCCCTCTCAAAGTTTCTGTCGCCATTAGCTATCTAACTTATATCCCGACTAATTCTCAACGTATTGCTGTTCACCACCCTTTTCAGATGACTCAGAACTCATTTTGCTTCTAAACCTTATCAGAGTCATATCAATCAGACGTTAGAATAGTGCACATGCACAATTCAAACTTTCTATCATTGTGCAACACCTTTCAACTTAGATCCTGATCATTTTTCAGCGAGGTACTCGTCACCATCACCATCATTCGGCTCTTCTTAAGTGGATCTATCAATCTACAGTGTTCGTTTATCCGTTTGGCTCTCGATGTTTCTATAGGGGTCTCTTTGCCAAAGTTTCAAATTTGTTCTAGGATTAGTTTGTAAACTTTACAAAGTTTTGAAGTCATTTTGAAATTTCTCTATACCTTAGGGGAATTATGCAATTCATATAATTTTTTAGGTAATTTTATAATTTTAATAAGTTTTAGGGTTATTTTATTATTTTTATTTATTGTTGGGTCATTTTATAATTTTTAATGGGTTTTTCTTTAATTTCTCCAAATAAATTGATGGATAAATCAATCAACGCGCTTGTCATTCTTCAACAACCTAGTCACTCTCTAACAATATTGTCATTACCGGGACATTGTCATTGCCGGACCATTATCACTCACTAGAAGGCACTGCAACACAGTCACTCTTTGAAAAATAGTTGCATCTCTCTGATAATTGTGGCATTTCTCTCTGACAATGGTGGCATCCTTCTCCTACAATAGTTATCTCTCTCTTCAATAATGGTTACCTTCTTCGATAACAGTTGTCTCTCAACTACACCACCACAACCATAATCTACTTTTCAAACTCAAGTATCTCCGATCTTGAGTTTGAGGGAGGATGTTAAAGATAATAATATAATCGTTATTGTTGACTTTAAATTATTTTGTTTACACTTTATAATCATAATTGTTGACTATTATATGTTTATATTCATATTGTAACTAGTTTAGATTAAAACATATATAAAGTCTCATCGTAACCATTTCATAATAACCTTAATAGCAAAAATGTAGTCCACCAATGGTTATCAATTTTCTCTCAACTTACTATCTCCCACTCTTCCACAATTCACTCAAATATCTAACAATATTTAATGTTGAGAATATACAAATAAAAATATTTGACTAAATTATATTTAAATTGACAAATTTTGATTTTAATTTTCTTTGTTATATTTGTAACAGTCTTAAAATTTTCGGTAGATTCTTATCATCTTCCAATATGACGAGGTTAAAATTTTAAACTTTGAACTTGTTATAGAGATGTAAATCTTTCTTTTTTGGTCTAACTTTCCTTAATCTTTGACTAAGGAAGTTTTTCACCTGTAATATTTTCCTTTTAATTGATCTTGGAAGAAAGTAAAAATCATTCCTATTATCTTTTATTAATAAAATTTTTTTAATTTAAAAAGCATTCTGATTATTAAAGAAATCTTTTGACTTTAAAAAAAAAATTAATAACAAATTAAATTCTTTTCTAACTTTAGAGTCAGACATAATGAGAAAAACTCTAATTGTCATGCTTATTAACTTTATTTTTTAATGTCTTTTTAATGTATATGATTTCTTTCTCAATTTTTTTCAAAAGACACTATATCAATATTTAAGCAACTCTCTAAACTCAATATTAAGAAAGAGGAATTTTCTCTTAAATGCTTTCTATTAAGGGAATGGTACATTTTCTATTGAATAGTACAAGGATGAAAAAAATTGGCTTGATAATTTTTTCTTAAAAAAAATATACAAATGCTCTCTTTTCTTTCTCCCCTCTAAACTCAAATTCTCAACTAAAATTATAACCATCACTTATTTCCCATTTCGTACCCCTGTCGAGCCAAACTTTTACAGGGACCAAATATTTACTTTACCACCACTCTATCGGCCAATAGTGATTAAAAAAAAAACATTTCGATTTGCTTTTTAATTTAGCTTGAGTATTTGATGAAGTTGAGCTCGATGTTGGTGACAACAACAGTTAGAAATTGATGATTGGATAGAAAATGGAAAGAGAAGCGGCAACCGAGAGGAGTTCATGATTCTGGCAATCGTGTAGGTCGAATTGCAGTGCTAGCTGACTGAAACTATTGTATGCATGTCAGGTAGCTTAACTAAATGGTAGTGGTTGTGAAGTACAACATGTGATGGAGGTTAGTAGATCAAGTGGCAGCGCTTGTGGCAATTTTGTCCCAATTTGATATTTTTCCGGCGACAAAGTGAGGATGGTTAAAACTGATTGTGGCGTGTAATGAGTCCATTGGTCAACTCAGTTTGTTGATCGGAGGGCAAAAGCGGCAACGAATGAGGGCGATATGGTGGTTGACAGCAACAACACTATTTGCTCGATTTTGTGGTATTCTTTTTTTAAAGTAATTTCTTATAAAGTTACCACCTTTTAGAACTATTTTTGCAGTGGTATCTTCGATGTGGCGACTATTCAAAACTAAATTTTTAGACTCTTAAAATCACTTTCGATCTCGTTCTAATACCATAAAAAAATATATATATAAGAGAAAATGTAAATTTTAGTCTCTTATTTCATTAGCCTTATCAAGGCTCAATATATAAAAAAAAGATAAGTTTAAATAAGAAATAAAATAAAATAACATACTCATATTTAATGTGGAGATACACAATAAATAAAAATATCATATTCAAATTGACAAATTCTAATTTTAATTTTTCTTACCGTCCTTATATAATCTTTAAAATCTCTACTAATTCTTATAAAAAAAAAGTTATGAAATGGTGGATCTCCAGTAAAGAAAACAAAAGCAATTTTGCTATTGAAAGGGAGAAAACATAAACGAGTTTTTGGTTGAAAGCCTATCCAAATCTTTTGGATGGAGGACAACTACACAAATTTGCTTTCCTTTGTTTCCTTGCAACTCTTTAATCTTATTTATTTAGGGGATAACATATCATAGAAATATTAAGTTTATCATTGGCTTTGGTTCATTACAAATAAGGCTGAAGCCTTTGTTTTTAGTGGTACGAAAATTATGGGATTATTATAAATACTATGTAAATGAACACAAGTATTTAACTAAACCATGGTGTCCTTCCAATGTTTCATTACACCTCATTATAAATAATTCTTTTGTTATTACCACAAATGAACAGTATAAGCTCACATATATAGACTTACAAAGGGGTGAGGTAGCCTTTACTTGATCGATGTGGGATTTTTTCTTCATAGTGGAAGCCACCGATTTTATAACACTCTCTTTTAAGTCTACCACTTTTAATTATATTTTATATTATCAAAGAAAATTTTAATAAGACAAAAATATCAGTAAAATAAATATAATTTTATAATATACAACGGTATTGAATATGATCAATACTACCCCATTAAAAACCTTATCAGTAAAATCCAATGAAAAAATTTGGTTGAAAGAAAAAAGAATACATTGTACATTTGTAAGTAGTTTAGTTCCTCTCTTCAAGAAATATTCTTCCTCTGATTAAATGCTTCTTTCTAAAAGTAATATTCATCAATTTAATAATTTGTTGAGTTAACACATGCTAACCTTATGAACTGATTTTTCAAAATTTGATATAAACAAAGATTTGATAAATAAATCTACAAAATTATCAAATGAGCATATCTTTTTAACATTAATCTTTATGCTCTGTTGTAGTTTATGGATGTAGAAGAATTAGATAAATATATTTAATTATATCTCCTTTGATACATTTTTATCTAACTTAAGTAATACAAATAACATTGTCTTCATATATTATTGTGAGAGGTTAAATATTTTAGAGTTCGTTTGGTTGAGCTTTTAAAAGTAGAGTTTTTGAAAGTATAGCTTTTAAGAAAAAGTCATTGATCGTTTAGTTATCAATTAAAAAAGCGTTTTTAAAGTATTAAATCATTTAGTTATATATTGTTAAAAGTGTTTATGTGTTGTTAAATTATCAAAAATGATACTTGATAAAACATATATTTAAATTCTAAACAATCTAATATTTTTTTATATATAATTTTAAATTTATTACGTATTTTCTCAAATTCAATTTCTTAAACACAAGAATCAATTAAAAATAATACATAATAATCAACAAATCAATATAAATTATTGTGTTTGGTATAAAAATTAAAAATAAAATAATACTTCTTTTTATTTAAAATATAAAATAATCAACAAAAAATATTATTAGATTTTTGTAAAAATATGATAGTTGTAAAGATAAGGAGAATTGGAAATATGATGACTTTTAAGAAAATATTAAAAATATATTAGTTGAATAAGGTTTATTTTTATCGAAGAGTATACTATAAAAATAAGAAAATATTATTAAGGTATATTTGACATTACACAATTATTAAAAAAACTCAAAAGGCTCTACTCTCAAAAATCTAAAATTTGAGTTTTAACAAGTAGAGACAAAATAATTTTTTTAATATTCAAAAACCCTTCTCTAATTGTAACCATTCATTATCAAAAAAATATGAAAAGAACTTTTAATATTAAATTTTTTTTTTTGATTAGTAGAGATGTCCAACTAAACAGACACTTAGTGATGAGATTTCTCACGTTAAAATATTTAAAAAAATAATATAAATAATAATTAAGTATAAACATATACAAAATTAAAAAATAATATTATTACAGTACTTAAAATAAAATGAAGTCAAGACTAAATATTAACCATTGATGCTGACAACGAATTATAAATAATATGTAAACAAACTTTACTATTAAACTAAAGTAAGGTGTCCTTCAAATATTATTAGACACCTCGTTACAAATTCTTTTGTTGATGCCCCAAATGAATAGGGTAAGCTCGTGTGTGTCTGTGTGTGTGTCTCTCTCTCTCTCTCTCTCTCTCTCTCTATATATATATATATATATATATATAGAGAGAGAGAGAGAGAACAGAACAAGATCCGAGTTACACAAAATCAAAATGATAATGGAACAAAAATGCAAATTAAGGTAAATACAAATAATAACATCGTTCACATAACTGTAGCTGCTCCCCTAAACTTTACATATCATTTTCAAATCTTTGCAAGAGCTATAGCTCCAACAAACCCTCCAAGCCACAGAAGAATCAGTGGCCTGGCCGCAGTGTGCTAGTCTAGCTAACTAATTAGCTCAGGGGAATCAAGACAATACTAGAGGCCTTTTTTTTTTTCTTTTAGTTTTTTTTTTTCAGATTAATGTTAAACAAACTGAAATAATGTAAAACTTATAAGAATATTTACGAGAACGATAATATATGAAATGCAAGACTTCTTATTGATAACATAATTAAAAAACAAATGTTACCAGTCTTAAAATTTTGTTTGTTACTAATTTCAAATATATCAATAGGGGATTAGTTACAATACAAAATTAAATTTTTTTACCAAAAAAAATTATAAGAGTCAAAACCCTACTTTAAAACTTCTAACATAAAAATTGAAATCTAATTTGTGTAGTATGAAATCTCTCCATGGAGTTTCATATTAGATATAGCAGCTGTTTACTGACATACATGAAAGGTATAGACTACAGGGTGAGGAATGTTTGGTACAAGGGAACTTGATTATTAACCGTGGGTTTGCGGATAGGAACTTGTTAGCTTGGGGAGCGTCTTAAGAACAGTGCAGGCATAGAGTATGGACAAAAATTTATTACTTTGGTCCCGTTGGCTTACACTAATTATTAATAGAGCCAGATTTTTCTGGGTTGCCTGGGCTACAGAATACAGATTCCACACTTGTTCGCGTAATTGACAACTAATTCTGTCTTTTGTTCGCCAAAACATTTAGCAGATGATTGTTCTAACCCGGAGGATTAAAGGATTGTGTGGCAACAATTTTTTTTTTTTCTTTGCATGAAGGGCTGTGATTATTTGTATTTTTTATAGTTTTTTTTAAAGAAGAATGTGAATTATCATTCATCTTGAAAATTATTAAATATACAATGACTCTAACATACGAGGCACGGAGAGCGTCCACACTAAATTAATATTATGACATACACTAAAATTGACTAAAAAGTAAGTTATCATATTTTCAGACCGTCTAACATTAGAGCATGATACATTCTTCAAATCACTTAATTGATGAATTATATTAAAAAATTGATGATTTAATAATTTTGGTTAGACAAAAATTGAGATAAATATTAAAGTAAAGAGTTACAAAAAGTCTAGAACTTGTGGGATATGTATAAAAAAATTTAGGATACGTGGGACACGAAAAGAAAAGTAAAACGAGACTCAAAGATGCGAAGAAAGTAAGAAAACGCGAATAAGTATACAGGGCTCAGCGCCACGGCGCCAATGGCTGAGCGCCGCAGCGCCCAGGACAGCAACCTAGTGTCGCAGCGCTGGACGCAATTTTGTCCAGCGCCCGGGGACGAGCGCTGCGGCGCCAAACACGTCAGAAATTCGTTTTTCTTCGGGATTTCTAATTTTGAAAAGTTTTAAACTTCCAAAACAAGTGGACTCTTACTCCAACAAAGAATAGGGTTAGTAGGCACGAAATACACCCTATATAAACACTTGTAAACCCTTGATTTTAGATTAAGCATTAAGAGAGACTTTAAGAGAGACTTTAAGAGAGAGGAAGAACTGGGTAGACACTAAGAGCTTGTGTGTGCTAGGGTGGAACCGTTGTTTGGGTGATCATTGTTCGTGGTAGAGTAAGAGTTCACTAAACGTTTAGGTCATTTTGAGGGTTCTTCATTCAGTTTTCCTTGTAAAATCTCTAAGAGTTATAATAAGAAAGGCTAGGATCCTTGGATCCACTATGGACGTAAGCAATTGGTCGAACTACGTAAGATTGTGTTTTGCTCTTTTGTTTTCTGCTTTGGATTCTTGTTGTGTTTGCTTGATTGACAGGTTATTCTGCTGCGCAAGATGGTTAGGGTTCTAGGCTGAATCTTGGATTCTTAGCTTCAACATAACCTCGAGAGGGAGAAGGGCGTTTCCTCCCTCAACAAACCACATAAGCAAAAATATCACCATCAACTCTCGAGAAGGACTGCTTATTAATGGTTCAAACAGCATTGAGGAAATCAAGCATAATAATGTCCATAGAGCAATTATTTGCTAGAGCCACAAAAATCTTATAGAATAAAGCTAAACTTTCAGCAGTTAGAAAGGAGAATGTTCCAATTATAGACTTTTAGGAAAGTAAAGCAAACCCTACTATAGCAATCCTGTGTCATCATTCCCACTCCTATGAGTCCTCGTTCAGTATATATGGAGGCATCAAAATTGGCCTTAAAGCATCCTATATGAGGCCTGCACCAACGTGAGCTTCCCCACCAAACCCCACCCACCCCACAAATCCCATCCCCCCCATTGCGCATGGTTCTATAAAAACCAGCAATTTTCTCGCGTACGATCACAGCCCTGAAAAAATAGCATCTCTGTCTTGATCGTTTTCACAAGATAAATGCAACTGTCCACCATCGCTTAAGCCAAAACCAGATCCCAAACGATCAAAGACACCTCTGGTTGAATGCATTTGCCGTAATGATTTTTAAGTGTTGATTAGTCAATACTTTTTTTATTTAAAAAAATGACTATTATATTAAATATAAAACAAAATCTCTTCTATTCTAATGATGTGAGCAAATTCAAACTTCAAACGTCTTGTTTCAAATAAAACAATTTACCACGTAAATCAAATGATAATTTTGTTATGAATTAAATATAAAACAAAATCTTTTTTATTCTCTCTAAAAACTTTTTAATGCCTTTTAGCGATTTTTTATTCACAAGCAACTAAGAATAATGAAGATCACACAATCAAAGAAATAAACAATCACACACCAAAATAAAGAACTCAAATAATATGCATAGTTCGGTAATGACCGCCTATGTTTACGGTGAATCTTAGAATCCTAGCATATTGTATTTCATTTTTTTGTATACAAAGAACTCCCACAAGAGATACAAAGAATACCCAAAAGCTTTCAAGGATCTATGTCACACTATCATGTGCACTCAAAGTACTCAAGTGTAACCTAAGCTCTCTATTCTCTCTTGTTGATGATTTGACACTTCTTTGAATTTTAAAAGGTTACAAAGATTTATATAGTATTAATATTTACTCTAAAAACTCTAAACCTAGTTGGAATAAAAGTTCACATACTTAAAAAGTTTAAAATCGACTTAAACATACTAAAACTAAAATAGGAGTTTCCCAAATAGGCAACACCATGGTGCCAGTGCGAGCTCGACTCAGTACTGTTGCGCTAGGCACACTGTTTTTGGCACCGCAACACTGAAATCCTAATGTCGCAGTGCCCACACTTGAGCTTTTCATTTTGCTTGTCTTTCTCGCTCCTCATCACTTTCAGATTCTTGTTTTACACTTTTTTTGTTCATCAATTGCCTTCTTGACCATATGTCAACTCTTCTTTGGTCTCCAACTCAAAATCAAATTAATCATTGATTTTGAATCACCAAATTCTAACAAATCCTTCTTTAATTTAAAATCTCTCAAAGAGGCATTTAACTAGGATTTTTCCATTCCAACGCTCTATTACCTAGCGTTAACTTTAGTTAAGTCTTTATCCAGATTTAACTTTTTTTAAGTTCATGACCTTGGTCTCCAAGGTGACCCTTATACTATAATCTCCCATGTCATTATTGACATCATTATAATATCTTTATGGCATAGCCTTGCTAGTAGCACTCTTCCTATGCGTTTTCTTTTAACCCATTACCTTGGTGAGCAAATTTTTAATACTACCTTTTGGAATGCATCTCATCAACAACCTATGTTGAGCCACCTACTGCATTACCATCAAGCACATAAAACCCCTTGTACTCTTACATCTCATCACCATTATAGATTCTTCCCATGTCTCAAGTATTCCTTTTTTGCTTTAAATGAATACTCTTCTAGATATAGCACTCCTAGAGATATCAAGCTCCTTCTAACTTCAGGAATATGCCTTACACCATGTAACTCCCTAATTATCCCATCATGCATCCTCAATTTAATACAATCAATCCCTATGACTTTATGTGTAGTAACTAGTATCCACAACCGGTAAGAATATGTATTTATATATATATATATATATATATATATATATATATACATATTTTATTTGTATGTGGTTGATACTTAATTTATATATTGTTATTAGTAGTGTTTGTATAGGTTAAGGACATACTATTAGTATTGAGTTTATTTGCAAGACTTTAGATTTATTTTAGGGACCAAATTATAATACTTTGAAAGTTTTGAGGGCAGATTCGTAAATATCAAAAATTAACCTTTTAGTATAAAAATACACTTTTGAAATCCTAATTTACTCATTTTTGGGTCGAGCTATCCCTTTAGAGAGAGAGAAGAGAGAAATAGAGGGGAGAGAAAGAGAAGAAAAAGAAGAAATTGGAATTTTGGACTTTAAGAGGTATATCACAACTATTTCTCAATTTATTAGTGTTAATTAAGTTAATTCCTTTAATTCTTTATTTCTGTAAATATGTATAATTGAGGATTTGATGTGTATTTCGTAAGATCTTGTGAGAATTGATGATGATCTATGTAGATAGCTTGATAAATCATGATGAATTGTAGAATTTCTGCTTGATAGTTTCTTGATCCAGGATTTTTATAAATTGTTGTGATTTGATTATAATTTTAAATTTTGAGTTCATGAAATTAGACATGTTTAGAATCATCTGAGACTTTGAATCGATTGAAAATTCCAAAAATTGAATTTGTTGTGAATTTACCAAAATGACCCTGAAATTCTAGAAATTTTCTATGTGAACAATATAATACAGTGGCAAACAATTTTTGGCCGCTGAATGATCTTTAAAAATTATGAATTTGTGGAATATGATAAGTTTATATGTCTAATAGGATATACTCAGAATTAAGAATTTAGATCGATGTGGTTAAATTGTTATAATTTTCTAAAGTGTATCAGCCCATTGTAGTATTTGATTAACAGATTTTTAAAGCTATAGAATAAAATTATTTTCAAATACTTTTGGCAGTGATTTTGAAGTGACATATTTATCATGGATTGCGATATATGTTAATAGTAACTTTGTAATAGTTTTATAACTTTTAAATTAGTATATGATTTTATAAAATTGAGAGATTGAATACTGTTCAGTAAATATCTTAATCCTGTCAGGTTAGTAGTTTGGATTCGATGGTGTGTATGGAATAGATTTTATAGGAATTTTAATATAATATTCATATATAAGAAGGATATATGAGTCGAGAATGATATATTATGATTTTGGAGTAACTGAACATCATTTGATGTATTAAAAAGTTTTTTTAAGTGTAAATGGTCAGAATGACAGGTTTTGAGAAACCAAGTATTTAGACCAATTTGATGTGATAAATGTATTGTGTATAATTTTGTAAGCTATTTAAATTATTTTGTGTGAATTGTGAGGCTTACGAAAGGATTAATTTCCATTGATAGGTTAAGGAGATTTAAGCCTTGTAGCTGAAAGTGCTAAGAGATAAATATACTAGACTTTTTACTGAAATCACAATAAACATAGTAATTGTTTTGTATGATTTTGTAAATGTGGTTAGGAATATGTTTATGTTATGTCAAAGTATATTTTGATATGAAATGTGAAGATATGTATTTATGAATGTGAGCATAGACATACATGACATATATGTATTTTTGAAAGTGAGCTTTCAAAGTGAAATGTGTTTAACAAAGAGAGCGTTTGAAGTGTAATATGTCCATGAGAAATATTTTGTGTTTTAAGGATGCTTGAACTCACTGTTAGCTTAGTATGCATTTTTTGTGATTTGTAGAGCCTTTATGTGTGGCCTTTCCTTTGGGATTGATATATGTTATATGTTTCGTATGTAGGGAGGATCCTATTAGTACCTAAAGGAAGAGTGAGTCATCACATTTGTGTGGTGGTATATTGGTGCATGTGAGAGAACTCACCGATGATCAGGGTGAGGGTTTGGCTTTTACCTTCGGGCATGAGCATTATATATGTGTAATTTAAAAACCTCACTCGTACTATTCCTCTCATACGGTATGTCACCTACGAGTGACATTTGGCTCATTATGTGATATGTGATATATAAGTCCTACTAAGTAGTAGTTGAGTGATGGTATTCCTATTATATATTTTGAAAGAATGTGTAAGCACTTACATGACATGTGATTTGATAAGATTATGATTTTGATTTATCACAACATATCATACACATGCATTGTGTACATATATGTATTTGTATTTGATATATGAAAAACTAGTATGCTTACTGAGTTTTATACTCATTATAGTTTATGGTGATTTCAGGTAAATAAGGTACATATGTGCTTAGCGAATTTGGTAAGGCTTTTGTCGTTCCTTGGGTTCCCTAAGTTGCTAGGTTGCTGAGTGTTTCATTTGGGGACACGTGAGATATGATATTTGATTTATCCCTATTGAATAAATACTTATGTATTATTTTATTGTGTGTGGATTGGATTTGGTTTAAGTTTCATCAAGTGTGGTTATTGGATTATTTTAAGTAAGAATTTGCAATGAATATATTCTGAGCTTCCGGTAACAAAGTTGCTACTGGTGACATAGTAGAGTGTTAATCTCCGAGAAAACTCTGCGTATCTCCGGTTTACTAATTGTCCTAGTCATAATTCAATTGTTATAATTCTGAAAGAAATTGAAATGAATATTTAAATATTGTCAATAGAAGTTTATATTTTTATGTTAGGTTATGTGTTGATTTTAGTATTGAACTTACTAGAAACTTGCTAAGGATTCCTATATTGGATTAAAGATTGAAATTTTCTGTAATATTATTTATGAGTGCACATACATTGAATGAATGTAAGTGATGTTGTGTGTCGGATCTTTTGGGTCTGGGGCGTGACATTACGCGTCATATCATTCTCTATTAGTATTTTTCTTCCCCTAATAGCTTTATAATTGATAACTAAAGATTTTTCGAACACATATGGTAACTATAAAAAGAATTAAGTATTTATCGACCAACACACTTCTTACTAAAAATTACCAATGACTCTGCAATTTTTAAGTTTTCTTACAGAATATTGCAACTCCTCTATCCTTCTTTGCCTTTCTTTCTAGGTAATCCCTCTTCAAGTGCCTCTCTTTATTACAAAAGTAGCACTTCTTAGATCTGTCCCATTGATTATTCTTACCATCTCCTCCTCTTGTAACTAATTTAGTTGCATTACTAAATTCAAATCTTTTTATTAATTTTTTAGAGTTTAATGAGGTTTTAACATTAGTCATTATTAAAGTCTTCCTACCATATATGAATGTGTCCACGAAGTGCTCATAACTTAGAGGTAGAGAACATTACAGAATAATCGCCTTATCCTTATCCTTAATCTTGATGTCTATCGTCTCAATATCAATGATAATTTTATTGAAGGCATCTATATAGTCTTTCATTGAAGTTCCCTCAGCCAAACACAACTGATATAACTTCTTCTTAATATTTGAATAATTTTCAAAAGACTTCATCATGTATAGGGTGTCATATTTCTTCTAAATACCTAATGTTGTCTTCTCTTCAGCCACCTCCTTCAGAACTTTATCACTCAAAGATAGAACTATAGTACTATAAGCATTTTTTTTTGAATTGTTTCCTTATCTGCCTCTGATCCAAGTTTTATCAATCTCTTTTCTTTAGTGATTGTTACTTGAGTTTTTTCAAGAATTGAATCTAACAATTAACTTACCAGTAGAGCCATCACATTCACTTTCTACAGATTGAAGTCATTTTGTCCATTAAACTTCTCTATCTCATGCTTATAAGTTGTCATAGTTAACCAACCTATGCTCTGATACCACTTGTTGGGTGACCTCAAGCTTATAAAGGTGAGCCTATGATCTCAGTGTTCAACCCAAAAGACTAACCTATTAAGTTAAGTGACCATGTTACTTATAAATCTAACTATCAACCATTTTCTAGCTAATGTGGGATACTAACTTAAAGAAAATATAATTAGAAGAATGCAAAATGATTTTATTGCTTATTGATCAATACAACTTTACAATAGTTGAATTTATATATGAAAATAAACATAAATAAGGAAATAAAAAAAAAGATAGTTGAAAAATAAAATCATGACATAATTAAAGGGATACACAATAAATAGAGAAATTGAGTGAATCATGTCTATGTTAGTAGGTTTTGAATTTAATTACCTTTACCATACTCATTCAATCTTAAGAATCATTATTGATTCTTATAACCATTCCTCAAGCCATGGAGGAAAATATTTTTGAATTCACAACTTGTCTTGGAAAGGTTTTTTTTTTTTAATCTTCTTTCATGCAACAAGGTAAGAATCATTCTTGTAATTTTTTTTTTAAATCAAGAAAATCTTCTAGCTTATTTCCATGTTTGGACTAATTACAAAACAACAACAATAACAATAATAAATAGAAAGTATTTTGTTGATCTTCTCAAGAAAATCTTTTTAGCTTTTTCTTTAAAATTTTGTTTCTCTATTTTTTTTATTGTTCCCTCATTAATCAATGACTTTCCTCCTTTTTTCTAAAAAAAAAATAAAGCACCATCTTTTTTTATAAAAAAAAAAATTTCCCACACTTAAGCTAATACTATTGGACATTACTTTTTTTTTAAAAAGAAAATTAGATTTGGAATATTTTATGGCGACAACGATGAGGATTGAAGAGTGGTGCATGGTGACTGAATGAAAGGGGGTGCTAGTGAATATTGGCCCTCGATTTAGTCTCTTTCAAGGGCAAAATAAGGGAGGAGATGATAAGAATTTAATAATCGGCTTCTAGAAATTCCTTTGATGGTTGCGACGGTTATTGGCAGCCTTAGTTTTTTTTTTTTTGTACACTCACTACACTAATCAGCCATGCTCTATAATCATTTTTCACGGTCCTCCATCATCGACATGGTGTTAACTTTAACTGAAGATGACTTTCAAAATTAATAAACCTGCCTTGATACTTTAAAGAAAATATAAATAGAAGAATACAAAATAATTTTATTGCTTGTTGATAAATATAATTTTACAATAGCTAAATTTATATATGAAAATAAACATAAATAAGAAAGTAATAAAATAATAGTTAAGGAATAAAATTATGACATAATTAAAGAGATACACAATAAATAAAGAGATTGAGTGAATTATGCATGAGTTGGTAAATTTTGATTTGAATTACGCTTACCATACTCATTCAATTTTGAGAATCATTATTAATTCTTATCATAACTCACTCAACAATTTTCCTTCATATGAAACCTCCACCAGTGGAGCACTAACACCAGTCCTTCCATTTAATAGTAGTTCGTCTATATTCTGATTACCAAGGTATGGCTCTGATACCACTTGTTGGAGTTTTTACAATGCACTCTAAGAAACCTTTAACACTTTGTGGAGGTCTTCCACTTATAAACAATTAAGAATAATGAAGATCACACAATCAAAGAGATAAACAATCACACACCAAAGAAAGAATATAAATAATATACGTGATTTGGCAATAACACCTACGTTCATAGTGGATCTCAGGAACCCAACTTCTTCTATTTCATTTTTTTATATACAAAAAATCTTCACAAAAGATAAAAGGAATACCCAAGAACTCGTAAAGATCTATACTACACTATCTTGTGTATTCAAAGCATATAAGTGTAACCTAAACTATCTATTCTTTCTTGTTGATAATTTGATACTTTTTCAACTTTTAAAGGATTACAAAAGTTTATATAGTATTAAAACCAATTCCAAAAATTCTAAATCTAGTTAAAATAAGATTTCACCTATTTAAAAAGTCCAAAACTGACTTAAACAAACAATTATAACCAAAATATGAGTTTTTTAAGCTGGCAGTGCTGTGGCACCAATATGAGCTCAACTTAGTGTTGCAGCAGTGGGTGGCTAGTGTCGCGGCACCCACACCTTGGCTTTTCATTCTACCTGTATTTCTCGGCTCTTCTTACTTCCGACTTTCTGTTTCACACCTCTTTTATTCTTTCATTATATTTTTAACTATATCTCAACTCTTCTTTAATCTCAAACTTAAAATTAAACTAATTCTTAATTTTTAATCACCAAATTCCTAACACTTCCAATAAAATGAGCCAAATTTGCCTGAAAAAATTGCTCATATATTGCAGGCGATGTAAAGATTATCATACATGAAAAAATTGGATCCAATCAATCAATCAAGCCATTTGATTTTAGTGAGAATTGGGCTAATTAGATTATTATTCAATAAATTATTTTCAATGTGGGCATTCATAAGTTTATAAAATACATAGTATACCTAAATTTATTTATTTTAAATTAAACGTCATCTAAATTCCACCTGTATTTTAAAATATGGGAAAATTCGCATTTCGAAAAGAATTCATCATTCAAAATATATATACAATATGAAGAGAGATGTAGCCTGTCATCCGAGTATTCCTTCAAAAGCCGCGTGTTTTAAAAATTACCAGCTGCAAATTTAAATTTTAAGACCTTTACACAAAAATCAGTCTGCTAATGAGAATGCAGAATAGTGAATAGATGTTCCAAGAGGTCTAAAGGGGAATAATTTCTGGTAAGAAGTAGGAAAAATTGTATCTTGAAAACCTCAGTTAGACACATTTCATTTAGTTTTGTTGTTTAAAATTGCAAAGTCATGGTAAAGCCATTGGTATGACTTTCAATGTCTTTGCCTCCAGATTACAAAAGACAAAAGAATGAGCTTATGGCAACGTATAACTCAGAAGTCATAACTGACCTCATTGACATGCACAACTTGGGAATGTAACACCTCAAAATGTCACATTAATCTTTTATGGTTCCAACTAAATAATAAATTCATTAAAAAAAAAATAAGTGAAGCAAATATTCTGACAAGGTCACAGATGACATTCTAATAGTTTAGTTATTTTGCTCGATTAGAGAAACAATTTAATCCAAAAAATTTAGCAATTATGTGAAAATTTAATATTAATATTAGAGATAATTTTTAATAGGCTTTTCAAATGTGAATCTAATTTTAAAATTAAGTGAATTCAAGATATTAAAATAAAATTAAAAAAATTAATTGAATTAATATTAATATTAAAGATAAATTTTAATAAACTCTATTTTAATAACAAGTGAATCTCAATACATCAAAAGTATAAATTAAAATTTTCAATTGAAAATAAAGAGTTGAAGGTTCAAAATTAAATTTGGTATTATATTAAAGAAACTATATAACCTAAAAGTTTAAGCACAAATTTAACACGAATTAAAGATTTTCACCTGCATCTTTGTAATATTATTTATATTTAAATAACCCTTGTAATTAGTATACAATTAAATCAAAAACGCTCTCAACTCAAGTAGAGGATATTAGTCGAATTGATAATTCCTCTTGTAATATTCACCTAAATTAAAAATTCGAATTTATATATTATAATTTATAAGTGCTAAATTAAAAATTCAAATTTACATGTTATAATTTATAAGTGTGTATTGTAAGTGAGTTTGTTGTACACTTAGAAAAAAAAAAAAACCGCTCTCAACTCTCTCTCCCCCCTCCCCCATACAATCAAAGAATGACGTTGACTCCTCAACACCCACTCTTTGGATATCTCTCATCTCTACTAAAGTGGGGAAGCTTTTGGCCCTCTCTTCGATGAATCTACTCTCTTTTTTGTCACAACTTTTTCATAGTTTATTTTTGTTCTATCATTTTTCTTTATTGTTTTTCTGCTCGGTGGCCCAACCCAAGCAAGAACCCGTCGAGTCTCTGTCAGCCTCTGCCAAGTCTTCGTCGAGCGTTGTCGTCCATTCTCTCCTTTAGCAAACTTCTGGAACCTGCTGCTTCTGCCATCCACCATTGGGTAAATAACCACTGCCTCCCAAGCAAACACAGCTCACCAGCAGGCGAGCTCAGCGCTAGATTCAATTGAAAGCAAATCTCAGTGGCACTCAAGCTTCCTCTCAGCCACTTAAGATGAACTCCTCCATCGCCACCCCGTGTAAGCAAGGTCAAGTGGTTTGTTAGTCTTTAGCGTTTCCAACAATCCCAATTTAGTTGGCTTGGCGGCCCAAGCTTGAACTTTTACATATTTTGATTATTGTTCTTGTTATACTTTATTGTTGGCAGATGGTTGAGAACTTCAAAGAGTTAATTATTGAAAACGATGAAAGAAGTAATAAGTCATGAGGTGGTATATATTTTGAGTTCCCTTCCTGCGTAAGGATAATTCTTTTCCCTTCTCTGTGATGGCAAGATTTTCTATCTTTAATAGGGCAGTGATATTTGATTATAGGGATAATGCTTTGATATGGGGTTTAGATTGTATCCCTTCCTAATAAGAGATTTAAGTTGTAACGTACGGTAACGAGTCAATATAATATAGCGTTCCGATATTCTTCTAATTATTATATTAATATTACATTTGTTCATTAAAAAAAGAAAGAAACTCTTTGTATAAGACCAATCTACAGAAATTGCTGGTCTGAAGTGTAGCATTTAGCAATCATCTCGAACATCGTATTATGGAAAATAAATATTGGCATAAATTGCAGCCAAAGTTTATCAGAAAGAATAATCACTTCGAGAATAGCCTAGCAAATTGCAAATGCGTTTAATTTCCTTAAAACATACTGCTTCAATTTTTAGTTATTTAAAAGAGAAGACAAGAAAGAAAAAGAAAAAAGAACATATATCCAGCATAAGAGTAATTCTTACATGAAGCAACTATCCGAATGTACCCCCATACACCACTCTTCGTAGAAAACACACCTGAAAGGATGGCATATGTGCTCTTGCCTTTTTAATGTCCAGACTGCTTTCTGTTTGATGCCACCTCAACTGCACAATCCCGATCTTTGATTTTCATGTGGCTTCTTCAGAGGTTCCAGAAGGAGTCTGTATTCAAACAAGCAAATTACTCTTCATTGAAATGACTTGCTTCATCTTGCATCTTGGAAAAGGCCATGGCTAAGGTGAAAAGTAATTTCTATTGTAAGCTAAACACAACTGACTAGGTTGTAAATAGTTCTGTTCCAACTATGGTGTAGGTGAAATTTAAGAGGACAGTAATATGGCTCTTTTTTCCCTTTTTTGCTAATCCTTTCTTCTTCATTAGTCTTAGAAAGAGAAGAAACAAGTGTGAACTTTACAAATATATGCACACAAATAATCAGCAACCATATTAAAGATCAAACTTATCACATTCACAAAAAACCGCCCCTTCAAGAGCTACTACACTTTCCCATAGACCTGAAAAAGTCAATTATAGGGTTGTATAGATCTTCCTTTCCTTTTATGCTCAAAATAAAGTCCATATGACCGTAGTTCTCAAGATAAACCAACTCTGGGGTGGATTTCAATTCAATGAGAGTGTACTGCACATCTGTCACATCTGCTAAAGCATCATTTCCCCCATAACTCATCCATAATGGCAATGACTTGGGAATACGGCTAAGATCAAACGCTGGGGGTTTTGTCTGACCATACAGCTTCAGGTTTTTGAAAATTCCATAATCATACTGGGAAAAAGTGCCTTGACGGATCACTGCCAAATATAGGAAAAGCAAAGAACAGACTTTGAGTACAGTTTGGGTATATTAACAAGATATACTTACAGTTTTAAGTATATTAACAAAATATACTTAAATTATATATATGAAACATAATGGTTGAAGAAAATATTAACTCTCTAAACACAATGACTTTTGCACACTGAATTGTTTCTTTTGAACTGTGAGAAGAGAAAAGCAAATGAGAGGGGAAAAAAATGGTTAGTTCATTGAACTACTATAAAATTGAACATCGTAATGCTCTAACTACTATCATTTAGAGGGACACATAGAGTACATGTAATATATAAATAAATAAAGAAGCTTCCAACTAGAAACTTTATTACAAAAAACGAGGGAATTTGCAAGTGCATTAAGAAGCTAAATTGACCAAAGAAGATTTATAAAGAAAGGTTATGGAGCATACTCTGGAACAGATGACGGATGTTTTTCGTAGAAGAAGGGTGAGGTTCATATTTGAAATAGAAGTCCACTCGTGAATTATTGAAGCAACAATTCTTCCCTGCAAGGTTATCAAATGCCTTCCACATTAATGAAGAGCACACATCCACTGTACCAGTTTACTTGGCACAATAGCACCTTCCCTTTTTGTCCTATTTACTTCGAGAAAACCTCATCATAAGTTCGCTTTTGTAGTTAAATTCTTTCCCTTAACCTTCAATTTCCAGTTTTTGAATTAGATACACTGTCAGACCGCAAACATAGCCAAAAATTTTTCATGAATAGTTTATTCGAAAAGAAAATAGACCTATCCATTTCAGAAGCCATATAAAAATCAGATGATCACATAAGAAATAAGAAAGTCTAATATACAAATGTCTTTCAACCTTCCACTAAAGTGAAAAGTAGCAGTTATTTTCAATGTTACTGAAAACTTTTATTATGTTTAATTTACTTTATAGTATTGCATATTCTTAGTCTGTCAAGCACTCCTCTTTCAATTTAGCGAAAAAATATTTTAAGTATTGAGTGGTCAGTCTCTACTCCAGAAAAATCTTTTATTCCTACCTCTAGAATTTGTGTCTCACATTTTCTTTTATTCAGCTCTACACAGGGCCATGACCCCATTAAGTCATGGATACTAAGAGCCTAACTAGACATATATGGTTAGACCTGCTTTAAACTACAATTTGAAATTGGACACAGGAAAGTATTTATTGACTCGACACATGTTTCATATGAGATATTCATATCACTGCACAGCAGAAAAAGCAAGTTATTAAAATGGCAATGTATGCTCTCGTGTGTGTGTGTGTGTTATTGACTTGACACAAATGTTTCATAGGAGAAATCCATATCACTGCACAGAAGAAAAAGCAAGTTACTAATGGCAATGTATGCTCTCGTCTCTGTGTGTGTGTGAGAGAGAGAGAGAGAGAACCTGTTATGGTGGTTAGCAAGTCATTGCAATCTAAATGTTCATCGCACAGGGAGTCGATGAGATTAATTAACATGTTACTGGAGATAAAATTCATTAAAAAAATTAATAACAAGAAACTAAAAAGAGTTCAAAACATTTAAGCCAAAAATAAAGAGACAGAAACATTTGAAGTGTAATTAAACCTTCTAAAGTTCAGCTGATGTATGCCCATAGCTAAAACCATCTGCAAAGAATTTATGACCATTTCAATAACCAGCATCCATTTCTACAAAGAAATAAAGAACATTCAAGCAGGATTACCTGATCAAGATGAATGCTAACCATTCTTAGTACAAGTGGAGCAGTGATATGTTCCAAGTATGATATCGGACTCAAAAGGGCAGCAGCCTCAACCATTTCCACTATATCTGGCTGAGTGAGTGCAGCCAAAGAAATGATGGTTCCCTGCAAAGAATGCAAATAAATTAAGTATATACTGAGGAAGGAGCTAAAGTCAAGTGAACCATCAAGGAAAGGAAGAGGTTTCAACCTGTGAATGTCCAACAAGAAAAATTTTGGAGCTTGTGATCAAATTTATGAAACGTATCATTCCAGCAAGGTCATAGAGAGCCAAATCCTGCCAACTCCAATCCCAAAAGTCCTGCAAATAAAACTCAGTGCTCATTATGTGCACATCAAGAGTAACTAAAAATGTTTATGTGGTGTGTGCTTCGATCTCTAATCCCCTTCATGCTCCATTTCTGTCCTCTTCAATATTGTCACAGCTCAACCTTTCCTATAGGCAAGGCAACAACGGTAATAAACCAGTCCTTAATAACTCATTTTCTCTCAGATCTTTTTATCACAATGTTTATAGCTTGAACTTGGTGACTCAAAATGCGTAGAACGTGGACTCAAACCAACCGGTCTTTCACTGTTTCACATGCAATTGGCAGGTCAACTATGGTAAAGCTGATTGCAAATAACAGGATCAATTTGAGCAACTCTACAACAGAAAGGAATGAAGCATAAACTTCTTATACCTTCTCCTTCTCAGATAAAGATATATGCCCATGACTCCAGCGTGTTCCACGCACATTTCCTACCCATACATCAAAACCATGATCTGCAAGGATGAAGCCCAATGACTGATCCACAGAATCCAAAAACCATGCATCACCTCCCTGTGTCGCATTCTAAAATTTGTTAACCAAAAAAAAAAATTAAAAGGAAAGTAACCCAGTTTCACTTTGATGCATACATATAAAATCACATGATTGAAAACATATCCAACACTGAAATCAACAGCTGAATATTTATTCTCCTTGATTGGGTTAGGAAGGTATTTATTACTTTATAGATAGTAAAATATAACCCTACCTTGTATTTCACCCAAAAGTTGCTAAAATTGTATCTAGCGGGATTACAAGATATTGTACTTCATTGAATTGAAACTTTTTATTTTTCAGTGCATACATTCAAATATGGATGTCTAAGCTAAACTGACAACTTATGCAATAACAGCATATTGAGAATGGTAGGAAAGAAGAAAATTCACCATGAAGAGTCCATGCACAAGCAAAACAGGAGGACCGAGCTGAACTCTTATATTTGCATTGCGGGATGACACACGTTGAAGAGACAATAAGAAACCATCCTTTGTTTGAACCTATAAATAATTTAA
Source organism: Ailanthus altissimus (assembly GCA_946807835.1). Lineage (NCBI taxonomy): Eukaryota > Viridiplantae > Streptophyta > Magnoliopsida > Sapindales > Simaroubaceae > Ailanthus > Ailanthus altissimus. The sequence continues at coordinate 23,151,955 of OX327698.1, read as the reverse complement.
TAATAATAATAATAATAAAGTCTTCAGTCACCAATCGGGAAGCTAAAAAGCTTATAAACTCTAAACAAGTAAATTGATGGAAACATCACAATTTCTCACCAACAAATTTGAATTACACTAACAGTCACTGAAACTAAACTAGCTCAGCAACTTCCTAAAGTTCGAATAAATTCCTTGATTTTTTTTTTTAAAAATTTGTCGTCAGGAATTGGAGATAAGATTGGCTTTGTTTGGGTTCCTATAGAACCAGAACAGAAATTCGACTTATTAAAATTTAATAAAATTCCGTTAAAAAAAAAAAGAAATTAGTAATAACTGATCGTAATTGAGTGTAGGCTAAACAACTAATTAGATTTTGCTTCAACTGGGAGAAATTAATTAACTTAATTAGTGTCTAATTAAGGAATGAGAGAGAGAGAGAGAGAGATTGTACGGTGTGTTCGGTGCAGGGGTAACCGTTGGGCTCGATGAGCTGAGAGCAGAGCGTGAGAGTCCCATCATCCGGTGATCGACGCTGTGGATTTGTGTCAGTGGTTCGGACGGCGGAGATTTCTCGGATGGTGCGAGCGAGAGTGGCGCCAACCACCAGTAATAACAGTAACCTTTGCATATCCGACTCTGCCACAATTGCGGGCGTGGGATTAGAGAAAAATCAGGAATGGATAGTAGCTAGCTGGCCAGCTCAGACAGTAGATCTTCTTGTTTGACAAAGTCTGCCCCCACGCTTCCTATAGATCCATTTCCAAATGAAATGGCCAAAGTACCTTTTCCATGTTGAAATTTTGACGGTGACGTTAGAGGCTAAGAGTGTAAACATTGCCCGGTTCGATTTCGTTTTCAAAGTGTAAAAAAAATCCATTGGTCGTTTTATTTTTTGTTTGTTTTGCTCTTTAAATAAATTGATTCGATTCAGTTTTTTATTTAAAAAAAATACTGAATCGAAAAAAAAAAATGAATTTGATATACTTATATATTAAATAAAAAAAACGTGTTTTAATTTGTTACTTAAACAAAGAAATTGGATTCTTTCAAAAGACTATTAAAATAGATTTTAATGTTGTTTGAAATTAAAATAAACTTGTAATCTAATATATATTTTAAATTAAAATAAGATATATATATATATAATTTAACTTTGCGTAATATAAAGTCCAACTTTAATATATAAATGTAAAATTTATTTAAATTATCTAATCTCAATCCAATCTAAATATTTAGGAGATTAAACTTAATTGAATTAATCAAATTAGATCTATTCGGTTCTCGCGTATAATTCCGTCCAACTCGGCCTCACACATAATTCGATTTTAAAGAAAACCAAACTCAAATGTACCATTTTCACCCTAATTTCAATAGATGAGATCTCTTTCCAACAAATGGAAATTTTTGAGGACCTAAGTGTTATTATATTTAATATCAAGAAATTCACAACCATTGCATTTGCACGTCATTTCTTTGTTGAAATGAACTTGTCGTTCTTGTATATAGGTAGACATTATTGGTTTGCAGATTGATTTGGTTTGAACTCGATTCAAATAAAAAAAATTCTTATTGTATAGAATTAATTTTCTTAATAGAAACGGTTTGGTTTAATTTTATTCTCAACTTTTATTAATTTTTAAAAATTATTTTAACTTTATTTTTATCAATACAAATTAATTTTATGGTAAACTAAAATTCGAATCAAACCGATTAAATATAAAAAAAATCATTAAAATAGAATTAAATAGTGATGTGTTACAGAAAAATGTTTAAAATCTTTTAAACAGTTAATAAATTATACAATATTAATATAATTTTAATATTGTAAGTTACATATTATCATTTATTATTATTATATAATGGTTATAATATTTAAATTAGTCATTAAACATAATTTGAATATGTTAGAGTTATAATATTTATATATAAAATTATTATATGAGTTATAATATATTAAATTATTCTTATTTAAACGAGTCTTTACTACTCTCTACTATAGTTATACCACCCTTTGCCGGGCTCCATCACCTACAATCTCTTCCAACAAACTTATAGAACCCCTTATTATTGCTGATCACTGTCTGGCAATACAATTACTACTTCTCAAATAGATAGTTAATCAATAGTCAAGTTTAATTTAGATCAAGTAAAAAATAATTTTCAGCAACACTTAAGCTTTTCTTGAACATTAAAGTAGAACAACTTTGTCACTATATTTAGTAGTTTGGTGACCCAAACTTGAACTATTATAAGTTTTACTACTTCTCGAATAGATAGTTAATCAGCAGCCGAGCTTAACTCAGATCAAGTAAAAAATAATTTTCAGCAACACCTAAACTTCTCCTGAGCACTAGAGTAAAACAATTTTATCGTCATATTTTATAGTTTGGTGACCCAAATTTGAACTATTATAAGTTTTGATTGTTGTTCAGTCTTAGATTTTTTTCATTAGTGGATGGCTGAAAACTCGAAAGGGTTAATTGTAGAGGATGTTAATAATTATGTCACGTTGCATTTAAATTTTTTTTTATGAGAATAGCTTTTATATTTTCTATGTGATGGTAGGGGTGGGCATTTTTGGGTTCGGGAATTCCCGAACCCGATCGGGACAGAGAAATGTATCCTGTTAGGGACATATTTCGGGTCGGGAATCATAAATATTTGGGTCTGTTTTAGGACGGGACGGTTCAGAAATTTTTAGGTATGGTTCGGGACGGGACGGTTCGATTTGGGACGGATCGAAAATTTGTTAATGTTAAATTCAAATTAAAGTATTCTAAATTTCATAATTATTATAATATTTAACAAATTTGTTAATTAATTTCTAGATTCAAAATGAATATAAATTACATAAAGTAGTAAATAGAAATATTATAATTAAAATTTAATGGCGTAAAATATTGTTATTGTCAATTTTAAATCGATTCATTCCAAATCTAATTACTTAAAATTTTGTCATTATATAATTATGTGAAATAAAAATATTATAATTTAATTAGTTTTGAAATCGTTTCGTTTCAATTAAAATTCAACGGCGTAAAATATTATTATTGTCATATTGAGATCGATTTCATTCCAAATCTAATTACTTAAAATTTTGTCATTATATGCAACAATAGCCCATCAAAAATTTAAAACCATATATCATTACTATATGTGAATAAAAAGAATAACAAAGCATTATTCCTTTTCAAAATTACTTGAATGAAACCAAGACAGCAACATAGAAACAAACACATGACAATTATATATATCTAATTGTGTTAATAAATGTTGTCGAACGTTTGAATACTAACTTTTCCTTTATAGGAGATAGGATGAATTTCATTCACTGTTTGATTTCATTCACATGACAAAGTTGAAAAGTCAGTGCCCTAAATTGTAAGACAAAGTTTTTTCGAACGTTTGATTTCATAGCATTTTCACAATTTTCCCGAACGTGTTTTGCATCCAGCATAAGAATTAAGAGCACAAGTACAAAAATTAATAATTTAGTGAGTACTGCTTCTCAAATCGATGAAGTGAAGATGACAATTACTTAGCGAGTAAAATGAAGATGCTTTGTTAAAATGAAGATGACAAATATGAAATCAATAAAAATTTAGGCATTTAGCGAGTACTGCTTCTCAAATCGATCTCCTTACTGTGGTTAGATGTCGGCGATTACCCTCGACTTTGGAGGACTCACGGTGGTTGGCGGCCGCGGCAATCGTCCAAATACTGTCCACCCCGAAACTGAGAAGTGAGACCAAGGTTGTAGGGGGGACTGCGTCCGTCACCGGTGGCGTCCGTCACCGGTGGCGTTCATCTTTCGTGGCCATGGGTGAGGGCTGTGTCGGCGGCGATGTTTTGAGAGAGAGAAGAGCCGAAGAGGAATGAAAAATCAGAACAGAAACTGAGAGAAGAAACATTTTCATTCATTTTCGATCACCAAAACAACGCCGTTTTAAAATTAATATTTGTAAAAAACAATGTCGAAAATTCCCGAACCTAATTTGCAAAAAAATATCGAGAATTTTCGAACCCATTCGGAAATTTTTGATCGGGATCGAGAATTTTCTAAACCCGACCGTTTAGGATAAATTTTTTTGTCCCGAACAGATTTTAAATCTATTTCCGTTTTTGTCCCGACCCGAAATTTCGGGATGGGTCGGGTACGGAAAATTTTTCCCACCCTATGTGATGGTAAGACTCTCCATTCATTATAGGGTTAATAATTTCTGCTTGTAAGGATAATTTTTTGATATGAGATTTAAATTATATCTCTTCTCAATAACAGATTAAGTTTGAATGTATATCAATGGATCAAAATAATATAGTATCTTACTAAATATCTAATTTTATATCTGTTGTTCTTTGAAGTGATGTTAACAATTTTATCAATAATATTATATGGATAAAAAAAATAAAAAACAAATGGGAAAGTCATCTGAAAAAGCAAAAGCATCTAATTCGTTTGCCTTCTTTTCCCACAGCAACCTCCAATCGGCATCCATAATTCTTGCTGTATTAATAAGCGAATCTAAAATACACATTTCCCTCTGAACAAAGACCAGACCAGCATTTTTCACGCCTCTTTCATTAATCGAAATCTCGGATTGTTTCCTTAAGAGCCTCGAACTATTTAAACCACACTCAACTCTTTTCTTAAACCCATCTGCTGACCGACATCGCAACCAACCAATACCCACCCAACGGATGGCGTTCACCGAGTTTAGAACACTCGACGAGAAGTCTCTGATTGAGTACATCAAAGCGACGCCGTCGTTGTCGTCCAAGGTTGGCAACAAGTTCGACGACTTGACGATCAAAGAAGTCGGAGATGGCAACCTCAATTTCGTCTACATCGTCGTTAGCTCATCTGGTTCTTTTGTCATCAAGCAGGTGCTTTGTATAAACTTCCGTTTAAGATTTTTTTTTCTTTTTTGGTAAATTCTGGATACGGGTTTTACTTAAAAGCGATTTAAGGTGCTCTTGTTGAGAAGTGAGAACGTTTTTGCTGAAAGTGCTTTCCACTTAAGCACTTAAAACTAATCATTAATTGATTGGATGTGATTGAATTTGATCCTTGGTATGATACTCGATGGTAATGGCCATTGTTGTTACCTATATGACAACATTTACTTGTATTTAGGAAAATTATAAAAGAAATTCTTGTAAGCTAGAGGCTAATTGGATTTTTTTGTAACTAAAAATGGGCTTAAACATTTTAGGCTAATTGGTGTATCAATAAAGCTCATTAATGCCTTTCACAGTCTCAGGCATTGCCTTTTCTATTGGGTTTGAACTTCAGTTCATTTATTTGTTACTATTGTTCAAGTTAATTAAATAACGAATGAAGTACTGTATTATGAATAATTCATCTTGTGTTGTTTCAACTTATATGTTCATTAGTGTTCTTGTACCTTCACAAATTTCAATCTCTAGTTGTTCAGAAAATTTCGTTATTTTGTCTACAATCAAGGCAATATATTGGGATTGAAGAAAACATATACAAAATGATGTTTCTGTTCAAGGATTCAGATATTGAACTACACTTGAGTCCTTTATGTTGTAAATTTACTTTTGGATGATTTTATTTGTGTACTTACCATGGACTAGGATTCCCCCTTCTGTTGGTGTTTCTAATGTTTTCACTTATTATACGAAGAAAAGATGATAAAAGTATCTGGTTTAAGACTCTGATTATGTGAATATTAATATAGATTTGGAAATAATGTAGAGTTTTTAGCTAATGTTAATTTTCTTGTATGCAGGCTCTTCCATACATACGTTGTATAGGTGAATCATGGCCCATGACTAAGGAGAGAGCATATTTTGAGGCGTTAGCATTGAAAGAGCATGGCCAATTGTGCCCTAATCATGTTCCCGAAGTCTATCATTTTGATCGTACAATGTCTTTGATTGGTATGAGATACTTGGAACCTCCTCATATTATCCTGAGAAAAGGTTTGATTGCTGGAATAGAGTATCCATTACTTGCAGAACACATGTCGGAATATATGGCCAAGACTTTTTTCTTCACATCTCTTCTATATCGTAGTACCACAGAGCACAAACGTAATGGTAAGAGCTTCTGCATCTTCTATATTTTCACGTAATATTAATGTACGGCCAAGACTTTTTGCTAGTATCACTATCTATCCTTTTTTCCTTTCAAAACATTTAACTTTAAAGTGCATTGATAATTTTTCACAATGGATTTTAGGTTGTATAACGTACATCTTTCACTTCCTCTTACATATTCAACCTGGATGATTTAGCATAATATAATGGCAACTCATGTGATCTTTATAGCATTATATGAATTCTTGCTTGCATTTTAATTGTCTTTTGGATTGTTGTGATGCTGATGTGGATTCAGAGTACAATTTTTTTTAATTAATTATAAATTTTTTTTGGTTTTTACTGATTTTCAGTTGTACTTCATGCTCATATGGATCCCGAAATCAGTTACTCTAGTGTGTCCAATCGAATGTGGCTAATGTGCTTACTTTAATGCTTATTGCAGTAGCTGAATTTTGTGGGAATGTGGAGCTATGCAGGCTCACCGAGCAGGTTGTTTTCTCTGACCCGTACAAAGTATCTCAATATAATCATTGGACTTCTCCTTATCTTGATCATGATGCTGAGGCTGTGAGGGAGGATAACTCTTTGAAGCTTGAAGTTGCTGAGTTGAAATCCAAGTACTATTTTATTCTTAGTACTGATCTCTTTCCCTAATATATTGCAGTTCCATCTCTTGTCTTTCTTTCTTATTTATAATATATCAGACTTCCTTCTGCACAGGTTCTGTGAAAGAGCACAAGCTCTGATACACGGGGATCTCCACACTGGTTCTGTTATGGTTACTCCAAATTCAACTCAGATTATAGATCCTGAATTTGCATTTTATGGACCTATGGGTTTTGATATTGGAGCTTTTCTTGGAAACTTGATTTTGGCCTTTTTTGCCCAAGATGGACATGCTGATGAGGGAAATGACCGGAAAGTATGTTTCGCTCTCTTCCTTATGCTTCTTTTCTCTAGTTTTCTTGTGTTTCTTTTTTCTTTTTGCCTCTCTTCTTTTCATATTATGGCATTACATGACCATCTTTTTTAATGATGAGTAATGTTGTCAATTACATGTGTTTTTAGATGGTAGTAGATTTCATTTTCCATATCTTTATTTTGACTTCCTTGGAGGTTTTTACTTCAATTTATTAGTTATTGTGACGATCATGTCTAAAATTGACATTGATGTGTCGACATTAAATTGTTAGTCTATAAGTCATTATTAAGCATCATCTTTAAAATTGACATGTATGTGTAGACATACAAGGAGTGGATTTTGGGAACAATTGAAGAGACTTGGACCCTTTTCCACAAGAAGTTCACAGCTCTTTGGCATCAACACAAGGATGGTTCTGGTGAGGCATATCTCCCAGATATTTATAGCAAGCCAGAGCTTCAGCAGCTTATACAAGAAAAATTTATGAATGATCTGTTCCATGACACCCTTGGATTTGGTGCTGCCAAAATGATAAGGCGAGTCAAGGATTTTCACTTTATTTACATTATTCTGTTTATTCTTGGTTTTCTATACTTTAGAGTGATCTTTTTGTCTACATTATTTATGAAAGATCTGTTCCATCTGTTTGTGATTGGTTAGAGTCATGTTTCATCAGGATAAATTAAATTGTCTGAGCTTTTGTACTTTGCTCAATTCATGTCTTTCTACTTGTCACCAGTATAAGCGCTATTTTCACTAGTAAATGTGATATTTGCATTTTCATTTATCAATTTTTGGGATTAGATTTTGAAACATCTTGGTTGGTATGAAAAGTGGATTGTTGAGTTCACTAAAGAATTATTTGTGGGATCATTCTGGATTCCGAAAACGGGAATAGAATCAATCTCAGAAAGGAAATGAGATGGATTAGTTTTTGTTTATGAGCTATTGTGCTCAGCTTGAATTCCCATGTGTTTCCCTTGGAGAAAAAACTTGTCACCAACCTAAGTTTGAGGTTGAATAATGGTAGACCAATACAGATGCTATGAACTAGTTAAATTTTGTGTTGTTTCTTATAAACCTATTGACATCTTAGTACTCAAATGTATGATTTGAGAATCCTGTAAATCTTTAATGTGATGTTTTATCATTTAATTCACAGGAGGATTGTCGGAGTAGCCCATGTTGAGGATTTTGAATCAATTAAGGATCCTAGCAAACGAGCATCTTGTGAGCGGCAAGCCCTTGAATTAGCGAAGACACTTCTCAAAGATAGGCGGAAGTTTCAGGCCATCACTGAAGTTGTTTCAGCCGTTCGGAAGCTCCAGTCTTAATGGACGTCTCTGTAAAAATAATCATGGTTTGCTTAATATAAGCTGGGTTTTCTCAAAAACTGGTTCCAACTTGTTGACACCATGGTTTTGGTTGTAACATAACTTTTTTAATATCTGCTAAATAAAAATGTGTCAATTTCGCATTAGGAATCTTGAGATTTGTCTTTGGGCATGCCACTGTGAAATTGGTTAGCTCTCTAAACCAATCTTCTATTCAAAGTCTGCTTTTTTTTAGCAGCTAGTAAGTTCTGGTACCGATTTTCCAGCTTATTGTGTTTGATTCAAGAATCTGATTTTCCGATCCAGGCTAATTTATAAACTCAATCAAGTCAAAACACACATCTGGATTTTGATCCGTCAATTTTGGATCCATTTATGAGGGAAAATTTCAGCCTGCCCCCACGATGATTTGACATTCACCAACCTGATTCAACTTGTTTTGTAAGTCATCATTGTCCACTCACTACTTTAGTTTGTGTTGTTAAAATTATATGGGTAAATTTTCAATGGATTGTGGCTTTCCGAGCTTGAGCTGTATATCGAATTTCTATTGATGGACTAGTGGATTAATTGGACTCTTTTATTTAAGCTTGAGCCCAAAGCGAGGTAAACTCGTCATTCATTTCATACCTCGGTCCGGCTAGCCCCGTAACCTTTCTGTATTCAATTCAGTCTTGTTTTCGTCTTGAATAGTAATAGTAAAGAAACAGGCTCTACTAGCGAATGAATTGAATAACTACGATTCGGCGATCATATTTTGAGATAATTTTTTTTTACTGACATTAAAATTTTTAAATTTTAGTAACTAAAAACATAATAATTTTTTTATTTTATCTTTATTTATATAATTTATAAAAATGTATATTTTTATGAGAAATAATCAGAAATAATTTTTTACATAAAAATTATTTTATAAAAATAATTAATTTTTAAAAAAAATCATTAATGCACGAGTACCAGTGATACACTACTGCACTTTGCCTATTTTTTTAGTTAAAAATAAATTTAAAAAATAATTAAAAATAAAATAAAAATAATGTGTACTTTTTTAAGTTATAAATGATATAATAATATTTAAAATTATTTTAAAAAGAAAATATTATTACATTTAAAAAAGAAAATTACTTTTTAATTTTTTTTTTATAATTAATTATTTTATTTTATAATTAAAATTAAAAACTTTTAATTAATTAATTTATAAAGAAAACCAAGCTAATGCATGCGCATCAACTTGGTTTGTTCGTTTATTTTTTTTCCTAAATTTTAAACTCTAAATTTTTAAACTTAAACCCTAATTCTTGAACCTTAAACTCTAAACTTTAAATCTTGAACATTGAATCATGACCCATAAATAAACGCTAAACCAAGGAATCCTAAATCATAACCCATAAATCCTAAAATTCTAAATGCTGAAACAAGGAATCCTAAATCATGACCCATAAATCTTAAAACTCTAAACGCTGAATCATGAACACTGAATTGTGACTCATAAATTCTGAACTCTAAACCTTAAATGCTAAGCTATGAATCTTAAACTGCGACTCCAAAACTTTGAACCCGATAAATATTTATTTTTAAAAATTATTTTAAGCATTATTATAATGTTTTAAACCCCATAAGTGCGCTTTCTCGTGCACTTTGCCAAGGAAAAACGCAGTAGAGCATCATTGAAGCGTGCACGTCAGTAACTTTTTAAATTATTTTTATAAAATAATTTTTTATTTAAATAATTAATTTTGATTATTTTTCATAAAAATAAAATTTTAATAAAATTTATTTATTAAATTAATTAATTATAATAAATTAAAAAATATATTGATGAAAAATGGGAAGAGATAGATGGATATACTATTACCAACTTGCATATGGGATTAGCACATGAAGTTTTATTAAGCATAGTAGCGAAAAAGACAACAAATGAGATATAGGATACTCTGACAACATTGTAAGAGGTGAAGTCTCTTCACAACAAAATCTTCTTGAAAAGAAGACTTTGCACCTTACGAATGTCAGAATCTACGACGGTAACTAATATATCAACACTATCAATATTTTATTTTCCTAACTTTCTATTTTAGGTTATAATATTAGGCAAAATAAACATGTTAAGATTCTTCTCCAAAGTCTTCCAGATTCATATGACCATTTAATCATCAGTTTAACTAATAACCTAATGACAGACTATCTAGTTTTCAAAGATGTTACGGCCTCTGTTCTTGACAAAGAAAGCAAATTTAAAAATAAGAAAGATAGAGCAACTAGTTCGTAGCAATCGAGGACTTTATCAATGACTAGAGGCAGGTTAATGAAGCATAGATTTAGCGAGAGTCATAGACAAGGAAGATCAAAGTCAATGATTAAGAAGAATATCAAGTGCTACAACTGTGGTAAGAAATGATATTTCAAAAGTGAGTCCATATAATAAAGGTGTAAAGAAGACTATTGAGTCACCAAAATCTCAAGGTTATGTTATAAGTACTTTTAATGATGGCAACGTCTTATACAATGAGTCAATAACTATTCCCAAGGATAGAAAAAAGCTTACTGATGTTTGAATAATAGATTTATGAGCAACATGGTATATGACCTATTGACGAGATTGGTTTCACAATTACAAACCCATATTTAGAGGATATTTGTTCATAGAAAATGATCATGCCTTAGAGATTACTAACATTGGCACCATAAAGTTACAGATGTATGATGGAATGGTTTATACTATCTAAGAGGTATGACATATAAAAGACTTAAAGAAAAATATATTGTCTTTAGGACAACTAGATGAGCTTGGATGCAAAACCCATATACAAAATAGGATCATGAAGATTGTTAGAGGCACACTCGTGATAATAAACGCATAAAAGATAGCTGTTAACCTATATATATTTTTGAGGGAAACATATTTAGAGGCAGAAGTATCTGTTGTATCAGCCAGTTCTGTAAAAAAGTTGATAATGTTATGGCACCAAAGACTTGGTCACATGTCAAAATGAGGTTTGAAAATTCTCTCTGACTAGAAGTTATTTCCTGGACTAAAAAATGTTTCTTTACCTTTTTGTAAGTATTACGTTATAAGTAAGCAACATAGATTAAAGTTTAGCACATCAATAGCTAAGAGTAATGACATCTTGGACTTAATTCATTCTAATATTTGGCAAGCACCAGTCACATCCTTGGGAGAAGCAAAATATTTTGTATCATTCATTAATAACTTCTCCAGAAGATATTGGGCCTCCAATAAGAAGAAATGCAGATGTGTTTTCAGTATTCAAAGTCTTTAAAGTATGAGTAGAACTTGAAACTGGAAAGAAGATCAAGTGTTTAAAGATAGACAATAGAGGAGAATATACTAGTAGGGAATTTGGTACATTTTACAAATAAGAAGGCATCAAAAGATAATTTATAACGGTGTACATTCCCTAATAAAATAAAGTGGCAGTGTGAATGAACAGAACTTTACTTGAAAGAACTAGAAATATGTTAAAGACTACAAGTCTAGCCAAATCATTCTAGGCAAAAACAGTCAATACTGTATGTTACGTGATCAGTCAATCTCCATCAATAATCTGAAGACACCAATGGAGATGTGGAGGTAAGCCAGTTGATTATTCTAATTTACATACATTTAAAAGTCTTGTGTACGTGATATATAATACTCAAGAAGTCATAAAACTTGATCTAAAGTCTAAAAATATATATTCTTGGGGTATGTTGATAGAGTTAAGGGATATGGTCTGTGCGATCCCACTACTTAAAAAGTAGTTATCAGTGGAGATGTGATATTTGAAGAAGATAAGCTATAAAAGAAAGAAGATGATAACACAAAAAAGACAAAGCAGAAACCACTATAGGGCAAATGGAGGAAAAGTCAGAAGAAAAAGAAATTTTTGAAGCAGCACCAAAGCATAATGAACCAGAACCAATTGAGTTAGAAGAGCCACCTCTTAAATGATCAAATTGAGTGAGGTTAGCACCGATTTGGCATTCATGTTATCATATAGAGGGCAATGTTGTATACTGTCTTCTAAATAAGGAGGGAGAGTCATCGACTTTCCAAGAAGCAATAAATAGCTCGGATGCATCTCTATGGATGGAAGTAATGTAAGAATAAGTTCTTCATAAGAATAAAACATAGGATCTTGTACCACTACCATATAGAAGGAAGACAATTAGAAACAAATAGGTATACAAGATCAAGAGAAATAGTGATGATCAAGTAAAGTGGTATCGTGCAAGATTGGTGATAAAAAGATATGCCTAGAAAAAAGATATTGATTTCAATAAAATTTTTTCATTAGTTGTTAGACTTAGTACTGTTCGAATAGTCCTTCTTATATGTGCTACATTTGATTTACATTTAGAACAGTTAGATGTGAAAACTGCTTTTCTTCATAGTGATATTGAAAAAGAAATTTATATGCTCAAACTAGAAGGTTTTGTAAAAGTAGGAAAAAAGAACTTGGTTTTCACGTTGAATAAATCTCTATATGGTCTCAAACAGATGCCGAAGTGTTGGTATAAGAGATTTGATTCCTTCATATTAAACCTTGGATACAACAAACTTAGTGCAGATTTTTGTGCATATTTCAAGAGATTTGGTGATAATGAGTTCATTACCTTGTTGTTGCATGTTAATGGCATGTTGGTAATAGGCTTCAACAAAGATCAAGTAACAGAGTTAAAGGTTTAGATGGCTAAAAAATTTGACATGAAGGATTTGAGACCAACAAATAAGATTAGACCAACAAATAAGATTCTAGGCATTTAAATTCATTAAGACAGAAATAATATGAAGATATAACTTTCACAAAAGAACTACTTAAAGAAGATATTACGATGCTTCAACATGCAAGATTGTAAGCCAATTTCAACTTCACTTCATATTAATTTTAAGTTATCATCAAGTATATGTCATAGCAATGAAGTAGAGAGGAAGGAGATGTATCGAGTACAGTGTGCATCAGCAGTAGGAAGCTTAATATTTTTCATGATTTATACAACATCGGACATTGCATAAGCAATAAAAGTGGTTAGTGTTAGGGTTGGAGCTTACATGCCATCCCTAAATGTACATATACTTGTGTATTTGTACAAATGTACATTCTCATTAAATCGCTAATACCTATTTATATAGTACCATGCAATGTAATATTACAGACATTGTATGATCTAAAAGAGTTCAGATAAGATCTAAAGGAGTTCAGATAAGGCCTCACAGTTAGCCACACTGAGAGATATAAATGCTAAATGTTAGCACAGCTAAGTGTTAGCTGGTTATAATACTCAGCAGATCCAAGAGTTGGAGCCTTGTCTGTAATAGGACATAGACCTGGAAATATACTAGTAACTGCATAGTTGTAAGAGTTGTAATCGGGTACCAGAAAATGCTAGTTACTCAAGTATGTTCTCAAATTATTGTCCATGATCTATTTCTGCCGATGCGGGTCTGTCGGTGGACACCTTTATATATAGATCAGTATATATCGTACATATAAGGTATAGATGGCCGTTCCTAGCTGATTGTAAGCTTGGAGCTCGTATTGATATATGGGTGTCCAGTTAGGACTGGATATGGAGCAGACTCACGAGAGCCTTTGATAGACACCCTATATATGCCGTCAATGGAGGGTCCTCTCGAGTTGAGTAGTATACGTGGTCCTTTGACCTGAGTGCCACGGTGGGCTTGTAAGTGATCCACTATACTTTGGTTCCACGCATGTAACAGACATTTCATGGTGTGACTGGTGGGTGTCGCTGGATATGGTCCGATGCTTATGGAGTCCGGTGTGTACAGATATGGGATCCATTAGCTCGCATAGGGAGTTTGATATCCAAATGCTTCGAGACTGTATCTCGAAAAGTCTTATGGCCACAAGCATTAATCCCGAAAAAGAGTTTCCGCCAGGATGGAACAATATAATAAAAGAGTTTGCACATATTGTTCAGTGAGATACAAGTCTGGAGATAAGACATAGATGAGCATGATAAGGCGTAATTGTATAAACTATTTTATCTTCCTAACTTGATATTTGTTCAATTTATCTCAATAATTTGGTTATTTATGCATATTAATGTTGTTTTATAGGTTTAAGCACTATCGGAGTAAAAATACCAGAAATCGGATGCAAATGAAGCTATTTGAGATGAAAATCCGAGAATGGACTAAAATGCTCAAAATGTGAACAGTAAAAATAAATAGTAAAATTTATATGGTGCATGAACAGTGCAGAGCCGGGGCATTCAATGCCAGGGCGCCACTTCCAGAGAGTGAGCGTCGCGATATTGAACCCGAATGCCGCAGTACTGAATTTTGGGTACTTTTTAAGGGCATTTTTGTCTTCTTTTTGCAACCCTACCTATATAAATACCCATTGTTGAGCCAAGGAAAAGAAAAGAAGGAGGGGGACAGTAGAGAGCACGAAAATAAACACTTCATTTGGGTCTTGGAAGCAAGAATCAACAATAAAAGGCAAAAATCAAGAGGAAGAACATCACCATTGCATCAAGGGAAATTTCTTCTTCTCTTCAAATTCGTATTTATTGTTGATTCCAACATATATAATGATGTTGTTAGATGCTCTAAACTTATATTTTCAATTATGAACTAAGTTTTATTGTTAGGATTACAATGTGAACTCAATATGTAGCTTGGATTGATTATTTTTCCTTATTTATCATATTGGTATGGAATTGTTCAATTTGTTCTATGCTTAATGCTTCTAATTACATGACAATGTATTAGATTGATTAGGGAACCTTAATGAACTTGACAAAGGGAATTTTATGTTGGCCATGGATAAATTAATGTATGATCATTGTGTAAAAGCATGAGTTTTATATGAGATAGACATATACTCATATGGCATATATGACCATTTAGAGAATTTGAGCTTAATGAATCTTATTTCAGTTTGATTATCATAAACATATAGATAGTTAATTGAATGAGATATACTCACTTGACCTGCAAAAGAGGCTTGTGAGGATATTAGAGTTCTTGGTTGATATTCATATTGATAGTTCTAAGAGGAGTAGTTGGATTCAAGTGAAGTATTGAGGGATTATTGTAATCCTAGGCATTTGAGTATTTGTGCTATCACAATTGTTCTCTTTGCTCAATTCTTGTAATTATTATTATTTCTTGTTTAGTTAGTTTAAATATCAAAACCATTAAATTGCCAATAGCTTGAATAAGAATAGGAGAATATAATTTTAGTACTTAGCAAGTAGTAATAACAATTCCTCGTGGGATCGACACTTTACTTATCATATATTACTTATTATGATAACGTGCACTTGCGTTAGTTTATGTTATAGAAATCACATAACAGAGCACATAGAGATTTGACAGTTATAATCTATATCCTCGCACATTCAGGATATCATGACGGAAAAACTATACGTATGCATTGTAACCTCAGCTTGCATGGTTCAACACGCTAATTTGTAATATTCGTGATGTGTGCGTGGGGCATTGCTCACGGACTCATGGAATAGTTTCATTTGACGAATCGGGCGTGGACCTAGGGAGTCCCACGATATGGAGTGTACTCGTTATACATTGAGGCAATGTGCCAGATTAAATTGTTTAATCCAGCAATATTTAGCACTACCACGAGAATACGTGCGTGTCTGTATTTAAGTGTTAAATATAACAATTAGTCAATAATTATTATTTATTAATTTTATAATGACATGTGACACATTGCAGACCCTCGGTTGAGTTTACCCGAGTGTGGAATTTGGTGGGAGCCACTATGAGATAGACTTGATAACTATTCATGAGGGGCAAAATAGTCATTTCATACTTTGATTATTTAATGGTTAAATAATCAAAATATCTCTAATTATAATATATTATGATATATTATTATATGATATATATATTAATATTTTATTTGGGTGCCAAATAGTTGGCACCCAATATGATTATTTTATTATTATTTATATAATATAATATATTGATATTTTATTTTATATATGTATATATATATATATATATAAAGAGAGAGAGAAGGAGAAGTGTGTGGTTTTTGAGTGTGTTGAGAAATAGAAGAGAAATGGAGAAAGAAGAAGAAAGAAAAAAAGAAGAAGAAAAGAAAAAAAAATGAAAGAGTTAATCATGTGCTGAATATGAGGTTGTTATTTTAGCTCATTAAGCCTACCGTGTTAACGACTAGAACTGTCCATGAGTTGGTCTCTATGCAGACTCTGAGAAAATACGTGTATAACGTTATACGTTGAGGTGAGTTCTCAAACTTTCTAATATATTAATGTGATTAATAAATTTTATTTATTGTGTTTATTGTATATTTCACGCTTCTGCTGCGTATAAATTCATATATGATACGTATTTTAGGCAATAAACACAATTGTACATGCATACACCCACATGTACTAGATCCCTGACAGTTAGTAGATTATGAGCAATCCTAGTAAAGAGCATTGGAGTATTGTAAAGAGGATCCTAAGATATATTAAGAGTACCTTAGATGCTGTATTATGTTATAAAGGATCAAAATTCATAGTTAGAGGATATGTAGATTTAGATTTTGCAGGTGATCTTGATAAAAGAAAATTCACTACAAACTATGTGTTTACAATTGCAAGAGAAGCTATTAGTTGGGTCTCTAAACTTCAGACTATTATGGCTTTAATAACAACAGAAGCTAAGTACATGGCAGCTATACAGGGTTCTAAAGAAGCAATTTGGATTAAAAGACTATTGGAAGAGCTCAAGCACAATCAAGAGAAGATTCTCGTGTATTGTGATAGTTAGAGTGCCTTACATATTGCAAGAAACCCAACTTTTTATTTTAGAACAAAGCACATAAGAGTTCAGTATTACTTTGTTTGTGAAATAGTAAAAGGTGAAAGCATAGATATAAAGAGATGTATTAACTAAACTGATCAACTCTGACAAGTTCTTATAGTGTAAATCATTTATACGACTTAGTAGAAATATAAGCAACATAGAGATGGCAAGTGTATGTGAAAGAATGTGAAGACATAATTATTTTAATCAAGTCTTCAAGTGAAAAAAATGTTGTGGTTGGTGGCCATTGAAATTGACCAATTGCCAACTTTAACTAGTCGCCAAATTTGTCAAGTTGTCATAATTGACTAACAGTCAAATTTAACCAAAAAAGTTGAGTTAAAATTGAACATTATCACTTGCATAGAAGGCTTACCTCTCCTATAAATAAAGGAACTCATTCATAGCTTTCATCATTCTAAAATTTAGAGAAAACTTTATAGTTATTTATTTTCTCATATTCTTTAGTTTCTCCTTATTTATTAAGAGAGAAAAGTGAAATTAAAGTGTATCTCTTAATTTTAAGAAAGAGTGAAAATTATTCTTTCCTTATAATTAGTAACTTACAAAAATATAGGCCTAAACTTCAAGCTTGTTATGTCTGATAATGAAAAATACTTTAAAATAATAATAAGAGTGGTAATATTTTCTCTTTAAAAAAATATATAATAACCTCATTTTTTAAATTTTTTTTACAGTGACTATTTAATTATCAATTTAATAATTATAAATATTGATATTGTGAAATCTTTTATATTACATAAACTTAATATTTTTTATCTTAAATTCTTTGTTAAACTGAATTATATATTTTTTTAGAAAGTTAAACTGATATATATATATATATATATTATAAATATAATATTTGAAGTGATATTGCAATTAATACAATTGACCGATTTTGTATTAATTGTCATGTTCTATACTTTATAAGTTGTCTAGATATTTAAAATTTAGTTTATCAAATAATATACTTAAATGTCTAATATGCTTGAAAGACTGGGATGCAATAATAAATAGAGCAGAGGATGATAGTAGTATAATGGTTGAAGATTTTAAAAATATAAAATTATGATAAATAAGCTCAACCAATGAGCTAAATTTATTCTTGTAGTCTTTGTAATTATAGTTAGAGTATTATAAATGATTGATAGTTTAGTAAGTGCCAACCTAATTTGGATGTATTAAAATTATAATGATGCAATTCTCACTCTTTTCTTTATCGCATAAAAATGTGTATATTTTATTTTAATTAATAAAAAGAGCACTTTATTTAATTTTAATGATCTATTTTTTTTTATCTCATAGTCATATTATTAACAAAATGAATAATTGAAGAATTTTTGTGTGTATAATAATAAATTAGTTCAAATGAGTTTTATGGATTGGATCAAAAACATTCACTTAAACTCAACCTATTTTGACTCGCCCAACAGGTGAGCTAAGTTAGGAATGACAAAATTACCCATAAAATTGCTAAAACTAGCTTGCATTAAGAGAATTTGACAAGATTTGAGGTGTGTTTGATATACAAAATTAAAATTTGCAACGAATTTAGAATAGATAACGGTTTGATAAAAATTTTATGAATACCCACAATGGGTATCCGTGGATATTATATATATATATATATATTAAATTTTTAGAGAAAAAAAGGCAATATATTGCATTTTGTATGCTTAGCACACTTAGCATGTGTGCTTGTTGCACACTTAACATAATGCTATTAGCATGTGTGTTAAGCGTTAGACGCACAATATTACGCGCTTAGCATTCTTTTATATTACAAGTGCTAAACGCGCTAAGTACACAGTATTGTGTGCTTTTAACATTCACTCTTAGCACTCATGCTAAGTGTTAGGTGCTTAATATTACGTGCTCTTTTAACACGTGTGCTAAATGCTAGACGCGGGCTATTGTGTGCTTAGCGTGCGCTTCTAACATACATGCTGAGCGTGCTAGAGGTACAACATTGTGGCTTTTAACGTTCGCTCTTAACATACATGCTAAGTTCTATGTACTCATAACCAAATCCGCTTAAAATTTACAAATAACTCTTGTGATTTTAATAGTGAGTACATACTCGCTAGAGTAAGTTTGGTACTAAAACTCCAAACCGACAAAGAATTTGATATTTTATTTTTAAAATAGATGCAAATGTAGATTTAAAAGTATCCATCACAAACTCGGTCCATTGTCATCCTTAAACTAAGCCTTATAAATGGTGATATTTTTTGGCTTAGTCTGATCAATAAACTTGTTTGAGCTCACATTAATTCGATTCGGTCTATAATCATCTAGCTCATTTAACATCTGAGTGGGTTAATCCTCTAGACAATAATGTTAAATATATATTAAAATTTTTTACTATAAGAATATTATTACTTACAGAAGTGATGCATAAAATTTTAGAACGACATATAGCAGAAAAAACAAGAGAAGAAAAAGGTTAGTTCCAGTAATATACAAAGCTACGGAACTACTCTTTATTGCTCCGCAGCCAAGAAGAAGCCATGCCAATTCGATGGAATGGTCAATACATTTGTCTTGAGAGTATTAGCTAGTGATTTTCATTTATTCCATGAAGAATTTTCCACACTCTGATTTAAATGAAACAAATCACTATCGATATTATTAAGTGTTTTCTTTTTTCAGAATATATATATATTTTCTTATGTAAAATTGTAGAATGGAATGTATAGAGCACGTGCACTTATTGGCAGCTAATTGTTAAGGCCGCCTGGCAATTGAAGACCTAGAGACACATATGACAACCGACAATAACATGCACTGTAATGAAGACTATGACTGCTCCATCCAATTGGGTCACCTATATGTCGTAGTTCATACCACAATAGATGTGTGTGTATATATATGTAGTCCAAATTACAAGTCAATCCATTATGGAATACATATTAAGATCTTAACAAAACCTCCACCATGTGTTGCACACTCAACAAATTGAAACTTCAACAGATTCTTTTCGTTCCGATTTGACCCATCAACAAATATTGTTCACTTAATAAATTCCAACTCTAATTATTCAAATTTAGTGTATAATAGATTTTCTTTTTAAATGAGTCTTCTACCACCCATTTATTATCTTTTCATATTTGAAAGTTCAAGACTACAGATTTAAAAGAAAACACATGTCATAATCACAAAAACAAAATCACAGCATAATAAAAAAAAAAACTGCAAAATAAATTGTAGATCATTTTTAATTAAAGTCTACGTAAAAGAAACAATCTGTATAGTTGAAGATTTATCTTCAGGACAAATTTGAAAAAAAGAATTTGTTCAAAGAAAGAGCACGGAATGATGGAAGTTTCTCTCACTCAAATGGCGGAAAAAATTATAAAAAAAAATTCCATCGAAAAAAAGAGCATGGAAGTTTCCTTAATGGAATCTGTCCGAAATTTTAAAAGCCAAATGGAATCCGTCCGAAATTTTAAAAGCCGCCTTCGAGGGAAAACTGAGAAGAGAGTTATGGATAAGACGTGACGTGAGTGATTATCTAAGCTAATATAAAAACTTCAATTTTAGTGTTAAAAAGATTTTAAAAAAATATACGTCCGCATTCAATGAATCCCAGGGTTTCCAAACATGTCCACACAAACTGTCTATAAAGACCTGGCAAGCATTTTTCGCGCCTCGTTCTCCATAAGAACCTCGAACTATTGAAATTTGAAACCCTGCTCGTTCTCTTCTTAAACCCAACAGCTGACCAGATATGGCGTTCGTGGAATTTAGACCACTCGATGAGAAGTCTCTGGTTGAGTATATCAAAGCGACGCCGTCTTTAGCGTCCAAGATTGGCAACAAGTTCGACGACTTGACGATCAAGGAAGTCGGAGATGGCAACCTCAATTTCGTCTACGTCGTCGTCGGCTCTTCTGGTTCTTTTGTCATCAAGCAGGTGCTTTGTTTAACTTTAGTCTAAGAATTGTTTTTTTAATTTCTGTAAATTATGAATAACTTAAGAGCTATTAATTGATTTCTTGAGAACCTGCTGCGATTTTTTGTGCTCTGGTTGAAAAGCATTTTTGTTGATAGTGCTTTCTATCTATGAAACTGAAAGCACTTGGAGAACATGTATTAAATTGGATGCAGAATGGGCTGTTTTCTCTTGTGTGTAGGAAAATTAAGAATAAAAATACTTGTATGCTAAAGGCCAAAAACGAGCTTGAACTTGAACCCTTGAGAACCTCATAACTATTGTGCTTTAAAGATTATTAACGGTAAAGCTCTTTAAAAATCATGCACAGTCTCAGGCAGTGGCGGACGCCCTGCATGGCCCAAAAATTTTCGAGAAATTTTTGTAGTTGATCATTTATTTAAGATAAAATTTTATTTGATCTAAATCAAAATTTTAAAATTTTATTAATTATATATATATATATATGTTACGTTGATTATTTTATTTTTATTTTAATAAATTTTTTTCATTTTTTTTATAAATTATTTAATTAATTAAATTTTTATTTTTTATAAATTAATTAAAAAATAAATTTTAAAAACAAAACCTTGGGCGCATACATGAGGTGCGCTCACACTCATGCGCTCAATGCAATGAAGCCAAGCTTGGGTGCATGTCTGCACCACAAACTTTAGTTTTTATTTTTAATAAATTTTAAAAAATAAAATAAAATAATTAGTAAGAAAATAAATTAAAAATAAAATTTTTATTAATTTAATGAAAAAATTATATTTTAATTAAATGATATAAATTATTTAATTAAATAACTTTTTATTTTTAATAAATTAATTAAAATAAATAAATCATTTTTTTAATATATTAATTTAAATAAAAAATTTATATTGAAAAAAGCAAAGCTTGGATTTAATTAAAAAATAATTAATTTAAATACAAATTAAAAATAAAAAATAAAAAATAAAAAATAAAACTTGGCTTTTATTGAGTTTTGCTAGGCGCATGCGCCCTAAGCCTTTTTTTTTTCTTTTAATAAAATTAATTAATTTTTTTTTCATTTTTAATATATTAATTAAAAAATAATTAATTTAAATATAAATTAAAAATAAACAAATAAACAAACTTTTGCTAAGCTTTGCTAGGCTCGCCTCACACATACGCCCCAAATAAAGCCTCGCAAGGCGCATGCGTGAGGCGCGCGCTCTACACACGTGCCTGCAAGCTTTTTTTTTAATTTAATAAAATAAATTTATTGTTTTAATTAATTAATTATTTGTTTTCTTATTTTCTTTTTTAATACATTAATTAAAAAATAATTAATGTAAACATAAATTAAAAATAAAATTTTAAAAATAAAAGAAATAAAACAAGTCCAAAATTTGCTTGGCGCATGCGTGGGGCATGCGCCTCATGCATGAGCTCCAAGCAACGCCTTGCAAGGCGCATGCGTGAGGCACGTGCCCCCTACGCATACGCTCGCAAGCTTTTCCTTTTTTTTTTTAAATTTAATAAAATAAATTTATTATTACAATTAATTAATTAATTGTTTTCTTTTTTAAATACATTAATTAAAAAATAATTAATTTAAATATAAATTAAAAATAAAATTTTAAAAATAAAAAATACGCCAAGCTTTGCTGGGTGCATGCGTGAGGGCCTCACGCATGCACCCACAAGCTTTTTTTTTTAATTTAATAAAATAAATTTTATTATTTTAATTAATTAATTAATTATTTTTTAATACATTAATTAAAAAATAATTAATTTAAATAAAAATTTAAAATAAAAATTTAAAAATAAAAAAATAAAAAAATAAAACAAGTCCAAGCTTTGCTTGGCGCATGTGTGGGGCGTGTGCCTCAAGCATGCACTCCAAGCAAAGCCTTGTAAGGCGCATGCGTGAGGTGCGCGTCCCACGCATGCCACCGCAAGCTTTTTTTTAAAAATTTAATAAAATAAATTTATTATTATAATTAATTAATTAATTTATTTATTTTTTTATACATTAATTAAAAGATAATTAATTTAAATATAAAAATATAAAAATAAAAAAAATAGAACAAGCAAAGCTTAGTTTTGCTGGGGGCATGCGTGGGGTGCACGCCTCACGCATGCGCCCCAAGCAAAGCCTTGCAAGGCGCATATGGGGGGGGGGGGGGGGGTGGGGGTGGCAAGCTTTTTTTTTTTTTTTATAAATTTAATAAAATAAATTTATTATTTCAATTAATTAATTAATTGTTTTCTTTTTTAATACATTAGTTAAAAAATAATTAATTTAAATATAAATTAATGTATTAAAAAAATTAATTAATTAATTAAAATAATAAATTTATTTTATTAAATTAAAAAAAAAGCTTGGGGTGCACGCCCGCATGCTCCCAAAAAAGCTTGGCAAAAGTCAAACTTTGCTTGTTTTATTTTTTTATTTTAAATTTATATTTAAATTAATTATTTTTTAATTAATGTATTAAAATAATAATTAATTTATTGATTGAAATATTTAATTTATTTTATTAAATTAAAAGGCCAAGCTTTGCTTTTTATTTAATTTAATTTTTTTTAATTTTTATTTAAATTAATGTATTAAAAAAATAAAAAAAATAATTAATTAAAATAATTTATTTATTTTAATTAATTTATTCAAAATAAAAAGTTATTTAATTAAATAATTTATATTATTTTTAATTTTTTTACTAATTATTTTATTTTATTTTTTAAAATTTATTAAAAATAAAAACTAAAATTTGGGGTGTAAGTATGCAACCAAACTTAGCTTCATTGCATTGTATGCATGTATAGGGACCGCGCCTCACGCATGCGCCCAAAGTTTTGCTCTTTTTTTTTAATTTTTAAAATTTTACTTTTTGATTTATTTTTAATTAATTTATAAAAAGTAAAAACTTAATTAATTAAATAATTTATAAAAAGAAAAAAATGAGAAAAATGAAAAATAAAAAAAATTATTAAAATAAAAATAAAGGTAAAATGATCAAAGTAATTTATATGTGGTTAATAAAATTTAAAAAATTTGATTTCGCTCAAATAAATATTTTATCTTAAATAAATGGTCAACTACAAAATTTTTCTAAAATTTTCAAATAAATACAATAAGCAGGTTATCATGATTCTAGTCCCTTAGGATATACATTTTTAGAATTTGGCCCCATAAGTTTGAGATTTTGACATTTTAGCTGCCTAAAATATAGATTTTGACTTGTATAGTTTTTCATTATGACAATTTGACCCCTCCACAATATTAAGTCTAGTTCCCGCCTCTGCTCCCAGGCATTACTCTGTTCTGTTGGGTTTGAACTTTCAATTCATTCATTTAACAGTGTTTTTGAGTTAATTCAACCACAAATAAAGAAAGTACTATATTCTGTACAGTTGAATTTCATGTAGTTTAGAACTCGGTAATTCATTACTTCCTCAATCTCCTTGTAATTGCGCGCACACTGAAAACTTCAGTACTTATGCGTAATAAATTTTGTTGTTTCGTATGTATCAAGAAAATATGTTAGCAATTAGACACTAACTCGGCTGTAATCTTTTTCCTTTTATGTTATTAATATTATTTAATTTTTAGAGTTCTTTGTTTTGTATCTTCCCATGGACTCGAGATCCCCTTCATTAGGTGCTTTTATGCTCTTACTTATCATTCGAAAAGAAGATGATATAAAAATTGTGCTTAAGACTGGTTATTTAAATGTTGTTATAGACCTTGAAAGAATGTTTATGTGCTCACCTAATCTTCTTAATTTCCTTTAATCAGGGTCTGACGTACATACGTTCAATAGGTGAATCATGGCCCATGACAAAGGATAGAGCATATTTCGAGGCTTTAGCATTGAAAGAGCATGGCCAATTGTGCCCTGATCATGTTCCTGAAGTCTATCACTTTGATCGGACTATGTCTTTGACTGGCATGAGATACTTGGAACCTCCTCATATTATCCTGAGAAAAGGTTTGATTGCTGGAATAGAGTATCCGTTACTTGCTGAACATATATCTGAATATATGGCCAAGACCCTTTTCTTCACATCTCTTTTATATCGTACTACAACAGAGCAAAAATGTGCTGGTGAGAGCTTGTACATCATCTATATTTTCACTTAATTTTCACATACTTTCTTTGTTAGTATTGTGAATTCTTTTTCTTCCTTCTAAAACGTGAACTTTAAAATTCATATTACTTGTTCATATTGGATATTATATATACAGAATGTGTCTTGCACTTGCATACATTTTAATGGTCTTTTGGATGGTTGTAGCACTGAGGTATTTGTAATATTTTTGCGCTATTATGGTCCATATGCATGAACTCCCATCAGCAGTTGCAACTCATTTTAACTCTTAATGAGTAGTTAAAACTATCCTCAACTGCAATGGTAATTGTTTAATAACTGTTAATCTTTGATGGAAGGGTTAACATTGAGATATAAATTTGTTTATGGCCCCTAAGTGAGTTTTTGAGGGTTTAGAAGAATCAAAAAGACGTTCAAACTTACTGCACAAAATATATTGCATCAATAGCTGGAGGTTAATAAATTCTTAATTAAATTTCTGCATTTGATCTTATGCAATGATTATTTATATATAGAAGATCATGATTAAGATTACTTACAGTATTAAGTTATTTTAGAGTAGGATTCTTTGTATTCAATATAATCAGTTTTCAGTCCTTATTTTTAGTGCGTTATGCATATCGACAGCATCCTTTACTAATCTCATTTTTATTTAATCTTTTACAAAAATAGAGTTTGTTAAGGATATCACGCCATGCACTTCAATTTGATACCCTTATGGCATCAACTAAGTCATAACCTTGATACCATATGCGCAGCGAAAAACCATAACTCACACCATAAGTAAGAATACATAAGATTAACACACCAATAAAGATAAAGAAAACAAACCAATCACAAGACACAAGATATACGTGGTTCGGCCCAAATTGTCTATGTCCATGGAAGATCCATGATCCAGCTTCTTACTATTGAAATAGATCACAAAGTATCTTCTTACATCATCAATGATCCCACAAAACCCCTTAGTATCTCCCATAGAGACCTCTAAGCATCTACCCTTGATCATTATGACTCTCTAAGACCTCTTCGTATCTCCTCATAAGAGATTTTTACAAGAAACATAAGAATAGCCCGAGCATCTAAGCCTAAAGGATCTATGGTGTTTCTCTTTTATTTACTCAAAGAACCTAAAGAAGAAAACACCCCCAAAGGTTACACCCTAGTGCACCACGCACTTAACGCCTACCTAGCTCCTCTATTCTCTCTTATGGTTACATTTTGAAACCTTAGATGCTTAATCTTAAACAAGGGTTTACAAGTGTTTATATAGGGTGTATTTCATGCCTACAAACCCTATTCCTTGTTGGAGTAAGAGTCCACTTGTTTTGGAAATCCAAAACTTCCCAAAACTAGAAATTCCGAACCAAAACGGACTTTTTCATGCATTCTCGTGCTGCGGCGCTCGTCCCTGGGCGCCGCGGCGCTAGCCCTTCTCGCGCCCAACGCTACGGCACTGGCGACCCAGCGCCACGGCACTGGCGACCTAGCGCTACGGCGCTGGTTTTCTGTGTTGGGCGTCAAGGCGCTCAGCCCTGGGCGCTGCGGCATGGGAAGCTCCTCGCGATTTTTTCTTTTCTTTCGCGTCTTTAAGTCCCGTTTCACTTCCCCTTTTGTGTCCCACACGTCCTAGACTTCTCCATACGTATCCCACACGTTCTTGACTTCTTGTAACTCTCCACTTTGGTATTCATCTCAATTATTGTCCAACCAAGATTGTTGAATCACCAATTTTCCAACAAATCCCCTTATTGATTCAAAATCTCTTCCCATGAAGCTAATCACCGTCACCCCTCCTTGACCAATGCTCACTAGCATGGTCTATAAGTCAAGTCTCCGACTTAATTAAGGCTCTTGCGACTACGGTCTCCAAAGATTCCTGAATGCTGATGTCTAGAGTAGTTCAATGTTATGATCTTCTATGTCCCGAAGATACCATGACTATAACCCTTAATGGTGAAAATCTCATTTTCGCCATTACTACTCTTCCCACACATTCTCTTTCGACCCCTGCCATAAAGTGATATATCAAAAGCTGCTTTATGGTCTGTTTCAAATCAACCCCTATGTTGATCCCATTCTAAGTACTTTTCTACAAGCACATAGCCTCCCTCTGTGCTTTATCACTCCCTCGATCCTTTTGCTTCCCCATTTAGTGTTCCTTCTGTATGCCTTCCATGAATCTCCCTATTTCGATCTAGTAGTCCCGAGTCCTCTAGGTCTTTATGAGATGAGGAATAAAATCTCATACCTAGTCCCTCATTTGTCTTTTTTTTTATTATGTAGTCTCAATCTTATTCTACTAATCCTCTATGACTTACCACAAGTCATATTTCTCCAATTGGTAAATAACGATTCTCTACGACTCATATGAAAACACTACCCTAGATTCTAAAATAGTTCGTTCATCAGACACTGATTCCTCCAGAAGCTCTCATGCGATCAAGGTCTTTACCTAGTCATCCAACAGACTTGCAAATCCACATTCCTTTTATCTTTGTCTTCCTCTTAGGACTATCCCCTTGAGTGTCCTAGACACCTTTTGGATCTGCACTTCAATCTTGATTGTTCTTCTTTTTCCATCTTTATTTTGTGTCAAATCTGAATGATTATTCTAACTAGAACTTAGATGACACCATCTTCTTGAAAGTCTTCCTCAAGAGTAATCTCTATTTCAAAACTCTCTAATAAGACCATCATCTTTTCCTCTTTCAGATAATCATCTTCCTTATTGTTTTTCTCTTATATTTGTGAGTCTCCATGGTTGACAACCTTTGCTCTGCAATCTAACTCTGCTGCCTATGCTCTGCAATATGGACTTCAACCCATGGCTCTAATATCAGTTTGGACTTCAACTCAAGCTCTGTCATCACTTTGTACTTCAACATACTCTTTGATAGCAGTTTGTAGCTTCAACCTAGCTCTGATACCAGTTTGTTGAGAATATCACGCTATACACTTCAATTTGATACCCCTATGGCATCAACTAAGCCACAACCTTGATACTCTATGCGCAGTGAAAAACCATAACTCACACTATAAGCAAGAACACACAAGATTAACACACTAATAAAGATAAAGAAAACAAACCAATCACAAGACACAAGATATACGTGGTTCAGCCCAAATTGCCTACGTCCACGGAAGATTCATGATCCAGTTTCTTACTATTGAAATAGATCACAAAGTATCTTCTTACATCATCAATGATCCCACAAGACCCCTTAGTATCTCACATAGAGACCTCTAAGCATCTACCCTTGATCATTATGACTACCTAAGACCTCTTCGTATCTCCTCATAAGAGATTTTTACACGAAACACAAGAATAGTCTGAGCATCTAAGCCTAAAGGATCTATGATGTTTCTCTTTTATTCACTCAAAGAACCTAAAGAAGAAAACACCCCCAAAGGTTACACCCTAGTGCACCACGCACTTAGTGCCTACCTAGCTCCTCTATTCTCTCTTATGGTTACATCTTGAAACCTTAGATGCTTAATCTTAAACAAGAGTTTACAAGTGTTTATATAGGGTGTATTTCGTGCCTACAAACCCTATTCCTTGTTGGAGTAGGAGTCTACTAGTTTTAGAAGTTCAAACTTCCCAAAACTAGAAATTTCGAATCAAAACGGACTTTTTCACGCGTTCTGGCGCCGCGGCGCTGGCCTTTCTCACGCCCAGCACTACGGCGCTGGTTTTCTATGTTGGGCGCCGCGGCGCTGGAAGCTCCCCGCGATTTCTTCTTTTTCTTTGCATCTTTGAGTCCCATTTTACTTCTCCTTTCGTGTCTCACACGTTCTAGACTTCTCCATACGTGTCCCACACGTTCTTGACTTCTTGTAACTCTCCACTTTGATATTCATCTTAATTCTTATCCAATCAAAATTATTGAATTACCAATTTTTCATCAGAGTTAATAGTTGAAAAAAAAGTAAAATAATGCTTTGTATTCATTGTAATCAGTTTTCAGTCCTTACCTTAATGTTTGTTGCAGTTGCAAAATTTTGTAGGAACGTGGATCTATGCAGGCTCACCGAGCAGGTTATTTTTTCTGACCCGTATAGAGTATCTCAACATAACCGTTGGACTTCTCCTTATCTCGATCGTGATGCTGAGGCTGTGAGGGAGGATAACACTTTGAAGCTTGAAGTTGCCGAGTTGAAATCCAAGTACTATTTTATTCTTTGTATTGATCTCTTTCCCTAATATATGGAAACTCCATCTTTTTTCTTCTTTCTTATCTTGTAATATATCAGAGCTTCATTTTCCACAGGTTCTGTGAAAGGGCACAAGCGCTGATACATGGGGATCTCCACACTAGTTCTGTTATGGTTACTACTAATTCAACTCAGGTTATAGATCCTGAATTTGCATTTTATGGACCAATGGGTTTTGACATTGGAGCTTTTCTCGGAAACTTGATTTTGGCCTTTTTTGCCCAAGATGGACATGCTAATGAAGAGAATGACCGAAAAGTACGACTCTATGTCTTTCTTTCTTCTTTATTTTCTTTCCCCCATTTGTCTCTTGTTTCTGCATGTTGTGTTTTTTTCCCTTTGGTTTCATTTCCATATCTTTCCTTTGTTTTCTTCTTTTGGTACTACGAGACCATCTTTCTTATGATAAATCAGATTATTTTTTTTGGTGGAAAGTAGATTTCAAGGTCACGACTTTTAGTTTATAGATTTTCTTGTAGGTTTTTACCTTTATTAAATCGCTATTATGGAAGGTCCTTTCTAAATTGTTATAGGAAAAAAAATTTTGTTTAATAAAATAAACGTAACAAAAATTATATTATCTTATCCATAATCATACATATAGGTATAGAAAATTATTTGAATTCCTCACTTCGGTGAATCTTAAATTGACGCATGCATTCATTTTTAGTATCCTCAACTTTAAAATTCAATGCGTGTTACTAATATTTAAATTTAAAAAAATAGTAATAATTAAATTTTTTTTCTATGTAAGAATACGTAAAAAAAAATTTTCTACGTAAGAATACATAAATTTTTTTTTCCTAATTATGGTTATAATTACTATTTACTACTCCTTACCTTCTATATATAGAGAAATCTCCTTTAGGTATTTGAAGTTAGATTAGAATTAAAAAATTAAAGTTTGATTAAAATTTGAGTTAATAGAAAGACTGCAAGACTTTTAAGCTTTCTAACTCCAACTTAAAATGTTTAGTCTTAATTATCTCATAACCCACAAATTCTTCTAAGTTAATCACATGCTATTCTACTAAAAGTCAATTGCTGCACTTTAATAACTCATGTAATTAAGTAAAAATTAATTTTAATTAAATTGGGCTTGATGTTTAGACTGATAATAACCACTTAATTGATCCTTTAATTAATGTCTATAATTAAAGATAGGCCATAAAAAAAATGTTTAACCTCTTTAATTACTTATTTACCCCTAAGTCACTGAATGCTCTAATGATCACTTTTAATATGTCTATATTTGTAAATAAATTTACAAATAAATATTATTATTCAATAAATATTATTATTCAATAAATAATTTATTAAATAAATTGTAGCCATATATTCAAATGATCAAATACTGCAAATAGTTTAAGTAGACATTATTTATTAGATTTCATCTTACAAATATATGTTCTTACAATCCATGAAATTATTTTTAAGATATCGAGGTTTTGATCGTTTATATGGATCTTACTCCGTAATAACTCAAAAGATATAATGCATGACTGTAAGTTCATTATTTGTTCAAGATTAAAATCAATCAAACTTATTAAAACTTTTGTGAATTAAGATCAATAAAATTTAATTAATCTAATCAAAATTCACAGTAATCTTATTCAATATAATATATACACTAGTTTTTTTTATTCGAAATCTCCATTTTAATGATCAAGGTAAATCATCCATTATAATGAAATGCTCTATTTCATTAATAATTGTGAGCATGATTTAATTTATAAATAACTTGTGATTTATACTTTCTGTATTAATATCATATGCTTAATACGTAAATCACATATTTTATAAATATGAACTTATCAATATATACGAGTAAATTTTTATTAATTAATTAAAATATTATTTTACGTGCTATAAGAGTATAAAATAATATTATATGTCTAATATAAATTTGACATGTATGTGTAGACATACAAGGAGTGGATTTTGAGAACAATTGAAGAGACCTGGACTCTTTTCCACAAGAAGTTCACGGCACATTGGCATCAACACAAGGATGGTTCTGGTGAGGCATATCTTCCAGATATTTATAACAGGCCCGAGCTTCAGCAGCTTATACAAGAAAAATTTATGAAAGATCTATTCCATGACACCCTTGGATTTGGTGCTGCCAAAATGATAAGGTGAGTTTAGGATTTTCGTTTTATTTACATTATTTTGTTTATTCTTGGTTTCCAATACTTAGAGAGATCTTTCTGCCTTGCTATCATGATAGCCTTCTCCCATCTGTCTGTGATTGGTTAGAGTTATATTTCATCAGGAATAAATTCAATCTTTAAGAGTTTTTATAATTAGCTAAATTATATATTTGCAAATTGTCACCCATAAAAGTGCTAGTTTCGCTAGTAAATGTGTTTATGCATTTTTTAATGATCAACTTTTGTGATTGGATTTTAACTAATTAACATCTTGTTTTGTAACAAAAGTAGATTGTTGAGTTCACTAAAGAGTTACTTGTGCGATCATTTTGGATTCCAAAAACAGGAATATAATCAATCTCAGAAAGGACATGAGATGAATTAGTTTTTTGATTATGAGCTATTGTGCTCAGCTGAATTTCCACGTGTTTCCTTTGGAGAAAAAACTTGTCACCAGCCTAATTTTAGGTTTTTGATGGTGGATCAATATAGACCCTCTATGAACTTGTTGAATTTTGTGTTGTTTGTCATAAACAAATCGACATCTTAGTACTCAAATGTATGATTTGGAATCCTACAAATATTTAATGTGATTTTTTAATTATTTAATATGCAGGAGGATTGTCGGAGTAACCCATGTTGAGGATTTTGAATCAATTAAAGATCCTAGCAAACGAGCCTCTTGTGAGCGACGAGCCCTTGAATTGGCAAAGACGCTTCTCAAAGAAAGGCGAAAGTTTCAGGATATCGCTGAAGTTGTTTCAGACATTCGGAAGCTCCAGTCCTAATGGACATTTCTGAAAAAAGCAATTCCGATTGTTGACAATATATTTTTGGTTGTTATTTTAAGGACTGTTTCCATATTCGATATTAAAAATTTGTCAATTGCGTTGTGAATCTTAAGATTTGCTAAATGTTTTGATTACTACTGCGAAATTTGTTAGCTCTCCAATCAATTTTCTATTTTTTTTTAGCTGTTAGTTAGCAAGTTCTGGAACGCATTTCCCAGCTTTATGGTGGTTGGATTAAGGAATCAGGTTTTGCCGTTTTGGATCCAGTTGAATTTTTAAAAACAATTAAAAAAAGAACATAAATCTGGATTATGACCCGGTCAAATTTGGACACCATTTAAGACCAAGTAGACAATAAATGTTATATATATAATCAACCACATTATATATTTTATATACGAGTAGTGCTGCACTTACATGCTTATGATATAAAATTTATATTCTAATTAATGTGTTATCAATTGGTGAATATTATTTGTTATGTAATTATTAATTTTTTTATTAATATAATAATTATATTATACTAATCAATAATTGACATATCAAATATCATATTATTTAAAATATAAATTTTGTATCACAAACATGTAATATATAAGAATAACATTATTTTATATGAGTACTGTTATGCTTACATTGTTGGGATACAAATTTTGTATCTCAACTGTGTTATCAATCGGTAATTTTATTTGTCGTGTAATTGTTGATTTATTATTTTTTAATAATATGATAATTATACGATATTAATTAATAATTAATATATTAAATGTCACATCATTTAAATAGTATATCAAATAACTTTTAGGTGATGAATAATGTGATTTTTAAAATTATTATTA
This sequence comes from Ailanthus altissimus, assembly GCA_946807835.1. Classification (NCBI taxonomy): domain Eukaryota; kingdom Viridiplantae; phylum Streptophyta; class Magnoliopsida; order Sapindales; family Simaroubaceae; genus Ailanthus; species Ailanthus altissimus. The sequence goes on along the minus strand of OX327698.1, from coordinate 23,118,812 downwards.
TTTTATCGTTCAATAATTATTTGATATATTATTTGAGATATGAAATTTTGAAATAATATGTAACATTATTGACAAGAGAATTACAACTTTCACGCATAAAATTTTGGTTCTACCGACTATGTATTTTTAAAGAAGCAAAGTAAGAGGAGAAAAAAAGTTCAATTCTAAAATATAAAACCACGAAGCAATAAATATTGCTCCCTGGCAATAAGCCATTTCAAACAATCCATAAATTTTCCTACTCACTGTCATTTAAACAAACTATTATAATTATTAATACTGAGTTTATAATAATAAATAAAAGTACGAACAATTTCATTTTATGTTCATATCCAAAATCTTATTGACCAACACTAAGCAAATTCAGCTAGTTTCCATACTTGGCCTTGTAATCACTCCAAAGCTGATCAACAGTCTTGCCCAACAAATCAACAAAGTAGCTAGCACTGTACCCATTTCTCATTTTCTTATTCAGCTCCGCAACAAAGCCATTGCTTAAGCCGTTAAGATAGTCCAGAAACCTAGCTGTAACATCATACCCTTGATCCCATCTATCGCCCTGACCCGGCTGCACCCAGTGGCTTGGTGCATAGTTTGCCTTCAACCTCACAAAATCCGCAATCCCTTCGATCAATCCTCCGGGAGCCTGCCCGTTCCCGTTCCATTGCCATATATGCGTCATCTCATGATAAATAACCCCAGTGAATTCTCTCTTCACATCACCAGAATAATTTCCTATGTAGTTGGCACTGACATGGATTTCATTGTTGATAGCATAAGCGACGCCATCCATGCTGTCGATGAACAAGCTGACTTTCTGTACATTTTTCCTGTCAGCTGGGTTGCTTTGTTGGAAGATTCTCCATATGAAGTCAGTGGCAGATGCTAGCGTTTGCCTGCTGTAATCAGCCCCGATTTCATTGTTGAAGCGAGCGCCACCGGCGGTTGTGGCGGCTGTGTTGGTCACAACGTAGTCGACTGCATATGTGCCTTTCATCGCCACTAGGGTTAATACCAAAGACAGATAAAACATAGAGTGAGTCATTATGAAAGAAGAGCTTGCTGGGTCTTTTTTGCTGAAGCTTTTGTCCAAGAGATGCTTTGTTTCCCTATGATTTATATAGAGTTGGTATCAATGAATGGGTCATATATATCTATAATAAAAGTAAATACACGATGATGGGAGGATGGTCCTTGGTTTCATAAATTATGGTCAAAGAATTAGGCTTAGCCAATGATTTAATAAGGATATCTCCGTAGACTTTATATTCTTTAAACGTCCGACTTTGACATTCAACTATGTTTATTTTCTTTTTTTTAAGAACAATGATTTCCTTTTGTGATCATTTAATTGAACAACCAACTATTTTTACAAGAAAAACTATGAGTACCTTACATTCTTTTATTTTTAATTCACCCATTAAATCTCTTTTTTTTTTCTTTCAAAATACTCAATTACATTATTTTAAATATATAATTTGTCATTTTTTAAGAATGGAAATAATAATTTAAAAAAGTATAACTCAGCACTTAAAAAGAAAAAGAACTTAATAGGTTAACTAAAACAAAATAGAAACGATAGTTGGAAATTTTCTTTTTATAATACCACAATAAGATTAATTTTTTAGTTTTTACCTTTTCTCTCCATTATTATTAATCAATTTTATCATCTTAACGTCAATTATATGTTAGCAAAATTTGTAATACATGCTTTAAGTTAAGTTAATATTATGTAAAACTAATAGCAAAGATAATTTATTTGTAGGGAAATTGTTACTTTAATTCCTAGGTAAAAGCAAAATATCTAATTTAGTGTTTAATATTTTTAAAATTATTCATTATATCTTTGAAAAACGAAAAATGGTAGCAAAATGTAATAAAAACTAAAAAGATGTAATTGAGTATTTTTAAAAATTTAAAGAACTTGTTGAAGCGGAAGCATACAAATAAAGTTAAATAATTCACTCAAGTAATATAATAATGCAAAACAAGTTATTAAAAAATAAAAGAAAGAAAATGGTAGAAGAAGAACACACAAAGAATTACATGGTTCGGCAACTTGCCTACGTCCACGGCGGATCAAGATCACACTCTTATTTTATTATGAATCATAAGGCAACCATAAAGTATGTCTATTACAAGAAAGATCACAAAGAAAACTCTCTCTTACTCTCTAGGGATTTTCTCTCACAAAGAACCACTAAGAATTATCACTAAGATTATTGTTGATCACCAAGATCTCACTAAGATCACAAAGATCACTATTGATCACAAAGATCACTCTTGATCATAAAGATGACAAGATGTATTTACAAGCCAATTGATAGCCTTTATATAGGCCTTGGGACGTCCTAAGTTTTTCATATACGTGTGGGAGTCGTATTAGGGAGTTATAAAGCAAGTGAGAGACGAAATTAGGAAGTTTCCTAATTTCGGGATACTGTTTCTGCTTCCAGCGCTGGCGCGCTTCTGCTGAGCGCTGCGGCGCTGGCTTTTTAGCGCTAGTCGCCTGGTGCGCCCTTCTTTATTTTTTGCCTCCTTTCGCGTCCGTCTTCGATTCGTGCGCACCCTACACACTTGGCTTGATCCTCAAATCATATTCCAATGATTTTTAATCAATATTCTCATAAATTCCCTCCTTGATTCAAAATCATTCACAAAGTAAATCGATCTCTCATTTCCGCATCTTCGGTCACCCTCACAAAGTAGCGACTCCGGTTAAGTCCTTGCATAGGACGAACTTAACCGATGGCAGTGGCTTAGTCAACATATCAACAGGTTTTTAGATGACGCTATCTTTGTCAGACTAACTTCACCACTTTAGACAATCTCACGAATGTAATGGAGCCTCACATCAATGTGTTTCGATCTCTCGTGGAACACTTGATGCTTGCTTAGGTGTATGGCACTCTGGCTGTCACAGTATACACCGGTGTTTACATCTTTACGAGCCAATATCTCCGCGCATATGCCTTTTAACCACACGGTCTCCTTTATAGCTTCACCAACAGCTACGTACTCTGCCTCTGTGGTAGAAAGTGCAACCACATGTTGTAGAACTGATCTCTAACACACACTACACCCAAACACTGTGAATACGTAGCCAGTCAAAAATCTTCTCTTGTCAAGATCACCTGTATAATCTGAGTCTACGTACCCTCTTACCATTTCATTGCTGTCCTCGTCCCTCTTATACACCAACCCGTGATTCGACGTTCCTTTGAGATATCTCAGAATCCACTTTACTGTAAGCCAGTGATCTTTACCCGGATTCGCTATGTATCTACTCACCACACTCACAGCTTGTGCTATGTCTGGTCTTGTGCAAACCATTGCATACATGATGCTCCCCACAGTGCTTACATACGGTACTTTGTTCATCTGCAGTTTCTCATCCTCGGATGGCGGTGACTGTGCTGCTGACAGTCTGAAATGCATGGCCAAAGGAGTAGAGACAGCCTTCGCGTTTGACATACCAAACTTCTCCGGAATTTTGACTATATATCACTGTTGGGACAAGAAGATAACATCTCTTCTTTCCCTCACAATGTCCATACCCAAAATTCTCTTCGCTGCTCCAAATCCTTCATTTCAAACTCGCCACTTAACTGCTTCTTGAGCTTTTGTATTTCTTCCATATTCTTGCATGCGATCAATATATCATCGACGTATAGAAGCACATACATCATCCCACAACTCATTTTCTTGAAGTACACGCATCCATCATACTTACTCCTACTAAAGCCACAAGCCATTATAAACTCATCAAATCTCCTATACCATTGTCTAGGTGATTGCTTTAACCCGTATAATGATTTCTTTAGCAAACAAGCATGATCTTCTTTACCGGGCTCCTCGAACCCTTGCGACTGTGCCATGTATATTGTTTCTTCAAGCTCTCTATGTAGAAAAGCTGTCTTTACATCCATCTGCTCTAGATGTAAATCAAGGTTTGCACACATAGCTAACAAAATCCTAATAGATGTGTGCTTGACAACTGGAGAGAATATCTCATGAAAATCGACTCCCTCTCTCTGAGTAAAACCTTGTGCTATTAACCTAGCCTTAAATCTCGTAGGCTTAATCCCTGGTATCCCCTCCTTCACTTTATATACCTACTTGCACCCGACTAGCTTCTTTTGAGGTCTCTCCACTAACTTCCAGGTATTGTTCTTCCTAAGAGAACAAATTTCTTCTTTCATGGCCTGTTGCTATTCTTTCTTGTTTTCACTCTTCATAGCCTCACCATATGTCCAGGCTTATCATACTTAAGAGTGTAAGCAGAATTAAAAGCATGAGCAACTAAGTCTGCTTGTGCATACCTGACTGGTGGGTTAATCGTTCTCCTTAGCCTGTCTCTAGCAAGCTGGTACTCTTCAAGTTCCAACTCAGGAGTTCTAGTCTTCTTTTGGGTGGACTTGGAGGAACTTGTCGGTGTTCTTGGTTCATCTTTAAGGATTTCCTTGTTGAAGTGTTGATCTGAGGGCATATCAGATCCATTTTCAGGCGCTACTTCAACTTCTATTGACTCGGGTGCTGAGTTTTCCTTGGTCACAGGTTATTCTTTCTCATCTATTTGGGAGGTTTTCAGCATCGTCATCTTATCGAACGTCACATCACGACTTATGATACTCCTTGGTGGTGTTAAGTCTTTATACCACACCTTGTATCCTTTTACTCTTTTGGGATATCCTATGAATACCCATTTGATAGCTCTAAGTTCCAACTTCCCCTCTTTAACATGTACAAAGGCAAGGCAACCAAATATTCTAAGATGGTCATACTTCGGAGAATTGCAAGACCATTTCTCTTTTGGCGTCTTGAAGTCAATTGCTGAGGAGGGATTTCTGTTTATCAAGTAAGCAACAGTCACTACAGCTTCTCCCCAGAATGTCTTGGACATCTTCGCATTGGTAAGCATGTATCTAACCCTTTCAAGTAGGGTCCTGTTCATCCTCTCAGCTACTTCATTCTGCTGCAGTGTTGATCTTACTGTTCTATGCCTTGCAATCCCATGCTTGGCACAAAATCCATCAAACTCCCTGTTGCAAAACTTGAGGCCGTTGTCAGTCCTAAGCCTCTTTACCTTTTTGCCAGTCTGATTTTCAACAAGAACCTTCAAAGTCTTGAATATTTCAAAGGCTTGATCTTTGCTCTTCAACACATAGACCCACAGCTTCCTCGAATAGTCACCAATCAAGCTGAGAAAATATTTAGCACCACCACGAGTAGCTGTCTGAGCTGATCTCCAAAAACCCGATTGTATGTAGTCAAGAGTCCCCTTAGTCTTGTGCTCGCCGGTACTGAACCTCACTCTATGTGCTTTCCCTAGCACACAATGCTCACAAAACTCCAAGGGCTGGAACTTATCCTCTCCAAAGGCCTTTTGACTATATAACTCCTTTAGGTTTCTCTCGCCTAGGTGTGCCAGTCTAAGATGCCACAACTTAGTTTGCATACTCTCATCATCTACAGAGAATAGTGCAGAACCACTTACGACTTCACCCTTAAGCACATAAACACCTTTGTGCTTCTCTCCTCTCATCACCGCCATGGAACCTCTCAAAACTCTTAAAATCCCTCCGTCGATCCTGATGGAATACCCATTATGGTCTAAAGTCCCTAGTGAGATCAAGTTTCTCTTCAAGTCAGGAACATACCTAACATCTGTCAACTCTTTCACTCGTCCATCATGTAGCCTAAGTTTAACATTACCAATTCCCATCATTTGACACGCAATGTCATTACCTATTAAGACTTTACTACCACTAATAGGCTAAAAATTTGTAAACCAAGACTTGTGCGGGCACATGTGAAAAGTACAACCAGAATCTAAAACCCATTGTTCAAAGTTTATACCATCAGTAGCGACGAGTGTCTCTGCGCTGTCATAGCTATCATCATAGGCAAACGCAGCATCCGCTTTCTTCTTATCCTGTGCTTTTTTTCAGGACAATCATTTATGAAGTACCCCTATTTCTTGCAGTAATAACACTTCCTAGGAGTCCTAGACTTCGACCTTGAGCCTTTTTTCTTCCCATCTCTATATGAAGGCATTCCTCTTACAGATAAACTTTCTGCATTGCCCTCAGCCTACTTTCCTAATAACTTTGAGTTTAATGATGATTTCACATCACTCATCGTTAAACTCTCTCTGCCGTAGAGTAGCATATCAACAAAACTCTCATAGCTCTTGGGGAGTGAACTCAGCAGGATAATTGCTCTATCTTCATCTTCTATCTTGATTGTTGATAGACTCAAGATCAAGGATGATCTTATTTAAGGCGTCTGTATGATCTTTCATCGGCATCCCCTCTGACATGGATAGCTGATACAGCTTCTTCTTTATATGTAGTCTGTTGGCCAACGATTTTCTCATATAAAGAGAGTCAAGCTTCTTCCAAAGATCTATTACCGTCGTCTCACCTGCTACTTCCCTTAGTACTTCATCGCTCAATGACAGAACGATTGTGCTATGAGCTCTTTCTTGAATGTCCCTCCTTTCTGCTTCTGCTTTAGATGACTCTAGTGTCTTCTCTTCATCACTAGATGGAGCTGCAGTCTCCTCTAATGTCGAACCAAGCTTTGGTTCACCAACAATGCCTTAACCTTCATCTTCCACAAATTGAAGTCATTCGTACCGTTGAATTTCTCTACCTGATACTTGGGTGTGGCCATGTCTACTTAGAACCAAAGCTTTGATACTAGTTTATTGAAGCGGAAGCACACAAACAAAGCTAAACAATTCACCCAAGTAATATAATAATGCAGAACAAGTTATTAAGAAATAAAAGAGAGAAAGGGGTAGAAGAAGAACACACAAAGAATTATGTGGTTCGGCAACTTGCCTACGTCCACGGTGGATCAAGATCACACTCTTATCTTATTATGAATTACAAGGCAACCACAAAGTATGCCTATTACAAGAAAGATCACAAAGAAAACTCTCTCTTGCTCTCTAAGGATTTTCTCTCACAAAGAACCACTAAGAATTATCACTAAGATTATTGTTGATCACCAAGATCTCACTAAGATCACAAAGATCACTATTGATCACAAAGATCACTCTTGATCACAAAGATGACAAGATGCGTTTACAAGCCAATTGATAGCCTTTATATAAGCCTTGGGACGTACTAGGTTTTCTCTATACGTGTGGGAGTCGTATTAGGGAGTCCTAGAGCAAGTGGGAGACGAAATTAGGAAGTTTCCTAATTTTGGGATATTGTTCCCGCGTCCAGTGCTAGGATCTCATTATTCCAGCACTGGCGCGCTTCTACTGAGCGTTGCGGCGCTGGCTTTCTGGCGCCGAGGCGCCCACTCCTGATTGCCGCGGTGCTGGTCGCCTGGTGCGTCCTTTTTTATTTTTCATTTATTTTCACATCCGTCTTCAATCTGTAAGTACCCTACACACTTGCTTTAATCCCTAAATTATATTCTAATAATTTTTAATTAATATTCTCGTAAAACTAATTAATATATTAAGATAAAAGTAAGGATGAAACAGATAACATGAAAAACAAGACGATGGATCTAGTGTTGACTTTGACTTGGACATCTCTTTTTGCTTTGCCGACTAATTAAAACAAGTCTTTGTCCGCCATGCACGGTCCGTAATTTATGGTTATAATTGAAGTGGTCCATCCATAAAGGGGAGAGGAGCTGGGTGCACGTAATATTTGCTAAAATTCAAGTTAGTGTTAACGTGTAAATCTTGTCTTTATAAGATTTCTTGCAAATATTGTAAGAAGATCACGACACTTATATGTTTACAGCATGATTTTATTAATTGGTTTTGTTGTACATTTTTATTCTCAAAAGTCACTTGGTTAAATATTTCTCTAGATAATACTATAAATTTTAAATAGTATTTTAATTTTTTTATTTTAAATGATATATTAAATAATTATTAGATGATAAAATGATGTAATTAATAAATTCAAAATTTATATTATTTTATAACTTAATAATTATTTAACACTTCAATTTATAATACAACATTTGGAATATCATTTGTAAAGTGAGCATTGCCCTATCTCTATAATATATCCATTTTTTCTCTCCTTATTAATGAATTTAATTATGTTATAGAATTAGATATTAATTGGTTAAATGCATAAATTATTTGTGATATGTTTGAAGTTTTATTTCACGCATAAAGATTAAGAGTAATGTTATATATTTTTTAAGTTGTATTTTAAATTATACCTCAAGTAATGATGTGTTAAATAATTATTAAGTGATAAAATAATATAAATTTTAAAATTATTTATTATACTATTTATCAATACACTTTATTATTTAAGATATAATTTAAAATACAACTTGAAATGTGTAGCATTATTTAAGACTTAATTAGAGAATGATTTGATTTCTTTGTATGTAATAAAATATTTGACACGAAAAAGGTGAAAAAAAATATTGTACATATTATTGAATTGGCCCTAGCGTTTTTCCAAACAGAATAAAACAAACAAAAAAGTTAAATATTTAATATAAGATCAAGATGTTGGACAGGAAAACAAGTGGCTTTGAATGGGAAATTATACTTCTTTTTACAATTTGTTACAATATTGGCTTGAAACTTCGATCAATGAATTGAGTAATAATTTGTCTTTGATCTTTGTCTATTTCAACACTTGACTCCGAAACAGAAACAAGAAGCAACAAAGAAAACAATAACCATGGCAAATCAGGCAGAACAAACAAAAACAAATAAAAAGAGAAAACAAAAAAGTAAGTAAACCACTTAGCAGGCGTGTAATTTTGGAAATAAAGTCCAAAAATCCGGCTCCATAAGCATCCTACTAAATTCAAAAAAAGGAGAGCAGGTCTTTGTTGAATTTTATTCTAGAATCACAATAGAAAAGGTCTTTGTATGGGTTAATGCCATTAGTCATGAACAGGTTCAAGGACTTTTTTTAATTAACCCAGCTGCAGTTGATCAAATATAGAGAGAAAAACTAGAGAGCTTGAAGTTTTTTAAGGAGAAAAACATTATTTTAGTGATATTATAGCACTCTACTGCAATTAAACAGACATCCATTTACACTAAAGCATTAGATTTTTTTTTAAACGTAAATAAATAGTTTTTATTTTAAATTCATATATTTATAGCTATAAAATAGAAATACAATCTTTAATAATTACAAAGTTCAAATTCAGACCATTTTATTTTTGAAGTATATTTTACCTCTTTTCTTATCATTTTATTCCAAAATTTAGTCAAATAACACTTTAAAAATTTTGAGTTTAAAAATAATAGATCGAGTGTTTAGATATTGACAATTTGAAGATTGAAAGCTAAAAAGATTAATAATAAAAATTCAATAAATAAATGAAAAAAATAAAATTAAAAATGAAGAAGAAAAAAAAAATCTAAAATTCTATACACCTCATGCGAGGCATGGTGCACCGCCCCTCCTTGCATCACGCAAGGAGCAAGAAATTCTGGTTTTCTTTTTTTTTTCTCCGCCGTCAATCTTATTTTTTTTCTTCCGATTCACCATATTTTTTTATTAGAATACTTATTTTTTCTCCATTTTATCATAATACACCATTATTATATTTTTATACTTATATTTTTACAAATTAAAATACATTGTGAAATAATAAATTTTTGAGTTGTTATTAATAAGAATAATTTCGTCTAATTATTATCTTATGCACTAATAAAGATTAATTAAATAATTTTTAACTATAAAATATTATAGCTTTTAAAATAGTGGCTATTTGTATAATTTTTTTTCTCAAATATTATGGATATTTTTAATATCCTTTAATTAATATTAACAATTCTCTCGAACCTCATTCAGATTAGGCCTGTAGTAGTGCAAGTCGAATATTTTAAACTAAAAATAGCATAATCTGAATGGAAGAAACTAGAATTCGCTTTAAAGAAAGAGAAATTTGACTTTCTAAGAGTTGCGTAACTCAATTTATTTGGACTAAATCTTAATAGAGTTAAATGGTTAAACTTTAAATTAACAATTTTTGTGGCAAAATGTTGGAGCACTCAAATTTTCACAATGTTCTCCTACTTGGTGATCTTCATTGGTCGTTTTTCCCAATATTCCCCGGCGGCTAGGAATCTCAATCTCCATTCTGTTTATATATTTTATAGTCGTTTTCAGTTCTTAGTTAATTCAATTGCATCTCAAATCATATTTCTTGGGAGAGCAAAAATGTTGACAACTTATGCTCTTATATTTCCATATCCATTAGTTTGGACATTAATTAGATAAGAGTATCTATGAATATGGGTATGCTTATGTGTGTGTGTGTGTCTATATATATATATATAATCCGAATTACAAGATATATGAACAAGTGGCTCTATTTTATCTCTCAATAACACCATTAATTACGTCCACGTTCTGTATATGCATTCCACTCAACATGTTCAGGTTATAGATTTTAGTGTGTGTGTGTGTTTATATATATATATATATATATATATATATATATATATATTTGAGTTATTGTTTATGTTGCCTCTGGACTTTGCCTAACAAGCTGGAGCGCTGGGCGAGCCCGTAGACAACTGCATGGCCCGTCACTTAATGCAGAGCTGACGACCAAAAATGGTGGCCAGTGTTACAGGGTAAAGCCGAGAACAAGACCGCTAAGGTCAAAGATGCCAAAACATAAGTAATAGGGATATTCTCGCCCGAGAAACCAGCCATGGCGACTCTGGGATACTCGGGGCTGTGAAGCAGACTTTAGGGATCCAAGAACTCAGAAAATTGTGTGGCCAATGCCATGGCTTTTGCGCATGATCGGTGATGCGCACGCGTGCTAAGTATTACTGCCGTATGTGACATTTAAATCAGCGTTTTTATTAATATTTTTTCTTTCGGTAGGTTTTTTGCTATTTTTTTAATATAAAATCTACTAAGTTTTCACAAATTTACACACATAAATAAAAGAGGTACTTGAATAAGAAGAGAGAAGAAAATGGAAGAGATTTTAAATTAAGAAAAAATTGTTCGAAATTAACTTTTTTAATTAAAAATCTGATGTGTGATTAAAAAAGATTAACCATTAAATTAAGAGCTGTTTTCGAAAATTTCCCAATTCGAGAGCTCATAAAACAAAATAACCATTAGGTAATCCTCAAGAATTTGGCTTCCAGGTGAGTTATTCTTTTTCAGTCTTCTCCATTTCACGTGGAATTTCAAATATAGCATTTAGAATACCTCTATTAAACTGCTGTGCAATTCCATCAGTTGAAACTTTTTCTGATAAATGAACAGCATTGAATTGAAGTACTTAAAGACAACTGTTGAGTTTGCTTTCATTTCATTAGTTTCTCATTGGATGATAACAATCTTGATGTTGTAAGGCCAGCAAATAGAGAAAATGAATTTTTATGAATTGGTAATTTGTCCACAAGATTTGAATAATTGAACACATCAAGTCTCGAATTGGTAATTTGTCCACAAGATTTGAACAATTGAACACACTAATATAGTATATACCAGAGAAGTGAAAACTAAGTTAGTATATATCCATAAAATTAATGGTTAAAATGACATTTCTCCTTAAACATATAATAAAACACTATACACATTTAAAAGAGAGACATTTCCAAATTGCAATCAAAAAGCAAGGCAGGGGTTTCGTTGGACATATAGAATTTTGTGCTTCATTACATCTACAGCATAAATACAATGCAATCAGAGTAGCAGTTAGCATAACATTTGCCGAATCTCGCCGTTGCCTTTCCTAAGAAGAATATCAACATCAAAGCAAAGATGACCTTCCTAAATCCTAGCTCTCCATCATTGTTAGCTCTCTCTATTAATACCTTATGAACAGGTTAATGTATATACTAGTCAAAGACATGGAATCAGATTTATATTACACGTTTACCCTTTTTCCCATGTACGTAATATATGTAAATGTGAATTTAAATAATATTAACTTGTTTACAGAACAGAAAGCAGAAAGACATTTGTGAGAAGTTGTACATTTTTGTAGAAGAAAGAATAAGTGATACATTGTCTAATTACTTGTGCTAAAATTTCAAATTAACCAAAAGTAAAACAAGAGTATAGATTTGATTTATTTTAAAAAGTAGAAGAAAAAAAATGGCGGAGATCGTAAGTTCTTGTTCTACATGATGTTACCATCATATAATTCTAAGTAATTGACGTATCTCACCCTCCAGCAAATAAAAAGATTATGTTTATTTTCTGGTATGAAATCTAAAAGTCTAAATGTAACTAAATTTTTTTATATTTGATTGTATATATTTGAGTTATTATTTTAAGTGTCTAATTTATAAGGTTCAGTTGTTTGTTTATACAAATAAAAAATGTCAAAAACTAGTATGTTAACATGTCTTTTTAGGTGTTAAGTATATTTAACTTTAGTTGCTTTACAAAAAATGGCCACACGAATATTTAGGTATATATAATAAGGTAAGTCATAAGGACTCAAGCTACATTTCGGGACATTAACTATAAATCGTAGTTTAATAGATATAATATTGTATTAAGTAAAATTCAAAATATGTGAACTTATAGACTAAAGTCTATTTGTAAGTATTTAGTCCATAATAAGGTTAAGTTTGAGATATTAAGCTAGTGGAGAAATATTATTCTAGTAAAATACTATTTGACCCTTTTACTCATTTCTATAATAAAACATAACAATTTTCCTATTTTAATTAACATCTAATAAGTATATTAAAATTTTATTTGAAAAAAAAAGTATTTTATCACTTTTATTTTCAAATTTATTTTTCTTTCATATAAGGATATAAAATTATTAAGTAAACTATTTTTAAAGAGAAAAAAAGGGTTAAACAAAGAGTCTAACCCTATATAAAATTAGGCACACATGCATACATTATATTCTATTCTAGACACAAAGCAAGAACCCTAGTGTTTTACCCTAGGACACACGACATCTTTGCCATTCTTTTTGTGTCCTTCACATAAAAACCTCATTGTCACTATTATTATGTGTTATTCTATAATTCATATACATCATTTAAAAACTCTAAGATCTCAAACACAAAATTCTAGGGGTTCCTCCTACCCTTTCACTTAACTAGGTTTTTACAGTATAAACTCTTGCTTATATCACTTACTACAACCTCACATAGGTTCTATAATGTCACTCATCACCCTTAAGGTTACCACATTGTCACATATTTTTCCATTATTTATTATGCAAGCCTGGCTTTCACACCTTTCTCAGTTAGTAATCGACTTTATTCATTTTATCTGTTTTAACCCCTTCTTCTTGAGTCGACTTGAGCAAATTCACAACATCAACTTATTAGACTTCAAGAGATCTTCAAAAGTTTGGTAGACTTTATTCTCAAACTCACATGGGTGAAAAAGTAAAGATCTAATATTTCAGACTTAAATCATATTGTCTATACAGCTTGTCATGTAAGAGCAGATAGCTACAATCAATAGTATTCTGCCACATCACAATCTCTTAATACCGCTCCAAACAAACTTAACTATTGAGAATATTTGTAAGTTAAACTACAATAAGATGGAAATAATTTTTATTTTTTGAAACATAAATGCTACTTTGATTCAAATCAAAGCAGCAATAGGTTAATAATATCCCCTTACAATCTAGATCCAAAATTGTAGAAATAAATTTTGACAATAAAAAATTAGAAAGATTTAATATAAGTATACGTGTTTAGATATACTCTTTTTTTTTGTTTTTGCTTAAAGGTATCAATAGAAATGAAATCTTCCTTACCAAATGATATGCATATCAAAATTGATGATTTTAATTGGTATTTTACTGAAGTTTTCACAAAGATCACTCATTTAATATTAGATCTAGATCAATAAAATTTTAGATATGAAGAAAAATATTATTATAAAATAAAAGAGAACAAAACCACAAAGACCAATTAAGATTGAAGAAACAGATGGTTAAAAGATAAGACAAAGAACTAACCCAAATAAAAAAAATATGAATAGCCAAGAACTACCAATTTAGATGAAGAATTTATTATCGACAAGAGAAAATGATAAAATTCTAGGGAAAAAAATTAAAGAAATGATTTTTGACAGAGAAAATAATCATAATACACCTCTTTTTGGTAAAAGAATTTTTTTTTGTGCAAAGGGTAAGAAAGGGAGCTAGATAATTATTTTTAGACTTTAAAATTAATCTTTTTTTGAAATGGCAATAAAATTATTTATATGTTAAAAAATGAAAAAAAATCATATAATAAACTAAGACAACAATTTATATTCAAGTTAGTAACTTATAAATGTATTTTACACTTATTATCTTAATTCTTTAGGTTTAACATTTGTTCATTTTAAATGTAATAATTAGTTAGATTTTTTATGTGTTTAACTGTCATTTTACAGGTTTGAAGCAAAATGAGCTAATGAGTTAAAATTTCAATGAAAATAGGGTAAAAATATAAAAATGGAGTCAAAGATTAGCATTCCACCCCAAAAGTTAAGATTGCAACATTAGAAAAGTATAAATCAAAAAGTAAAGTAAAAAGCGTAGGGTTGCAGTGCTGTGAGATGGTGCTGCAGCGCTCGTGATGGCAGAAAGCCATCATAACGGTGTCCAAGAGCAAGTTCACAATGTTGGAACAATATTATGTTAGGGTTGCGACACTCGAGGTCAAAGCCATAATGGTGGACACATTATCGGGCCAGTGCCACAGTGTTGAGAAGAAGGCTGCGACGCTAGACACTAAATTTGAAAATCCTAATTTGACTTGGACTCGAAGCCAATTTCAAAAGAGCATTTGAAAAACAACATTTTGAAAGTTTAGAGCAGAATTTTAGAGAATCAAAGAGAAGAAGAGATTAAAGATCGAAGAATTCAAAGCATCATAAACTGCACTTCTTTTCTCTTTGTTTTCCTTAGTTTTAAATTATCTTTATAATATTAAACCTAATGTGCTTTAAATTTTTTTATTTTACTATGAGCTAATTTTTTACCATATAACTCTGAAATCAGCACGAGCTGTATTCCCCATAATCTGTTCATTATGACTATATAATCTGAATCTAAATCTTATTCTAGATAAAAGTTAGAAGCACTATTAAGCTAAATGGAATTTGGCCAAACAAAATAAGTATTAGAAGAAATTATCACCATCTTTTTTAGAAAAATTTAGGCCCGATTGTTTCACAACTCAAAATATAATTTATTATTTTAAAAAAAAAGGGTACAACAATCTGGTACAGGCATTTGTTTAAGGAGTTTCTTATTGTTGGTGGGCGGAAGCGATTCATATAAGTATGATGATGCAACAAACATTTAAAAGCAATAAGAATTGAAAAGAATAGAAGAAAACACGCAAGCAATTTACATGGTTCGACAACTTACTTACGTTTACGGTGGATTAAAATCTCTATTTTTATTATTGAATCATTTAATTATTCACAAAGTCTGTCTTTTATAAGAGTCACCAACCTCATAAAGAACTTCTCTCTCTAAAGAAGGAATTATAACAATTGCTCTCTTAATTATCTCTCTTGTGTTTTTTTAGGATTTTTATGTCTTATGTGATATTTTCTTAAGCTAAAATAAATCTTTTATAAAGGCTATAAATGTCCTAAGTAAACCTTAATCTTAGTGGGAATAAGATAGGGTGTCATAGACAACTTAAGATTTGTAAAGGGTATAGAAAAAGAACTAGTGCCACAGCATCGGCTCTTGGATATCGAGGCACTGCGTATTTGAGTTCCAGCTCCATGACGCTAGGCATCAGATGTTACGAGGCTAGTGCCTGGAACAATAGGTGCCATGGCATCATGCTGGGGGTGTCGTTACATCCAGGTTCTGTCTTGGAGTGCCGTGGTAGTCAACCTTATTTTACGTTTTTGAGGCCTTCTTGCCTTTGCTCCTTCTCCGTGTGTCTCCTACTTGCTTAACTTGATTCAAAATCTATTTTAAACTGATTTTCAATCATCTTCTCACACTTAGTGAATAGTTCACAAAAATTCTTTTTGATACTTTCAAGTGATCGTATCCTTAAAACTCTAAATCCTATGCTAATTTGTATAAATTACAAACTAAAAATCCCTTTTGATACTATCCCCTGTTTCAGTTAGTATCAATTCAAGATCTCTAACTGCATCGTATTAAGTACTGCGTAAGGGAAATTCAACATAACAAAATTGAAGCTTCAAACCCATAAACATAATAGAGGATAAGCTTAAAAAAACCAACCATTAGAATCAGGCTCTAGATGATCTGCTTTGAAGCGGTTAGGCAATGAAATTTGACAACTGAGAATTATTTCAGTGTCAAATTCTTGGAAACTTTATTTTAGCCTTTATTTTTTTTGCCCAAGATGGACATGCTGATGAAGGGAATGACCGGAATTAAAGTACTCCCCTGTGTCTCTATCTTCTTCTTTAATTTATATCTGGTTTTTTTTTTTTTTTGGGTTCTGCATTTCTCCTTTATCTCTTTTGGAGTTAACATCAGTTAGTTTTGAATTTCATTTTGCCACAAAATGATGTGTTTTAATATTTAATCATCAAAAGTAAATTAAATCTCGGTTCTAGAAAGACTACTTAAATGCAGTGTGCCATATTCTCTTCAATATTTGGGAAACTTTAGATGAGAAGAAAATTTAGATTTATTCAAATATTCCCTACAATTTTTTATTAACTGTCATTTAGACAACTTATTAATTAATAATTTATTTATAACAAAAATAGAAGTATAATTTTTAAAATCACCCATTATACTATTTCACTACTTAATAATTGATTGACAAATTATTTTTTTTGATACAATTTAATATGCTTAGCATTATTCTAGTTGAGTTAAAGACTTTTCTAAAATTTATATAACTCATTTATTAGGGAATATAAGTCTTAATTGAATTAAATGGTCGAATTTAAATTAACAAAATTCGTGCAAATGCTCCACATGTATTCCTACTGTTCTGCTTGGCGAACTCGATTAATGATCGTTTTATTGGCAATGGCATGTCAGTTCAATCTTCGTTCTATTTATATATGAACTGTGATGATGTTTCTTTTAGTTAGGCATTTCAGATTTTAACAATGATTTTTATTTAGTTAGGCATTTCAGATTTTAACTATGATTTTTATTTGGGGTACATGGCCATGCTAGTATTACTACTTGTTACAAATTTATAAAAACACATTAAACATTAATTAAGATTAATAAATCATTAAATCATTTAAAAAACACAAAAAAATTTAATGTATATCTTAATTTAGGCTACATTCACAAATAAGAGACTAAATTGAATTTGGTTTAAATTCAATAGAACATAGCATATACAAACTGAAAATGCAAAAAAATGTACAGGAAATAACACTGTAGAGATATGCATGTATACTTAAAAACTCCAACGTTAAATTAAAAGCCAAGAATTTAATTTGAAAAACTTGAAACGTTATGCCAAACAGTAAACACTTTATTTCATCATCATGGTGATTAAATAAGAGTACAAATACATCACCTTATTGTTATTATTTCTCATACTTAATAACACTAAAGTTCTTAACAAACTACCATGCATGCTTAGTTCGCATACTTGGCTTTGTAGTCTTTCCACAATTGATCGACGTTCTTGCCTAGCAAATCAACAAAGTAACGATCGCTATAACCATCTTTTAACTTCTTGTTCAGCTCTGCAACGAACCCATTTCTCAAGCTATTACAATAGTCAAAAAACCTAGCAGTAACATCATAACCTTGATTCCACCGATCACCGCCGCCAGGTTTCACCCAATGAGCAGGCGCATAATTCGCCTTCAACCTAACGTAATCGGCTATCCCTTCAATCACTTTTCCAGGAACTTTCCCAATCCCGTTCTGCCAAATATGTACCATCTCATGGAACAAAACCCCACTGAAATCCCACTTTATATCACCCTTAATGTTAAGGATGTAATCATCATGTACGTGGATTTCATTGTTGACGACGTAGGCTATGTACTTTGAGTCTTGATCGACAAACAGGATCACCTGTTGCCGGTTTATGCGCTCAGCTGGAGTGTTTTGTTGAAAAATTCTCCAGATGAATTCGGAGGCAGCTGCCATTCTTTGCTTGGTGTATTCAGCTCCGAGCTCGTTCCGAAATCGGATTCCGCCGGGGGTTGTTGCAGCCCTGTTGGTAACTACATACTCGACTGCATGGGCGCCATGTAATGCAGCTAGGGCTAGCAAGCGAATGATGAAAAGAGTTGAGTGAGCCATGTTTTGTTTTGTGTTCTTTGTAATTATGGATACTTGTAGAAGTGTATTGCTGTCATCGTTTATATAGAGAGCCGATTAATTAATCTTGTTGGGTCTATCATGGCAAAAGTCTTCGCTTCATGTTATGTTGATCACCAGTCAATCGTAACTCTTGAAGCGTCCTACCTATTTGAATTTTCCGAAAAGCATTAATTGAAAATGTAAAAGATATCTTTGAAGAAATTTAATAGATTTAGGCAACTCCGCGTACTTCCCAATTTTCGAATAAGAACAATTCAAACAAAAGTCATTGTTGTAAATTTGGTTCTTTAATTTATATATTTTAACTTGTACGTATATTACGCGCATTTTGAATAGTAGAATATGTGAATTATATAGACCAATTATTACAAAGTGAAAGAATAAAAATAAAAACTACATCTCGTTGGGAAAAATCAAACTCAAAACAAAGCCAGCCTTTTTCATAATTAAAGCAACGCGGTTGAAGTCTGGCGTTGATTTTGACTCGGAGTATGGAGTCTTGACGGACTTTTCTTAGTATTCTAGAAGATATAATACTTGTCTAAAAGTTGTTAGGCAAAAGTTTTTCATAAGTGTTTTCTTAATTTAAAAATTTTACTAAAACTTTTTTTTTTAAGGGTGTTTAAATGTAAATCAAATTAAAATAAAAACAAAAAGTTATTTTACCTCTATTAGAATAAACTTAAATTTCGAGCTTCCGAATAAAAGTTAAAAAGTTTTTTTTAAATGTTAAATTATCTAAAAAATAAAAATTAATTTAATAAATTATGTAACTTATTATAATAATGAGCAACAATACTATATGGCTTTGTTTGATTAGCCAATAATTTTAATATTAATTATGATGAGTTACAAAATTACAACATTTATCTAAATGCTCACAATATAATGAATTATACGCTCACTAGAACAAAACTCTATCTAAAATATTTTCAGTTTATTTTTAAAATTTTACTTCAATTCTCTTATAATTTAACTTCAAAATTTGTCTACTAAAGTAATTAATATTTTTTTTCTAAATATTATGAGTAACAATTAATTTTTTCTTGAACGTTCTATCGATAACAGCTTTACTAACATAAACACTATTTAAAAAAATTCTTTTGAAAAATCATACCAAATGGACCCTAACAAACGCTTCGAAATTAATTGCAAATCTATTTTCTAGCTTATTCAAGTTTTACTTTATTTTCAAAATAATAATAATAATAATAATTTTTTATAGAATTAAAATATTTTGGGTGGAATTAAAATGTTTGGAGTTAACCTCTATCACATCAAAATAAGAAAAGTATAATAATAATAATAATAATAATAATAATTTGCTGCAATGCAACACTCATACCGTCAAAAGCAACGTGCTTATTCAATATATAACTCTAGAACGTAACCTATAATTAAGTGACCTGTCATTAGCAATGAAACAGACGTGTCATAAAAACCAAATTTACGTATTGTAGAAAATAAAAAGATTGACTATTTCTAGTGTTCCTTTATCTGAAAATTTGACTCGTCAAATGCATATTGGGTCCATAGTAATGATTCGAAGGAACAAAACAAATTTAAGTTTTGAAATTTTAACAAGATTATTGTCCGTATTTGTGGAAACTCCACGCAAAGTAACATAACATGCAAAGAACTTCTCTTCTTAAACAAGGAATTATAACAATTGCTCTCTTGATTCAATGTATTTAAAATTAAGTTAAATTATAATTCATAATTAAAAAGGGAGAAGAAATTGTATTTCAAACCTGTTTCCTTATTTCTTACTTCTTTCCTTATCTAAATAAAAAATATTCATGAATCCTCTAAGTCAGATTTTACCTATTCGTGGATAAAAAAAAAAACTCAAATTCAGGCCCATTAATAACCTTGTTTGCACGCCAAAATGAATCAAGTTTGGCTTTATTATTCCCAGGCTAGTTGCCTTAAATAGATCTATTATTAAACCTTTAGTGGTAGGGTTAATTGGGTTTTATTAATAATACATCCAATAAATACCTTTTCATAAACGAAGGAGTGTGTCTTATTTAGAAAATGTGTATGACACACCTCTTCACTTGACCAATCAATAAGTGTCACATGTTTGAGTTATAAATTTTGTTTAAATAACTACAGTTTCAAAAATTAAAAAAATTAAATTATGATGATGTTTTTGTCTTTTAAGGTAAAAGAGAGTAATTAATAGAGTCAGAAAGCAATATGGCTCACATAACCTATTAAATTTGTATTATGTATATAATATTTTAGCATTAAAATACTTATTTTGCCCCTTTTCTCTCCAATTTTTTTTTTAAATTTTTATATTTAACGGGTTAAATTATCAATTTAAGAAAGTAATTTTTATTAATGCTAAAAATTTACTTTTTAATATATTATTTAATGTTCAAATAATATTTAATATTTCTCTACTTAACATCTTTTTTAAATAAGAATATTTTTTTATTTGTAAGTGGTCCCTATTTTTTTTCAACTTTAATATTTTATCTTAATAAAAAATAATTTTATATTTACAAGTGATCTCATTTATATATATTTTATTTAATACAAAGGGATTTTATTCTTATAATTGTTTTCCTACATGGAAAAGAATTTTTTAGTTTAACTTATATAAATAGATTATCAATTATAGAATACCATGCATTGGTAATTTTATATTTTTTTTAATTTACGTCAAAATATTTTTCCTCGATTAAAGACCAAGAAAAAAAATCTTCCAAGAAATAAGTTAGAATTTTTATATATTTTAATAATTTTATTTATGTATTAGTTAATTTTTTAATATCTTCCTATTATAACTTTATATGTATTATTATAGATCTTTTTCTTTGTACTTTTTGCTTTAAATTTATTAATTTTAAATATAAATTTATTTTTATCAATAATACAATACATGTTTATTATTTAATATTTTTATTATTTTTTTAGTGGAAAATTCATCTACAATTGATCATTTTTTAAAATAAAATACCGAAAATTCAAAAATTTATACATAAGATTATGCTAAATTTTACCAACCCTTATAATTTGACCTCCAAAAGCTCAAATCCTAGTCACGCTACAAAGCAATAACTTTTTACATAAAATAAAAAATTTATCTAAAAAAGCTCCGAACCAATAATCCAAAATATATCAATAATAAGTGCTTTATTTCATGGTGATTCTATAATGAGAATACAACTACAAATGATCGCATCTTATTGCCTTCATTGATCTTTTATTCATAATAGCGAAGGTTGTAGCATAGTGGTTAAACTAAGATACATATACTGATTAATTCCCATATTTGGCCTTGTACTCATTCCACAACTGTTCAATAGTCTTTCCCAGCAGCTCAACAAAGAAATTATCACTGTAACCATATCTCAACTTCTTGTTCAAAAACCCATTTCTAATATTACAATAGTTCAAAAACCAAGCCGTAGCGCTGTACCCTTCAGTCCAACTGTTCCCCTGCCCCTGTTTTGCCCAATTTTCCGGCACATAATTAGCCTTTAACCTCACAAAATCAGCGATCCCTTCAACAAGCCATCCTATATTCGAAGCATTGTTTCCATTCCACTGCCATACATTGGCCATCTCATGATACAGGACCCCATTGAAATATTTCTTGAGCATATCATCAGAAATGCCTTGGATAAAATCATCACCTACATGGATTTCGTTGTTGATCGTGCATGCAACTTCGCCGGGTTGCATGTCATCGATGAATAAGAGCTCTCGAGAGACGTTTTTTCGGCCTGCCTCTGTGTTTTGTTGGAATAGCCCCCAGATGAAATATGTGTCGGCTGTCATTGTTTGCCTGGTATATTCAACGCCAAGCTCGTTTCAAATCGGATGCCACCAGGGGTTGTGGGAGCCCTGTTGGTCGCTGTATACTCGACTGCATGGATGCCATGCAAGGCTGTTAGGGTTAGGATCAGCGAAATGAGGAAGAAATTTAGGTCAGCCATGAGTTTGGTTTCTTGTATTGATGCTTTTTGAAGTTTATAACGAGTGTGTGGCTTGCAAATTTGTGTTGCTGCTCAACACATTTATATAGAGATTTGCTGCGTGTGCACTTTATTCTTTGCAATTAGATTACGTTGTGATCTTAAAAAAGGTAGCGCTGTCTCATCATCCAAAAAGTTATAGCTTTTGCATACAAGGGATTTGGCCAACCCAAGTTCTATGCTTGAATTGGACGGCTTTTATTTATCCCACAAGTTTTTATTGGCAGCTGTTTCAGAGCCGATGGTTATTTTGATTCTATGGATGAAGCGTATTAACGTTGCTCGAATGTGTGTGTCGGTAACTCTGATGCTATTGTGCATAATTTTTGTAAGAATATTAATTGAAAATTATCGGGATACGATTTAAAAATTAAATTAAGTATGTAGGGTGTGCGAAAATCGAAAACAGACGCAAAAAAAGATAAAAAACGAAGAAGAGGGTGACTGGCGCGCTGCGGCGACCAAGAAGAGCGTGACTGGCGCGCTGCGGCGACCAAGAATAGGTGCCGCGGTGCCTAAACCAAAATGTAAGCGTCGCAACGCTAGATGATTAACACCATGGCTCTGGACGTGGGAACAGTTTTTTAATTTGATACTTGATTATTCCGTCTCCCACTTACTTCAGGACTCACTAATACGATTTTCACACGTTTAGGGTAAACCTAGGATGTCTTAATACGACTCTCACACATTTAGGGTAAATCTAGAACATCTCAAAACCTATATAAAAGGTTCTCAATTAGCTTGTAAACACATTTTTGTAATAACCCAAGAAATCTTAGTGATTAAATATTTTTTGTGATTCTAAAATTCCTAGATTGCAAGAGAGAGTTTTTCTTTGTGATCTTTCTTGTAAAATGCATACTTTGTGAGTGCTTTGTGATTCAATAAAAAGAGTGAATGATCTTAATCCGCCGTGGATGTAGGCAAGTTGCCGAACTATGTAATTTCTGTGTGTTCTTCTACAATTTCTCTCTTTAATTTCTTAATTGCTTGTTTTGCACTATTTACTTTGGTGATATTACTTGTTTATGTGCTTTCGCTTTAACAAATTGGTATCAGAGTTTGGTTCTAAACAGACATGACCACACCCAAGTATGAAGTAGAGAAATTCAACGGCACAAATGATTTTAATCTGTGAAAAATGAAGGTAAAGGTTTTGTTAGTGAGCCAAAGGTTAGGCTCGGCATTAGAGGAGACTATAGCTTCGTCTAGTGATGAAAAGAAGACGCTAGAGTCATCTATAGCTGAAGCAGAAAGAAGGAACAATCAAGAAAGAGCTCATAGCACAATCGTTCTATTATTAAGCGATGAAGTACTAAAGAAAATAACAGGTGAGACGGCGATGATAGATCTTTGGAAAAAGCTTGACTCTCTTTATATACGAAAATCGTTGGCCCACAGATTGCATATAAAGAAGAAGTTGTATCAGTTGTCCATGTTAGAGGGGACGCCAATGAAAGATCATATAGACACCTTCAATAAGATCATCATTGATCTTGAGTCTATCAACATCAAGATAGAAGATGAAGATAGAGCAATTATCCCACTGAGTTCACTACCCAAGAGTTATGAGAGCTTTATTGATACACTACTCTACGGCAGAGAGAATTTAACGATAAGTGATGTGAAATCATCATTAAACTCAAATTTATTAGGGAAGTAGATCGAGGGCAATATAGAAAGTTTATCTATAAGAGGAAGACCCTCATATAGAAATGAGACTCAAGGTCGAAGTCTAGGACTTCTAAGAAGTACTATTGCTACAAGAAATAAGGGCACTTTATAAAGGACTATTATGAGAAGAGAGCACAAGACAAGAAGAAAGCGGATGCTGCACTTTTCTATGATGATAGCGCAGAGACACTCGTCGCTACTGATGGTAAGAATTCTTAATAATGGATTCTTGATTCTGGTTGTACTTTTCACATGTTCCAACATAATTCTTGATTTGTAAATTTTTAACCCATTAGTGGTGGTAAGGTGTTAATGAGTAATGACGTTGCATGTCAAATGATGAGAATTGGTAGTGTTAAACTTAGGCTGCATAATGGGCAAGTGAGAGAGTAGACAGATGTTAGGTATGTTCCTGATCTGAAAAGTAACTTGATCTCACTAGGGACTTTAGACCAGAATGGGTGTTCCATCAGGATTGACATAGGGGTTTTAAGAATGTTGAAGGGTTCTATGGTGGTAATGAGAATAGAGAATTGTAAAGGCATTTATGTGCTTAATGGTGAAGTTGTGAGTAGTTTTGCATTATTCTCTATAGATGATGAGAGTATGCAAACTAAGTTGTAGCATCTTAGATTGGCACACCTAAGCGAAAGAAACCTAAAGGAGTTATTTAGTCAAAAGGCGTTTAGTGAGGATAAATTCTAGCTCTTGGAGTTTTGTGAGCATTGTGTGCTTGGGAAAGCATATAGGGTGAGGTTTAGTACTGGCGAGCACAAGACTAAGGGGACTCTTGACTACATACACTCGGACCTTTGGGGACCAGTTCAGACAGCTACTTGACGCGATATTTCTATATTTTATAATTAAGCGCAAGTATACGCTATCGTAATAAGTAATAAAGGGACTTATAAAGTCGGATGTCGAAACCACGGCATAATTTTTATTTTCTACCAAGTACTAAAATTACATATGATAAGGCGTAATTGTATAAACTATTTTATCTTCCTAACTTGATATTTGTTCAATTTATCTCAATAATTTGGTTATTTATGCATATTAATGTTGTTTTATAGGTTTAAGCACTATCGGAGCAAAAATACCAGAAATCGGATGCAAATGAAGCTATTTGAGATGAAAATCCGAGAATGGACTAAAATGCTCAAAATGTGAACAGTAAAAATAAATAGTGAAATTTATATGGTGCATGAACAGTGCAGAGCCGGGGCATTCAATGCTAGGGCGCCACTTCCAGAGAGTGAGCGCCGCGACATTGAACCCGAATGCTGCAGCACTGAATTTTGGGCATTTTTTAAGGGCATTTTTGTCTTCTTTTTGCAACCCTACCTATATAAACACCCATTGTTGAGCCAAGGAAAAAAAGAGAAGGAGGGGGACAGTAGAGAGCACGAAAATAAACACTTCATTTGGGTCTTGGAAGCAAGAATCAACAACAAAAGGCAAAAATCAAGAGGAAGAACATCACCATTGCATCAAGGAAAATTTCTTCTTCTCTTCAAATTCGTATTTGTTGTTGATTCCAACATATATAATGATGTTGTTAGATGCTCTAAACTTATATTTTCAATTATGAACTAAGTTTTATTGTTAGGATTACAATGTGAACTCAATATGTAGCTTGGATTGATTATTTTTCCTTATTTATCATATTGGTATGGAATTGTTCAATTTGTTCTATGCTTAATGCTTCTAATTACATGACAATGTATTAGATTGATTAGGGAACCTTAATGAACTTGACAAAGGGAATTTTGTGTTGGCCATGGATAAATTAATGTATGATCATTGTGTAAAAGCATGAGTTTCATATGAGATAGACATATACTCATATGGCATATATGACCATTTAGAGAATTTGAGCTTAATGAATCTTATTTCAGTTTGATTATCATAAACATATAGATAGTTAATTGAATGAGATATACTCACTTGACCTGCAAAAGAGGCTTGTGAGGATATTAGAGTTCTTGGTTGACATTCATATTGATAGTTCTAAAGGGAGTAGTTGGATTCAAGTGAAGTATTGAGGGATTATTGTAATCCTAGGCATTTGAGTATTTGTGCTATCACAATTGTTCTCTTTGCTCAATTCTTGTAATTATTATTATTTCTTGTTTAGTTAGTTTAAATATCAAAACCATTAAATTGCCAATAGCTTGAATAAGAATAGGAGAATATAATTTTAGTACTTAGCAAGTAGTAATAACAATTCCTCGTGGGATCGACACTTTACTTATCATATATTACTTGTTATGATAACGTGCACTTGCGTTAGTTTATGTTATAGAAATCACATAACAGAGCACATAGAGATTTGACGGTTATAATCTATATCCTCGCACATTCAGGATATCATGACGGAAAAACTATACGTATGCATTGTAACCTCAGCTTGCATGGTTCAACACGCTAATTTGTAATATTCGTGATGTGTGCGTGGGGCATTGCTCACGGACTCATGGAATAGTTCCATTTGACGAATCGGGCGTGGACCTAGGGAGTTCCACGATATGGAGTGTACTCGTTATACATTGAGGCAACGTGCCAGATTAAATTGTTTAATCCAGCAATATTTAGCACTACCACGAGAATACGTGCGTGTCTGTATTTAAGTGTTAAATATAACAATTAGTCAATAATTATTATTTATTAATTTTATAATGACATGTGACGCATTGCAGACCCTCGGTTGAGTTTACCCGAGTGTGAAATTTGGTGGGAGCCACTATGGGATAGACTTGATAACTATTCATGAGGGGCAAAATAGTCATTTCATACTTTGATTATTTAATGGTTAAATAATCAAAATATCTCTAATTATAATATATTATGATATATTATTATATGATATATATATTAATATTTTATTTGGGTGCCAAATAGTTGGCACCCAATATGATTATTTTATTATTATTTATATAATATAATATAATATAATATATTGATATTTTATTTTATATATATATATATATATAAAGAGAGAGAGAAGGAGAAGTGTGTGGTTTTTGGGTGTGTTGAGAAATAGAAGAGAAATGGAGAAAGAAGAAGAAAGAAAAAAAGAAGAAGAAAAGAAAAAAAAATGAAAGAGTTAATCATGTGCTGAATATGAGGTTGTTATTTTAGCTCATTAAGCCCACCGTGTTAACGACTAGAACTGTCCATGAGTTGGTCTCTATGCAGACTCCGAGAAAATACGTGTATAACGTTATACGTTGAGGTGAGTTCTCAAACTTTCTAATATATTAATGTGATTAATAAATTTTATTTATTGTGTTTATTGTATATTTCACGCTTCTGCTGCGTATAAATTCGTATATGATACGTATTTTAGGCAATAGACACAATTGTACATGCATACACCCACATGTACTAGATCCCTGACAGTTAGTAGATTATGAGCAATCCTAGTAAAGAGCATTGGAGTATTGTAAAGAGGATCCTAAGATATATTAAGAGTACCTTAGATGCTGTATTATGTTATAAAGGATCAAAATTCATAGTTAGAGGATATGTAGATTTAGATTTTGCAGGTGATCTTGATAAAAGAAAATTCACTACAAACTATGTGTTTACAATTGCAAGAGAAGCTATTAGTTGGGTCTCTAAACTTCAGACTATTATGGCTTTAATAACAACAGAAGCTAAGTACATGGCAGCTATACAGGGTTCTAAAGAAGCAATTTGGATTAAAAGACTATTGGAAGAGCTCAAGCACAATCAAGAGAAGATTCTCGTGTATTGTGATAGTTAGAGTGCCTTACATATTGCAAGAAACCCAACTTTTTATTTTAGAACAAAGCACATAAGAGTTCAGTATTACTTTGTTTGTGAAATAGTAAAAGGTGAAAGCGTAGATATAAAGAGATGTATTAACTAAACTGATCAACTCTGACAAGTTCTTATAGTGTAAATCATTTATACGACTTAGTAGAAATATAAGCAACATAGAGATGGCAAGTGTATGTGAAAGAATGTGAAGACATAATTATTTTAATCAAGTCTTCAAGTGAAAAAAATGTTGTGGTTGGTGGCCATCGAAATTGACCAATTGCCAACTTTAACTAGTCGCCAAATTTGTCAAGTTGTCATAATTGACTAACAGTCAAATTTAACCAAAAAAGTTGAGTTAAAATTGAACATTATCACTTGCATAGAAGGCTTACCTCTCCTATAAATAAAGGAACTCATTCATAGCTTTCATCATTCTAAAATTTAGAGAAAACTTTATAGTTATTTATTTTCTCATATTCTTTAGTTTCTCCTTATTTATTAAGAGAGAAAAGTGAAATTAAAGTGTATCTCTTAATTTTAAGAAAGAGTGAAAATTATTCTTTCCTTATAATTAGAAAGAGGTTGTAATCCCATTTTCATAGTGAAATTATTTTATACTTACACCGTGATTTTTATCTTAATTTATTTAAATTTCTTATCTCTATTGTAAATTAAGATACTATTTCAACCTATAATTCTCTATATTAGGCAAGTAGTAACTTGCAAAAATATAGGCCTAAACTTCAAGCTTGTTATGTCTGATAATGAAAAATACTTTAAAATAATAATAAGAGTGGTAATATTTTCTCTTTAAAAAAATATATAATAACCTCATTTTTTAAATTTTTTTTACAGTGACTATTTAATTATCAATTTAATAATTATAAATATTGATATTGTGAAATCTTTTATATTACATAAACTTAATATTTTTTATCTTAAATTCTTTGTTAAACTGAATTATATATTTTTTTAGAAAGTTAAACTGAAATATATATATATTTTATAAATATAATATTTGAAGTGATATTGCAATTAATACAATTGACCGATTTTGTATTAATTGTCATGTTCTATACTTTATAAGTTGTCTAGATATTTAAAATTTAGTTTATCAAATAATATACTTAAATGTCTAATATGCTTGAAAGACTGGGATGCAATAATAAATAGAGCAGAGGATGATAGTAGTATAATGGTTGAAGATTTTAAAAATATAAAATTATGATAAATAAGCTCAACCAATGAGCTAAATTTATTCTTGTAGTCTTTGTAATTATAGTTAGAGTATTATAAATGATTGATAGTTTAGTAAGTGCCAACCTAATTTGGATGTATTAAAATTATAATGATGCAATTCTCACTCTTTTCTTTATCGCATAAAAATGTGTATATTTTATTTTAATTAATACAAAGAGCACTTTATTTAATTTTAATGATCTATTTTTTTTTATCTCATAGTCATATTATTAACAAAATGAATAATTGAAGATTTTTTGTGTGTATAATAATAAATTAGTTCAAATGAGTTTTATGGATTGGATCAAAAACATTCACTTAAACTCAACCTATTTTGACTCGCCCAACAGGTGAGCTAAGTTAGGAATGACAAAATTACCCATAAAATTGCTAAAACTAGCTTGCATTAAGAGAATTTGACAAGATTTGAGGTGTGTTTGATATACAAAATTAAAATTTGCAACGAATTTAGAATAGATAACGGTTTGATAAAAATTTTATGAATACCCACAATGGGTATCCGTGGATATTATATATATATATATATTAAATTTTTAGAGAAAAAAAGGCAATATATTGCATTTTGTATGCTTAGCACACTTAGCATGTGTGCTTGTTGCACACTTAACATAATGCTATTAGCATGTGTGTTAAGTGTTAGACGCACAATATTACGCGATTAGCATTCTCTTATATTACAAGTGCTAAACGCGCTAAGTACACAGTATTGCGTGCTTTTAACATTCACTCTTAGCACTCATGCTAAGTGTTAGGTGCTTAATATTACGTGCTCTTTTAACACGTGTGCTAAATGCTAGACGCGGGCTATTGTGTGCTTAGCGTGCGCTTCTAACATACATGCTGAGCGTGCTAGAGGTACAACATTGTGGCTTTTAACGTTCGCTCTTAACATACATGCTAAGTTCTATGTACTCATAACCAAATCCACTTAAAATTTCCAAATAACTCTTGTGATTTTAATAGTGAGTACATACTCGCTAGAGTAAGTTTGGTACTAAAACTCCAAACCGACAAAGAATTTGATATTTTATTTTTAAAATAGATGCAAATGTAGATTTAAGAGTATCCATCACAAACTCGGTCCATTTTCATCCTTAAACTAAGCCTTATAAATGGTGATATTTTTTGGCTTAGTCTGATCAATAAACTTGTTTGAGCTCACATTAATTCGATTCGGTCTATAATCATCTAGCTCATTTAACATCTGAGTGGGTTAATCCTCTAGACAATAATGTTAAATATATATTAAAATTTTTTACTATAAGAATATTATTACTTACAGAAGTGATGCATAAAATTTTAGAACGACATATAGCAGAAAAAACAAGAGAAGAAAAAGGTTAGTTCCAGTAATATACAAAGCTACGGAACTACTCTTTATTGCTCCGCAGCCAAGAAGAAGCCATGCCAATTCGATGGAATGGTCAATACATTTGTCTTGAGAGTATTAGCTAGTGATTTTCATTTATTCCATGAAGAATTTTCCACACTCTGATTTAAATGAAACAAATCACTATCGATATTATTAAGTGTTTTCTTTTTTCAGAATATATATATATTTTCTTATGTAAAATTGTAGAATAGAATGTATAGAGCACGTGCACTTATTGGCAGCTAATTGTTAAGGCCGCCTGGCAATTGAAGACCTAGAGACACATATGACAACCGACAATAACATGCACTGTAATGAAGACTATGACTGCTCCATCCAATTGGGTCACCTATATGTCGTAGTTCATACCACAATAGATGTGTGTGTATATATATGTAGTCCAAATTACAAGTCAATCCATTATGGAATACATATTAAGATCTTAACAAAACCTCCACCATGTGTTGCACACTCAACAAATTGAAACTTCAACAGATTCTTTTCGTTCCGATTTGACCCATCAACAAATATTGTTCACTTAATAAATTCCAACTCTAATTATTCAAATTTAGTGTATAATAGATTTTCTTTTTAAATGAGTCTTCTACCACCCATTTATTATCTTTTCATATTTGAAAGTTCAAGACTACAGATTTAAAAGAAAACACATGTCATAATCACAAAAACAAAATCACAGCATAATAAAAAAAAAAACTGCAAAATAAATTGTAGATCATTTTTAATTAAAGTCTACGTAAAAGAAACAATCTGTATAGTTGAAGATTTATCTTCAGGACAAATTTGAAAAAAAGAATTTGTTCAAAGAAAGAGCACGGAATGATGGAAGTTTCTCTCACTCAAATGGCGGAAAAAATTATAAAAAAAAATTCCATCGAAAAAAAGAGCATGGAAGTTTCCTTAATGGAATCTGTCCGAAATTTTAAAAGCCAAATGGAATCCGTCCGAAATTTTAAAAGCCGCCTTCGAGGGAAAACTGAGAAGAGAGTTATGGATAAGACGTGACGTGAGTGATTATCTAAGCTAATATAAAAACTTCAATTTTAGTGTTAAAAAGATTTAAAAAAAATATACGTCCGCATTCAATGAATCCCAGGGTTTCCAAACATGTCCACACAAACTGTCTATAAAGACCTGGCAAGCATTTTTCGCGCCTCGTTCTCCATAAGAACCTCGAACTATTGAAATTTGAAACCCTGCTCGTTCTCTTCTTAAACCCAACAGCTGACCAGATATGGCGTTCGTGGAATTTAGACCACTCGATGAGAAGTCTCTGGTTGAGTATATCAAAGCGACGCCGTCTTTAGCGTCCAAGATTGGCAACAAGTTCGACGACTTGACGATCAAGGAAGTCGGAGATGGCAACCTCAATTTCGTCTACGTCGTCGTCGGCTCTTCTGGTTCTTTTGTCATCAAGCAGGTGCTTTGTTTAACTTTAGTCTAAGAATTGTTTTTTTAATTTCTGTAAATTATGAATAACTTAAGAGCTATTAATTGATTTCTTGAGAACCTGCTGCGATTTTTTGTGCTCTGGTTGAAAAGCATTTTTGTTGATAGTGCTTTCTATCTATGAAACTGAAAGCACTTGGAGAACATGTATTAAATTGGATGCAGAATGGGCTGTTTTCTCTTGTGTGTAGGAAAATTAAGAATAAAAATACTTGTATGCTAAAGGCCAAAAACGAGCTTGAACTTGAACCCTTGAGAACCTCATAACTATTGTGCTTTAAAGATTATTAATGGTAAAGCTCTTTAAAAATCATGCACAGTCTCAGGCAGTGGCGGACGCCCTGCATGGCCCAAAAATTTTCGAGAAATTTTTGTAGTTGATCATTTATTTAAGATAAAATTTTATTTGATCTAAATCAAATTTTTAAAATTTTATTAATTATATATATATATGTTACGTTGATTATTTTATTTTTATTTTAATAATTTTTTTTATAAATTATTTAATTAATTAAGTTTTTATTTTTATAAATTAATTAAAAAATAAATTTTAAAAATAAAAAGAATTAAAAAAAAACAAAACCTTGGGCGCATACATGAGGTGCGCTCACACGCATGCGCTCAATGCAATGAAGCCAAACTTGGGTGCATGTCTGCACCACAAACTTTAGTTTTTATTTTTAATAAATTTTAAAAAATAAAATAAAATAATTAGTAAGAAAATAAATTAAAAATAAAATTTTAAATTTTTATTAATTTAATGAAAAAATTATATTTTAATTAAATGATATAAATTATTTAATTAAATAACTTTTTATTTTTAATAAATTAATTAAAATAAATAAATCATTTTTTTAATATATTAATTTAAATAAAAAATTTATATTGAAAAAAGCAAAGCTTGGATTTAATTAAAAAATAATTAATTTAAA
Organism: Ailanthus altissimus; assembly: GCA_946807835.1. Classification (NCBI taxonomy): domain Eukaryota; kingdom Viridiplantae; phylum Streptophyta; class Magnoliopsida; order Sapindales; family Simaroubaceae; genus Ailanthus; species Ailanthus altissimus. The sequence goes on along the minus strand of OX327698.1, from coordinate 23,086,101 downwards.
TACAAATTAAAAATAAAAAATAAAAAATAAAAAATAAAACTTGGCTTTTATCGAGTTTTGCTAGGCGCATGCGCCCTAAGCCTTTTTTTTTCTTTTAATAAAATTAATTAATTATTTTTTTTCATTTTTAATATATTAATTAAAAAATAATTAATTTAAACAAAAATTAAAAATAAACAAATAAACAAACTTTTGCTAAGCTTTGCTAGGCGCGCCTCACACATATGCCCCAAATAAAGCCTCGCAAGGCGCATGCGTGAGGCGCGCGCTTCACACACATGCCTGCAAGCTTTTTTTTTAATTTAATAAAATAAATTTATTGTTTTAATTAATTAATTATTTGTTTTCTTATTTTCTTTTTTAATACATTAATTAAAAAATAATTAATTTAAACATAAATTAAAAATAAAATTTTAAAAATAAAAGAAATAAAACAAGTCCAAAATTTGCTTGGCGCATGCGTGGGGCATGCGCCTCACGCATGAGCTCCAAGCAACACCTTGCAAGGCGCATGCGTGAGGCACGTGCCCCCCACGCATACGCTCGCAAGCTTTTCCTTTTTTTATTAATTTAATAAAATAAATTTATTATCACAAATAATTAATTAATTGTTTTCTTTTTTAAATACATTAATTAAAAAATAATTAATTTAAATATAAATTAAAAATAAAATTTTAAAAATAAAAAAATACGCCAAGCTTTACTGGGCGCATGCGTGAGGGCCTCACGCATGCACCCACAAGCTTTTTTTTAATTTAATAAAATAAATTTTATTATTTCAATTAATTAATTATTTATTTTTTAATACATTAATTAAAAAATAATTAATTTAAATATAAATTAAAAATAAAAAAATAAAACAAGTCCAAGCTTTGCTTGGCGCATGTGTGGGGCGTGTGCCTCAAGCATGCACTCCAAGCAAAGCCTTGTAAGGCGCATGCGTGAGGTGCGCGTCCCACGCATTTCACCACAAGCGCTTTTTTTAAAATTTAATAAAATAACTTTATTATTATAATTAATTAATTAATTAATTTATTTTTTTATACATTAATTAAAAGATAATTAATTTAAATATAAAAATATAAAAATAAAAAAAATAAAACAAGCAAAGCTTGGTTTTGCTGGGGGCATGCGTGGGGTGCACGCCTCACGCATGTGCCCCAAGCAAAGCCTTGCAAGGCGCATATTGGGGGGGGGTGGCAAGCTTTTTTTTTTTTAATTTAATAAAATAAATTTATTATTTCAATTAATTAATTAATTGTTTTCTTTTTTAATACATTAGTTAAAAAATAATTAATTTAAATATAAATTAATGTATTAAAAAAAATTAATTAATTAATTAAAATAATAAATTTATTTTATTAAATTAAAAAAAAAGCTTGGGGTGCACGCCCGCATGCTCCCAAAAAAGTTTGGCAAAAGTCAAACTTTGCTTGTTTTATTTTTTTATTTTAAATTTATATTTAAATTAATTATTTTTTAATTAATATATTAAAATAATAATTAATTTATTAATTGAAATATTTAATTTATTTTATTAAATTAAAAGGCCAAGCTTTGCTTTTTATTTAATTTAATTTTTTTTAATTTTTATTTAAATTAATGTATTAAAAAAATAAAAAAATTAATTAATTAAAATAATTAATTTATTCAAAATAAAAAGTTATTTAATTAAATAATTTATATTATTTTTAATTTTTTTACTAATTATTTTATTTTATTTTTTAAAATTTATTAAAAATAAAAACTAAAATTTGGGGTGTAAGTATGCAACCAAACTTAGCTTCATTGCATTGTATGCATGTATAGGGACCGCGCCTCACGCATGCGCCCATAGTTTTGCTCTTTTTTTTTAATTTTTAAAATTTTACTTTTTGATTTATTTTTAATTAATTTATAAAAAGTAAAAACTTAATTAATTAAATAATTTATAAAAAGAAAAAAATGAGAAAAATGAAAAATAAAGAAAAATTATTAAAATAAAAATAAAGGTAAAATGATCAAAGTAATTTATATGTTGTTAATAAAATTTAAAAAATTTGATTTCGCTCAAATAAATATTTTATCTTAAATAAATGGTCAACTACAAAATTTTTTTAAAATTTTCAAATAAATACAATAAGCAGGTTATCATGATTCTAGTCCCTCAGGATATACATTTTTAGAATTTGGCCCCATAGGTTTGAGATTTTGACATTTTAGCTGCCTAAAATATAGATTTTGACTTGTATAGTTTTTCATTATGACAATTTGACCCCTCCACAATATTAAGTCTAGTTCCCGCCTCTGCTCCCAGGCATTACTCTGTTCTGTTGGGTTTGAACTTTCAATTCATTCATTTAACAGTGTTTTTGAGTTAATTCAACCACAAATAAAGAAAGTACTATATTCTGTACAGTTGAATTTCATGTAGTTTAGAACTCGGTAATTCATTACTTCCTCAATCTCCTTGTAATTGTGCGCACACTGAAAACTTCAATACTTATGCGTAATAAATTTTGTTGTTTCGTATGTATCAAGAAAATATGTTAGCAATTAGACACTAACTCGGCTGTAATCTTTTTCCTTTTATGTTATTAATATTATTTAATTTTTAGAGTTCTTTGTTTTGTATCTTCCCATGGACTCGAGATCCCCTTCATTAGGTGCTTTTATGCTCTTACTTATCATTCGAAAAGAAGATGATATAAAAATTGTGCTTAAGACTGGTTATTTAAATGTTGTTATAGACCTTGAAAGAATGTTTATGTGCTCACCTAATCTTCTTAATTTTCTTTAATCAGGGTCTGACGTACATACGTTCATTAGGTGAATCATGGCCCATGACAAAGGATAGAGCATATTTCGAGGCTTTAGCATTGAAAGAGCATGGCCAATTGTGCCCTGATCATGTTCCCGAAGTCTATCACTTTGATCGGACTATGTCTTTGACTGGCATGAGATACTTGGAACCTCCTCATATTATCCTGAGAAAAGGTTTGATTGCTGGAATAGAGTATCCGTTACTTTCTGAACATATATCTGAATATATGGCCAAGACCCTTTTCTTCACATCTCTTCTATATCGTACTACAACAGAGCAAAAATGTGCTGGTGAGAGCTTGTACATCATCTATATTTTCACTTAATTTTCACATACTTTCTTTGTTAGTATTGTGAATTCTTTTTCTTCCTTCCAAAACGTGAACTTTAAAATTCATATTACTTGTTCGTATTGGATATTATATATACAGAATGTGTCTTGCACTTGCATACATTTTAGTGGTCTTTTGGATGGTTGTAGCACTGAGGTATTTGTAATATTTTTGCGCTATTATGGTCTATATGCATGAACTCCTAACAGCAGTTGCAACTCATTTTAACTTTTAATGAGCAGTTAAAACTATCCCCAACTGCAATGGTAACCGTTTAATAACTGTTAATCTTTGATGGAAGGGTCAACATTGAGATATAAGTTTGTTTATGGCCCCTAAGCCTTAGAATTCTTCACCTCAATTTTCTGAGAGACAAACACCATCATAAGTGAGTTCTCGAGGGTTTAGAAGAACCAAAAAGACGTTCAAACTTACTGCACAAAATATATTGCATCAATAGCTGGAGGTTAATAAATTCTTAATTAAATTTTTGCATTTGATCTTATGCAATGATTGTTTATATATGGAAGATCATGATTAAGATTACTTACAGTATTAAGTTATTTTAGAGAAGGATTCTTTGTATTCAATATAATCAGTTTTCAGTCCTTACTTTCAGTGCGTTATGCATATCGACAGCATCCTTTACTAATCTCATTTTTATTTAATCTTTTACGAAAATAGAGTTTGTTGAGGATATCATGCCATGCACTTCAATTTGATACCCCTATGCCATCAACTAAGTCATAACCTTGATACCATATGCGCAGCGGAAAATCATAACTCACACCATAAGTAAGAACACATAAGATTAACACACCAATAAAGATAAAGAAAACAAACCAATCACAAGACACAAGATATACGTGGTTTGGCCCAAATTGTCTACGTCTACGGAGGATCCATGATCCAGCTTCTTACTATTGAAATAGATCACAAAGTATCTTCTTACATCATCAATGATCCCACAAAACCCCTTAGTATCTCCCATAGAGACCTCTAAGCATCTATCCTTGATCATTATGACTCCCTAAGACCTCTTCGTATCTCCTCATAAGAGATTTTTACAAGAAACATAAGAATAGCCCGAGCATCTAAGCCAAAAGGATCTATGGTGTTTCTCTTTTATTCACTCAAAGAACCTAAAGAAGAAAACACCCCCAAAGGTTACACCCTAGTGCACCACGCACTTAACGCCTACCTAACTCCTCTATTCTCTCTTATGGTTACATCTTGAAACCTTAGATGCTTAATCTTAAACAAAGGTTTACAAGTGTTTATATAGGGTGTATTTCATGCCTACAAACCTTATTCCTTGTTGGAGTAAGAGTCCACTTGTTTTGGAAGTCCAAAACTTTCCAAAATTAGAAATCCCGAACCAAAACGGACTTTTTCATGTGTTCTCGCACCGCGGCGCTCGTCCCTGGGCGTCGCTGCGGCACTGGCGACCTAGCGCTGCGGCACTGGTTTTCTGTGTTGGGCGTCGAGGCGTTCAGCCTTGGGCGCCGCGGCGCAAGAAGCTCCCGGCAATTTCTTCTTTTCCTTCGCGTCTTTAAGTCCTGTTTCACTTCCCCTTTTATGTCCCACACGTCCTAGACTTCTCCATACGTGTCCCACACATCCTAGACTTCTCCATACGTGTCCCACATGTTCTTGACTTATTGTAACTGTCCACTTTGGTATTCATCTCAATTCTTGTCCAACCAAGATTGTTGAATCACCAATTTTCCAACAAATCTCCTCCTTGATTCAAAATCTCTTCCCATGAAGCTAATCACCGTCACCCCTCCTTGACCAATGCTCACTAGTATGGTCTATAAGTCAAGTCCCCGACTTAACTAAGGCTCTTGCGACTACGGTCTCCAAAGATTCCTGAATGCTGATGTCTAGAGTAGTTCAATGTTATGATCTTCTATGTCCCGAAGACACCATGACCATAACCCTTAATGGTGAAAATCCCATTCTTGCCATTGCTACTCTTCCCACACATTCTCTTTCGACCCTTGCCATAAAGTGATATATCAAAAGCTGCTTTATGGTCTGTTTCAAGTCAACCCCTATGTTGATCCCATTGTAAGTACTTTTCTACAAGCACATAGCCTCCCTCTGTACTTTATCACTCCCTCGATCCTTTTGCTTTTCCATTTAGTGTTTCTTCTGTATGCCTTCCATGAATCTCCCTATTTCGATCTAGCAGTCCTGAGTCCTCTAGGTCTTTATGAGATGAGGAATAAAATCTCATACCTAGACCCTCATTTGTCTTTTTTTTCATTATGTAGTCTCAATTTTATTCTACAAATCCTCTATAACTTACCACAAGTCATATTTATCCAATTGGTAAATAACGATTCTCCACGACTCATATGAAAACACAACCCTAGATTTCAAAATAGTTCGTTCATCAGACACTGATTCCTCCAGAAGTTCTTATGCGATCAAGGTCTTTGCCTAATCATCCAACAGACTTACAAATCCACATTCCTTTTATCTTTGTCTTCCTCTTAGGATTATCCCCTTGAGTTTCCTAGACACCTTTTGGATCTGCACTTCAATCTTGATTGTTCTTCTTTTTCCATCTTTATTTTGTGTCCAATCTGAATGATTCTTCTAACTAGGACCTAGATGACACCATCTTCTTGAAAGTCTTCCTCAAGAATGATCTCTACTTCAAAACTCTCCAATAAGACCATCATCTTTTCCTCTTTCAGATAATCATCTTCCTTATTATTTTTCTCTTATATTTGTGAGTCTCCATGGTCGACAACCTTTGCTCTGCAATCTAACTCTGTCGCCTATGCTCTGCAATATGGACTTCAACCCATGGCTCTAATATCAGTTTGGACTTCAACTCAAGCTCTGTCATTAGTTTGTACTTCAACATACGCTTTGATAGCAGTTTGTAGCTTCAACCTAGCTCTGATACCAGTTTGTTGAGGATATCACGCTATACACTTCAATTTGATACCCCTATGCCATCAACTAAGCCACAACCTTGATACCCTATGCACAGTGGAAAACCATAACTCACACCATAAGTAAGAACACATAAGATTAACACACTAATAAAGATAAAGAAAATAAACCAATCACAAGACACAAGATATATGTGGTTCGGCCCAAATTGCCTACGTCCACGGAGGATCCATGATCCAGCTTCTTATTATTGAAATAGATCACAAAGTATTTTCTTACATCATCAATGATCCCACAAGACCCCTTAGTATCTCTCATAGAGACCTCTAAGTATCTACCATTGATCATTATAACTCCCTAAGACCTTTTTGTATCTCCTCATAAGAGATTTTTACAAGAAACACAAGAATAGCCTGAGCATCTAAGCCTAAAGGATCTATGGTGTTTCTCTTTTGTTCACTCAAAGAACCTAAAGAAGAAAACAGCCCCAAAGATTACACCCTAGTGCACCACGCACTTAGTGCCTACTTAGCTCCTCTATTCTCTCTTATGGTTACATCTTGAAACCTTAGATACTTAATCTTAAACAATGGTTTACAAGTGTTTATATAGGGTGTATTTCGTGCCTACAAACCCTATTCCTTGTTGGAGTAGGAGTCCACTTGTTTTGGAAGTTCAAAACTTTCCAAAATTAGAAATCCCGAACCAAAACGGACTTTTCCACGCGTTCTAGCGCCGCGGCACTGGCCTTTCTCGTGCCCAGCGCTGCGGCACTGGTTTTCTGTGTTGGGCGCCGCGACGCTCAGCCCTGGGCGCCGCGGCGCTGAAAGCTCCCCGCAATTTCTTCTTTTTCTTCCCGTCTTTGAGTCCCGTTTCACTTCTCCTTTCGTGTCCCACACGTCCTAGACTTCTCCATACGTGTCCCACACGTTCTTGACTTATTGTAATTCTCCACTTTGATATTCATCTCAATTCTTATCTAACTAAAATTGTTAAATCACCAATTTTCCAACAGAGTTAATAGTTGAAAAAAAGTAAAATAATGCTTTGTATTCATTGTAATCAGTTTTCAGTCCTTACCTTAATGTTTGTTGCAGTTGCAAAGTTTTGTAGGAATGTGGATCTATGCAGGCTCACCGAGCAGGTTGTTTTTTCTGACCCGTATAGAGTATCTCAACATAACCGTTGGACTTCTCCTTATCTCGATCGTGATGCTGAGGCTGTGAGGGAGGATAACACTTTGAAGCTTGAAGTTGCCGAGTTGAAATCCAAGTACTATTTTATTCTTTGTATTGATCTCTTTCCCTAATATATGGAAACTCCATCTTTTTTCTTTTTTCTTATCTTGTAATATATCAGAGCTTCATTTTCCACAGGTTCTGTGAAAGGGCACAAGCGCTGATACATGGGGATCTCCACACTAGTTCTGTTATGGTTACTACTAATTCAACTCAGGTTATAGATCCTGAATTTGCATTTTATGGACCAATGGGTTTTGACATTGGAGCTTTTCTCGGAAACTTGATTTTGGCCTTTTTTGCCCAAGATGGACATGCTGATGAAGGGAATGACCGAAAAGTACGACTCTATGTCTTTCTTTCTTCTTTATTTTCTTTTCCCCATTTGTCTCTTGTTTCTGCATGTTGTGTTTTTTTCCCTTTGGTTTTCATTTTCATATCTTTCCTTTCTTTTCTTCTTTTGGTACTACGAGACCATCTTTCTTATGATAAATCGGATTATTTTTTTTGGTGGAAAGTAGATTTCACGGTCACGACTTTTAGTTTATAGATTTCCTTGTAGGTTTTTACCATTATTAAATCGCTATTATGGAAGGTCCTGTCTAAATTGTTGGTAGGAAAAATAATTTTGTTTAATAAAATAACCGTAACAAAAATTATATTATCTTATCCATAATCATACATATAGGTATAGAAAATTATTTGAATTCCTCGCTTCGGTGAATCTTAAATTGACGCATGCATTTATTTTTAGTATCTTCAACCTTCAAATTCAATGTGTGTTATTAATATTTAAATTTGAAAAAAGAGTAGTAATCAAATTTTTTTTTTACATAAGAATACGTAAAAAAAAATTTTCTACGTAAGAATACATAAAAATTTTTTTCCTGATTATGGTTATAATTATTATTTACTACTTCCTACCTTCTATATATAGAGAAATCTCCTTTGAGTATTTAAAATTAGAATAGAATTAAAAAATTAAAATTTGAGTTAATATAAAGACTGCAAGACTCGTAGGCTTTCTAACTCTAACTTAAAAGGTTTAGTCTTAATTATCTCATAACCCACAAATTCTTCTAAGTTAATCACATGCTATTCCACTAAAAGTCAATTGCTGCACTTTAATAACTCATGTAATTAAGTAAAAACTAATTTTAATTAAATTGGGCTTGATATTTAAACTGATAATAACCACTTAATTAACCCTTTAATTAATGTCTATAATTAAAGATAGGCCATGAAAAAAATGTTTAACCTCTTTAATTACTTATTTACTTCTAAGTCACTGAATGCTCTAATGATCACTTTTAATATGTCTATATTTGTAAATAAATTTATAAATAAATATTATTATTCAATAAATAATTTATTAAAAAAATTGTAGCCATATATTCAAATGATCAAGTACTGCAAATAGTTTAAGTAGACATTATTTATTAGATTTCATCTTACAAATATATGTTCCTACAATCCATGAAATTATTTTTAGGATATCGAGGTTTTGATCGTTTATATGGATCTTACTCCGTAATAACTCAAAAGATATAATGCATAATTGTAAGTTCATTATCTGTTCAGGATTAAAATCAATCAAGCTTATTAAAACTTTTGCGAATTAAGATCAATAAAATTTAATTAATTTGATCAAAATTCACAATAGTCTCATTCAATATAACATATACACTAGTTTTTTTTATTCGAAATCTCTATTTTAATGATTAAGGTAAATCATTCATTATAATGAAATGCTCTATTTCATTAATAATTGTGAGCATGTTTTAATTTATAAATAACTTGTGATTTATACTTTCTGTATTAACATCATATGCTTAATACGTAAACCACATATTTTATAAATATGAACTTATCAATAAATGCTCAATTATATATACGAATAAATTTTTATTAATTAATTAAAATATTATTTTACGTGCTATAAGAGTATAAAATAATATTATATGTCTAATATAAATTTGACATGTATGTGTAGACATACAAGGAGTGGATTTTGAGAACAATTGAAGAGACCTGGACTCTTTTCCACAAGAAGTTCACGGCACTTTGGCATCAACACAAGGATGGTTCTGGTGAGGCATATCTTCCAGATATTTATAACAGGCCCGAGCTTCAGCAGCTTATACAAGAAAAATTTATGAAAGATCTATTCCATGACACCCTTGGATTTGGTGCTGCCAAAATGATAAGGTGAGTTTAGGATTTTCGTTTTATTTACATTATTTTATTTATTCTTGGTTTCCAATACTTAAAGAGATCTTTCTGCCTTGCTATCATGACAGCCTTCTCCCATCTGTCTGTGATTGGTTAGAGTTATATTTCATCAGGAATAAATTCAATCTTTAAGAGTTTTTATAATTAGCTAAATTATATATTTGCAAATTGTCACCCATAAAAGTGCTAGTTTCGCTAGTAAATGTGTTTATGCATTTTTTAATGATCAACTTTTGTGATTGGATTTTAATTAATTAACATCTTGTTTTGTAACAAAAGTAGATTGTTGAGTTCACTAAAGAGTTACTTGTGCGATCATTTTGGATTCCAAAACAGGAATATAATCAATCTCAGAAAGGACATGAGATGAATTAGTTTTTTGATTATGAGCTATTGTGCTCAGCTGAATTCCCACGTGTTTCCTTTGGAGAAAAAACTTGTCACTAGCTTAATTTTAGGTTTTTGATGGTGGATCAATATAGACCCTCTATGAACTTGTTGAATTTTGTGTTGTTTGTCATAAACAAATCGACATCTTAGTACTCAAATGTATGATTTGGAATCCTACAAATATTTAATGTGATTTTTTAATCATTTAATACGCAGGAGGATTGTCGGAGTAACCCATATTGAGGATTTTGAATCAATTAAGGATCCTAGCAAACGAGCCTCTTGTGAGCGACGAGCCCTTGAATTGGCAAAGACGCTTCTCAAAGAAAGGCGGAAGTTTCAGGATATCGCTGAAGTTGTTTCAGACATTCGGAAACTCCAGTCCTAATGGACGTTTCTGAAAAAAGCAATTCCGATTGTTGACAATATATTTTTGGTTGTTATTTTAAGGACTGTTTCCATATCCGATATTAAAAATTTGTCAATTGCGTTGTGAATCTTAAGATTTGCTAAATGTTTTGATTACTACTGCGAAATTTGTGAGCTCTCCAATCAATTTTCTATTTTTTTTTAGTTGTTAGCAAATTCTGGAACGCATTTCCCAGCTTTATGGTGGTTGGATTAAGGAATCATGTTTTGCCGTTTTGGATCCAGTTGAATTTTTAAAAACAATTAAAAAAAAACATAAATCTGGATTATGACCCGGTCAAATTTGGACACCATTTAAGACCAAGTAGACAATAAATGTTATATATATAATCAACCACATTATATATTTTATATACGAGTAGTGCTGCACTTACATGCTTATGATATAAAATTTATATTCTAATTAATGTGTTACCAATTGGTGAATATTATTTGTCATATAATTATTAATTTTTTTATTAATATAATAATTATATTATACTAATCAATAATTGACATATTAAATATCATATTATTTAAATTATAAATTTTGTATCACAAATATGTAATATATAAGAATAACATTATTCTATGAGTACTGTTATGCTTACATTGTTATCAATCGGTAATTTTATTTGTCGTGTAATTGTTAATTTTTTATTTTTTAATAATATGATAATTATACAATATCAATTAATAATTAATATATTAAATGTCACATCATTTAAATAGTATATCAAATAACTTTTAGGTGATGAATAATGTGATTTTTAAAATCACTATTATTTCACCGCTCAATAATTATTTAATATATTATTTGAGATATGAAATTTTGAAATAATATGTAACATTATTGACAAGAGAATTACAACTTTCACGCATAAAATTTTGGTTCTACTGACTATGTATTTTTAAAGAAGCAAAGTAAGAGGAGAAAAAAAGTTCAATTCTAAAATATAAAACCACGAAGCAATAAATATTGCTCCCTAGCAATAAGCCATTTCAAACAATCCATAAATTTTCCTACTCACTGTCATTTAAACAAACTATTATAATTATTAATACTGAGTTTATAATAATAAATAAAAGTACGAACAATTTCATTTTATTCGGTTCATATCCAAAATCTTATTGACCAACACTAAGCAAATTCAGCTAGTTTCCATACTTGGCCTTGTAATCACTCCAAAGCTGATCAACAGTCTTGCCCAACAAATCAACAAAGTAGCTAGCACTGTACCCATTTCTCATTTTCTTATTCAGCTCCGCAACAAAGCCATTGCTTAAGCCGTTAAGATAGTCCAGAAACCTAGCTGTAACATCATACCCTTGATCCCATCTATCGCCCTGACCCGGCTGCACCCAGTGGCTTGGTGCATAGTTTGCCTTCAACCTCACAAAATCCGCAATCCCTTCGATCAATCCTCCGGGAGCCTGCCCGTTCCCGTTCCATTGCCATATATGCGTCATCTCATGATAAATAACCCCAGTGAATTCTCTCTTCACATCACCAGAATAATTTCCTATGTAGTTGGCACTGACATGGATTTCATTGTTGATAGCATAAGCGACGCCATCCATGCTGTCGATGAACAAGCTGACTTTCTGTACATTTTTCCTGTCAGCTGGGTTGCTTTGTTGGAAGATTCTCCATATGAAGTCAGTGGCAGATGCTAGCGTTTGCCTGCTGTAATCAGCCCCGATTTCATTGTTGAAGCGAGCGCCACCGGCGGTTGTGGCGGCTGTGTTGGTCACAACGTAGTCGACTGCATATGTGCCTTTCATCGCCACTAGGGTTAATACCAAAGACAGATAAAACATAGAGTGAGTCATTATGAAAGAAGAGCTTGCTGGGTCTTTTTTGCTGAAGCTTTTGTACAAGAGATGCTTTGTTTCCCTATGATTTATATAGAGTTGGTATCAATGAATGGGTCATATATATCTATAATAAAAGTAAATACAAGATGATGGGAGGATGGTCCTTGGTTTCATAAATTATGGTCAAAGAATTAGGCTTAGCCAATGATTTAATAAGGATATCTCCGTAGACTTTATATTCTTTAAACGTCCGACTTTGACATTCAACTATGTTTATTTTCTTTTTTTTTTTTCAGAACAATGATTTCCTTTTGTGATCATTTAATTGAACAACCAACTATTTTTACAAGAAAAACTATGAGTACCTTACATTCTTTTATTTTTAATTCACCCATTAAATCTCATTTGTTTTTTCAAAATACTCAATTACATTATTTTAAATATATAATTTGTCAATTTTTAAGAATGGAAATAATAATTTAAAAAAGTATAACTGAGTACTTAAAAAGAAAAAGAACTTAATAGGTTAACTAAAACAAAAATAGAAACGATAGTTGGAAATTTTCTTTTTATAATACCACAATAAGATTAGTTTTTTAGTTTTTACCTTTTCTCTCCATTATTATTAATCAATTTTATCATCTTAACGTCAATTATATGTTAACACAAATTGTAATACATGCTTTAAGTTAAGTTAATATTATGTAAAACTAATAGCAAAGATAATGTATTTGTAGGGAAATTGTTACTTTAATTCCTAGGTAAAAGCAGAATATCTAATTTAGTGTTTAATATTTTTAAAATTATTAATTACATCTTTAAAAAATGAAAAATGGTAGCAAAATGTAATAAAAACTAAAAAGATGTAATTGGGTATTTTTAAAAATTTAAAGAACTAATTAATATATTAAGATAAAAGTAAGGACGAAACAGATAACATGAAAAACAAGACGATGGATCTAGTGTTGACTTTGACTTGGACTTCTCTTTTGGCTTTGCCGACTAATTAAAACAAGTCTTTGTCCGCCATGCACGGTTCGTAATTTATGGTTATAATTGAAGTGGTCCATCCATAAAGGGGAGAGGAACTGGGTGCACGTAATATTTGCTAAAATTCAAGTTAGTGTTAACGTATAAATCTTGTCTTTATAAGATTTCTTGCAAATATTGTAAGAAGATCACGACGCTTATATGTTTACAGCATGATTTTATTAATTGGTTTTGTTGTACATTTTTTATTCTCAAAAGTCTCTTGGTTAAATACTTCTCTAGATAATGTTACAAATTTTAAATGGTATCATAAATTTTTTTATTTTAAATAATGTGTTAAATAATTATTAAGTGGTGAAATGATGTAATTAATAATTAGTAATTTTAAGATTTATATTATTTTATCACTTAATAATTATTTAATACCTCAATTTATAATACAATATTTAAAATATCATTTATAAAGTGTAGCATTACTCTATCTCTATAATATAGCCATTTTTTTTCTCCTTATTAATGAATTTAATTATACTATAGAATTAGATATTAATTGGTTATATGCATAAATTGTTTGTGATATGTTTGAAGTTTTATTTCACGCATAAAGATTAAGAGTAATGCTATACATTTTTAAGTTGTATTTTAAATTGTATCTCAAGTAATTATATATCAAATAATTATTATGTGATAAAATAGTATAAATTTTAAAATTACTCATTGTATTATTTATTAATTAATAATTGTTTAACACTTTATTATTTAAGAGATAATTTAAATTATAACTTGAAATGTGTAGCATTATTAAAACTTAATTAAAGAATGATTTGATTTCTTTGTATGTAATAAAAAATTTGACACGAAAAAGGTGAAAACATATTATTGAATTGGCCCTAGTGTTTTTCCAAACAGAATAAAACAAACAAGAAAGTTAAATATTTAATATAAGATCAAGATGTTGGACAGGAAAACAAGTGGCTTTTAATGGGAAATTATACTTCTTTTTACAATTTGTTACAATATTGGCTTGAAACTTCGATCAATGAATTAAATAATAATTTGTCTTTGATCTTTGTCTATTTCAACACCTGACTCCGAAACAGAAACAAGAAGCAACAAAGAAAACAATAACCATGGCAAATCAGGCAGAACAAACAAAAACAAATAAAAAGAGAAAACAAAAAAGTAAGTAAACCACTTAGCAGGCGTGTATTTTTGGAAATAAAGTCCAAAAATCCAGCTCCATAAGCATCCTACTAAAAAAAAGGAGAGCAGGTCTTTGTTGAATTTTATTCTAGAATCACAATAGAAAAGGTCTTTGTATGGGTTAATGCCATTAGTCATGAACAGGTTCAAGGGCTTTTTTTAATTAACCCAGCTGCAGTTGATCAAATATAGAGAGAAAAACTAGAGAGCTTGAAGATTTTTAAGAAGAAAAACATTATTTTAGTGATCTTATAGCACTCTACTGCAATTAAACAGACATCCATTTACACTAAAGCATTAGATTTTTTTTAAACGTAAATAAATAGTTTTTATTTTAAATTCATATATTTATAGCTATAAAATAGAAATACAATCTTTAATAATTACAAAGTTCAAATTCAGACCATTTTATTTTTGAAGTATATTTTTCCTTTTTTCTTATCATTTTATTCCAAAATTTAGTCAAACAACACTTTAAAATTTTTGAGTTTAATAATAATAGATCGAGTGTTTAGATATTGACAGTTTGAAGATTGAAAGCTAAAAAGGCTAATAATAAAAATTCAAAAAATAAAATTAAAGATGAAGAAGAAAAAAAATCCAAAATTTTATACACCTCGTGTGAGGCATGGTGCACCGCCCCTCCTTGCATCACGCAAGGAGCAAGAAATTCTGGTTTTCTCTTTTTTTTCTCTGCCGTCAATCTTATTTTTTTCTCCTAATTCACCATATATTTTTATTGGGATACTTATTTTTTTTTCATTTCATCATAATACACCATCATTATATTTCATACTTATATTTTTACAAATTAAAAACAAAACAAAATTAAAATACATTGTGAAATAATAAATTTTTGAGTTGTTATTAATAAGAATAATTTCGTCTAATTATTGTCTTATGCACTAATAAAGATTAATTAAATAATTTTTAACTATAAAATATTATAGCTTTTAAAATAGTGGCTATTTGTATAATTTTTTTCTCAAATATTATGGATATTTTTAATATCCTTTAATTAATATTAATAATTCTCTCGAACCTCATTCAGATTAGGCCTGTAGTAGTGCAGCTCGAACATTTTAAACTAAAAATAGCATAATCTGAATGGAAGAAACTAGAATTCGCTTTAAAGAAAGAGAAATCTGACTTTCTAAGAGTTGCGTAACTCAATTTATTTGGACTAAATCTTAATAGAGTTAAATGGTTAAACTTTAAATTAACAATTTTTGTGGCAAAATGTTGGAGCACTCAAATTTTCACAATGTTCTCTTACTTGGTGATCTTCATTGGTCGTTTTTCCCAATATTCCCCAGCGGCTAGCAATCTCAATCTCCATTCTGTTTATATATTTTTATAGTCGTTTTTAGTTCTTAGTTAATTCAATTGCATCTCAAATCATATTTCTTGGGAGAGCAAAAATGTTGACAACTTATGCTCTTATATTTCCATATCCATTAGTTTGGACATTAATTGGATAAGAGTATCTATGAATATGGGTATGCTCATGTGTGTGTGTCTATATATATATATATATATATATTATCCGAATTACAAGATATATGAACAAGTGGCTCTATTTTATCTCTCAATAACACCATTATTATTATTATTATTATTATTGCTTGTAAAACCATTTGCAGATGCAACATGGATTATTCGCTCAAGTAGGTGCACCATGATTTCTGCAAATCATTCATCAAGCTGAGGTTATCAAACAATGACAATTAATTACGTCCACGTTCTGTATATGCATTCCACTCAACATGTTCAGGTTATAGATTTTAGTGTGTGTGTGTGTTTATATATATATATATATATATATATATATTTGAGTTATTGTTTATGTTGCCTTTGGACTTTGCCTAAAACCCACAAGCCGAAGCGCTGGGCGAGCCCATAGACAACTGCATGGCCCGTCACTTAATGCAGAGCTGACGACCAAAAATGGTGGGCAGTGTTACAGAGTAAAGCTGAGAATAAGACCGCTAAGGTCAAAGATGCCAAAACATAAGTAATGGGGATATTCTCGCCTGAGAAATCAGCCATGGCGACTCTGGGGTACTCGGGCCAATATCGGGGCTATGAAGCAGACTTCAGAGATCCAAGAACTCAGAAAACTGTGTGGCCAATGCCATGGCTTTTGCGCATGATCGGTGATGCGCACGCGTGCTAAGTATTACTGCCGTATGTGACATTTAAAATCAGCGTTTTTATTAATATTTTTCTTTTTTCGGTAGGTTTTTTGCTATTTTTTAATATAAAATCTACTCATTTTTCACAAATTTACACACATAGATAAAAGAGGTACTTGAATAAGAAGAGAGAAGAAAATGGAAGAGATTTTAAGTTAAGAAAAAATTGTTCGAAATTAACTTTTTTAATTAAAAATTTGATGTGTGATTAAAAAAGATTAACCATTAAATTAAGAGCTGTTTTCGAAAATTTCCCAATTCGAGAGCTCATAAAACAAAATAACCATTAGGTAATCCTCAAGAATTTGGCTTCCAGGTGAATTATTCTTTTTCAGTCTTCTCCATTTCACGTGCAATTTCAAATATAGCATTTAGAATACCTCTATTAAACTGCTGTGCAATTCCATCAGTTGAAACTTTTCCCCTTTATGATAAATGAACAGCATTGAATTGAAGTACTTAAAGACAACTGTTGAGTTTGCTTTCATTTCATTAATTTCTCATTGGATGATAACAATCTTGATGTTGTAAGGCCAGCAAATAGAGAAAATGAATTTTTATGAATTGGTAATTTGTCCACAAGATTTGAATAATTGAACACATCAAGTCTCGAATTGGTAATTTGTCCACAAGATTTGAACAATTGAACACACTAATATAGTATATACCAGAGAAGTGAAAACTAAGTTAGTATATATCCATAAAATTAATGGTTAAAATGACATTTCTCCTTAAACATATAATAAAATACTATACACATTTAAAAGAGAGACATTTCCAAATTGCAAGCAAAAAGCAAGGCAGGGGTTTCGTTGGACATATAGAATTTTGTGCTTCATTACATCTACAGCATAAATACAATGCAATCAGAGTAGCAGTTAGCATAACATTTGCCGAATCTCGCCGTTGCCTTTCCTAAGAAGAATATCAACATCAAAGCAAAGATGACCTTCCTAAATCCTAGCTCTCCATCATTGTTAGCTCTCTCTATTAATACCTTATGAATAGGTTAATGTATATACTAGTCAAAGACATGGAATCAGATTTATATTACACGTTTACCCTTTTTCCCATGTACGTAATATATGTAAATGTGAATTTAATAATATTAACTTGTTTACAGAACAGAAAGCAGAAAGACATTTGTGAGAAGTTGTACATTTTTGTAGAAGAAAGAATAAGTGATACATTGTCTAATTACTTGTGCTAAAATTTCAAATTAACCAAAAGTAAAACAAGAGTATAGATTTGATTTATTTTAAAAAGTAGAAGAAAAATAATGGCGGAGATCGTAAGTTCTTGTTCTACATGATGTTACCATCATATAATTCTAAGTAATTGACGTATCTCACCCTCCAGCAAATAAAAAGATTATGTTTATTTTCTGGTATGAAATCTAAAAGTCTAAATGTAATTAAATTTTTTTATATTTGATTGTATATATTTGAGTTATTATTTTTAGTGTCTAATTTATAAGGTTCAGTTGTTTGTTTATACAAATAAAAAATGTCAAAAACTAGTATGTTAACATGTCTTTTTAGGTGTTGAGTATATTTAACTTTAGTTGCTTTACAAAAAATGGCCACACTGAATATTTAGTTATATATAATAAGGTAAGTCATATGGATTCAAGCTACATTTCGGACATTAACTATAAATCGTAGTTTAATAGATATAATATTGTATTAAGTAAAACTCAAAATATGTGAACTTATAGACTAAAGTCTATTTAGAAGTATTTAGTCCATAATAAGGTTAAGTTTGAATAAAATATAGGGTGAGGTTTAGTACTGGCGAGCACAAGACTAAGGGGACTTTTGATTACATACACTCGGACCTTTGGGGACTAGCTCAAACAGCTACTTGATGCGATATTTCTATATTTTATAATTAAGCGCAAGTATACGCTATCGTAACAAGTAATAAAGGGACTTATAAAGTCGGATGTCGAACCCATAGGCATAATTTTTATTTTCTACCAAGTACTAAAATTATATATTTCTTATAATTATTCAAAAAAATTAAATCTTAATTTTGCAATAAATTTGAATAAAATAAAAGTGCAGAAAATAAATGATACAACTTAAATAAAATAAAAAAATAGCAATATAGAGAAAGCCTAGGGTTAATTACTATCCTTTAATATGGTTTTTAAAGATTAATCCTTTTAATATTTATATCCCTAAATTCTTATTATTGGTCAAGACACTAATGTATTCACAAGCCTCTTCCAAGGTCATGCAAGTATATCTTAATTTATCAAATACCTATATTCCTATGGTACTTGTAATAAATAAAGATTCATTAAGAATAAGTCTTATTGACCATACATGCCAATTAGGTATATTCCTATCCTAATTCGAAACTTGCATATGCAACATTGAATGTTACTCTACAATCATGCATCAAATTATTTAGGTCTAAATACAATGATGCATCTTCCGAGTTTATCAAAGTATTACTAAAGCAATCACAATATTGATCAAATATAATGAAGCATTAAGAATAAATAATTTAAATAATGAAGAATTGAGTTCAAATAAATATTAAAAAGATCTAACAATTAAGCTCACATATTGAGTTCAAGTAATAACCATAGAAAATAAATTTAGCTCATAATAACAAGAGAATTATGGCTGAAAAATAAAATAAATATGATACAACCAAAAGCAAACTAATATAAACGTCAATTCGCAGTTGGTTGATATGCCAAAGATTCTCCAATAATCTCTTACTCTCTTAAATTGCCCTTGCTTCTCTCTCTAAAAATTACTTTTCTTCAATGTGTTGTGGCTTAAAGAGCCATAAGTTGTGTGTCTTTTAGTTCTAAAATCAGTGGCCTTTATATAAGGATTGATTGGAGTCTTGGAGTTGTATTTCTTTTAGGATTAGGAAAAATTGCACTGTTCACCGCTGTTGCAATTACTGTTCATCACTGGGGCGACAACACTGTAGCATGGATACTATTTGCATAACACTGTTCACGCGTTACTGTTCCAAGGGCATTGTAGCAATACTGTAGTATTTCATGTTTTGTCTTGTTTTTCTTAGATTTTCATCCCCAACCACTCCATTGACTCCAAACCTGTAAAATAATAATTAAACATATAAAAAGCCTAATATTCTTATTAAAATAAGCAATTAATTAAGGGAGTAAAAATAATAGATATAATTTACGCTTATCACTACTCATGGTAGTGCCAGGTATTTTCTCAGTTTAATTGATGACTATTCAAAGAAGCTGTAGGTCTGTGTGTTGAAGATTAAGGATCAAATGTTTGATGTATTCAAGACTTGAAAGGCTCTTATTGAGAATCAGACTAGAAAAAGGGTGAAGAGGTTGAAAACTGACAACGGCCTCGAATTTTGCAATAGAGAGTTTGATGGGTTTTATGCTAAGTATGAATTGTAAGGGATAGAACGGTAAGATCAACACTACAGTAGAATGAGGTAGCTGACAAGATGAATAAGACCCTACTTGAAAAGGTTAGATGTATGCTTACCAATGCAAAGATGTTCAAGGCATTTTGGGGAGAAGCTATAGTGATTGTAGCTTATTTGATTAATAAAAGTCCATCATCGGCGATTGACTTCAAGACACCAAAATAAAAATAGTTTGGAAATCCTTATAAATATGATCACCTTATAATATTTGGTTGCCTTACCTTTGTACATGTTAAGGAGGGGAAGTTGGTACCTCGAGCTGTCAAATGGGTCTTCATAGGATATCTCGAAGGAGTGAAAGGATACAAAGTATGATGTAAAGACTTAACACCACCAAAGAGTATCATAAGCTGTAACGTGACATTCGATGAGACAACCATACTAAAAGCCTCCCAAGAAGATGAGAAAGAAGAACTTGTACCCAAGGAAGACTCGGCACTCGAGTCAATAGAAGTTAAAGTAGAGCTTGAGAGTAGATCTGATATGCCCCCAGATCAGCACTTCAACAAAGAGATCCTTTAAGAATAACCAAGAACACCAGCGAGTTCCTCTAAGTCCACCCAAGGAAAGACTAAGACTCTTGAGATGGAACTTGAAGAGTACTAGCTAGCTAGAGACA
Source organism: Ailanthus altissimus (assembly GCA_946807835.1). Classification (NCBI taxonomy): domain Eukaryota; kingdom Viridiplantae; phylum Streptophyta; class Magnoliopsida; order Sapindales; family Simaroubaceae; genus Ailanthus; species Ailanthus altissimus. Next base: position 23,065,517 of record OX327698.1, on the reverse strand, counting down.
GGCTAAGGAGAACAATTAACCTACCCATCAGGTATGCACAAGCAGATTTAGTTGCTCATGCTTTTAATTCTGCTTACACTCTTGAGTATAATGAGCCTAGGACATATGGTGAGGCTAATATACGTATGGGTGTATGCATATGCAATTATGTATATTGTCTAAATACATATCATATACATATTTAAATCTGACGAAAGCGTAAAATTTGCAATAAATACAATAAATAAAATATATTAATCACATTATATATTTATAGGATAGAGAACTTATCAAAATGTGTAACGTTATACATGTATATCCTTGGAGTTCGCATGGAGACCAATTCACAGGTAGTTATAGTTACCAACACGGTGGGCTTGATGAGTTAGAACAGTAGCCCCATATCCAACTCGCGATTAACTTTTAATCCCCAAAATGGTCGAGTGTGTATTTTTATCATTTTCTCCAAAAAGATAAGAAATAGAGGTTGAAGCAATTCTCAATTGCTTCAAAGACACCATAAAGAAAAATGAAACAATTTTATTGTTTCCTTTTTTTTTCTTCTTCTCTTCTTTCTTTTCTCCATTTCTTCTTTCTCTTTCTCGGGTAATTTTTGCCCAACACCCACTTCACCTATCTCTCTCTTTTTCTTTTTATATATATATAAAATATAATAATAATATTATATAATATAAAAAAAGAGACATTTGATTATTTTACCATTAAATAATCAAAGTGAGAAATGACCATTTTGCCCCTTATAAATAGTTACCAAGTTTACCCCCTAGTAGGTCCTACCAAATCTCATACTTTAGTAAACTTAGCTGAGGGTTCACAATGTGTCACGTGTTATTATACAATTAGTAAATAATAATTATTAACTAATTATTGTATTTAACACTTAAATACGGAGACGCACGTATTCTCGTAGCAGTGCTGAATATTACTGGATTAAATAGTTTAATCCGGCACACTGCTCCAGTGCACAACGAGTACACTCCATATCGCAGGACTCCCTAGGTACACTCGATTTGTCAAATGAAACTATTCTATAAGTCCGTTAGCAATGCCCCACGCATACATCACGGATATATGAATCAATGCGTTGAACTATGCACGTTGAGGTTACAACGCATATGTATAGTCCTTCCGTTATAATATCCTGGATGTACGAGGATATAGATTATCACCGTCAAATCTTCTAGTGCTCATCCATGTCTTATCTCCAGACTCGTATCTCACTAAATACTATGCGCAAACTCTTTTGCCACACTATTTTACCCTGGTGGAACTCTTTTCCTGGATTGATACTGTCGGTGGATCTAAGGCATGTGTGGGTGTATGCATGTGCAATTGTGTCTATTGCCTAACGCAGTGGAAGAGTATAAATTTTACAATAAACACAATAACTAAATATATTAATCACATTAATATATTAAAAAGGTTAGAGAACTCACTTCAACGTGTAACGTTATACACGTGGTTTTTCTGGAGTCCGCATAGAGACCAATTCGCGTATAATTTTAGTTATCAACATGGTGGGCTTGGTGAGATAGAATAGCAGCTCCATATTCAGTCCGGGATTAACTCTTATTCCCCAAAATGACTGGGAGTGTGTTTATATCATTTTCTTCAAAAGAATAAGGAATGGAGAGTTTGAAGCAATCTAACATTGCTTCAATTGGAAGCATAGAGAAAATTGAAATAATTTAATTTTTTTAGTGGGTCCTATAAATCCTATACTTGGGTAAGCTTAACTAAGGATCCACAATACGCTATGTGTCATTATACAATTAGTAAATAATAATTGTTAATTAATTATTATATTTAACACTTAAATACAGATACACACGCATTTTTGTGGTAGTGCTGAATATTGCTGGATTAAATAATTTAATTTGGCACCCTGCCCCAGTGCACAACGAGTACACTCCATATCGCGGGACTCCCTAGGTCCTATGCCTGATTTGTCAAATGGAACTATTCTATGAGTCCGTGAGCAATGCCCTACGCACACATCACGGATATACAAATCAGCCCATTGAACCATGTAAGTTGAGGTTACAACGCATATGTATAGTCATTCCATCATGATATCCTGGATGTGCGAGGATATAAATTATCACCATCAAATCTCCTAGTGCTTATCCATATCTTATCTCCAGACTTATATCTCACTGAACAATATACACAAACTCTTTTGCCATATTGTTCTACCCAAGTGAAACTCTTTCCCGAGATAATTGCTTGTGGCCACAAGACTTTTTGAGATACAGTCTCGAAGTATTTGGATATCAAACTCCCTATGCAAGTTGACGGATCCCATATCTGTACACACCGGACTCCATAAGCATCGGACCATACCCAGCGACACCTAGCAGTCACACCATGAAATGTCGTGACATGCGTGGAACCAAAGTATGGTGGACCACTTACAAGCCCACCATGGCATTCAGGTCAAAGGACCATGTATACTACTTAACTCGAGAGGACCCTCCGTTGATGGCTTATATAGGATGTCTATTGGAGGCCCTCGTGAGTCTGTCCTATATCTAGTCCTAACTGGATACCCATATGTCAATATGAGCTCCTAGTTCACAGTCGGCTAGGACAGACCAACTATACCCTATAGGTATGGCATATGTTGATTTATATATTAAAGTATCCACCGACAGACCCGCATTAACAGAAATAGATCAGGGACAGTTATTCGAGAACATACTTGCACAACTAGCATTTTCTGGCTCCCGATTGCATCTCTTGCAATTATATAGTTACTAGTATATTCCTAGGTCTATGTCCCATTACAGACAAGGTTCTAACTCTTGAATCTGTGAGTATTATAACCAACTAATACTTAACTGTACTAACATTTAACAATTATATATCTCAACGTGACTAACTATGAGCCATTATCTAAACATCTTTAGATTTGATCCGAACTCCTTCAGATCTACAATGTTTATAACATTACATGTATAATATCATATATATGCGTATTAGCGATTTAATGAGAATGTACACTTGTATAAATACACAAGTATATATACATTCAGGGATTGCACGTAAGTACCGACCCTAATAAATACTTGTGGCCACAAGCTTTTTTGAGATACAGTCTCAAAGCATCTGGATATCGAACTCTCTATACGAGCTGACAGATCCCATATCAATATGCACCAGACTCTATAAGCATCGGACCATACCCAGTGACACCTAGCTGTCACACCATAAAAGGTCGTGACATGCGTGGAACCAAAGTATAGTGGATCACTTACAAGCCCACCATGGAACTCAGGTCAAAGGACTATGTATACTACTTAACTTGAGAGGACCCTCCGTTGATGGCTTATATAGGATGTCTATCGGAGGTCCTCGTGAGTTTGTCTTATATCTAGTCCTAACTGGATACCCATATGTCAATACGAGCTCCAAGCTCACAGTTGGCTAGGAAGGACCATCTATACCCTATAGGCATGACATATGCTGATCTATATATTAAAGTATCCACCGAAAGACCTACATCGACAGAAATAGATCAGGGACAGTTATTCGAGAACATACTTGCGCAATTAGCATTTTTTGGCACCCGATTGCGTCTCTTGCAACTATGTAGTTACTAGTATATTCCCAAGTCTATGTCCCATTACAGACAAGGTTCCAGCTCTTGGATCTGCTGAGTATTATAATCAACTAACACTTAATTGTGCTAACATTTAGCAATTATATATCTCAGCGTAGCTAACTATAAGCCTTTATCTAAACTCCTTTAGATATGATCCAAACTCCTTCGAATTTACAATGTCTATAATGTTACATTGCATAGTATCATATTAATGGGTATTATCGATTTAATGAAAATGTACACTTGTATAAATACACAAGTATATGTACATTCAGAGATGGCACATAAGCATCGATCATAACAAAAATAAGAAAGAATAGCAATAAGCCATTGAAGAAGAGATTAGTTCTTGTAAGAAGAACAAGACTTGAAAGTTGGTGGAGAGATCTAAAAAAAAAACTAGTTGGGTGCAAGTGGGTGTATAAGGTGAATGAGGGGATATCAGAGATAGAGTCTACGAGATTCAAGGCTAGGTTAGTTGTATAAGCTTATACTCAGAGAGAGGGAGTTAACTTTTATAAAATATTCTCTCCAATCATCAAGTACACATCTATAAGAATTTTGTTAGCCATATGTGCAAATCTTGATTTACATTTAGAGTATATGGATGTAAATACATCTTTTCTGCATGGAAAGCTTGAATAGACGATATACATGGCATAGCCACAAGGGTTCGAAGACTTGAAAAAGAAAATCACGCCTATTTATTAAAGAAGTCATTACATGGGTTAAAGCAATGACCTAGAAAGTGGTATAGAAGATTTGATGAGTTTATGATGGCTTATGGCTTTAGTATGAGAAAATATGATGGATGCGTGTACTTCAAGATCATAAGTTGTGAGATGATGTATTTGCTTCTACATGTTGATGATATGTTGATCGTATGTAAGAATATAGAAAAAATACAGAAGCTCAAGAAGCAGTTAAGTGGCGAGTTTGAGATAAAGAATTTAGGAGCAGCAAAGAGAATATTGAGTATGGGTATTGTAAGGGAAAGAATAAATGTTATCTTCTTATCCCAACAATGATATATACTCAAAATTCTAGAAAAGTTTGGTATGTCCAATGCAAAAGATGTCTCTACTCTTTTGGCTATGCATTTTAGACTTTCAGCAGCACAGTTGCCAACATTCGAAGATGAGAAATTGCAGATGAGTAAAGTACCATATGCAAGCACTGTGAGGAGCATTATGTATGCAATGGTTTGCACAATACCAAACATAGCACAAGTTATGAGTATGGTGAGTAGATACATGTCAAATCCTAGTAAGGATCATTGGCTTGTAGTGAAGTGGATTCTGAGATATCTCAAGAAGACATCAAATCATGGGTTGATGTACATGAGGGATGAGGACAGCAGTGAAATGGTAAGAGGGTACGTAGAGTCAGATTATGCAGGTGATCTAGACAAGAGAAGATTGTTGATGAGCTACGTATTCACAGTGTTTAGGTGTAGTGTGTGTTAAAGATCAGTTCTACAACATATGCTTGCACTATCTACCATAGATGCAGAATACAGAGCTGTTGGTGAAGCTATTAAGGAGGCCGTGTGGTTGAAAGGCATATGCATGGAGGTATTGGCTAGTGAAGATAACACTGATGTATATTGTGATAGCCAGAGTGCCATACACCTAAGCAAGCATCAAGTGTTCCACGAGAGGTCGAAACATATTGATGTGAGGCTCCATTATATTTGAGAGATTGTTCAAAGTGGTGAAGCTAGTCTAAGGAAGATAGCATCGTCTGAAACCCTGCTGACATGTTGACTAAGCTATTGCCCTTAGTTAAGTTCATCCTATATAAGGACTTAACCAGAGTTACTACTTTGTGATGGTGATCGAATATGCGGAGATGAGAGATCGAGTTGCTTTGTGGATGATTTTGAATCAAAAAGGGAATTTGTGAGAATATTGATTAAAAATCATCGGGATATGATTTAGAGATCAAACTAAGTGCGTAGGGTGCACGAGGATTGAATACAGACGCGAACAAAGGCAAAAAACCAAGAAGGGTTGTGATAGGCGCCCCAGCGGGCACGCACCAGCGCTGCGGCAATAAGTGTTGAGCGCCACAGTGCTGAACGCGGGAATAGTTTCTCGATTTGAGACTTCCTTATTTCGTCTCCCACTTATTTCAGGACTCTCCAATACGACTCCCACACGTTTGGGGTAAACTTAGGACGTCCTAAAGCCTATATAAAGGCTCTCAATTTGCTTAAACACATCTTTGTGATAACTCAAGAAATCTTAGTGATTAAATATTCTTTGTAATTTTTAGTGAGAAAAAATCCTAAATTGTAAGAGAGAGTTTTTCTTTGTAATCGTTCTTGTAAAATGAATACTTTGTGAGTGTCTTGTGATTAAAAAAAAAGAGTGAATGGTCTTGATCTGTTGTAGACGTAGGCAAATTGTCGAACCATGTAATTTCTATGTGTTCTTTTTCTACCATTTCTTTATTTAATTCTTTAATTGTTTGTTCTGCACTATTTACTTCAGTGATATTACTTATTTATGTGCTTATACTTCAATAATTATTTTTTGTTTAATAGTGTATTTTGGCCCGAATTTTTTTCCATTTTGATTTCGTTTTTTTTTTTGTGTAATAACCTCATGCATATTTTGAAGGATAAAATTTGATGCGCTCCTTTAACTTAACCATATTATTTATTTACTTTTTAATAGAATCCTTCGCCACCAAAATGAAAATTACATTTTGATCTTGATTCATGAGAATGAAAAACTTTCACATCTTGTAACATCAATTTTAAAAGATTTTTTATTACTCTTGATGTATTTCATCACTTCTGTATCTCTTTGGTACTTCGAGTGTATGATATTTCTTTCATTTAATTCAAGTTATATTTGTATTAATTTTTCATGATTGATTGAGTAATAACATAATTTGAATTTTATTGAAAAATCAATATACACATAACATAAATTTAATGATCGAGCGGGTGCCATGCATTGAAAGCACCCACAAAATCTCTCAAATTCTTTAGATAAGCATTTAATTAGGTTTTGTAGTCTGAACTCAATTAAATTAGAGTAAAGATTTTTTTTTTTTTGCTTCAGTAAAGTTTTATTTGAGTACATCTTAAGCTTGTGATTAATTTAATTAAAAAAAGAAATAAAATAAATATTACTATACTGTATATGTATTGTAATTCCTTTAAAACTTATATATATATATATATGGATCCAAATTGAAAAAAAAAAAATTAATTAGGCCAGGTACGTTCCCTTGAACTAGCACTTGTGAGACTTCTTTTCTGGTTTTTTTCTTAACAATATTTCCAAAGCTACAACTTATAAGAAGTCGGATAGGATCCAACTTCTTTAATTACATGCATGATGCATAATAAATGATGCGTGATGCATTGGCTCATTGTAATGTTCCTTAAGTAGTCAAGTTTGATGTCTCTAATTGAAATATATGCAGCAACTGTTTTTTAAGATTATTAATGAAGTTTACCTTGACTTGGAGTCTACTCTTACTCCTTTTCTTGCTCTAATTCACAAGCTTTCCCGGTGAACCCACTTTTTCTTAGTAGGAAAACTTGTTTTGTTTCCATCACCACAATCTTTTAATGGAAATTTTATCTGCTTATTCGAACTGTATAGCTCGGAAAGTAACATAACTCTTCTCTCTGATTTTTAATTAAGTAAAAAATTGATCATTGTATCTGTCCCAAAAAATATTTCCATGAACAAAAGTCGTCACTGATAATATTGTAAGAACTGCATGCAGTCCAGTTGTAATATTATGATACATATTTTGAAGTTTGGTGTGGAAAATTGAGTTCTCGTGCGAACTATGTCCATATAATTAATATAATTCAGCTGGATTAATTACAAGAAAATTCTAGCTGATTTTTTTTTTTGGCAGACTAATAAGGCTTTTTTTTTTTCTTATTATAAGGATAATTTGCGATTGATGGGTGTGGATGTTGCTCAAATTCAACAGTAACCACAAATTTATAGTTGGAATACTGAAAATTGAACCCCGATTATATACGATAGAACACTGAGTTAAAAAGTTTTGTATTTTTTTTAAAGAAAGAGTCAGAATTCGTTGAACAGAATCAACAATACAGTAAATATCAACCGATAAATCTTCCCGCCATCAAAGTCGTTTCTTTTAACCATATATATGACATAAAACAGAGATTAAAGCACAAGTTAATTTATTTTAATTACAAGCTGTGGACCAATGCTTAAATATATCAGTAATAAGATCTTTATTTCATGGTGAATCAACGAGAATATAACTAGAAAAGTAATAAGAACTTTATTTCATAGTGAATCAACGAGAAAACAACAAGAAAATTATCCCACCTAAATTATTGCCTCCAATTAGTTTTTATTCATATAATTAGTGAAGTGTAATAGCTATACTAAGATACAGATGCTAATTAATTTCCATACTCGGCCTTGTAGTCATTCCAAAACTGTTCAATAGTCTTCCCCAGCAATTCCACAAAGAAATTATCACTATAGCTATGATGAAAATTAAGGTAGTAGCAATAAAAGCAACCATGATCTGTTGCACATTAAGGATGGTCCAATCACGAGAGCTAAAACTAAGAGGGTGCGTCAAGTTTTGCAGGGGCTTATTGAAGCTAGTTGAGTAAAAACACAAGGGGTTGTATTTGCGCAAGAAAAACAAGGCCTGGTTAATTTAATTCAAGCTTATAATTGAAGAATATATTTGTACTCAATATTAGTGGACTAATATTAGTAATAAAGCCTAATTATGTTATTTAAGATATATTGGGCGTGCCTAAACTATTTAAGGCTAGGGAAAAATATTATTTAAGTTGATTAATTTTATTTACTTTGAATTTGTCAAAATTGCACAAAATAAAGATTAGGGCTAAACCTTATTTATTAAGTTTAATCCTTATTTGACAGGGAATAAGTAAATATCTTTTTGATTTTAGGGTTTCTAAAGGCTATAAATACCTTGTTAAAGCTTTAGAAATGACAGACTTGATTATTTTGAATTTGAGAAAGAATAAAAACTATTCAGCTTTATTCTTTTTAGAACTTGTAATTTTTTTTATCCAATTTATCTTGTAATACATAAATCTGACTTATCACTCATTATAGAACCTTGGTTCTTGTGTCTTTATTGGACAATGGAACTTGGTTCTCTTTCTTGAATATGATTTAGCATTTTTGGGTTTGTTAATAACGTATTGGTGTTGGGTTTCACCTTTTTTGGTAGGGTTCACATCACTTGGTATTAGAGCTTAGCTTTAAATCAGGTTTTACTTATCCTTTGTTTCATCTCAATTATGCAATTAATTGTATGTTAAGCTTTGTACATTTTAATTACCTCTAGTATTCTTTTTTTCACATCTTTATTAATTTAGTTCTGTTATTTGTATTCTCCACACCCAAAAAGAAAAAAGAAAAGTGAAAAAAAGAGAAAACAAAAAGCAAAAAAAAAAATGTGTGTTAAGACAAATCTTGCTTGCATTAAATTTACTTCCTACTTTATAAATCCTAATACTTGAAGGTAACTTTAGCCCAAAGCAAAGCTGACAGTGTAAATTTGCTATCAGTGCGTAAAACTTCTTAATTTGGTTGATTTGCTTTTAATGTGTTTCCTTGTGAAAATTGATTATGTGTCCACTCAAATCACCTTGATTCTTGTAATTTATTCTGATCCTTATCTAATTAATATTCCTTTACTTCTGAAATCTTATTCCTTTCATTTTCTTGATTTCGTTAATTAGTATTTTATTGTTTCATTTTCCTTGTTTCATTTAACCCTTGTCGAATTAGTAATTTTCAAATTTGAAATTGTGTTTCTTGCATTTTCTTGAAATTCTTGCGTGATCACTCTAGGTTTTATTAATTGCTAGACTGATTTTGGTTCAAAGAGTCCTTAGTTCAATAAAGAACTTAGTCATAAAAGTTAAAAAGGTAAAAGGCAAGAGTGTGTGAGTGCATTAGAGGGTAAAAGTCAAATTTAATTAAGTGTTAAACATGAGAGTTAAGTGCTATTTACGAGGGAGTAAGGTTAAACACGTGAAGTAGTGTTTGTGAGGTGTTCTAACCTTCTGCTTAAGTTGTGTTTGTCATAGAACCAGGAGAAAATCATTTTCGATGGAGAAAAAAAATGAACAATTCACCTTGTAAGCAATGTTCAAGCATTTTGAACGTCTGGATATTGTTCTCAATAACGTTAATGATAGATTAGATAAGTTGGAGAAGTAAGATGGTGCGAATGCTAATTTTTCACAAGAAAGACAAAGAAGGACTTCAGATCTGCATGAGGATGAAGTTGATGATAATTGTATAGATTTAAGAGATGAGGAGTTTGATAGACCTTATAATGTTAATTTGAGGAGATATCTGAGAGACCGTAAAGGTGGTGGTAGAGGTGGTCATGGATATAGGCGACCTAGGTTGGAAATGGACTCTGATAGATGAGAAGATAGGCAAGATAGGGATTTCAGTAGTATCAAAATAGAGATTCCATCATTCAAAGGGAGGTTAGATCCTAATGTGTATTTGGAATGAGAGAGAAATGTAGAATTGGTGTTTGAATGCCATCATTTTTCTGAGGAGAAAAATGTGAGGTTAACAACCTTTGTATTTGTAGATTATGCATTAGTTTGGTGGGATCAAAAGGTGCAAAAGAGGAAGAGAAATCATGAGAGGCTAATTGACACTTGGGATGAGATGAAGGCAAATATGAGAAAATAATTTGTTTCTAACAACTATTACCGTGAGCTTGATCGTAGGTTACAAGTGTTTACTTAAGGCAGTAAGAGTGTGGAGGAATATTACATGAAAATGGAGATTACCATGTACAAGGCCAACATTGAGGAGGATAGAGAAGCAACAATGAAGAGGTTTCTACATGGGCTAAATAAGAACATAGCTAATGTAGTCGAGTTGCACCATTACATAGAGATGGAGAACATGGTTCACATGGAAATTAAGGTTAAAAAGCAGCTCAAATGAAGGAGTACGACATCAAAGTATAGTCTAAATTCGAATTCTTCCTCAACATGGAAGTAAAAATAGAATAAAAGAGAAGATAAAGCACCAAACATATTTAAGGTCGATCAAAATAGAAGCAAGGAGGCTGAGAGTAGCCAAGAGAAGGTTACGAATGATGTGTCACAAGGTTAATCTAGGGATTTTAAGTGCTTTAAGTGCTTGGGAAGATGACACGTTGCTAACCAATGCCCTAATAGATGTATAATGATCTTGAGGGGGAATGAAGCAATAGAATCAAAATTTGATTCGGGTAAGGAATTTGTGCCACCTTTGGAGGATTGTAGTGATGTTGAAGTAGAGTATCAATATCCTAAAGAAAAAATGACACTTATGGTAAGGCGTGCTTTGAATATGCAAGTTAAGGAGGATGATGAAGTGCAATGCGAGAATATTTTTCATACTAGATTTGAAATCAAGGATAAGTTATGTAGTTTGATTATTGATGGTGATAGTTGTACTACTGTTGCTAGTACTTTACTTGTAGAGAAATTGAACCTGTCGACTTTAAAGCATCTAAGGCCATACAAGTTGCAATGGTTTCATGTTTGTGGAGAAGTAAGGGTGAACAAGCAAGTACGAGTTCTGTTCACCATTGGGAGGTATAGAGATAAGGTCTTGTGTGATGTAATGTACCAATGCATGTTGGACATGTATTGTTGGAGCATCCTTGGCAATATGATAGGAGAGTACTACATAATGGGTACAAAAATAGATATACACTCACAAAGGAAGGGAAAACATACACACTTATTCCTTTGATACCGTGACAAGTTTATGAGGATCGGATTAGGATTAGAAAGAGTGAGCAAAAGTATGAGAGTGGAAAAAAGAGATTGAAGAGTGAGAGTACTAGTGAGGCCGGTAGCTTGAAAGAAAACTAAATTGAGAGTGTGCATGAAAAAGATAAGAGAAGGACAAAGAAAAAGGAGAGCTTGAGTGAAAAAAAACAAGAATGAGAAAAAATTGATTGGTTATACAAAAGAGAGTGACATGAGGGTAGCCTATGCGGCTAAGCAATTTATGTATGTATTTGTGTACAAAGATACTTATTTCACTAACTCTGACCTTGATTCTTTTTTGCCTAGTGTTGTGTATAATTTATTGCAGGATTTTGAGGATGTGTTCCCTAAGGATATACCACATGGACTGCCGCCAATTAGAAGGATTGAGCACCAAATTGATTTTGTGCTTGGTGCACAAATTCCTAATAAACCTGCCTATAGAACTAATCCCGAGGAGACGAAGGAGTTAAAAAGACAAGTTGGTGAATTAATTGGGAAAGGATACGTGCGTGAGAGTATGAGTCCATGTGTCGTTCCTGTGTTATTGGTACCTAAGAATGATGGATCTTAGCGTATGTGTGTTAATTGTCGCGCCGTCAATAAAATCATTGTAAAGTATAGACATCCAATTCCTAGGTTAGATGACATGTTAAATTAGTTGCATGGGCTTGTGTGTTTACTATGATCAATTTAAAAAGTGGATACCATCAAATTAGGATGCGTGAAGGTGATGAATGGAAAACTGCATTTAAAACAAAACATGGTTTATATGAGTGGTTAGTAATGTTGGTTTAACTAATGCACCTAGTACATTCATGCGTTTAATGAATCATGTTTTGCGCACATTCATTGATAAATTTGTTGTTGTTTACTTTGATGACATCTTAGTGTATAGCAAGAGCGTAGAAGAGCATGTTAAACACTTGTAATTATTACTTAATGTCTTAAGGTAAAAAAGGTTATATGCTAATCTAAAAAAGTGTTGCTTTTGTACAAATAGAGTTATATTTTTGGGTTTTGTTGTTTCAGTTAAGGGAATTGAAGTAGACGAGGAAAAGGTCAAGGCGATCAAGAAATGGCCGACAACTAAGTCAATTGGGGATGTGTATAGTTTCAATGGTTTGGCAAGCTTTTATAAAAGGTTTGTAAAGATTTCAGTACCTTAGTCGCACTATTAACGGAAGTGATAAAGAAGAGTGTCGGATTCAAGTAGGAAAAGGCTCAAGAAGAGGCGTTTAACTTGCTTAAGGATAAACTTTATAATGCACCATTATTAGCTTTACCTGAATTTACTAAAACATTTGAGATTGAATGTAATGCTTCAGGTGTAGGTATTGGAGCTGTTTTGATGCAGGAGAGACGACCATTAGCCTACTTTAGTGAAAAGTTAAGTGGGGTAATCTTAAATTATCCAACTTACAATAAGGAGCTGTACGCATTGGTTCAAGCTTTAGAGATATGGCAGCATTATTTATGGCCTAAGGAGTTTGTCATTCACACTGATCATGAGAGCTTAAAGCATTTGAAAAGTTAGGGAATACTCATCCAAAGGCATGCTAAATGGATTGAATTTATTGAGACATTCCCTTATATAATCAAGTACAAACATGGGAAGAAAAATATTATGGCAGATGCATTATCTAAAAGGTATATTTTACTCACTACTTTGGATGCAAAATTATTGGGTTTTGAGTATATTAAGGAATTGTATGCTGAAGACTATGATTTTGCTAATATATTCAACGTTTGTGAGAAAACTGCATTAAATACGTTCTATAGGCATAATGGATTCTTATTTAGGGAAAACAAGTTATGTGTGCCTCAATCATCTTTACGAGAGTTGCTTGTTACAGAGGCTCATAGAGGAGGTTTAATGGGGCATTTTGGGGTTAAAAAGACTTTAAATGTTTTAGAAGAACATTTCTTTTGGCCATATATGAAATCTGATGTAAAAACATTATATGAAAGATGTGTTACTTGTAAACAAGGTAAGTCTAAAATTATGCCTCATGGTTTGTATACACCTTTGCATGTACCTAGTGAACCTTGGACTAACATTTCTATGGATTTTGTATTGGGTTTACCTAGGTCCAAACGGGGCCGAGATAGTATTTTTGTTGTAGTCGACAGGTTTTCAAAGATGGCTTATTTTATACCATATCACAAGATTGATGATGCCACGAATATTACTGATTTATTCTTCAAAGAAGTGGTTAGATTGCATGGTATGCCAAGAAGCATAGTGTCCGACCACGATGTTAAATTTCTTAGTCATTGTTGGAGAACTTTGTAGAAGAGGCTAGGAACTTAGCTATTATTTTCAACAAAATGCTATCCACAAACAGATGGACAAACTGAAGTAATAAATAGGACATTAGGAGCTTTATTGTGTTCCATCATTCAAAAGAACTTGAAGAATTGAGAGGATTGTCTCTGCATGTGAAATTTGCTTACAATAAGAGTATGTATCGTACCACTGGGTTTTCACCATTTGAGGTTGCTTATGGTTTTAATCCATTAACATCATTGGACTTACTTCTACTACTAATTGAGGAAAGAGCGAATCTAGATGGTAACCAAAAGGCAGAATTTGTAAGGCAACTAAATGAGAAAGTTAGGTAGCATATAGAAAAGCATAATGAGCAATACATTAAGAAAGCTAATAGAGGGCGCAAACAAGTGGTATTTGAACATGGTGATTGGGTATGGTTGTATATGCAGAATGAAAGCTTTCCCACACAAAGGTGTTCCAAGTTGCATTCTATAGGAGATGGTCAATTTTAAATCATTAAGAGGATCAATGACAATGCTTATAAATTAGATTTACCTGGTGAGTATAATGTTAGTGCTACTTTTAATGTTTATAATCTTTCTCCTTTTGATATAGGTGATGGTGATTTGAGGACAAATCTTTTTGAAGGGAGGAGAAATGATGAAAATCAAGGTAGCAACAATAGAAGCAACCATGATCCATTGCACATTAGGGATGGTCCAATCAAGAGGGCTAAAGCTAAGAGGGTGCGTCAAGCTTTGTAGGGACTTATTGAAGCTAGTTGGACAGGGACACAAGGGGTTGTATTTACACAAGAAAAGCAAGGCCTGGTTAATTTAATTTAAGCCCAAGATTGAAGAATATATTTGTACTCAATATTAATGGGCTAATATTAGTAATAAAGACTAATTATGTTATTTAATATATATTGGGCGTGCCTATGCTATTTAAGGTTAGGAAAAAACCTTATTTAAGTTGATTAAATTTATTTCTTTTGAATTTGTCAAAATTGCACAAAATAAGGATTAGGGCTGAACCTTCCTTATTAAATTTAATCCTTATTTGATAGGGAATAAGTAGATTTCTTCTTGATTTTAGAGTTTCTAAAGGCTATAAATACCTTGTTAAAGCCTTAGAAATGGCAGACTTGATTATTTTGAAGTTGAGAGAGAATAAAAATTATCTAACTTTGTTCTTTGAGAACTTGTGATTCTTTTTATCCAATTCATCTTGTGGTGCATAAATCTAACTTATCATTCATCATATAACCTCGGTTCTTGTCTCTTTATTAGACAATAGGTCTTGATTCTCTTTCTTGAATCTGATTTAGCATTTCTGGATTTGTTAACAACGTATTAGTGTTGGGTTTCACCTTTTTAGGTGAGTTTCGCATCAGTTGGTATCAGAGCTTGGCTTTAAATCAGGTTTTACTTATCCTTTGTTTCATCAATTATGCAATTAATTGTCTGTTAAGCTTTGTGCATTTTAATTACCTCAAGTATTATTTTTTTCACATCTTTATTAATTTAGTTCTCTTATTTGTATTCTCCACACCCAAAAAAAAAAAAAGAAAAGAGAAAAAAAAAGTGTGTTGAGACAGATCTTGCTTGTATTAGGTTTACTTCCCACTTTATAAATCATAATACTTAAAGGTAACCTTGGCCCAAACAAAAGCTGACAGCATAAATTTGCTATCAGTGCGCAAAACTTCTTAATTTAGTTGATTTGCTTTTAATGTGTTTCCTTATGCAAAATTGATTTTGTGTCCTCTCAAATCACCTTGATTCTTGTAATTTCTTCTGATCCTTGTCTAATTATTATTTCTTTACTTTTGAAATCTTGTTTCTTTCATTTTCCTGATTTCGTTAATTAGTATTTTATTATTTCATTTGACCCTTGTCGAATTACTAATTTTCAATTCTAAAATTGTGTTTCTTGCATTTCTTTGACATTCTTGCATGATCACTCTAGGTTTTATGAATTGCTCGACTGATTTTGGTTCAAAGAGTCCTTAGTTCAATAAAGAACTTAATCAGGAAAGTTAGAGAGGTAAAAGACAAGAGTGTGTGAGTGCATTAGAGGGTAAAAGTCAAATTTAATTAAGTGTTAAACATGATAGTTAAGTGTTGTTTACGAGAAAGTAAGGTTAAACACGTGAAGTAGTGTTTATGAGGTGTTCTAACCTTCTGCTTAGGTTTTTTTTTTCAATCTTGTCATAGAACCAAGAGAAAAGCATTTTCGATGGAGAAAAAAATGAACAATTCACCTTGCAAGCAATGTTCAAGCATTTTGAACGTCTGGATATTGTTCTTAATAACGTTAATGATAGATTAGATAAGTTGGAGAAGTAAGATGGTGCGAATGCTAATTTTCCACAAGAAAGACAAAGAAGGACTCCAGATCTGTATAAGGATGAAGTTGATGATAATTGTACAGATTTAAGAGATGAGGAGTTTGATAGACCTTATAATGTCAATTTGAGGAGATTTCTGAGAGACCATAGAGGTGGTGGTAGAGGCGGTCATGGATATAGGTGACCTAGGTTGGAAAGAAACTCTGATAGATGAGAAGATAGGCAAGATAGGGATTTCAGTAGTATCAAAATAGAGATTCCATCATTCAAATGGAGGTTAGATCCTAATGTGTTTTTAGAATGGGAGAGAAAGGTAGAATTTGTGTTTGAATGCCATCATTTTTCTGAGGAGAAAAAGATGAGGTTAGCCGCGTCTGTATTTGCAGATTATGCATTAGTTTGGTGGGATCAAAAGATGCAAGAAAGGAAGAGAAATCGTGAGAGGCTAATTGACACTTGGGATGAGATGAAGGCAAATATGAGAAAATGATTTGTTCCTAACAACTATTACCATGAGTTTTATTGTAGGTTACAAGTACTTACTCAAGGCAGTAAAAGTGTAGAAGAATATTATAAAGAAATGGAGATTATCATGTGCAAGGTCAACATTGAAGAGGATAGAGAAATAAGAATGGAGAGGTTTTTACATGGGCTAAGTAAAAACATAACTGATGTAGTCGAGTTGCACCATTATGTGGAGATGGCGGACATGGTTCACATGGCAAATAAGGTTGAAAGGCAGCTCAAAGGAAAGAGTACGACATCAATTGCCGCAAGTGCACATGTACTCTTCTTCTGAGTAAGATCCCAATTGCCATCTTGACTCGGGAAGTTAATTGGAGACTTCCACCTCTTTGAACATTAGTTTCCAAAGACGATTTTTCAATGCACTTAATTGAACCAATCGTGTAGACTTATTGATCAAACAGGAAAATTACACTAAGAGAAGGATATATTGAAGTTTAATATTTATTTGAGCACATACCAATCTTGTGAGAAGTAATTAATCGAAAAAATAAATAATATATTTTTTCAAACTGAATAAATTAATTCTCATGAGTTGTAGCCCAAGGGAACACATTTTGTGTACTTAATTGAAGATAAGACAAACAGTTGCTGCATTTACAAGGAGAGAGTGGACTCATGTTCACATTCCTCAAGCTCGATGGCTGCAATTGAATAATATTGCAGCAACTGTTTTTGCAGACTATTAATAAATTAAAGATTACCATGACTTGGAGTCCACTCTTGTCCTGTTCTTTGCCTCTATTCGCGAACTTTTCTGTGGGGATTCACTCTTTATTAACCTCCTAGGAAATAAAACTTGTTTGGGTTCCATGGCTGCAATTTATTCTCCACGCTTATCGTGGAAAATCTATCTTGCTTGTTCAAACTGTACAGCTCGGAAAGTAACAGATAGCTTCCCTTTGATTTTGAAAAAAATTAGAGCTGTCCCCAAAATTTCATGAAGGGAGTCATCTCTAGGATTATATTCTAGATGCGAGGATGCTTGATGCATATTACAACGTTTCGTGTGGAAATTTGACTTCTCAAATGAACAAAGTCCATATAATTAGGTAGATTAATTTTCTCGGATGTTGTTCATATAAGGTTAAAATTTTGCGAGGTCATGTTCATACACACAACAATATTTACAATTGAACGGACTATGACAGTTTTTGGCTACGGAAAATACTGAAATTGAACAACCGATTCTATATGATGGAATAGTCAATAAATTGTCTTGAGATTATCCTTAACCCATCAACGTGCAATCCAACGGCTGGAAGGTAACAATCAAGCATCCAACGAATGTGAGAATTTGAAGAGCCCCATCTTCCCTCTAAATCCTCGTTTTTAACAAGGAAATTATCATTTCTTAACCCATGACCTCCACGAGTAGATCACGGACATGATGAAAAAGTAGAATTCCAGTAATAAAGGGAGAAATTTTATTAACTAAAAAATGCACAAGTACACAACAATACACATAGACACATAATTTTCTCAGGAATCAACACTATTTTTCTTATTAATTTTTCCATTTTCCCTCAAATCTATCTTTCCAAATTGTTAACTTGAGCATCAGTCTCTTTTATTGGTGGACGCAGACGCTCTTCATCATTTGGACAGGCAAGAACGAGGGGCTTGAAGGTAATTTTATTCGGTTATCATATATGGACATTGCGATTTTTTTTTAATTCAAATAGAACATTTCATTACCGATATATTTCATATTTTTTTAGAATTCATATTTTCTTGTATAAAACTGCAGAATATAATGTAAAGAGAACATGATCTTGCTATTTTATATGGAAGATGAGTGGGTGTTAATGACTTAATGCGAGAGCAATACTGAATGTTTGATTTTTTTTAAAAACACAAGTTTTTTATAAAAAAAATAAAGGATGGAAATTGTGGTGATTGCGGTGGTGAGGATTTGATGGTTATATGGAGGGTGATAGGTGGCTTGAGAAAGTTAGTATGTCTGGCACAGATGTAGGATCTGATACCACTTGACGCAGCACGGAAGCAATATTAAATGTCGTTCTAACCTACGTCTCGAATCCACAAAAAAGGATAACTCTTATAAAAGGATGAATTAGGAAAGTCACTCTATTTGGCATAAATATCGGCTCTAATACCACTTGATGTAGAGCGAAAATGATACTAAATGTCATTCTAGTATACATTTCGAATCTATAAGAAAAGATGCCATATAACTTTCATAAAAAGATGGACGTCGGACTCACAACAAACATAAATCTCAAAAGAATAAAAGAAGCATACCAACTAAGTTATTCTTTGAAAGATTGTGATTCTTCACTTTTTAGAGAGCACCTACTGAGCGTAAATCTAGTTGGCCTAATGGTACATGCCACAGGTCCACTATCTTTAAAATAAATTAAGCACGCTATACACTTAAGAGCATTGGATCAACCTACACTAGGCCCATTAAACACATAAACACCTTACAGAATCAATGGGCCAACTGAATTATTGACTTAGGATAATCAGACGATCAAAAATTGCATAGACCAATCAAGTGGCTGAGAAGGAATTTAGAAAAATGTCTTTTTTCTTGATAAATTTCTCTTATAAAAGGAAAGTCTCTCTTGATTTTTTAGAAAGATGAAAATTTATCAAAAAATCACAGGCAAAAACTTACAAAATATATTCTTGAATTCTCCAATACATTCATACACAACATTACAATTTAAAACCCCTTCTTTTCCTTTACAAATAACCTTTCTAAACACTTTTAAAAATTACTTTGATTGTTGGAGTGCTTTTTACAAGAGGAGAAAAAAGGAGCACACCAATAATTAAAGAGGAAGCTTGCACTACTAAAAAAACGATTTTAGCAATAGAAATTTTGTACCTTTTCTAAAACACTCTTAGAGAGGCATCCAACGATAAGGATAAAAAGACCTCACCTCAGAGCTTTACAAGAGCAAGTCGAACAAATCAACAATCGTTATCCCAGCAGAGCGGCCTTACATTTGTACGTGTATTTCATTATAATAGCAATTTATGTGATAGGGGCTTTGTCTTTCCTCTCCTATCAGTTCTATTCTGATTAACTCTTTAGTCTTGCTTCAAACTTACTTAACTTAAGAGGGGTTGCTAGTTGAGATAAAGACTAGTACCAGTTTGATACAGGTGCTTTAGCTCATGATAAAAATATATTAGTATCAAAAATTTGTGATAGATTTTATCACGAATTTTATGCTATTAGTGATTCGTAATAAATTCTATTACAATAAAAAAAATTAATTTTCTATTACAAATCTGTGATAGAATATATCAAAAAATAAATTTCATATATTAACGATAGATTTTTTTCATATTATTTAAAAAAATTAATAAATTTGATGTGTCATTACAAAATGATGTTATATCATATTTTTTTTATAATTGTAAAATGATGTCGTTTTGGCATTGTCAAACTGTTTAAGAAAATTTTAATAAATCTGATGTGTCATTAAAAATGACATTGTGTGAATTTTTTTCGGAATTATAGAATAACGTCATTTTGGTGTTGTTAGTATATATAAGGTGACAATAAAAAACGATATCATTTAGGTGTGTAATAATATCTATTAAAATGGTGCTATTTTCTAAAGTAAAACGACATTAAGGTGACATCGTTTTGAGGTTTATTTACTTGGATAAAGAAACGATATTATTTTTGTTGGATTGAGTGTGTGATATTTGAGTGTACATGTAATTTCAAAATTTTACCACACACAGCAGAAGCATGTTAACAAAATATACTCATTAGCATGTAAACACATATATTACATATATGCATAAGTATAACTATTATACAAATTTTATATAATGAAGATAAACAATTAAGCTAAATTAAAATGTAAAGAACACTTACCTAATGAAGATAGCTTTACAAAATCTGTAAGTCCTCCAACAATCCAAGTGAAGAGCTCACATTGAAGTGTATTCTTGAACAATTCTAGTCTATAACGGTTTTGGTGGGATTATGGAGTTAGAATGGTAGCTTTGATCTAGAATTTCTAGCAACATGTATTAAAACACTTTGAATGTAAATATTTGTTTCTGAAATGGATATGGTATATATTTACATACAACTCTTGTATAATTGTTGGAAATAATTTCTATAAGAAAATTATATTTGAACAACTCTTGTCTAAAATAAATATCTCTTTCTCCATTTTCTTTTATTCATTTTAAGCCATCCATGAGAAAAGAAGATGAAGAGAAGTTTTTTATATTTTCAACACTTGAAAGAACAAAGAACAAAACACATTCTCTCACCTCTCCCTCACTTGGCCGAATTTCTCCTCTCCAAATGAATGAATTGAATTCATTCATTTTTGTTTTTCCAAATGATGTCTTAAACACAATCAAGTGCTCTCTCCACCATTATCATAGTTGGCCTCCCACTCAATTAAAAATATCAAGCACTAGATTAATGGCCACTTAAATTAATCTTTACCTAATAAAAATAATTATTATAATTATATTAGATAATTAAATAGCCAACATCTAGGCCTCTCTTTGTATAAAAAATACAATTGTCATGATTAATTTATTTTAATATTATCTAATAATATAAATTTTAATTATTCAAAATAATTTTGAATAATTACTTTTACCTTACTTATTTTTACTACCAAGGATAAATGGTAAATTTAAGGTAAAATTAATTCATAGTCAAATTGTGCCACTTGTCAATATACTATTGATTAACAACTCTTGTTAACTAATTAAGTGATATACTTAACAAATAAGTCTTGACAGATGCACATCCTGAGGGATCCTGAAATAATTATTCTATTTTACTGGAATTTACTGTATCGAATTATTCAATCCAATCCACTACCCTAGTGCACAATGAGTACACTTCATATTGTGAGATTCTCTATATCCACGCTCGGTTTGTTATATAGAGTTCCTCTATACGTCCGTGAACTATGCCTCACACACACATTACGGATATTACAAAGCAGCGCATTAGACTATGCAAGTTGAGGTTATAACATATTCGTATAATTCTTTCATCATTTATATTTGAAAGAGTAGAGATATACATCATTATTGTCAAAATTTTATTTGCTCAATCATGAACTTATCTCCAAATTTATATTTTCAAAAATAATATCTACAAACACTTTTATGAGATTGTTTATCCTTTCAGATTATATTTTTTGAGATTTATTTTTGTGGCCATAAGACTTTCTAAAATACAATTTCGTAGCATCAGGATATACAACTCACTCATATGAGCTGACGGATTACATATCTATGTACACTGTACTCTATGAGCATTAGATCATACCGAGCGACACCCAGTGATCAGACTATAAAAGGTTGTGACATGTGTGGAACCAAAGTATGGTGGATCACTCACAAGCCCACCATGACACTCAAGTTAAAGGACTACAAATACTACTTAATTCAGAAGACCTTTCATTAACAGCTTTATGAGATGTCTATTAGATGTCATAATGAGTCTGTTCAGCATCCAAACCTCATTGAATACCTGTATCTCTATATAAGCTTTTACTAAACTCATGGTTTAATAAAACTAACCATCTGGACCATCCAGATATAGACATATAATAATCTATATTAATGGGTTCCACCGATAGATCCGTATCGATAAAATTAGATCAAAAACATAATGTTTGAGAATATATTTGTATAATGACATTTCCTAGCACCATTTGCAACTCTTTACAGCTACGTCATTACTAATATATTCTCAGGTCTTTGTCCCATTTCAAACAGGGCTTTAACTCCTTATATTTTGCTAACTCTTACAACCTACTAACTCTTAACACCACTAACTTTTAGTACTTATAACTATTAGTATTGCTAATGCTTAGCACTGATCTAAACTTTTTTAGACTATATTTGAACTCCTTCAGATCATACAATGTCTAAAACATAACAAGTATCTAACCATTTAATAATTAATCATATTAACGATTTAATTAGAAATAATAATTGTATAAATATTATAATTAAATATTTATAATTATAATATATTCTAAGGTCTTTGTCTCATTTCAGACAGGGCTCTAATTCCTTATATTTTGCTAACTCTTAGAACCTATTAACTCTTAGCACCACTAACTTTTAGTACTTATAACTATTAGTGTTGCTAATGCTTAGCACTGATCTAAATTTTTTTTAGACTATATTTGAACTCCTTCAAATCATACAATATCTAAAACATAACAAGTATCTAACCATTTAATAATTAATCATATTAACGATTTAATTAGAAATGATTATTGTATAAATATTATAATTAAATATTTATACATAATGAGATGGCACGTAAGTACAAATTCCAATAATTTTGGTTGTATTCCACTAGTCAAAATGATATCATTACTATATGCAGTAGTTGAAAAATCTAAGCTTATTTGAACTCATTTGACATCAGTCTCCTAAAATTTTAACCTTCATTCTCTAATCTTCCTCGCAAATCTTTCCAAATTCAAACTTGTTATTTGGTCTTCAAACATTACTTATAAAGCTTTTCAAATTGTGTTTTCTTACAATTAATCAATGTGCTTTTTTAAGGTAGAGTTCTATAAACCCTGAGATCTCTATTATTATTTTAGTGCGAGAATCGTGTAACTGCTATTATTATTTTTAATGGAAAAAATTTTAGTTGTCAGCATATGAATTTTGTGTTCTTTGGGTATATGGTCCTTGTTGTTATAGTTATTAGCGAAAATTGGTGTGGTAAGCATGTGGATAATTGAATGTTATTTTTGTGCATGTCTATATCTATGTATATGGGATTTTATTTGTTTAATAAAATTTTGAGGTTTATTGTTATTAAAATAAACCGAAGGCATGCTATTTTTTTGTTTGTGTCTTTTTTGTGCATGTGGGGTTTTGAGCATGATGTTGTAACTAGATATGTAGATTTTGTATTTTATAGACATATGGTCCTTATTGTTAGAGTTGTTAGCAAAAAGTGGAGTGGTATGTATATGGAGTTTTTTTTTATCTATGTGGTCCATTGAAGTCAATGATTAAAGAAAAATATTTCGAACTAAAAAGCTTAAAAATTATTGTGGTGAGCATGCGTGAAGAATCTATAGCTGATTAATATGTATTCTTTCTTTCATGTCTTTAGTTCAAGAATGAGTTTGTAATAATATACTACTATTCTTCACTAACACAAAATGAAAATAAATATTTACTAGAGGCCTAGGCAGTAATTAGCTCCACCAAATAAGAATAGATTTATCTATATAGTTTGTAATTTATAGTTTCTATGAAATAGAATCGTTAGCTGCAAGTTTAAAAAGATTATGAAAAATTAATGAGAAAATGGAATATTTTTATTTAACAATTTAATTATTATACTTCCAAAATTAAGTTGAAACCTAATAGCCAGCTAGTTACAAACAGACTTTAATACAACCTTCATGCAACAACTTTGTATTTCTAAAACCAAAAAAAATAATTAATTTTGATCTATAACAATTGCTTTTATAATGAAGGAATTTTAATATTAAAAAGATGTCCTTATACCTATAAATAGAATAATTAATCTAACAAGAAATATTATCATAGAAGTTATATATACATCTCAATTGCAAATCTAGGAGAGCTTGAAGTGCTATTCTAGCTTTGGTTCTAGGTATGTGTTTATCGAATAGGTCATAAGAACACTTACTGAATCTTGTTGCAACTTAAAGAACGTAGAAGATAATGCTATTAAGTTTATGCTGATAGTAATTTATATGCCAATGATTTTGGAGGGGAAAGAAGTGTTTATGACTTTAAGTTGATTGAACAACTCAAAGCTGGTGCAAAGAAATTTACCACTCTTTAGAACTTAAGAAAAAAAATTAGATCTTATTAGATAAGAATGCATTTTCTCTTTAGCTAGTGGTTGTGTACATTGACAATGAGTTTTTAGGTAAACAAGTGTTTATAATTGACTTTAAGTTGATGCATGGAAATTTATGACTATAAAAAATTATAAAGTTTTTAAAAAAATAGTTGATCATAGTAGATAAGAATTTTCATTAAATAATTTCTAGTCTCTTTTTAGAATTACTTATATTATTTTTATTTTTCCTTTTTCTTGAGTTTCTTTATTAGAAAACCATTATAGAGGTTTTAGTCTATAAATAGTTCATTTATAAACTATAAGATACAAACTACATAACTAGAAGTCCAGCTAGGCTCAAGAAAACTCCATGCTTCATGACTGGTTAGAAATAATTTGTTTTGCTTGCCTTTTATGGAATGCTTATTTATATAGGAATTATAAATAATTTAATAATTCATGCAATCTCCTATGAAAGCATTCTCTGAGATAAATCATATATATAAAGAATTTTTTGAAATTAAATGTTTTTTTTTAGGCCATATTTCTTATCCTTCACATGGATAAGTCTTGGATGTCATAGAATAGATTGAGTAAAGATTATGAAGATATGGTTGAGAAATTCATTGACTTTATAATCTTGCATTCTAGAAATACTAAATTAATAGGATGCCCATGTCAAAAATATCATAATGTGATCTTTAACACAACCTGAGAAATAAAAAAAAAATCACTTGTTTGTAAGTGTTATTGATAAAAGTTATCAGACATGGTATTGGCATGGAAAGAAGATAACTTCTCCAGATTGTACCGGCCAATATATGGTTGGTCAATCAACCAATAACTTCTGTAGAATTGTGAGACATGGTACGTGAAGCGTATAGGAATTGTGATAATAATGAGAATTCTTTTACTGAAGTACTTGAGGATTTCTATAAACCTTTATACCTTGGTTGTTCTAAATACATAAATTATTTGGGGTTGATGAAGTTGTACAACTCAAGGAAAAATATGGGCGGTCAGACAAAAGCTTTTTCTCAGTTATTAAGTTCTTTTCAAGATAGTCTTCTTAAAAATAATATACTTCTTTTTACTTACGAAATAAAAAAGATAATGAGTACCTTAGGCATTAAGTATAAAAAGATAGATGTATGCCCAAATGATTGAATTTTATATGGAATAGAGTTAGAAAATCTTTTTGAATGTTCGTCATAAGGTAAATCAAGGTGAAAGAAACAAGGGAAGGGTATGGTAAAGAAAATAAATAAACTTCCTGCTAAACTGATATGGTATTTTCAATCATTCTATGGTTAAGGGGTATGTTTAATCTCTTAAAACTGTCAAAGACTTGAATTGGTTTGTAAATAGGAGAGACAACGATGGTAAGTTTTGGCATTCAATTGACAATTAATTGATAACAAGTTGCTTGATTTTGCATTTGATATAGAAAACCTTAGAATGGCTCTTTCATCTAATAGTGTTAATCCTCATAGCACACTTAATAGCAATTATAACTGTTGGCCAATTATTCTTGTCAACTATAACCTTCCATCTTGATTGTGCATGAAGAGAAAATTCATACTATTGTCTTTGTTGATTCCTAGTTTATGAAAACTTAGTAATGATATTTGGTACCATTAATTGATGACATAAAAATATTTTAGTGTAAAGGAGTCAAAGCTTTTGAGGTCTGTAGGAAAGAAGTTTTTACTTTAAGGGTTATACTTTTCTAGACCATAAGAGACTTTCTTATATATAGCAACTTGTTTGCTACTACCATAAAGGATATTTTGCTTGTCCATATTGTTTGGAGGGTACTTTTGCATGTAGGCTAAAGCACAGTAAGAAAATTTGTTATATGAGTCATCAACGTTTTCTTTCAGTTGATCATTCATATCATACATAGAATAAAGCATTTAATGGTGAAACAGAATATGGATTCCCCCTATACTATTAAGTAAGGAAGAAATATTTAAGTCATTAGACGATTTTTAAAATAAATGGGAAAAGAACAAGTAGCAAAAGCGAAAGAAAGATAATACTGATGAAATTATATACGAGGACAAATTGTGAATACATATTTGTCAACCAATTAGAAATAAGAATAGCAATAAGTTAATGGCTAAGTTAATTCTTCATATTCGTACAAAACTTAATTTGTAAATACTATCATTCTTATAAGCTTATTACTAAGTTACATGATTAATATTTGTAAATTGCTTTGTTCGGTTGATAGAAAAATTCTATATGTAATGTTGATTAATTAAGTTTCTACATTAGTCTAACTTTGTTGACATGTAACTAATTTTTTTACTCTTATTATGAAATGATGACAAACAAGAACTCTAATAGTAGTATGAGCAATAATGAATCTGATGGTTCCATGGATTTGACTAGTAGATACACACAAAGTTTGACTAAGAAGACAAGTCTGAAAGCTACAAAAGATAATAATAAAATTGTCGTCAAATATAATAAATTTGGTATTCCAAAAGGAGAGGAAGGTACACTACTACAAAAATTACTTTCACTAAGGCCAACTAGTATTAGTAATTGATTTCACTGACATTATTTTATAGTGTGTTACTCGAACTAAAAATTTACTAACACTATATTAAGTATCAGCAAATCACTGACACTATAGTATTAAAAACCCATTGACATTATAGTATTAGAGAATTTCTATTACCATGATGTCAAAAAATTGCTGACACCGTAGTGTTAGTGAATCACTGACCCATAGTATTAAAGAATTACTATTACTATAATGATAAAAGCTTATTGATAACATGGTATTAGAGAATTTTGATTTAATTTAAAATATATTTTTTAATGATTTAGAATTTAGAATTTGAATTACAAGACATAATTGTGAATTTATTTATAAACTACAAATCCATATCTAAATATCACATTTAAATAAATATTAAATTTATTTAAATAAAACTATAATTATCAAAGCATTCAAATTAAGTTTCATAAATAGTATAAACATTTCAATCTAAATCTTAAAAAAACTACAATAGTTTCATAAACACATTCAAATGATACCTACAAGACCTATTCTATGAGTTCTATAATATTTCTTCCCTCTTTGTTGCTCCATGTAACACCTAATTCAATGCTAGAAACTCTCTCAATAAACTTCAAGGTACTTAGAGTTTCAGAATATGAATCTACATCTGGATTGAGCTATATAAACATAAGGATCATTACTTGACCACCTTCAATGAGAAAATCAATTGATAAAGAAAGCTAATCACTCATAAAGACACAAGCAGACAATAGAATTTTAGAGACAATATGTAGATATAGATCATGTTTTCTCAATAACAGAAATAAAATCATTACCAAAAGAACTTTGAAGTACTTGAGTCAGTTTGTTGTTCCAATAGGAATCATATATCTAAAGACTTAATTCTACATTATAGGTAGTACTTGAGTCAAGAGAAGTGTTACAGTAGAATCATGCCAAGTATATTCAGACAGCCTTCAAAAACTAGAAAAAGGTAAAAGTAAAGGCTAAAGAAACATATCACTTGGGAATATAGCAACAAATTACTTGGATACTAGTTTTTATTTCTTTATCCTTACTTTTACAAACGGTTCAATTTATAACTAGGGTTGATTTTTCATGGAAAAATGTGAAATTTTAGCATAGGACAGAAATTTAAAACTTAAAATAAAAAAGAAAAAAGACACGCAAACCCCCAAAGTTTATGAAAATCTCTAAAATTTTAAAAGACCCATAAAGACCGTTGTCAAAAGACGAAATCCATCTGAATTAATAGGGAAAAGGGAAAACTTGTCCTTTTAAATATAAATACAAAATGAGTCAATTAGGGATATTTATTTTATCATTATTGGTGTCTTGCCCATGCCACGTGGCATCTTAGAATTGGTTAGCTAGTTTTTCTGTTAAAAAGAAAAAGACAATAGATCGTCTTCTTGTCTTTTAGGCTCTGCAAACTACAACATCATCAAATAGAAACACAAGCAACCTAAGTGAGCTCCAACATTCAAAAATCTTGATATACATCGTGCATCGATGAGGATAATACAATAAATTGTAGGTAAAATCCGAATACCTTAAAAAAACCCTTCTCCTTTATTTTAAAAGAGGGCTTTATATTTTGATGTCTATAAATATAAATATTTGTTTCAATTAAGAGAAATTCCAATTATATTAAACTGTTTTCTATAATAGGGTTATAAATCATGATAGCAACTTTATTTTTAGAGGCTTTTTCCCCCTTAATGTTTTAGTTAATGGGTTTTCAAAAAAAAAATTATATTCTTCCATTAAAATGGATTTTTCATAATATGCATGTTTATTTGTTTGTGAACATTGGTCTTTAATTTATTTTTCTAGTTCATCAAATGTAGCTTATTTATGTTCAATAGTTTCAAACATTGGTATTAAGGTTTTTGTGATTTAATCTTCAATGGTCTTTAATATTTATGTTTTTGGTTATATCTTTAAGATTACATTGTTATTGGAACTAAGCATTGTTAGAACTAGACGAGTGTTATTTTGGTCAAAAATCTGATATTGCAGTGCTGTTGGAATTGGTGTTTAATATGCATGTTTTGGTTGAATATTTGATACTGCAATGCTATTGGAACTAATTTTTAATATGTACATTTGTTTAATGTTTATGTTTTGGTCCGATATTGGTTATGATTTGTAGGAATAAATATGTGGTTGAATTTGGAGTTGTATGAATTTGCATGTAGTGTTAGTATAAGTGATAAAAAGAAATAGGATGGGGTAGTAATAACTCTAAGAGTAATGGGATTCCCAAAGACCATAAAGTATGTAGTTCCAAAGTTTGTAGCTTGATTTCACCTTAAAAATATATGTGTGATGACTTGTTTGATGGGGTTCTATTACCTTAAAAAAAGTTCAATGTCATTACTTGGGCACTATAGACAGAGAAATGAGTTCTAATGAAGAAAGGCAGTAACCTAGTTAGTTTTTTTAAAGGAATGTGTGAGGAAGGGTTGGTATCAAATAATTTTGGACTTTGAGGTTCTGCCCTTAGATATAGTGACCCCTTCTCCTAAAGCCTCAATAAACCCTGAAAAACCCAAGGCAAATGACCCTGTTAGACATATCCTTGTGTCTTTGTTGGATACAATCCTGAACATAAAGGTTATCGGTGTCTTAATCCTTTTTCAAATAAGGTATACATATCAAGGCATGTGGTTTTTGATGAAAAATTATTTCCCTACAAAACTAATGCTATACCAAGTTTACATGTACAGGAAAATTCAAAATTGATCGTCTTTTTGGAAAAACAAAATTCAAGGGAAACGTGTGCTCTTAACACTTCACAACAAGGATGTTGTATATCAAAACCCATAACTTGCAAAGTTGCCAACATCAAAAGGGAACATGATATGCAAGGACGAGAGAACACAGACTTAGAAGTTGCTCAAAACTCAAACACTAATGAAAATACACAAAGATCAAATGAGTTGCATCAGAAGTCTTACATTCATTCTAAAAATACTGCATCTTCATATCAAAAGGATGATCAAAACTTAAACTTTAATATGAATTAAGAACTATCAAACCCGAGAGCCTCTAATCATAGGACAAAAATATATTCCATCATAAACACTAATGGCATTTGCTTATTCGTAAACTTAATATCCCTCCTAATATCCTTTAGAAAACTACCTCCACCAATGCTTGCACCATGATAACCAGACAAAAATTAAAAGAGAATCAAAGTCTTCAAAACCAAATGGCCTTTGTATTTTACAAAGAACCAAAAACCCTTAAGGCAGCATTAAAGGAACCCTATTGGATTAAAGTCATGGAATAAGAACTTCAAGCTCTTCAACAAAATAACACTTGAACTCTTGTTCCTAGACCTTAAAATATTAACATTATAGGTTTAAAATGGGTTTTTCGTACAAAATACAAAAAAGATGGTTCTATAAATCGTTTCAAAGCCAGGTTCGTAGCTCAGGGATATACCCAAATACAAGGCTTAGCTTATATAGAAGCTTTTAGCCCTATAGTAAAACCAGTAACCATTCGAGCTGTCTAACTGGCACTTACGTCAACTTGATGTTAAAAATGCCTTCCTTCATGGGCACTTAAAGAAGACAATTTACATAGAGCAACCACCAAGCTTTACTCATCCCACATTGTCAAATTATGTGTGTAAGTTAAACAAATCCTTGTATGGATTAAAACAAGCAACACGTGCTTGGTTTAACAAATTGTCTCACTCTTTTATTATCTTTGGTTTCATGTGTAGTAAGGCTTATTCATCATTGTTTTTTTTAAATCACAATCATACATTAATCCTAATCTTGATTTATATTGATAATGTTATACTGACAGGAAACATCTCCCTTATAGAATAATTAATCTCAAAATTGGGTAAGGAATTTGCACTCAAGAATATGGGAAGATTACACTACTTCCTTGGAGTAAGGATATGGTATTCATCAAAAGGAATATATCTCTCCCAAACTAAATATGCCAAAGATCTTCTAGAAAGTAAAGTTGCATAATAGTAGTGACATTTCAACTTCAATGGCAGTAAAATCACAAGCCTACCCTTCAGATAAAACCCTTGTCAATGCAACAGAATATATGAGACTTGTTGGATCCCTCTAGTACTTGACTTTCACCAGGCCAAATATCGTCTATGTAGTCAACAAAGTGTGTCAACATTTTCTAGAGCCAATAATGCCAATCTGCGAGTAGTTAAATGAATCCTAAGATATCTCAAAGGAACCATGGATTATGGAATCAAATTTCATAAACAAAGCTCCTTAGCTCTCTCAGCCTTTTATGATGCTAATTGAGCTGGATGTTCAGAAACCAGAAGAAGTACAACCGATTTTTGTATCTTCATAAGAGCAAATTATGTTTCTTAGTCCTCAAAGAAGCAACAGAAATCACTTGGTTTACTGACTTTTTTAAAAAAAATTAGTCTTTCGCTATCCTACACTCCCCAATTTCTCAGTGACGATCTTAGTGCTCTACACATGACCATTAATCCTGTCTTTCATGGGCGATCCAAACATATAGAGCTTGATTATCGCTTTATTCAAGAAAAAGTTGCCAGTAGCTTGTTAATCACCAAGCTCACTTCCTCTATTCACCAAATAGCAAACATGTTCACTAAGACTCTCTCTAAAGCTCAATTTTTTTACTTCACTAACAAGTTAGGACTCTGCAAGATACCACTCACTAACTTGAGGGGGAATGAAAAGCAATAGGTGTTGCTAGCTCAATGCAAGGCCAAAATCATTATAATTGAATACAAGGATTTGCCTAAATCAAAGGATGATTTTACAAGTCAATATTCGGCTGGTTAAGACAAATATTGGATGGTTAGGGAAAGGTCAATCACCATTTATTATGAATTTCTTATTTAGCTTAAAATCCATTCCTTCAATAAACCTCCAACAGATATATACCTCAAACGGATATATCTTGCTATATATATATTGCTTATCTTTATCAATGAAACATATACGTTTTCAATCGAAATTAAAGAATTCTTTAAGCAGGGGGAAAATGAAGTCTTAGAAGAATATGAGAATGACTTTTTATCTAATTACTCATCTAATGATAAAGTAGATGGGCCCTAAATAACAAGTGATTCTGATGAAGATGTTGGTAGGTCTACTCATAATATAGGTGTTAACATATGTGAAGATGAATAGACAAACCTACATGTGAGCTTAAAGTTTGATAATATGGAGCACTTTAGAAGAATTATGATTAGTTACTATATTAAAAAGGGATTTGAGCTTAAATGACTTAAAATTGAGAAAATGAGTTTAAGGCTAGGTATGCACACCTTGGATGCATATGGTATGTATATGCAACCATTGTCAAATTTAGAACAATATTTAGAATATGCATCTTGTAGAACAATACATATGTGATAGAAAATCAGTGTACAAATAGGCTCATTACAAGTGGATGCATCTAAGTTTAAATTTTCATTGAGGAGCAACCCTAAAATGCCTATTAGAGCTATGAATAATGAGTTAATTCATAACTATGGTCTCCACACCAGTAGGAGGAAAATATCTAGGACAAGGTAGATAACATTATAGAAATTATTTAGGAGTCATAGTGATTGTTATCAAAAGTTGAGGGATTATGCAAAGATTCTTCAAAGGAATCCAATGATGTTGGTTGAAGTCAAAACTAAAGTATATGAGAAAGATAAATATTTAAAGTTTGAGAACTTTATATTGAGTTATCCTGCTTTGAAGCCTGGTTTTAAAAGAGGTTGCAAGTGGTTTATTTGCCTATATAGTTGTCATTTAAAAGGGCTATATGAGGAGTGCTTATTTCAGCAGTGAGTTTAGATACAAATAGTGGTATATTCCTACTGGTTATAGGGATTAGTGGCTCAAAGTATGCTGAAATTGAGGGTTGGTTCTTGGCATTACTGAGTGAGTGGCTTAACATTAGAAAATAGAGTACGGTCACATTCATAATTGATAAGCAAAAAGACATACTGGTTACCCCTAAGAGATACTAGCCAGAATCTTTAATAAGATATTATTATCGACACATCTACGCTTTGAGAAAAAAAAATCCTCATGCTATATATAAGAAACTTTTTGGGGTAGCAACTAGAGCCATAAGAGAGAAGGAATTGGCAAAAAAATATAGAGTAAATTAAGACAGCAATGAAGGATGATAATGTTGCATATCAATATCTTCAAAGTATTGATAAAGGGAATAGGCCTGGCACACTTTTATTGATAGAGTCAAGTGTAATGTAACCCACAACGTGACTACGTCATAGAATGGTTGGTTGAATATTTTTAGAGAGAAGCAAGTATTAACTATTTTAGAGTTTATACGTAGAAAATTGAATGAGAATATTGCAAAAAAAGTTAGAACAAGGCAAGCAATAGATGTCAGAACAATGCAAACTGCCACTTGTTGTGAATAGAAAATTTGAGGTAGCTAGAAAACAATGAAGGTATGTGAAATTGCTTAAAGCAAGTAACTGGAAATTTGAGATCATTGATGAGAGTTAGGCAACATATGTGATTAATTTAGAAAATAAGGTTTTGTGATTGTAGAGCCTATCAAGTAATTAGAATTACAGCAAATATGTCATGCTTTGCATTGTAGCAAGAAATGCAGATCCAGTTGATTATGTTAATCCCAAGCTGACTACTCAAGCATATCTGACCACTTATTCAGAAATGATCCACCTCTTACCAAATCAAAGTAATGAGCTTGTTATGGAAAAGCCTACAATCAATCTACCTATTGTTAACGCAAATATTGAAAGGCTAAAGAATAGTAAGAAGAGAAAGCAAGTGAAAATAGACCTAGGTCCAAACAAGCAAGCCAGAAAATAATGAAATGTGATCAATGTGGTCTATTTGGCCATTATAAAAGCGGATGCAAAAATGCAGTAGTATTACAGATGATTTTTATATGTTAATGCTTATCTTTTTATTAGAGATTGATTACAAATAACAAGACTAACTACAAGTTTACTTTGTCAAGCAAGTGTTGAAGGACATTCAGAAGCTCCACAACCTAAACAACCAAGACAGCCAACAAAAGACCATTTAGAGAGCTGAAAGGCCTAAAATAAATTTGACAAGAAGACAAAGACAATGTTGCAATCTACTAACCCTCTAATTCAACAGCCCACTAACAGTGATCCACAGCAACCATCCTCAATCCAAGTTCAACCATAAGTTCAACTAGAGGTACATCAAACAGACTATATTTTCTATTTAGAAAGGATTTAAAAAAAATCACACCTAATTTGGCTAATATATTTTTCAAGATATTTACTTAAATATATCTAAGATTGTTTCATCTTTTGTTGCAATGATACATCCATAGTTTTTAAAGGCTATTGTTATGTGAAAGGATAAGGTGTCAACAAATTTAAACAATGGTAAAACTTTATTTTATGCCTTTGAATGGTTTTTTAGTTTTGAATAGATTGTTAATTAGGACAAAAATATTGATATTTATTTGTTCAGTTTGTTATGCATTACATTGCAATGCAGTGTAAAAATATGTGGTGCTCTTGTTTCTTTATTTAATCATTTATAATGATTCATACAAAATTTGTTTATTTTTTATTTACCACTACAACAAACACATTGACCCCTTGTAAATAACTCTAGGAAATAACCTATAATTATAGGAATCAATATTACAACTGGTTGGATTGCATGATGAATTCTCTTTTGGATCTTTACAGGTTTTTGCATGGATATTGTTTGTGATCACCTCTTCACATTCATATCCTTGTCCATGGTCATCTTGCACTAACATAACACTATTTGAGGAAAGGGTTAATGTGTTTAAAATACTTGCAATGAATCCTGATTGGATTAGCTTCTAGAATCTATAAAATGAATATTGTCTCCTTAAACACATATTGTTAAATATGTTAATATTTTTTTATGATTGTGAAATGCCCACAAATGCTTTGAGGTTGCAATCGCGTTTCTTTTTTTTTTAATTTTATCACCATGCCGTTAATTTCATTGAGAGAGAGAGAGAGAGACTAATTGTTTTATGCTTGGATGCACTTATTCTGGATGCCATACTTGGCAATATTCACACTACCTATCATGCAACAAAATAGTAAATTATTTGGTTCATATTTAGACTCATGTATCTCTACAGATGCATTTGATTGTATTGACACCAACGATCCGTAAAGTTGATTAGATTTAAATTGACTCTTGATGTTGTACATTGCCTTTGCATTGTTCTGTTATGGAAATAAGTTTGATGTACTCTGTGATGTGGTGAAAATTTTGATGTGTTTGTTATGATAAATTTGGGATGTTATTTTTTGAATTTTTGAAGCTGTTGCTAAAGTTATATTTGCCGTCTTTACATTTACTGTTATATTTGCTGCCTTTGGTGAAAGGAAACAATGAAATATAAGTGATGTTTTTTTCTAGAATTTTTCTTGATTATGAAGCTTATATTTGTTTTCTTTAGTTAGAGGAAACAATGAAATATATTGGTTGTTTTTGGTAAAATTTTATTGGAAAAGTTTTATAATTTCAAGCTTAAACATAAGGCATTGCTAGATGAAGAAAAATGGAGATGAAGTTGCTTGGAAAATTATACAAATGACTGAAATTGCTTTCAAAATTAAATAGATATAAAAAGCTCTGTGCACCAACAATAACAAATAACGGCTACAAAAGATAATCATAATTGTTGGGTATTTCAGTCAGTTCATTAATAATTAAAAGGTCAAAAATAGGCGCCTGGTGAATAAATGACCCTGCTAAGATTTTTGGGACAAAATGGACATTTCTACTAAAATCAACTATCAAAAGTAGCGCGAAAATCCATTTCAGATTGATTCTGTTTTCTGACAGGAGTTTGTGTAGCTCTTTTTTGAAACTTCAAGAATTTACACGTCTCTTTCCATAAACTTCAAAGTTACGTATGCTTTTCCTAATAGAAAATTCTTGTGATCTTTATGAGTAACTAGGTTACTGTATAATCAAATGGAAGATAGTTTCAGACTTTTTCTGGTAGAACGCTGTAGGCTGAGTGGGACTGACTGCAAACATAAAAGTTATTAACTTATACCAGAATTACACATGACATCCTAAGAAAAAAGAATCGATTTTGATCTTTTAAAGGAAGGCAACTATCATAAAAATGTGTGCAACTACGCAACGTAATTGAGCCCAGTGTTAAAAACCAACAAATTAATGTATCTAAATCTTAATTTGAGAGCCCTAAACGAGTTGAAAATTTTGAAAGCATTAGGAAAGAACATCCACAGCATTTCCCATACGCCTATCAGAAAATGCTTGTTGGCTCCATCATTAAGGTCCTATAAAGACCTATGATAGACTAGTATTTAAGCCTAAAAAACTGTGCTTGAACTCCACTTAATTCCTTCACAGGAATATATTTTGGATGCAGGAAAATTAAAAAATCACACTTTGCAGTAAAAAAAACATTACTCAAATCCAAATAAAAGTTCTAGTTTGCCATTAAGTAACTTACATTTGTATTTTAGGTCCACACTTGTCGTTTCCCTGGACTAAATATCCTGGCAATCTGGGAAGCAGCTGTCCTGGCCTTAGTCTTACCTTTCCTGGCGCGCATTGGTTTATAATACAAGTATGTGTGACCAAATATCATAGGCCTTCTCCCAAGTCTATCACTTGTGCGTACCGGCCCGACAACAGCCTCGTCTCCTTAACCAGATCGTTTGGAATACATAGGTAAACACTAGCTTCGATTATAATTATATTCTTCCATAAACAACCTAAATATATACACATAAAAATAGCTAAAAGATCAATTTCTGTCTCAATATTAACAAATATAAGCAAGAAAATAGTCGAGATAAAATTAAATTAGGTTGTGGATAAACTTATTAGGGCATAAATTGACACAAAACTTATAGATTAAGGCAGACTCTGTGATCAGCATCAAAGGTTTAAAGTTAACAAGAATATAGACTCCAGACTGGCTAAGCGAGTAAAAGAAGTTGCCCCACGAATTTTCCTCACTTATCCCAATTCAGCAACCAAAAAGCTATTAAGGAAGCCAAAAACTATTAAACTCCATATATATAAAAGGTCTCTCTCTCTCTCACACACACACACATCCATTTTAAATTGATAACATATATTAATTAGTTTATGATATTTATTTTAATTCTTTGTAGAAGCTTTTACGACCTAATAGAAACTCCACTACCACTACCATATCAAACACAAGTTTAATCATAATAAAAATTATTGAACTCCCAATTTAGGCCAACAAAACATGAGAATCCATAAGAACTTCCAAACATATAACATATTATTTAGACTTAAATTAAGGCATTCTAGTCTTCAACTCAAAACTTGAATCTATAATGATTTTCAATCTTGAGTGATTCACTAGGGACTTGGTTCATAACATCCCAATATTTTGAACTTAGGTCAACATATAATCATCTTTAATATTTGTTTTGTCCATTAGAAACATTTGACCAGTGAACACTCACTGGGATCCGTGTGTTTTGGGAAATTGAAGAAGAAGACAACAATTGGCTAAGTCTTTGCCCCCAAACTGATAGCGTTTTAGGGGGCTTTATTTTAATATGTTTCTAACCTCCAAAAGCTATTTCCTTGGGTGTTCAAAAAAAAATTCTAATTAAAACTATGTCATTTTGAATTCTAATACTTTAATATTAATAATTCATTAACAAATTATAATTTTGATACTATGATATCAACAATTCATTGATACTTTATGGAGTGTTAGTAAACCTTAATATAATACTATCATATAAGTATATTTCTATCTTTATTGACACTATTTAAAAAAGTGTCAATGAATGCCAATTTTATAATAGTGGTACTGCTTTGACCATAGCCATTAACTTGATTGTTCGATAATGGATCTCTATTGTATGCATAAATAGGCGAAAAGTACTATCTCAATGAAATGAGTCCTTTTGAAAATGGGTACAAGTAAATATTGAAATACATTACTTGAATCAATGCTTTTAGATTTGATAAAAGTTAAGTGTTATATAACTATCTCATTTAACTTTATAACTTATTGTTATGCAGGCTCGTTTTGAGGTTGATCATCATAGCAAGAAACAAATTTACACTTCATGGGGGTCTCCCATCGG
This sequence comes from Ailanthus altissimus, assembly GCA_946807835.1. Lineage (NCBI taxonomy): Eukaryota > Viridiplantae > Streptophyta > Magnoliopsida > Sapindales > Simaroubaceae > Ailanthus > Ailanthus altissimus. Next base: position 23,027,488 of record OX327698.1, on the reverse strand, counting down.
ATATTTAGATATCATTTAACGGTTAATTATATTCTACCACATAAGCACAACAAACAGGTAATGAGAAAGGCACCAATAGATTACAAGTTGATAAAACAAAAAGACCGAAATGCATTTATGACATCTAGTTTATCACTAGATTTTATGGTAAGTGTATTAAATCTGATTTTTTAAGTTGTGGATATAAGTTTATTCAGTTTTCTCAAATGTTTGTAGTTGTGTGTTGATTTTCAGAGAGTTAGAGAAACTTCTCAATCAAAAAAGAAAGTCTAACAAGTATAACAAGTATAACCACAGTTTAGAACGAAAGGGTTATGTTGGACTAATTAAATAGATAATAAAACTTTCTTCCTCTATAAATACTTTTCATTTGTTTTATTTGTTGCTACTAAATATTACTTTTATATTACTAACTTTGTTGTTTTTTGGCTATTAGATGAGAAGACCTTTTTATCCGAGACTCAGATTAATAGGAGCGTCACTTGAAAAAGAGCAAGAAGGTGAAAAAAAAATAGATTTTACAATCTAGAAGTGATGCTATTATTTTTAAAAATTATAATATTTTTAACTCTTTTTTTACTATTAATAAATGGATAGTTTTAGCTCTAAACAAAGTTTTACATTGCCGTAATTATATATATGTGTCAATGTTACTATAGGATGATCTTGAAAATGAAACAAGGAAGGATGTAACTAATTTTCAAAAAGAAATGACATTTTGGCTTGGTCTTTAGGAAGGAAGCCTTCTACTGGCCATTTCTAGCAAGTAGGCAAGTATATCATCACTAATATATACTTTAATATACATGTTGGAGATCAGTTGTTGAAGATTGAAAGGTTGAAATATGATGAGCAAATAGCAAGAATAAGTGCTGAACTAGAATCCTTGGAGGAGAAGATCCAAATAAATATCAAGTTTTTAGAGAGGGCCGTTCAAACAAGTTAACATTTGCCAAGAGGTTGGATATGGATTTTGACTTGCCAAATGCAAATATATTTAGTGTAAGTTAATTTAGCAACTCATATTATCAATTCAAAAAATAAAGGATTATAAATTATTATTAATAATTATTTTATTTTACTTAGGATGAAGACACTCCCATAAAAGTTAGAAAAACATCCAACAGAATATCAAAAAGAAGTTCTAAGAAAAATGCCAAGAAAATCCTCAACAAGAGTGAGCAAAGTTCAAAGTTGTCCCCTCTTTTAAAATTAGTAAATTGCAGATTATATACATTTTGATTTTTATTACTTCATAACCTACTTGATTAATTTTATATAAATAATTCAGTATCTTATGTTCACAAGTATTTTAATGTAAAAGCTTGTTTGCATTATGTAGCCACCAACAACCACATCCAAGAGGAAAAATCTCCTAAACCCTTCGGAGTACAAAACAAGAAATATATATATATATATATAAAGTTATATATATATATATATATATATATAACTTTGTTATATGCCTACAACTCATGATCTTTTAGAACTTTAGTGATAAATGTCATGGTGAAAGAGTAAAAAAAGATTTGAGGTTGAGTTTTTTTTTTTTTTTTTAGTGTGAGTATATCTTTTGGTTACAAAAACATAATTGTGAGTATATCATGTACCTCACACCTATAAGTGTATATTGTATACTAATGCATATAATGTGAGCAATATTAATTTTTCATTAATATTTCTGTCTTGTTTTTATTTTCAAATAATATAACAATGTAACTAATTTTAAATATTTACCTAAGACATTGTATGAAAAGTTAAAGGAGGCAAAAGTGACAAGTGCATTTGATTCATCAATCTATATATTCTCTCTTGCAAGAAAATCAACAATCTAGATAGTGGTTAATAAATGTTCACATGCAATAGTTGACCACATTAAAAGCACATCATGCAATCAGTTATGGCTAGTCCCTTATAATCTCAATTAGAAGTTGTTTTTATAATGCATTTTTAGTTTTATTGAGTTTTTTATTTGTTGGCCTTTTTTATATATAGTTTTTATTGGGTTCTTGTAGTAATTGACATATCCAACAAAACAGTTTTTCATATGGATCTTAGAGGATATCAAATATATATTGAATTCTACACCATTTTGAATAAGTGAGTTTTGGCCTCAACAATATTATTAATTTATATTTAATTATGAATAAATTATCAATAATTTTAGTTTTGACATTATAATGGTATATGCATTCATTTTACTCAAGAATGTGCTAATAGCAAAAGATCACCAATCAGTTATATTTAAGTTAAGGTGAAAATATTACTTCTAAGTAGCTTTTAACTAAATGTATCTATTTATTAAAAAACTTGAGTTTCTTAAATTGCTTTGCCAAGCGCTAATTCAACAAGGAACTGTGGAGTGCGAACTCTATGTCATAATATACATGAGAGATATCATAAATGCACCAAAGTACTTGTACAAAATATAAGTTCTTTTAAGTTCATTTACCTATTAATGTCTTAAAGTATGTTGTTCAATCTATAACTTTTTTATTTCTTCTACTTTATATCATACTAGTTCATGGGTAAGACAACATATACTGAAGAGGAGATAGATGAAATCCATGGAAATTTGGTATCTTTTGTTTCTTGTACGATATTAATATATGCTACGTATATAACCTTTCCTATCAACATTGTGTATCTTATTCTAACTTAATTTCTCAATTTTGTACTAGAAACATAATAATTGATTTGGATTTTCTTTTTCTTGAAGGTGGCATTAGAAGTGTGTATAATTTGCATTTTGATCTATGATTTTTTGTGATTGATAAGCTAAATTTGGATGTTGGTTTTATGATGGAATGATGCTCAATTTGGCAATTGATGATGTATTACTTTTATAGTGTTTTATATGGAAAAAAAAAATATTTATAGCTCTAATTGTTGGAACTTTGACAACATAAGCTTAGTCATGTTGGATTTTATGGTTTAATGTTGGATTTATGGTGTAACTGATGATGGAATTATGGTATTTTATATTGCTATAATATTTGATTAATGGTGGTGTATTTCAGCTAAAGGGTTGATGTTGGAATTATGGTGTAATTGATGTTAAAATTACAGTGTTGTACCTAGCAACAATATTTGATTAATGATGGTTTCAGCTAATGTTATTGATTAAATAATAGAATTAGAATTTTTATTTTGATGTTAGTGATTTAATTGAATATTTTAATTTTGCAAAATGTTTAAATTTTTATCTTTTTTACTAATTCATATTTTAAACTAAATATATAAAATAATTTAATATAAATATATGAATATAATTTAAATTATTGAAACATAAAATCAATTATAAAATAAAATTAATGAAATCTATCATAAATTCAAATACATAATATTCTATGATAATGTCATGTATATTCTATGTGACATTAATATCATTACGTAATCTAACACACCTTGTGCCAAATCATTACCCACGTAATCTTCCACATGATCAATATGTCACCTAACATTTATACACATCAACAATCAAATATATAAATAACACAAATAAATGATTGACATATTCTATCATAAATTATGCCACAATTTTTTGATAGATTATTTCTATCATAAAATTTATCTATCATAGTTTTGTGATAAAAAATTTTTATCATAAGTTGCTGAGATTACTTTAAATGATAAAAAAAAAAAACTATTACAAAACACAATTTGTGATAGTAATTTTTCATTATTAAATTTCTCTTTTTTTTAATAGTATTAAAGGACAGAATTGAAAGTTAAACTTGAAAGTTGCAACTTAACGTACAAATCAAAATTACTTTCTTGATATTCTCCTTTTATATAATCTATGTGTATGTATCAGAGATATGTATATGTAAATATAATTTAATGAGTTACATATATAATTCATTATATGTGAGTAATACAACCACATTGTACTATCTAGTTAATTTATAATTTTTAATTTTGATTAATTTATAATTTATATATACTATAAAATCTTATTACATGTGATGAGATTCGTGGGTATATATATATATGATCGTGCGTTGACAATTCGAACATACGGTATTTGAAATCGCGCGCTTAGTTGATCGATGCTTTTGACAATTGAAAAGTTGTTAATTTGTCGGACATTGATCAGCATCTCCCTACCTATAACGAAACCAATATAATATTAGCGTCCAAATTCTGAAGTATAAGACCGGTGTTGTGGTCGGTCCACATTTCAATCTCGGTGGGCAGCAACTCAACTATGAAAAGACATAGATGAATTATTATCTTATTAATTTATGTGTTCCTCATGAGTTCCGTCCTATTTGTTTAATTTTAAACGTTTGTCATAATCTCTGAACTGCAAAAACTGTAGCTTTGACAAAAATTTATCGGTGAATTATGAACTTCAAACTTAGAACACCATGGGAATTAGCAGTAAATTCTGAGCTGTAAAGGATAAAAGTTCAAGATCAGTATTCATGATTTAACTTTCTATAATAAATACATGTTAATGTGACATTAAGCATAAAAGATAATCGTTAAGCTGCATATTCAATCATATTATGCTGTATATTTTTATTTATTGTATATAATTAGTAACTTGTCTAATAAATTTTCAACATAAATACATATATAACAAAATTTTATTCATTTAGTATATGAATGAGGTGTCACCCATGACGTATTCTGAACTTCTCTTGGGACTTGAAACTCTTTAGCAGAGTACATGAAAAGCCTAAAGTTGAATGAAAGCGGGAACTATTTAGGTGAGTTTGGCCTTCGTTTGTGTGGCAAAAAGTTTTATTATAATTCCTAATAATAACTGTGATTGCAGAAGATGTGTTATCATCAATTAATGGCGGGTAATTAATTCTCAGGCCAAAAAGCAGAAAGAGAAGAAAGAAAAGGAGCGCCTCAGGGGAAATTGCAAAATCATGAACTAGAAGGTTTAACTGTTAACATTGATATAATTGTAGAACCATTTACATGAAATCAACTGTAATTTCTCTTGTTGACCAGAATGACTCAAACAATAAATAAAAAAGGAAAAACAAATGAGAGAAAAATGAGACTGCTGAATGTTTTGCATACATGGCATATGTATATGCAGATCCAGTAACAGAAACCCTAGTTTGGACTTCATTATTCCTCTCTCAAAAATCATTGTTCCAACTCGTGCATCCTCTACTAGCTTCTTTGATAAAGAATCAAAACCAAGTGAATTCAAGTATATATAGACAAACTTATGAAGAACTAAAAACTGTGTTAAGCTCCAAAACACTGTCCCCATCAGTGACCACGTCCACGATGGCTTGGACCAGAATAAGCCATGCTTCTACTCAAACCCTTCCACGATGGAACGGAAGATTGATGATCTTGCAGTGGCCTCGAACCATCAACATGAAAGGAGTAAGATAGCAGAAGGAAGAAGATGAAGATGGCAATGGCATTCGAAGCCACTATAAGAGAATTACGAGACCTCATTTTTTTTTTCTCTCTTGTTCTTGCTTTTGCTAATTTTGAACTCAAAGGAGATTCTGATACATACGTGTATATATATATATATATATAAGGTGATAGACATATATCTATTAGGAATTAATTAGGCGTATGTTCTTTGATTTGTGTTATCTTGGGCTAGTTGGCGTGGAAAAATTCTTTGTTAGATAAGTTTGAAAATGGAGTTGAAAATGTAGAAAAGAAACTAAAGAACAGGTAAAAAAAGATAAAAATTGCAAAACTTAAAGGTTATGGTATTGACTATTGATATGTTTTGAGTGGATTGGGTTTTAAGTCAATAAGTCGGACGAAGAATATATTTTGTGTTTGTTGTTTGGTAAAGTAGAAAATTCTTTTTTTTTTTTGGTTGTTTACTATCCAACTTGTTTAACATGGACTCTCCTTTTTCCTTTCTCATTTTAATTTTTATAGCTGCTGCTGCTTTATTGACTTAATTCAAATGTTAAGAGCTTGTCCCCTTCCTCCGACTAGACCTACACCTAAACTATCCCTTCATTCTGTTCTCATTATATTAAGATCCTCAATTGTCCAAACATATCTCTCTTTTCCTGGCCAAACATATCTCTCTTTTCCTAAAAGATTAAAGCATCTTATCATCTAAAAAGTTGACTAGTCCTTTTTCGGTTAACACCTTGGAAACCCTTATTTAGGAGAGTTGTGAACGTGGGTTAAGTTGATTCAACAATCGAGTATACACATAGATGATTCAATATAAATGTATATGCATGTTAATTTTATTTAATGAAATCATATCATAGACTTATATTTCACATTTTAAATCGACATAGAACAGATTACGCCTGGCATGACAGAATACGGTGTAACGATCAGGGACTACAAATTCATTTTCTGACCAATTCAATTATGAGATCATTTTCTATAGCACCATAATCTATGGCCAAGGAGATATTATATTCCGTCAATTAGTAATAGTAATACCAAAAAGATAGTGTTTGATGATCAAAGCAGTAGAACAACAAAAGTGTGGTAGCATGGGTGGGGATCAGCTGAAGTATAATAAAATCACAATAGAAAATTCAAAAAATTTGACCACAAAAAGAATTTAAAAGATTTCAAGCACGAGAGCTTTAGCTTAACTTTCAATACATTCCAACAGCGTGATTAAGTGGCAATAATACGTGTAGCATGATATAACCAATATTGAATTGAAATAAGTGAGTCTAAATTCTTCATTCCTTTTTGCATGCTCAAAATCAACAAATGTTGAAGTTGCCGAGCCAAATGCGGCTATTTATTCTCAATCTCTGCAGCCTATTCAGACAATAAAGCGTTTTCGTAAAACCGGCAAGCTCCAAGTCCATGGTGCACATAATAAATACTAAACTAAGGCAAAGGCAAAGGCAATTACTTTCTTCAATGAACAAGAGAAAAGAAAGTTCTTGTTTTTTAAATCCCGTCTAAACAGAACAGTTCACATACTAACACCACTTCAAGTTCCCTTTAAAAAATAAAAATAAATAAGAAATACAATCGTCAATGAAGATTTACGTGATAATTGAAACATAATTAAACAAGTATTATACATTATGACTCTATAAACAAATCAACCTTCCTGTTGAACAAGAATCAAAACTAAACATATTTTAAGGCGCTCTTTGGATCAAAATTTTCTCATGTCAACCAAACACATCATCTTTGAAGAGATATTAATGCTATAGTAAAAGAATGTGGATGTAACAACTATGACAATTCAAATATCAATGTCATACATTTTCTTTTGACTATAGAATTATAAAATAATTTTGAAGTATGAAAAGTAACAACTAGCACAATTGAAATATGATCATTAACAAATAGGATAACTTAGGAAAAACTGAAGAGTCTGCACGAAAATATTTAAGTGTGAAATGTAACGCTACTAGGACAACTCAAAAAAAAAAAAAAACATTGCACTAAAATTTTATGCTTAGTTAAGAAACATGAATAAACATTAGGATTGTCAGAGATAACAATCTAACATTCAAATATTGTTGGCACATCGAAATCAATCTAACATCCTAACTGTCCTCCGATTTACAAGAGCTATCCCAAGCAAACAAAAGAAATTGTGTTGTCCCCATTCAAAACTAATTTCTAAAAGCATGAACTGAAAGAGTGCATATATTTGGAGCATGTTCAAAGGTTTCTTGACTAACTTCCCGCATCTTTGAAATACTGCTTTCAAATATAAAAAGCCAACTCCAAGTAGTGAACCAACTGAAAAACGGTAATGTTAAAATTTGACAATTCAAAATTAAGATTGAATTTGATTTTGAGTTGAAAACCAAAAAAGAGTCAAATACGAAGTCAAGTATATGTGGGATGTACGAGAAAGGGACAAAAACAAAGAGCTAGAAACAAGGTGGAGCAAGAAGGCGCAAAGGGACTATGTAACAGGTCGCAGACTGCAGCGCTACTTTGAAATTAGTTTGGCACCGCGATGCCAGCTTGGTTGGGCCGCGATGCTAACTTACGAGAATTTTTTCGTTTTGCTTCAGATTATGTGTTTTAGGTGATTTTGGACTTCCTTTTATATAGACTCTTATTCTAATAAAAAAAAAATAGGGTTTCTAAGGACAATATAGAGTCTATATAAACCCTTATAATTCATTAGAATAAGCAATGCATCAATAAAAGATAAAATAAAGGGCTGGGAGAACTCTAGCACTAGGCATAAGGGTGAAAGAGTACCATGGAGTGCTTGAACACTGGTTATAAGCGTAAGATAGCACTAGATAAATCCTTTAAGAGTTTCTCTATTATTGTATTCCCAGATTTCTCTTGTTGGAATTCTTTGTGTATTAAAAAATAGAATAAAAGAAGCAATGATCTAATGATCTATCATGGACATAGGCGGTTATGTCGAACCACATATATTCTTGTGTCTTGTATATATAATTATTTTTTTACTGATCTTGTTTATTCTTATTTTACTTGTGAGTGAATTTTTTTACAAAACGCATAGAATGTTATGGTACTAATTACCAAGCTTATGAGATATTAGGGTACGTATATCCCAATAAATAGGATCAATACTAATGCTAATTACTCAGTAAGTTAATGTTAAGGCTGATTTTCGACAACAAGTGAGGTACACCAATAGTAATCATTTTAGATAGCCAACCTTTGCCAACAAATGTAATGGTGTCCACTTTTATCATCAAACGAAAGGTGCCAAAGTATACAATTGAAAACAATGACTCTAAACAATTAGCGAAGTAGAGACAAGGATCTCATAGAGTTTAGAGCCCCTGTAAAGATTTCATCTGTAATGTATTTAACCTAATTCAAGATTACTTCCCATATTATTTCATAGCACCCAGTTAAATCACATGGAAATAATCTTTATATTTAAGTAAATCAAATAACAGTATCACAAATCCCCAGCACAATTTTCTAAGATGTCATAGATTTCAGGCAATGAGGCAAGAATAGTCCTTAAAGACATCAAAATGACCAAAGGTGTAGTTTCAGTGATAGGCATTCTGATGTCACCATGTGTATAAGCATTATAAACTGAAATTAAGTCAAAATCTCCTAGAGTAATCAATAATTGTGCAAGGAAAAGATCCCAAGAGCTTATATCCATGTTATCTGATGAAAAATAAACTAGATTTTGGTCTAAAATCATTTGGGTTCTTTACTTTGAGCTCATATTTTACCCATGCCCAAATTAGAGTTTTTAGAATTAATATTTTTTAGAATAATCTTCTACTTTATATGTCAAAATATCTAATTAAATAAAGTTGGTGTTAGATGGTAACTGTTTAATAGAATATATAATTTATAAGTTAGTTTGGAGTTAGAATCTAGAACTCTCCTTCTATCACTATATAAAAATGTGAGTTCTTGCATTTTGTATCAAGAAAAAATTTGAGAATTCAATAAGAATTGTTCTCTAAAAATTCTCTTCTATCTTTCAATTCCTTCTCCCCCTAAAATCTCCTAAACACAAAACTCTTCTTCTAATAAAGTGGTATCAGAGCTAGAATATTCTTACTTAAACAAGAATGACAAGTGAGATAGTTACTTTTCAAATCCCTATACTTAACAAGGTTAATTATGAAGCTGTAGAGCATTAAGATAAAGGCTTTATTGGACTCTCAAAATGCTTGGGAGATTGTAGAGAAAGGATTTGAGAAGCCATAAGATACAAAATCTCTTTCTCAAGCACAAAAGGAAGCTGTGAAGAAAGCAAGAAAGAGAGACAAGAAAGTGTAAGGGATCTAATATAAGTGGGTGTATGCATATGCAATTGTGTTTATTGCATAATATATGTATTATATACATATTTAACACTGCAGAATAATTAAATCATACAATAAATAATATATTAATCACATTAATATATTTGAAGGATTGAGTTATCACTATAACGTGTAACGTTATACACGTGTATCCTCGGAGTCCGCATGGAGACAAATTCATTGGTAGTTTTAGTCACCAACTAGAACACGATAAATAATATATGTATCACATACATATTTAACGCTGTAGAATAATTAAATCATACAATAAACACAATAAATAATATATTAATCACATTAATATATTTGAAGGCTTAAGTCATCACCATAACGTGTAACGTTATACACATGTATCCTCGGAGTTCGCATGAATACCAACTCATTGGCAGTTCTAGTCACCAACTAGGTGGGCTTGGTAAGCTAGAACAGCAGCTCCTTAATCCAGCACTAGGCATAACTCTTAAATCTTTAAATGGCCAGTTGCGTGTATTTTTCCTTTTCTCTAAAAGATATTAAAACAATTCACAATTGCTTCTCTAGGCACCAAAATGAAAAGAAATGAAACAATTTCAATTCTTTCATTTCTTCTTTCGGCCATCAAAGTAAAATAAAACAATTTCATTTTATTTCTCTCGACACAAGATGAAGAAAATGAAACAATTTTTATTTTCCCTTCATCTCATCTTATTTCTCTTTTTTCATTTCTTCTCTCTCGGCACAAAAAAGAAATTGAAACAATTTCAATTTTCCATTTCATTACCAATACACACACAACTCCCACCTCTCACACACAATCTCACAATATATATGTAATACTAATATAATATATATATATATATATTATATAATACACATGGCCACCTTTTAGACAAAATAATATTATCATATAAATAATAATATAAAATAAAAGAATGGGAGACAACTATTAAGCATTATATAATATAATAATATATTATAATGAGATATTTTGATTATTTAATAATTAAATAATCAATGTGTGAAATGGCCATTTTGTCCATCATAAATAGTTACCAAGTCTACCTCTTAGTAGGTCTCACCAAATTTCACACTTGGGTAAACTCAATCGAGGGACCACAATGCACCACTTGCCATTATATAATTAATAAATAATTATTATTAACTAATTATTGTATTTAACGCTTAAATACAGACACGCTACCATTTCCATAGTAGTGCTGGATATTACTGGATTAAACAATTTAATCTGGTACACTGCCCCAATGCACAACGATTACACTTTATATCGCGGGACTTCCTAGGTCCATGCCCGATTTGTCAAATGGAACTATTCTATGAGTCCATGAACATTGCCTCACGCACACGTCATGAATATACAAATAAGTGTGTTGAACCATGCAAGTTGAGATTATAATGCATACGTATAGTCCTTCCGTCATGATATCCTGGATGTACTAAAGATATAGATTATTACCGTCAAATCTCTATGTACTCATCAATGTCATATCCCCAGACTTGTAACTCACTGAACAATATGTGAAACTATTTTGTCATATTATTCCACCCTGACGAAAACTCTTTTCCGAGATTAATGCTCTGCTAACATTTATATTTCTCAGCGTGGCTAACTATAGACCCTTATCTAAACTCTTTTAGATTAGATCTGAACTCTTTCAAATTATACAATGTCTATAATGTTACATTGTATAGTACCATATAAATAGGTATTAGCGATTTAATGAGAATGTACACATGTATAAATACATAAATATATGTACATTCATGGCATGTAAGTACCCACCATAACAATCTCCTACTTACTCTAATGTCATTCTTGATGGTATTTTATACGCATCTACTCTACGTGTTTCATAAACACTTTTAGAGTCATAGCATTAGAAAGTGGATTTGCTAAATTATTTATAGAACAATTCTACAAATAATCACATCTCTCTAAGTCAAGATCCCTTTAGTCATGTGAGACACTTCTCAATATAATTAGAGTATTGGTGTCTTCTTGGATCTCGGTCTCTGCAATAGCCTAGTTTTGTCGTACAATTATGGGATAGGATCCATCTATCTTAGAACTCTTTCAAGCCTAGCAATAAACCTACAAATCCACACTGCCTTTTCTACTGCGCCCAAAATAAATTAGCAGTGAATCCCAATTTGGTGCAATTTCAACTCACCTAGTACTAATGAAAATGAGCACATACTCAGATATAGACTTTTTATTATCTAGATCAAACTATAAGTCTAACTTCGTGCATTTTCTCTCTTGTAAGTCACTTTTTCCATATTTGAGAAACTTATCCTTTGTACCCTCAAAGTATCTCATGACATATTTGACTACCATCATTTGGCGGTCACTTGAATTAGACTAGAATCGGCTCACAACTCTTACAGCCAACTAATATCAGGTCTTAAATATATCATAGCATACATCAAGTTCTTAAGAGCTGATGTATTTGGTATGTCAAACACTCTAACTCTTTTATCTTCCATCTGAAGAGACACTCTTCTCGAAAGATGAACTCTAGGTCTAAAAGATACGTTAACTATCTCATAATTAACAAAATCGTACCTTTTAAGACGCTATTGATATGAAATAATTTGGGAGAGTCCTATCTGGTTCCTAACTCTATCTTTATAAAACTTTATACCTAGTATAAAAGAAGCCTTTTCCAAATCCTTCATGAAGAAATTCTTACAAATTTACTTTTGACTGATAATAACATATCGACATCATTTCCAATTACCAGTATATCATTAACAAATAGCATCAAGAAGATTATCATGCTCCCATTGATCTTTCATGTATACATGCTTCTTCGTCATTTTTATGAAACCAGACAATCTAATTATCTCATTAAAACAATGATTCCAGCTTCGAGAGGTTTATTTAAGCCCATAAATGACTTTTTCAGCCTGGACACTAAACCAGAAGTTTGACTGGACATAAAACCTTTAGGTTATTCCATGAATATCTCTTAGTCGAGGTTTCTATTCAAGAATGCCATCTTTACATCCATCTGTTAAACCTCAAAGTCATCATATGCTACAAGAGTCAATAACATTCTAATCGACTTTAGCATCAATACTGGTCCAAATTTTTTCTCTTAGTTGATCCCAGGTCATTGAGGATTACCTTTCTAGAACCAATATAGGGCCTAAAAGGTCTCTACCTTCCATCTGGCTCTCACTATCTCTTGTAAACTTTTTACAACTAAGGAGAACAATTCCCACGAGTAGCTTAACTAAGTCCCATACTTGATTCTGATGCATAGAGTCAATTTTTGTTTATATGGCATCTTGTCATTTTCTAAATCGATGTCTAACATCGTCTTCTTATAGGTCAAAGGATAATTTTATACTATCAAAAAAACTCCAAGTTCACCTTCAGGCATCAAATATACCTAAACAATAACCTAAAAATCCTTTCCGACCCACTGGAAAAGTATGCTAAATGTCACTACTTAATTGAGCCTGAGTTTCTATCCTTGGTTCATTGATTTCTAAATTGACTTTATCAAGTTCAATTTTTCTATAATTCCCACGATCTATGAGAAACTCTTTCTTTAGAATAGTGGTATATCGAGAAATGAACACACTTTGCTTCTTTAAATTATAGAACTAGTAACCTATTGAATTCACAAGATACTCAATGAACCTATACATGTAGCCCTTGGGTATTTTTTATCCTGCCGAGTAACTTTTACAAAACAAGATACCCTGCTGCGTAACTTTTACATCAGCAGGACAACCCCAAGTATTAATATATTTAAGATACGGCTTTCTTCTTTTCTGTATCACATACAAAATGAAATGAACAGCTTCTGATGGAACTCTACTTAATAAGCAGCTATATTTGAAGTATTTTCTCACAGATATAAATCGGTTACACTCATTATCAATCGGACCATATTTAATAAAGTTCAATTCCTCCTCTCCAAAACATCATTATATTGTGAAGTACCTAGAGGACTATAATGAGTGAGAATCTCATTCTCCTTTAAACAAATGAAAAACTTACTATTAATATAATCACTACCTTAATTCAATTAAAGGGATGTGATATACATTCTGGTATGTCAGGTCATCTCTGTGAATACATTATTCATAAACTAGTTAAGTCTTTATGGTTAGATTATGTATCCAACCATCCTTAACCAGAGGGTTTAGGCGTCTCATAAGCTACAGTTTCGTATTATTTAAAGATTCAAATCTACTGATATTTCTAATTGTATATTATATCTACTTATTAACTGACATTCAGCTAATAAAATGCCATTCACATCACATGAACATAAGAAACTATTCCTAATATTCATATGATATCATTCACTGTCAAGTACAGGAAGGGACACAATATGTCAGATGATGTTTTTGATAGTATACTAATTATGCAATATAACAATTGTATTGCATATGAGAAGTAAGTCAAGTTGTCTAACAAATTGAACTTGTAGAAAATCACCATTTCTTACTTTTAATATTACTTCTACAAGCTGTTGCATTCTAGTTTCTCTCAATCTCTGCAACATATTATAGATATGAGAAATACATACGGTATCTCATACTCAGTTTGAACTGGTATCATATGCCATAGAAATGTCTATATCTGTCAAACACAAACCTGTGGGAGTCTTCTTAACAATTATAAAGCTTCTAAGGTAGCGAGATTTCTAATATCCAACCTTACTGCAATGGAAACACCTTTCATCTACTTTGCACTTTTGTTGATCTTTGGATAAATGTTACCTCTGAGGATTTATCCTAGGTATCTGCTTCATTTTTTTCTCCCCACACACCTAATCACACCAGATATACTTAGAGTAAAAGATGAAGCACTCTAAACAAAGAGGGTCACACCCTCTTTATTTATATCCTCCAGAGAGGTGTTATCAGAAATAACTTACGGCAAACTCTGATCAACAATAAATTCAAGATTTTTTTAATCCAGAATATTTTTGAGATTCATGTACCGGTCAAAGTAATTTCTAGTACCCTTGAGTTGGACTGCATCAATTATGCACACCAACTGGTTTGTAGTGGCCATTATTCTTGATAGGCCAAACTTAACTGGAGATGTTAATAAAATGGTCATTAAATCACTAATAAAATGTTTTAAATCATGGGTATAACAATTATACATTTTCAATTTAAAATGCCCTCCCACTGATTTACATAATCCTGATAATCTCTCGGACAGAAAAATGATAGTTTATATTACTACAGCGTGAGGCCCAAGTAAATTTCAATGGAATCTATTTCCCGCTATATAGTTTAAACTCTTTTCAACTATATAGCGGGAAATAGATCCCATTGAAATTTACTTGGGCCTCACGTTGTAGTAATATTGGCCTTTGTAAACCTAATAGGTAGACAACACTTGTCAATTGCATCTCATGCAATTCTTATCACTTGATCCTAAATACACATTATCCTTACGCTGTAGCAATATTGGGTAAGTGTATTTCAGATTAACTTGTCAATAATCAAATATATGTTACTGATACTACCCTTACGCTGTAGCAATATTGAAAAATACGTTGGCATATATTTGCCTCATATTATGTTTAACCGGTATAGTCCAAGCCTAATCGACTAAGTCCCTCACACTATAGTAATATTGGAAAAAGGTGGACGTGACTCATCTAGCACCATATTAACAAGACATAACAGAATAAAACATTATCTCATAATGTAATATTCTTTAATCTGATTAAGAGAGATTTTTTTTCATTTATATTCAAGGTTCCCATCTCATAGGGAGGGTAATTCTCAACTAATCAATTTTTTATGCAAACACAACTAATCTTTACTAGTATGACTCTCATTGTGGTTATCAATACAGAAAAATTAATCTTGGTCTATAATGCAGACACGCATGCATTCTCGTGGTAGTGCTGAATATTATTAGATTAAACAATTTAATTTGGTATACTGCCCCAGTGCACAACGAGTACACTTCATATCGTGAAACTCCCTAGGTTCACACCCAATTCATCAAATATAATTATTCTATGAGTTCGTGAATATTGCTCCATACATACGTCATGGATATATAAATCAGCGCGTTGAACCATTCAAGTTGAGGTTGCAACGCATACGTATAGTCCTTCCGTCATGATATCCTAGATGTGTTAGAGATATAGATTATCACCGTTAAATCCTCATTTGCTCATCCATGTCATATCCCCAGACTTGTATCTCACTGAACAATATGTGTAATCTCCTTTGCCATATTATTCTACCCTGACGAAAACTCTTTCCTGAGATTAATGCTTGTGGCCCTAAGATTTTCTGAAATATAATCTCGAAGCATCTGGATATCTAACTCCCTATGCAAGCTGACGGATCTCATATCTATACACTAGACTCTATAAGCATCAGACCATACTCAACGACACTGAGCAGTCACACCATAAAACGTCTGTAACATGCGTAGAACCAAAGTATGGTGGATCACTTACACAACCGTGGCACTCAGGCCAAAGGACCACATATACTACTCAACTCGAGAGGACCCTCTATTGACGGCTTACATAGGGTGTCTATCGGAGGCCCTCATGAGTCTGTCCTATATCCAGTCTTAACTAGATACTCATATGTCAATACGAGCTCCAAGCTCACAGTTGGCTAGAAACGACCATTTTACCCTATAAATACGACATATGTTGATCTACATAAAGGTATCCACCGACAGACCCACATCAGTAGAAATAGATCAGGGATGATATTTAAGAACATACTTGCGTAACTGACATTTTTTAACACCCAATTGTAACTCCTGTAACTACAGAGTTACTAGTATATTCCTAAGTCTATGTCCCATTACAGACAAAACTCCAACTCTTGGATCTTCGTTGAGTATTATAACCGGCTAACAATTAACTGTGCTAACATTTAGTATTTATATTTCTCAGCGTGGCCAACTATAAGCCCTTATCTAAACTGTTTTAGATCAAATCTGAGCTCCTTCAGATCATACAATATCTGTAATGTTACATTACATAGTACCATATAAATAGGTATTAGCGATTTAATGAGAATGTACACATGTATAAATACATAAATATATGTACATTCAGGGATGACACGTAAGTACCAACCCTAACAAAAAGCTCTCTTCATCATCTATCAAGTCTTAAATAATGGTGATTTTGAAAAGGCTGTCAATGTAACTACTGCTAAAGAAGCATGAAAGTTACTTCGTATTTTCTACAAAAAAGTGGAGAAAGTGAGAAAGGTACATCTTCAAACTCTAAGAAGTGAGTTTGAATCTTTACTTATGAAAGATTCAAAAACTATTTCTGAATATTTTTCTAGAATTTTGACAGTAGTTAATCAATTAAAAGAAAATAGTAAAATTTTAGATGATATACGTGTAGTGGAGAAAATTCTTCGCTTTTTAAATCTAAAATTTAAGCATATTATTGTAGTTATTGAAGAGTTTAAATATTTAGAGAACATGAGCATTGAAGAGCTCATGAGATCCTTGCAAGCCTACGAAGATTGGTAAAAGAAGACAAAGAAGCCTTAGAGCAAATTCTTCAAACAATGCTTAATTTGAATGAGAAAGATGAATGTACCAAGAATGAGAGAAGTAAACGTGGGAGAGGTCGTGGTAAAGGCTTAGGAAGAAGAGGCTTCAAGGCAACAAATAAACAAAAGAAAGACAAGTTTTATTTCCTACCAGAGTATATGGGAAATGAAATAATTCAAGGCAAATGTATGATCTTTCTGAAGTTAAATATTACAATTGCCAAAAGTTTGGGCATTATGCTTCAAATTACAAGGCCACTAAAAATGTTGAAGAGAAACAAATTTTGTAAAAAGTAAAGATCAACATGGGCCTACTTTATTATTGACATACAAAAGAGGAGGAGATGATGGAGAAAAGAATACTTGGTATCTTGACATCGTGGCTAGCAATCACATGTATAGGTGTAAAGACATATTTGTGGCGCTTGATAAATCGGTAAATGGCGGTGTTACTTTTAGAGATAATTCTAAAATTTCGGTGAAAGAAAATGGTGAAATTTTAATTAAATTAAAAAATAGAAGGCACCAATTTATTTTTAATGTTTATTATATGCCCAACATGTAAAATAATATTCTAAGCATGGGCCAACTCTTAGAAAAAAGCTATAATATTCATATGAGAGATATAGCCTTACAATAAGATATGGTAACAATGTTTTAATAGCTAAGGTGTCAATGACTAAAAATAGAATGTTTTTATTAAACATTCAAAATGATGTTGCTTGTCTCTCTAAGGCCATTATTCATAATGAATAGAATAAGGACCTTGAAGAGGTGAGGGAATTCAGGGGAGAGGGTAAGAGGGGAGAAGATTATTAAGGGGGTTTGGGGGATATCCATTAATTCTCCAAGAAATTTCTAGTTATGAGGAAGCTAGTCTATGTTCAGTAGCAGTCCAACTGCAAAATGCCTAAAGGAATGCTTTGAAAATCCATCTTAGTTATGAAACTTTAAGATTTTGGGCACCTTAATTTTGATGGCCTTAAATTATTGTCTAATAAACAAATAGTGAGAGGATTTTCTTCCATTAATCACTCGAATCAATTATCTAAAGGATGTTTGCTTGGAACGCAATTTAGATAAAGCTTTCCAAAATAATCAAAATCAAGAGCAAGCAAGCCACTTGAACTTGTTCGTACTGATGTTTGTGGCCCAATTCATCCAAGTTCTTTTGAAAAAAAATAATTATTTTATTCTTTTTATTGATGATTTTAGTAAAAAAAAAAGTTGGGTGTATTTCCTTAAAATAAATCATATGCATTTAGTGCTTTTAAGAGATTTAAAGCACTTGTTAAAAATAAATTAGACACTATATTAAAGCCATAAGATCTGATAGAGGTAGCGAATTTACCTCCAAAGAATTTGATGGATTTTGTGAGAATAATGGTATTCACTGCCTTTTAATAGTTCTTAGATCTCCTCAACAAAATGGAGTGGCTGAAAGAAAAAATAGAACTATTCTTAATATGGCCCGAAGCATGTTAAAGAGTAAAAAAATTCCTAAATAATTTTGGGCCGAGGCCATTGATTGTACAGTATATTTGATGAATCGTTCTCTTACTAAGAGTATGTGGAGAAAGACGCCTCAAGAAGCATAAAGTGGAAGAAAACCATATGTCCCTTATTTGAAGGTGTTTAGGAGTGTTGCCTATACCTACAAGTCAGACCATCAAAAGTCTAAACTTAATGATAAGAGTGAGAAGTTTATTTTTGTGGGCTATGACTCAAGCTAAAAATGCTATAAATTATACAATACAAGTAATAGGAAGGTGGTGATTATTGAAGTTAGGCTTACGTGCTATTTCATTATTGTATGAATATTAATTACTAATATTTATATAATATACATTTTAATTATA
Source organism: Ailanthus altissimus (assembly GCA_946807835.1). Classification (NCBI taxonomy): domain Eukaryota; kingdom Viridiplantae; phylum Streptophyta; class Magnoliopsida; order Sapindales; family Simaroubaceae; genus Ailanthus; species Ailanthus altissimus. The sequence goes on along the minus strand of OX327698.1, from coordinate 23,008,383 downwards.
ATCGTTAATATTATAATAAATGGTATTATGCTTGTTACGCTACAGATATTGTATGATCTGAAAGAGTTCAGATCTAGCCTAAAAGAGTTTAGACTAAAGCTAAAAGTTAGCAACGCTAAGACTTATAAATACTAAGAGTTAGCACTATTATGAGTTAGCAAATTATAATAATCAGTGAAATCTAAGGAGTTAGAACCTTGTCTGTAATTGAACAAAAACCTGAGAGCATACCAGTAATGACATAGTTGTAATAGGTGTTAGGAAATGTCATTATACAAGTATGTTCTCAAATACAGTGTTCCTGATCTATTTTTCTCTGTGCAGGTCTATTGGTGAACCCTTTTTATATAGATTAGTGTATATTATATCTGTATAGTACAAATGGTTGTTCTTAGCTGGTTGTGAGCTTACCAAAAGCTCATATAAGCATACAAGTATTCAGTAAAGACTGAGTACTAAACAGACTCACGAAGACCCTAATAAACACCCTATAAAGTCGTCAATAGTAAGTCCTCTCGAGTTGAGTAGTATTAGTGATCTTTTAACTGAGCGCCACGGTGGACTTGTGAGTGATCCATCATGCTTTGGTTTCACGTATATCGTAGACCTTTCATGGTCTAACTGTTACGTGTCACTGGGTATGGTCCGATGTCATAGAGTCTGGTGTGTATAGATATGGGATCCGTCAGCTCACATAAGTGAGTTATATATCTTGATACTCCAATATTATATTTCAGAAAGTCTTGTAGCCACAAGTATAAACCCAAAAAAAGAGTTTTCTGCAAGGTTGAACAATATCGCAAAGGTGTTGCATATATTATTTATCAATATACCTATCTAGAGATGGGTTCAGGGATGAGCACGTGAAGATTTGACGGTGATGATCTATGTCTTCGCTTATCCAAGATATAGGTGACGGAAGAATTATATGAATATATTATTACCTCAGCTTGCATGGACTAACGGGATGATTTATAATGTGTGACATGTGCATGGGGCATCGATCACGGACTCATGGACCAGTTTTGTTTGATAAATTGGGCATGGACCTAAGGAGTCCAATAATATAAAGTGTACTCGTTGTGCACTAGGATAGCGTACCAAGTTGAATAGTTCAATCCAATAAATTTTAGCAAACTAGGATATTTGTTGCAAGTTCCCTCAAGATGTACACATGTCAAGACTTAAGAGTTAAGTATATTAATCGGTTAACAATAGTTGTTGACTAATGAGATGATGACACATGGCACATTGTAGACTATTTATTGTTTGACTTTATAATTACCAAAATGACCTTATTTTGAATAAATAAATGTATTAATAATTGTTATTAATATTATTTTTGATTCAAACAATTATTATAGTAATAAATTTATTACATGTTTTATTTTATTAATGTGATTAATATAAAATAAAATATGTAGTAATAGCTTAAGTATAAATGTCATGCTTAATGGGGCATGTAGCATTGACTTGAAACAAAAAAAAAATAAACAAATAAATTTTGTTTTATTTATGAATGAATGGCCGGCCATGAGTGACAAATGCAATAATGTGTAAAAGTGTTTTGCATATTATAATAAACAAAATTATTTTATTTTGCATTATTAGTCAATAAATCATTAAACAATTGTCACATGTTGTTTGTCTTTTTAAAAATAATAAACTAATTTACAAACATAAAAACATAGGATGCTTGTAATGGTGGGGACCATATGTTTAAAGACAGAGTGAAATTGGCGTCATTGTTTTTATTTTTGGTTATAGAGATGATTCAGCCAATTATAAATAGAAAAGTCAAAAAGTTGATACAAAGTGTTTGTATTATTTTATACAAACATGTATGGCAAGTGGGGCCACATTTTGACATTAGAAAAAATTGCAAAAGTGTTACATTTAAATGCAAGTGTCTTTAGCATTGAAAAAGTGTGTGTGTGTGTGTGTGTGTGCGTGCGCGCATGTGCCTTGATGAAGAGAAAGAGTTTCTCTTTAAGTAGCCTAGTTCGGCCAAGTAAAGAGATGGAGATGAGAGTTTTTATGTTGTTCAATTGTTAAAATACTATTTATCATCTTCATCCTCTAATAAAAGAAGCCATGGATGATCAAGCTTGAAGTTTATGTTTTGTGATTCAAGAGTTGAATAAATAAAACAATTTTATTGCTTTGATCATAATGTTTAAAGAGTTAAACAAATAGTTAAGAGTTAACTAAGGTGATTAAGAGTTAATCATTATTTGTGTTTAAAAGTTAATCACATTGCTAGAAATTGAAATTGTTATTCTAGCAATCCAAGCCCACCCCGGTGGATCCTTGAATTTTCAATAAGTGCGATTTGTGATGAACTCTGGTTAAGCAATTTTCAAAGGCTTAATAGGTGATTCTCGATCCTTAATTTTAAATATGTTTATTGTACTAGAAAATAGAGATTTTCACTTCCATTGCACTAATTTATATATATAATGCATAAATTAAATAGTGATAAACATGCACCACATGCACGCACCCTACAAAATTAGCACACTTTTAGTGATTAGTAGAGATGTTGAATTTCAGGAAGAATACACGTGGAGTTAGAATAGCCAAAAAGAAAATTGTGACTTCTTTTCTTTCCTTGAAAAAGATGAAAATCGAGCAATCAAAGAATCTCAACAACTCATTAGTCTGCCACATTCACCATCAACAAGCACTAATAAAGGCGTGACTAGCCCAAAATCAAGCTCAAGCTCAAGTCCAAGAACACCCCACGCCCGGAGCTTGCAGGAAATTTATGAAGTGACAGATAATCAAAACAATCTAACACTTTTTTTTCTTTTTGCAGATAGTGAACCAATAAATTTTAAAGAAGCAATAAAAGACAAAAGGTAGAAAGATGCAATGGATGAATAAATCAAAGCAATTGTGAAGAATGAAACATAGGAGTTAGCAACTCTTCGAAAAGAGCAAAAGGCTATTGGAATCAAATGGGTGTATAAGGTGAAGAAGAATGCTAAACGAGAAGTTGAATGTTTTAAGGTAAGGTTAGTTGTTAAAGGTTACAAGCAAAGGGCCAACATTGAATATGAAGAGGTATTTGCTCCTGTTGCTTGCTTGGAAACTATAAGATTTATCATCTCTTTGGTTACTCAAAATAAAAGAAAAATCCACCAAATTGATGTAAAATCTGCCTTCTTGAATAGATATCTTGAATAAGAAGTGTTCATTAAGCAACCTTTAGGGCATGAGGTGAGAAGGTACGAAAATAAAGTTTTAAAATTGAAAAAAAAAAGCTTATATGATTTGAAACAAGCACCAAAGGCATGGTATAGTAGAATAGATAAATATTTTCAAGCTAATAATTTTTTAAAATGCCCATATAAACATGCCTTCTATGTAAAGATAAATGAAACTTGAGATATATTGCTTGTTTGCTTATACGTGGATGATTTGATTTTTATAAGAAACAATCTAACTATGTTTAAAGAATTCAAGCAAGCAATGACCAAAGAATTTGAGATTATGGATATTGGACTCATGTCATACTATCTTGGCATTGAAGTGAAGCAAGAAAATGGGGGCTTTTTCATCTCCTAAGAAGGCTATGCAAAAGAAGTGCTTAAAATGTTCAACATAAAGAATTATAAATTGGTGAGCACACTAGTAGAATGTATGATCAAGTAGTCAAAGCAAAAAGAAGAAGAAGAAGTTAATCTAACAACTTTCAAAAGCTTAGTTGTAAGCTTGTGGTATTTAACATGCACAAGGCCTTACATGCTCTTTGGAGTTAGACTTGTTAGTTACTACATGAAGCCAATCACAAGTACTCTCATAAAGGTCGCCAAGAGAATCTTTCGCTACATTAAATAAACTCTTGGCTTTATGTTATTTTATTCATCTTCTCATAATTTCAAGCTTGTTAGGTACAGTGATAGTGATAGGGCTGGTGACTTGGATGAAAAGAAGAGTAGCATGGGGTTTGTGTTTTACATGAAAGATACAAGTTTTATTTGGAGTTCGAAGAAGGAACCAATTGTTACACTCTCAATGTATGAAGCAGAGTATGTCACTGCAACTTTATATGTTTTCCATGAAATTTAGCTTAGGAACTTGATGAAAAAGCTTCATATGCCACAAAAAAAGGCGACGAAAATTTATGTTGATAACAAGTCAGCAATGGCATTAGCTAAAAATCATGTATTCTATTATCAAAGCAAGATTATTGATACTAAGTAATATTTTCTTAGAGAGAACATGGCAAAGATGAAGGTATAACTGATATATGCCAAGTTTCAAGACCAAGTTGCTGATATCTTTGCTATGCCAAGCAAACACGAAGTCTTTGTCAAGATGAGAGCTTTATTTTGCATGAAAAAATCAAGTTTAAGGGGGGTGTTGAAAAATAAACTTGATTTTAGTCCAAAATCATTTGGGTTCATCACTTTGAGCATATATTTGACTCATGCCCAAATTAGGGTTTCTAGAATTAATATTCTCTAGAATGATCTTCTACTTTGTTGTCAAAATATCTAATATCTAATTAAATAAAGTTGGTGTTAGATGGTAATTATTTGATAGAAGATGTAATTTATAAGTTAGTTTGGAGTTAGAGTCTAAAACTCTCCCTCCACCATTATATAAAGATGTGAGTTCTTGCATTTTGTATCAAGAAAATTTTTTAGAATTCAATAAGAGTTGTTCTCTACAAATCCTCTTCTATCTTCCATTTCCTTCTCTCCCTAAAATCTTTTAAACACACCATTTTCTAACATTATTAAAACACTTCAAACATGTATTTAACCCAGTAATCATGCATAGGTCCGCAATGCATCCTGGACCTATTCTAGAAACTTGTAAATAAACCATTTATGGCATAGGGATCACAAAAGTCAAGTCCTCGAGTTTTATCTAACTCAAGCCCAGATAGTTTAAAGTTTTTTGAACCTATGTTTCACTTAGCTTTTTTTTGGTGCAATTCGAGTCTCAACACCCACAACCTAGATTTAACCGAACAATTGTTGTTTCATTTTTTGTGGTTAAATTTTGACAATTAGGCTTACAGCGATAAGGGTGCAATGTTGGTGGTGCTCGCCTGCTCGTGCAATGGCACAATGCTAGGGCAGTGATGCTGCACTGGAGTTTGAGTATTGCTTTGTATGGAATCTTGGAGAGCCAAGACTGAAGTCTGAGTTATTAGTTGACAGGCAGCAACTGCTCATCTATTAGGCTAGCATACATCATGATTTATGATTCATGCATGGCAACTGGCAAGTGGCAATTAGAATTGGCAATTTAGAGTTTTTGTATAAGAGTAATACTAGGCATCCCAAATTATATCTCAAATTGTATCTAAAAAGTGATGTATTAAACAAATATTGGATATAATAAATAATTTTAAAATTTACACTATTTCACTACCCATTATTTACTTGACACATTATTTTTTATGATACAATTTAAAATATAATTTAAAATACCTAGCATTACTCTTTTACATAATTTCAAGTTTCCTAAATGGGTTTATGTAGGTACAAACAAATCTACACCCAACCCAAACCGAAAAGAAATAAATTTAAATCCGCACGAGACTTTACATCGTGAAGACCAGATAGATTTTCTAAATTTTTCATATCTGGGATGGGGGTTTTGTCATCCCTACTCTAGAATGAAACTTGGACAAAGTAGCTGGAGAAGCCAAAACAAAATAACTGAAACCTCTAATGTGTAAAGTTCTAAAGTGAAACTGTTTACCGTAGACCTTGACTGAACGATATATAGTAAAACCAATTGAAGATGACGCAAGAGGAATTAAGCTAAAATAGTTTTATATATATAAGAGATGGATTACCTAAAAGAGCTTTCTCTGGATCAAACTAAAAATTAGCAAACTCAGATGCAAAATGCTTGGGATCGCAGACTATCTACACCTGTAAGCATCATTTAATTACTAAGCCCATATAGAACACAAAACCCTTAAAGGAAATAAGCAAGACGGTGGATCAGATATAAATATATCAGAATTTCATCTTACCAATATAATTAAGAGACACGGATAGACCCCAATTTAGAATAGTAAATTGTGAGAAAGTTGATTAAAATTATTGGGATATGATTTGGAGAGCAAGTCAAGTGCGTTGAGTGCGCGAGAATCGAATATGGATGCGAAATGAGGCAAAAATGCAAGTGGCAGTGTTTAGGCGTGGACGTCGCAACACCAGGTTATAGGGGCCGCGGCGTCTAAGTTAAAACTTAAGCACTGCAGCGCTAGGTGACCAGCGTCGCGGTACTCAAGCGGGATGTCCTAATGCCGCGGCACCCAGCGTGGGAATCAGTTTCCCATTTTGATCAGATTTGTTTCGTCTCTCACTTGCTTCAAGACTCTCTAAAATAACTCTCACACATTTATGATTAGCTTAAGTCATCATAAAACCTATATAAAAACTTTTTATTGGCTTATAAACATATTGTAATGATCAAACACAAATCTTAATGACATCTTTATGATTATAGTATTCTTTATGATTTTTAGTGAGAAAAATTCTTTATTTACAAGAGAGAGTATTTTTTCCTTGTGAATTTTTTTTGTAAAATACATACTTTGTAAATGTTTTGGGATTTAATAATAAGAAAGAGTGTAATTTTGATCTATCATAGACGTAGGCAAATTATTGAACTACATAAATTCTGCATTATTTTTTCTACTTTTCTCTCTTTGAATTTTTAATTTCTTATTTCTGCAATATATTACTTTAAATATTTTACTTATTTAATTACTTTTGCTTCAACGCAAACATTAAAAGTAAACCCTCTGATTTTCCTCATGAATTGCATAGCTTACAGCTTGGATGGAGAAATGAGATTGCAAACGTCCAAGTTCCATGGTAAGAGACGCTGCTCATTCACATACATTTGTATGCTTCCTCCATAGATTTGAATAGATGTCTGAAAAAACAAGTTTTAATTTTTGAAGAAATGAGTTAGACATCAAAACCCAAAACCTTTAAAATTAACTAACTAGATCTGCTTTCATAAGAATCAAAATGTTCCTAAAACATAAAAATCAGACAGATATCTCAAATCAAACCCCCAAAGAAGTTACAAATCCAAACAATTGCAAAAGAATATCCAAAATCAGTGAATTTGAGTCAAACTTCCTAAATTAAATTTTGTTCCACATAAGTGTTGGGAGCAATAATGCCGCTGGACTATCATAAGCGTGCACAATAGAATAATGAAGGCCTAATCATGTGTAAAGAAAAAATACCAGTAAAGGATTAAACTCTAGTAACCCCCAAGCCACCAGAATAAATCATACATTAAGAAACTCTGATGCATTAATCCATAATGGGCAAAAATAAGGGGAACCACTTTAGAGTGGTCACATTGTAATACAACTTTGAGGAGAAATCCCAAAAAGAATGTTCTATACTTGACTGGCGATTGTTACCATAAGCAATAGACGCTCTTCTATCCAAGAAATTTGAACATAGCAAACAAAATATACTAACCTGAAGGTAAAGTAAGACAGTATTTTATACTTGTAAGGAAAATTCTGACTTCACCATAATCCTGAAGCAAGATAAGTTCCAGACAAGATTCCATTAAATTTAGAATTAAGGTACATGGCAACATAGAAAAACAAACCAAATGGAATATTACGTATTCCGCAAAACAATAAAATGAAAACAGCATATAACTTTACCATGAGATGATTTCCGAGAATATTATTCATAATATATAACAAAATCTGCTACAACAGACGTTAAAGTTTATCGGGCACCTAATTTAGCCCCAATGACATCCAAATTTAAGGAAAACTTGAAGAAAATATTCACTAGAGAGAGCAAAAGGAAAAGCTCAAACAACTTTGCATAAATACCTCCTCAGAAGATGAAAACAAACATAGATCTCTTCAATATCTACTTTTATTTTTAGCTCAATATATTGCCTGAGAAGCTCACATACGTGATAAGGAGCTTCATCCCAACCATTAGAACTTCCATCCAGAGGATGTAGAGGTACGGATACCGTATGTTGCAGTATTCGAGATAAATTCTCAGTTGATCCGGACTTGTAGCACATATCTGACAGAATGTTTAGTATCAAGAAGTTGCTGGCTTAAAACTTTTCAACCCATAGAGGAGGATTTCCAGCCCAAAGATTATTGCTCATGACAGTAATATTTGATTCAATTAGATTCTCGGTGGTCTTGAAACCTAGTAATTCCTGCGGTTTTTCATGAGGGACCAAAGCTTTTTCATGAGGGACCAAAGCAGCATTAGGAGAGAACTCCTGCCTTCTATGTGTAGGAAGCAGCTCAAGAATATCAGCTCTCAGTTCTTCGGGTAACTCTTTTAACACTCAGATATCTACCTGGCTAAGGGATGAAGGCATTAAATCAATTGTATTAAGACCCAAAATAAGATTGGCCCCACTGCTGGATCCTGCTCCATAGACAGATACTGCTTGCACTCGCTGAATGGTTAACTGTTCAGCCTAATTAAGAATATATTTAATTTGTCAGCTAAAATATCCAAAAATTGTAATTTTTCAACTATCAATCCTGTTGAGGATATCAAGCTATTAAGGATATCAAGTTATGTATTTCAATTTGACACCCTTATGACATCAACTAAGTCACAATCTTGATACCCTTTGTGCAGCAAAAAATCATAACTCGCACCATAAGTAAGAACACATAAGATTAACACACCAATAAAAATAAAGAAAACAAACTAATCACAAGACACAAGATATACGTGGTTCGGCCCAAATTGCCAACGTCCACGGAGGATCCATGATCCAGCTTCTTCCCATTGAAATAGATCACAAAGTATCTTCTTACATCATCAATGATCCCACAAGACCCCTTAGTATCTCCCATAGAGACTTCTAAGCATCTACCCTTGATCATTATAACTCCCTAAGACCTCTTCGTATCTCCTCATAAGAGATTTTTACAAGAAGTACAAGAATAGCCCGAGCATCTAAGCCAAAAGAATCTATAGTGTTTCTCTTTTATTCACTCAAAGAACCTAAAGAAGAAAACACCCCCAAGGTTACACCCTAGTGCACCACGCACTTAGTGCCTACCTAACTCCTCTATTCTCTCTTATGGTTACATCTTGAAACCTTAGATGCTTAATCTTAATCAAGGGTTTACAAGTGTTTATATAGGGTGTATTTCGTGCCTACAAACCCTATTCCTTGTTGGAGTAAAAGTCCACTTGTTTTGGAAGTCTAAAACTTTTAAAAACTTGAAATCCCAAGCAAAAACAGACTTTTCCACGCGTTCTAGCACTGCGGCGCTCGTCCTTGGGCGCCGCAGCGCTGGCCCTTCTCGCATCCAGCGCTGCGGTGCTGGTCTTCTATTTTGAGCACCGCGGGGCTGAAAAGCTCCCCGCGATTTTCTTCTTTTCCTTCGCGTCTTTAAGTCCCGTTTCACTTCCCCCTTCGTGTCTCACACGTCCTAGACTTCTCCATACGTGTCCCACACATTCTAAACTTCTTGTGACTCTCCACTTTGGTATTCATCTCAATTCTTGTCCAACCAAGATTGTTGAATCACTAATTTTCCAACAAATCCCCTCCTTGATTCAAAATCTCCTCCTATGAAACTAATCACCGTCACCCCTCCTTGACCAATGCTCACTAGCATGGTCTATAAGTTAAGTCCCCAACTTAACTAAGGCTCTTGCGACTACGGTCTCCAAAGATTCCTGAATGCTGATGTCTAGAGTAGTTCAATGTTATGATCTTCCCTGTCCCGAAGACACCATAACCATAACTCTTAATGGTGAAAACCCATTCTTGCCATTGCTACTCTTCCCACACATTCTCTTTCGACCCCTGCCACAAAGTGATATATCAAAAGCTGCTTTATGGTCTGTTTCAAATCAACCCCTTATGTTGATCTCATTCTAAGCACTTTCTTACAAGCACATAGCCTCCATCTGTGCTTTATGACTCCCCCGATCCTTTTGCTTCCCCATTTAGTGTTCCTTCTGTATGCCTTCCATGAATCTCCCTATTTCGATCTAGCAGTCCCGAGTCCTCTAGGTCTTCATGAGATGAGGAATAAATCTCATACCTAGTCCCTCCCTTATCTTTTTCACTATGTAGTTTCAATCTTATTTTACCAATCCCCTATGACTTACCATAAGCCATATTACTCCAATTGGTAAATAACGATTCTCCACGACTCATATGAAAACACTACCCTAGATCCCAAAAATAGTTCGTTCATCAGACACTGATTCCTCCAGAAGCTCTCATGCAATCAAGATCTTTGCCTAATCATTCAACAAACTTGCAAATCCACCTTCCTTCTATCTTTGTCTTCCTCTTAGGACTATCTCCTTGAGTGCCCTAGACACCTTTTAGATCTGCCCTTCAATCTTGATTGTTCTTCTTTTTCCATCTTTATTTTGTGTTCAATCTTAATGATTCTTCTAACTAGGACCTAGATGACACCATCTTTTTGGAAGTCTTCTTCAAGAATGATCTCTACTTCAAAACTCTCAAGTAAGGCCATCATCTTTTCCTCTTTCAGATAACCATCTTCCTTATTATTCTTCTCTTATATTTGTGAGTCTCCATGGTTGACAACCTTTGCTCTGAAATCTGACTCTGCCGCCTATGCTCTGCAATCTGGACTTCAACCCATGGCTCTAATATCAGTTTGGACTTCAACTCAAGCTCTGTCATCAGTTTGTACTTCAACATACGCTCCGATAGTAATTTGTAGCTTCACCTTAGCTCTGATACCAGTTTGTTAAAGATATCAAGCTATGCACTTCAATTTGACACCCCTATGGCATCAACTAAGCCACAACCTTGATACCCTTTGCGCAACGAAAAACCATAACTCACACTATAAGCAAGAACACATAAGATTAACACACCAATAAAGATAAAGAAAATAAACCAATCATAAGACACAAGATATACGTGGTTCGGCTCAAATTGCCTACGTCCACGGAGGATCTATGATCTAGCTTCTTCCCATTGAAATAAATCACAAAGTATTTTCTTACATCATCAATGATCCCACAAGACCCCTTAGTATCTCCCATAGAGACTTCTAAGCATCTATCCTTGATCATTATGACTCCCTAAGACCTCTTCGTATCTCCTCATAAGAGATTTTTACAAGAAACACAAAAATAGCCCGAGCATCTAAGCCAAAAAGATCTATGGTGTTTCTCTTTTATTCACTCAAAGAACCTAAAGAAGAAAACACCCCCAAGGTTACACCCTAGTGCACTACGCACTTAGTGCCTATCTAGCTCCTCTATTCTCTGTTATGGTTACATCTTAAAACCTTAAATGCTTAATCTTAATCAAGAGTTTACAAGTGTTTATATAAAATATATTTCGTGCCTATAAATCTTAAAATAATAATAATAAAGTAGTTAAGGATTGGTCATCAGATTGTGCTTGCTTGTCGTATCAACTTGTAAGGAGAAGAAATAGTGTAAAGAAATATTGCCATCGAGAAACAAAGCCAAAATGATAATGCTACTGAAAAGAAGTCACCTTTACTTCTACAGGTCCAATTCTGAGGTGGGACTGGATAGAAAAGAGAGAGATCGCTTTTCTTGTTTACAGTACCTTAATTGACAATATCAACACATGCATGAGGAATGGTAGCAATTAATGAATACTTCAAACTCGTTCATTTAAAAACCAGGTAAGAAAAGATCACCTTCAGGTTCGTGACGAGAGTTGCATGACGAACTGCTGATCTCGTCGGTTTTGCCTTTGGTTTTTGCAATGAAATCAACTAACTTCCCCCCGTATGTTTTATTCAATTCTGAAATCAGTTCTGGAGGAAGATTTTCTATCACTCCCCACATCGAGCTGACACAAAGGTGGCAGATCTAGTTTCAAATAAGTTTGATGGGTGGACATATAATTGTCCATTTGAACAGAATGCCTAATTGTATCGGTGCATAATTGACCCAGAGTTTCGACAATGCCCTGTCCCACACATTCTATCAAAAAAACCATCAATGAAATCAGAGCAATTCCATTTCATCTCTAGCCAAATCGACAATAAAAGCAAACGCTAACAAAAACTCATAAAAAAAATGCAAATACTAAGACAAATATGTCTCATCCTTTTCAGAAGGATGAGATATATTTGTCTTAGTATTTGCATTTTTTTTATGAGTTTTTGTTAGCATTTGAAGCATAATAACTTCAAATGCTGCCATTTTAATTTTAAGATATCCTTTATACTTATGGATCTTAAACCTAAGTTGAAAGTCAGATTCAGTTATGAAGCAAAAGATTTGAAAGTATGCTTCTCCAATTCATTAACAAAATTTCACATAGATATGTAGCAGTGCAGTCTCAAATCAGTGCGTCAATGTTCATCAATGATGGTACATATAGAAAGTATACATCCCAAATAGCCCCATGCTTCCAACCCAGTGAGCAATGCACGTGTCAAGCAAGATCATCACTTCCGAAATTTTATATGAACAGAATTACATATTGACGTTACTGGCCCAAACCTAAATTCCATACAGAAAGTTTGTACCTTACAGACATCTTTAAAGTTTCCAGAAGAGAAAAAAATGTTTTTGTTAACACTATTCATACAACTGAGTCTGTGTGTCAGTATCATCAGATTTGTACGATGGCAACGTTTAGCCCAGAAATCATAAAAAGATGATGAGCAATTCAAATCAAAACACTATTAGAAGTCATCAAGCGCAACTAATTTACAAAATACATATTTATTTACCTTTATCAGTTCTTCCTCTGCTCATACTATTGATATCATATTGTTCCTCTTTACTAGCTGATGCATGTGCGATCCATGACCGCAAAGTGTTTCTTTCAATCCCTTAAAACCGACGAAATTAAAAAGAAATTTTTATCAGAAAATTATTTTGATTATTAGAAAAACGAATTAAAAAAATGAGGAAAATTACCAAGACTATGCTGGTCATAGAAACAGCATACACATTTGAGGCTAAAGCAACTCCATGAAATATTGGATATTATCAAGAATAAACTGGTGTCCACCATATCCAAGAAAATACAGCACACCTTGTTTAGAACTGTGCACTTTCAAGCTTTGAAACTTGCAAGCCAATATCATGAATGTCCTTATCATCTGTGCAAAATCAATCAAATTATTAACATAAATTTACCTCAATATCAAGGAAATACACTGTGAAACGAAAAAGCAGTTTATGAAGTGCACAGAGATACAACAATTGAACACCTAAGTTAATTAACACATGATTTAAGACATGAAAAGAAACCGTGCTAAGATAATAGAAATCTATTGAATGATGAAGACCAGATTCAAAACCAGTCAACCTTTAGGTTCATTAGTGGTAAGAATTGAAGAAAAGCTGTAGCCAGTTGATGCTTTAGTTTTGCTGCGAAGTTTTGAAAACAATTTTGAACCCCAGAAAAAAAGAAATTAAAAAGTAGAAAAAAAATATATTCCTCAAGCTAAGTTTTCTGAATTTTATCCCGAAGGCTTTCAATAACCAAATCAAAAAATTGGCAAATCAGCACCATCATCTCCATACATGCCACCATTAGCCATCCATCAGTTTTATAACTTTGATTCCTTGAATGTATGAACAAAAATTAAAATTTCTACTAGAACACAACCTGACTCACTTAGCTGTCAATAGTAAAATGTATATTACAATAATATTATTCTTTTTGATCCATCAAAAACACAAGCAAGGGGGCCAGCAAACCTACAGTCTTTTATGCAAGTGGCTGGTTTTTTTTCCTACGGAGAAGACAGGCTACTCTTATTTGTGACAATATTTTTAATTATACAACCAAAAACATAAATATTTTCCCCTCTAAAAAGAATGATTAACTACAATTTTGCCACGGTGACTGGCCTAGAAGGAAAGACCCAAAAAGCTGCTTTGTTATCCTTTGGAGAACTTCCACATCATCAGTAGCAACTGGAACCTATGGTAACATTAGTATCTTAATATTTTGACCTCAAACTACCATGGTAATTAGACTAAAAATGTGAATTACCTTTGGTCCATAGGTACCGTTATGGAGTGATTCATGTTATCAGAGACTTTGCAGCCCATATATTTTGTAGGCTCCTCAGCATCTTTTTTTCTCTTTTTTATCTAGATGTATCACGGAATGAAAAAATAAATAAATTGAACACAGTTTTGAATTCTAATGTTGCATTATTTTATTCAATTGGAAGTAATACATTTAAATAGATTACAATTTGACTTCATTTAAAATTAAAATCAATTTTAAAAACCAAATCCTAACAGTTGGGAATAACAACCAAGTCTAAAATAAGTAACTCTGACTAATTCAAATCTCCTAATTAAACCAAAACTGATTTAATCTAATTCGTTAACACTCCTTCTCAAGCTTGGTTGTAGATGTTGATGAGTCCAAACTTGTTCACAAAAAGATCAAATACTTGTCCCATCAGTCCCTTGGTAAGTGGGCTTATATTCAATGCTGGTGATATCTCCGCCCAACTTCTTTGATAAAGTGTCGGTCTACCTTTACATGTTTCATCTGATCACGGTGAATAAGGTTATAAGCTATGTTAATGGTTGCTTTACTGTCACAATATAGTTGTAGAGGTCTCTCGTATTTGATTTTTAATTCTTTAAGTCTTTTTATCCAAATAGCTTCACAAATTTTCATGAGTCATGGCTCTATATTCGACTTCAACACTACTTCTTGCTATCACAAATTATTTTTTGCTGCACTACAAATGAGGAGGAGCTCTGTCTCTGATTGGTGTCGACTTGTTTTTTTGACATAATGGCCAATGAGCGAGTCCCAGTATATAGTTGAGGAGTCCCTTCTTACAAAGCCGAAGACCCATTGTCAAGGGCTAATAGGAACCCTCCTCACATGGTCGAGCACCCTTTCAAATAGTCAATCATTCCTTACCAAGGTACCTCATCAAGACAAGCATTACCAATAGTTAGAAGACGACTCTAAGGAGTCTAAATATGAGCAAAATACGAAAGTCAAGAAACGAAAGATGAGTATAATACAATACCTAAGAGTCCACGGATAAATACAACATACCCTCAAAGGAAGCCAAAGAGAAATAGAACTTTAGAAAGATGAGGAATTTGCTATAGATTTTAATCACACCAACGCTATATAAAGAGGTATTTTCGCTACATGGTACGATCATTTTTCTCCTAGAAAAATACTTTTTTACAATTCTTTCTACATATCACCAAAAACAAATTTCTCCAATAACACCATTCTAATTTACGTATGAGAGGATTTTCACCGGCCAGCTTAGCCATTACTGATTTCTTGTTTTGCATCTTCATGTTCCAATCATCAAGAGATCCTCGTGAAGAGCAGCAATGACCTGTCACATGCCAAAACTGTTTCTTCATTAGCCAAAGATTTTGAGTTTAACTTCTAACTTGATGAAGGAGCCCAAAATCAGTAGTCAACATATTCTTTTAAATAAAATAAATTCATTCATTCAATTGATATAAATTATTAATACTATCTTATTATGAAAATAAACTATATTAATTCATTCTAAGAGCGGGCACGGTTCACTTTGATTTTTTTAGCAATGAATTGAACTTAAAAGGTTTGATTTGTTCTTAGATAAAATAGTATTGAACCGAATAAAGCACTACAAACCAAATTGGATCAAATTGTTTGGATGTATTCGATTTGGACCAATCTCTACAATTAGTAGGCCCTGGCCTTCACAATTTGGAAATATCAATTTAAATTCAAAAGTTGGGCTAAATCTCATTTAAAATTATTACACCTCATTTTATATGTTAATAAATAAAATATTTATCAAATTTTGTACAATATTATTATTATATATAGGTATTTATAAAAATTCAATATGAAATTGCTATAAATTAAATTATTTATTTTAACTTCACAAATATACTTAAATTAAACTGTCAAATATGTATAATATTACTCACTTTTTCCTTCTAAGTTCAATTTAATAATTTATTGTAAACACATTATTTCCATGCTCTATAAAAACTTTAGCATATCTAACGATAAAATAGCGAATCGAAAAGACCATTATAATAAATAAAAAATACCATAAATCCATCCATGAAAATATGAAATTTTCAAAGTAAAAAATAAATAAATCATTGTCACGTTACAACACCAATTAGAGCACCATAACTGTAGTAGTGGCTATTAATGGACAATGGTGGTGCTCTAGCTTTGTTGAAGAACCCAAAAAAATAATAATCATAATAATGGTGTTTAATATAAAAATACAAAATGTATTAAAACTCAACAATGGCCAGCAAATCCAATTATTCCAGTTAGCAAAAATACAAAAAAAAACACATCAAAAGTTATACTAAACAAACAGCCCCCACCAACAATTGTAATTACTATTTTAAAAGTTATTTGAACAATAAATCAAGACGGGTCATTAACAAAACCAATCAATATTTTAAAATATATTCTAAACAAACAACAGCCGCAACATAAGATTTAAAAAAAAAAAAAAATTGTTGATTCAAGCAATTTCCTAATTTGATGGATATATTTGAGCCCAAGTTCTAGTTTCATTAATATATGCATTTCAAACGCCAAATGAGATTTTTGGTCACTTTATCATGAATAATTCAGAATTGCCAGAACAGATTCCAAATGAATCACAAAGTTGCAAATATTGCAAATGTGGGATGTTGCTTAAGCAAAGGGATAGCCAAAATGTTTGGGCAAAAAGGTGGGAATTGGACCAGGCAAGGCCATGATGTGAGAGCATGCCTTAGTCTTACACAGAGGAAGTAGCACAATCTATATTCTTTCTTTTCCATCTTTCTAACTTGAATTAAACTAACTGTTTGTCTCTGACTCCATAACCCGAAGGGGTGAGATTGTGCATATTATTTGGAAATTTTTGAAAACTTGTAAAGTCCTTTCTATAAATTGAAACCATTAGGGCATTTGGAATATTGTGTAGAAACTCTTAGGGTTTTAGTAAATTGATATTTGGATAGTTATCCTCTACTCCAATTCCACTTAATGAAGGAGAAATGCAATCTTATGAATATTATACTCAAAATTAGGCATAGTATACCGACTCGTCAAACTCATTTATTCGATACGCTAATTGAGTCTCACGGGTTATGTTTATCATATGCACGCACTTATTTCATACACATATACTTAACCTTGTGCAAGGATGATCCCAGCTAGTATATATCTTACTCTATTCAACATATAAGGCAACTGTCACCACCTCATTTCCCAACTAAATGGCCCCTCTTTATGTTTCATAAATATATAGGAAAGTAAATAAATAATAAATTCATTGTCCTAATGTAAATGGCATCTTCTACAGCTCATTGATGAATGGTTAAAAAAAGAAGAAGAAGAAGAAGGCATGATTGACAATGCACGAGAAAAAAAAAAGGAAAGTGAAAGTGGGAGTGGGAGTGGGATTGGGATTGGGATTGGGATTGGGATTGGGATTGGGAGTGGGGAGACATAAATGGGTAGGGTCCCAAATGCCCAAAATCATAGGGTACAAAGACAAATGAAGAATTTCCCATTTGTTGTCGTGACCAAAAGAGTAGGAAACAAAGTTTGAATTTGCGATTGTGGGCATGTGATCGATCGAGCACTATCATTCAAACAGGCAAAGCAAAGAAGAAGAAAGATTTATTTACCAAAGCCATGTGAGTCCATTTTGTTTTTTAATATTCCCATGCATCAACATGTGAATATTAGCTACTAACCTTTTTAGGCCACATTATTCCTCCTGTTTGCTGCTGCTGCTATTGCTGCTGTTATTGTTATTGTGGGACATAATATTTATTAGTAAAAACCCTACCATGCATCTTCTTCTTCTTCTTCATTGTTAATTTTACAGGCCTGGCCATGCATTGATTCTTTTGTAGACCTTTTGTATGCACGCGGACAAAGGAATGCCAGCCTAGAGTCAAACTTTGTTCCACCGTCCACCTTCTCATCAGTATTCTCACCTTTTATTTTTAGATTAGTATCCTTTCTTATTATAAGTTTTTATCTAAATAAGTGCAAACTAATTATTAATAAAACAGATTATAATAAATGAATAATAATCTTGATCATATATGAATAATACATATATCAACAGATTCTAGAAATTTTTAAAAATTTAAAAAAAAATCTTATTTTCCTTTCTTCATTTTGTTAAATCAGTAATTGTCAATGTTGTATATTCTTAACTTTTTCAACAAAACACTTGAGATGCTTTTTTATAAAAAAAAAAAAGGAAAAAAATAGAAAAATGTAAAAATTGGTGATTAAAAATTATAAGTGAGTATAGTTTTTTAAGTCAAGACCAAAGAGAAGACAACACGAGGTAAGAATGTGTCGAACAGATGAGATTTAAAGCGAAATGGAGAGTCAGAAGCAAAAAAGAACTTGGAACGCGCAAAGACACATTTTCAAGCTTTGGAGCTGCAGACTTAAGGAAGCCAAGCAATAGCCCTGGCCTGACAACACTCAGGCGCCATGACCCAACCTTGGTGAGGCCCTGGCGCCGACTATTAGGTTATGACAGTGCCATATTCTTATTTTGAGTCCATTTTTACTCTTCTTTTTTTTTTAAAGTTAGTTTTAAATCTTTTTTATGTGTAGGCTTCTATTCTAAGTGGATATAGGGTATCTAAAGACGGTTTAAAGTTTATATAAATTCTTGTTATGTTATTAAAGTGCCAAGTATCAAAAAAGCATCAAGAAGAGAGAAAATAAAAAATTTTAAAAATACTTAAATGCGTAAGAAAGTATTATATAAATTCTTAAAAAGTTCATCCTATTATATATTCATTACAAATATATAAAGTGATATTTGTAATTATTTAGTAATTTATGATAATAAATTAAAAATTTTTAATCCTCTAAAAATATAGAGAATTTATCAAATTACATAATTTTTATGTATTTTATATATAATTAATTATTTTTTATTTATCACGATATTTATAATTCTTAAATATTTATAGACAAAGACTTGTAAAAGAAATCCCAACAAAAGAAAAAGGAGGAGGATTGTATTGTAGTTAGTGGCCCAAAAAAGCTACCCGGGATGATGTCCCATTAATTGGAGTGATAAAAGAGAAATAGAGTCATAATTCAACAGTAGCTACCACTCAAGATTCAAGAATTTCACTTGCGAATGAAGAAAGAATGTTAACATTGTCTTCCCCTTACTCCACTCAAATGGGACTTTCCGCAGAAAGCAAAATATGCTGTTAGCTAGTCAAATGTCAAACAAACTAGTGAAATGCAAGAATCTTCATCAAATCTTTTGCGCATGCTCCGAATTCTGAAGACGTGCAATGAATTAAGATTTAACTTTCAAAAATCAAAACGAAGCTTGTGAAATGCTCCATTTAGCATTTCCGATTCCATTTTGCCTTCGGAGATCAGATTCAGACAACAATCCCCTGCAAATTTTCTTCGCATTCCCAAAATTATCCTTAATTCCAAACCAGAGTCGTTTTATCATTTTGATCTTCAAAATGTTCTGCAACATCCAATTGTACTCAACCTTCCCCGGAATCAAAGGTTCCTGAAACTCCTCCGAATAATGTTTATGTCATTCCATCAAATAACAAATTATTCAAAAAATTAAAAGAAAAAACCTGAAGGAATTAAAAACAACATTCATAATTACATAACACGGAAGAAGAAACATGTAAAGAAAAGAAAAATAAATCTATTTTTCATTTGAGTTTCAATTAAAAAAAAAACTTTCCAAAAAAAAAAAGAAAGAAAAAAGAGAGAAATTCTTACATACAAAAATTACATACAGAATTACAGTCCTCCCTCCCTATACCAAATCTAAAACCTTTGTCTAACTTTAATTTCCTTCTCTCTACTAACAATCGCAAAAATCAAGATTTTTTTTATTTTTTCTTTATTTTGGGGTTAAATTATCAATCTAGCATGAATCAAAACGGCATCACTTCATTGCAATTGCAAGCAAAATTATCTGAATTCCCGATAGAATTCTCGGGCCAACAATCCCTCAACAACTTCAGCAGCAGCTGCGCCTTCCTCTTGGCCCTGTCCGTGCAGTCGCTCTGCACCAGTAGCAGCAGCTGTGTCAACACCCCCGCGTTGACCGCTTCCCTCTGGCAATGCTCCGTCGCTGAGCACAGCGCCAGCAGCGCCCCTGCCGCGTACTCCGTCGCCCGGTCCGATATCTTAAGTATTGTCTTCACCAGCAGCGGCACCGTCAGTGCGTGCTCGGCGAACGCTGCGCACCCCGCAGGCACCCTACACAGAAGCTCCACGGTCGCCAGCGCCCGTTCCGCATCACACTTGTCGTAGTCCGCCAGCCTGTCGACCAAAGTCTCCACTGCTCCCGCCGCCACCGCCTTGTGCCGCGTCTGCTTGACTAGACACAAAGCGAACAGCGCCTTGATCCCGACTTTTAGTGCACGTGGATAATTCTGGAGATTCCTCAAAATATCAATCACTCCTTCGAAAATTTCGTCCAAATTACTGATCTGAGCTCGAAGTTCTTGCGATCTCATGCCAGCTAAGACATTTTCGATCAAAGCAGCTGAATTGACTCTGACTTCGATTGAAGAATGGACTAGTAAGTTTGAAAAGTACGTAACTTTATCCGGATCCGAAGCAATAGCTACACATTCCGACTCACTGAGTGGGAACATTACCAATAAGGCAAGTGACTCGAGGCTCAATTCTGAAGAGGACTCCGTACTAATATCCGAGAACAAGATGTTAATCAAAATCTCAGGCACGTTGTGTGAGGAGATGATAGAGCGATTCTTGTCCGAGTCACGGGCGAGACCTCTGAGCCGACGCAGAGCAGAGAGGCGAGAGCTGTAAGTATTGGACTGGGAGGAGGCCTGGTTCAAAAGCGTTTTAACCAGACCCGGTTCGGCGGGTTGTTTGGGAGTGGGGATTCGTTCGACGCCGAAAGCCCGGTTGGCGACGCACCAGCCTTGTATGAGGCGTCGGAGGGTATGGTTGGGGATGAGAGTGAAGTCGGTGAGAGGGGCGCGGGTGACGGGGCAGGTGGTATTGCCGGTGGCGACCCAGGACTCGATGCTGGGACGGTCATAGGTCTGGCCGGTGCAGACCGTGACGGGGTCACGCATGAGCTCGAGAGAGATGGGACAGCGGAAATGGTACGGAATCTGAACACCCAAATCCAACGGCTCTAAGCTCCCGGGCATGTTTTAATGATATATCAGTAATCAGAGAGGGGCGGTGTGGTGTGGTGTGGTGTCTGAAAATTCTCCTAGGATTTTGTTTTGTATATATGAGTTGGCTTCGGTTGTCTCTTATAAGAAATGAAATGGAACAGAGGAGCCAGAGAGCAGGTACATGTACAGAGTGATTACTGATTAGTGAAGATAAGAGAAGAGAAGCGGGGGTTGGCGGGCTTATCTGAGTCTGGGCCACACGTGTGGCATTTATAGCTTGGGACCTAACTAGAGTTGTATTGGACGTGGTTTGGTCAAATGGAAATCGTTCGACTGGGGTTTGGATTTGGATCCCATGGTTTTGTTTTTTCACGACTAAAATCTAACTCTTGTTTACATCAAACAAACTTGGCAAGTTATTAATCTGACTTTGCTCTTTATTACTGTTTTATTGATTTTCATTTCCCATCTTTAATTATTGTCCTTGTGGGTCTTGCAATTCTGCCCCTATACTTTTGTCTCTCTACATTCCCCAACGCTTCTTTTTCTTTTGCCTATAAGGATAATTACATTTGGTTCCCTTTTTAAGTTTTCATAAATAAAGATTTAGTTTGTCATTTATATCAAATAGGTCCCTAACTTAACTTCTATTTATATGAGCAGAGTACCCTTATAATAATATAGGATTTTGATCATAATACAAGAGTGTGTAACTTAGCACAAAAGGATATTTCAGTCATTTTGGTAAAATCAAAGGATAAAAAGCTGGGGAGCTAGATGATATTGATATTGTCACCCGCATTGTCTATTATATTATGTCTTTTGTTTATAGGATAGTAATTAGTTTTGGCTTCTCTTCATCTGGCTAACATGGCAACATGGTTGTTCTACTTTCTAAGTGCTATGAGAGCTGTGAAAGCAACAAGATTTATACATGTTATTGCATGCTTTACACTCCGGTGATGTGTTAAATCCTGCTTTGTTTGATAAAGAGCGAGGAAAATGATCAATCAAATGCTAACCTTCTTCTCTAAAATATCTCTTTTTTACAACTTTTTTGTAGCCAAAAAAAAAAAAAAGTTGACAATGCCTTTTTACTCTATGATAGGTGAAAAGTAATAAAACCTTTAAATAGAAGTAAAGTTGCCTAGAACTATTGATTACATTTCTCAACGAGATCTTTAATATTAGATTTCATCCTCTTGATTTTTGGTAAATATTTCTAAGAAATAAAAAGTCTAATATTTTTGTCCTAAGTGTTTTTTTTTTATTTTGTCATCACCAAATATAATATTATTAATAAAATTATTAATATTACATCAAATAACTATTAATATAAAAATTAAAAAATTACCGAAACACTACATAACATGATCTATTCATATATGTATGAACCTAATCTCTTGTTAGAAGAGATATAAATTAAACCTCATATTGAGGATTTGTAGGGTTCTAAATCTTATATGAGAAAGTATGGGTGCCAACTGAGGCACGATGGTGATTGATAGAGGAACGGTTAAGGCCGACGAATCTATAATAGAGAACAGTAAAGACTCAACAAAGATGAATAGGTCTTAGGGGAGGTTGGCAACTTAGTTAGATGCTTGCTCGAACTTGAATGCCTCACGGAAATATAGAAAGTTAAGAAAAACGAAAACAGAAAAATGAAAAAGATGACCAAAGAAACAAAATAAGGAAGATGGAGGGAGAAGCCTTGAGATAAATAGGTGGGCATGTACCGAAGATAATAAGGTCTCTTTTCCGATGAGATGGAGGATAAGAGCGACAACATGCCAGGGTTTTTAAATTTTAGTTGAAAGAGGTTTTTTTTTTTTTAAGAGAGAGATGCCAAATTTTATGTGTACTGTCCAAGTATTATTTATAAAAAAAATTGAAAAAAACTTAGAATGTACCTCAAACATCTATTGACTAGATAAATACCTCTAATTTTAGATCCTATCTTTTGTATGTTCTCATATCACCTATTTTATTTACATAATTTTTTTTCTTAAAAGTGTAAATTATTAAGAATAATAATTCTTGTTCTATGAAGTGCTAATTTTTAATTTGAAATCACAACAAAGTGCTAATCTTATATTCACTCCTCTCTATAGATAGATTGATTGTGAAATAGTGATTGAAAGAGTTTTACTAAAAAAATTAATTTTTTTAAATTGAAAATATAACTTTATTATTTATTCTATGTTTAGATTAAGAGAAGCATTAATTGTAATTTCTCCTTATGGATGGAGAGGCTGGTGGTAGTGGATTGCATGGAAAAGTTGTTTGGGAAAGAAACGTAAAATTGCATAGATAGAGGTTAAGTAAATAATAAATAAGAAATAGAGGGGGTTAAAAAAAGAAATGAATGAAAAAGGAGTAGAGAACACGAGTGGGACTGGGGAGATAGAAAATCAAATATAATAATTAGGATAGAATTGTCAGGTTGCTAATTACAGTAGTTAGGGAGTCAAAGGTCAAAGGTGAACAGATAGACAGAGGGAATGTGCGGGTCCAGGATGTCTCTCCACCTCCTCTCTTTATTCGAGCAAAATAATAATACAACTTCTTTTTTTTATAATTAATTTTGCTTCTTCGTGGATAATTACATCAAATGAAATTATCAACGAGGGGAGGTGGGAGTGGGCGCCACTTGTAAGTGGACGATTGTTGATTAAATGGGACCCTCGTTCCTTCACATTTAACAAACCCCCGGAGATCTAGTGATCTCTGATTGCTTAATAAGAGGAAGAGCATATTTGAGTGAGAAACAGGGAATCTCTCACATGTTAATGTTAGTGCCACGAGTGAAAGGAAATTTGAGATGTCGACAATTTTTTATTTTTTATTTTTTTTTTCTTTGCTTGCTGGCTCTTTCTTCTTTTTCTTATTATACAGGCTTGGCAACAAAATTTATGAGGTTGGTTCCTAGGGCTCCGACTTAAATGATAATTGAATGAGAAATTTTTTTGTGATTTTTTAAGTTTTGATACTGATATGAAGATAAGTTATTAACTTTAAACTATATTAATATAGAAATGAGTTATCATCTCCGAATTTATCTCAATATTTTGATTTAAAAAATATTTAAAATACTTATTTTTTTATTAAAATATGTTATTATAATTTTAAAATTATTTTTAAAATATAAAAATAAATAAATTTAAGTATAGCGTATTTACAAGGATCCATCTCCATTCAAAAAATCCTAATCCTCAAACTCAAAATATTTAATTTGAATATAAAATAGATATGAAGATTTTCAACTCATTCAAATATAAGTTGAGAATTACTATCTACGATTCGATCCGCCTCATTATCAACCTTATTCTTGTAATATCTTATCATGCTCATTTGCTCAATATGTTATTATTTTTATATTTTAAGTTATATTTAGTTAGTTTAGAAATTAAGCTCAGTGTTCAATCAACATAAAATACTAATCCGCCCCATTACCAACCCTATTCTTGTAATATCTTATCATGCTCATTTGCTCAATATGTTATTATTTTATATTTTAAGTTATATTTAGTTAGTTTAGAAATTAACCTTAGAGTTCAATCAACATAAAATACTAACTCGAGCAAGTAACTTGATTAATATAAATTGAGTTATAAATTTTCATGTTTCAATTTTGGTTTCTATAGAACATAAACATGTTTGAAATTAATTAATATTTATAATTTGTGGGTGGTTTATGAACTTGCATTAGACGAAATTTGTTCATTACTTGTGAATAATGTTTGACCAATACAAGAGATATCTAAGCAGTTATGAGTATCTAAGTTTTTTTCATATTGCACAATAACTGATAATATTTGAGATATGATTAACTTATGAGTAAGAATTTTTCATCCTAAATATATATTTACTTTTTATAAGAATTTTTCATCCTAAATATATATTTACTTTTTATAAAGTTTCTTAAGTATGATCATAGAACAAGAAGATATTTCTTCGTGTATATATATATATATATATATAAGTGTTAAAAATTTATAAGAATATATTTAAAATTAAGGTTCTATCACTTTTAATTATAATTGTGATGTAATAAATTTACTAGTTATAAAGTTGTGAGTATCAATGAATTGATAACTAATAACTATTAATTTAAAAAAATGTTACATTTTTTAAATATTATTATAAAATTTTCATTTCAAAATTGATGTATTAAACAATTATTAAATAATAAAATAATTAAAATTTTAAAATTATTTATTATATTATTTCACTATTTAATAATTTTTTGACACATAATTTAAAAGAAAAATTTTCAAATAATATTTGTAAAGTAGTATTACATATATATATATATATATATATATATATATATATATATGATTGCATGCATTCACCATATATGTACTTGAAGTACACCATGAGTATGATCTTCACGTAAACATTGGTTTTCGTTTTCATAAATCTCCTATATTATACGTTCGCTATAAAACTTGTGTGAAGTGTATTTGTATGCGTTGAGAGCAGAGACTTTAGACATTGGTAGCAAGTAGCATCTAGCATGGGTATAAATCGGAAGAAACAAACGAAATGCATGGGAATGAAAAAATACAACTACCTCAACAAATACAATGCTATGCTTTTACTTGATAAATTGAATGGCAAAAACTAACACTCGCTGAATCGAGTCAGAGTCAGAGTCAGAGGCACAGTCTGAGAGGAGACTAGCTAGTAGCTACGATACCAAGAGGAAGAGGATCATATTCACATCATTCATCACAAATTAAAACCCTACATCGAACACTGCAGTCTGCAATCTGCAATCTGCATGGGGGCTGAAGACTGAGACGACGTACGCCAAAACAACTAGTAAAAAAAAAAATGATCACACGCGTGGCAAAGTGCGGGGGCCAAAGCCAAAGCACCGGCACTGGCACGCCTCGACTGTGACCCCACTCCCCTCCCTCCATTGTCGCTGGTCAACCCGGCAAGCGTTTGCCGTTTACAGCTTGTTTCACCCCCGATGCACGTGCTACTTCCCACTCCTCCAACAATCATCAATCACGTGTTTCCAGCTATTCACGTTCCTCCTTTGCTTCCTTCCCTATTCGCACCGTTTTACCTCTTCTATTTATTTATTATATATCCTCCAAGGTACGGAATTCTTCGTCCCTCTTCAGAGTTATCCAAAACTGAAAATTACCAAATAATTAAATCAATTAGAAGGATTTGTGTGTTCTTTGATTGAAGAGGTTTAAGTTGAATACTCCGATATCCTGCGTGTAAATGCAAGATATGGGTTCATGTATTTGCTTATATTATTATATTTAAATAATTGTTTAATAAACAAATGTTGTTATTGTATAATGGGTCATAGGTGTTGTTTTTTGACCAATATAAACTGGATTTTCTTTGTAATTTTTTTTGTTATATATATATTTTTAAGTTAACAAGATAATATCGAACTTAAATTTCATATCTTTTGTTATTTAAAAGAAAAAGACATAAATCCTCAAAATATTATAATAACATCCACAGAAATTACAATTCTACTAAATGTTTTTGGGGTTATTAATTTTTAGAGAAGACACAAGAATCAAGAATGTGTTTATATGTAGTCGACTGGCTGAACACTGAACAGAATCTAAATGAGAAAAATATTGAACCCTGCATTTCTTTTGTTGTATTGTATGTTTGTGTTTGTTTGTAAATGGTGAATTAATCGATAATTATAATATAAAATAACTGATTATGGATTAAGTCATTAACTCTTTTGAAAAAACTTTGAAGTTATAACCATGTTACTTTAATGGCAACCGAAAGCTGCTCTTTTGAGCTACGGTCTTTTAACTAGGAATCTGGCTACCGGGGAGTGACTACTAGGGAGGCTTCAATCCAGGAACCTTCAGATGTTGGATAAAATCAACACTTTTCTTATATAATATTTGCCCGATCATCATCTTTCTTTCCTGTCTCTCTTATTCAATTTGTGGATTCCCTCCAATAAAACCCAAAGAAGAGAAAAAAAAAAAGGAAAAACAATTGTGGATTGCCAACCTAGATATTCTGTTCTCCTTTTTTTTTTCATCATAAAATATCTTACATTTTTTTATTTTATTTTATTAGTGATATTACATCATATTATATTATTAATATTTCATTAAATTATACAATTAAAATTATAAATATTAACACTTACAACTTTATACACACTCCACCCGAATCATAAAATCATATAAAAAGAGATAAATAATTACACTGCTCTAATATCCATCAAGACTTGAACACTTCCAAGTTTACACACACTCCACCCAGATTATAAAACTAACAATTACAATTTTATGCACACCCACTTAGACTATAAATTCCTTAAAAAACAGAGAAATAATTATACCACTCTAATGCACACTCCCCGGACTATAAAGCCACAAGAAGAGATAAACAATTCTAATATTCTAATATTTGTTAGGATCCACTTAGATTATAAAAGCCCTATAAGAAGAGAAGAACATTTACAAGTCTTAGAACACCTATAATTTACGCACACTTCACCAAACTATAAAATTAACACTTATACCTTTATGCATACCCGACTCGAATTATAAAACCCCACAAGAAGATAGAAATAATTACACTATTTTAATATTCATTACGACTTAAACATTTATAACTTTACGCATACCGTACTCAACTATAAAGTCCTCATAAAAATAAAAAAATAATTATACTATTCTAAACATTTACCAAGACTCAAACCTCTAATATAAACCAAAGAAATATACAAAACTTACTGCTAAAATAAACAGTCAAGTGCATACAAATATTTTACACTCTAATCTATATATACATATATAAAAAGGTGATTAATTTAGTGGGTACAATCACTTTGTCACTCATAATATAACATTTCATATCGTCAAAGATGTAAAACAACCATCATTCTATAAATGAATTTTTATATATTGTGTTTATTTAATGAATTGAATATTAAGTGAAAATGTATGATTTATATATAATTAGACTCGTCTAAATTTCATTTTAATTATAAGATTATTTTTATTTTTATTTATATATATATATATATGAACAACACTTGGTATATATAATTTGCTGGAGATTTTATATAGAAAACATTGTGGATATTTATGTGTGAGAATTTATATTTAAATAATATCAAAAATAAAATTGAGAATATTTTGTGAAATAAAAACAGAAAAAAGATGGAAATTTTTTATTGAAAAAGACTATAAGTAAGTAAATAATAAATAAATTAAAAAAAAACATATATTTAGAAAGCAGTTGTTGCATGCAAATAAATAAATGTATAGCATTCATCAGCTGTCCAGTCTCCACTAAAGAAATAGTAGTTTTTTTTTTCTTCACCGTTTTATATAATTGGCTTCTAGATTTATACCGGCGTCCCCAATCGGCCAATCCCATTATGCATTTCAAGTGGATGAGAACGTAAGAAGAATGATGTGTTTAGCTTTTTTTTTTTTCTAAAAAAAAAACACATGTGCATGATGTATTTAGTTCATCTTTGTTATATAAATTTGGGATATTATTTTGCATACTCTCAAGTTTTGATTTAGTTTTAATAATATTTATAATTTAAAAAATTAGTAAAATATCTAGTTGTTATGAAATATTTTATTAAAATTATTTTAATTTTATTTAATTTTATTCAACATATATTAAATTAATTGAACACGTAGCATTATAATTATTAAATAATATCTTACTTATTTTTTAAAAAAAATAATTTTACTTTTACTTTACATTTGAAATAAAACACTTGAGACTCCTGGGTATGGCCTAGATCCTTCCTTCCCTCTCTTTCTTACTCCACACGTGTACAGCTAGAAACGGTCATGTCATCCTTATCCTTTTCATCCTCGTTATCTGCCTAGCTATCTTGTCTCTTGGTGGCATTATCAACACCACAAATTCAATTAACACTCTTAGAGATATTGCCAAACAAATCACCGATCCAAAACTAGTCCTCGCCTTCACTATCAACGATCTCATCTCCAAACTCCCTGCTTCAACAACCAAATACGCGCTCGATTTCTTTTTTCTTACAAATCTACGACATCTTTGACTTCACCTTCTTCGACGACAAGATCTGAACCATTGTTACCCACCGTGAAATCCGCGTCAACATCTAGATCTCAAAGATCAAGCACATCCACCACCTTAAGGTCCAGCATCTCGTCATTGGCTTCAACGTTGAGTGGCGCCCTAACTTCAAATGCGACATCCAAAAACTAGTCCCCACCCTCCAGCTCTGCGTGGGCCACTGTTGCCTCATCTTCCAAACTCATCCACGCCGACAACATCTCCCGCTCTCTTATAGACTTTTTATGAAATGAGAACTACTCCTTCGTAGATGTTGGGGTTCAAAGCGATGTGGAAAAGCTTAAAGACGATTATGGGCTAAGGGGTATTGGTAATGTGATTGAATTGTGCAAGCTAGCTACTGATAAGTTGGGGAGAAATGATTTAAAGAACAGAGGATTAAAAGTGTGACACTCGATATCTGAAACTTCTGAGATTATAAATACCATGGTTAAGTTGAATGGGGTGTGGGGTGTGGGGTGAGGGTCGAGTGCTAAAATTTTATATTGTCTAATTAAATAAAAATTTTAAGTTATATATATTCACTTCTCAATTAATACGACGCCTTTTAAAGGAGATTTAAGAATAAAATTACGTAAGTATTAGGTCAAAATGAATAATATCGTATTGTTTAAAATGGGTTGTTACAAAAAGCATTGATGTGAGAAGTATTGAAGAATGAGATTCAAAAGCCAAAGAAGGTTGCGATAAGCAATGGGGATCATTTTTTGCTTGCTCATGAACAGATTTAGTATGTTTGTGTTGATTTCTTTCTTAGCTTTAAGATAGGAAGGATTCTCAAGCATCAGTATGGAGATTTGAGATTTGGGTTTTGCACGTTTGCTGAAGAGATTGCACCGAAACAATTCTAAAAACCTCAAATTCAAAATCTTAATCAAATTCCATCAAAGATCTTTTTAAGAATTAGCTCGATTTTTGAAAATAAAACAATTTTCATATCCATTCTCATGTTGAAATTTTTAGATCCGTGATTGGATTTGATTTTGATCAAATAAGGGTGAATCTTCGGTGGGTTTTGCGGTAGAGTTAACTTTATTAATGATTTTAAAAAAATAAAAGAAAACAAAATAATTATCCTATAAAAAGGTATACTTATTAAATTAATTTTATTATTAAGGGTAATTAAATTATTTTATGAGTTTTAATATAGAATATGTTAAATTTGTCAGAATATTTTTTAATAATTAAATATTACTATTAATTTCTCAAATTTAGATATAATCAAAATAAGGTTATATCTCAAAGGTATTTTAAATAATATATTATAAATTTTAAATAATTAATTAATTTAATTGTCACATTTAGAACTTACAATTAAATAATTTCATTCTATCTTTTTTTTTAAATCAAGAATATTACATCGTAGGTCTTCTGGTATAAAATTAGAAAATTATTAAAATAATATACAGAGATTAGATAAGTCTATTTTAACTCAGCCGAACCTATTACTCTTTTAAGACAAAAAAATTACCCTCGTGTGGGAGGGATTATCTACCTTCACGTAAGAGGCACTAAGCTACCCTTACATAGAAATGGCTAACTATTTTTAATAGGAGGAATTAAACTATCCTCACGCAAGAGAGATCCAAAACTCTCAAACAAAAGATAAAAGACTATCTTAACCCTTACTTTCTTAGCCATTTACAAGTTACTCTAGCAAACTTTAATCAATTACTAACTGCAGTTAATAAAATACAACACCACAACTAATATAATAAAATAGATAAAGCTTGGGACACCACATGCAATGTTGTAATTGTTGAACATGGAGCAATATTGATAGGAAAAGCTTGAAAGCAGTTGATAGTTGCTTTGCACCAAGGAGGGACTGGGTTTTACTATTAATAAATTATGGCTCCTCAAATAGAAACACTTTGCCTTGTGGTGATCGACTTAATAGTAAATTCAAAAGTTTACCGAAGAATGGCGGGACCAATGATGGTGCCAGTGTCTCTAACAAGGCCCTTGGCCGCACCAAGGAAAGGTTGGCATTATATGTGAGACGGCCCCCTAAACTTAACCAGAGACCGAAAAAAATCCGTTGGTCATGGCAGCGACTAGACAGGGCTCACGGCAGCCAAAGAATTTGGCCATGGCCAAAAAAACTCAACAAATGTTAAAAAAACGTTTAACATAAACCAGACGGTTTGGCTTGGGCCCATGAGCATAGCACAAGCCATAAAGCATGGTGACAGTCGAGGTCCCGCTGGAGAGGCATAGAAGCTGACGAAAGTGAACAGCGGTGTAAGAGTCAAGAAGAGGCTGGTCAAAACGAACAAAGAAAATAAAATAAAGCACGAAATAAATTAAAAAAAACAATAAGACTAAACAAGCTGAAATGGAAACTAATCTAAACAAAGAAGAGGAAAAACAGTTATTTAACTACCGGAGAGGAGGCCAAGATCCTCTCGATGGTGGTATATGGGTGAAACTGTAGGAGAAGTTACTTCTAAATTGAGAGAAAAACTTAATTTTTTTTTTGTTTTTTAACTTAGCTCCTTAAAAATATTATGAATTTCATTCTATATTGCATGCATAATTCTTCTGTCTTTTTATTTTTTTCAACGCTTTATACCAATAATTCCAAGCCAAAAAGTCATTTCCTTAACACCATAATACATGGATGACTTGCATCTCGTTTTTTTCTACCTCTTTAATATAAAATTTTAGATTCTTGATGCAACGAAAACATGAGTTTTGATTTAAATGAATAATGTGGTACATTGTATAATAAGCAATTAGACATATAACATTAAAGATGCATAAATTAATCAAATAATATTATACGTTAATCGTTTATTGTAATACAAAAAATATCGTCTACTAAATTTTTTATTTATATATATACTCTTTTTAAAATATAAACAAAAAACTTCTAACATCTAGATTTCTCATCCATTTTAGACAATACGAATATTTATAGTTTTTTTTTAAAAAAAAAACAAAGCACTTGGCATATTTATTTAACAAACATCTAACTTCTTCAATAAATAATTATTGAATAGTTTTATAATAAATTGTTATGAAATAATATATTTTTCTTTTACAAAAATCTTTCCAAATACTTGGTAAGTTGATAATTAATTATTTTGATAAAGTCGAAGATGCTCTTACCACATTGCTAGGTATAAATTCTTATACAAAATCTTTAAGTCGCAAAGGTAGGAAGAATATAACTTAAACAAAGTTAACCAAAACTCTTTTTGCATTAAAGCAATACAAAAAACAAAAAAAAACTCTTAATATGGGTATACATTCAGAAAGGGAGAAAAAGTTGCAAATAAATTATTGGATTTAGTAATCTCTTTGTGAACTTCTTTTTGGTGCTAAAAAGTTCTATGTAAAGCAATTTTAATTATAAATTTCTATTGCGATGGTGATTAGCATATCTTTGTATATAATAAGGGAGGATGAACTATTAATAAGCCCCCCATCCAATTGTATTGAATTAAACAACAATCAAATCTCCCCATAAGATTAAATGTTTGGCATAACTTTTACAGAATAATAATAATAATAACATCTTCACACTAAATTGATTTGGTAGATCTATTTAAAGTAGATTATATCACTAATTAATCACTAATAATTAACAAAGTTATTGGTGAAAAACTATTGATAAATTGGTATCTATCTTAAGAGTATTATTTCAAGTATATTAGGGATATTTTAATTTTTTTTAATTGATGAGATAAAAATAAATTTATAATGAACTCTTTTAAATGGGAGTAGAAGCTTCCTTGTAAATTTGTTTAAAAAAAGACTATTTAAAAGTCTTAGAAAATATACATCTTGTTGTTTTATTTGGATGGTAAAGTTTGTATACCTTCTAATTTGAGGTTAGAAATTCGAATTTTGATAATATTTTTAAGTGTTAAATGATGTATAATCCTCGTAAATAATAAATATATTTTATATAATAAATATATAATGTAATATTAATATTAAAAAAAAGTTCAAAAAATAAAAAGAATGTTTATCAAAATGAACATATCTACAAAAAAAAAAAGCGTGGTCTAATCAAACTTTATAAAACTAGAAATTATAAAGATATTCAATGTCAATCAATAAAAGTGAAAATTACAAAGCCGGTTTCATTCAAAAATTACATCTCTCCTTATATAAAAATAAATATCTGTTCTTGCTATTTTGACAAACTTGATTTCTCCCTTTCAATATATCATAATTAAAATAATTACTTTTTATCTTCTTTCAAAGTAGTAGAGGTAATAATTGAGAAAATGCTCTCAACTTATAAAAGAAAAAAAAAAAAAACTTAACTGCCTCTTCAAATTTCTGATGTACCTTATCTTCTTTTATTTAAAGTTTTCATCTTCTTATTTTCATTTAGGTCCGACGTTCCGACAGTCAGCCGATCTTTCTTTTGCTTGGTTTTCGTTTTCTTTTTTCTTATTTCTACCTTCTCTATCTAACATTTTGATCGGTTTGAATTATGGCTAGTTTTCTTGGCTCCTTTGAGCCTCTTTGGCCCTGTCAAACCATTACGACCGTCCATACAATAAAAACGAGAATTGTTAAAAATTAAACAATTAGGAAGCAATTAAGGATAGCTGCCTTATTCAAAATTATGAAGTCCCTCAAACCCGGACTGAAGCATAAAACAGCCTTAGATGAGTCTTGACCGAGCCTCTATTGGCTTCGGCATGCCTTGCTAGACGTCACCGCAATTGTTTCATTCAGGATAAAAACTTCCATGGCCATCGTACACAAAAGCTGAGAGTAAAGTTGTACCACAAGCTCTCATAGGCACAACAACTCCCACAACCGTCGATCTCTTGGAATTGCTCCCATGGTCATATGTTTTTTATTTAAATTTTTAACTTTGATAATAGTTTTGATTGCGATTTTGATTAGGTTTTTGTGTAATTTGTGAAGGATATCAGATATTATGTGGTGATGTTTGTGGTTCTCTCTTATATGAGGATCGTTATGTCTTATGTTATGTGTTTTACTTTTTAGAATAATTTTTTTTTGATTTAAGATTAAATAATCTCTTTTTATTAAGGTGTTTATATATATATTTTTTTAACAAACTCGGTGTTCTCCCTTTTAGAAGAGTTTATGTTCTTTTTATTTTTTAAAGAATTTATATTCTCTTTTTAAAATTGATTTCTCTTTATATGAAATTTTATTATTAATTATTTTTATAAGAGTCTTGATTTTAATATACGTCAACGTATAAATATAATATTTTATTTTGATAATTTTTTATTTATAATATCAAAAGTTCTTTAACATTTATTTTTAATATTTATTAATGATATAATTTTAATAATTAAAAAAAAGTATAGATGGCTTAAGATTTTTGTATTTTGATTGATTGATTTATAATAATTAACGTGGGTGGTGCCTCCACGTGTGGCACCTTGACATGGAGCACGTGTCCGCTCCAATTTGTGGTGGTGACGTGGTCCATAAACTACTTATTTAACGTCTTTTTTTTTTGGTTCATATGAAGTAGGGCTGTCCACGTGTATCTCTTGTTCCCACTCAAAGCTAAACGACATTTCAAAGTCCAAGAGCCTAAGTAAAGAAAGATTTTCATATTCCACGGAAGGTGCTCAATCTCATGCTCGTTATTAGTCTAATTGCCTTCGATACCGAATTTTAAGGTGTATTTATAAATATTGTCACATTGTGGAGTGTAGTTTTTTTTTAATTATATTAATTTTACTATACTGTTAATATTATATCATATTACATAATTAATATTATAATTAAATCATATAATTAAAAATAAAATATACATCTTTAAAATATATTTTATTCAAACTACATTATCAAGATTATAAAGAGTAATACATATAATTTTAAATATATTCTACTATAAGATACATTATCAAAATTATAAAAAGCAACATGTATAGGTCTCATAAGACCAGAGAAATAAATTAATCATTTTAACTTAAACTAAAACTAAAACTCAAACCCTAATCACAGTTAAAAAAATACATAAAATTTATCGTAAAAGTAAGCCCTCCAATGCTTATAAACTATAGGTTTCTATATCAAGTTCTCAAATTCTATTCATTGTCATTATCATCAAGATAAATGATATGGTATTATCAGTATCCCTAGTGCTTATTTATAGAAGAAATAGACATAATATTGTTGTTGTAATAGTGTGTGAAGCTTATTCAACACCTTGAGTCAATTAAAATATTAACTGGTGCACCATTCACACCCCCTGCAAGTAATTTACGCTCTTTAACCAATGTCGAATTTAGGATCTCATTCTTTATAGGCATTTTAAGGTTCGATGGTTATACCCATCAAGCTGGCCTATAAGGGATGAGATCCAGGTTCGACATTGGTTGGGAATGTAAGTTATCTGCGGAGGGTGTGAGTGGTGCGCCAGTTGATACTTTGGTAGACCCAAGGTGTTGATAGGCTTCACACACTCTTACAAAAAGGCCAACTTTTTAGTTAAAGTGTGTGGGACCCACTAACTCCTTAGTCTACGAGCTGGATGATACCTCAGAGTCACCGACGTCCCAACACACAATTATTTAGGTTACCTGCGCCCCCAAGGAATCGCACCCCCGCCCTCATCTCCATCGAGGGCTTATAGGCCTTTAGAGGTTCGTCCTTGTACCCATCAAGCTTGCCATTTGTTGAAAATCGAGTGTGTGACATACAAGTGTATACGTAATTTTAAAAATTACTACATGCAGCAGAAACATGTTAACATATACACCCAATTTAACCACATATATCACATATATGTTTAAGTATAACTATTATACAACAACTTATACATAATGAATAATTGTATAACTGAAAATAAAATGTAAAGAACACTTATCTAATAAAGGTAGCTTTACAAATTCTTCAAGTCCTCCAACAATCTAATTGAAGAGCTCACCTTAAAGTGAATTATTGAACAATTCTAGTCCATAACGGTTTGGTGGGATTATGGAGTTAGAATAGTAACTTAATTTTACAATTTTCAGTGTATTCAAATTCTTTGAACACAAATTATTTGATTCTTAAATGGAGATGATAAATATTTATATAAAACTCTTGTTTAAATGATGGAAACAATTTTCATAGATTAATTAATTTTAGCACAACTCTTGTTTACAATTACTATTTTTTTTTCTCTATTTTCATTTATTCATTTTGATCAATTCACGAGATAAAAAGATGAAGAGAAGTTCCTTTTATTTTCAACACTTGAAAAAATGCAAAATCAAAACTCTTTCACTTACCTTTAATTGCTTAATCGTTTCTTTTCCTCCCAAATGAATGAATGAATTAATTAATTGTTAACTTAATTTTTATTTTTGTTATTCAATACTTTTTGATAAAACAAAAACAAGTGCTCTACCAATGTAATTTTTAATCTCTCACTTAAGATCAATTTATTAAGCACTAGAATAATGGCCACCTAAACAAATCATTACCTAACAAATATAATTATTTTAATCATATTAGGTAAATAAATAGCCAACATCTCAGCCCCTCATTATATTAAAATACAATGGTCATGATTAATATATTATCATATTATCTAATAATATTTAATTTAATTATTCAAAAGAATTTTGAATAATTATTTTTTACCTGACTAGTTTTTACTACCAAGGTTAAATAATAAAACTAAGATAAAATCAAATCATTGATTAAATTGTGTCACTTGTCAACATGCTATTAATTAACAACTCTTGTTAATTAATTCAATGATGTACTTAACAATTAAGTCTTGACAAATGCACATTCCAAAGGATCCCGAAACAATTATTCTAGTTTGCTAGAATTTATTGGATCAAAATATTTAATCTAATCTGCTACCCTAGTGCACAACGAGTACACTTCATATTATGAGACTCTCTAGATCCACACCTGATTTTTCATATGGAGCTCCTCCATACGTCGGTGAATGATGCCCCCCACACACGTTACAGATATTACAAATCAGCACGTTAGACCATGTAAGTTAAGGTTATTGTATATTTGTATAATCCCTCTATCATATATATCGTGGAAGAGCAGAGATATAATCATTACTATCAAATCTCTATTTGCTCAACCATCAACTTATCTCAAGATTTATATTTTCTTAAACAATATCCATAAATACTTTTGTGATATTGTTTATCCATTCGGAATATATTTTTCAAGATTTATGCTTGTGACCACAAGACATTTTAAAATACAATATCAGAGTATTAGGATATACAACCTACTCATATGAGTTAATGGATCTCATATCTACCACACCGGATTCTATGAGCATTGGACCATACCCAGTGACACATAGTGGTCAAACCATGAAAGGTCACTGACATGTGTGGAACCAAAGTAAGGTAGATCACTCACAAGCCCACTGTGGTGCTTAGGTCAAAAGACCACAAATATTACTCAATTGAAAAGACATTATATTGACAGCTTTATGAGATGTTTGTTGGAAGTCTTTGTGAGTCTATTCAATATTCAGTCCTCACTAAATGCTTGTATATCTATACGAGCTTCCATTAAACTCATAGTTTGCTAAAACTAACCATCTGGACCATCTAGATATAGACATACACTAATCTATATTAATGAGTTTCATCGATAGATCCTCATCAATGAAATTAATCAGGAACATCATGTTTAAGAATATACTTGTATAATAACATTTCTTAACACTATCTACAACTTTTTACAGTTATGTCATTATTAATACATTTTCAGTTCATTGTCCAATTTCAAACAAGACTCTAACTATTTAGATTTCGCTAACTCTATTAATCTGCTAACTCTTAACACCACTAACTCTTAGCACTTTTAACTATTAGCGTTGCTAACTCTTAACACTGATCTAAATTCTTTTAGACCATATCTAAACTTCTTCAGATCATACAATGTTTGAAATATTACAAACATCTTACTATTTACTATTAACGATTTTATTACAAATGATAATTATATAAATACTATCATTAAATATTTATACATAATAAAATGATAGATAATAATTGTGTCATAATCTAATTTAAGATTTAGATTTTGCTTTCATATCTTTTGTCACTTGTGACTTTAAAAATCTTTAAATACATAATTAATTAATTGTTTGAAAAGGTATTTGATATTTTTAGGTTTTTATTAATTATTACACAATCTCAATAAATTGATACCTTTGAAATAAAAAATATTATTATTTAAATAAATAAATTATTAATTATTAATTTGTAAAGATAGATCATTTATTTTTTTTAAGAATATTGTTCTTAATATCTTTTTATTATAACTAAGTAAACTAATTTGAATTTATTTTTTTAATTATATATACAAAATAAATTCATGAATTTTACTTATTAAAGACGATAATTCTACCATAAAGCCCATCTCATATAGAAAATCATTTAAAGTGATACTAACATTAAATAATTTCTAATAGCAATATGATAATACGATGTAAGAATTGTTTTTTTTTTTTTTTGCATTATAAAAAATTCAAATTGATATCAATTTCAAGTAAAAACATACAACACTATGTGTGCATGTGTTTTACAAAGGCCTTCAAATATATCATATATATTTTGTTACATATTAATTCGCATAATAAGTTAGTCTTATATGAAATTAAAAGAATTTTTCAATAATGTAGTATCTTATAAATTTATTGAATTATTAATTTAGCACATTAGTCCCAAGTTAAGCTGACAAAAAAATTATTTAATCAAAGTTATTAATTTATCGAGTATTAATTTATAGATGTTCTACTGTATATCTATATGCTTAAGAATTTTGGTTAAGTAAACATTAAATATGAAAAATAATGAAATATATGTTTCAAATAAAAACACTGAATTTACCTCTTTTTTTTAAAAAAAATTCTTCCTTTAAATTTATTAAACTTTTTTCTTTTCCATGGGGGAAAATTTTTCACCCATAAGAAAGTTATTTTCTTTCTTGTTGATTTTATTTTATTTTATTTTTCTTGTGATATAACAATTTTTCATTTAAATTTAAGATGGTATCAAATCACGATTGAAAATTTTTGTGTATAAATTTTTTTTCATATATGTCTATCAGATTATAGATATTCTTTTAACTATTTATTGTAATTTTTTTTAGCTATATTCGATTTATTTATACAATATGTTGCATTTAGTTATGTTTGTAATATATTTTTGTTTTACATTAAATGAATGATGCATATATTTCAACGAAATGAAAACTTTTTACTAATTAAAAATCATAAGGAAAGTATAAAATATACAATCACAAATATTCATGGCTGCAAATGCACTTGCAAATTACAATTACTACGAAGAAGTTGTATAAAATATGACATGATCCTTTGACATTAATATTAATCCGTATGGCAAACTTGGCTTGATTCCCCCTACCAACCTACAAACAGTATATTCCATGAATTGATAAAAAAATAAAAAATGGAGAAAAAACTTGAGTTGATCCAAGCACACACAAAGTGAGAAGAATTTAACCAAGTTCGATGTCCATGTTAATTAATTATTAATGCACCGTTAATCTTGATTATTGAACCCCCCCTAAATTCTAAAACTAAAACAAAGAAAATTAAGCTTCCTTGAGCTGTGCACAAACCCACTATGCAAATGTTTGTTTCTTTAATCTTTAAGTGCCCCTTGATTCATGCACAATCAAATTCAAACCTTTTCTTTTAGGTCTGCGTACTGCCTTGCTTGGCGTTGCCCTAATTATTATTATTTAAAAGAGAAAATAAGATGGAGGAGGTCTAAATCTAATGCAGGAGGGTTGGGTTTGGGCCTGCTTCTGCCCGAGTTGATCAATATTCTTCTATGTCATCAGTTTATTCATACGTAGTCGTGCATGAATACTTACTCCTTCGGCATAGATTTTATTTTTAATCATGTGGGTTCTTGAATATCCGAATTATTAAGATATCTTGATTTAGCAATTAACAATTGTCAGCTTCTATGCCCTTGTTCTGCATCATAATTCACGTGCATTTTGCCAAACCCGAACCAATCTGCCAATGCAATTTTGTATAAACTTTACATGCATCCATTTGGAATAGTTTTTCCTAACAAAGCTACAGTTTATATTGATAGAAGTAGGAGTTTTCAAACATGATTATTCTACTGGTCAAAATAATGAACAGAGGGACCCAATTTTGTGACTTGCGTTGACTGGTGTGAGAGGTAATTCATTTCATTAGTGGCACCCAAAAATGTGAGTAAGAGATAGTGAGAACCATCTGCTGCTCAAAGTTGAATCTTAGCACATGTACATATCTGCAGATATTCTGAGCTTTTGAAAACATGCAGAATAAAGTTATTGTCTTGTATACAGAATAGGAATTGGAATCTGCAATCCTCAAACGTAGACCTGGTCAATGGCTCTTCTTGAAGCCTTTTAAGATTTTTTTAAAATTATTATTATGAAAAAGTGAGAGGTGGCAACATGCAGCCATCGTATTTATCCATTTGAAACTTGATATTCTTATAATCTTATACTACTTCCATCATGAAGAGAATTTTTTTTTTTTCTAAAGGAATAAGACGGGATCATCATCAGCAGCCAAATTAGACCAAGAAAGGGGCAACAATTTCTTAACCACTAAAATCACATGATGCCCATTAACACTATTCAAATACAGCGAAGTTTTAAATTCAGAAAAGCATACACTAGTAAGAACAAACGGTTGCAATTGCAAAGTCCATGTTCACTTTTGATGACAGATAAAAAGAATATATGCTGACAGAGAAACCATATTCTGATTTTGT
Organism: Ailanthus altissimus; assembly: GCA_946807835.1. Lineage (NCBI taxonomy): Eukaryota > Viridiplantae > Streptophyta > Magnoliopsida > Sapindales > Simaroubaceae > Ailanthus > Ailanthus altissimus. Next base: position 22,967,396 of record OX327698.1, on the reverse strand, counting down.
TTTTCCAATTTAATTTCAGTAATCACATGCAGTTCTATTCAACTATTCCTGAAATGTTATCTAATGGTTAGAAAGATAATAAATTTTTATGTTATAAGAGCACTAAAACAACTATCATATTCACAATCACCAAAAAATTGTCACTAAGGCTACCCCAAGCAACCACCATAGTTGAACTGATCTTCTGTTTGAAAATGCAAAGTTTGAGTGATGTCCTGCAGGCACAGGGGTAACACTGGGTTCAGGCAGTTCACATGCTCCATAAGTCATATTTGCCTGCACACAAGAGAGAGACTGAAACGAGTCGATAATAAAATACATTACAATCTCCAAATTATTGCCTTCATTGCACAAACTATAGGAAAAAGACTAGCACGTTACAATCTGTTACTCGATTTTCTTGTCCAGCACTCACCTTTACCTTTCAACGAATGGCCTCTTAGTTCAAAATTTGATTATTGGGAAAAAAATTTGATAACTCAGGTTAAAGTCGTTGTTGCATACCTTGCAATAGGCAATGTTTCCACAACCACAAACCAAATGACCGTTAGCTACATCTACAGCTTCAGGGGCTCCCCCACCATCACTCCTCTGAAATATCACACCAAAAAAATTGGCATCATTTCATCATATACTTGCTTTAGCTAGTAAGAGTTCTGTGCAGTCCATACCTTGTAAAAATCGACAGCAATGAAGTTAGGCCATCGACTGCCTGCAGCTTCATAACATGTGTTCACCCTGTTTATCAATGGAGCTGAATTATGCTTGCAAGCTTCGGCCAAAAGTGGGGTATCAGAAAAGTAATTCACTAACACTAGTGACTTTGATGCTGTGTTCATTGGGTATGATTCTGCACGATTTGGACATGAACCAGCTTTCATCCCTCCATTTCCATCTGTGATACAAATAACCATCATCCCCTCGTTAAATTATTGTAACTTCAAATAATATTTTCTTTTCTGTCTGACTAAAATTTCAAGTCTAGAATGCAAATTAATAGATCTCACATTGGTTTTCCACCATGTATCTCCATTGATAGGCAATCCCTTCTGATGCCTCCTTAGCTCTCTTTGAAGTAAAAACCACTAAACGTTGATTCTTCCGGATCATATTCTTAACTGTTGGCCAATTTTTGCCTTCTTTTGGCATGCGAGATACTGGGAACCAGTATTTCCTCAGGCCAGCAGTTTCAAACACTTTACTCAGGCCATTTGGTGATGTAACATAATCCTCAATGATAATGGTGACAATTTCTGTTGGGTTGGCTTCAAGAAATGCTTGAACCTCTTTCAAAACATTTATAGCAGGTTGCTGTAAAATCAGATTACGGATTAACTGGTTGTTTGGAGAATATAAGCAATTGACACACTCAAATGTTGTTCTAGAATTGAATAATAAGATATGCCAATTCCGATTTTTCAAAAATTCTGAAAAACAGTCATTGAAAGAACTTGGACCAAAGGGAGAACAAGTCATTTATTAATATTCTTGTCAAGTTTTAGGACTTTATTACTTTTTAAAATCTGATTAGTGATCTGAAAAGATGTCTCTGATGGAGTTTGAAGACTGCTTGCATACTTACAAAAGCTGTACTGTTAAAGCATCTCCCACTAAAGGAGTGACATAACCAAATGTCGTTCAGGAAGTCATACATATCGAGCATTAAGCCTCTAACACCATTCTGCAAGAGGGAACATTTATGAACTGAAGTTACTATAAGATAACAGAGTAAAGAGAAGGAATCATTAGTCTTATTATCAAATAAATGATGTGTTGGAAAATTGGTGATTCAACAATTTTGGTTATACAAGAATTGAAATGAATACTAAAGTGGAGAGTCACAAGAAGTTTAGAACGTGTGGGACACGTATGGAGAAGTCTAGGACGTGTGGGACACGAAGGGAGAAGCGAAACGAGACTCGAAGACGCGAAGGAAACGAAGAAAACACGCGAGGAGGCCACCAGGGCTGAGCGCCCCGACGCTCAGCACAGAAGCCCAGCTCCTCGGCACTGGGTCCCCAGCGCCGTGGTGGTAGGCACGACATGGTGAGCGCCGTGGCGTCAGACGCGTCAGGATGTCTGTTTTTTATCTGGATTTCGAGTTTTGGACTTCTCAAACAACTGGACTCTTACTCCAACAAAGAATAAGGTTAGTAGGCACGAAATACACCCTATATAAACACTTGTAAACCCTTTATTTCAGATTAAGCATTAAGAAAGACTCTAAGAGAGGAAAAGAATTGGGTAGACACTAAGTGCTTGTATACGCTGGGTGAAACCGTCGTTTGGGTGATCATTGTTCGTGGTAGAGTAAGGGTTCACTAAACATTAGGTCCTTTTTAAGGTTCTTCAAATTGGGTTTTCCTTGTAAAATCTCTAGGGAGTTACTAAGAGAGGTTAGGATCCTTGGATCCACCGTGGACGTAAGTAATTGGCTGAACCACGTAAAATTGTGTTGTGCTCTTTTATATTCTACTTTAGATTCTTGTTATTTTGCTTAATTAACGGGTTATTCCGCTACGCAAGAAGGTTAAGGTTCTAGGTTGAACTTGAAATTTTTCGCTTCAACATAACCTCAAGAGGAAGAAGGGCGTTTCCTCCCTCAACATAATGTCTATTGACACTAATTGCAAAATAAACCAACTGTGTCTACCAAGGGAACAACATAATGAATACGGTAACTTAAGTAATGATCTGATTAACTCTTTAACAAATTTGTTACAGAGTGTTCCACTCTAGCAATGTCTAAGCATAGGCTCAAAGCAGCTTCAGTTTCAATTTCTTTTCTTCACTGATGCAAAACTGTTGGTGGGATCCACATCATGTGGGTCCAGGGGTCTCTATGTAATTAGCCATGAAGGGAGCTGACTGAAATTTGCCATAAGTGCACAGTAACTGAAATACAAATTCCGTGTTTTGTTTTGAAGAGAAGAAGAAAAACAGAATGCAGAAGGCAGAAGCAGAAAACAGAGAAGAAACGAGAGAGGGGGAGAAAAATAAAACTTAGGGTTTTAGTTTTCTCTTTGATGATTGGATGTCAATTTGAGCTCCGATTTTGCTCAAATTTTGAAGGTGAGTTCCCAACATCTTGCTCTACAATTCTATCAGATTTGATTTTCGATTTAGCCTCTGATTTAGCATTATCTAGCAAATTTACATTTAAGTAGAATTTGTTAGATTTATTGTTGTTGAGCCAAGATTAATGTTCTTGATGTTGTGGTGAGCCTCTAGTGGTGATTCTAGAGAGAACATTGTTGTAATCCCATTATTATTGCATAGTGAAAGTATTGATATCGGACTACGGTCCCGTGGTTTTTTCCGAATTGGGTTTTCCACGTAAAAATTTGGTGTTCATTGTGATTGATTGATGGTTAATGTTTGTGGTAATATTGTTGTGCTTACATTGGTGATATATTGCCCATTTTAATAACACAATGTGGGAGAAAGAATTGTTTCCGCTGTGTAGTATTTTGTGATCTTTCCCAACAAAGTGGTATCAGAGCTAGCCAGGTTGTGCAGTGCTTGATTTGTGTTGATTAAAATGGATGAAAATTCTGCATGCATGATTAAACTGAAGGCATGGAATTATGCTATATGGAAGTCCAGAATGGAGGATTTACTTTTTGTAAAAGACCTACATGAACCCATTGAAGGGGATGCTGTAAAACCCGAGAAAATGAGTGATAAAGAGTGGATCCAATTACATAGAAAATGTGTTGGCACCATTAGGCAATGGATAGATCAGAGTGTATTTCACCATGTGGCAAAAGAGACCAAGGCTGATGTTATGTGGAGAAAATTGGAGTCCATTTATGAGCAGCCTACACCACAAAATAAAGCCAATTTAATGAAGAGGCTTGTGAATCTAAAATACAAGGAAGGGCGCAGTATAGCTGAGCACACCAGTGAGTTTCAAGGCCTAGTGAACCAGTTGACAACTATGAATATTTCACTAGATGATGAATTACAAGCATTGTTATTGCTTAGTTCCTTACCGGATAGTTGGGAGACATTGGTGGTGTCAGTAAATAATTCAGCGCCAAATGGGAAGCTAACCGTGGAAATGGTTAAGGATAGAATGCAAAATGAAGAAGCCAGAAGAAAGAATGCAGGTATGAGTTCTTCTGAGACAGAAACACTTGTTACAGAAAAGCATGAAAGACGTGGAAGAAGCCAAAGTAGAAGTTCTGGTAATAACAACTACAGAGGAAGATCCAAGTCTCAACGGAAAAATGTCAAGTGTTACCATTGCAACAAAATTGGGCATATAAAGAGAGAGTGTAGAATATGGAAAAGGGAACAGGCTATGGAAAGAGGTGAATCACAGAAAAATGAACAAGTAAGCAATACAATAGTTGCTGATGGGGATATGACTATTGTTTATGATGAAAACTCCATAAATCTCACATGTCATACAAGTGATTGGGTAATTGATTCGGGTGCTTCATTTCATGTTACTTCAAATTGTGATTTCTTCACATCCTACGCTAGTGGTGATTTTGGCTATGTCAGGATGGGAAATGATGGTGCATCCAAGATTGTGGGCATAGGAGATATTTACTTGGAGTCCAGTGTTGGTAGCAGATTACTACTGAAGGATGTCAGACATGTTCTAGAAATGCGTTTGAATTTGATCTCCACCGGCAAGCTTGATGATGATGGTTATTGCAACTACTTTGGTGAAGGTAAATGGAAGCTCACCAAAGGTTCTATAATTCTAGCCAAAGGAAGGAAGGTAAATACTCTCTATGTTATAGAAGCTAAACTTATAAAAGAAGATGTCAATGTAGCAGCAAAAGAATCTGACATTGAGTTGTGGCATAAAAGGCTTGGCCACATAAGTGAGAAAGGGCTTCAAGTTCTAGTCAAGAAGAATTTTCTGCCCAGCTTCACAGGTAAGTCTCTCAAACCTTGTGATCATTGTTTAGCAGGAAAGGCACATAGAGTTGCATTTCGTAATTCTTATCCATCTAGAAGAGCAAACTTACTTGATTTGATACACACTGATGTATGTACTATGCAAACTAGAACACGTGGAGGTGCACTTTACTTTGTAACTTTTATTGATGATTGTTCTAGAAAAGTGTGGATTTTTGCTCTGAAATCTAAAGACCAGGTACTTGATGTCTTTAAAGATTTTCATGTTAAGGTTGAGAGAGGAACAGGGAGACAGTTGAAATGTGTAAGGGCAGACAATGGTGGTGAGTACAGAGGACCATTTGAGCAGTATTGTAGATCCCATGGAATCAGACTTGAGAAGACCGTGCCAAAAACTCCTCAGCAAAATGGTGTGGCAGAGAGAATGAACAGAACGATTCAAGAAAGAATCAGGTGTATGCTCTCTGATGCAAAGCTACCTAAATACTTTTGAGGTGAAGCAATGCGTACTGCAGTTGATTTAATTAACCTTTCTCCTTCAGCTCCTTTGGATGATGATGTACCTGAAAGAGTTTGGACCGGGAAAGATGTTTCATATAAGCACTTAAGAGTGTTTGGTTGCAGGGCATTTGTTCACATTCCAAAAGATGAAAGGTCGAAGCTTGACAATAAGGCTAAGGAGTGTATCTTTTTGGGTTATGCACATGAAGACTTTGGGTACAGATTATGGGATCCAGTGAGTCAGAAAATCATCAGAAGCAGAGATGTTACATTTCTTGAAGATCAGATAGTTGATGGGGTAGAAAAAGATGAGAAGCCTCAAGAATGTGATGAAATTCCTATTCCTGATACTTCCAGATCAGTTCTTCCACCTGTAGTTTATGATGATTATGGGGGAGACGCACAAGAAGATTTTGATGATAGAGTTGATGATGATGGTCCAGCAGAACAGGTTGAGCAAGCACCTCCAGAATCATTTGATCCACCTGTTGAGCCTCAGTTAAGAAGATCTATGAGAGAGCGCCACCACTCCTCCAAATATCCACCACATGAGTATGTGATGCTTACAGACGAGGGAGAACCTGAAAACTTCCAGGAAGTTATGTCTCACCAGCACAAGAATGAGTGGTTTAAAGCTATGCAAGAGGAGATAAAATCCTTGCATGAGAACCACATTTATGAGTTATCAAAACTGCCTAAAGGTAAGAGAGCTTTGAAGAATAAATGGGTTTACAGGCTGAAGACTGAAAATAACTCACAACTAAGGTACAAGGCTAGGTTAGTTGTGAAAGGGTTTGGTCAGAAGAAAGGAATTGATTTTGAAGAAATTTTTTCTCCTGTAGTGAAGATGTCTTCTATCCGAGTTGTCCTTGGTTTAGCAGCAAGTTTAAACTTGGAGATTGAGCAGCTTGATGTAAAGACAGCTTTCCTTCATGGTGATTTGGAGGAGGAAATCTACATGGAACAGCCTGAGGGATTCAGAGTCAAAGGCAAGGAAGATTTAGTGTGCAAGTTGAAGAAAAGCTTGTATGGGCTGAAACAAGCACCGAGACAGTGGCACAAGAAATTTGATTCTTTTATGGAGAATCGTGGTTTTAGCAGGACTACATCAGACCATTGTGTTTTTATGAAGAGGTTTGCTGATAATGACTTTATTATTCTCTTGCTTTATGTGGATGATATGTTAATTATTGGCCATGATGGTAGTAAAATTGAAGGGTTGAAGAGAGAACTTAGTAAGTCATTTGCTATGAAGGATTTAGGACAGGCTAAGCAAATCCTTGGCATGAAGATCTCCCGTGACAGGAAAAATGGGAAGTTATGGTTATCTCAAGAAAACTACATTGAAAGGGTTCTTGAAAGATTCAACATGAGTAAGGCAAAACCAGTTAGTTCACCACTTGCAGGTCACTTCAAGCTTAGTTCCAAGCAATGTCCTACAAGTGAGAAAGAAAAGGAAGAAATGGGTGCAGTGCCTTACGCATCAGCTGTTGGTAGTTTGATGTATGCTATGGTTTGTACTAGGCCAGATATTGCTCATGCAGTTGGTGTTGTTAGTCGATTTCTCTCTAATCCTGGCAAAGAGCATTGGACAGCAGTGAAGTGGATTTTCAGATACCTTAGAGGCATCTCTAAGACATGTTTGTGTTTTGGTGGTGATAAATCTGTGTTGTATGGGTACACAGATGCAGACATGGCAGGAGATGTGGATTCTAGGAAGTCTACATCAGGATACCTGATTACTTTTGCAGGGGGAGCTGTGTCATGGCAATCCAGACTTCAGAAATGTGTTGCTTTGTCTACCACAGAGGCTGAGTATATTGCAGTTACTAAAGCTTGTAAGGAAACCTTGTGGATAAAGAAATTCCTACAAGAGTTGAGTGTGAAGCAAGAGAGTTACATAGTTTACTGTGACAGTCAGAATGCCATTCACTTGGCAAAGAACCCAACATTTCACTCAAGATCCAAGCACATTGATGTTAGGTATCATTGGGTACGTGACGTATTAGAATCAAAACTGTTACAACTTGAAAAGATACATACAAGTGAGAATGGATCGGATATGATGACTAAATCATTGTCGAAGGAGAAGCTTCAAGTTTGTAAAGGGAAAGCGGGTCTAGTGGATCCTTTCACATGACGTAGAGGGGGAGATTTGTTGGTGGGATCCACATCATGTGGGTCCAGGGGTCTCTATGTAATTAGCTATGAAGGGAGCTGACTGAAATTTGCCATAAGTGCACAGTAACTGAAATACAAATTCCGTGTTTTGTTTTGAAGAGAAGAAGAAAAACAGAATGCAGAAGGCAGAAGCAGAAAACAGAGAAGAAACGAGAGAGGGGGAGAAAAATAAAACTTAGGGTTTTAGTTTTCTCTTTGATGATTGGATGTCAATTTGAGCTCCGATTTTGCTCAAATTTTGAAGGTGAGTTCCCAACATCTTGCTCTACAATTCTATCGGATTTGATTTTCGATTTAGCCTCTGATTTAGCATTATCTAGCAAATTTACATTTAAGTAGAATTTGTTAGATTTATTGTTGTTGAGCCAAGATTAATGTTCTTGATGTTGTGGTGAGCCTCTAGTGGTGATTCTAGAGAGAACATTGTTGTAATCCCATTATTATTGCATAGTGAAAGTATTGATATCGGACTACGGTCCCGTGGTTTTTTCCAAATTGGATTTTCCACGTAAAAATTTGGTGTTCATTGTGATTGATTGATGGTTAATGTTTGTGGTAATATTGTTGTGCTTACATTGGTAATATATTGCCCATTTTAATAACACAATGTGGGAGAAAGAATTGTTTCCGCTGTGTAATATTTTGTGATATTTTCTAACAAAAACATCAAGTACAAGCTAGCTTGAGACTCTTGTTTCAATATGTTTGTCATTTCTCCCTAAGACAAGTCATCATTATTCAATATCCCAAAAAGAAATGGAACGTGATGCTTGGATTACAAACAAAGTTTGTTGGCAATACCTTTTTGAGAAAAAAATGATTACTCTGCTTTCAATGCTGAAATGAAGGACCAGCTGTGATCCAAATACACAGCTTCTTTAAAAGTAATGGAAATTGAGAAGGAACCATGATCAAAGTCATAATGCACCTAATGCATTCCATTTTAATCAACAAAGAGTAGGTGGAAAGTCTTTCTAAATGTCATGGCCAAATATGCAACAACTGCCAACTTAGATACCTAGCAATTCTAGCAGACAAAGTTATACATTATCACTTTCTCACAAGAAAATGCTTCTGGGTTCTAATATTATTTTCATCTACAAGATACATCTCAAGGCCAAGGATATATTCCTATTATTAGCTAGAATTATAAGAATCTAGTTTCCAGACTCGCATAAAGACTAAAAACACCATGTTCTTCTCCTAAGAAGACCAAATAAACAAGGACATAATGGTCTTCTCAGCATATGGATGGAAGCTTTAATATGCAACAGATTGATTTAACCGACTAACCCTTCATACGAGATAAAGATACCAACAAACGATTAATATATCTTAACAAATAAAAAGAGTTACCGCCAAACCGCCCCCGCCCCCGCCCTAAAACCTAAACTTCTTCAATATCATTCTTTTTACTAAACAACCAAGCAGAGAATTAAGAATAGAGATTAACTAACATTACATTGAGCTGGCTGGTAATGGAGTCCTGCTGATTTGTCGGAGCAAGAATAACAGACCCAGTTGCCGACTTCATCTCAGATTTCGCAAACGAGTTGTGAGTAGTCAGCCATGAGTACCGATTAAATGGCAGTGCCTTCACCTAATTTTATCCCATGAAAGCAAAACAAACCCGGAATATCAGTACATAGAAATTCTCAGGTGACGACGACCTAAACAGAGGAAACGCATGTAAAAAGTTTTTTTTTTAAAAAAGTAAAGACCTGCGAAAGAGGGTTAAGAGGGTGGATTCTGGTGCATCTTGGCCGTACATTCCCGTTAGTCATACAAGTTTCACAGTGCAAACCTTGGTCGCATTTTCTATTTACTAGACATGTTTGTCCCTCCTGTTTGTGCAAGAATAGAATCACACTGCACCTTAAGAGAAAATAATACACAGGTTTCCAAGACTACGTACATACATATATAAGTGAGAGTTCAGTACCTTGAGAGCAGAGGAAAGGCTAACGAGGAGAATTGTAGAGATTAGGAGAGAGATGAGTAACTTCTGCATCAACTTGATTAATGAATACACAGTGTTGACATATATTATACGTACGTAATTTTCATGACAGTAACGAGAAAAAAGAGAAAATAAAAGAGAGAAACTCGCCTGCATTGATATTTTAATTTGATTGAGAAAGAGAAGAGTTACATCAATATGGCTATGAATAGAATATATATGTTTCTTCTCTTTCCCTGTAACAAGTTATGAATGAGGAGCTATCACCTATTGCTTCTTTCGAAAATATATATGCACTTCTTAGTTTTCAGTTTTTGTGCGCCGCCGCTATTCCTATTCTTGTCGATTAAGTAAACAAACAAGACAAGTAAAAGAAGCGGGATCCTCTCCTCTTTGTAAATGTATTTATGGGATCAACGACGGACTAAAAATATAAATATTAATAATAAATATTAGGGATAAGTATTGTTAGATTCCTTTAATTTGGCCTGAGAGGTTAAAATATTCTTTTATTTTTAAAAATATTTTGAAGACTCCTGTCTATTAATTTAGACTGTTAATTTTGATTGAGAAAATAGTAAAATAGTATTTAACACAAACTTAATTTTATTATATCACGTTAAAATAAAATATACATTTAAATGCGATTTGTCAAAATGTCATTGGTTTAAATTTAAATAAAATAAAATAAAATAAAATAAAATAAAATAAAATAAATAAATAAATATTAAAAAATTACCATTGATGTTGGAAAACGGCCGTCCGCCATTTTTTGGCAACAAAAATTTTCATATTTTATATCATTTGGTTATTTTTTGGTCTTTTTTTTATTTACAAAAATGACTTTATCATTGTGTAGATTAAGAAAAATAGAGTCTAATGATATAAAAAAAAAATTATTGCCAAAAAAGGGTCACCAAAAAACGGCCAGCAGCTATTTTTCGGCAATGGTGGCAGTTTTTAATTTTATTTATATTAAATATAATCAATAACATGTTGGCACGTGTCCAAAGTAACTAATCACTTTGCGACACATGTTTTTTTATTAAACGACACATGTTAAACTAATAAATAAATTTACTTTAAATAATTATTAATTATATTATTTATTTTATATAATTTAAATATAAACCAATGACATATTGACATGTGTCCAAAGTAACTAATCACTTTGTAACAAAAAGAGAGGAATTCTAGTTGTAAGATATTTAATGAAACCGTCGCTGGAATTGAAATCTCATTCAATGAGAAAGATATCAAATATCTGAAGTTTTTTTTTGTTGTATATTATATGAATAATCCGATTCGCAAAGATAATAATTAGGAATTGTTTGATCGTCTTTCTTCGAGTAAAATGCGAAATATAATCAACTTAAATTTGAAAAATCTATTTGAAATCTTAGTAAAAGACTAGATTGACACGTATCCTTCTATTAAATGATACATGTCAATTAATGCATACTAAAAAAAATCGTAACTTTTATTGAATTTAACAAAATTCTATCAAAACTAACAGAATAAATTGATAGAATCTCCAATGTATTTTTAAAAATAATTGGGTGTTTTAAATACTTAAGCCAAATTAAGGAAGTCCATAAGTACTTATTCCTAAATATTATACAAATTTAAATACTATTTTTAGAGATTAGATGTATTTAAATAATAATAAAATCTTAATTTAAGTGCCTGTTTGGTTGATATTTTTTATTGGTTAAAAGAAATTTTTTTATATTGGCAAAATATTTTTAAATTTTTTTTTATGATATTTAGTTGTAATTGAAAAAGAGTTTTCTGAAATTAAAAAAGTTATTTAAGCTCAAAATTTAGATTTTTATAAATAATTTTTTTAATATTGTGTATTAACTCATATCCCCCAAAAATATAATTTTTTTTTTATTCTATGGCATACCCGTAATAAAAATACCCCAAAAATATTTTTTTAATTCTATGACATATCTATAATAAAAATAAATTTTATTCAACTAATATATTTTTAACTTATTTCTGCGATCATTATATTTCTACAAGGTTCTTTATCAAAACATTCTTGTCATAGACACATACTATTTTATTTTTTAAAATTTTTTATAGTAAACTCAATAATTTATTTATCTAGATTTGTCTCCCTCCGTTAGTCAATAATTATTAAATTTAATGAAAAATTTAAATTTTTTATACAAAAACACTTTTGCCTATGTTAAATTTCAAGTGTTAATATTATTTTCACGTGTCAATAAATTATTGGCTATTTATAAAAATTAGACACAAGACACATTTAAATAGGTTAAATTTTAATATTAAATATTAAATTTATTTTTTTAAAAAAATTATTAAAAAAATATAACTCTCCATCAACACAGACATTTGGCGGTGGTGGGCCACCGAAATTCGATGATAAAAATGATTAAAATTTATATTATTGGGCTCTATTTTTTGTAATCTACACAATGGTGGAATTATTTTATTTTTAATCAAAATAAGACCAAAAGGCGGCCAAATATGCAATATGAGCCATAAGAGGCGGTGGCCACTGAGCGGCGCATGTTAAACGGAGCAACAATGATATGTACGACTCCCATTGCATGTCACCATTGCTCCATTTGACGTGTGCCACCGATGGCCGTTGTCCTCATGGCTCTCATTATATATTTGGTCGCATTCTTATCTTTTTTGTCAAAAATAATTTCACTATTATGTATATCACAAAAAATAGAATTTAATGATGTAAATTTTGATTATTTTTATCGTTGGAGTCTGGTGGTCGACAGTGGCCCACCACTGTCGAATGTCTGCTGTCGATGGCGGTGGCCCACCAGTAAAGTTTTATTTATTTAATAATTTATGATTATTTAACATGTGTTATAGTGTATGAATATTTTTTTATTAAATTACGATTTTATTTTTTAATAATAAGATCGAATAGTAACTAATCTAATAGTGTGAGAATATTAATTAAAAATCATTGGAATATGATTTGGGGATCAAGCCAAGTGTGTAGGGTGCACACGGATCGAAGACGGACGTGAAAGGAGGCGAAAAACGAGAAGGCGCACCATGCGACCAGCGCCAGAACAGAACACTCAGCGCTGCAGCGTTAGGAAGCCAGCACCGCAGCGCTCAGCAGAAACACGCCAGCGCTGGAGCGACGAGATCCCAGCGCTGCAACGCTGGACACGGGAACAGTATCCCAAAATTAGGAAACTTCTTAATTTTGTCTCCCACTTGCTCTAAGACTCCCTAATACGACTCCCACACGTATAGGGAATACCTAGGACGTCCCAATGCCTATATAAAGGCTATCAATTGGCTTGTAAATATATCTTGACAATCTTTGTGATCAAGTTAGTGAGATCTTTGTGATCTTAGAGAGATCTTGGTGATCAACAATAATCTTAGTGATTATTTTTAGTGGTTATTTGTGAGAGAAAATCCCTACAGAGTAAGAGAGAGTTTTCTTTGTGATCTTTCTTGTAATAGGCATACTTTGTGGTTGCCTTGTGATTTATAATAAGAGAAGAGTGTGATCTTGATCCGCCGTGAACGTAGACAAGTTGCCGAACCACGTAATTCTTTGTATGTTCTTCTTTTACCATTTCTCTCTTTTATTTCTTAATAACTTGTTCTACATTATTATATTACTTGGGTAAATTGTTTAACTTGTTTGTGTGCTTCCGCTTCAACAAATAGAAAGAGATAAATTTGAATATTTCAAAATAACATGAACAAAATTGAGTATTAGGCTATATTTCAAAGACAAGAATGTCCTTTTTTTCCTTGAAAACTCTGTTCCTATATGTGAACTGATGGTAGTTCAACGTCAATGAGAAATTGTGTGTCATTATAACCAGTTTTGTAAACGCGACAGAAACTCCCTTCAAGCCAAATTCATATTAAAAGAAACCTAAAACCCACCAATATTTTTGAGTGAAAAATACCATTCATGTAGGCTTGAGATACAAAACAATTAATTGATGCCTCTAAATTAAGCACTTGAATTCAGTTAAAAATTGGAATCAACGTACACACGGATGGAAAAGCAAGAGAGACAATGCAGATTAGTACTAGTACCATTTCCATTCTAGGGGCACATAAATCCCATGCTTCAGCTGGGAACAATTCTCTTCTCCAAGAGCACCACAGTTGCACACAATAAATTTAACTCCTCTGATCCTTCAAATCACCTTGATTTTGATTCCCTACTTATCCCAGATAGCTTGTATGAATGTGAAATGTCGTCTATGGAGTTATTGGCTTTAATTCTACTTTTTAATGACAAACGTAAAGTAACGTTTCAGGAATGCTTGACATGGTTGATCAAGTCATTTTAATTGTATTTAATAGTTTGATTTTGGTTGAAACAAGTGTTTTTCTCATTTGTATTGGATAAATGAACTTGAAGTTTACGAGTTTAATCTTATTAAAATTGCGGAAGAATATGATTTGTTGATGAAGCTGATTGAAGAGGGAGATGAGAAAGAAAAGAAAGAGAGAGAGATGAGAAAGGGACTGGTTCTGAATTTTTTGTGAGGTAAAGGGAGAAGAGGGGAGAGGGAGAAATGAAAATTGAAAATTGAAATAGAAGGAAATAAAGAATAATAAATTGGGGATGGAAAAAATGAAAATTAATTATATAAAGTTTTGTTTGTCACATTAAGAGTATTACCGTCAAAGTAGTAAAAAAAAATTAATTTAATCATAAAAATTAACGTAGTATATATTAAAAAATAAAAAATAAAATTGATATATATTAATAAAATTAAAAATTAAAATAACACTTTTCCTATAAAATAAAAATTTGCTCAAACAGATGGGGTTTGTACTTGCCATAAATTAGAGACCTTATATGGAGTAAGAATTTTTTGGGCCTTTATTTCAAATTAGTCCCCTTAAACATTTTTTTTCTTCTCATTTTCTTTAGCTGATCACAATAAATAATTAAACTCAAAAGAGTCTAAGGAGGCAAGGGCACAAGAAACGATGTTGCTTAGAAGCCTTGTATTAGTATTACCGAATGTCATGATCGAAACCAAAAACCACGAGAATGTATTTAAATATGTGTTAAAAAAAAAATGTTGAAGAGATTTGAGTAGAATTGTTTAGCCTAACAAGCAAGTCACTGTGAATATGAAGTCTTTTTTTTATTTTTTTGTCTTTTATACTTATTTAATCACAAAGAATCAAACCAAGTCAGTTTTAAATTCTTTTTCTTCTATAACGACTCTCCAATCTCCATCTCTATTAGGATCGCCCGGGATTAACTTTAATTATATCTTCCTATCAGAATAAATCGGGATAATAAGTTTTGGATGTTTTGAATTGTTATGTTCTTGGATTTCAAATGCTATGTTCCCCAACCAAAGAAGATTTCCATTCTATGGCACAAACCCTATGTTCCTTTTCTTCTTTTTTCTTATGAAATTAAATCACTTATATCTATGAAGCAAAGGTTGCTTTCACCATATAATTAACTACATTAAAAATTTAGAAATCTTCTCAATGTATATAAATTTCACATCTGAAAACAACAGCTGAGCGTTTGAGCATTTTTCTGCTCCATGCCAAAGACAAAGAGCCCTTAAAAAGCCCATTCAACCATCAACATCCGTTAATTACTACATAAAACAACACCACACATCCAAACCGAATTAGCATATATAATATCAATAGGCTTGGCCTTGAAATTCAAGCCATGGCAGCACCCTTTGATGGTACGCATTTCCCACTAATGCTAGCCCATGACTCGATGGATGGCTGGCTGGTTCTTCCTTCTGTGGTTCTGCCTTTAAATAACTGACAACGACCCATACCTTGCATTATTTTTCTCACTCCACTGCCTACGCTAACCGTTAATATAGCCAAGTAAATTTATGCAAAAGAGGGCAAGAAGATATATAACAAACATTATTTTTGGTAAATATAATTTTTATTCTACACGAAAATATTTCACAAACATTCATCTTCTTTCATTTTTAAAGTTAGTACTTTTACTTCGTAGTAATTATAACTTTAACTTGATTCACTAGCTCTTCTTAAAGCCTAGAAGTTGTTTATTACAGGAAAGTGAGTGGTGCCAACATGCAGCCACTATATTATCCATTTGAACCCTAATGTGCTTGCTTATAATCTAATAATTCTTTCATCATGAAGAAAAATTTTCAAAGGAAAAAAGTAAAAGTAAAAGCAGCAAGATTAGACAAAGAACGAGAATAATTTTGAAGTTTTAATCACTACAATAACATGATGCCCACATTCACTTTTGATGGTAGAATGAAAAAGAAAATTATGCTGACATAGAAACCTAATAAGCTAGCATATAAAGCTGGAGTAGATTAAGTACCTACTCTTTTGGGAGTTTCATATAGTGAGAATCAAGTCGTATTTTTGTTATTGATGAGTTAACCAAGTGTGATATATACTTAGCATTGAGGGTACGAGTAACACACACATTTTTATAAAGATGTATTATGACACATTGAGGTGAATTCGTGTTAAAACTTGACCTTAATCGGTGAAAGCATGCATGTTAGTGGAAATCTTACAAGAAGTTTGAGGCATAAACGTAGTTGGTTGTATGCCAAAACACGATGAATAGTTGAATTTGCTACCTCTTACTCTTTCTTTTGTAAAATTGCTGATACAATTGTTTTCAATTTATACACAGTACATTGATATGGTCTTCACTTCATGTAAAATTTGTTAATACCATAATTCATCCCCTTTTAATTGCCTTAGTGGAATTTCATTCGCAATCACCAAGAATTATTACTAAGGCTACGCAAGTAACCACCATACTTGAACAGATCTTCTATTTAAAAATGAAAAGTTTGATTGGTGTGATGTGTTGGATTAAAAAAAATTAATAAAATGAAATTGGATGAAAGTCAAATCATTTAATTTATAATTATATGTACAGGATTAAAAAATTATCTCAATTTTTCATTTGATAAATCTTAAATTGAATTATTGCAATCTTTTTATTATCATCAATCGTCATACTCATGTGTATGGATACGCAAATCTACCTTAATTCTTAAACTCACGTGTACCTAAAGTAATGCTATAAATTGAGTAACCTAATTTTATTGTTTACGTAAATTTATAAAAAATTATTATTATTATTATTATACTCCCCAACTTCCCTATATATAGGCATCTCCATTAGCGATTTATAGTTTGATTAGAATTTATGATTTAGAGCTTAATTAGAATTTAAAATAGTAGAGGGATTGCTAGAATCCATAGGCTTCTTAGTTTTAACTTAAAAAATTCAGTCTAAGTCATCTTATAACCCACTAAATTTTTTTAAATTAACTCCAGACTATTCTATTAAAAATTAAAAGCTGCACTCTAATAATCTATATAAAATAAATAAAAGTATATTTTAATTAAAAACTCTTTTAATTAAACTAGGTTTGATCTTAAATCAATAATAACCACTTAATTGATTATTTAACAAAAGTCTATAATTAAAGTTAGGCCATAAAAAAATGTCTCAATTTTTTAATTACTTATTTATTCTTAAGTCATTGTATGCTCTAATGATCACTTTTTAATATGTCTACATTTGTAAATAAATTTACACATAAATATTTTTTATTCAATAAATAATTTATTGAATAAATTACAATCACAAATTTAAATGATCAAACACTAAAAATAACTTTGGAGAACATCATTCAGTAGATTGTATCTTGCAAATATATGTTCATATAATTTATGAAGTTGTATCTTCAAGCTGTCCAGGTTTTAACTATTTATATAGATTTTGCTCTGTGATAATTTAAAAGATACAACATATGAATGTAAGTTCATAATTTACTCAGAATTAAAGTCAATTAACCTTATAAAAACTTTGTGAATTAAAATCTACAATATTTAGTTAATTATATTAAAATTCATAGTTATCTTGTTCAATGTATTATATACATTAATTTTTCTATTCGAAATCTCTACTTCGATGATCAAAATAAATCATTCACTATAAAAAGTAAAAAAAACTACAGCCTTTTATAATGAAATGTCATTTTCATTCATTATTGTGAATAAGATTTTATTTATAAAAAATTTGTGATTTATACCTTATGTATTAGCATAATATGTTTAATATATATCACATACTTTATAAATATGAGTTTATCAATAAATGCTTAAATATATATATATGAATAAACTTTATTAATTATAAAATATTTATTATACATGCTTTAAGGGCATAAATAATACAAAATGTCTAATAATCTCCCATTTACCTTAATGCATGTTGGACATTTATCGAACTCAATATCATTCATATGAGTTTTGAAACTCTTTATTAGTATTAACTTAATGAATAGATCTATTAGATTATATGCAAACACAATCCTAGATAACATGACCCCACATCTTAACACAAACTATCTTATCAAATAATATTTTCTCTCAATATATTTTTCTTTTTTAATGGTATCTTAGTTTCTTATATTGTACTACTGCCTTACTATTATTACAAAAAAGAACAATCTTTTTTTTATGCCCAATAAATTTTTTTTTAAATTAATAAAATTAAAAGATAATTAATTAATTTTTTATTTTTAGCTTTCAATTTTAAATGCAAGTCTAATATGTCAACAAACCCTGTCGCATTTCGGAGCCAACTCTAAAACTAAAGACTCACCTAAAAAAGAAATTGGCAATTGAGCATCTGAGTGTAAAATGGTAATTGAGTCAAGAAAGTGATAAATTAGATAAAAAAAGAGAATGAATATTTAAAAAGAAAACTTGTGAGAGAAAAAAAAAATTGAGATGACAACTAAGGGTTAAAAGTTAAAGAACAAGATAAGTGACAAGGTTAGGGATCTTTTATAGCAATGTTTTAGTGCCACAAGTTTTATACTAACTAATATAATTAACTAATAAACTTTTTACCACTCCTTCAAATATGATAATAAATTCAACATAACTTTTATTTAGATTTAAGGGCATTTTAGTTATTTACATTAAAGTTAACGGTAAGTAAACAAAAGCATAACAGAGACTTGGTGGAGGTGGTGACAATATTATTAAAAATAAAATCGCTATGATAGTATTTTTGTTTTTGAAGAGAATTATAATATATTTCATTTTTTTGCACCACTTGGAGAGAGAGGGGGTGATTTGAACCCAAGTAAGAATATGAATCTTAGAAGAGCTCAACCAACTAGGCTGAGCCCTCGTACTCATCGTCATGATAATATTAAATGTGCAAACATGAGAGGTGACAATATTAATATCTTTTATTACTACTTTGTAACTTGTGCCCAATCTTTATTACTATTCACTTTGTTGTTTCTTTCCACCAATTTATTAGGTTTTTTAACCCCTAATTTGCATTTAAAGAACTCAAATAACTTGTTTAAGTGATTTGGGACTGATAATACCGATTTCATACTAGCTTCAATCCTAGAAAATGACATAACAGACCTTTATTGTCACTTTATGATTTCGACAACTGAAGCAGGAATGTTCCTACTGCAGCAAAGCCAGGTAGCCAGCCGTGCCCTTATTTGATATACCTATTTTAAGAAATGAGTTGTCCAGTTCTGTTATTACCAAAATATTTGAACTCATTTTAGGCACCCATAACGGAGAAATATATATGTTTCAACCCTTTATTTTTATGCATAGGGGTATAAATCAAATTTTTACCTTGAAAGTGTAGTTAAGATTATATTTTAGTTAAAGGGTATGGGACAATTGCACTCCTAATTTTTTTATTATTTATAAAAGATAGTTTAATCATTTTATTTTTGAAAATATCTAAAAATATTTCTTCGTAAATTATTCTGTTAAGTTGGATGGTAATTTGTATAATTATTATAATACTTTTAATTGTTATTGATTGACATTGATCGATCATAAATTAGAGTTGACCAACTATTGATTAAGTTTAACCGGCATTGATCAACATTGACCGTTCATTGATCGGCACTAAACCGTCTCATTGTAGCCACCATCAAACTCTAAATTTCATAATCTATGTAAATATAAAGTTATTTTATAAATAGAGTATTATAGGAGTTTGAAATTAGTAAAACAAATGACACTATTATTATTTTTTACTAATTATGGTACTTTTTTATGCTTTATTAGTGAAAATAATTTCATTATTATATAAATTACAAAATTTGAAATATAATGGTGTTCATAGTAAATTGGTCCAGTACCAATCAATAGTCAGTCAATGTTAATCAATACTAGTCAATGATCAATCAACATTAAATTGATCAATACAGTCAATGCTGGCCCAATTCCCTTCAAATAGTGTCGTATGTCTTTTATAAATAAAATACTATATTGCTCTTATCACTATTTAAATTAATAAAAAAAAATTAACAAAATAGGTGTATTTAAATATTTTTAAAAGTATGATTATTTAACTATCCTGTTCAAAATATTTAGGATTCAATTGTCCTTTACCCTTAACTAAATTGTACATTAAACAATTCTAAATACACACAAAGTTTAAATTTAATCTAAAATTGTGGTATTGTGACTTTAAAATCGTAATTATGTTTAATGAAATAGAAACATAAATTATCAAATGCTAATAAACAATATTGGTAAACATAATTTTTGAAATAAAATTTATATATGTTCTTCATCAAATGTTAATAGACGATGCGGAGTAAATTAATTAAAATTAATATTTTAGTTATGTTGGTCTATCTCCATAAACTAAGTTTACGTCTCAAATAAATAAACGATTTTTAAATAATACATTCAGTCGTATAATTCCAAAATAAAACAGACGTGCGGCAGGTTGCCATATTGGCTTGGGCCTCACGCCTCGAAAGCAGAAACAACAATTTATTGGGTTTCACGTGCTTCTATTATTGCAATTTGCAAGAGACATGATTATATAAAAAGCAACCCCTTAAATAAATAAATATATAACCCTCTGAAATGTTATCCAACTAAAAAAAAATCTAAATGGGGCTATAAAAATTGGTACTAAAAAAGTTGTACAAAACAACAAATGTTAAAAAAAAAATTAAATCAACTAACAATACTCATAAAAATTATTATTGAAAAATATATAATATATATAATATTATGAATTTATATACCATCTTTTTTAAAAAAATAACATTGTAACGCTTAATAAATATTATCATATCATTTATAACACTATTCTTACTCTTAGTAGATGAATTAATGGTTATTTTTTTTAATATATGTTAAGTTAAATGCTTATAAAGAATATATTTAAGACCACATATTTTTATTTAGTTATAAAATATAGTAATTCAGTTAGTCCATAAAATGTTTAAAGCCATCTATATTCAAGTAAAAATAGAGCATTAAGAGCTAATGTTTAGTAGATGAAAAGTTTTTCATTCCTATCAAAACTTTTAAAAAAAAAAATTAGGAACATATATTTTTATTTAGCTCTGAAATATAATAATTCAACTGTTCAAAAATACTTGCTTTTCCCTATTAATATTTATTATTTACTCTCTAATTTTTTTTAAAAAATTAGTAATTATGAATTAAAAATGGTAGTAATTCAGTCACTCTATTTTTGTGATAAAAGTAAATATAATATATAGTTTTTTTTTTTTAAAAAAAAAAAAAGATCCAGATGTGGAACATGGGGTGGAAAATTCTTTGACACAAAAACACATTATCTTGCTCGAATCTTATCCTCTATTAAACTCGAAGCCAAGCATCCATCTCTTGCATTTTCTTAGCTTTATTTTGTTTTTATCTCAATAAATGTAACCCTCCACTGCTGATTAATAGATGTGACCCAAAAAAAAAAAGTGAAAGAGAGAAAAAAAAATCCCTTTCGAGAAACATGTTCTGCAACAACTAGCAATCTCCTTTGATTCGAATTTTTCCTTTTGTTGACAAAAAATTGAAAAATTCTAACCTTATTTCCATCTAATTAAACAAGTGTAACTATTCACATGTAAATTTGAGAAATTTTTATATGTGTAAATTGAATCACATTTTTTTATATATATTTGTATAAATTATTTTCATAATATAACTAATAGCTTTCTTTCAGAGCAAAATTGTTTCAAATAACTATTTCCAATCACATCAATAAACAATCTTAT
Organism: Ailanthus altissimus; assembly: GCA_946807835.1. NCBI lineage: Eukaryota > Viridiplantae > Streptophyta > Magnoliopsida > Sapindales > Simaroubaceae > Ailanthus > Ailanthus altissimus. The sequence continues at coordinate 22,945,796 of OX327698.1, read as the reverse complement.
TCGTTTAAATTAGGGAGAGTTAAATGACCTTTGGACTTGCTTGAATTCAATTTAATTGAATTTTTTATGTTAAAGTTCGAAACAGATTTAAGATGAATTTAATACACAACATTAAGATTTGTAACGAATTTAATATAAATGTGAGAATATTTAGAAATATTTATCTTTTTATTTTATTATATATTTTTTAATTTGGTGAGATAAAAAAAGTTTTTTGTGATTTCACGAATGTACAATTGGTCTTTCTCCACTCTAAAGGATGACATATTGGGAGTTAAGCCCTTCTTTAATGTTAACTAGTTCAAGAGCTTTTGCGCTTTCTTTTCTGTAAGTCCTTTTTTTAAAAAAGAGGACTAAGACAATGTCAATTTGGTACATCAACTATTAGTGCAAATACCCCGAGTTAAGAGACAAAATATTGACAATAAATTTTGGTGTCAATATGAAAAATTACTGAATTTTTATTTTAAAAACTGTTTTTTAGACTTCATGGAGATTTATGGATTATGAGCTTATGTCATGGTTAGAATTTAATTAGGATAAAAGCTCAGATATTATTTAAGAGAAAGGCCCGTGTATTACTTGGTAATTAAAGTAGGATAAGGATGTTTTAATTAAGGTTTTTATAAGGATTAGAATACCTTAAGTCTCAATACTAAAATAGATAAGGAATTACTTAGGGCAGATTTATTGCAGGGCTTGGGAGGCCATGCCCCACCAAACCCTGCTAGAATCCCTTAAATACATACTTCGGCTGCTCCAATTTGTTTTTTTTTTAAATTTTATATTTAGTGAGTTAAATTATTACTTTAAAAAAATAGTTTATTATAGTATTAAAGATTTATATTTTTAATATTTAAATAATATCTCGTCTAGGAATGACAACAAGGCAGATTTGAGATGAATACTATTAAATTCGTATTCGCATCTGTTTTAAAATAAAATATTAAATTCTTTTTAAACCTGTTGTGAGTTTGAAATTTTATTACCAAATCTGAACTAGTGGGTATGCACTCATTACTAAACCCGCAACGGGTTATCTTTGGATTTTAAGCAGGTTTTAAATTAATATAATAAAAAATAAAATTATAATCTTAATTTAATTAAAATTTCGTAAAATAAGAAATTAAAATAATATCAATTATAATTTTAAATTCAATAATGTTAAATATTATAATTTTAATTATATTAAATGTTATAATTTCAAATCTAATTTTGATTTTAATTATGTTAAATGTTATAATTTCAAATCTAATTTTGATTTTAATTATGTTAAATGTTATAATTTCAATTTTAATTACATTAAATATTTTAATTTTAATTTCAATTACGTTAAATATTATAATTCAAAATATATTTTTTATTTTAATTATATTAAATATTATAATTTTAATTCTAATATTGATTTCAGTTACTTTAAATATTATAATTTTAATTATGTTAAATATTATGATTGTAAATTCAATTTTTATTTTAATTTTGTTAAATATTATAATTCCAATTCAAATTCTAATTTCGATTTCAATTACCTTAAATGTTATAACTATAATTCTATTTTGATATCAATTACATTAAATATTATAATTCTAATTCCAATTCTAATTTTGATTTCAATTCCGTTAAATGTTATAATTTCTATTTCAATTTCAATTACGTTAAATGTTATAACTATAATTCTATTTTGATATCAATTACATTAAATATTATAATTCTAATTCCAATTCTAATTTTGATTTCAATTCTGTTAAATGTTATAATTTCTAATTCAATTTCAATTACGTTAAATGTTTTAATTCTGATTCAAATTCTAATTTTATATATATTAAATATTATAATTCTAAATTCAATTTGAATTTCAATTGCGTAAAATGTTATAATTTTAATTTTAATTATATTAAATTTTATTATTCTAAATCAAATTTCAATTACGTTAACTATTCAATTTCAATTATAATAACAATTTCAATTACGTTAAATGTTATAATTCTAAACTCAATTTTAATTACGTTAAATATTGAATATTCTAATTCTAATTCTAATTTTAATTACATTAAATGTTATAATTTCAATTACAATCATTAGTCAATTTGAACTAATTTTATTTATTTATTTATTGAACGGTATGAACAACGTTAAATCAAATCTAGACATTTTGATGTGGGCTAATAACAAAAGCAAAAAAAATCAACTCATATTTTTATTTTCCTATAAAAAAATATTTTTTTAAAAATGTAGTATGTATGCATACTTATTGCGAGCATTCACGGATTTTTCACTAAATTCATATCCGTACCAAATTTGTTGTGGGTTTTAATTTTGTATACCAAACCTGTACTAAACTCGCTTCAAACATTACAAAATTCTTCCCAATGCGAGCTGATTTTAGCGGGTAATTTTACCATCCTTAATCCCATATTTCTTTAATAGAAAATAATTTTAATTTATAAGTGATCCTTATTTTTACATTTTACAACTTCATTCTTTTATCTTAATAATTTTTTATATATTTATAAATGGTCTTTTCTATACTTTTTTTTCTTAATACAAATGAATTTTATACTTGTAATTCTTTCCTACTTAGAAAAAGAAGTTTTTCAATTTAACCTATATAAATAGACTTATAGTTATAAAATATCATACATTAGTGATTTTATCTTATATTTAATTTTTGTAAATTCTTCCTATCTTGTCTACAGAATAATTATCTTTATACTCACTCTTTCAATGTCTATTATAGACAGTAAATGTTCATTTTCGATTATACGTGTTATCAAGGTAAGACTTTGCAACAAAATAGAGGATGCCTTTTTGATAGACTAATTGATACAAATAATGAAAGAAAATTTATGGAAAAATTTAGTATAGAATCAATCATAGATGATTTTTTAGATATGAAAGAATGTGGAGTTACTTTTTGATATAAGATTCTACTAAGGTTCTCAACAATTTTTTTTGTTCATCTATTATTTATATGAAATAAAAATATTTTTTATAATTTAGTTTAAATATTAATTTATTTTATTTCCTTAAATTAAAAAAATTTATGTTATGATTTGTACCAAAAAAAAAACTCAAATCTTGGGTTTGCTCCTAAATTAACTAATTAAGGTTTTATAAGAATTAAAATACATTAAACCACAAGGAAACTTACCATATAAATAGGATGACTATTTGAAAATAATATATTTGGTGGTTCTTACAAGAAAAAAGATTTTAACAAAAAGAAAGAGATGTAAATTTCTCTATTTGCTTATGATATTGATATAGAAAAAGCATGATTAGGTTAAGGATATTAAGAATATAAAGTTTCATAGAAAGTTATGCTGCAAAGGGTTATTACAAAAATTGTATTAAATTCAATAAAAAGTACTAAAAGTTTAATTTTGGATCTTTTTAATTAGGAATTTGAAAGAATTTATCAAATTTTGTTTTGTTGAAAAAGAGCAAGAATACGATTTTTAATGAATCTCTAAAGTTGATTCAAATACACGTGAATTTTTTTTTTAACAAGTTTTTAAGATTACAAAAAGTTTTAATATATCTATACTCATTAAAAAAGTATGAAAATTATATGTATAGATTTTTCTTTCTGTCTAGTTTAGTATAAGAGAAAGCTCAAAAAATTTCAAGTTTTAAATAAATTGTTATGAATTTATGAAGTGCATAAACTCAAAGCTGAAGACTGTTTGACAACTTTGATAAGATACAAAACAAAAATTGGTTTTAATGCTTTTTATTAAGATAATGATCTGAAATACTTATGACACAAAGTCCTATATGTCATTATACTCTTTATAAAATTTTGGATTAATTAGTTAAAGAAATAATTTATGAAAATTCAAATATTAGGTATTGTTCAATTAAAGAATTGATTTTGATGCAATATAAGGGTAAAGTTTTGAGGTTATTGACATATAAAATTTGAGGTATTTGATTTTTATGATATCATACGCATGATTAAAGGTTTGGGTTATTAGTATGGATGTCCTTTAGGCAAAACTTAATGCTATATCTATCCCTCACATTTTAAAATTAACCTTCAATATTTTTATTATTTATAAAATTTCATTTAAATAAATAGAATATACCATAATCATTGTAAAATGACTAATATACTCTTAATTATACACTTTTTTAATTTTTTTTCAATTTTTGTACTCTTTTTTTCTTTTACTTAAGTACTAAAACAAAAAAAAAAACAAATTATCTATTATTTTCAAGTTTTAACACTTATATAAAATTTTATTTTATTGTAAACTTCTACTAAAATTAAAATTTTTAAAATAAAATTTTAAATAAATATTAAGAAATGAAAATAATAAATATTTTGTTAAAAATTATTTTTTATTTTAGTACTCAAGTAAAAAAGAAAACAATAGTAGTGAAATTGAAAATATAAATTAAAAAGAGTATGAATAAGAGTATATTAGTAATTTATAATGATTTTGGTATATTCCATCTATTTAAATGGCATCTTACAAATATTAGGAGTATTGAAAGCTATATTAAAATGTGGAGGGTAGTATTGACATTAGATCTTACTTCAAGGGTATCTATAAAAATAATCATTAGAGGATATATATATATATATATATATCGAGGTTAAAGATTTGTGATACTTAGCCTAGTCCAACAGTCAGTCCAGTATTCGGCCCAAACTACCTCTTGAGCAACTCGACCCAAAATGAGCTACTTCAGTAGAATTGAGCTTGAGCCCAAACACTTGGACTTCTACAACTCGGCTCATGAAGCTCATTTAGTGGGACTCGAGTCATGATATGTGTTGTCACTTAATAGTGGTGTCAAAAGACACGTCATCGAAACTCAAGTACTTGCCACGTCAATACAGGCCTGCCAGCAAGCGTATGCATCACCCTAACTCAGATCTCACCATGTTATTTATGACACCCACTAGAGAAGCACCTGAACGCCATATCACCTTACAATTAGACCTAAAGATAATATTAGAAAAGAGAATATCCAAAGAACCAATGAGCAAGCCCTGCGTTAGCAGGCCTCAAAGCTTTGACCACTGTTGACACAATGAACAGAAGATGTCTCGAGTAGTTGGAAAATTCAACATGAGATCTGTCGAGCTCAGCGAGACAGAGTTAGAGTTCCCCATAGTGCGCTCAGGACTCACCAACTCAAGGCTGACAGTCTTAAAATGGACCATTCACCAATATTCCTAATACTCCAAATGTTAGAGGAAGGCAAATGATCTCTTTGCTCATCCGAGTAAAGTTCTCCAAAATACCTCTCATGATGAGGGCTGTTCTCCAATGGTAGGTCTCCATGTGTCACCCTTGAGAAAAAATCTCTAGGTTAACACTCTCTTATATCAAGTTTATCTCTAAAAAGTGAAAGACGGTGAGGATAATTGAATAATTTCTAATTTTAAACTCTCTCTAATAAGGAAAAACTCTCCTCTTTCTATCTAAATTTTACACTTTCTCTTGGGTAAGTAAACCCTAAGAAACTTTCTCCATAACACACCTATCTGACTTGAGCGTCAGATGTCTATCGACAACCACCTTGCTGACACTTGCCACTGACCTCGTGTGCTCTGTGTTCCTCAGGTCCCCTCAGCTCGCTTAACTTCAATCTAGTGTTCAACTCACTCTTAACTTGGCTTTGGACTCTCTACCATCAAAATGACCCCAACTTAACTTTTAGTAAAAAAAAGGCCCAAAAAACTCAAACTTTCCAACTTGCATTTCTCCCTCACATTACTAGTTTGGGTTGAACTGTCCCTAGTCCAAATTTAGACCCTAACAATGTAAGATCTAATGACTTTAATGTTTATAAATTAGAATTTAAGAGAAATAATTGAAGCATAGTTATTTAGTAATTTGATTAAGAATGGAGGACTAGACTCTACTTTACAATACGGATAATCTTTGATAGTCTTGTGATCATAATTTGATTTGAATATGTTTATAAGAGGTCTTATAATGTAATCTTAGGGAAAAGGATATTGATAAGCTTTATTATTTGAGAACACCACGAGATAAGTAAACTTAACTTTTGTTTTTGGAATCACAATACATATAGTAAACTTAACTTTTGTTTTTGGAATCACAATAAACATATGTATTGCAAGTGTAAATGTAATTTTGATATGTTTTGTATGTAAATAAACTAGACTTATAGTTTTGGAATCACAATATATTTATATATATACATATATTTTGATATATTGGTATGTAAGTAAATTAGACTTATATTTTTGAAATCACAATAAACATATGTATTTTGTTGTATATGTATATATGTATACATGTATATATTTGACATGTTGTAGTCTTTGTAAAAGTCTTTATTTATGATATTTGTATAATTCATAAGCATATGATTTTGATATGATTTAAGCATGGTTACATTCCGACATGAATTGCATTTGTCTTCTGCATGAAAATAAGAAAGTTTTGATGAAACAATAACGTTTTGAAAAGGATTTTCATGGCTTTGACTTTGCTTGTGATACTCTATTTTCTGTTTAGTGGATCGGATTTCTGTTCCGATTTGCTATAGTTAGATTTTTGTTTATTTGTTCAAGCTATGATGTTCCAGAGTTTCATCTTTGTTATGGAAAGTCCTCAAGTAAGTAATAACTAGCCAAAAAAAAACGTTTTAAAGAACCTAAGAAAAGTTTAGGAATAAAAGAATTGTTTTGAAGATAGATATTTTTTTTGCATAATAATATTTTACACACTCATAGCATTTGCATATGCATAGATGTTTTTATGAAATTGTATATTTTTATAAAATAATTTTTAAATAAAATAAAAATTAATTTATTTACTGAATTTTATGTTCATTATAATTATTATGAATTTTTAGAGATAAAGATGTGGTTAAAGTATTTCTGATGGTAGGCAAAGGTTAGCGTAAATTACGATGTAATTGATTCTATAGGTGTAATAATATTAATTGAAGTGCTTTAAGGACATTTAAGAATTTGATTTAAAGATCCTAATGAGTTTAGATTGAAGATTTCGGTCTCATATAAGTCATTGAGATAAAAGAATTTTTTTTACCTTTAGATGGTCTTGTGGTATTTATAAATAATTTGAAATTTGACGTTGATTTATTGATAATAATGAAAGGTTATATATTAAGTTTAATATTTTGTGCAATTGAAAAATTACATCTCAGACCTTATTAAATTTGGGGCATAATAATTAATTAAGACAAAGATGTATGAACTTAGTGTTGTGAATGATTTTAAATTTATGGTACATGTATATAGATTTGTGTTTATCATTTAAATATAAATATGTATCATATACATATATGCGCAGCGGATGAATAGAATACTAATTTTTTAATGATAAACACAAATAAATTTTACATGTTATCTCATAAATGTAAACTACATAAAGATTGGTAATTTATTACTTTGACAAGCCTTTAATTTTTGATCGAACCGGAATACCCGTATTGAAGCAACTCATTCATAATTCTAGTTCCTCAACATGGTGGGCTTGAGGAAGTTAGAATAACAACTTTTTCAACAAATAATTCAACCGTTGCATCTTGTTTCTACTTTGTAATATAAGTGACCAAATATGGAAGGAAAAGTAGAAGAAGTGTATTTTGTGCTCTCAACACTTAACCAAATTATCACACTTCTCTCTCAAAATGCATTAACCGTATCTTACAACTCCAAATGAGCTACCAATTGCTCTTAATGAGTTATTTTTTTTTTCTCTCAATAGACAACACTTGTCGCATTTTAATTGAATAATAGCCTTCATTTATCTTGGTCAATGTTTGCAATTAGTGTTTTATTTATTATTGTTTACAATAAATCAAATAAAAATAAAACAAAATAAAAAATTATTTAAATGAACTTGACCTAAATCTAGGCCAAATGAGAAACACTTTATCATTAGTAAGAAACATGTTAAGGCTTACCATTTACAAGTATCACCCATTTATACTTATTATATCATTTAATTAATATTAAATAAATTATTTAATCATATTAAATCATGGTAGAAACACATGTCAATTTAAATAAAAAAATAAACTGTTTGATTTCAATTTAAATAATAATATCATATATTATTATTATTATTTTATTCAATAAATATTTTAATGAATAAAATAACGATATTATTTATCCAACAAATAAGATTATTTTGGTAATTTCTAAGTCAAACAATAATTGACCCACAATGTGCCAAGTATCAACATCTCATTGGTCAACAACTGTTAACTAATTGATGTATTTAAGTCTTGACACGTGTACGACCGGATGGAGACTGAAGTAAATGTCCGGTCTACTGAAATTTTTTGGATCGAACTATTCAATTAGATATGCTGCCCCAGTGCACAACGAGTACACTTCATATGCGAGACTCTTTAGGTCCACTCTCGATTTGTCAAATAGAACTATTCTGTGAGTCCGAGATCGATGCCCCACGCATACGTCACGGATATTACAAATCAGTGCAGTATACCATACAAGTTGAGGTCGTAGTACATACGTATAATCCTTCCGCCAATCATATCCTGGAAAAGCGGGGATATATCTCACTATCGTCAAATTCCTATGTGCTCATCTATGAACTTATCTTCAGACACGTATCTTGACAAACAATACATGCAAACACTTTTTAAATATTGTTTAACCCTGTGGAAAAATCTTTTCTTGGGTTTGTTGCTTATAGCCATAAGACTTTCTAAAATACAATTTCTGAGCATTCGAATATATATAACTCATCCATGTGAGTTGACGAATTTTATATCTATACACACCAAACTCCATAAGTATTAGACCATACCCAGCGACACCCAGCAGTCACACCATGAAAGGTCTGACATGCATAGAACCAAAGTATGGTGGATCACTTACAAGTCTACCATGGTACTCAGGTCAAAGGACCACGTATACTACTCAACTTGAGAGGACCTTCCATTAGCAACTTTATGGGATGTCTATTGGGGTCCTCAATGAGTCTGTTCAGTATTCAGTCCTTACTGAACACCTGTATGCTATACGAACTTCCTATAAGCCCCAGCTAAGAGTAACCATATAGACCATCTAAGTATAGTATACACTGGTCTATATAAAATGATTTCACCGACAGACCTGCATCGGTGAATTAAGACTAGGAACACATAATTTGAGAATAGACTTACATAATAACATTTCTTAGCATCTATTGCAATTATGTTATTATTAGTATACTTGATAGAGTGTGTGGGACCTACCAACACCTTAGTCCACTAGCTGAATGACACTCTAACCCAATGGATACAACCATTGAATCTTAAAGGCCTATAAGGGATGAGATTCTAGGTTCAACACGGTTGGGGTCTTGCATGAGATTTAATTGTGTGTTGGAACGCCAGTGGCTCTGAGGTGTTATCCAGCTGGTGGAAAAAGGTGTTGGTGGGTTTCACACACTATAAAAAAGGCCGACCTTTTTTTTTGATAGAATGTGTGGGACCCACCAACACCTTAGTCCACCAGTTGGATGACACCTCAGAGCCACTGGCGTCCCACAACACAATAATCAGGTTACCTACGCCCCCAACCAATGTTGAACCTAGGATCTCATCCCTTGTAGGCTTTTAAGGTTCAATGGTTGTACCCATCGGGTTGGCCAGCTCAATGAGTACAAGGACGAATCTCTAAAGGCCTCTATGGAGATGGGGGGCGGGGTTCGATTTCTTAGCAGTGCAGGTAACCTGATTATTGTGTGGTGGGACGCTAGTGGCTCTGAGGTGTCACCAACACCTTGGTCCACCAGTTGGATGACACCTCAGAGCCACTGGCGTCCCACAACACAATAATCAGGTTACCTACGCCCCCAACCAATGTTGAACCTAGGATCTCATCCCTTGTAGGCTTTTAAGGTTCAATGGTTGTACTCATCGGGTTGGCCAGCTCAATGAGTACAAGGACGAATCTCTAAAGGCCTCTATGGAGATGGGGGGCGGGGTTCGATTTCTTAGCGGTGCAGGTAACCTGATTATTGTGTGGTGGGACGCCAGTGGCTCTGAGGTGTCACCAACACCTTGGTCCACCAGTTGGATGACACTTCAGAGCCACTGGCGTCCCACAACACAATAATCAGGTTACCTGCGCCCCTAACCAATGTTGAACCTAGGATCTCATCCCTTGTAGGCTTTTAAGGTTCAATGGTTGTACCCATCGGGTTGGCTAGCTCAATGAGTATAAGGACGAATCTCTAAAGGCCTCCATGGAGATGGGGGTGGGGGTTCGATTTCTTAGGGGTGCAGGTAACCTGATTATTGTGTGGTGGGACACCAGTGGCTCTGAGGTGTCATCCAGCTGGTGGACCAAGGTGTTGGTGGGTCCCACACACTCTTACAATACTCTCAGGTTTTTGTACCGTTACAGATAAGGTTCTAACTTTTAGACTTCACTGATTATTATAACATATTAACTTTTTAGCATTTATAGTTTTTCAGCGATGCTAACTCTTAGCATTGATCTAAATTTCTTTAAACTAAATCTAAACTCCTTCAGATCATATAATGTCTGTAGCGTCACAAGTATTGAACCATTTAATAATTGTAATTAGCGATTTAATAAGTAATATACTATATAAATATTATAAAATAAAATATTTATACAACAATGGAATGATAAGTGAGTACTAATCCTAACAAGTGTTATATTCTTAAAGTTTCAAATTTGATATTTAAAATAATGTTAATTATGGAATTATTTGTGAGACTTTAATTATAGACTTAATTTTTAATATATTAATTATTTTATATATTTTTATTTTTAAAAAATTTTAATATTAATTGAACTAATATTAATTTATTTTATTGTATTTACTAAATTAAACTTATGAACAATGTTGATTAATATATTTTATAAATTTTATTTAAATTTAAATTTTATAATTTTATTATATTAATTTATTGTGAATTTGTTTAGAATTACATAACTGTTTGGTAATGAAACTTGAAGGATTTGGAAAAAAAAAAAAAAATTCATTTTTAAAATAAGGGGGACAAATTTTGAGCCGTCTGTTCTGAACCTGCTCCACTATCATCCCACATTGAAACATGAAATAGAATGAGAATCTACACTAAATCCAAACATGTGGGTCCTACCCATTCTACCATAAAATGTAAACTAAAAGTTCAGAAATTAGTTTTAGAAACTCTGATCTTAAGACTCAAGACCGAACGACACAGCATCAAGTGGTCTTCACTCGTTTCAATGTACAGTCAAAAGCCGCATCCACTCCCAGCGCGCACACACAGAGACACTAGTCTCTCTCTCAGAGTCAGTACTAGTACTGTGTAGTTCCCTGCTGTTGTTCTAACACTAAGCACAAGCGCGTTCTGTTTCTTCACTCACAAACCATCTCTCTTTCTTCTCTGTTCGTCACTCTCGAGGCATTTCCTTTCTTCATTGGCCATGGAGGCTTTAGGAAAGGCCTTTTTGTTGATGGGTTTGCTGGCATTTCTGGGAATGCAGCTTCAGTTGGCAATGGCAGGTTAGTTCATGTCTGTGCCGGCTGTTTTGATCTGGGTTCATGCTATTTGCTTGAAATTACAGAAAAAAATTACATTTTTTGTAATATGCTTTTTGTGTGTGCGTGTGTGTGTGTTGTGGGGGTGGGTTCTGTGGCAAAGGTGGAATATTGGAAGTTCGTAATCATATTTATGTTTTAGAATGTATGCCAAAGAATTTTTTCATATTGTGAATGTTAGGCACTTAAGTATCAGAAGAAGACCAAGACTTTGATTTGCCTTGTTACTTGGATTTGATTCCTTTTTTTTTTTTTCGGTAAAAGCAGTTTTAGCAGCGCTTGAATATATTACTGAAGTTAGATTGATAGTTACAGTCAAAATTGTTGTTGGAATTTCCTTCAGCTAGTTAATTGTGCATGCTACGAAATCCAAATTAAAACAAATGAATTGCCTATCTATCTCACGATTTATTAATACTTTTCAGATTGCCCCTTAGATTTGAGAGGATCAAACTTCACTCTTGTGGCTTCTATGTGCTCTAATAAAGATGACAGAGGAAAGTGTTGCCGCTATATCAATGCTTTTGTTTCGGTTTCTATAGCTCGCTACGCAAATGCAACAAGCAACCTAGGGGTTGCTTCAGAATTATCTGACATTTGCCTCCAGTCCATATCACAAACCATGCAACTGTATGGAGTTCCACGAAATGCTATAACTTTCTGTGGGTTTGGGACAAAAATTCCTGTCAATTATGTCTGTAGGGGTCGAACAACTGTCACACAGATGCTGCAGTCTCCACAATTTGCAAATGTGACAGAAAATTGCAAGCTACCACTTTCAAAGGACAGAGATTGCAGGAAGTGTATAAATGCTGGCATTTTATATCTCCATCATGTTGTTGGAGCAGAAGATAACATGACTTTGAGCACTTGCCGTGATGCAACTTTTGCTGCAATTGCAAGCCAACTTGATGATGCTTCAACCATTGAGTTTGCAAGCTGTTTTTTTCAAGTTCAAGGGCTTAGCACACCTCTGGGTATGTATAATTTTGAAAGAGAAGGCAAAATTTTAACATCTGCTGCTGCTGTGTGATGTCTTTGTTAAATTGTTGTCTCCCTTCTCTTATTTCTGGTTTCTTGTCAGAGTCAATTTTTTATATTTAGTGCTTAATTGTCTGTCTATCATCTATGCAGCATCTATTTGCTTTATATTATCAGTCAAGCTATATTTTCTACTATGTCATTTTTTTTTTTGTAAGAAGTCACAAATATTAGTGTTGTAGGATATATCATACATATATGCTGGTACATGACAATAAAAGTTGTTATGACACTAAAGGCTGTTAAGGATATTTATTTGTGAGTGTCTTCTCAATGAGGGAAAAGTTCTTGTAAGAACTTGATGTAGTGAATCTTCTGCTGGATTTGTCATTCATAATAATCAAAATAAGTAAATATATAACATAGTCCAAGGGCTACGGAAGAACATTTTTCTATCATCATTGCATCAACAGTGTTAGTTTTCACATTATCTCTGTAATGCTCCTCGCAGATATGTATGTCAACTATGATTATTTTCACTTGTTTTCCGTTAACTAAGCTGTTGTATATCATGTAATGGAAAGTCTTCTATGTGTTTTTTATTTTAAAAAAACGATCATAGATGTATTTCTTGATCTTTGTATTCTTATATTTAACCATTTGAGCAAACTTCTATAAATGACATCTTCAGAACCATCCCCACCTTCGCGGGCCCCTGAGGCATCTCCAAGTCCATTGGTTGCTGGGAGCCCAAGCCAACTCATGTTGGGCGTACCTGAAAACGAAAAGCACCATCCCTACCACCTGACTCTTGTGCTTGGCATTGGCACTGCAGTTACAGCTGTTGCTGTTATGATGTTGATAGTCTTGATAATACTTATTCGTAGGAAAAGCGGAGAGCTAGAGGATTCTGAAAATATAGATAAAACTTCTTTAAAACCCTTCCCTCCTCCTCGGTCCATCAGAAAATTCGAAGAAGGTTTATTCTGATCAATCTTGTGGTTGTCCTTTTATTATTTTAAACTGGTCTATTGTGGACATTCTTTTTAACCATGGTCTCTTTGGGATTGGTGGTGCGGTGTTCATGAAGAGCAGGTCGTTCATCAATGTTCCAAAAATTCAGCTACAAGGAGATAAAGAAGGCAACTGACAATTTTAGCACTGTCATTGGACAAGGGGGGTTTGGAACTGTCTACAGAGCTCAATTCTGTGATGGCTCTCTAGTAGCAGTGAAGCGGATGAACAAAGTTTCAGAGCAAGGAGAGGATGAATTCTGCAGGGAAATAGAGCTTCTTGCTAGATTGCATCATCGCCACCTAGTAGCTCTAAGAGGCTTTTGCATTAAAAAACATGAAAGGTAGTTCATCTATGTATGCATGCATGTGCATAAGTGGTTGACCTCATTTATCAGCAAAATTAGATACTTTCACGTGTTTCATGGCAGGTTTCTCATGTATGAGTATATGGCAAATGGAAGCTTAAAGGATTATCTTCATTGTATGTTGCTTTTTCATTCGTCAATGAAATACTTTTTCTTTGTGTTTGAGTGTGAGTAGGGGGGTGTGGCTGGATGGGCGTGGGATTGTGATTGAGGTGAATGTGGTTAGGTTTTAGAAGAGTATTTATAGCATTGGATTATTCTTTGTAGTTATTAAGCAATTTACATCAGTTTTTGCAGTGTAATTCCCCAAGTATTTTTCTGAAATTTTGCGATGCTGATGTCATTCAATACTTTGTCATAAGATGTGCTTTAAAGTTCTATAGAAAACCACACAGGCATAACAGGCTGGCCTGGCTCAGGCACAATATGAGCCAGCATAGGCACGACTTAGTTACATGCTTATGGAAGAGAATGATCAAATCATCTATTCCTGCATTTCTTTAAGCTCCTTTATTTAATTATTGTCTTGTCTGAATAGATTTGACATCATGTGCAGCCCCCAGAAGAAGACCTCTGAATTGGCAAAAAAGAATCCAGATTGCCATTGACGTGGCTAATGCTTTGGTAATTTTCTTATTTTTAGAATTATGCTCATTGGTGAACCTGAATGGTTCAGCTTCATGAATTTTGAAGAACATTTATGATAGAAATATCATCTTGCCAAATTACGTTTCTTCTCCATTCACTTTCTCATGTGCAGGAGTACCTTCATTTTTACTGTGATCCACCTTTATGCCACAGAGATATCAAGTCCAGCAACATTTTACTGGATGAGAATTTTGTTGCCAAGGTATAATAAGATGCAAATTTACCTTTTTAACTTGAGATTAATTCCTTTTCGAGTCAGTAGCATTTCACAAGCTCTCATGCGATGTTTTCCCCTTAAAGCCCAGATGAATCAATACTTGGAAATACAAGACTCCAATTCTTTCTTATTAAACTAAATGGTGTTCAGGAAGATGAGTTGAGTGTAAATTAAAACTTCAAGGAACTCATCTTTGCCTGCACTAAAGCATTCATAGCATATCATTAACTTCTTAAAAGTAATTCCTTTTCCTTTCCAGCTTGCAGACTTTGGCCTTGCACATGCTTCAAAAGATGGTTCTATTTGCTTTGAACCAGTCAATACGGATATCCGGGGAACTCCAGGTTAGCCAAAGAAAAAAGAAGATGACTACTTTGGAATATTAATTTCTCACCCTCTTATTTAATTTTTTTATTTCTTTCTTTTGGGTGCCAATGAGATCTTAAATTGGGGCTTTCAGGTTATATGGATCCTGAATATGTGGTCACTCACAAGCTCACTGAGAAAAGTGATGTATACAGCTATGGAGTGCTACTGTTGGAGATTGTGACTGCAAGACGAGCAGTCCAAGATGGCAAGAACTTGGTAGAATCAGCCCAAGTTTACATGGCCTCGGAATCAAGACTATCTGAGCTAGTGGATCCCCGTATAAAGGATGCTTTTGACTTAGAACAGCTTCAAACTATTGTGACTATTGTGAGATGGTGCACACAGAGAGAAGGTCAGGTTAGGCCTTCAATCAAACAGGTCCTAAGGATTTTGTATGAGAGTTCGGACCCAATGCTTAGAGGGTTTGTAGAAGCTGTGGAAGATGAAGAATATGAAGAAACTGATGGAAGGCCAAGAACAAGTAAAGGCAAAGCTCGTAGGAGTGACCCAACTTTTTACAGTGGGGATGGTAGATATCTTGCTTCTTCATCAAGTACATCCAGGTCATATTGTAGTCGTAGCTTTTTACTTGATACTGGCTCTCCTCAATCTCCTCCCAATTTGCTTTCACTTTGAGGCCAAGCAATTTTTTTGCTTCTGTCACCAGCATGGGTAGAAAGCTTTTAACCCTCGGATAACATCATAATTTAGAAGCTATGGTCACAGTAACTTGCTTCAAGTTGGCAGGCATGAGCGGTTTGCCATCTTTGTGGAAACAAAGATGTTCCTATTATAGAGCACTTCAATGACCCAAAGGTTTTTATTCCAAGGCAGAGAAGAAAAAGAAATTATAAGTGTAGCCATCGAAATGTTTTAGGGTTATGGGTTTTTGAAAATTTTGGAAATATTAGCTATTAATATATAATTCTTTTCACCTGTTTAATCGGTGAACATCATGGTATTGCAATTAGTCGGTAGGATTATTTTTGGGGGTCTTAATGGAAGAACAATGTCTTGATGCTAAATGGCATCATCCATATAATGATTCCCATTTCTTTGTATGCTTTCAACAATCCTTTAGTATGAAGACAATCATTCTCAGTTTCCAATTCAGCACATAAATATTTTGTTTTCTGATAATAGCTGCATGTGGAAATTCACCATCTTTACCTGGTCCTTTATGGGGCTAGAATTTAAAAGATTAAGTTTTACAGTAGCATTAGACCCCAAAACTAATTCCACAAAATATATTGAAGGGCCTGCATTCTGACTAATTCCTTGTATTCATCTCCAATTCTCAACACTTTAGTAGGGAAGCAGTTTTCACGATCCCATGTTTGATGTTCCCAAGCTAGTTTTCCTCGTTTCCTTTGAACAGTCCAAGAAAATTCTGTCCTAATAGTATTTGAAGGAAAAAAAATATATATGTAGCAGCTGCCGGCCTTGTACTATTGAGGCCATTCTCCGGTATAAAGCCATAGGAAAGATAAATCTAAGCCCTGGATTGTCTCAAGTAGTGCTCTAAATCATGCATCTGAAAGTTTATTATTGGCTTTACAGTGAACCTGGGAATATACCGAACATTGACCTTTCAACTCATTTATGTTGAATTTATCGAACACAGCTAGCTTTACAGTTATCCAATGCATGTCTATATATAGGAGATACTTTAAGATCTTCAAATGTCGTATCACCTCTAGACTTGAGTTAGTGACAAGAACTATGAGAAATTTCATTCTTTCCATGTTGAGCAGCTTTTTGCTCCTCTTTGCCTCGTCTGCTACCTCATCATCCATATCAGGAGATCGTAAAACATACATCATCCACATGGAGAAGTCAGCCATGCCTGCTCCCTTCTCCTCCCACCATGACTGGTACATGTCCACACTTTCGTCCCTCTCATCACCTGATGGTGTTGCCCCAGTCCATCTCTACACCTACAGCCATGTGATGGACGGGTTCAGTGCGGTGTTGTCTCAGAGCCACCTTGACCAACTCCGAAATTTTCCAGGTCATCTAGCTGTGTATCCTGAAACATTTGCCCAGCTACATACTACACACACCCCAAAATTTCTTGGCCTAAAGAAACACGCAGGGTTATGGCCGGCTTCAGGTTTTGGCAATGACGTAATTGTTGGCGTCCTTGATACCGGAATTTGGCCAGAAAGTGAAAGCTTCAATGATCATGGCATGCCCCCAGTGCCTGAGCGATGGCGCGGCACATGTGAAGTTGGAGTTGAGTTTAATGCTTCTAACTGCAACAGGAAACTAATTGGGGCACGCTCATTCAGCAAAGGGAGGCGACAGTATGGATTAAACATATCAGAAACGGATGATTATGATTCTCCGAGAGATTTCTTTGGTCATGGGAGCCATACAGCATCAACAATAGCTGGCAGTCCTGTCCATGGTGCTGGTTACTTTGGATACGCTGAAGGAACGGCGATTGGAGTTGCACCAATGGCTAGGATTGCCATGTACAAAGTGGTGTTCTTCAATGATACTTTTGCTTCAGCGGCTACTGATGTTCTGGCTGGCATGGATCAAGCCATAGCTGACGGTGTGGACATCATGTCGTTGTCATTAGGATTCCCTGAGACAACATTTGATGAGAACCCAATAGCCATAGGAGCTTTTGCAGCCTTGAAGAAAGGAATCTTTGTTGCATGTTCAGCTGGAAATTCAGGACCCCGTCCATACTCAATAATCAACGGAGCTCCTTGGATTACAACAGTTGGCGCTGGAACTGTTGATAGAGAGTTCGCTGCTCACGTCACTCTAGGTGATGGGGAGCTAACTGTTACCGGAAAATCTGTTTACCCGGTCAATCTCTTTGTCTCTGAGGTTCCTATATACTTTGGATATGGAAATAAATCCAAAGAACTTTGTGATCTTAACTCGTTAGACTCTAAAGTTGTTGCAGGCAAATATATCTTTTGTGCATTTGACAATCATCGTAATATAACAGTGGATCAGCAATTAGAAGAAATGTCTAGAGCTGGAGTGGCCGGAGGAATCATCAGTTCAGACTCGGGGCAGTTTCTTTTTCCCTTTGACTTCAACATGCCTTTGGTGGTAGTAAACGTGAAAGATGGAGAGCTAGTGAAGAAGTATATAAGTAATTCGAAGAATGCAAATATCAGTATCAATTTCCAGATAACACTATTTGGTACCAAGCCAGCTCCAAAAGTGGCATTTTTTTCGTCACGAGGACCTGATCGCCGATCACCTTGGATACTAAAACCTGATATATTGGCTCCTGGGGTTGATATATTGGCTGCCTGGGTTCCCAATAGGCCTTGGGCTCCCGTTCAGAATGTAGGTAATTTACTCACCGATTATGCTCTGTTATCAGGCACATCAATGTCATGCCCTCATGCAGCTGGTTTTGCCGCACTGCTTAAAGCCACCCACTGTGACTGGAGTTCAGCTGCCATCCGTTCAGCAATGATGACAACTGCTAACGTGCTCGACAACACTAATGGTGTGATCACTGACATGACAAACGGAGTTGCCGGAACCCCTCTTGATTTTGGTGCGGGGCATATAAATCCTAACAGAGCCATGGATCCAGGACTTGTATATGATATTGAGGTCCAGGACTATATCAATTACTTGTGTGGATTGAACTACACAAGTCATCAGATTAGTGTTCTCACGGGGACATCAAATTTTACATGTCAAAATGCTAATCTCGATCTTAATTATCCATCATTTATCGTCATCTTGAACAACACCACCAACACTACGAGCTACACCTTCAAGAGGGTGTTGACAAATGTAGCTGATTCTAGTTCGGTTTATAACGCGGTAGTGAAGACTCCAACCGGTATGGAAGTTGTTGTACAACCAGAAACAGTATCCTTCGCAGGAAAATACAGCAAAGCAGAGTTCAATCTGACAGTGAACATTAACCTGGGAAATGCTGTTAATGCACGAAGGGATTATATTGGTAATTTCGGGTTTCTGACTTGGTATGAGGTTGATGGGAAGCATATGGTGACTAGCCCCATTGTCTCCGCATTTGCACCTTAGTCGAATAACCAATTACAGTGGATTCAAGGTTTAGAATACAGCCAGACAACAGGATGTCAAAACTAAAACAAGTCTCTACATGTTGAGAAGCCTCTGAACTTAATGAATTGACTCTTAGCAATAATAAAATTAATTTGGGCTAGAGATTGTCTTGCATAAATTACAAAGTATTCCAACCAGCCAGTTCGGGATTATAAATCATTATTCCAACCAATAAGTATAAACTTAAGGTTTCCTACTTAAAAATAAATAAATAAATAAATAAATAGAGGTATGAAGTTCCATAACACCAAATTCTCTCGGTTAACCATTATCTAGTAACACTAGAATACTCAACTCAACTTTTGATATTCACATCTACTTAATTGTTGAAGGATTCATATCTTTTTGCACCCAATCAAGCAAATAGTGAATAAACCTTAGGCCACTGGCCGCCAAATGAATCAATGAGCGGTGCAATCTGCTGGAGAGAAAGGGGTGATGCCTGAGAGAAGAAATAGAGATACCAATTGATTTGTTTCGCGTTTTCAATTAAATCATCATTCGCAAATATTCTCAGACATGGAAAGCTACTACTTTTCAGATGAAAAAACTGCAAAACTAGAAGATACTGACACTATATTTACTTACATATTTCACGTTAGCGTTTGATCAATTACACTTAAACTGGGAATGAATCTTACATGGAAATTTCAAAATAAAACCTTCAAATCCATGCAGGACGCATTAACGTGTTTCCTATCACATTTTATGAAACTCTGTTTAATGAAAATAAAGAATGATTGAGTGACTTGGAGGCCAAGAAGCATGCCTCGATTGGTTCATGCACATTAAGTTAAAACATCAAAAGATTACAAGAAGTTAGCTGCCACATTCCTCTAGCCACCTACGGCAGCCAGGAACTTTTTCTTGCTTACTGGTTCTTCCTGCAATACAACCACATCCCTCACTTTGTTGAACAGATCCTCCACACCGAATCTTTGATAGTCAAAAGGTCTCTTGTATTGTTGCTGGTATATTGCCTCAAAACAACCCAAGAAAATCCTACAAGAATAGCTCACCAAAATCTCCTGCACTTCATGCTTGAACTGCCTCAGAGTTTGGTCGTCAGTCTCTGGTTGACCAACCATCCCAGTATTAGTTTTCCCTTGGTTCCTTCCCTCGTCATTTTCCTCGACCACCACTCTTTCATCATCAGAGAACTCATCCGATGATCCACCACCTGCATTCATGCTCTATTCATGAGTGCCCTTTCCTTTCTTGTGAGAATTGTAACCGGACATGCTTTCCAGTTCCTAAGATAGACAAATTTCCTTTGGCCTTTCCCTTCTACTGCCACCGTGCTACCCAATTTCTCAAAAAGATTTACTAGTTTGTATGCTCCATACTCTGATATATAAAGAGGTCTCCCATATAATGTCTGATACTCTGCAGGAACATGGGTAAGAGGCAGGGATCCTCCAGATAGTTCAAGCAGTCTCATCATCTAAGCCTTCAGACCATTAATATCTCCAGGCTGAACCCACATGATAGAATCATTATATTCGCCACAAGAAACAGAACCAGCAGAAACTTCATTAAGATCAGTGGCAGACTTTGTGTCCTCAAGCTCAAAGGAAAACAAGGCATGTTCATTGAAGTACTTGTGTACTCAGATAAGGGCTGTGATACAATCGAGAAGTCACTAGATTTGTAATAGCTTTGCGAGATCCCCCTATAAACAATTGCTTCTTCTTCATTTTGGGCATCTGTGTTATCATTAATATGACACCCCATAAAATATCCAGCAATATCAGCTGATGCTCCATGAGGTATCAAGGTCTTTGTAGGGAGCACAAAGCCTTCACCACGAGCCACGCCGGGCCAGTCCCAAACAAACTTACTGGCGTTGCAAAGAGCAGATGAAACACCTACTCCAGAGGGATGAGAAGAATCACTGTATACCCGTGTTGACAAAGTATGTGAAGTGCTGGAGCAAAATCAACGTCCCCTGATATCAGCATGATGGAAGAAGGTGGACAGTTGTCAAGAGCAAAAAGGAACATATCAACCAAGATAGCCTTGTCAGCAGCATCCTTTCTCCCATTCAGAACATCGATTAGTTTTACACCTGTTCTCTGGCATCCCTCTCTTAGTCATCTGGGGAAGGAATTAAAATCCCCATAGGCAGAAAACATCATAACAGCTCCTTTAATCACAGGGTGCACCCGCAAAGCCATTTTATATTGCCAGCTACATCTTCAGGGCGGACATCACTAGGAACAGGGCAGTTCTCATTGTCCCAGAGGATAGCCACAGGACCATCAGAGGAGGAGGTCTGGTTCTGCTGATTCATTGGAATCTGAAGCATATCCACATCCAAATCAACCACATGAGTTCCCTTCCGTTCTAAGAAATTGTTTCATCACAACTTAAGGATTCCTAAAGAAAGCCAGACCATAATAATAATAATAATAATAATAATAATAATAATAATAATAATAATAATAATAATAATTTAGAAATCTGAAGAAACTATTGATGTTGATGGATTCAGATTAGCGATCATTGTTTCATCACAACTTAAGGATTCCTAAAGAAAGCCAGACCATCATAATAATAATAATAATAATAATAATAATAATAATAATAATAATAATAATAATAATAATGGATTCAGATTAGCGATCATTGTTTCATCACAACTTAAGGATTCCTAAAGAAAGCCAGACCATAATAATAATAATAATAATAATAATTTAGAAATCTGAAGAAACTATTGATGTTGATGGATTCAGATTAGCGATCATTGTTTCATCACAACTTAAGGATTCCTAAAGAAAGCCAGACCATCATAATAATAATAATAATAATAATAACAGAAGGATGTTGCTTAATAGTATTACAATTAACAAAATGAAGCATATCAATAAATACAGGATGCTATCGTGCCAATGAGAAGCCAATAAAAAAACTGTTCCCTTTACAATGTTCATGTTTCAAGCAATATCAAAAATAAGCTTAACTGGAATCATGCACAATGCCATAGAAAAATTGGGCAAGAAAATAATTGAAGACTGCACAAAGGGGTGATCAAAACTCCAAGTCTAGAAACTAGACAATGCAACTTTATTTGTCTTTCCTTCTCAGAATAATGGACTCATTAGACTCCAATAGTTATACAAAATCCTAGAGTTAAGAACTCCATGATGCATCACACTATTTTAACTCATTAGACAACAGGTGTCTACCCACTAAAGATGCCATTTTTTAACCTTATAATTTCAATCATCCTACAATAATAACTATTTGAGAATTCCCATTACCAGCTACACGAAACCAAGGACTCCACACACACTCTCTCTCACTCAGAGGGTTTGGGGTCTAATTAATTTGCAAAATTCTTCTATATCCCATAACTATAGTTGATCTTGCTACACACATGATGTTTCTGCTAGTTTCCACACTGTCTTCATGAAAGAGATCAGCCGACTGCTGACATTTTTAACAAAGGCAAGATTTATGTTAGTTCCAAGTGCATATGCCACAATCAACCAATATCTGTCAATGGCAGCATTCATCTCAGACCAATAAGTCTTCATATGGATTATACTTATGTTAACAAGCAATTATGTAGATCATGTGACAATTAAGAAATAGGCAGACATGATATGTTTGGGGCATCTGATAGAATACAAGTACTAGCAAAAGATTCTCAACCACACAAAGAATATACAAATTAAAGATTCACAAAAACAAATAAAAAAAATTGCATAGACAGAAAATTTCATTGATTACAAACAAAGAGAGTTATCAAATGTACACTAACATCCATTCCTCAAACAACAAAACAATACAACTGCATAACAACCCATAACAAGATGTGAAGCTAAAAAGAAAAGAATAATATATATACACACACATATATATTGCATAAGGGCGCATATTTTGTATAATTAATTCCATTAGAACTGAGTTTAAATATATCACCATTTAGAACACCTTAACAAATTAGGAACTGTCTCAGAAGTTCATAAATCTCCACAAAATACACTTATTGGAAACTGAAACATCTTTAGTTCCACTGCTGAACAGCCATGAATTTAAACTTCACTTCTTTGATTCTTTAGGGAATAAATTAACTGAACCATGATCACTGAATTGGGCTCTTAAATATCAGACTTCTTGAGATTATGGATTATGAATTCCTCTTCCCTCCAAATTAAAAAACGCACAAAAAATGGAGAAAAAGTTTCTTGTATCGGAGATACATACATAAATCAAACTAGAACTCAAAAGCGTAAATGTCTTCAATATTCCTGCATTTTTCTGAGCAACCTAAACAAAGCCATAAACCAAGAAAATATAAGGAGAGAAAAAAATCAGTCCCAAATATAATTCCATCTAAACTACAAGAACACATAAATTATCACTAAAACCGGAGAAAATTTAAGTGTACCTCATAGGGAAACCACTGCTTCTCTTCAAATTACGTTCCTGTTACCCGAAACCCAGATACCCAGATCCTGAACAACAACAAATGGTCAAAAGATCTAATACTTATCAATTAAAACCCAGATATTAAATTAAAAAACATAAACGAGTTTTCGTTGTTTTTATTTATAACGGGGGAAGAGAAAAGAAACCTGGGATGAAGCAAGCTATTCACGGGCTGTTGGGGTAATGGGATTTTGAATTTTATCTAACAAAAGCTGAGTTTTAAATGGGGGTAGTAAAATTGGTCGACACCCTTTAAATGGATATGGATAGAGTTAATAAACAGTTAAATTTATATTATTTATTTATTTAAATATGTATTTAAAGTTTACAATTCATTAATTCATTTAAGTTATGTTTATTAATAAATTATATTCGTATATTTATTTATTTAAATCATATTTATTAAATAAATTAAATTACATGTTATTATTCGTTTAAAAAATTATAATTATAAATAAATTAAATTGTATATAATTTTATAAACGAATTGAATTTAATTAATTAATTTAAATATATTTAATTATATCATATCATATAATTCAAATATCAAACGAATTAAATTTATATAAACAAATATATTAACACAACAAATAATATAATTTGTTTACATAAATTGTCACCTTAATTTTAAGCTAAATTAGAGATTTTTACTACCTTTGTTATATTTTTCAATTTTTGCCTTAGCTCAATAACATTGGAGATTTGTCTAGATTTAGGCTTCGGGACAATAAGATTTATAGTCCAGAAGAGTTTTGAATTTGGGAGGGCAAAGCATTTGATGATTTGATTTTTGTTGAAGTAGAAGCAAATAAATAAATAAAATTACTTAAGTAATATATGTAGAACGAGTAATTAAAGAATAAAGAGAGAAAGGGTAGAAGAAGAATACACACAAAATTACGTAGTTTGATAATTTACCTACGTTCACGGCAGATCAAGATCACATTCTTCTCTTATTATGAATTATAAGGCACTCACAAAGTATGCTATTTATAAGAAAGATCACAAAGAAAACTCTCTTTTATACTCTATGAATTTTCTCTCACAAAGAACCACAAAAACTTCTTTAATGATCACTTAAATTTATTAAGTTATCACTCAGATGTATTTACAAGCCAATTGATAGCCTTTATATAGGTTTTAGGACGTCTTAAGTTTACCCTAAACGTGTGGGAGTCGTATTAGGGAGTTCTGAAACAAGTGGGAGATGAAATAAGAAAGTTTCCTTAATTTGGGATACTGTTCACGCGTCCAGTGCCGCAGCGCTCAGCTTTCACCGCCGCGGCGCTGGTGAACTCGGCGCTCATCGCCTGGCACCACGGTGCTCACGTTTTGGTCTGAGCTCTGCAGCGCTCAGCCCTGGTCGCCGAGGCGCCTATGCCTGGTCACTGCTTCCTTTGTCTTTCGCCTCCTTTCACGTTTATTTTCAATATTTACCCACCTTATGCACTTGACTTATTTTTTAAATCATATATTGATAATTTTTAATTAATATTTTCACAAATTTTAATATGTCTTAAATTGACATATATAAAGTAATCATGTTGTGTTTTTGAAAGTCCAATTTTGCACACTTAACTGATTATGAGCACTAGCTTAATAAACGGTTAGATTTCACTTTTATTCTTTAGATATCATAAATCTTTTGATGAATTTTTTCCTAAAAAAAAAAGGGGGTTAAGATTTTAAGTTTAGAAGGTAAATGTAAAAAGTATGCTAAGCATTAATTGTTAAATTAAATTGTGCCACTCACTATTATGTAAGTCGAGTCTTGTAAAATTACTTTAAATAATGTTACATATCTTAAATTATATACTAAATAATAATATGTTAAATAATTATTAAATAATAAAATAATATAAATTTTAAAATTATTTATTACATTCTATGAATACTTAACACATAATTCTTTGATATATAACTTAAGATATGTAATATTATTCATTAGATTATAGTTGAACTCTTTTAAATAGTCTTATTGGTATCCAATCTTGTCTCTTCAGCTACCCATTTCATTATTTTTTTTTTCATACATTGGTCTTTTGATCCTTGCCATATATTGTGCTCATTGTCATTGCCAATGCCAAATGCCAAGCCAAAATGTTGTGCCCATGACATTCATGTGGTCAAGATAACTAATAATTTAGAATTCAAAAGTAACTCCAACTAGCACATTGGTGAATGCCAATATCAAGACTTTCCCATTGGAAAATTGTACTAGCCTAATAGGCAACCTTCACGGAGAAAAAGAGTTTCAAAATTTGGAACAATGTTTAAGCATTCATACCTAATAGTCAAACCATACGACGGCGTTGGAAGTTAGATGAAGTTAAAGAGCTTTATCAACCAGCTGGATTATAAATTTATAGAACTCCACCCCAACTTCAAGGAACCTGTAACTGCACTTAAGATGATTACACTTTTAATGCAATTGGTCGGAGTTTGAAAACATTGTTTCATCAACATAAAATGTTGTTTAAAGACAACAAATAGGCATGAACAGTAAGGACACATTTACATACATCGTCTCAGCTCGTTTTTAACAAAAAGGAAGGAAGACAAAGGGGAAAGCTACTAGCAGTACAGCACCTGTGGTGGGAACCAGAAAGAAATATTTGAAGGATGTACAAGTAATGTACTGATCGCCCAATGATAATTTTAAGCAATACAAGTCATACGAATTGATAAACTTCCTGGATCTTCTAGTCATGCACTCGGTCATGTTTATGACTTCAGAACCTTCTCAATGGCAGAAATGTAGAACTCCTTTGGCATGGTTCCAACCACAGACTCACATTTCTCTCCATTCTTGAAGAGCAAAACCACTGGTACAGCCTTAATTTCATAGTCCTTGGCGATTGGCAAGTCAGTGTCCGTGTTGAGAATAAAGCATTTAAGTCTCCCAGCATACTCTCCTGCAATCTCATCAATCACCCAATGGACCATCCTGCATGGCCCACACCAACTCGCATAAAATTCAACAAGTACGGGGATATCACTGTTCAGAATTGACACTTCCCACGAGTCTTTAGTAACAACTGCAGCTGAATGGCAGGAATATTAGATTAGGATGACATTCATTAATGAACTCCACATATCTCACTTCTACCTTGCGTAATACTCAATATGATACATGCCAAAAAGCAATTGATTTATACCATACGAAAGTCACTTAACTGGTTAAGCTTTTCTTGAGCAAAAATATTCATTATATGTTATAGAATTCCAAAATATATTCAAATGACATGAACCCAAACTGTTTGTGAATTTTTTATGATTAACATTTTATGCAAAAAAAACAGTTCCACGTTAGTGTAATAAGTCAACTTCATTTTCTTTCTACTCTCATGTACTATTTAAAGATTTTCAGAATAAACACACAAATAAAAATTTTCAATAAAAAATTATAAATTTCTAAAAGAATCCCAAGTATCAACACATTTGTTTTATGTTTTGATGCATTCTCTTCATAAAAGCATCTTTCTCTTTCCTAACATCTACATATTTGCTTTTCTTTTCTTAGCATCCACATGTTTGACCATTAACAATTACTGTTTCAAGGTTTCATTTTATTAAGTATATTCCTATGATTTATATTCTTCTTTTAATGCTTGTGGAACTTCCTTATCACCTTTGAGCAAAACAATATAACAAGGGAAGTCGATCATAACAGCAATTATGAAGAGGGATTGAAAAAGTGAATCTGAATCCAGAAAAAATCACGACATCATAGTTGTATCAGAGAGAATTTAACTATTTGATGGATAGAATATGCTATATATTTTCAAAAAAATAAGTTTCATTGATGGATGCCCACAGTACTCAAATAACAAAAAATCTGCTTGTAGCTACAAAGATCTTTCAAGCTTAAATATTGTATTTTGAGAAGTTCCATCTGTCCAAACTAACCGCAATCTTTTCTGTGTCTAAGAAGCCAAACATAAACAATGCCCCAGCATTTAGAATTCATGTCTCATACATATAGTAAAACAATTAAAGTCAAACAGGAAGGATTAGATTTTATTTTATTAAGTATATTCCTACGACTTATATTCTTCTTTTAATGCTTGTGGAACTTCATTATCACCTTTGAGCAAAACAATATAACAAGGGAAGTAATCATAACAGCAAATACAAAGAAGGATTGAAAAAGTGAATCTGAATACAGAAAAAATCACAACATCATAGTTGTATACAACAGACACAATGTATCAGAGAGAATTTAACTATTTGATGGATAGAATATGCTATACATTTTCAAAACAATAAGTTTCATTGATGGATGCCTATAGTGCTCATTATAACAAAAAATCTGCTAGTAGCTACAAAGATCATTCAAGCTAAATATTGTTATTTGAAAAGTTCCATCTTTCCAAACTAACTGCAATCTTTTCTGTGTCTAAGAAGCCAAACATAAACAATGCCCCAGCATATAGAATTCACTTCTCATATATATAGTGAAACAATTAAAATCAAATATTAGCTAATCAATCGTATCCCGTGGCAGATTTCCAACTTTGCGTGCATAATTAACAATCTTTAGCTATTTATGACTCCTTGCCTGATAAAATGAACAAACGAATAATAAAAAGTAAACAATGATAAAAGACTAAGATTTGCTTGTCACTTAAAGGAGGATATAATATAAATATATATATATATATATATAAATGATATAGTGGGCTATGATATAGTGGGCTACGTAGCTCACTATATCATTTATAGTGAACAACACTATCATGTGGCACCATCTAATCAACTTCAATTTTTACACAATTTACGATATACTACAAAATATTGACACATGTCCAGGAGCTCTCCATATGGTGAGTTACATAGCCTACTAGATCATTTATATATATATATATATATATATATATATATATATATAACAAACACTAGGAAACAATAATAAAATCCAGACAACATTTAGAATGTGAATTGTAGTTTAGATTACTGTCATTAGAACAAAAATGGTTGAAACACTTGCTCAAGATTTCATTTCCGCTATAATGCAAACCGCCATATGACCATGACCCAGAGGTGTAGGCATGGAACACCCTCAAAATGTTTAAGTCCACAACAACATCATCCTTAGAAAGCTTTTCCAGTTCTAAATGAGTAAGAAGTCAACTTTGATGAATCAACATTAAACGATTTTCAGATCCCAGCCTCTATGCCACATCAGCAGAAGCTTTATGACCAAATCAAGATTGAATCTTTAAGATCTCTAATTTCTAACCTTAAATAGATAAAACCACCTAACCACTTAAAACTCAGCTTTTCTAAACCTATATTTTCAGCTATGTAGTTTCAGTTTTAGTCTTGCTTAAACAAAGAATTCTACCCTCTACACCACATAACTACTTAAATTTTAGCTTTTCCAAGCCACCTTTGCATAGTTTTACATAAATACCATTTAAATCAAAATCCTTCCTACACACTTTCACCAGATCGCTATAAAACCTAACAAAATGAAACACAGATTCACGTTCAGCACCACAAATCTAAACCAAAGGCTTGTAAAGCTAGATAAAGCTAGAATAAGCCGTTTCAGCTGATAAAGCTAGAATCTTTCATGCTCTTAGGACTAAACAACACAAAATGGAAAATGGGTTACGTCTTGCAAAGCTATTTTGCAAAAATTTCTTTTTCTTTTCCTCACTCAGTTTTCTCAGCAACCATACAGCAGATACATAAATCAAGATATACAAATCCCAAAGAACCCACAATAAGAAAAACCCAGAAAAATAAACAGAACAACAAATCAAATAAACCTACATAACTCTTAAAATGATCAAACAAAATTATTCATTACCTCTAGATTCACGCATGCA
Source organism: Ailanthus altissimus (assembly GCA_946807835.1). Lineage (NCBI taxonomy): Eukaryota > Viridiplantae > Streptophyta > Magnoliopsida > Sapindales > Simaroubaceae > Ailanthus > Ailanthus altissimus. The sequence goes on along the minus strand of OX327698.1, from coordinate 22,916,318 downwards.
AGGAATCTTTAGTGGAAGAGGCGCATTTGGAGCCTTAAGGGTGACCTTATTGGAATGCAAATGAAAGGGTAATGAGAGTCTGTTGGGCTTATGAAAAGGAAATGAAGAGACACGTGGAGGGGTTAAATGGGCAGAAGTGAAACAAGAAGATGATGAAGAAGAAGAAACAGAAGCCATCTTGAACAAATTGAACGAGAGTTTTTGTTTAGTTCGATCAGAGAATAATAGTTCGTTTATTTATAATTTGTTTTTTCGGTTAGTTGATTGGAGAAGTGAACGCATGAACGGCCGGTGAAAAAGTTTTTTAAGTAAAGGTTCGGTGTATCAGAGAGTCTTTTTAACGACAAAATCAAATGAAATGGGAAAAAGGGGAAAGAAAGAAAACACAAGCTGCACGTTTTTGTTTTCGTTGATTTTTATTGTCATCTCCTCTGCTCTGATCTTAATCTGGTTCTGATGGTGACAAATCGGACGGACGTGGGGCCATTATTTATGAAACAGAAGTTAAACCGGGGGATCCATTTCGTTTTCATCCAAGAAGATGGAGAGGGAAAAAAAACTAGCCGCACACGCCCGGTGGGACTCGAACCCACAATCGTTTGATTAGAAGTCAAACGCCTTATCCATTAGGCCACGGGCGCTTTTCTGTTCTAAGGTTCCTTTGATTAACCTTTAATTAATATTAACAGCAGCTCAACACCTGCTGACCTCACTCTGTGTTACACTTTTTAAATAAGTGATTTCAGATCTCTTCATGATGAATTTTGAGTAATTTGTTAACACGACTTATCTGATTAACCATATCTATTAAAACTAAACTTAAAAGATTCGATTTTTCGGGGAAAAGAAATCAAAAGTACAGTAGGTGCACGGTGACCTAGCAGAGGTTTTAAGGACAATTTGAGACAAAATTATAGTATCTGGGATCAGATGCAACATTTACTAAGATTGGTGGCATCAATGGGTTAGCCTTGAAATTCCTCCAAGAGTAGTGTTGTTCACAGAAATGCACAACGATTTCATATGAAATGAATACATTTGCGGTTATTTAAAGCAGCCATTAGGCTGCTAAAGTTTTAAATGCAGAAAACCTACTGGATCATAATGTTCTTTGTTGAGTTACATTCTAAATACACCATATTTGGTATCTTCGACAGGGCGGTTCAAGGCAGCAGAAATGCAGAAACCTATGATTTTCCTTGTGTCAGCAGGGTCAATGATTCCGTCATCCCAGAGTCTTGACGTGGAGTAATAAGCGCTTCCTTCTCTCTCATAAGCCTCAACAACTTTTGCCTTCAACGTTTCCTCTTCTTCCTTTGTCCACTGTGATATAAGTTCATGAATGAACACATATAAGCACACCATACTTTTGTTTTTTTTTTTTTGGATGAAAATTAGATATATCATCTTTTTTTGCAGAGAAATAAACTGTACCTGAATTCCTTTTCTTATTGGCCTTTTCTATTTGGGACAGTACACCCGCAGCCTGAATATTGGGAAGGAAAGTAAACGATTTCACACTTAAACTGATAGATTCAAGAGTCAAGTAATTGTTATGTACTGGGTTAATTTGGATTCAAGGATGGTCTAGGCAAAATACATTGAAAATTCAAGGATAGATAGTCTGGAGACCAAGGAAATTAAGCAAAATTTTCACAAAGCAATGATGTATCAACAGTAGTCAAGCATTATGCACTTACGAACTTTTTCGGTAGTTAAGCATTATGCATTTTTCAAGACAAGGTGTCTGAGGTCGTATAAGAGGTTTGGGGATCAAATTTGACTCACACCAAGGTAAGAGAGAGATGTTTATATTACATATGTACATAAAAAAAAGAAAAAATTAAAAAATATTCTTCATGACAAGCACAAATCCTTTGTTGAAATACTTAGATTGATGAGATAAATACATATACCTAAGAAGAACTGTAATTTAAGAATTTCAAATAGAATCGCCATTTCGTATTTTCTTGTTAAGGTAAGGCATATGGTATGGATGCTATTAAGTCAATTCTATACTACACTGGACGAAGAAAATTATCCCCTCCTAAGAACAATGCACAAGCACAATCACAACCCAAATCTAGGTAGACAGAGGTTACAAATATAAAGCAAACAGATAAGGTTAATAATGATCTGTTCTCCTAATGTGCACTCACTTTAGCGGTAAGATATGATGACATATTACTCATGCAGAAGAACACTACCTGAGCACCACCCATCACAGAGATTCTGGCATTTGGCCAAAGAAACATGAAATTGGGACTATATGCACGCCCACACATCGCATAATTTCCAGCACCAAAACTTCCACCAAAAAAGATTAAGTAACCTTTGGTACCTGAACTATTGTTTTACTTAATCTGCAAGCATCATTACTAATAACAAAATAAAATAACTTGCACAAACTTCCATCGCTGACCTTTGCACAAGAAACTGCCATCACCATTTTTGCTCCCGATTTTGCAATACCATTTGCCTCAGATCTTGAGCCAACCTAATAGATAAACAATCATTATGGTTCCATACTTCTATAACTTTCATGAACTTCTATCTCAACTACTCGGCATCATTTAACATTTTAAAAAATTAAAAGAAAAAGGAATAGGAAAAGTTGAATGATCAAACTCATAACTCTATTATTATTTTTGGTTTCATTCCAAGTCTCCCTATATAATATGAGGACATGAGCATGTCAGAAAACTTCATTAACATAGTAATGAAAAGAAAGGCAGGATCACATACCATGAATCCAGTAATATTCTGAAGAAAGACCAGTGGAATTTCCCATTGAGTGCAAAGTTCAATGAAATGGGCTCCTTTTAGAGCAGATTCATTAAATAATATCCCATTGTTTCCAATAATTCCCACAGGTTGACCACATATTCTAGCAAAGCCCGTCACAAGTGTCTGCACAGATGCTAATCCAACTGAGATTACATACTCATAGACATTAAAGCGTAACACAACTGAGTTAAAATTCCAAGTGTTTTAAATGTCCTCACAGTGCCATACAATTTCTTGAATTCATCAAATTCACTTCCATCAACAATGCGAGCAATAACTGATCGAATATCAAAGGACTGCTTGAGGTCTGCTGGTGCAATGAAACGAAGCTCCTTTACATCATATAATGGTTCCTTATATTCAGGGTTTATGCTTTGAAATCCATTCATTATTCCTTGCCTCCCAGCCATGTGCAAGTTCTTCCAAAAGAAAGTGCATGCAGTTCATCTAAGAGATATAAAATTACATGCATATATATTCATAGGAAGGACTGCAAAGATCACACTAACTTCAGAGGGTGCACACAGAAGTGGAAGAAAACAGCACATGACCAAAGTAATACCTCGAGCAAAATAATCCGAAACCCCTGATGTCTTACAATGTACAGCAGCACCTCCCAAATCCTCTGCAGAGACTTCTTCTCCAGTAGCAGCCTACTGAAATTTCTTTATTAGAATAATCTCTGTTTTAGAATAAAAGGCAAAAAAATACACAGACACGCACAAAACACATTGTAGATGCATATGTTTATGATACATAATAAAAATTATGAAGAATACCAAGTAATCATGAAATTGATTTAGGAATTACAGCATGAATCAATTTGGAGCATAAAAAAGCCCAGAACTAACCTTTACAAGTGGGGGTCCAGCCAGAAATATGGTACCATTTCCTTTGACCATTACACTTTCGTCAGCCATTGCAGGAATATAAGCACCTCCAGCAGTGCAAGAACCTAGTACTAATGCAATTTGAGGAATGCCTTCGGCTGACATTATGGCTTGATTATAGAAAATCCTACCAAAATTTTCCTTGTCAGGAAACACTTCGGCCTGCTTGGGAAGGAAAGCACCTCCACTATCCACAAGATATAAGCATGGTAATTTGCATTGTTTGGCGATTTCTTGTCCCCTAAGATGCTTCTTAATGGTGATGGGATAATAGGTTCCTCCCTTAACAGTAGGGTCGTTAGCTACAAACATGCAAAGCCGTCCATGCACAGGGCCTATTCCAGTGATTATCCCACCAGATGGTAAGGGTTCTTCATATAACTCATGTGCTGCAAGCTTTATATAAAGAATAGAATAAGAGACAGCAGCATCAAAATATGCCATCAAGATATATGGTTCAGTCAACTTATAATGACAACTAGTACATCATCATTTAACATGGTATGTTTTTCCAATGAATTGACCACGTAGGCTTGTCTTTCTGTTCATAGTATTGCTAACGGGTATAAATGGTCTGCTGAACTTTATTAGAACTGTGGGTTTCAAAATAAAAATCAACTCTTGCGAGCACACACTCTCAATGTCACATAGTCTCTTGACTAACTATGAGAGAAATATTTATTAGCTGGAGAGTAGGGATTCATTATTCTGTTCTCCAAATCTTCATAACGTATATATAATATTCCCAATTGCATTTGTTGTGTTAACACAAATGGCTCTGCTAATTAGTTAATACTAATTCCTGAACAGTGTCACAGAAGAGAAAAAAAAGAAATGCAGCCAGATGGTTTGTGATTATTCCTTGGCACCTTTAAGGTATGCTTAATCCATATTTCTAGCAACAGAGAAATTAAACGTAATAATAGATCAACAACAAAGCTCAAAAGTTCAAGCATCATTAACCAATCTTATGCCACTGAATAAATCAACAGAGTTACAACTATCTCCGAGTTTAAACTAATTATACAATTCTAATTACAGAAGTATTGCATTTTTTCAGTAAATCAACAAAATAAGCAATTTTTTGGTTGTACTAGTAATAAATATCTCACATCAAACAAATAAACAAACAATTCAATCCTTCATGACGACCCCAACTATGGTGCCACCAATTTTTTCTTTTGCCATGAAGTATGTTGCACAAAATATGTATTTTTTCAATCAATTTTGGAATTATATGCACCAAAGATCGAAAGATACAATTTTTAGCAGTCTTGCAAAGGAAAACTTTTAACCTTGGGACCCCAATTCATGCATACTAACATCCTCTAAAATTCCCAAAAACAAATAATCAGAACTTAGAAATACAAACACATTTCTTCCCACGATTCAACACTTATTCCCAGATTTCAATCCACTAGCTAAATCGATAATAACTCATCCACAAATTGAAATAAATAAATAAATAAATAATAAACACAAAAAGTCCAAATAAATACAATCGATAAACAATAGTGCTAAACCTTGAAAGCTCAAGAATGAAGAACCAGGGTCAATGAGTCGATCAATTCTTTCTCTAGGCAAAAGCTTGTTCCTACTCCTGTTCCTCTTCACAGCCCCCGGTCCTCCTCCAGCAAGAACCTTGAAACCAACAACAATCCCAAAATCACACCAATACACAATTTAGCTAAGCAAAACAATTCAGAAAGTGAGGGAAAAACAAACATTTTTGATGTGGGATTGGAGCTCGGAGACCAATTCTTCCATGACTTGAGAGTTTCTTGCAACAGACTCAGAGTTTCTGTCCAGGCCATCGGGAAGGATCCCCAGACATAAAGCTCTTGTCTGAAGGAGCTGAACTGGGCTTGTCTTGTGTTGAGGGAGGAAACGCCTTTCTCTCTCTCGATGTTATGTTGAAACGAAGAACTCAAGATTCAATCTAAAACTCTAACCTCTTTGCGCAGCAGAATAACCTGTTAATTAAGTAAAATAGTAAGAATCTAAAACAGAAAATAAAAGAGCACAACACAATATTACGTGGTTCAGTCAATTACCTACGTTTACAGTGGATCCAAAAATCCTATCATCTCTTATTAATTCCTTAAAGATTTTACAAAGAAAACCCAATTAGAAGAACCCTCAAAAGAACCTATTGTTTAATGAACCCTTATTCTACCACGAACAATGATCACCCAAACAATGGTTCCACCCTAGCACACATAAGCACTTAGTGTCTACCTAGTACTTCCCTTCTCTTAGAGTCTCATGTTTAATCTCAACTAAAGGGTTTACAAGTATTTATATAGCGTATATTTCGTGCCTACTAACTCTATTCTTTATTGGAGTAAAAGTCCACTTGTTTTGAAAGTCCAAAACTGAAAATCCGGATAAGAAACGGACATCTTCATGCATTTTGACGCTGCGGCGCTCGTCCCTGGGCGCTACGGCGCTGTTCGAAATTGCGCCCATCGCCGTGGCGCTGGGCTTCTGTGATGGGCATCGTGGCTCTCAAGCTTGGCAGCTTTCTCCCGCATTTTCTTCACTTCCTTCGCGTTTTTTGGTCCCGTTTCACTTTCCCCTTCGTGTCCCACACGTCCTAGACTTCTTCATACGTGTCACACACGTTCTAGACTTCTTGTGACTCTCCACTTTAGTATTCATCTCAATTCTTGTCCAAACAAAATTGTTGAATCACCAATTTTCAACACATCTTAAAAACTGAGGCTATTCTCCTTGCTAAGGCTCCCAACATTTCGATATCTCCTCTGTTTTGAATTGTTCTCCTTGTTAAGGCTCCCAACATTTTGATATCTCCTCTGTTTTGAATGGTCTTGGTTGTGCCTGTATATATGTTTGCTGCTTGTGTTTCTATAATTCAGATCATATTTACTTTGCAATGCTAGATTATAAATTAATTAAAGGTTTTATTTTTTTAATAATTTTTATTTATTAATTGTGTGATAATTAAAAAAAATTCTTTTCTTTTCAAATTGGATAGAGATAAAACAACGATAACCTTACATGAATTATAATGGTTATAATGCACTACGGCTCAATTTGATATTTTTTAGAATTTTATAATATTGAAAAATTTTAATTTTAATTTATTTTAATATTAAATCATATCTAATTATGTATGAAAATTAAATTAGATCAAATTAATTCAGCCCAATTCAATTTAATTTAATCTTCTAAATATTTTTGTAAAATATTAAAAATTATATAATATAATAATGAAATTCATAAAAGAAATTAATTAAAACAAAATATTCAAATAAACTAATAATTTAATAAAGTGTCAAAAAGACATCTACATAAACTAATAAACAAGTTAACTAAATAAGTAAAATAAAAATTCATCTACACAAATAAACTATTCATCAAAATAAAATAAGGTGCATTAAACAAAATAAGTTCCATGTCCACTAAATTAAATAAGTTTCAACTTTAATGATTTAAACTTTAAATTTAATTACCGAAGAGCTGTTATAAATATCTAAGAAATGGTAAAAGTTAAACACTTTTTTTTTCTCTCGACCAAACCTTAGATAGTAAAAAGTGACTGTCAAAGCCCCTTCTCCAATGAATTTAAAAATTGTTTTTACATTATCTTTTTTACCTTTTTTGTTTTAATAGTTTTTTCTGTTTAATTTCTTTGCCTTTTGGTTTTGATTCAGTTGGCTTCTCTATACCTAGCTAGCGTGCTTTGCCATAGAGTCGACCTTGAACCAAGCCAAGCCTCTGGGAGTTTGGTGTGTTTCTTGACCCTGGCTGATTTTTTGACATCTTTTGGCCACCATTGAAGCCTCCATCACCAACGACTTCAGATTGGGTCTCTAGTGCTCTCTTCTAAACCCAATTTTTATTATTATGATTGGCTTAGTATGACAAAAAAAAAACTTTTCATCTTTTGACTGTTTTAATAACTGTCATGTCATCAAATGTCAGTAATCATTAATAAAGGTCTAATTATTACTCCAATTAATATCTTAAAAGCATAAACATCTCATCATTAACTCTTCATTAAATGACCAACCCTTAGGGTGTGACCCTTCATTTCAACCACCGTTAGGCCACTATAAGAATAGAACTACTTCATTTTAACCTTTACTCTTTTCCTAAGCTTCTCTTCTCAACTTTCCAAGGTAAGTAACTCACAAGTGTTCTTCACTAATCTTCAAGGTAAAAAACTTAATCATTTTACTTTTGAATTTTTTACCTGCTGCATTCGTCATATATATATATTTTTTTGTTTATTGACACTTCCAGAATATATAAGTTTATTCTCAAGTGCAGAATTGTCGAAATAATAAATAATCCGGTGAGAACTAGGTTGATCCACAGGGAAGTAGAATTAAAATTACAAACTATAAATACTTTAAAGACAATTAATGCAATATAAGATGTTTGCAAATATAAATTCAATTAACCAATTCAAATAAAAGCTAAGATTATGGGGATCCACTCTTAACATAAGAAGTAAGAATATATTTACCTCTTTTTATAACTTAATTAGAATTCTCACACAAAGAAGGTTCTAACCGAAAGATATAACAATTAAAGTTCATCATCATTTATATATTAACTAGTATTTATTACTTTCAATTATTATACACAAAATCTTATAAATGGGTTCAAGTATTTATTATGCCAATCTTTATATTTGTCTACACTAAATCAAGACTCCCACTTTACAAGAAATGGTATATATGCCAAATCTTGTAAATAGTTTCAAGAATTTATTGTGGTAAGTATTAAAATTGTCTATAATAAATCAAGAGGCACTACTTTAAAAAAAAGTGTATTAATATTACAAACAAAATAAATACATCATATATAAATTTGCATAACTTAAAAATGAGATATTAAATTCATGAATAAGAGTTAAGTATATCTTATTACCTTACCAAGAGTTTCACTATTTTACCTTAGCATAAAGAAAATTACTTAGATATAATAAAACTAAAGAAAAAGAAAACAAAAGGAAGAAGAGATAACATGACTTTATAATAGTAAACAAGAGAAATAATATTACAAAAAGATAATATAAAAGATAAATGTTTTGAACTAAAATCTAGCTCCTCAATTCCTTTATTTGGGCATAAACATGCTACCTATTTATATAAAAAAATATGGATAAATTGAGACAAATAAAGAGGGAACCACTTGGATGATAAAAGTCAAGAATGGTGTCAAATAATTTACATTAATTATCATTAAGGCACCCACTTGATTATCTAATTTGGAATTGATGTGATCTGAATTAGTGTCACTCAAAATATTAAAGTTATATACGTCTCTTATATTTTCAAATTGAGTTGTCTTATACATATTAGATATGCATTGCTATAGTTATGGGTCAAATACTGATGACTGTTCGAATTGGGCATGTACTACAGATCAGTTCTGTTCTAGGCTATTTTCACCCTCTAAGCGCTCAAATTTCAAATGCTTTGTGAAATACAATATGTTAGCCCATTGAATCAACTCTTCAAAAGATCAAAAATCACTCCAATTAGATCCTTAGGTAGAAAGTTATGCCCATTTTACCAAACCTGCCACAAAACAATTAAAAGCTAATTAGGTACAATATTGTAAACATACTTAAGTTAAGGGGGTTAAAGAAACTAGTAATACAAAACATTGATATAAAACTTTTATTAAATATGTAATTTCAAGTGTTCATCACATCTCCCAACCAGCTTATTGCTAGTCTCTAGCAATTCAAGCATAAATAAAATTTGAACCCTGCCCAAGTATTTCAAACAAAATGTCAGTTCAAGATCACAATTGCTATTTAGGTTATTTCAATCATAACTTCTAAAATTTTGTGTGTATGTATGTGAATTAAGCCGAAGCCTTCTTACCATAAACCACAACATATATAGCCTTGAAAATTTTCTCCAAGTAAAGTCTCAACTCCATATCCTCATAGGTAAATAACTGTTTAACGGGTTAAGATTTCACTTATGGAGTTGAAAAACAGATAATCACTCAAGAAAAGAATACATTTAAGAACAGATAGACAAACTAACATTGATCCAAAGATAGAAAAATCAATTGTATAGAGTCAAACCATTCTTGCCACACACTAGCTTTAGGACTTTAAGTATTTTATGAGAATCTTACGAATAAAGTGTCTGGTGATAAAATTGCTTCTTAATGACTTTTTTCTTCTAGAATTGAACAAAGACTTTATTAAACTGAATTTACTTTTTTTCTTTTTTTTCTATACTACTTTTTTGTGTGTTTGTTTTTATTTTTTTTTTAAAGACATAAGGAATCATTAAAAAATAAGAGCAATTTATCATAATAATACTTTTTCAAATTTTTTTTATTATCTTTCAGCTAAGCAACAAAATCATTCCTCAACCAAAATAATTTTATTTCAAACAAAAATTAACCATTTCAAAAGATCAATGAAAGTTCGTAAACTGTTATCTCAAACTTCTCCATTCACTCACAAAAGATATGTGAGTTCAGAAAAAAATATTTATACTTAAACATGGAAATTCTCTTGGCTATATATATTGAATCATTCATCTTACGACAAGGCTTAGTATTGTGCTCAAGAAATAATTTTAAAAGTTATTCTTTAGTATCCTAGATAGAAAAAATGATTTAAACTAAACAATTTTAAAATCATACATCGATAGTAAAGCAAACTCATTTATGCAAGAGTTACCAAAAACTTAAGCAACAAACAAATATATGTAAAATACATTAAAAATAAACCAATTATAATGTGTTTCAAAAGTTTAGTAATGTACTCTTTACTTTGCTATTCTAGAACTAGAATGCATCTTAAGAATGCATAAATAAACCTTTTACTCACACCATTTATGATGAATTTTTTTTAGAGAACAAACTAATGATAAATAAATAAATAACACTAACATTATATATCAACTATTTTCCCCCCAACCAGATTGAGACATTATCCTTAATGTCAAAATATAAAAAGAGTAAAGTATAGAAGATATCACCTGAAATATCTTTTATTAGAAATTAAACCTGCAACAAAATAAAACAAGTCACACAACATGCTTAAAAATACATAAAAGTAGATAGGCTACAGACGAAGCGTCAAATCTATCTTATGTTTCTTTTCACTGTCATCAGTATACCAATCTATCTGACTCATTATTGGATTAAATATAGGTGTAAAAGCTTGCAGTTCATCGAGTAACTGATCAACAGTTGAAGCAAAAAAAAGGATCTGTCGTGCTGCAGATGAGACGAATTGTTTTTCCATCGCAGAGTCAAGAAAAGATAACAACTCATTATAAAAATCATCAACATTTAACAAACTAATGGTTTTTTTTTTTTATGGATTTGCAATTGTGCCCATGAGGCAATTTAAAAAATTTCTTCCAAAGTTTTGAAACCTCTAGGTAGAGCTATGAAGGCATCAGCATTCTAAAGCAGAAAAGACATTTGTTCATGCATTAATGATACTTGTAACTTATCCCTAATTATTTTTCCTACAATGTTTTCAACAACTAGAGCTTTTGGTATGATACCTAAAACTCAACTGTCTTTATTTTGTGCAGCTATTGCCACATATCCCATTACTCCAAGACTGCCTCCCCCATATACTAAATGAATATTTGGTTCAGCTAACACCTTACCAAAGATTATTGCTGCTTCTACAAACACTCTAGTTTTTCCAGGGCTGGATTCATAAAAGACACAAATTTTTGTGAATTTACGAGTTGATGTTCCTTCCATTATTACACTTACTCTCTCTCTTGAATGATTTTGAGTTTGTATAAAGATGCAGAAACAATGCAATGTATTTATAGAGCCAAAAAGGATTGTAAAGTTAAGTCACATGGGCTGTTGGCTTAAAATACAAAATTTTCAACACCTTTTTACCAATTTTCAAATTGTTAGCTGGAAAAGTCACATGGGTGGTTGGTTGTTGGAAAAGACGTTTGAGTTTGAAATGAAACATTTAAAAAAGACTATTACAATAAATATGTATAAGTAGTTATGATTGTGACTCATATCTTCCTCTGGTTTTATGTCCAGTAATCGCTTAAACGCCCTCTATGGGTCGGGAATAGGCTTTCCATCTAATTTTTTTATAAATTGGCAAACATGGTCTTTTAAAGTCAGATTCCCGAGACTATACCGTTCATGTTCTTTTAGGAATATGTTCCATAATTCACGAATTGCAATATGCACATATCCACTAGGATGCGTCTCAAAAGTTGATAAGATATCATCTAAAAACTCCTTACTCAGGCCATCCTTAATAAACTTAATTTTATCTTCGCGATTTATAGACACTATTCCTAAAGTGCGGCAATGTGTGTTGCAAGTCATACGTGCACACTTGTAACAAACGCTTAATCATTTTGCTATTCGTTTTTTTTTTTTTTTGCAAAAGTGCTTTTACCTAAGCCAGGCATGTAAAAAATTAATGAGTCTGAAAATTCACCTGTCAATCGAACTTTGGCTTCAATTAACCAATGTAAATCAACATGTATATCCATAATCATTAATAACCTTAATCTTTCATATCTTGTTTGGTAAATTTTCTTTAAGGAGTTTTGAGGCAATTAGGGAAAACGCTTTTTCAAATTCTTTATAATGTCATCCATTTTTTTATAGAAAAAAGGGGAAGAAAAGAAGGTATCAGTAATTATGGGAAACTGACAAAATTGACTTAAAATGTCACGGAGTACCGTTATCCGCCACTTAACCACTTTAACAAAAATACTAAACTAACTTGCAAGTAAAAAAAAAGTTAGAAGAAGAATAAATATATGTAAATATATAAAACAAAGATTAATTGGTCTCGTAACAAGGGTTTGACAGGGACACATATTCTTTATGAAAAACTTAATTTTTTAGAAACAACTTGAGTTTTTGCCTATTTACCTTAAACACATTCTCATTTCTAGGATTTTTAATACCAATTATTCCATAATGGTACACATGTTTCACAATAAAAGGGCCACTCCAACTTGATCTTAATTTTTCAGGGAATATGTGAAGTCGAAAATTATAAAGCAAAACCTTCTGACTAGTGTCAAATATTTTTCTCTGAATTTTTTTATCATGAAAAGTTTTGATTTTAGCTTTATGAATTTTTGAATTCTCATATGCATCATTTCTCAATTATTCAAGTTCATTTATTTGTAATTTACATATGTGTCTAGCAAAATCAAGATTTGCATTGAAAGTTTTAATGGCCTAGTAGGCTTTATGCTCAAGTTCCACAGGTAAGTGACAAGGTTTTCTATAAACCATCCTATAAGGAGACATACCCAATGAAGTTTTAAAAGCAATTCTATAAGCCCACAGTGCATCATTTAGTCTTAAAGACCAATCTTTGCGATTTAGATTTACAATTGTTTCTAAAATTTGTTTTATCTCCTTATTTGCTAATTCAACTTGTTCACTTGTCTGAGGATGATAAGGGGTGGCAACCTTATGAATAATACTATATTTTTTCATTAATGTTTCAAATGGCCTATTACAAAAATGCTTACCCCCCATCACTTATAATGGCTTGAGGGATTTCAAATCAACTTAAGATATTGTCTTTCAAAAATTTCATGACTGTTTTATGGTCATTATTTCGACATGGAATAACCTTAATCCATTTTGAGACATAATCTACTGCGACTAAGATATACGTAAATCCAAATGATAGCGAAAATAGTCCCATGAAATCTATCCCTCAACAATCAAAGATTTCAATAACAAGAATGGGGTTCAAAGGCATCATGTTTCATTTCGAAATTGATCTCAACTTTTGACAATTTTCACATGTTATACAAAATACATGTGTATCTTTAAATAATGTGGGCCAATAAAATCCACACTGCAAGATTTTTACAGTTATTTTCTTTGACAAGAAATATCCTCCACATGCTTCAGAATGACAAAATTCAATAACTTTACTTACCTTATTGTCGGGTATGCATCTTCGAAATATTTGGTTACGAAAATATTTGAAGAGATAAGAATTATCCCAACAAAACTTTCTTACCTCAGTTAAAAGTTTCTTTTTGTCTTGAGCATTCCATTGAAGTGACATTTCTCCTGTTACAAGAAAATTAACAATTTTAGCATACCAAGGCATTGTAACAATAGAAAATAAAAATTTATCGAAAAAAGAATCATTAATAAGTGTTATTTCTATTGATCAATCTAGTGCGAATCTTGATAAGTGATCTGCAACAACATTCTCAGCTTCATTCTTATCCTTGATTGTGATAATAAATTCTTAAAGCAATAAAATTCATCAAATTAGTCTTGATTTTGCATCTTGTTTTGACATTAAGTACCTTATAGCAGCATGGTCAGTAAACATAACAGTTGAAGAACTAATTAAGTAAGAACGAAATTTGTCTAATGCAAATATTACAGCAAGTAGTTCTTTTTCAATTGTCGTGTAAGTCATTTATGCACTGTTTAAAGTTCTACTTGTATAACAAATTACATAGAATTTACCTTCCTTTCTTTGTCCCAATACAACACCAATAGTGTGGTCACTAGCATCACACATGAGCTCAAAAGGTAAAGATCAATTAAGAGATTGTATGATAGAAGTAGATCTTTCTGTCTTGAGTATTCCATTGAGGTGACATTTCTCCTGTTACAAGGAAATTAACAATATTAATATACCAAGGCATTGTAACAGTAGAAAATAAAAATTCATCAGAAAAAGAATCATTAATATGTGTTATTTCTGTTGATGAATCTGGTGCGAGTCTTGATAAGTGATCTACAACAACATTCTCAGCTCTATTCTTATCCTTGATTGTGATAATAAATTCTTAAAGCAATAAAATCCATCGAATGAGTCTTGGTTTTGCATCCTGTTTTGACATTAAGTACCTTACAGCAGTATGGTCAGTAAACAGAACAGTTGAAGAACTAATTAAGTAAGAACGAAATTTGTCTAATGCAAATATTACAACAAGTAGTTCTTTTTCAGTTGTTGTGTAAGTCATTTGTGCACTATTTAAAGTTCTACTTGCGTAACAAATTACATAAAATTTACATTCTTTTCTTTGTCCCAATACAACACTAATAGTGTGGTCACTAGCATCACACATGAAAGTTCTACTTACAGCAGTATGGTCAGTAAACAGAACAGTTGAAGAACTAATTAAGTAAGAATGAAATTTGTCTAATGCAAATATTACAGCAAGTAGTTCTTTTTCAGTTGTTGTGTAAGTCATTTGTGCACTATTTAAAGTTCTACTTGCGTAACAAATTACATAGAATTTACATTATTTTCTTTGTCCCAATACAACACCAATAGTGTGGTCACTAGCATCACACATGAGCTCAAAAGGTAAACACCAATCAGGAGATTGTATAATAGGATTAGATGTTAAGAGGTTAATTAATTTTTGCAAATAAATTTTGATACTCTTGAGTTCACTCAAATGATACATCTTTTATTAAGAGGTTACAAAGAGGTTTAGACTTACTACTAATCTTTTTTATAAACCTCTTATAGAACCCAACATGTCCTAAAATGGATCGGACTTCTCTGACTGTTTTTTGTAGAGGGAAATGTATAATGAGTTCGAATTTTTCCTTATCCATTTCAATTCTTTTAGAAGACACTATATGTCCCAAAATAATTCTAGAAGTAACTATGTAATGACATTTTTTCCAATTCAATACAAGACTTTTTTCTTCACATCTTTTTAAGATCTTTTTTAAGTTTTCAAGACAATTATCAAAAGAATTTCCAAACACAGTTAAATCATCCATGAAAACTTCTAAATAATGCTCAACCATGTCACTAAAAATTCTTAACATACATCTCTAAAATGTTACTGGGGCTTTACAAAGTCCAAATGGCATTCTTTTAAAAGCAAAGGTCCCAAAAGGGCATATGAATGTAGTCTTTTCGTAGTCCTTTAAGAATTTGATAATAGCCAAAATATCTATCTAGAAAGAAATAGTAGGGATTAAGGAATGGTAAAGGAATATGGTCTTTTCTAGTGGTCAAGTTCAACTTCTTATAATCTATGCACATCCTCCAACTAGATGAGACTCGAATTGGTATTAACTTACCTTTTTTATTTTCAATGACTGTGATTCTATATTTTTTTGGTACTACCTGAGTAAAACTTACCCATTTATTATCTGAGATAGGATAAATGATTCATACTTCAAGTAATTTGAGAACTTCAGCTCTCACTATATCTTTTATATGTGGATTTAATCTCTTTTAAGATTGTTGGAAAGTTTTGGCATTATCCTCTAGGTGTATTCTATATGTGCAAATCAAATGATTAATGTCATTTATATCTTTTAAAGTCCACACAATTGCATTTTTATGCATTTTCAATAATTCAATCAACTTACCTTCTTATTCGCTTATGAGTGTAAAAGAGATTACTACCGAGTAAGTTTGTTTCTCTCTAAGAAATGCATATTTCAGTCCTTCAAGCAGAGGTTTTAAGTCCAACTTTAAATTTTCGTTCTGTTTATCCTCATTTTCTCATAATTCTTTAAACTTTGGTTTCCATCCTTTATTTTCAATCACCTGTGCAACGTCAAGTAAAGAACATATATCAGAGATTTCAGGATCTAATTGTATATTTGACTCAAATGAATTTATTAAACACATTTCTAAGGGATCGGTAGAACTCCATTTTTGAATATGATCTTCCACAATCGTTTCAATCATATCAGTTTCTTCACTGTCATCATTCCCCTCATGTGGTTGCTTACACATATTTTAAACATTGAGCTTAAGTGTCATGTTTCCAAATAAAAGCTTTATTACTCTATTCCTGTAATTAATCAAAGTATTAAAAGTTGCTAAAAATAGACGACCCAAAATAACAGGTATCGAATTATATCCTTTAACAGGTTTTGTGTCCAAGACAATAAAATCCACAGGATATATGAATTTATCAACTTGAACTAAAATATCTTCCACTGTCCCTTTTGGTACTTTTTATTGATCTATCGGCAAGTAAAAGAGTTATAGAAGTTGATTTTAACTTACCGAGATTGAGCTGCTGATAAATTAAATACGACAGTAAATTCACACTAGCACCAAGATCAAGTAAGACTTGTTCAATTTTATGACTTCCAATAATACATAAAATTGTAGGACAACCAGGGTCTCTATATTTCAAAGCATTATTGTTTTGAAGAATGGAACTTACTTGTTCAGCTAAAAATGCTTTCTTTTTTACATTCATTTTTCTTTTTACTGTGCATAAATCCTTCAAAAAATTTGCATAAGAGAGAACCTATTTAATAGCATCCAATAAAAGAATATTAACTTTTACCTGTTTGAAAATTTAAAAATTTTCAGTATTGTGATTCATCTTCTTAGCATTACATAATACATGAGGAAATAGAGGTGAAGATAAGGGTTTGGTGTTTTCTTCATTAAGTGTAGGTTCAATGCTTTCTTTACTTTTAGATATTGATTAATCGTTCTCATGAGATTTAAGAATGTATTTTTCAACAATTTTACCATTTCGAAAAGTGATAACCACTTTAACTTGATCCATGTGTTGGCTTCCTAAACTACATGCATTTGAGTTATGTTGTCCTTTGGGGTTTGGTTGTGGTTGAGAAGGAAATTTTTCTTTCTCATGAATGTTCAGTGCGGATGAAAATTTAGCAAAAGTGTCTTTCAAATCAGTAGATGTTTGAACATTTTGAGAATTAATAGACTTTTGTTTTTCAATGAATGCATGCAAAATTTCTTCAAGATTTTTCCTAGGAGGTGGGACATATGGTGCATAACCTTGATAGTTTTGAAAATTTTGGTGTGGTTGGAAAGATGGTTGTGAAGTCTGTGCTTGAGTGTCATTCCTCAAACTAAAATTCGGGTGATTTCTCCATCTAGGATTATAGTTTTGTGAATATGAGTTATTATTTGACCGCTTGAACGTGTTTAGAACATTGGCTTGTTCATGGAGACATTTCCTAAATACAGGCAAAGTTGGGCAATCATTGGTAGAGTGGTCATGGGTTTCACAAATATGAAACACAATTTCTTGAACAGATTTTATTTGACCACTCATTTTTATTTCTAAGGTTTCGACTTTTCTAGCTAAGGATGCTAATTTGGCTTGAAGGTCATGGTTTTCCCTAAGATGATAAATACCCCCGCTAGATGTAGTGGTTTGATTTTTGCTAGGTACCTCACAGGTACCAGTAGTGTCCTAATTTTAAGCATTTTCTGCTAGTAAGTCTAGATAGTTCATTGCCTCTTCTAGGTCTTTATCCTTAAATGTTCCATTACACATCATGTCTACCATTTGCCTAATTTGGGGTGTTAAGCCCTCATAGAAATTTGAGACTAGTCTCTATGTTTCAAAGCCATGATAGGGACAGGTATTAAGTAATTTTTTATACCTTTCCCAACATTAGTAAAGGGTCTCTCCTGATTTTTGGGTAAAAGTGGTCATTTATCTTTTGAAAGAATTTGTTCTATAGGGAGAAATTTTTTTTTTCAGGAATTATTGTTGCATCTCATCCCATAAAGAAATTGGTCCTGGCTTATGGTTTTGTAGTTATGTTTTAGCTTTATCTTTTAAAGAAAAAGGGAAAAACTTTAAGTCGGACTGTGTTCATGCTACAATTTTGGTCATTATACGTGTTACACACTTCTTCAAATTCTCTTAGATATAGATAAGGGTTCTCTGTATCTAAGCCATGAAAAATGGGTAAAATTTAGATAATGCCTGGCTTAAAATTAAAATGTGTTGTATTTGAAGAAAAACTTAAGCAAGATGGTGCACCGGTTCGTGTAAGGTTCATATAGTCTCTAAGTGTCATAAGTTGATTATGGTCATTATGTTGGGACTGATTGTCCCCTGGGTCTATGAGTCTCTCAATTTGATTTTTGGTCATGGTGTTAATTGGTGAAGAATGAGAAGATAAAGGAGAATCCAACAAATTATCAAAGGAAGTTCTGAAATTACCTTTCGTCAAACGATGAGAATTAGGATCTCGAAACTAACCGCTCATATAATAAAATACAATAACAATAAATAATACAAATAAGAGAAAAAAAAATAAAAAATTAAACACAGGTAAATAAAATAGGCAAAACTAAAATTAAACTAAAATAAAGATAAATAATTAGAAGTTAGATTAGTAATATTAGATTAGTTAATGTTAGATTATATAATAAAAAGTTAACAAATAAAGAGTAGGAGGCTTAGCTTTCCATGAAATAAAAATCGAATAATAAATAAAATAAAGTAAATTAAGAGGCTTAGCCTTCCATGAAAATAAAAAGCGAATAATAAATAAAGTAAAACAAGTTAGGAGGCTTAACCTTCCATGAAAATAAAATAAACAAACACACAACAAAAAAAATTTTAATTTAACTTCTCTGGCAACGGCGTCAAAAATGTGACACTTCTAGAATATAAGAGTTTATTCTCAAGTGCAGGATTGTCGAAGTAATAAAGAACCTGGTGAGAACTAGGTTGATCCACATGGAAGTAGAATTAAAATTACAAACTATAAATACTTTAAAGATAATTAATGCAATATAAGATGTTTGCAAATATAAATTCAATTAACCAATTCAAATAAAAGCTAAGATTATGGGGATCCACTCTTAACATAAGAAGTAAAAATATATTTAACTCTTTTTATAACTCAATTGGAATCCTCACATAAAGGAGGTTCCAACCGAAAGATATAACAATTAAAGTTCATCACTATTTATATATTAACTAGTATTTATTTCTTTCAATTATTATACACCAATCTTATAAACGAGTTCAAGTATTTATTATGTCAATATTTATATTTGTCTATAATAAATCAAGACTCCCACTTTACAAGAAAGGGTATATACGCCAAATATTTTAAATAGTTTCAAGAATTTATTGTACAAAGTATTAAAATTGTCTATAATAAATTAAGATGCACCACTTTAGAAGAAAGTGTATTAATATTACAAACAAAATAAATACATCATATATAAATTTGCATAACTTAATAATGAAGCATTAAATTCATGAATAAGAGTTAAGTATATCTTATTACCTTGCCAAGAGTTTCACTCTTTCACCTTAGCATAAAGAAAATTACTTAGACATAATAAAACTAAAGAAAAAGAAAACAAAAGGAAGAAGAGATAACATGACTTTATAATAGTAAACAAGAGAAATAATATTACAAAGAGATAATATAAAAAATAAGTGTTTTGAACTAAAATCTAACTCCTCAATTCCTTTATTTGGGCATAAACATGCTACCTATTTATAAAAAAATATGGATAAATCCAGACAAATAAAGAAGGAACCACTTGGATGATAAAAGTCAAGAATGGTGTCAAATAATTTACATTGATTATCATTAAGGCACCCTCTTGATTATCCAATTTAGAATTTATGTGATCTGAATTAGTTATCACTCTAAATATCAAAGTTGTAGATAAGTATCTTATATTTTTAAATTGAGTTATCTTATATGTATTAGATACGTATTGCTATAGTTATGGGCCAAATATTGATGACTGTTTGAATTAAGCATGTACTGCAGATCAGTTCTGTTCTAAGCCATTTTCACCCTCTAAACGCTCAAATTTCAAATGCTTTTTAAAATACAATATGTTATCCCATTGAGTCAGATCTTCACAGGATTAAAAATCACTCCAATTTGATCCTTAGGTAGAAAGGTATACTCATTTTGCTGAACCTACGACAAAATAGTTAAAAGCTAATTAAGTATAATATTGTAAACATATTTAAGTTAAGGGGGTTAAAGACACTAGTAATATAAAACAATGATATAAAAACCTTATTAAATATGTAATTTCAAGTGTTCAACATTTATCATCTTTTACCTTTCAATCTGTGCAGCATTCCTAATGGCCTCCAAATCAACCACTCCTTCATGCTCCAAGAAATCCAAATCGACCGAAGCTCATGAGACACCCCTAAACCTCTTCTCCAAATTCAGAATGGTCGATGAATAAGTCATCTATAAGGTATTATCTTATAAAGATAACTCTTCCTAATATATTCTAGGTCTTTTTAATTCTTACATCATTCTTTAGTATTTTAATTATTTTTCTACTCATAAAAATGACCTACCTAAGTTTGCCCAACCATATAATATGTCTGTGTAGACGACCTTTAAGTCCATTAGGTCTTGGCTGAAAACCTCTAGTGACTATGTAGGGTGGTTAAATTGCCTCAAACCCCATTTCAAATCCGTATAGAAATTGACTGAGGTTTATGATTTAATCTAGCTGTCTAGGTATTAGATCCCCTCTTTACAATGGACTGATATTGGCTATATTAATTTTTTGGTATAGGGCTTTGAATATCTTTTGCTTTTAGTTTTGCCTTTAATTTCATGACACCCATTTTATACGATTTGGTCGTCCGTTTTAATGTTTCTATCTACGGGGTTAACATTAATACTGATCTTTTAATAGGTTCTGTCGACCTGTATTACTTTAGGTCAGAAGCAAGTTTTGAAAAATTCATAACTTGCTTTAGGGAAAAATCGGCCACCCCTTATAGGGTAAAACATATCACCTTATTATTCTTTTTACTGAGTAAGTATACTCTTTACCCACCTTCATAGAAAATAACCAGTGAGTACTTGAAGGTGGCAATTGCCAAAGCTGACGGTACTAAGTTAACTTTATGACATTTTCTTCTTTCTCACCTCTATATAAGTATGTATAAAATCGTTCCAAGTAAGGATGATAACACTTTCCCTAATGTGGGCGGTCCCCTTTGGATATTCTATTTTTGGATCGCTGCATATTTTTCTCACTTTTTCAATGCTACCTCCTGACCCCCTAAAGGCTGCCTTCGTTGCTATGCTCCCTGGTTGATCTAATGGCAACTCGACGATGAGAGTTTTGAGGATGTCTTTACTTTCTTTTACTCGACCCCATCTTTAGATGATAGGCTATTATGTCGCCTCAGACCATCCTCTTTGGCCCCAAGTGGATGTGCCAAACCTATCAAGGTCGATTGATTTCTTCTGAAGTGGTTGAATCTAATATCGACTGGCATAAATCTTGGGTCATCTGCCTCACTGCAAGGGATCTTTACCCTGGCATTATTATTATTGCTGGTAATAACAACAAGTACAGCACTAAGAGTTACCATCTTCAATGGGTAAGTCACTAATTTGGGCTAGTCTAGGCCGTCCCTTATCCCAATCTCTTCTTGGCCAATAAAAAATTTAGAGCTAAAGTGCTCTTTAAAAGTCTTAGTTTTATTCAAGAGACCATCACTGAAAATAAATGAACTACAAAAATCTCTCCAAATATTCGATTTAGATATTTCCCTAGTCGTTTAGAGTCTTTCAACCAATATTGGGAGGAATTGATCGACTTTTATTTTACAATACCTTTAGATAAAATTCTTCCTTTACGCAATTTTACGGTTGGCAATGACCTTGCTGATGCTGTATAGGTCGATTACCAAAAGACAAGAGGTAAACTCATCCAAGAAATCCTAAACGTTGAAGCATTTTTCGATTTTAAATATAACTATAATAATGTAGATGAAATAAAAAGACTAAGTCACCAAAGAAAGAGGGAACTAGTCTTGGAACACAACTAGGCTGACATTGAACACCAAATTGAGTGGGTTCACGAAGGTAGCCCATGGCTTGGTGAAATGTTCTTTAAATAGCCTTTAGTGGACCCTAGGCCGCCAATACTAACTGCAAATTTCAGTATAGCTAGTAACATTTTCAATAAGGGAAACAAATTAGTTGATTTAGATTGACTTTTACTTAAATAATTATTCTAAACCAACTCTTGACCATGCACTGGTTACAGTGGTTGGCGATAATACTTTTCAAGGTAACATTTATATTTTCTTTAATTCCACGACTTTTATTCTTATATTAATTTTTATTATTTATGTTTCAGAGGCTATTTTTGTTAATGCAATAAAGAGTACATGAATGTAATTGTTTACATGTTGAAAATTTTCAAATTCATGTCCAATATATATTATACAGTGGAATAAAACAATGAAATCAATATATACACATTACAACAAAATTAAAAATAGTATAAGTGTAGTAACCACTTATCCACAATCAATAAGAATAAGTATTTATATATATATAATATTTATATTTTATTTGTATGTGGGTGATACTTGATTTATGTATTGTTATTAGTATTGTTTGTATAGATTAAGGACCTGCTATTAGTATTGGATTTATTTACAAGACTTGATTTATTTTAGGGACCAAATTGTAATACTTTAAACGTTTTTGGGGTTAATTTATAAATACTAAACATTGACCTCTTAGTATAAAAATACATATTTTAAACCCTAATTTTCTTATTTTTTATCGAGCTACCTCTTTTAAAGAGAGAAAGAGAAGAGGAAGAAGAAATTTAGAATTTAAACTTTAAGAGGTATATCATAACCCTTTCTTAATTTCTTAGTGTTTATTAAGTCAATTTCTATAAATTTTAATTTCTGAAAATATGAAAAATTGGGGATTTGATGTGAATTTTGTAAGATATATTGAGATTTGATAATGATTATGTAGATAACTTGATGAATCACGATAAATTTGCAGAATTTCTAATTTATAGTCTCTTGATCCGAGAATTTTGTAAATTTTTGTACTACGATTCTGGTTTTTTATTTTTTAGAATATAAAACTGGACATGTCTATAATCATTTGAGACTTTGAATCGATTAAAAATTCTAGAAATTGAATTTTTAGTGAATTTACAAAAATAACCCTGAAATTCTAAAAATTTCCTGTGTTAACAGTATGCTAAAGTGATGAACAATTTTTGGTCTACTATATGATCTTCAAAAATTATAAAGTTTTGGAATATGATTATTTTACATGTCTACTATGATATATTCAAAATTTAGAATTTATATCAATGTGATCAAATTGTTGTAATTTTCTAAATTGTGTCACCCACTGCAGTATTTTGATAAATAAATTTTTAAAGTTATGGAATAAAATAGTTTTAAAATACTTTTGATAGGGATTTTGAAGTAAACTATTTATCATGAATTAAAATATGTGTCACGAGTAATTATATGGTAGTTTTATAATTTTTGAGTTAGTATATGATTTTATAAAATTGGGAGATTGAATACTGTTCAGTAAATGTCTTGATCCTGTTAGGATAATACTTTGGATTTGATGGTGTTTATGAAATGGATTGTGTAGTAATTATGATATAATATTCGTATATAAGAAGTATTTATTAGTCAAGAATGATATATTCTGATTTTGGAGTAATTGAACATTATTTGATGTAAGTGGTCAAAATGACAGATTTTGAAAAGCTAAGTCATTAGACCAATTCGATATGATAAGTGCAATATGTGTAATTTTGTAAGCTTTTTAAAAGTGTTTTGTGTTTGTGTGTATGGTGAGGCTTATGAAAGGATTAATCTCTATTGATAGGTTAAGAAGAATTAAGTCTTGTACTCGAAAGTGTTAAGAGATAAGTATACTAGACTTTTACTGAAATCACAATAAACATAGTAATTGTCTATGTATGATTTTGTAAATGTGCATAGAAATATGTTAATGTTATGCCAAAGTATATTTTGATATGAAATGTGAAAGACATGTTTATGAATGTGAGCGTTGATATTGAGCATAGGCATACATGATATACATGTATTTATGAAAGTAAGTGTTTCAAAATGAAATATGTTTAACAAAAAAAGTTTTTGAAGTGGAATATATCCATGAGAAACGTTTTGTATTTTGAGAATGCTTGAACTCACTATTTACTTAGTAGGCACCTTATGTGATTTATGGAGGCTATATGTATGGCCTTTCCTTTAGGGATTGGTATATATTATGTGTTCCATATGTAAGGAAGATCCTATGGGTACTTAAAGAAACAGTGA
This sequence comes from Ailanthus altissimus, assembly GCA_946807835.1. NCBI lineage: Eukaryota > Viridiplantae > Streptophyta > Magnoliopsida > Sapindales > Simaroubaceae > Ailanthus > Ailanthus altissimus. The sequence goes on along the minus strand of OX327698.1, from coordinate 22,891,786 downwards.
GTCATCACATTTGTGTGGTAGCGTATTGGTGCATGATGCGATACTTCTATATCATAAAATTAAGTGCAAGTATACACTATCGTATGCAAGTAATAAAGAGACTAAATAAGTCGGATGTCGAACCCATGGGGATAATTGTTTCTTTTTAACCAATTATTAAAATTATATCTTCCTAATAATTATTCAGAAAAATAAAAATCTAAGACTGAATATAAGAAATATAAAACAAAAACACAATATAAAGAAAATTAGGTGATAGCAATGTAGAGAAAACCTAGGATTAATATTATCCCTCAATATGTTTCTAATGATTAATCCTCTAACATTTAACTCACTTAGTCTTTATTATTGATCAAGACACTAATGTATTCACAAGCCTCTTCCAAGGTCATGCAAGTATATCTTAGTTTACCAAATACCTATATTCCTATGGTACTTGTAATAAATTAAGATTCATTAAGATTAAGTCTTATTGATCATACATGCCAATTAGGTATATTCCTATCCTAAATTGAAACTTGCATATACAACATTGAATGTTACTCTACAATCATGCATCAAATTACCTAGGTCTAAATATATTGATTCCTCTTCCAAGTTTATCAAAATATTACCAATTCATTCACCATATATTGGCCAGATATATTGAAGCATTAAACACGAGTAATTTAAATAATAAATGATTAAGTTTATTAAATACTAAAAGATATGACAATTAAGCACACATATTGAGTTCAAATATTAACCCTAGAAAATAAGTTAGCTCATGGCTACAAGAGAATCACAGCAATAAAAATAAAAATAAAATATGATACAATCAATCGCACACCGATGTAGACGTCGAATTGCTCTTAATTGCGTTGCCTAGGAACTCTTGATGCCGAAAAACGTCTTGTATCTCTCTCTAAAGTTGCTTCAATTAAGCTCCTATTGCTCTCCAAGACTCGTGCTCTGTATTCTTGGTGCTCTTGGGTCGTCTTGGATTCCCCCTTGAAGGCTGGGAACGAGTGGCTTTATATAGGGATTGATATGAGCTTGAAAATCTCAATTCTCGTCGGACTAGGACTCGCACTACCGCTGGCGCGCTATGAATCTGTCGCTGGGGCGATGCGTGAAAAAGCTATTACCGCTGGAGCGGTGTTATAATAGCGCTGGGGCGCTGCATGAAAACGGCTTCACCGCTGGCGCTGTATGTTTATAGCGCTGGGGCGATGGAGTGTCGCTGGCGCGGTGACTCTTCGGCGCTGGAGCGCTAGACGCGACTTAAGCAGGTCGTTTTCTTATTTCAATCACTATTGCAGCGTTGGGGCTAAAATACTTGTGGCGCGGGGGCGCTGGACACATACTTTGAAAACTTTGCATTTTAGTCCCTGTTTTCGCTCCTTTTACGTTCTTTCTTTAAATTTCATTCAAGTCCCTATAAATAACAATAATGCACATAAATAGCCATCTATTCTCATAAAATCATAAAATATCAATAATAAAAACATGAGAAAATATATGACAAATTTGCCTTTATCAGTGCATGTGAGAGGACTCACCGATGATCAAGGTGTGGGTTTAGCTCTTACCTTCCGGCATGAGCATTATATATGCGTAATTTAAACCTTACTTTGTTATTCCTCTTATACGATATGTCACCGACGGGTGATATTTGGCTCATTATGTGATATGTGATATGGAAGTCCTACTAAGTAGTAGTTGGATGATGGTATTCCTACTATATGTTTTGAAATGTGTAAGTGCTTACTTGACATATGATATGATAAGATTATGATTTTGATTTATCACAGTATATCATACACATGCATTGTGTATATATATATATGTATTTGTATTTTGATATATGAAAAGAAAAACTAGTATGCTTATTGAGTTTTATACTCATTATAGTTTATGATGATTTCAGATAAATAAGGTACATGTATACTTAGCAGATTTGGCAAGGCTTCTTCTGTCCCTTGGGTTTCCTAAGTTGCTAGGTTGCTAAGTGTTTCATTTGTGAACACGTAGTTTAAGATATTTGATTTGTCCTAATTGAATAAATACTTATGTATTATTTTATTAAGTGTGGTTGTATTTGGTTTATGTTTTACCAAGTATGGTTATGGGTTGATTTTTATGTTGAACTTACTAGAAACTTGCTAAGGATTCCTATGTTAAATTCAAGTTTGAAATTTTATGCAATATTAATTATGGGTGCATATTATTGAATGAGTGTAAGTTATGTCGTGTGTCAGATCTTTTGGGTCTGGGGCGTGATAGTTTTTAGTGGTATCAGAGCTAAGATATGATTTTGTAGACTTTTAGGTGTCGAATCAAGGGAATCGAGCAGATGTCAAATCCTTAGGATTGTATTTTTAGCTTTGTTGTGTAAATGTTTGATATCTTGCTTAATTTTTTGTATGATTTTGAGAAGATGACACATTATCCAAGATCTGCTCAGATTGTTGATATTATAGATAATGGTACTTTTGTGAATTTTAATGTTACCATCTAAGATTTTTTTAAGTTGTGACTAATATACTTAGTAAGAATGATGCCGAACATCTTATAATGATAATTTGCATGTTATAGAGCAAATTGAGATAATTTTTGCAATGTCAAAATATAGAGAAGTAGAGTATTGAAGACATTAATTCAAAGAACTTTTATTGAAATAGAAATCTTGCCAACAAAAAAGAAAAAAAAAAGAAAACAACAACAATAACAACAATGGCAGTAACAAAATAACAGCAGAGGCTACAGACAGAGATTTAAATCTATTTTGCGCTTCTTCTCACTGTTATAAGTAGACTAATCTAACTGATACAATGTTAGATTAGACAAAGGGATAAAAGACTGTAATTGATCAATCAGTTGATCAATAGTTGGAGCAGACATAAGAATCTGTCGTGCTAAAAGTGGGATGAATTGTCTTTCCACTGCATAGTCAAGAAAAGATAACAACCCATTATAAAAAATATTAATATATAACAAACCAATTAGTTTTTGGTGGATTTGTAATTGTGTCCATGAGACAATTTGAAAACTTTCCTCCAAAGTCTCGAGACCTCCTAGTAGAGCTATGAAGACATCTGCATACCTAAACATTTGAGTCATTCGCTCGTGCATAGATGAGACTTGTAACTCATCCCCAACCATTTTTCCTATAATATTTTTAATAGCAAGAGGTTTTAGAATAATACTTAAAACTCGACTACCTTTATTTTATGCAGCTTTTGCCACAGACCCCATTAACCTACGGCTACCTCCTTCATATACTAAATGTATATTTCGCTTAGCTAACACCTTACCAAGATTTTCTGTAGCTTTTACAAACTCTTCAGTATTTAAAAGGTTGGATGATAAACACATAAAAATGTATATTTATTAAGAGATTCAGTCACCATTTAATGTCATTAATTTTAGTATTTTTGTACTTTTAGCTAGAAATAAAGTGTTCTCCTTAAATTGCGATTAATGAATGTTATTTGTATAGGTTTAGGTAAAATGGATATAACTCTCAATGTAGAAATTGAAATGAAGAAATTCTTGAACCTGGAGCAACTTGACTCAATCTTACATAAACTTGAAGAATAGTTGAAAAGCCAAATCTAACATGTTATGGGCCAAATATTGAGATACAATAGAATCGGGTTACAACTTTTGCCCAGCTTGACCCAACTCACGTATTTGGACCGTGTATCACAAAATACATACTCAATTGGTATAATTCTTGAATCTGTGAAATACTGACTTAATTATCAATAACTCTTATGTTGATGGTAAAGTCCAAATCAGCCGTTATCATGGACCAAATTACATTGCAAGTAAGTAAAATGGTTGTTGGCTGAAATCTGATGTATCTTTGGAATTTTGCTCATATCTCATTGGATACTCATCCAATTTGCATGAACTCAATGCCTATAGAAAGAAGAGACAAAATTCTATGACTTTTATGTCGGCTATAAAGGCTACATCGATCATTTAAATTATCAAAAATATGCTGCAAATGGGTGAACGAGTTATTAGCCTACAATTATTGAAGATTGATGTCACACATGACATATTTTCATTCATTGCCTATATAAGGAGACTCTTAGGACGTTTTTAACATTAGATAATTCTCTCTTATTTTTTTCTCATTAACATGCATTGTAATCTAGACTAGAGTTCTTAGCAAGGCTAAGAGATGAACTTTTATGTGTAATAAATCTACTTCTATATTTTTATTCGTTGTCAAGAGCTACAAATGTTTGTAAGTTTGGTTTTGATTAAACTTTTATCTATTTTATTTTCTATAATCCAGAGGTTATAATTCTCATGTCTCATATATGTTCAATCATGTTTTTCTTATGTGATTCTTGTTGAATTATAATTGTTACTAGTTATATTGTTTTATATGTTAATCTTTTACTGCAATATTGTCAATTGATATATTGTCGATCCTGGATAACATGTACAGGCAATAAATGTTTGATATTCAAGTTGATCTTTTACTGCAATATTGTCAAAATGATATATTGTCAATCTTAAGTAACTTGTATAAATGAACATGATTTATGTTAATATTTACAAAAGAGTTTAGTCATATCAAATGCATGTGTTATCAAATGTGTTATATATTACATATCTTCCGATTGATTGTTTAGATGTAAAACTGTCAATTGAGTTATAAACATTGAATCAAAGTGTAGAGTAGATGTATAAAGTATAATTGTAATTCTCAAACCCTTGCTTAAATTATCATAAGACATTTTTCTCAATTCATAAACAATTCTATCTCATCCACTTAAATTAATCAATTAATTTTATCATTTGCTACTGTTTTAATATTTTAGTTCACCAACTTATTTTGCCAAAAGTTTCCTCGTGAGATGACACCTCAATCTATACTGCGATAGTCGCGTTATATTTTGAGCGTAAATAAAATTTGGCACCGTTGCCGGAGAGGCACACTAAACGAAAGTAGGTTGCGTTTATCAATACTGAAGCGGTAACTTTATACATTTTCTTTTCTTTGTAAAATCTTATTTTTATTTTCTTGTAATTCTTTTTATTGTTCATGGTTGGTTCTACCACCTAATCTATTTTATTTTTTTTAGTTAATTTGTTATATTTTATATTATTTTAATGGCTGATTTTATTGCCTAACTTAGTTCATTTTCTTTTATTTATTTATTGTGCTTCGCACTTTATTTTCTTTTATTTATTACTGCACTTTACTTTTTTTAATTTGTCGTATTTTATTTTATTTTTAATGACTGATTTTACTGCCTAAGTTAGTTTATTTTTATTTATTGCATTTTATTTATTTATTGCACTTTAATTTATTTATTGCACTTTTTTTTATTTACTGTACTTTATTGTTATTTTCTTTTATTTATTTATTGCACTTTATTTTCTTTAGTTAAAATATTTTTTTTATTTTAATGGCCGGTTCTACTGCCTAACTTTTTATTTATTTACTTATTGTACCTTTTTTTATTGTATTTTATTTTTTTTCTTTTATTTATTTATTGTACTTTACATTTTATTTTCCTTTATTTATTATACTTTCTTTTATTTTATTTACTTATTGTACTTTTTATTTATTGTACTTTATAATTTATTATCTTTTGTTCATTTATTGTATTTATATTTCATAGTTGGTCTTACCACCTAACTCATTTCTATTTCTTGTTGTGTTTTATTTCATTTCTTAATTTTTCTTGAGCATTTCCTTCAAAAAAAAATTGTTAGGATGTATGCATCGACTAAGAAACAAACGAGGAATATTCATGAGAGAAGTAGAACTAGAACTATTACCACAATTTGTAAGGGAAAAGAATTCACCATCTAGTTCATCTTGTAATTCCAACACAATGAACCAACACGAAGATAACCCCGTTAAGACTCTAAAAGATTACTTGCATCCTACTCACACAGCCACACCATCATGCATTATATTTGCACCTAACACACCATATTCGGATTTTAAACCTGGAATGATACAACTTCTATCTACTTTTCATAGTCTAGATAGTGAAAATCCTTATGTACGTGTTAAGAAATTTGAAGAGGTAATTGCCATCTTCCATAGCCAACCTGAAGCCATAAACACTGTTAGGCTTAAATTTTTTCTTTTTTCTTTGAAAGACAAAGCAAAGAGTTGACTATACTCTTTGAGGCTGAGATCTATAGGAACTTGGGCAAAAATGACCAAAGCATTTTTTAATAAATACTTCCCACAACACAAAACTAATGGCCTGAAAAGACAAATTTCTTCCTTCTCCTAAAAAGACAGTGAAACCTTATATCAAGCATGAGAAAGGTTTAAAGAGTTGCTAAATTTGTGTCCTCACTATGGGTATGAAAATTAGTGCTTGGTTAGCTATTTTTATGAAGGACTCACAATTAGAGAGTGTCAATTTGTTGAGATGATGTGTAATGAGGAGTTCCTTCACAAAGATCCAGAGGAAGCCATAGAATTCCTTAATGAATTAGCCGAAAAAACCCATACATGGACTGGATCTAGCATTACTGAAAGCACAAATAGGTCACGATCTAGTGGATTTTTCCATCTTAGGAAAGAGGATAACCTCAAAGCCCAATTAAAAGTCTTAACTAGGGTGTTAAAGGCCTTGAAAACCAAAGATAGAAAGGTCACTCACACGGTTGCTAAGGTTGAGTCACACGATGTCTGTTTTGTCTGTGGAGGAGCAGAACACTTAGCTTAGGATTGCCCCACTTATAGTGAGATGAGAGGGATATATGAGGAATAATGTAATGCCCTAGGGATGTACAAGAAGTCTTATTCACCCTACTCTGAAACCTATAATCCTACCTGGAGAAACCACCCAAACTTCAGTTGAAAATCCGACCAACAAGCCAACAACCATTGGAAATAAGAACAACAAGCACCCAAGTCTTATGTTGCACCTTAATATAATACACGACTAGCCAGGAGTCCTTTAGAGGATACATTACAAGCATTTATGGAGGCACAAAGTAAGACTAATAATAAATTTGAAACAATTCTTGTGCATATGATAGATGAAAACAAAGAAATTAAGAGTCAAATCACAAAGCTGACCAGTGCCTTAACTGTACAAGAACGAGGTAAGTTTCCATCTCAACCTCAATCCAATCCGAAAGGACAATTCATAGCACAAGCTTCTACTTCTGATGCTCAAAATCTCAAAGAAGTCAATGCCATTACTACTCGAAGTGGTAAGATTATAAGTGAGCCTACTTTTAAAATTAACACATCTACGAGTAGAAAAGACACCCCCTTTTGAAAGAGAGGCCATAGTGGAAAAAGATCCCGAAAATAAGTTTTCAATCCCAGTGCCTTTTCTTCAAGCTCTTCGACTGGTTGGGAAAAATTTAGAAATTCAATGTGAGATTTTAGAACATTTAAAACAAGTTAAGATTAATCTTCCCTTGTTACATTTGATTAAGTAGGTTCCAACTTATGCCAAAGTCATCAATGATCTATGCACTATCAAAAGAAAACACCATGTAAAGAAAACTGCATTTTTGGCAGAACAGGTAAGTGCAGTGATTAAACAAAAGACACTACTCAAGTATAAAAACTCAGGATGTCCCACAATCTCCTGCCAAATTGGGATACATGAGTTTGGTCAAGCTTTGTTGGACTTAAGAGCAAGTGTAAATTTAATGTCTTATTTTATTTACTTGCAATTGGGACTTGGTGAGATTAAACCTACATCTGTAATCCTACAATTAGCTGACCGATCAATCAAGAAATCACAGAGAATAGTAGAAGATGTTTTGTTGCAAATTGATAAATTTTACTACCCTATTGATTTTCTTGTTTTAGATACTCCTTCGGTTGTTGATATGGAGTCAAAAATCCCTTTTATTTTGGGGATACATTTTCTTGTCACTGCTATTGCTCTTATTAATTGCAGAAATGATTTAATGAAATTATCTTTTGGGAATATGACTCTTGAGGTGAACATTTTTCATATTGACAAACAACCACGAGAAGAAGACGAATGCTATCATTCATATATGATAGACACACTTGTAGCAGAGGAAGCTTATAAAAATCATGGCTATAATTCTTTAGAAAACCTCATTGATTTTGATTTTGAAGAATTGTATTATCCTGATTAAACAACTAATGTGTTTAGTATTTTTTACTCACAGGATAAATGGATTCGATTTTGGAAACCAAGCATTAAAGAGCTACCACGAGAGAAGGAGAAACCAAAGCCATCAAAACTCGAGACACCACGTGTCATCATTAGTAACTAAGGTCTCCAAAGAAAGTTACAATTATCAGAAATAGAAGAGCTACGAAATGACGTATATGACAACTCCAGAATTGACAAAGCTAAAATGAAAGTAGCTCATGACAAACAGATCTCAAGGAAACACTTTGAGCCAAATCAACGGGCCTATCTTTATGATTCTCGATTGCATTTACACCTTGAAAAGTTGAGTTCTCGATGAACTGGTCCATTTATGGTAAGGCACGTTTTTCCTAATGGTGCTATCGAAATCAATGACCCCACTGATGGGCGAACATTTAAAGTAAATGGACAGCGGCTGAAAAGCTATGTGAAAAAGGTAGACCACTCTATATACTTAGATGAGATCCCTCTTGTGGATCCTATCTATCATGCTTAATCAAATTCAATCTATCTGTACCATATTTTATATTTTGTCTATATTTTTTGACTTTTTATTTTTGCTTTTACTTTCTTTCACATTTTATTTTACTTTATTTTCTTCTTTTTCTTTCTTTAGTGTGATTTTATTTCCCGGTCAAATGGCGGATACAGTACTCCATGACTATTAAAGTCAGTTTCTCAGTTCCCTAAAAACTGTCCCTCAAACTGTGCATTCATCTCTTTTCTTTCTTTCAAAATGGATCGTATTCTTACCAACCTTAAAAAAACATTTTCCTTTATTGCCTTAAAATGCTCTACTTAATATTTATAAAGCACGGTGTGAAAGACTAAGGTTATTGATGTTAGGTAATATCCTTGTGGATCTTCGTTGGTTAATTGAAGCTAAGGTTCGATTATCTAGTGAATCTGTAAATGATTTTATTTCTCATATGCCTGGTCTTGGAAGAAGCTCTAATGCCAAAAGACGATGAGCAAAAAGGTTACAAGTCTGTCATAAATGTGCTCGATGGAATTGTAACTGGAGGTGTCATTCTTTAGGATTTGCATCTAAAAATTAAGAAGACCAAATTCAGTTTATTAAGGATGGACTGAGTAAGGAGTCTTTGGATGATATTCTATTGACTCTTGAGATGCATCCCTGTGGGCTCATGCAACGTGAACTTCTTGATTTATGGAATAAATTCAAAAAGGAACATCAACGGTATAGTCTCGGGAATCTGACTCTAAAAGACCCTGTTTGCCAATTTATAAGAAAATTGGATGGAAAGCATATCCCCGACCCATAGAGGGCATGTAAACCGTTACTAGACGTAAAATCAGAGGAAGATATGAGCCATAATCACAACTACCTGTAAATACATGTGTTCTTAAATTAATTATTTTATTTTGTTTTGTTTTATAAATAGTAGGGCTACTCATCTAGATATCTTAAATTCAAATATTTTGGTTAAATAATTGATAATTTTTCTTTGTTTTATTTATTTATCAGCATCATCATTTTAGTTTATATTTGCTTAAGTGACTCTCAAGTTTGTTTCTTTCGAATAACTAGCGTTTCAGGTAATGTCTCCTATACTTTATCTCTTTCTATTTAAACATTGAGGATAATGTTTCATCTGGTTTGGGGGGGAGGATAGTAGACATAAGTTATATTTTGTATTCCAAAAAAAAATTAGAAAAAAACAAAAAAAGTAAGGAGTAAACTAAAATGATGATGCTAATATATATTTTTGATTAAAATGGTAGAGTAAGAAGTTTTATTTCTAACTTTTGAAACGCATTTTAACTAACTTGCTATTATTTTGTTTTATCTTTCATACATTGTTGTTTATTGCTTGTAGTCTTGATAATTCTTGTATAAAGGAATTTACTTTTTTGCTTAGGTATGATTTCAAAATTGTTTAGGTTGAGTCACTGTTTCTATTTAGGTTACTAAAGAATGACTTCCAAAATATTTTTGAGCACAATGCTAAGTCTTGTGGTAAGACGGATGATTCAATTTATATAGTCAAGAGAATTCTCATGTTTAGGTATATATTTTTCTAATCTCACACATCTTTTGTGAGTAAGTGGGAAGGTTGAGAAAATAACTTATGAACCTTCATTGATCCTTTGAATTGGTTAATTTTTGTTTAGATTGATATTATTTAAATTACGGAATAAGTTGGTTGCATTTGTGTATAATATAATTTGGTGAGAAATATTTGTAATGCTTCCTTGTATTCTTAAAAAATGCCAAAAAAAATCAAAATACCAAAAAAAATGAAAAAAAAAATTTGAGAATCAATTCAGTTTAATAAAGTCTTTATTCAATTTTAGAAGACAAATTTTTTGTAAGGCAGTTTTCTCACCAAGCTATATTGATATTATTCCTACAAGACAATTGAAGTCCTAAAACTAGTACATGTTAAGAATAATTGATTTCTAAACAATTAATTTTCCTATCTTTGGATCAATGTTAGTTTATATGTCTGTCCTTAAAATTGACTTTTTCTTGAGTGCTTAACTGTTTTCCAACTCCATGAGAGAAATCCTAACCCTTTAAACAGTCATACACTTGTGAGGATATAGAGTTGAGACTTTTATTTGGAGAAATTCTCAAGGCTATGTCTGTTGTAGTTTATGGTAAGATGGTTATGACTTAGTTCACATACACAATTTTTTGAAGTTATAATTGAAAAAACCATAATAGCAACAGTGATCTTGAACTGACTTTTTGTTTGAAATGCTTAGGTAGTTTTACATATTCTATTTACTCTTGAATTGCTAGAGACTAGCAATAAGCTGGTTAGAGGCTGTGATGAACACAAGAAAATGCATATTTATTCAGAGATTCAGTCACCATTTAATGTCACTAATTTTAGCATTTTTGTACTTTTAGCTTGAAATAAAGTGTTCTCCTTAAATTGCGATTACTGAATGTTATTTGTATAGGTTTAGGTAAAATAGACATAACTCTCAATGTAGAAATTAAAATGAAGAAATTCTTGAACCCGGCGTAACATGACTCAATCTTACACAAACTTGAAGAATAGTTGAAAAGTCAAATCTAACATGTTATGGGCCAAATATTGAGATACAATAGAATCGGGCTACAACTTTCGCCCAGCTTAACCCAACTCACGTATTTGGATCGTATATCACAAAATACATACTCAATTGGTATAATTCTTGAATCTTTGAAATACTGACTTAATTATCAACAACTCTTATGTTGATGGTAAAGTCCAAATCAGCCGTTATCATGAACCAAATTACATTGCAAGTAAGTAAAATGGTTGTTGGCTGAAATCTGATGTATCTTTGGAATTTTGCTCATATCTCATTGGATACTCATCCAATTTGCATGAACTCAATGCCTATAGAAAGAAGAGACAAAATTCTACGACTTTTATGTCGGCTACAAAGGCTACATCGATCATTTAAATTATCAAAAATATACTGCAAATGGGTGGACGAGTTATTAGCCTACAATTATTGAAGATTGATGTCACACATGACATATTTTCATTCATTGCCTATATAAGGAGACTCTTAGGACGTTTTTAACATTAGATAATTCTCTCTTATTTTTTTCTCATTAACATGCATTGTAATCTAGGCTAGAGTTCTTAGCAAGGCTAAGAGATGAACTTTTATGTGTAATAAATCTACTTCTATGTTTTTATTCGTTGTCAAGAGCTACAAATGTTTGTAAGTTTAGTTTTGATTAAACTCTTATCTATTTTATTTTCTATAATCCAAAGGTTATAATTCTCATGTCTCATATATGTTTAGTCATGCTTTTCTTATGTGATTCTTATTGAATTATAATTATTACTGGTTACATTGTTTTATATGTTAATCTTTTACTGCAATATTGTCAATTGATATATTGTCGATCCTGGATAACATGTAAAGGCAATAAATGTTTGATATTCAAGTTGATCTTTTACTGCAATATTGTCAAAATGATATATTGTCAATCTTAAGTAACTTGTATAAATGAACATGATTTATGTTAATATTTGCAAAAGAGTTTAGTCATATCAAATGCATGTGTTATCAAATGTGTTATATATTACATATCTTCCGATTGATTGTTTAGATGTAAAACTGTCAATTGAGTTATAAACATTGAATCAAAGTGTAGAGTAGATTTATAAAGCATAATTGTGATTCTCAAAGCCTTGCTTAAATTATCATAAGACATTTTTCTTAATTCATAGACAATTCTATCTCATCCACTTAAATCAATTACTTAATTTTATCCTTTGTTACTGCTTTAATATTTTACTTCACCAACCTATTTTGCCAAAAGTTTCCTCGTGGGATCGATACCTCAATCTATACTGTGATAGCCGTGTTATATTTTGAGCGTAAACATTGGATCCACAAAAGACATAAATTTTGTAAATCTACGAGCTGAGGTTTCCTCTATTGTTACGCTCACCCTAATCTTTGAATATTTTTTGAGTTTGTATAAGGATGAAAAAACAATGTATTTATAAAAAAAAAGGGAGGTTGCTGCAATGTAAAGTCTATATGAGCCGTTATATTTTTTTTATTATTTATTATTAGAGAAAGAGATTGAGTTTTAAATGCAAAATTTTTAAACACAAATAATAACGACTGTAGGTGTTGGTTTTTATGAGAAAAGAAGTTTGTGGTTTAAATAAAATAATAATAGTTATCGAGCATATGTGTAAGTATGTTCAAATATATTTTTCTCGGTTCTTGTGAGGTAAAGAGAAAATAATAAATTTTACTTTATCATTTATAAGGGATAATAGGCTGCAAAATTTTGAATAAATATTTGTTGATATGTAAGTGTGATAAAGTTGTGTCGGAAACGTGATGAGTTAGGTAAAAAAAATTAAGAAAAGTCAAATAAAGGCCCCTTTTATAGACTTAGGGATCTTTCCATCTTGGCACTAATGGCCGACAATGCATTTATGACTTGAAGACTTTTTGGGCTAACATCTGAACTTTTGGACTTGAGGCCAAATTAACTTTAATAATTACAAGGATTTTTGTGGTCCTAACATGGACTTTTTGGCGATAGATTAAAAGTGGACATGACATAAAAATAAAGCATACTTGACATAAAGATAAAGCAAAATCACTATTGTCATGATTAACTGTTAAATGATGAGTAGTTTGAATTATCATTATCGTATCCTTGGGTAAAATCATTGAATTGGACCCAGAAACTTCTTGTGTCTGGTGATGTGAGGTCCATTGAGCTGGTTCTCATCAATGCGGTCGCTTCTTTTTGGACTTCTCTGTTGGTTGGATAAGGTTGAGAATCTTATAATAATGATAAAGTCAAGTTGGGTTGGTGAGATTTGTCATCAATCTGCATGTGGTCACCTGGCACACTGAATTGTGCAAAGTTGTCCAGATTTAGAGAAAATTCATTTTGATTTGGAGAGTAGTGGTGGTGTCTAGAGTATTCAGTTTCTCTTTGATGTGATGGAGCAGCATGGATCTGGTTTCTGTGAAAAATGGAGTTTGTATTATTCATTCTTTCAGAAACGTCTGGTAGCATATTCTCCCAAGATGCTTGGTCATGGGGAGAGATCCATATCAAAAGTGGAATAATTTAGTTTTCTTCTACTAAAAACTTTTCAAGTGTTCTGAGCTTCATTTTGTGTTCTTCTTAGAATAACTGCAAAGAGTATGGAAAGGTGAAATAGTCTTTAACAATATGGTAGTAATGAATCTCATAGTTTGAAACTATCATCCACTTTCTTTATAGTAATAGGACTGTGTACAGATGTCTGGGATTGACTGAACTGTTTGCGTGCCTAGACAGCATGTGTTGTAGCTTGCTATTCCACCAAGATTTTGGATAAAACCATTGGAGGAAAATGCATATAGGATTTTCTTCATCATGTTGCTGTGTCCAGTCCAAAGTTTTTTGTAATGGAAGTTCTATTGCAATGGTGTATATATCCAACAGATACCAGAGTAGGTTAAAGACGAGTTTTGACCATTTTTTTAGAGGAGTAATTCGATGGAGATGGAAAAATTGGTAATCCATATTAAAAAGAGGACCACCGATTATAGAGTAACCATGTTCTTGAACTACCTCTATTGCATAATGTTGGATTAATTCATTAGCTACTGAGTGAAGTGTTCTAGTTCGGATGAGCTCTGGGAGTTCAAGTGGAGTGAAAGGTACAAGAGGAGTGGCTATGAAGTTACTCATCATGAATATGGTAAGAGGGCTGGTTTTCTTTGTTGTTAGAAAAGTGGTTATGAGGTTTAGGCTATTTATAGGGTTTCGTAAAAGAAAGTCAGCAATCGTTTTGTCCTTTTCTTTTATGTGGATGACGTTAAAGGGATAGTTGGAAAACCATCTTTGCCATCGTAGTAATTATGCTGGTGGAATCCTTTTCTATTTGAAATTGAGCATGTCGAAAAAAATAGACATGTCAATCTCAATGAGAAAATGATGACCAATAAGATGGACTATGTTTTAAAGAGTTAAAGTAAGAGATATAATGCTAAGATCTATGGTTTAAGAATCCATTGAACTAAAGGTCTTTTCATTGAAGTTGATTTTTGATCATTTAAGATAATGCCTTCAACATTAAGATTTGAAACTTTAGATTTGAATGACAACTTAGTTACATAAAAATGCTAAATTATTTTTATTTTGAGAATGGTGCCAAGGTAATGAATGATATTATGACATATGAGTATATGTTAAAGGGATTAAAGTTTTCAGAGGACTTAAGAATTATATTTAAGAGACTAGTATGGGTATTCTACATCTATGTCATTCTTTAATGAATAAAATGTAAAGTGTATAGATGCTCATTAAATATTGAACGAATAGGTGAAAAGAATAAAAAAATGTGTGTATAAATATTATAATTAAACTCAATATTTATTGGTCCATTTGAGACCCTTGAAGGCACAGATGATATGGTTGATCAACTTTTCTTTCGCATTATTATTATAAGTTCATAATGTATGTCATATGTTTATTTTACGGATATATGTTTCGTACTCCTCTCATATACTAAGCTATGAGTCACTTAAACTTAGAGATAATCTAACATATAAATGAGTATTTATTAGAATTTTGGACCAAAATGAGCAAATTCTATGTACCAAGAAGATTGCTTTGTAAAGGTTTTATGAAGAAACCATACAGTAGAAAAAGAAACTTGGGAACAAGAAGAGGAAATGAGATCTAAGCATCCTCATCTATTTGCTTAAATCATGAATTTCAATAACGAAATTCTTATAAGGATGAGAGAATTGTAGTAACCATTTATCCACAACCGATAGGAATAAGTTTTTATATATATAATATTTATATTTTATTTGTATATGGGTGATACTTGATTTATGTATTATTATTAGTATTGTTTGTATAGATTAAGAACCTACTATTCGTATTGGATTTATTTGCAAGAGTTTAGATTTATTTTAGGGACCAAATTATAATACTTTAAAAGTTTTGGAGGTTAATTCGTAAATATTAAAAATTAACCTCTTAGTATAAAAATACACATTTTAAATCCTAATTCACTCATTTTTTGTCGAGCTACCTCTTTTAGAGAGAGAAAGAGATGGGAGAGAAAGAGAAAAGGAAAAAGAAAGAGAAGAAGAAATTTAGAATTTAAACTTTAAGAGGTATATCATAACCTTTTCTTAGTTTTTTAGTGTTAATTAAGTTAATTTCTTTAATTTTTTTTTCTAAAAATATGAAAAATTGAAGATTTGATGTGGACTTTGTAAGATATATTGAGAATTGATGATGATTATGTAGATAACTTGATGAATCATGATGCATTTGTAGAATTTCTACTTGATAGTCTCTTGATCTAAGAATTTTGTAATTTTTGTACTTCGATTCTGGTTTTTATTTTTGAGAATATGAAATTAGACATGTCTAAAAAATTTGAGACTTTGAATCGATTGAAAATTCTAAAAATTGAATTTTTAATGAATTTACAAAAATGACCCTAAAATTTTAGAAATTTTATATTAACAGTATACTAAAGTGATGAACAATGTTTGGTCTACTATATGATCTTAAAAAATAATGAAGTTTTGGAATATGATTATTTTACATGTCTACTATGATATATTTAAAATTAAAAATTTAGATCAATATGATCAAATTGATATAATTTTCTACTTCTTAAAGAGTCTTATGATGAACCTAAAGACTCAAATAATGACTCTTCCTCTTTAGAATCGTCTGTGGTCCCTTCATAAAGTCAATATGAAGTACGAAACACCATTGAAGAGTTGAATTTGTTGAAGAAAATGATGGCTGACCTGCTTCTGGATGACTGACATGTGATCAAAATCAATAAGAAACCTAAGCTTTTGTCTGATCATGCCACTGATGACTATTTTTTAGTCGGCCTGAACAGCCAGATCGGCGAGTTTGTGGAATCCTTTACATCGATTGTTAAAAAGAAACAATTAGTCGTGAAGGTAATTTAAGAGGCCGATTAAGAAGCCAAGGAAAAGATGAGGCCGATCAAGAAGCCAAGGAAAATACGGCCTTAGATCGCTTAGAGACCCAACTCATGGCCGAAGTTGGGGACTAGAGCAGGGTTGCCAAACAAAAGATGAAAAAGCTACAGAGCACCCTGGCGCAAATTTAGAAAGAGGAAGTCAAAAGGTCAGCCCACTCATTTGATTTGGGCAAGCAGGTTTTAGAGCTTCGCCCAAAGAAATGTGAGTTGAAGAATAAGCCGAAGCTTAAAGATGCTTTGGTTCCAAAGGCTGAAGTTAAAGTGAAATCAATAGACTCCACTGTTGCCAATTTTTGTACTCTTATTGAAAATTTGTAATCGACTAGTGAAGCCTTTGTAAATACTTCTGTTTAGTAAATGAAATGACTTCTTTTATCAAGTTGTGTATGATCATTTGATGCATTCTCTTAAATAGTTAAATAATTCTAATAAAGTTAACCGTTCTAATAATTAATCTTTTGCCAAAGAGTTTAAGTCAATGAAAAATCGACTGGCTTATATTGAATCAAAACTCAGCACTAAAAATTGACTAAACAAATCTAACTGATCTTGCCCCTAATTTTGTAGAAATCTAAACCGATGAAAAATTTTATTGGTTTTCTATTGAATTAGCATTTACAATTACTGTGAGAATATGAGGTCAGTCTAACAAGGTCAACCGCTTTAATGACATTAAATGAGTATAATTAAATTGACAAAAAGGATCGACTTATATGCAATTCTTGAACATCTATAAAAACTAACTTATCTAAAACTTAAAATCAACTAAAGAGTGACCGATTATTATTTATTAGATAAATTCAAACTAATGAGTTCCACTAACTTGACCATTTACAGGTGCCTTAATTATGAACCGATCATAATAAAGTCAGTCAATCCTAATTTGTAATGTGTTCATAAAGTTTGCTAAAAAATTGTCTTGTCAATCCCTTCCCAAATAGTTGGTTGGTAAGTTTTCAAATACTTGTCGTTGATCGGCCTAGGATGAACTTCACCATTTATATTGCTCAGCAACTATGCCCCTTTCCCGAGAATTTTAGCAACTTTGAACAGCCCTTACCAATTGGCCCTGAATTTCTCAGTTTGCTTAGAACCTTTTGGGAGGATTATCTGCTATACTAGACCACCCTAACTAAAGGTTTTTAACTTAACCTTTTTTATTATAAGCCTTTTCAACCCTCTTCTTCTTAATCTCGAGTTAGTTTAAGGCTTATAGGCGATGCTCATTCAACTGATCCATTTCTTTTGCCATAGCATCTTGATATTGTTGGGGGTTTAAATTATCTTGGAATCATCGCCTTAATGAGTTTTCAATTAATTTCATTAGAACCATGGCCTCATGATCATATACCAACTAATAAGGTAAGGTATCAGTGTCTGTTTTTAGGTTGACTCTATTTTGCCCAAAGTATTTCTTAAAGCTTCTCGTGCTATGATATGGGATTGTCCATGATCATCTTCTTATCCCCTAGATGAGCGATTTGCTTGTCGACTCTACTTGTTCATTTGATTGTGCAAAATAGAGTGTACTATGTATTAACTTGAAGCTGATCTCCTTAGAAAAATCGCTCATTTATTTCCCTATAAAAATCGTTCCTTGGTCAATCGTAATCGATTCAAGTGGGCCGTGCCTATAAATTATATTTTTCTTAATGAATTTTATGACCGATAATTGATTAACTATTTTTAATGGGATCGCCTCAACGTATTTTGTAAAATAATTAGTCGATACAAGGATGAATGTGTGTTGCTTAGATGATGGTAGGTCTATTTTTTAAATTATATCCATGGCTCAACCTCTGAACTGCCATGGTTTAATTACTGTATGTATTTCTTGGGTCGGAACAACTTGAATCAACCCATGCTTCTAACATTCTTCGCAACCTTTGGCATAGTCATGACAGTCTTAATGTATAGTTGGCTACCAAAATCCGATCTTTAAGATTGCCTTCTTCATTAGTCACCCGTTAAAATGAGCTCTTATTATTCTTTCATGTATTTCGACCATAACAAGCATGCATTCTTTTGGACCTATACACCTTAGTAATTATCCTAGAGGAGCTCTTCTAAATAATTCACCATCGAAAAAAGTAAACCTCGGTGCAATGATCCTGATCTTTTGATCGACCTGCTTGTTATGGTATTTTATGTAAACGATCAAATCTTTCCTTTATTCATTGCTAAAATCGACCTGTAAAATAGGTAATTGGTTAGGTAGCCCTGAAGTATGCAGGCAAGATTATGGTCTATGGATTAAAGGGATTTCTTCGATCGTCCGTCTAAACCCTAATGCCCCTAGGCGAGATCGTTGGCTTCAGAATTGTTTGCCCTTGTGGAATATTCAACCAGAGTGGAATAAAGTCTTGGATGAGGTGTTTTGCATTGTTGCAAAACAGGACTAGTAGGTTGGCCTTGCAACTATATTATCTGGTCACTTGTTTGATTACTAATAAAGAATTGCCCCAAACTTCAATATCTTTTACACCCAATTTCGGCAAGTACTTCCAGCTCAATGATTAGCGCTTCGTACTCGGCTTGATTGTTGGTATATAGGAAATTCAAGTAAATGACATCTTTGTTTCATTCATATGGGGGATACTAAGATAATTCTTGCTCCAACAACCTAATTTTTCTTTGAGCCGTGAACCATAGCTGCCAACTTATACTTAATATTCCAATTTTATGATCGACTGTATCCGTATATGGCATAGGGTGATCTGCTAAAAAATCGGCCAAAGCTTATCCCTTGACTACCTTCTGAGAAACATACTTCAAGTTGAATTCTAATATTGTAATTGCCCACTTACCAAGCCGATTTCTCAAGAACGGCCTTGATATGAAGTATTTTATAATGTTCGTTTGGCTTATCACATGCACGTCATGTATCTAGTTTCTGTGTCATTTAAAATTCGACTGAGATAATAAACGACTTTCTCAATACCATCATACTCTTATGCTAAGCTGCTGTTGATTGATTCTTGGGCAACTAATATATAAAGAATGAGAGGAAGTTTTGGTTTGGGTGGCACTATGATGGACTTGTTAGATATTTCTTTATCACTTCAAAGATCTTCTGATGGTGACTGGTCTACTTGAACTCTTCTCCGTTTTTCAATTTTAATAAGGGTGACCATGCATGTAGCCTTATAGCTGAGTTCAAAATAAATCGCCTCAAAAAATTTATTTTACCAATCAATTAATGTAGTTCTTTCTTGATTCTTGGTGTATGAGCGTTCATGATCGCCCTAACTTTATTATAATCTATCTCCACTCCCCATTAGTGTACCAACAATCTAAGAAAGTGACCAGTTGAGATGCCAAATACACATTTCAAAAGATTCATCTTAAGCTAATGTAATTGCATTCTCTAAAAAGCTATTCATAAATTGACTAAATGTTGTTCATAGGACTTTGATTTGATCACTACATCATTGATGTAAACTTTTAAAAATTGGTCAATCATTTCATAAACGATGGCGTTTTTGGCTCGTTGATAGGTCGCCTAGCATTTTTCAGTCCTGAACGGCATAACCACTCATTCATAACTACTGATTGCCCCAAGGCATCTAAATACCGTCTTATTGACGTTAGTCTTCTTGATGAATATCTGGTTATAATATAAATACCCATTAAAAAAGCTGAGTATTTAATGGCAAGCAACCGAATCAACTAACATATCAGCTATGGATATCGAATATTCATCTTTTTAAGTCGCCGAGTTGAGATTGCAAAAATCAAAGCAAAGCCTCAACTTACCATTCTTCTTTATCACTGGAAGGGCATTAAACGACCATTTTACGTAGTTGGTCAACTTGATGAAACTAGCATTAAATAGTCTTTTGATTGCTTCGACTATCTTATCCTCGACCTCCATTGAATTCTTCTCACGTGTTGCTTTTATGGTCGAAATTTGTCTTTGATAGGAAAATTATGTTCAACCAAATCCCTGCTAAGGCTAGGCATTTCGATATAATCCCATGTGAAGCAATCTTCATATTTCTTGAGAATTGCTTATAATTTGGCCTCGTGAGCAGGATCTAAACCTTCATTGATGAAGATCGGTCTATAGTCACTTTCTACTCCTAAGTTAATTTCTTTCAATTTGCTTTAAAGGTTGTGATCGTCCAACTTTGCTAGAGATGATTTTAATTCATGGCTGATTTATGGGTCTTGTATTTCATCTTTGTAAATATATTCGGCCGAGGCAGATGTATTCTTTTATCTGTTCATAAAAATAATGGACTAAAGATCAGTTGATCTTGACCGTGGTAGAGTAAGCTAGATCGCCTTTAATGACTTGGGCGTCAGTCTTGACCTTTTTGGGCGTTATCGATCGGGGTTACCCCATTTTAATAGAGTGGTGGTGATGGTTGGATCATATAATGCAGCAAATGCTACTTGCTCATCATCTTCAAATGGCCTAGGGTCAACATGAATTATCTCAACTGGCACGTCTGATTGCCATCTAAAAATCATTTGGTGCATGCTGAATAGCAGTGTTCTGTTGGAATGAATCTAATCTCGGCCTAGTATGACGTTGTAGTCAGTTAGTACATTAACCACATAGAATGATTCATCTTTCTCAATATGGCTAATTTTAACCTTGAGGAAAGTGAATCCATTAACTGGTGTTTTGTGGCCTATAAAATTGGTTATGATACCATTAGAGAGCTTTAGAGCGCCCTTATTGATTCCTAATTTCCTTAACATCCTCAAAGGCAAGATTTTAACTTTTAAACCATTATCGATCAAGATTCTCTTGTATGGTACCCTATTAAGGTCGGCCTTGACATGTAATGGTCGAATGTGCTTCGTCATGCTATCAGCTGGGTGGGGGAGTGTTAGAGGTGCTGGTTCATCTAGCTCATCTCTAATATGGAAAATGTCGACCATATCACCATCTAGGGTAAACGATTGCCCTGGTTTTGATTGAAATGATTCAGGCAGCATAACCACCATGTTGATGTTTTATTTAAAGGCGTCCTCCTTTGTTACCCCTTGGTAAGGTTGATCTATTAATGTGTTATGATCAGAAAGATTTTCTGGATCGTCTTAGGTCTTTTCAATCTTAGATGGATCACATTTTTTGTCGACCCAAACCCAAACCCTCTTCCCATAGAGATTTTTATTGAGGCTTTAAATATTTCTCAAGGTCTCCTCAAACCCTTAACCTTCGTCTTGGGCGGCACATTCAAGACGCTTAAGCGACTCACGTCTTTGCATTCTCTTTTTCTAGGTCTTGGTCAACCCAGGTTGTAAAGGAATACATCCTCTTAAACGACTAAACACGCTTTGCCTCGACCTATTAACTTCTTATTGGCCGACGGTGTTAACCCTCAGTTTGAAAGTTTATAAAGGCCGTTGAGGGGCATTAGTTGCATCTAGGTAGCCCAGGATCTTTAGAAGGTGGTCTGGCATTGAGCTAGGTTAGACAAGTTTTCTTTGATGTTAGTTAGTCCTCCAAATTTGGTTTTATTATGACCATTCTTTCTTTTATAGTCATCTTCGAAGCCGAATCATTGATTGGATCTTAATTCTCAGCTTGTCTGGTGTCCAAACCCCAATGGACGATCTTTCCCCTAGTAGCTTTCTTTTTGAAGGGATGACCAGGTTTACACTTACTGTGGGGAATGGATCAGTCTCCACAAAGGGAGTCTTGCCTTTCAAGCCGAAGAAAAGTCGGCCTTCA
This sequence comes from Ailanthus altissimus, assembly GCA_946807835.1. Classification (NCBI taxonomy): domain Eukaryota; kingdom Viridiplantae; phylum Streptophyta; class Magnoliopsida; order Sapindales; family Simaroubaceae; genus Ailanthus; species Ailanthus altissimus. The sequence goes on along the minus strand of OX327698.1, from coordinate 22,869,482 downwards.
TCGATCAGCCTCTATATCTCATTCCTAAAGATAGCACAATTGTTTATATTATGTCACCAAGAATTATGCCATTTGCAATAATTCTTCTAAGCATGTTGATCGACCGAAGGAATGTTATGGCTTTCAGATAACCTGATTTGCTTGTCTTTTAGCAACCAATCGAAAATTTGATCAGTTTTTTGCATATCAAAGAAATATTCTTTTGCGATCTGTCTGTTCTTGCTAATCTTCTTTTTCTTCTTCTCTTTTCTGGGCGTTGCCTTTTTCAACACTGGGCACTTATATAGCCCACTTTTGACTACCTAACAAGACAGACTTCCTCATCAGAGTCTAATTCTTCTTATTCACTTTTTGAATCAACTTGGATGGTCGTAACTTTCAATTGATTCTTATAGTAAGTTCCTTTTGAGGACGCCCACTTTTGATCTTTTTCCATTAAGAGTTGCTCGTAATTGGCCATCTGGGTTGCTAATTCATAAAGATCTCAAAAGTGATGTCCTTTAAAGTATTCTCTCATCACAAAGGACATCCCATGAATGATTATAAGTATAGAGTCATCCTTCAAAATCTGCATTTGGCAATGCATCTGGAACTTTCTAAATCGGCTTATATATTTTGAGAAAAATTCATCTGGCATCGAGGTGACTTTGGTCAGGTCAGCTAAAGTCACTTATGGAGGTAGCCTATAGAATTCGACATGAAACTTATTCTCCATCTGTTCCTAATTGGTTAATGTGACTTTTAGTGTACTAATTGAAAGCTATTTTTATTAAGGAATTGCCGAATAGCCTTAGCTTTCAAAATGGAGACGAACTGGCCTTACCACACTGGGCTGTGAATCTGGATATGTGCTCAAAGGTTATGATATTTTCTTCGCCCAAAACAGAAAGAATTCTAGGATCTTGTATCCTTTTGAAAAAGGGAAGAGTGCGTCAATACTATATGGGTAGGCTTTCTATAAGAAGAATGCACCATAAGCCTCAAATTAACCCCCTATGTTCTGCAGTGCTTCGGTTAGCATATTGCGGTCTAGCTCAAGTCGCTCAGAGTTATTGGTGAAATACATTAGTTTCATAGACCAAAAATGAATTGACCTAGATTGGATTTGGTCGATATGATCTTAGTTCTGATGTAAACTTCTCAAGTTAATCACCTTACTAGCCTGGTCATAACTAAAAATTTGTCCTAGTTGGTTATGGTAGACTTAAGAATTAGAAAAGTCAACTCTCTTAAGTCATTTAAGTATATTGATCGAATCGTATGGCAGGTCGGCCTAGTGAGACTATCTTCATTGAGGCTCTTATAACTCAGGGTTTGGTCGACCCTGAAGTAGATCAGTCAGCTCTGTCTGGTTTTTTCTCATTACTTCAAGGTTCTTAAGTATGCTTCGGCTAATGTTCTGATAGTCTTCGATCAAAGGCTGAAACACTGCGACCATCTAGTTAGTCAGCATTGTACCGAGCTACTGGTTCAACAGATCTTCCTCGACATGGGCCAAACTCGCCCCATTCTGCTGAACTTCTGATAAATCTCTTAACTGAGGTGGTGTAGTTGATAGGGTGTAATTGTATAAACTATTTTATCCCCCTAACTTGATGTTTGTTCAATTTATCCCAATAATTTGGCTATTTATGCATATTAATGTTGTTTTATAGGTTTAAGCACTATCAGAGTAAAAATATCGAAAACCGAATGCAAATGAAACTATTTGAGATGAGAATCCAAAAAGGGACTAAAATGCTCAAAACGTGAACAGTATGAGTGAACAGTGAAATTTCTATAGTGCATGAACAGTGCAATGTCGGGGTGCCAATTCCAGAAGCTTCACGCCTCGGCATTGAATTCGAATACCGCGGTATTGAACCCGAATGCCGCGACACTGAATTCTGGGCACTCTTTAAGGGCATTTTTGTCCTCTTTTTGAAACCCTTAACCTATATAAACGCCCATTGTTGAGCCAACAAGAGTTGGATAGTAGAGAGCACGAAAATAAACACTTCATTTAGGTCTTGGAAGCAAGAATCAATAACAAGAGGCAAAAATCAAGAGGAAGAAGAAGAATTTCTGCATTTTAGAGGAAGAGCATCACCATTGCATCAAGGAAAATTTCTTCTTCTCTTCAAAATCGTATTTATTATTGATTCCAACATGTATAATGATGTTGTTAGATGCTCTGAACTTATATTTTCAATTATGAACTAAGTTTTATTACTAGGATTACAATGTGAACTCATATGTAGCTTGAATTAATTATTTTCCCTTATTTTTCATATTGGTATTGAATTGTTCAATTTGTTCTATACTTAATGCTTCTAATTACATGATAATGGATTAGATTGATTAGGGAACTTTAATGAACTTGAAAAAGGAAATTTTGTGTTGGCCATGGATAAATTGATGTATGATCATTGTGTAAAAGCATGAGTTCCATATAAGATAGAAATATACTCATATGGCATATATGACCATTTAGAGAACTTGAACTTAATGAATCTTATTGCAATTTGATTATCATAGAAATATAGATAATTGATTGAATGAGATATACTCACTTGACCATCGAAAGCGGCTTGTGATGATATTAGAGTTCTTAGTTAACATTCATATTAATAGTTTTAAAGGGAGTAATTGAATTCAAGTGAGGTATTGAGGGATTGTTGTAATTCTAGGCATTTGAGTATTTGTGCTATTACGTTTGTTCTCTTTACTCAATTTTTATAATTATTCTTTTTATTTAGTTAGTTTAGATATAACAATCTTTGAATTGCCAATAACTTGAATAAGAATAGGAGAACATAATTTTAGTACTTAGCAAGTAGTAATAACAATTCCTCGTGGGATCGACACTCTACTTATCATATATTACTTGTTACGATAACGTATACTTGCGTTAGATTGTGTTATAGAAATTACACAACAATAGTCACGAATGATTCAACACCATTCTTTCATATGTGATTTTTAGTCATTTGTCTAGTTGTTACTGTTATACAAGGATGTGCCCTACTGGACGTGCCAAAAAGATGTTCGTGAAATAAAGTTCGGGTCTGCATATACTCTGTGTCCGGCTAGACAGAAGTCACCCTACATTCAAAAGAAGATGAAATTAAGAATTTTTACCAATAAGCGAGGTTTATTGTTAAACTTGGGCTGAAGTACAGTAACCAAGATCTATCGCTAGACCTAGACTATAGTGCAGCAAGCATATCGTAAAGCTTGGATTTTCTTAGAGAATGATAAATGAAGCTCTAACAACAAGGCTGCATGATTTTCAACAAGTAAAGATATAGAGTCCTAGGTTGAATGATAAAAAATGAGAGAAAAATGATAAAAGCTTAGAAGTTTGTGTATTATGTGTATTAAATAATTGATAATGATTATAATGAAAAACCAAACTTATTTATAAGTTGTAAAACTTATATAAAACCCAATTTTATAAGAAAAGTAATTTTAATTTAATACATCTTTCTCTTATGTATAAATTTTTAAATAAATTACAATATATAATTGAGCTTGAAAACCTAAAATAAAAAAATCTATTTGGCACTTTTTTAGACTAGAGTCAACAATAATACATTTTATGAAAATCACTATTTAATCTTTTTATTAATAATTTTTAATGATTAAAATATTTTAACACTATAATTTATAAATTTCATGCAATATAACCCTGTCCATTGTTAGAATCCGATGGAAGAGATAATAATTTGTTTAAAATAAATGAAAATTTTAACCAGTCAATTAAATAAAGAGTAAAAAGACATTTTATTGTGTTATTGGGTTCTTCAATGATCATCCTCTTCTCCTTCGTGTAAAGAAGTTCATGAATAATCTACTAAAACTAAAACTAAGACTAAAAGGGTGCTGAGTGATAAGTTTTGCAAACTGTTTAACAAACAGAAATAAGGTGAAACTTTATACCCTTCATTGATTTATTTCTTTACCTTCAGTACGACTCCCTTAGATTCCTTAAAACAACGACACTGTTTTGGAAAATTATGCGAAGTCTGGACTTGGACGAACCGGATCAGATACATTAGTCATTGGATAGTTAACAGAGTAATTATCGTGAACTGACTGCAATTGATGGAGTCTCTGTCCCTGTCATTTTTTGCTCACAAAACCCCTCCTTTCAAGCTATCTCCATTCTTCTCTCTACCTTCTTCATCATTTGTTGCCAATGCTTCTCAGCGGCAAAAAAGCAGTATATCCACTAGAAAACGCTCTTCAAAACCCACCAAAAACCTCACTTTGACAACACCTACAACACCAGAAACACCTAAAACGACAACCACTTCTTATGCAACCACCTCTGTCCCTCCCAAAAAGGCTTATTTTCTGCTTTTAAATACTACCCATATCTCCTGTTTTCACTTATAGCCTGTACCCTTTCTGTTTGATACTTGTTAGATATTATTTTATTTTTATTTTTATTTTTCTTTATAAAAAAAAAAAACTCTCATTTAAAGTTTCTATCTTGGTTACATTTGACGAAAATAATTATAATTTATCCTAATTTGTATATCCTTTTATACTGCTTGATAACTTTGTTGTGTATGTGCGCGCGAGCGCGTTTGTGCAGGTTTTGGTTCCAGTTGGGTTTGGTACTGAAGAAATGGAAGCTGTGATCATAGTTTATGTATTGCGTCGAGCAGGTGCTAATGTGACTGTGGCCTCAGTGGAGCCACAGCTTGAGATTGAGGGTTCAGGTGGTACTAGATTGGTGGCTGATACCTCCATCTCCAATTGCTGTGATCAAGTTTTTGATCTCATTGCATTGCCGGTTAGTTCTCTAATCCCAAATTAGACATTTTTGCTTAATTTAATACTCATTGCTTAATAATTGGAAAAAAGTTTGATGCATTTGGACATGCATAACAGTGAGATAAGTTTATAGTGGGTACTCAATTGAGTGACTTGCCATGAGACCTTTTGTTTGCTTTAGAAGCCAATAATAGTAGTTTTTTTTTTCTTTTCTGAATATAGTAATAGTAGTTATTCTAAGGGCCACTGGCCATGTTGTGAAGACAAGGATCAGGTATCAGGTCATGGGGATTAAATGAAGTGGAAATTTGTTTTACATGTGTGCAAACATTGCAACTTATGCCTATTATTTATTGTAGTTTCAGTGACAGGCTGAGAAGTTTTATTGATTATGAGAAACATTTTCTCCTAATGTTACAATTCTAGCATCAAAAGTTACTTGCAGAGTAACAGGGACTTATATTGAGGACAAAAGTTAGGGGTTAGGTAATATGAGCATTAAAGCATTATTAGTAGATTTGGCAAAATCCAAATCCGGGTCTAGGTTGATCCCAGTTTTTCCGGCGGGCTGGATCTGGGTAACCTGGACTTTTTCTTTTTCCCAATTAATCTCTTAAAAAAAATACCACGTCAGGCCATAGTTCACACTTTCAAGTTTCAATTTTCCATCAAGACTATCTTAAATAACAATCAACGTGGACAAGGTTATAAGCTTGCTTGCATGTTCTTTAATAAGAAGATCAGTTGAATTAACAATATCTCTAATTAGATTTTACATGAATGGATGTCCAAGATTTGTTGTTGTGGACTCCGGGGAACAAACCCCAACAAAATGCAATCTCTATCATAACATGATTGCCTGTTTGGCACTTAGTTGTACTAATCTCTTCAATTTTTGTTGGCTTTTGAGGGAAAAAAAAAATTTCCTTCCTACACGTAAAGAAAAAGAATAAAAAAGTGTAGTGATAGATTATCGACTGATGAAATTGGAAACAAAAGGCCAATGGCGAGAACACAACGCACAACACAATTTCAGTGGGAAAGTATTAATGGAAAGGAAATGCTTTTAATGACAATGCACAACACCATACTGTCTTTGTGATCTGTTGGCGAGTTGAAGAAGAGACTGAGAGAGAGACCGAGAGCTTGCCTTGTGCTTGATGTATGATGAGAGAGAGACGAGAAGAGAAGAGGCAGAAGTGAACTCTGATTTGAAAGCATTCCAAGTTTCAATGAAGCTACCCTGCCCCTCAATTTTTTGATTTGGGGATTTTGAGCTTTACTCTTTTGCCAGAAAAATCTGGGTTTTTGGGCCGGATTTTTCCAGTCTAGAAAAACCGGGATCCGGCTCGGACCCAAAAAGAACAAAAAAAATGGAACCCAGAGATTTAAAAAAACCCAAATTTTCCGAGTTTTTCAGGATCCGGGCTTTTCTAGATTTTCGGGTTTTTTTGCCATCCCTAATTATTAGACAAAATATGCCAATAGACCTTTTTTTCCCCCTTTCTTCTTAAATTTGGTATTAGTCCATGTTTATTTGTGAATGTACTTTATGATTATTTATGTAATGTGCTCCCCTTTAAGGGAGGAATGCCTGGATCGGTAAGGTTAAGAGATTGTGAAATTCTCAAGAAAATTACAAGCAAACAAGCTGAGGAAAAGAGGCTATATGGAGCTATATGTGCTGCTCCAGCTATCACACTCCTGCTGTGGGGCCTTCTGAGAAGAAAGCAGGTGGACTACTGTTTTGCTAAATTTCGTTCAACTTGAACTTTTTTATGTTTTTTGATGACTAAACATGATATAGTTTGTCATGCAAGATAACTTGCCACCCAGCATTCATAGACAAGCTTCCAACCTTCTGGGCTGTTAAATCTAATATACAAGTTTCTGGGGAGGTTACAACTAGTCGTGGTCCTGGAACTTCTTTTGAGTTTGCTTTGTGCTTGGTAAAACAGCTGTGTGGAGAGTCTGTTGCCAAGGAGCTTGGAGAATTATTAGTAAGACCCATAACTTAATTGTTGAAAAACATTGATACATGGTGAAATTCAATTTCTTATTTAATAAATAAATAGAGAGAGAGAGAGAGAGAGAAGAAAAACAAAAGAAGATTGGCTGGTAATGTAAGTACTCTGTGGAGTGGCTGTATTTATTATCCAGGAACTATTTGAGTTCTCTTTCCTAATAAAATTATTCTGCCTCACTTTTTTTTCCTTTGGCTCGTGCTCTTTTTAAGTTTTTCTTTTTCCTAATTTGGTTTCTTTTATCAGATGTTTTATAGCCTCTAAGCTTGCACTGAAAAGTCATTTGATTCTTTATGCTAGCTGATGCGTACTGCTGATGATTCTCTTAGAAAGGAAGAATTCAATGAAGTTGAATGGTCCTTTGACCAAATGCCTCGTGTAAGTGACTTCAATTGCAACGCAATTAAAATATAATTTTTATCTACAGATATACGGCTTGTCTGTTGACACATATTTGTGCTAGCTTAAGCATACTGCTGATATCTCTGTTATTGAGAAAAAAATATCAAATTCATCATTTGTTCTTCTTGTTCCTTATCATTCAAATGTCGCACAGGTTCTGGTTCCAATTGCAAATGGTTCTGAAGAAATTGAAATAGTGACTATCGTAGATATTTTGAGGCGAGCAAAGGTGGATATCGTGGTTGCTTAAGTAGAAAAATCTATGCAAATTGTGGGATCTGAAGGCACAAAAATTATTGCTGAAAAATCAATCAGTGATGCTGCTGAGTCATTAAATGATTTAATAATTCTTCCGGTGATGCAAACAGATTATTACTGCACTTATTCTTGCATGCACTCTTTTTAATTGAAGTATCTGGAGCTGGAGATTTTTGAAAGATATTTACTGCCCAATTTAGCATTTGTATTTGTTTTTGTCATCATCAACCAATATGGTTCACTTGGAAAGAGAATAAAAATATCTGAAAGTTTTTAGAGTGATTCATTCAGCTTTTTGCCTCACAAAGTCACAAGATCTTAGTGCCAATTTATTGCATTGCGGCTAATGCATGGGTTGGATTTGCTCCTAGATCATTACATTCACTACTAATATCTGTTTAGGTTAAGAGAATCAGTGCAGTGTCTCTGGTACGACAGTTGAGGTGTTCCAATCCTTCCTTTATCCAGGAGTTGTTCTTAATATTAGTTTTGCAACTTTTAAAGACTAAATATGAGCTAGATATTTTCAACAGCTGTTTTTCCTGTTCCACCCTACATTTTAAAGAATTTTGGCTTGTATTTAACTTTCGGGGAGGAGTTGCTGGGGCTGAAAGGCTACAGAAATCTAGGATTCTGAAGAAGCTGCTCAAAGAACAAGAAGCAGCTGGAAGAAAATATGGAGCAGTTTGTTCTTGACCTCTAGTCCTTCATAAACATGGTTTACTGAAGGTAAAATATGATCATTCAGTATCTTCTCTTAAACTTTGTTATACTAAAGTTCATGCTTCTCTGCCAAATACAGGAGAAGAGAGCCACAGCTCATCCCTCAGTCATAAGCAAGCTGACCAATGAAGTAGTAAACGGTGCCAAGGTAGTTGTTGATGGGAAAGTGATCACGAGCAGGGGACTAGCTAATGTTATAGATTTTGCCTTAGCTATAATGAGCAAGTTTTTTGGTCATGCAAGGACAAGAAGCATTGCAGAAGGCCTAGTTTTTTAGTACCCTAGGAGTTAAGGAGATTTACTATTGAGTCAGTGTGGAGAAAAAGCAAGTTTCAACTTGCCTAAGCAATAAAGAATGAAGTTCCCAAACTTGAATAAGCCAGATAAAGGACAAAATCTTCTTGCCAAGCGCTTGGTCTTTGCTGGATGCAAAAGTTACATGTATCTAGATCATCTACAGAGTTGCAGTTGCCTTGTAGCAAAAAACACAAAAAGGTCATAATTGTTCGCTTCAAGCCCAGGGAAAATGTTAATGCTGGTACTCCCGTTGACATCTTTAAATATCTTTCTGTATGGAAACTTAGCCTTAAACCTCGTTACTTCAGATTGGTAATAAAAAGTTAAACAATGTGTATAAAATAGAATGGAGGGTTATGCTAATGAGTCAATATGACTTATTATTTCATTTCTTGTGGCAGATCTTTCCACAGCCTGATGCAGTTTGAGGTTGCAGATATTTAGTATCATCTACTCAGGACATTATTTCAGTTGGTTATGTGTGCGATAGTGTTGGTAATGTAAAAAATATAGGCTTTTCCTTTTTCTATGAAACTTCTTTTCTTTTTCCTTTTTCTATAACTGGGAATAACTTAGAGGCTCTTAATATATATATACCATAATTTTGGCTGTTATTATCTGTTTGTGATATGGACCCAGATAATTGGCAATTTTGCAAGCCTTTAGGGAGTAACTTAATCTCTCCTGCTAAATGTTAACTTGGGCAAGCATTTAGGGCTTGTGCAGTTGTACTTAAAAAATACCTATGAACCTAAAGCATCTCAGTTTTAGCCATGAATAATATCATGTGTTATGGACCTTTCGAGAATTGTGCGGCTTTAAATGCGTTGTGCATTAAGCAACTTAGAAAACTATACAAAGAGAAGAAATACTCACAAGGTGTTCGAGAAAAAGCTCTATATTGTTGAAGAAAAGTACAAGTTGTGAGATTATGTTGTGTGCTTTGTATAACTGAAGGTCTCTTTCTTATATACTACCAGTCTTATACAATTTACAGTTGAGATCTAAATGATCTAATGGTGTACATACAAGATGGAATAATATGTCATGGAATATTCTTAGATGTCATCACCTATGTTATGGAATATTTTTCTTCTAAATAAGGGTTAACAATCTTAATAAGTCGTGGGCTTAGCCCAAATTTTCACCCATGCCAGCGAATCTTTTAGAAGCTCCGGCTTGTGAATTGTTCTAGCAGCTTATATAACCTTTAGGAGGCTTTATCGCGCACCAAGTGTTAGAGGAAATGCTTGAAAACACTTGGGACGTGACATTCTCCCCCACCAAATTCACGTGACACCCTCGTCATGTCTTCGTAGGAAATTGCGCACCTTATTCTTTAATTTGCCGCTGTGCATTCTCGTATTTCTGGCGTTGACCAATATCGGGTACCTCTTTTCACTTGACAAAGAACTCATGCCTTAGAGGTGGATTTCTCTTCTGCACCGTCCATTCGTTCGTCCGTCACGAATGAGTTTCGCCTTTTTGTCGTCCCATGTGAAAATCCTTGAAAGTCCCTGTTTCTGCTCCATGTTTTTCGTACCCCATTGGTATAGCTTTAAACAGCTCTCGAGAAACACCGAATGCAGCTACTGTCTCGAAGGTATCCTTTATGCAAGACGTTGCCAACCCTTTTAGCAACAAGAAACGGCCCTTCATACCTACGAACTAGGCCCTTATGAAGTGGGCGTGTTGTCTTGCGTTGTGGTAGAAGTATCATCTCCATCACCAAGTCCCTCGCTCGATGCTTGACGTGTCGTTGCTTGTCTCAACCTCACTTTTTGTGCTGAAAGCGAACATTATGCAACGCCATAAGTTGCTGAGTGATACCTACACTCGACAACTCCTTGAGTTGTTCCCTCAACTCATCTAATTCCGGTTGAGGCGTCTGCACTGTAGTTAGAAACATCAATCTCAGCTTCAACTTTACCCTATGCTCAGTATCACCCCTTCGTGGCTACTTCTGTAGTATGACAGTAGACACTACCTTCATGTGCTGCCCGAGCACTTTCGCAACTCTTGTTGGTAGCTTATTCTCGTCCCTTGTTGCTTCATCATCCACCTTCCAAACTATGGCTGGATGTGCTTCTCATTTACACTTAGTAACTCCTATTAGTTGAATGGTAGAAAGGATCTTAGTGTTGGCTTTTGGCTGAGATTGCCCACCCTTGAGCCTGTTTATTGTCGATATTATGTAACGTCCTCCTTCCATGATGCACACGTAATCATGTCGAGAAAGCGATACCATATCGTATTGCCTCAAGAACTCCATACCTAACACCACATCAAAATCATTAAGGGGTGCTACTGAAAAATTTACCTCGCCGCACCATTTCCTTAGGTGGATATTGACCCCTCAAACCATCTCATCCAGTGGCTTGGACGCAGTGTTTACCGATTTTGGGAATCCCTTCTCTTTCTCCACGTAAAGTCTCAAGCGCTTTGCCTTCACACATTTAATGAAGTTGTGCGTCGCGTCCGTATCTATTAGCACTCAAGTTTTTATGCAGTTAATGTAGGCTTCAACATACATGAGCGTTTTTCCTGTTGGCGTGTTGGCCCTCCGCTTGGCTTTCATTGTGTTGAGCAGCTGCAAACACCCCATTTGAGCCTGCTCGCAAGCCTCGTGTGCAGTAACCATTGCGTTAAGAGCCTTTTTCTTCGAACAGTCTTTGACCCAGTGATCCTCATTGCAAAGGAATCCATTTGTCTTCGATCCATTACCTCTGTGGCCGTTGCACTTCTGCTTTTCCTATTTGGGCGGCCTACTTTTTTCCTCCTCATTCTTCGAAGAATGAAACTCTTTGGCGCTGCCACCTTTGCTGTGATTGGGTCTCAAATGCTTGGACATTCCCGAGTCACCTTTACGGTAATCTATGAGCATTTTCGTCAATGTAAGAGCGTCAGATATTCTCGTCACCCGCGCCACTTTAATTCATTGAATGCCCATGTTTGTAACCCATCTAAGAAATTGAACAGCAAGTCCTCTTCGCTCATGTTGGGGATTTGTAGCATTAAGAGGGAGTACTCCTCCACGTACTCGATGATGGGCTTGGTTTGCTTTAATTCCTTTAACCACTTTCGAGCATCGTGCGGTACGTTCTCTGGATAGAACTGGCATTTTAGGTCCCATTGCAATTTTGCCCAGGTGTTGATTGTGCAGGTAAGCTTGTGTATCTCATCGCTCTTCCTGCGCTACCATATAATTGCATGATCAAAAAGATATAAGGTCGCGGTATTTATCTTATCTTCGTCCCCCTCGCCCATGGCATCGAAGTATCTTTTCATTTGTTAAAAGTAGTTATCGAGCTCCTTAGCATTTCGCTTGCCGCTAAACTCTTTTGGTTTAGGAGCCTCAACTCTTGGTGCCCCTTGAGCAGCAACAAACTCATTCGCTACTGCATATTTGCACAACACCACATCTTTCTTAACAGCATCAAACCCTTTATGCAACTCCTCCACTTGGGCTTGAACTTTATCTATTGTGGTGTATACCTTCTCTTGAAAAGCCTTAATGTATACCTTATTTATGCAGCCTTGGTGCCCCTTGAGCAGCAACAGACTCATTCGCTATTGCATATTTGCACAACACCACGTCTTTCTTGACAGCATCAAACCCTCTATGCAACTCCTCCACTTGAGCTTGAACTTTGTCTATTGTGGTGTATACCTTCTCTTGAAAAGCCTTAATTCAATCACACCGTTGATCAGTGTAACTCTCAATAGATGTGTCGATGAGGGAGTGCAGCTCCTCCCCTTGTGTGTCGAGTACCACATCGAGCTTCTCTACTTGCTGCTCCAACTCCCCAAGTCTATCCGTTGCCTTTTTCACTGCCACCGAGTATTTTCACCATGTTTTCTAACTCATGACCTGGATCAATAGACTTGTTGCGAGATATATTGTCGTGCTTCTTAGTTTTAAGGTCCTTACCATTTCTTTAGTCAAATCTGACGGCGTTGCGGCGTCTTTCCCCATTTTTTTAAACTTGCTCTGATACTAAATGTCACAGACCTTTCGAGAACTGTGCAGCCTTAGACACGTTGCACTAAACAGTCTAGAAAATCACACAAAGAAGAGAAGAAACATGCTCACAATGTGTTTGAGAAAAAGCTCTCTATATTGCTGAAGAGAAATACAAGCTATGAGATTATGTTATGTGCTTTGTATAACTGAAGGTCTCCTCTTTATATACTAACAACCTTATATAATCGACGGCTGAGATCTAAACGATCTAACGATGTACATACAAGATGGAATAATATGCCATAAAATATTTCTAGATGTCATCACATATGCTATGAAATATTCTCTTTTTAAACAGGGGTTAACAACTCTAATAAGTCGCAGGCTTGGTCCAGATCTTCACCTATGTCAACGGGTCTTCTAGAAGCTCCAGCTCGCGAACCGTTCCAGCAACCCACATAGCCTCTCATATATCATGTCCCAAGTATTCTTAAGTATTTTTTTGAACACTTAGTGCACGACAAAGCCTTCATGACATATGACAGGGCTATATTAGCTAATTAACAGGCCTGAAACCAACTAATATCACATATTATACAATGTCAATCAAGTGGACATACAAGCCTCTGCAAGGACTGATTTTCACTCTAGCTCAAATCCTGTAACAGTCATTTTCTCAGAGTACATGTGAGACTATTAAGTTTAGTATATGTGTACCCAAAAGGAAAACCTTCATGCTTGTATTTTGTAGTTTTTAGATTCTCTTTGGAGATTCCATCAAGTTTCAAGTGATTCCATTTGGAACTCGAAGATACCTGTATCAAAATATCAAAAAGATTGAGATAATTCCCTGGTAATTATGAAATTGGTCGGATAAAAGGTCATCTAAGGTCGCTATGGATGGTTACTGAATTTGGTAAAGTAGGACCCATTTATGCTACTGCTAAGTCTCTTTCAAGCATGGAAGTGAGAAATACACACAACCTACAGTATGTATTTCTTATAACTAAAAGATTGATGATATTTACTGATACAGTGAAATTTTGTTGCAACTAGCACTGCCCGGTTGTAACATCCTTGATTTCAGTCTTTAATGAATAAGCAATTATTCGGCACTGGCAAAATCAAGTTGAAACTCAGCTTCTTTCAACCACTCCAAGTCATTGAAGCTGTAATTCAGCACTGGCAAGGTATTATTATGATAATATCCATAATCAAGATGCAGTATATAGTAAAGATTGGAGAAGATTTTGTCAACTTTAAGCTTTTATCACGTTTCTGAGAATATGACTTGGCCATCAATGAATTTTTAAAGCTCAGGGAATAAGGAAGACGCCCAAAGGACACAACTCTAAAACTCAGTAATATAAAAGGTCTGATGACTTGAGCTTTATTTATTTAGGTACAATAATAGCAAGTTTGATTCTGAAACTGAAAGATGCCACATATAGAGAACATAATTAATAAAAAGATAAATCCCAAAACTTGCCAGATATAAGTCCACCTCTCAAAGATTTAAGAGACCCGACAACCACAAGAAGGAATTTACAAATTTCTGAAGACATGGGCTTATTCATAAAAATAATACAGAATGTAGATATTAAAACACAGGAGTAAGAAAAAATAAAAACAAAAGTAACCTATTTTGAAGGTTAGAGATTAACCAAATCTGCAGGTAGATGGTAAAAACACCATATATTTTCTTCACTATCCAACGATCCTTCTGAGAAGCAAACAGAAATCTACAGATAAGAAGTTTGATTTACAGTAAAAAAACTAAATTAGTTAATAATTTACAACACTCTCAGCTCCTATACATACAGCTAAGTACCCTCCGAGTATGAGATATTGATCGCAGATGCGCACATCCCAATCCTTGCACCATATCAATGGCCAGGATTGCATTTTCAAACCATCAGCATTCCAATTCATTAACTCTACCAGGGGCCTGTCAGTGTCCTTCTCAAGCACTGTTTTTTACCTCCCCATTGGTACATTTTCTCAATAACCTGATGAAACAGAGGAAGAAACTAAGTAAAAGAAACAAATTTCTTCCTTTATTTATCAAGAATCAACGACCATAAATTACAAAATTTTACTAAAGAAACTCTCTAGCTTTATGGTTAATTTTAATCAAATTAGATACTCCTGAAAAATAGGAAGGCCACCAGAGAGAGAGAAAAATTTGCTGTTGCTCTCCATTCCATTTTCTACTTTATGTTTTGGCAACCTAGATGGGTATTGGTCTTGGTCAGTGATAGTTCATTAATACGGCTAGAATTCAATTTTTTAGTACATGGGTTGGTGAATTACTTTTTTCACTGGCCACACAAAGGAGATCCCAACCAATAGATGAGGGATCAAGTCAAGTTTTGCTGATTGCTGAGAGAAGTAATTGGTGGCTAAAGACAAAAATAAAAGAAATTATACATAGTCTCTAAGGAGATGGTTGTTAGTGAAAGACTTAGCAAAGGAGACTAACCAATGCCAGTCATGACCTGTGAAATAAGGTTCTCTCCGCTAGGCACCAATGCCAAGATTTTACATCAATAAGCATTAAATATTAATATTAAATATCTTAATGCCCCAACAGATCTTAATTTTAATGGATCATCCCCTAAAAATCTAATTTCTAGGTCTACAAGATAACAGCAATTTTTCTCTCATTATAAAGGTTGGATCTGTAATTTATGTCTTATTGTAGCTTGGTACTTTCACAAGGAAATTGTGAAAAAAGGTAAGCAAAATCATAACATAAACATGGTTTGTTGGAGGTCCATAGGACAGGTTATTGAGATCACGTAAACGATAAACAGAAATTTTGTTTCTGGTTTTCATTTATAATTAAAGATCTCTATTAATCAATGTAAAACGTAAAGCAGGGAGAGAAGCAATGGGATGTATACCTGATCCTTCTGCATCTCCAAGCTTTCTGCCTACAGCAATGAAAGTTGGGTCAAGGGGGTTTGCCACCACCCAAATTTCAAAGTAACTAAGAAACAAAATTTTGACATGGTCAAGAAAAGGTACCTGTTTTTTTATCAACTCTTGGTTCAATTCCTTAAGTTTTGCAACCTCTGCTTCCAGTTCCAATGTGTAGGCCTGCCAGAAATCCAAACAGAAAAGAAACTTGTCAGTATGGATCAATTTTTGCATGTAAATAACCAAAGTGATAACCTAAGGGAGCTTTGTAAAACCATACAAGTCTTCCTCAGCAAACTCTTTACATAACTCTAAGATTGCCACAATTTCGTCCATAAAGTTTAAACCTTTTTCCAATTAAGATGAGACATTCTCATTTCCTAGTTTATATATTGATCAGTATGATAAGCCTTGGTGGACCATGAGAAAACCAGCCAAAACCAGTCTCATGGATATCCATGAGAGATTAGTAATAAAACCACCTTCTCTGACTCATTATGGATCCCACTTGCACAGCTATTTATATGTATAACAGAAGTTTTGTTAAAGGAGTCAACATCCGCTAGTTTCATAATTTCTTATCTATATGGCAGGGTTTCTTTTTGATTTGCACAAAATTTCATTGATCACCAGGGTTAACAAACAAATTAATATGTTATGTCCAGAAGCACAAGCATGCTCAGTGAATAGTCCTTCAATAAAGTTTGTTTGTAAAAACAATTTACCTATGATAGCTTCTAGTGACACCAGCATAGAAACAAGCAGGTAAGAGTGTTCATAAAAGAAAATAAAAATTTTGAATGCAGCATTTTGTATCTTGATTTTTGAACTTTTATATCAACAGAGAATAATGAACTCAAAAAAAAATTGAAACAGTTTCTAGCATCTGAAGAGAAACCTAATGGCTTAATAACCAAACTCACCTGTTTTCGAGCCCGCGATCTAGCAGCTGACTCTCTATTTTTTATCATTCTTCTATGCCTCCTCTCAACTACTTTCTCCAAAGCACCGGATCTTCTTCCCCTGCCAAAAGCATAAGGAACTGGTGATGATGATGTATCAGCAGTACTCTTCATGATCACATCTGGAGAGACCTGACTTGCTGGAGATCTAGTCGCAAGTGTAATACCCCCAGTGCCTAAACCAACCATGCCCATTCCTCCACTTTGCAAACCACCAGCCTGAACAAATTTGTTATTCATAGATTGATTTGCAACACTAATAACTGAACCTCTTGCTCCTGGGCTAGAGAGCTGTGTTGTGTTGACTACATTCATTGGAGAGGCAAAGGCCACAGTTGCTTGCTTGGGGAAGAGCGGCTGCTGCTGTTGCTGAAGCTGATATTGATGTTGTAGCTGCTGCTGTGGTTGCTGAGAGGATCTGATTCCACCAACATTCATGGTTAACCTAGGAGGGTGACCAGGAACTGAATTGTTGTTCTCCATTGTCCTATTACCGATCAGCTCATTGTTTCTACTTGCTTGTTGAATCCCAAGAGCTAAATCAGTATTGTTATTATTTGCATAGAATACACCATTATTAGGCCTTCCACCAATCTGTTGAATATCTTCTCTCACTACTCCTGCCCTCGCCAAGAACTCCTCCAAAGTCATCTCTCCCAATGTCTGTTGCCTTTGTGGCATATTTGATCCTACTCCACCACCACCACCACCACCACCCCCACCACCATTAGCACTACCACTATTTTCTTTCATCAAGTCTTTCCAAACTTCATCAACAGTCTTTTGACTTAAAGTCCGTGGCAGAGTTAACGACCCTTGTGTTTGTAAATTCCCACCAGGGGCACTTCCTTCTCCATCAGTAGCAGCGGTAGAATTCATAGCTTGACTCTCTTCAGCAGTACATATATTCTTCAATAGTTCATCCATGTTCATAGATCCAAAATCCTTCCCAAGTCCACCCCATGTGTTTTGAAACTCTTCAAAAGTCAACGAGTATACCGAGGGCTGTCGAGCCAGTAGGAAACTACCTGGTGGCATTCCTTCCCCTTGCGGTGCATCACCATAGTTCCTGAAGTTCATTTGAGATCCCAATCCTGTTTCAAGCAGTGGCAACAAGTTGAGTCCGACTCCAACTCCAACGCCAACCAAAAATGTCTTATACTTCCATATAAGTAAAAAAAATTGATCAGATGAATACCTCACTCCACTTCTTTTAACTTTCTTTTTTGACGTAAGATCTAAAAGTGCCCAAAATTAAGTGAAGGGTAAGTAAATCATACACATCATTTTCATTTTAATTCCAATTCCAAAAAGAAAAAGAAAAAAAATAAAGAGACCCAAAATTCATGTAGTCATAAAAATTAAACTATACATATAAACTTCACACTAAAACTATCAAAACCAATCCCATTATCCCAAGTTTGAAAGAGAAAAAAAAAAACAACGCAAATAAACAAGAAAGAAAATGGGAGAATCACAACTCAAAAATATTGTAACCATGGAAAAAAAACAAAGTATGCGTCTAAGATCCCGTTGTTAAGAATCTTCAATTAAGATATAGTACAAAGCTTACAATCAACAAGAACCAACCAAAACTGTTCTTCACAACCATCCAAATTTATCTAGATCAGACCAATCCCAACTTCTTTCGTCATAAAACTGACTAGAATTCAGATCCAAATTTTCATCAAACACAGTAACAGTAATACCGAAAACGCATCAAGTTTCAACTTTTAACTGTAACTTCACCACTGAGCTCAAACATCGATTAACCCCAGAAAAAATAAACTTCAAAATTTCCCAAAAGTAATAACAACCATCACTTCAATCCATAAAGAAAACCTATCAAACACCTTTACCAGCTATTAAATTTAAAAATCCCCCAAAATTAATAACAATCTCAAATTCAAACTAGCATCCAAATCACATAACAATCTGTTCTGCATTAGTAACAAAACCTTCCCCTAATGAGATCGGCAGTATTATTATTATTTTTTCCTCT
This sequence comes from Ailanthus altissimus, assembly GCA_946807835.1. Taxonomy (NCBI): domain Eukaryota; kingdom Viridiplantae; phylum Streptophyta; class Magnoliopsida; order Sapindales; family Simaroubaceae; genus Ailanthus; species Ailanthus altissimus. The sequence goes on along the minus strand of OX327698.1, from coordinate 22,851,164 downwards.
TTTAATTCAAATTTATTTTTTGAAAAAAAGAACAAAATTAGATAACGGAAAAATATATATTTTTGGAAACTAAAATTATAATCAAGAAAAGACAAAAAAGGAAATAAAACAGATACAGTACAACATAACATAACAAAACACGCAAAAGAGAAATAAGATTTTTTTACCTTTTATTTAATTTTAATATTTATTTTTGAAAAATCGTTGAAAACTGAGTGACGAGAGAGAGATTGAGAGTAATGGTGTCGTTTCTCGGAGCTCTTGCTGCGTGGAGGCGACAGGTGTCTAGGGGAGCCTCAACACGAGTCGCATTATAAGGAGCTGAGCTTTTGGAGTTTTCCCCATTTTTTTAATTTATTCAATGGGGGTAATGTTGAGAGAGAGTGTGGAGCCGCGCAGATGGCGCCACGTGGACCAACGGGAGAGGTGTTGAAAGATTGATGTGACGTGTAACCAATGAGAGGAGGGAAAGTGGGAAGATCTCGGCCGTTGAAGTGCGCTTTCCGACAAGGATGATTGTAGGGTGGATGGGTGATGGGTTTTCTTATTGGTTGAGGATAGTGGCGTGGCGTGATACGACATTGCGAGTGTTCTGTGCGGAGAGGGTGTAGGTAGATTTGTGGATCTCAACCATGGAAGCAATAATATATATATATAAAGAGAGAGAATAAGGGTAATTTTATTTTAAAATTATTAATTTTATTCTAATCTTTTAGTCTTACCTTTAAATTTTATTTTAAAAAATTTTGACAATAAATTAATATATTTACTCCTAATTGTTAAGTTAGTTGCACATCATTATTTAAATGAAAAAATACATTAGAAAAAAAATTATTTAAAGAATTAAAAAACCTCACAACACATAAATTTATTAGCATCTTTATGTATGAATAAATGACATTTTTACATTTTTAATTAGTCATTTTTAATTTTTTTAATAGTTGATGTGTTTATTTGTGAGTAGAGCCAATTATCCTTCAATTTGAGCATATAAATAATTCGAAAATACTTTTAATACACTGAAAAGTAATCCAAATTAATTTTAGTTAGCTAAAAAACTTCATTCAATCAATCCAATGTAAAATATTATTTACCAGCCCGCAAAAATATATTGTTCGGCATTGAAAATTACATTTTCAAGTGATAAAATCTCCAAATAACCAACACATTCTATTAGTTTAGCAACACAAAATCACTAAATTAACCATGGATAGAAACTTCAGCTCCAAATCATCTATTAAGTTCTGCTACAATTTTGATAGAGACACTTAATAAAATTTAAAAAAATAATCTTTCATGCAATGAAAAGGCCTATCTTAAAATATTCAAATAGAAAAAAATCCAAACAAGTTATTTTTTAAGTGCATGTGTAAGAAATACAAGTTTTATAAATTTTGGAAGCCCTCACTTAAAGAATTCAATGCAAATGAAATTTTCGATTATAACAACACTCACCTTGTGCATGAGAAAAGTGTATTTAATTCATATGTTTTATAATAACAAGTGTTTATGAGAAAGCATGCATGCAGTGATGCACTTACCAAACAATAGCTTCTAATTTTAATAATTATAGTTGTTTTTATGTTAGGCAGGATGTATTATAATTAGTATGAAAATGTAATGCAAATAATAATGTAAACTGAGATTACTAATGAAATACATGAGTTTATTTCTAGATACAATAAGTGCACATAAGAAGGCATGCAAGCAATAAATGCAATTATCAAGCAATGGCTTATAGTTATAACAATTATAGTTATTTTCATGTTAGGAATAGTAGCATATATTGTAATTAGTATGAAAATGTAATGCAAATGAAAATGTCAACTAAGATTAATAATGAAATATATGAGTTTGTTTCAAGATTAATTTATTCTACCTTTGCTCCCTTTGAACATGGTTATGTACCTAACTCTTTTTAAAAGCTGTGAATGTCTTTTAGAGATGTTTTGTAAACCCTATGAAACAATTGTTATTGTGTCTGCAGTTCATAAGGTTTGTGGCACACTGAATTTTCCCTCTACATTGGTTGCATGATGTATTATTAATAAATTAAAATTATATTATCTAGCTAATCAATTGAAAACATAACCTAACTAAACAATTGAAATCAAACTACCTGGCTTGTAGAAGGTTAGAACTTGTAGCTTCTTTTATTGTGGTCGAACAGACTGTACTTACTATATGTAATAGGCCATCTTTTGCTTATATCCTACTTATCCATCATTTTATTTGCTTTTCTCTTTCTACTAATCTTAGGCCTGCTAAAATTCTTCTTAATTTAAGGTGGTTCAATTTGAAGACCTTCAACTATTAACCAATCAAATTGATTAGACAATTCTTTCAAAAAAGAAGATTAATCAAGCAGAGGATGAATAACACCAGCATATATTTTCAAATAGATCTCTGTTGTAAGTTTTGGATCCACATAATAATTTGTACTCTCTTTTCTATGACTAATACAAGGTATACATGCATACATGGGATGCCACTAAGTTGAAAAGCACTACAGTTAAATGTCTTCTTTTTTAAATCAACAATAAAGGTTTAGTGGCCATCCATAACTTCAAAGTCAGTCCCAGTAGCATTTATTACATTCACAAACCTCTTATCTTTTGTTGATTAATCCAACCTTCTTTTCATTGATGGTGGCAATGTTTACTTTCATTGTAATGTTTGTTGATGCTTTTTTTGCAATATCTTCACAATTTTCTTTCTTAAGAATTCCAGCAAATCCAAAATAGGTTTGACCCTATGATCATTTAACCAATTGTTCTATGGTTTTATCATGTTTTTAGTCATATGATCACATTTGACATCATGCTTAAATACATGTTTACACCACTCGTTTGGCTCAACATCTACTAGGTAGTTGTAGGCTTATACATTTGCCCTCTTAATCTTACTCATTGTTGCATCGAAAACTAATTTCTTAGTAATCCTTGATGCCCCCAAAATAAAGATTTGAATCTTTGATCTGACCATTATTTTTTGAAATTAGAGATGATGTGTCTGGCACAAAACATGGTTGGGGATCCAACAAATGATTAGATAATGCTCTTAGTATTCCTTTTTGTTTGTCAATCATAAAGATAACTAACTATTTATTTTCAATGTCAAGCCAATGCCTCAAGTTTTCTTGAAACAAGTCTCATGTATCTCAAGTCTCATGTATCTCTAGTCTCAATCTTAGTGCCAATACTGCTAATAGAAATTTCCCATTATTTGTATCTAAGTTCACTATAGATAATAATACTCCTCTATACGGGCTCTCCAAATAGTATACATCTAGTCTTATGAACCTTCTACAATCTTAAAGAAAGTCATCTCTTAAATATGAAAAGTTGTACGTAAACCTCTCAAACCACACTAGACCATTTTCAAAACTTACATCAAACTGTAGCTTAACTAGCATACAGGGATTTCTTTCCTTTAGCATATTAGTATAACCCTTCAGCCTCTAATATGATAACCCATGATTTCCATTGGATTCTTTCATTGCTTTGACTCTAACTTTTCTTATCTTTTTCATACTACAGTGTACACAAAAATTTTACTTCAACTCATCCCTCCATTGCCTTAACTTACATTTTAGGGTTAGTCTTCAGGGCATTAAGAAACTATGAAGTAATTCACGCTGAAGTTGCTTCCTTTGACTTAGACACCCTATCACAAGTATGTTCTTCTTGTAATTGTTGTATTTTTAACATAATTTCACATTTGCTGCATAAATGAACCATAGGCATCTTGAAGACTTACAATTACAACTGAACCTTGAAAAGTTATTCTTAATTTGAATCACCTCAAAACCTTCCTTGAGATAATGTTTTTTCAAAGCACCTTTAAAATGCTCAATTTTATCAAACTCTTATCCAACATGCAAATTAGCCTCACGCTAATCACCTTCTCTAAAATAATCTTTGTACACTAACCTTGTTGTATCTTTTAGTGAATTATATTCATCTAATTGAGAGACTATATGACTCTTCCTATCATCTGACTGATAATTTCATAGGGGATGATCAGTTGCACTGTCACTCAACAGCTCATTCCCCTCTTTTTGGTCAATATCTTTAGCACTAATATCATCTAAATACACTACCTCTTCTTGACCATTATCTTACCAGAATGCCTCATCTTCTAAAAAGCTAGGGTGTTGCTAAGTTGGTGAGCTAAGGCTGTGTTAGTGTTGTAAACTTGGGATATGTTGTTGTGGTGGACTTGGGCTATGCTGTTGTAGTTGTTATATTAGAATGTGCTACTGTTATGGTTACCTAAATGATAGGATTAGATTGTGATAATGCGATGGGCTTAGTTGTTATAGTTACTAGAGTGGTAGGCTTGGGAATGGCTATTATGGTTGTTAGACTAGTGAGCTTGAACGTTGTGGTTAGTTAAGTGGTGAGCGTGGACTGTGATGCCATGAAGGACTACCTTGGTACACTTGAGAGAAGGTCATTCATTTCTTTGTCTTGTGTTTGGACAATAACAGTGGCAGTGGCATAGCCATGGGCAGGATTAAAAAACAGTTTTCTCCTCATGCTTGGGCCACTACTATAGTCATACTTTGGCACTCATTAACTTTTATGTTATAGGGGGAGTCACTAACTTTAGTGGTAACACCTCTGAGTCAACTTTCATGCAAAATAGCCTTCTTCTTAAACATTTATTGACTAACCTTACAAGAGCATCGTCCTTTTCTAATTCCACTTTCTACCCTCTCTAAGGAATAGTTGCAATCACATAAAACTTGTCTTTTGAAAATAATGGCCTCTCAAATAATTTCTCATATAATTCATTTTTCAGTGCAATAAAACTATTGTCGTCAATCTTAATATAGTATGTGTAATGTCCACACCTCAGTACTATGATAGTGATGGTAATGAACTCTTTGTCTTCATATGCCATATGCATCTATATCATCAACAAACACAAGTCTTTTTTAGAGTACTACCTCGCCAAATACAATAATAACATTATGTTCAAACATATAAAGATATTTTTTATGTTTGGTATCAGCTCAGTCTTCGTGCTATAACCTTGTTAAATATAACTCTAAAATTTTCCCCATCAACACACATTTCAATGTTGAAATTTTTGCACAATCCCAACATTTTAGTATAAAACTTTCTACACAATGACATCCATACATGATAATCACAATAGTACAAATTTTCTAACCTATGAAACCCTAGAATTTTGCACTCACAATAGCCATCTAAAAAAACCTTTAAAATTTTGGTTCAAGCACACATCAACCAATATTATAAATGAACCAAATTCAATGAAATCTTGTAAATCACAAAAAAAAATTCATAAAAAAATCAAAACTCATCCATCAAACAATAAAAAAATATGATGAAACCTAAAAATTAAATTATAAACATCCATTAATAATTTTGGAGAAACAATGTAAACAGAACCTAAAAACAAATTGTGATTTTTTTATCCTTAAATCAATTTACTTATCACGAAACAGTGCCATAGACCACGAATGGTGGGTGGTCACAAAATTGACCTTTACATTTAGCCATTTATAATGGACTTTGTTCACTCTTTTTTATAGATGATAGTTGAAACAAAGTTTGACAAAAACATTTTTTTAGAGAGAGTGGTTCATATAGAGGAGTTCAAACTAGAAGATGAAAGGCTTGATAGTCTTTAAGCGTAAAAAACACGGTATTTTTTAAAGGCCAATCACTGACAAACACGTGGACATGACGTGACTTTGTTGCATGTCATTTTACATTACCTCATTGTGTCAAGTTACATATCTTTCCTTCCATCATCAAATATAACAATAATAGGGTAATGGATTAGGACAAAATTAATATTTTTAAAACTCTGTAAGATAAAATTGAGTATTAATCTAAACTTCAAGAACAAAATTGTCCTTATCCATATATACATTGTTGGGGTGGGTATATTTATTTTATATATTGTTACACAACATAAATAAAAGATATAAAACATATTAATAATATATAATAAAAAAATAATGAGTAAAGTAAAAATCAAAAATAGCTTAGTATAGAAGAGGCGTGCTAATAGTATTATCTTAAAGTCAAATAGTCATCCTCATGCATAAGTAGTGATGAATTTATATGACTCCAAAATACAACCATATGCTCACAACCGTTCTCCTCAATGAGCACAATCACTATAAGATTATACCAAGTCCGCCTTGTCATGGTTGTTCAAAACTCAATATAAAAATATATATAATTTAAAATAGTGTATAACATAATATAATTCGCATTTTTCTTTTCTTCTTCTTCACTCTTATACAAACTACTAAAGCCATTATTCTCTTCTTTTTTTCTTTTTTTTTTTTGCATACACTATAAAGAATGATTGGCACATTTTATATGGTTGTATATTTATTTTATATATTGTTACGCAACATATATAAAAGATATAAAATATATTAATAATATATAAAAGAAAAATAATGAGTAAAGTAAAATCAAACATGGCTTAGCATAGAAGAGGCGTGTTAATAGTATTATCTTAAAGTCAAATAGTCATTCTCATGCACGAGTAGTGACAGATTTATATGACTCTAAAATATAATCCTATGCTCACAACCGTTTTCCTCAATAAGCACAATCATTATAAGATTATACTAAGTACGCCTTGTCATAGTTGCTCAAAACTCAATATAAAAAATATATATAATTTAAAATAGTATATAACATAATATAATTCAAATTTTTCTTTTCTTCTCCTTCACTCTTATACAAACTACTAAAGCTATTATTCTCTTTCTTTCTCCCTCTCTCTCTTTTTTTTTTTTTTTTTGCATACACTCTAAAAAGGGATTGGCACATTTTATATGGTTGTAGATAAGGGTTAAGGTATTAATATCAATATTAATTTAGGATTATTATAATTTTAAATATTTTATAACTCTTAGAATTAATTTTAATATTTAATAAGAATAATTTAATATATTGTAACTCCTATAATAATTTAAAAATAAATAACTCCCAAATAATAATAATAATAATAATATAAATAGATATGTGTAACTCTCAAATATTTAATATGAATTTAATGGCTCATTAAAATATTATAATCACTATATAATAAAGATAGTTTATAATATTAAAATTATATTAATATTTATAATTTATTTTAAAATTTTAAAATAATTTCTCCAATATATATATATATATATAACTATTTTACGTAAACATCTTTAGGAATGATAATAACTTGTGGTTGGAGGTATTTGCAGATACCCAACTATAATGTGCGGGGTTTAATATGCATATTATCGAATTTGGGACGGTTTAATATGCATATATTTGTTTAGATGATTCACAAACTCACAAATGTTTGTAGATATACATTATATTTTTATTTTAAAAATATATATTTAATAGATGTTATAATGCTTAACATATAATATAATTATGTAAATTATGTAATAATGTTAAGAATTTTTTAAATTATATTTTAAAAAATAATATATTAAGTAACTCTTAAGGTAAAATAATATAATAAATAATGTTAAAATTTATATTATTTTATCACTTAATAATTATTTAATACATAATATTTTTATATAATTTAAAATAAATTTTAAAATATTAATATTACTAATAACTATATCATTATATCATTATATAAATTTCATTAAGAATATTTGTTTTACTTCTCACTTGACAAATCCTTCTATAAACATGGATGTTCAATTAACACAATGTGAAATCAAGAAAATACTTTCACGAATTATGGAGACAACATTTTGTTTTTTCCTGGCCACAAATTATTGTTTTATCCACTCAGCTTAGCTTGAGTGCCCTTTTAGTAACCGCGTCGTGGTTTACTTTGTCTTCTTGCAGGGGGTCAATTGACTAATTGTATTCGTACTACCAGCAACATCGACAAAACGATACAGTATGGTGGGTGGTGGTAATTGGTATCATCATATATCAAATCACGCATGTGACGTGAGTCTGTGCGAGTGACAACGGCGTGGGCCCCATCAACACCTCCTAAACGTACGGCTGATATTACAAAATCGACATCAAATCACACAAAAGAAAAAGAATTATTTAAAAAATAAATAAATAAATAAAATATCATCATCGCATCTTTTTTTAGTGCGCCACGTGGTGAGCCGTGATTCCTTTAAATGCTTTTTGATTAGAAATAATGGTGGGCCCGGACATCGAAGCAAGTAAAAATTGTTTTGGTTGCTGGGTTGGGATTTTTTCTTATCAGAGCTGGGACAGTTGAAAATTAATGTGTCAGGAGTACGTGCGCCATAGCTTTTGTCTGTACAGAAACAGAAATTGCTGATGGGATTGGGTTGGGATTGGGATTGGGATCGGCATCGTAGGGATAAGGATAACGATATCATCTGACGTATCAGGCACCAGCCAGGTCCAATAATGTGATTAGAAGTCATTGCCCTGCTAAACAATAAATTTTGGTGATTGGCGATGGAGAAACGAGCCCTGTAATTAAATTTGGTTTCTACTTTCTATCTTATTTTAAAATATTACACCACCAATTACATCGCAGTATCACATCACAATACGATAATTTATACAATTAAAAATGTTTAAATTTTATTTTTTATGTTTAAAATAGTAACCCAAAATTGAAGTAATTAATTTTGTTACATCAATAGCCAAATTTTTGGGAGATGGTGGATAGTCGACAATTAAATTTGTCGAGATCTCTTGCTTTCGTAGGCACTATTAAAGTTGTGCTCGTGGTGGTTCCAATAATGTTTGTTCAGTGCTTAAATTAGTAATTACATTTTTAGTAAAAAAGAAGTACTCACAAAAGTTATTCTTTCTTACCTCATTTTCTCTTGAATTTGTTCTTAGTCTTTAACTCTGCGCGCAATCCAGACATCTAGGTGAGTTGGTTACCATTCACATCCACAAATAAGTGAGTATCGAGAATTAAGGTGTGAAGATATTGAATATGGTACGTGCACGCATCTCTGGAGAACGAGGGCATAGTGCTCCTTCTCCGTAAGTTCTTTGAACATGGTGGATTTATTATCAATCTTTGTAGTCTTTTAAGTCCGGGTGGTTTGCTTCTTTGCATGGTATTGCTCAAGAGTACCTACCATACAGAATGTTCTCCTTGTCTGTCTTGATCGTGGAAGTCCTCAATTTGTTTTACTCTGTGTTGGGGGCTGAGGATTGTGCTTCCCCAAACATGGTTGGGCTACTAAGGTGCCCTTAGTCTAGTCTAGTCTAGTCTAAATTATTTGATTTTTTTTGATATTTTAATTAATAAAAAATAAATTTAAAATTTTTTTGACACCATTGATAACAATCAGCGGCTGATCAGTCGTTGTCGATTGCCGAACTTCGACAATAAGAATAATTAAAATTTATTTTTTTTATTTACATAATGGTTTGATCAGTCATTGTCGATTGCCGAACTTTGACAATAAGAATAATTAAAATTTATTTATTTTATTTACATAATGGTGTGATCTTTTTTTAATAAAAGAAAATCATAAGATGACCAAAAATGGTGGGAGGGGCAGCAACCACAGCCCCTCCCTACTATTTTTTGTCATCTTTTGGTCTATTTTTTTTTAAAAATGTCTCTACTATTATATAAATCAAAAAAAATAAAGTTCAATGATATAAAATTTATTTTTTCACCACCCCATTATCACTAAAATAGTTGGCCAACTAGCAGGCTGTCGTTTCCGGCAACTGCGGCAAATTTTATTTTTAACTAATTATTTTATTTTATAAAAATTTTATTAAAATTATAATCAATTATATGATGACACGTGTCGTTTATAAGTTATCATATTATAATGTGTTATTTTGTTAAAAAAATTCTATTAAAAATATTTATTAAGATATATCTTTATTAATTTATCCATTAGTTAAGAAAAATTATAACCAATTATATGATGACACGTGTCATTTATAAGTTAAAGGTGTTAGCATTTAATGCGAGCGATGCTTTAAAAGTTTTGCATCACTTTAGTCACCTCATTTATTTCATTTTACCATCAACTGTAAGGATCGTCAATCAGATGACGTTACTTTATTGATCTGATTCTTCTAGTGGTTGAGATCACTGCAAAATGCAAGATATTCTTTAAACGAAATATTTTATTTCACATGAGTTATTTTCAAACCCTTAGATTTTTTGAATAGTTAAGATGTTCTTGGGCATGGGTTATACATCTAGAAGTAGTTGTAGCTTCCTCCATTTTTATCATTGCTATTAAAAACTATAAAGCGGCAGTTTAAAAAATTTCTAGCAAGAGAAACTTATTTGTTTAAAGAATTATGAGGTTTGGAAGTGCGAAATCAGCTCCAAAGGGCGAAGTTATTAATTTTCCTTCATCTTTAAGTTAGTGCTTTCTCACTTTCCTAATTTCCCCTATTTTGATCTTATTAATGCAACATTTTCTTATGTTTGAGTGTTTCTCTCTCTTATTTTTGAGATTATAGGTGTGTGTTATGTTAAGGTTTATGCCTATGTATCATACCTATTTGTATGAATATTTATTTTATATTATTTATATAATGCATATTTTATTAAATCACTAATAGTCTTTATTAACTTGTACTAATTTTTGTAACACTATAGACATTGTATGGTCTAAAAAAGATTAGATCAAGACTAAGAGTTAACAACGCTGAAAGTTATAAGTATTAAGAGTTAACAGGTTATAAGAGTCAATGAAATCTAAAGAGTTATAACCTTGTTTATATGAGACAAAAACCTTAGAGTATACCAGTAATAACACAGTTGCAAAGAATTGCAATAGGTGTTAAGAAATATTATTATGTAAGTATATTCTCAAACACAGTGTTCATGATCTATATTTATTAATGTGAGTCTATCGGTGAATTCCTTTTATAAATCAGTGTATGTCTATATCTGTATGGTATAGACGATTGTTCTTAGCTGACCATGAGTTTAGTAGAAGCTCGTATAGACATGCAGGTATTCAGTCATGACTAAATACTGAACAGATTCATAAGGACCCGAATAGACATCATATGAAACCATCAATAATTGGTCATCTTAAGTTAAGTAATATTCGTAGTCCTTTGACTTAGGTACCACAATAGACTTATGAGTAATCCACCATACTTTAGTTCCACGGATGACAAAGACCTTTTATGGTCTAACCTCTACATGTCGCTGGATATGGTTTGATACTTATGAAGTTCAGTATGCATAGATACGGGATTCGACAGCTCACATAGGAGGGTTGTATATCCAATGCTCCCAGATTATATCTCAGAAAGTCTTATGCCTATAAGCAATAAACTCGAGAAATAATTTTTTTCACTAGGTTAAACAATATAGTAAAGATGTTTGCATATATTATTTATCAAGATACGAATTTGGAGATAATTTTATAGATGAGTTTATAGGGATTTGACGGTGCTAATCTATGTCTCCGCACATCCACGGTATAATGAAGGAAGGATTATACGTATGTGTAATAACCTCAACTTGTATTGATCACGGTCTTATGGAATAGTTCTATTTGACAAATCGAGCGTGAATCTAGAAAGTTCCAATATGAAGTGTACTCGTTGTACACTGGGGCAGCATACTGGAGTAAATAGTTTAATCCAATAAAATTTAGCAAATTTACTATAGTTAAGTTAACTAAAGTATATGATTAAGGTGGGATCTATTTTAGGTTAACTTAGTAACCTAGTAAAGACATAAGGTAATTTCACTTAATTGATTATTTAATTATTAAATAATTAATATAATTTATTTAACTTAACTTAGATTAATTATTAATCTTAGGGTTAGGTTAAAATTAAGATATTATATTATTTTATTATTAAATAAAGTTTAATTTAACCTTGGTTAAGAGTTAACCTTAGGGTTATGTTAAAAATTAAGATATTTTATTATATTTAATAATTAAATATTATTTAACTTAATCTAAGTTAATAGTTAACTAGAGTTAGATTAGCTAAATATCTAAATTAACTTAAGAGTTAAGTTAAAGACTAACCTAACTATACTTAAGAGTTAAGTTAGTTTAAATGAAATAAAATTCATTTAATTGAAATTAATTGGTAAATGCAAATGAATTTAAGTGTTAAATGAAATGCATTTAAGTTAATAAGTCCAATGAAACAAAAAATATAAGACTAATGCATTTTGGTGTGGCCGGCCATTGAAAGAGAGAGAAATTATTTCTTTTATCTTCGAATTCAAGTGTTGAATTCACTATTTATCATCTTCTCCCTTTAGCTTAGGCTATTAAAACATTAAAGTTTTATTTTTATTTATTGTTCAATTGTTGGACAAAGGTTAAAAATAAACACAAACCCTATATAAACGAGTCTATCTTAGGATTGATTTAAATAGTTAAACCAGTTGCTAGATTATAAGTTGTTATTCTAGACAATCAATCTCACTTTTATTGATTGCTAGAATTGACAATTGTTACATTTTAGGTGGATTTCAATCAAATTTAATCCAAAAGTTTCAAGGGTTATATTCTCAATTCGTAGTTAAATTATTTAATATGTATAATTTGTGTTTATTAGTTAATTTTAAGCTTCCGTTGCTTATGTATATGTACGAGATTTGTATATTTGCATAATAAGCACTTACACTACTTTTCATGTTCTTCATTTACTAATTTATTCTTGCATTCATAAACCTAGTTAAGTTCTTTCCAAGGTAATAAATAGTTAATCTTGAGCTTGATTCCAAAAGGATAACCAACGAAATAAATATGAGAGAGATGTTTACAAGTGTTTCTCATTTCATAAGAGGAAAAATAATAACAAATAAAAAAAGGCAAGTCTACTCCCTAAGACCCAAATTTCTAATATGAATTAAACGTTATTTCCTCGTGTATAATTAAAGACTACCTAAAGAACTTTAGAGTTAAGTATACGATCCCTGAGTCTATCACTTTAAAAGTTCCCAAGCCTAAAAAACGTGTCAACCAATCTCCTGTAGGTGAAATCATCTTACACCTAGCCTATTTTAAATTAGGGTTTAGGCTTTCTATCTAACCTTATTTCATGAGAATGTTCGCACAATTAAACCTCATTCCAACTCAAATAAATATAAGCACCCGACGTGTATTGACGAGGTTGTATGTTATATGGGCAAGATCTGGTTAGTCCTTGCCATCTTTTAGGAGCTATAAAGTCTTTATTAGATCCACTCCAATTCGGATCAAAATAAGGATTGACATTATTTCACAATTTATAAGGGGTGAAAAGACATTATTTTATGTTAGGGGAGAGTGGGGTCAATCTGCTACAAAAGGCGGAAAGACTTGTGGTTTTATATTAAGAGAGAGTTGAGTCAATCTACTTTAGGAATATTATAGGAGTACTGCGAGATAGATCAATCTAAAGCTAAAGATAGATCTTTCAATTCAAACTACGATAAGATTTCTAACATTAATAAGTAAATATTAAAAACTAATGGACCTTACTTACCCCTAGATTTAAGAAATAAATAATATCCTAAAAAGACAATTATAATTCTAAAAAGGAATCTCATCTCTATAATCTTGAGATAAATTCTAATACCAATAAATTTTATTCTTAAAAGAATTCTACAATTAAATCTAGCAACACCTATAAAAATGAACTAAACAATAAAGAAGTGCATCAAATCCACATTTCTTGTATGATATTTTTCTACTTCTTTTTTTTTTTCCTACAATAGTTAAAATTTATTATATCTCCGTTATAAATATTATTTAATAGTTTCATATAAATGAGTCTATCAAATTCGATAAAATAGACATAAACACACATCAAAATAAATTACTACAAATTATGTATCTTATCACATTTTCTTTTATTATTTTTGTTAAGCTCAATCTTATTCCTAAAAAATAATAAAATTTAAATCGTCGACTCTAAAATCACTCAAATTTCAGGATCAACAACTTCCAATTCTATTGTAATTCGTAATTCAACGCCGCAACTTTCTTCTGTATATTACGATAATCGAACTCTTAATTTATTTCAATTTTGATTACCACGGGCTCAATCTAAAACCCACTCGGATTGGACCGATCATCCGATTCGGCCCATTTAACATTTTTCTCACAAATTCACCATTTATCTAAAACCCTTTATCCTACCCACCCAAAACAAAACCCCTCCAAACTTTTATCAAATTTGATTATGCGATTCACCGTTGATAGCGATTCGCTCGGTCGTTTGATATATCACAGTGAAAATCTACATGTATGTTCAGGTACAATTACTCCTTTACTCTTTGTTTCTGCTAATTTCTTTAACCTCTGTTTGATTTCCGAGAAAGTGCGGGAAAATGAAGAAAGTCGGTAACTTGACTGGGGATGTTCGTTATTTAGCTTATTTGAAATGGAGGGTTTTCTCTAGAATCTGGAACAATGTAAAAGTTCAAATTGTTAACCTTCTTTTAACACTGCCATCAGCAACAGTTAAAATTTATAATTAAACACTAATGTTTAAACCCTACATTTTATGCATGCTGCCAATAAGAGTTGTCATTAGATTAGCTATCGCGTGGAAGACTTTTGGTCTTTTGTGCATTGGGGTTGACGTGTATTGTTTTTTTATATCCATTATTTTAGATTCATAGATTTTCATCCACTTTTAATCTATAAATCGCTATTATAAGCTTCCTATTTATAGTTATTGAGTTTCTCAATCAAAGCAATCAACTTTTATCGTCTGTGTTTTTGTTTTTATTCTTATTTTTTATGCCCGAAACTCCCTCGACCTCAACCTTTCTGTGTTCAAGGTGTTGTAAACTAGGGACTACTGCCGGACCTACAACCTTGGTAGTATTGTTGTTGGATATATGTTGAAGTTCGTAGCGTGTGTTTGCACTTTTTGATTTACTTCTTTTTTTTTTTTTTTGTGTGGTTATTTCCATACTTAGATTGGCGCCAGGCTGCAAAGATAGGTGGGTTCCTAAGTTCTTGCCATTGCTTCAAGCTTATAGACCATTCTTCTCAGCAGCTACAAATTCTCTGAAAATTACGTCAGATAGTTTTGAAAATGAGAACAGAGAGATTGACTTTGATTTTCTATTCCAGTCCTGCACTAAATTGCCCCTCATTAAGCGTCTTCACGCCCTTCTTGTGGTATCAAGGAAGATTCAAAGTGTCTTTAACTCCACCAAGCTTCTCAATCATTATGCCAACCTAGGTGATATATTATTCACTTGCAGCACTTTTGATCACATCTTAAGTAAGAATGTCTATTCTTGGAATTCTATGATATCTGCTTATGTTCACAGTGGCCGGTACTGTGAAGCTGTAGATTGTTTCTACCATTTTTTGCTGACTTTCAGTCTTCAGCCTGATTTCTATACTTTTCCTCCTGTATTAAAAGCATGTCGAAATCTTGTTGATGGGATGAGGATACACTGCTCAGTTTTAAAGCTCGGTTTTGAATGGGATGTCTTTGTGGCTGCTTCCTTGTTACATATGTATTCCCGGTTGGCCTAGCAAATGTTGCCCGTAAATTATTTGATGAGATGCCAGTCCGAGATAACGGTGGTTGGAATGCAATGATTTCTGGGTACTGTCAAAGTGGGAATGTTGTGGAGGCTTTAGATGTTCTTGATGAAATGAGATCGGAAGGGGTTAGCATGGATCCAATTACTGTTGCAAGTATTCTTCCTGTTTGTGCACAATCAGATGATATTATCAGTGGACTGGTTATTCATTTGTACATCATAAAGCATGGATTGGAATTTGATTTGTTTGTTTCCAATAACCTGATTAACATGTATGCAAAATTCGGTATGTTGGAGCATGCAGTGAAGGTTTTTGATAAAATGTCAGTGAGAGATGTTGTCTCATGGAACTCAATAATTGCTGCATATGAACAGAATAAAATCCAAATGTTGCACATGGGTTCTTTACTAAGATGCAACAAGTTGGAATTCAACCTGATCTCTTGACATTAGTGAGCTTGTCTTCAATTGCTGGTCAATTGAATGATCGCCAAAATAGCAGGTCAGTTCATGCATTTATCATGAGGAGAGGTTGGCTTGTGGAAGATATTGTTGTTGGAAATGCCGTTGTTGGCATTTATGCCAAGTTGGGTGTGATAGATTCTGCTCGTGCAGTTTTTGAAGGACTCCCTGTAAAAGATGTGATTTCATGGAATACGATGATCACAGGATATGCTCAAAATGGCCTTGCAAGTGAGGCAATTGAAGTTTACCAGGTGATGGAAGAGCGCAGTGAGATAATCCCAAATCAGGGGACTTGGGTAAGCATTCTTCCAGCCTATTCTCATGTAGGAGCCTTGCGACAAGGAATGAAAACTCGTGGGCGGTTGATTAAGAACTGTCTGTACTCAGACATCTTTGTGGGAACTTGCTTATTGACATGTATGGAAAATGCAGGAGAATTGATGATGCACTTTCCTTATTCTACAAAGTGCCAAGGACTGCAGTCCCTTGGAATGCGATAATATCCTGTATCGGAGTACATGGGCATGGTGACAAAGCTCTGACTCTATTCAGAGAAATGCTAGATGAGGGAGTGAAACCAGATCATGTGACTTTTGTATCTTTGTTATCAGCTTGTAGCCATTCAGGTTTGGTTACTGAAGGTCAAAGGTGCTTCCATATGATGCAAGAGTTTGGGATCATGCCTCATTTGAAGCATTATGGCTGTATGGTAGATTTGTTTGGCCGTTCTGGGCATTTGGAAATGGCTTATGACTTTATAAAAAATATGCCCATGCAGCCTGATGCTACTGTGTGGGGTGCTCTTCTTGGTGCTTGCAGAATTCATGGAAACATGGAGTTGGGAGCAATTGCTTCAGATAAATTATTTGTAGTTGATTCGGAGAATGTTGGCTATTACGTTCTGATTTCAAATATTTATGCAAATGTTGGGAAGTGGGAGGGAGTAGATAAAGTGAGATCACTGGCAAGAGATAAAAGGATTGAAGAAGACTGCTGGTTGGAGTTCAATTGAAGTACACAATAAGGTTGATGTTTTCTATACCGGGAGTCAAACCCATCCTAGATGTGAAGAAATATATAGTGAGTTGAGGAACTTGACCGCCAAAATGAAGACCTTTGGTTATGTTCCGGATAATAATTTTGTTGCAGGATGTTGAGGAGGATGAAAAGGAGCATATCCTCACAAGTCACAGTGAGAGATTGGCAATGGCTTTTGGAATCATTAGCACTCCTCCTAAAAGTCCTATTCAGATATTCAAAAACTTGCGGGTCTGTGGTGATTGCCACAGTTGGACTAAATTCATATCACAAATTACTGAGAGGGAGATTATTGTTAGGGATTCAAACCGATTTCATCACTTCAAAGATGGAATCTGCTCTTGTGGAGACAACTGGTAACATGGATTATGAATCAATACAAGACCCTAGTAAGTGTTAAAAGAGTGGGTTGACAGCCTGAAGAATTGAATTCTGGTCGAAGTCGAGCAATGTTCTAAAGTTGAGCTGGACTAAACCAGGGAAAAAAGAAAAGATTCTTACTTTTTGAAAGGGAATGCTGTTTTGAGTTGTGAGGTTGCAAACAAAAGTTGACATTCTTTACAGAAATGTTTATGAATAGATTTGTTCACACTTTTCCTTCAGAAAAAGCGCTTCTGAACACACACCCGCTTCCTCAATGTCAAACCTGCATCCCCAATTTCATTCTCGAAATCTAATATGATTCCTTTTGAATTGGTGCCAACTAGTTGGCAGCTCAGGACAAGTACTTTGATTGTCAGGTGCTTATCTGTAGAAAGAAGTAAGCACCAACTCTTTAACCCATCATCTACATGTCAGCTCAACATGGCAGCAACAAAAAGAAAATGGATTATAAACCACGTTATACCTCAAATTGAGGAAAAGTCCATCTTCTTCCCAAGCCAGGCTGTTTCCAGTCACCTTTCTTTATGATCTTCTCAGAAACATTTGCCTTCTCTGTTAGTAAGATTCGGACCAACTATCACAATTGATTAAATTATCTGAATCAAATTTTTGTTTGATATTAAAGAATTTAATTAATTGATCCATGATTAACTTGTTAGGCAGTTAAGTCAGTATTATCTATAGAATAATGATATAGATCATAAATTGTGTCAAATAATTATTAAGTATAAAGAATAATTTTAAAAATTATATTATTTTACTTTCTAATAATTATTTGACAAATTAATTCTTGAAATGTGTAGCACTACTCTTATTTATATCTATATAAATAAATTTGACAATAATTGAGATTCATAATTTAGTTTTACATACACACTTTAAAATCTCAATACAAAATTAATACTACACATACAAATCAATATAACATTGTGTAATTGGATAAATAAAATAATAATAATAATATTATTATTATTTTTTTTAATTATTGTTTATTATGTTGGATTTTTTATTTTTAATTATATCATCTAATAATGATTTTTCTTTTTTTTGATAATTTTTCTTTTGATATAATTAAAATAAATATTATTATATATAAAATTTGTATCAATAATTAATCTCTAGTATTTATTAATTTTTAGAATAATACCAGGCGTTCTAAATTATATTTAAAAAATAATATATTAAATAATTATTAAATGGTAAAATGGTTTGATATATAATTTTTTTTTAAATGTAATATAATTTAAGATGTCTAATATTATTTTAATTTTTATTATTAAATTATATAATATTAATTAATAATAAATATCCCGTTAATTAAAATATAAACTTATTCAATATAACAACTATATGGATTATATTTGACGTCAAATTCCAACTGTTAAAAATTAATAATAGCTGTCAAATTGATTATAATTGGAAACTAATTAGACAGACAAGTTGTCCTAATTATTTTAAATATATATATATAATGACGTGGCATCGTATGATTAGTAGATAATAATTCACGTGGAACCCACCGTAGACCTTCCAGACTGCAGACTCCAGTCAAAATAAAGATTTTCAAAGGTAATGTTAGCCGTTTGATTATAATTGGAAACTAATTAGACGGACAGGTTGTCCAAATTTTTTTTCTTAAAAAGTAGAAAGACGTGGCATCTTATGATTAGCAGATAATAATTCACGTGGAACCCACCTTAGACCTTCCAGACTGCAGACTCCAGTCCACTTTTAGAAAAACAAAATAAAGATTTTCAAATAAAAAATCCCTTTCCCTCCCGCTGCAAGTAAATCCACCCCCCAATCCCCATATATAAAACCCACCCTATCAAATTACAAACAAAACCCCCACACACAAAGCACATAGGTCCGCCCCCAAAAAACCTAGTCCTGTCCTCTACGGCGGTGCCGGGGCCCAATGTCGAAGCCCAACGCACCCGCGCCCCCGCCGCCTCGACCTCTCTACAAGCAACTGTCGTGGTCCCCGGACGCCGACCGAGACGAGGCGTGGCAGAGGCGGAAGGGGAATTACCACGTCATCCACCGCCGTGACCGCCGCAGCAAGAGCGTCACGGACGAGGACTTGCAAGAACTGAAAGGATTCATAGAATTAGGCTTCGGATTCGAACCTGATTCGCCCGATCTGGACCCCAAGTTGTCGGATACTCTCCCAGCACTAGGGTTTTACTGCGCCGTGAATAAACAATACAACGATCGGTTGTCAAGATCCTCCTCCTCGTCGTCGATTATATCCGATATCGATTCCGGTAGTTGTAGTTCCATTTTTTATCCAGGTATATATATCTTTTTTATAAATATATATATATATATATATGATTTGATGTGTGTATATGTGATCTGACGGTTGTGATATGTTGTTGATAGGTGATGATCCAGAGACGGTGAAGATGAGATTGAAGCAATGGGCACAGGCCGTTGCTTGCTCTGTTAAGCAATTTTCCGGAGAACCAAATTAATTAATTTTTTTTTTTTGGTATTGTGTACAAATTTTTATTTTTGCTATTATTATTTGAAAATCTTTGAGGGTGTAATTTGAAAATTGACATAGAAAAAGAACTAGAAGGACTAAATTCAAAGCGTGCATTCTAAGCATCGTCTACGTGGGTAAGTTGACTCTGTTAAAAATAGACTAATTCTAGCGTGTCCGGTGGATAAATTGATGAGAAAACCTTGCTGTCTCACCTTTCTGTATCTATCTGATCAATTTATTTACACGCACAAGAATTTGGAAAAAAATTAATAATTTATATTTTTACATCTCAGTCAAAATGACATTTCTACTACCACTTCTACTATTATTATTATTATTATTATTATTATTATTATTATTGTAGGACATAACGTTAGGTTGGGGAATCCAAGTTGGCTGATTAATATGCTAATCCAAGTCGCCTTATTTTAAATCTTGGTGTGGTGGCCGACTCCATTTAATAATTACAAGTCGGCTAATTCAAGTGGCAGGTGGGTGTGGAAGGTTTGGTTTAGTATTTTTTTGGAGTTGAATTGAAAAAATTTATTTTTAAAATTGAATCATATTAAATTATGTATGAAAATTAAATTTTATTGAATTAATTTAGTTTGATTTGACTCGATCTTTTAAATATTTTCTTAAAATTATATATTTTAAATATAAAATTATGCAAAAAAATATACGTTAATTTTAAGTATCAAATTAATTAAAATCTAAAAATTAAACAAGTAAAAAGTAATTCTTAAAAATGAAAGTTTATCGACAATTAAAGTATTCGTCAATTTTAAACATTGAATTAATTAAAAGTTTATAAACTAAAAAAGATAAAAAGATATTAAAAATTTAAATACATCAAATAAATTATATAAAAAAAATTGTGTAAAATTTTATTTATGTCTTTTAGATTGATTCGATATTTTTTAAAGTAAATTGAATCAAATTTAATTTATTTGAAGACCAAAATAAAAAATCGATCGATTAATTTTTATACTTTAATATTGAAGTTAATCAAATTGAACCTTTCGATTTAAGAACTTTTTAACTCGCCCTTAATTAAATATCCAAAAGAAAAATTACGTGTTCCAATTGTTACTTAAGATTGCAAACTGCAATGGATTCTAGCATTTAATTAACATAAATAAATTTTCAAATATATACATACTGCTATATATTAGTACTAATTTGCTTTTAGCATGATAATTTAATAATATATTTTTTAATAAATAGTACTACACCTGTATAATTGGAATATAAAATTTATATTTTGATTGATGTGACTAGTACTTAACCAATTCAATTAATGATTACTACTTAATTAATTAGTTGTTAAAATTTTAATTCTCATTAATATAATAATTATATAACATTAATTAATAATAAGTACATCAAATGTCATATTAATCGGCTATATAATTATATTTTAATTATATAATTTATATTTTAACTATACAAATATAACATTATTTTTTTTAATATGTGATATGGAGGTTTAACTTTTACTTGTATAAGCAAATAGTTCATATATATATATATATTATCTTATTTTTTGTAATAATATTTCTTAAAAAAGTGTATATACTTATCTTATTTCCTTAGGTGATATAACTAGTTATTTTGATTTTATAATGATACTTATATTTTTTATTAAAAAAAATGCATATAATGATATTTTTTTATTTAGTTGATACAATTATCTTATTTTTATAATAATAATAATAATAATAATAATGTTGTGCATTAATTCTAAATTTCAAGTTTTTGACTCCCTATTTTAAATTATAAATATCTTAAGAATGATAATACCATCCATACCATAGCAAACCCGAGTTTATATGTTAAATTTTTTTTTTTTAATGTTACAATAAGTTAATATTATTTATAATTAGAAGACTATCGAAATATATAATAATAATATTCGTTGTGACAATTTGTAAATTTAAATTTAAAAAAATTACATTTATTTTATTAAAAATTAAAAAAAAAACTATCTTTAATTTTACCAACCCCACGACCAAAAAGCAATGGGAAGCTTATATGTTAATTTAAATGACTATTATTGGCGTTGAAAAATATTGGGTATGATTGGAGTATGTGCTTGTTGATTCCTTCACTAACCAGCAATCATTATCAGTCAGACAATTTTATAACCCTTTGTGCGCAAGATTGACATGATGGAAGAAGCTTGACGAGTTCCTGAAAACAGGGCTGCTCCACCTCTATCATTACTCATTTTAAATTTATTGTTATATATATTTTTAAATAATAATAATAAGTTATTTTCATTGAAGTATGACATCACCATTCACCCAGCTGGGATCAAACTGTGAACATCCTTGCGTCGGCATTTCCATAATTCCATGCTTTCCTTCTTCAGTTGTGCTGGCAACAATATCTTATCCAACAATTTGGGCTGCTTCAACATGTGCATGATAATAATGTGACATTTTGATATTAACGGGGCAGCCATAAATGCAAAAGTTTTCGTGTATGATTTTAATGCAGGAAAATTATATGTAGGATAAGTATTGACATTTCCATGTCACATGGTTGTGCTCATTTTGCAATATTAAGCCATACACTCCCAAGTTTTTGTCTTACGCGTGTTCATGTAACACAAAGCTCTTTGTCTTCAACCCCAATCAAGCACATAGTAGTTTGTTCATTTAACTTTTATATACACAAACATATATACTTGGGAAGAGTTGAAATAACGGATTATTATATATTACTGTCTAATAAATTTATTATTTTTTATATAAATTATAATATATTATAAAATATTATCATGTATTTATATATATGTATATGTAAAAAAATAAAAAGAGAAATATATATATGTAGAGATTTAGATGGCATGAAAAATTTCTTTACCTATAAAATATTAATTCTTGTTTTTTTTAATTAGAACCCAAATAGATTGTTTTTATTTTCTTTATTTATTTTTATTACAAAATAGGATTCCACTTAAATCTATATCTACGGCGGTGTTTATCTATTTAGATTTAACTCTATCATGGTTTTGATTTTTATTAATTTATTATTATGCTTATAAGTATTTTATAAAATTAATAGTTGTGTCAAATTAATATTTGTGCATTTAAATTTTTTAATTTTCTTTTAAAATTTTATAATGAATGGTCTATTATAAATATATTATACCAAATATAAAAAGCTACTATGATACTCCAATATAATTTAACCATATCCTTTCTAATCCTAATTAATTTGTACAATTATCCTCTTTAATTCCGTGTAACATATCTTGTAAGTTATACTAAATATATTTTTTTTTAAATAAGTGTTAATAAATTATTAAAAATGGGGAGTATGTCATATATAATCATAGACATAGGCTTTTTCGAAAAAGTAAAATAAAAAAGCATCATTTTTTTTTGAATTGATATAAATTATTAGTATTACCTTATTATAAATATAAACTATATTAATTTATTATAGGGATTAGTACGGTTCAATTTGATTTTCAAAAATGAATTGAACAAAAAATAATTTAATTTTTTCTTAAATAAAATCGAACCAAATTGAATAAAGTACTATAACTCAATTGGATCAAAATATTTTGCCGGTTTAGTTTTTTTGAAAAACAAACCAAACAAAAAAAAAAATCGATTTATTTTAGTTAAAACCATACTAGACCAAATAAAACACTAAAATTAAATCGAATCAAACTATTTCGATCTTATTTGGTTTCATCCCATCGCTGCAACTAGTAAGCCTAAGCTTAGACTAAATAATTTTATAATATCAATTTAAATATTAAACAGAAGTCTTTACCAAAAGTCATTATAAAAATATGTGTAATAATATTATTATATATAAATAAAATTCAATATGAAATTGTTATAAAATAAAATAATTTATTATAACTATTCAAATATTCTCAAACCAAATTGCCAAATAGGTGTCAATTATACTCACACTTTTTCTTCCAATTTCAATTTAATAATTTATTGTTAACATATTAGTTACATGTTTATATATATATATATATATATATATATATATATATAAATTCAATATTAGTGTTATGTTAGAGTACAAAATGCATTAAAATTCAACAATGACCATTAAATTTATTTATTCCATTCAACCAAAAAAAAAAAAAACAACACACACACACATCAAAAGTTATCATAAACAAACAACACCCACCAACAATTGCAATTACGACTTTAATAGTCACTTGAACAACAAATCAAGATCGATCATTAACAAAATCTAATAATAATGAAAATCTATCTTAAACAAACAACACCCATAACTTCTTTAAGCTATTTTCTAATTTAAGAAACTAAAAACTTGGTCGTCCTAAATTACTATTATTGAATTCCCGTACTTTGCGGTTTGGAGGAGTCCATGTTAGTCGACGATATGTAATGGCTTGATTTGCTATGAGTTATATAATCAGGGAGAAAGGAGAATAATTTTTCTTTTTTTTGTTGATATTAATACATAGTGCACACCTTATTATAAATATTAATTGTCAATTCATATACAAACTCAACTACTGTTATAATTGCTGTTTAATTGTTAACTCATATATAATTTTACAATTGTTGTTGCAATTCAAGTCACATATAATTGCTGTAAAACAAAGAAATAACTTATTCACTCTTCTTAGAATTCGAACTCTTGATCTTAAATTAGGAGGTATACAAATTGAGCGCTTGCTATATACTCACTTTTATATACATAAGATTTATTAAATTTTTATTTAATAAGGAATATGATATTTTTTCTCATTCAATTACGTGACGCCTTCGTTATGGTGTAACTTAAACTCAATGACCAACTTAACATGCATTGTCTATCTCTCAGGAGTTAAGAGACCCATTATGCATATAACAATTTATATTGGAGCTCAAAATACAAGATTTTTAAAGCTCACTTAATCCGTATTGCCAATCTTTCTAAAAATATAAGGACCCACATCTCATGTGACAATCTCTATTAAGATAATTTTGGGAGCTCATATATGAATGAGAATTTAAATCTGCTTTGATACCACTTATCACAGCGTAAACGTTTACCATTGACCCAAAAAACTAATTTGTTAAATAATATTGCATACTCATCTTTATATACTTAAAATCTACCAAATTTTTATTTATTGTAAAACGTGACACAACATTGCCATTAGGATAATGCAACCGAGTACGAGAGACAAGAGAAGATTTAACAACTCGATGATGACATTAGTTCCTAACTAATAGCTTTGTTCTATTTTTTTTTAAAAAAACTCTAATTAAATTTAATTTTTTGATAATATTTATTTAACAATAAAATATATTATATTTATAATATAAATATTGTTGAAACAAATTATATTTATGATTATCTAAAATATTATTGTGATAAATGATATTTGTAATATAAAATAAAATAAAATATTATTATTAATAAAAATAATTTTAATACATCAATTAAATGTTATATCTGTTTATAAAATCATTATAATAAATCAATCAAATTTTTACTGCAATTTTTTTTAACTTATGACCATACAATATATAAGTATATTAAATACAATAATAGATTTGAAAAAAATATATATTTGCCTTTTGTTTTATTCAATATATTTCACATTACATCAGTAGATATAATTGTATCATGTTTTAAAATTTATTAATGTCCAAAATTAGGTTTAACATTTGATTTTGAGGGGTAATTAAGTTGTTTAAAAAATATATAAATCATCAAAGTTTAAGAGTGTACCTATTTATTAAAAAGTATACTTACAGTTGTATTTAAATTTAATAATATTTATTAGCAAAAAGTGTTTAAAATTAAAAATTAATATTAATTTTTTTATTAATATAATAATAATAATGGTATATGCTAATAATTTTATGTCAATTAATATATTATTTTTAATTTATTAATTTTATAAAAGGAGGATCTTTGATAAATTTTTTATATTAAAAAAGGTAATTTTCATATTTAACAAATAAGAAAGGGGGCTGTTGATATTTTCCATCTCCACTTTATTCCACCACTGTACTATTTGCCTTTTCACTACTGATCAAATCCGAGCTGTTAGGCACTCAGATGAATTACTTAAATGACAGCGTTTGGGCACCTTTGACCTTAAATTAGGGTTCAAGGAGTTAGGGGGAGTTTATATTGTTTTTAATTTATAATTTGGTAATTTGTAATAATTGTATAATAGAAGTGTAATTTGGCCGTTTGTAACCATTGTATAATGGAGATTATTCGACTATTTATAATTCAAATAACTTTGAATTATGTGTAATTAGTTGGGATGTATAATAAAAATATTTGTATAAAAATATTGAGCTGTTAGATTTTGGGCTTCACAGTACAATGCAGGCATGACATCTGATATACGGGCTGGATATGATATCTAAATAATTGATTTAATAGATTGCGAAGTTTATTGTATGAGAAAATTTTAAATATATAAT
Source organism: Ailanthus altissimus (assembly GCA_946807835.1). Taxonomy (NCBI): domain Eukaryota; kingdom Viridiplantae; phylum Streptophyta; class Magnoliopsida; order Sapindales; family Simaroubaceae; genus Ailanthus; species Ailanthus altissimus. The sequence continues at coordinate 22,824,872 of OX327698.1, read as the reverse complement.
ATATTAAAAATTAAAAATTTAATAAATAATAATGTGATAATATTGTTTATTATATAATAAATTACGTAATATATTATATTATTTATATAGACAATTATATATAATAATATTATTTATTATATGATGAGTTACTTATTATATTAAATATTTTTTTTTATATTTATATTTATATTTATATATATATATATATATTTGTATTTTTATGGATAGGCAGTATTGTGTTAACTCCTGCAATTCACTCGGAAATAAATCAGTCTCAAAATTGAACACACGAATTGTTATGGTTATGTATTTGGCACGTGAATTTACGCATTATGTATATATTTCCCATTTCACAAATCAAAATTGCATCAATTGGCAACTTCACATGGTACCATATCGAAAAGTTTGATTAAATCAAATCGAGTTTTGACACTACACGAAAAACTTGCATCAATTCCTTTTTTTTAATCATGTAAACTCACTTTCCACCTGGTAGGTTTGGTCATACTCTTTGTCAAATCTATTAAATTTATTTATTTTTTAATATTATAATAATTTACTAATATCTATAATTAAAAATTTAATAAAATATATAATAACAATATTTGTTGAAATATAGCTGGTAAATCTAGATTTAAGAAAGACTTGAGTAAAAATTAGATTAATCTACTCTACTTATTTTTACATTCCACCTCAAATAAAAATTAAGTGTATTTTAAGTAGATAAAAATAGATGTATAATATTATTTAAAATATTAATTTTTGAGATTAATAACAAGCAATCGATTCATGATAAGGTCTATTAAAGTATACTCAAATTCTCATATATATGTGAATCCTTAAAATTTATTTAATAGAGATTATTATCCTAGTAATAGAAATAAACAATACTAATAAAGTGAACCTTAAAACTCTGTATTTTGAGTCTAAACATAAATTATATAAAATATATTTTAAAAAAAAATGAAATAGATAATACGATCTATTTTTATAAGATTAATACTATGCTCTTTAAAATATATCACAAATATTTTATCTCAATTTGATGAAAATATTAACACTATCACCTTTGATGTTTACACAAATTATATTTTGATTGCGATTTTAATTATATAGTAATCCCATCTATTTAATTTGAAGGATAAAAATAATTTTAGGATTATATTTTTTTATTATATAAATAATTAAAATGTTTTTAAAATAATTTATAAAATATTAAAATAATATATATTTTAAAAATAATAATGATATTATTTTAATATCTAATAATTATTAAATATATTATTTAAAATAAAAAATTAAAATATCATGTACAGCATTATTTTTTTTTATAAACACTTGAAGCCACAGCGCGTGCCATCACTTTCCTCGCCTCACCCGAATATTCCACTCCTTGCGCTTTTGCTGATCTGTTCATATGATGATAAATTGATATAGCATAACAACATCGCTAAAGGAGAAAAATATCTGGTTGACATTAGCTGAAGATATTATCAGGCAAAGCTGACGTGGCACCACGCTGATGTACTGACATGTGAAAAAAGCGTCGCCATGTGGAGCCTTCATTGGCTTTCAACCCCCTAACACTCCACACCAACACCGCCCCTCTCTCTCTCTCTCTCCCTTTCTCTCCGCTTAATTTTCGCTACGATTTTTTTTTCTCCTCGGAAACATTTTACTCAAAAACATTTTTTTAATTTCTTTTTTCTCCGATCAAAACGAAAGAAAGATACAAATTTAAAGGAGACAAAAGAAGAAAAATGGGAGAGAATTATTTGCGGAATATTATTCCCTCACCGGATCACCAGACAATGGAGGACGACGGCTGCCGGAGTGAGTTGACTCACGATGAGTCAGACTCTTCTGGTTATACTCTTCAAAGCTCGCATCCTAACGGAAATGCAACGCCGGTAATTTTTTAAAAAATTATTTTGTTTGTTTTCGCTTATTGATATTTATAATTTTCTGAAAGATATTTTAGGTGCATGCTTGAATAGAGGAGGACTACATAAAAGAAATAATCATAAATTTTATTTTTCTTTTAATTTTTTTAAAAAATTTGTTTTCTTTTTGGTACTTAGTACTTGAATATTTAGATATTTTTAGCTTTTTCTTGTAATTTTTTTTATGTTAATTTTATTGTTGTTATTTTTAGGTTCTTGGTGAAAAAGTTATCTTGAATTATCTTAATTTCTTTTTTAATTTTAGCTAGGTTTTGGAGTACAGTATAGAAACAAAGTGGTGCTGCGGATATTTCTTTCTTATTCAATTATATACAAGTAGATATTAAATTATCGCTTGCTGCTTCCTTTTTCAGCTTCTGATTTTTTAGAATCAGTGTTTAATGGACCTGTCTTGTGTAACTTTTTTATAATTGATGACGGAATTTCTTGTTATTGTCTATGATCTTTTACTTCAAGGCTACTTCTTGCAATATATAGTGGCATTTTTAGATTGTAACAGGTTTTAAGGTATGTGCTTTTTGCACTGCCAACAAACCAAAAACTGATTAGCATAGCAAATTCTCGTACTTTTATGTGGATTTGACAATCTGAAAATGGTGGAAAATAAGTTGTTTGCTTGATCCTTTTGGATTTTCTTTGTTTTTTTTGGGTATGTTTTTGAATAAAAGTTTGGGAACAATACAGGATTCAAAAATTGAGTTGATCTTTAAATGTAAATTTATTTGTTTTTCACGGTGTCTAGTTTGGATTCACTATGTCATGTAGAGCTAGTTGATGTTACTTCAATTGATTATGAGAGATAGTTGCTACAATATCCTCAAGGTGGCAATTTTAAATTAATTCCCCTATTCTCCTTTCCTGAAACAAGCTCTTAATCTAAAATTGTCTTGTCCATTAACTAGAAGTGTGGTGATTGTTACTTGGAAAGGTTGTTATGAATGGACAAATGATAAAAGATTGTTGGTGGATGATTGTATTTCCTACACCTTTTTGTTTGTTTCTCTTAATTATATGGTATCTGGTTGGTACATGGCTTTTCTCTGTGGAATTTGGATGTTGTGACAAGATCTCTTCATTCTATGTTCTGAGAATCACCCGTTCTCTATAACCACTAAGGCTATTGTGTGATTATCTATCCACTATAATAGTGTTTCTAAAAATTTTAGGCACAGTTCCTTTTTAGGAATATAGGTTCTTTAACTTAAGCCTGTTTCTGAAACCACTTTATTTCCCTTAAATAGATATTATTCCACAGATCTTTTCTGTTGTTATTTGTGTTATGTTGGTTTCAGTGGTTTTACCAGCTATCTTTGTTGGTTAAGTCATACTGTACTACAAACTAGTCCTAAGTGTCTGCTTGAACCATGAATTGTGTTATCATCTTGCCTTATAATAAAATGCGAAGAGAATTACTAAGATGGAGCAAAACATAAGGGCAATTTGGAACTATAAAAAGTTACTCCAGTTGGATGCTAAGTTTATAATTTCATGTTAATGTAGGAGACCTCTTTTTCCTTTTTTTTTAAAACCTGTTAAGTTGATCTAAGGGAAAATTATGACCATCTTTGCAATTTTATTGCTAAAAACTTTTTTTCAGTTTTAGTCAATCTGTCTGCTTCCAGATATTATTATTGTTGTCACGTTTACATATATTATAAAAGTTGACCTGGTTTTAAAGAATTTGACACTTTTTACTGTAATGAGCTTGTTTTATTACAATTTCATTATTAAAGACTTCTTTCTTTTGTCTTCTCATGGTCACTTTATAGCAGGGCCAGTTGGTAGAGTGGACAAATGAGAAACACAATGATTATCTCAATCTTTTAGAAGCATCATTTGTTGAGCAGTTGCATCAATTGCGTGGTTCCATGGGTTTAGGTGGATGGCGCTCACAGGATAAGAAGCGGGGACCATATTCATCACAAGCACTGTCAGCCAATGTTCTTTCTTCATCTGGTCAGGTCAGGGACTCAAAGCTGCTTGATATCTCCATCTCTTTGTGTCAGATTTTCAGTTAATATCTCAATTCAATTTTTTTCTTGTTTTATTTTAGCAGTTAATGGTTCTACGAGATGGCCGCTGGCAGAAAATTAAATTTGAAGGGAATGAACCTTTATATGACAATGCTGCTGTTAATTCCCCTGGAATGGGAGAAAATCCATGGATATGTCGTTTTACATCTGCAGGCAAACACTGTACTGCAACATCTTTTAATCCCCAGAAGCACGGTCCGTTTTGTAACGAGGGAGAGGATATGACTTTATCATGTGAACAGGCTGGAAGTTCATTACAGCACCTTGATGGTCACTTATGCGATCAGAACTCAGTTGACAGCACTACAGGTAATGGTGTCTAACTTTGTATCCTGTAGCAAGATTTTTTCCCTTTTTAAATGCATTCTAAAAGTATGCCTAAATCGATGAATTAAATTTATATCCAAATTTCATTGCAAAATCGGTTGACAGCATTACAGGTAATGGTGGCTAACTTTGCATCCAGCAAGATTTTTTTTTCCCTTTTGTAAATGCAATCTAAAAATATGCCTAAATCCATGAATTAAATTTATATACAAATTTTCAATGCAAATCAGTTAAGAATAAAAATAGATACATCATCCTCAAACAAATTCTGTTAAATAGGATATGTTGCAAATCTTCCTCTTTTTTCTTGTCTATTTTTTCTTCTCTCTTTTTTTGGTCCAAATAGACTTATTTGATTTTGTGTTAGAATGTCGAGTGTGATTGATAAAACAAGGCGTACCAGTTACCTTTGTAGCTCTGTAATTAATAAGAGTACCAGCTGGTGTATTTAGGGGTGAGCAAAATCTGGTTTCGGTTCGGTCCTGTATCGAATTGAAACCGAACCGATCGGTTCAAGCATAAGAAACCGAACTTATTCAGTTCAGTTTGGTTTTTTTCAAAATTTTTAATCTATTTAAGTGTATTTTTTCAGTTTGAACCAAACCGAAACTGAATTGGAACCAAACTGACCGGTCTCAAATAAATAGAACTGACCAAGAACCGAACTCTAAACTCAACTGAACCGAACTGGAAATTTTGGGTTCCGTTCGGTTTTCGGTTCCACCGAACCGAGGCCCACCCCTAGGTGTATTGATCTTGTTGTAACATTTGCCGAACATGATTGGCAGATCGATATATTGTGCTCAACCTAATTACGCAAGCTGTTGAAATCTGAAATCACAAAGGTGAAAGCTAGATATTGAATAATAACCAAGTTACTAAGCAGCTTTTCCACTGATAGTTTTAATTTCACGCATCTTCAATACAAGACAGTCCGTTAAAGTGCTGTGCTTGACTCTAGAATCTGTCATTGTTCCATATATCTTTGTATTGCTAGCTGTAGATATGTAATATGTGTTGGTGCTTTTAGTCATATCTACTTGTGTTCCATCTTCTTACCAAATTTCTAACTTTTACAGAGGTCTCAGATCAGAACTTTGTGAATGAAGACCAAGCAGATAGATCAAGCTGTGAGCGGATGGCAAATAGGTTGAAGAGAGCTGCTGTTGATGCTTCAAGTGATGATCAAGTAATTCATAGAATAAACATCTTATTACCACTTTGTTTACAAATATCCTTAATTTTTTAATCCACCTAAATCATTTTTTGAGAGTTTAACTTTTGTTATTTGCTTGCTATTTAGGTTGTCCCGTTTGCAAAGCCTCATACACCTGATGTTTCAACTGTCAATCGCCCTTCCTCAGAAAGAGAGGAAGGGGCACAACATGAGTTGTTTTTAGAACGTCCCCATAGGTTTACCCGCCCAAGATCTGATATGCATCATCACATTTTAAGAGGAAGCTGAGTTGTGACTTCGAACTGAAGTTTGAAGTAACCTATTCCACGTGTACACCAACATAAATAAGATTAGGCGATTAGGCTTATGGTTTTCCCTGAGGTGCCTAGCTGAAGAAACATTGGGATAGATGCCATAAGATAAGTATCAATGGCGATCTTTTGTGGAGTGTTCTTGCTGGGAGCATCTGGTGTTACGGCTACCAGAATACTTTGGACAAAGATCAGTCAGAAGAAAATAATCCAGCTGGCATAGAATTGGCGGGGAATGATTGCCGGATAAGATTTGCAGTAGTTGCAATTGAAGGTAAGAGGCTAGCAAGTCCCAAGTTAGCAGTTTGACATAAAAGTATTCTTTATATTCATGTTTTGAATCTCAATTTTGTGGTATGTATGCATTGTATATAGAAATATGGAAGCTTTCATAGATGTAGAGCGAGAAATACAATGTGTGCTATATATAGCTAATGATGTATTAATCAAATTTAAATTTACTTGTTCCTCAATTAAGTTCAAATCTATTCGGACACGGGATTAAAAATAAAAATGAATGCTCCCTTAGTGTTTTATAGTAATAAATATTTATATATATGGAATTTATTTAGTGGACTACGGAATTTATTAAATAATAAATAATATTATAATATATTATTATTTAATAAATTTATAATTTTTATATAATTTATATTATAATTTTTTATAATTTCTACATAATAATGCTTAACAATTCATCATCTCGTGAGCTACGAAGTTTATTATATAGATTCATGTGCTGCTCTTCTCTTGTACATTATTTATTATATTAAGAGACACTTTCTTTCAGAATGATGTTGACGTTTGGGAGTCTTGACTGTTGAGTAGAGGATAACAAACACGACATAAAAGAGAGTAGGTTTTGTTTGTACATTAATATTTAATGTGTTTGTCCCACATTTAATCTGTCTTTATCTAACACGATATTTCCCCAATCAAAATCATATCCCATGTTCGATTTTGGGTTCTCCTTGAATTAAATATTTCACCCCTCAAGAAATTGAGTCAGTTGGGATACTGAAACTCCTTTTCTAGTTCAGGTTAGTCAACAACTGCTCACCAACTCCACACTTTACTTAATAATAGCTATTGCCACATTTTGGGTGGGTTAAAAATGAAATGATTTAAATTGAGTCTGATTTTTAGTTTTAAGCTCTTGATTTTGGAGTTTATTTTATTTTATTTTTTATTTGTTATAAATTTATTGTTGGTTTGTCCAGAATAAAAAAAAAAGAACTTAAGAGCAAAGCACTACTCCTTACCTTTGCATAGAGATTTTTCAACAATGATATATATATATATATATATACAAGTTATAAAAATTCCATTACTCATTAGGATAGGATAGGATACCCAAATTAGGTGAAATCGAATTGTGTGAACCATGTACCCTAAATTGTCCGTCTACATGAAATGGACATGAAATTTCATTTTCATATTTTAAGTGCCAGATAGATATATGGATTTCCAATTTCAGTTGTTGCTTTTTTTTTAAAAAAAAAAATTGTTAAAGAGATGTATTTATTTATTTTATTATTTTCTTTAAAAATAATAAAATAGATATGAAATAGAAATTTGGCCAATTAAAAGTACACTCTAGGATATAAATAAGCACTTAAAAATGCACCAAAAATCTATTAATATCCCTAATATATGGTCCGAGAGCCAATCGACTTTTATTTTTAAATTAGTGAAACAAAGCGTGGACTTTTGCCGCGATGTTTCTGAATTCTTTTGCGTGCTCGATTTTTTTTTTTTGGAATAAAAATTGAAATTTCATCTTCATAATAGCTCTATAAACTGATACAAAACACAAAATCTAATAATCTCTTTAAGCCTCATTAAAATTAATAATTATTATCCCGAGAAAGCGAAACTAAACAAGAAAAGTTAACAAAACCAAACAAGGAAATTAAGGAGTACTCTTTATTTTTTCCGACAGTTTCTCTTGATGGGTATTACTTCAAATCTAAGAGGGTCAAGAACAAGCCACAACAACCAGCAAGAACAAGAAGGATTACCAGTATATGAGAATGGGCAATCTTCAAATTCTTCATTGCAACACAAAAAGAAATGGTTAAATTGGATGCCTGTTTGTGTGGTACTTGTAATTATAATGGAAATCGCCTTCTTGGGTCGTCTTGATGTGGCCAAAAATTCTGCCATGTTCGATTCAATAGCTGATATGGTGAGTGGGAAGATTGGGGGTGGTGGTCGGGTTTCGGATTCAGAAAGTTGTGAGAAGTGGTTGGAGAAACAAGATGCTGTGAATCATTCTAGAGATTTTGAGAAAGATCCTGTATTTGTTATTGGGGGTGACCAGGTTCGTTTAAATCATTATTGCGTGATTTGGGGTCCATTTATTTTGTTGCAGTTTAATGGGTTTGTTGGAATTATTTTGTTATTTATGTTGGTTTTAATTGTTTTTGTCGTCAGCATGTTATGCTAGGTTCTGAAATGTAAGTGTGCTGGAAAAATGTGAAATTTCCTAATTGTGTGGATTATTGTTTTTGATGCTTGCACAGAAGTTGTAATGTTAATTACAAAGACTGAAAATAGACCTAAACTCTTTTAGCTTGCTTGTTAGGAATATTTCACTTGCAGGTTTACAGATCAGTGATGTGTGGCATTTTGATTTTCTTTTTCGTGACAAATTTAGAACTTGAGATTCTGATTATTTTCCTTCACTTAGAACAATGTCTGTTTGCACTTAAGTAGGGAACAAAATTCTGAAGTTACTGCAAAAACATAAAAGTATAACTAGTGTAGATATACTATTCACATTGTTGAAATTGCTGTTGTTGTTTTTGGCTTCTGTTCTTGTTAATTTAGATCCATGACATAGTTTGTTTCCCTTTGTTAATTGATATGTTCTAGCATTTTCTTGAAACCATATGACTTGTCAAGCAGAATTGTTTTTAGCTTTTTCAGGATCTTTCTTCTTTTCTTGGTGTTTAATCTATTCGTCATAAATTTTAAATATCCTTTTTATCAGTGATGTTTCTACAAGTTGAACTTCTCTGTGGGTTTCAATGTGGAGTTTTTTTACACTCAATTATCTATATTTTAGTTATATCTTATTATGTATCTGAACTTCTTGTTGCATGCTATCTAGGAGTGGAAAACTTGTAATGTGGGGTGCAAGTTTGGATATGACACTGATAGGAAACCTGATGCTGAATTTGGTTTGCCTCAACAACCTGGTACAGCTAGTGTGCTCCGTTCAATGGAATCTTCCCAGTACTATGCTGAGAATAATATTGCTCAGGCACGACGGTGGGTAAGCACTGTCTAAAATAACTTTCTTTCATTTCAAAAGGAAAGTCATGGAGAAACCTGTGCCCCCTTCCCCTACACCCCCACCCATTGCCTAATTTCAGTACATTGGAAGTTGGAATACTCTGAAGTTTACAAGATTTCGATTTTCAAAATGATTGCTTTATACAACCCACTTAAATGAGTTACCTATGATTGGAATGATGATGTAAGAAGTGTATCATGAAAGTTTAACTCTCCTTAGGCATTGTGGATTGGATGTTTTTAATTGATGAGTGGCTCAAAAGGAAGATACTGGTTTAAATTTTATCAGATAAGCTACATTCTGCTCTTTTTTCCAAAAATTGATTGTTGTTTTTCAGATGTTTCATGTGTATCTGGTGCCTATTTCTTTTATAACTGATGTCACTACCTTTAAGGCTTAAGTTTGAAAATACAATTTCATCTGTGCAGACTTGAAATAGCCTTCTCCCATCCTTCCTAAATCACTCTTCTGACCTCAAAAGTTTATTACTTAAAGCAGTACACTGGTTGTGTCCAAAAGTTGTTAGTCAAACTAAAATGTCAGTCTTGTTTTCTAGGAGGGGATATACGATCATAATGACAACTAGTCTCTCATCGGATATTCCTGTTGGATATTTTTCCTGGGCTGAGTATGATATCATGGCACCAGTGCAGCCAAAGACCGAGAGTGCCCTTGCAGCTGCTTTCATTTCCAACTGTGGTGCTCACAACTTCCGCCTGCAAGCTCTTGAAGCACTTGAAAAGGAAAATGTCAAGATAGACTCCTATGGTAATTGCCACAGGAATCATGATGGAAGAGGTAGCACACCAGTGCATGTTTTATGCTTGTTGATATTTATGTTAGTTATACTTGTATGGATACCCCTTTCCATTGAAACTATTTTAATCTGATAGCATCTATCATGCTATGATCCCTCTTAAGAATCTTATAGTGTACAGAGTTTCAATTGTAATTTTTCTTGTTCCCTTTTTTTTGGTCTTTTACTGATTGATGTTTTTGCTATTGTATTTTCTATTGTAATTTTTTCCTGGTATGTCTTACCTTATGACATGTTTACCCTCGAGGTGGATCTTCATTGTTCTAAGCTTTCTTATTAAGCCTGACACTTAAATATTTGTCTCATTTACTCTCCGGCAACCAAACTTTTCTAACTGGTGCAACATTTTTTGCTCAAACATTCCAGTTTTGCTTCAATTCCATATTGCTAGTAATATATTAATCTCAAGTTGAGGGTTAGGTCTTGTCCTGCACAAAGTTTAGTTATCTGGCATGGGGTGAACTCTAGGACAACAGGGAAGAGACTATATTTTTGGAGCTTAGGAGGTACTTTCTACAAATAAACTGCTTTAAAAGAAACTAATGGTTTGTTCAGATCATACGAGGGCAAGGGAAATCAGTGGACCTGTATTTTAAAAATTGTTCAGCAGCCTTTGCAGCATCTTTTTTTAAATAAAAAGTTTGCGTGGATGATTAAAAAATAAAGAGTGAAAGAAGGCATGAGATTCAGTTACCATGTGGGATGCAACTTAAGTTATTGATTTCTTGTATGTATCTCGTAATCTGCAGAGTGATTAATTGATCTGTTCTGATGAGTTGATATGTTGTCTATTCTTCCAGATAAATATCATTTGACAATTCTTTCCTTCAATGATATCTGCAGTGGACAAAGTGGAAACTCTGAAGCGTTATAAATTTAGCTTGGCTTTTGAGAATTCCAATGAGGAGGATTATGTCACTGAAAAATTTTTCCAGTCTCTTGTCTCTGGTATGAAATTTACACCTCTCGTTCACTCATTGTATAGTGACGAATGATATATTATGGATGGCCTCTATAACACCTTTATAACAATAGAATATGAGAAATTGCTGAAGTACAATACCGTACTGGTCTGCCTATACAAAATGGCATGTATTTTTGTTTTCTAATTTTGAAAGCTCTTTGAAATATTGAACAGCTTATTGTGACTGATTTCTATGTGGGAAATGTGTGTTTCAGAAGGTTAATGACATAAATTGATGGGAGTTTTCTCTTTAAAAATTAAATTTTTTTTTTCAAGGTTCAAGTGATAAAATTGATGTTAAATTTTGTAGGGACGGTTCCTGTGGTTGTTGGTGCTCCAAATATTCAAGAGTTTGCTCCTTCTTCAAATTCAGTTTTACATATTCGAGAACTAGAAGATGTTAAGTCTGTTGCGAAGACCATGAAATACCTTGCAGAAAATCCTGAGGCATTTAATCAGTCATTAAGGTGAGGTTCAGTGCTTGCAATTAAACTGCGCTGTGGTTGTAAGAAGTTTATCTGAAGCACTTTTTTGGTTAGAAAATGAAAAATGGATAAACTTTTATGGAGATTTTGCTTGTTTTTTTTTTATCTGGTTGCTTATGAGGATCTTGTTAGTAATGAGATGTTGATTTAATAGGTGGAAGTATGAGGGCCCTTCTGATTCTTTCAAGGCACTTGTCGATATGGCTGCGGTACACTCATCATGTCGTCTTTGCATCCACCTGGCAACAACAATTTGGGAGAAAGAAGAAGCGAACCCTGATTTCATAAGACGACCTTGCAAGTGCACTAGAGGCTCAAAAACAGTGTATCACTTGTATGTCAGAGAAAGAGGGAGGTTCAAGATGGAATCCATTTTCTTGAGGTAACCTTCTCATTTTTTCTTGGTAGTGTTCTGTTATCTCAATTTTTAACGAAAACAGCATTATGAAAGGTTCGATTTTCCAGGGGACTGGACGTTGCTGTCTTCTAAAATATATAAGTAATAGAAATTCAACTGAATATCTGCTCTCACATTGTAAATTTACAGATGAGGATGCTTGACCTTCATATTATCAGCCTTTATCCCCCCATTCTAGATGCTTCATGCATTTTAAGCATGGGATCTCATGTCATAATAGTTATTGTATATCAATGTTGTGTTCAAACATTCCCTAATTTTATTTCAACCTTGCAGAAATCATTATTTCCTTTCTTTTAATGGGCAGGTCTGGGAGCTTGACTCTGCAGGCCTTGGAATCTGCAGTTTTGACGAAGTTCAAGTCTCAAAAACACGTGCCAATTTGGAAGCAGGAGAGACCTGAAAGCTTAAGAGGCAGAGATGAACTGAAAATTTACAGAATATACCCAGTTGGCTTGACACAGAGACAGGCTTTATATACCTTCAAATTCAAAAGGGATGCTGACCTTAAGAAGCTCATAGAAAGCAAACCCTGTGCGAAGTTTGAAGTCGTATTTGTGTAGATTTTAGATATTATACTCTTGGGCATGGAGGATTATGATTCTCAGCCGTGCTGAAAGATTTGCTAAGAGATCAAAGCAATTTCACCTGTGCATGTATTACTTAAATCTCGTGCTTCATCATACGTGTCCCCCATGTTTTTGACAGGAGTATGGAACTGCTAGGTAGTAGGAAAGAACATGAATTCCAAAATACCATTGGCTTAGTTGGAGTAAGCTACTTGTTTATCTAGGTGCAGGTCATTCACATCACATATGAAACGCATTAAGGTTTGAAGTATGAAAATTATAAATTATTGATTGAAGAGCTTTTGAATTGCTCTGTAATGCTTCTGCTAGAGATGTATTGAAATGAATCAGGCATAATAGTAGATCATCGCCATCATTATCATCAGCAGCAGCTTCCTTACATTTTCATCTAGAGGTGTGCTACATGGCTGAAGTTTGCAGCACCAGATGAATTCTCCCCAGGCTCTACAATTACGAAGTACAAACCCAGGTAATTAGCCGAAGTTACTAAACTATAAATATGATGCATCATCTGGAGCGGCTTCTGTGGTGTAGTATTAGTCAATATTGTTCTTTCAGAAAGCCACCCACTTGTTGATATCAACATTATTTGCAAAGATTTATTAAAATATAATGCCAAAGGACCCCTCTTGCCACACTTTTTTATGGACCTCGTTGAAACACTTAATGCATACACTAAATCAACTTCACATGGATTAAGCTCACCCTTTTTCTCTCCCCTTTTTTTCATTTTCTTTTCTTGGGTAGGGGTGGAGGGATGAGTAATGTATATGATTCATTTTTTTGTTGTAACAAGTCTAATTGAATAAAGAAGGCCGCCGCTAATGGAAATTGACTGTCCATGTCATATTCCGCCAGCGTGTGGCGGCGGTTGAGCCGGTGACTCTTGGCTGGTCCATAAGGTTGAGGGTAAGCATCTCACTCAAATCTCAATAAATTATCATATCTTTCATTGAACAGCCGACAGCGTATTGCCGCGTGCAACTGTTACTATGACTATGCCCATTAGCCATTAGCCATTAGCCATTAGCCATTAGCCATTAGCCATTAGCCCATTACTAATTTACTACAGCAAATCACCCACTTTTTTGTTTCTTTTATATCAAAAGTCAAACAGTTATTCGTCCACAATTGCTTCCATACATTAATACTATACAGCAAGATAATAACATCTCTTGTTAAGGCATGGCGTCGTGTGCTCCATAAGAGTGCTTTTGTTCAGCACATGAGGCCATGCGTAACAAAAGTTGTCAAACAGGCTTTAAATGCTCGACGGTTCTAGGTTTCTTCTATGAATATACCAAAATTGATTTTTTTTTTCTATTTTATTTTGTTCTAACGTCAAAACTTACAAAATCAGAACTTAATCAAACTTAATATATCATATTACATGTAAGTGATATTTTATATCTTATATAATTTAAATAATACTATTAAAAGAACTTATGTTCAATAATAAGTTATGAACTTCTAAATTAAAAAAAAAATGAAAAGCTTATCTTATCTTTTTCCCAAATATTCAAATTCAACCTTAACTTATTTTTAAGCGTTCTCTTTATTTTAGATACACTTCAAATTAATTTGGTTTGTTTGATACATTAATGAGATTTTTTGAATATAAATAAAGTTGTTGGAGATTATGAGGGCATTTTAATCCTCATAACTCCTATTTTAATTCCTTATTTCTTTTCACTTGAATTCATTTCTATTTTCCTACAAATGAAATATATGATCAATTATTCAATTATCTTTTTTTTAAAAAGAAAGAAATCAAGGTACCCACTTATTATTATTATTATAATATCGAATTAAGTATAATTTTCTAACGTTGACTTACCAAAAGTGATTAACTTTTGATTACATTAGCATCACTACACCTGGTGGCCAACTTGTATTTTGTTGACAGATGGTGCCAATTGTAAAATGAACTTGCCCCCTGGTTTTGTGGTCCGAGTCAGTTTTCTAGCAAAAACATAAAATCAAATTCATTTTGATCTCATCTCATATTTAAAACACCGATTATTCGCATGACACACGTTACTTGGCCTCCTCCTCAGAAGATGAGAACTCAAATTTAGAAAGCAGAAGTAAACTGAAAAAAAAAAAAAAAACAGAAAACAGTGGCAGTAGTTGATAAATAGGATGATTAATAATATAGTAAAAATAAAAGAAAGCAAACCGACATGCAACTGTCATCAGCTTCTCGTAATGTTTTTAATTGAAACATGGCAACTAACACAAAGAAAAAAAAAAAACAAACCTGACCCTTGACGCCATCCAAAAGACCTCTTCATCAAACAATGCTCACCTCTCCGCTGCTTCTAAAGGCCCCTTCTTGTCCCTTTCGAAAATGGCCACAATCTCATTTCTTCTTGTTCTTCATCTTCATTTCTCTCTTAGTCGTATTCACTACAATCACCACCACCACCACCATCGCAGCCATTGCTTTTATATCAATAAGGGTCCTTCTCTTTTCATCTCAGAATCATGTCATCATCATTTTCAGTGCGTTTCCCTGCATCCTTCTTGCCATCTTCTGCCACCTCTGCCCGGCCAAAGACGTGGGTTCTTGCCACTCCGACGATGGCTCCGGCGACTTCTGCGGGGGCGGAGGTGGACGCAGAGAGACTGGTGCCTAGAGTGGAGGAGAGAGATGGGTACTTTGTGTTGAAGGAGAAGTTTAGACAAGGTATCAATCCTCAAGAAAAAGTGAAGATTGAGAAAGAGCCAATGAAGCTGTTTATGGAGAATGGAATTGAAGAGTTGGCTAAGTTGTCAATGGAGGAGGTTGATAAAGCTAAGGCTACAAAAGATGATATTGATGTTAGGCTCAAGTGGCTTGGTCTCTTTCACAGGAGAAAGCATCAGTGTAAGTTTTTATTTACGCTTTTGTTTCTTTTAGTTAATTGCATGTGATTTGTTTTCTTATGATAGTTTTAGTTTCATGTCGAGTCTAGATGATTGATTCAAGTTTGAGATTAATGATTTAAGCTCAATTAACTTGGATCATAAAAAAAATGTTATTAAACTTAAAGTGGAAAAGTTATGGGATTATTCTGCAACTGGTTCCCAGATTGTATCCCTTCTGTAATGAAATGTCAAGGGATCAAGATCAATTGTTGTTTTTAGATTAGGAAAAAGAAATTGTCGTATAGTTTCCACTCAATATTTGATCAGGGAAGTAATTTGATGATTTTGACTACTTAGTTCCCCTGCATCTAATAACAGAATGGCTATTCTTGTAATGGTGATACTCAGATGGTAGATTTATGATGAGATTGAAGCTACCAAATGGGGTAACAACAAGTGCGCAAACACGATACTTAGCAAGTGTGATAAGAAAATATGGCAAGGATGGTTGTGCAGATGTGACAACGAGGCAAAACTGGCAAATTCGTGGTGTGGTTTTGCCTGATGTGCCGGAAATACTTAAGGGTCTTGCAGAAGTTGGCTTGACAAGCCTGCAGAGCGGTATGGATAATGTGAGAAATCCTGTTGGCAATCCTCTTGCTGGTATTGATCCACATGAAATTGTTGATACAAGGCCTTACACCAACTTGTTATCCCACTTCATCACTGCCAATGCTCAGGGCAATCCTGCTTTCACTAACTTGTAAGTCCTAACAGCACATTTCACTCTTTAACTTGTTCCACTTGTAGAGTGATTGTAATAAGTTATGGGGAACATCATTAATGCTGTAGGGACAATGTTCGGTTCTGATATATGGAAATATAAGTTGCTTGACAAGAAATCGGATCTTTTGCCATTGAACGTTAATTTCCAATTAGGAGAAGTTTAACAAGTACGATGGAAATGAGTATGAGAAGATTTTCATCTTCTGCATTGCCTTATGTTTCCTTCTCATTTGTGCAGACCAAGGAAGTGGAATGTCTGTGTAATTGGTTCTCGTGATCTTTATGAACATCCTCACATCAATGATCTTGCTTACATGCCTGCTACGAAGGATGGACGCTTTGGATTCAATTTGTTGGTTGGGGGTTTCTTTAGTCCCAAGCGATGTGCAGAGGCTATTCCACTAGATGCCTGGGTCTCAGGTGATGATATTCTTCCAGTGTGCAAAGCTATTCTAGAGGCTTTCAGGGATCTTGGAACTAGAGGAAACAGGCAAAAAACAAGAATGATGTGGTTAATTGATGAACTTGTGAGTAGTTTTGCCGGTCCAATTTCTTATTATGCTTTATGAAGTCTTGTTCATGTTTTTTTACTGACTGACATAAATTTTGAACAAATACAGGGCATTGAAGGATTCAGGGCGGAGGTAGTGAAGAGAATGCCCCAACAAGAGCTTGAAAGAGCATCCTCTGAAGACTTGGTTCAAAAGCAATGGGAAAGACGGGACTATCTTGGAGTATTTCCACAAAAACAAGAAGGATTTAGCTTTGTAGGCCTTCACATTCCAGTTGGTCGTGTCCAAGCAGATGACATGGATGAGCTAGCTTGTCTAGCAGACACATATGGCTCAGGCGAACTCCGCCTCACTGTTGAGCAAAACATCATAATCCCCAATGTTGAGAACTCAAAACTCGAAGCCTTGCTCCAAGAGCCTTTATTGGAAAAGTTTTCACCACAGCCATCCATTCTCATGAAAGGTCTAGTTGCATGCACAGGCAATCAGTTTTGCGGACAAGCAATCATTGAGACAAAGGCTAGGGCCTTAAAAGTGACCGAAGAGGTGGAGAGGCTAGTTGATGTGACAAAGCCGGTGAGGATGCACTGGACTGGCTGTCCTAACAGCTGCGGGCAGGTTCAAGTCGCGGATATTGGATTCATGGGGTGCATGACAAGGGATGAAAATGGGAAAACTTGTGAAGGAGCAGATGTGTTCTTGGGAGGCAGAATTGGTAGTGACTCACATTTGGGAGATGTTTATAAGAAATCTGTTCCATGTAAGGACTTGGTGCCTTTAGTTGCAGACATTTTGGTTAAACATTTTGGGGCTGTGCCAAGGGAGAGGGAAGAGGCAGAAGATTGATTTGATTTGATTGATTCAACAAGCCAAGTAGTTCCCTGTTGTTTTTTTTTATAATCAATTTGGAGGAAGCAAATATCTTTTCAGGACTAAATTGTAACAGCTTATGAATGGACAATGATTGACAAAGAGACTTTTTTTTTTTTATCGGTTTCATTGATAGGTTTGTCAAAATGTAGGAAACCTTGTATGGGGTATGTACCATGAATAAAAGTTTCATTTTCATTTTGAAATGGATTACTGAATCTAATAAAATTTTACACCAAAAATATTATTTCTATACGATCTATTATATCTGTGTTCATCGGCAATTTAATGCCTTCCTAGGCTCAGGGGAAATTGGAAAAATATGTTTAGTGAAACTCATAAAAAAGAAACAATGTTCATTATTAACAATATTTTTGCGGCATTATGTTCTTGTAGCTTAAAAGCTTATTGTGTTTATGAAACCCAATAGTGGACATGGAACTTTTTGCATATTTGAATTGATCAATGAACATGGTCTATAATTTGAGAGATAATTTAGTTAACATTATTGAGCATCCTAAATAATTTTGCACTCTGTGTGCGTGCACATTTCTGGATCTGAAAAACAATGACCCTTTCAGTTATGAGAGAGGATGCATAGGCCAATTCAATGACAACCACTGAAATTGAAATATCTTCTTTTCTTATTGCTTCTACTCTTAATTTGACATATCAAATAAGTGTGTTCCATGACATTATATTTTTTAAAATAATATTTTTATATTATTTATTTTTTTTCGACAATAAGAACTTCTTTAATAAATTAATTTAAAGGAGTATTTAACTCCTCGGTACTAATGTTGAAGAAATTGACGATTCTAATACCATTGTTGATAATTTGAAAATTGACTAAAATATTTGATTATTTGATGAAGAGGGTATTTGTAATAAAATTTATATTTGAGGTACAACGTGATATTTGATAAGAAGAAAATATGAAATAAAACCCTTATAATTTACATATTTTATTCAATAGTTGAATTCTCATACATTATTATAAATGCACCCCTATTTATAATTTATAGAAACTGACGTATGTGTGCAATATACACCATATATTTTACAATCTAACACACACCACATATTTTCACCAAACTTTAAATTTTTCTTTATTATTACAACTTTTTTAAAGTTATTTAAATATTTTTAATATTTGTTCTCCTATACTTTTGTAGATATTACAAAATATTTTATTTAACATTTTTTAAACATTTCTAAAAAAATGCATTACATTCCAACAAGTAACAATAGACTGAAGGTGACTCGGTATCATACCATACCAAATGGCCTCAAAATCTAAGTTGAAAGTAAACTGAGCAACCGCACTCATAGAACTATGGTGAAGAGGGTTTTACAACATGAGAAAGATGCAAGATAGACATAAATATCCTGAAGTATAAGACCAACTTTAGAGATTGATGAAGTCTTGGTAAGAATATCTCTGATAAGAGATTCAACATCCGATTCAAGCCCAATATCTGCAAAGCCCCTTTCACAAGCTAACAGGAGATCTTTGTGCATAGCCACAGCTTCAACTACGGGAACTGAAAATAGAGATTTTAAATGAATCGAAGCCGACAACAATACACCATTATGAAAATCCTGAAACACCACTCCCAAGCCTGTACTTCCGTTTGCAAAGTTCAAAGACGCATCAATATTAATCTTGATAATACCAACAGCTGGAGGGTGCCAAGACGACTTGATATTACATGAATAAATGCCCATATGATTTTGAGCCAATTTAAAATCATCAAGGACAGCATTAGACCACCCCACTGCGTCATCGACCTTAGTGCTAATGTTCTTACGAATAGTTTGGTTCCTAATAAACCAAATCCTCCATAAAATAACCGCCAATAGTTCAATATCAGATTCCTGAAGTCGACTCATGCAAGAGATAAAAAATTCCTGAAGTGATGTAAGATGGCAGCAAAATATATGTCATGAAGGTACATGAAGCTCTCACATGCTTTAAGGACTCACACAACCACAGGACGTGAATTGTATTTTCAGCTCCATTGCCACATCGAGGACAAGTTTCATCAATTGAAACATGATTGCGTTTAAGATTAGAATATATAAGTATCCAGTCATGCTAAGCTTTCCAAAAAAGAAAAAAAATTTACTTTTGGCGTAATGGAGAGTTTCCACCATGTCTTCACAGCCAACGTTCTTGAGCTTTTAGACGTACTCTTTAGGAAAGACATAAACTAATAGCCACTCTTGATCGATACTGCCATGTTTATCAAATTGCTATATCAAGGAATCATTGAGATGAACATGTCTAAAAGACGACGGGAGATTGAGACCTCGTCACCACTTTTAAGGTAGGAGAGTCGTAAGAATTATGTGTGCACAAGAAGTAAACTTGTATGTTTTTACTTATTTTATGATGGTTGCGTTGTATAATATTAGAAAGATGAAAATTTCTATTTTCTTAAATATTTAATTGTTAAAATATAAATCTATTACTAAGTGAAATATTGCGTTTGTTATAAGTTAGATTTAAGTTTATATTAGCTTATGGAGATGGGACCTAAATACACATGCTGTAAGTTAGATTATGACTTATTTAGGTTTAATGTGGTTAGACCCAAAATATGTACTACAATTTGAATTATGGGTCATTTTGAGAAAAATAATAAATGTTGTATTGGATTGATAATATCAAATAAAAGGGTAAAAAGATAAATTTTTAAACATTATATAAACATTTTTTTCTCTCAACTTTTACCAAATACCTAACTCTTTTTAGACTTAAAAGAGAGAGTAAGAGAAAGAGAAGGAAAAGAGGAAGAAAGTACATAGATGATTAGTGTTATAGAGAATTTTTAAGGACCAAAAAGGTATTCCTATAAGCTAACCTTCTCTCTAATCTTTATATTTGTCATGTGATTTTGTGAAGTTATGAATTATTGAAACTTGATAAATAATTTGATGATGATTTTATGAGATATATTTATTATCGAGGATGATTATATAAAATAGAAGAAGAATCATAATAGATCTGCAAAATTTATGTATGACAACAGCTTAATTTGTGATTTTTTTTTATAAAATATTATGTTTTGATTGGATCTGATTTTTTAACTCATGAAATTAGACATTCTAAGGAGCATTTAGAACCTAAAATCATTAAAAAAAAATTTCAAGAACTCAAAATTTAGTGATTTTATGAAGATAACCTTGAAATTTTAAGAATTATCAGTTTTTGCAGAAGGGTCAAATGATGAGTTTAATATATTAAATGATCTTTGAAAATTTTGAGTTTTTGGAAAATGATAAATTAATATGTTTTGTATAACATGCCCAAATTTGGATATTTAATCACTAGTTTCAAATTGTTATAGTTTTATAAAGAGAATGGTCTCAGTGCACTATTTTATTTGACAAATTCTGAAATTTTTGAAATAACGTTGTTTTAGAATATGTACTCAATAAATTCACCCTTGAATGATTTATTAAGGATTAAAATATGTGTCATGAGTAATTTTGAGATGGTTTCATAATTTTTAAATAAGTATGTGATTTTATAAAATTGATTTTATAAAATTCAAATACTAAAGCCTATTTAATGGATGTTATGATTTGATCAAGGTAAGAACTTAGTTTTAAGAATGGTCATGACTTAGATTTAAAAGGGGATAAATCTAATTTACTTAATTTGATAATGATTTATGTCTCAAGGTTTTTTTGTTTTAATTTATTGAGTGATTGTATTAGAGCAAGCTTATATTAGTTTTTCTCAATTATGTAATACCACGTGACACTTTATTCTAAATTTACTAAAATACTCGATTTTCGATTCAATTTCTATATATTTATAAAAATTGAACTAAAACCAAACCAGACTGGTTGGTTTTTCCATTAAACATAATCGATCAATTTTTTGTATATTAATAACCAAATTGAATTGAACGGTCTTATTTTTTTAGTTTTCAATTTTTTTTTATGGCTATCCTTACATTCAACAACCAACATTCTAGCAAAACTGAATTTAATACAAAGATCTTTCATTTCTTTATGACATACAATAGTTTCCAATAAGAATACTAGATTTGGACAATGCTCTTATACAAATTTATACAATACTTAAAATAATCTAGGGTTACCTAATCCCCAAACATTTTAACTCAGTTTTCATGGCAATCGACAGCCTGCACCCCTACAGGAGCCAACCATAGAAAGGTTGTGCAAACACATTTAGACATTGTATTTGATATTTTTAAAGGACATGAGGGTGCTTGCTCGTTATCAAATCGAAGTCTAGAATATGTCTGTCATTTCTACTCCCGTGAGATCATTTATCAACCAAAGCAGCAAGAATATATGATTCACTTTTAATTTTCCCAACCTTGATGGATGAGACAGTTGGAAGTAAATAAAAAAATTTCTGTAGCCAGATCGTCTTATTCATAATTATATGTATAGAGATAGAAGATTACCTCAATTCTTCGATATGACAAATCTTGAATTGACTAGCTGTAATTTTCTCTACTATCCTCAATCTTCAAACTTAATGCGTGTGGGCACGTGGATCTTTCTTAATCTCTAAAAATACTAATACCAAAATCTGAGTGAATGGTAATAATTAATTTTTTTTTTCACATAAGAATATGTAAAAAGAATTTTTCTAGTTAAGGTTGTTGTTTTCTTTACTACTTTATACCTCTCATATATAGAAATCTTCATTGGGTATTTAAAATTAGATTAGGATTAGGAAATTAAAGTTTGATGAGGATTTGAGCTAGTAGAGAGACTGCAAGACCCATGGGCTTCCTAGCTCCAACTTAAAAGGCCAAATTCTTATTATCTCATAATACACAAATTCTTCTAAGTTAACCCCAGACTATTCCATTAAAAGGCAAGAGCTGTACTCTAGTAACTCTTGTTATAAAGTAAAAGTCCATTTAATTAAAACTTCATTTAATTAAATTGGGCTTAGTCTTTAGACCAATAATAACAACTTAGTTAACTCTCTAATTGATGTACATAATTAAAGTTAGGCCATGAAAAAAAATGTCTTGTCTCTTTAATTACTTATTTGCCTCTAAGTCACTGAATGCTCTAATGATCGCTTTTAATATGTCTATATTTGTAAATAAATTTACAAATAAATATTATTATTCAATAAATAATTTATTGAATAAACTGTGGCTACAGATTTTAATAATCAAGTACTGCAAACAGCTTAGGTGGATATTAATTATTAGATTCTATCTTACAAATATATGTTCTTACGACCTATGAAATTATATCTCTAAGCTATCGAGGTTTTGATCGTTTATATGGATTCACTCTGTGATAACTCAAAAGATACAATGCATGAATGTAAGTTCATTTTCTACTCAGGATTAATATCAATCAAGCTTATTAAAGCTTTTGTGAATTAAGATCTACGACATTTATGAATTAAGATCTACGACATTTAGTTAACTAGATCAAAATTT
The DNA here is from genome assembly GCA_946807835.1 of Ailanthus altissimus. Classification (NCBI taxonomy): domain Eukaryota; kingdom Viridiplantae; phylum Streptophyta; class Magnoliopsida; order Sapindales; family Simaroubaceae; genus Ailanthus; species Ailanthus altissimus. The sequence continues at coordinate 22,802,032 of OX327698.1, read as the reverse complement.
ATAGTAGTCACGTTCAATGTAACATATACACTAGTTTTTCTACTCGAAGTCCATACTTTAATGATCAAGGCAAATCATTCACTATAAGAAGCAGAAAAACTACAACCTTACATAATGAAATGCCCTTTTTCATTAATGGCTGTGAACTAGATTTATTTATAAAGAACTTCTGATCTATACCTTCTGTATTAGCATCATATGCCTAATACATAGATCACATACTTTATAAATATGGGCTCATCAATGTATGCTTGATTATATATATGAATAAACTTTATTAATCTATTAAAATGCTATTACACATACTTTAAGGGTATAAAATAACATAAAACATTTAACAATCTCCCACTTGCCCTAAATCATGTCGGGCATCTGTCGAACTCTCATATCATATATATGAGTTTCAAAACACTTTGCCAACAATGATTTGGTGAATAGATCCGCTAGAGTTCTGCTGATGCAATCTTAGATACCATAACTTCACCCTTTTGCATAAGCTCTCGTACCAAATACTTTTTTCTCTTAACATGTTTCCTTTCTTGTAGTATTTCAGTTCCTTGGATTGTGCTACAGCTCCGATATTATCACAATAAATAACAACTGGCATCTTAGCATTAGGTACCACTTCAAGTTCCATAAGAAACTTGCGGAGCCATACAGCCTTTTGTATAACTTTGACGCAGCTACATATTCAGCTTCCATAGTGGAGTCTGTGATATATGATTGCTTTACACTCCTCCAACTTATAGCCCTACCACGTAAAGTAAACTCATATCCCGAGGTAGATCTCATGGCATCCTTATTTGCTTGAAAATCTGAATCTGTATACCTAATAGGTATAAGATCCTCATTGGAATATGAGCATATAATTTTTCGTTCTTTGAAGGTACTTAAATATATGCTTTACTACAGTCCAGTATTCTGATCTTGGATTATATTGATATCTGCTGACCATGGCGACGGTATAACAAATATCTAGTTTAGTACATAGCATTGTGACACGTCCAAAATATAGGAGTTTATTTTCAAGTGCAGGATTGTCGAAGTAATAAATAACCCAATGAAAACGGGGTCGATCCACAGGAAAGTAGAATTAAAATTACAAATTATAAATACTTTAAAGTCAAGAAATGCAGTATAAGATGTTTGCAAATATTAATTCAATTAATCAATTCAAATAAAAAGCTAAGGTTAAGGGGATCCACTCTTGGCATAAGAAGTAAGAATATATTTAACTCTTTTTATAACTCAATTGAAATTCTCACACAAAGAAGGTTCCAACTGGAAGATATAACAATTAAAGTTTATCACCATTTATATATTAACTAGTATTTATTTCTTTCAATTATTATACACAAAATCTTATAAATGGGTTCAAGTATTTATTATGCCAATCGTTATATTTGTCTACAATAAATCAAGACTCTCACTTTACAAGAAAGACTATATACGCCAAATCCTATAAATGGTTTTAAGAATTTATTGTGCCAACTATAAAAGTTGTCTATAATAAATCAAGAGGCACCACTTTAGAAGAAAGTGTATTAATACTACAAACAAAATAAATATATCATATATAAATTTGTATAACTTAAGAATGAATCATTAAATTCATGAATAAGAGTTAAGTACATCTTATTACCTTACTAAGAGTTTCACCCTTTTACCTTAGCATAAAGAAAATTACTTGGATATAATAAAAATAAAGAAAAAAAAAAGAATTGAAAGAAGAAATAATATGATTTTAAAATAATAAACAAGAGAAATAATACAAAAGATAAGTGTTTTAAACTAAAATCTAGTTCTCTAGTTATATTATTTGGGCATAAACATATCATCTATTTATAGAAAAATACAGATAAATTGAAATAAATGAAGAGGAAACCACTTGGATGATAAAAGTCAAGAATGGTGGCAAATAATTTACATTAATTATCATTAATGCATCTACTTGATTATCTAATTTAGAATTGATGTGATCCAAATTAGCTGTCACTCAAACATAAAAGTTGTAGATAAGTCTCCTATATTTTCGAATTTAGTTGTCTTATACATATTAGATACATATTGCTATAGTTATGGGCCAAATACTGATGACTATTTAGACTAGGTCTGTACTGCAGATCAGTTTTGTTTTAGGCCATTTTCACCCTCTAAATGCTCAAATTTCAAATATTTTGTAAAATAAATATTTAGTCCATTGAGTCAACTCTTCACAGGATCAAGAATCACTCTAATTGGATCTTTAGGTAGAAATTTATGCCCATTTTACCAAACCCACCACAAAATAGTTAAAAGCTAATTATGTACAATATTGTAAACATACGTAAATTAAGGGGGTTAAAGACACTAGTAATACCAAATAATGATATAAAATCCTTATTAAATGTGTAATTTCAAGTGTTCATCATATTGCATATATGATACTTCCTACTGCTGATGCATAAGGAATTCCTCTCATGTGATCTATCTCTTGAGGAGTTTTGGGACACTGATTCTTGGATAGATCAATTCCATGTCTAAAAAGAAGTGATCCCTTTTTTGGATTCATGCATAACAAACCTAACCAGAATTTTATCTATATATACAGCTTGAGATAAAGTTAACATCCTATTTTTACGATCTCACAATAACTTAATTCCAAGGATGTAACTAGCTTTACCTAGGTCATTCATATCAAATTGGTCAGATAATCAAATTTTAACTGATGATAATGCTCTTACATCATTTTTAATAAATAGTATATCATATACATACAGGACTAGAAGAACCACTAATCACTCATATATTATCTTGTATACATAAGATTTATCAGAATTTTGATAAAAACCAAATGATTTGATTGCCTGATCAAATCTGATGTTCCAAGATCTAGATGCTTGTTTAAGCCTATAGATAGATTTTTACAATTTACAAACTATATGCTCTTGGCATATATGGCTATAAAACTATCTGGTTGTATCATATAGATACTTTCTTCAAGATTTCCATTAAGAAAGGCAGTCTTGACATCCATTTGCTAAATCTCATAATCAAGATTTGCTGCAATAGATAAGAGAATTCTAATAGACTTAAGCATGGCTACTGACAAAAAGGTCTCTTCATAATTGACACCTTCTTTTTTAGTGTACCATTTAGCAACAAACCTAACTTTGAAGGTTTTCATATTTTCATCTACCCTTATCTTTCTCTTGTAGACTTATTTACACCCTATGGGTTTTATCCCTTCAGGTTTCTCTACAAGTTCCTAGACTTTATTGGAATACATGGAATCTATTTTTGATTTCATAAATTTATGCCAATGGTTTGCATCTTTATCAACCATTACTTCATCGTAACTAGTGTGATCTAGTTTATGCTTATTAGAGATTTTCTGAAAGGACTCTCCAATTAACATGTACTTAGTTGGACATCTAATAATTCTCCCACTATGATGAAGTATCAATGGTTGTTGTTTTACAACTGACTCTGGTTGGTCATTATGATCTGGATTGAGAATTAACTCATTGACTCTATCAGGCACAATATTAGAGTTCCCAGATAACTTATCAAGAATTATCTTACTCCTAGGCTTAAAATCTTTCATATAATCTTCTTCAAGAAAGATTGCATTAGTGCTAACTAATACTTTCTTATCTTGAGAACTATAAAAAAGACTTCATCTTATTCCTTTATGATAGCCAACAAACAGACAAACTTCTGACTTGGATTCCAACTTGTCTGTCTTCCCTTTTAGCACATGAACTGGACAACCCCATATATGTGTGTGTGTGTGTGTGTGTGGCGTAAACTTGATTTACGTCATATCCATATTTTCATAGGTATTTTAGGGACTGACTTAGATAGAATTAAGTTAAGAAAATATATGATTGTTTCTAAGGCATAACCTCAGAACGAGATAGGTAAAGTTGAATAACTCATCATTGACCTTACCATTTTAAGAAGAGTTCTATTTCTCCTTTTTGCTACACCATTTTATTGGGGTGACCCTAGTACAGTCAATTAGGATAATATCTCGTTGTCTAACAAATAGGTTATGAGCTCACTATAGAGGTATTCGCCACCTCGATTAGATTGAAATGTCTTTATGTGTTTTTCTAATTGCATTTTCACTTTTGCTTGAAACTCTTTAAATTTATCAAACGCCTCAAACTTATGGCACATTAGGTACACATAATCAAACCTATAATGATCATCAATGAAAGTGATGAAATATTCATAATCTCATCTAACTTATGTGCTCATGGGCCCACACACATTAAAGTACATTAATTCTAACGTTTCAATGGCTCTATTACTTTTAGTATTAAAGGTAATGGTTCTATTACCTTCTGGTTATTTTTCATTCTATATAGGATTCACAGACTGGTAATGGATCAACATCTAATGAACTCAAAGGTTCATCTTTGACCAATCTTTGGATCCTATCTAGATTAATATAACCAAGACATAGATGCCATAGATATGTTTGATTAGTGAAAGTTACTTTAATCCTCTTATGGTGATTAGATTCATTATTCAATTTTGTGTCATGCAGTGAATTAATTTTAGGATATATGTAGTATAGATTGTTAACTAGTGTACCAGAACATATAAACGACTTATTTCTTTTGATCACCACAGTTGAGTCAAGAATAATAGAATAACCAAATTTATTCAAATAATTAATTAAAATCAAATTGCGTTTGAGTTCTGGCACTAACAAATAATCATTTAATATTAAAGTCTTAAAATCATCAAAATAAAGTTGAACAACTCCCACTATCTTGGCTGCAACAGTTGCGCCGTTTTCTAGCCTTAGACTGATCTCCTATTCACTGAGTTGTTTGGTTTCTTGGAACCCATGCAATAAATTGTAAATGTGATTAGTGGCTCCAGAATCTACTATCCAAGAATCAGTAGAATCAACCACTAAATATGTTTCAATAAAAAGAATTTTCCTTAAAGTAGAAGCTGCTTCTTTAGCTATTGAAAGCTTTGCTAAGTGAACTAGACAATTTCTCTTCTAATGCCCTTTAACACCACATTGGAAATATTTTCCTTTGGGTTTCTTATCCTTTTCTTTTTCTTTTTACTACCTTTTCTCTTAAGATTGGGACCAGAAGAGAAATATGGGCCCTTAGTCAAATGAACACTTAGTCTAGGTTTTATTATGGCTTCAGAAGCTTTAACCTGATTCATTAGCTCAGTTAATGAAAAATTCAATTGATTCATTGACATGTTTAACAAGAAAGTCTAAAATGAAGGTACTAGGATTTTTAGGACTATCTCGACCTTAGATTGACTAGTGTATTTGATAAGGCGTAATTGTATAAACTATTTTATCTTCCTAACTTGATATTTGTTCAATTTATCTCAATAATTGGGCTATTTATGCATATTAATGTTGTTTTATAGGTTGAAGTATTATCGGAGCAAAAATACCGGAAAACGAACGCAAATGGGAGCATTAGAGATAAAAATACAAATGGAGGCACTGTTGCTACAGTGGCACTGTTGCTACAGTACCACTGTTTGCTACAGTGCAGAGCCGCAGTACTGGATTTCAGCGCCGCGGTGCCAATTGCAGAAAGTGAGCGCCGCGGCATTGAATCGCAGCGCCGCGACGCTGAATTCTGGGCACTCCTTAAGGGCATTTTTGTCCTCTTTTTGCAACCTTACCTATATAAACACCCATTGTTTAGCCAAAGAAAAGAAAGAGGGGAGTAGAGGCACGAAATTGAAAGGAGGAGAAGGCTTGAGCTCGAATTGAAGGAGAAGAAATGATGTCTCCAAGGTTTCATGTGCATTATTGAAGACAATTGAAGAATTGAAACCTTGGAGACATCCCAAATTCGATTTTCCCTTTCCTTTTCTTTGTTTTTATCCTTTGTTGTCATTTCAATTATGAATATTAGTTTTAATGAGATGTATCTATGGATGGTTGGATAATTATAGTTATGGTTGGATTTTCATGTGATTAAACTTGATTCCAAGAATTGATGTAGTTTTATTAATATTATGTTTGGATGATTTAGTATAAATTCGTGTAATTCATTTATGTTTCTTTATGCTTAATGCTTCCAATTGATTGATAAATGAATTGGTTGTTGTGAATGTATGGATTTATGCTTGAAAGAGATTGATCCATTTATAGGATTTGGGAGAAACATAGCTTTAGGTTGCTATTGAGTTGAAAGGCCAATAACACCTAAGTAATCTTCATGATCTTCCTTAGGATTTGCATGAGGTGCACTCCAAGTGTTTGATTAAATGCGCGACAGGCACAAACTCTTTGGGTATGCTATTATGCCTAGGGTCACATGTGGTGCTCTCCATTTTAAAGTGTTTGATAAGCGTGACAGGCCAAACTCTTTAGGGTGTGCCATTATGTCTAGAATTTCATTTGCTAAAAGTGACAGTGGTAATGAAGTTAATCCTTGGGGTAGTCATTTAAGGGTAGCTTAATGCGTGTATATATAACGGGTTAGATAGACATATCAACTTGGCTATGTATGCATAGTATCTCATTCGAACTCGAAAAATGGAATGAGATTAGTCTTAAGCCCTTGATTAATGAATTGAACAAATTTGCTAAAGAAGAAGAACATAGGAAGAATAGAATGAAATCAATGTTTAGGATCCCATTTGTATAGAATTCGCCATATCGCAAGATTATCATTTTGTTGTAGATTGTAGGTTCTAGGCCTTAATGGAACTTTATTGAACTTTATGTGTTGATGTTGCTTTGTGATTAATAGTTATCTTGTGTTATTCGTTTATGCTTTTTATGCGCTTCATGCTTCTAATTGCATTGAAAAATGGATTGGATGAATTAAACATTTGGGTTATGTGCTTGACAAAGTTTAATCCATATGTCGATCTTAAAAAGTATAGCTTTGAGTTTGTTAAGTTGAGAGACTAATGAACTTAGGTAATCATTATGATCTTCCTTAGGATTTGTATGAGGTGCATTCCAAGTGTTTGATTAAATGCGTGACAGGCGCAAACTCTTTGGGGTGTGCTATTATGCCTAGGGTTACATGTGGTGCTCTCCGTTTTAAAGTGTTTGATAAGCATGACAGGCTAAACTCTTTAGGGTGTGTCATTATGTCTAGAATTTTATTTGATGAAGTGACAGTGATAATGAAATTAATCCTTGGGGTAGTCATTTATGGGTTGCGTAATGCATGTCTATGTAAACAAGTTAGATAGACATATCAACTTGAATATATATGCATAGTATCTCATTCGCACTCGAAAGATGGAATGAGATTAATCATACACCCTGGATTAATGAATGCATAAATTGGTTGTTGATTACTAATGACAAAGACCATAGGAACAATATAGAGAAATCAAGTCTCTAGAGCCCCATTGCCATAGATATCTCTTTTCCTTTATTTATCTAGCTAATTAGTTTTTAGTTGCTTTTAATTCAATAACTCACCTATCATTTAGATTAGCCTAAATAAAATTAGGTTGCCAGCATCGTAGTACGTAGCATTAATTTAAGACACAATCCTCGTGGGAACGATACTCTACACATCACTTTATTACTTGTTGCGATACGTGCACTTGCGTTAGTTTGTGTTATAGAAATCACACAACAGTATTCCCTACCCAAATCCTTAACTTATTGGAACAATGTATCATATTCAACGTGTGATCTTGCATAGGAGTTCCTTCGGCTTGCCTGGTACTTATGATCTCTTTCAAAGTAACCTGCTTCAGAGTCCTGTTTTATCAACAAACATCTCTGAAAGGTTGAAGACCATATTAGTGGTCGTTTTTATAGTCTCATGCTGCTTTGCTAGAGTACTAGACAAAGAAACTAATATATAACATCTAGCTATTTCATCAGACTGTTACCACTTATTATAAGCATCTTTTTCAACTTAAGATGCCTTTTCATTAGGTTCAGGAGGGGATTTTTCAATTTAGACATATTTGTGCTTTTCAACTATGAGAACAATGTCTAAGTTCCTTTTCTAATTCACATAATTATTTTTGATTAACTTGTTTTGGTTAAGAATGGATGCTAGTGGGCTAAATGAAGACATAATTCTGAAAAATAAATTCATACATAAGCATACATTATCTAAAAGCATGTGTAATTTTTGCATGAATACATGAAATGCATTTATGTAGAACTCTTTAACTACATTATGCATCAATAATCTAATTTTCATTACGCCTCCATGGGGTGATCGTATCCGTTATGAATCAGATTAGTACCATATTAATTTATTATTATTATCTAGATATCTCATATCAAATAATAATAAACTACTGATTCGTTAGCCCTTAGATTTAATTGACAAAAACTCTATAAGGAGAATATCAATTAAACTAAGTTGAGTGTACAATCATTATTTCAATCCTTTATATTTTCCAATTAAAAAAGCTACTGTAGGGTAGTCAATTTTGCATGAGTTCTATATTAGATCTTATCCTTTAAGAAAGTTCTATCTAGTAACTAATTCTGATTAATATCCTCCGTAGGGAGCTCACAAGATTTAAGTGAAGACATTAATCTACCTTACTATAAGACTAATAATGGAGGCCATGGGCTTTATGCCTAAAACTTTCTTTCACTCAATATTTTAATTCTTAGTTTTTTTAATTAATTTATAAAATGCCGTTCTACTCATTAATATCTAATTTTATTTTCATAAAATAACTAATAAGGTCACGTCAAAAAATAAATTAATATAACAATAAAAAATATAACAATAATTTTATCATAATCTCATTAGAACATTAATATCATACGAAATGATATAGTTTACGCATGAACATGTGAGTGTGATGCCCTTAATCTATATGACATATAATTCATCTAATCAATTAACTAGATAAATAAATAACCCATAATTCATAACTTTTCCTAGAAAGAAAAATATTTAAAATTAAGTCTAAATTCTTCAAAGTCTTCCTTGAAGTCAACTTAGGCTATTCCATAATATTACCTCTTCTTACTTGTCTCATTTTATGAGCTTTTTAATTTTCTTTAGTCCACTTATTTTAAAAATAAATTAGGTATATTTTAGGCTTAAAATATCTTTGAGCTTCCAAAAAAAAAATTTAAATAAAAATATTTTTAGATCCAAATTTTTTAATAAAATAGCTAAAATAAAATATTATAAAATTGGATCAAGATTAAAAGAAGTTTGGACCAACTTTAAATTTATAAATACCCAAAATTAGTCTAAAAATAAATTTTGGTTAAATTTACGACTTTACTACAAATTTCTCAAAGCTATTTAGTCAAACTTTAATTACCTAAAATAGAATGGGGCTGGATGAAATAATTAATTCTGTTAAGGCCTATTTTAAAAACTTGCCTAGGCCAAAACAAAATTAATTAAATAAGGAAAGGCCTAAGAGATAATTTTAATGAAAACCCTAATTCAATTTTCTCTTTTTTGTGGCCGTCATTCTCCCAACAGCCTTAGCCACCACTACCATAAGTGTCTAGCTGTCGACCAACATGAGAGGAGACGACCGATTAGTTCAGAGCACACTAGTCACTAATACTTGCTGATCGACTTTATCATCGTCGAAAATCAAGAGCATGAACGGCCTCTATGAGCTGCCACACAAATTCGCAGAGATGAACGACGCCAGCCGTCGTATGGTTTGCTTTTCCACTCGCCGCCAGCCTGCTTCACCATTGTGTGCCGCCTTTGACGCAGCAGGTGGCACGCATGCTACTGCCAAAATTAATGGCAGCGTCCATGGAAACTATAATTGACCGATAATAACCACTTAGTTGACCCTATAATTGATATTCATAATTAAAGTTAGGCCATAAAAAATAATGTCTTACCTCTTTAATTACTTATTTGCCATTAAGTCACTGAATGCTCTAATGATCACTTTTAATATGTCTTGTAAATAAATTTATAAATATATATTATTATTCAATAAATAATTTATTGAATAAACCGTAGTCATAAATTCTAATAATTAAGTGCTGCAAATAACTTAGGTGGACATTAATTATAAAATTTCATTTTGTAAATATATGCTCCTACGACCCATGAAATTATATCTCCAAGCTATCAAGGTTTTGACCGTTTATATAGATCCCACTCTATGATAACTCAAAAGATACAATGCATAAATGTAAGTTTATTACATATTCAGGATTAATATTAATCAAGCTTATTAAAGCTTTTGTGAATTAAGATTTTTGACATTTAGTTAACCAGATCGAAATTCATAGTAGTCGTGGTCAATATAACATATACACTAATTTTTCTTCTCGAAATCCATACTTTAATGATCAAGAAAAATCATTCACTATAAGAAGCAGAAAAATTACAATCTTACATAATGAAATGCCATTTTTCATTAATGACTGTGCATTAAATTTAATTTAGAAAGAACTTGTGATCTATATACTTTGTATTAGCATCATATGCCTAATACATAGATCATATACTTTATAAATATGAGCGAATCAATGTATGCTCAATTATATATATGAATAAACTTTATTAATCTAATAAAATGTTATTACACATGCTTTAAAGACATAAAATAACATAAAACGTCTAACAGAGACAACCGAGGCTAATTTGCATGAGAGCTTTCGAGGGCTTCTATGCAATTTCTTTTGCAAGCCTTTGTTATGTCATGGGCTAAGATTGTGGCTAATTTCTTTCTTATTGCCGCTTCCACTATCATTCTCTAAGGTATCTAGTTTTATCTAAAAATGGAAGGATTCTAGGATCTACACTTCATGGAGAGAACTCTCTAAAGTGCCAAAAAGGGATTCAACCTCTCCTCTATCACTTGTAACCCTATATTCTTTTTCCAAATTTCATTAAAGATACCTAAGAATGGATTAATAAGAGCGTGCGGGGTAACAGTATTGGGTTGAACATCTTGGATGGACCTAGAAGTCACCTCTTAAGCAATCCTCTTCGAGTTAGGTGGACAGTTATGCATCAGAATTAGATTAGGCTCAACAATTGATTTGAATTGAGGTGGTCAACAGGAAGACCTGCGGATACAAGAAGATTTATCTTTTCCATATAGTATAAGGCCACCAGTTCCTATAAAGTCCTTTCTCTTTTCCAACCTAGTGGTATGCCTTATCAAAAAAAATTTGAGGTGTCCTACAAGTAGACACATAGTAATCATCGATTTTTCCTTTACCATTCCTTATCTTAGAGCTCTCACCCATTTCTTTATTCCAGAAACAATTTTATATCCCTAAATAGACATAGGTAATCTAAAGGATTTAACTTCGGATAATTAGACTGAATGTCTCTTTATCCCCGATCTCGTTTACTACTCCCCCTATATCTAAGAAAAATTGGCTCAACTCTTAAAAAATTAAAAATAAAAATGGGTCCGGATCTAATAATTGTCTAGCCTTTATCCATTATCGAAATTATCATCCAATTGCGCTAGACATTCTTTTTTTCATGGCAGCCAATCCGATTGCAAACAATGTTAGGTTTTATTATTTTTATATGAGCTCACATATTGATAATAATTATACATTATGAGCTATCATAAATAAAGTGTCAATTTAAGTAGTCTAATTAAACTATTTCTTATTGGGCTTTAGAGATATTTATTAGATATAAACTTATTATGTGTAAAGACTGAATACTAGTTAACTATTATTAATATGGCTAATAGTTAACTTAGTATATATCTTATAGAATTGTGGTTCTCAAGTTAAATTATTTTAAATTTAGTGCTCTTTTCTTCTCTCCCATCATAAAGATAGCATCCTATTTAATAGTTATATAAATTTAATTGTGAAAAGTCGCTAAACTATTGTGTTCTCATTAAAAGTTGCTAACCTCACATTTTAATCGCTATAGATTCCTCAAATAAATATTTTTTTAACATATATTCTAATAATTTAATATGATAAATTTAGAATTATATTCTATAAGTATGAATTCTATTTAAAATTATGTCAAACAAATAAAACTGAGATTAAAAAAGCATTCCTACCGTAGCAACACCGTGATTATGTCCTTAGAGCCATCTACCACAACCCGAATTGTAGCTTTGAGCGGTTGATCGATACATTCTCCAAAGACCTCACGATTAACTTCTTTCAACTTACCAATCGATTCTCTAATTCGGTATCCTGCCTCTACAGGCATAAAGAAGAGTGGAAGCCCATTAAGTTGTACCCAAAACAAAACTTTGTTGAAAGAGAGGTATGAGAGATGCCCAAATGCTTTTGGTATCTCTACAACAGTAAGACTGTTGTTAAAAGACCAAGGGCCACCGACATAAACACGTTGACGATCTGTATTGGAACGAAAATTAAACACGAATAAATTCCTGTTGGAGTGAAATCCTCATAGTTTGCCGTAACAAAGATGAATGCGGTTCAGTTAACTGACTTGGAACACATAACTTTTTCTACCAATAAGTAGGAAACCCTTTTGGCACCCTCCTTCTTTATCAACGAGTCGTCGATAGTGGAGAGTGGGATGTGTGTCGTCCTACAAATCTAGGATGTGTCAATTCAACGGGTTAAAAATTTGTGTAAAAAATATTGAATTGTAAGTTATGACTGCAATGCCTAAATTTCAGGATAAGCAAAAAAGAAGAGCACTTTAGACCCATAAGATAAGCCCTTATAATTTGGTGAAGGCCCTGAAATTCCATGAACTCATCAGATAGCAGACGCACTTCTACAAAAAGGCCTGAACTGCTCAACTGACCCCTTAGGTTTACAGGGCCATAAACCCATTAAACAAGAGCATTTGTATCCAAAAGAGGTGTCTGATTCAAGAATATATAGGTAATAGGTGGTGCACATTTTTGGACCAAAATGTCAACCTGACCCATTGGTATATTCAACTGATTTTTATATTCTCTCTGAATTTAGTGACTTGAATTTCAATACATCCCTCGTTAGATTCAACTGGTTTTTAGCTGCTGCTGTTCTTTATCACGAATTCTTTTGAGGTTTTTCAGTCAAATTTGAGCTTCAAAGCTCTTCCTTTCACATTCTCTTGCATTTTATAGTCAACTTTCTAAGAAAATGTTAAGCGTAGTTATTCAGTAATTTCAACTTCTAAATCCCACATACTGATACATACCTTAAGCTTTAATTCAAAAAAAAAAAAAATTATTCCCAACACGTTTATTTATTTACAAACATCAAGGAGATGTTTACTGTTCATTGAGATTTCCAACCTATGACTCTACAACTTGCTCGAGTAGTTACCATCAAGAACTAACAAAGAATAGACATTGATGCTGCAAAAAATTTCAACCCAAAATCCAACAACTTGATTGAATGGTCAAAATCAAGAGCCTACCATAACATAATTGGGATTGAGACAAGACCAAGAATATATGTATATATTCAAACTTCGTATGGGTATGCAATTTAATTGTACATTCATTTGTGCCCAATGCAATTTTGATTCACCACAAACCGAAAGCTGCACATTGCTATATAACTTTGATAGAAAAATCAGTTCACAATTTCAACATTCTTGGACCCAAAAAAAAATGTACTACTGTTGAAAAATTCTTAATAGCCACATATATTGCAAACCACAAGTTGATCATGGGATTTAGATATTATGGAAAAACAGTTGTCTCATTTTTTGTTTTTATAAAGAGTGGGTTTGAAAATGCTTTTGTAGAAAATTTATTATTATTTTTTTGTTGTTATTTATTTATTTTTAATATTTGTAATGACTAAGGGTTAGTTTAGTGGATTTTTTTAATTAGAGTTTTTGATAATAGATTTATTAAAAGTAAAATTTTTAACAAAAAGTTAATAGATTGTTTGGGTGTATAATTTAAAAAGAGTTTTCTATAATTAAATGTTAATAAGAATATATACCAAAAATAAATGAATAAATAAAAATCAAGTACTAGCACAAAAGTTTTTTTTTTATAGGGAAAATACGTTAAACAATACAATTAACTTAAAGCCATACAATATAAATTTGAGAGTGTAAGGTTCATAACCAATATTATCAATATATAGCGAACAACTCAAATAAGTTATTATTTTTGATAAAGAAATTGAATTTAATATATATAATAATAAGATGAATTTAGTGGTAATAAATAAGTTTTGGTAGAGATATGACAACTTCAATTATTACATTAAATATTATTGAATAAGGTTTTTTTTTATTAAAGGTATATTGTGAAAATAAATATTAATAATAATATTGCATATTTGATTTTATAAAAGTTTTTAAAAAGCACATATATTGAGCTATTGTTAATAGAGGCAAAATAACTTTTAATTTAAAAAGTTTTTTTCTTCTAAATGTAATCAAACATTGTCATAAAAAAAGTTGATGATATTAAAAAAAATCTTTCAACAAATAAAGAAACCCAATTTTGTCTGATCTCAAGTTAATCTCACGTTTGGCATGAAAAAATAAGTGGGAATACGATATCGGACCTATCATTATCATTTATCCCCTAAAATAAAGAAGAGTTTATTTCATAAGAGTAATGGGATAAGATCTTCCTTGGTAAATAAATTCATATATTATCTAATCCAATCTCATAATATGCTGGAGGTTGGGGGGATTGGGATGGAATCACCATTTTCATCTCGTTTAAAATAGTGTGAGAATTTTTATACTAACCTCATACTCAATATATGTAATTTAAGTTTGGGGCAAATGATCCTCAAATAGGATGTTAATCTTTATAGGTACCACATACTCTTTTTTTTATAGATATTTTTGTTATTTGTACTGATTTAATTTTGTAAAATAATTTTCACCTTGTATAATTATAATATATGAAAAAAATTATAAATATCACATAAAAATATAAATTATATCGAGTCTTTAAGTCTTCAACTACTAATTTTAAAAATTAATAATATAAATTAAAATTTAAAATTCACAAAAATTAATGATTTTTTTAAACTTTAGCATCTAAATTATCATGCTTCATTTATAATTCAAACACCAAGTCTTTATTAAGATTTTTCGCAAACCTATAACACAAAGTAAAAGACATTTTTAATTAGATGAATGATGACTAAGACACTATGAATGATAATAAAATCATTGACCTCTTTAGTTTCTCTTTATCTTTTTTTTCTTCATCAACAAATGAATTTACTTTAATTTAGAAGTAAATGTCTAATATTAAATATAATTAAAAAAAATATAAATATATAAATATATTAATAAATAAAAAATATAAATAAGAATAATTTTTTTAAATATAATATAAGTAAATTTTATACTTTTAAATTTAACACGTAGACAACTTTAACTTGTATAAATAAGTAAAATTTTTTTACACCATGATTTTTTTTTTAATTTTATTTATAAATTGGATATTTGATGCAGGTATGGAGAAATCAACTTATATTTAAACTGAATTTAAATTTAATTCAAATTTGAATTAATGTACTTAAACATGTCTTATCCTTAAAAAATATTTAAAATACAATTCGAATTACTCTCCATTTAAAATAGTTTCCACAGCTCTGATCCTATGAAAAATTCTACCACCTTTAAATACAATACTCAATGTAATTTAATCAAATGTTATAATATATAATTTTAACGATTATAATCCAATCCAATCCAATATTATCTTATTCGGTAAAACGGGCCGTTGAATTAATTTTTTTTTTAATAAAACAAAGTGCATAGCAGTCCTTGCTCGTCTCTACGTGGCTCCATCACATAAATAGTTTGTATAGAGAGAGAAAAAGAAAGTGACATAATATAAATAGGATTTGAGAATAGAATGAGGATGCAATGCAACAATATTACAAGATTCTAATTATTTGAAAGAAAAAAAAATGGGAACTAACTGTTGTTACGTGTACAAAGTGGGATGCCGATATCTAGCTAGTCAATCTGATGCCGTGGAAATTGGAATCCACGTACAAAATTTCAAGAAAATAAAGTGATCATGCACTTTTTTCACATTCCATGGAACAGAAAGTGGAATTTTGAGACCAAATTACGACAACTGTTTCAATTTTGGTTGTGGGATATCAATATTCTAAAGAGAAATGCACATCAAGTTGGTCAATTTTCATATAGATATTCAATTTGTAAGAAAAAAGAATTGGAATTATGTTATGGTCCAAAGGGAATATGATAACTTGTGATTTGATATCTTTATTTCTTCTATGTTTAGTTTTATTTCTTTAGGCAAAACTTAAGATATTTGTAAAAGTCACAAATTTCAATTCACAAAGAGTTTTGCATGTTATATATATATATGCTAAAAATAAGACATCAAAATCAATGAATTCAATTGAGTTAATTTCATTATCGGGATTGAAAGAATATAGATTTGGTAATATAATCTCAAGAAAATAAGAAAAGAAGATCATTTCGGATATCATTATTTCTCCTAAATTTCTTAAAATAAACAGAAGGAAATTAAAATATTAATGACCATCAAAGAGCCTCTCTATAGATTTGTCCAATAGAAACAAAATTTCCAAAAAATAAACAAGATAAGAATCGAGAAGCTAAAAGGAGAAGCAAAAACCAATATTGGGATGGAAGATGAGAAAGTGCTTCTACATGGTCTTAAGCATCTGAGCACTTTGGTCCCATGCAATTGCAAGGCTTCATAGCCATCACGTCGGTGGCCGGTGGGGTGGTGCTGTGCTGTCGATAGAATGATTCAACTTTTTTTTTTCCAAAAGACTTTAATAAAAATATAATAAATATTATAAGTAATAAATCATATTCTTTGATTCAACTTTGAGGTTAAAGGGTCGATGACAAATGTTAGAATAATTTATTTATTTATTTTATTTTATGAAAGTTTTATAATTTAGGTGAAATATATTTAAAGTTGTATATATTACTTTCGATGATTTTAATAGTATAATTTACGTGGAGTGTTCTTAAAAAAATTGAAAAAGCAAGTTGTTGGTGGAGCTGTGCCATTCACCCTTTTCTTTCGCTTTACAATTGAAATAAAGAATTTTAGAATTCACTCTACTTGTTGATGAAAAAATGGAATTTGAGAGGATCACCTACTAGTGGATCAAAAATATTTTTATAGAATGTCAACAATCTTCGACCAAAGAGTGCTAACACTTGGTGATTCAATTGCATCACAATTGATTCTCAAACAAGAACAACGCTTAGACATTTAGTATGACCTATTATTTCAACAAAAGCAATAATAGATCAAATAGCTAATATATGTGTTATTTTTAAAAAAAAAATTAATTTTATAATTTAATTATAATATTAATAATATAATTTGATGTAATATCAACTGTGTAATATGATTAATATAATTTTAAAAAAAATCATATACGCTGGACCTATATATAACACGTGCCATTTCACAAAAAGAATTTCTCTCATAATTTTATTATTATTTTTTAAAAAGAAAAACTGTAAGAGCAGGAGGTATATTTGAGTTGAAGGATAGCTTACTGTGCACTAACGAGCAATGATGCGCCGTATGCTCCAAAAAATGGAATCAAAATGGTTGAAAGAAAGGGATGTGTGTGTCTGTGTGTGTGTGTGTGTGTGTCAGCCTTGATGGGATTGGGGGCGTGTGTTTGGCCAAATTTAGGTGGATATGGTTATCATTCTGGGGATCTCCAAGCACTTTTGGCTTTTCTGATAATTCCATAACATCATATATGCAATTCACTAGATTTTGATTCCTCACCCCCCAATTCCTCTTTCGGCCTACATCAAAATCAAAATCAAAATCGAAATCAAATGAAACAACGACATACAAAGATACAATAATGAATATGACTTGGGTTTTACTTTGGCAGTCAAATCAAGTTTGGAGGGAAAAAAAGCTAATGATATATGATGCGAGCAACTAGCAAGTGCAATGAACATGTATAACCCTAACTAGCTACCTACCTAAGCTTGGATTTACTTGTTGCTCCATGATTTCAATGTTTGCCATTAATTTTAGTGGAGTTATTCGTTGGGTTTGTTGTTGGAACTTGAAAGTGCCCTATTCTTGAATTAGTGCACAAATTTCTCTTTAATCTCTCTTAATTTGTAAAAGCATTGTTTAGAGTACTTGCTTTGACGCTCAAATCTACAACTATGATTCGAGTATTAAATTTTTATAGTTGTAATATGTAACATTAAACTTATAAATTAAAATCTTATTGTAAGTTATATTGTTTTGCATTGTGTATTTTACATTTTAAATGATAAATTTAATATCTAAGATTAGAAATTACACTTGAAAAGAATAAAAAATTAGTTAGACAAACAGGTGCTGTAACAAAATTTATTTGATATTCAAAAACTGCTTAATAATAGCCAAACAAATGAAAGAAGTTGGGATGAATAAGAAAAGTTCAGACAAATCATCCCCATAGATGTGATGAAAGAATGACTTCAATTGGTAGAAAATAAAATACATCAAAAAAATTGAACAAATTGCAATCCTTGAAGGTTGTCTTTTTGGTTTCTATATAACTACATTATTATTCTAAATTTAAATAACATATTTGATCTTGAGAATCATAAAAGAATTCAAGAATCAATATCTTTCTCAGTCTCGATAATGAGAATGTATATATATACTCATATTTACCTAGTCTATGTCTATGAAATTGCATTGAATTCCATTCAAATGCAATATCATGTTCGAATGATTCAAATTTTTACCTTTTTTCTTTTTCAGAGATAGCTTCGAATTCAAAATAATGTTGATTGAAGATCAAGTACACCAAGTTCCAAAATATTTTCAGAAAAGAATCATAAAAATATGAAATATTCTTAAAATCTAGAGAATATATATATATGTATATATATGTAAATATATTAATTATGAGCTTCGTATCTTATGTGTGATCTACCTTATCTTCAGTCTTTAAAATTCTCTATTTAGTCTTCTCTCAATGATTTACATCATTGAAAGTTGCTCCCCCACTCCATGTATCAAGATATCAAATCTCTAACAAACTCTAAAAACGAAATATCAAAAATAAGATTAAAATTCTAAAAGGGAAAACCTGAAATATAATCAAGATTATCATTTACTAATTATTCTTGATTTAACTAAATTTGGCAAGTTCATTTCAATAAGCTTGTAACAACTTATCACAGATGAAAACAAACCCATGTTAGTGATATGTCTAAATAGTTTATATCAAACAGTTAATAAAAATCCCAAATCCCACAGGTCTCACTTTAGAAAACTAATTGTATCAAAGCTTAATATAGATAACGAGACAAGAATGCATAATCAGAGCGGAAGGGCTTCCTGTTAGATTTTATTATCTTTTTACGCGGGTTCATATCTCAATAATAATTATACATCATGAATTATCATAAATAAAAAGTCAATTTAAATAATTTATTTGAATTATTTTTTATGAGCTTTAAAGACATTTATGGAGTACGAACTTATTATATGTAGAAATTCAATACTAATTAACTATTATTGATGAAATTAATAATTAACCTAATATACAAAGACATGATCTTATAAGATTATAGTCTTCAAGTTAAATCATTTTATATATAGTACTTTTCTCATTGTAAAGAGAACTTTATTAAGTGTTACATAAATTTAATTGTTGAAGGTCACTAAACTCTTATATTCTCATTGAAAACTGTAAACCTCAATTTTTTAATCATTATTAATTTCTCAAGTAAATTTTACTCAACATGTTCTTGATAATTTAACACAATAAATTTAGAGTTATATTTTATGGGTATCGATAATATTTATAATTATGTTTAACACTTAATAATTTAGCTTTAATACACATGTTACCATCAAATTTTTTCCACTTGTACAAGCTTATATAAAATAAAATGCTTAGTCATAAAGCTAATGGATGATATACAAAGGAATGAAAGCGATAAGTATGACTCAAAGAGAATCTCGAAACAACCTCAACTTGAATAAATCCTGTTAAAACTGCTTATGTTTATCTCAGAATCTCCCTCACTTTAGTCATGGCCAAGAGTACTTTTTTCTAGAACAAGTTATTAAGCAAACCAGGAACAAGCTATAAGAATTATGCTTCCTTGGATCACAAGAAGCAGAAAAGCTAGCAACTAATCTAGCTAGAGGCGTGCAAGACCTATGCATCTTGATAGTGACTCTACTTCTAAACTAAAAACTTCATGTAGGAGTTGTATTTCATTTCATCAAAACGCACAAGCATTTAGGGGGAAAAAAATTCATATATATCTTCATATGTCACATTTTCTCGTGGCAATGCTTTGGTTTGATAGAAAATCTTTCCGCAAAAAACCCTTTTTAAGAGAATAATTTCTGAAAAAGAAGGATAAGACAACAAGAATTGAACAATGTGCAAATAAATCTCGATCTATCTCATTAAACATATACATGTAACAGAGAGTCTCTTCTCATCGAGTACGTTAATAGTCTTTCACTACGACGACTTTTATTTATCTATTGTTTTTATGCACTATGTATTTGCTTGTACATGAAAAGTTTCACTAATTTTATGTGGATAATATGGTAGCTGAGAGAGTTGAGACTGTGGTGCATTTGAAAATCATTAGACAAGGTGTTTTCGGAAGGCATATGCAAAAGTCTCGTAGAAGCTGGAAAAATAAAGTTGGTGGTGAAGGGGAAGGGAAGCCCATATCCCATTACCTTTATTATTATTAAGAAGAAGAAGGATGGTGTTGAATGTTTTGTAAATTATGAGAGGGATGGCTCAGTGCCGTACTGCAGTGGCATTTCTCTGCTGAAAATCTAATCAAAGATTCAATCTTACCTGTTCGTAGGCAAACCTATTCAGCCCATAGGTCCATATGTACTCCATTTATACGTTTGAACCATTGCTATCATCAAGAGAAAAAGGCAACAAAAGACCCAAAAAAGAAAAAGAAAAATTTTAAAGAGAAAACTGTTAAGAAATTGCAGGGATCCACATATCTGGTTGAGTTTTGTTGGGGTATTATGATTCCAAAATATCTTATAAAAATGGAGTTGAACAGAGATTGATTGATTGATTGATTTTGGACATGCACAGTCAGTCCAATTAAGTTCAGATTCATCGGTTTGCATGCTTTGTTTTTGTTAATAAGGGAAAATTATAATCATGTAACCAAGATGGTAAACATGGCAAAATGCCTTCCCGGAAATGAGGCTTGTGGAGATTGCCCGGAATGGAGCGGAGTAATTTTTGTGAGAATAAGCGAGGCATGAAAAAAAATTAATTTTAAATTATTAATGGGGTGATGATAAATTTAAGGCTCCTCGTCCCACCTTTGTCTTGTTGCATATGAATATATAAAATATAATTTATTATAAGTTTAATTACATTATTAAGCTATTTATAAAATTATCTCAATGAAATTAAAAATAAGCTAAGAGTTATTTATTTATTATATATATAAGAATAGAACTTCAATCTCATAGATTTCGTTGAGAGAAAATAAAGCAATTAAGAAAGAAATTAATTATGCTAGATAATATTAGAACATTATTTAAATTTTTATTTTTTAAAAAATTGTTTTTGACATTATTATTGAAGGATATTACTAAAATTTGTTAGTTTTAAACTTTTCTTTAATTTAATATAATAAGTACATTGATTAATATTTATATTATCAAAATTTTTATAAGGAAGAACTAGCATAGAGTGGCTCTATGCCAAAGCTATTTCAATTCAAATTTTCAATTGTTTATTTTAAGTTTTTCGTTATATATCTTAAATTTTTAGTTACATGTCCTAATGTATGTATTGTGTTAAAATTGGTGATTTAAAATTATGTTTGAATATGATTTTAAATTAAAAATTAATGACTTAATATGTGGTCAAACACACATTGAATGGACAAGTAAGGGTCGAAAATGAAAGTCAAATCTGAGGAGGGACACAAAAATAGAAGATGAGACCTGATTAAGTCTGAACGACTCAACGTTGGGAACTCATCGCTATAGCGATAATTCCAAAAAGTCCAATGCTACAACAATAACTTTGGAATGTTGCAACGTTGACTTGAAATCACATTACTGCCCCAACTATAGACCTTAAACACTGCAACATTGCCTATTCAGGAAAACTCTATTTTTGGGTAGAATTACATCCTTAAATCGATTGGACTCCTATAATGTGTAAACTCTTATTCTAACTAGAAATATGATTTTTAAGAACTTTATAAATACTATATAAACCATTGTAATCCTTTAAAATTAAGAAAAAAAAATGACATTTTAGTCCTTTATTTTAGAGGTATATGCCAACATAGTCCTCCATATTCCAACATAATCCATGTCGTCAGAAACTTATTGCTAAATGGGTTCTCTTTAAGGGAAAAATAGTACTTTTGTCAATTTTAAAATAATCTTTTTAAAAAAATAACACGTATCATTATATGATAAGTTAATGTTAACAGGTGTCATCATGTAATTGATTAATATTTATAATAAATATTTTTTTTAAAGAATAAATATTTTTAAAGTAAATTAAGAAATATGTATTTAATAAATAAAAGACACATGTTATAATATAATTAATTATAATTGACACACTGTCATCATATAATTAGTTTATATGTTTAATAAATATATATTTTTAAAGAATAAATATTTTTAAACGTAAATTAATAAATAAAGGACACGTGCCATCATGTAATTGGTTTATATATTTAATAAATATTTTATAAAAGAATAAATATTTTATAAAAGAATAAATATTTTAAAATTAACTTGATAAATATATATTTAATAAATGACACATATCGTAATATGATTAGTTATAAATTAATGGGTCATCATGTAATTGGTTTATATGTTTAATAATTTTTTTTTAAAAGAACAAATATTTTAAATTGGTTTATATGTTAGCCAGCCTTTTCATAGGTGGGGTCATCATGTAATTGGTTTATATGTTTAATAATTTTTTTTAAAAGAACAAATATTTTAAATTGGTTTATATGTTAGCAAGCCTTTTCATAGGTGGGGGTGGTGCAAGTCATCGCAAACTTCCCCCCCACCCCCCTCCCAGTTTGGTGGCCGCCGCCTCTGTCCCACCATTTTTGTCTTTTTCTACATTTTGCTTTACAAAAATGACCTCACCATTATGTAGATTGAAAAAAATAGAGTTTAATTATATAAATTTTATCATCAAAATATCGCCAGAAAATGGTGGCTAGCCGATTGCCGTTTTTCAACAACTGTGGTAATTCAATTTTAATTTTTAATTTTTAATTTTTTTTATTTAATATAATTTATTTTTAAAAATATTTAATAAAAAATTAAACTAATTAAGTGATGACACGTGTCACATGATTGGTGGATATTTGACTAAGGGTATTATGATAAAAATAGCAAAAAAGCAAATATTTAATAGCAAAATTATAATGGTAAAGATTAACGTGGTAATTATTGAAACATGAGAGACTAAGTTGGTATATACTCCTAAATAAGAGACTAAAGTATCATTTTTTTCTAAAATTAATCAAGCATTAAAGAGAAGTTCTGAGAGAGAAAATAGATAGCTAGAGAGCCTTGAGCACGAGTGTGCAAGAGACATTAGTAGTGTTTGAGTGCTGAGTGAACAAAATAAGCACTGATATATCTTTTGAGAGCTCTTTATTAATTATATTTCTTGATAATTTCTTGAGAGAGATATCCTTATGATTTGTGTTCTTTGTAAATAATATGAGAAGGTAAGATCTTGTGATCTACCGTGGACGTAGACATTTGTTGTCAAACTACATAAATTGATTGTGTGATTATTTTATCTTTGTGGTGATTTTGTTCTTATTCTTATTCGTATTCTTTTGTGATTGAAATTATGCCCATTCAATTAGGGTTTATTTAAAGTACACACTAAAGAAATCTTAACTAATTAGTATTATTGTAAAGGTTGATTCTTAAACAAGATTAGTGGTAAAGTTAATATCTGCAACATTGTAGATTTTAAAAAAGAAAACTTTGTCATTTTTCTCTAATTTTTCTTATAAAATATGCCTTAGGATTTTAGGTACATATTGACAGAAAAAAGATGAACAAAATGTGACAGGAAATCAAACTTCATATAAATACTTTTAGGTACAAGACAGATTGTACCCAAGGAATGATTCATTTCCAAGGCTGCATGAATTTATATCCAAAAATATTTCAAGCATGATCCGAGAATAGCAAGACAAATGGGAATTTAGATGTTCTGTGATTGATTAACTTGACAAATTTAGGATAAAAACATGAGAGAATCAGTGAATGAAGATAGCATGAATCAACTTATTGGCCAGCTATTAGGTTTTGTGATCTTTGGCCACATGGGGTTTCTTAGATTATTACGTTATTGCATCTTACCTAAATGGCTTTTGAGATGGAAGTTCATTTTATCTACAACTGAATTAAAATGTTACCATAGATAATCTTGTACATGTTATGAGATAGGATGAGAAAAAGAAAGTTGTCTTCTTAATAGAGATTCTTAATTTATGAAATAAGTAAAATGAAGCTATTAAGAAAGTAAACAATGTTCTACATTAGTAAGAAATATGAAAAATCATAAATATAAAAGGAGTAAATTATATCTTCATTGATAGAGGTCTTTTGGGTAAAGTTCAAAAGTAAAGTTATGGGGTTTAGATTCAAAGTGGATAATATTATACTAATATAAATATATGTGTGGTTCATTATGCTCCTTACAAGTGGTATCAGAGTTATGCCATGAAATTAGCCATGTGAAAGAAATCATTAATGCTAAACAAGTAGATTGTGAGCTTGGTAAAGCCCTAGTTTATTTGTAATAGGATCCAAGATTAAACTCTATGGACTGACGTTGGTGTGGTGCTCCGAACCTTTACATAAGGCGTGTTTTCTCGAAGTAGGTGGTGCAATACTTTGGTGCTTAATATAAGGTGTGTCCCTCAAACGCAGTGAAGATGAGTAGTAAATTGAAAGGAATGAGGTCTTCCTATGTGAAAGATAAACGGATGGGATATTATATCAGAGGAGGCTCAAATCACGTAAAATGATATAGTCCTTTATTCGAGGGGAAGATTATTAAGAAAGCAAACAAAGTCTCATATTAACAAAAAAATTGAGAGATCATAGGTATATAAAAAGTGAACATATCTCTATTGATATAAAACCTTTTGGATAGACTTTAAGAATAAAGCTATGGAGGTATAATCTTAAAGTAAATAATATTATATCAATATGAGAAAATATGTATGATTCATTGTACTCCTACAAAAACTTCTAGAATGATCGATACTATTTTTATTGATAACTAATCATAGAATTGGCATTAGTTTAATTCCTGAAAAAGATTTATCATATGTGCATATTGATAGAGGAGAAATAATGCAAATAAAAATACAAGTTCTTAAAAAATAAAATTTGATAATAATAATAATAATAGCAAATGACAAATTGTAATTTATAATTTCCCTATGTGCCTTTAAATACCCTAAACGAAACTTGTCCAAAACTATCAAAATAGTAATACTTGAATATTATAATATGATTAAATAACTCTAATGAAAATAAAGAAAGAAAAAATTTAGATTTAAATTTTTAGAAAATAATAAAAATCTTTAAAATTATCTAAAAGTAGAAAAACTATTTCGACTAATTTTGATAATGTGTTTGGAAGACATAAACGACAGAATTTAACCATCATCGAAAAGTCTCATTACCTTAGAGGTGAGCTTATTGAACACTTAAGTATAAAGTTTGTCGAAATCTTCAAAACTATATATTATACATGTGATTTTGATATTGTACGCCTAAGTTATGACTTTTGCAAGGTTTAGTACATGCGACACCTCCTACATCACATTTTTTTTTTCATTTTATCACTAAGAATGAAAGTAGCTCTCTTTTCTTCCTAGGATTAAAAATTACTAATTTGATCTAACGTCCTTGTTTACACAAAAAGATAAACTAGCTAACCTAATTTTCATCTTTTTGGTCACATAGTTTCCCAAACTTATTAGATCTTGTAATTTTGGAAAAGTTAGGTCTCTAGATTTTTTAGCCTTACTAGAATTTCAATGTACAATAACTTTTCTAATTAATGACCAAGCAGCTTCTACCAAACCCTATTACGATGAAATGACTTGCTTCAAAGAGGTAATGAGAGTTGAACTTGGACCTATTATCCGACCTATTAATTATGGGTATATTTTTAGTAGAAACCATTTGATCTAACCAAACTCAAGCAATATGACACATCAAAACACCTTCCAAAATTGCATAGTTTGAGCATATTTAATTAAAGGTTAAATGGGGTTATTCAATTTGACTTGGTTGATATATTAAGGATGGTCGATATACCAATTAAGTTTCGGGCAATATTATTTATATAAAGTTGAGTTGCAAAATTAATACATTTAAAGAGAGAAAGGATCTTTAAGCACCTTATATTTTATTAAAGGGACTTAAATACTCTCTTTTTTTGAAATATTTTTATAATATTAAAAATCTCTCCATTGAACTTTATTAGTTAATAGATTCACCAATTTAGATAGTTATACGTTTTAAATATTTAAATGATCTATTTACTCTTTTAATATATATATATATATATATTAAATAATTAAATAATTTTTAAAAAAAAATCATCGACAGATTTACTTAAAATTGACACCATCAACTCTAAATTTGATAACCTATTACTGAGGTTATTTTGATAGATGCACTACCACTGCGATCAGTTGTCCTTGTTGGGTGATCATTTGTTTAGTTTTTTTTTATTTTATTTTATAGATTTTTTTTATTAAAAATAAAATATAAGTATATTACATTATTCCACATGTATTGTTATGGAAATATATAACATTATACTTTTTTCCATTTAAATTAACAAAATTATTAACTAATAATGATCTGCTAGATATTTTTAATACAATAAGGATGTTCCAATATATTTCTCAAAATGTTGGGACTCAAATATCCTTTTCCCAATGATAGATAATAAAGTCTATCTCGAGGTCAACTATTTAAAGTACACCCCAAGACCGACAAAAGCTTAGAATCCATAATCTCACCTCGAGGCGAGCACTTAACTTGAACATTCATGAAAGCCAACCACGTAAGCTATTTTTTTTGTTTTTTTGCTCACTATTGAATTTTGTTTAAGTGATTTCTCTTTCCTTTTTAGTTATAGGGTGTGGACCCTTACCTAAATAAAGTAAAGGAAATTAATGGCCTTTCTACACTAGACTAGGGACCTTGTGAGAAGGGTCTCCACACCCCACACCAAGTTGGGGGCTCGTGTGAGAGGGGCCTCCACACACTAGGCTGGGGACCTGAACGAGATTAGGGTTGCCTCAAAGTCGAAGAGAAAAAAATGTGTCGATCAAAGACCCTGTGTGAGATTTGGCTCTACAACACTAGATAAAAAAAAAACCCTATAAGGAGTATCTAGAACAAAGTACCCCGCGAAGGGTATCCAAAACAAGATTCCTCACGAGAAGTCCTCAGGGCTATCTACATGAGGGAGGTTTAGTCCTTATAGGACTATTGAAGACTCATATGAAAGGCACCATAAATGATTGAAAGACCTTGATCCCAAATTCTCCATAAATTAAAATTTATTGAGACTTTATTACACCATTAACTGAAAATTAACCCATATAAAAATTTTACGCATAATGAAATGGCTCCACACTCTAGCATAGGTAATAATCGCATGGAATTTTGCACCTTATTAAATGACTATCTCTTTTATCCAAAACTTAAATCCCTCAGTTATTATAAGGATACTCCTCATTAACAAACTCTAGCTTTTGCTGCTTAAACATCCTACGATAAACCTAAAATTTGAGGGTAAATCTATTAGCCCTATAATAATAATAAAGTTTCCAGCATCAATAAGTTAATATTAAAAATTGAAAGATCTATGTTCCTTTTTATATTTTGGGTCAACTCTAACGGGGAGATATAATGTTCAAAATTAAGGCAATTAATCATAGGGCAATCATGGCAGGAAATTGATGAGTCAACTATAAGTATTGATTGGATAATTAAGGTCCCATAAAATAGAAAATTATAAATCATGAAGTAAATTATATTGGTGTCATTCTTAAAGAAGACATATCATAACAACTATATAAATAGGAGGCTCTGCAACAATTTAAGGATAGGTTATGAATCTTTCTTCTCTTATTTCTTATTTTTTCTCTTAAGGCTTCTCTTATTTTGGGACACACTTAAGTATCAGATGATTTTACCAGCACCTCTACCGACCAAATCATAACTGATTTTTTACTTTGCAACACACAATTTCATAGATTCACGTGAAGAATGACAATTACAAATTTTATTTTTTAAAAATATAAATTCAACTCGTTGATATGGGAGTTTTTTGAATTTTCAAGTCAATAATAATAATTAAAATATAAATTTTGAATATATATAGTATTATGGTTGAGTCTCAATTATTATTATACAAGTATTACTTTTTGGTGGATGATAATTAGTCTAACTAATGAAATCTCTTATAATGATACTAGAAGGCTTAAGTTTGAATTTGTTCAGACAAAAATTAGAAAAGTAATTTGTCTATACTTCATGTTGTTGGGCCTATTCCCAGCAAGCCTAATCAACCCATGCACCAACAACCAAATGCTCTTATTTAATTGGAGAAGATCATATAAATGAACCTAGTACTTGAGTCAAAAAGCCTAATTCGACTTCAGCCTTCAAAACAAGTAACCCGTTTTAATTGACTTGTGATTTTAACAAATGATCTATCTATGGATATCATGAAAAGATGGGAATGATCAAATTACGAATTTGAGTGTAATTAAATTGATAAATTTTAATTTAATATAACATGAATAATAGTTCCTCAAAAGAGTGAATGATTCTCGTTAAAACCCTTTTATTAATTAATAATGGATGAATATAATAAAAGAATATAAATTATTTTATTTTTTAAATTTAAATTAAACTAAACTTCTTTGTTATTATATATTAAGAAGGATTAAAATTTATAATTGCATAAAAATTGTTTAATCCTCCGATGAGAGGATCATAATCATTTCGTTTACTCGAATTGTATATATTTTTAACAACTTATTAAATTATTTTTGTTTGTATATACACTCATTTATATATAATACTCTCTTATTTTATAAATATTGTCTTAGGTGTAAAAAAAAAAAATTGTAAAAAAATGAAGACCACTTTTATTTATTTGTGAAAATAGTGGAAGGACAAAAAGGTAACTACAAATTGCAAGAAATTCTGACCGACAGAGTTTCACATGTAAAGGAAAAAAATTATTCTGAAGTTTGTGAAATATAAAATCTCTTTTAGTGGTACAAAATATCTAATTGTTGCGTAAATATTGCTCGTTAGTGAATGTCTAATGTGGTAATATAAAGGTCTAAATTTGAATTTCCATCATACCAAAATTGGGAAAGTTTTGACTTATATTTATTTAAAGGGAAAAATAGTTAAAAGATATATCAATGCAAATAACACAAAGTGAAAACTGTCCTTTTTTATTTTCTTCCATTATTATTATGAATATTATGTTGCTAAATTATTCTATTTTGTTGAGAGTAATTTTACACATACATAATTAAAATATAAAATTTATATTTTAAATATTTTATTATTAATTAGATACTATTATGTATCAAAATAATTATTAATTTTTTTTACTTTTTATTAATATAATAATTTATACTATTAATTAATAATTAATACATCAAATATCATATCACTTAAAATACAAATTTTGTATACCGATTATATATGCATAGCATTGCATTTTTGTTAATTTGAGCTGCTAGTTTTTTACTATATTTAGGCAAAATCTTAGATCATATTAGAATTTGGGTTTGAATATTTTATAAGTAAATCAATCATGATTTAGTGTATTTAACGATACGGCAAAAACTTAGATCATCAAAAATTTGTGTTTGAATATTTTCGGTGACAGAACCCAATAGAAACCCAATTAATCTATTTTTTTAAGGAAAAGAAAAAAGAAAAAACTGAACTTTAATTTTATCTAATTTAATATGAATCCGTCTTTCTTTGTACTAGTTTTTTAAATTATTATAAAAACCTTAAATGATAACGCACATACTTCATTATTTGTTCAACGGAAATATGGAAAAATATATAGTAAAATGGTAAAATCACTCTAATTGAGATGTTAACTACTTACATAAATCAAAGTAATTTAGAAATGATTAACATAAACTAAAACATACAATTCTAAATTTAAACTGATGATTATTATGACTTTTTTTTATTTAAATTTTACTAAGAATTTGAACTCATATCAAGGTGAATGATATACACTTGATCTGTTATTAAACACGTTAATGAGCGCTGATAATTATTATAATAACTTATTTAAATATACATATAAAAAAGATTATACACATGCAATTATTATTATTTTAAATTAAAAAATTATTATAATTTTTTAAAGTTAATTTATATTATTACCATTATAATATTAAGGATTTTTGAATATTATTAAATAATTATGAGATTTTGACAATTAAAAGATCTATTGGGGATAAATGATAAATTTCCTTATATTTGTCATATAATTGGCTGTCCTTGAAATAAAAATATAAGAATCCAATTTTATTAATAAATATCAGACAAATGCCGGGTGTTTCTAGCTTTGGGCTATGAACTGTCTAGATCTCCATTATCAGAACATCGACACGTGTCCCATCCGGCCCTCTTTATTGGATTGCAACGTCACATTTTTTAAAGCCCTCATGTGGGCCAAGGTCTGTGTCTGAACGCAACATCTAGTATGGGCCCCGCTTTGAGTTGGACAAGACATGGGGACCATCTGATCTGGCAGTCAAAAGATCATAACGGCTTGAATGCATGGTCCCTCGTGGCACATGAAGAGGCGCTGGCGCCGGATAAAAGAGTCTCGCATCACAAGGGATTGGAAGATTGCGTAATAACGGAAACTACCCCGTGGGTATTTTTGTTTCCACTTTAATCCCCAACTCTAATTTCACTTGAGAGGAATAATACATTTATGTTCAAGAATAAAAAGTAAGTGTTTGGATTCGCGTATGTTTAATATCTACTAGAAATATAGATTACCTCAAATTTTTAAAGAATTAAGGTTAAATTTTGCTAAATAATGTAAGTTCGAATTTGACTTACGATAAAATTTAAGATAAATTTAAACTATAAAATAATAAGCAAACGATAAAATTTAAATTACTTCGTAGAGAATGACTTATAAAATAACAAGCGAATTCTAAAATTTAAGTTATTTCACTTAAAAAATTAACAAAATTTAACAGTAAAACTAAAAGATCAACTAGGCAAAATTTAATAGTGAAAAGATCAACTAAAAAATTTAATAGTGAGGCTAAATCAACAAATAAAGATAAAATTCTGCGATGAATGTAATAAGAAAAATAAAATAAAAAAGTTAAACAAAAAAGATTGTACTAATGCATTTATTGTGCTAACTGATGTGTTATAATGAAATATTAAGCCTTTATATAAGCTTAAAAAACTCTATTCAACTATAATTCTAAAAAAAAAAAAAATTACTCAAAATAAAATTCCTTATCCTAAGAGGCATTAAAATGAACCTCGTATCAACTAAACTTAACCTAAAATATATGAAAAGAAGAGAATTCAAATGAGCCCATTTGTCTCAATTGAGCCTAAGATACAATTTAGAGAAAAAAAAACCTAAATAAGCTTATTGTATTTAATTTTGGGCCAGCGTTAATAATTTCGTAAGTGACATTTCAATATTTTATCATTTCTAATAATGTATCATTAATTAGATAATTAATTTTTTTATCTTTCAATAATTATTTAATGCATTAGTTAAGATAAAAAATATTTAAATACTATTTGAAAAAAAGTGGAGCATCACTCCTTGGCTTAAATATATTAAAAGAGTGATTTAGTTTAAGTTGATTAAATCGAAATTATTATTTTATAGTTAAAAACTCAATTATAAAAAATAAAAATAAAAGGGAAAGACAACATGAATACAATGCGATTCAACGACAAAATTTAAATGTTAAATGTTACACCACCTTTAAATTTAAATGTCTTTACTATATAATATTTATCCTTTTCGATTGATTCTTCTTATAATTCAATAATGTTTTTGGCATTGATTTATAAAATGTAATGTATTATTCAATACAATTCTGATGGTCTTTCTTTCTTTCTTTCTTTCTTTTCAAATAAATTAAATAAAAAAGGGTTAAATTTGGGACACCAATATTAGTAAAGAAGTGTGATTACTATTAAGTTATGTCTAAAACGACTAATTCAAATTAGATAAAATATTTGAGCTCCGACTTTGCCATTTGCTCATAAATAATATTAATTATATAAACTCGTTTATACTAGTTAACGTGACATAATAAAATCAGTTAAGATATTATCACATTATTATTTATTAATTATTTTAATTTTTATATTCACCCAACTTATTATATTATATGTTGTGGGAGGAGCATCATTCTCTCGAGGTTATATTGAAGTAAAGAGTTCAAGATTTAACTTAAATTCCTAACCTCTTTGTACAGCAGAATAACCTATCAATAAAAAAAAAAATAAGGATCCAAAATAGAAAATAAAAGAGCACGGCACAATTTTACTTGATTCGACCAATTACCTACATCCATAGTGAATCCAAGGATCCTAGACTCTCTTATTATAACTCCCTAAAAATTTTATAAGGAAAATTTAATAAAGAACCCTCAAAATGACCTAAACGTTTAGTGAACCCTTACTGTACCACGAACAATGATCACCCAAACAACGGTTCCACCCTAGCGCACACAAGCACTTAGTGTCGGCCCAATTCTTTCCCTCTCTTAGAGTCTCTCTTAATGCTTAATCTAAAATCAATTGTTCACAAGTGTTTATATAGGGTTGTTTTTGTTCCTACTAACCCTATTCTTTGTTGGAGTAAGAGTCCACTTATTTTAGAAGTCCAAAACTTCCCAAAATTAAAAATCTCGAAGAAAAACGGATTTCTAACGTGTTTGGCGCTGCAGCGCTCATCCCTGGGCGCTGCGGCGCTGGGTTGCTGTCCTGGGCATCGCGACGCTCAACCCTGTATGCCTATCCCGCGTTTTCTTGCTTTCTTCATGTCTCTAAGTCTTGTTTCGCTTCCCCCTTTATGTCCCATACATCTTAAACTTCTCCATACGTATTTCATACGTTCTAGACTTCATGTAACCATTCATTTCGATATTCATTTCAATTATTATCTAATTGAAATTATTAAATTACCAATTTTTCAACATTATATCATATTAAGTAGCACTAGAGTTTGCATAATTAATTTATACATATAATACTATTACTTTCCCGTTTAATGTTACGATATCTAGTAATTTCACACCAAAATTATCCGAAACAAAGCAAAAACAAACATAATTTGCATACCTCCTTGCAGCTTCTGAGATCTTTCACTGAGAAATAAAAGCTTATACCTAAAAGATTTTCATGTGATATATCATGTGGGAGATGAACATGCATGATAATAAGCAAAGAAAATATTAGTATTAGTGTGTAAGAATTATTGAGCTACTATATAAACATCAGCAAGCATGATAATTTTTAGCAACTCAACTCAAATTACTCTTCTACTTAAGAATCATTGGTAATAATTGGTGAAGTAAGTATCTTATAACAATACATAACACGAATAATATGCCAATTTAATTCTTTTGAAATGAATATGTCATTCAATGTTGTTAGGCAAATAGTTGAGATTTTTGCACCAGACGTATGTAGGTGAAGGAATGTCTTTAAATTTTTGAAAGAGAATATAAAGTTGGCAGTTGGCACACATAGCGAACCATCCATGGCCTGCCCTTGTATTTATTGGTTACTTTTCACACAACCGTGGCCTCCTTCTGTTGGATTAGAGCTAAACAAAGAGGGAAAAGAAAGCATGCAAGACTCAAAAATGATAGAGACGGATGATATTTCTTTGGGTAAATGCCATTTATCTCTAATAGTTTTATTAACTATCAAAATTCTTTTAATATGTGATAATATCTATAAAAAAAAAACTCTACCGTTATAAATGTAATGTATAAATTAATTTTATATTAATATAATAATTTTTTTATTTAAAAAGTCAACATTTATATTCATACAATATCACAATATAAATACATTGTATAAATAATAAAATTCGTATTTTTATATTATCAAATAATTTTTTGAATATCATCGGACACTTGAAAAAACAATTCCTTCTTACTAAATATAGGAACTACACTTCTCAGCAAACGTGAAATTTTGAATTAATGGAACTTCATTCGTCCTCTATCACGTCGTTAACATGTCCTAATATTTCCATTTGAAAACTATATAAGTACCATAAAATTTGATAAATAGAAGAAGCAACCTCTGGGGAGGGGATTCTCTTTGGAATCCGGGCATGAGAAAAATTCACGTTGGTTGCGAACCATATTTCGTTGAAGAATGCAAATAAATGAAATTTATGGAGCACAAATGTAAATGTTCACATTTTGGTCCACATAAATATTGCAATGTCTATGTCCAATTTTATTTTTAAAGTTTTCACTAGTAAAAGGTGGATGGATGATTCATTGGATATGAGGAATCAATCGAAATTATTGATGATACATGAAAACTAGATGAAAAATCTACTCCATTTTTCAACGCTAATTTAAGCTAGGGTTAGGTTAAGGTTTGCTTTTTTTAGAAAGCAAAAAACCAAGACAATCACTATGAATCAAAATAATTTTTTTTTCATGTATATAACTCAATAATTAATTATAAAAATATATACATATAATATAAATTTAATGAAAGAAACATACAATATATCTAGAGCACCAAAAAAACTCTCTCAAATTAAACAATTTTTAGTATAATAATTCCACAAAAAATAATTAATTAAAATAGATTTTATAGTTAAAAGTCTATTATCATTTGTGTTAATAACCGGTGATACAAAGTTGTGATTAAATATATTCTTTCACATGTATTGAATTAATTTTTTTTTTCATGTTAAAAGAAAAAAAAAATTCTAGTCATAGAGATTGTTGTAAATTTGTGGTAATATTTTATAATTTTTCTTTTATACAAGAATAATTTGTACTTTTTCATGAGAATTTTATCTTTCTTATATGAGGATAAGACTCCTCATTCAAAAATAAAAATAGTGATTTTGACTATTAGGATGGTCCTTATTGTAAGACTGTATATTTCTCCTTTAAATTCTAGCGTATTATAGTAAAATTATCTTATATAGAGTTTTGATAATCTATTTGATTTTATATCAACAATTCTAAGATGTAACATTATCTAACTTTGTTAATAATAATACATCTATAGATGATTAAAAAGGAAAAAAGAATAGATTAAAATTAACAAACCAACTTCATAATATATCTATATCATGTTTTGTCAAAAACCTATAAACATCACACTAAACAACTTAGTGCAATCCCTACGTTACAAATGGCAAAATCTAATACCAAAATCACATTTGTCTTTATCCACTCTCTTTGCATCTATATAAATTAAACCAACCCACCTCACTCCTTCACACTTATTTGATCATCAACACAAATTAGAGCTATATATCTAGCACTCAAATTCTTTCCGCTTCTCATTTCACCAAAAGATCTTTAACTTTATTGCAACTCCAAAATCAGTCTCTTAGAGAGAAAGAGAGAGAGGTGCTACATTTGAACTAATTATGGAGACTATGCTTTCAATCTTATTATGCATATTAATTCTCTTTCTCTTCTCTCTTCTTTCATATGTTTTCATGGTAAGGACGCAGAAACAAAAAGTAAAAACCTGTGCTAAGCCTAAGCTTCCTCCTGGATCAATGGGATGGCCTTATATTGGTGAAACTCTCCATATGTACTCTGAGGACCCAAATGTCTTCTTTGCCATAAAACAAAGAAGGTTGATTCTTAATTAATCATACATACATATTAATAACTTTTCAATCTCCTTCTTGTTTGCATTTATTTATAATCTATATTTACTTGAAGCTGACATAATTTTCTTTGTCTTCCAGATATGGAGAAATATTCAAAACCCACATACTTGGCTGCCCTTGTGTGATCTTGGCGAGTCCTGACGCTGCAAAATTTGTGCTGGTGACTCACGCTCACTTGTTCAAGCCCACGTATCCCAAAGGCAAAATGATAATGATCGGCCCTTCTGCTCTCTTCTTTCACCAAGGGGATTACCATGCTCACCTTAGAAAGCTTGTGCAAAGCTCACTATCCCCAGACAGAATCAAGAAGATGATTCCTAATATCGAAACCATAGTCATTTCTGCCTTGGAATCTTGGGTCGGCCGTGGCCAAGTCATTAACACTTTCAAAGAGATGAAGAAGGTTATATTCTGATGATACTTTGTTTTTGCTTGATGACATATCATATGTTTTCTTTTTTATATTAAAAGAAAAACCTTACTTAGAAAACATGTTTCTAATGTGAAGCTCGCGTTGCTTATAAATTTTGAAGCCCTTTTGGCTTTTTATCTATATTGTTTAATCTAGGGGTTATGATTCTATATATTCTCCCTATAATATTCAAGATTTGTAGTGGGGTTGCTTGGAATTTTTTTATTTTTTTCAATTTATGTAATTATCTTTGTTTGGGTCATGAGCTTGCTTTGTTAACATGTGGGTTTGCTTGATCATCTACAGTTCTCTTTTGAGGTCGGCGTTCTGTCCATTTTTGGTCATTTGGATGGTAGCTATAGACAGAAGCTCAAGCAAAACTACCTCATAGTAGATAAAGGCTACAATTCTTTTCCTATAAACATTCTCGGGACTACATATCACAAAGCTCTCTTGGTAATTAATTAATTAATTAATTAAGAATTATATTCCTTTTTACAACTACTTGCTTATCTCGTTATTAGTTTGTCTTAATTACCTTTTTTTCTGTTTTGTTTTTCTTTGATGAATAATGCTTTTCGATTAAAGGCAAGGAAGAGGCTGAGTCAGATCGTGAGTGAGATAATTTGTGAGAGGAAGGAGAAAAGGCTAGGGCAAAAGGATCTGTTGGGGCATCTTTTGAACTCAAAAGATGTGAATGGGAAGATTCTTAGCGAGGATCAAGTCGCTGATAATATCATTGGAGTACTTTTTGCAGCTCAGGACACTACTGCTAGTGCTCTAACATGGATTCTCAAATACCTTCAAGATAATCCAAAATTTCTAGAACTTGTAAAGGTAAGAAATATTTATTTATATATTCCCATTGAAGAACCGTTCAAAAGGGTCAAAAAGTTATTCTTAAGTGGCTAAATTTATCATGATTTATTCTTACAGGTAGAGCAAAAGGCAGTATATGAATCAAATAATGGAGGCAAAATGCCATTAACATGGGCACAGACCAAGAATATGCCATTTACATATAAGGTAAGTTCTTCCAGTGTTCCTATAATTAATGTCATGAAAAAAGAACATAATGACCAATGTGTATAATAAGAATAACAATAATTATTATTTTTGAACTGTCAGTTCATTTTGGAGAGCTTGAGGATGGCAAGCATAATATCTTTCACATTCAGGGAAGCTGTGGTTGACGTTGAATACAAAGGTGAGGACATAAAATTAGAACTAGAAATTTCTATAACTTTAATTTCCCATAGTTCACTGATAGCATTTAAGAGGTTTATAAATTCCTATAAATTAACTTTTTATTTCTTAATGAACAGGATATCTCATCCCAAAGGGCTGGAAAGTTATGCCATTGTTCAGGAACATCCATCACAATCCAGAATTTTTTTCTGACCCTCAAAATTTTGACCCTTCAAGATTTGAGGTATGTAGCAACTACGGCAGACAAACATACTTGTATTCCATTTAAGTCAAAATCAACACAAACATCAAAAAAATAATTCTCATTCTTTTGAGTTGGAAAGTGAATAGTTTATGTTCTATTCAGATTTTGGATCTATTAAATATTTTTTTGCCCTTTCTTTTCACCATTGGTAAGAGGGTTTTTTTTTTTTTTAAATTGTGAGCCTAAATTTTAAAAAGAAACTACTCGAGAAAACATTAAGAGTCACTACATCATTTATACGACAAATTATAATAACTACAGTGCATGCATAATATGATATTAGTGAATGACATAAAGGCAAGCGTGCATGTGGAATAGGTCGCTAAAAGTTGGAAACTTTTTTGCTTGCAGGTAGCCCCGAAACCCAATACATTCATGCCTTTTGGCAATGGAGGGCATGCTTGCCCTGGAAATGAGCTTGCCAAACTTGAGATGCTCATTTTAATCCACCATTTAGTCACCAAATTCAGGTACAATTTGCACTAACCATCTTGTTTTTTGGCACAGAATTTTATCAAACACTTGCCTGCTATAGATTTTGACAGCACTATATTTGGTTTTTATTTTTTTTTCTTTTTCCTGGTGGGTGTAGTATGTGTGCTAAAAATAACTGGATTGTTTTGCAGGTGGGAAATTGAGGGTACTCAAAATGGGATTCAGTATGGGCCATTTCCAGTGCCTCAACAAGGACTCCCAGCCAGATTTTGGAAAGAATCAAGCTGTATCAAACAAGATGTCTAGCGTCTACTATTACTAAAAATGCCTGCCTATTCATCCTATCACAAATAATTTTCTATCTCCTAACCAAATCCCGCTATTTCTATTTCTATTTCTTTTTTCTTTCTTAAGTCATGGGAATCTCAAGGGAATGAGAGTTGTGGTATCAGGTATGACTTTGGATCCTGTATTGCAGCTTTTAAGCATGTACTATGTAATCAGCAAGATGATTAAATGGGAACTTTTTTTTCCCATTTCATGTTTAATGTTCAAACTCTAGTTTTAATTCTAGGGGTTGTATTTATTTCTTTAAAAATTGAAGGACTTATTAAAGTATAGTTCTATAATACTGTGATAAAAATAACGGACTCAACAATAGATTTTTATGGTTTTTATTTTATAAAATAAGTATTTTTATGATTTAACCTTAATAAAAATTTAATTCTAACACGAAGACCCTCGTATAACTAAATCTAACTCAATATAATTTTTAACTTAAATATTTAACCCCCAACCTTAAATTCTAATTCTGCCTGTGACAGTATCAATACTTGCATGAGTCTTAATTATTAGATTCAATCAATAGTTTGGAATCAATAAAGAAAACTAATATATTTATAGGCTAAATATGTTAAAAGAAATAGATAAACTTTACATAAAAGTTGGCTTTAAATTTTAGTTCTACCCTAATGATATCAATAATTATAAAAATGGCATTTACATTTGTAGTAGTTAACTTTCTCAATATACTTATCACTCTCAAACAACATTATCACTCTTTGGTAACTTACTTCTTTCTAATAATGGTTGCCTTTGTTGATAATGGTTGCCTTTGTTGACAATGGTTGTCTTTTACCTTGCCATTATATATTTATTAATATTTTTTGTTTTTAAGTTTGCTTTTTATTTCAATTTGCAAACTAAGTATTGGCTTCATCTTGAGTTTGAAATAGAGTATTAGAGTTAATATCTTATTTAATCACTGTCAATTTAAGATATTTTATATTCTAATTTTTTTTGTACTTTAGTCATAATTTTTATGTATTAACTTTTTTATATAGATTAAGGATCTAATATTAATATACAGGTTACCTTTTGTTGTTATTATTCAAAATAGAAATACAAAAACTACATATTTTTTAACATGGTATCAGAACTTCAATTATCTAAAAAATATATTATAAATATTAAAATAATTTATTGATTTAGATAGTAGAAGGATGGTGTTTGCATTCATCATATGGTAAAAATAAGGGAAATATGATTTTATGTAATAACAAAATTACAAGAAAATGAATAGAGCAAGTTTACAGAACCTTAATCAAGAAAGTATTTTTGAATGTTGATATTTACTTGAATCATTAAAAGAAGAAAAAAAAGTTCAAGGTGAAATAGATTATTATGTAATTTTCTTTAGTTCACATGGGGATTTTATAAAATGCTAGCTTTGAAATTAATTGTTTACAATCTAATGCTAAATTTGCTCAAATCCAATGTGAATTGTTAAGAAATATCTATAATGTATACATACAAACGTTCATACTAAAAAATGACTAATAATTGTTATGTAAAAATTAAAAATTTAGGAATCTATTTGCAAGGTTTATATCATTAAGTCTATAACCACAAGTCATCAATGGCTTTAAATTTATAATTCCAATAATTATGTAAATATAACTCAAATCAGGGGCAGAACTATATAGGAGCTAAAAGTAACCTCGCTCCAGTAAAATTTTGAAAATTTATTTTCTATTGAGCATATGTTTATAATTATGCCTCTTAAAATATAAAATTTTAGATTTTAACCTCTACAAGATTTCAAATTTAACATTCTGATCCTTTTTTTTTATAAACTTTGACTTTCATTTAATTTTTAACTTTAATATTTAACCCACATAAATCTGATTTTAGCTCTACTCTCAATTATGATGGACTTAGAATCAAGATTAAGTCTTTCTTTTTAATTTTTTTTTCTAACGTGGTTTTTAATTAACTGAGATTTTAGAAGAGGATCTATGAATCAAATTAAATGACCGAGTCATTTGATTCATGTATAAGATTCTTTCAGTGCCATTACAAGAAGTTGATCTAATCCCCTTTGCTTTTTAATAAATACTTGTAGTTGTTATATTATAACTACAAATGACAACTAATATTGTAGCGTAGTTAGTGATTTAAACAAGTTTAACACGTAATTACTCAAAATGAGAAGGTGCATGACTTTTCATCATAGTTTCTGAATGATTAGGCAGCAGGGTCATGAAGCTTCCAGCACAAAGTCGACGAAATGGGGAAACATTTGAGCAGCAAAAACTTTTCCATCTATATATACAACACCAACCAACGAGCCTTGTCATTTTCACTTTGCTTAAATTGAGCTCAATAATCAAATACTATCTCACATGTATTAGTATTAGCATTAGTATGAGTTCTTTCATATGATACTGCTTTGGGATGGGATGGATATATCCGATTCATATTCACATGATATGATGGTGGGTAGTTTAGTTGGCTTGGTTTGTGTCTTTGACAAATCTTGCAAACATTGGTAATTAAGCCCATTAATCATATTGGCTCAATAAAGTAGGGTTTTTACTCTTTAATGATCTTGACTGGTAGATTAGGCAGTGGACAAAATGACTTTAGTTATCCTTGTAATCATGTCTTAGATTGAGACCTTTCATCTCATGTGAGGTAAAATCAAAGGAATGAATGCATGGTTTGGCTCCACCAAGAAATTCTAATTCTAACAAACAATCACTTGTAAAGCAAAGTTTTAGACTTTAGAGTTGAGATGGCAACACAATGGGTAGATTGAAACGCTAATCGATAACATTTAGGTCTATTTATACGGGTTAAGGATAGGTTTGGGTCTAGATAAAAAGATTGAATATGGGTTTAGGATAGCCATTATTTTGTTTTTCTTTTTTCTTTACTTTTTTACCTCTCACTCTTATCGGCATAAT
This sequence comes from Ailanthus altissimus, assembly GCA_946807835.1. Lineage (NCBI taxonomy): Eukaryota > Viridiplantae > Streptophyta > Magnoliopsida > Sapindales > Simaroubaceae > Ailanthus > Ailanthus altissimus. Next base: position 22,760,621 of record OX327698.1, on the reverse strand, counting down.
TTTCTATGGGCTAAGAGCCTCGCAAATACCTATCTCGAATGAAAAATAATTTGAGTTACATTTTAATAATTTTTTGGATAAAGCGAGTTTGGATACAATAATTTATCTCTGAATCAAATTCGGATCGAGGTTGGGAAGGGTTGGTTCCTTCGGACCCGACTAGAATCCTTGTTTTAAAAATAAAATTGAAAAAAAAAAAAGTTTTCTTTTCCCATATTTGTGTTATAGATTTGCAAGAAATTTTAATAGAAACTTGATATTTGAATTATAAATAATACATGATGATTTAAATACTAAAATAAAAAAAAATCTATTACTTTTTATTATTTTTTTATTTTTATTTCATGTTATTGATATTTAAAAGAGAAATTACCACTTTAATCCCTATATTTCTTGAATTACCCATGACATCTCTGATATTTTAAAAATTATCAATTCGTTCTTTAGGGACGAAAATTATTATGTTTCAATGATAAAAATTGTAGCAAAAAGTTCATTTCATGGATTAAAATGGTAGAAAAAAACACCCTAAAGGACGTAATTAGTAGTTTTTGAAATATTAGAGACCAAATAAGTAATTCAATAAAAACACAGGAACTAAACTATTAATTTTTTTAATTTAATATTAATAGTTGAAGACTCAAAATCTATATCTATTTGATGTAGTTTATATTTTTATTTTGTAATGTTTATTTTGTATATTATAATTATACGGCGTAAGACTATTTTACAAAATTAATTGATACAAATAAAAAAAAATTAAAATTATTTAAAAAATTCGATATAGAGTACCATAGGGATCCCCACCTCGAACTCGAATTACATAAATTAGGTATGGAGCGAGTATAGAAATTCTCACCCCATTTGAGTATGGGATGAAAATTATAATCCTCGCCTGACATCTTATCTCAAACCCGAATTACATAAATTAAATATAGAGTGAATATGAAAATTCTCACCCCATTCAAATATGGGATGAAAATTATAATCCTCACCTGACCTGCTCTATGACTACCCCTAGTCTTTTAACATTTAAGTTTTAAAGATTCTCAAAATCTAAATATAGTAATTTTTTCTTGAGGTACTTATTGATTTATTTCTTTAATTTCTCTTCATTTTTCATATTTGATGAATATTACTTTGTCATATATATATATATATATATGGGGAGAGCGGTTTCAAATGTATGATCTTTAAAATGCACTGCAAGTTATTTTATTACTGAACTATTCAAGCAAATACTAAAATACTACTTTATTTACTTTTAGAACTTTATAATTTTTTATTTAATTTTAGAGCTTGATAAAAATAAAATTACTCTTTTTATTATTTTAAATATATAAACTTATTTTTACTTTTTTTTTATTAGTTATAGTTATAAAATTAATGATATCGGTTAAAAGTAAAAATAAATAAATACATGATGGAATTAGGGTGAGTACGAGTCTCTATTCTTTTTATGGGTCTAAATCAGAAATTCTCTTGGATTTTGACTCTTTACCAGATGTGACTCGGTACTTGAAAGATGATAAAACCATATAATAAACCAAATTTGTATACTTATCCCACAGAAAAAATGAGGAGGAAATTTTTATTTAATTAAAAGCTTCAAACATTAATTCTATTTCTATTCAAATAACATAAATAATTTCAATTTTTTAATAAAACTGAAATAATAAAATATGACTGAAATACGTAAATTTAATTATTTAAAATGAAATGTAATTTTATTCTACTAAAAGAAATAAGACAAAACGAGACGAGTCATTAAATCTTTAAAAACTCGAGTTAATACTTAATAATGAGATCATCATTGGGTCACTGTATCATTGTTTATTCTCCAGGCTGCTGTTGAAAATGTATTTAATTCGTAATTGTTTTATCGTAATTAGAAAATTAGATTGGTGATAATAAATGACCTTGCAATTAGAACATGCAAGACAGTCTATTTCCAATTGATATTAGGCCCAGGTTTGTGCTTTGCCACTAGCAACTCCCAGCTTGCTTACAGACCCAATCATGGACTCAGTCCATTAAGGGCCCAACATTATCCCTTTCTTCGATCTTTGTGTCCATGACCAGGCCCAGCTCGATCTAATGTTCATCTGATCATAATTATTATATAAAATCTGCTATTTGCAGAAAAACGGCCTTAATAAATTTTGATTTCATGAATTTATATATATATATATATATATATATATATATATGAGACAGTATATTAGTGTGAAAAATTGATTAAAAATCATCATTTATTTTAAGTGAACTAAAATTTTATATCTTAAGTGAAGCTGGACTTTATAAATTAGTATTCTAATTTATAATTTAAGTGAAATAAGACTTTTAAACTAAATTCAACTAGGTTTATGAATAACCTAAGACATCCAAGGCCTATATAAAAGGTCTCAATTGACTTGTAAATACATCATAAAAAGTCTTAGTGATATCTTATTGATCACAATAATGTTTAATGATTTTTGTGATTCTTAGTGAAAAATAAATAAATAAATTACAAATGAGAGCAATTTAGAGAGTTATTTGTAAGTTCTTGAATTCTTTATTGTAAAAAGCATACTTTTTGTGAGTACTTGTGATTTAATAATAAGATAGTGAGATCTTTATCCGTTGTTGATGTAAGCAAGTCGTCGAACTACGTAAATTCTGTGTGTTTTCTTCTACTTTCTCTCTCTAGTTTATTTTTAATTGCTTTATGACTGCATTATATACTTGAAATTATTGCTTCTACTTTAACAAACTAGTATCAGAGCTTGATTTTTTCAAGACATGGCCGCGCCCAAATATGAGGTAGAGAAATTCCATGGGACGAATGACTTCAATTTGTGAAAGTTTGAGGTAAAGACGTTGTTGGTGAATCAACAGTTAGGCTCGGTATTAGAGGAGACTACAGGTTCATCTAATGAAGAAGAGAAAACGCCAAAATTATCTAAAACTGAAGAAAAAAGAAAAAACATTCAAGAAAGAGCTCACAATCTTATCGTTCTATCATTAAGCGATGAAGTCTTAAGGGAAATAGAAAGTGAGAGTACAACAATTGGTCTATGGAAGAAGTTTGATTCTCTTTACATATAGGAGTCGTTGGCTAACAGATTGTATATAAAGAAAAAGCTATATTAGTTGTCCATGTTAGAGAGGACACTGATGAAACACCATATAAATGCTTTAACAAGATTATTATCAATCTTGAATCTATCAACATCAAGATGGAGGATGAATAAAAGGCGATCATTCTGTTGAATTCGCTTCCTAGAAGTTATGAGAGCTTTGTTGATATGTTACTTTACGGCAGAGAGAGTTTAACGATGAGTGATATGAAATCATCATTAAACTCAAAGTTATTATAAAAGCAAATTAAGGGAACACAGAAGGTTTAACTACAAAATGAATGTCCTCATATAGAGATGAAAAGAAGAAAGGCTCTAGATCGAAGTTCATAACTCTTAGAAAATGCTATTGCTACAAAAAAATATGAACACTTTATAAAGGATTGTCCGGAGAAGAAAGCACAAGATAAAAAGAAAGCGGATGTTGTGCTTGTCTATGATGATAGCTACAACAGCACAAAAACTTTGGTCGCTACTAATGGTAAGAATAATAAATATTGGGTTCTAGATTCTAGTTGTACTTTTCACATATGCCCACATAAGTTGTACTTTTCACTAATGGTGGTAATGTGTTAATGGGTAATGACGTTACTTGTCAAGTGATAAAAATTAAAAATAACAAACTTAAGATATATGATAGGCAAGTGAGAGAGTTATCAGACGTTAGGTATGATGAGCAAGTGAGAGAATTGTCAAATGTTAGGTATGTTCCTGACCTCAAGAGAACTTGATTTCAGTAGGGACTTATCTAGAATTGATGTTCAATCAAAATTGATGGAAGGGTTTTGAGAGTTTTAAAGGGTTCTATGGTTATGATAAGAGATGAGAAGCGCAAATGTGTTTATATGCTGAAGGGAGAGGTAGTAAGTGGTTATGCATAATTCTATATAGATGATGAGAGTATGCAAATCAAGTTATGGCATCTTAGACTAGCATACCTAAAAGAGAAAAACCTGAAAGAGTTATTTAGTCAAAAGGCATTTTGTGAGGATAAGTTCTAGCCATTAAAGTTTTGTGAGTATTGTGTGCTAGAAAAAGCACATAAAGTGAGGTTTAGTACCAGCGAGCACAAGACTAAGGGACTATTAATAACATAAACTCAAATCTTTGGGGACCAACTAAGACAACTACTTATGGTAGGGCTAAGTATTTTCTTAATTTTATTGATGACCATTCATAGAAGCTGTGAGTCTATGTGTTGAAAAGTAAGGATCAAGTGTTTGATACGTTCAAGACTTAGAAAGTTCTTGTTGAGAATCAAACTAACAAAAGGGTAAAAAGGTTAAGGGAGAGGTAGTAAGTGGTTGTACATTATTCTATATAGATGATCAGAGTATGCAAACCAAGTTATGGCATCTTAGACTAGCATACCTAAAAGAGAAAAACCTAAAAGAGTTATTTCGTCAAAAGGCATTTTGTGATGATAAGTTCTAGCTATTAAAGTTTTTTTAGTATTGTGTGGTAGGAAAAGCACATAAAGTGAGGTTTAGTACTAGCGAACATAAGACTAAAAGGACTATTAACTACATAGACTCAAATCTTTGGGGACCAACTCAAACAACTACTTATGGTACGGTTCAGTATTTTTTTAATTTTGTTGATGACTATTCATAAAAGCTGTGAGTCTATATGTTGAAAAGTAAGGATCAAGTGTTTGATACGTTCAAGACTTAGACAGTTCTTATTGAGAATCAAACTAGCAAAAGGGTAAAGAGGTTAAGGACTAACAATGACCTTGAATTTTGCAATAATGAGCTTGATGGGTTTTGTGTTAAAACATAGGGTTGCAAGGCATAGATACATGCTTACTAATGCAAAGATGTCCAATGTATTTTGGGGTGAAGCTGTGATGACTGCAGTTTATTTGATTAATAGAAGTCCTTCATTGGCGATCGACATCAAGACCCCAAAAGAGAAATAATGTAGTAATCCTCTCAAGTATGACTGCCTCAGAATATTTAGTTTTTCAGCATTTGTTCAAATAAAGGAGGAGAAATTAGAACCTAAAGTTATCAAAGGGATATTCATAGGGTATCCCGAAGAATACAAGTTGTGGTGTAGAAATTTGACACCACCAAAAGTATCATAAGCTATAATGTGACGTTCGATGAGATGGTGATATTAAAAGTCTCCCATGAAGATGAGAAATAAGTACATATGTGTAAGGAAGACTTAATATTCGAGTCAATTAATGTTGAAATTGAGCCTGTGTATAGATCTGATATGCCTCCAAATCAATATTTCAATAAGAAGATCCTTAATGTTGAGTCAAAGACACCGACGAGTTCTTCCACGTCTACCTACAGAAAGATTAGGACTCCTAAGATAGAACTTGAAGAGTACCAGCTAGCCAGAGACAAGCTAAGGAGAATGATTAATCCGCTAATTAGATGTGCATAAGCAAATATGGTTGCTCACACCTTTAATTCTACTTATACTATTGAATTTGATGAGCCTATACATAAGCAGTTCACACCTTTAATTCTACTTACACTATTGAATTTGATGAGCATATGACATATGGTGAGGCCATAAAGAATGAAAATAGTGATAAATGAAAACATGCCATAGAAGAATAGACTAATTCTTTTGAGAAAAATAATACCTATGAGTTGATAGAGAGACCTTAAAGAAACTAGTGGGGTACAAATTGGTGTATAAGGTTAAAGATGAGATATCAGGGATAGAGCTTACAAGATTCAAGGCTAAACTAGTTGCACAAGGTTTTACTAAAAGAGATAGAGTAAACTTTCATAAGATTTTCTCTTCAGTCATCAAGCACACATCCATTATGATTTTACTAGCCATGTATGCAAACATTAATTTACATCTAAAGCTGATGGATGTAAAGACAGTTTTTCTGCATGAAGAGCTTGAAGTGATGATTTACATGGTACAGTCGCAAAGGTTTATAGAGCCCGGGAAAGAGAAGCATGCTTGTTTACTGAAAAATTCATTATATGGGTTTAAGTAATCACCTATACAGTGGTATAAGATATTTGATGAGTTTATAATGACTTGTGGGTTTATTAAGAGTAAGTATGATGGATGCATATACTTTAAGAGCTTAGGTAGTAGGATAATGTATTTACTTCTGTATGTGGATGACATATTGATCGCATGTAAAAATATGGAAGAAATATAAAACCTTAAGAAGCAGTTGAGTGGCGAGTTTGAGATGAAGAATTTGGAAGCAACAAATAGGATATTGGGTATGGATATTATAAGAAAAAGAAGATATGTTTTCTTTTTATTACAACAGCGGTATATACTCAAAATCCTAGAGAAGTTTAGTATGTCCAATGCAAAAGTTGTTTCCATTCTCTTGGCCATGCATTTCAAACTTTCATCAGCACAATTGTCGACATCTAAAGAGGAGAAACTGCAGATAAATAAAATACTATATGCAAGCATTATGTGGAGCATCATATATGTAATAGTTTACACAAGACTCGATATAACACATGTTGTGAGTATAATGAGTAAATACATGGCAAATTCGAAAAAGGTTCAATAGATTGCAGTGAAGTGGATATTGAGTTATTTCAAGGAAACGTAAGATCAAGATTGGTGTAAAAAAAAGGGCTGAGAATGAGAATGAAATGGTAAAAGAATACATCGACTCAGATTATGCAGGTGATCTAGACAAAAGAAGATCATTGACGGGTTATATATTCACATTTTTTAGGTGTAGTGTATGTTGGAGATCAGTTCTGTAACATATGTTTACATAATCTACCATAGATGTGGAGTACATGGTTGTTGGAGAAGCTATTAAGAAGATTGTATGGTTGAAATGTATATCTGAAAAGGTAATAGCTACTAAAGATGTTAACATTAGTGTATATTATGATAGCCAGAGTGCCATACACCTAAGCAAGCATCAAGCATTTCATGAGAGATCTAAACGCATTGATATACGGTTTCATTACATTCGAGAGATTATCTAAAGTGGTGAAATTAGTTTAACTAAGTTTGTGTCATCTGAAAATCTTATTGATATATTGACTAAGCCACTGTCATCAGTTAAGTTTGTTCTATGCAAAGACTTAACCGGAGTCACTGCTATGTAAGGGTGACTGAAGATATGAAGATGAGAGATCTTGGGTAATTCATGGTTGATTTTAATCAATGATAAGATTTGTGAAAAGTTGAATAAAAATCATCCCTAATCCTAAGTGAACTAGGATTTTGTATCCTAAGTTAAATAAGATTTTATAAATTAGTATTCTAATTTATAACCTAAGTAAAATAGGACTTTCTAAACCAAATTTTACTAGGTTTAAGAATAACATAAGACATACAATGCCTATATAAAGGGTCTCAATTGACTTGTAAATACATCATAGGAAGTCTTAGTGATCACAATAAATCTTAGTGATTTTTGTGATTCCTAGTGACAGAAAAATCCTAGATTACAAGTGAGAGCAATTTAAAGAGTTCTTTGTGAGTTCTTGAGTTCTTTCTTGTAAAAAGTATATTTTGTGAATGCCTTGTGATTTAATAATGGAAGTGAAATCTTGATCCGCTGTGGATGTAGACAAGTTATCGAACCACATAAAATTTATATTTTTTCTTCTACTTTCTCTCTCTAGTTTATTCTTAATTGCTTTGTGACTGCATTATATACTTAAGATTATTGCTTCCGCTTCAACAATGAGCAAACGATTTCTTTTTTTTTTTTTTGTAGAAATAAGATTCATAACAATTATTAAATTTTTGTAGCAAATTCTTCTCAATCTTCAATTTGTTAATATTAGCATCATTTCTTCTTACTTCTTGAATTATTTAACGTCTCATATTATTTCAATAAAAAATTATAATCCTTATAAATAGGTTATGAATTAGAAAAATAATTTAAATTTTGCTTATAAATTGTTTGAGTACTTGAAAAAAGATGAACTTTATTATGAGAAAAATACATGTAAGAGGTGGTATTTTATATAGACTTTAGACTACTCTAAATATGAAAATACATAAATTTACTTTTACAAGAAATATGTCCTCTAAGCGTAGCTCGGTTGGTTGTGAATGCGCAAGACGTCTGCGCATTCACGGCCAGTCGAGCTACGCTTAGAGGTCTGTGACTACCTAAATTCATGTAAAAATAAAAGATAAAAGCTAGTGTTTCTTAGATGAGAGGTTTCTTATCTTCATCCGAACTTTTTTATAAAAAAAAGTCTTATACTATAATTCTAACTTATACAAAAAGTATGATCTAAATAAAACAATACTATTATATAAAAAAGAATATTGTTTAAATATATTTGTACCATTAATATTAATAATTACTCATGAAATTATCTAATTCTCCACAACAAATTTTTATAAAAAAATGCCAATGTTTTCTACTTATAAAATAGAAGAAATTGTCACATTAGTAATAAGAGATAGAGAGAAAATTTTAAAGAATGACAAAAATTAAGAGAGAAAGTAAGAAGGCTATGAACGATTGTTTTATTTTTATTGACTAAAATTTGGTCAATTCTAAAGTCAACGTGTTAAATTTATTCGGTATTGAGAATGAGAGGTTGAGATTAACAAAAATAAAGATAAGAGATGTAGTAAAACAAATAATTTTATAATAGTTCAACTTAATTCGGACCTATGTCTACTTTACTGAAGTTGATGGGTTCATTCATTTGGCACTATTAAATAATAATTGTTATAGTATAGTACAAGAAATCATGGCAATTGCGAAGAAGATAAACTTATAAAACAAATCGAGACATAAGAAACTCATATAGTAAAGATATTAATATCGATGCCTATATCTATTATTTAGCCCTTTTTTTATCGGGTATTAGTAGCATGGAGGGTGATAGACTCTAAGTTAAATTAAGATATAATAAGACTTCTCCAATTAGGATTCACTTATTAGAGTCCTATCAAATTAGGATGGTAGTTCCCTTATTTGTTTAAGACTTTTCTATCGAGTCCTACTGAAATAAAGGTAGCTCTCTTTTTACCTATTTATGACTCATTATAAGCCTTGTAATAAAATGGGTTTATACTGAAATTCAAGGGAACAAGAGTCTTTCAATTTTCATTATTAACTAGTTGATACTGGAAACTTTATAGTAGTCTAAATTAGAAGCTTTACCCTTGGATTTTTAGTCTGACTTGGGTGGTGCTCGGGTAGTATGAATCATTGGCCTGTTCAGATCTTATGCTCAAATCAAACTCAATTAATTTGTGTACTCGAACACTTAGTTAGGAGGATCATATAGGCTCATCGAGTAATTGACCAATAAAAATATAGGTGGAATGATCACATGAGCTCTTTGAGCAGTTTTCCAAGGATAACTTAGTTGGGAAAATCGCATAAGCTCTTTGGATAGTTGACCGAGGAGGTCTTCAAAGATACATCCTCATGGATTTACTTTTGGGTTTGTGTATTGCCCAAAAAGCATGTCGAGGATGCCTTCAGAGATGTGTTCTTGTGGGTTTGATTTTAGGCTTGTTTATTGCCCAAAATATGCCAATTTAAAGGGATGCATCTTTACAAATATGTTATTGGGCTTGGTTCATCACCCAACATGCATGTCAATGAGTATTCATGTGGTCTTTATTTTAACCTTGCTTCTTGGCGAGGGTTTACATGACCTCTATGAAGGCTTTGGTTCTTAATCCCTAACCTTATGGTTTTTAGCCTCGCGTCCTCAAACCTTTGTCCTTAACCTCTATGGTTCTTAGCTTTGAGTTCTCAAACCCTGTACTCGACCCATGTAGTTCTCAGTCTCAAGTCTTCAAATTTGTAGAAGGTTAATATTCTGTTGAGGGCTTATTTTTAAAGTTTTAAAAAAAAATTAGCAAAATCAAAGTTTCCTGAATTAATAGGGACTCAATGAGAAAAGCCTTTTTATGGGTCATATCTGCAAAATATTAAAAATATGTTTGCCAAAAATTAAAATTTCTAAAAATTAGAATGGCCTTAGTGAAATTTTTTGTGTGTTACCCTAGTTCTATTTTCTTCTCTTGCGCTGCACCACCCAGCCCTTGGCGCAACCATCATGGTTGGATACTGGTTAAAATTTCTTTTTAGGCCAAACATAAGGTAGCGATGTGGATCCAGCTACGATGAGGTAAGTGAGAAAAATATTAGAGGTCGAGTGCCTCATTGAATGAGGGAGCCGCGAGCTATGTCTATTTGGCTCTAACTAGTTACCATGGCGAGGCAGTGTGTGAAGGTTGGGCAATGGTATGGTATAGATAAACATCCTGACTGGATACTTGGCTAATGATGATTTTTTTTTATAACAGCTATCAACAGGCTTCGAAACTTGAAGGGCGGTGACAGATTAAATAGTGGAAGGCGGTTACATTATTAAAAAAATTTGGATTGATTGGTGTGTTAATGGCGATGACTAACAACCATAATGGTAGCGGTGAGTGATGGCAGCAGCGGTCTTATGAGGGTAGAGATCTTAGCTCACATTCTTTCATATTTATTGTTTATGCTTTTTCTTCAAAATGAGCATGTTGCTCTGGTGGTCACTTTATTATACTTGCTTAATTTATCACTAGCTTCCAAGGTTTGAACCTTGGGAGCAACAACTTCTTTTATTATTATTATTATTATTATTATTATTATTAACAAAAATTATTCTATCAAAATATCAATTCTAAAAGAAAATTTGTGGATTAGCATTATAATCCTCTAATTGAGACAAGTTGAATTAGTATCACAGCAAAGAATTTATTATAATTTAAAATATATCATTATATAATAAGAAATTTGCATAAAAATTAACGTTAATCAAGATAAGAATTTATCTTTGAATTGTTAATAAAATGTTGGCATAAAATTTGCATAGTTTTTTGTTGCGTTTTTCACAAATAACACTAAATTGTTAACCAAAAACTTTTGTCCACTCTCAAATCAACAAGTTAAATTTATTCTTCTTGAAAACAACAACTGGACTTTGAGAGAAACTAAGTTGAACTAGTCCTTTCCTAAGATACTAGGCTTGCTGGGAATCTACAACTAAAGTTAGACCATGTCAGAAAAAAGTTTTTTAGGAATGACACTCTAATGCTTAAGTTAACGACGATTGAAAAAATGTGAAAATAATATAAAAGTAATAAAAAGATTGATAGAGAATAAAAAGATAAATTTTTTAGTACTTTAAGAGCGGAGGATGCTTTAGAACTCACCTAAAAAGGTCTAAAGTCTGAAGTCTAAAGTCTTTTTATGTGTAATGCAAAATGTCATATTTTCTCTCTTAATTCAGCAATTTTGACCCTAAATTATAGAGTTACATTGTAAGTTCAATACGTAGTCATAGAATCTTATTAGAATTAAAATGCATCAAGGTTTTTTCTTATTGGATTCGTGTATTAGAATTTTACTTAAATAAGATCAATTATATTTTACTCGTGTAAGATTCATGTTGAGATTATTAGAGTCGTACTTATATAAGTATATTGAATTTATTCATGCACGACCTCGGTGGTCAATTAGATCGATAAGGATACCCAATAATTAAAGACAATTCTAATAAAATTAGAGTTATAAGTTAACTCTATAACATCTATATACCCTTATAATCTTTGGGCTCACGCTCATAAGCCCAATTTTATGAGCTACAACAAATAAACTAAGCTTTATACTTTATAGTAAGTGTTTTGGGGGAGGAATAAATTTAAATGTTTTAATAAAATAAATCTAAAAGTGAGGGATGTTAAAATTTTGTGCAGTCATAAAAAGGAAAGAGAGAGTGTTTGATTCCTAACACGTTCATTTTTATATGTATAGGTGAAAATATTTCCATCTCAATAATAACACCTACTTATTAGTGTACCCTATTAAAATTTTAATATATTGTTAATATGCTTCAATAATTTATAAAATATTCTTATCTACAAATGGACTCTATATATCCCCAATATGCTATTAATTAAGTTTTATGACTTTTTTTTATTTTTTTACACCAAAAATTTATTAAAAAATCTATTATATATAAATATTTATGAACTAATTTTTTTTATAAAAAATATATAATTTACCTTTTTAATTTAAATTTTTTTTCTCGTATATATTTTTGTTAAATCACTTTTAAAGAAATTTATATTAAAAAATATTTTATTTTAGCATATTTCAATTCAAGAACAAGTTCAAAGTGCCTGCAAAAAATGTTGTATGTGATAAAAGATTCTTTAAAAAATGATATAAATATTTATTAAATTAATATTTATTTGTCTTTAATTGGTTATTTCACACAAAATTATAAGATCAAAATTTTAAAATTTTAAAAAATAAAAAATATATTATTTATAAAATAAGGGAGATAATATCACTACCTTAAAAAAAAGATAGAAAAAAAGATGAGATTATTTGGTGAAACAATCCATTCTATTATTGACAAGACACTGTCAATATTTACAAATGCAACAAAAAAAAAAGGATGCGAATTACTTGGTTTTTGACAGTGAACCTCCAACTTTAAGGCCTAAAGGAGGCATAGTAACCCTGACTCGCCCCATTGCTCCTCTCTCCAAACAAAACAATATCCAAATCAATCTCCTCTACTTTCATCGGAGAAAGTGACTTTTTTGTCTTCTCTCCGATGATAAATAAGTGTTTTTCTTTTCTTTTTTTGTCTTTTTTTCTTATTTAAAGTGGGATGGTTTATTTTTGCCGAATGATGACTCTTGATCTCCGTTGTTTATGTTGTCTACCAGAATTTGTAGCTTACCGTCTCTGTCAATTATTGTTGGAGCAAACAATCCACTATCGTCCTATGCAAGTAATATCCATAAGTTGTTGATCGGCTCTTGATCCAGTGGACCAATAACTTTTGGTGGCCTTTAAGCATCTCTACCACCATTCGACACAAGGCAACTTTATGGCCATCCCGAGTTAAGTAAAGTCTAGTGGTCCAATAACTCCTTGTTGCTTTGTTTAGTGACTCAAATTTGGATCCCTTACTTATTTTTATCTAATTCACCAATGTTACCGACCACAATGTATTAAATAATTATTGTTTTATGTTATTATATGATGTTGGTAGTTAGTTGGTGATTAAATTTAATAAATATTTTGAAGAATATTGGCAGAGGTCATAACATTTGTGACAGTATTTTTGTATTAACTTTTTAATCTAAATCAAATAAGTTTTTCTTTTTATAAAAGCATTTATATCTCTCTTTTTAAAGTTGAATTTTCTTATTTCTTCATGTGAGTATAGTTTATTTACTTTTTTTTATGTGAGAGTAAAGATTCAGACATACATTAGTACGTAAGTATATTATTATATTTTTATGAGCTTTTAATTGTAATACCAATAATTTTTTAATATAATATTAGTGATTTTTTTAACAATGATATAATTTTTTTTTTTAAAGAACAAAAAAAAGATGCAAGGGGGGCTGTCTGGTGGCCGGGGCTTCAGTCTTCGTAATATGGGTATGCCCAATTGCCCATTATACAAGAGCCAATCAGCCAATGGCCATTGGAACCAGGGCTTGTTAATGGTCAAGCTTTTATATTCAGTATTCACTAAAGACAAAACACACACTGGATTGCAATTTGCATGCGATGGTTGTCACTGGACAAGAAATGAAAGCAAACTATTGGACTTGGCGGCCTTATCATGAGCATTGATCAGCATCACCTGTACATTAACCATAACTACAAAAACACTTGTAGCTTAATTATTATAATAAAAAATTTTAATTTAATAAATTACGTAATTTATATATAACGAGTAATATTATATATCACTGTTTAATAAATTTATAAATTAAATTATAAAATATTATCACATACTTAAGAGTTGATTATATAATAAATTCTGTAATCCATTAAATTAATTCTCCCATATTCAGTGCCTTTTACTTTTCTCCCTTTAGAGTTATAATAGAGAGGAAGGCAGGAAGCTGCCAGATTAATGACCATTTGTTTTTTTTCATATTTGCTGCAAAGGTTATGTAACATGCTGTTTCTATATACTTAAATCAAAATCTTTCAAAGAAATAATAGAATCTTCAACCAGTTGGACTACATTCTTTGAATCAGACACAACAACTTGTTGGAGCTGAAAATTTCTGACCAACACCAAGCCAAAACGGATGGCATTTGCCTCTGCAGTCTCTGCATCAGCTTGACAGACCCTAGCGGATACTGCCATAGAGATAAGTCTTCTCTCACCATTCCTAATCACAACCCCCAGACCAGCCTTATTCCTTTCCTTATCAGCAGCAGCATCCACCGATATCTTAAACCAATGGTCCAATGACAATTCACCTTCAGAAGATATTACACTCATCTCTTGCCCCCTGCCAGAGTGCTGAGACCTGATGCTTGCACTATAAGAATTGAGGTAGGCTTCAGCTCTCTCCACCAATTGATCAGCAACCTCCATAACCCCCCTTCATAACTAATCTGTTCATGGACTTCCAGTTTGCCCACAGATGCACTTTGAGTGCAAGCAAATTAATGGCATTAATACAAAATAAGTAGATAAGCTGGCATGCATATATTCAGGGATCTTGAACATTGTTGCATCCCGTTGCTGCAAATTCACTGCGGCGAATTTTGTTGGTTCCTATAAATCAATATATGCTTTGTCTAGTCATTTTCATAGCATTGGCCATGGATGCTGAAAATAATTCTCACCAGCCCAATCCTGGCTACAAATATTGAAACCTTTAATGCAGTAAAATTTTGTGGGTGCCTATTGATTTAATAAATAAAATATTTAAAGTGAAATTAAGAACTCTAAAGTTCAAATCCCCCTCGCATTGTAATAAAGAAAAATAAAACACAGTTTTCATAAGGATGAAATCATCATAACAACTTTTTAAATAAAGTTAGTAAATAAAAGTATTTGATTCATCGTATTGGAACTAAAATTTAAAGTAGAGGAGAATAGAATATTAAAATTAAAAATTATATTAAACTAAAATTTAATTATATTAGAGTTTTAATGTAAGAACTTAAAATTTTGGAGAGTTTAAATATAAAAATATTTTTTTTAAATAAAAATTATTAAAAAAACAAATTTGAAGCTTGAGGGACCATGGCCCCTAGCCCTTCTTAGATCAGCCACTAGACGTGATGGATTGGACACCAATTTTGATTGTCAAAAAGGCAATGCCTACAATTCAGGCCCACATAGTTGAAAAATAATAACAAAAATTTACATTTCCATTTAGTCGTCATGCGCCCTTTATTTTTATGCAAAAAATTTCACGTGGCATATTTGTGATTGTTCATTAATCATTGGCTTCACTTTTTTATTCCTTTTTAAAAAATAATTTTATATCATTAAATATCATCGTGATATCACACTAAAGATCTTAGATTATTGTATTAAAATAATAACGAGATAAGATAAATATATTTTGAGATTATTTAAATTAAAATTCTTGTAAATAAAAATAAAAGTTATACTTATAAAAATAATAATAAATACGAACTCTTTCAAAATAGAAAATATAATTTTTTTTTAAAGAAACGGATAGCAAACCTCGTAAAAGATGAAAATACAGATCTTTTAAATAATGGATAGATTATTATTGCATAAAAATAAAACTGATTCAAACAAACACTACATTATGACATCAAATTAGCAACAATGACCCAACAAGATTCGGCATCACAATGATAAAAAGGAACAACATTCGGTGGAGGTTAGGCGAAAGTCCAGCGGAGGCTGATTGAGACACAGCCAAGGACAACTGTATAAATCAAAATAGAGCAAGCACGATCTGAAAAACTCATCGAGATATTGGCTGCAAGGAGGAAAAGGTAGAGGCAACCTGATCTTGCAACTGCTACGTTTGTATGTCCATATGCTACCTAGTTTTGTATTCGGTATTTAAATTTAAGTTTCTTGGTCGATTGTGCTATAGTTGCCCATAGGATCGAATTTGCTAGTGCTAAAGTGGGAGGAGCTGCAACCGAATGACAAATGATTGAAGCTACTGCCTACTGGATCAGGGCTGAAGCGACTACATCAGAGTGAGGGAGAACTACTAATGCTGTTAAACAATGGGATCGAGTAGGGAACATGGAGCACAAATAGTGAAAAGAGAAAAAAGTATGAGAGGAACTAGATCCACCAGATAGGAGGTTGAAACCCCTCTCTGATGAAGGAGGTTGTGAGTTTGCTAAATTGAGAGACTTTTGTTTCATTGACTTCACTTATTGGTTGATTGGCCTTGGCCCTCATTATGGGAATATAATAAAGGATTTTATGGAATTTGTTTATTATAAAGAGTTTGAAATGCACAAAAGAAATGTAAATTTTTTAATTCAAGTCAATAAAATAATGAAACAAGTAAACCATTTTACATAATATAAATTAAGTGAAGTTTAGAAATTTTAATATTGTATATATTCCGTATTAAAATTATATTTATTGATGTGACATTTAAATGTACGTACATTGTTGATAAATATTATATAACTATTATATTAATAAAAAATATATAAAAATCAACAATTACATGATAAAGTGATAGTCACCAATTGATAGTCCAAGAAAAAAATGAAATCCATGCTTATTAAAAAAAAGAACTTAGGTTTTTAAAATTTTTTAAAATTTGAATTTTTTCAAGTTTTCATATTTTTTTTGAATAAGGGTTTGAGTGCATGTTTTTTTATTTTATCATTCTTAAATACAAACTTTGTATTTTAATTATTAAAGTTTAGTACTACTTATTACATATTTTAAAAAATTATAAAATTTTACTAAAGATTAATCAAAAGTTATTAGAATCAGCTATTTAAATCCACCAAAATACTTAATAAATCCACTTGCTCAACACATTCAATATTAAATTTTAATTTAAAAACCTTCCTTTATTGCTATTATAGTCTTACCAATTTAAATTATTATAAATTATTTAATTTTTAATAAATACTTATATAATAATTCTTAATACCAAATAAGTTCTACGACCATTTTTTCGACCCAAGAATAATCATAAATAATCAACTTTTTTTTAAATGAAATAAATAATCAACTTTTAAATGAAAACATAGTGAAGACCAAATGTTATTATGTGTTATTTATAGTGAAAAGTAAATAATTAATAAATAAAAAAGTAAAAAAGAAAGAGTCTGAACTCGGGAGTTCGCCCAAGTCTATAAGCAAAACCGAGATTATTCACTCGGTTAAATTAAATCATATAACAAACAATTGGATCCAATCCATGAAAAATATAGTGTGTTCAAAAATTTAATTAAAAGAAACACTCTTAATCTCTCTTTTTTTTTAACAAATATTTTAGCTTAACCATATAAAAAATTAATTTTATATGATTAATAAAATTTCTTGATCAATTAATATTATTGAATTTTAATTTTATTTAAGTAAAATTTTGATTGGGAAATGATTATAAAATTTATATGAATATTTAGTGAAAGTTAATTTTGTTATAATATTTTATTTTAATAAAATATTATTAAAAGTAAATTAAAAATTAAAAAAATATCAGTTTATTTAAGAGGTGGGCTTAAATAATTCCACCTCATTGTTAATATTACAAATAAAATTTAATGGTAACCAAATATTTTGATATTAGCGGAGGATATTAGATAAAATAAATAATATTATATATTTTAAATAGTATTTTTTATTTTTTATTTTAAATAATATGTTAAATAATTATTAAATAATAAAATAATATAATAAATAATTTTAAAATTTATATTATTTTATTATTTAATAATTTAATTTAAAATTTGAGATATTATTTTAATGATCTAATCACGTGTCACATTTTTAAATGGGTCCGGGGGGGCGGGGCGCTAAGCCGCTAGCCCTCTGCACATCTAAAAATAAGAGTTGCTATCTGTTTAATGTTGAAGGCGCACACAACACAAAGCAAAAGCAAGATCTTCAAACTCCCCCTAATCATTTATTAATTCTCTCGAAATATTTTTAAAAAAGGAAAAATTGAAAAAACATAAAACAAAATTTCTCTGTCTCAGCTCAAACTCATTATTCCAAATGCAATCACTTCACCTCATTTTCGGCGGCGATTAAATTTAATTTGGTATTTTTATTTTCTCGGTCGATTGATGCTTGTCTGTTGAAACCAATCGGTCGGAAAAATCACCGCATGGACTCGATCTGGAGTCAAAGTGGACAGCCCGACGCCTCGCATTTCCTCGTCGCTTTACTATTCGCTCCCACTTTCGTCGTCGCCAGATTCTTATTCGACCGATACATCTTTCGAGTATGGTTTCCTGATCATTTTTTTTGTTTGTTAGTTTCAGCTAATTCTTAGATTTTTTTTCTTACCTTTTTTTTTGTGTTGTTTTAGTTATTTTTTAAAAACATTCAATTTAGTTATCTTGTTAGATTTTTTTTTTTTTTGCTTTTTGAGACAAAAAAAAGTTAGAGAAATGTTGTTAAATTAAGCTGAAAATTTGCTGGTTGTTTAATTGAATTAGGTTTGGTTGAGAATCTTTTTTTGCTATTTAACAGTTGACTTGCGCTCATTAGCTGTTTCTCAATAACTTGATATTGATTTGGCTGTGTGTTGCATTAAGCGTTTTGGTTTTATGTCGTTCTGTTTGGTTGCTGGTAAACGAAGGAGAAATTGAAGGAAATTTTTGAAGTATATGTGCTTTAATCATGTGGTTTTGAGATTTAGCTGCGTGGCGCGTTCAGTTCTGTTGTGTTGGTGCTTATTATGTTCTAGGTAAGGGAAAATAATGTGAGAATGAGCTTAGGGACTAGGCTTTAGGAATTTTAGTTGGTTTCCAGCAAATGTTTATGAAGAAATTTGCAAAAGGGAAGACACAGGCAAAGGGAGAGGGATAGGTAAAAAGTTGCAAAGGTTAGACCATACGATAAGTAAAGCAGCAGGGGGTTAAATGGTAAATTGGCAGAAATGCTTCATTCTGTTTCAGAATTTATAATTGTTATGGCTTAAACTTGATGATCAGTTAATTATTTTGAGTATCGCAAGGATTCTATGATGGTGGTGAAAGCTGGTTGAAAGGGCTTGCAGTTATTTTATAGTGTATAAGCCCGTGAAGTTTTGACATATCAAATTCATTGTAATTGTTAATTGTCAATTTGATTTGACTTTCTGCCTATTCTATGATGATTTGCTGGCTCAAGAAAACTTTCTCTAATATTTTCTGCTATGAAAGGAAGCAATGATTCTGTGCACATATAATTTGTGATAATTTAAAACCACAAGTCACTTTTGTGTATATGTGTGGAAGTTGTTAAGATTTCAAAATATTTTCTTTATAGTTGCTCATTCTCAACCTCTTTGTAGAGGCTAGGTATCTGGCTGTTGAGTAAAGGAGCTCTCCCATTGAAGATAAATGAAACTACAAGGGCAAAAATTAGCAAATGTTCAGAATCTTTATGGAAGCTGACATATTATGGCACTGTAGAGTTATGTATTCTCAAAATTGGCTACCATGAGCCATGGTTCAAAGATACAAAGTTGTACTTCAAAGGCTGGCCAAATCAAGAGTTGAAGTGAGTATATCACATGCTGGGATTTTTTAATCCAATTACTGGATAAATTATCATTATGTATTGATTTAATGTGAATAGTCACTTGTGTGGTTGTGCATAATTGGATGATTGCATGTTTTTTTGTCACGTTTCAATTTTAACGCTGGATGGTCCCTTAAGTATATATGTGGTTAGCTTGAGTTGATTGCTTTTTATTTTTATTTTTATTGTCTTAACTGACTCATGTCTTTCTCTATTTCAGGCTTCCTTTATTGCTTTATTACATGTGTCAATGCGGGTTTTACATCTACAGCATTGCTGCCCTTGTTACATGGGAGACTAGAAGGAAGGACTTTTCTGTGATGATGTCTCATCATGTAATTACTGTTATGCTGATTGGGTACTCATACCTTACTAGGTAATAAATCAGATATATCTAAATACAGAGAATTACCAGTCAGTATAAAGCTTAAAGTTGTTATTTTTTTCCTTGTTTTTTATTTATGTGGAATCTAATCCTCTTTTCTTGTCTTTTAAATCCTATTGGTTGCCCAAACCTGTCGTCAGGTCATGTAGTTTTTAATGTAGCATAGGCCAACCTGTGCCTGTGACTGTCTCGATAGTTTGATGAATAAGTACTGTGGATCTAGCCAAGTGTAGCCTAAGCCAGGGTTGTGCACCTATTTTTTAGTATTCATCTCATCTCTGTTGTTAGTTGAGATGTTATTATTCTTGTAATGAAATCTTTTTTATTCATGTTTTAAAAGCTAAATTATATTAGTAGTGAAGTTTGGTCTAGACTTATACTTCATGAAGAGTTTATTGACATCGCTTGGCCGCATGTATTGCATGCACTTGTTTCCTTGAGCTTTCGGCTTATGTGCTGATTGAACCTAAGAGACCTAAAAGACTTGTGGGCAATAAACTACATTTCGACTCCGTAAGAACATAGAACCGATGATAAGATAAAGTTTGTTGCTAAAGCTGCAAACTACTTATATAAATGTGCAGCAATGAATAACTATTTTCAGATTTCATCAGTGTCAGTCTCTCTGCTCTGTGATATGGGGTGTTACGTTCTATCACTAGTAAATAAACCGTTGAGTTTGGGGTAGATTTGGAGTGCTATGTAGGGTGTTTACCCTGGCTCATTTTCTTTGTACTGCAACTCCGTGGAATAAATGGATGCTCAAGTAGTAGTGGTGCATGCACAAATTGAATTTTTGAGGTTGATTTGCAGCAGTAGGCCATCCTCATATCCTCTGTACTGGGACTATATTATTGACAAATCTGGCTAAGTATATAGATTCCTATGTATCTTCTAATAGATGTTCATACTAGTCTTCACTGTGCCATTGGAATACTCTTTTCTATCTTTGAGGCATTAAAATTCTGGTCACTCCCAATCATTTTAATTCCTAGTGGATTCTGAGTTATATTATGCAACAGATCAAAAAACTTCTGGTTTTGTTTTGAACTTTTTGGAATATTTCAATTTTGGATACTCTATTTTATCTTTGTGGTAATCTCTTGTGGGTTGCAAGTTATATTATGCAACAGATGAACTCGTATAGTTTTTTTTTTTTCTTTTTGAGCTTTTAGGAGAATTTCAATTGTTACTGTTTAACTGATAGTGTGAAGGCTTTTTCCTTATTTGTTTGTAGCCTTCCCATTTTCTTCCTCATTAAGTGGGATCACATACACTGCCTTCTTGTTTTGTTTTTAATCTGCAAATGACTGATACAAGGCGGTATGATAAATGAACCATTCTTCAAAACTGAGTTCCACTAGATGCTCCGATTCTCATAGGGCTATCTGCTGGACTTTTTTCTGATTGCTATAAGCTTCTTATTTTGTTTTCAATCATCAAATGACTGATACAAGGCGGCATGTTAAATGAATCAGTCTTCAAAAATGAGTTGCGCTTTATGCATGGATTGTCAAAGGGCTATCTGGTGGGCTTCTTTCTGATCCATACACTATAATCTTGTTGACATCAACACATTACGAGAACTTTTATTACAGAATATTGAACCCTTGAGAATTTTGCAGTCTTGTGACCCTTGTTGGTGTCTTTTCCAGAGTAGGATAACCTTAGATAACCAAACAGAATAATTTTTTACTTGAAGGTATCCAATGAGAGTGTTTTTTTTGCTTGTCTTTTATGCAGGTTTTTTCAGATTGGCTCAATTATCCTTGCCTTGCATGATGCAAGTGATATATTTATGGAAGCTGCCAAAGTGTTCAAGTATTCTGAGAATGAACTTGGAGCAAGTGTTTGCTTTGGATTATTTGCAATCTCATGGCTCATACTACGATTAATATTCTTCCCATTTTGGGTCATCAAAACTTCAAGGTTTGTCTGCATGATAAATGATTCCGTGTTCCTTCATTTGGCTATATGGTGGTTGCTTTGGCTGACTTGTTTTTATGATTGGCAATTCCCAGCTATGATCTTCAGGACTACTTGAACCTATCAGAGACTTATCCTACGTGCCTGTACTATATGTTCAATACAATGTTGCTGATGTTGGTTGTATTCCACATATACTGGTGGGTTCTAATATGCTCAATGATCATGAGACAGCTGAAAAATAGGGGTAAAGTTGGAGAAGATATAAGATCTGGTAAGCCTTTAATGTTTTCATTTGTGAATTTAGATTCTTTTCATCTCATCAGTTATACCCAGTAGTCTCTGGAACTAATCCATGGACTTGCTTAGCTCATCTGAAGAATTTTAGAAAACTCTTATTACAGCCTTTCTATGTTGCAATTGCTATATACATAAATATAGGAGTATCCTAAAGAGACCGTGTCCAGCTTATGAATGAGAGAGTGCATCCTCCTAGTGATTCAATTTATAGATCACTTATGCATATCTCCCATAAACAACAAACTTTCTGAAATTTGAAGAAACCGTCCCTCCCCACCTCACCATCAAGCATGTGGTTTTGTGTGTAATGTTACCCAGATCCTTGTTACTTGAAAGCTGAAAAATGACCATAGAACATAGTCATGGTGATACCAAATGTGACATTCTTGCACCTTTTTTAGCATCTAATTTTAATGAATTGCCACATAAATATTTTAACCTTTTGTAATATTACTTCATCTAGCATCTTTGTTATTTTGCTGAGGCTTTGTTAACTTCCCTGCAACAAAATGCAGATTCTGAAGATGATGATTAGGCTGAAAATTGACTATTTTGTCAACTTTTTTGTTCTTGTGCTTAATTGGTATCTCATCACGAGGCGGGTGAAGTTTTTTCCTTCCATTCCAATTATTCATCAATTCTTCCTGTGGTGGGGATAAGAAATGAATCATCAATCATTTGTCTTCTTGATATCCTTCTGCTGTACAAATATTAGGCAATTACTGTATAATTGTTTCTCTGGATGAATCCTTGTTTTAGTATTAGTGCTTGTATTGAGAAATTGAAAAGAGAAGAGGAAAGCTTTCGTTTTATGGGTAAAAACACTAGTCATTAGATTTGCTAGTTTTTAGTGATTGTGATTTGCAAGCTGAGGAAACACACAACACATTTAGCATTTCCCTGAGCACATTGATTTATTAGTTCGATATGTATGACATTTTTGTGTTAACATTACCTTATATTTTTGGCATTACATTCAGAAACTATGAACGGGATCCTTTATTTTCTAAGACTATTTTCCAATTCAACCAAGAAATAATAACAAAAAAAAAAACTTTTAAATGGATTTCTAAATAAAATTGAGTTTCCTATTCACATATGAAGGAGCTAGTTTTTTTTTCATTACATATTAACCTAATCCTCTTAATATTATTTTTTGGATTTGAAGAAGAAAATTATGTTCAAAGTCGTATGATAGCACAACAAAATCTGATGTGATGTCAGTGGAAACCTGCGTATATTATGCTGCAAGTAGTATATCAATTCAATACAGGATGTAGCAAGTGGCAAGTAGTAAGGCTGGGAAATGAGGGCGTTGGGGGTGACTAGTGGAGTAGCGTCAGACGTCAATGTCACTTGACTTTGGATGAAAGTTTCTCAGAATTATAAGTGGGGTACTTTCTCAGAATTAGGGGTGACAGAATTTGCTAGTTCGGTGTCGCGTGGACCGGATGAAGCAAATTTTAAGGGTTGGGCGGGTACCAGAAACTCAATTTATTTTTAAATTAAATTTGGGTTACGGAACGAAAATGCATTTATTTTTTAAATTTAATTCAAATTTTTGATTTAATAACACAATTACAAAAATAAATAATAAGTTTTATTCTTTTAAAAAATTAAAAATTATTTTAAAATAAAAAATTCATTTTTTTAATGTTGATAAAATAGAAATATTTTAAATATTTTATTTTTTTATTAGTCTTATTTATTTAGTATCATATAAAAAATTAAATCAAAAAAAAGGAAGAAACTTATATGATTACATTTGACTTTTTGTTTAGTGTTTTATTAATTAATTAATTTATTAAAAATTGACTTATTATCACATAAGTCTTTAAATCAAAAGATAAAAAATTAATTTGCAGAAGTTTTATGATATTGATATTTATTTTTTATGAAATTTTATTAATACCAAAATTTAAATTTTGTAAAAAAAAACTTAGAATTTTAAATATTTCATTTGAAATAATTTTTTCTCTTTGATATATTATAGTTATACAAATGAAAAGTTATTTTACAAATTAAATAATATTTTAAAATATTAATAAAATAAATTAAATATAAAGTACCCACAAAAATCTCTGAACCCAAATTACATAAATTGAGAAAAATATAAAAAATCTCATTCCCATTCGAATATAAAATTAAAAAATATAATCCTAATCTTAACCCACCCCATTTCCAGTCCTACTAAGAATTATAAGTTGCTATCGATACTAATAGTGTAACAATGATTTATGGGGGACATGTTGCATTTACAGTTAGATTGGTTGAAAAGTAAACACAATACATGCATTTTCCCAAACACGGACGACACGACGCCGTCACCATCACCATCACCAGGGAATCGGGTTGGGCCTTTGTGGGATATTAGCATGAGATAGCTGTTCGTCTCTGTCCACTCTCTTCTCTTACACTTTTCACTATCTTAACTGCCCATCATTTTCTCACATATTTTATTATTTACGTCACCGCTAATATCAAGACAAAAGTTTCTAATACTTTATTAAGTTTTTATTATGTTTGTAGGTATTAAATTAAATGTAATTTATATCGATTAATTATCATATGCTATTTATGCAAGAGCGTCTAAATAAATAATAATAATAATAATAAAATATATATATTAAAGATCGAATAAATTATAAAATAAATATAATGAATGTAAATGTTTTAAAGAAAAGTTAGTTGAATTTTTTCAAAATTTTCTCGCCAATCAAATAGTAGAAAAATACTATAAAACGAATTCACACTCTTTTTAATTAAAATTAAAATAAAATATTTATATTTTAAAAATAAATTAAACTCATGTCTTATAAAAATAAGTAATTAATTATTATTAACTTGTAATTATAATCATTTATTTATAGATACAATAAATATTACAATCTTATTTGTTCGTGCATACATTTCATTATATACAGTGATTTTTTTAACAAATAATAATTTTAGTGTTTGAGTATTTTTTCTTACTAAATAATAAAAAATACTTTTATCATTAAAAAAAGTAATGCAAAGTAATAAAATAATTGACCGTATAAGCTTCATACCATGAAACTTCAATGTTGTTACAATTTTACTAGTTAATTGATAATAATTATAAATAAATATACACATTTCATAATATGAATTAAATAGTTAATATTAACGCCTAAGTCCAATAATTAAGTAGATATTGTCTAATAAATATTGTCCAACAACTAAATAGATATTATCAATTTTAAATTTTATGCATGCATCATTCATGAATTAAATAGTTAATATTAACGACTAAGCCTAATAATTAAATAGATATTGTTCAATAAATATTATCTAACAACTAAATAAATATTGTTCATTTTAAACTTCATGCATGCATCATTTACTCATACGAATTTATTTTTAAATTTTATGCAAACGTTATTCACTTAAAACGTCTACTCAATTAAAAGAGATCAAATTATATAAATTATTTTAAACTCATCTTTACGAGCAATGTAAAATGTGATAATTTTTTTTTAATATTAATTTATTCTAAAATTACCTCACCATTGAATTGTGGGCAATTTACTTTCTCAATTCGGGAGAGTGGATTTTGAATTGTTCTATTTAGTATAAATTGTTTAACAATAAGTGTAAAAATACCGAGTTTCCCTACCGTAAAATTATTGTATAGCTTGACTCTAAAAAAAAGATATTTAATAAAATATCAAATGTTAAAAATAGAGAAAAAAAAAAAAGAGCATACACGCCGTCCAGTTTTGTGTTATGTCAGTACAAGAGTTTGTAACTGTGGAATGGAATATCTCGCTTTTGCATTTCCAGATGTCAGTTTGATGTTCGATGGGGATATTAACATTGTTATCCCCTAAATTTAGCACAAATTACATTTTGATGATAATTATAATTATAATTATATTATTATCCCATAATTTAACTAAAAAGAAAAAAAAATACCCTCAATTTTTAAAAATATTCTAGTCATTTATATTATAAAAAATATAATTATAAGAGTAATTTCATCTTTTAAATTAAGTAAAGTTAGTAAGAATATAATAAACACTAAAGTTGCTATCAAAATGTAATTTGTGTCAATCTCAAGGGGTAACAGTGTTAATACCCCATGATTGATGGGTTATTGTTTCCTTTTGACCATCGTCGTTCGTTTGACCTTTTTATATAAAACTTTGAAGGGTTGCTATTTTGACCTTATCAAGGGTAGGTGGTGGATTAAGCCACGGTTTATCCAACAGATACAGGTGGGCGGTTTAAAGCCCTTCAAATTCACACGTGTGGCTTAATCCTAGCCCCAAATTCCAAATACTAAAGCTTTTCTCTTAATTAATATATTTCCCTTTTTGGCTAAGTTATAAGTATTGGAAACCGCCGTCCAATATAATCCAACAATTGATAAGTTATGTGGCGCTACCAATCCATTTTGCTTAGAGGAACTAGTCATTTCTTTTTAATTTGCATAGGGAGGAGGTCATGATTTTTTTTTTTGTTCATATTTAAACATAAAAAATTTACGAATTATTTTATAATAAAAAGTTCGTTTAGTTAATTTTTTTTTATAAAAAATTATTGATCGTTTATTTATTAATTAAAAAAATTCTTTTTAAATAATAAATTATTTAATTACATATTGTTAAAAATACTTATTTATTATTAAATTACAAAAAAAATTAATAAAGCTTTTATTTAAATATAATCTTTAAAACTTATTAATGCATTTTTATAGAACACAAACGCGTTTCATGCTAAAATTTAGTTTTGCAATTATTATTAAAATAATTTCAAAGTAATTAGAATTCTAAATATTAATAAATATAAATAATTAAAATTAATATATAACAGTCAACAAATTAAATAAACTATTGTGTTTAGTATAAAAGTTAAAAATAAAAAATACTACGTACTTATGACCAAAAGAAAAATTTGTAGAATCTTATAAAGATATAATAGTTGTAAAAATATAAAAATATAGTGCCTTTTAACAAAATGTTAGAAATATATTAGTTGAATATAGTTTATTTTTATTAAATATATGTTGTAAAATAAAAAATTATGATATATGTGTTAATACACATATGTATATATATATATAATTCAAAAAAATTTACTTCTAAAAAATTTTAATTTTAAAAATTCAAATTTTATGTTTTTATAAATAGAGATAAAATAAAATTTTTTTAATATCTAAAAGCTCATTTCTAATTTAATTAAATGTTACCAAAAAAATTAAAATAATATTTTTAAAATTAAAATCTCTTTTAATTAGTAAAAATGTCTAACTAAACATACACAAAATTACATCTGTTTAAAATGATTAATGGTTTAAAATTTTTTTGTTCATACTTTTAAGTTTTAGGTTCGATTCCCTTTCTTTTACATATATGCATAAAGTCAAAGTCAACGTTGATTAGTCCTGGGCCTAGAATTATGAATTGCATAAAAAAATTTATGTAGATGAGTGCTGTGACAGAAGAATCAATATCGATTAGCCACGTAGGTTTCTAATTGTGTAATATAAGTAGAATAATAAATATAATAATAAGACTGTTCAACTTAGTCCTAACAAACAGGTTACTGCAGATTTTGTCCTATCTTAAACTCTTCATTCTAGAAGCAAAATCAATGAAAAACAAAATGGAAATTTCAAACTACTCCCTAACCCGTGTGTCATCCACGTCACTGTTTCTGCTCTGCTAAGCCTTAACTGTCAAAGCCCTGGACCAAGTTATCCCCACGCGCGCTCAAGCATCCTTTAAAGCAAAAACGACTCCGTGTGCGTACAGAGTACAGCTGTCATGCCCCTCCACGTCACCCACGGCAACCCTTTATAAACTCGCTCCCTCGCTTTCTCCCATTCATTGTTATTCAACGTCAGCGCTTCTTAGCAACAACAAACATAGAAGATGCACAAATCATCCAAGAGGCCAAGGCTCGTCGCCACTCAGCCACCACCACCGCCACCTCCACCCAGACTAACTAGAGAACAAGAACTCGCCATCATGGTCGCCGCTCTCAGAAACGTCGTCGTGGGTAACACCACTGCTAATTTCTCGCCCGAATTTTTCCATTTTCAAGAACTGATTCCAACAACTGCTGGCACCTCCTCCACGTCCATGGCTTTTAGTAATAACATTAACAATGTCGGGATATTGCTGCCGTCGTCTGAATTCGACACCTGTCAAGTATGCAAGATACCGGGGTGTTTGGGTTGTAACTATTTCCCGCCAAATCATCAACAACAACAACAGCAACAAGAGGAGCAAAAGAAAGCTGGCGCGGGAAGGAGGAGAGGGAAGAAGAATTACAGAGGGGTGAGGCAGAGGCCCTGGGGGAAATGGGCGGCGGAGATTCGCGACCCCAGGCGGGCTACACGTGTTTGGCTGGGGACGTTCAACACGGCGGAGGAAGCTGCTAGGGCCTACGACAAAGCCGCCATCGAATTCCGCGGGCCCAGGGCCAAGCTCAATTTCCCATTCCCCGATAGTACTGCTAATGAACAAAGCCCGCCGGAACAACAACAACCTCAGCAGCAGCAGCAATATCAACATCAACAGCGGCAACAACAAATGGTATTGCGAGAAAGTGATCAAAATGTCGTTGGAAATAGTGGCGCCGGCGAGTTGGCAACAGAAGGGTTAATGGGCGCGGGCAGAGCAAGTGATTTCTGGGAAACGATAGGAGAAGGCGATATTGAACAGTGGATGATGATGATGGATTTTGGAGGAGATTCTTCTGATTAATTCTGCTACTACTACTGGGACTCGTCATAGTTAGTTCCTGATAATTAATTAGTTAATTAGAGAGTTTTCCTTTTTCATTCTTTCGGTCAATTTTTTTCAAGGAAGAATGTTTTATTAGTTTGTAAAATGATTGCGAGTTCTAGAAGCTTTTGTTGTATAATTAATTAATAATGTAATTTTCAGACAATTTAATAAAAACATTTCCATTTAAATTTAAATTTAAATTTTAAGTTGTTGCTGCCTGGTTGTTAGTACTATGAGTTGCTGAAAAGTGAAACCTGAGAAAGTGAAAGGAATTATCAGAAAATGGGACCCACTGGTGATTTCCACACGTTGGCCTTTTTTTAAATGGATAAATCCCACGTTCTGAAAAAATGAGACCGTGTTGAATTACTAGAAGAACCAATCACAGTACGACACGTATGGCGCAAGTGTCGTAAATACAACATGTCCGATTTTGCTAGTAATAATAATTTAGTTAATTTGTTTATCATGTTTAACATGTGCATAAATTCAGAACTTGTGGGGAATGTCAAGTAAATTATTCAGAAAAAGCAAATTCACAAAAGCAGCCAAGAAAAGTTGATGAAAAGTGAAAGCGTAAGAGAGAGTGAGTGTGTGTGTGTGGGGTTTTGAGAAATTTTGAGTTGATTTTAAAAATAATAGTCAAATATTAGAATAATGAAAGTAAATAGGAGACAAGTTAGCTAAGCTTGTTTCTTACAACACTATCAAACAAAGCAAACGAGAAGCATACATATTATTACTTTAATTAAAAAAAAAAGGCAATTAACACGTGTTTAGGCTGTTAATATGAACTAAGCCATAATCAGTCTAATCCTGCATATCGAGTGAGTGTCTGCGCGTGTTCGTTTTAGAGTCATGCATATGTTTTTCATTTCTTCAAAGTTTAATAATATCTTAGAAGATTGTCTTCTTTTCTTTTTCTTTTTTTAATTTTTTTTAATACAACATACTACTTAATAACTATTTTTTAGTTCCCTTCAATTAATTAAAAAAATGAATATTATTTTTTTTCGTATTAAATAAAAAATAAGTGAAGATGCTTTTGATAATAAAAGAAACATAAAATGACTTGAATTGTTTTAGAACATCTTATTATTATTTTAAATTATAGCTTTGATTTTTTTTCCAATTTGGTTGTGTTCTAAGATGTCGTTTTAAAATATATTTTGAAATAAAATAAGGTCATTTTGACAAGCTTGTCTTTTAAAATATCCACATTTGAAATGAATATATATAATTCTTTTTAATGCAAACATCTGCATTTTAAGAAGACGTGGCTTTTATTCTTACGTAATAGAATTTCTCTTATACGGACCTTTGTAACTTTAGATTGATCCAATAAAAAAAAGTCAAATATTGTGATTGTCCAGTACTAAATAATGTCTGCATAATATATAATCCATAATTTTTAACTTTTTTTTTCTATTCATCAAATTTGTGTAATTAATTTAATAACTGTAATTTGATGTCTGTAGATAATATTATTATTTTGTAATTAACCAAAAAAAACACCATATAACAGTATTGATTGTCATAATGCAAGTAATGTTGCTCATATGAGAGAGCTTACTTTTATGCTCACGGTTAGTGTTGTGTGTGTACACGTTGTACTATAAGTGATTACGTATATTATTAAATAATTTAATAATAAATATGTTATAAATGTAATAAATTATATATATATATAGAGAGAGAGAGAGAGAAATAGAGCTTCTTTTATATGGATTATTAGTGTTGTGTGTGTATCGTATTACGAGCAATTGTGTTATTTTTAAAATAATTTAATAATAAATATATCATACATGTAACACAGTAAAATTAAAGTACACATTATATTATCTCATTACATTAATAAAATTAGAAGACTTATTTTTAAACCGTACTTTAATAATTCTAATTAAAGAATTTAGTGAACTTCCTCGAATTAGAATAGTAAATTTCTTTTTCCCAATATATATGAAATAACTTTTGCTTCAATTATTTATCTCTTGAGTGTATATTGAATATAGGTACTTTTGTTTAATGTTAACACTTAACATTGAACATAAGCTCTCAAATTCACTTATTGAAACAACAAATAAATTCGGCTAATTTTGAATTCAACACCAATTTATTACATTTCTCGGTTATTTATAAGAAATGTTGCCATTTGAATTAACTAATCAAATATAATAAGATTGATAAATAAAAAAGAGTGACAAGGCAACAGAAATGATTAGTCATTCAATTTGTCTTGGTGGCCTTTAGATAAAGAAATTAGTGGCATACATGCCACTTGTTACCACCTTCAACTCTCAACCATATATTGTTATATATATATATATATATATATATAGAGGCAACTCTTTGCCTTTTAATTAATTAATTAAATAAATAAAAATATTTTATCATTTGTTAAAAGATGATTAAGCAAACAATTTGCTTAATCAAATGATGAATTAATTGGCACATTTAGATTGAAATTAGTGTCAACGTAATGGCACCTTATGCTTTGTTTCTATTTACAAATATTACTGATTTCTTTTGGTTAATAAAAAATAAAAAAGTATACAATTGCTTTAATATAATAAATGAAACGTGAACAACAAATGATAATTTCTTTAATCAAATGAATCAAATTCATTTGATATATGAATTTAATATATTATGAAATAATTATTATTTTGTAATTTTGTTTATTAATGTATAATTTAATATTTATATAAAATATTAGTATAATTTGAGGTATACACTAAATAAATAAAAGTGTTAAGCCTCACTTAACACAATATTAAATTTAATATTTAAACTTTAACTATTTTTCGAGAGATTCTAAAATAAATAAATGATCGATTGTTTTAATTTAAATAAATAATAATAATTTTATTTAAATAGTAACTATATCTACTTATACTCAATTTAGTATCCATACAAATTATTAGTACAATTTGAGGCATACATCAATTAGATAAAAATGTCAAGTCTCATTTGGCACAATTTTAAGTTTAACATTTAAACTTTAACTACTTTTCGGAAGACTCTGAAATAAATGTATATTTTTTTGAAAATTTTTCGAATCGAATATTTCAATCCGGTGCACTACTCACGTGCTCAATAAGTACACTTCATATAGTGAAACTCCTTAAGTTCACACTCATTTTATCTCACAAAACATCACCGTAAGTCCATAATCGATGCACCACACACATACGTTATAGATAATACAAAATGGTGAGTTAAACCATACAAGTTGAGGTTAATTCATATTCGTATAATTTTTCCGTCATATATATCCTGAAAGAGCGGAGACATATATCAACATCGTCAAGTCTCCTATTACTCAACCATAAATTTATCTCTTTGATTTGCATTTTGATAAATATTATCCGCAAACTTTTTTGCTATATTGTTTATATTACGAGAAATTATTTTATGGGTTTAATGATTATGGTTATAAAATTTCCTAAAATAAAACTTTAAAGCATCAGGAGTTTTAACTCACCCATATGAGTTGATGGACACTATTTCTACACACACCAGACTTCATAAGCATCGAATTATACACAGGGACACGCAGCGGCCTGAACATAAAAAGCCTCTAACATATGTGGGACCTAAGTATGATGGATTAAACAAGCCCACTGTGGTGCTCAAGTCAAAGAACCACGAATACTACTCAACTCGAAGAAGATCCTTCACTGACGAATTTATGAGATATCTATTGGACGTCTTCATTGAGTCTTGTTCAGTATCTAGTTCTCACTGAATACTTGTATATCTATACGAGTTTCTACTAAACTTGTGGTTTGCTAAAATTAATCATATAGACAATTCAGACATAAATATACACTAATCTATATTAATCGGTTCCACTCGACAGGTCATGCGTTAGTGAAAATAGATCAGGAACAAATATTTTGATAATATACAAACAAATAATATTTTTTAGTAACGCTTGTAACTATTTGTAACTATATTATTGTTAGTATATTCATAGGTGTTTGTTCCATTTCAAACAAGATTCTAATTCCTTATATTTGATATGAACTTTTTAAAATTTATACAATGTCTGAAATATTACAAATATCTTATTTTAATAAAATAATTAATAATTTATAAAATATTTATTTATTACATAAGTATAAAATTATAACATTCATACAAAATTTATAATGATACATAAATACAAATTTTAACACGAATATTTATAATTTTGTTAAATTACAAACATTAAGTTATAACTATTAAATTGATTAGACTTTTTTTTATGTGTTTATATATTTATATAATAAAATCAAAAGATATTATCATTAATATTCTCGAATGTTTGCTAATATCATAAATACCAAAGATTTCAAAAAACTAACATTACTACCTAAACGTTTAAGAAAATATCCATGAATATTTAACCATTAAGATCGTCAAATTAGACATATTCTATATTAATGTGAAGCAAATGACTAAGTGCCTCTATTTACATTAAAAGGTAAAAATATGACAATTATCATCAACACGGGTTACAAGAAATTCATTTTTTACATCAAAAATTAACTTTTTTAGCATTAAAAAATTGGGCTTAATAATACATTGAAGAATAATAAATACGGTTGTTTGACAAGTATGCTCCTGTATACTTTATGTATAAATGAACATCTATAAATAATCACAACTATTCATTATCTTTTCTAATTTAATTAAGTTAATTTTTTTTCATTAAATTTTTTATAATATCCTTCAGTAACTAATTTTATTATACATTTTTTAACATTAACTAATATAACACTGGATCATGTTTGGATGACTGGATCATACACCTCTTGAAATTAAAAAAGTAACCACATTTTTTTTGCAATTAGGTAAAAACCAAATCAAAATTTAATTGTTCATAAAAATGGAGAGATTGTTCATTGCTTCTGCATCCTTAAAAGCTCAATCGAAAAAATAGATCTGTTTGAATGAACAAAGCATAGAGAACTCAGTAAATATAACAAATTTCAAGAAACTTTTATTTGGAATTATGCATTATATCGTGAAGGCATCTATGCCAATATTCAACATTCATCAAAATTTGATTGTTCATAGAGATGGGAAGATTGTTAATCGTTTCTTCGTCCTTAAACCCCAATCAACAAGATCTCTCTGTTTGAATGAACAAAGTATTACCAAAATCCAAATTGAAATCCAACATTCATCAAATTTAATGAGGCAAGTAAATAAAACTCCACCATACATCTATTTGAACGAACAAGGCTCCACAAAAAGGCAAATTGAAAATCCACATTCATCAAATTTGATGAGGCCGGTCAAAAAAAACTCCATAAAAATTTAAATTGAAATCTGATTTCATGACTGTGTATGCATACTTCAACTCATCATGGATGGGCCAGTTAGCTTCGACGCCCGCACTCGCGAACCACCAAGATTCCATTCACAACCAACAATACAAGTCCAAATTAACGGCTGTGATCTCCTCTATTATGCAACCTGATGAGAATAATGACAAAGTTCTCGATGGAGCATCCAATTACATCTCCAATCTACCTCGACGAGTGCTTTTGGTTTGCATTTTTTAATTGTTCAGCTCCGAATACCACAAAAAGTGCTTGCTCGTTTGTCGGTGGTGGTTGGTTCATGATTTAAGGGGCAGAGCCATAACCGTCTCCCTATCAATGCTTAGTCAGATCTTGGTTGCGCACAATGGCCCCGTTTTGGCAAGGCAGCGGTGGTAGGTTTTAAGGGTAGTGGGTTGTGGTGGCAAGCTGTGGTAGTTGTGGTGTGTTAGTGATTGACAAGATTCGACGGTGTTAGGTTTGTAAAATTGATAGAACGAAGAAATTTAGGATTGTAAAATTAGGTTTAAAAAATTTAGGGTTTTTAGAATTTAATAATTATATATTTTTAAAATTAAAAAGTGTGAAAGAACTCTGTTACCTTAACTTCGAATGCAGATTTCTAGCGATTGAGTATCGTGTATATTTTTTTAAACATCTAAGTATTGATGTTGATTTTTTAAACTCTTGGGTATTAATATTATTAGCAATAATATCCCTAAAATTAAAAAGATAAAGAAATGAAACTGAATTTTTTTTTTAAAGTGAAACTATTGTTGAACTAATTAAGAATTGTAGAAAAATCATTTATAGACAATATTTTTATATTTAATGTTTAAATATTGTAAAATTTTTTTATATTCTTTTGTGCAATTGGACAATAGATTTTTTTTAGCTTATTATAAAATGCATTATATTATACTTCATAAAAAAATGCCTTAAAACTTAATATACAAATTGGGATGCACTACAATTAAAAAATAATTATCATCTCAAAACCTCAGTGAGCCAATGAAAAATGGTAGTGATTTTGAGTAATTTTTTAGGATAAGAA
The DNA here is from genome assembly GCA_946807835.1 of Ailanthus altissimus. Lineage (NCBI taxonomy): Eukaryota > Viridiplantae > Streptophyta > Magnoliopsida > Sapindales > Simaroubaceae > Ailanthus > Ailanthus altissimus. Next base: position 22,725,286 of record OX327698.1, on the reverse strand, counting down.
TGATTTTGAGTTTATAATAGAAAATGGTCCAACAAGAAAGCCAATAATGACAAATACATCACAAATGTCAAGATATTTCTATTATTAACCCTTTTACCCTTTTTGTATTTGAGGGAAGTGGCATGCCACGATACACACTCACCGGCTCACACTACCTACCCATATTTTTGTTTTGAAAAAAATTTGACTTGCCCCAGGAAACTACCCACAAGTCGTAGGTCCTCTCATCCAATAAGACTTTTACACATTTATTTATTTTAAAAGATAATATTAACAAATAAAATTAATAAACACATCGTATAAACTTTTATTAATACCCACCCGCTTCATTTTTTCTCCTTAATTATATAAAATCAAGCATATACACGCAAACAGCTGAAACGAAAACCAATTCCAAGACCAGATGAAAGAAGGATAAACAAACTGAAATACACGTTAAGACAGCAGAAGCAATCCTACACTACACACCCACATGGAAGTTAACGTAGTAATAATGATGTTTTTTGATGTCATCGCTTGCCAGAGAGACTGATAGAGCTCACTTTCAAAGGTGTTGCCACGACCAATGGAGCTTCTGGGGAGTCAGTAACCGCAAACTTGTCGTGCATGAAACGACTTTCCACAATAGATTCATCCTTCAATACAATCTTATAACAATAACAGCTCTTGAGACCTTGCTGATCCCGGTAGCACTCATGTGCACTGTTCTTCACCTGCTGGAAGTCCCATATCAAACTAAATTTGCCCACTGTTGCAACTAAGTGACGCTCTTGTTTACCATTCTCTGTGACCTGAAAGACAATATCAAACCAGTATGAATTAATCCAGGTGCCAGATAGTAACCTCTTTCTTGCATAAAAATAAAAACAAATAAGATATATACATAACCAGGAACTAATTAAAAGTTCCAAAAACAAAAACATAAAAAGTAATAACCATTAAGTGATCCACTGGTTATGCTTCTCTATTCATGAATCACAACCAATGAATCCACTAGGCTCTTGGCTGTTTCTGCTCTCAGGCCGTTAAACCCAACTTGGCCCTATACACTATCAATCTATCATCTCATGGGCTCAGCTTACCCATTATCAGGTGAGTGTTGGTCTCACCCCAACCAAGTGATTTGTTGGAACGTCGGGGACTCAACTAGCAAAATCTACAACTATTCTGTAATGAAGACCGTCATCTAACCTATACTAAAAATATATGTAGTTCAAATATAGCTTGACAGTGGACAAATTCAACAATAGCACAAGAACGCTCGGCGTCAATAATTTTGCATGACATAGTGCTATCAGCATACCATCGAGAAGTTTTGCTATATTAGCCAACTTTGAGAAGCACTAGATAGAGAATCTCAAACTTTGAAAAGCTAATTACAAATAATCTTTAATTTTCTAGTTTTTATTCTTATAGCAAGATTATTCAATAAAAATGACTTGAACAGTAATTATTGCAACCACAGTTACCGTGTTTTATAATCAAAATGTTTCTCACAAGAGTATTTGAAACATTATTGCAATATGATATGATTCAGGCATTTACTAAAATATAAATGAATAGTTGCAGAAAAGAACTACACGATCCAATTTGAAGTCAAAGTGCTGCTTCTATTTCAAATCTTCCAGGTTGGAGAGAAACTAGAAAAATAATTTGAGAGACCATCGCAAGACTCTCATCCAAAGCCCATAAAGATGTTACCCATCACCCTAGCTAAAATTCAACAAGCATACTAAATACAAAGCGACAATTAATTAGATAAGTCTAAAAATATACTATCTAAGCTTCTATAGCCTTATTTAGTCCTTATAACTATTAAGGCATAGTGCAATGAAGAATATTGTAGAGCTTACCCATGAGAAATGGCCTCCCTGAAATTTATTATCTGTCCCAGCCAAATGTGAATTCAGAGGAGTCAACTTCAACAATCTTGGAGCTGGTATCTTGTTTCCCATGCGCCCACTAAAACCAGTCTTTGTCTTCCCATCTTTGTCAGTGAACAATGTGCAAATAAGTATCAAATATGTATCTGTTGTACCCAAGATCCACTTCCCATCATATGTAACATCGACATTGGTGATGGGCGAACCAAGACCTGGAAAGGCAGTTTTAGCCTGCCTCATTGACGTCTTTGAATATAACCTTATCTTCCCATCAAGCGATCCAACAACAATCGAACCATCACCTGTAGTGGCAAAACACTGAAAATTTGTTCCCCTTGAAAATTGAAGCCCCTGAGTTCAATGCAACACAGGTGAATCACCTTTCACAATATTCTGCACAATCCCACCCCTATCTCTCATATCCCATTGACACAATCTATTATCATCCAACCCAAGAAAGGTTGACTCAGATGGATCCAACTGTGATCCTTTAGTATCATTACTGATATCCCTCACTGTAATATCAGTCCCATCCTTCTCAAACTTCCATTCAGTCACAATCTTCCCCGTCTCAATATCAAGCTGTTTAACTCCTGTTGAATGAGGCTTCCCTTCTTTTAATGGACTCATTAACATCATATTTGTCTCCCCCCTCATTAATAAAGCTTTCATAGGAGTCAAATTTGAACCAATTTTCGAACATCCACCATCAAGTCTCACAGAAACACCTTTATTATGTATCCCATGATTAAAATTCCGATAAACCTGCACTCCAAGATCATTAACCAAGAAACTGTTATCCAATGCACCCAAAGTCAAACTCTGAACACCGCCATTCGCCAACTCCTCAAACTCCAACAAATCTCGATTTCCCCTAACAGGTGTTACACTCTCAGGGCTTTTACCTACACCATCATCTGCATCCTCCCACATTGAATCATCAGCCACCTCAGGCTTAACCCACCCAATAAACTCCTTCCCATAAATTTTCACTTTATTTTCTTCTGTTGCCTTGAGCCCATACACATTCTCGAACAAGCAATCTTGAAACTCAGACAGAAACTCCCGATACTCTGAGAATCACTAAAAAACTTCAATGCCCACACACCCTTATCAACAAAATCAGTTCTTCGTTGATCTCCAAACATTTTTAACTGCATTTCTGTTGAAATCTTAGCCCTAACTTTCGACCCAACTTTCAAAACCCAAAACCCATCACCAAAACCACATTTTCCACTCTCTTCATCACCATCAGAGTCATTTCCAACATCTATTTTATTCGTTTTTATGAAACTATAAGATGTCAACTTATCAGAGATGATCCACTTGGCTTTGAGCGTGTTGCCGCCAATATGGAGATAAAGCTTAACTGGGTTTTTAAGAGTAGGGTCTTGGGGATGTGGGTATTTGAGTTTAAGTGATTTAAGCTTGGCGTCTACTTCGTCGAGAGAATTTGGGATTTTGGTACCTGAAGAAGAGCTTGTTGTTTCTTCTGCAACCTCGTATTGGGACGATGATTCTTTCGACTCTGATTCTTCACAATCGGAGTCTGAGATGTAATCTTTAAGGCTTTGAGAAGTGCCCATGATCAGAGTTTGCTAGAAATTTGAGAATTTTTGTTCAATTGATTGAAAGAGCTAAAGTTTCGGTTTTGTCGAAAGACTATATTGCCAGTGTTGAGTGTTGAATGTCGATTATAAAGGCGGTTAAGTGATTTTATGGGCTATTTATAAACAGGATGCTATCACCGGCTACAGCCAGTTATCGCTTCATCTACTTTGATTTGTTATGATTATTATTAGCATTTTTTCCCTAAAAGAACAGAAATGACAATTTCTTTTTCCTAATCGTTGCCGTCAACCGACGTTATAAATAATTGGAAAAAAAAAACTGTTGAACTCCGTTGGACCCTTTGATTTAATTGTTTTAAGTATTTTTATAATTTTAAAATTATTTAAAAAAAATTTTAAAGGTGTTCAAAGTATAAAATATTTTTTGATGGGTTTTTTAAATAATTTTAAAATTAAAAAAATACTTAAAGTAATTAAGCCAAATTAAGAAGTACAACAGTCATCTCTTATTAATTTTATTTGATAATTCAATTTTAAATTTACATAGCTTTACAAGTCAACAAATCAGTTGAATATAGTTACGTCTAGTGCAAATTGAAATCTAAAAGGTCTAAATACATAATTTCTCATATTTGTGTTTTTTTTAAAACTTACACATTTGACCTATAATTATGATTGTATAAAAAAATTTATCACCTTACACTTACATTTTGATTGTTGAAAAATTGGTCCGAAAGTGCAAACTATGTCTTTAACAATTGCAAAAGAAGAATTTGATATTGAAATAAACACAAAGATGAAATTAAAAATATTAATTTATATTGTTATGTGATATCTTTTTGTATTACATATTAAAACATTAAATATACAATGGTGATTATAATAAAGCATTCAGTTGCTTTCTTCAACAGTAAAATTTATATATTTTCTAGTTTAAGTTAAGAATTCGAATTCTAATAGTGGTTAAGATAGTTTTAATTAATAATTTTAATTTTTTTAATTATTAAAAGACCAATTTTAATTTATTATATTTGACCTTAGTTAAAGTCAGTTTTAATTAATTATACTTGTAATTAGTTGATATTTGAGTTGTAATATCTTTATTATTTACGATTTAAGTTGTGATTTGTAATTAAGATATAATATTTATAATAAAAAATAGTGATTATTACAAAGGTAAAAAATAAAAGAATACTATTTACCTGAAATTTTAATGTATTTTGTTAATTTTTTTAAAAAACAGAAGACAATATAAACTACAGGTTACCAAATTATGTAACTGACTAAACACACTGAACTAAAAGGTTTTGGATTCTGTAATGAAAATTGTAATATGTGAAACCTTTTTCTTATTTTTTTGCCCTAGAAGTATGAAAGGTAAAGAAACGTCTCATGAAAAACCCAAGTCTATAATTGCAAGAAATCTACAATGCAAGAATTATGACAAATGTCAATAAAGTAGGGGGCATGTAAAAGAATTCACTTAAAATAAAGGGGCATCATTGCAAAAATATTTATTTTCTTTCATATTGGCCACCAGCCATCACCAGTTAGCAGTTAGCGTTGATTCGACGTCCGGGGTTAACTTAGGAAATTCTCCTATTTAACTTTTTTATGATGTAATTTTTTTTATAAGAAAAAATATAATACTTTATCTATTTATCTTTATTTGTATAATTTATAAATACATATATTTTAAATTTATTATAATTAATAAATTTAATCAAAATTTATTTTTATAAAAAATTATTAAATTTTATAATTTACATAAAAAATAATTATAAATTTTTTAAAAACATTATAACAATTAACGTGAGTGCGTCAATTTGCTGACACCGACACGTGCATTAGTGATCGTAATTTTTTTTAATTTTTTAATTTAATTTTTTTATATATAATTAATTTTAATAATTTTTTATAAAAATAATTTATGATTAAGTTTTATTTATTAAATTAATTAATTATAATAAATAATAAAATTATAAATGATACAAATAAAAATAAAATAGATAAAGTATTATATTTTTTGTTATTAAAATTTAAAAATTGTAATTGCGATAAATAAAATTTCCCTCAAAGGGATTAGGAGAATTTCCGTTAACTTCGTTCCTAAGACCAAGAAAATGAGTCAGTAGGCTTTCTATGTTTGGTTCCGCATTTTAAACGGTACCAGGTTGGAATAACACCAAAAAGCACACGGGGAAGATTTGCTAATTAAATAGTAAAACAACAACAATTACTTTCCCCATAATTTGGCGCTGGGGTGCTTGCCATTTCATAAAAGCACATCTTTCCGACCAAGGATTCGAGTTTGATGAACAATAGGACAATTGATTTATTTATTTTCCTCTCGTGAGAGTTTTTAAGTCGAGATGAGATATTCTCAACATTATTCATATTGCTCCTCATAATTTTAATAGAGTAATTTGTGTGAGATGTACTTTAAAATTATATATATTATTTAAAATTTTTTAAAAATTTTTTTAACTCAAGTAAGATATGTTCAATATTGTATATATTGCTCTTGATAATTTTAATAGTGTAATTCACGTGAGATATGTTTCAAACTTGTACATATTACTTTCAAAAAATATTGATCTCAATAGTATAATTCAAGTAGGATGTACTTTAAAATTGTCGCGTTGCTTTTAAAAAATATTGATAATATAATTTGACCAATAGTGTAGTTCATATGAGATATACTTTAAAGTTATACGTATTACTCTTAGTAGTGTGGTTCGTATGATATGTGTCTCAAAATTATATATATTACTTTTGAAAAATTCTAATTTTTTTTAACTCAAATGAGATATGTTTAACATTGTATATATTGCTCCTGATGATTTCAGTAGTGTAATTCATGTGAGATGTGCCTCAAAATTGTATATGTTATTCTCGAAAAATCTTGATCTCAATAGTGTAATTCAAATAAAATGTGCCTTAAAATTATACGTGTTACTCTAAAATAATCTCGATAACATAATATAACTAGTAGTGTAATTCAAGTGAGATGTGCCACAAAATTGTATATGTTATTTTTAATAATATAATGTAATTTAAGTGAGATGTGCTTCAAAGTTATACGTGTTACTCTCAATAATATAGTTTGAATTAGATGTGCTTCAAAATTGTATATGTAACTCTTGAAAAATCTCGACAGTATAGTTTGACTAGTTGTAGTTCGAGTGAAATGTGTTTCAAAGTTGTACATATTGTTATCGAAAAATCTTGATCCCAATAGTATAATTCGGGTAGAATATGTCTCAAAATTATACATGTTGTTCTTGAAAATTTTTTATAATATAGTCTGACCGATAGTGCAACTCGGGTGAAATATGCTTCAAAGCTACACATGCTGCTTTTAAAAAATCTCGATAGTATAGTATAATTGTAATATTACATATGTAATATCAACATTATAATCTCATGTAATTTAAAAAATAAAAAATAAAAAATAAAATCTCATGTAATATAAAAAAAAAATGCTTAGGTTTGAAAGCAGTTTGATATAAAAAAGAAAAAAAAAACTGAGTCCTATTAAAAAAGAAAAAAACAAGAGTACAATTGCCTTGTAATATAATGAAACGAAACACAGATAGTGCAAAGACAATATGAGATTTCTGTCGCCCATGTAAAAAAGATAAAAAAATATTCTTTAAAATGAATTAAACAAAAGGGCACGTATACATACATTTTGTAGATTTTGCAGAGGAATGAATAATGGCCAGAAGGAAGCTCATAATTCTTCGAGACAATCAGATAATCTGGCTAATCCAGAAAAATAACATTAAAAATATCGATATTTAACTGACAGAAGAGTTTATCAGGGTTATATGATATTTTCAGCTTACGCTCTGCCTAACAGTATCCCAGGTGGCACTACAAAGAGTTTAACTATCATTTCTCGCCTAGATGATTTTACAGGCAATGGAAGAAGAAGGTTACATCAAAATCTCAGAATACCAATCTCAAACCAACAAATGACATAGTGGAAATGAGAAGGATAAAGATGGATAAACCTCTCTTCCTACAAGGCATCACGAGCAGCAATACGACATACAATAGCATCTGCAAGTGTTGAAATCCCTAGTTCCAGGCCAGATATTTTATAGTGCTGAAAGGAAATCAACAATGGATCCTCACTAGCTGAATACAGCATCAAGATAATTACATAAAGGATAATATACAATTTTGTGATCATTGCATTAAGCTAATGACAAACCTTTTGTATCTGGGCTTTGTTTGCTCTCCCTTCTAGCTCCTCCAGACCAACTTCCTTACCGTTGATGAGTTTTCTCATGGCTTCTATCTGATGGGATTCAAAACACTAATACAACCAGAAAAGCTGATATCCTAAACTAACGCACTAAAAATATTCAATATGCAGCCGTACCTCATCAGGGGAAGCATTGAAGCGAGCCGCAAGGATGTAATTAGTGTTGTCAGAGATGCCACATCTTTTTAAGGATTCCGTAATCTAGAGAAAATTGAAGCCAGAGGTAGTTACAAACTTCCAGAAACTTGAGGAATTAAACGCAGTAAGGCAATAAGTGAAAGAAAAGTACATGCTTAGACCCTGAGTAATTGTAAACAAGCTCAGAATGAAGTGTGCGTGTTGTTAAGGATTCCCGCGATTTGGCCAACAGTGTCTTATGTGCAGTGGCTAGAACAGGAAAGACATCTGGAATCTGTCTCAGTTCATAGAAATAACATTAGAAAAGACGTAGGTATAGAGAAAGTGAAATGGGAAGAAGAACACGGATGATTTCCTATAAGGAATCATACGAGTGATGCATTAAGAAATGCGACTTCTGGTTCCAATGTCCCTGCTTGCATGGAATCCAAGAGTTCCCTGCATGATAAATTAGTATATCAAGAAGAGCAATCCACACATAAGTTCACTGTAAATTTTGCTCACTGTCATTCACATTTTATGTTCTATGGACACTTATGTGTAGTCAACTAATACTTCATAATGGTAGCTGCATGATCACAGAGGTTCTAGCATGTCCTAATGAAGCTTTTCTAGCGACATCTGAAATGCTGTACGCCAAAATTGAAAAACTTAATCTTCGAACTGAACTGCCTGAGTTCAGCGAATGTTTTTTGAAAAAAAATCAATTTCACTTCATGAAATTGAAAAAGAAAAAAGATTATTAAATCAACAAGAACTGTTACAGCTTAACAAAAGCGAAAACTAAAACTCAAATACATATTTACCTCCCATAAAAAGCTATGTAAATAATAAACCATGCTTCAAGTGCATAGACATTGACAGAAAAAAACCAGAATTTTCAAAGCAAAAAGCTCAAACACGTATGACCCATTACTAAAAACATATCTTATTTATGTGCAAAAATGAATATGAGAGAGAAAAATAACTTAATGGCTGTTTTTGCTTCCCTGATAAGAGAGTAAAAATGACCCTTTTTTTCTTTTCCCCCCAATTTTGAGTAAAGAGACAGAGGTGTGTACTTGGAGTTGGTGACATCAGTGAAGAGGGCAAGAGCGAGAGTGCAGTCATTGCTGATGTCGAACACTTTCATGGCTGCTGCTTCGAGTTATTTGCTACCAAAAATCAGACCATGAATTGAAGGGAAACTAGGGTTTTAAGCGGATTAAATTGAAAACCCGGCTTTTCTTGAACCCGCTCCAGACAGATGCAAATACAATGCTAGTCAAAACGCAGCGTTTAGAGATGAGGAGCTTTAAAAAAATTTAAAATACAGATTGTATTATCAATGGGCTTTGTTTTTTTTTTTTAAGAATAAAGAACTTCATTAAGGACTAAAGAAAAGGGAAGGTTTCCTTCCAAATTTTAGTATCCAAATAATTGAAATCACTCTTGGCTAATTGATGAGCCAATGAATTACAAATTCTAAGAATGAATTTAATTGTGGACAGATCAAAATCTTGCCTCAAGATATTAATTACTTTAGCCATCCAACAGACCTCTTTTGAGAATTGAATCTCTTCATTTAACATGCAAATAATATTTTTTGCTTCACTTTCAATAATGGTAGGGAAGTTTCTCAATTATACAGCTACTTTTAGTTCAAAGAGCACAGCCTTTACCTTAACGAATTTCACTTCACCGTTGCCAATTCTTTGGGTAGTAGCCATTATTAGGCAGTTTCCCTTGTGGTATTTAATAAAAATCTCAATTCTCACTTTAAAACCCTTTTATCTTAATGCAGCATCAACATTAATTTTAATCCAGCCTTCGGGAGGAGCTTCCCATTTTAGAGGCTGTACTTCCACTTGTTTATTGTTGGTATCATGAAAGAGGCCTTTTGGGGCTGTACTATATGCTGCTCAAGCATAGCTACAGTCATGCTGATGATGTTCTTGGGATCTTTTTTTTTCTTCACTTCAATGATGAATAGATTCTTGCTCCTCTAGATCATCCAAAGCAGCATCAAAATCTTGGAGAATTATTGCTCATTAACTCTTGACTTCAACTGGTTCAAAAAGTCTCTCAAGTTTTTCCTTTTCGAGCCTTTCACCACCTCTGTAAACTCAGTATTTTTCCATACTTTCTTGGCCATCTTGCATTTAACCAATGCATGGAAAATGCACTTCTCCCCATTACAACATCTATTGCACTCTGAGTTGTCAATGACTTTCTTGGATTTCAAGGCTTTAGCTGTAGGCAAGAAATCTTTAATGCCCTCCAAAGGAAAATTTTGATCTTTTATTATAAGGGGTACCCTTCCCACCCCATATCCATTAAATCGCAACTTTCATGGTCTCCTTAAAATTCTCAATTGCCCCAACATCTCTTGGGAAACCCCCATTCTTCTCTCAAACTTTCAAAATCTCATTGAAATTCCTACTGCATATCTATGACAGTGAGGATATGTTGGCTAATTTCTTAATGAAGGTATATGTATACTTTTTTTTATTGTTCTCTGGCAGCCCGTAAATGCTAATATACCTCCAGAATATTCCATACTCATCCACCACCATAACATCTATATAATATCTACTAAATGACAGCATCTCTACATCAGTTCGAGCATTCCATAATAACGCGATTCCACATCTCATACCATCATTTCATACTGCAAAATATTTATCATATTTCAATCTATGCCCTATCCTTTCCATTGAATCTTTATGAGCTTTAGTTTCACATAAAAACACAATGTCAAGATCATTTTCTCGGAGAATGTTTTGAAGGCTTCGAAATGCCTAAAGATTCTCCACTCATCGGATTTTTCGACTTAGAATTTTCATAATTCTCATTTAATTCAGATTTTTACTTTTATTTTTGTTTTATCTTTTTATTTTTACTTTGATTTTCTGTTTATTTTTCTTTATCAGTTCATACCATGTAAGAAAACAATGATCATATCAATAATTCCGTGTTTGAGTCTATGATATCATAGAGAGCTTTGAAAGAGTATGCTATCTTAACTACAAATGGTGTTTAGTCTAGTATTTGACGACTAACCGTCAATGCTAATAATTTTGAGATCAAGCTGAATATTATTCAGATACTGAAATAAACTGTACAGTTTATTGGGGCTCCTGATGACAATCCTAACATGTATATCATAAATTTTTAAAAAATTTGTGATACCTTCAAATACAACGGAATCTTCGACGATGCCATCAGATTGAGATTATTCTTTTTCTCCTTAAGGGACAAAGTTAAGAGTTGGTTGATGTCATTACCATCAGAATCCATATCGACGTGGGAAAATTTAGCATAGAAGTTCTTAGTTAAGTTCTTCTCACTAGCAAAGACAGTAAAGACAAGGAATGCCATTACCGCATTAAGTCAAATTGACGAAGAGTCGTTGTATGAGGCATGAGAGCGCTTCGAAGACATGTTAAGGAAGTGTCCTTATCATGGAGTCCCTAAATGGCTATTAGTCCAAACGTTCTATAATGGATTAATAGGTCATTTGAGGACTATTGTAGATGGCACTGCTGGAGTAGCCTTAATGAATAAATCTACAGATGAGACTTATAATTTATTAGAGGAGATGGCGTCAAACAGTTACCAATGGCCAACAGAGAGAGTTACACCCAAGAGAATTGCCGGTATATATGAAATTGACAAATTCAATGCATTGTAGCTCAAATCAATATTTTATTTAAGAAGTTTGATGCATTAAATGACATCAAAACTCGATAAGTGACATGCAACTTTTGTGGTGATAGCCACATGAATAAATGGTGCATGTAATCAGTGAATTATGTAAGCAATTTCAATCATCAACAATCTAATCCACAATCAAAGTTCTATAATCTGAGGTGGAGAGATCATCCTAACTTCTTTTGGCGTAACAACCAAGAGGAGTTATTTAGACCAATGAATTCCCATGATTCCTGCCACCACAAAAAAAGAAGCCGACATTGGAAGATATGTTTATGTAATAAATGAAGTCCAATGATGTCATTCTACAGAATCATTCAGCATCTTTGAAGAATTTAGAGGTTCAAATGGGACAACTTACTGCTGTAATTAATAGATACCTCAAGACACTCTAACAAGTGATACTGAGACAAATCCAAAAGGAATTGTAGAGCAATGCCAAGCCATCAACTTGAGGAGTGGTAAGATCTTACAAGAAAACACACCCACACCACCACTATCAAGTATAAAGGAGAATGAAGTGCAGAAAAATAAAGTGCAACCATATAAACCGCCTAGTCCTTTTCTTCAAAGGCTACAAAGATGTCAAACAAATGTTGAAATAGAAAATCAGCAATATACCAATCTAGAAAATAATGCAGAATCTCAGAAAAGTGCAAAATTCTCAACAATGGAACGTGCAAAAACTGGTATTAAAGTGCAGTAACATTCTAAGGTGCAGAAAAGTGACAACACAATAGAAAATACCAATAACAAATAGCAGAATCAGCCTATGTGCACTATGTTACTTGACTGTTGTAGCATTAATATAGTGCCATCAAATACCAAAGAGTTCAAAGACATGAAGATGTTGAATCTTCACATAAAAAATAAAGCGTTAAGGCATAAAAAGAGAAGAAAGAAGAAAAAGAAGAAGCAGTTTAATGACAGGATCAAAGAGAATGGCACAAAAGAGACACTTCGCCGGTCTAAGATTCAAATCTTTTCAGAAAAACACGAGGAGAAAGAGGAACAAGTTGCTGCCCAAGATCTAATAAAAAAAGATGTGGAAGCCGAAAGAAAGAAAGCCTAACAAGCTCACATATAAAGATACTTTCACCATTGACTTTGATCCTCTATATGAGTAAAAAGAGCCCCGTTAAGCCGACGATATTAAATCAAGCACTTTTTGGGAGGCAACCCAAGTAGTTTTTATTTTTATTTTTATTAGTTTATTTTTCAGTTTTAGTTATGCTAGTTTTTTTTGTTTCTTTTAGGAATAAAATCAGTCCAATCAATGGGCAACAACGTTGCATTGCTTTAACTTCATCTACGAGGGGTGTTTTTCTAACTATTAAGTTTATTTTTAGACATTAAGGATAATGTCTAATTTAAGTTTAGGGGTTGAAAACACATAACTTGTGTTTATTTTTGTTGCGTGATTTGAGTGGCTGTCTTGTGGAGTAAATTTTGTTTTAGGTTGTTAAGTTTTGTTTGAGATTAGTCCATGATATGAAATAAAATTGACTGAATTTATTTTCACAAGTCTCTAGAAAATAATAGATGCTTGAGATAATTATTATATTATAAATCTTGGACGAAGTTCAAGTTTATTTTTGATCACTTCTTTTTTAGCACATTGAAAGAAGCATGTATTAGTTGAATTTTTTTACTTAGAGTTATTCTTTGCTTAAGTAGTACACTACAATCTCGAAGACTAATACTCTAGAACTTGCTTGATTACTACTTGAGGCAAAATCTTAGAATTTACATACTTATGAAAATGACATTAGGCCATCTTTGGACCGTTTGAGTCTTTTCAACCTTACCTTATATGTATATTTATCTTTAGTCACTTCGTTTGAGCCTAATTACTAATTTTTTCTGTTTAACCACATTACAAGCCTAAAGACTTTGAGTTTACTTATCCTAAAATCTATCGGTAATACCATAAACCTTGAGTTTACTTAAAAATAATTTTAGAAGGAAAATGGTTGTATATGTGAAAAGGATAATGCAATGAAAAGAAATAAGTTTTGAAGGTGCATATCAATTTAAGTTTGGGGATATATAAAAAAAAAGTTTAAATGCATAATACCCACAGCTTAAGAAAAATATGAAATTCTTTGCAAAAAATGTGATTAAAAAAAAATTGGGAATATCATAAATTTGGGGGGAAGAGATAAATAATCAAGAAGGAGAATGAATCAAAAGGTTTATAAGTAAAGTCTAGGTATTAATGGCATGATTTGCGCTTTATATTTATCTTTATATCCTACATTTACCTTAGCCTCACATTAGAAGCTAATTAAAGTCCTAAATAGATCTCTGGACATGTGTATTTCTACATTAGTGGAGAGTAGTACAAAAAATAAGCTTACGGTAGTGTTATAATTAAAAATATGTTGAGATATCATCTTTATGTACTTTCTTAATTATTCAATAAATTAATATTCTATTTAACTAATTACTTGTTTGTTACACACACGCACAAATTGCTACAATAAGCTAAAAAAAATTAAATTACTACAATACTTGTTATAGTAATGAGCTATAGTAATACGCTATAGTACCCGTCGATGCGGCGATCAAAATAGTGTCTCAGCATCGCAGCAACCAATATCCAGGGTTGCGGCGCCCGTGGTGGTGAACAGTACTTGGTGAATAGTAACACATGAACAATATTTTTAATATAGTAATTTGAAGATATAAACCTATAAATAGAAGGCCAGAAACCCTAATTGAAAAAGGAGAAAAAAAAGAGGCAAAAACTTAGAGAAAGAATTCACAACACAAAATCAAAGATCAAAGCTAAAGATTGAAGAATTAAGATCAAGATTCAAGCTTCAAGTCAAGATTGAGGGAGAAGTACATCAATGAGTCACTTTGATTAGTTTTTTTTCTCTTTCTTTATCATTATGTTCTTGTTGATCTTTATGAATTGACTTGATACTTTTGATTTTGTGATGAGCTAATTGTTCATCTAGGGTTAGACTATATGAACCTAGTATGGTTTTATATTGTGTTAATTTATAGTTTATGAACTTGTTACATTCAATTGATTCATTTTATCTCGTGTTTAATGCTTTTATTATATCTGATCAATATTATGAATAATTGAGGAACCATGATGAACTTGACAAAGGGATTCATGTGTTTAGCCTAAGGTTGTTTGATGCATGATCATAGGGTAACAACTATGAGTTCCATATAGGATAAACATATATATAGGTAGCATGTATGGTATAATTTAGACTTGATTTTAATGAATTACATTCTGATTTGATTACTATAGACATATAAGTGATTGTTAGAATGTGCAATATATTCACTTGACCATCGACAGAAGTTTTGTAATGAGATTAGTATTTAAACCAATCAATTGATATTAAAGAATTAACTAAGTAGTTAATGAGTTTAATGAAATATTAGGGGACGAGTCAAAACCCTAAATTATCTTTATTTGTAAATTCTATCTTTTACTTTTGTTCAGTTTAATTGTTAAAGTAGATTAATTAAATAAATTTTAGATCGTAATTGTCTGAATAAAAGTTAAGTAAATACAATTTTAGTACTTGATTTATAAAATTAAATCGTATAATTCTTATGAGATCGATATCTGAACTTAAAATTTTATATTACTTGATACAATAACGTGCACTTACACTTAACTAATATAATAATTAATTAACTAGTTACCAGCCTCTCCGGTTACTAACGGATGAGACTCAAAATCGGAAAAGGTTCCCCTTCGACCGTAAAGTCTGTTACCCGATTCTCATATTTCCTCAATTTGACTTTCATTTTTTCAGGTCTTTGGGCTGTGGAGATTGTATCCAGGTCAACTTTGCTTCGTTTTCCAAGTTTTGGCCTAGAAACACCAATACTTCCATCTGTTCCAGGCCTTCTTGCCAAGGCTTTCCACTTCCGTTGGGTTGTTTTTTGCCTATTCCCCTTTGCTGAAGTAACTTCTCTTGTTGGGCTTGCTTTTGTTCAAGCCCTCGGCCCATTTGACTGCCATCTGGGGTCCCCTACTTTTGAGCGCCAACTAGTGAGGAGGCAAAATTCCCGCCATTTCTATACTTTGTCCCCCTTCCCTCTCACTGACATCCCTGTCTATCAGCTTCTCTCTTTGGTATCCTCGAGACACCAAATCCATGTCCATTAAACCAATTCCAGTCCCATCACATTAATGCCGTTGGGGTCCAAAAGGCTTTGGTTCCTAGATTCTTTATCCAGGTTTGGATGCACTTCCCCTATAACCCGTTGATGACCCAATTGTTCAGCTCCTTCACTGCAACTCCTTTTACTGCCTTCGTCTCTTAACCCAGCCTTAACTTCATTTATTTTTTTCCTATATGAATTTCCATTTACATCCTCTCCCCTCTCCTTCTTTAGTGCATTGGAACATTCCTCTCGTCCCCTTTGATGGTTTAAACCTCTATTTTATCCCATGATTCCTACTCTTAGTCATACTCTATAAGAAAACTCCGTTTCCTCTTGCTCTTCTTCCTTTCCAGTAATTTCACTTGGGCTTACATGATTTTTGGATTCTCCTTTTTCCCCTTGCATGACTGCACATTCTCTATACGCGTGGCTTATGCAGCCACAATAGAAACAGAATTCTGGTAGTCTTTCATAAAGTATTGGGATTATCACTTCCTCATGTGCATCTTGAATGGCCAACTGAGGATACCTCCTAAGAGGTTTGGTAACATCTTTTTGACCCGGATTCTAACAAATTTCCCAAGACAACTTCCACGGTCATCAAGTTTAATTTCCTCCACTTCGCCAATCCTTCCACCCAGTACCTTAATCATTGCTTTGTGTCTGCAGGAGATGGGAACATTGTGTAGTTGAATCCAAAAGATGGTGTACTGGAATTTCAACATATCAATAGCTCCCAAACCAGCAACTTCTGCAAGGATTATAAGGGATTTGTCGAAATACCAAGGCTTATTAGCCAATACATTCCTTTTATCTTCCTCAGCATTAAAGTAGCACACAAATCTGTTGCTCCCCAAACTTTCAATTTGAATCTACTCCACCGATCGCCATATCAGTTGCATCGTCATTCTGAAAGCCTCCCTGTTAACTGCTCTTTTTGACAGGACTTTCTCCACCAAGCATCTGGCACTCATTTTATCACCTTTCCCTTCCATCATACTTGATATATTAATGACATCGCCATCTTCTTCATTGACTGCCAAAGACTTGCATAACTTAACTAGGTGATATGTACCATACGTGAAACTCTCTTAACAGGTTCCTCACACTAGTTATTACTTTCCTCACCAACTACACCAACCTTATTACTACGAACCAGCTTACTTGACAAAACAAAAGAAAAACGGGCCACCGTTCTATCAACTACACTTCTCAAGAGTGACTAAGGAAGCCATAACGCCTTACAGCTTCATCTATGTGTACTTTCTTTTCCTTGGTAGAGAGAAAGAGAGTCCATGAGAGAATAACTTTTTATTTTCGTATCAATAGGCTTAATCATATATGATATGTTTATTTAAAAGACATTTTTAATTATTTTAATATTTTTGTAGTGGTTTCTAAGGTTATTTTTTGTCTTTCATTTCTTAAAAGACATTCTAATCAAATTAATTTTATTTATTTATTTGGTGTGGGAAGGGGGTAAGTAAGGAAAAACTCACTATGTACTCGGTTAGATATATTTTTTATTTATCAATAAATTTTCTCCTTAAAAGAATGTCAATTTTTTTCTCCTATTAGAACAGCTCTAGGATATTAACTATGTTCACTATCATCTAAAACTAGTTAAATATTTACGTAAGGAAAAATTATTTTATGTATATATATATATATTTAAGTCTTAACATTTTAGTTAAAATTTTAATATGGGTAAAAATTTAAATTCAAAACCTCTACTCTAATAAAAGTATAAATATATTACAAATTTTTGTTATCGAGCTATTAATATATGTACAGTTAAATGATTTTTTTTTTAAAAGTACAGTTAAATTATCTTTAAGAGCTTATTATATAGTAATTTTATTATAAGTTTATAACACAATTTATATTCAATGGTCAAATGTTTTGAGCAATTATAATCTCATTTTAATAGAAATCTACCCGCCAAACCACAATATAACGTCAATAATGAAAGATATGAACTTAGAGAAAGGGAGGGTTTATTTACAGCTTATCTTTTTCCTCGGTTTGGTGTTTGAAGGAACCATTTATAGCTTCGGATATTCATAGGCTACTTTTTCATTAGGTTTTCATAAGGCCTCGGGGCCAAATAATTTCCATATAATTTTCTTTCAACAGTGTTGGGATATAGTGGGTAAAGATGTGACGGAGTTCTATTTGTGAGTGCTTACTGGTAATGAATCTCTACCTGCTGTTAATCAAACTAATGTGATTTTAATGCTAAAAGTTACCTCTTCGACTTCGGTCAAAGACTTCAGACTAATTAGTCTTTGTAATATGTTGTACAATATAATTGCCTAGGTTCTTACAAATCAACTCAAGCAAGTTCTGCTAGCTGTAATTTCTAATAATTAGAGTGCTTTCTTTCTGGGTCAGTTAATTATAGATAATTTGATTATTGGTTTCAGCTCATGCATTCTCTTCGTCCGAGAAGGTCTAGTAAGTTGAGTTATTTGGCCTTAAAATTGGATATGAGCAAGGCCTATGATAGAATTTAATGAAATTTCCTATTATTTATGCTTAACCAGTTTGGGTTTCCTGACCATTTGAGAATTATTTATAACGGCTTCTCTACTGTAAGGTTTTCTTTCTTGGTTAATGGAAAGATCACCGGGTCAGTGCAAACCATCCAGGGGTTTGTGGCAAAGATGTCTATTATCACTATTTCTGTTCTTAGTGTATGTTGAGGGGTTTTCTTATCTGCATAACATAGCAAAAACTTTTGGGGGAGTTTAGAGGCTTTGCATGTTCACATATTGGTCCACAAGTTAATCATCTATTCTTTGCAGATGATAGGCTCATTTTTTGTCGTTCCACTATCACTGATTGTTCTTTTATTAGAAATATTATTTCCTAGTATGAGGAAGTCTCAAGTCTCGAGGCAACAGATTAATTTGCAAAAATTTATAGTACCCTTTAATCTCAATACTAAGGTGGATTGTCAACGGGCTATTGTGTCTTTTTTTTGGATTTGGCATGTTCTGAGCCTCAAGGACTCTATTTTAGACTCCCCTTATTGATGGGTAGAAATCACAGGGTTATTTTTAGTATATTATTGATCAAGTTTGGAGTAGACTCCAGTGATGAAAAATAATTTTTTTTCTCTGCTAGTGTTAAGTGTCACGACCCGATTTCTCGAAACCGTGCGGCCTTAGACACTTGCTAGTGCTAAGCAGCCTACAAGACCCCAATTAACCAAAGAAAGAGATGAAGAAGAAGCACACCAAGTATTTGAGAGAATGCTCTCGTATTTTATTACTAAAGAGAGATTACAAAGCTATACACTTACAAGCTAAGAGTATTTCTACAATTTGGAGGATGGTTTCTCAAATGAGAACTCCACCTATTTATAGCTAAAGCTATATACAATGGACGGCTAGGATTAACTCCAATCCAAGGGTCCAAATCTAAAGTGGGGAATATGCTAAGGAATATTCCAAAGATGCCAACTACCAAAAGTATATCCAAAGGAATATGCCTTTTCTAGAAAACTCCCCCACCTACCACACACATGTGGCATTAACCCAAATCCATTGGGCCTTCTAGAATCTTCAACCCATGTAACACATCATGGGCCAAAACCCCTCTTGGTGGCCTTGTCGCGCGCCAAATACTCGAGTAATTGCTTGAGAATATTTGGGGCGTGACATTCTCCCCCACCAAATTCACGCGACGCCCTCGTCGCGTCTTCGCTGGAACTTGCGCACCCTGTTCTGCAAACTCTGGCAGTGCGCTCTCGTGTCCCAAGCGTGCTCTCCCATCGGGCAACCCTTTCCACTCGACAAAGTACTCAAGACTCGTCCTAAGTTGCACCCCTTTGTCATGGCGTGTGGAAATCCCCAAAGGTTCCCGGTTGTGTGGCTCAAATTCTGCATCTCCCGTACCTCCACGGTACTGCTTCCAACAGCTTGCGGAATGCACTTGATGTCGCCACTGCCGCTGTCTCGAAGGTAACTCCACCTTTTGCGAGACGTTGCCAACTCTCTTGGCAATCAACCTTGGCCCCTCGTCCCCACGATCAAGGCCCTTGTGAAGTGGGCGTGCTGACTTGCGTTGTGGTGGAAGTATCGTCTCCATCACCAAGTCCCCCGCACTGTGCTTGACACGCCGCTGCTTGTCTTCGCCCCACTCCTTGTGCTGAAACTGCACATCATGTGACACCTTGGACTTTTGGATGACACCCGCATCCAACAACTCCTCGAGCTGCCCCTGCAACTCTCCCATCTCCGATGGAGGCGTCGACCCCATAGTTGGAAGCATAATCTCAAGCTCCAACTTGCCCTCAATTACATCTCTTGAAGGCGGTTCTTCCGGTATGGCAGTAGGCATGACCCCATTGTGCTCCCCGAGCACTTCTGCAACAACCTTCGGTATTTCATCCTTGTTCCCATTTGCCGCATCATCCACCCCCGCTGTTGAGGCTGAATGTAACCCTCCTTTGCGCCCAGCATCTACCCCTAGTTGCATGGCGGAAAGGACCTTGGCGTTTGGCTTGGATCGCCCACCCTTGGGCATGTCTACCGTTGGTATCATTCGAGGCCCTCCTTCCAAAATACACATATAGTTGTGTTGAGGAAGTAACACCACATTGTACTGCCGTAAGAAGTCCATACCTAGCACCACATCAAAATCATCGAGAGGTGCTACTGAGAAATTTACCTCACCGTGCCATTTGCCAATGTGAATTTCAGCTCCACGAACCACCCCATCTAGCGGCTTGGCTCTTGCGTTCACGGACTTGAGGTATCCCTCTCCCTTCTCTACATAAAGGCCCAAGCGTTCCGCTTTCGCACGCCTAATGAAGTTGTGCGTAGCCCCCGTATCAACTAACACTTGAGTCTTAATGCAATTGACATAGGCTTCAATGTACATAAGCGCCGTCCCCGTTGGCGCATCGGCACGCCGCTTGGCTTTGAGGGAATTGACCAGCTGCATACAACCCATACGGCTCTGTCCGCCCTCCTCTTGTGCCTCATACATTGCATTGAAAGCCTTCTTTTTCGGACAGTCCTTCACCCAATGATCCCCATCGCAGAGAAAACAGTTAGACTTCGGACCATTACCTCTATGGCCGTTGCGTTTCTGCTCCTTCCACTTGGGCGGTTTGCCTTTCTCCTCCTTGCTCTCCGGAGGCTGAAACTCCTTGGCTTCGCCACCCTTGCTGCGATTGGGTTTAGAATTTCTGGACTTTCCCGAATCCCCCTTGCGGTAATCCATGAGCGTCTCCGCCATTGTAAGGGCGTCGGATATATTCTGCACTCCACGCCGCTTCAACTCATTGGCTGCCCAGGATTGTAACCCATCCAGGAAATTGAACAACAAGTCCTCCTCGGTCATGTTGCGGATTTGCAGCATCAACAAAGAGTACTCCTCCACGTACTCCCCAATGGACTTCGTTTGTTTCAACTCCTTCAACCGCTTGCGAGCGTCGTGCGCCACATTCTCCGGATAGAATTGGCGTTTTAACTCCCGTTGCAATTCTTCCCATGTGTCTATGGTGCAGGTACCCTTGCGAATCTCCTCGCTTTTCCTACGCCACCACAGAATTGCATGATCGGAAAGGTATAAAGTTGCGGTACTTACCTTGTGTTTGTCCCGCACGCCCATAGCGCCGAAATACCTCTCCATTTGCCAAAAGAAGTTGTCAAGCTCCTTGGCATCCCGTCTGCCGCTAAACTCCTTCGGTCTAGGGGCCTCGACCCTTGGTGCAGCCACCGCAGTTTGAGTAGCTACGCCATTAGCGACCGCTCGCTTGCACAACACCACATCCTCCTTGACATCTTCAAACCCCTTTCGTAGCTCTTCTACTTGAGCTTGAACTTTGTCCATGGTGTTGTAAACCTTCTCCTGAAAAGCCTTGATCCAGTCCCGTTGCTTGACAGCATGCTCGTCAATGGAGCTTTCGATGAGGGAGTGCAGCTCGTCACCTTGAGTATCGAGGCCTACCTCGACATTCTGGACTTGCTCCTCCAACTCCCCAAGGCGATCTGTTGCCTTGCTCACAGCACCACCGAGCCTCATTACCATGTCCCCTAGATCATGGTTCGGATCAACGAACTTTTCTGGCGAAATACTCCCATGTCTCCTAGCTTTGGGGTCTCTACCCCTCCCTTCAGCAACCTTGGATGTTCCAGCAACTTCCTTCACCATCTTCTTTGAACCCGCTCTGATACCACTTGTCACGACCCGATTTCTCGAAACCGTGCGGCCTTAGACACTTGCTAGTGCTAAGCAGCCTACAAGACCCCAATTAACCAAAGAAAGAGATGAAGAAGAAGCACACCAAGTGTTTGAGAGAATGCTCTCGTATTTTATTACTAAAGAGAGATTACAAAGCTATACACTTACAAGCTAAGAGTATTTCTACAATTTGGAGGATGGTTTCTCAAATGAGAACTCCACCTATTTATAGCTAAAGCTATATACAATGGACGGCTAGGATTAACTCCAATCCAAGGGTCCAAATCTAAAGTGGGGAATATGCTAAGGAATATTCCAAAGATGCCAACTACCAAAAGTATATCCAAAGGAATATGCCTTTTCTAGAAAACTCCCCCACCTACCACACACATGTGGCATTAACCCAAATCCATTGGGCCTTCTAGAATCTTCAACCCATGTAACACATCATGGGCCAAAACCCCTCTTGGTGGCCTTGTCGCGCGCCAAATACTCGAGTAATTGCTTGAGAATATTTGGGGCGTGACATAAGGCAGTGCTAATTCAGGCTACGGTACAAGCAACACTTATGTATGTGATGTTAATTTTTCAGTTACCTTCATCTGTTATTGATAGGTTGAATTCTTTGGTTCAGTGATTCTGATAGGGTCAGAAGGGTGATGTGGAAAAAATAAATTGATTGAGATGGGAGTTCGTTTTGTATGCCCAAGAGGATTGGGGTTCATAGATTTCACTCTTTTTAACAAAGCCTTATTGGCGAAGCAAGGGTGGCATATTCTAAGTAACCCGAAATCATTAGCCTTCAAGATTCTCAAAGGGAAGTACTTTCCAAACCAATCTTTTATGGAAGTTTCAAAGGGATACGAGGATTCTTATTTATGGAAGGAACTTTTGTGGGGAGAGATTTACTGAAACTCGGAGTAAGATGGCGCATAGGAAACGACAATTATATAGCTTTATTTTCAGATATTTAGATACCAAGATCGCCAACTTTTAAACCAAAATAGGAGTAATGATATTTATAAGGTCTCAGTCCTACTCTCCAATGGCGAGTGGAATTTATCTATTATTGAGACCTTGTTATGGCCAATGGATATGCATAAGATATTGTCTATCTCAATTGGAAAGTTTGGTGGGCAAGGTAACATTTTATAGCACCATAATACTTTTATGAGAGTTGAAGAGAGATGTTGATGCAGGTGAAGTTAAGATTTTCTATATATGTAACATCCTCTTTACCCTTTTTTTTAAAATGAAATTAGAGAATGATATCATTTTTTTTTTGTAAAATTTTGATATTAAAATAATTTTTTATTTTTTATTTTAAAAGCAAATGGACATAATTTTCTTTAAAAATTAAACTTTCTATCATTTGTTACAAAGAAAGAAAAAAATACTCTTCAAACAAAGAGTTGAAGAGAGATGTTAATGTTTGTTATTCAATCATAGATTCACCATATAAATTTTAGTTTAAGAAGGTCAATTATTCATCCAATTTAATTAGATGCAGTAGAATCAAAAAAATATATATAATTTATCATTTATAATTCAAAAATAGTTTTTATCATATATATATATATGTACATGCATAATATATCTATATAATTTGTTATACAAATATTTTGAGCACAGATAAAATATCTACCTAAATGGTATAAACAGATGATGTGATTAATTTGAATTGTTGCAGATATAATTTCTCTTTCTAATTTTTAATGTTGACAACTCTACTAATTGCGTATGGTAAATTTAAAACGCTAAGCAAAAAAATTATTTAATAGGTGTACATAAAAATTAAAATAATATAATTTATTAATTCAAATAATGTATAAATAACAAAATCAATTACAATCGTTTATTATAGCGTTGATAAGATAGGTTAAAATTTATCAAAATATTTAAATCAATTAATCAAAACACAACATATATTTTAAATTAAAATTTAATTTATTATATATGTGCTTAAATTATTACATGTGATTTTAGTAGGCGTTTAAAATAAACATTGATACGATACTATAGATTGGTTAACGGGCTATTAGATAGTGATCTAACATCGGTCACTTGATACTTATTCATCGAATCTAAATTAATTCAGAGTATATGTCGGATTAGATATATAAATTAAAATCACCAGAGATACAGAACAATGCAGTATTGTTACAACACTTTATTGACATGCCAACTATCAATCTACATCTATTAATATTCATATTTATTCAGGGCTCTTTAATAATTTAATAATCATATTGTATTAAACTCAATTTTTTTTAATATTCATAATTAGACCTAAATTTTTTTAAATATTAACATATAGATTCGAAACTTTTAAGAATTCACATATAAGTTTTAATTTTTTTAAAAATTCACATATAAGTTTAATTTTTTAATATTTCACCCATGAGTTCAAGATTCTCACCTTGTGAGTTCAAGATTTTCATCTCGTGAGTTCAAAATTTTTACTAATTCACATTTGGGTTTGAATTTTTACCTAATTTTACAAATAGATTTAAATTTTATCTAATTTTACATATAAGTTCAAATTTTACCCAATTTTACATATAAGTAATACTTAATATTAAAATCACATTTAATCACTTAGAACCAACATAATAATTAATTAAACACACTATTTGTATTTAAGTATCCATCAAATAATTTAATTACATAATTATACATTAATGTTCTAAAATAAAAATTTAAGTTCAACTTAAAATTTTAATCAAGTGTTCAAGTAGGAAAAATGTTGTGGTTGGTGGCACATCAAAATTAAAGACATCATTTTTAAAGAAAAAAATAGTTAGTGTTCTAAATTGTTGAATTGAATGAGTGTCATTTTTAAAGATTAAAGAAAATGTGTTCAATTGAAATATTATTACTTTCTCCTATAAATAAAAATGCTCCATTAGTTTATAAATACTATTTTAAAAATATTAAAAAAAATTATTTTTAGTGTTCTTTTTTTTGAATTATTATTTTTATTTATAAGAAAGAGTGAAATTGTTCTTATTTTATAATTATAGAGATGTTGTAATTTTATTTTTATAATAAAAATTTTCTATACTTATTCCTTCGTAGTTTTTTTCAATTTATTTAAAAATTTTTTACGTAAAATTTATATAATTTATTTTCTCTAATTTATCATCCACTACTTTAAATTTAAATTAAGATACTGTTCTAATTTATAAATCTCTATAACAAGTTGTTGATGTAGGTGAAGTCGAGATAGCTCTTAACAAGTTGCTATTCTAGAATATTTTCAAGGACCCGAAGACAATGGTAGATTCAGTAGCCTTTCTACTGTTCGAGTTTCAAGCAGCGAAGGTGGTTGAAGATGCTTCTTGCCAGTAACATCCAATGAGTTTCAACTCCTTTGGGTTAGCAATTAATGGTACAAGTGATTTGGCAAATGGTTCGTGTTGGTAATGAAGCCCTGAAATTCTAAGTAGTCTTAAAGCCAACATTGATGCTATTGTGAATTATGATAAACATTTAATCGGCTAGGTATGGTGATTAGAGATGATGCAGGTCGGGTATGTTTTGCGATGACCAAGTCTCTAATAGATAATTTTCCTATGACAGCTGAATGCCTGGCGCTATATTATGGTGCTATTGCTGATAATTGCTCATTTGATATTCTTGACCTAGATTGCCTTAATGTCATTACGGCTCTTTATAATCAATCATTTTCGGGAGTCGGAAGTAGATATTTTGGCTTTTATCTTTTATCTTCTAAATGATATGAAGGATGTATCATGTTCTTTTGTTAAGCGGGAAAGAAATTTTGTGACTATTTTTTTGACTAAATTTACTGTATATAACAATACTAACGTGGTTTGGATTCACTCCATGCCGCAATTTTTGAGTTATTGTATTTCTACTGATTATCATCAACCAAATACATTTTTTTTTAAAGAAAAGGAAGGGTGGGTTCCAAATATAATGTTGATAAGTTTTTTCAACACCTTCGACCCGGTCAAGCTTGTGTCTATGGATTCTCAAATGCATTGACTCTAATTTCTATATTCAAGCTCTGCCTTGGACGTGTCAATCTCAATCCCCCACATTCCCCTCTCTTTTTCTGCAAACAAACTCAAAAACTTGCCCATTTTCCTTTACCTTCCTTGGGGGTCTCATTTAATTTCCTCCCCCATTTAACAATTTTTCTTGCCATCTTCCTCTTATGGCTTGTTAGCATCCCCTTTTTTGCCCACTCTGATGAAAATATTACTTCACCTGAAGGTAATGCTTTGCTTTTCTTATTGCATGCATGGATTATTTGCTTCAATGTATATATGTGCATGCACCAAGGCCAAAGAAAGGAAATCGATGATCACCTTTCTAATTTATCATGCATTTCAAGAGTTTGTATATTCTTATATCCAGGTACAATTAGTTACAAGAATATACGGATATAACTATCAAGGTTTTTTCATGTTATTTTTGGAGGTTTCTTTAGATTTGGAAAATGGAACCTATAACTTGAGAAGCTTAGCACAAAGCTTGAGAATTGTAATGGAAAATTTGATGGTTTGTATATTTTCAGTTGCTCTTTTGTATTTTTTTTCTTTTTTGGCTACAATGTGATGATAAACCCAGATGAATTCTTTAGAAAACCTATTATTAATTTCCAAGACTTGATAAAATTCATTCGTAAAACTTGTTAAAGTTGTTAGAAATCATTTTCAAAATTAATTCGGAAACCTCCTATGATCAACTTCTAGGAATTTCAATTTCATAAGAACCCTTGTCAATTTCATTCTAGCGTATTATGAATATAAACAGAATTTATTATGATATGCATGGCCAAGTTAATGCAGGTTTCTTCTTAAGCTGTGGTGACACGAGCGAGCAAACCGTAGGCAGCCTGCAATATGTTCCTGATAACAATTTCACGTCGGTGGGAAACTCAACAACTCTCACAGGATCAAATTTAGTGCCCATTTTATCCACAGTTCGTTTTTTTTCGGGAACAAGTGAGAAAATATTGCTACAAATTTGATGTGATTAGAGGAGGGAAACATTTAGTAAGGACTACTTATTTCTATGGCGGTTTTGATAGAGGGACTACGCCTCCCATGTTTGATCAAATTATTGGAGGGACTAAATGGAGCGTTGTTGATACCACCGAGGGTTTTGCTAATGGGTTAAGCTCATCTATGAGATTGTTGTGGCAGCTACAGGAGATAGATTAAGTGTCTGCCTTGCAAGGAACCAGAATACGACTTCTCATCTGTTTATCTCAGCCCTTGAAGTGGTGAACCTTGATGATTCTGTCTACAATTCCACTGATTTTAGGATGTCTGCACTTAGTAAAGTTGCAACGAGTAGCTTTGGAGATGATGCTGATATTGGGTAGGGAAACTCAGAATTTACTCGTAAAATTTACTTTTATGATCAAAGCATTTCAGGCTATTTTGTTATAGAGCATAGCCACCATTCTACCTTTTCAGCTCAAAATTAGATGATATTCTTTGGTATATGCTGAATTTTCATTTGTATAAAAAGACTGCAAAAGATAATAGTGATCATTTTGTGATACACTTAGTGGTTGAAACTTCATATGCAAATATTTCATCTTCAGTTGTCCATTAATTGGCAAGTAGAAAAAGAAAAATGAAAATATAGGACTTCTGAATCTAGCAAGTAGAAAAAGAAAATTTAGCTTGAGAGAATTCTGATCTTGTGTATGCAAACTTTTGAACCTAGCTTTCCAGATGATGAATTCACTCGAATATGGCAGCCATTTAGGGATTTAAACCCTATTGTAGATAGCAAGTCCAATGTGACCCCAGCTGATTTTTGGAACAAGCCAACAGCGAAAGCATTCTTATCATCAATGACAGCAAGCCAAGGAAATCCAGTCCAAATCCAGTGGCCACCTCTTGCACTTCCTAATAGCAGATACCACATTGTACTCTATTTCCAAGACAATCGGACCCCAGGCCCTGATATCTGGAGAGTCTTCAATGTTTCTGTAAATGGGAAAACTTTCTACAATGACCTTAATCTCACAACCAATGGTGTGAGTGTTTATGGAAGCGAATGGCCTCTATCTGGGAGGACCAACATCACCTTGACTCCTGGAAATGACATGCCTCCTCTAATCAGTGCTGGCGAAATTTTCAAGATTCTGCCTCTTGCAGGAGAGACTCTCCCTGGAGATGGTAGTAATTCTTTTTGTACAGTACTATTTGCTGTTTTCAGACAATATTGCAGAATACTATTATTAAGTTATTTGTTTGTCTTGTACTGCACAGTAATGGCAATGGAAGAGTTGCCAAGAATGTTTATAAATCCACCTTCTGATTGGAGTGGAGATCCATGCCTGCCTTCGGAGAACTCGTGGACTGGAGTTACATGTTCCAAGGATCTACCTGCTAGAGTTGTTGCTATGTAAGTTCATAAAATTACTTCAAGCAGTCTCTTTGGCACAAACATTTCATTCTATTCAGCACGTGATAAAGATCTGTCAAGAAATTGTCACCTTTGTGCTTAAGAAATCACATTCACAACTTGATTTAAATCAAAGCTTGTCATGGTTTTGGATTATACTTATGTATTACTTCTGCTAACAGCAGACATGCTACAAGTATTTTTCCCTTGGCAAAATACAAAAGCCCCTCAAAGAGGGAATCCTTGTACAATTTTAACAAGGGTTCTGCTTTAATATGAATTTAACTTGGGGTGGTTCTATTTATATGAAGTGGTCTTATAAAACTGGGACTAGTGGGGACTCTACCTGAAAGCGTAGGCAATTTAACTGTACTTCAGCATCTGTAAGTTACCAGGCCTTTTCAACAATGTTACCAGACTACACTATGTTCATTTTGTTGCTCATTGACAATAATAGATGTTAACTGGAATGATTTGCATACAGTTGGCTTGGAGGGAACAAGCTGTCAGGTTTCATTCCAGGAATGGCATTATTGACTGAGCTAGAAACTCTGTATGTTCTCTGACAAAAATACTTTTTCTCTTCATCTTTTCATAAATGTTATTTCTCAGTTTCCTTAAAGCTTATGCTTGCAATCTGATGAAGGCATTTGGAGGACAACCAGTTCGAAGGATGGATCCCTCCAACGTTGAGCCAACTTCCGAAACTTCGTGAGATGTAAGATTTGCATCATTGAGAAGTTACCAACAAATTTTCTGTACAGACAAACATACATTTCTTTTTGTTTCCATCCTAAGCTAACTGGCAGGGTTGATGACCTGACTTGATAACAGATTCCTTCAAAACAACAATCTTGATAGACCAATCTCTGATGATCTACGAAAGAAAAGTGGAATGAATATTCAGTAAGAACCAGCCTCTACCTTCTGTTTTTTCTTTTAAATTTTTCGATATGAAAACTTTAATATGTGTATCTGAACTGTCATCTACTCAAATAGAGCTTCAACTATGTTAAAAATTAGTGATTCAACAATTTGGTATGAGCAAGAATTGAGATGAATATCAAGAGTAGAGTCATTATGAAGTCAAGTACGCATTAGGTGTACAAGGGAGGAGTAAAACGGAAGAAAAAAGAATGAATACTGTTCATGCGGCGCACTGTTGCGCGCGGCGAAGGATACTGTTCACGCGTGGATACTGTTTATGCAGTTACTATTCACGCGGCAACTTTAGGATATTTTCTGTTTTGGCTCAATTGAATTCTTTAAATGGGATTAAAACTCCTACAAGTAAGTACTCTTATTTCAAATAGGTTTAGGGTTTCTAAAGGTGTTTTATTCACTATACAAACCTTTCTAAATACAAGGTTCAGATTAAGCATTTAAGGTTTTAAGATGTAATCATAAGAGAGAATAGAGGAGCTAAGTAGGCACTGATAAGAATTTGAAGTAACAACAAAGTCTTTTGTTGCAAGACTTCTAAGTGAAATTTCATATATCACAGAGAAAGAAGAACTGAAAAAAAAGGCTACACACACCTTTATTGCTTGATAAACTTGTAGTTATATATAGAAAATTTAGAAGATAAAAGCTACAATTCAAGTTTGTAATAACTTGTTTTGAATTCAAAAACTTAGTCCTAAGATTAAGGAGTTTGAATTACAACCAAACTTGATTTTATTTGACTAAGTAAATATTGAAATAGTCACTGCCTGATAAGGTTTCTGACTAGGTCTTTATTGAAGGCAAAATATTTGAATTCTAACACTCCTAAAAAATTTTGCTCGAGTACTCCAAGCTTGTTCCTCTGATTTTTGAATTTTGCTCTAGGAAGAGCTTTAATCATGATATCTGCCTTTTGTTCCTCATATTTGCAATGAACAAGTTTAATTTCTCCTGAAGTTTCTACTTCCCTAATTGCATGATATTTGACTCTGATATGCTTTGTTCTCCCATGGTATACTGGGTTTTTGGCTATAGCAATGCCTGAATTGTTGTCTACCCAGATAAGAGTGTTCTTTTGTTGAAATTGGCCCAAGTCTAATAGCACTTTTCTAAGTCAGATGGCTTGATTTACTGCTGGCTTGATTTACTGCATTTGCAGTTGAAATATATTCAGCCTCTGCTGAAGACTGTGCCACCACATCTTGTTTTTTTGAATGCCATGAAAACACAGCACTAACAAATGAAAAAACATATCCTGATGTGCTTTTTGAGTCTTCAAAGTTCCCTGCCCAATCACTATCTGAGAAACCTTGGAGTTCTTTGCTTTCACTTCTTTTAAACCAAAGTCCATGCTGAGTTGTTCCCTTAACATATCTTAGAATCCTTTTAGCTGCTCTAAAATGAGTTTTGTTAGGAGATTGCATAAACCTGGAAAGAAAGCTTGTAGAATACATGATGTCAGACCTTGTTGCAGATAGGTACAATAGGCTACCTATAATACTTCTGTATAGTGAGGCATCTGCTTTCTCATCTTTATCACAATTTTTGAGCTTCTCATTCAGGATTAAGGGTGTTGGTACTGGTTTAACATAGAATAAATGAAATTTCTTTAATATTTCACAAGCATATTTGCTTTGTGAGATGAATATGTCTGAATCCAATTGTTTGATTTCAATTCCTAGGAAATACGTCATGATCCCTAGGTTAGACATTTCAAAATCTTGTATCATCTTTAGCTTGAATTGGATCACTGTATTTATGTCTCCTCCTATCACCAACAAATCATCAACATAGATTGAAATGATTACCTGTGCTTCACCTCTTTCTTTGAGAATATAGAGTGTAGCTTCACTGGAGCTTTTTTGGAATCCTTGAACATGTAGGTAATCATCTATCCTGCTGTACCAAGCCCTTGAGGCTTGCTTTAGTCCATAAAGAGCTTTGTATAGCTTGTAAACTTTCCCTTCACTCTCAAGTACCTCAAAGTCTTCAGGTTGCTCAATATATATGTCTTCATTGAGCAAACCATTCAGAAAGGCTAATTTAACATCCAAATGATATATTTTCCAAACCATCTTGGCTGCTAATGCAATCAGAAGTCTGATTGTTTCATGTCTAGCAACTGGTGCAAAGGTATCAGTAAAGTTCACCCCTGGTTCTTGGAAATATCCTTTAACCACCAGTCTAGTTTTAAGTTTGTTTACAGAACCATCTAAGTTAAATTTGGTTCCATAAACCCATTTAACACCAATTACTTTTTTATTGCAGGGCTTGTCCACTAGCTTCCAGGTTCCATTCTTCTCAATCATATTTATTTCATCTTGCATAGCTTTTCTCCATTCATCAGATTTTGTAGCTTCAGAGTAATTTGCAGGTTCTACTGTGGCTGCATTACACCTTGCATATATCTCAGCAAGGGTTTTAGTTCTTGTTGCAATAAGATCAGTGTCAGAGTCATCTTCATGTACAGCTTGATCATGTACCAGTGTCCCAATACTGCCTTTGATTTCAGAAACTCTTTCTTCTATCCAATTCCACTTAGCACCTTCATCAAACCTTACATTTCTACTTACAAAATTTTTTTTTGCTTTGGATTGTAGATTCTATATCCTTTGGATTTGCTGCTGTATCTTAGGAAAATACCAACTTCAGCCTTCTGTTCAAGTTTTCCCCTTTTTGTCTCTGGTACAAGAGAAAAATAAATGCTTCAAAATATTATGAGCTGCCGTACTGAGGGTTTCAATCCAGTCCAAGCTTCATAGGGTGTAAGACCATTTAAGGCATTTGTTGACAAAAGATTTAGCAGGTAAACTGAAGTGTTTACTGTTTCAGCCTACAAAGTTTTTGGCAAATCTTTTTCAAACAGCAAGCATCTGGCCATATTCATCACAGTCCTATTTTTTTCTCTCATTTACGCCATTTTGTTGTGGGGTGTAAGGGACTGTTAGTTGATGTTTGATCTCTTCTTTGTCACAAAATAACTTGAAGTTTGTTGAAGTGTATTCAGCCCCATTGTCTGTTTTAAGCACTTTGATTGAACTTCTTGTTTCCTTTTCAACCAATGCCTTGAACTTCTTAAATTCAGAAAACACTTCTGATTTGTGTTTCAGAAAATAAACCCAGCAAAACTTGAAAAAATCATCAACAAACACCAAAAAATATCTATTGCCATTTAAGGATGGCACACTCATTGGTCCATAAACATCAGAGTGGATTAGTTGTAACTTCTCTGTAGCCCTCCAAGTTCGTGAGAATGGAAGTTTGCTTTGCTTCCCAAACTGACACACTTCACATACCCTGTCAGTATGGTTTATTGCAGGAAGATTAAACACAGTTTTAGAGTTATGCATTTTCTGTAAAATGAAATAGCTGAAATAACCTAACCTCTTGTGCCAAAGACTTGACTCATCTAATTGAGTAGGATATACATTTAATTCTGCTTGTTTCCAATTTAAAGGAAAAACTCTATCCTGCATTTTTATAGCCATAAGCTCACATCCCGATGGTTCTATTATAGTGCATTTATCATCTCTAAAGTTCAAGATATAATGATTGTCCATCAATTGACCAACACTCAATAAATTGTAACTGATTTCAGGTACAAACAAAACTTTTGAGATGATTTTTATACCTGTTGGTGTGCTGGCATTTATAAAGCCTTTTCCTTTAACCTCAAGCCAAGCTCCATTTCCCACTTTAACTCTGGAAATGTAGGTTCTATCTAGATCTGTGAACATGTCAGCATCAGGTGTCATATGGCTGGAACAACCACTGTCAACAAGTCAAGTTGTGTTTGGCGTGTAGGAAGTGGAGTGAGTGGCCATGAACAGATTTTCAGTTAAACCTTTTTTATCTTCTGTTATTTGAGCCTGCTGTGTTTGTGACTTTATATTGTTTTTGCAGACTTTAGTAATTTACCCCAGCTGATTACAAGCTTTGCATTGTACCCTAGGTCTAAACCAATAAAACTTATTTGTATGGCTTTTCTTTTTACAATAAGGACATGGTGGATATTTTTCCTTCTTTTCATATCCCTTTGAATCATCATTCTCCTTCTTATCTCTCCCTACTTTCTTTGCTAATTGTGCAGTGTTATTTGAAAATTTTCCTTTCTGCTTAAACTTTTGTGTAGCCTGCAAGGCTTGCTCAGATGAGTAATCAACCCTTATGGCTCTTCTCCGCTCTATAGCCTTTAAGGAATTGACTAGTTCAGACAAGCTCATCCTTGAGAGGTCCTTAGAATCCTCTAGGAATGAGATTTTTGCATCAAATCTTTTGGGAATACTGACCAATACTTTCTGCACTATTCTTATATCAGTCAAATCCTCACCCAACAACCTGAGTTGATTAACAATCTTTATGAGCTTGTCAGAATAATCCTTAACAGTTTCAGTTTTATGCATCTTCAGAACTTCAAATGCTTTCTAAAGATTCAGCATTTGAATCTGATTTGTTGTAAAGCTCCCTTGAAATTCCTCTTTTAACTTATCCCAAGCTTGTTTTGCAGCTTCACATGTCATAATTCGAGAGAAAATTGCATCTGAAACTGATGAATGGATTGCAGATAAAGCTTTGAAGTTCTTGGAACATTTTTTATTGTGCTGCTTCATCTGAGCAATTGTTGGATTTGCTGGTAAGGGTGGTGGTTCTCTACCAATTTTCACAGTCTCCCAAAGGTCAAAAGCTTTAAGATAGGCCTTCATCTTAACTGCCCAAATAGAGTAATTTTCATTATTGAAAGGTGATGGTGTTGGAGCTGTAAAACTGCTGGATGCCATTAAAACAAAACTGCAGAATCTTAAAAGTGTTTCACAGAGTATATGTTGGTGTCTTAGGCTCGAATTTTGGTGGAGGTTTTGTTTATACAACCCTTAAGATCAATTGAGGCTCTGATACCATGATAAGAATTTGAAGTAACAACAAAGTCTTTTTTTGCAAGACTTCTAAGTGAAATTTCATATATCACAGAGAAAGAAGAACTGAAAAAAAAGGCTACACACACCTTTATTGCTTGATAAACTTACAGTTATATACAGAAAATTTAGAAGATAAAAGCTACAATTCAGGTTTGTAACAACTTGTTTTGAATTCAAAAACTTAGTCCTAAGATTAAGGAGTTTGAATTACAACCAAACTTGATTTTATTTGACTAAGTAAATACTGAAATAGTCACTGCCTGATAAGGTTTCTGACCAGGTCTTTATTTAAGGCAAATTATTTGAATTCTAATAGGCACTAAGTGCGTGGTGCACTAGGGTGTAACCTTTGGGGAGTATTTTCTTTAGGTTCTTAAGTGAATAAAAGAAATACCATAGATCCTTTTGACTTAGATGCTCGGGCTATTTTTATATTCTTTGTAAAATTCTCTTATGAGGAGATATTAAGAGGTCTTAAGGAGTCATGGTGATCAAGTATAGATACTTAGAGGTCTCTATGGGAGATACTAAAGGGTTTTGTGGGATCATTGATGATGTAAGAAGATACTTAGCGATCTATATCAATAATAAGAAGTTGGATCATGGATCATCCGTGCACGTAGGCAATTTTGGGCCGAACCACTTATATCTTGTATCTTATTGATTGGTTTGTTTTCTTTATCTTTATTGGTGTGTTAATCCTATGTGTTTTTACTTATAATGTGAGTTATGATTTTTTCGCTGCGCATAGAATAAAAGAGGTATCAAGGTTGTGACTTAGTTGATGCCATAGGAGTGTCAAATTAAAGTGCATAGTTTGATATCTGCAACAAACTATAATTTTGCTACTTAAATAACTAAATCTATAGGGCTCTTGTGCAGCCTTTGGAGAGCTTTATTGACCTTAATTGATGATCCTGGTTTTAATACAGGGTGTCTCCCGAAAATCGTCTATCACAATCAGTATATGCAAACGAATAAGGATAAGAGATGTCAAAAAAAACTTCTAATACCAGATTAGGACGTAATTTTGCAAGATTTTGAGTTTAAATGATAGCAAATTAGTTCATTGTTGTGTGGAATTTCTTGTTGAATGACAGCAGAGAGAGATTTATTAGTGCCGTTTCACTGCTTTACTTTGAAAATGTCTGCTTGTGTTAATAAATCTGAAAATGAGTTTATAAAAGTCTGTTTTTGGAAGAAAAAATTCTCACACACATTTATTGATTAAGAACCAATGAATATATACATGATGACATCCAAGATATCATATTTCAAACAAAATTTATTTTGACTTTGAATTTAAAAAATAAATCCTAAGATCATGGAGTTTGAGTTATACTCAAACTGAAACTATAACTAAGTAAAACAAAGTTTAACAAACTGAATCTAACTAAACTTTATTTAAGGGAAAAAATATCAGAAATCTAACAGCTTGTTTCTGTGTCTTCATTGTGAAACTGTGGTTATGCAATGTTACCCTGCAATCATAATGCTAAAACAATTAAACTGACAGCAGTAAGTGAAGAATGTCCTCTACATGCAACCAACTTATTGAAGATTTCACTTGACTGTAGTAAAGCTGCTACTAAAGGTATGAAGCATGTATTTTATTGTAAAGCTGTTTTGAACGATGGAACGTAATATGTTTTATTTTATACTTTAGTAAAATAGTCTTAAAAGTATAAGTAGTCTTCTGTTTGATACATTTCCCTGAACTAATATCAATTATTTGCATTAATTAAGGCCGTAAACAGAAACTCAAAAGCGCAGAAATGTCTCTCCCCCTCCGAAAACTCTTTCCCTGTCAAACTACAGACATTAGGTCAGTATATGCATAACATTTCAGCAACTGAATGACTCTTTGTGATGCTAAACTTAGATTTGACACACTACACATTCTTTGGTAAAAGGCTTCATCTAGCTTTACAAAAAATACCAGCACAGAATCAGAATGATGGAATCATCAGCAGTAGTTCCACTTCTAGGTGATTTTGTTCTCTCCATCCATTTGAGCATAAATTCACAGCCGGAAAAGGAGGCTAGAACATGAGAGAAAAGGGCCTCCAGGGGTTTGAAGGAATAAACTTGCCAAACTGTTAAAAGCACTTTCGAGAACTTGCATAGGAATTTGGATTTTGAAGTTTTTTTTTTCATCCACAAGTAGCCACCAGTCAGTTGCTTGTTTTTGGCAATTACTGAAATTGTAGATAGATTTTCAACCCAATCGTATCAAATTGCCTGCATGTTAAAGATGGTCTCTATATCCTTCAGATTTTGATGGCAAGAAAGTAGAGGAGACAAGAACTCCAATGGTTCTCTCTTTGGGAATAGGCCTCCTATTTCTCTCCACAAAAAACACTTCTGGGTGATTTTAACTTTCATCCAAACCCATAACTTCAGGGATTACATAACATCTTATGAAATTTGTGCAGCAGCTTGAACTTAACAAATTGCAAAGTTGAAATTGATGGGCTTCAACGCTAAATCAATTTTCCATTTGTTTGATAGTTCAACAAAAATCAACAGCCTTTCAAGTTACAGTAGCTGAAAGCGACTGAAAGCTCTCATATACATTATCATTATGTTGGCTCAGATCCAAGGATGTGTAGTACCTTGACATTGTTAAAATGCTTTCAAACACACAGAAACATTTCTGTGGTTAAGTTTTTTTTTATAGCTTGAACTGAAATTACAAAAAAAAAAAAAAAATTACTCGAAAGTTATTTTTTAAGAGAGTCTCAAGATACTTCCTAAATTATGGAAGTTTTTTTTTTTTTTTTATCTCAAATATTGTTGGGTGTTAGACAACTGTTGATTTTAATGTGAAAGTTATAAAGCACTTA
This sequence comes from Ailanthus altissimus, assembly GCA_946807835.1. Classification (NCBI taxonomy): domain Eukaryota; kingdom Viridiplantae; phylum Streptophyta; class Magnoliopsida; order Sapindales; family Simaroubaceae; genus Ailanthus; species Ailanthus altissimus. The sequence continues at coordinate 22,688,278 of OX327698.1, read as the reverse complement.
TTTAATAAGTGGTATATAAATACCTCGTCATTTAGAATAAAAGTATTGTATTCTAATTTTGTAAAGCTAACATCACTGGTAAAAAAATTATTTAATAAAAATTGGAGACATATTGCTCTCTCAACAATAACAAAATGGTTTTAAGTGCACCAGAACAGCATATATTGATAGATATAAAGCAGAATATATAGGGAAATGATACACACAAAAAAAAGAAGTTTATTATGGTTAAAAAAGTAATACTATATAAGCAAAAGTTGCAATTTTGTGGCTCTGAATTCTCATAAACATGTGAGATCTTTAATTTGACTTCGTTTTCCACATTCTGGAACACAAACTAAAATAGGCATCCAAGTATACCTCTTGTACGTAGTCGTCATATTATTGTGTGAAGACCTTTTGTTGAAATATGTGAATAAAATCATCAGAAAGTTAAGAGATAAAGATTGAGATAACTCGAGAATATCGAAAGCAACAAGTTGTTTCATTTTCAAATTTAGTTAGCTATTTTTTTCTATGTATCAATTAAAGTAAATCTCTTGTATATAAACGTGTGCTTGTATTCCACTTGGTATTAAGAAAAGAACACATTTCTTTCATCAACTCTTTTCAAATATCTATAGTAATTTACATGGTATAAGAGCAACTTAGGAAAAGTTTCTCACCTTGAAATTAGAAACAACCAGCTACAAACCATAAGAGAAGATCAGCCAACAAGCTTAAGTTCCCTTAAAGACACTTCAGATCCGTTTCACTTGCATCCTTCTGATCATCTAGGGGCTTGTCTAGTTTCCAAACAACTTAATGGTGAAAATTATGCTACCTGGAATAGATCAATGAGTACTGCACTTAGCGCAAAAAATAAAACAGGTTTCATAGATGATTCCATCAAAAGACAGCACATGACGAAAATTTTGCAACCTGGAAGCGATGCAATGACATGGTGTTGTCATGGATTATAAATTCAACTGATCCATCATTGATAGATACCATCATCTACACAGAAATGGCCTCGGATGTTTGGGCAGACCTGAAAGATCGATTCTCTCAAAACAATGCCCCAAGAATTTTTCAGTTGCAAAGAGACATTGCTTCTCTGCATCAAGAGACAATGTCTATCACAGCTTACTACTCCAAAATGAAAGGCTTGTGGGATGAATTCGCGTCTCATAATGACCTTCCAGTATGAACCTGTGGTGCCAGTTCAAAAATTGCTGCTCAAAACCAACAAGATAAGGTAATACAATTCTTAATGGGATTAAATGATACTTACTCAGCCATTCATGGTCAAATATTGTTGATGCAGCCATTACCCTCTATTGGAAAGATATATGCGATGGTCTTGCAAGAAGAAAGACAGAGAGATATCACTGTTTCAAGAGAAGTGATGCTGGCAAATGTAAGAAAGCCAGGAGTCTATACATAGCAAAAAGGGCGTTCCAAACTTCATTGTACACACTGCAATGGCACTAATCATACGGTGGATAAATGTTTTCACCTATATGGTTTTCCTCCAGGTCATAAATACAACAAGAAGTCTGGTAATGGAGAAATGAAAAAGTCAGCAGCCAACAATGTACACACAGATGTGCCTACTTTCACACAGGAACAGTATCAACAATTGCTTAACTTACTCACCAACAATGGTGCAGGTGGACTGGATCAATCTCAGGCAAATGTTACAGGTCAATTTACTCCATGTTGCTTGATTTCTAACTCTCAACATACTGGTTCCCAACAATGGATCATAGACTCAGGCACCACTAATCACATTGCAGCCACCACATCTATGTTTCAAACCAAATCCACACCAATATATCCTTATATTAGATTACCAAATGGTCAAAAGGCTACAATTACAAGTGCTGGAACCATACTAATTGACTCCAAACTGAAAATATCAGATGTTTTACATGTTCCAAGCTTTAATGTTAATCTTTTATTTGTCAGTAAAATGACAAAAGCCTTAAATTGTTCACTTACATTCTTTCCAAACTTTTGTACCTTGCAGGACCAGGAAACGAAGAAGATGATTAGTTTAGGGAGGTAGCATAACGGTCTATATTATCTCACATCAAAACCACAAACACAAACAACCATTCAAACACCTCTTATCAACAACATCTAGCATCTACGGCTAGGACATCCTTTTGAATCACCTCAAAAACATCTTATGGAGTCTAGATTAAGAATTACTTCTACTTTCAATAAAACTTGTGATATTTGTCATCGTGCTAGACAAACCAGGTTGTCTTTTGGCTTAAGTTCAATAAAAACTAAATCTTGTTTTGAATTACTTCATTGTGATATTTGGGGTGCTTTCAAAGTAGCTTCACTTATTGGAGCCTACTATTTTTTGACTATTGTTGATGATTTTTAAAAAATACGTGGGTGTATCTCGTACGCTTTAAATAAAAAACTCAGGGTATGCTTAAATCCTTCTTTTCATTAGTTCATACACAATTTAATATAAAAGTAAAAAAAAAAAAAAAAATAGAACCGACAATGGAAAGCAGTTTATTTCCATGATTTCTTTCTTTCATGAACAAGGGATTTTATTTGAACACAGTTGTATCTCAACTCCACAACAAAATGGAGTAGTTGAATGCAAATATAAGCATATCTTAAATACTACCAAAGCCTTAAGATTTCAAGCCAATTTACCTTTACACTTTTGGGTATATTTAATCAACAAAATGCCCACTCCTCTTCTTGCAAAAAAAAAAACCCCTTATGAACTCCTTTACAAACAAATTCCTACATATAATCACTTAAAAGTCTTTGGGTGTCTTTGTTATGCTACTAATGTCAGCCCTGTTCATGAGTTCGACTCTAGAGCCAAAAAAATGTCTTTCTCTAGGTTATCCCCTTGGTCATAAAGCATACAAGGTAATGGAATTAGAAAACAAAAAGGTTTTCACGAGTCGTGATGTAATTTTTCATGAAACACATTTTTCATATGACTCCATTTTGTCTTCCATTGAGTCTATTACTCCAATGTTGCCAATACCATAAATGGATATCCAGATGATCTTTCACCAGTTGAATTACCATCTGTTCCATCAACTGAAGCCACTGAACCTCTTAACACTTCTTCTTTAATTCCACAAGTACTAGACCAGCAAATTATGTCCAGACGTTCCACCTGAATTCGGTAACCCTCAATTTTGCTCAAAGATTTCCATTGCTCCCGTGCCAATATGCTGCTGCCTTACTCTAATACATCGACTTTGACACCAGGTTACAATCATGGAACTCGATATCCTCTTGCCAATTATCTTTCATATGACACACTATCATATTCGAATCTTCGTTTAATATGCTCTATTTCTCATCACAAAGAACTTGAAAGTAATGCTCAAGCTGCAGGTGATCCCAAGTGGGAAGAGGCAATGACTAGAAATACAAGCACTGGAAGCTAACAATACCTAGACACATGCACCTCTACAAGCTGGCAAAAAGGCCATTAGATGTAAGTGGGTGTATAAGATAAAGTACAACTCAGATGGAAGCATTGAGCGGTACAAGGCACGTTTAGTGGCAAAGGGATACATGCAGGTTGAAGTCTTCACTATAACAAAACATTTGCCCCAGTTGCAAAACTTGTTACTGTACGATGTCTTCTTGCTATCGCTGCTGCAAAAAATTGGTCTCTCCATCAACTTGATGTACAAAATGCTTTTTTGCATAGCGATCTCTTTGAAGAGGTTTATATGCGACCACCACCTGGCTTCAGTCGACAAGGGGAGAATAATACGTTGTTTTGTCAACTGAATAAGTCATTATATGGTTTAAAACAAGTTTCTAAAAATTGGTATGCTAAATTTTCCAGTGCTATTTGCAAAGCAGGATTCAAACAATCGAAGGCTGATTACTCTTTGTTTGTTAAATTAGAAGGTTAGTCATTTATTGCAGTTTTAATTTACGTAGATGACATGATAATAACTGGGAACAATAGTGATGCTATTAAGACACTTGAGCAATTCCTTAGCTAATCCTTCAAACTTAAAGATTTGGGAAAGTTGAATATTTTTTGGGGATCGAAATCACACAATTAAGATCAGGCATATGTATTTCACAGAGAAAATATACGCTAGACCTTGATAAAGTAGGGTTGCTAGGTGCAGCACCTGTTGCTACTCTAATGGAACAAAATTTAAAGTTGAAACCTTTAAAAGGGGAATTACTCAAAAATCCATCAGCATACAGAAGATTAATTGGGAAGCTCATATATCTCACCATATCTAGACCAGACATCCAGTACTTAGTTCATTTACTAAGTCAATTTATGGGCCAGCCTAGAAAACCTCATCATGAAGCAGCAATGAGGGTACTTAAGTTTCTAAAAGATTCACCAGGACAAGGTCCGCTATTTTCATCTGAAAATAATCTTAAATTAACAGCATATTGTGATGCAGACTGGGGTGGATGCCTAACTACAAGAAGATCGATAACAAGATATTGCATTTATATAGGTGATTCACTTGTCTCCTTGAAAACAAAGAAACAAGCAACTGTTTCAAGGTCTTTTGCAGAAGCAGAATATCGAGCTATGGCTACAGTAACATGTGAACTTACTTGGCTCAAATATTTATTCAAGGACCTTGGGATACTAGTCAAAATGCCAACAAGCTTGCACTGTGACAACAAAGCAGCTTTGCATATAGCTGCAAATCTGGTTTTTCATGAAAGAACCAAACACATTGAAATAGATTGTCATGTAATTCGAGATAAAATTAAGAGTGGCCAGTTAGTTACAAAGTTCACATCTCAAACACAAGTAGCTGACATATTCACAAAGGCCCTTAGAAAAGCTTCATTTCATTCACATGTTCGTAAGTTGAGCACAATCAATATTCATGCTCCAATTTGAGGGGGAGTGTTGAAATATGTGAATAAAATCACAACAGAAAGTTAAGAGATAAGATTGAGATAACTCAAGAATATCGAAAACAAGAAGTTGTTTCATTTTCAAATTTAGTTAGCTATTTTTTCTATGTATCAGTTTAAGTAAATCTTTTGTATATAAACGTATGCTTGTATTCTGCTTGGTATTAAGAAAAGAATACATTTCTTTCATCAACTCTTTTCAAATATCTATTGTAATTTACACCTTTTTTTCTTTTCTATTCATATTTATATGTTTACTGTCTATGACATGCTTCCTTTTCTCTAGAAATGTATAATGTAGTGTATATATGAAAATACAAACAATTTATCTTACCATAGCTAAAATTTATGTTTGCTTCTTCCATGGAACACTGTAGGGGTTTATTCTGGGGATAAGCATCGTATCAAAAACCAGAGAAGAAATGCCCAGTAGACCCATCTCAACTTTTTTGTTTGGCAGGTCATCAATAGTTGGATTTTTCCATTTGCTGAATTGTAAATTCTCACGGGAAGTCTAGTGGCTGAATTTATTCTTTTGTGAGGTTATGGTGATGGTTTTGGCCTTTTTGAGCTTTTGTGGGTGTCTCAAATTGTCCAGTAGACTCATTCTAATTCTAATTATTACATGTGAATAACTTACATTCACTTTTTGCATGTAAGTGACATAAAAAAATGTTTGACTAGAATCTGATGAGCTTTTTTAGTGCGTTTAGTGGACAGAAATGTGGGAATATTTGATGAGGTGGAGGTTCCGTTAGAAGTTGATCTTATCAAGACATTTATTTGTATGGTATTGGAATGCTTAAGAATAGATTATTATTCTACAATTTTTAGATTCCTTGGGTTCGTTGGTTTTTATGCATTGCGTCTATTCCGCTTGTATGAAGGTTGCCATTGTCAATACCAATTACTTCTGTTTTGCTCATGGGTGTGGATTTCAGACACTTGTGAATCAATTTAACGCTTCATTTATCTTGATAAACTACGCGTCCAGAACATGTAATCTTTGATTTTTCCTTGTAGCTTAGTTTACAGTCGTTGTTATCATCATTGCAGGATATGTGCAGAAGATAACAGCTCGAAAAGGCATTGAAGTAATGGAGGATTTGGATAATGGAAAACCACCTTGACCCAAACAATTTTTAGTTTCCGTAACTCGGGAATATATTTATTGATAACTGAGAGTTGTATTTTTTTTTTATAACTGAGAGTTGTATTTTTTTCACTACCTCTGATTATTATTCTTCATGTACACTAGCCTTGCCGTTTATAGACTCCCAAAGGCAACTACTTAAAAAAGGGGAATTCAGATAACACAAGCAATGAATTGATTGTAACTTGACCAAAGAATGTATTCTTATCTTAAATCGCCTTTTGCAAGTTGTAACCGTCTCTCTTATCTGCTTCTTCGAATCTTTCATTGAGTGGCTGCTTTCTAACTGCTTGGTTAAGGAATAAAAGGGTAACTTTCAAATTGGCTTTTCCCCCTTATAAAATGTTTGTACCCTAAGACAAGAAACATATAGAGGCATTCAATTCACAATTGAAGGTCTTAGCCTACTCTTGACTTCGGGGTTTCCACCTTGTCTATCAAAACACCATTTAACATGGCAAATGTGAGCTTTCTTGATTTTCAGTACAAGATTTCGAAAAATAAGTATCTGCGGAAGCCGTCCCGGCTGTTCTCCTCCCGGGACAGGCAAAACTCTACTATGTTACCCCTCTTCCAGCCAAACGGAAATGAGATGAAACGAGTGTTTGATAAATTTGATTCCAACAAAGATGGCAAGATATCCCAGATGGAGTACAAGGCCATACTGAGAGCTTTAGGGCAGGCCAACATGATCAGTGAAGTGCCAAAGATTTTCCGGGTGGCTGATCTCGATGGAGATGGGTTTATTGATTTCAAGGAGTTCATGGAAGTGCACAAAAAGGGGGGAGGGATCAGAACAATGGACATACAGAGTGCATTTCAGACTTTCGACACGAATGGTGATGGCAAGATAAGTGCAGAAGAAGTTATGGAGATGTTAAGGAGGCTTGGAGAGATTTGCAGCCTAGAGGATTGCCGGAAAATGGTGAGGGCTGTCGACAAAGATGGCGATGACATGGTTAACATGGACGAGTTCATGACCATGATGACTAATTCCACGAAGCGTGGTTAGATAAGCTGCTGGTTTAGGGGTTTTTGTTTGGAATTTTTACCAGACATCGTATCATGATTAAACATCTTAATGTACACTTTTGTTAGTTTCGCCCCTTTGAAATATATATGACATAGAGCCTTGTTTCATACTAAAACATAACTCTTTTCTTTTACTTTTTGGCAGTATATTTCAACTTCTCTCTCGCTTGAATTTCATACAATTTTTTTACTCTAACCTCATCTATTGGATAAAGAAGAAAAATTAAATATAACAAAAAGAAACTCAATTGATGTCAGTTTAAGTTTGTGGCGTCCAGAAGAGGGGAAAGCATAGAAGTACAAGAATACACTATACAGTCAAGAATACAATATACAGTAGGTACAGAAACGTATTCTGTAGTTCAGAATGTGGAAGACAATAAGCCAAACCATCACTAACAAGTTGATTTTCTACTAATTATGATTAATTATAAGAACTAATGTGCCATATGGGCATTGAATATCCAAGTTTATATTAATACTTTATTATTCCTACCATGTCTCCATACTGGTGCCAAAATCAACTGCCATCTCCACCACCCAGGCCACAAGTCTACACTAAAAATTGTTTAACATTCCTAAAAGTTGCTACTCATGAATCATAATCAAACTTAAGCTCAGGTACAAAGATCTCTAGATTTACAGCACAGATAATATTTAATAAGGCTGATAAAGAGTGGGCAAGTCCAGGGTTACCAGAATTTCAAAAGGATATAATTGATTACGTAGCAAAAGGCGCAGAGCATTGAGGCAGTGAACATTTCATTTCCAACAATTACCAATACCAGTTCCTCTGTTCACAATAGCTCTTATCATTTGGCAGATTTAGCATTTACATATTAAACTCCAATTAGAAGAAACAGTGGATATAAATCATATACCTAACAAGTATTTTCACCAGTAATCTCCACAAGAGCACTTGCCATCTTTGAAATGATGGAACCGTTTATTGTCCCTGACAATCAATTCCCTTCCTACAATCTTGGACATAATCTTGATGGCATTATGACAGTCACCGCAAACACGAAGATTCTTAATGATCCTAAGAGGTGTCCTAGCTGGAGTACTGATTAGACCATACGCTATGGCTAAACGTTCACTGTGATAGAGCAAGGCCTGTTCTTTGGCCTCCTGATCAATGTCATGAAGAACATATCTTGTATCTGGCACATAACTTGCTTCCTTCATTTTACTCAATGCTATCAATTTTTTGTCGTCCCTGTAAAGAGTTAGATTCCTGAACTCAGGAGTTCTATTCTTCCCATCAAGCATGCTGATTGCAGTACGCTTCTTTGGTGGTGGCGTAGGGATCTTATTGGCAACAGCCTTTGATGGGTCAAGATCAACCATCAACTCCTCGACATGATCTTCCAAGTCAATATCTCCATGAATCCGAGCATAATTTCTCAAAGCCTCCCAAACCTCTGCTGTGGGCTCAAAAGGGAGTTTTTCTTCAATGAACTCTTTAGCTTCATAAAGATGCCCACATTTTCCAAGAACACCGAACAGCCCTAGATAATGCTCAAACCCTGGACTGATACTGAATTCATTTTTCATAGACTCAAAATGTATAAAAGCTTCTTCAATAGCATCCGCGCTAGCACAAGCTGAAAAAACTGCAAGAAAAGTCTGCTCATTTGGTTGAAACCCCAATTTTCTCATCTGCTCAAACAACTGCAATCCCTCGTCTCCCAAACCATTATCTGCATACCAATTTATCATCAAATGCCACGAATCCATATTCCTATCCGGCATGTGATCGAAAACCCTCCTTGCATCAGTCATACTAGTGCACTTCCCATACATTTCAATCACTTTATTGTTCAAACCCAAATCTCCCCTAAACATCGACTGCAAAAAGTAATCATGAACCTTCTTCGCATTCTCAAAAGACTTTGGATTGCCACACAACTCAAACAAAGCATAGAAGCAGTTAGCGTCTGCCTTAACTCCTTTATCCATTAATTCAATAGCCTCCTTAACCTTCCCTTCCCCACACAACCGTGCCAAATCAGATGCTGAAGGAGCTAGCATTTGATTAACAGCAGGGCCCTGATTCGGGTTGTTTTGGACATTGTTAAACTGATTAGCGTTTTGAGGACACTGTGGGACCCACTGATTAGGGTTTCTAGCTTGTGGGTAGCCCTGACTTTGTTGATTGTTCCACTGAGTTGGGCTTCTGGGTTGCTGCTGATAATTCTGGTTAGGACTTTGTTGATACTGATTATTTTGTTGGCAGTGTTGTTGAGGATATCCCTGTCCTTGAGTAGGATATCTCTGGCCCGGATTAGGGTATCCTCTGTTCGGATAGCTTTGATTGCCCTCCTGATTAGGATATCCTTGTCCTTGATTAGGATAACTTTGGTTATAGCCCTGCTCTAGAGCATTCCATTGTCGCCCGTGTGGCTCTGGGCCACACTGATTGTTAACGTTGCCCTGATCGTGAAAAACCCTAGAACCCGGCAACGGTGACTGCGGTGGTTGTGGCGGCGGGAGCCTGTACTCGTTTGGTGAAGCGGATGTGCCAAGGGCTTTTGCTAATTTTAGGGTTAGGGTTTTGTCGAAATTGTTGTTTTGAAGATGATAATTCAAATGAGAATACAGAAGAGATGGGAATCGTGAGAGTCTTCCGCTTCGTGAGCAAAGAATCGCCATTTCTTTTTCTTCTGCTTTCGGGGGAAATGAATCCCAAAAACCCTTTAAAAACCCTAAATTGGCGAGTGAGATAATTTGGGATTTTGGGGATGGGTTTTGCTTGTGTTTTTGGGCTTCTCTTCTCAAGTCTTGGGGGCGTATTATATCCAAAGGACCTGACCCGGTCCAGATCGGTTAAACGAATAGTAAGTAAGGCTTTGCATGGCTGTACAGTTCAAGATAAAGGCAATTTATGTCTTAATAAGAAAAAAGAAAATTAATTTCTCAAAAAAAAAACATATAAAATTAAAAAGTAAAAATTGAATCACCGGGTTTCTCAAAAAATAAAAACATGTTAAGAAATTAGATGGATTTAAATAGTTATTATTGTTTTTGTTGTTATTATTATTATTAGCAATAATAGTAGTAGTAATTATTGTAATAGTAGTTAGAGGAAGGTATTAAAACTCAAAACTTCCATTTAGTAAAAAAAAAAAATAATTATTATTAAACTATTCAATAACCACGAATTTAAATAATTATTCAAAATATTTGTCGTGAAAAATGTATAAAATAAATTTTCAATTTTTATAACTTTCAGATATTATAATTCACAATTAGATGTACAAAAGGGATACTTATAATATAAATATATATATATATATAGATAACTTTGTCAATTTTAATAATATCAAACCAAGCATTCAAATTTAGTGCATTATTTGTTTGAATGAGTTATTTTTTTCATGAAAACTGAATGGAGTGGGAGAGGAACCAAACTGAGTTAAATCAAGGCAGAAATGAATTCTTCTGAGTTCTGTGTGTCCACAATCTATGCACACACAGATACTGGCCCTTAGTGTTAATTTTAATTTGGTGATTGTTAGTTTGTTTGAACCAGTTATTTTTGTATTTTCCTCATGAAACATTCATGTTCTAGGACATGATTTTATGTTTGTTTTCAAGTTAAAAATTAATTCTGTTATTGGGATATTATATATATTGTGTTTGTGTCTAGGCAATCTCAAATGCATAGTTTCCTAATAGGAAGTTAGCAAAGAAGTTGACTCATAACTGAGCATTGAGATGTACCAGTTCTAGATTTACGTTAATCCCTTTAGACTAAACCTGGTATCGCTATGACAACTCTCCAGCACTAGATCAATCAAAAATTGATATCAGAGAAATTTTCAATTTGTGTTAGAAAGTAGCCATAGGCATACCACGTCTAGTCTATAAAGACTAAGTATTAACTGAATAGATTAAAAGAGTTCTATATCCAATTTTCAATCAATACCAGTTTGTGCTAAAGACTTGCCATAGTGATACCACATCTAGTCTACTGAGATTGATTATTAATTGAATAGATCAAGAGATTTCTATATCCAAGCCTTTCAACACCTTATGCGCAAAACCCTTTTGAGATTGAGCTGCTTTACCTATCTTGGTCTCAAGTACTTTTAGTTAAATGGTTTAGCCAATCCAACAAACTTACAGATTTAATATTCTCATAAAAGCTTTAGATCTCTACTACACTCTTATAGTTACAAAATTTTCTTCCAAACCAATTTTTTTTAACAATTGAAAACATTGCTCAAGGATCAAAGAAATGAAGGAATTGTTACTGTGGACTAGCTAAGGTTATCTTGTTACTTTTATAATATTAAAATCAATGATTTTGCTTGATTATAAAATCTCTGGTGGCTCTTATTATAAACGCAAAGTAATTTTTAGGAAAACCTGTCATTCACATAACATAAGGTGACTTTTTATTTGTATAAGAATATTAATTAAAAATTATTGAAATATGATTTGAAAATCAAGTTAAGTATGTAGGGTGTGTACGGATTAAAAACGGACGTGAAAGGAGGCAAAAAACGAAGAAAGGTGCACCAGGCGCCAGCGCCGTAGCTACCAGGCGTGAGCGCCGTGGCACCCAGAACAGAACTTGAGCGCCGCAGCGCCAGGAGGCCAGCGCCGCAGCAGCATGAGCACGGCGCTGGAGATGGGAACAGTATCCCGAAATAAAGAAACTTTTTTATTTCGTCTCCCACTTGCTCCAGGACTCCCTAATACAACTCCTACACATATAGGGTAAATCTAGGTCATCCCAAAGCCTATATAAAGGCTATCAATTAGCTTGTAAACACATCTTGACAATCTTTGTGATAAACAAGAGATCTTAGTGGTTCTTTGTGAGAGAAAATCCCTAGAGTGAGAGAGAGAGAGTTTTCTTTGTAATCTTTCTTGTAAAAGGCATACTTTGTGAGTGCCTTGTGATTCATAATAAGAGAAGAGTGTGATCTTGATCCGCCGTGGACGTAGGCAAGTTGCTGAACCACGTAATTCTTTGTGTGTTCTTCTTCTACCCTTTTCTCTATTTATTTCTTAGTAATTTGTTCTGCATTATTATATTGCTTGGGTGAATTTTTTGCTTGTTTGTGTGCTTCCGCTTCAACAAAATGGTATCGGAGCTTTGGTTCTAAACAGACATGGCCACACCCAAGCATGAGGTAGAGAAATTCAACGGTACGAATGACTTCAATCTGTGGAAGATGAAGGTTAGGGCGTTATTGGTGAGCTAAAAGCTTGGTTCGGCATTAGAGGAGACTGCAGCTCCATCTAGTGATGAAGAGAAGACGCCAGAGTCATCTAGAGCAGAAGCAGAAAGAATGGACATTCAAGAAAGAGCTCATAGCACAATCGTTCTGTCATTGAGCGATGAAGTATTAAGGGAAGTAGCAGGTGAGATGACGACAATAGATCTTTGGAAGAAGCTTGACTCTCTTTATATGAGAAAATCGTTGGCCAACAGATTACATATAAAGAAGAAGCTGTATCAGCTGTCCATGTCAGAGAGGACGTCGATGAAAGATCATATAGACGCCTTCAATAAGATCATCCTTGATCTTGAGTCTATCAACATCAAGATAGAAGATGAAGATAGAGCAATTATCCTACTGAGTTCACTCCCCAAGAGCTATGAAAGTTTTGTTGATACGCTACTCTACGGCAGAGAGAGTTTAACGATGAGTGATGTGAAATCATCATTAAACTCAAAGTTATTAGAAAAGTAGACCGAGAGCAATTTAAAAAGTTTATTTGTAAGAGGAAGGCCCTCATATAGAGATGAGAATAAAAAAGGCTCAAGATCAAAGTTTAGGACTCCTAGGAAGTGCTATTGCTGCAAGAAAGAGGGGCACTTCATAAAGGACTGTCATGAGAAGAGAGCACAAGACAAGAAGAAAGCGGATGCTGCGCTTGCCTATGATGATAGCTATGACAGCGTAGAGACACTCATCGCTACTGATGGCATGAAATCTGAACAATGGATTTTAGATTCTGGTTGTACTTTTCACATGTGCCGGCACAAGTTCTGGTTTACAAATTTCTAGCCCATTAGTGGTCGTAAGGTGTTAATGAGTAATGACATTGCATGTTAGATGATGGGAATTGATAGTGTTAAGCTTAGGCTGCATGATAGGCGAGTGAGAGAGTTGACAGATGTTAGGTATGTTCCTGACTTGAAGAGAAACTTGATCTCACTAGGGACTTTAGACCAGAATGGGTGTTCCATCAGGATCGACGTAGGGATTTTAAGAGTTTTGAAAGGTTCCATGGTGGTAATGAAAAGAGAGAAGCACAAAGGTGTTTATGTGCTTAAGGGTGAAGTCGTGAGTGGGTCTGCACTATTCTCTGTAGATGATGAGGGTATGCAAACCAAGTTGTGGCATCTTAGACTGGCACACCTAGGCGAGAGAAACCTAAAGGAGGTATATAGTCAAAAGACGTTTGGTGAGGATAAGTTCCAGTCCTTAGAGTTTTGTAAGCATTATGTGCTAGGGAAAGCACATAGAGTGAGGTTCAGTACCGGCGAGCACAAGACTAAGGGGACTTTTGACTACATACACTCAAATCTTTGGAGACCAGCTCAGATAGCTACTCGTGATGGTGCCAGGTATTTTCTCAGCTTAATTGATGACTATTCGAGGAAGCTGTGGGTCTATGTGTTAAAAAGCAATGATCAAATCTTTAAAGTATTCAAGACTTAAAAGGTTCTTGTTGAGAATCAGACTGGTGAAAGAGTGAAGAGGTTGAGAATTGACAACAGCCTCGAGTTTTGCAACAGAGAGTTTGATGGGTTTTGTGCCAAGCATGGGATTGCAAGGCATAGAACGATAAGATCAACACCGCAGCAGAATAGGGTAGCTGAGAGGATGAACAAGACCCTACTTAAAAGGGTTAGATGCATGCTTACCAATGCAAAGATGTCCAAGGCATTCTGGGGAGAAGCTGTAGTGACTGCAGCTTACTTGATCAATAGAAGTCCCTCTTCAGCAATTGACTTCAAGATGCCAAAAGAGAAATGGTCTGGCAATCCTCCGAAGTATGACCACCTCAGAATATTTGGTTGCCCTGCCTTTGTACATGTTAAGGGGGGGAAGTTAGAACCTAAAGCTATCAAATGGGTATTCATAGGATATCCCGAAAGAGTGAAAGGATACAAGGTGTGGTGTAAAGACTTAACACCACCAAGAAGTATCATAAGCCGTGATGTGACATTCGATGAGATGATGATGCTGAAAACCTCCTAAGAAGATGAGAAAGAAGAACCTGTGTCCAATGAAGATTCAGCACCCGAGTCAATAGAAGTTGAAGTAGAGCCTGAACATGGATCTGATATGCCCCCAGATCAACACTTCAACAAGGAGATCCTTGAAGATGAACCAAGAACACCGGCAAGTTCCTCCAAGTCCACCCAAAAGAAGACTAGAACTCTTGAGTTGGAACTTGAAGAGTACCAGTTTACTAGAGACAGGCTAAGGAGAACGATTAACCCACCAGTCAGGTATGCACAAACAGACTTAGTTGCTCATGCTTTTAATTCTGCTTACACTCTTGAGTATGATGAGCCTAGGACATATGGTGAGGCTATGAAGAGTGAAAACAAGAAAGAATGGTAGCAGGCCATAGAAGAAGAAATTTATTCTCTTAGGAAGAACAATACCTGGAAGTTGGTGGAGAGGCCTCAAAAGAAGCTAGTTGGGTGCAAGTGGGTGTATAAGATGAAGGAGGGGATACCGGAGATTGAGCCTATGAGATTCAAGGCTAGGTTAATAGCACAAGGTTTTCCTCAGAGAGAGGGAGTCAATTTTCATGAGATATTCTCTCCAGTTGTCAAGCACACATCTATTAGAATTTTGTTAGCCATGTGTGCAAATCTTGATTTACATCTAGAGCAGATGGATGTAAAGACAGCTTTTCTACATGGAGAGCTTGAAGAAACGATATACATGGCACAGCTACAAGGGTTCGAGGAGCCTGAAAAAGAAGATCATGCTTGTTTGCTAAAGAAGTCATTGTATGGGTTAAAGCAATCACCTAGATAGTGGTATAGAAGATTTGATGAGTTTATGATGGCTTGTGGTTTTAGTAAGAGCAAGTATGACGGATGCGTGTACTTCAAAAGCATAAGTTATGGGATGATGTATTTGCTTCTATACGTCGATGATATGTTGATCGCGTGCAAGAACATGGAAGAAATACAAAAGCTCAAGAAGCAGTTGAGTGGCAAGTTTGAAATGAAAGATTTAGGAGCCGCAAAGAGAAATTTGGGTATGGATATTGTGAGGGAAAAAAGAGATGTTATCTTCTTGTTCCAACAGCGATATATAGTCAAAATTTTGGAGAAGTTTGGTATGTCAAACGCGAAGGCTGTCTCTACTCCTTTGGCCATGCATTTCAGACTTTCAGCAGCACAGTCGCCGACATCCGATGAGGAGAAACTGCAGATGAGCAAAGTACCGTATGCAAGCGCTGTGGGGAGCATCATATATGCAATGGTTTGCACAAGACCAGACATAGCATAGGCTGTGAGTGTGGTGAGTAGATACATGGCGAATTCGGGAAAAGATCACTGGCTTGCAGTAAAGTGGATTCTGAGATATCTCAAGGGAACGTCGAATCACGGGTTAATGTATAAGAGGGATGAAGACAATAATGAAATGGTAAGAGGGTACGTAGACTCAGATTATACATGTGATCTTGACAAGAGAAGATCGTTGACGGACTACGTATTCACAGTGTTTAGGTGTAGTGTGTGTTGGAGATCAGTTCTACAACATGTGGTTGCACTATCTACCACAGAGGCAGAGTACATAGCTGTTGGTGAAGCTATCAAGGAGGCTGTGTGGTTAAAAGGCATATGCGCAGAGGTATTGGCTAATGAAGATGTGAATACCGGTGTGTATTATGATAGCCAGAGTGTCATACACCTAAGCAAGCATCAAGTGTTCCATGTGAGGTCGAAGCACATTGATGTGAGGCTCCATTACATTCGTGAGATTGTCCAAAGTGGTGAAGTTAGTCTAACAAAGATAGCGTCATCTAAAAACCCTGCTGATATGTTGACTAAGCCACTACCCTCGGTTAAGTTCATCCTATGCAAGGACTTAACCGGAGTCACTATTTTGTGAGGGTGACTGAAGATGCGAAAATGAGAGATCGAGTTACTTTGTGGATGATTTTGAATCAATGAGGGGATTTGTAAGAATATTGACTAAAAATTATCGGAATATGATTTGGGGATCAAGCCAAGTGCGTAGGGTGCACACGGATCGAAGATGGACGTGAAAATGAGGCAAAAAACGAAGAAGGGTGCACCAGGCGCTAGCGCCGCGGCGCGGCGCCAGGAGGCCAGCGCCGCAGCGATGAGAGCCCAGCGCCGCGGTGCTGAAGACGGGAACAGTATCCCGAAATAAGGAAACTTCCTTATTTCGTCTCCCACTTGCTCCAGAACTCCCTAATACAACTCCCACATGTATAGGGTAAACTTAGGTTGTCCCAAAACCTATATAAAGGCTATCAATTGACTTGTAAACACATCTTGACAATCTTTGTGATAAACAAGAGATCTTAGTGGTTCTTTGTGAGAGAAAATCCCTAGAGTGAGAGAGAGAGTTTTCTTTGTAATCTTTCTTATAAAATGCATATTTTGTGAGTGCCTTGTGATTCATAATAAAAGAAGAGTGTGATCTTGATCCGCCGTGGACGTAGGCAAGTTGTCGAACTACGTAATTTTTTGTGTGTTCTTCTTCTACCTCTTTCTCTATTTATTTCTTAGTAACTTGTTCTGCATTATTATATTACTTGAGTGAACTTTTTGCTTGTTTGTGTGCTTCCGCTTCAACAATTTAGTTGTTTTTAAAGATAAACATAAGCTGACTTACATGTGGCAATAATGTCAATAACAATAAATTGATTATTATCTCTGTTTGCATTAACATTTTTTTATGATTATATTAATAGTATATATTTTATTAAAATTTATTGTTATGGGGTGAATTTTGTATAAATTCTTTATTTATAATATTACAATTGAGAATATAAAAAATTATCGTTAGCTCATCACATGATATATATGGAGAAAAAGATAATAGTAAAACAAAGGCGAATTGAGAAGATTCTATTACTGATGTATTTGTTAGTATATTTGTTGTTGAAATCTTAATTGAAATCAACCAAATGGTTATTTCAATAAGTTTAGATGAAAAAATATTACAAAGCAATTTTATGAATAGAATGGTAGAAATTATCAGTGGAAGCAACTCAAGAACAAATGAATTTTGCTCAAGGAGTGGTAGATTTGAAAAACTTTGATAGGTAAAAAAATTAGTTTAGGATGGAATTCTGTAAGGTAAATTATTAGTGCTAGCAATGAATGGTAGGACAAAAAATTGAAGGTATATTTCTTTTTTATTTACTTTAACTTCGACCTGTGAATTATATGTATTTATTATCTTAATTGTAATAATTACAGAAGATTCTTGATGTTACAAAATTTAGATCAAAGAGATTGAAAAATATTGGGCAATTAGACATGTTATTTAAAAACATTATTGTTATGGGTAAATGAGCATGGACACCTTTATAAGAATTTATATCTACTGATTTCGTGAATAATAAAAATGATGTAGAAGGGTATGAGGAATTTAATTCTACTTTATATTTTGGGGATGATGTTGGAACTTTATATTTTAATATTGATATTTTCACCTGAAAAAAGAAGAGACAAAAAGTTCTTAAGAAAATTAGAGTCGAAGTAAAAATAGTTCAATAATTGAATATAATTATAAATACAATTGAAAACAAAAATAAATAAAGAGAAAGAAAAATCAAGTTGTAGTGATTAGAAAGTAACAGAAAATTGTTGAGAGAATACCAAATATTATTGGTAATGAAGAATTATGTTTGACAGCTGTTGACTTTTTAATTAAAAAGAAAAATTGAAATATGTTTGTTCCACTAAAACAACCAAGTCAATATAAATGATAGAATTTTGTTAATATTGATTTTATGTTAAAATTTGTTATTACTTTAGAATATTATGTTAAGTTTTTTTTTTATAAATATTATTATGTTAAGTTGATATTGAATGTTTAAAAATATTTTATTTGTTGTATTTTTTTTTAATATTTGTTGATAAAATTATAGAAGCTTAATTTTAATAATATTGGTATTTTATTATTTTCTTTATAATATTGAGGTAAGATATATTGTTTTTCAATCTTCTATTAAATTAAATACTGAACTATTATTGTAATTTTTTTAGAATTATTTTAAAAAAAAATATTAATACTTCTATCTATTCATATTTTATCTGGCTCTTAATATAAATGTTTGTAAAATAAAATATGATTATTATCATGCTATCATTTTAATATATCTAATATCCATTAAAAATAAAAATATTCTTATCATTTTTTAATTTAAAAATATTTATAATAGTTAAATAATAATTCATATATCTAATTATAATATTTATTAAGTTTTTTAATCATAATAATATCTATTTTAGTAATTTATTAATATCAAAATATTTTTTAATTACATATCCAAATACTCAATAAAATACCCCAACCAATTCAAAAGTATTTTATATAATTAAAAGCTAAACGTTAAATATTTATTCAAAAGTATTATAAAAAAAGGTGCTAAAAAAGAAAAGTGTTATAAAACAAAAGTGTTTTTTCTCTTAACACTCCTAAACAGGCTCTTAGTCAAGCAAAAAGCAAGTGCTTCTCTTTTCTAAGTCAGTATGAGGTACAAAATTGTTTGAAATTTATTCTAATTATATCATGTACATAAGTCGCAATGATTCCTGAAATCAGTTGGCGAATATATGAAGTTATAAGCAAAATTTGATTGAATGTATTGAGTTTTGGTTAAACAGAAGCTGACACTCAAAAGTAGGGATGGCAATTTTGTCAATTTGAAAAAAATTCAGAGTTTGATTTAAAAATTAAATTTTTTTTTTCAAATCTAAATTTGGAAACCTGGCCCGGATCCTCATTTTTTTAATTTTTTTTAAAATTTAAATTAATTTTTAATTTTTAATAAATATGAATCTAATAATTATTTTATAAAATAAATATTTTAAAATTTTAAATTTAACTTAAAAAATTAAAAAAATTGAAACGAGAATACAAATATATATTAAATTATGAATACAAATTATATAGTACAAATTTTAAATTTAACAATTATTTTATAAAATAAATATTATAAAAATTTAAATTTTAACAAAAAAAAAGTGGGGTTTAATCTAAATTTGACCCAAAAAATCGAAATTAAACTCAAATTCTGATTTAAAAATAATTTTTTAATATGAGTTTGAGCAAAACTTAAATCTAAATTCAAATCCAGATTTAGCATCGCCAATCAAAATCAAACAAGAAATATCATTATACGTGAACTGAAAACGCACAGGTAAACAATCAGAAAGTAGAGCAACAGTTAATGAGAAAGGGTGGTTTTCATCTTGTTATGACTTATGAGTGCTGATAAAGAATAAAAAATAATTAGACTTAAAATTGATATTGAGCAACAAATTATTTTATGTTATGTTGATTTTGCTTTCCCCCACAAACAAGTTATCAGAATTTATTACTTTAGCCTCTGGCGAGCAGACGAGTTTCTTTCGAGGAAATTTTTACTATTCATAATAAAGATGCCACTTGCATTTCTGAAAAAGTATCCGTTGCCCAGATGATCATAAAAAGGATGCATATATTTCAACTCAACCATTAGCTTAGAGCTTAGGACATGGATACTTCAGTGAGAGTTCAAGTATATATAGCAACTTAGTGAGAGTTTCCTGTATCAAGTTCAAAAATCAATGAAGTATGAATCTATAAATAGTTAAAAAGGTATTACCCATCCCCATATCAAAGCCACGGTTGTGGAGTTCTCTGTATTCTTGACACAATGCACAAGCCTCAGAGAAGAAGTGCACCAGGCAATCCACACAAGGTGACTCTTCCAAGTCATATTGAACTCTCAAACTTGAGCGATCAGAGCACGAGTATAAACATGCCAAACCAGTCATTGCTAGCAGGCCATACACAGTACAAGTTGCAGCACAAGCTGTAACCCGAAAAACCAATTTAAGAATGAATATGTATAAAGCATGTGCGTACTTGATGACCTTTTGCTCACTATCTCAGCAATCTGCCCTAATGTAATACATGGACAAAAACAGGTGACAAAATTGAAAAATGAACATGATTAAATGAACAGGAATAACAATTTGCTGAATTGAGCTATAACTATTTGTTAGATCATCAAAGTTGTTAAGAAAGTAAATAAAATCTCATATTAAAAAAAATGAGAAATATTATAAGTATATAAGAAGTGAATTATATTTTTATTGGTAAAAGCAAAATCATGAGGACTTATGCATAAAGTGGACAATATCATACTAATGTGAAGATATGTGTGGTTCGTTGACTCCTTATAAGTGGTATCAGAGTCATACCCCAAAGTTAGCTATGTAAAAGAAATCCTCGGTGTCGAATAAGAAGGCAGTGAGCCTGGTAAGCCTCGGTTTGTGATGGGATCCGTGTTTAAACTCTATGAACAAGTGATGGTGTGCTTCCGGGCATCACGTAAGGCGTATCCTCTTAACGCAATGATGCGGGCTTCACATAAGGATTGTTTGCTAATGCAGTGATAAGGAGTTGACCTGATAGAACGGGCTCTCGAGATAAGCGGCACTCTGGGCTTCACGTAAGGTGTGCTCCTACAACAGAGTGAAGTTAAATAGAAGATGAGTATAAAAAAGAGAGCGAGATCTTCCTATGTGAAAGATAGACGAATAAAATATTGTTTGAGGGGATGCTTCGTGGTCTTTTATTTGAAGGGAGGATTGTTAAGAAAGTAAATAAAGTCTCACATTGAAAAAAAATGGAAGAAGATTATAGATATATAAGAAGTAAACTATATCTCAATTGGTATGAGACTTTTTGGATAAAGTCTAGAAGCAAAACCATGAAGACTTAGACTCAAAGTGGACAATATCATACTAATATAAAGATATGTATAGTTCGTGAACTCCTTACAATAACAATGACAACCCGTGCCAGGCCGCGAGGCTGCAAGCTAGAGGAGATAAAGGAGCTGCTGCAAGAATAAAAGGCTGCAAATTTGGGTTTGGAAATCTTGAAACTGAGACTGGACCTGTCGGATGCCCATCAGTTGAATATCTTTGAGGACCATTTTGTGAAGGGTACATTTTCTAGGAGGTAAGATTGTTGTATAGAGATTCAAGTAAAAGTTCTAATATATTTATTTGGAAGGGTCCTCTATCTCTTGCGTAGTCAAAGGTTTAGTACTTTGTCCAGTTTCTGCCTGTTGGAATATTTTTTTCTGCAAGTCAAGCATAGAATTTGTCATCAATGTAGGTTCCTGGGAGCATATCTGATTTCTGATGAAAATGACTAGCAAGCAAGAGCAAGTTTTGTTTATTATTGATTAATTAGCAGAGGAATTCAATATTCAAACACGGGTTCTTATTTTAAAACTTATAATGTCAATGTGAAATCAAAGTTGAGAATGCAGTAATCTAATTATCCCAAGTAGCAATTTAGAAAATGATAATTGATAATTAAAAATTACACTTCCCCAATCAGATATGAACCATTTTACGTTAAGTGTTTGGCTCTATATTGAGCTCAATCGATGAGCTCTTGCAATATGTGTTGAGGGAAGGAACGCCCTTATTCCTCTTGAGAATAGGTTGAAGTAAAGAACTTCAAGTTTAACATAGAACTCTAACCTTCTTGCGCAGTGAAATAACTTGTTAATTAATCAAAATACCAAGAATTCAAAGCAGAATGTAAAAGAGCACAACACAATCTTATGTAGTTCGGCTAATTGCCTACGTCCACGGTGGATACAAGGATCCTAACCTCTCTTATTAACTCCCTAGAGATTTTACAAGAAAAACCCAATTGAAGAACCCTCAAAAGGACCTAGTATTTAGTGTACCTTTACTCTACTATGAACAATGAACACCCAAACAATGGTTCTACCCTAACGTACACAAGCACTTAGTGTCTACCCAGTTCTTCCCCTCTCTTAGACTCTCTCTTAATGCTTAATCTAAAATAAAGGGTTTACAAGTGTTTATATATGGTTTATTTTATGCCTAGTAACCTTATTCCTTGTTGGAGTAAGAGTCTTCTTATGTTGGAAGTTCCAAACTTTCCAAAACGTGAAATCCGGATTAAAACGGACTTGCTGACGCTTCTGGGGCTGCGGTGTTCAGCCCTGAACACCATAGCGCTACGTGTATCGCACCCATCACCGTGGTGCTGGGCTTCATCGCGTTCTATCACCGCAACGCTAGGCTTCTGTGTTGGGCGCCGCAGCGCTCAGCCCTGGGGGCAGCAGCACTCAACCCTGGGTGCCATGGTGCTCAGCCCTGGTGCCCCTTATGCGCGTTTTCTTTGCTTCCTTTACGTCTTGGAGTCCCGTTTCACTTTTTCTTTCGTGTTCCACACGTTCTAGACTTCTCCATACGTGTCCCACACATTCTAGACTTCTTGTGACTCTCCACTTTAGTATTCATCTCAATTCTTGTCCAATCAAAATTGTTGAATCACCAATTTTTCAACAGTATATATTCTCAAGTCTTCAAGTAAAAGCTAAACAAAGCATATCAATTATGAAGTTGAACAAAGACTGTCTTATTTATTTATTCGGCTCGAGATTTATTGGAAACTAATTAAATACAACTCAAATGTCAATAAGTATTACTTAGGAGAGAAATTTACTCTTATTATTTAGAGAGATATTTTTTCAGATCTCGTAGGCACAAACTCGTAAGTTGTGAATTATTATACGAATATAAATTATATCCCAAACTTTAATGTCATCTATTTTTTTTTTATCAATTTATACCCACATATTAAACATTAGTTGGAAGTTATTATAATTTATGAAAGAGTAATACTACATTTTTTAAATAGTATTTTAATTTTTTTTATCCTGAATTAATGTGTTAAATAATTATTAGGTGGTGAAACGATATAATTTTTAAAATTATCCATTACACTATTTTACCACCTAATAATTTTTTTGTAAATCATTTGAAATAAAAAAGATTAGAATACTATTTAAAAAAATGTAACATTATTCTTTACCAAATTGATGTATGTGTATATAAAGATATATATCTATATTTTCATCCTGATATTACATTATAAATTTGATATCTTTCTTACCCAACTTTTGAAATGAGTTCCAAGTATAATGTGATTCGTATTCCAATGTCCAAATAAATAGTGTCGACATATGAAAGAATCAAATCCTCTTAGGTTTAGGGTTGGCAACTTGACAGAACCATATGTTTAGGAATAATTAAGGTGAACATCGGTTTAGTTTAATCAAAAATTGAACCAAACTAAATCGAATCAAAAATTTCTAGTTCAATTTAGTTCAGTTTAGAGTTCGATTTAATTTATTTAGAACCGATCGATTCGATTCTAATTTGGTTTTGGTTCGATTCGGTTCAAACACAAAAAGAAATACATTAAATTTTTTTAAAAAAAATCGAACCAAACCAAACCAACTGGGTTCTAAGGGGTAAAATCAATCAAACCCGAACCGAAACCGATTTTTCTAATTCCTAGGAATAATATTACACTTCATAAATGTTATCTCAAAATTTTCATCTTTAATGATGTGTCAAATAATTATTAGGTAATGATAGTGTAATGAGTGATTTTAGAAGTTATACTATTTTATCACTCAATGATTACTTGACATTAATTTGAGATATAAATTTTAGGATAACATTTAGAAAGTATAGTATTACTCCATGTTTAGTTGATTTGTGCTTTATCCTTGAATGTCATAAAGGTTGGAACTTCATAAAATTATCTCCCTACCTTTGAAAACTCTTCAAAATTGTGGATGAGCATTGTGGTCTTGCAAGAAAAAATATTTCAATGCTCAAGTCAATATTTCCTTGAGAAATAGAGTACTTAGTATACGGAATGCTTCAAATATGAGCAGAATACTATGAGTGCTTAATGATAATTAAGATCTCAATGAATAATTTATAAACAAATAAATCAACTCTAGTCATAGTGCATAAATTCAAATCATGTTCGAAGTATGTAGAAACACTCATATCATGATTAATTTGATTTAATTATAGATTAAGTCTGTTTGCAATTTATAATGCAACATATAAAAAGAATGATTTAAGTAAAAATTATTCACTTCATGAGAAATTTTTTTTCATGCAAAATAATAATTGAACTAATATAAATTTAAATAAAACAGTAATTTTAATTTGTTCTCCTCTCATTATGCCTTACCCCAACCTGTTTTTAGAGTTCATAGGTTGGCTTGTTGGATTACTTAATACAATCGAGTTCTATTTTTAGATTAAAATAAATTTAAATAATTAATTTATACTTACTCTAAAATGGACTTCAATTATAAATACACAGTGACTTGACTAATTGAGTTAATTTAATAATGAACCTATAAGTCCTAATCAAGGTCAAGTAATCATTATTAATAAATTGATTCAAATGTTTATTTTGATTAGGTATAGTTATTTGTTTTATGCCATAAATCTCTTTTATTTAATTAGTTATCATTCATACTTGAAGATCTGCTCTCAATTAATCTTTGAAGTGTATTCCTTCATTCTAACACAATGCATAATAATCAAGTCAAATAAATATTAGTAATCAACACATTTTATTTAGAGTATAATTTTGCATTTTTATTATTGTTAAAATTTAAACCATTTGTACTTGTGTTAACACTCTTATAATAAAGGGTTGATGGTATATTTATCTCTATTTTTATGGAGATTCCAAGTACAAATTCTATAATCTTATAAAAAAAAAAATTTAAATCTATTTATCAAATTTTAAAGAAAAGTGCACTCAAATGATTATATACTATTAAATTTATTGAAAGTAAAGTAATAAGGATGCAACTTGTAGGATTTTTGATTAAAAAATTAAAAAAATTATAAAATTAAAAGATAATGTTTAATCACTAAAGTTTAGTCCAACCTCATCTACCATTTACAAAAAAAGGAGACTAATGCCTAAAAAGAAGAACAAACTATTTTTAAAAGGAGAAAATACAACCTTGAGTAAAAAAAAATCCTCACATAAAAGAGAAAGATACATCTACTGCCAAAAAAAAATAACTAGATACATCAAAAAACTGTATACAAAATAAACACCAAAATTGAAGTACCAACACCCAAAATTCCTAAAAGGTGGTCAAAATTTGACACCGCCGATATGAATGACTCTTAACGGCAGTGGCAGCAAGCCCTCGGGGGAGGGGAGCGGTGGTTGAAACTCGGATATTGCTGTCAAAAGTGGTGAGCGGCTATACACAACGAGAAACTGCAGAAAATGACCAGCCAAAGATTAAAGTTGCAGCAGTGTCCAACTCCGCTGTGTTTGGAGGTTCAACACCACCATAGTAGTCGAAGCAACCAGTTATCTTAGAATAAAGTAAGTGCTGAAGTTGGACACCACCGGAGTAGCTACTGAACAGAAAAGTTGGGCAACGATGGCGGTGAGCGGATTAGCTCGGGTATCAGAAGCGCTTAACTAGCAATGGCGGGCATCGGAGAACGACAGGAGAAAGAAAGAAGGGAAGGCAGCGGCATCAACTTCCAACGAGAGAAATAGCGAAGAGGCAAGAAACTTAGCCAGACCAGGGGAGCCTTAACAGATGGAGCCGACAGAGCACAAGAGGGCTCAGCCACTGTGCACTCGACCGAAAGCCAAAAAATCAACAAAGAGATTCACCGAAAAAAGGAAAATAGAAAAACAGAAAAAGAAACCTTAAAAATAATAAACGGGAGAGATAAGAAGAAAGCTGTGGTTTTTAACCACCGGAGAGGAGGCTAAAGCTCCCTCTCTGCTGGAGAAGAGTGGCAGTGTGGTGGTGAGCAATGCTAGTTTGACTTCTTTAATTAAGAGGATTTCTAGGATTTTTGGCCCCTTGTATTTTAAGAGCTCTGTTAATTCTGATAGGGATCACAAATTGAATATATTATGGATATCTTTTTATTGTATATATATTCACTTTAAAAATACAATACCAAATTATTCTCTAATAATTTACGGTATGAAATTTAAAAGTTTAAAATTTAATTATCAAACCCATTTTAATGGATATACAATTTTTACTAAATTTGTAAAAGATAATCACAAATTTTAAGTGAATTGTAAAATTAATAGAATAAAAAAATAATAATATTAATTTCAAATAAAATTTATCAATAACAACATATTACAAATTTAAGGTCACAAATACAACAAGACATAATAATATTTGTTCAATTAATATTTAAAGTAGTCTGAAAGAAAAAATACATAAAATAATTAATATAATAAAAAATCAAGTCTACCATCAAAATCCTATAAACTATTTGACTAACATTGCTTCAAAAAATAAATTTTAAAATTTTAAGAATTCAAAAGTGCATAAATAAAAAATTAATAATCAATTTTTGATACATAAAATAATGTCGTTTTTATAATATTTTATAAGAAAAAAATTAAAATAAGTTAATATATATTACATATTTATTATGAGTAACCGCTAATATTTTACTTAACTTGCTTTATTTTAAATATTGTACATTTTAATTTTGTTTATCAAACTCATTTTAAATTTACAAATTTTATCAATTTTTTTTTCTATAAAATCAGGCCCTAAAGAGTGCCTTAATTATTTTGTCACCTCTAATTAAAATGGCGGAGCAATCAGTGATATAAGGTTCAATTATCAATAATTTCATGGTATAATAGTTTTCTTTCTTTTTTTTAATGAAATAATAGTTTTATTTTTAAAAATTGATATAATATCATTAATGAATCATTAAAAAAATACATCAAAAACCTTCTGATGCTAGAATCACAAGATTCCAGGAGTTTAAAAAAGTAGAAATCATCTCCATATTAGAAAAAAAAAAGGTTCTTATAAAAAAATACAAACTCTTGCTAAGAAGAGAAACTCAAACCCTTCTAAAAAAAAGAAAAACACATAACTTTAAGAGGGAGATACGTACTTATTGTTGCACCAAGAAGTGTTCAAACAACAATTAGCATTATTATCAATTGTTATGCGGACAATCAATAATGCTAACAATACCACAATGAGGCAACTAACCATCTAACACAATATGCAAAAAAAAAAAATAGAACACCAAATTTAACGAGGTTCGATAATATTACTTACATCCTCGAACGCCGTTAGAACAAATCTACTATCTTCAAAAGAAGTTACAAAGTTTTTAGGCCACAATACAAATTCCCAAACTATTGGATCAAACTGCAAATACCTAAGTAGTAGGGCTAATATTGTAATTACTCAAACAATAGAGTATTACTACAAATGTCCAAAAATAAAAAAAATTAAATTCTTACAACTTTCAAGGGCTTAAATGTAACCCTTGAACTATGAGGTTCTTATAAAGAGATCCTACAAATAGAGGGAGAAAAAAGAATTATTTTAAAGGTACACTTAATATCAAAGAAAACCTTGTCTTATATAAGCCTAACCAAACCATTCACATGCCATCTCCCACCAATGTGGGATTGGCTCAATTGGCATATAAGTTAATTTTCAACAAATCTTCACCTTGGTGAATATGCCAATCTCCACAAAGCTTCATTTTTCTCAAAAACTTCTCTATCCAAATGCAGTACCTCCAAATTTACGCCCAATAGCGCTATCAAACTCGAACTATATTAATCAAGTCCAAACAATGATTGAACTTGATCGCTGTCACCACTTTAGTCAACATATTTGCGAGATTCTTGGCAGTCCCAGTCTTCTGAAGTAAGATTCTTCCTTCACTAATGATCTCCCGCACAAAATGCTACTGAACATTAACATGCTTTGTTCGAATATGGTATATTGGATTCTTCGCTAAATAAATAGCATTTTAACTGTCAAATAAACATGAATCTTCTTCTGACCAATTTCCAACTTATCCAGCAATCCCTATAACCAAATAGCTTCCTTTACAGCCTCTGTAACTGCCATGTACTCTGCCTCTGTAATAAACAAAGCAACTGTAGACTGTAAAATAAACTTCCAACTCACTGGTGCTCTTGCAAGAGTAAACATATAACCAATTATTGATCGACGTTTATCTAAATCACCAGCATAATCAGAATCAGCATAACCAACAACATAATGATCACATGTATCATCTATCTCAAAGACTAAGCCAACATCTACGGTCTTCAATAAATACCGAAGTATCCATTTCACAGCCAGCCAATGTCTTTTACCAGGATTATGCATATATTTGCTCACTACTCCAACTGCATGTGAAATGTCAGGTCTCGTACACACTATAACATACATCAGGCTACCAACTACATTAGCATATGGAACTCGAGATATATACTCTTATTCCTCATCTGAACTAAGAGATAAAGATACATTGATCTTGATATGAGGAGCAAGTTGGGTACTTACAGGTTTTAACTCTTTTGAAATGCCAAAATGCTGTAATACATTCTTCAAATATTACTTCTGAGTTAAAAAACTTTTGCCTTCTTCTTTGTCCCTGCTAATCCCCATGCCTAGTATTTTTTTAGCTTCATCCAAATCTTTCATCTTAAACTCTCGGTTCAACTGAATCTTCAATTTTTTAATTTCTTCAACATTCGTTGAAGCTATCAATATGCCATCGACATACAAAAGTAGATAAATGAAAGAACCATCATGTAGCTTTTGAAAATACACATAATGATCAAATTTGCTTCTTGTGTACCTCTAACCCATCATAAATCGATCAAATCGCTTATACCACTGCCTCGGTGATTGTTTCAATTCATAAAGTGATCTTTACAGTTTGCAAACCAATTTTTTCTTACTAGCAACTTTGAATCCCCCTGGCTGAGTCATGTAGATTTTCTCTTCCAATTCACAATATAAAAATATAATTTTTACATCGAGTTGAACTAGTTCCATATTTAACTAAGCTTCCAAGGCCAATAAAATTCTAATGGAAGAATGTTTCACAACTGGAGAAAATACCTTATTGTAGTCAATTCCTTCCCTCTATACATAGCCTTTAGCTACCAACCTTGCCTTATAGCGGACATCTTTCTTGTCAGGAAATTTATTTTTCTTTACATATACCCAATTGCACCTAATTGCCTTATTACTTTTTGGTAGTTGAGCTAGCCCCCAAGTTTCATTCTTCTGAAGAGACTGCATCTCTTTCTTCATAACTGTCTTCCACTGGTCAATTTCAGAATAGTTGACTGCCTCTCTATAAGTGGAATGAACATCATCATCTACAACTGGAAGTGCATAGGCCACCATATCAACAAATCGAGCAGGTCTTCAAATCTCACGTCTTGGCCTATTTACTGCAATAGTTTCTTGTTGCTGTTGAGGTTCATGAGTAGAACCTTCTCCATAGGAGTACCATTATCTGTCTTTACAGATTTAACCGAGTTTAATGTAGTTATTTTCAACTCCACCTGCTGCAGAGTACGCTCCACCTGTTGCAGAGTACTATTTATTATTGTCCGGTTTTTTAATTTTTTTAACATAAAAGACTCATCAAATGTTACATCTCTACTAGATACAATCTTCCTCAAACTCAGACACCAAAGACAATATCCTTTCACTTATGAAGAAAATTTCAAAAAAATTGCTTTCTTGGCTCTGAAATCTAGCTTCGATTTCTTTTACATGATAATATGCAGTAAGAACAAATAAATGTAAAGAATCATAATCAGAAACAGGTTTTTCAGACCAAATCTCCAATGGAGTTCTATCACTAATAGTAGCTAACGGTAGACGATTAATGAGATGACACATATAAATCACAGTCTCAGCCCAAAACTCTTTACCCAATCCCACATTGGACAACATACATCGAAATTTCTCTAGCAATGTCCGGTTCATGTGTTCTGCCACCCCATTCTACTACACTGTACCTCTCACAGTAAAATGACGTACAATACCATTATCTTGACACAATTTCAAGAACTGATCACTACAATATTCACCACCATTGTCTATTATGAGATGCTTGATGCTTGATTTTCCTGTCTATTTATGTCTCAACCATCTTTTTCCATTTAAGGAAAGCACTAAGTACATCATCTTTAGATTTCAAAGCATACACCCAAGTTCTTCTGGAAAAGTCATCAATAAAAATAACATAGTAGTGCAAACCTCACATAGATGTAGTCTGAGAAAGTCTCCATACATCTGAGTGAACATAATTAAGAATACCTTCGGTATTATGAATAGCGGTGCCAAACTTCACTCTCTTCTGCTTTTCCAAAATACAATGCTCATAAAAGTCTAGCTTGCAAGTCTTTGCACTTTTTAATAAGCCTCTTTTCACTAAACTGAATAAGGTTTTCTCACCTGCATGCCCCAACCGCATATGCCATAATCTAGTGATCTCTGAATCTGCATCATTATTAAAAACCATGGCCGCTGATCCAATCAGTGTACTACCTTTATAGTAATACAAGTTGTTCCTCCTAATGCTTTTCAATGTCACAAGAGCGCCTGAAGTGACCCTTAGAATTCCATATCGTATAGATACAGTACAACCTTTAGATTCCAAGGCTCTCAAAAAGATGAGAATCTTCCTCAACTTTGGTATATACCTAACTTCTGTTAGAACTCTAGTTGATCCATCATCATTTTCAACCGGATTGAACCTATCTCAGCAGTATGACAACTATCATTATTGCCCATATACACAACTCCACTATTAAGCTCTTCAAAATTAAAGAACCATTCTCGATGTGGACACATATGATAAGTACAACCCGAATCCATAATCCATTCGTCAGAACGAGACGTGGATGAATGACCACTTAAACAAAAATCTGACACACTATCATTGCTTACGCTCTTAACAACACATGCATAAAAAATAGACATATCTTTTTCTTTCTTTTTTAACTTCGGACAATCTTTCTTTCAATGCCCTTTCTCCCGACAAAAGGCACATTCATCTTTTCCTACTCTACCCTCGACTTAGATTTTTCATTTTTTCTGGGTTTCTACTCTAGCTATGCCCTCTCATTGTCAATATTTCTATTGACTCGTCTCTATGTTCTTTTTAATTCTTTCTACAGATTTCATAGTTTGTCAAAGAAGAATAAACTTCTTCAAATGACAATTTATTCTTTCCATGGATGAGAGTAATACATAAATGATTTAATTCATCCGAACAAGAACCAATCAACAACATAGCATTTATTTCATATTTGAAGGTTTTCTTTTAATTTAATAAATCAGCAATTAACTTATTAAATTCATCAATATGAGAACTGATACTCATACCTTGTTTCAACTGAAGACGAAATAATCTCTTCAATAGATACAACTGGTTCTCATTGCTTTTCTTCATATATTTGTTCTCCAAGGCCTTCCACAATGCATTGACAGACTTTTTTCTAATGAACAGATATTTTTGTTCTCTACACAGATAAGAATGAATCAATCCACAAGCTTTTATATTAAGCATGTTCCAGTCTGTCTCCTTGATATCTGTTGATTTTGTTTCTTCCAAAATTATATCCAAGTCTTCCTGACACAATCTGTCCAGCACCTCACTCTGCCATAAGCCGAAATTATTCTAACCATCAAATTTTTCCACATCTATTTTTGCACTAGACATTGTCACCGTCCTCATCGATGTAGATGATGATGATGTTGTCATAGCTACCTCACACAAATGAGCTCGATACACAATATCACAAATAACCAAGTTCCACCAAATAATTATATCCAACAATTAGCAATCCAAAATTCATCAACTTAGAATAATAGTAAGTGCTCAACAGAAAATAGCCACTCACCGTCCTAAACCTAGGGCTCTGATACAACTTGTTGCGTCAAGAAGCGTTCAAACAACACCTAGTACTGTTATTAATTATTATGCGGACAATCAATAATGCTAACAATACTACAACGAGACAACTAACCATCAAACACAATATGCAAAAAAAGAAAGAACACTAAATTTAACGAGGTTCGGTAATGTTACCTACGTCCTCAGGCTCCGCTAGAACAAATCCACTATCTTCAAAAAAAGTTACAAAGTTTTTAGGCCACAATACAAAATTTTAAACTATTGAGTCAAACTGTAAATACCTAAGTAGTCGGGCCAATACTATAATTACCCAAACAATAAGGTATTACTATAAATGCCAAAAAATAAACGAAAAAATTAAATTCTTACAATTTTTAAAAATTTAAATATAAAATCATTGAATTATGAAGTTTTCATAAATAAATCCTATAAATAAATAAAAAATTATTTCAAAAATATACTTAATATTAAAAAAGACCTTATTTTATATAGGCCTAATTAAATTATCCCATATCATCTCTCGTCAATGTAGACTTAACTCATTTGACATATAAGTCAATTTTCAACCTTTGATAAAAAAAATTATTTAACCCTGAAAATAAAAACATAACAAAACACTAAAGGGACAACCCTTAATCGTTCAACGAGGAAAACTAGGCCAAACCCGACGGCGACAGACAGCTCAACGGAGAGGAGGGAAGCGACGATGGCTTTTCTAAACGCTGTTTTATTTAAAACATATCTGAAGGCCATTTGAACTGCTGACATCCTCATATCTACGTAGTGAGTCCAACGAAATTATCAAAACACAGCCAAGTCGGCTTGGCCGGAAGCCGAAGAGCCCCAAACGAAGGTGATGGAATTCGACGGGGGCTTTGTTGGAAATGAAACACTCACACAAACAACTTTTATTTAAACTCAAACAAATATTACAAGAGCACTCTCACTCAAAAACAAGATACTACAACTCACTCTTTATTAGAGTTTGCTTCTTCACTCACTTAGAAGCTCTTAATTTTTATTGATGCCTAAACTAAAATGGGGAGGGGTATTTATACTACTTAAGAATAATCCTACACCACACAAATAAACTAATTCAAAATTACAATAACCATACACCTCATTCTTCTTAATTCTTCTCCATCCTTCCAAATTATTCACATGCTTAATTACCACACCCTAGAA
Organism: Ailanthus altissimus; assembly: GCA_946807835.1. NCBI lineage: Eukaryota > Viridiplantae > Streptophyta > Magnoliopsida > Sapindales > Simaroubaceae > Ailanthus > Ailanthus altissimus. The sequence continues at coordinate 22,655,177 of OX327698.1, read as the reverse complement.
GATTCTAGGTAGAAGGTTAGTAGTTTTGGACCTTAATTATGGACTTGGACTCCAATTTGATTGATTTTGGGTTTAGGCTCCCATAATGGATCAAGTTTATGATCCAACACCCCCCCTTAAACTTGATCTTGTGACCCCTAGTAAGTTCCTTAATCTTATGAAGTCTTCGCTTGTCAGTGGTTTGGTAAAAATATCGGCAACTTGATCTTGTGACTTCACATATTCAACTTGCACATCCTTTCTTGCAACACACTCCCTTATATAGTGGTAGCGAATATCGATGTGCTTGCTTCTATCATGGAATACCGGATTCTTGGCTAAGGCAATGGCTGACTTGTTGTCGACACAAACCTTGGTAGGCTCTTCTTGTATCAAGCCTATCTCCTTCAATAGATTTCTAAGCCAAATTGCATGACAAACACATGAGGTAGCAGCAACATATTCTGCTTCACAAGTGGACAATGTGACAATCGGTTGTTTCTTTGACATCCATGTGAAAGCAGTATCTCCCATGAAAAATACGAATCCAGTAGTGCTCCTTCGATTATCTATGTCTCCACCCCAATTACTATCGCTATATCCAACGAGCTTGTAATCATTAGAAACTGAATAGAACAAACCAAAGTCAATTGTACCTTTCAGATAGCGAAGAATTCTCTTTGCAGCTTTAAAATGGGTGTTTGTTGGAGATTCCATGTAGCGACTGACCAATCCAACTGCGTGAAGAATATCGGGCCTCGTGCAAGTTAGATAGCGTAGACTTCCTACCAAACTTTTGAAGAATGTTGGATCTACACTTTCACCTTCTTCATGTTTGGACATCTTGATTCCGTATTCCGTCGGTGTGCTTATCGGCTTACAATTCTCCATCTTGAACTTCTTCAGGATCTCCTTTGCATAGCTTTCTTGTGAAATGAAAATTCCATCTTTTTGTTGCTTAACTTCAATGCCAAGGTAGTACGCCATGAGCCCCATGTCTGTTATCTCGAATTCTTTCGTCATCACTTTCTTGAATTCATTGAACATGCTTGGGTTGCTTCCAGTGAAGATCAAATCGTCCACGTAGAGGCACACGATCAAAATATCTCCATCTTTGATCTTGATATATAGAGCGTGCTCGTAGGGACATTTTTTGAAGCCATTCTCTTGGAAGTACTTGTCGATTCGGCTATTCCATGCCCTTGGTGCTTGTTTTAGCCCGTAAAGAGCCTTCTTCAACTTCAACACCTTGTCTTCGTGGCCTTTGACTTCGTAGCCTGATGGTTGCTGAATGTAGACTTCCTCTTCAAGAACTCCATTTAGGAAGGCAGACTTTACATCCATTTGCTGTATCTTCCACTTGTTTTGAGCTGCCAAAGAAATGATTAGTCTAATAGTCTCCAATCGAGCAACAGGAGCAAATACCTCATCATAGTCAATTCCAGCCTTTTGACTATAGCCTTTAGCAACTAGCCTCGCCTTGTGCCTTTCAATCTCTCCTTTGGCGTTTTGCTTTGTTTTGTACACCCATTTGACACCTATCGCCTTATGTCCTTTGGGAAGTGAGGTGAGTTCCCATGTGTCATTCTTCTCGATGGCCTTAATTTCTTCGTCCATCTCATCTCTCCAATTCTTCTCTCGTACTGCTTCTTGAAAGCTCACTGGTTTACAATCGACAAACAGACAAAATAATGTAAGATTATCTTGTCGTTCAGTTATCTCATAGAGATCTCTAAGGCTTCTTGTACGTTGCACAACTCTTTCACTTTGACTCCTACTTGACGATGACGAAGGTGATGAGTCTCTTTGAGTGGTTGATGTTGGTGAAGTGGGTAGAGTTTCAAGTTCTTGTTGAGGTCCTAGTTGCTCCCTCATTGTCTGCTCATCTTCTTCAAACTGAGGAAAGAAATTGAAGTCACCTGCATGAGAGTTAAAATCCCATTCTTCTTCTTCGTTGAAGACCACATCTCGACTAATAACAATCTTCTTATTGTCTGGATTGTACAACTTGTAGCCCTTCGAATTAGCATCATAGCCGATGAAGATAAAACTCTCACTTTTATCATCAAGCTTCGTTCTTCTCTCGTCCGGTACATGAACATGGGCTATACTTCCAAAGATTCTCAGGTGGGAAATGCCAGGCTTTCTTCCACTCCATGCCTCTTGCGGTGTCTTTCCCCATACACTTCTTGTTGGAGATCGGTTTGACAAGTAGACTGCACACGCTACTGCTTCCGCCCAAAATTCCTTGGGTAGTTTCTTGCTTTTGAGCATGCTTCGTGCCATGTCGAGGATTGTTCTGTTCTTTCTTTCTGCCACGCCATTTTGTTGGGGGGATCTAGGAACTGTCATTGGTCGATGAATTCCATTTGCTTCACAGAACTCTTGAAACTCCCTGGAAGTAAATTCTCCACCTTGGTCGGATCTTATGGCTTTGATCTTTCTACCGCTTTCTCTCTCCACTGCTGCTTTGAACTTCTTGAAGACTTCGAAAACTTCTGACTTCTGTTTCAAGAAATATACCCAGGTTTTTCTTGAAAAATCATCAATGAAGAGAAGAAAATAGTTACTGTTACCGAGAGAGCTTGGCTTGATCGGTCCACACACATCGGTATGGATGAGCTCGAGTGGTTTCTTGGCTCTTGTCTTTGACTCCTTTGGAAAGCTTTTCCTGAATTGTTTTCCGACTAGACACCCTTCACAAAACTGGTCAGGATGGTTGATGCGAGGTAGTCCCTTTACCATCTCCTTCTTAGATAGCAGCTCTAGACCTCCAAAATTGAGATGCCCAAATCGAAGATGCCAAAGCCATGACGCATCTTTGTAGCAAGCTTTCAGGCACTTTGCAACATCGTTTTGTATGTTGATCAAGAACATTCTATTCTTTGACATCGGTACTTTAGCAATGAAGTTATTCTTATCATCTTTTATAGAAAGATTATAATCCTTCATATGAATATCATAACCTTTCTCTAACAGTTGCCCTAAACTCAAGATGTTACTTTTCATATTGGGCACATAGTAGACATTGGAAATAAACTGATGTCTCCCATCTTTCAAACGGATAAGGATGTTACCTTTCCCTTTCACTGCTATTGTGGAATCATCTCCAAACGAAACATTTCCGCTTACTGACTCGTCTAGCTCCACGAACATGTCTTTCCTTCCACACATGTGATTGCTTGCACCACTGTCAAGATACCAGGAATTTGCTTGGCCACTATCAGTTTCCTTTCGTGCTAGAAGAAGAGTTTCTTTGCCATCTGTCTTCTCCTCTATATAGTTGGCCTTCTCCTCAATTTTGTTGTTGGGAGCTCTATATTCTGAAGCATAATGCCCAAACTTCTGACAATTATAACATCGAACTTGAGATTTTTCATACCTTGAGTTCGGATTGATTCTTCCACGGCCTCGTGTTGAGCTTTCTCCTTTCTCATAGTTGTTGGAATTGTTGTTGTTGTAATTCCAACCTCGTCCACGACCGCGACTTCCACCTCGTCCATGGCCTTTACCTCTGCCTCGACCACGTTGGTTTCTATCATTGCGTTAGCTTTCATACATATCCTTGAGTTGCAGCTTGAGGAGTTGCTCAGTAAACCCATGCTTCTTCTTATGCTTCTCTTCATATGCTTGCAATGATCCTTGGAGTTGCTCGATCGTCATTTCTTCCAAATCTTTAGTTTCTTCAATCGTCACGACGATGTGCTCAAATTTGGGATCCAACGAACGGAGTATCTTCTCTATTATCCTCACATCTTCTAACTTTTCACCATTTCTTTTTAATTGATTAGAAACAGCTACTACTCTTGAGAAATAATCTGAAATAGACTCAGATACTTTCATGTGTAAGGATTCGAATTCACCTCTTAATGTTTGGAGACGGACCTTCTTCACTTGCTCAGATCCTTTGTAAGAGGTTTGCAGCTTCTCCCACGCTTCCTTGCTAGAGCTTGCACTCGAAATCTTTTCAAAGCCATCATCATCTAATGCTTGATAGATGAGATAGAGAGCCTTCTTGTCTCTCTTTCTTGAATCCTTCAAAGTTATTTTTTGATCTGGTGTAAGAGCAGCAAAAGCAGCATCATCCGCAGGCTCGTTATAGCCTTTCTCTATGATATCCCACACATCTTGTGATCCAAGAAGTGCCTTCATTTTGATACTCCAATTGTCGTAGTTGTTGTTGTTGAGTGTCGGAACTTGGAATGGTGCCATACCATTTGTCATATCTCTCAATATAATGAGAATTTACAAAATTCGATTGCACGGATGAATCCGAAACGCCGAAAAACCTTGGGAGGGACCTGGTCAAAATTTTCAATTTTTCGGTCAACGGTCAAAGTCAACCCTAACCTGGTCAACGGTCAATGATTTTGACGGCTCAGTCAACTCGCTTGGACGGCTCTTTCAACAGGCTTACGGCTCGTCAACTCGGCTTGGCGGCTCGGTCAATGCTCCAACTCGGCATAACTCGATGAGTCAACTCGCTTTTCTGGCAGCAGTTTTCCGGCGGCGCGTGGAGGCGCGTCTGAACTCAGATTGGGGAGATTTTGGTGGCGTCGGATTCCTCTCGTCGAGACCTTCGATTTGATATGCAATAGTGTATACTTTCCAACTTGCTCTGATACCACTTTGTTAGAAATGAAACACTCACACAAACAACTTTTATTTAAACTCAAACAAATATTACAAGAGCACTCTCACTCAAAAACAAGATACTACAACTCACTCTTTATTAGAGTTTACTTCTTCACTCACTTAGAAGCTCTTAATTTTTATTGATGCTTAAACTAAAATGGGGAGGGGTATTTATACTACTTAAGAATAATCCTACACCACACAAATAAACTAATTCAAAATTACAATAACCATACACCTCATTCTTCTTCATTCTTCTCCATCCTTCCAAATTATTCACATGCTTAATTACCACACCCTAGAAGATTCTAGGTAGAAGGTTAGTAGTTTTGGACCTTAATTATGGACTTGGACTCCAATTTGATTGATTTTGGGTTTAGGCTCCCATAATGGGTCAAGTTTATGATCCAACAGGCTTGGATGGTTATGCGAATCACGAACCAGCAGAGCTCGGTTAAAGACGGCAAATTGGTGGAAGCGACCCAACGGAGATTGGTCGAAGGAGATAGGCTAAGCTTGGCGGTGGCCAAAAAAAGCCGCCAGTAAACAAGATCACAGGACGGGGAAAACGAAACCAACAAAACCGAAAATATAGAGAACAAGAATAAGCAAAAGAGAAAAGTTGCATTTTCAGATTCATTGGAAAGGAGGCCAAGACCTCCTTTGCGGTGAGTAAGAAAAGTTGAGTTGGCGGCTAAAATTTTGCTCTATTGGTTCAAGAGAAAATCTCCAAAAATAAAATATATCAGGCTATAAGCTTTTTATTCCGGTCTGATCAATGAAATAACAGTTTTCGGTGGTGTTAGTAGCGTTAAAAATAATAAAAATAAACAAATAATGATAATTCCTTTTATGAGTTCAGGGATATCCTAATCCACTACTGGAACACGTATCTCCTGAAGCCAAACAACCCATCAAATGACCGCAACGTTACTTTTTCATTTTTTGATTTAGCGCCAAAACGACAGTTTTAAATGAGCGGAAAAAGCATAAGTTCCTTGTCTAACAATTAATTCATTATTATCAAATGATAGACGAAGAGCAGCTTCCCTCAGCTTCTGATCCGTCCGATTCAGGCGATGAATTTACTGATGATCGCGACGACGCTGATTACGATGATGACGATAATGATGATGGCGATGATGAAGCATCCGTGGCAGATTCTCCGTCGTCAGATGAAGATCGGAAGTCGAAGAACGTTGACGCTCTTGTGAGGTAAGGTTTATTCATTCGTCTCTATTGAACAACTGAACTCTTGGCTTTTACTTAAAGGAATATAAGTTTTTCTAATTGTTCGAGTTAATTGCATACCTTAATGCCAATTTAGGGTTCTTATGAGTTGAAAAATATTTAATAAATTGAATTTCGGTTTAGTTACCGATAAATTGAAGCAAAATTAAAGAGAACTTCATCTCTCGAATAGTAATTTTGTTCAGGTTCTAGTTTCCGTACATAAAGTCTGTGTTCCAACGGATTTTGTCCTAAAATATTCTAAGATATGTGAGCGTTTGGTTAAAATCTTAATATTTATTGATTGCAATTTTTGTGGATAAAGTTTATGTTTGGTTGCCTTGAAAATGACAGCAAAGGGTGGATAAATGTAGGTTTTTTTTTTTTTTGTGGAGTTTTTAATTATTTGTTCTAGCTGCACTAAGCACTAAATCAATTATTCTAATTTTTGTGGCCTGAAATAATGAATTCATATATGTAAGTTTACAGAAAGATGTACTATGACTGAATGAAGTTTCATTAATGGCATTGGGATTTCCTTTTGCGATTTATCAGAGGCCACCTTGTTGTGATAAGGCAATCACTGCTTCCACGAGTTTATTCGGTGGGTGAAGTAGCAGCTGTATGTCGGAAACCTTTTAAACCTCCATCCCCTTTTGGCTATGAGAATGGGAATGAACAGCTTCATCGTCGTCTTTGGGCCTGCAAACGGTTTGTTCCTTGGGGCTCTTCAAGACCAGTGTTAGTTACAATAACTAATCGGTTTGAAGTACCAAGGACTGTTGAGAAAGATGTAGTGGAGGAAAATATCACCTTACCACCAGGAGTTGATCCTTTGGTGTTGTGGCAACCTGAGGAATCTCAGAATGTTGGTGATAATTTAGTCCCAATATCAGTGGATCCATTGCTTGTTCGTTTTCTTCGACCCCATCAAAGGTATTGCTGATGATAGAAATTCATAATTGGATTGTCACTTGGTGATATGTGCATTTTCGAGGTTCTATACAATTTTTCAATGATGTAGTCATAACTGGACTTGTTTCAGTTCTGATTAAGAATGCACTCACCAATTAGAACATGTATTATAGATATGATCATTCTTCAATTAAACTTCTATTTACAGAGCCGTTGACAAATATTGGTAGAGTATACATATCCATATAGATAGAGATTTGGGGTTTGACTCCTATAGTTTTAGATAAAAGATGACTAGATGTAGAACATCAATTATTTATATCATATTTGCATTTAGCTGTGATTTGCTGTAACTGATGAATTTCTCTTGCGTCGTAATTCAGAGAAGGTGTTCAGTTCATGTTTGAATGTGTGTCAGGGTTATTAAGTGCCTCCAATATATATGGATGCATTCTTGCAGATGATATGGGGTAAATATCTCATCTTTTCTGTGTAAATCCTGTCAAATTGAGTGTTCAGGTTCCTTTTTTCTCCTTTTACATTACTGTTTTGGTTGTTTCTTCAAGGTTGTTCCTGTTCTTGCACTTGCAGGTTGGGAAAGACATTGCAGTCGATCACATTACTATATACTCTTCTACGTCAAGGGTCTGATGGAAAGCCAATGGTTAAAAAGGCCATCATTGTCACACCAACCAGTCTTGTGAGTAACTGGGAGGCAGAGATCCAGAAGTGGGTTGGAGGAAGAGTTCAACTTATAGCTCTCTGTGAAAGCACCAGAGATGATGTTGTCTCTGGAATTGACAGTTTCATATGTCCCCGCAGCTCTCTACAGGTCAATTTGTGCTGCTATCTCTGGTACTTTTTATCTGGGAGAAATGCACTAATTTAGTTACCACCACAGGTATTGATTGTTTCATATGAAACATTTCGTATGCATTCATCAAAATTTAGCCAAAGTGAGTCCTGTGACCTTCTTATATGCGATGAGGCTCACAGGCTGAAAAATGACCAGACATTAATAAATCAGGTATGACATGCACACTAAATTTTTCCTACATTCAGTTTTATAAATATTCTTCTTTCCTTGATACCTAACATCAGCTATAAATACTTCCGTGTCAGGCATTAGCTGCTCTCTCATGTAAGCGTCGAATTTTATTGTCTGGAACTCCAATGCAGGTAATAGGCATTTTAAAATGATTCTTTATGCTTATGATAGTTAGTCCTTGATGCATTCTGGATTTGCTCCTCTATGTGGACCTTTGCAGAATGACCTAGAAGAGTTCTTTGCCATGGTTAACTTTACTACTCCAGGAATTTTGGGTGATGCGGCATATTTCCGCCGTTATTATGAGGTGAGCCGCTACTTTCTATTTGAAATACTATTTGTGAAAAAAATAAAGTTCTTATCCTAAATAGAATTGGTTTTCTAATTTAGAATATAAATCTAATAAGAATTACTTATCTTGTAAATATTAGGATTCCCGATTTGTATAAGGTTTATTTTTCTTCCTTTATAGGTTATATTTGTAGTCTATAAATACTTGTAAATTCTGAAGATAAAATATAGAGATTGAAAATGTTTCCCTCAAGTTTTTCTTCACTATTTGTTGATGGTGAAATTACAAATTCATTCATTGAACTGAATTCTTTTTCTTTCTCAGTTTATTTGGGATGGGGTGGGAAGGGGAAGAGTCATGGTTCACAGGGGAACGAGCAGTTGCTATTAATAATTACCACTCTTACCATTCTGCTAAACTGAAATCCATGTTTTTTTGTCAGTGTAGTTAAGTGCATATGAAAAAAGAAAAGACAATTTCAACAAATTCTGATGATTAATTGGATTTAAAACACTGGAGACTTTTCATAATATAGTGTATGCTGACAGATTGTTAAGTACATTCAAGTTTTGTTGCTGCAGAGCGTAAACCTATGCCTTGTTGTAGATCAATCAAGCAATGTGATTTTGCTTAATTTTTTAACATACATATCTTAGGAATATCTTCATCAGACATTCTTCCTTTCTTGTGTTAATGTTCTATCAGTGATTAAATTAATTTTTTGTCTTTTTTTTGTACATTTTCTCTTTTACTCTGTTGACATATCTCCATTATGCAAATGAACTGTGATTACAATTATAAAGACACCGATTATCTGTGGAAGAGAACCCACTGCTACTGAAGAAGATAATAAACTAGGTATTGAGCGCTCTGCAGAACTAAGTGCAAAAGTGAATCAGGTGATTTTGTTTGTTTATTTATTTGCTTAATTATTGCAAAAGTGGATGTAACTATAGGGGCTAGCTTTCTTTCAAGTTATAGCAGCTATTGAGCATTTTTAACTGTAAAATTTGATTTTATGATAGTTCTTTCATAACAGAAAACTGTTTCTTATTTAGAGGATCTGATTTGTTGCTGATACTACTTTGCAAATTATGAAAGATTGCTCATTGTTTTTCACATTTGACTCAATATTATGTTTTTGCAGTTTATATTGAGAAGGACCAATACATTGCTATCAAACCACTTGCCACCAAAGGTACATCACTTATTTTGGTCCAAATGCCTATCACTTGATGTAGCTGCTTAATGTTTAGTGCAACATTTCAATTCTGTTTGCAAGATAATTTGTGGCTTATTTTACAAAATGCATAGCAATTTTATATGAAGATAGTTTCTTGATGCTCTGACCAGTTATGTCTTGTGGCTGGATTTATTGCTCTTAACTCAGTTATCTTGTGAAAGGCTAAGTGATTTGGGAACTGTGGTTGTTGCTCAAACAGATCTCCTAAAGGAGGTTTTTGTTGAGTGCTTATCAATGTAAAAGTCACTATCCATTTTCTAGCCATTAGTTTCTTAGGCTCTCATATCATGCTCAAATAGTTTATCTCTCTGAATGTTTGCATGATTTGATTTCTTCAATGTGAGAATTCTTAATTTAACAAAGGGAACGATGACTAGCTTATTTATGGGTTGTATTGTCTTAGAACCACAAAGTTATTAATAAATCTTAAAAGTTAATTATGTGAACAAGAGTTAGACCAGTCATTTTATATTTTCTATATCTTGAATTTAAATTTCTGTGACATCAAATTCTTGTTTCACTCGTAGATAGTTGAAGTTGTTTGCTGCAAGTTGACTCCTCTCCAGTCCCAGCTATATAACCACTTTATACACTCCAAAAATTTGAGTTTCTTTGCTACGTAGTTACCATGCTTGACCAGAATATTATTAATAACGGCAGTTAGTGAAAAAAGTTCTATCCATACAGTTTTTATTCTCTTGCTCTTCAACACAGGTTAAGCAGGCAATTTCTGAGGAAACTAAGCAATCCAAGATTTTGGCTTATATTACAGCTCTCAAGAAGCTCTGTAATCATCCTAAGGTTAATAAAATATTGTGAAAAAATTGATTACTTTAGATGTTATTTTGAGGAAATTTGGATAAAGTTATGAGCTTAATCTATTAAGAAGATTGTATGCTAAAGTGCATCAATCAGATTTTTCATTGGAGCAAATTTTTAACGGAATTATGCACCAGCATGGTCAAAGCTTCCAATTATTGGACTTGGGTTTTTATCATCTCTTAGTTCTGGAAATGTTGTATAAAGAGAGGTTATCTCTTAAGAATTGTTGTTAAATAATCCTTCTAGATAACAACACTGATCTGGAACTGCTGGGAGCTATCAAGGCTGAATTTGGCCTAATTAATAAACTTAATTTCTATATATTGACATCAATATAATTCAATTTCAGTGCTATGAAATCAACTGGTTATGAAAATGAAAGTATTATTGACATTTTAAAGGTTTTTATATTGGGAAGGCGCTGAAATTTCTGCATATGATGCACTTGCTTTGTCTGGCAGAGGTTTTCTGCATTTTCCATCTTTTCAATTAATACCTGTTCAATTTAAAGGGTTCTGAAGTACGTGCATTATCATCCAGTTTGATTCTTAGTGAAGATACTTTGTCTGTGCAGCTTATCTATGACACTATAAAAAGTGGAAGTACAGGAACTACAGGTTTTGAGGACTGTATATGCTTTTTCCCTCCAGAGATGTTTTCTGGAAGGTAAGATTTTGTTCATTTGTTTCATTTACATATTTTATGTTCAACAGAAATAATCCCTTGTTATTGTTAGATCTGGATTGTGAAGTGGAGTTGGGGCTTGGGTTGAACTTTCCGGAAAAATGCATGTTTTAGCCCGATTACTGGCCCATCTACATCAGAGAACTGATGACCGAATTGTTCTGGTCTCAAATTATACTCAGGTAATCTTACATAGTAGTTCTGTTATACCTATTATACGATCTATTCATTAAGACTGTAAACATGCTATTGATTTCCCTGTCTATGGAGTCAGGATTTAGTTCTTTGCCACCCAGCAACTTTTCTCCTCAGGTTAAAGCTACTGAGAATTTGAGCCCCTTGTTCAGTAGGGATAGTTTATGATTCTGATTACTGACAATTTTATACATTTCTGGATCTTTGATGTGGAGTTTTCCTTTGAACCAACCTTTATAATAGCAGACACTAAATGGGTAAACTTCTGTTACTTTGGTGAACTTCTTGTTTCTGTCAGTCAAACTTGCTTGCAGCTACACAAAACAAACTGAAGTCATTCCATGAAATATTTCTTGAGATACCCTTCTTTATGGAAGATACCGGAATTGATATTTTTTTTTTTCAAATAAATCTCACTCTTCATGCATCAGACACTGGATCTTTTTGCTCAATTGTGACGTGAAAGAAGGTATCCATACCTGAGACTTGATGGAACCACATCAATCAGCAAAAGACAGAAGTTAGTAAATCGCTTTAATGATCTATCAAAGGTACAAATTTTAATTTTTATTTATTTTGCAATTTTCTTGACGTTTGTCAGGCATTTAGCCTTCTTACAAATACATACGGTTTGATTCAACCATTTGCAGGATGCATTTGCAGGATGAGTTTGTCTTTCTCTTAAGCAGCAAAGCTGGTGGTTGTGGTCTCAATTTAATTGGTGGTAATCGTCGTGTTGTTTGATCCTGATTGGAATCCTGCCAACGATAAACAGGTAATTGTTTCATGCTAAACCCTCAATGTACTATGCTATGCCAATTAGATAGTAGGTATATAGATCTCCTAAAATGTAATATCTTATTATTTGCTTATCATGTTTCAATCATAATTAGGCTGCTGCAAGAGTTTGGAGGGATGGACAAAAGAAGAGGGTGTACATTTACAGATTTCTGAGTGCTGGAACCATTGAAGAAAAGGTTTTAATGTGGCAACAACACAGTTAACACAATAATTGCATTCTGGTTCTTTAGTGAGTTCACAAGATAGTTTGAATCTCCAATAAACATTTTTTCTGATGTTCATTAAAGCATAAATTGTACATTTACATCTTTAGGTTTACCAGCGTCAAATGTCTAAAGAAGGGCTTCAAAAAGTTATTCAGCAGGAGCAAACAGACAGCCCTTCAACTAAGGTTCCTGATTAGCTGTTTTTCTCATGATCTCTGTTTGGAATTTGAAATTATATAAATGAGATATAAAGTATTCAATTTGCAGGGAAACTTTCTTTCAACAGAGGACTTATGTGACCTGTTCACATTTCATGAGAATGCAAGGTACTGTCTCTCTGAAGTTGAAATCACTGTTATATGAATTAGACAAATGTCATTTTTTGGTGCACTAACCTCAAATAAATAATTGGGTGATTTGGGAAGCTGTAAAATTACGGAAACTGCAGAGTATTTTCTCATACTATGAACCTTGCTTCTCATTCTTAGTGTGCAAAGGAGATACCTTTAGCCCATGCTGTAGTGTGGGATTATGGAACTCTAGGCTTGGTTTATCGGAGTGAAGAAGACAAAATGTTTCATATTTCATCTGTGGAAACAATGGGGTATATTTACACCCATGCAGTTAATGTTGACAGACATATTTTTGTATAACAATTACTGATCTGATAAGTAGATATAATCCTGAATCAATGAATATTTTGGTTCACGTTTGACAAAAACTTAGCTTCTCACAGGATCAGCATATTTACTAGCTATTGGATTCAATCTTCTTGCTCTAGTATGACAATTTCATTCCATTTCTTGTTCTTGTATAAGAAAATTGCATCACAGTTCTGTCATCACGTATAAATATTATAGTTTAAACTGTACATGTAGGTCTGAAATTCATGAAAAGTTGAATTGCACCCGTTGCCAGAATAATGATGTACTTGAGAGCACTGCAGAGAGAGATGAAAACAAATCAACAAATGGAAAATATGAGTCTGATCAAGAAGTCTCCGACATAGGTGGTTTTGCAGAAATTGCCGGATGTTTGCACAAGTTGAAGAGCTCAGAGAAACAAGTTGGTCCCCAGAAAAACATTGCATTTACCAGATTTTTTTATATATATGCATACAGAGGGAGATCAGTTTTATCTTCTCCTCCAAATTGTTTCAGGTAGGAACTCCTATGGAAGAAGAATTAAATAGCTGGGGGCATCATTTTTACTCCATGTCTGTGCCTGATGCCATACTTCAAGCTTCGGCTGGTGATGAGGTGTCATTTAGTTTGAAGTTTAATATTTTCTTTGATATTCTGTATTGCAAAGAAAAATACTTTTGATATAAGTTGCTTATATTTCTACATTGTGCCATCAAATCATCTAGGTCCTCATTACTGTATCTATTTATCATCTATCTTGAAAAGATAAAATAATTGAGCTTTACAAAATTGAATAACTGGTTTCCAACACTTCTAAACATCATTTGAAACAGCTTAAAGTGTCAAATTTTCCCCACCATTGGTTTTTCTGCATTAAGTATTCCAGAAACACGACACCAAGGCATCAGGTTACTGAATTTTAAAATTTTTTTTTGAATTAAAGGCATTAATTATTTTCCAGTTTACCATGCAAACCCCCAAAACAATTCTTATAGGACTGACATTCATATTTTTTGTGACGAATCAGCTTTTTTTGTTTTCATAAACTGATTTTCCCACCGTGACTTGTAACAAAACTCAAATATTCTATGAATCCTGTTTATTTTTCTTTTATGTTTTCATCATCTGCCATTAATTTGAAAGGCATGGTACTGACGATTTAGTAATTTTACAGGTGACATTTGTATTTACAAACCAAGTAGATGGGAAGCTTGTACCAATCGAATCAAAAGTAAGCTCGAAGATGCAAGCAACAGAAGGAAATAAGAAGCAGAGTAACCTCCTAAAGCCAACCATGGACCAAAAGTCGAAGTTATTGTCTCAACATCATAAGCTACTGAAATCAGTTCCCTCAGTTGAAAATTCTGCGGAAATCTCATTATCGGCCTCTTCCCAGCCTTTGCAAAAGGCAACGATCAAATCAACTCGGACTTCTCTAAAAGGTGCAATAAAGCTTAAACTCTGTCTCGGAAATCAATTACCCTTGAAAAGATTATCTCCTGATAATGTAGAACATGTTGATGACTTTGAGTAAAATTTTTGGCGGCCAAGTAATTAATTTTTCTTATTTTTTTGTTTACAATTTCTCGACAAGGTAAGTCGGTGTCATGAGATTTATAAAATAAATCAGCTTGTGCTTTAAGTAGGTAATTAGCATGTGCATGGATACCACAATTTGGAGACGTGGGCAATTTTTTTTGTTGGCTTAAGTGGAATAGATTCTGAGACCAGCACCAAGATTAAAGATCTGTTTACAATTCTAAAGCTAAAGTTTGACAAAACTTTAACCTGATAAGTGATAAGGGAGTAAATTATGAAAAGGACTAAGCCAGTTCTAAAGCCAAGACTTCAATCACTTTAACATTTTATTGACAAACATTGAAAGTTCTCTAGATAAATTCACAATGCTGGTTAAATGTTTTTCTAAATTGAAGGACTAAGCCCTAGCCCTATAATAGAAATATTAAACAATTGACAGCAAAGTTCTTCAGAAAATGCCAGAGAAACTTATAAATTTTATGACATTGGCATTGCTTTGATGGCAAGGAGAATTTATTATTGTGAATGAAGCTCCAAGTTCACCAATTAGCTTAATAGCCACTAGAAATTCGTTTGTATGTATTAGCAATACAATTATAACATGAAGTAAAGATCAAACTGGCAGTTGTTAAATACTACAACAGCATAAAAAATTTCTGCCATCACACGATTTTCAGTCAACTAAATGATTTACAATTACAATCATAATCATAACAATAGATTGGATTGTCATTGTCCTGCCATTCTGAGAATAAATTCCCATAAGACATAATTTTTAGTTGTAAACATTTTAATATTATCCCATCATAATCTTCTGCTATAATCATGCTTTTATGCCCTTCCCAATCCTATTAGGTCACAGAGAAATTACAGAGACCAAAAACTGGGCAACGTTCTTAGCACCTAAATTTGACAAAGTGAAAAGGTTGCTTTTATTTTCTCCAGGATCTGGCATTGTAAGTCGAGCCTTAATAATTGAACACAAAAATGAGATGAAGTTCTTAGATTAAGAGCACAAACGACAAGTTTTGCTCACAAAATGGGAGACCATAAGGAGACACTGCCCTTTGATTATGTTTTTCTCCACTTCCCATGATGAGATTGATACATTGTCTTTGGGTTGCGTTCAAAATTCAGCGAGAAATTGGAAATAGGGCACGTGGCAAAAACCCAGTTTGTGTATCATTTGTAAAATTTTGATTTTTAGACGAGGATGAATGGAGCATGTGAAGGTCAATAAGCCAAAGTGGAGCAAGAAGTGCTTCCTTTTTCCTTTTTCTTTTTCTCAGTCACGTGGTGCTAATAAATAGTCAAATCAAAAGGCCTGACCAATCTTTCTGTCTTGATAGTGTTCGTAAGATTTGAGAGAAATCAATTTGTTTATTGATTAGTAAATTTGATTAACAACTAAACCAGCTCAAATCCACATGGGTCTAGTTCTAATGTTATCTTTGCCGGTTAGATGGAGCCGAAAAAGTAAAAGCTAATCATAAGAAGTCATATGACAAGTTGGTCACCGGAAAATAATTAAAAATAAATTTTTAATATTTCAATATTGTAAATTCAATCTCTCTTTAATTTAATTGAGCTGCAACCAATTACTGTTGATTATTATTCACTTATCCTTAATATTTCATATTATCAAAAAAATTTCCTATTGTTACAAAAATTATATTAAATTTTTAACTTTTATTATTTTTTACTAATTTGTTCTTACATTGATGACATCATTATTGTCATCATCATTTTACTATTTTTTTTTGCAAAAATTAATCATATATATATTTTTAAAAATAATACTAAAATAATAATAATTACAACATAAATGAAAGGATGAACATTCGAATTATTATTATTTTTGTTTTATATTTTAGAATTTTATTAATATTTAATCTTTTTTTAAATACATCAGTATTTAATGCTAAAGAGAATAAATATGTTATAGTTTTTTATTATTAAAAAATAATAAAAAATAACTATAATATTATAATAATAAATACCATAACATATTTATGTTTTTTATTTTTATTTTTCTATTTATTTTTATTTTTATTATAATTATTTATTTATTTTTATTAATATTTAATATTTTTAATGCATTAATATTTAAAGCTCATTAGAAATAATAAATAGGTTATATTTTTTTAAAACAAAATTACTATAAAATAATAAAACGTAATATATTATTCTTTCTCAAAAGTAATAAATATTAATGTATTTAAAAAATTAATTAATGAATAAAATTTTAAAATATAAAACAAAAGAAAAATAAAATAAAATAATCAAAATATTCATCTTTCCATCATAACATAAATATATTATAGTTTTATTATTTAATTATTTTTATTAAAAAAATATATTAATAATTTATTAAAAAAAATAGTAGTATAAGAGTAGATTAGTAAAAAGATAATTAGAATTAGAATTTAATAAAATCTTTGTAACAACAAAATTTTTCTTGAACAATATAAAACATTAAAGGGATAAATAAATAATGCTCAAAATAATAAGGATCATATATAATTTCCCAATTTAATTTTATTGTGAACGGACTTAAACTCTAAACCTTTTTATACTGCCTGTTAAATCCCACATTAAAATAGCTTATATTAAAGATGTTATAATTTGAAAAACTTGATATATATCATTTGCTTCTCTCTAAACTTTTCAATACAAAGAGAAATCTATATCAATCGAACACTATAAAATACTCAAAATTCACATTTGATTTTTTCAAATCCATTTCACTTTGTAATGGTGTCTCACTCACCAATCCAATTATAATTATTGTCTGTCATCATGAAACTTTTGTAATCAATAGTTAAATAATAGTGATTAATTTTGCTTAAGAATTAATTAAGCTAACATGATTTGGGTACACAAGGCTGAATCTTAGGGTCAATAGGCCTTATCAGTTTGTCTGAGCTTCACTTAAATACTTGCATTAACAATGTTAATCATTTGATTCTCATGGCAAAGACAATAATTTAAACAAAAGCAGTGAAGGTTTGCTATCTGTCAATCACAAATTGACAAATCCAAGTAACATGAGATGTCAAGCTAAACATGTGCATAAACACAAAGTTTCCTCGTATATAAATTGAAAACAGCTACTTGTGAATTCTAACACTGTAATGAAACAAAATAACTTGTAAAAAAACTAAAACAGTGTTAGCTAGCTAGTGTTGAATGTCCTCATGGCTTGCATTAACATGTTCAACAATGAGCATTCTATGGACCCAAGAATCTCGTTCTCCAATGATTTTTCTGACACTCAGAAGCGAGAAAGCAACTATAGAGAAGCACCAGTCTCTTCGGATTTCGAATTCTCTGTGAGGAACTTCAGCATGATACCTGCAGATGAGATTTTCTTCAAGGGCATGTTGGTGCCTTTGAAGGAAAGCTGCGTCAACCCGATCCGAAAGATGACACTGAGAGAGGAGCTGCTTGTTGATGATGGTTATGAAAATGCTGCATTGCCAAGAGTGCCAAAGAGTTCAGGCTGGTGGAAAGAGAGGCTGGGGCTGAAGAGGGCTCATATTATGACCAAAAAATCTGACATGAATGATGGGGTTTTGGAGCAAGTTGTAGCTGAAGAGAAGAAGTCTGTATTTGTTGATCAAGAAGGACCTGTTGGCAAGACAATTCAGGTTAGATTTATAAAAACCTTTCTTGTTTCTTTCACAAAATGGAAATATGCAAATATGCTTTTGTTTTTGCTTTTGCTTGATTCAAACTTATTGCTTTTTTTTGTCACCTTTGATTGCTCATTCACATGGATGCAAACTTTGATGTAACTGGGTTTAGATCTATATTGGTTAATAAATAATCTGTTTTGTTTCAGGATCTGTTTGTTGAAGGAGGGTTAAAATGAAGAGACGCAATCTGATCCCTGTAACAATGGTGGCAAAAGAAGATCTATAGGAGAATATATTGACAAATTTAGAGGGAGGGGAAGCGACATTTGCAGAATAGTAGTAATATTTTGTTCAACTTGTATTTTTTTTGTCCTTTGTATTCTTCTTTTCTCCTCCTCCCTTTTTTTGTTCCTTTAATTATAAAAGCAACACATCTTCCCTCTTCCCCTCCCTGGGAAGAGCACAAGTAGAGAAGAAGCTATTGGCGGTTTGGTCCTGTACAGATGTTTTGCAGTTGATTGATTAGGATATCTACCTTGTAATCTATGTATTTTACTTTCAAATCACTTTCTTTTTTTTTCATGTGACATATATTTCAATGAGATGCTAGAATAACCCATCTGCCAGATCACCACTCATTATTCAAGCTGCTTCCTGGTTCACATTCTGTGTCTAAGAAAACACAAGCCAAGCATCACACAATTTCTCAACAGCACACCCTTTAAAATAAAATATGTCAATTGTCATAAATCACTTCAAATAAAATCTTAATAAGACTTGAAATAAGGATTTAATAAGACATACAATGATCCATACTAGGTCATAGACACTAAATACCCAGGCCTAACACAGTATTTTTAGATAAATCTGTGGTTTACAAGCAGAGAGAATGATCCTTTTTCACACTTCACCAAATGAATAGATTAAATTGGTTATCATGTCAAAAAGTTCAATAAAGGACGAGGGTCACAGGAATTTTTAAGTCAATAACCACAAACCATATAAACTTACAGGCCCAAGTTATATTTAGGCGAAAACGATCAAGCCTAGCTAGATTAAACCAGCCAGTCCACGGCCTCCTTCATTAAGGACAAAAATTTAAGCTGCAAATATTGCATGACCTAAACTCTCACAGCCGAGCCTATTGGTTACAGTGAAACAATGCCTTGGGCCTCAAGTAACTTTGTAATAGAGGACCAGAACCCAAAAATCCGTACAATAACTTGAGATTTTTTGTGTCAAAAGCATCAATCTAGTACAAGTTGGCTGGTCAATTTGCAGTCATAAATACAGTTTTAAGCTTCATCCTGTAAACTACGAATACCATTTTTCAAGCTGATCATCCAACTAAAGTCTGTACAACTTATGGTATCCAAAAAACTAATTTTCATCATCACCTCAAACCAAAAGAAAAAAGGTCACTGCTGAACGACCAACAGGAATTCTGCTACAAGAAGACATGATAGAGGTGTAAATAGTTGAACATTCTGATTAATAAATGAGATGATGAAATATTTACAACAAACAGAAGCTATATACATCGTGACTGAAGCTTGAAAAGAATAATACTGTACAAATTACTAAGCCAATTGGCTGGGTGACTATAATTATCAAACTCACTTGTGTCAGGTAAGAATTTATAAGCTCCAGCAGATATTTACATTTTGCACAAAAATGCTGTCAGGTCTGATGCAAAAGAATCTGATTGGTGGTTGGTGGTTCCATTACCTGTACACCTGCAAGCAGATTAAACATTAAGCATCAGATTCAGAAAACATACAGAAAAAGGGATTTTACAGCACTGATTTAAATGTGTTAAAGGCCAAAACCAGTCATAATTAATAAAAATACTATAATTTTTCAATAACAAAATTAGAATATGATATTCAACATGTCAGTCCAAAAAAATATATATATTGATAAAATAATAAATTTCTATGTAAATCGATCCTTTTATGCATTTCAGACGTCATCATCCGTCAAAACTAAATATTGCCAAGTGATAAACTACTAAAGCCAGAACTGAAGATTTTCAATCATGTTTACTAAAACAACAGCCGCCGAAACCAAAGTGCTGGTTCTCTTCCTGGTAGATGAATATATCTTAAATAAACTTCAAAAGCATATATATATAAAGAGCATGCAATTTCTAGAAAATGTGTAACTAACATGTTTCATGGGGGCTCCAGCATGGCTCACACAGTGATCTGTCTAAGGATCACCTTTAGCCGGTGGCAAAACCAAGAGTTCTTCAAGCAGGCATGCTATGGTCATAAAGCAACACTTAAATTTTACTCTTAGTGCAATGATGCAACTGATGAGTTTCAATTTCTGGAGGATGATATCATAATTATTGACTGCATCATTAATTCTGTTCCCGCGACTGAGTGGGACCCAAATATTTCTCCATGGATTCCTTCTTATGCTCAGGATCCAGGCTGTAATGCATGCAAAATTACAAGTCAAGTTTACTTCGAAGTTTGGATGTTATTATAACTAAAAGAAAATAAAATAAGAACTAACCTATTTCTGAGACCAAGAAGAGCATAATGTACAGCACTTGCACAAGCAGAAGCTGGAGCAATAGCAGCTGCAGGAACTCCACGTACAGCAGTTACCAAAGCAGATCCAGCACTTGCCCCACGCTGGTACTTTTTCAAGGGTGTTCGAACTAAAGCAGAAGCAGATCTTCCCAGGCCATCACTGAGACTCTCACAGGCCTATCAAAATTATGAAGATTAAAACTTTTCTAGGAAAAATACAGTACCCCATAATTTTTATTTTCTGAATACACAAGATTCAGAACATTAATATCTTATACACTTCAAAAGGAGATACTGCAACATAGGGCTCTTATCATCTTATTTTTGCAGCTTCTACAATAATGTGCATTAGAGACAGTATCTCCAATGTATATAAAGATTGCCAACTTGTCCTAATTCTATCGTGCATAAATAATTATGTTTTACAGGCAACACAACATTCATGACTCATGTAACACTTGAGCATATTGGAACATTTACCTGCTGTATTCCTTGTTGGGCATCTTTAGGCTGATTACATCTGACATTTGTCTTTGTATTGTCTTGTACAGGCCATGATACAGAAGGTGGGATGCTTGTAACAATATATTCAGCTTGGAGCAAAATATCATGAGCCCCTGCTGCCAAATGTACCCCAAGTCCAACAGCTTCAAGTGATATACTTCTGAGAAAAGCAATTGTGCCTGAAAATAAAATTGCTCTGGTGTTATCAACTGGGCAAAAATAGAACTTCAAAAAGAAATATAGGAGCTTAAAATTTGAGAAAATAAAGTTTTACTGATGGATAGTGCAATAATGAAACATAATATGCAATTATCTACAGAGATCTAAAAATTCATAAAATAATATTTCAAAACCAGACTGTTTGTTGACCCATTAAAATTAACAGGTGAGATTCCACTAGTGTATTCACCGAACACACTTGGCCTTTGAGATCATAATGATAATATCACAGCAATAAACTATTTGAAATTATAAAAACTAATCACATATAAGATTTTCTAAGAAACATATATTTTTAATGGGAAACGGAGAAATTTTATCAATGAAACAGAGAAACAAAGATTTGAAGAGTGAACAATATGTCCAAAAACCCAGAACATTCCCTGCTATGGTGAAACAAAAAATTGAAACAGCCAGCAGCACATACCTATATCTCTAGTAGTCTTTACCAAAGAAGTATACAAATTGTTGCAAACCCCATATGGCTCAACCATACAAAACATTGACACATCTATAGTTAATAACGTAGTAAGAGTTTGCTTTTAGAGTTGTATTGCCCAGCATCAATAACTAAATTATTGATTGTCCAACTTATATAGTATCATCCAACATTACAGATACATTTACTAACTACCAAAAGTACTTGTTCTTTAGTAGACCAAAACAAGAAAACCAAACTTTATATGAATGATTCTATCTTAAATATATTACCTCTTTGCATTCCTTTGAGTACTCTCTTATCCTTCCTGTAGTTCTCAACTGGCAATGAAACCAGTTTTGCAGCACCAGAACCAACTGTGACCAATGATCTAATGGTTGGCAGGCCTCGCAACACTTTATGAATCTACAATGGGAAACAAAGATTAATTAATTATACACAAGATTTGCACAAGGGCCAACAAAATCTTAATATTCTGAAGAGTATAATGAACGGCATCAAAACCTGATTCTGGGAAATATCTTCCAACCACTCCCCTATCATTGTTTCACATACCCCGCCCCAACCATAGATGCCAACTGCGTGAACATGCTTAAGCTTCAGCTCAACTCCCTGCATCGAAATTTATTATTTATTTTTTTATAGGAAACATAGAATATTGTATTGAAGAAATAAAGAGAAAGGATTAAAAAAGCAAACTAAACCCACAAGAACCAAAACCTTCACTACTGCATTTGAATTTATTAAAGCATGGCCAAAAGAATACAAAAACAAAAAGAGGATTTTTACAAATCTGGACAAGGATCTCTATGAAACTCTAATAACCAAACCTAATAATGGAAAAGTTAAGGAATGATAAATTTACCTTCCAGGGTACAAGATTTACAAGTTCTACATACTTTCCACCACTTAATGCTGCTAGATCAACACGATTTGGACTGTAATCCACCCGAACAAGAACAGGCCATATATCAAACTTCTGTAGCAAAATTCAGAGAATCAGTTATTAAATAGTTGTTGGCAATCAGAACCTAAACATTCAAGATGAACCAAATGATGATAAAAATAGCAAAATAAAATGTAACAGCTACACTCAAATTCCAAAATTCAACAAATATACATTGAAAGCCACAGCATGAATGGCCTCGGCAATATAGAAAGAACCAAAAGACAACAAATTTAGTAAGAATGAGGTAGCATTCCATACTTTACCTGGGAACTAGATGATAATTACATAAAATGATGTCATGCATGCAGATTTCTGATAAAGCTATAGATGAGGAAAGTTTCTCACATATACATATGAAGACAAAGTAGTAATATCATTTGATAAAAGAGATGGCTTCAACACCACTTGCCTGAAAATAAGGAAGCAATGCTTCTGCCGTAATGGTATGCCCCACAAGATTTTTTGTCTCCAAGGATTTTGAATTGTATGAATCTTTATGACAACGTGGGGACTCGTCCACTGATGACCCTTTTTCCCCAAAAAATTCGATTAGAAAATCAAGCTGGGATTGATGAAGATGCAATAGCACAGGAAGCATAGCAACACGTAACCTGAAAAGATAAAATACAGATTTAGCATCAAATAAGTTTGGTAAAAGGAAGAAGCAAACAGAAGGGAAGTTATTTAGTTGATTCATAATTGATAAGCTTTGAAATTAAATAGCAATTAGAGGAGAGGTATAAATAAATGCATGACAAATGCAGAACAGCAGAGGAAAAAAAGTAATTTCAACATATTAAATTGTAAAAATCACACTGGATTAGTTCTGAAATTTCTGATGCAAAAGTTGGAAAAAAAACATTCCAACCTTTATGAGCAATAAACTTGGACACAGTTTATGACAGGCTTGACTTTCAGAGGAATTTTACATTACTCAGAGAATTTTTTGTAAGATGATTGGTCATTAGGGCCCAGTAATGCCAACCACATTTAAGGGCTTAGGACAGGTCCATAACTTGCACAGTCCCAGACAAACTACATGAAACAAGTCTGTGAAACATGGTCATATATCAAACTTGATTCATTAGACTTAACCAATTTTAACAGTTAAATTTGCACTAAAAGCAAAATTTAGTAGAATGAAGCTCTAATAATCTTTTTCGTGGCAGGACCTTAAACCTTATGATCCTCCCTGATTCTGTGCAGAACAGACATAATTGCCAGAACCTAAATGCTTTATGTTATACAGTAAACACTAATTAAGAGAAGTATAAAAGTATAAACTTTAAGTCACATAAGAATTTGTTAACTGAAAGTACTTATAAAGTACAAGGAAAGCAAAAAGTGTACCGGTACTCCTCGAGCGGGGTTAGAGGATCGGGCCTGACAGCTTCTAAGTCCAGTTTGAATGCATTTGAAGACGATTCTCTAGGACGATCTTTTGAGTCATAATATCCCAGCACCTTTCAATTCAACCATAAAAAATTTTCAGATATTGTTCATGCAAGACCAAAAAGAAAAAATCATTCATATAAGAGTACTGCATGGCTTTCAGTATTACCAGTTTCCAAGAAGCATCTCTGCTCCTGTCATAAAGGTGAAAATCTTGAACCGAAAGAGAAAGCTTTGATACAAACATTCCACCAATTGGGAAAACATCATATTGAAACTGCATCCCAGACAATGCAAGCTCTAGACAAACAGTCATGTCTCTTCCATGTACATTTGAAGTCTGCTGACCATTATTTCTAGAATCATGCCAGTCAGAACCAGCATACATTCTCCATTTCACATTAATGTTCTTAAGAAGTACACGTCCCATGGCCTTCCCAAAATCATCAGGTCCTGCAGAGTCAATAGATGGAAGCTTGCATGCCAAAAAAATTTTCACACTAGTTTCCCCACTTGTTTCTGACAAATGGTTTTCTACAATTCTTAAACAAGCATCTCCATACCAACCACTATTTTCTTTGTCATCTCCATCCCTGGTGTTCACGGACCTGCATTTACGCATCCGAGGTAATGGCTGTCTGCCTATGGATGGTTCTGATAGAGGGCGCAAGTCAGCCAAGCAGTAACCTTCTATAATTTCTGGTGAGCAACCATTCTGCAGAAATGAGGTGTGACTACCTTCTAATCCTATCAGTGGCATTGATCCATTAATGGATAGATCAGCGGAGAAAACATCTGGAGATTCAACAGCTAAGTTGCATGCCTCTCCACAGAGAGGATCATCAAGGGAAATATGAAATTGCGACTCAGAAAAATCAAATTGGCAGGTCTGACTTCCATCTAAATGAAATGCATTTTCAGATATCTCATCCATCAAACCCACCACCCTGGTTTCACTCTTTGTATCAGCAGTTAAAGAATGCATTTGAGAAGGTGGGGCAGAATCACTATTCACTATACCTTGTGCATCAATGAAATCATTCCTCTCTTGCGCCTGCTGCACACTATCATACCGATCTTGCAAATGAACAAGTGATTCCTCCATATCTGGGGCAAAAAGCCGTTGAAGTTGAGCGGCCAAGCACATCAGAGCAGAGGTAGTGTCATGGCAAGTATCCACATAAATATCAGAGTTTGAATATTCCAACTCCCACAGAAGGCCATTCTTGCAGTTAGTTCTTAAAACTGCTTCAAGGAGTGCCTCTCGGGCAACCTTAATATAACCAATCTCATGAAGGTGTTGTATGCTGTAAGTGCCACCGAGTTTCTCAGGTTCTGATACTGTACAAAGAAGAAGACCCAGATCTTGCACTCTAATTTTATAATCATTTTCCATGGAATTTGCCACAGTTGTATTTGAAAGAATCAAGGAAGATGCAGCTAATAAACAAGCAACACAGGGACCACTTGTTTCAGTAGAACCAAAGAAAGAATCAAGAACTTCACTCTGGACCATCAAATTCATAAAATAGGGCTCATAACTCAAACCAATATCAACCAAATTAAGAATGAAAGAAGCTCTGGAAGGAACAGTTAAGTCCCCCTTCTGCAAACCATTCTCACCAGTTTCCTCAACTTCAGGAGAGGACAAACTAAAAAATGAAGTTATTGCATCCAACCAATCCAATCGACCACCAACCGCAACAATGGTGCCGCATCTGACAGTAACAGATGTAAAACCATGGAAGGTCTCTGGCTCCAACATGTGTACAATATCAGAACCAGCTAACCTAGATGATAATGCATTCGAACCACCTCCATCTCCACGTTTCATTGTAGAGTTGCTACAAGATATCAAATGAAACTCTTGACTCGGAACTCCAGAGACACAACCCTGCAATGTACCTTCACCATGGGCAAGCCAAAAAAAACCAGCATCCTTAATACCTCCAATATTTGAGACTGACAGCAAATTGAACTTCTTAACTCTCAGTTTTAAACAATGCCATGATCCAGGAAGTTCGCTTTGCATTGAACCTTTTAAATTCTCTTTAATATCTGGTCTAATTACAAGTTCCATAAAATCACATTCCAGAAGTATTGATGTTTGAGACACAGAAGATACTTCAATATCACCAATGCCATCATGGGCCACACATGACAGCCCACTAGTTATCTGGTTTAAGAGCCCATGTAAGCCACTATATTGAGAACTGTCAAGATCAATTTTAGCAGTATATATACAAACGTGCACTAAAAAGGCAGAGCTCAAGATTATTTCTTGTCGGGTTTGAGAAATTATGTCTTCCAGATCATTCACACAATTGGCAGTGGCAAACTCAGAACCTTTTCCCACAAATTTATTTCTGCTCCTAGATTCCTCAAAAGTAGCTAAGTACTTAGCTCTCTCCGCTATCCAAGGACCAGTCACAGGACCCTCCTGCCAATACATACTAATGACAGAAAGAAGACCAGTTCTATTGCTGACAGACAAAATGTTCTGAGCAGTAAATTTGGACCTCTGCGTACAGCAGGAATTGATTCCAACATCTTTTTTATAGGCAGAAGTAACCAAGTAAATGTCAAGATCACCGACATTCAAGTGTAAAGTGCGTACGGCTCTCAACCTTTCCTCAAAACTTCCACCTGAAACTGCATGAGGTTCTGGGACAACTCCCTTCTTCAAAGTTGATGGTGCAGAAAAATCAAGAGCAATAAATTCATCCCAGGAACAGTAGCCTCGAGTCTCTTTGCTACTATTAAAAGGAAAACATAGTATTACCATTGCATCTGGAACTGATATATTACCTCGCAAAGTTTCTGTTGAAGAAAGGGTTGTAATAGGAGGACAAGAACCCCTTTTCACATCCCTATAAGAAGATGCATGCTTCTCATGAATCATCCCAGACAAAACCCCAGTCTTTTTGTTATTTATTTTACTAGAACTCCCGACTTCTTTAGACAGATTCCATAGCATATTTATCAAATGAAAGTTCACCCAGAAAATAAATGGTGGCAGTTTCAATGAAAACGAAGTGGACCTTTTTAAACTGCCACGTGACTGATTTGCACCCATAGTAAATTGGCAATTAGTGATACCTGAAGTTCTAAGCAACAAAATTTTAACCACATCATCTTTATTCCCAAAAGAAGAGTCGGCACCAATTGGCCCGTTAAATTCATCTGAATCATGAACTTTGGCAGATTGATTAAAAGGAGGGAGAACGCCTTCAACTTCAGCTTGCAGTTGTTGGATTGAAACAGTTTGACTTTCAATATATTTTTTACACTCATTTGAATGAAAGTTCATTACATCAATTTCATTGTGAAAGCAATCAGCAACCTCCATATACTTCATTGTTCCCTCAAATCTCATTTCTTCAGGACATACCTGTTGATCTTATCAAAATTTCACGTTAGTGTAGAAGGATAACAGGTAGAGCATTAAGTCTAAAGTATAGACAACAGAAAATGGAAGGGGAGGTAAATCCTTTAAGCACAATTATTACCTGTACAACAAGAGAAATGTCTCTGCATTCTGCACCCAGGTAATGAACACGGGACCCAACATCTATCCGCTTACTCTTCAGGTCATATAAATGCTTCTGATCTTCATCGTAAAATGAGAATACAACAGAAATTCCAGCAAAAACTGCTTTAAGATTGGTTTGTACATGTTGTTGCTCTGTACATACATTGACAGAAATATAATTATAGAGTCATCAAAAAGGTCATGATCATATACTCTCAAAGGTAAATAGCCATAAATAAATATCAGGGAAAACAGGAATATATTGGAACTCTTTTCCTGTCTTATAGATGTAAATTAAATCAATCTTACACCATATACACTAACAACAGGAAAATATCAGTAAGAATCAAAATATAACTAAGTATTTAAAACAAATTGTGATATTAAATAGTCTTGCAATTTGTTTAAGCCGAATTTTTGCATAGTATTTATACTTTTATAGAGATCTCGGAACACCTTGTTTCTTTAAAGAGGCTAAATAAAATTAATACAATACAAGAAATCAAGAACCTGAACATGAAGATTCAATATGCTATAAAGAAAACCTTTTTGTTTTGCACAAGTAAAAATTAAATTCTTCTGCTGCCCAACCTAATTACTGCTGAAGACCATTATTAAATAAAACAACTAGCATTAAGAGAAAGGGAATACAAGATGTTAGGTGATGACTGATGGAACAACATAAGCTATATGTAATTCTGAGACCTTATATTATCATATATACACCATGAAGAAAATTTAAGCAATAACTATAATTACAGCAGAAGTATGTTCAATTAACTGGAAACAAAAAATGCTGCATATACTTTTCTACCACTTCACTTATTTACATATGACAAAAGGAACAAATCACGCACCAGAAGGAATATGCAAAGACCCAGAAGCAAGGCTGGATGCAGCAGTTATTGCACTGAAAACAGAGCATGTCCAGTTCCACATGCCACTGCTTCCTAAAGCAGATTGGGAATGTCTCATTCCATCAAAACATTCAAAAAATTGGTCGACACTGCATATCGGCCAAAGCAACACATACTAGAAACATTAGCATTGATTTAAACCAAAAGACAAGAACCACATATAATCTACACAGGAAACAAAGATGTACAAGACCTAAAATTTTTCTTATCGTTTAATTCTCATTTAAGTGTGTATTGTTAAGATATACTAACCTTGCCCCTAAATCAACTTCTTCCATAACATCTTTCTGGTTTGTGTTGACAGGAAATGGCACCCAATCCAGTATAAGATCTGAGTCTGGTAGCATAGTTTCAGTAGCAGATTCTTGCCCATTCAAAGAAGAGAAGTTGGTAGAACAGCCAACACGGATCGGTTTCCTCTCATCAGCAGCAGTTACAGCAGAAACATTTGATGGTGACTGGAAATGAGAACTTGTGTTGAAGTAAACAGAATCTGAAGGCTTGTAAAGCATGTGAGCCCTCCGATCTTCATCAAATTTATTATAAGTTTCCCATGAAAGTAAGAACCATCTGATTGTGCTTGGTTGAATTGTCAATTCTATTGGATCAATGCAAACATCTGCATCCACTTTGCGAATATCTAATGAACCATCCTTCCAAGGTATACTCAATTTTATATTACCAGAAAACCCATCTATTTTCTTTGTCATAATTGGAGTTGTAGCATTTGAAAGAGAGCAACCTGAAGGAACTTCAGCAAAAGGTTTTCCAGAGGCCCGTGGGTAGTCTGCTTGATGGTCAAAAGCATCCGTGTGTAGAAGTTCAAGTATTGCTCCTTGAAATTTTACAAAGTTTGTAAGACGACTAATCCCAAGAAAGTTATCAGCTCTGGCATCACTACTCAAGGCATCATCTTCAGAAACACAAGTTCCACACTCTATTTCTGATATTCGAAGAACCAAAGTCGCTTTTGACTCCAACTTGTTTTCGTCCTTCTCTATACATGGATCAAATGCAACAATCAACTTCTTAATCTTTACATGAAAGCTCGTTAGAATCCATTTCACCATCTTTGCAATAATCTTAACACCTTCATGAACATCATTGGAAGTAAATCTAGAAGGATTTTCCCCCATTTCAAGCCCATACTGCCCCGAATCCCATTGCATATTATCACTACCATCTTGACTGGGACTACAACTTTCATCCTTGGCCTGTGAATTATTATCCTGACAAGGAGCAAGCACAAGCTCTAATTCATCCACCTCAACCTGACACCCCTTACCCTTCCATGGCATTTTAACTAGAAGAGAACCAATGGACCCTTCTTTTATTTTAAATGATGTAGCTGCAACAAACTGGAAGCACGAAAACAATAAATTGAAATTTTAATATCAGTACGAGGAAAAAAAACAATAAACTGTGTCGAACAACACACGAATTAAGCATCAACATGATCATAGTCAATATAAACAAAACGAAATTATTTCATAAATTCAAAACCAAAAAAAAAAAAAAACGCGCGTACTTTCTGATTAAGATATTCAACATTAAGCGCGATATCATTGAGCTGAATAGAGCCGTCACTAAGCTGAACATCAAGCTGATCAAGATCAATATCACCCAATATCAATTGCCCCAGTTTCTTCTTCAAGAAGAATTTACAAACCCTCTTCACCGCCCACCCCGACACCATCTCCTCCGCCGATTTCGCTATCCTCCACCCGGAAAACATCTTCAATTTCGTAAATTCACCGAAAATTGAAGAGAATTTAGGGTTTCAAAATAGGGTTTTGAGAAATCGGTATCTGTTGTTACTCGTGATGGAAGAATCAACTTCCATCAAGAGCGTGTAAAGAGAAGGAGATGATTGTTGTGTTTGAGAATGATTTAAAGAGAACATGAACTTGGAAAGCCGCAAAAATATGATGATGACGATGACCTTTGTTCGTTGTTCGTTGTTCGAGTTCGGGTCTGTTTGGTCTTTTCAATTTTTGTTTTTGGTTCGGATTTGGGATTCCGTTCCCTGGGTGTGTGTTTTTCTTTGGCATAATAATATCCGGATCCCTACTTTATTTTTAATTTCTCAAATAAGAGCAACGTTTTCAATTTTTACCAAATAAGTTCTCCTCTAGAATGGCTAAGATACCTATTAGTCCCAAGTTATAAAAGTTAAATCCGGCATAATAGTTGTCAAATTCAATGTCACAAGGGTATTTTAGTTATTTAATGAGGATTAAAATCCATTTAATATAAATAAAGTAACCATATCCTTAACTGGGAGAACATAAAAAATCAAGGACCTGA
The DNA here is from genome assembly GCA_946807835.1 of Ailanthus altissimus. Classification (NCBI taxonomy): domain Eukaryota; kingdom Viridiplantae; phylum Streptophyta; class Magnoliopsida; order Sapindales; family Simaroubaceae; genus Ailanthus; species Ailanthus altissimus. The sequence goes on along the minus strand of OX327698.1, from coordinate 22,624,504 downwards.
ATGATATTTCCTTGCTTTTGTTTCGCAAGTTGATGGCGGCACGCAAGTAGCACAAATCGGCCGTCCAATACCAAGAGTTTGATTAGACTTTATTTTGAATAGTCGTACTTTAATTGTAAGTTTAATTTTTATAAAACAAAATGTGGTGTTACATATCACAAAGCATATATCAATAGGAGAAAATATCAGTAAAAAGATCTATCAGAAGTTTGTGTTTTTCAGAAATTCTATTACTATACTTCAACTTTGCATCTTATTATTGACCTTGTTTATATCACCAATTTTTTTTATAATTATTAATAAGATCTCCAATTATTGACTTTGTTTACATCAATAAAATTTTTTTTTTTTTACGAAGAAGAATGCCAATATTACTAATAAGATTGCAAACGATCAAAGTTAATATAAACACACACAAAAAAAAAAAATAATACATTAACATATGGACAAATAATCTATTGCTGCATTCCTAGCAAAGAAATGTGCATCCGAATTTCTTTCCCATTTAACATATGGACAAGAGGCATTCCCTAATGAGGCTAAGTGCTCTGGCTTGAACGATATCACTCTCGACGCAGAGAATGACCATGTGTTGAGAGTAAAAACAAGATTGAAGCAATTGATCTCCACCAAATGAATTTGTTGTTGTAACTTTGCTAATTGTTGAAGGCTGTGAAAAATGGCAAAGCACTCTGCTGGAAATGGAGTAAAATCACCACAAAAAGAACATGTTGCTGTCATTAAAGCCATCCCTTCTGAATCCCAAATGATCCAACCAACACCAACACTTTGCCACGGTTCATTAAAAGTGGCATCAACATTCAGCTTCAGCTTACCCAATGGAGGAGATTGACACCTCACATGAGTAGATACTGCATAAACAACAACTGATGATGAAAGACTTATAACAAACGATGAATACACTATTGAAAATTTGAATTTTGGATACCATATTTGAAATATGTTAAAGCATACTAAGCATTGTCCTTGAAACTATTTATACTCCTACAAAAGTATAATCTTAATACAAAATGAGAAGATAATAGTATAACCTCTAAAATTTAGTGATAAGAATGAAAAGTTGTAAGAATGTACAATCAATACAACTTTCTTGAATAACAAATAATTTATTTTGAACTTTTAGAGTGATCGTTAAGAAACAACGACAATAAGAAATTTAAGGACAAAAACTAATCATTCTTTTGTATACGAGAGACCATTAATTTATTATATAAAAGTTATTGTTTGTGTAACCATCAAATTTTTTCTAAAAAGTCATAAAGTTAATTATTAATAATAGCGCGCGCTCATTATCTAAACAGTCATAAAATTGTTCAGAAGGGGCACATGCAGCCACTAGTGCCATAGTTTGGATTGGTCAAATTACCACGCACACTCAATATCTCAGGCTGGCATCGCAGCTTGGACTGGCCGTGCAGTGACGCCGACCTGACCTCTTACCTCACCGCAACGTCAATCTTCTAACACCGCAATACATGGTTATTGTCCAAATTGACCACAGCTTAAATTGACTCGGGTAATGGCGCCCGCGCCAATTCTTACTCCCTACTTTAGCCATTTGTTATGTTATTCATTTGTCTTTCACTTTGTTGATTTTGAAATACCATTTTTAAATTTCTAACAAGCACCTCCAAAGGCAGTACCCGATTCCACAATTCCTGGTATTCATACAAAAAGAAACCAACAGCTTGTATTATCTCACTTGCTGAGCAAAAAACATCACTGAAAACAGCCTAATTCCTAGCTTTCCAGCAGGACCATAGTAGAACACTAAACAACTAAAAATCTGCTGCATCAAGTGAGTGGAACAAAGACAAAATCAATCCACCCCAAAATACTACCATCCCAAACAGCTTCTAGATTAATGGCAGGAGATGAGTGCGTGGAGACTTGTTTCAAATTTTGATCCACAACACTGGATTGTGATTGGTAGGGAAAATATTAAGGAAAGCTCTCCAAACAAAAATCATAATTTGGGGGGGAATATTTAAGTGCCAAACATATTTCCACCATAAATTATTAGATAAACAAAACCATAATGGTCAAATTTTATCTTTGACCATGTCGATGGCCCTGAATGATTGGTCTATTTGATAGTTTAATCAGATTTTTGGTTATTGTGAATAAAGATTATAAAATCATTAATCAATTAACAAATGATATTTTCTTTAATATATGCAAGAATAACGTTGGGATTTATTTTTTTGAAACATTTACAATGGCATTATACAAACTATATTATTATAATATCATACTATACTATTAATATTACATTAAATTATATTATTAAATCATCAAAAACAATACTTATAATTTTAAATACATTCCATCCAAACTATAAAAAATTATATAATTTTAACATCTGTTAGAACTTAAATCCCTAATTTAGATTAGAAAGGCACATAGAATTTCTTGTTGAAACAAGTGAATAAATACAATTGGATTAAGATTAACTTTGTGAGATGATAAACTTACTGTTGACCCACTTAGACTTTATAAATACAATTGGATGTTTCTCGGAAGAATCCCATCTCTTTCCCTATATTGCAATATGTATAATTGGTGATAGCACTTTGTATTGCATGCTTTGCTAAAAAGGAAAAACACTTACTTTATTCTTCTTAGTTTCGTTGAAAGTTGGTCACAAAGCAGAAAGCTAAAAGAATTCTAACAAAGCAAAAGGATTCCGCAGCCACAAAAAGACTCCCGCTAATTCCATCCCCACCTTTATCTTTATCAGACTCGTTATTATTTTTATTCTAATTAAAATTTACTAGCAAGACTATTGAAAACGAGCGTTATAACTATATGTCTAAAGTGTGGGTGGATTGCATTCCCATTTACTTAAGTAATTGTATTTACTATGATTTTATTATTTCTTCCTAATAATATGATGCATTCCTTAAAAAAAAAAACGTTATAACTATAAATTGCTCTCATCTTTGTCTTCGAGATCTTCAATCAAGGAGCGTTATAAGTGTGAGAAAAAATAAAAATAAAATAAAAAAACAGCAAAAATAATAAAGAGAAATTAAAAAACTCTAAGAATTACATTGTTGTTGTAATTCTGTGTATTACAAATGCTACATAGATAACCTTTATATAGGCTTTAAGTTAATATAAATAAGGAACATAAATATATATAAGGAAACTAAATATAACCTATTAATTATAAAATATATATGGTAAGAATCAATTATCTTAATTTCTTTATATATTTAACATCCCTCCCTCAAATTTAAGATGGTAAAAACTTGAATTTGAAAAGAAATATTCTTGATTGTAATAGTACTTGTTAAGATACAACCGCTGTCGGTGAATGATAACCCTTGTTGGAGAGAGACAACCATTGTGGAAGAGAGGCAAAGTTGTCGTAGAGTGACAATGTTGTCGGACTAACAAGCACGTCGAGAAAATCAACCACTGCGATTGCAAACGCGTTGATAGAGAAAATAAGAAATCAACCGTTGCGAGTGCAAGTGCGTTGAGAAAATCAACCACTACGATTGCAAACGCGTTGATAAGGAGACAGGAAATCAACCGTTGCGAGTGGAAGTGCGTTGAAAAATTTTATATTAGGCTCTGAAAATGATTGTAACCTGACTCTGATACCATGTGAGAAAAGATAAAAAAAAATTAAAAAGACAGCAAAAATAATAAAGAGAAACTGAAATACTCTAAGGACTACATTGTTGCTGTAATTCTGTATATTACAAATGTTACATAAATAACCTTTATATAGGCTTTAAGTTAATATAAATAAAAAACATAAATATATATAAAAAAATTAAATATAACCTATTAATTATAAAATATATATGATAAGAATCAATTATCTTAATTTTTTTATATATTTAACAATAAGTCTCACAGCTGAATATTGAAAACAAGACAGAAATATGCAACTTATATTTATTTGAAACTCTTGACATTTTTAAGCCCAGATTTTGATATTATGTATTTGGATTTAATGGGATTAAAAAAAGTATGAATAAAACTACTTCTGTAAAATCCCACGTCGCTAGTGAAAGACTATCCTGACTAGTTTAAATACCTTGGGAGTTTCGAAAAGTATAGGTGAGTTTTGCATGAAATAGCAAAATGTGTCGAAATTTCTTGCGAGCTCCTAAAAGCGTAGACGCGTAAAACCCCTTTATATGACCCCATGTGTTGGAATACCTTGTGAGCTCTAAAAAATGTAAACATGTAAAAATCCGTAAAATAGCACAATGTGTTGGAATTTTTGTGAGCTCAAAAAAGTGCAGATGTGCAAAAACCCATGAAATAGCACAATGTGTCAGAATTCATTGTGACCTTCGTAATATGATCTGTGTCAAAATTTCTTATGAACTTCTAAAAGTGTAGACACTTAAAAACTCTTGATATGGATTGATGTGTCAAAATTTCTTGTGAACTCTTAAAAGGTTAAACGCATAAAAATTCGGAATATTGCCTAACAAGTCGGAATTTCTTGTGAGCTCCTAAAAGTGTAGACGCATAAAAACTCGTGATATGACCCAATGTGTCAAAATTTCTTGTGAGCTTCGTGAAATGGCCCAATGTGTCAAAATTTATAGTGAGCTCCGTGATATGGCTCAATGTATCCGAATTTCTTGTGAGCTCTGTAATATGGTTTGTGTTAAATACCATGTCAGCTCCTAAAAGTGTAGATGCGTAAAACCTTTTGAAATGGCACAATTTGTCAAAATTTCATGCGAGCTCTGTGATATGGATGGTTTAAATACCTTGTGAGCTCTTAAAAATGTAGATGCATAAAAGCCCGTGATATAGCCCACTGTGTTGGAATTTCTTATGATCTTTACGATATGGCCCGATGTGTCAGCATTTCTTGTGAGTTCCTAAAAGTGTAGTCGTGTTATAGTTTGATACGTCAGAATTTCGGATAAGGCTCTGCACGTGGACGCGAGGTCATAAAGGGGGGAGAGTGTAAAAACCCCGTTCTGATGTGTAGACTCGTAAATATTCATGATATGACTTAATATGTTAGAATTTTTGATAAGGCTCTTCGCGAGAATACAAAGTACTAAGGGGAGAGAATGTAAAAACTCGGTTTAATGTGTAGATGCATAAAAACCCGTGATAAGACCTAATGTGTCGAAATTTCTGATAAGGCTCATCACAAAGACACAAGGTCCTGAGAGAGGAGAATGTAAAATTATTGATACAACTTGATGTATTAGAATTTATGATAAGGCTCTCCTTACAGGGACACAAGGTCCTTGAGAGGGGAGAATGTAAAAATTTGTTTTGTTTTGTAGACGTGTAAAGATTTATGATATGAACTGATGTGTCAAAGTTTTTAATAAGACTCCTTACGAAGATACAAGGTTCTAAGGGAGAGAATGTAAAAGCCTGTTTTGATGCATAAACACATAATAACCCATGATACAACCTGGTGTAGAGGACAATATTTACATTGGGCTGGGGTGTTATAACTCCTATAAAAAAAAAATGAATTATTGTCCAAAAAGTTATAAAGAAAAGAGTGTCAAATGTAACCATGATAGGTTTTTTTTAATGAAATTATAAGTCATTTTCTTTTCTTTTTTTTTTTTAAAAAACAATGCACTTGATCGGGGTGTTATAATTCCTGTCAAAAATACAAAAATTATTGACCAAACGGTATCAAGAAAAAGAGTGTCAAATGTAAGCATGATAGTTTTTTTTTAAAAAAAATAAAATTTTAAGTCATTTTCTTTTCTTTTTTTTTTAAATAAAGCAATACACTTAATTATCATTTAAGCCTATAATTTTTAAATAAATAATAAGTATTTATTAGATGATTAATGCTTATGACTTCAAAATTTATCATTCAATATACAATCTTTTCAAATATAGGGGCTCAGTCAAATTAGCTGAACCTTTAAAAGTCTCACATCCTCACTTGGATTCGACCTCTCCTTCTCTCAGGTGGTGCGTGAAAAGATAAATATATTATAATTTTTTTTAAAAAAATATACAATTTTTTCTAGTATGATCAAGTTTAGAATCACTAGCGGATTAACTGTTTGGAAATCCACTTTTTTTTTTATTAAAGAAAGAGAACTTAATTAAATCAGTGATTGAAACCACTCCAGTTTATGCTATGTGAATTTTCAAGCATCCAAAAGATTTTTGTCAGGATATACGAGGGTTGGTTACAAACTTTTGGTGGGATAATAAGCACAAATTTGAATTTATACATCGATTCTCTTGAAACTCATTTATGTAAACCTAAGTGTGAAGATGATTTTAGCTTTAGAGGATTAATCTCCTTTAATCAAGCTATCTTAGGGAAGCTTTGCTAGAGAATTTTGCAGGATCTTTCCTCCTTGTTGGGCTGTACTCTTAAAAGTATGGTCCTTTCTCAATTCAAATTTCCTAAACAGTTCAAAAGGAACATTTTATGGAGAAACAGTTTATGAGCAAGGATGTTTTCAAAACTTGACTATGTTTTGTAAGTTGATGGGAGACAAATATTAATACATTAGGATAACTAATTGTCAAGTGTCACATTTTACATCGAATAAAAAATTATGTTGATTTTAATTATATATAGATAGATAGGCAATATTATTTATTAGGCTAATTTTTTAGATCAATAGTAAGCACCTAGCTCATGATAAGTGGTATTACAATAGGTCTGAATTCTCATTTATATGTAGCCTTCAAAAATGCCCCAATAAAAATTGTTATGTGAGCCTTCAAAAATGCCCCAATAAAAATTGTTATGTGAGATGTGAGTCCTCTATTCTTTAAGGGGGATAGCAATACGGGCTATGTGGGGCTCTGAAAATCATGTATTGAGCCTTAAAAAAAATTATTACGTGAGTAATGGGTCTTTTAGTCTCGGAGGGAATGAGCAAGATGGGTTATATTAGCTCTCGAGTTTGGACCAGATTGTTATGAAAGCGTCACATGATTGAGAAAGGGAGAATATCACATCTCACTTCAAATAAAAATTGTGTGGATCTTGGATATATATAAGCAAGTAGACTATTATTTAATAAGCTAATCTCTTAAATTAATAACAAACACACGACCCATAACACTAATTTCTTTCAGACCAATTTATCCAAAAGTATTGCATGATTCTGCTATAGTTGCATAAATTATACACCATCAAAGTGGGTGGAACGAAATTCTTATTAGAAACATCTTTATGCTAATAAATGTGGGCTGTATTCTCAAAATCCCTTTGCCTTCCAACTCTTTATATTGATCAGTTATGCTAACATTTTGAAAAGAGAGGTCCCTATATTGTCAAGAGTGGCTATCAAATGGAACTTAGACTAAATCATAGTAACAATTCCTCCACTCCTTACGCTCTCCATCGACGGTGGACATCTTTGTGGGCTCTCCCTATTCAACCAAAGATTAAAATCTTTTATGAAAATCCTTCAAAGGGTATTCTTCACAATTTTTCCAAAAGCACTTAATCTCCTCTCTTGTTTGCTTTAGATGCTGTAATGCCAAGGAAGTCAATTTTCATGCCTTAGTGGGTTGTAAGGTTGTCAGAAAAGTATGGAAAATGTCTTCCTTTATAGACCTTGTTAATAAGTCTTTTCCAGAAAACTGTTACAGCTTAGATCAGTTAGTAATTGCTACAGTATCTAGAGAAGAGTTTGCCTCGTTTGTGCTGTCGCACGGGGCTATTTGGAGGGCTAGAAATCAGCAACTTTATAGTCATAGACTTGTGTGCAGCTAGCGAAACGCTAAAATGTGCTGAGAGCATGATTTAGTCTTCCTGTTTGGCTAAGAATGTACAAGCTAACATTAAGGGCCTCTGTACAAATTCCTAAATTAAGCACTTGGTCCCCTCCCAACCAAATTGGTTCAAGCTCAACTCGGGTGCTGCAATTGACTCGACTAAAATGGTTGCTGAACTTGGGCTCATCATTAATGATTCAAATGGCTAAGCAATGGTTGCTTCTAGTGTCACACGCCCTTTCTCATGTGATATCAAATTTTCTGAAGTGGAAGCCGTATTTGAAAGGGATCAAACTAGCTAAAGCTCAAGGTTTGTGTACCTATGATTGTGGAGCTAGATTGCTTAATTGTTGTAAATCTTCTTGCAGGATCCGAAGTCAACATGTTGGAAATAAGATGGCTCATAAATGATATTAAAAATTCAAGATTTGACAAAAGCCTAAATGTAGTCAAACATGTCTTTACAATATGTAATATGGCCGTCTATGTACCAGCAAAATTGGCTCTCTCTTCCTCAAAAGGTCCTGAATGGTTAAAAAGTTCTTCTCAGCAGGTAGCCAATTTACTGTCATTTTCTCATCTTTTGTTTCTTTCTAATGAATGCTTTTATTTTTATTTTTTTAAAAAAATTATCGCTCATTGACATATCACTCATGTACCACAATTAAGAATCACAATTAACCTAAATTAAAAAAAAATTCGAAAACTTAGTTCAATTTAGATTGGCTTAAGCCCGTAAAATTTGGTTCTTTTTTGGGATTCAAGTTCGAATTTCTTTTTTTTTTTTTTATAATTTGGATCTCATAAACGCAGCCAGGAATTTGGGTTGTCTTTTTTTATGAAAGTTCTAAATTAATTTTTAAAATTTTTTATTTTTAATATATTTGAATCTAATAATTATTTTATAAAATAAATATTTAAAAATTTTAAATTTAATCTAAAAAATTAAAAAAAAATTAAAAAATTAAAATTAAATTCGAATCCAATCCAAGCTTGAAAAAATGATAAAATCTAAAATTTGAGTTTATTAAAAAAAAAAAAAACTTAGAATCCAATCCAAGTTTTGCCTCCTTAACCCCTAATACTAAAAGTTAAATAAATTCGCCTCTAAGATTGATGTCAACTGGACTATTCTCTTTGACGCACTACTTAAAAATTTATAAGTTTCAAGTACGTAAATACTCCTTGAAAAGTCAAATTCATAAGTTTATAAATTTTAATATTACTAATTACTCTATATATAAGTTTCGAAATCAAAGTTGGTACCCTAATAAATGTGACGCTATTACCAAAATAAAAATTAGCTTTATTATTAATATAAGTGTATTTTAAAATTGATACGTCAAATTACGATAGTTAAAATATAATTTTGGGATTTTATCTTAAATACTCTTAAATAAGGCTTAATATTAATAAAATTTACTAGTTTACAAAATAATTAATAATATTCAATTATTAGATAATATTGTATGAGAGTTAATAGAATTTATGTCATAAAAAGCCTAAATTACCCTTTTAAATTTGAAAAGTCAATGAAATGATAACTTTATTCTTACACAACAAATAAAAATACATTATTTTTTATTTAAAAAATTGACTTTTTAATAATAAAAAATTAAGTTATTATTATTTAAATTAGACATATTTATCAGTGAATAAATATTAATCATAAAAAAAATCATTTAATATTAATAAATAAATAATGAATGAATAAACATTTAAATTTTAATATTAATCATTACAAAATTGATGATTCTTAACAAATAAACAAAAACTACATGATAATAACCCATAAAAAAAATTACAATTGCAATTAACTTTTGATCAATAACAAAATATATAAAGAAATGGAAACTTAGAAATCTATAAAATAAAATCAAATACAAAACTCACTGAAAGTTTGTATCGTTTCACACTTTCTTCTGTAAACAATATAAAAGAATAAAAATGAAAGAGGAACGAGACAACGTCTCTGGATCATTGATTTTTGCTCGAGTATTTAGAAAACAAATGCGTCTCTACCATCGATGTTGCTTCGAAGAACAATTTCTAAAATTGCTATAGTTTTAAAACCCAGTTGAGTTGCTATTCTTGCAGGGTTCTTGCAATGCTTCCTTCATCATTTTGTTACCAGACGACCACTTGCAGAACAGTCCCACGGGTTCTTCTTCCTCTAGTTTAGGCCATTGTTCAATGAAACGTTTCATTTACTACGAGCTTCATTTTCGCAAGCATCCAAACAAATATATTCATTTTTCATTGAAAATTAAGAGAATGTGGATTGCAAATCTGAGAAAAAGAAAAAGAAAATAAAAAAATTGTCATTTTTACTATCTTTCTGTGCAACAATATTGAGATAGCAGTAGTATTTCCTATTTTTATGATCAACAAAACAAAAATTTGGCTATCAATTCAAAAGCCACTCACTAAAAGCCTAGAATAATAACCAGCCAGCCACCGAAACAAAGCATGTGCAAACGAAGCCAACCAGTATTTTCTATTTTCCTACTCGAAAAATGTTTGTTATTTAGGAAGAAATGACCTGATGACGAAGAAGAAAAGATGATGAAAATAAGAAAGAGTATGATGAGATAGAAAGATGAATTGTGTAGAAGAAATATTTTTCAGAAAATGTTTTGAGATTTTCTTAGGAGACAAATACAAAAATTACACGAGTGATACCGAAGAAGTTTTAGCAATTTTATTCAATGTACATAATGTGTGTATCAAGTCTATTTATAGAGTATAAAAGACATAGATTCTGAATTCTCTAATGACTATCGTAAATAAAAAAATTACTTATACAAAAACTGTGTGATCCTTAATTTATGGGAATTGGTTATTCTGTTATCCACGTCAACATGCATCACACATATACTGCTGTCACGTTGTCTGTCATTCATCTATCATCCCCCCTCAAGCTCATGTGGCGGGAAGTCACATTGAGCTTGCAAGCTAAGGGTTGAAATCGAGAGAGAGGCAAAGCTTTGGTGAAGATGTCGGCTACTTGTACTTTTGAGGGAATGTATCGAACATCGATTTCTTTGGCTAACAGTGTATCTCTAACAAAATGCAAATCTATTTCCAAATGCTTTGTGCGATTGTGAAAGACCGGATTAGCTGTTAAGGCAGCCGAACTCTGATTGTCACACCAAATAATCAGTGCTTTGAAGAAGGGAACCTGAAGTTCAGAGAGTAGGGACTGTAACCAAGTGACCTCAGCTGTAACCTGAGCAAGGGCTCTATACTCTGACTCGGTACTGGAATGAGAAACAACCTTCTGCTTCTTTGAACTCCAAGAAATCAAGTTACCTGTAAGATAAACATAATATCCTCCTATTGACTTCCTATCATCTTTATCATAATCCCAATCTGCATCAGTGAAGGCGACCATGTCTATGTTCTTTTCAGGTCTGAACAGTAGCCCGTGATCTCTAGTTCCTTATAGATATCTCAGCAATCGTTTATAACATTGCCAATGAAGAACAGTAGGGGCTGCCAAATACTGACTTAACTTATTCACTACATATGAAATTTCGGGTCTAATTAAAGTCAAGTATTGCAAGGCTCCGATAATGCTTCTATATTGAGTGATGTTAGAATAGGCCTCTCTTTTGTCTCTGGTTATTTTTTGTCCTGAACTTATTGGAGTTCCACAGCTTTTGGCAGTGATCATTTGTGTTAAACGTAGTAAGTTAGAGACATACTTAGCCTGAGATAAGTGAAGACCATCTGCAGTTTTTGTAACCTCGATGCCAAGGAAAAAATTCAGCTTACCAAGCTCTTTTAAGGCAAATTCTGTATTCAATTTACTGATAAATTGTTGTTGAGTTTCTACATGATCTCCTGTGATGATTATATCATCTACATATATTAGAACTATTAATATATGCAGATCAGTTTTCTTAACAAAAACAGAGCTATCTGATTTTGTGTTATAGAAACCCCAGTTGAGCATAGAGTTTCGAAGCTTGTCATACCAAGCCCTTAGGACTTGTTTGAGTCCATATAATGCTTTCTGTAGTTTACATACCCAAGTTTCTTTTCCTTGTACAAAGAAGCCTTCTGGTTGTTCTATAAACACAGTTTCTGTCAAGTCTCCATTCAAGAATGCATTGTTGACATCTACTTGTCTTATTTTTCACCTTTTTGTGACTGCAAGGCTTAACACAACCCTGATAATACTTGCTTTCACAACAAGACTGAAAGTTTCTTCATAATCGAGTCTTGGTGTTTGGTGATATCCCTTTGCCACAAACCTAGCTTTATATCTTGACACACTGCCATCTGCATTTTTCTTTATTTTGAACACCCATTTATTGCCCACTACTTTGCTATCTAATGGTTTCTGCACCAAGATCCATGTTCCATTGTTTGTTAAGGCTTGAAATTCTTCCTCCATTGCTTTTCTCCAATGTGGTATGTTGAAAGCTTCTACTGCTGTTGGTGGTGTATAGTCAAGACTGTTAAGCATATTGGCAACAAAGGTTTTGGGTTTAAAAATTCCTGCTTTGCTTCTTGTAGTCATAGGGTGAAGGTTTATGGTTTGAGGTGGTTCTTGTAAAGTAGATTCAGAGGATGAGACTGGTATTTGGTTAGCCAATTCTTTTGAAGTATTATTTTCAGGTGATTGTGTGTACAATCAGTGTTGGTGTTGATGAAAGGCTGAGATGTTTCTGTTGGAATATTAGAATCAACAGAGGCAGCAGTTCTTCTTGGTGATGCTAATAAAGAAACTTTATCAGCTGTGCTCTGGAAAAGATTTTCATGATTGTAGTACTGTATAGAGTTTTGAGAGGGACTAAAAGAAGAAGTGGAACTTGTGTGTTTGGGCTGTACAGAACTGAGTTTTTTATTGAAGACAGGATCAGATAAAAAAGAGAATTCAGACTCATTGAATGTGACATGTCTAGCTATGTACACTCTCCCATTTGGGTCCAAACATTTATAGCCTTTGTGTTGATGACTGTACCCTATAAACACACATTTTCTTGAATGGAAATCAAGTTTATGTCTCTGATATTCTCTCAAGTGTGGGTAACAAGAACATCCGAAAATTTTCATAAAGGAGTAATCAGGTTTGTTGTGGAATATAAACTTAAAAGGAGACTTATACTCAGTAACTTTCAGAGGCATCCTATTGATTAAGAACACTATTTGTAGTGAATGCATCCCACCAAAATTCCAAGGGTAAACCACACTGTGCTAGCAAGGTGAGGCCTGTCTCTACTATATGTCGATGTTTTCGCTCAACTTTTCCATTTTGGTGGTATGTATATGGACAGGATATTCTATGGGTAATGCCTAATTGTTCTAAATCTTTACTTAAGGCAATGTATTCTCCATCACCATCTATTTGCAGTGTTTTGATCTGTTTGTTCAGGAGCTTTTCTACATGTGTTTTGAAGTGTTTAAAGGCATGAGATACTTGTGATTTTAGCTGTAGAGGATATATCCAGCTAAATCTAGAGAAATCATCTACAAAACATAGGTAATATCTAAAGCCATCACCAGAGGATATAGATGCTGGACTCCAAACATCTGAATGTACAAGTGCTAGTGGCTCAGAAGTTCTGTTAACAGAAGATTCAAAATGCAAATGATGATGTTTTACCAACTGACAAGCATGACAGAAACTTAATACAAAATTTTTATTACTCAAGGCTGGAACATTACATTTTACTGCAATTTTCTTTAACACATCAAGATTTGGATGATCAAATCTCTTGTGTAAAGTATCTGCAGTTTCTTGACTATGTACAGGCATTTTATTGTATGTAACAGCAAAAGTCTTTATTGGTTTAGAAACATCACATGCTTGTATTTTACAAGCAACTGTATTGACATGATATTGAGCAAACAAAGATTCATAGACAAAAATTCTGGTGTCTTTAGGCAGGTTTGGTGAGCATTTGGAATCTGAGACTACCAGTTGATACAGTCCTCTTCTAGCTACCCCTTGAAGTAGCGGCTTCCCCTTCGGATCCTTAACAATACAAAAGTCTTTTGTGAATTCAACTCTCAAATTGTTATCTGTGACAAGCTTAAAGATACTAATTAGGTTTTTGGTCATGTGTGGGACATGTAATACATGCTTTAATAGAATGAATTGTTCTTTAAATTTATTCTTTAAGATGCAGTTGCCAATATGTAATATTTCCAGTCCTACTCCATTACCAACTGTGATTACTTCTTTACCTGTAAACTTACCTCGATTCACTACGTTATTGATGTTATTGGTGACATGATGTGTTGCTCCACTATCCATGTACCAGCCATTGTCTTCATTGTTTTCAGCAGCAGTTGTAGGCTCAGCAATGTAGGCAGCAGCTGGTTGTTGATTTGCAGATTGAACAAGAGGTTCAAAATCCTCATTGAACTTGTTCCAGCATTTGAGAGCACCATGTCCAGCTTTATAGCAGATCTGGCATACAATTTTTGAAGTATTCTTGCCTTGTCCTACATAGTTCCTTCTTTGTCCTCTTCTTTTACCTTTATAGTTATTCTGGTAATTGAAGGTTCCAGATCCTGAGATATTCTTATTGTTGAAGTTTCCTTTGTAATTCTGCTTCATTCCAGCTTGTGCAACATTAGCAGTCATAGTTGCACCACCTGTAGCATTTGCTAACTCTATCCTTCCTTTATGACTTAGCAGTATAGAGTAAATTTTAGCAAGACTTAGTCCCTCAGCTCTTGTTGAAACAAAAACTGCCACTGGATCATACTCTGTTCCCAAACTAGCTAACATATAGGTGATTAGATCTTCATCAGTTATAGGCTTCCCAGCCATGGTCAGATTATCGGCTATGGTTTTAATCTTCACATAATAGTCACTTATTGAAGAATTGCCTTTTCTGATGGGTTGCAGTTAAGCTCTCAACTGAGTTAGCCGATCAATTGATTGGTTTCCAAACATCTTCTCCAGATATGACCAAATCTCAGCAGATGTTTTACATTGTATAACTGAACTTAGAACAGATTCAGTCATTGATGAAAACATCCAACTCATTAACATTGCATCCTGCCTTCTCCAAACTTTATATTCAGCATTTACAGCAGCAGTCGATTCAGAGATTTCACCTGAATGCGCTGAAGGATAGTGTGGACAGATTCTCTGACCAAGTAGGAGATCCTCAAGATCATTGCCACGAACTACAGCAAGAACTTGAGATTTCCATAAGAGAAAATTATTGTAGTCCAGTTTGAAAGATGCAGTAAAATTGAAGTGGCTACTCAGTCCACCTACAGCTGAGTTACCTTCGGTATTAGGATTGGTGTAGCTAGTATTATTTGTGCTTGAGGAGTAGGCGTTTGCCATATGATAGGCTCTAATACCAAGATAGAAAGATGAATTGTGCAGAAGAAATATTTTTCAAGAAATGTTCTGAGATTTTCTTAGGAGACAAACACAAAAACTACACGAGTGATGTTGAAGAGGTTTTAGCAATTTTATTCAATGTATATAATGTGTGTATCAAGTCTATTTATAGAGTACAAAAGACATAGATTCTGAATTCTCTAATGACTATTGTAAAAAAAAAAAACTACTCATGTAAAAACTATGTGATCCTTAATTTATGGGAATTGGTTATTCTGTTATCCACGTCAGCATGCATCACACATATGCTGCTGTCACGTTGTTTGTCATTCATCTATCATGATGATGATGATGAAGATGAAGAAATGACATTATAATGAAAAGAAGAAATGTAGTTGTAAGAAAGCATGATAATGGAGGACGTTTGTCACGCCCCAGACCCAAAAGATCTGACACACGACATCACTTACATTCATTCAATAATACTTAAACATTCATTTTAATTTCTTTCAGAATTATAGTAATTGAATTATGACTGGGACAATTAGTAAACTGGAGATACGCAGAGTTTTCTCAGAGATTAACACTCTACTATGTCACCAGTAGCAACTTTATTACCGGAAGCCCAGAATATATTCATTGCAAATTCTTACTTAAAATCAATCAATTACTACACTTGGTGAAACTTAAACTAAATCCAACCACACACAATAAAATAATACATAAGTATTTATTCACTAGGGACAAATCAAATATCTTATCCCACGTGTCCCCAAATGAAACACTTAGCAACCTAACAACTTAGGGAACCCAAGGAACAGCAGAAGCCTTGCCAAATCCGCTAAGCACACATGTACCTTATTTACCTGAAATCACCATAAACTATAATGAGTATAAAACTCAGTAAGCATACTAGTTTTTCATATATCAAATATAAATACATATATGTACACAATGCATATGTATGATATACTGTGATCAATCAAAATCATAATCTTATCAAATCACATATCATGTAAGCGCTTACACATTCTTTCAAAACACATAATAGGAATACCATTACTCGACTACTACTTAGTAGGACTTACATATCACATATCACATAATGAGCCAAATGTCACTCGTAGGTGACATACCGTATGAGAGGAATAGTACAAGTGAGGTCTTTAAATCACACATATATAACGCTTATGCCCGAAGGTAAAAGCCAAACCCTCACCCTGATCATCGGTGAGTCCTCTCACATGTACCAATACGCCACCACACGAATGTGATGACTCACACTTCCTTTAGGTACCAATAGGATCCTCCCTACATACAGAACACATAACATATACCAATCCTGAAGGAAAGGCCACACATAAAGGCTCCACAAATCACATAAAATGCCTACTAAGTTAACAGTGAGTTCAAGTACCCTCAAATCACAAAATATTTCTCATGGACATATTACACTTCAAAAACTTTCTTTGTTAAACGCATCTTATTTTGGAAAGCTCACTTTCAAAAACACATGTATGTCCATGCTCAATGTTAATGCTCACATTCATAAACATATATTCACATTTCATATCAAAATATACTTTGACATATCATAAACATATTCTTAACCCCATTTACAAAATCATACAAAACAATTATTATGTTTATTGTGATTCCAGTAGTAAGTCTAGTATACTTACCTCTTAGCACTTACAGCTACAAGGCTTAAATCTCCTTAACCTATCAATGGAGATCAATCCTTTCATAAGCCTCACAATTCACACAAATACTTAAATAGCTTACAAAATTATACACAATGCATTTAACACATCAAATTGGTCTAAATACTTGATTTTTCAAAACTTATCATTCTGACCACTTACACTTAACAAAATTTTCTAATACATCAAATGATGTTCAATTACTCCAAAATCAGAATGTATTAATCTTGACTCATATATCCTTCCTATATATGAATATTATATCAAAATTCCTACACAATCCATTTCATACACATCATCAAATCCAAACTACAAACCTGACAGGATCAAGATACTTACTGAACAGTATTCAATCTCCCAATTTTATAAACTTATATACTAACTCAAAAATTATAAAAATACCACATAATTACTCTTAACACATATCTCAGTCCATGATAAATATTTCACTTCCAAATCACTGCCAAAAGTATTTTAAAACTATTTTATTCTATAACGTTAAAAATCTGTTAATCAAATATTACAATGAGCTGATATACTTTAGAAATTCATAACACTTCAACCACATTGATCTAAATTCTCAATTCCGAGTATATCATATTAGACATATAAAATTATCATATTCCATAAATTCATAATTTTTGAAGATCATTCAGTAGGACAAAAATTATTTTTCACTGTACTATACTGTTTACACAGGAAATTTCCAGAATTTCAGGGTCATTTTGGTAAATTTACTATAAATTCAATTTCCATAATTTTCAATCGATTCAAAGTCTCAGATGATCCTTAACATGTCTAATTTCATATACTCAAAATTCAAAACCAGAATCGAATCACAACAATTTATAAAATTCCTAGATCAAGAGGTTATCCAGCAGAAATTCCATAATTCATCATGATTTATCAAACTATCTTATAGATCATCATCAATTCTCATATGATCTTACGAAATACACAACAAATTCTCAATTATACATATTTTCAAAAATCAAAACTTAAAGGAATTAACTTAATTAATACCAATAAATTGAGAAATACGTATGATATACCTCTTGAAATTCAAAATTCCAATTTCTTCTTCTTTTTTCTTCTTCTTCTCCTCTTTCTCTCTTCTCTCTCTTAAAATGGGTAGCTCGACCTAAAAATGGTAAATTAGGGTTTAAAAGTGTATTTTTATACTAAGAGGCTAATTTTTGGTATTTACGAATTTGCCCCCAAAACTTTCAAAGTATAACAATTTGGTCCCTAAAATAATTCCAAAGTCTTGCAAATAAACCCAATACTAATAGTATATCCTTAACCTATAAAAACACTACTAATAACAATATATAAATCAGGGATCACCCACATACAAATAAAATACGTATATTTATATATATAAATATACATATTCTTACCGGTTATGGATACTGGTTACTACAACGTTATTGCTTATTTTACAAATTATTGAATTTTATTAATATTAAACTTTAAAGATTCACGATAATATCTTATAATTTTTTATTTTTAATTAAAAATATTAGTATTATTTATTAGAGTTAGTGCTTACGTGACATTTTAATATTGTATGAATAATAATAATTTAATATTTATACAATAAATATTTTGAATAAAATCATTAATATTAAATTATATGGTACTAAGTTTGTAATGTTATAAACATTATATAATCTGAAAGAGTTTAAATCTGATCTAAAGGAGTTTAAATCAGGATTAAGAGTTAGTAATGTTGCAAGTTATAAGTATTAAGAGTTAGCAAATTATAAGAGTTAGAAGTTTTGTCTAAAGTAGGACAATGATTTGAGAATTTACTAGTAATGATATAGTTGCAAAGAGTTGCAATAGGTGTTAGAAAATGTAATTATATAAGTATGTTCTCAAACATTAGTTCCTTATGTATATTTTCAGCGACGCAGGTTTATAGGTGAATTCCTTTTATATAGATCAATGTATGCTTATATCTGTCTCGTGCAGATGGTTGTTCTTAACTGATCATAAGCTTAGAACTTATATATACACGAGGGTATCCAGTCAGAACTAGATACTAAATAGACTCGTGAGGATCCCAATTGATATCATATGAAACTGTCAAAGATAGATTTTTTCGAGTTGAATAGTATTTGTGGTCCTTTAACCTGAGCGCCACGGTGGATTTGTGAGTGATCTTTCATACTTTAGTTCCACATATGTCAGAGACCTTTCATTGTCTGATTGTTATGTGTCGTTAGGTATGGTCTGATGCTCATAGAGTTCGATGTGCATAGATACGGGATCTGTCAACTTACATAAGTAAGTTGTATATCTGATGCTTCAAGATTGCATCTCATAAAATCTTATAATCATAAGTAATAAATCCAGAAAAGTAATTTCTCTTAAAGTTAAACAATATCACAAAAGTTTTTGCATATATTTTTTATCGAGATACAAATTTGGAGACAAGTTTATAGATGAGAAAATAGGGATTTGACGGTACTAATCTATATCACTGTACATCTAAATTATAATGATGAAAGGATTATACGTATGTGTTCTGACCTTAACTTGTATGATCTTACATGCCCATTTGTAATATCCATGACGTATGTGGGGAACATTGTTCACAGACTCATAGAATAGTTTCATTTGATGATTTGAGTGTGAATTAGGGAGTCCCAATATGAAATATACTCGTTGTGCACTTAAGCAACATACCGTATTGAATAGTTCAATAAAGTACAAATAGAATAAATTACTATGGTTAAGTTAATTAAATTATATGATTATTATGGAACTCATTTTTTGTTAACTTGATAACCTAGTAAGGGTATAATAACAATTTCACTTTATTGATTACTTAATTGTTAAATAATTAAATATTTATTTAAATAATAATTAAATAAAAATCTAACTTAACCATAATTAATTATTAACTAAATAATTAGGTTAAAAGATATTTTATATTTAACTATGATTAATTATTAACTATGATTAAATTAAATAAATATCAAGATAATTTATTTTTATTATTATTAAATAAAAATTAACCTAACTAGGGTTAATAGTTAACTTTAAGATTAGATTAAAAATAAATTAAATGCAAATAAAATTTAAATTAATTTAAATTTTATGCATTTGTAAATATAGTAAAATAAAATTACAAATTCATAAATTTTAGATTTTACATTCGAAATGCCCGGTCAAATTTTTGAGAGGAAAAGGGAAGTGTTTCTTGATTTTGGTTTTCAAGAATTGATTTCCACTTCCTCTCAATTCTGGCTATTAATAGTAATAATTAAAATAAATTTATTTTTTATTGTTTAAGTGTTGATTAATGATAAAAATAAATTACATTTAATTAGATTATGAGTTAATCTAATTAGTTTAAGTGTTAAATAATTATTGGATTATACTGTTATTTTAATTAATCAAACCTACCCAAATTGATTACTAAAATAATCAACAAGTTCACTTGTGAATTTTAAAAGTAATTTAATCTAAAGACTTCAAAGGTAAAATTTTTATTTCTGTAATTAATTGTATAAATTATATATGTTTATTGTTTAACTTTTAAATTTTTGTTATGCATATATATATATATATGTATGAGATATGCATATTTATATAATAAATACATACACAATATACATATTAATCCAATATTATCTAATTTATTATTACATACAAAATGTAATGTTAATCAACTAAATAGTAAAATACTGCAATATTTTATTATGAAAATTTATTATGCACTTAATAAATGTCACATCATTTAACACGTTATTTGAATAAATATTTTAGAATTAGTGTTATATGAATAAATATTTTTAATTGATTTTAGATAAATATAATTATTAGTTACAAATTAACTTTTAAATAAAACAACATCCTTGAAAAGGAGAATCCATGTGGTCATAAATATTTTTATATTTAAACCTTCATCAATTAAACATCAAGTTTTACTTAAATTAAGTAGTTGTACAAAACACATTCACACAAAAAAAAAAAAAATTACTTAACCATTTAATCAATTCAGATACTTGTTATAAACATAATTTAATTTAATGGTAATAACACTTTTCAACTATTATTGCGATTTTGAATTAAAATTCTGGTGCACTCAAATAAAAAGAAAGTGACAATATATTGGATGATAAAAATAGCGAGATTTTAGCTAAAATAATGATAATAATGGATTTGATGTAATTAAGTTTAATAAGAGTAATGTTACACTTTTTAAATATTATTTTAAAATTTTTATTTTAAATTAATGTGTTAAATAATTATTAACCAAAAAATAATCTAATTTTTAAAATTATTTATTATACAATTTTATTATCTAATAATTATTTAATACATTATTTTAATTAAAATTTTTAAAATTTATAAATGTAGCATCATTCTAATAATAAATTATTACTAATGATCTTAAATCAAAATCATTGAAACATCAATGTTTTAATTTTTTGAACGGATATTTACATTGTCACTCCTAATGTTGGCATAAATTATTAATGCAGATTTGATTTTAATCATACTGTCATTTATTTTATTTAATTAAAAAAATAAAATTATCCTCATATTATAAAAATATTTAAATTATTTATATAATAAAATTATAAAGATAATTTTATCTTTTTAATTAAATAAAGAGAGTGACAATATAATTAAAATAAAAATTATCATTAAAATATAATTTATACTAACTTAAGGGGTGACAGGGTTAATACCGCTTTTTTTCTTAACTCACCGTTGAACAATATTATTACTTAATGGGCATAAAAATTGCTGAATATCCCAACACATGTTTAAATTAGTTCACATTAATTATTTAGAATGGATCTTAATACTGTTATTCCTTGAGGTTTATATAAATTGCATTTTGATAGAGGTTGTGGTTTTAATTATTCTGTCACCTTTTTACTTAATTTAATAGAAAAAATATTTTTAAATTATATTTTTTTAATCATGTAAATAATTAACATATTTTAAAAAATAAAGATATTTCATATTTTAAATTCAGCAAAGGATTATAATATAATTAAAATTAAAATTACTATAAAAGTGTAATTTGTATAAACCTCAGGGTTGACAGTGTTTTTACCCCTTATTTAGAATTAAAAAGAGACAATCACGTGGGGCCAATACCCCTGGTTATCATCATTATCGCAAGGCCGGCTTCGAAGTTCGGACAGAGCGATAGGCAAAAAGTCAAAAACTCCATTATTATTAAGGCGACGGAGATAGATGTTTAAACCCATAAAATAAAATAAAACAAATTCCATCGTATCATATTCATATCGTATATCAAATAAACAAAAGTCATCACTTCCAACAACATTTCCCATTTCCCACTTCTTGATTTGATTGAAATGGAGCTAAAACCGGGTTTATCAGCTTTGGTCACTGGTGCTGCATCTGGGATTGGTAAAATTATCAGAGTCTTTTCTTTTTCTTTTTCTTTTAATCAACATTTGATGAGTTGTGTATTTTGTTGTTCATTATTGAAATTTGAGTTATTTGGACGTTCTAATAGAATCTGGTTTTGTGTTTTTGAAGCTTTAGTATCATTAGTAATTGACTTAGCTCACTTAGTCGTTATTCTCACTTATAATAATGTATTTGAAGAGGCATATCAAGAAATCATAAAACAAATTTCTTCATCTTTAAGGAATTGTGATAAGACTAAGTTATTGGAATTTCAATTTTCGTGATATATGGTATGATTGGTGGATTTTGACTATGGTTGTGTATATTATGCAGGTAGAGCTTTGAGCTTGGCTCTTGCAGGGAAGGGAATATTTGTGACAATTGTTGATTTCTCAGAGGAAAAGGGGAAAGAGGTTGTAGCCCTTGTTGAAAAAGAGAACGCCAAGTTCCATTCGAACTTGGGATGTCCATCTGCCCTGTTTGTAAGATGTGATGTGACCAACACAAGTAAGTTTAAATATTTATTTATGAAGTAGGCAGTTGGTTTCTCTCATTTATCTTTTTCCTTTTCCTTGTTCAATGACATTGATTCTTCACAAAGCAGCGAGAGAGATCATTTGGAAAGTGAATTATAATGCGTTTTGTGTGTGTGTGTGTGTTGTTATATCTTTAAGTTTAATGAGAAACAAGAAAGTTACAACTCAGTATGATGTTCATTTGCTGGACTGTGTGTGTATTTTCTGTTCTCAGCAGGAATTTGCATCTCGCTTATGGGTAGTGTCAACCATAATTTGTGTTATGTTTTCTTGGTTTTTAAATGTACAAGTATTTTATAGTTGAGTAGTTGACTTCTCTATCCTCAATCTGCAATATATGTTTTAAGATAGTTAAATGCATCCATATTCTATGAACAGGAGATATAGCTGCCGCTTTTGAGAAGCATGTAGCAACATATGGAGGACTGGATATCTGCATTATTAGTGCTGGCATAGGTAATCCTGTTCCATTCTATAAGGATCAAACTGATGGTGAACGTTCATGGAGATTCACTCTTGATGTGAATTTGACTGCAATTATTGATTGCACTCGGAGAGCGGTATGCTTAAAGTTTGACTTACTTTTCATGGTTTACTCTCAAACTTAACTGTCTTTACTAAATCTACTGCTGCCATATTGCCTGACATTAATGACGAGGTCAATATTCATTGGACTCTTCTTAATGTCATGGTGTTAATGTGACTGTTGGATACACTCTTAAGATGTTCCCAGGCTACATAAATTATCAGTTGGTTCCAGAACTTCTAACCTTAGCCTTTTCACATATACGTGGATATTGTGTGGATTTGTTTGACGTAAAAACTACAAATGTGAAACTCTTATTTATTTATTTTTTATTTTAAAAGAAAAAGTAATGCTCCTGTCTGCCCTGCCATATAGCAGCTTTTGGAGAAAAGTTATTCATAGAAGTTAACTTGATACATTGTTGATTAACAAGAAAGTACTCTATAAATTCAAGATGTTAAGGTCCCAAGAAAGGGGTTTTTGCTTATCTTTTTAATGTTCTTACTTGATGAGAATATCTGGTAAACTGTGAGTAAATTTTTATTTATTTCTGGACAGATTGGAATTATGCAAGCCACAAAAAAGCCTGGAGTGATTATAAATATGGGTTCTTCTGCAGGTCTTTATCCAATGTATGCAGATCCTATCTACTCTGGTTCTAAAGGTTTGATATTTTGTATAAATTTACATTATGGATTTTATTTTCTGTATGCATTTAGGTTAACTTGTGCTTTATTAGGTATCATTATAGGCAAAGACAGAGTCCTACACATGTATAAGTATCTGTTTTTTTCCTTTGTACGTTGAGTTTGATTTTTGTAAGGTCTATTTCTATAGGTGGTGTTGTTTTATTTACAAGATCACTTGCTACCTACAGACGTCAAGGAATTCGCATTAATGTGCTGTGCCCTGAGGTAATACTCTAATCTGAAGCATTCTTGATCTCCTCTAGAGCGATATCTACAACTACCATTATTTTGGAAATGGGCCTTTTCATCTAGTTCTACTGTGAGTTTTTATGTAGTTTGTTCAAACCGAGATGGGCTCAAAAGTGAACCCTAAACTTGTTGATTTGATGGGAGGCTTTGTGCCTATGGAAATGGTGGTAAAAGGTATTGCCCTCCTCATTTTCTTATCTGAGTTTGTTTTTATAAATTTTCATATTTGATTGCTATTGGATCTAGCACAACATGCTTATGCTATGGAAAATAGTGATCCGTCAAATGTCCATATAGCCTCTATTTGTGATATAGGCTCATTAAACTGAACATAAATCTCTTGAGCTGAAAGGAGCAAAATATATCAGCTTTTGGGCTCAGGGAAGGTTGGTGGAAGTTGGGAAAAAGATTGAATAGTTCTGTCTCTCTTTTATTATTTTTTCTTCAAAAGAAGGGTGAATGAATCTGTGGCTTGCAATGTCATGAAGCTTGTCAGGTTGTGAACTATGTGCTCTTTATTACCCATTTGGATGTGTACAAGAGTGATAGTTGCTTTTCCCTGTTGATTCTTTATTGTATCAGAGTGATGGATTAGGTTCTCCAGATACATTGTTGATTAACAATTAGTAGATATTTGATCTCAATCTAAGTATCTATGCTCTTAGGTGCTTTTGAGCTTATTACCGATGAGAGTAAAGCTGGTTCATGCTTATGGATTACAAATCGCAGAGGCATGGAGTATTGGCCCACTCCCGCAGAGGAAGCGAAATACTTGGTTCGTTCTTCAGGTTCTAGGGAAAGATTCTCATCCAAAGCTCCTTTAAATGTGAATCTTCGGCTTCCCGAAAGTTTTGAGAAAATGTGAGTAAAAAATATGCAAACTTTCCCTTGTAGGTGGCTGTTAAGGGGAAAACTAAGTACATTGTCAGGGAATAAATAGTTTTTCATTTTGTCTGAAAGTGGGAACCTATTTATGAATGAAATGAGCATATGAACTATGACTTCAAGTTAACATGTAATAGTTTTCCATTCTGACTGTTATTTATTACAGTATCATTAAATTCTTTCTCAATTTTAGACACAAGTGAATTGGAGCGTAATTATTCAAGATGGCTGCTCCAAACTTCTGTTTAAGAATCACTTATTTCATTAGTGTCCACTTGTCATTACATCAAAGCTTGTCAGTAGTCTTCTTATGTGATATTCATTTCTCTTGATCCTTATTTATTACCTAGTCCAGAGGTCTTAATGTCAAATGGTTGTTTGTGTGGCTTCAATCTCCCATGCTGCAAGTCCTAATACATCTTTAACTGTCAAGTTTTTCTGAAATCAATCAGGGTGTGAGATAAATTAGAAAGGTTAACTAGTTGAAATGAGAAAGTTTAAGGTAATTGATTTGGAAATTCCATAAATTTCAATGAAATAGAATGAGCAATGGCTGGTTGAATAATAAACGGCACAAATGACAGCCAAGAAGACTGTTGTTTACAGTTCTTGCCGTTTGGTTCTTTGACTTTCTTTTAAAATATTCTGGAGATAGTGTAGTTGTGGTCTTGCAAAATTGACAAATGTAATTTCATTCACTCATACTTTCTGTTATCATTTGTTTGAATTTCTTAAATCTTTTGTTTTACTAAGGTTTTGACACATTGAGGCAGTCATTCGTTTAAATTTGATCAACTTTAAAGTGCCAGATTGAAAAGATAGTGGTTTTCTTATTGGTACCTGACAGTCGCTGACAACTTTATTTTACTTTTGTTCTTCAGTGTTGTTCATACCTTGAATCATAATTTTCGCGATGCCACACGCAAAGTTCGTGCTCCATTGAGATTGCCCATTGGACGAAATCATGTTCTGGTGAAAATCATTTATGCTGGTGTAAATGCTAGTGATGTAAGTCTCTAAATCTCAAAGAGAATTAATGTCAATTTAGCTATTTTTTAGTTTTTATTTTTGCGTTCTTGTCATCAAATGTTGCTTGTTCATTTCTCATTCTCTTTCAAATTTATTTGGAGATCCTGAAGTATGAAGTTCCTGAAAGTATGAACATTCAACCATATGGCTAGCATCTGGATGCAGTATTGCAGTGGATTGTCTGAAAAAAAATGGCGTGTGATATAATCATCTATACCTAACTTATTTGAAATAATGAACATAACTGGTTGTTTTAGCATTGGCTTTAGTATTTTGCAGTCATTTTAGAGTGTGGGAACCTGAGAGATATTGGTTAATTTGGATGTTCTCCTTGATATTCATTGAACTGATATGTGCAGTTCCCATCCCAAAAAAAGGGGAAAAAAAATGAAGAACAAAATAGAATAGATGCATAGTTCACGACTGATGTTTATTTGAGAGATTCTTGGCAGTTCACTAGATATCAATGAGATTTTAGATAGAGGATATAGGCTTTAAGCCAAATTTATAGTATTAACTTTCCCATGGTTCCTTTCTTAGAGTCTCTGGACTTTTTACCAAGGAAAGGGCCTTACAAGTACTGGACCTCTGAGGCTTTTGAAAAATGTTAATGACATTTACGAGGGAGTGTTTTAGTTAATAAAATGGGAATAGGTGGGGAAAACAGGGATAAAATATGGTCTATAATGTGGTATTTTAGTCTTTATTTTCACTAAACTTACCAAACATCAAATGTTGGAAAACTTTATTAACTGTTTTTTGCCTTGTTTTGGTGAAATGATTTCTGTTTATAGCTCTCTGTGTGTGTGCGTGTTTTCTTATATTTATATATACGTATGTTCCATGCTTAACAACGCTAGTTTGAACTATGGACAGGTTAATTTCAGCTCAGGTCGTTATTTCTCTGGTGATGGTAGAGATGTTGGCTCTCGTCTTCCTTTTGATGCTGGCTTTGAGGTGCATAGAAAATAATATTTTAAATCTGGTGTAATTATGCGATTTGTTATATCGATATGCAATGACTGTTTCATGGTGTTGATAATCACTAGTAATTAAAATGTTGCTGCTTATGATATACATTGCAGGCAGTAGGAATAATTGCAGCTGTGGGGGACTCTGTCCATAACTTGAAAGTTGGAACTCCTGCCGCCATCATGACTTTTGGGAGTTATGCTGAATTTACAGTGGTACACTATCCTTGAAAACATTATCTTCACTGTCTAGCAGAAGCTGGTTCATTAATCAATTTCATAAATATCTTTTGAGTTTCCACATTTTGATCAGGTTATCAATTACGGATGTTTTCCATGATATAGGTTCCTTCTAAACACATACTTCCTGTGGCAAGACCAGATCCAGAAGTTGTTGCTATGCTTACTTCAGGGTTAACAGCTTCAATTGCTCTGGAAAGGGTAATGTTTAATATATATGTCAATTATAAATGCACATACACTGTAATATATTGTAAGCCCGCTCCTTTTTTATGAAATTCACAAACATAATTTTATATTCTTCAATTATACTTTTCAGATTTATGTACTATTCTTTAGTTACGTATCCTTTGTCATTTTTAATAGCATGTGTTAAACCCTTCACCCAGCAGTATGTTTCACTTGACAATAATTCTTTCTTTTGCTCTTTTAGGCAGGGCAGATGGAATCTGGACAAAAAGTGCTTGTTACAGCTGCTGCAGGAGGGACAGGGCAATTTGCAGTGCAGGTTTACTTTTAAACTAGATAATCCTCTAGTAGACGAGCTTAACATATGTTATGCTACAAATTTGAAACTTTCTTTGGCTATTGCAATTGTGTGTACCCGTCCTTTATTTGGAGCAAGTATTCATCTATTTCTTTTTGGTTACAAAATTTCAATAATCCTGTGATATGCATTTATTTGGCTACTTTTGTTGTGAAATAAAGAATTTGAACCTTAATTTAAAGATGTGGATTTTGATTAATGCATTTATGTTCAAAATTAGGAGGCACCTAGATATTCCATAAAATACCATCATTGAGATGTCCGAGGAAAAATTATTATGATAAGCTAGGAAGCTGCATTTGAAAATTTTCAATGAAATTCATTATGGTTATATCTTTTTGCAGAAATTGTGAGTGAGCAATATCATTGATACTGATATTGCAGTTGGTACTGCATAACTTCTCTTTATAAAGGAGATTTATCTTTGAGTTCCTTATATTTTGCGTAGCGAATTCTTTCATTCCACGTAGTTAATGTGTAAATATGATTTTTGTTTGCTCAATTCAAAGTTTTAGCATCTACTTTCATGGTTGATGAAAACATGTGCAGCTTGCAAAATTAGCGGGAAATACAGTGGTTGCTACTTGTGGAGGTGAGGAAAAGGCTCGGCTTTTGAAAGAATTGGGAGTTGATCGAGTCATAAACTACAAAGCTGAAGATATTAAAGCTGTAAGTCTGTGATTTTCTTTACTGTTTCTTTTGTTCTCTCTGTTGTGTATAATTGGGAGGATTCAGAATCTGAGAAGACCAATGACTTCACTTGTTCATATTTAATGTGCTTGTGTGCAGACACATAAAGTGAACATGTCCTTTAGTATAGTTACAAATCAAGCATTTTTAAAATGTCTAAAAGATTTTACAACTTCTGATTAACTAATCTGTCTTTGTTTCTCTCTCTTCAACAAACCTGTCTGAAACTTTCACATCATGTAAACTTAGTAAAAGCATGTGTGCTCTAGTTCAGGTTTTGGCTGTCCAAATTGTTTGGCCCATCCAATCTGTAATGTCCTAGGATTTGATCCCAAGTATGAGCAAGGTCTTACTTAGCTATGAAAACTAGGGTCCTTTCTCTAACCATTATGTTATGTTGATTATGCTCATGATTTCGTTCTGCCAGGTTCTGAAGGAGGAGTTTCCCAAAGGTTTTGACATCATTTATGAATCTGTTGGTGGTGACATGTTTAATATGTGCTTGAATGCATTGGCAATTTATGGACGACTCATTGTGATTGGAATGATTTCCCAGGTAATTTTGTAAAAGTGTCTCATTAGAATGGCTTTTCAATGAAATTGTTGTTCTTTTGATTTGTTATTTTCTTGCTTTGTTTACTTGCTTCTCAGTTTTCAACCTTCTTTACATATATTATCTTTTATTTGTCACTTTCGAATGAATTTGTATGAAGAAACTAACTGATTGATTAATTCATTTTGATGTTAAGGCTGTAAGTTTTAGTTCCAATTTTCAGGATTTGTTTGTTGTATTGACAGGTCAGTCATACTTTAACAATCTATTTTCTCAGTAGACAATTGCGTGAAAATACAAGATATAGATTTGTTTGATTTTTGTTGAATACATCATGATCTAAATTCTATCCGGTACACTGGAAATATTAAATCAGAAAATTGTTGTAGGAAATTTTCTTTTTTTTTGGAATATTATTTATACAATTTATTATTGATATTTAGGATAAAAGTACAGGAGTCTTAAGCATACAAAATATGTTTAAGCTTTGATCAACAATAGCATCTTAACAACTCTTAGGAAGTTTAAATATGATTTTTCATATTTGTCCTAACTTTATTTCTAGTTTAATTTCAGATTTCAGCTTCTGGAGTTGATGATTTGATGAAGATCTAACTAAAACAGTTTCATTAACTACAAGATACTTGCATGTTGATGTTTGTTATATGAGAAATTTGGATAAAATTAGATACACTATGATGGCATGCCACTGCACTGCATATTTTGGATTGCTTGACAATTTTGAAGAGTAGAAATGCCATTTCTTCCATACATTAAAATTGTGAATTAAGTGAATAAGGACTTAAAAGGAATTTATCTTTCATAATAAAAATCAAACATCTATAAACCACATCTGGCAACATATCTTATCTTTTGTCGAGTTCTTATTCATTTATTTTGTAATGACTGTTCTTGGGGCTGTTTGGTTTTTGAATTAATACCTATGACTTCTGTCAGTATCAAGGAGAACGTGGATGGCAGCCATCAAATTACCCTGGATTATGTGACAAGATTCTAGCAAAAAGCCAAACTGTGGTATGTAGCCGCTAGATGATCAAATTATTATTTTATGCTTCCATTACACCATTCATGTGGTATCGTTTCTTCTAGACGCATCATCACATTCTAACTTTTGCATTACTTGGATATTTGTGTAACATCCCAAATTCGACGTGTATAAAACACGAGTCAAAAGAGGATACTACTAATTCTATTATAAAACCAAAGTACTATACTTACACTTTCTATGGAAATTCATCAAACAAAAAATTCTCAAAATCTCTTCACATAAAGACAAAGATAAATCTAAAAAATAACGTCCCAGTTTTTGAACCATCTTTACAACTTAAAGAAAACAAAACTAAAACTAATAGAGACATAACTTTAAAGAGAAATTCATACTTTTAACCATAATTAGTGAAAAATTATTTAATTAGAAAATCATAAATAAATTTCAGAAGTAACAATAAATCATAGAAATCTTAAAGCATTTTCTGTATTTCGAATGTCATAATAACAACATTTCTCATTTGAAAACAAAAGGGATACATTATGAATGAAGTTACTTATCTCAACAAAAGCCAAATACCTCAAAGAATATCTCTGCTTGTCCAAATACTGCCAGTATCCTATTCATCAAGATAACAATTAATTACCTTTCATAATCATTCTCCAATTAGATATACCTCTCAACCTATGACTCTTCCTCTATTTCTATTTCAGTATCAAACAGTAAATACTCTGAAATTCATATCTTATATTTTGCGTATCGGATTCATATAAACTCTATACCCATTTGTTGCAGATACATAAGAGTTCAACATATAATTTATTCGAAATATTTGGTTTAGCAAAACTATTAAAAACAAATTTATGTTTTTGCTTGATAGAATCTGTCAAACAATTTTTGTATGTAAACATAATTCATAAGTTAGTTTATAAAATATTTTATAGTTGTTTAAAATTTACGAAATTAAAACTAGAATACCTAGACATATACAAAAGTCAGTATATAAAATTTTTGAATTTTTTAAGATCATTTGATAGGTGAAAATATTTTCTTAATTTGGGTTTACTACTGAAATTTCTATTTTCCAGCACTACAGTCACTACTTTAGAAATTCATAGAAAATTGAATTATTGGAGATTTTTATTGAAACAAAATTCTTTGAAATTCTTATTGTGTTAAATTTTGAATAGTAAAAGTCTTGGTATGAAAATACATCTGTATTAATACAGTTTATTAAAAGAAATATATTTGTTGTTGAATTTTCTATTTTTCTAGGATTCCACTCATTACTTAATATACATATATATTCAAAAGTAAAAAAAAAAATGAATAGATCTTGATAAAACCAAGGTTTTAAATAACAATTATGAAGTATAATTCATTTGAAAGAATTAGATTTATAAAATAATTATTCAAAATGTCAATTTACTTATGGTAATACACTACTCATAAACTCAACACTTCTCGTTCTTTTTTCTATTCTACATAACTTCCTCATAAACCATTTTCATTGCCAATTCACCACAAAATCATGTTAACTAGGTATGAACTCTACATAATAATAAAAAGTATAATTGAAGAAATTATAGTATGGAAATGTGAAACATACCCATAGGCATGATTCCACTTAATTATCTTATTCTCCTTCCTTTTCAAATCAACACTTGGTTGTTCTATGGCTCAACACTCTCAACTCATATACACACTCTAGTTTTGATTCTTTTCAATCAATTCTACACTCTTTCTCACATAGACACCATCTATATATAGTGTCTATTTGAGTGGTACATGATGATAAATCCATCCACTTAGGGTAGACATGTTAGGTTTATGAATGAGTCAAATTAGAACCCAATTAAATATTTGTTTGCTAAGTGCTTGTGTTTGATCATATTCATCACTAGGCATAGCTTTATCTAAAGCATATGTATAAGTTATTGATGAATGGGTTATCAAAATAGAATCAAATTAGATACTTGTTTGCTAAGTGTTTGTGTAGGTCATATTCAACACTAGACTTAATTATATCTAAAGCATATGTACAAGTTACAAAAAAATATAATCTAGAGAAAGCTTATAAATATTAATGTATTACAATTTGTATCTGATAGTAAAAAAATTCGCATTGTAGAACCATATAAAGATTTATCGTGATCTCAAAAGTTTAGAACACCAGTCCTCAGCATTAATATTATCCTTGTTGTTAGAGTTTAAACTCTCTTTGTCTCTCCCTACTAGCTTATGCTTCAACTTCAGCGGTTTCTCAACATTGTATCAAAACTAGGTTAATGAAGAGGATTGGCGGGTGGAAGTACAAAATTCAAGTAGTTGTTAAATCGGGAATTTGTTGTACTTTAAAGTTTTGGGCTCCAACCTTTTGATCCTGGAGCATTACATAGACTTTTGTGGGAAGACACATAACATTGGATTGCTTTGCCTAGTTTTAAAGTTAACGATGTTTTCCAGGCTGGTTTTTTCCTGATACAATATGCTCACCTGTGGCAACAACATCTAGACAGACTCATTGATCTTTTCTCTACAGGAAAGCTTAAGGTAATACATATCTCGGGTTATATTTCCTAGCTGGCTTGTTGTTATGGCCTGTTCTTATGCTTATTGGGCATAGTCATGCTATATATTTAGATATCCTGACTTATTTGACATGGAAAAGAAAAGAATGAAGACACTATAATACATAGTATGACATCAAAATATCAACATAAAATTTGTGTTAACGTAGAACTTAATTCAATACTGTAGAATTTTACATTCTTTCATTTACATGCTTAATTGTTCTTTAAATCAGACAAGTTATTACTCACCTTCTGGACATGTGTTTAGCTTTCCCTTTTTAAAGAGTTCTCGTACTTGCTCATATTAGGTTTCCATAGATCCAAAAAGGTTTTTGGGTATCGATGCAGTTGCTGATGCTGTTGAGCATCTTCATTCTGGTAAAAGCGTTGGCAAGGTATTTATTGTTTGAGCGAGGGTGTATGTTCATCTTCTGTGTACCTGTCATTTACTTATGTGCTCTCTGCATTATTTCTTTACAAAACTTTCTGTTTCTTTTACTTCTACAATGAAATTTTGTAGGTGGTGGTTTGCATTGATCCAACCTTCAAACCACAAATGGCAAAATTATGAGCATTTTCTCGTTCAATCTCCACTCTATACGTAGTTCTTGTTTGATATGAACCAATAAATGTATTTGGCAGAAAACAAAATTCAGCACTGGCTTTCACTTACATGTGTCCTTGTCCACAGAGGCTTGTCAAGAGTCGACGTTGTTGGTTTTCACCAAGATACTTTACAGGGGCATGATTATTATAAAATTAAATGTGGTTTTTTTTAGTGAGAACAATTGAAGTGACACAATAATAATATGAAAAAATTGAATAAATTGTTCTGAGATAGAACCTGATTGCAGCAATGTTCCTGTGTACATGACCGTTGGGTTTATATCAAGTCTGAATGATCAACTGTTGCAAGCATTATCAATCAAATGTAGTGGCAAAAGTAAACCCTTTCTGTGACATATGGATAAAGGTTAAAGTTACATGGAAGATCTGGATGATTTTAACTTCGTTTATGGGAAGGTTATCTGCATTTTCATCTTTGTTTACCCCTTAGAAGTTTCACCCAAGAATATCACTTCACTTGAGCATGTAATCGATGGTACCTGCTCGTAATATACAGTGGTATAGTTTATGTTTTGCAGTCTCCATATTCTCCATGTTCTAAAATCCCAGTTACAATCAGTGGAGCATTTATGTTTCCGCAAGAAATCTAAATATACTCCAGTTTATAAAACGCTGATTTATTGGTTTGGGCATGCTATAGCCATTTTCTGTCTTTTCTTTTCTTCTTTCGGCCTTCATGTGAGAAAATGCTTCTGACTCTGGTCCATTGGCCTTTTTGACCTTTTGGTAGACATACCATTCTTGAAAATTAAGGGGATTGCAAGATTCACAGAAAAGATCTCGAGATATTTAACATCTTTCAAAAGATCCGAGCAGCGATCGATCTTTCATGATGCCATTCATTAAAGCTTAAGATCCCATATACTAAAGAATCCAATAAATTACGATGATTTTAATCTTTTCACAAAACCATATGGTTTAGTTGATTCTTGAGTCTGGGACAAAAGCCTCAGGAGTCAGCAAGTGGATATAGATACAAACTAAGCTGCAGATTCAACATAAGTTCTCATCCATCCTTAGCTTTCTGTGTTACAAATTAAGCAATGAGTACCCCAATTTGACACAATTCCAACCAAAGGCTACCTTTTACCTGCCCAAACCAGCAACAAAGAGAAATGAGAACCCTGAAAAAAATCAGAAGAAACAACAATTGTGTAAAGTTTGGCAACCATTTCATGGCATGATGAAATTCAACCTGTTATGCCACATTTGCAGAATTTACAACTATTATTACTTCAATTTAGTGTAGAATCTATGCATGTTAATAGACTAACTTTAAATGTAACAACTTTTGTGCAGATAACAATGTTGTTCATATTTAGAGCTGTTGGAACATGTACTAATATGAAAAAACTGATGCAAACATAATAGCAAAGCAAACTGAATGCATAATAATGACCGCATCTTTTGGAAAATAAAGAATAGAAGATTAATCACAACTGTTATTCCTCAACAAGTTTCTGCAGCTTATCTTCAACTAAATTGGATCTTCACATGGAATCAATTTTCACTATTTTTGGGTTAAATAAGCACACAAGTATCATATTGAATTTTAAATGGGAATCTACTGAAATTGTTAAAGCAACTCAATTTGTAATAACTACGTGGGTAAATATGCCTTCTAGTTTGCTATAGGAAAAAACTAACTTCCAGGGAGTGGATAGAGATTACTTGATCTGGTTCGTTTGGAACTCCTGCTTAAGCGAGTGGGCGGAGTGGCATCTAAATCCTCTTCATTATCCTCTTTGTCGTCCTCTTTTTTGTCCTCATTGTCTACTGACTCGTATGCCCTGATAATGTACACCTATGGAGTTAATCCAATTAGTAACTATATTGTATGGTTGAAATGAAACAGGCGTGAGGACAGCATAATTGTACATTGAAAGGTTAAATATTATCTTCTGTATTTTGGAGTATTCATTTTGGAGAATAGCGACTGCTCTGTGATACCTCCCAGTGATGCCAAAATATGAGAATGCTTGTGACTAAATAAGAGCAGAGAGATTCAGTCGCATATTGGAAAATGGAAAGGGCCCATTAAAGAGAACTTGACTCTTAAGATCATACATTACTGCACTTATACTAAAACATATTCAAGTGAAGCACGAATGATCCAAATGACAAATTATGCATTTACTGCTGGAAAATGTTGAGGTTGAAAAATAAAAGACAAGCAAATTGTGTAAACTGACATCAGTATAAGCATACAAATTCCTGCAACATGAACATCACTACGTTATTTTCAGATTATTGAAATTACACACATTTAATTGAGTGGTCACCTTAAATGTGGTGGGCTTGACAAGCTGGAATACGAGGGCATCCCCGTCAACTAGTTCATGATCAATGGAAAATCCTCGCCACCCTCCGCTTAGACCAGTTTTCTCAGCCAGGTATTTTGTTGGAAACTCATTTCCTTCCTCATCCACCAAAGTGATCATTTCATCATAATGGGGAAGATGGTTCTTGCAAAACTGGACTGGCAGACCCTATTGAACATGTTGGAAGAAATATTAAGACCAATAAAATTACCCAATCCAATGCCCTAAACAGAAGAATCACAATTGTTCGATTATGACAGCCAAATATGACACCAATACTAGTTGACAAACTTGTGAGCAAATTTTGACTCTGGCAGTTTTTTCAGAAAACAGTAGTGACTAAAATCCATACTTAATTTGTAGAAGAAAAATAAAAAAAACAATACTCAGCAATTCCCAGAGAATACTTTATGCCCCTAGATACTGATACATGAATCTGTGCATTTTGGTTAATAATTACCAGCCAAAAGCCTCCAGTGACATGTGATTGTAGCATGGGCTTTACAAAACTTGGATATTGAGAATCTAAGCCTGCTTGAACTTCTTCAGCTCTTTCAATAGCATACGCTCTCTCTTCATCCGAAGCATAAACTCGATTTAGCAGATTTCTCCGCTGATAGCTCCTACATGTTAACCTCATACATAGAATTAGATGTGCAAACATCAAAATATCAACGCTTGTGAACCATTTCAATCACTGAAATTGTTTTAAGAAAAAATGGAGATACGGTTATTTACCTTCTTCTGGTCAGTAAAGGTTCAAATGCATCCTGCCAGTAACCAATAATTTGGTGGGTCAAATCCATATGTCATAGAACAGTCTTTAAAACCAGAAAAAGCAAGCTATGCTGTAAGACATTAACTGAATTTATATGTATGTTCTCTTCTTATGATATCAACAACTGAAAGCCGAGTTAAGATAGTAACAACTAATTCATATAGATGGGCCCAACTAAGAATCTTAACAAATGTAATCTAACATGTAAAAATAGAACACTATACGGCCTATATCATCAGAATGTGAAAATTTTGTAAACAGATTGGCATATAAGTGTTCGATAATAATGTGGCTAGTTATGAAGATCATCAGCACCCAAATGAAATTTCAAAAATTAATCCGAATTCCACAAATTAAAAACAACGACATCTGAAACCTACTTGAAACAGTTAATATGTAGTAGGTGGGCAGAAAGCTTACTTCCTTATAATTTGGGGCTGGCTTGTCAGCAACACGGCTGGACCTTCTCACTGGAACTGACGCCGCCTGTGCCTTCTTAAAGACCCGCTTTTTAAGCTTTAAATAACATAGCAAAACCGCCCATGAAAACCCATAAAGAAAGTAATTAATACATATATACATATATAGAGGGGCCAATCGCCAAAGACTTGAGAAAAAGCGCATTCTGCATATGGGCATTCATTTTCTTCATTGAAAATAACTTTTTAAAGAAAAGTACCCATTAAGTGCTTATACAAAAGCACTTCTAGGGAACCAATTTTTAGCCATTTAAAAGTGCTTTTAGAGAGAGAACAGAACTGACAAGAGGGAGCTTTTAAATAAAAGCCGGTTTCTGCAAAAGGGCAGTTTTTTTCTTCCTCAAAGTACACCTTTTTTAAAATAAAAAAAAAGAAGTCACCAATAAGTGCTTATAAAAGAAGCACTCTATGTAGTTCAAAAAAAAAAAAAAATACAGAAGCACTCAATAAAAAATCTAAAAGTCCTTTTAGAGAGAGAGAGAGAGATGGGGGGGGGGGGGGGGGGGGGGGGGGGGGCGGCGCTTACAGGAGAGGGCTTGGGGCTGGGGGTTTTGACAGCCTGGGCAAGCGCGTTGAGATTGAGCTCGGCCATACGTTTCTTGTTCTCCTCCAGTCTTTGGCGACGGCATTCTTCGTATGTCACCTTCGATTCCACCATTTTTAGGGCTTCTTTAATCTGTTTGGAGATTTTTTTTTAGAAGTGATGCGAAGATGAAGAAGAAGGGAAAGAAGCTGATTTTGCCCGTTGATTTCCTTATTTTCTATTGAATTTCTCTCGGAGACCGTGGCGTAAATAAGCGGGAACGTGTACGGACAAGTTCTGGAACAGTCGTAGGCGTTTGAATTCAAATTATGGGCAATTACGGTTTTTCACACGTTTTCTTTTCTTTTTTAAATAAAACGGGAAAAAAAGTTAAAATTAAAATTTTCTTTTTCCGGAATTGTAGAAGGATATTAATATTTTATGTTGTGAATGTTGGTATTATATGGTAAATTATTTTAAAGTGTGGTTTTGATTATTATCTAATTCTTGCCATGCTTCTTTGTCCAATTGTCCCCCTTGATAAATCACACTACGGTGCTTTTTCTTTTTCTTTTTTTTTTTCTTCAATAACAATTCCATTGGTGTTTGGTTACTGGTCAACAAACTTTCCAATAAAATTTAAGAAATTTTCTATGAATTTAAAACTTATGAAAATTTTGGAAGAATTTCAAAAGCATCTAGTTCTGCTTTTGTTATAGTTAATTAAGAAGTCAATGAATTGCACTTGCTTAAATTAACTTAATAATAACAGATTTATAATGTATTTTTTTCCCCCCCTAAAATAGAGAATTTGAGTTCAAATTCTCCTTCTTAATGTCAAAAAAAAAAAAAAAAAGTTAATGAATTGATTGTATTGATTAAGAATCAAAAGTGTCCTTAATGGAATAATTTGATTCAATCTCCTAGTGAAACAAATCTCGGAGGCAGAATTTGTAAAAGAAACATTTATGCCAGAATCGAACATTTGGTACATTCATCATATTCATTCTTATAGATCATCACAAAATTCTATGTGCCTATTAAAATTACTTCTCCCGGATCTGGAGATGCAGATTCTCTGTCATATGGTAGCAATCTCATCCGCAAATAACTGCCAGTATCATCAATTTTTTTTGGCACCGATATACAAAATTTCCTAGTAAAATACTGTCAGCTGAGCTGCATGTTAAATTGGCGTTTGCTAATCACAAAATAGCTCATTTCCCTGGACAAAACCTGTGAGCCAGTTTGTCAGGTTCTTTCTCATCACCATGGTGCCTTCGCTACTTCTTCGAACATAACGTCAAGATCATCATGATTCAACTGCAATGCCTCCATCTCGGAGTTAAGTTTATCTACCCTCTCCGTTACTTCCAAAAGCTTCAATTCCAACGTTTTCTTCTCTTCCTCTGCGTGAGCAAGTTCAAGTCTAGCCTCTTGACACCTCTTGGATTTTGCAGCCAGGTTCATAAGTTGATCCCAGCTGCATTTGCAGGAAGCCAACCTTCATCACCATCATCATAAAGGCTTTCAAAGTTGTCCCACATAGCAAAATAATCTTGGGGAGTGATTAACTTGGAAGCTCTAATGGCATCGGCAATGTTGATGGTCTCAGAAATCATTCCACCAATCAGCCTAATATTAAGGCCATCTAGAAGAGAGTCGGTGAAGGAATGAATTCTGACTGCAGCAAAGCTCATAATCTTGGATTTAAGGTGCTGGGAGAGTGCGGAGTCAATGACTAAATCACTTACAACAACACTGAAATTCTCAATGCATTTCACTTCTTTCAACCCAACAACAGATTCACAGAATTTAATTCCATCGAGGACCTCGGAGCCAGGATCTTTGCTGTCATCTTCAAACTGCTCTGATACTGGCTGAAGGACAGTACTATTGATCATATGATTATCCCTCTTGAAGTTTTCTTCAGGAATGTCCTGTGCCAATACTTATCCTCTTCTTCTTCTCATATACACTTCTCTGCAAGATACAATATTCAGTTTTTTATTGCAACAATAACTATTGTTTTAGTATCCATTTGCATTACTAGAGGAACAACAGCAAAATGAGCTGTAAACTTACCAGAGTCCATTTATCTGTTGCAAGTATCTAATTATAGAAGGCTAAGAGCACCATCCACTCCTGTGAACCTTTTGATCTTACAATGTACGCCCAAACAGTAGGTAACAATCAAGCATTTAATATGTATTAAGAATAAGAGGTGGTGCCTTGATGCACAGAATATAATTACGCCCACTATCTACAGCTTTATCCATGAACAAGTCCTGGATGAAGTTATAAAGCACATCCATTATGACCCTCCTTTCATGAGTTTCATGTTCGGAGGAATTGCGGATGCTGGAACCCCAGTCACGTATCAGCAACGATTCAAAAAAGATCAATAATGCTTCCGCTCTCTCTACCTTCTAAAGCGTATAACGCACGTGCTAAAATCTATCAGATCAATATTACCTCATGTACTCCTGTTGTCTCTTTTTATGTTTAGCAAAGATTTAGATGACTTTATTTGCAAAATGTGGTTGAGGAAGAATCTAAAAGCTTCCAAAAGCACTGAATTTCTCCATACATTCAATCCATGCTAACTTATGGTCCTAGAACAAGGATCATGCTTTGAGGGAACATAAAAATTGAAAGCTGAAAAAGCATAATAACAAGGTTCACACAATTACCTTAAATTTGGATCGTCTAACTAAATGAAAAACTAATCTATCCCCTTCTACACATTTGTGAGCAATTTAAAACTTTCTTCATCTTGCACTTGAGGCTTGTTTAATTGAGCTTTTTAAATATAGTTTTTGAAAGTAGAGTTTTTAAAAAAAGTCATTGATTATTTTGTTGTTAATTAAAAAAATTCTTTTGAAATATTTAATTGTTTGCTTATATATTATCAAAAATACTTATCTGTTATTAAATTATTAAAAAAGATATTTAATAAAAATTTTATTCAAATTCTAAATAATTTAATATTTTTTTACATATAAGTTAAAATTTATTATGTATTTTTTCAAATTTAATTTCTTAAAATACAAAGTATAACTAATACATAATAATCAATGGATCAATATAAATTAATTGTGTTTGGTAGAAAAATTGAAAATAAAATAGTACTTATTTTTATTGAAAAAAATAATCATCAAAAGATTTTAGTATATTCTTGTAATAATATAATAGTTGTAGAGATATGGAGATACGGTGGCATTAAAGGAAATACTAAAATTATTTATGCTAAATAGGATTTATTTTTATTAAAGGCACACTATAAATTTTAAAAAAAATATTATTAAAGTATATGTGACATTACATAAATATATAAAAAAAGATAAAAAAAATTATACTTTCAAAAATCTAAAATTTGAACATTTTATATAAAATCGTTAATATTAAATATATATAATAAGAAACTTATAAAATTTTAGACATTGTACAATTTAAAAAAGTTCAGATCTAGTTAAAAGGAGTTTAAACCTCAAACTTTGATAAACTGTCTACTTATTTTATTTCATCATCTAGTACATGCAAAAAATTTCATATCTAACTTTAATAAATTTACTACTGAATTCATCATCTAGAAGAAGAAGAAGAAGACAACTTCGATCTCTATCTACAGATCGAAAATGTCAAAGGAGACACAATAATGATTTTAATCATAAAATTCCATCTAAAACTACACATAACAACAAAACAATGAGTCCGAAACTAATTTGATATGAAGTACTTAGATAAATTTAATTATATTTTTAGAATTAAGTTATTGTGAGATTGTAAAAGTGGAATGTTAGCCTTTTTTCAAATTGCATATATAAATAAAATTTTAATCAAATTTCTTATGCATCAATAATATAAAGTTTCATATATACAATGCAGTATTAGAATTCAAAAACGAAAAAAAGTTTGAGTGAGATAAGGTTCCTATTGCATTTCTCTTACCCCTTGACAGTATCAGAATCCAGAAATAGAAGAAGGTTTATACTTCTTTTTTTATTTTTATTTTTAATATTTTTTACTTATATGTAATGAAAAATAATAGAACTTGAATGAATTTAGGTGAAAAAAAATGTTAAATTTTTTGACACTAAAAAAATATTTTTACTAATAAAAAAGCCTAATTAAACAAACACTTAGTCTACGACAAGATATTTTGTTTCATTCTCGTCTCCACTTTCATCTTCCAAAGTAATAATTGTATCCTTAATCGGCAAATGATCAGAGCAAAATATCTTAGGAAGAGCCTGCCAGCAGAAAAGTTATCAAATGCAAATCAGGCTACTGATTCCTCGTTGAAATTGCAAAAGCAGCGACATAAAGAGGTTTTACCAGACAAAATCCTTTAATGAATCTAGGGAATTTGGGTGACAGATTAGCTTGAACATCTTTAGCTTGCTCCATGATAGCAGATCAGACTTCATCATTATCATATAAATCATCATATGTGGCTCTCTTTCGTTTTTCACCGAGGCAAATAACAGTTGCAGTACCATTACAAGATAATCAATTTCAAATATATACTAACACAGGTTAAGTATCCATCCAATTGAATTCACTAACCATTTGGAATACCCAAGTTCCTTGCATATTAACTGTCAGAAGATTTGCAAAGAATTCCCATTAATCTATTTTTTATTTTCCAACATTCAAGAAGAAAGAAACTAGATTGAGCAGCTAAATAAAAAGATAATGTCGCACGAAATCAACCTTAGCACTAACTTCGCTTAGTAATTAATATTAGAACCAATTTTATTTATTGGGGTATATATGCTTAATATTTTTTGGCCTAGTATTTAGCATTATAATACCCTAAACGATTTGTAAAAGATTTCACTCATAAGTTAAATAAGAATAAATAAGATCAACTATACAATAGAGAAAATAATCACACTTACAAACACACAAAAATATACGTGTTTTGATAAAAAAAC
The DNA here is from genome assembly GCA_946807835.1 of Ailanthus altissimus. Lineage (NCBI taxonomy): Eukaryota > Viridiplantae > Streptophyta > Magnoliopsida > Sapindales > Simaroubaceae > Ailanthus > Ailanthus altissimus. Next base: position 22,582,178 of record OX327698.1, on the reverse strand, counting down.
ACTTACGTCTATAGTAAATCTTAAATTCTTATTTCTTTTATTCAATTTTTTTATGCACAAAGAACCCCTATAAAAAAAATCTAATAAATACAACAATAAAGAATCTCTTAAAAATTTATCCGGTTCTATCTTATACTTATGCTTAGCGTTCAAGTATTCTATGGCCCTCTTCCGAGTTAATGCCTAGCGCCAAAGCTACCCCAGCCTCTATTCTCTCTCTTATTGATGCATTGACAATTTTAATAATTACAATAGTTTATATAGATTCTAAACTATCTCTACAAACTCTATTTCTTATTAAAATAAAAGTTCATGTGTTTAAGAATTCTAAAACTTACTTAAACACGTAATTAAAACTAAAATATAATTTTTCTTGAAAGGGGTAATGCTATAATATTCAATCTCCAATGTTATGGCGTCATTCGACCAATGTTGAGGCATTGGGCTTCTTGAAATTATTGCTGCAGCATTGAGAACCCAAAGCTACAGTGTTCATATCTGGGCACGTTGCCCTTGTGATTTCATGTCCTTCCTTGCAGTTAACTTTCTGTTCCGTACTTTTTTTGTCTATCTATTACGTTCTTAACTACGTGTTTACTCTTCCTTATTCTTTATTCAAAATCAAACTATATCTTAATTTTAAATCACTAAAATCCTAATAAATAATATGCAACATAGTTACTAAAAAAAATATAAAATTGAAAAGAAAGGAAAACCAACCCTCAATTAGAACAAAATAACAAAGAACGATCCAAGGTCTTTTGCTATTGTTTTTCAGAAAACAAAGAACAAACAACAATGAACTCGTTCAGATGTGTATTCTAGAATTTGTTTTAAAATAGCATCCATAAAACAAATAACTTATTTTTTTTTATAAAAAATCCTGCAGTGCAAAAAACTGTCTATTGAAATGCTCTTTCCGAAGCCAATTTATAACTGCAAAATAGTTCTGTATTTAAAAAAACAAAAAAAGGTGTTTCCATTATTTCTGAATTAATTCCTGAAAACACTCCCTAAATTTCAGTCTTCTATGTAATCTTCTTTTTCTTTTCCTTATTAACATTATATTTGAAAGCAGAAATTGTTTCAGAAATTGTAGTTTTGCGAGGGTTTTTGATTCTCAGAAGTATCCTGTTAAGAGTCAGAAAACAGCTCTTTCATGTTTATTTTCATATTTTTCTGTTTTAAAAAAATAGAAAACAGTTGGTACTCTCATGTCTCCCTTGATGCTGATGACAAACTTCTCTGTGTCATCATTCATGCTTAAGCTGCACAATTTCTGGGTATTTATCAACAACCCACCGGAATACATCAATCAAAATATTAACAAAAATTCATTATATATAAAACAATAATGAAAATATTACAAAAAAAAAAAATAACAAAATGGTGGTCGGTCGCTCACTTTCTTGCTAGTAGTTAACATATTTTCCTGCTTTATCCGCGGCCTTCCTCTTCTAACCTGCAGATGCTCAAACCCAGCTGGCAAGAATATCAACATGACGTATAATAAGGGAAAAAAATAGTAGAAGAAGAAGAAAAGACCTTAGGAGAAGAATGGGAAGAGCTATCTTTTTTATTAGAAGCAACAGCCATGATTGGAGATTTAACGGTGTTAAAATTACAATACCAAATTATAATATTAAATTAAATTAAATTAATTACAACATCAAGCTTAAGATTAAGCCTAAATATTTACAAGCCTAATTCTTGAAGTTTCTAAATTAGGTAAGATATTTTAAGTTAATAATTAAGGAGATAAGTATTATAAACTTGTGTGGTTAATAAATTTTTACATTATTTTATTTGTGTGATTTTGGTTTGTTAAAAATAAGTATAAATACCCCTCTCCCTCATTTAGTTTTGAAAACAAGCAAATTAAGAATAAAGAATTGATCAAGTATTTGATCAATTGTTGAGAGTTTAGAGTGTTGAGCAAATAATAAGCTCAACAAAGAGTATGTGAGAATTGAGTTGTGAGTGTTGTGTTGTAAGTGAGAAAGAGTGAGAGTTTCTAAATTTTGTGTTGTAAGTTTTATATTAATAAAAGTGTTCCATTTGTGCTCTATTATTCTCTACAATTGGTATCAGAGCGGGACTGTCTGAGACTGCTCAAGTTGTAGGATTTCTAAGAATTCTGAGTATGCTCTGTAGTTGCAGCTTTGATTGATCTTCCATATTAGAAAGAACTTCTAGAAATTGTGAGTGAGTAAGCTTCTGCGTGTCGTGAGTAGTCTGTGACTTTGCAAGTTTGTTGACAAAACTTGTTTGGTATTACTGAGGTACTGCCAACACGATGGGTGACCTTCAAGTCGTTGGAGGAATCAAGAAGCTGAACAACCAAAATTACAATACAAGGGCGACGTTGATGGAGTCTTACCTTCAAGGTCAAGATCTTTGGGAGGTCGTTGGCGGGAATGAAGTAAAGCAGCCAACAGACGAAGCCACTTTAAAGAAGTGGAAGGTAAAAACTGGTAAGGCTATGTTCGCCATTAAGACCACAGTTGAAGAAGAAATGTTAGAGCACATAAAGAAGACCAAGACGTCAAATGAAGCATGGGACACTTTCGCATTACTCTTTTCAAAGAAAAACAACATGCAACTACAGCTTCTAGAAAATGAACTGTTGTCAATTGTACAACGCAACATGACAATCAACCAATACTTCACAAAGGTAAAGTCCTTGTGTCGTGAAATATTTGAGTTAGATCCTGCCGCTGCTATTGTTGAAACTAGGATGAAAAGAATTATTATCCATGGTTTGAGGCCCGATTATAGAAGTTTTGTTACTACTGTACAAGGCTGGCCAACCCAACCATCTCTCATTGAATTTGAAAATTTGCTTGCTGATCAAGAAGCGATTGCCAAGCAAATGGGTGAGATCTCTTTAAAAGGCGATGAAGAAGCACTCTATATCGACAAAAGGAAAGGTCGATTTAAACAACGTGCTGGTGAAAGATCTAAAAGAGATGATGACAAGATAAAGAGTTATCACCAAGAAGGTAGCTCACAGACAGGGGGAGTATGGAGGGTTTGCGGCAATGGTAGTCAGTCCAACCAAAAGAAAAAGTTTGAAGGAACATGCTACAATTGTGAAAAAATAGGACACATGGCAAAAGATTGTTGGTCTAAGAAAAGGTCTGCTTAGGGTAATGCTGCCACATCAAACTCAGAAAGAAAAAGTGAAGATGAATGGGATGCTGAAGTGTCTATCGCTATAGAGAAAAAAGACCTATCATTCTCAGTGATAATGCCTAGACGGATTGACTATGAAAATGATTGGATCGTTGACTCAGGATGTTCAAATCATATGAATGGTGACGAAGAAAAGCTGCAAGATATGACTAAGTACAAAGGAAGTCGCATGATGGTGACAGCCAACAACTCAAGATTGCCTATAGCTCATATCGGTAACACAGTCTTTACACCTCGTTACAGTCCTAATAAGGTAACACTTCAAGATGTCTATCATGTCCCCGGCATAAAAAAGAATCTATTGTCATTATCACAGTTAACATCTTCTGGACACTATGTCTTGTTCGGTCCACAAGATGTTAAGGTGTATCAAGATTTAAAAATCACAGGAACACCAACAATGGAAGGACGATGACTAGAGTCAGTCTATGTATTATTAGCAGAGTCAGCTTATGTAGACAAGACTCGAAAGAATGAGACAGTAGATTTGTGGCATGCACGATTGGGACATGTAAGTTATTATAAGCTAAAAGTGATGATGAACAAGGCAATGCTTATGGGTCTACCTCAACTTGATGTGAGAGTGGATACAGTATGTGCGGGATGTCAGTATGGCAAGGCACATCAACTACCATATAAGGAGTCAAAGTTTAGAGCTAAGGAGCCATTAGAGTTGGTTCACTCTAATGTGTTTAGACCTGTCAAGTAGTCATCAATTAGTGGTATGCGGTACATGGTGACATTTATTGATGACTTCTCAAAGTATGTATGGGTTTTTTTTATAAAGGAAAAATCAGATACTTTTTTGAAGTTCAAAGAATTTAAAGAAACAACTGAAGGAGAAGTCGGAAAGAAGATTAATTGTCTCTACAGAGATAATGGAGGAGAATATACCTCTGATGAGTTCTCAAAATATCTTCGAGAAATAAGATACGATATCAGTTCACATGTGCCAACACGCCACAACAAAATGGTGTTACAGAAAGGAAGAATCGGCATCTTGCAGAGATTTGTAGAAGTATGTTGCACCCAAAAAATGTACTAGGAAGATTTTGGGCTGAAGGAATGACGACTGCAGCCCACGTGATTAATAGGCTTCCTCAACCAAAGTTAGGGTTCATATCACCCTTTGAGAAGTTGTGGGATATAAAACCTACAGTGAGTCATTTTCGAGTATTCGGTTGTATATGCTATGTGTTTGTGCCAAATCACTTGAGAAACAAATTCGACAAAAAAGCAATCAGGTGTATCTTTGTTGGATATGATAACCAGCGCAAAGGATGAAAATGTTGTGACCCTACTAGTGGGCGGTGCTACACATCAAGGAATATGGTGTTTGATGAAGCATCTTCATGATGGTCGCCACAAAAAGAGGAGCTTCCAGATTCAAAAGAAATAGAAGAATGACTACAACAAAAGATAGATGATCAAATTGCTGAAATCCGATCGAGCCAAGAAGACCTTGATAATGGAAGCAGTGATGACAACACCGAGCAAGAGACAACTCAAAGTCCTTGGCAAACTAGAATCTATCAACAACCAACAACGGAGGCCAAATATGAAGGAGCAGAACCTACAACCCCTCAGTCTCATCCTCGAAAGTCAATAAGAATACGAAAGCCTAATCCCAAATATGCTAATGTGGTTATGGCAAAAGAGGAAAATGTTAAGGAACCTGAGACTTTTGAAGAAGCATCACAGAGCTCTGAATGGATTAAAGCTATGGAAGAAGAAATCATAGCGTTGGAGCAAAATCAAACTTGGGATTTAGTGCCAAAGCCAAAGGATGTGAAACCTATATCTTGTAAGTGGGTATATAAGATCAAAAGATGTCTTGATGGATCAGTGGAGAGGTATAAAACTCAGTTGGTAGCTCGTGGATTTTCTCAACAATATGGACTAGACTATGATGAAACGTTTAGTCCAGTAGCCAAGATCACCACAGTACGAGTTCTACTTGCATTGGCAGCTAGCAAAGGTTGGATATTGTGACAAATGGACGTAAAGAATGCTTTTCTACATGGAGAGTTAGATCGGGAGATCTATATGATTCAACCAATTGGATTTGAAAGCAAATTTTATCCTGATTATGTGTGTAAATTGAGAAAGGCATTGTATGGATTAAAGCAAGCTCCAAGGGCGTGGTATGGTAAAATTGGAGAATTTCTAACACATGGTGGTTACTCTGTAGCACCAGCTGATTCGAGCTTGTTCGTCAAAGCTAATGGAAAGAAACTTGCAATTGTGTTGGTATATGTGGATGACTTAATTATCACTGGAGATGATGAAGAAGAGATTCGTCGAACAAGAGACAATTTGGTAGTTCGTTTCTAGATGAAAGAGCTTGGACAACTTAAACATTTCCTTGGGCTCGAAGTCACTCGGACAGCAGAAGGGATTTTTCTAGGACAACAAAAATATGCCAAAGATTTGTTGTAAAAGTTTGGGATGCTAGAGTGCAAGTCTATCTCAACACCACTAGAAGCCAATGCCAAGTTGTGCAGTCATGAAGGAAAGGATTTAGAAGATAGAACTATGTATCGACAATTGGTAGGAAGTCTCAACTATTTGACATTGACTCGACCAGACATTTCTTATGCAGTTGGAGTAATAAGTCGATACATGCAAAATCCTAAGAAACCTCACTTAGAAGCAGCTCGGCGAATATTGAGATATGTGAAAGGCACAATTGACTATGGTCTCTTCTATAAGAAAGACCAAGATTGTAAAATAGTTGGCTATTGTGATCCTGACTATGCTGGAGATCATGACACACGACGTTCGACCACTGGGTATTTTTTCAAGATTAGTTCAGGAACAGTCTCTTGGTACAGTAAAAGGCAATCGACTGTATCATTGTCAACTACTGAAGCTGAGTACAGAGCAGCAGCAATGACAGCTCAAGAAAGTACATGGTTGATGCAATTGATGGAGGATTTACATCAGCTAAGAGATTATAAAGTGTCAATATATTGTGATAATCGGTCAGCAATTTGTTTGGCAGAAAATCTAATTTTTCATGCAAGAACAAAGCATGTGGAGGTGCATTATCACTTTATCCGGGAGAAAGTTCTGCAAGAAGAAATTGAGTTACTGTATGTTAAGACCGAAGATCAAATGGCTGATTTGTTCACAAAAAGCTTGGGTGTTGATAAGTTTGAAAAGTTTCGAAGACAACTCAACATGGTCAGAAGAATGGAAGTTGGTGTTGAGGGGGAGTGTTAAAATTACAACACCAAATTAAATTAAATTAAATTAATCCAAGATTAAGCCTAAATATTTACAAGCCCAATTCTTGAAGTTTCTAGATTAGGTAAAATATTTTAAGTTAATAATTAAGGAGATAAGTATTATAAACTTGTGTGGTTAATAAATTTTTATATTATTTTATTTGTGTGATTTTGGTTTGTTGAAAATAAGTATAAATACCCCTCTCCCTCATTTAGTTTTGAAAACAAGCAAGTTAAGAATAAAGAATTGATCAAGTATTTGATCAATTGTTGAGAGTTTAGAGTGTTGAGCAAATAATAAGCTTAACAAAGAGTGTGTGAGAATTGAGTTGTGAGTGTTGTGTTGTAAGTGAAAAAGAGTGAGAGTTTATAAATTTTGTGTTGTAAATTTTATATTAATAAAAGTGTTCTATTTGTACTCTATTATTCTCTACAAACAATGAAAGTAAAACTTTTAAAAATAAATAGTAAAAAGAAGAAGACGAACAGACCGTTCTTTATTTGACATTTGCCTCAGTTTCTTTGTCAATCAGCATTTATCTGATGACCGACGGGAACTCTCGATTCAAGTCTCCTTTCTATTTTAGAGCCAAAATTTCAAATTCATTCCTATCTTATCCATTATTGGGGCCTTTGGAGAATTCACAATATATATATATATAATATAACATAGATATATTGAGAGTATTAACACTACTAATCCTTGAGGTTGATATAAATTATATTTTAATAAAAAATTTAGTTTTAATTATATTATCACTTTTTTATTTAATTAAAAATATAAAAATATTCTTATCTTTTAACGATATTTTAATTATTTATGTGACAAAATTATGAGAATATTTTTATTTTTTTTAATTAAGTAAATAAAATGACAATATAATTAAATCAAATCTATCATCAAGATGTAATTTGTGCCAATCTCAGAGAGTGAGTGTTAATAACCCATATATCATTGACATCTCTTTTTTAACACAATTTAATACAAGTTTTTAATCATTGAATTATTTTTTACTCAAATAATTAAATTTAAAGTTAATAAATAATTGTTGTATTTTTAAAAGTTATCTAATTACTAATAAATTCTTTATTATAATAATATTATTATTTTCTCTCTATTCTTTTTTTTTTTTCCTATTTCATTCAACTCATTTTAATAGTTTATTTTTTTATTGGATACAGACATCATAATTTAGATTAATCATCGATCACAAAAGCATAATAAACTAAAAGAAAAAGAAATAAAAGAGGGAAAGAGAAATTAAAGAGAAGAAAGAAAATAAAATTATTATTATGCGAGGCCTATTAGGAGATGTTTTATACTTCAGCTTTTAATGTTAACGTTGAACGATAACTAATCTAATAACTAAGAACTTGTATTAAAAATTACGTTAAAAAAAACAAGATGTCATTAATTCTGCTCTCATATATATATATATATATATAAATATATATATTTGGCGTGACTGGATCTGGATGTTTAGCTTTTCACAAAATAAACGGAAGCAATAACAATAAAACTGTTTTCTTATGATTTGTAAATAAAATTGACGATGGTTATGAAAAATAGCAATAGTATTTAATCTATTTTCAAATTAATTAACTTGCAAACTTAATATTCATGACAGTGAATCCTGTAGTTGAGATATTATCAATAAGCCAACAACTTCATTCTGGAGACGTTTTTGACAAAATTCAAAATTAGTTTTGTGAGAAAAATATTATTAGATAAATAAATGATAAATTTTAATTAAGAGGTGAGTAAGGAGGGGGTTTGCTTGCTTGCTGGCTGGCTAGCTCGTGCAATCAACGAAGAATTAAAATTATAATAATTTAAATCTATAAGAATGGAATCGAAGCCTGAAAATCTGAATGCATAAGGGTTCCAATTAATTCTAGTTCCTCCTTCACACAAAAGAAGGGAGGTGAGCTACCAGTAGACTAATGGCCCCATTGGCCTAAGCTCCGAAGAATAATGAACTTCAAGTTTTGTTAGATAAGCTTGTTGCCATTTATTAGGTCCACTTTAGCATATAATGTGTTTTTTGTATATGCAATTGTGACGTGAGTTTGAATGATTTATAGATGGAATGAATTAATGTAAATGGAGGGCGTCAGATGGACACACACCAGCATATGTGATGAAGAATGTGATAGATATTTCATTAATAATCATTACATTGTTAGAAATAATTTACAGCAATTCAAAATTGTTAATAGTAACCCATATGATGAGAAATTTTTGGAAGTTTACAAATATTTTTATTATTGTGATTGTAAAATTTGAAAGTTATTTGAAATAAAGTCTCAATATTAATAATTATTGATAATTAATAATTATAAATTTTTATTAATTATTATAATAAATATTGATATCCTAAGTATCTCAATTATTGGTAATAATTGACAGCTCGTAATTTTTAGTTGTCTTTAAATATTGTAATATATGCTAATATTTCAATTATTTACTATAAATGCTTAAAAAATGAAAGAAAAAGTGTTCACTACAAATACCTAGAAAAATGAAAGAAAAATATTTAAAATGATTTTTTTTAAAACAAATTCATAGTAATTGATTAAACATTTAAAAATAAACACCTCGAGTTTTGCAAAACTTTATTTTTGAATTGGGCTTAGTCAATTTTAAATTTTTGTATTGGTTAACGATATCAACAACTTTTATTTTCACGAACAAAATCGCTTGTACTGTATTACAACTACAGAGGATTGCATATGGTAATCAAAAGCTCGGAAATGGAGAATAGAAAGTACTACTACATTGTATCCGCATACAAGAGTTACAACGTTACTTGAAAGAGTTACTCATGGGTCAAGCTAAATTACAGTATTTACACACTATTCAAATTTAATACAAACTGATGCAATACTTGGTCTTCGCTGGCCCCGAGTATCGCACCAAAAAACAATACAAGAAAAAATAATAGAAAGAACAAAAGCATAGTATATAATGAAAAAAATATTTATCACGACCTCAAGTCCCGAAAATATCAGTCATAGTTGACATAAAGTATCCAATCACCACGGAGCATTGACCTCCTGAAAGATAAGTTCATGCTCCTCAGCTTTCGCCTTCAGGGACTGTACCTCAGAATCAAGCCTTCCCTTGGTCTCTTTCAACTTCAACAGCCTCAATTCAAGAGTTCTTATCTCCTCTTCTGCACGAGCTTGCTCTAGAGCTACTTCCTTAAGACTCTTTGATTCCTCAGACTCTTCTGATTCAAAAGAAAGGCTCATCAGCCGGTTCAACCGAGCATGTAAAAATCCAGCGTTCATGCCCAACAGCTCAAAGCCCTTTAAAGTTTTGTCCCATATCTCATAGTCAGCTCGAGAGGTGAAAAGGTTGCAAGCTCTAATGGCCTCTGCAATGTTAACAGTCTGGGTAATTATTTCAGCAGCCAATTTACAATTGATGCTCTTGAGAAGATGGTCATGCAGAAAGAAGTTCTGAGAGCAGCAGAGCTCATAGTATTTAGTCCTGTGGTGATCGGAGAGCTCAGAGTCAATAGATAAACCGTCCACAAGAATGGTAAAATCGTCAATGCTTTTCACTTCTTTAAAACTACTAGTGGATTCTGACAATTGCAGAACTTTCGAAGTGTTAGAGCCAAGATCCTCACTGTCAGTATCAAACTGATCTTCAGCATGTCCATTACCGGTCTCTAATACCATCAGGCTATTGTTTTGAGTATTTTTACCCTTTCTGTAGTTTTTCTTGTCCTTCTCTGTCTGATCTTTAGTTGTTTCTTCAAGCTCAATATCCAAGGGAACTGTAAATAGATTATATTCATTTCATAATCATGCATGAGATATAATGGAACTTAAAGCAGAAATATTGAAACACACCAGAATTTAGTGGTCTTGCTTCAGCATTTACATTCAGAAACCCGTTTGCCCTCACTATGTATACCTGCATAAACGGAACAGAATCCAATAAACAAGTTAAATACCTACAAAACGACCTAGCAACTGCTTCTCACACAGAAACTTGTACCAATTGAAGCAAAAGACTAGAAAGGAACCAACAATCCACACGGAGACATGCACCTGTATCTTTATAGAGCTCATTAAAAGATCTTTGCATCTTTAGATGCCAAATTAATAGATCACATTTTCTCTGGTCCATGTGTGCTTGTGTAATGTAATTGGAGTTTTGCTTCATCACTTCCATGTGTTGAACAAGTATGTGGGGAAGGGATGGTTTTAACTTTTAACGCCATTCCCTATATGTTAAATAATTACTTCAATGCAAAACTCTTATTTTCATTTTAGAGGATTGGACAACACAAAAACTATTAACCAGACCTCCCATTGCTACTACTTTCTTCTAAATCTCCTCAGTAATCATGAGCTAGTCCATGTCTAGAATAGCTTTACTATTGTCTTTTCTTTATATTTTCTACACTAAGAATTGCATGTTCAGCTGCTTTATGAAATTTGTTGCAGAGAAATAGCAAAACTTCACAAGTTATTGAATACTTTTTCTCCATGATTCCTTTTTCCAAATGAGGCACTAAAACAAATACTGATAAGATCAAGGATTTAGAGGAAAATTGTATGATATATAAACATAAGAGAGAGATCTGAAGTTCACCTTAAACTTTGTAGGTTCAATCAAATGGAAAACCAGAACATCGCTCTCATGTAAGTGGTTTGAATCACAAAATGCTTTCCATCCACCGCTCAATGCTGTCCTTTGGGCAATATAATTTATATTGTATTCTTCCCCACTTTCATTTTCCACAATAAATGCTGTATCAATCTTTGGCATATGCAATTTGCAGAATCGCATAGGAAGATGCTGTCACCAAAGAAAAGTTAGAACAAACAAAGCAGTCCAGGGTTGGAGGAAATGTTGAATTCTTGAAGTTGGTACAGGATATCAGGTTTACCAGCCAAAAGCCATGAGTGACATTTGACTTAACCATAGCTTTCCAAAAGCTTGGTAAGCTAGCTGCTAGGTTTGCTCGAACCTCCTCTGCTCGCTCTATTATAGGCGAATTAACTTTGGCATGATTGTAGAGATCATCGATCATAGCTCTTTTCCGTTTACTGCTTCAGGCATATTTTAAATGAATTAATATAATCAACAAATCAACTAGATTCTTAATGATTCAAATTAAAGGCTAAAAGAATTAAGATACAATCACAGACCTTTTGGACTCCTTTGAACTATCAGATGCTGCCTGCCCAAAATTTCACAAGAGTTTCTATTAATTCACCATTTGAATTTATAAGAACAGTAGCACCAGAGAAATCATTCTATTGCCTAATAGCTTTTGATGGTTAAGTAAAATGCACAGCAGTGTATCTACTTTTCAAAACCAAAATCTATTTGGAATTATACAGAATAGGGGTCAATCCTGTACAAACATAAATCCAGTTGGCCAGTTTCAGAGCATAATCATGTAGAATTGGTTTCAATGTCGATCCCAATACATGGTCTAACACCCACATGAAGGTTGTGTACATTAAAGTTGAATGCAGAAAAAAAGGAAAAAAAAAAAATTGGTCCAATTTTTACTGCAAAAGATGGCAGAAAAGAATATATATATATATATATATATATGGTGAGCCACATTTTCACATGTCACTGTTTAGTAAATTCACAACTTTTTATAATTTCTGCAAAATTCCTGCCATGTGACCTGGAGCTTAATATATGGTGAGTTATGTAGCCTACTAGATCATCTCTCTCTCTCTCTCTCTCTCTCTCTCTCTATATATATATATATATATATATGAAGGAAATCAGAAACTCTGTACCTATGGCCAAAGTCTAACATTGAAATATTACATTTCTAAACATATAAGAGAAATTAATTTGAAGCTCTCATGGGTTTGTTATTGATCTCAAGAAGTTATAGGTCTTGAGTTGATGCTATCCATCAATCAGGATTTGAGATCCAAAGTCAAGAACCAGCTCCAAATTATCTGATTCAGGTAGCAAAGCTATCACCTATATCAAAATGCAGTTAGCAAAAGTGAATTCACTTCCTGCACAAGCCAAAGCTAGCTACACTGAGAACAGCAACAAGACAGTTGATGTAGGGAAGGTCTGCCTGGCTAGTCCTACAGTAGGGTGTCAAAGAAAGGCCCCTCGCAATTACAGGAACAAATCAAGGGGGATAGCAAGGGGTTAACACTAAAGGAAATTTGGAATCCAGTTCGTGCTTATATGATTTCCTTTTATTGTTTTCAATATCAAGATGTTCAGAACTCATCTCTAGGCACTTGCAATCCCCATACTAAATTCACCTGAGAACCGCTACAATAAACCTCACTGAAGGCTGCCCCAACAGATAAACAGCAGCAGAAAATGTGAACCTGATGCAAAAGTGAAGCTACCAAAACTATTGGGACTGTCTAATTGCTGCAAGATCGAAACCCAGCACAGATGATAAATACTTACAAAAGCACAGCACTCCAAAGCCTACCCAGGATTACCAATACTTTTCAAAAAATTATTAGCAGCTTTCATGTATCCCTCGTTTTCAGAAATGACTCACAAACCATAAAGAAAGAAAAAAGAATACGGAAAAGGAAATGGCAAAAAAAATTAACAGAACCCTCCGGATAATGCTGCTTATTACTTTAAAGCAGTAATTGTTTCACAAACAATCTTTAATGAGCATGGATTTCGACAAACAATAATCCCGGATTAAACCTGAACAACAATTTCAAGAAAATGAGATGTTCTGAAAAAAAAAGGAAAAAAATTATTCTCACCATTTCAGGCCCGGAGTCTGGATCCAGAGGCGTATCACGAATCTGGGTCAGCTTCATCTTACTCTCTGATGTCTTCTTTTTCTTAATCTGGCAGCAAATGAAGCAGATTCACAACATTAAAACATGCAAAAGAAAAAAGAAACAGAGAGACGAAAGAGAAGAAGAAGAGACAGTGGAGTGGGAATCTTTAGGGGTTTGACGAGGAGTGGTTTCTATGTCTGGTTGGTCTTCCATGAGAGCAGAAAGGGCGACGCGGGTTCAATTTCTGAAACCTGAAATGAAATCTGCAGCTCCGTTTCTAGTTTCTTTCTTATTACGCTGATGACCAAAAACCCCAAACCCAAGTTATTAAGGTGCTTTTTGTTTCGGACAGTCCACGTCTAAATAGACTTTGCGCATCTAAGCATAATCGGAACTCGCTGTAAGAATTTTTTTTTAAAAGGAAAAATAAGATTAAAAAAAGGAAATAGGGCTTCGTAAAAATTATAGTGAATGTAAATATTCACTTTTTTGACATTCACATTTTGTTTCAGCGGTATAGTCTGTGCGTCTCTAACTTGAGTTAAGAATTTAAATTTTAACAAAGGCCAAAAATTTAGTTTTTATTCTTTCAATGTTAGAAGGCAGTTAATCATCTGATAAATTTGTAATGTGTTGATGATAATTATTATAATTATTTGAAATTTATAACGTGATAAACGTATAAAAAATAGGTCTTTTTTTTAAAAAAAAGAAAGTTATGAAATTTATCAGTCTATTTTGCATTATAATTTAAATTCTGAATAGAATTAATAATTTTTTGTTGGGTTGATTTAGATTATCTGAACGTTTTATTATTTATTTGTTGTAAAACCATAACTTTCTGAAATTTTCGGTAGGATAGCATTTGGCTAACAAAAAGGCTTTTAACGCCGTCCGACAATTTCTCCATATAATTTTCCTTTTATAATTTAAGAGAACAAAGGAGATAAATTTGTTTCACTTAAATAGGGCGTGAATAAATTTTATGGTTGAAATTGAGTTATATTGAAGTATATGTTTTGTTTTTTTTCCCCCTAAGAATCTCAATAATCAATAGTCGGTCATGTACCTAGTAATAGTGGTCATTGGAGCACTAAAGACTTACTCCAAGAAGAGATTTAGGATAGAAAGTAGAAAGAAAGTGAAGGTAACAGTAACACTCAGCCTAACCAAATGATATAATAGAAGACACTTTAATAAGCAACACTACCAGGACATAAAATAAGAAATATACTTGAATTTTTCTTTAGGGACAAAAAACAATTTCTTAGACCATTATCCACGTCAAAGCTTCTTGAAGGTTGAATGGGGAAATTTTAGTGAATTTTTGAGTGGTGTGTATTAGATTAGATTTCACAAGTTCAATACTTTATTTGGGTTTTCTAAGATTGACTTGAATTTGATAATTTTCTGCTAACAGTTTAGATCTCGGAACCTACTTATTTGTACTAAAAGCATACAACTAAAAGCCCTAGCCTTTGGAGTTTAGTTAAGTTGATCTAGAACTAATTCTGATGTGACATAATGATATATACAACATGACCGTCTTATCAGGTTTCTTTGTGTGTCATTGGGATCTCCCTAGCTGAGTGGCTTCCAATTAGAAAATCATCCTATTTTCATCAATTGGTAGATACGTCAATTCGATGTTTTCAGAACTTCACTACAGTTTAATTTGGAAATCATTTATCATTTGAACAGGTATGAAAGTTTTGAGGTTTTGGGTCCAAGATTAAAGCTATTGTCTGAAATGGAAAAAGAAAAGGCCCACCAGAAGAATTTTCCTGAAAAAACTTACCTTAGATTCATTAAGTTCTTCCATGTCCAAAAGCTCAAATGCCATTCAAAATATTCTCTCAATTCACATAGCAGCTAGAGTGGTGGAAAGGTCACAGCTCGAATGGCATATGTAGTGTTACCGGTCTCGGAAATGGTAGCAGCAGCCAACTTAACTATTAACATTCTTAAGTGCATGTTCATGCAAAATGGATTTTTTTAATAGTTATATGGTCAGCTAGTATAGCTCATAATATTTAGTCCTATGTTCTTGGGGGAGCTTGAAATCCAAAGCCAAACGTGTTCATATCAATGGTGAATTTTTCCATTTTTATCCTTTGTTTGAAAGTAGGAGCTCATCTGATGATTGTCTGAATGTGGTCCTTAATTTATTGTCAGAGCCACAATCTCTACACCCACTCTGATTGATATTTTTCACACCCATGATCTGTTCTAGTGCCATCACTCTTTTTTTTTTTGTCTCCCACCATATCTTTCGGATGAGATTAAAGGACACTATTTCCTGCAAGATCATTATCTTTTCCAGGTTCAATATCCAATGGAAATACTTAAGATATTAAGGATAATTACTTTACAGGTTACTCATATAAGATAAATGAACAAAACATACGAGCATATACATGTATAAATGTTGCGGGAAATCACTAATCTCTCCATATGAGATTAGCCTTTTGCACTGACTCCCGCAACGATAAATAAAAGGTAATGAAGTAGTAAAAGAATTGGAATACAGGCATCTTAGCACCATTCAATTGCTCTCACCACGTTTATATGAGAGGAAGACAAGGTTTCATTCGTTTTCCGAAGAAAATACAATCCTGTCCGATTCATACACGAATCTGGATGACTGAAATAAACATGAAATTAAGTGACAGTTACTGGGATTTTGGCCATAGTTTATAATTTGCAGTTCTTTTCTAGTGTTAATATATAAACAGGAGGATGGTGAACATAATTAATTTATATGTAATCTTGATCTTTCAATTAGTGGGATTCGAGGGATCCACTCATCTTTGCCTGATTTGCTGCAAACACAACAGAAAAAGAAAGAAACGTGTGTGAAAACAACTAAATTACAGAAGATGCAGGAGACTAAAGAGGCTAAATAAGCACCTAAATTATTTACTTCTTCAATTATGTTATAACATCTGTGTGTATCAAGTCATTGATTGAAGTTTACTCAATTTTCAGGAATATTACCGGTTGTGAAATAATGATCACCTTCTCACTTTTTAGTCTTATAAGTTTCATGAACAGGCCTTTCCTTGTACCAAAATGATTTTTTTTTTTTGGGTCTCATTGGGTCAACTGTAAAATATAGGTGGCAGTGATTCCTAACTGTCAAATAGATGAAACTAATAGGTACAGAGGAGGTTGGTAATATTTATAAGTTATTGCTTTGCACAAGTGAAAATCTGTGTTTCCCAAATATTGCAACAAATAAATTCAAAAAGTACATTATTACTCTCTGTTCTTTCTGACGATGGAAAGTGGACCATAAAGAAGAAACGGAAATCTGTGACAACATATGTTGCTCACGTTTTTACTTTTAGCCTTTGAGGTATCAAGATTCATATCCAATAGAAATGTGAAATATATAAGAAATGGACAAAATGGCTTGTCGAGTTCCAAAGCTATGGTCCCCAATCCCCAGCAAAAGATAGCAAAGCTGCCGATTTGCCCAAGTCATGGTCAGTTGCTTTTAATTCGGAGCCGTATGGTGTTTTGTGGATTTCAATCCTATGAACCCTGAAAGAATCAAAACAAATTAGAATGGGCTCCAGAATCTTACACCTATACTACATGAACTGTGCGTTTTGAATGGACGTGAAAGTTGCTTCCCATAGAAAATAAGGTAGGTTATTTTAGAAATAGTTATTTCAGTTGAATTTCATAGTCTTATTTTAATAGAATTATTATTGTTATTTGAGTCATAATTTTTAAAAAAACTTAATTATTTAGTTATTAAGATTTGTTGGCCCCAAATTTTAAGTGATTTTAGCCCAACAAGTAAAATTTGTATTTTTTAAAGGGAAACAATGTTTGGGCTCATTGTTGAATCCATAGTGTCGTTAGGTGACACTTGGGAGCCCTTCTAAAATGCTAAGTCTAGTCAAACCAAATGAAAAAAATGTACACACAAGAAACAGAGAAATTATGGTGGTTCAACTACATAAGAGTCTATATCCATTTTGTCGAGCCTTAATATACTTTTGATGCACTATTGAATCATATTCTTAGGCATTGCTTCATAGTTGAGTTCTTGTAGGATTACGACAAATTGTCTCATTTCTTATTTAGGATACGGTCCAAGATTATAGGAAGATTTATTTTTTAAAATCTCGAGATTCAGAGGATCTCAAAATTAAAGGTAATCCAAATCTTTGAGGTAGCTAGGTAAGTAACAAATGAGTGTAGATAGGTGTATTTGCTAACTCAAAAAAAGGAAAGAAGTGCTCGATTGATCTATTCAACTAATATTGGTTATCGAGAACACCTTGTTTAATGCTGAATCTCTAAGATTTAGAAGTTCTAATCATGCCTTACGCTATCTCTTCATACAATTTCGAGGCTTCGTAGAGGCAACGTGCCTTAAATTCTATAATATTCTTCGTGATAGGCCTGATCACGATCAAAGACCTAAGAGCTTATGAGTTAGAGCCTATGGGTCGACTTGAACCTTAGAAAGTGAGCTCTTTAGGCTAAAATTCCAGTGGAGACAAGGGTCCCTCAATTTTTTTATATTAACTTATTGATACTAGAAACTTTATAATAATCCTCGACCTAAAAAATACTCCTCGAATTCAGACATTGAGTCTTTAGTGGTGACGCACACATGCACACCGGACATATGTCCTATAGGCCCATATGGCGTGGATGCTTACATGGTTATCATATTGCGCCATTGGTGAAATCTAACTATGAAGTTTGCACAAAAAAAATTACTTAATTTTTTGTGACCCTTCGAGAAACCTGTGTTGACAGGTAAGTAGGTGAACAGTTGCGTCTCTTCATATTACTAATGATGTGGTCAAATCTTAGATTGTTTACACCGATCAAACAACTAAGAAGTGGAACTTGAAGGGTTGTGCTAGTTGAAAAGACGTTCCACTTGTGAAACTATATCAACAATTAAATTTTGAAATAACAATTGTAACGAGACTGAGGGTTCTTACAAATAAGAAAATCTTTATAATTCTTCATTTTACTTTGTTTGGCGAATTAAAGAGAGAGAAATTATTGTGATTTTAAAGAGAAAGGAACTCTGCATCTTCAGATTTCTACAATTGTTCTTTGAAAAAAAATATTTGGACAAGTAATAACTTTCTTTTTTTATTTGTTATTTTTAGCATCATTTATCTTTCTATTTTTAGCGTTTGGGCATTTTTCTGCATTAAATAAGTCTTTCTAGGTTCATGTGTTCTAAAGCTTTGATACTTGGCTTGAGTGGTTAGTCAAAATAATTTATCTAAAGGTTGTGTATGTTTATTTTTCTAGGTGTTAAGTCCATTTTTTCATTGAGAATTCCCAAAATATATTTGTTTATGAGTTTGGTGGTGTTGGTGGGGATTCGGCTACTAGAAGTAGATCAACCCGAGAAATAGACAATGTGAGTACTTGGGAGGTTCAACAACTCTGTTTAATTGTTAGTGGACTATTCCAAAGAAGGGATGCCACAGAGCCATTAGAGATTCCCAAGGACTCCTAGAGGACCCCTAGCAATGTGGTGCAAAGCAGGATTCCTCAGGGGCAGGTTTAAACATTAGGTCAATTTATTGGGTCTAATAAGAAGAAGAAGAAGAAGCCCATTTTATGGCATAATGAGAAGATACATTTTGAATTAGATTCCCCCTTATGCCCTTCATGTGTACGGGAAGAGCATCTTGCGAAATTAAAGGAAAAATATAGAAAATCGAGCATCATCACTCTTAAGCTTCCTCGAGAAGATAAGTACAGGATCGCACCACCTGCTAGGGAGGTGACCTTCAAGCTAACCTTCATTGACTTAGGGTTAAGGTTACCCATGCAACCCTACTTTGTTTATATGCTTACACATATAAACTTAGTATTATACCAGCTATGTTTAAATGCATAAAGAATCCTAGTTAGTCTGAAGGTAATGTGGATAAAGGCCAGTTACAGTGAGCTTACTTTCCTTAAGTTTCAATAATTGTATCATTATAAGGTGAACACTAATCAGCAGAAAGGGTTCTACTACTTCTCCCTTATTCAAGACTTGCCTTTAAGTAATCATGATTGGAAATGCTTGTGGTTTCTTGCTAGTGGAGAGTAGGGCCAAGAGTATGTGAAGTGCTCGACTGATTACTTTATCCTCTGGTTTTCTCTAGATCAAGTCATTGCCTTTTCGTAGTGTCTATGCTTTATACTTACCTTTGCAAAGCAATTTACAACTTGATTGCTTTTCTATTTTAGTAACTACTTGGACATCAAAACTTGAGCTCACTTGAGAGGAAAGAGTTCAAGTTACTGAGTCTTTAAAACCTGACCTACTAAGGAGCTTCTTGTTGTTGGGGATCTAATACATGTGGGTGTATGCATATGCAATTGTGTTTATTGCCTAAAATACGTATCTTATACATATTCTACGCGGTGGAAGTGTGTAAATTACAATTAACACAATAAATAAAATATATTAATCACATTAATATATTAGTAGTATAGAGAACTCACCTCAACGTGTAACGTTATACACGGATTTTTTTCGGAGTCAACATGGAGACCAACTCACAGACAGTTCTAGTCACCAACACGGTGGGCTTGGTGAGCTAGAACAACAGCCTTATACGCAGCACTGGGTTTAACTTTTAAACTCCAAAATGGCCGGTGTGTGTTTTTATCATTTTCTCCAAAAGGATAAGAAATTGAGAATTTGAAGTAATTTACCATTGCTTCAATTGGAAGCATAGAAAAAAATGAAAGAATTTCATTTTTTTCTTTTTCTTCTTCTTCTTCTCTATTTCTTTCTTCTTCTCGGCCAAAATGGCCGACACACACTTTAAATCACTCTTTTTACTCTTTCTCTTTATATATATATATATAATATAATATTAATAAAATATATTATATAATATAATATATATAATAATAATAAAGTAATCACATAATGGGTGCCAACTATTTGGCACCCAAAAATAAAATAGTATTATATATATAATATCATATAATATAATAATATAATATTATAATATAATATAAAAATGTATTATATAATATAATAAGAGAGATATTTTAATTATTTAATAATTAAATAATTAAAATATAAAATGACTATTTTGTCCATCATAAATAGTTACTAAGTCTACCTCTACTAAACCCGCACTTAGGTAAACTCAACTGAGGGTTCACAATGCGCCACGTGTCATTATACAATTAGTAAATAATAATTATTGACTAATTGTTATATTTAACACTTAAATACAGACACGCACGTATTTTTATGGTATTGTTGAATATTGCTAGATTAAACACTTTAATCCGGCACGCTGCCCCAGTGCACAACGAGTACACTCTATATCGCGAGACTCCCTAGGTTTTACACCCGATTCGTTAAATGAAACTATTCTATGAGTCCATGAGCAATGCCCCACGCACACGTCACGGATATACAAATCAACGCATTGAACCATGCAGGCTGAGGTTACAACATATACGTATAGTCTTTCCGTCATGATATCATGGATGTGCTGGAGATATAGATTATCACCGTCAAATCCCCTAGTGCTCATCCATGTCTTATCTCCAGACTCGTATCTCACTGAACAATATGCACAAACTCTTTTGTCATATTGTTCTACCTTGGTGGAACTCTTTCCCGGGATTAATGCTTATGACCACAAGACTTTTCGAGATGCAGTCTCAAAGCATCTGGATATCGAACTCCCTATACGAGCTTACGAATCCCATATCTATACGCACTAGACTCTATAAGCATCGGATTATACCCAGCAACACCCAGTGATCACACCATGAAAGGTCTGTGACATGCGTAGAACCAAAGTATGGTGGATCACTTACAAGCCTACTGTGGCACTTAGATCAAAGGACCACGTATACTACTCAACTCGAGAGGACCCTCCATTGACGGCTTACATAGGGTGTCTATCGGAGGCCCTCGTGAGTCTGTCTTATATCTAATCCTAACTGGATACCCATATGTCAATACGAGCTCTAAGCTTATGGTCGGCTAGGAACAACCATCTATACCCTATAGGTACGACATATGTTGAACTATATATAAAGGTATCCACCGACAGACCTACATCGACAGAAATAGATCAGGGACAATTATTCAAGAATATACTTGCGCAACTAGAATTTCCTGGCATTCGATTGCAACTCTTGCAATAATGCAGTTACTAGTATATTCCCAGGTTTATATTCCATTACAGACAAGGTTCTAACTCTTGGATCTCCACTGTGTATTATAACTAGTTAACACATAGTTGTGCTAATATTTAGCATTTATATGTCTCAGTGTGGTTAACTATGAGCCCTTATCTAAATTCTTTTAGATCTGATCTGAACTCCTTCAGATCGTACAATGTCTGTAACGTTAAATTGTATAATACCATATTAATGGGTATTACCGATTTAATGAGAATGTACACTTGTATAAATACACAAGTATATGTACATTCATGGATGACACATAAGCACTGACTCTAACACTTCTCTCCTAAGAGAATTTAGAGAGTATATACTAGTTGTAAGCTACTCGAGTTCCTAAAGAAGAAAATATGAGGAAAAGGTAATTTTCTTAATATTTTAGTTCTCTGAATTACTTTGTTCTTTACCTCACATTTCTCTTTTTTAGGTGAAAATAAATGTTGGTGAAAATAGTTGAAAGCATCCTCACTTCTCTAAGACCTTGTGATTGAATAAAAAAGCCTGAGGTCTTCTTTCATTTTTTAGGTTTAATAAAGGCGGTGACATAAGTGATATGAGAAGAAGTAGCTCGAGAAGCTCCTTAATTGATAAGAGGAGAATATCATTCGAGGCCTTAGTGGATCTTCTTAAAGTTTTGGTTGATCCACGAGATGAAATTTTCATTCTCCTCATCTTTACAAATAAAAGGGTATAGCCTAATAATCAAGCTAATAGCTTCGGTTGCCTCAACCCTGAGTCACGTTGTCTCTAGCATGAGTGGCTCACAAGTGAAATTGGGATGCTTAACTTTTAAGGCTTTGTTAAAGGCTAATAAAAGTTTTGATGAGGAGAGCCAAGGCACAGGGTCTGGTTACTAAGGTGGAATAGGTTGAGATCAAGGCAACCACTACAGAGAACAAGGCATTAGTTATTCAATCAAATTGTTTTTAGCTTAATAATGCTGTTAATGAGTCTAAAAAACTTTGATCAGGGCTTTTTGAAAGAAGAATGCTACTCTTAAGAAGAAGGGTAAGGAGCTAATTAGAGGACTTGAAGTCGCTTGAAGCAGTTCTTTAGCAATAATTGAGGGTTGTTTCATTGATGAGGTAACATGGACTTTAAAAAGTATGTTCAAGTTATTAATAGCAGACCAGACAGAGTCGATGAGGATGAAGTCGAAGAATCCTTTCAAGTTAAAGCTGCTCCTCAAATTAATAAGGTCGTCCCAGCTAAGGACGTTCTTGCCCCTCAAACTGTCGAGGATTTACCTCATGCTTTTTAGGCTTAGGGTTTTTTTTTTCTTATTTGAATTTTTGAAATCTAGGTCATGTTAGAACTAGTGCTTATGTGTCATTCTAATATTGTATGAATATTAATTGTTTAATATTTACACAAATAATTATTTTGAATAAAATTATTAATATTAAATACATATAATGAGATGCTTGTAACATTTCATACATTGTATGATCTGAAAGAGTTCAAATCTGGTTCAAAAGAGTTTGGACCAGTGCTAAGAGTTAGCTGCACTGAGAGTTATAAATGCTAAAAGTTAGCAGGTTATAAGAGTCAGTGAGATCTAAAAAGTTAAAGTCTTGTCTGAAATAGAACAAAGATTCGAGGATATACTAATAATGACATAATTGCAAAGGGTTGCAATAGTTGCTAGGAAATGTCATTATGCAAGTATATTCTCAAACCTTTAGTTCTTGATCTATTTTCACTGATGTAGGTCTGTCAGTGGGAACCTTATTTAAATATAGATCAGTGTATGCCTATATCTGTATAGTATAAATAGTTGTTCTTAGCTGACTATGACCTTAATGGAAGCTCGTATAGATATGCGGGGTATTCAGTGAGGACTGGGTACTGAACAGGCTCAATTAGGATCTCCAATAGACATTTCATAAAGTCGTCAATAGATGATCCTTTTCAGTTGAGTAGTATTCGTGGTCCCTAGACCTGAGCACCACGGTGGATTTATGAGTGATCCACCATACTTAGGTTCCACACATATCAGAAACTTTTTATGGTCTGACCGCTGGGTGTTGCTGGGTATGGTCTGATACTCATGAAGTTCGGCGTGTGTAGATATAGAATCCGTCAACTTATATGGGTGAGTAGTATATCTGGATGCTCTAAGGTTATGTTCTAGAAAGCCTTATAGCCATAAGAAATACACACGAAAAAAATATTTCCCATGTAAGAAACAATATTGCAAAAGTGGTTACGAATATTGTTTGGAATACAAATCTAGAGATAAGTTCTAGTGATTGAGCATATAGAGACTTGAGGGTGATGATCTATGTCTCCGTTCATCTAAGATATAGATGACGAAGGGATTATACGAATATGTATTAATCTTAAATTGTATGGTTCAACACACTATTTTGTTATTTTCATAATGTGTAAGGGGCATCAATTATGGACATACGAAAAAGTTCCGTATGACGAAATGAGTGTGAACTTAGGGAGTCTCACTATATAAAGTATACTCGTTACGCACTGGAGTAGCGCACTGGAGTAGCGCACTGGATTGAATAGTTCAATTTGGGAAGTTCTTGGAAAATTAAATTTATTTTAAGGTCTCTTAGGGAGATCATAACGTTTAAGTGTTAAGCCTGAAATCTCGACAAGTGAGACTTGCCACTTTTATATTTTTATTTGATGTCATATATTATGTCATTAATTTATTAGAGCATGACACGTGGTATATTTTTATTAGTCATTATTTTATTAAATGTTAATACTTTTAATTGGCTAAAGGGTAGTTAATGATATTGTGTTTATAATGGCTTTGAAAAACAAAATTCATTTCCATTAATATTAAATGTTAACTAAATGAAATAAATTTTTAAACATTTGGTGGCATCTTTTAATTGGCTAAATGAATTAAAAAATACAAATGAATTAATTTCTATTGAAACAAATAATTCCGTCAAGTGATTGCTTATCATGCTTATATAGTAAGTTGTGGCCAGCTACAATTCGACCAATTAAAGTAAAATGCATTGTCATGCTTTTGTTTAAGCATGAAAAGCATGAAATGTATTCGGCCAAATTAATTTCGCAAAGCAAAAGGTGGCATCTATTTGTGTAATAAAGTGCTAGCATGAATTAATTTCACAAAGAATTATTTTTTGCCACTAAACTCTTTCATTCGGCCATTCAATTGCCAAATGAAAATAATAGTAAGTGATGAGTATTAAAATATTTTTTATATTTATCATTTCTTTGTCATGCTTAAACAACGCTTGAGGTGGCAATATATGATAGCTTAAGGATTTGTCATGCTAAGTTAGTAAGCATGAGCTGCGTTTATGATCATTTGTTTGTAATAGAAATTGCCACCAATTTAGTCAATGTCGGGCCACCAAAACATTGCTCGCCACCAATTAATATATCAAGCTTTGTCATGTTAGACACTAATTGCTTTTTAATTGGACATAGTGGCGGCCAAATTTCCTTATAAAGAACCTTAATTCGTTTGTGTTTAACAAGTGAATTGTGAGCACATATTGAATATAAGGCCGAGAGAAATATAAAAAGCAAGTATTGCTTCAAGTTAAATATTTTTGCGAGAATAGGAAGTTACCGTTCTAGCTCGAAGGATCCCATCGAGTCATAGACTAGAACTGCGCAAAGCATGCTTCGAGGGTGAGTTCCATAATATTTCATTAATGTAATGAAATATTTATTTATATTTTATATTATGCTGCGTAAATTTTACATGTGAGATGTGTAAAATTAAAATATACACACTTGACAAACAGTGCACTTACAGGTCAGACCTTTTTTATTGTAATCTTTTGATCATTTAATGAAAAGACTATTTGATATACTTATGTTTCTTTTTTATGTATGACATTGTCTTGTTTCTACTTTTTGTAGTGTTTGATATATTTTAATGAAGTTGTATATCTTATTACTTCATCTTCTATGGGCACTATATTCTAAATCAACAGTAATATAAATTTATTACCTCGACTAAAAGTTTTGGCCAAGAAATATTCAGGATCTCAGCCAATAGGGTCATTGGTGGTTTTGTCTTCGTATTCTCTTAGTTTTTTTAATCGAATTTCTCAAGTTTCTAAGAAGTGTTTAAATTAAAAGGCAGATAAGTTTATCAGGATCAAGGCATTTTACTGCAAGGGTTATTGGGTTGGGGCCTTTTTCCTGTATTTTTTTGATTTAGTTCTTCAACCACCAGATGGGGTTGTAGGGGTCTTTATCTCCCTTAGGTAGACTCTTCAACCACATGAAGGTTTGTAAGTGCCTTTGCTTTGTATCCCCTCAACTCTACTCTTTAACCGACTGAGGGGGTAGTAGGGGCTTTTGCCTCATATCTCCACAACTTTGGCTTTTAAATCGATCTAAGGGTGTCGTGGAGCCTGTGCCTCATATCTTTTTGACTGGACTCCTTAACCAACTAAGTAGGTCATAAGAGCCTTTACCCCATATCCTATTGACTTGGATCTTTAATCGATCAAAGGGGTCATAGGGGTCTTTTCCCTATATCCCATCAGTTCAACTCTTCAACTAATCAAGGGGGGTTGTAGGGGTCTTTGTCCCATATCCCATTGACTCGACTTTTTAACCGATAAAAAGGGTTGTAAGGGCTTTTTCCCTGTATCCTCTCGACTTGGCTCTTCAACCCATCGAGGTAGTTTTATGAGTCTTTACCTCGTATCGCCTCAGTTCAGCTCTTCAACTGATCAAATGGGTTATAGGGGCCTTTGTCTCATATCTTAATTCGACTCTTCAAGCAATTAAGGGGGTTATAAGGGCCTTTGCCCTATATCCCCTCAGCTCATATCTTCAACCATAAAATAAGGGTTATAGAAGAATCTACCTCGTATGCCTTTGGTTCAACTTTTCAACTGATCGAGGGGCTTGTAAGGGTCTTAGCCTCATATCCTCTTGTCTCGGCTCTACAACCATTTAAGGGGTTCATAGGGGCCTTTGTAACGTATCCTTTCAACTGAGCTCTTTGACCAATTGAGGGGTCATAGAGGCTTTTACCTCATATCCCTTTGACTCGACTCTTTGATTGATTGAGGGGATCATAAGAGCCTTTGCCTTGTATTCTCTAAGTTTAACTCTTCAACTGATTAAGGGGTTTGCAAAGGCCTTTGTATCGTGTCCCTTAGTTCGACTCTTCAATTGATCAAAAGGGTTATAAAGGCCTTTGCCCTATATCCCTTCGATTCAGCTCTTCAACCTATCAAGTGAGTGGTAGGGGTATTTCCCCTATAACCCTTTGGTTCAACTCTTCAACCAATCGAGGTTGTCATAGGGGCTTTTGCCCTCTATCTCCTCGACCGAGCTCTTCAACTAATCGAAGGGGTTGTAAAGAGCATTTGTCACGTTTCTCCTCAATTTAACTTTTTAATCAATTAAAGGCGTCGTAGGGGCCTGATGTGAACCTTGTTAACGTGTTTTAGGGTGTGTGCATGTGATTGTGTACATATTGAAAAATAAACACATGTATCATAATACATGAATTTCGCAGCGAAATTTATCATGTAATCAACATATACACATGTGATTAAATTCTTAACAATTTAAGAATACATAAAACATACCTTTGATGAAGATTTTAAATCCGAATTTCTTTACTCCAACTTTGAGCTCACCTTGAAGTGTACTTTTGTTCAATTCTAGTTTACAACAATCTGGTAGGATTATGAAGCTAGAATAACAGCAATATAATCTCCAGCAATAAGGTTTATGTTACTTGAAAGAAAAATAAAAAGAATTCATTTTTCTTTCTCTTTAGTTTTTCTCACAAGTCTTTATTCAATCAAAAACTCTCTCAAAACCAACTCTTTCTTTTTATTTTCTCTCTTTGCACAAAATTGATTCACTCTTGTTAACACAAATGAAATTCAACTATTTTTAGTGCTCTCAACACTTCACAAGTGCTCCACTAAAATTAGATTAAGTGGCCAACTACTAAAATAATTTTTGGTGGCCATTTTAATGGTCTAATAAAATTAACCATTCATCACAAAATGGTGCTCCACTTAATTTAATTTATGTTTCTCAAATTAGGTATGTCTTCCATTTAGGAATAAAATAACAAATAAATAAAATCATATTTTATTTATTTAAATAATATTTATTTAATTATTCAAAAACTATTTGAATAATTAATATTTACCTTATTTGATTTTACTAACATGGTTAATGTGTGAATTCATGGTAAAATAATTTATGGAACAAAATTATAACACTTGCTAACATCTAATTAGTTAATAACTCTTGTCAACTAATTAAATGATATACTTAACATTTAAGTCTAGACAAGTGCACAACCCGAGGAACCTTAAAACATATTTTTGATTTGCTAAAATTTCTAGGATGGAACTGTTCGATCTATTATTCTGCCCCAGTGTACAACGAGTACACTTCATATTGTGAGACTCTCTAGGTCCACGCCTGCATTGTCATATGAAACTCCTCTATACGTCCGTAAATAATGCCCCACACACACGTTACGGATATTATAAAGCGGCGCGTCAGACCATACAAGCTGAGGTTATAACATATTCATATAATCCCTCCATCATTTATATCGAGGTAGAGCAGAGATATAGATCATCACTGTCAAATATTCATATGCTCGACCTAAAGCTTATCTTTAGAATTGTATTTCAATAAATAATATTCTCAAACACTTTTATAATATTATTTATCCCTAGGGTTAAACTCTTTTCCTGAGAATTACTACTTATAGCCATAAGACTTTCTGAAATATAATCTTAGAGCATTAGGATATAATACTCTCCTAAATAAGCTGATGGATCTCATATCTATGTACACCGGACTCCATGAGCATCGGACCATACCCAGCAACACTCAACGGTCAGACCATAAAAAGTTTCTGACATGTGTGAAACCAAAGTATGATAGATCACTCACAAGCCCACCGTGGCACTCAGGTCAAAGGACTATGAATACTACTCAACCCGAAAGACCCTCCATTGACGGCTTTATGGGATGTCTATTAGAGATTTTTGTGAGTCTGTTCAGTATTCAGTCCTTACTGAATACCTGTATCTCTATACGAGCTTCCACTAAACTCATGGTTTACTAAGACTAACCATCTGGACCATTCAGATATAGACATACACTAATCTATTTATTTATTAAGGTATTCACTGACAAATCAGTATTAGTGAAGATAGATCAGGAATATAATATTTGAGAACATATTTGCATAATTACATTTTCTAGCATTATTTGTAACTTTTTGCTACTACGTCATTACTAATATATTCTCAGATCTTTGTCCTATTTTAGACAAGGCCTTAACCTTTTAGTTATTGCCGACTCTTATAACCTGATAACTCTTATCAGTGCCAACTCTTAGCATTTATAACTTTTAGTGTTGCTAATTCTTAGCACTGATCTAAACTCATTCAGATCAGATCTGAACTCTTTCAGATCGTACAATGTCTAAAACGTTACAAGCATCTTACCATATATAAAATATAATTAGTAAATTAATAAAATGATAATACAAGTATAAATATTAAACAAATATTCATACATAAAGGGATGACATGTAAGCACAAATCCTAACAAACCTTACAAAAAAAAATTGAGATCCAATGCTCAATGAGGTTCCTTTGCCAATGATTGTTCTAATTTAGATTTAAAAAGTAAACAAAAACAATGACCTTGACCCATTATCTATAAAGAGATAAGAACCAAAGGTATAAGAAATTATGGTAGATGCTACACTCAAGAAAGATGAGAAAGATTGTGAGTGATAAGTCAAAGATGAATACCACAAGAAGAAATCTTAATAAGTTTTGAAAAATTCTTTAAAGAACCAAGAGAAAGCTCTCAATAATATTAATGTCATAAACTCTTAATTTTCGTTAGGGTTACAACGACTTATATAGCCTAAATCACCAAGTAGCTGAAAGGAAAATAAATCAAATTCTAGGCATAGTAGGCATTTGATTACAAAAAGAGAAAATAAATAACAAGCATATTAAGAAAATAAATATTTATGTATCTTTGTTTCTAAGTATAACCTTAAAAATAAAAAGGAAATAAAAAAAATAAGGATCTAATAAAGCCGTGTGAACAGTAATGCCTGAACAATGTTAGGTTGACTTGTATAAAAATAAAAGATGTAATAAAAGATTTGAGAAATTAGGAAACAAAAGAAATAAGGAAAGTCTCACCCTTTATGCTTAGAATAGGATCTAAGAAATAAGAAAAGTATATATGCCAGATCTTCCTTCCTAAATTGATATGCGTCATATTTCTTGAGATCAATTAAAGAAACTTGAAGAAGGCATTAATCATCTTAAACACTCAATTCGATCAGACTAGTGTCTTGAACAAAGTATGAATTTGAGATGTACTCAATTAGCCCATTTAATTATTCCATCAATTGCTTGGGTTTTGCCTTGTCATTTGACCTTTGTGGATGCTTAACGAATCTTGTGCAACCTTGACAACTTGATTCTCATCAGGGTCTTTGCCTTGTATCTCTTTGACTATGCTCTTCAACCAACTGAGGGGTCGTAGAGGTCTTTTCCCTGTATCCCCTCGATTCAGCTCTTTAACCAACTGAAAGGGTTATAGAGGCCTTTGCTCCATATCCCTTTAACTCATCTCTTTGACTGATCAAGGGGGTTGTAAGGCCTTTTCCTCGTATCCCTTTGACTCGATTCTTTGATTGATCGAGGAGTTATAAGGGTCATTGCCTTGTATCCCTTTGGCTTGGCTCTTCAATCAACTGAAAGGGTTGTAAAGGCCTTTGCCTTGTATCCCTTTAGTTTGACTCTTCAACCAATCAATAAGGTCATAGGGGCTTTTGCCCCATATCTTTTCTAGTTAACTCTTCAACTGATCGAGGGGGTCATTAGGTCCCTTTCCCCATATCCCTTCGACTTGGCTCTTCAATCGATTGACAGGATCGTAGAGGCCTATGCCCCATATTCCCTTGACGCGACTCTTTAACCTATTACGGGGTTCAGAAAGGTCTTTGCCCTATATCCCTTTAACTTGACCCTTTAACTACCTGAGAAGGTCATAGTGCCTTTGCCCCATATCTTCTCGACTCGACTCTTTAAAATTTTCTTTCAGGCAAGTGTACTAGTGTTCTTGAAAGAGAAAATGATTATAGTTGTATGGCCTAGTTGAAAAAATTTGAACGCTCATAAGTAATAACAAAAGCAGTAAAAGTAAGTATAGAATTATCGAGTAGTAGGTTTTGGGTATCATATGGTGTTTTTCAGCATCCATTATGCTTTTTAGGATTGTTTTCATGTGCTTAGATTTTTAAGTCAATGGTTAAACTCTTCTAAATATATCATGACAACATTCTAACTATGATCGAAGGTATCATCAAGCATTCACTGTCATGCCCCAGACCCAAAAGATCTGACACACGATATAATTTACACTCATTCAATAATGTGCACTCATAATTAATATTGTATAAAATTTTATTCTTGAATTCTATATAGGAATCCTTAGTAAGTTGCTAGTAGGTTTATCACAAAAATTAACCCATGACTATACTTTGTGAAACATAAACTAAATACAACCACACTTAATAAAATAATATATAAGTATTTATTCAATACGGATAAATTAAATATCTTAAACTACGTGTCCACAAATGAAACACTTAGCAACCTAGCAACTTAGGGAACCCAAGGGATAGTAGAAGCCTTACCAAATCCGCTAAGCACATATGTACCTTATTTATCTGATATCACCATAAACTATAATGAGTATAAAACTTAGTAAGCATACTAGTTTTTCATATATCAGAATATAAATACATATATATACACAATGCATATGTATGATATGTCGTGATATATCAAAATCATAATCTTATCAAATCACATGTCAGGTAAGCGCTTACACATTCTTTCAAAATATATAATAGGAATACCATCACTCAACTACTACTTAGTAGGACTTTCATATCACATATCACATAATGAGTCAAATGTCACCCATCAGTGACATACCTTATGAGAGAAATAGCACAAGTGAGGTTTAAATTACACATATATAATGCTCATGCCCGAAGGTAAGAACTAAACCCTCACCTTGATCATTGATGAGTCCTCTCACATGCACCAATACATCACCACATGAATGTGATGACTCACTCTTCCTTTAGGTACCAATAGGATCCTCTCTACATACGAAACACATAATATATACCAATCCCAAAGTAAATGCCATAAATAAAGGCTCCACAAATCACATAAGATGTCTACTAAGTAAATAGTAAATTCAAGCATCCTCAAAACACAAAACGTTTCTCATGGACATATTCCACTTCAAAAGTTTTCTTTGATAAACACATTTTATTTTGAAACGCTCACTTTCATAAACACATGTATGTCATATATGTCTATACTCAATGTCAATGCTCACATTTGTAAACATATATCTTTCACATTTCATATCAAAATATACTTTGGCATAACATAAACATAGTTTTAAGCACATTTACAAAATCATACATAGATAATTACTATGTTTATTATGATTTCAGTAGAAGTCTAATATATTTACCTCTTAGCACTTTCGGGTATAAGGCTTAATTCTCCTTAACCTATCAATGGAGATTAATCATTTCATAAGCCTCACCAATCACACAAAACACTTTAAATAGCTTACAAAATTACACATATTGCACTTATCATATCGAATTGGTCTAATTACTTAGTTTCTCAAAACCAAAATACACATATTGCACTTGTCAATGCTCACATTCGTAAACATATATCTTTCACATTTTATATCAAAATATACTTTGGCATAACATAAATATAGTTTTAAGCACATTTACAAAATCATACATAGATAATTACTATGTTTATTGTGATTTCAATAAAAGTCTAATATATTTACCTCTTAGCACTTTTGGGTACAAGGCTTAATTCTTCTTAACCTATCAATGGAGATTAATCCTTTCATAAGCCTCACCAATCACATAAAACACTTTAAATAGCTTACAAAATTACACATATTGCACTTATCATATCGAATTGGTCTAATTACTTGGTTTCTCAAAACCTGTTATTCTGACCACTTACACTTAACAAAATTTTCTTATACATCAAATGATGTCCAATTATACCAAAATCAGAATATATCATTCTTGACTTATATATCTGTTTATATATGAATATTATATCATAAGTCCTAAGCAATTTATTTCATAAACACCATCAAATCCAAATTATTATCCTGACAGGATCAAGATATTTACTGAACAGTATTCAATCTCCCAATTTTATAAAATCATATACTAACTCAAAAATTATAAAAATACCACAGAATTACTCTTGACATATATCTCAATTCATGATAAATGTTTCACTTCAAAATCCCTGTCAAAAGTATTTTAAAACTATTTTATTCCATAGGTTTAAAATTTGTTAATCAAATATTGCAATGAGCTGACACATTTTAGAAAATCACAACAATTTAACCACATTGATCTAAATTCTCAATTCTGAATATATCATATGAGACATATAAATTTATCATATTTCATAAAATTGTAATTTTTTAAGATCATTTAGCAGATAAGAAATTATTTGTCACTGTAGCATACTATTAACACAGAAAATTTCCAGAATTTCAGGGTTATTTTTGTAAATTAACTACAAATTCGATTTCTGAAATTTTCAATCGATTCAAGGTCTCAAATGATTTTAAACATGTCTAGTTTTATATTCCCAAAATTCAAAACCAAAATCAAAGTACAAGAATTTATAAAAGTCTAGGATCAAGAGACTATCAAGTAGAATTTGTACAAATTCATCATAATTTATCAAGTTATCTACATAATCATCATCAATTCTCAATATTTCTTACAAAATCCACATCAAGCCCTCAATTAACACATATTTTTAGAAATTAAAACTTAAATAAATTAACTTAATTAACACCAAGAAATTAAGAAAGGATTATAATATACCTCTTAAAGCTTAAAATTCTAAATTTTCTTCTTTCTCTTCTCTTTCTCTCCCCTCTCTTTCTCTCATTTCTCACTTTAAAAGAGGTGGCTCAATAAAAAATGAGTAAATTAGGGTTTAAAATGTGTATTTTTTTACTAAGAGGCTAACTTTTAGTATTTATAAATTAACCCCAAAAACTTTCAAAGTATTATAATTTGGTCCCTAAAATAAATCTAAACTCTTGTAAATAAACCTAATCCTAATAGTAGGTTCTTAATCTATACAAATAATACTAATAACAATACATAAATCAA
Organism: Ailanthus altissimus; assembly: GCA_946807835.1. NCBI lineage: Eukaryota > Viridiplantae > Streptophyta > Magnoliopsida > Sapindales > Simaroubaceae > Ailanthus > Ailanthus altissimus. The sequence continues at coordinate 22,548,527 of OX327698.1, read as the reverse complement.
GTATCACCCACATACAAATAAAATATAAATATTATATATGTATAAATATTTATTCTTTCTAATTGTGGATAAGTGGTTACTACAATTCTCCATTCCTTGTAAGAATTTCATAAGTGGTTACTATATTCACTACCTTTGTCATCATTACTAATTTGAATTCCTAAAACTTCCTTCGTAGGTGACCTAGTGGTGGTTGTCATATGTCTTTGAGTCATGGCCTTCTATTTGATTCCTATAGACAACACTAAACTGTTGAGACTCTAGATTTTGGGTGATCCTAGGCCAATCAGTCGAAATTGCATTTTTGGAAGAAAATAATGTTTAGGCCCATTGTTGGACATATAGTATGCTTTTAGTTGACACTTTGGAGCCCTTATAGAATTCTAAGTCTAATCGAACCACAGGGAAAATACATACACATACATGAAATAAAGGAATTATAATGGTACAGCTTCATAAGAGCTTACATCTACTTTGCTGAATCTTATCCTACTTTTGATGTACTATTGAATAATATTCTTACAATTGGCATACAATAAGGTATAGCCTTTACAAATTATAAAGTACAAAATAGATTTAGCTATAAGAGCCTTGAAGATGGCAAAGGATTTTGGAAGTCTAGCAGTAGAATAGTTGCGATCTTTTGAAAAGGTATTAACAGAAATGGCATTGGGAGAAATCCCTCATCTTTCAAAAGTTTGAAAGGAGTTTAAAAGCCTAAGCTAAATCGTGTTAAGTCATGATACCCTAAAGACTGAGAGAGAGTCCCTTAATATTTTAATCTTTTTATTTTAGGCATTGTTTAATAATGAATCCTTGTAGGACTAGGACAGATTATCTCCTTTTTTATTCATGACACGTTCCAAGATTATAGGAGAGTTTGTTTCCTAGAATCTTGGGAATCTAAAGATCTCAAAATTAAAGGTAACTTGAGTCTTCAGGGTGACCTAATCAGTAACAAATGAGTACAAATAGATGCATTTGCCAACCCAAAAAAGGAAGTACTTAGTCTTGTTGGGAGTGCTCAGTTAGTCTATTTATCCAATGTTGGTTACCGAGTACACCTTATTCAGTGCTAAAGCTATGAGATCTGGAAGTTTTGATCGTGCCCCAAGGTTCTCTATTCGTACAATTTTGAGGCTTCCTAGAGGCAATGTGCCTTAGCTTTTGTAATATTCTTCGTGATAGGCTCGATCATTGTCAAAAACCTCGAAGCTTATGGGTTAGGGTTTATTGGCCGAGTTGAACCTCAGGAAATAGACTTTTTGGTCTTAAATCCTAAGGGGGGAATAAGACTTATTATTCTTAATTGATAAGAGATTATTATTTATTTAGAATTAGATAAGTTGTTATTATAATAGGCTTATTATTTGTAACTTTTATCAATTGTTTTATTAATAATATTTCAACTTATTTCTTAATTGAGAATTATCTTATTCCTTTATAAGTGTTTTATCTTGTGAATTTAAGATGTATGCTACAATGATATCTAATATCACTTCCACTACATTAAGTAGTATCAAACTATAGTTATGTGCCAAATATAGTAACTCTCATAGGCCGCCTATCACCTATCTAAATACCAAATCCATACCACCACAATTTCTATCTATAAAATTGTTATTTTTATTTTTTCTTTTTCTTTATTTTCGTGTTTAAGTTAAAACAAAAAAATTGCAAACTGAAAAAAGAAGCTGCCCTAAAACCTTAGCCATTGCCACTACCGCCATGCTAGTCAACGTTTGTCACTGATTAGGCCCTCAATTGACTCAGAAATAGCCGACCAACCAAGCCCCATAGTTAACATTGTCAACCATCACCATAAACCACCGAAAGTTAGACAAAATTGCCACCAACTGTCCCGAGCTCCACCACCTCAATCCCACTTTTGCAGGTATAGTCAAGGTTAAATTACGCTACTCATACTCATAAACCTTGCACTCTTTTAGATTAGACAAAATTCTGCTACTTTCCAATCATCGAACATTGAAAATGACAAACTATACTCACAGTTAAATTCTTATTATGCCTTTTTAACCTTTAGTTTTTATTTTTATATTTTTTAGAAATAAAAAATAAAAAAAGAGTGTTTTTGACAAAATATACTCATGGTTAAATTCTTATTATACCATTTTTAACCTTTAGTTTTTGTTTTTATAATTTTTTAAATAAAAAATAAAAAAGAGAGTGTGTGAAAAAAAAAAGCCAAAAAAATATAGAGAAAAAAAAAGAAAGAACAAGAGAAAATTGAAAAGAAAAAGGGAGTGTGAAAAAAAAACATAAAAAAAGGAAGAAGAAAAGAAATTTGAGACTTGTAAAGAAGATAGAGTTATTGAATGGCACACCAACAATGATTTAAGAATGTTCTATTCTTTGATGGATATGTTTCTGGTCTTGAGAAGGTTTTTAATTGGATCTTTATCATATAAGATTTACTTGTAAGTATTTCTCGAGAGAAACATGTTAGGTACGCATCTCTTCAATTAAAATGTTATACTAATATTTGGTGGGAAGCGTTATGCATGATAGAAGGAAAAGATAAGATTCAAGGTTGATATGATGTAAAGATATTATTGAAAGCATAATTTATTCCTCATGATTATGTCAAGATATTGATTCATTGGTTCAAGAATTGTCATCAAGGTAAGAGATATGTTCAAGAATATGTTGTCCAATTTTAAAATCTTTATGCTCACATTAATTTTTCTAAATTAGATGAATGATTAGTCAAAAACAATTTAAGAGGATTACATGTAGACATATAAAAAAATGCCTTTATAGCCAAACCTTGATTTTTATAAGGAAAAAATATAGTTTCATTAGTTGAATTACAAGAAAAGAAAATGAGAGTTTGTATGCAAGTCGTGAAGAGAATTGGTTCACCAAGTCTAGAGCTTGAGAGTCCTAAATCAACTTTAGGCAAAGATTCTATTAAGGAAATTTCATCCATGAAATTTAGCATAGAAGAGCAATCACCAATAAATTCCAATGTAGAAGAGTAACTTATTCTTATTGATGAAGTTCGTGTTTCAACTCTAGAAGAAAATATTTTTCTTAAGAACACCAATGTGATTGAAGACATACACAAGTTCCAAATGTCCTTCCTGAAGGGATTGAAGTGTTGAAACTGGTGTTTACGTGCCATTCCAATTTTGTATGAATATTAATTATTTAATATTTATACAATAAATATTTTAAATAAAATCGTTAATATTATACATATATGGTAAGATGCTTGTAACACTTCAAACATTGTAGGATCTAAAGGAGTTCAGATTTGGGTCAAAAAAGTTTGGACCAGTGCTAAGAATTAGCTATGCTGAGAGTTATTATTGCTAAGAGCTAGTACTGCTAAGAGTTAGCAGGTTATAAGAGTCTGTGAGATCTAAAGAGTTAAAGTCTTGTCTGAAATAGGACAAAGATCCAAGGATATAATAACAATGACATAGTTATAAATGGTTGCAAATAACGCTAAGAAATGTCATTGTGCAAGTATATTTTCAAACATTATGTTCCTGATCTATTTTTGTTGATGCAAGTCTGTCAGTAGGAACTTTATTTAATATAGATCGGTGTATGTCTATATCTGGTAGTCCATATAGTTAGTCTTAGTAAACCATGAGCTTAGTGGGAGCTTATATAGACATGCGGGTATTCAATGAGGACTGAGTACTGAACAAGCTTAATTAGGATCTCTAATAAACATCTCATAAAAACCATCAATGGATGGTCCTTTCGAGTTAAGTAGTATTCATGGTCCCTAGACCTAAGCACCAGGGTAGACTTGTGAGTGATGCATCATACTTAGGTTCTACACGTGTCAGAGACTTTTCATGGTCTGACGGCTGGGTGTCACTGAGTATAACTGATGCTTATGGAGTCTGGTGTGTATAGATATATGATCTATCAGCTTATATGGGTAAGTAGTATATCTAGATGCTCTAAGATTATGTTTCAAAAAATCTTATGGCCATAAGTAATTAACCCAAGAAAAATATTTCATGTGTAAGAAATAATATCATAAAAGTGTTTGAGGATATTATTTATCGAAAAACAAATCTGAAAATAAGTTCTAGAGTTGAGTATATAGAGACTTGACGGTGATGATCTATGTTTATGCTCTTCCAGGATATAAATAACGGAGGGATTATATGAATATGTATTAACCTCAACTTGTATGTTTGAACATATTGTTTTGTTATTTCCATAACGTGTATGTAGGGTAACGTTTATGGACTTACGGAAGAGTTCCGTAAGACGAAATGGGTATGAACTTAAGGAGTCTTACTATATGAAGTGTACTCGTTGTGCACTGGGGTAGCGCACCAAAGTGAATAGTTCAATCTGAGAAGTTCTCAAAAAATTAGAATTAATTCAAGATTTTTTAAGAGATCATAGGATTTAAATGTTAAGACCGGGATCTCGACAAATGAAACTTTTCACTTTAACCTTTTTATTGTATGTCACATTTCATGCCATTAATTTATTAGGATATACACGTGATAAAGTTTCATTGATTTATTATATAATTTGCAAATATTGCAAAATTATATATATAAATAAAAATGAAACAAATGGCATATTGCAACTGGCTCATATTCAATTCATTAATGTATAATTCAATTGGCAATATCATGCTACCAACTGAATTTTGATTTCAGCCAAAATTCTATTACTTCAAGCTTTGTGATATGTTGCATTCTATATTATGTTCAAGAGGTGATATGTTAGCATTTGTATAATGGACAACAAATTATTTTTTTCACTCGGCCATTAAATTGGCAAATGAAATAGTGATTTGTCATGCTTGTTTTCAAGCATGACATGTCTTAAATGAAAGTATTTTGGATAACAATTCATTACATCAATCGCCCAACACATATTTAAAGTTATTCATCATATTAAGCAAGTATGACAATGCAAATTTGTCATTGTCATGCTTGGCCACTTATCTATTTTACATTGGTCGAATTTGTGGTAGCTTTGGCTATCAATAACCAAGCTCTTTCTCATTTGAAAATCAAGCAAAGTGTGAGCAAATTAAAATAATTAAGTTTTGAGAGATTAAAAAATAAGAGTTGCTTCAAGTTAAATATTCTGGTGAGAATATAAAGCTACCGTTCTAACTCGAAAAATTCCACCGTGTCCTATACTAGAACTACGCAAAGCACAGTTCGAGGGTGAGTTCTCTAATATCTCTTTAACGTAATAAGATGTTTGTTTATTTTTTGTTGCATATAAAAAAATATGTACACGCTCACCCTATATACAGTGCACTTTCATAAAAAAATATATTATAAATTTCACATGAAAATGTATTATTTGCTCTTGATTTGAACATTAGACTAATAACATTACTGAGATTGTGCAAGAAACTTAAGTTTAAAAGAATCTGCTAATGGTTGATATAGTTTTATCTGTTCAAATAGAAGATTATTGGAACTTTGTTCTCAAAGAAAAACTAAAGTTGAAGAGGATACACTAATAATTGATATAATTATGTCTATTTACATTTTAAAAAAAAGATAAGTTTTAAGGAAGATGTATTTGAGAAAGTAAAATTATTTGAAGACATTTGAGTGAAGTTAAGAGAATGACAAAAGAGATATAATGATGATTGTGTCATGCAAGAAAGAATTTTGTAGAAAAGTTACCAAAGAATAAAGTTTGATTATTTTTGAGTTTCAAACAAATTGGCCTATAATGATTGTATTTTTTAGTCACAAAATAATAATGTGATGTTTTATTACAAGTTTCATCCTTTTAATATTTTTTAATTTTTAGCAAAATTTGAGCACAAGTTTCTTTTGAAGGAGAAGAGAACTGATGTAGGACAAAAACTAGGGTTAGGTTATTTTAAAAATACTTATTGAGTCAAATTTGATAATCTTATTTTGGTAGATTATTCTTATTGAGTCATAATTTTAGGAACAATCTAAATTGTTTTGTTATTAGAATTTATTATTCTTTATTGATTAGAATTTATTATTTATTTAAAATTAGGAAAGTTATTATTATAATCAAGCTTGTTATTTATAATTTTTATAAATTATTCTATCAATAATATTTTAATTTATTTCTTAATTAAGAGCTCTCATGCTCTTTTGTGAGTCTTCTATCTCATAAATTCGAGACGTGCGTTAAAATGACATCTAATATTGCTTTTATACTGTATCAATTTGTGACTATAAAAACAATACAATATTTTATTGTTTTTGGCTTTAGATTATGTCTCACAACATATTTTGCATTTTACGTACCCCAACACATGGGAAGTGATCTACTTGCTTCTTTGACACATGGCATCATTTCACATTGCATGCCAGCAACTTCCCTGTTATAAATAGTTCCATGTACTCGCAGTTTATAGATGTTTAAATGAAATAAAAACTTTAGTTCCCTATTTGCTCTTTCTTTCCTTGTTTCATTTATTTTAATTTACTCACTTATTAGCACAAGAACTCTATTTCGGAAGTATTATATCTATCTGTTTACTCCCATATTTATTATAATTATCTTTATAAGTATGCTCTACAATTGCTATTAAATTGAATCTTCCACATAAAAAAAATAAGGGTACTTTCATATGTTTTATTGCATTGTATAACATCTCTATATTTTCTAGATCCCTATTCTAAAGACAAAGAACCCTAGAATTTGAAGGATGACATAGAAGATATTGAAGATTAAATAAAGATGTCTAACATCATAATACCTGAGTTTAATACATTATTGGCAAGAATTATTTATTATGGATTTTAGATAAGGGCTAGGCAAAAGACCCATTCCTAATTGTTCAAAGTGTTTTGACATAAAATTTTTTAGGATGGGATGGGATTAGGTTTGGAACTCAAGAAAAATCAGGTACCTCACTTAAATTAGGTTCCTTAGTAGGGGATCCGATTGGGTCTTTCGAGTCCAGGACATTTTTCTAACCAAATCGGGATATGCCCACCTAAAATTTAAAAAAAAAAAATTGCTTCCAATTACATGAAACCCAGTCGAGCCAACTTCTCTTCTTCGTTGAATTGTTGTTCTCTTCGCACACCTCAATCTCTCATTGTTTCTCTGACTCTCTCAACTTTCAAACTCTCGGTCTTAGTCAAACCCATTCATCGTCGCTGCCTCCTCGGTTCATCATTTCCCCGTCGCCGCCGTCCACGCAATCATCTTGCAAATTTGTGCTCAACTCTAAGTTCTGACATCGGCTAGCCTCGTTCATCTAATGTCTCTCACCCTCACTAGTCGCCGCTTCTGCCTGCCACCACTGTGCCATGCACGCCGTTGCTGTCAATCATCGCTATTTGACACTGAGGTATTGCATCCTGCCAGCAGCCAAAATTTGATTTTTAAAGTGATTTTTTTCTTCACAATAATCATGTAGTCATGCTTGGTATACTAAGATTTATTCTCTTTGAACCATTGAATAGCCATGGACAATGGTTGGAAATGGGCACAGACATTTTGTTTAGGACATTTATATCGAATGATGTGGTATTTGCTTTAGCCATGACTTCCGAAAACCAATTCTTTGATTTATTTATTTTTTTGGTGAGTTGATTCTTCGCTTTCACTATTGTTGTTTCCTGTTATAAACGTACATATTGTTATTGTCTCCTGTTATAAGCAAACATATTTGTTATTGTCTCTTATTATAAGCATATATATTCTTTGCTTTGACTATTATTGTCCCAAATTGGTCTCGCACATCCCAAACCGTCCTGACCCGATTCGGCACAGAGAAAAATTCCTATTTGGGGCACATTTTTATGTCCTTATTAGGACTCGAGTAGGGATCCAAATTTACCCGCCCCTATCTTAAATGTTAAAGTTCACTTAAATGTTAAAAAGCTTGGCAACCCAATTATGATTGGAAATAATACATTTCTATGGATGTTGCTCAAATTATGATTTCCTTAGCCACCACTTTGACCCACTTTTATCAAGCATTGAAAAGGGAATATCTCACTATAAAAGACCCATATATTTTTTAAAACAACTTAAATAAAAAATTTGACTACTTGAAGTTAATATACTACCACATGAATAGATGCATTAATGTTTGTAGGATTTTAAGTCAATTAATAAATATAATTCTGCACTATTTTGAATTACTTCACAGTTAATTATTAACTTTTCATGTGTCAAATATGATTCTATAATAGTAATATCGAGCATGTAAATACAAGAAATATTTAGTCTAATTTCATGTCCCTTTATTGTTTAAAAAAAAATAACAAGAATTTTATAAAGAATCATCGATCTCTTCCTATTGGTGTTACACCAATACTTGAGCAAATGCTATCTCACAGAATCGTGAAGTAAATGTAACTTCACATAATTATGGTGTACTCTTTAGTGTGGCCATGGCTGTAGTCGTGAACGTGGCCAAGGTCAAGGTTAAGATCAAGATCAAGATCATGGTCAATATTTATTGATTTTATATAAACTATAACAGAAATAAATTCAAGTTAGATCACAATAAATGAAATAAAAGAAAAATAAGTGTAAAATAAGGACACTTTTCTTTAACACAAAACAAATGGCCATTTTCGACATGCTTGTTGTATGTCTAAATATCTAGTTGATTTGTATGGGACATCTTTGAAGGAAAAAAAAAGAAGAGAATGCTTAGATCAATTATCTTGACAATATGAATTCAAAAAATAATATACATCTCGATGTCTAAGACTTCTTCGGAGATACTAATCTAAAGAATAATCATTTAATTAGTGATGTAAATATCCATACCAATTAAGTTTTAGAAACTGTTTCTTTTGCATGTTTGTATCATAATGTAAATATACGTTAAAATTTTGATATCAAATATAAATATTTTTCTTCTCTTTATGAAGGATATAGATTTCAATACGACTTATATATCCTTAAGAAAGATGAAAAGATAAATATAGCAGATAATGTGACAACACATATAATTCTTTAAAAGAAGAAATGTTTCTCAAATTTTGCATTAGTTAAAGTAAAGTAAATACTATATCAAGCTATACAAACTTGATTAAAGGTTTTGGAAGAGTTATGATCTTTTTAATAAATGGTACAAGTTATATATCTTTGATGCCTTGTATTCACCTAGATAAAAAAGATCCTTACTTAATTTCAAAGATATTGTTTTTGCCTATATAGAGACTACAAATAAGAATACCATGAAATATCTTTTACATTACTTCTAAAATCTCTACCATAAACAAACATTAGAGAAGTTTCCTATTTTCTCATCTGGCTTATATTTCACAACGATCAAAACATCTGAGAGTTATACAACCTTGAATGAGAAGTTAAAAGATCAAAAGATTTTTATACTTTGGCATGATTATCTAGGTCATCTAGATCAAGAATAATGAAATAAATTATTAAAAATTCTCATAGACATCTATTGAAACGTCTAAAGATTCTTTTGTCCAACGAGAATACTTGTACTGCTTATTCACAAGACAAACTGGTGATTAAACCATCTCCTTCTAAATTTAGCTTTGAATCTCTATTATTTTTGCAGAGAATTTAAGGAGATATTTACAAACCAATTCATCCATTAAGTGGATTATTACTCTATTTTATGATTTTGATTGATATATCTGCTAAATAGTCGCATATTTCTTTGTTATCAACACACAATCTTTCTTTTGCTAGATTATTGGCACATATTATTAGATAATATTGGTAACTTCACTTCCAAGACTTCTTATGATTACTATATATTAATGGATTGATGTGGAACATCCAATACCACACATTCATACGTATAGTAAGTTGACAAAATCATTCATTAAAATACTCCAAATGATTGCAAAAACTTTGCTATACGTACCCAATTACTTACTCTAACATGGGGTCATTCAATTTTAAATATTACAGTATTAATATGCCTAAGGCCAACTGCTTATCAAGAATATTCTTCATTACAGTTGGCGTTTGGTCATCAACCTAATATACCTCATTTACATACTTTCGATTTTACTATACAAGTTTCAATTGCACCTTCTTAGTGCACTAAGATGGAACGCCAATGTCGTTTAAAAATTTATGTAGGTTTTTTATAGTGGTTAATTAAGTTTAATATTTTCATCTTCTAAATTTAATATTTGTTCGTTTAAATTAAGATTATTTAGCTTTTTTATGTGCTTTATTGTTATTTTATAGGTTTAAAGTCAATGGAGTAAATAGGTATGAAAATTCAAAGAAAATAAAGCAAAAACATTAAAATTACTATAGTACCCTGCTACAGTATATTGATACAGTGCCGAGTTACAGTATTTTTGCTACAGTGTCCAGTGCAATAAATCATAATCTGACTTGTATGTGATGTTTTACCTTAATTTAAAGACATAAACTTATAAATAGAGATAAAAACTCTATTTTAAAGAGAGAAAAAAAAGAGAAGAAGATAAAGAAAGAGCAATTTTTGGACGATCAAGAAGAGTAGATGATTGAAGACTGTAGAAAAATTAGTTTTATCTCTTTAACTCTTTATCTTTCTAATTTTCTATGATTTTTATGATGTTATTCTTGATAAACTCTAGAATTCTTTATTTCATCATGAACTAAGTTTCTATTTTAAGGTTTCAACTTTGAACTTGATATGTTATTGAATTTAAATTCTTTTCTTTTTTTTATGAACTCAATAATAGAATTATTCAATTATTATGTACTTATTATTTTTTTAATTACTTAATAATTAATTAGATTGTTGTAAGAACCCTAATAAACTTGACAAAGAAATTTAGGTATTGGCCTTGAATAATTTGATATATGGTCATAAGGTAACAACTATGAGTTTCATATGAGATAGACATATACTTACATAGCATATATGATATTAATAGATCAGTTTTTAATGAATTTTATTCTCATCTGATAACCATAGTCATATAGATAATTGTTATTGTAAGATATAGTCATTTAATCATCGACAGATATTTGTGATGATATTAGGTATTTAGCCAATAATTCATATTGAGGGGATTAACTTAAGAAAAGATTAATTGGTTCAACTGCTATATCGAGGGATAGTTGAACACTAAGTTTTATCTATTATTGATGATTATATTTTCTTATCTTTAGTCTTATCTTGATTGTTAATTTTCTGTTTATTAGATTATATTACTATATTTTAATTTTCATTCATCTGAATAAAAATAAAAATACACAATTTTAATACTTAGCATAAACAATAATAATAATTTCTCGTGGGAACGATACTCTACTCATCTTATATTACTTATTTACAATAGTATGCACTTGCGTTTATCTAAAAATCGTACATCAGTTTTGACTCACTATCTATTATCAAGTATATGGAACTTTTAATATAAGATCTATTTATTGCACGTTTTGCATATTTTTATTTTGATGTGATGAAATTTTCTCCATTAGGAGTATGGAAAACATCTTAAAAAATAAGCAAGAATATCCTAAAAAGTGACTTATATGTCTTATCTAGATCCTTACACCACACAAAGTGAAATAAAGTATGAAAGATGGTTCATTTATAGCAAATTGTTAATCAGCTATGTGATGTATTTACAGATGCATTATAAGTAACTAAATTATATATGTAAGTTGCCAATGTAATAACTCAAGTAGTTGATCTTGAAATATAACCTATTGAAAAGTAGCTAGGGAAATGTCTGTTATATGTTGAAAGCATGGTAAACCACTTAGTTTAAAAGATTTTGTTTCGCAAAAAAAAAAAATTATAGAATCAGGATCGTATTATAAATGATACTTGAGCTATAATTAAAAATACTCCTAAAGAGCATAATGATCATGATATAATGAAAGTCTCAGAAGTAGCTCAAGTATTAGAAGTAGTTCAAGCCTCCAGAAGAGGCTAGAAAGAAAGAAACAATCATCAATGATGTCTTTGTATTTACTGTAGCTAGTGAAATCATGAACGATGATATTTGAACCACTGACTATTGATTAATGAAAACTGAGGTATGATTGGCTACAATGGAAAGAAACAATTAAAGAAGAATTCATTTCTTTAAGCAAATATGAGGTATTTACACATATGGTCTAGATACTAGAAAGTGCAAATCCCATTGGATGTAAATAGGTTTTTTTTTTTAAAAAGAAATGTAATGTGAAAATAAAATTGTGAGATATAAAGTAAGATTTATTATTAAAGGCTTTCTACTAAGACTTGGTATTGATTATGAAGAGACTTATTCTCCTATAATCAATATCATTATATTTTAATTTTTGATTAGTTTGGTTGTATTAGAAAAACTTGACATACATCTCATAGACGTGGTGACAACTTACTTATATAAGTTACTTGATACTGATATTTATATAAAACTTTTGAATTATTTAGAATAATTGAAGCATTCCAATTACCACATCATAATTTATATTATATAAAGGTATAGAAATCTTTATATAGATTGAAGCAATCTGGATGCAGGTGGTATATTAATGATCCTATTTGTCCTTGTGTGTTCATCGAGAAATTAAAATCCGACTTTGCCATCAAAGTAATTTAGGTCGATAACATAAATCTAATTGGAACTCCCAAAAGCTCCACCAAAAAAAAAAAGTACTAAAGTTTAATTGAAAGTTAGTATCTAGCTTTTCTCAGGCTGTAGATCGAACACAATTCAAATTGAATCTTTATCCATCAAACAAATTATGTTAAGAAAATTTTAAAATATTTTAACATGGATGAAAAATTTTCATTAAGTGCCCAATGGTTGTTTTGTCTCTTAATTCTAAAAAGGATTCATTTCATCCTAAAAATGAAGATAAACAAGTACTACGTCTATAAATAAGTTATTTGAATATGATTGGTATTTTAGTATATGTAGTATAGTGCACTAGATCAGATATAGCATATTTAGTAAATTTATTGGCAATGTTCAAAACCAACTAGAAGACACTAGAACAATTAATTTGGGATTATATTATTTTAATAAACTAACATAAAATCTAAATATTGTTGGCTAGCTAATGCAAGTTATTTATCAGATCCTTATTAAACCTACTTACGAATAGGATATGTTTTTATTTATTATGATACAACAATCTCTTAAAAATTTATGAAGCAAACTATTGTTGCCACCTCTTTAAATTATGTAAAAATTCTTAGATTATATAAAGCAAGCATAGAATATATATATATATATATATATATGGCTACAATCAATCATCTATCATATTAATATATATATATATATATATATTGTCTTCTATTACAAATACCTCAATATTTATATATAAAGATAATGATACTTGTATTGTTTAAGTCAGAGGTTGATAAAACAAAGTGAATATAATTAAGCATATTTCACCGAAGTTTTTATACACTTATGAGTTCTAAGAGAACAAGAAAATTGATATCAGATAAATACACTCTACTAATAACTTTGTAAATTTATTTACCAAAATTTTATCTATATACACATTTAAAAAGATAATACATAACATTGGTATGTGTCATCTTGACAAACTATCAAATTGATGTGTATCATTTTGTGGAGAAGCTTTAGATTAAGGAGAGCATAATTTGTGAAATGAAGAACTTCTATAACTATTTTAGATCTATACACATTGTACTCTTTTTTTATTGTAACTAAGTTTTATATTACTAGGTTTATTGGTAAAGGTTTTTAACTATTTAGCTGCATATCCAACACCACTTTAATGATCCATTAAAGATTGTACTTATTTTGCTTTGGTTTTTATCACACCAGATTTTTTCTTGGTAAAATCAAATACAAATATCATGAAGGTGATGGATATCTAAAGAGGTTGTTACAACATTTATCTCTGCACCACACTTTACATTCCATGTACCCCAACATATGGCAAGTGATTTACTTGCTTCTTGAACACATGGCATTATTTATTGGACATGTGGCATATCTCACTTTGTACGTCAGCAACATTTGTCTCGGTTGGCCATGGGCGCAGTACACCTTTGCGATCACTTTAAGTTATGCCCTAAGGGCTTCTCGTTGTCATTTATTTTAATTTATTCACAACATTTTTCATTTTTAAAAAAATAAATTATTAGGGTTTCATCTTTCAGTTCTTAGACTCTGTTATTCATGGTGTTATACTCCTAAGTATTGTCCAACATTTTTTTAAATATTTAGTGCGTGTCATGCTTTTTAAAAATTATTTGAATCTATGAAATATTGTATGGACTAAAATTTTTAGAATATTTGATTGACTTGAATGAATACAAAGGTCAAGCTCGTTATTTAGTGGGCAAATGTGGAAGGTTCTAAAGCGAAAATAGTCTATAAAATATTTGGTGGCATTTTATAATATTCCCTAACATATTATTTTGAGAATTGTTAAACATTTTAAATTTGTATCCAAAAAAATGATGTATCAAGTCTAATATATTTGTTTGATACATTATGTTTAAGTGATAAAATAATATAAATTTTAAAATTATTTATTACACTTAATACTTGCTTGACATTATCTTTTGAAATATAATTTAAAATACTTAACATTATTTTATTATTCTAACTTAATTGTAAATTTTTATATCATTGTCTAACTTTATAAATCTTAATTGTTAATTATATAGAATTAGTGTTATAAATAAAGAGAACTTCAATTGAGCCAAACTATTTAACTTATATCTGAACATTATTTTAAAAAAAGTATGTGACAATAAGGCAGGCAAATATCTTCCTTTATTCTTAAAGTGGCTTCCTCCGTCAATGCCAAAAAAAATCTCAACGAGTCTTGGTAATCTCCTCGATGGCGCCAACAGTCATAAATGGAATAATGATTGTCAAGTTTTTCCAGTTACGTTTTTATCTTCAACTCTCGTATGTAAGATTGACTTCACATTATTAAGATAATTACTATCTTCTCAGTCGAGTTCATCCATGATCCATCCGATGAAATTAAGCATTTCATTTAACCATATTTCAAAATCTGTAAGAGAACATCTATGTAACAGAAAGAAAGCCAAATTCTTTAACTATAATTCTATATACTGAGCATCAAGCTTGTCAACGCATTAAAAAATATACAAATATATAGAAAAACCCCAGCTCAAACTTATGTAAAAATTTCAAACAACAGCCTCATGTTCAAACAGTTAATACCATATACAGATTCTTAAGTATTAGTTTCCTCTGTGATTACCAAAAAGATCTTTGTACAGACAGTACGAACATTTTCTGCTACTAACACCATTGCCAGACACCCAAACCTAAAGCAACAATTTCATGATCAGCAAGCCCTCTTCTTTGTGTCATACATGCTACTCCAGGATTGTAAACAAATCTCCCAGATAACTTCTTAGCTCACCAGAGATACAAATACAGATTTGACTTAAATATGTACTTCATTATATACAGATATTGATATTCCTTTGCTCATCCTGTCTACTTCATGTCAAGAGGATTAGCCCACAACCTAATTGAGGGTAACCAAACCAGTTGTCCTACAAAATGTCCATAAGGTGTCACCAGAACAAAGACCTCACAAGCAGTAAACTGTTGCAAAACCTTCTTCAATAATAGGGATTTCATTGCTCTTATGGTAATATCTCAGTAGCTTCTGAACAAGCGAAGCAAAGCCCGCCACAAAGTTTCCCAAGTCTAATTGTTAATACATCATAATCTTGAGCGACGATTGCATTTGATTTTGTGGAAAGGTGAATGCCTATGAGCAGAACCATATGGCTGCCCATTTAAAGAACCGGAAAATCTAATATCCCAACCTTCAACATTCTTGGGAACACAGACATCAAAGAGGAACTGGCCAAGAACACTGTGTGCACTGATGCTTGGGGTGGGCAGATAGACAGATCTTGCATTCCGTTCACCTTGTACTGATCCAATCTCTTGATCATTGTGATGCTCTGTTGAACTCGGCAAGAAGAAGTGGTCACTTGGCCCAACTGCAACTCTTCTTAGGCTTTGGTTTGAATTAACTGCTACTTTCTGAAGGTCGCAAATCAACTCAGATATCTCGTCATGCGTACCCTCTATGCCACATCTGTCACCAATTTGTCGGATTCTTTGAGAATAAATTGAAGAAGCCTTCTCAAGCAAACTGGTTACAGCAACCCTGTATTGAATAGGGTACTGCTTGTAATGACCTGAAGCAGTAACAACTTTATGTCAATTTAATTTAGTGCATAACTAAATTTAGTGCATAACTACATGTCAGGTGCAGTGCATCATTTAAAAATAAGAAATTTGCTGGTCATGTTTTTCCTATGTAGGAGTTAACAAACACTGATAACATAATCTAGCCAAATTCACCAAGGAGAAAGAAGAGTTCCAAGTTTAATTAGTAGGACTATCTCCTTGGTGTAAAATAACGCGAGTATTGCTATGTACTGATAGTTCCATCTTTATCTATAAACCATTCCCATTGATTCATGGCATGCTGTTAGCACATTCTTGATTGATGTTACCGAGGTATATTGTCTATAAGAAGAAGAAAATTATTTTTATTTTTAAAGATAAAAAGAAAAATAAAAATCCGGGCAGTAAATCTGTCTCATGGTTGAGGAGCATGATCCACCAAATGATGGAATTCAAAAAGAGATTGCAAATTCCAAATATTTGATGATCAGATGAACCTCAACTCTCATAATTGTCAAAGAACCAAAGCCCTAACTCCACTCAAAAGCATGCTCAAGAGTGAAGGGTTGGCCTTGGCCTTATATCTAGCACCAGGAGACACTCCACAACCGATGTGGGACACAGAGTCACACCCCCCTTGAGTGTCGACTGCCTCCGTCGGCGTTCGGCCGACCCACAAGAGGCCGAGAGGCAGTAGAGTGGTAGGCTTTGATACCATGTCAATGAACCAAAGCCCTAACTCCACTCAAAAGCATGCTCAAGAGTGAAGGGTTGGCCCTGGCCTTATATCTAGCACCAGGAGACACTCCACAACCGATGTGGGACACAGAGTCACACCCCCCTTGAGTGTCGACTGCCTCCGTCGGCGTTCGGCCGACCCACAAGAGGCCGAGAGGCAGTAGAGTGGTAGGCTCTGATACCATGTCAAAGAACCAAAGCCCTAACTCCACTCAAAAGCATGCTCAAGAGTGAAGGGTTGGCCCTGGCCTTATATCTAGCACCAGGAGACACTCCACAACCGATGTGGGACACAGAGTCACACCCCCTTTGAGTGTCGACTGCCTCCGTCGGCGTTCGGCCGACCCACAAGAGGCTGAGAGGCAGTAGAGTGGTAGGCTTTGATACCATGTCAAAGAACCAAAGCCCTAACTCCACTCAAAAGCATGCTCAAGAGTGAAGGGTTGGCCCTGGCCTTATATCTAGCACCAGGAGACACTCCACAACCGATGTGGGACACAAAGTCACACCCCCCTTGAGTGTCGACTGCCTCCGTCGGCGTTCGGCCGACCCACAAGAGGCCGAGAGGCAGTAGAGTGGTAGGCTCTGATACCATGTCAAAGAACCAAAGCCCTAACTCCACTCAAAAGCATGCTCAAGAGTGAAGGGTTGGCCCTGGCCTTATATCTAGCACCAGGAGACACTCCACAACCGATGTGGGACACAGAGTCACACCCCCCTTGAGTGTCGACTGCCTCCGTCGGCGTTCGGCCGACCCACAAGAGGCCGAGAGGCAGTAGAGTGGTAGGCTCTGATACCATGTCAAAGAACCAAAGCCCTAACTCCACTCAAAAGCATGCTCAAGAGTGAAGGGTTGGCCCTGGCCTTATATCTAGCACCAGGAGACACTCCACAACCGATGTGGGACACAGAGTCACAATAATAGCGTATTTCCCATAAGCATTTATACCAATGGTCTTCTCATTTTCTTCCATGAAATCTTTGTTTCCTATCAAAAGTAAAAAAGGTTTTCTCATTTCCAAAATAAGAGGATATATCTAGATGGTCTAGGATATCTAACTCATCCAGGTTTTTAAAGGTTAAAACTTCTTACACACAAACCATAATTTTCTATGATTCAATCTCTAATCTGTAAGCCATGTCTCAGAGAAACACAAAGTCATCCTCCATTTTAGTCCCATAACCTCTTTTTATGCAACTATATTTAATTCACAGAATATTATGTAATGACATCAACTAGCATCAATGTCTTTGACTTAAGGTTGAGCTGCAAGGACTTTCAAATTCATGACTACTCCAATGAACAAGGTAAAATTTCCAAGACCATACTATTATCCCTTTGAATCAGTTGATTAAATATGGACCAATGAAGAGAACTGGCATGTCACACCATTCTGCATATTGTCTTGCTTACACATTTTCTTTTAACTTTTGATGCATTGTTGGTCATATCACACCAAAGGACCATATTGGAAAACAATCAAAAACAACAAAAGCTGGAATGGCAAATATGTATAGTCTTGAGTGCAATCTAACCTAATAACAACAGCTAAACAGCTAAAATGACTTAATCACACCACATTGTAAAAAGAAACAGAAAAAGAATTTGAAACAAACCTATGTGTGGAGAGCCATTCAACTTCACAAGCTCAACATCTCCCCCAAGAGTTTGTAAACGTTGAGCAAAATTATAGATAACTTCTTGTGGTGCATGTTCATCATTGTCTGAGCATAATATTAAAAAAGGGGTCCCCAGGTCCTGCATTAGTGACATACAAATGTTAGATTAATGGACAGAAAAAAGCAAAAAGGACAACTTCAAGTGGCTGCAGGCAGGATAGAAACTTACAACTGAGTCGTATAAAGCCTGCCAATACTCAGCACGTTGAGGTTCAAACCTAGTAAGACATAAACCATCCAGACCAGAAGCAACGCCTTTTGCAACCCACGATACAAGTTTTGATGATCCAGGAATTTTTTGAATGGTGGGATGGAGACCAAATCGGGCACAAAAATCACTTGTGAAGTCTACAGGACTAGAATCATAGATTTGTCCAGCAACACAATTTCTAACCAATCGACTTTCATCCTTCATTGAGACAGTAAGGAAAAAAATATCAGAGATGAAGATCTTGAGTTTGATGCACTAACCTCATATATGATCACAGCTCTAATAGAAACTAGAAGATGTACAATGCATACCGCATTTGGCTGACCTTCACAAATTCCCTGAATAATCTGCAGCATCACATGTAGTAAAATTATTTTCATTGCACAATTGAGAGAATATCATTAACATTTCAAAAGCTTTAGGAATTGTGACAAAAACTTCAGTATAACTTGTCTATGAGCCATGTAGATTGTGTGTCTCAGATTTCACTAAGTACCTGGAAAACTTTGTGCATGCAAGCTTTTGGACCACCAGAAAGGGCTAGAAAGACCACAGGACATGGTTTAATCTTTAGCTCCTGCAACACCCAAAACAGAAAGGATATAAAATCCATACATTAAAGTGCCACCATACAAAGCTCCATTACATAAATGCTCAATTCCTGTTATATTACTCAACAAAAAATGCAGAAATAGTGAATTCAGTATTACTCAGTATTCATTTCAGCGAACATGCAATCGCCAAACACATATTCACTGACATTTAATGAAAAGCTTAAATTTGGGAAACTTAAAGTGAAACTAACCTCAACAAGTTCATTGACGAGAAGAAATGCCAGTGAAGTAGCTCTATCAGGATAGAATCTGCACAAATTTCGACAAGATAACTTTTTAAAAGCCAAAATTTAGGAGCAGCGCATCACACTCAAACTACACGAAAACTTCTAATTATTGAGTCTGAGTCAGTGAAGTCAATCAAACAAACCCACAAAGCAAAAGTAGTGTTGCTGAATTTCTAAATCAGAACCGTTCCCTAAACTACAGAGCAATCTCAAAAAATTCAAAGTTTACTCCTTGGCCCAGTACAAAAGAGAACAAACTTTAACACATAGGCAAGCTAAACCCAGTTTTCCCACATAGGAAACAGAGAGAAAATTCTTACGCGTCGACAAAATGGGCGTGAGAAACGAGAGAATTCCATCCAAGTGACGAGTACAAATCGACGAAGCTCCTGAGCTGATTCTCACGAACCGAAACCCAAGAAAAAACCACCACAATCCCGCGAAACGCCGCCGCCCTCCGCCCCCAAAATAAACCTCCACTACTACTAATACTGTTGTGACCGTACATATTTTATTTATTTGTTTGTTTTCAGAAATCGTATTGGTTTTGGGTTTTTTTTTTTTTAGCTCGGGATTTGGAACTGGTAGTTGTGGTGGAGGAGGAGGAGGAGGGGATGGATGTAAGAAGGGTCCACGTCAGATGGTAAGCACAGGGGGCATTTTAGGACAAGGGTGTTATCTTGCGCTGGATGGGATCGATTCGAGATTTGAGGATTAGGTGTTACGGCGTCAGATTGAGGTTGCTTTCACGTAACTGGCGTGTGATTTTTATTGACCTTTCAATTTGAATTAAGTTAATCCTTTTTCAAAAAAAAAAACAACAACAACGTTTTGTTATTTTTTCCAAATAGTATATATTTTATGACAACGTCAAACTCAAACATCTAATTTGTATTTTGCCATATCAATTATAACATTGGCGTAAAAAACGGGTAATATATAATCAATAATTAACATAAACCCATAAGAGCTCAAGTTATCATATTTTTCTCCTTTTGTCACTCACAAAAATATGATTTATTATTATTATTGTCGTAAAAAATTATGAGCGTAATTAGAATTTTAAGTTAAAGGAGGCCAAAACATGTGAGTAGTCAATGAAATAAAGAATTTTTTAGCTCGGTTCTACAAGCGTTGCTTATCCCGGTTGGCCACCACTCCTATTATGCAGGGGATGATGTGATGCCGATATGAAAATTTCTTTGAAAAAGTGTCAAATCAAAAAGATATGATCTTCTGTTGTGTTTCAACAGACTTTGTGTTATGAAATTCTATGGTATGGAATCCGGAACCTCTAGTGCTATATGGATTAAAAGAAAGGATTCGCTACTCTTTTGATCCTATGAACACCACTTATTTTTGAGGATACAAATCGGTTCAAACATTGCATTAATCTCTTAAAAAGTAATTTTTCAATGAAAATAAGCAGTGTCATAGGGACTCTAAGTTAATGCAATATGGCCAGTTTTTTAAATTTTTTTTTAAAAAAGAAAATATTTATCAGAAATATTATATTCTTTTTTTTTCTACAATATTACAAAGTAAACAATATTTAGAACGAAACTGAATGTACAACGCCTGTTTCTTACTCACCAAATTTGATGCTGTAAGAGACTGTGCCTTAACGGGGTGTAATCAGGAAATAGGCGGCGTGCATAGAAACTCTCAGCAATTTCCTTGTGGTTTTCATGGGAGATGTGAGCCTAAAACTATAAAAAAAAAAAAAAAAAACAAAGCGGGCCATATGGGCCCCAATTTTTATACCAGAGTTGCAAGCCCCGATGAAGATATAGTTTTGGCAAACAGCGAATGGACACGTAAGCATAATTGTGAGTTGTGAATGATTACACAGGATTCAAATTTTGAAGAAGCAAAGAAAGCAATGGAGGACGGAGGACAGGGCTGACCATATAGTTAACCTAAGAATATGCTTGCTAGTAAGAGCCACAAATTAACAAAAACTGAAACTCGGCTATGTTTCAATAAAAGAATCTTGGCCGCAAATTTGAACTCGAACCGGACCTATGACCTATCATCATCTCTCTTAAAACCAAATTTGAATTATGGAATCGGCCAGGAGATCAAATCGATCAGTTTTCAGTTTTTTTTTCACTTATTTAATGATATTAAAATTTTTAGCATACATTCTAAAACAATAAATTAAAAATGCTTTGCGAAAAAATTTCAATTATAAATAAATAAAATAATAAAAAAATCACATAACCAATAAACAATCATATGTATCAAAAAAAGCACAAACATTAAACATAACCGACTACTTTTGTCACGCCCCAGACCCAAAATATCTGACACACGACATCACTTACATTCATTCAATAATACTTACACATTCATTTCAATTTCTTTCAGAATTATAGCAATTGAATTATGACTGGGATAATTAGTAAACCGGAGATACGCAGAGTTTTCTCAGAGATTAACACTCTACTACGTCACCAGTAGTAACTTTGTTACCGGAAGCCCAGAATATATTCATTGTAAATTCTTTCTTAAAATCAATCCATTACTACACTTGGTGAAACTTAAACTAAGTCTAACCACACATAATAAAATAATACATAGGTATTTATTCACTAGGGACAAATCAAATATCTTATCCCACGTGTCCCCAAATGAAACACTTAGCAACCTAACAACTTAGGGAACCCAAGGAACAGCAGAAGCCTTGCCAAATCCGCTAAGCACACATGTACCTTATTTACCTGAAATCACCATAAACTATAATGAGTATAAAACTCAGTAAGCATACTAGTTTTTCATATATCAAATACAAATACATATATGTACACAATGCATATGTATGATATGCTGTGATCAATCAAAATCATAATCTTATCAAATCACATATCATGTAAGCGCTTACACATTCTTTCAAAACACATAATAGGAATACCATCACTCAACTACTACTTAGTAGGACTTACATATCACATATCACATAATGAGCCAAATGCCACTCGTAGGTGACATACCGTATGAGAGGAATAGTACAAGTGAGGTCTTTAAATCACACATATATAACGCTTATGCCCGAAGGTAAAAGCCAAACCCTCACCCTAATCATCGGTGAGTCCTCTCACATGTACCAATACGCCACCACACGAATGTGATGACTCACACTTCCTTTAGGTACCAATAGGATCCTCCCTACATACGGAACACATAACATATACCAATCCCGAAGGAAAGGCCACACATAAAGGCTCCACAAATCACATAAAATGCCTACTAAGTTAACAGTGAGTTCAAGTACCCTCAAATCACAAAATATTTCTCATGGACATATTACACTTCAAAAGCTTTCTTTGTTAAACGCATCTTATTTTGGAAAGCTCACTTTCAAAAACACATGTATGTCCATGCTCAATGTCAATGCTCACATTCATAAATATATATTCACATTTCATATCAAAATATACTTTGACATATCATAAACATATTCTTAACCCCATTTACAAAATCATACAAAACAATTATTATGTTTATTGTGATTCCAGTAGTAAGTCTAGTATACTTACCTCTTAACACTTTCAGCTACAAGGCTTAAATCTCCTTAACCTATCAATGGAGATTAATCCTTTCATAAGCCTCACAATTCACACAAAATACTTTAAATAGCTTACAAAATTATACACAATGCATTTATCACATCAAATTGGTCTAAATATTTGGTTTCTCAAAACCTGTCATTCTGACCACTTACACTTAACAAAAATTTCTAATACATCAAATGATGTCCAATTACTCCGAAATCAGAATATATCATTCTTGACTCATATATACTTCTTATATATGAATATTATATCAAAATTCTTACACAATCCATTCCATACACACCATCGAATCCAAACTACAAACCTGACAGGATCAAGATACTTACTGAACAGTATTCAATCTCCCAATTTTATAAAATCATATACTAACTCAAAAATTATAAAACTATCACATAATTACTATTGACATATATCTCAGTCCATGATAAATATTTGGCTTCCAAATAACTGCCAAAAGTATTTTAAAACTATTTTATTTCATAACTTTAAAAATCTGTTAATCAAATACTACAATGAGCTGATACACTTTAGAAATTCATAACACTTCAACCACATTGATCCAAATTCTCAATTCCGAGTATATCATATTAGACATATAAAATTATCATATTCCACAAATTCGTAATTTTTAAAGATCATTCAGCAGGTCAAAAATTATTTTCCACTGTATCATACTGTTTACACAGGAAATTTCTAGAATTCCAGGGTCATTTTGGTAAATTCACTACAAATTCAATTTCCGAGATTTTCAGTCGATTCAAAGTCTCAGATGATCCTAAACATGTCTAATTTCATATACTCAAAATTTAAAACCAGAATCGAATCACAACAATTTATAAAATTCCTAGATCAAGAGGTTATCCAGCAGAAATTCCATAATTCATCATGATTTATCAAACTATCTTATAGATCATCATCACTTCTCATATGATCTTACGAAATACACAACAAATCCTCAATTATACATATTTTCAGAAATCAAAACTTAAAGGAATTAACTTAATTAATACCAATAAATTGAGAAATACGTATGATATACCTCTTGAAATTCAAAATTCTAATTTCTTCTTCTTTTTCTTCTCCTTCTTCTCTTTCTCTCCCCTCTTTTCTCTCTTCTCTCTCTCTAAAAGAGGTAGCTCGACCAAAATAAGAGAATTAGGGTTTTAAAAGTGTATTTTTATACTAAGTGGCTAATTTTTGGTATTTACGAATTTACCCCCAAAACTTTCAAAGTATTACAATTTGGTCCCTAAAATAAATCTAAAGTCTTGCAATTAAACCCAATGCTAATAGTATCACCTTAACCTATACAAACACTACTAATAACAATATATAAATCAAGTATCACCAGCATACAAATAAAATACGTATATTTATACATATATAAATACTTATTCTTACCAGTCGTGGATACTGGTTACTACAATTCTCCCCTCCTTATAAGAATTTCGTCCTCGAAATTCATGACTTGAGCAAACATATGAGGATACTTAAATCTCATTTCTTCTTCTCATTCTCAATTTTCCTTTTCAACTGTATGGTTTATTCATAAAACATTTACAAAGCAATCTTCCTTGTATATAGGATTTGCTCATTGTGGTCCAAAATCCTAATAAATACTCATTCATATGTTAGATTATCTTTAAGTTGGCTCATAGCTCAGTATACGAGAGGAGTACGAAATATATATCCATAAAATAAACATATGACACACATTATGGACTTATAAAATTATACACACATATTTTTATTCTTTTTTTTTTTTCCCATTCGTTCAATATTTAATGGGCATCTATACACTTCACATTTTATTCATTAAAGAATAACATAGATGTAGAATATCCATACTAATCTCTTAAATAAAATTCTTAATTCCTCTGAAAATTTTAATCCATTCAACATATACTCATACGTCATAATATCATTCACTACCTTGATATCATTCTAAAAAAAAAAGTAGCATTTTTACGCAACTAAGTTGTCATTCAAATCAGAATATTGAAGGTATTATCTTAAATGATCAATGATTCTTAAACTATAGATCTCAATATTATATCTCTTACTCTAAATCTTTAAAAAAAATAGTCCACCTTATTGGACATCATTTTCTCATTGAGACTGACATGTCTGCTTTTTCTAATATGCTCGATTTCAAATAGAAAAGATTCCACTAGCACAATTACTGTGATGGCAAATATGATTCTTTTAACTATTCCTTTAACGTCATCCACGTAAAAGGAAAGGACAAAACAATTATTGATTTTCTTTCATAAAACTCTATAAATAGCCTAAACCTCATAATCACTTTTCTAGCAATAAATAAAACCAACCTTCTTACCATCTTCATAATGAATCCCATTATCATAACTCCTCCTGTTCCTTTTTCTCCACCACAATTTCCAGACCTAATCAAAACCAAAACACTCTATTCCCGTGCCAAAGAATTCATCAGACACTACGCCATCTTAGCAGTCCAAGAACACGGCCTCACAGTTCTTGGTGGCCCTTTGTTCAACTTAGAATACCCTTTCTTTCACCTGCACTCTTTTTTCCCATTTTCCCAATGGTCCAAACCTGTCATTTACTTGTTATGGTACCTGTTGGATCTGTATACAATCGCCATGGAATTCCCATTACTTAGAACCCTCCAAAAATTAGAAAAATGTGATGAAGATCATCCAGCCCTGATTTTTCTCTAATGGTTTTACCCAAAGACATGGTGGATAACTAAATTTCAATACATGATTGCAAACAACACAAATGCTGCAGTCCCCAGACAACATCTTTGGTCAGTCTTACTTCTCCAACGGAAGGGTATGATTATTTCAGATCACGAGATTCATTATTACCCCACTGTTAAGGATTACTTCACATTTACCCTTTCACTAAAGGGATCAATTAAGCTTTGGCCTGAAGAAGTAATTCAGCAAAAGAGAGAACTTGAAAGAATTCTTGCTCAGGAAAATCAAATAATTCCTCTGTCTGTTTGGATCTCCCCAGAAGATGCTGCACCTTGGGAACAAGTTGAAGCTGACTTTACAGAAGACCTGAATTTTGCCAATATACTCAAATTCCAACAAAGACAAAAATATCATCTTTCACATCTCAGAAATACAGATTACTCTACTCATCATCACCATATCCCAAACATGACTTATTATGCCAGATACAGACAAGCAATGGATAACCTTCACCAATGGTCTCAGCTAACTGTCCCGACAGAACCTACTCAATCTCAGCCAGTTGTCCCGACAGAACCTGACCAACACCAACCCAATCTTGACTTATCCCTCTTTCAAGACTCCCAACCTTATCCAACTGACACCCAAATCCAAGAGGAAGCCAGCACATCCCTCATCCAGACCAGCTCACCTAGAGAAGATCAAAATATGGTAGACCCACATTCCACTCAGCCAGAGCCCTCATTCAATGTATGGGAACAACAACTCCATAAGTTTCTCTCTTACGGATACGACACAGATGAAAGCGACCAGGGAGACTCATTTTAACCTACATTGCTGTTTCTGTTTTTCACAGAAACTAGATCCGTGTTGTTCTATCACATCAAAGAGAGACTGACTACTGCTTTATCTTTATGTCAAGTGTGCTTTATCTTTCTTCATATCTGCTTTTAATCTATCCAAAAATCAATGTTAAGATCACAAAAATCCTTGAAATTAATAAAGTTAATTTGGCCTCATGTCCAAAGTCCAATTGTTCGCTCAAAAAGTCTTCAAGTCATAGATGCATTGTCGGCCATTAGTGCCAAAATGACAAAGTCCCTAAATCCATAAAATAGGCCTTTATTGACTTTTCTTAATTATCTTACCTAACTCATCACGCTTCCGACACAATTTTTTTTTTTATCACACTTACATATCAACATATATTTATTCAAGATTTTACAGCCTATTGTCCCTTATAAAATGATAAAGTAAAACTCATTCTTTTCTTTTTACCTCACAAGAATTGAGAAAAACGTATATACTTGAACATACTTACACATATGCTACCACAGCTATTATCAATTTGTTTCTCTATAAATACATTGTTTTTGCATCCTTATACAAACTCAAAAATATTCAAAGATTAGGGTGAGCGTAACAATGGAGGAAACCTCAGCTCGTCGATTTACAAAAATTTGTGTTTTTTGTGGATCCAACCCTGGAAATACTGAAGAGTTTACAAAAGTTGCAGAAAATCTTGGTAAGGTATTAGCTGAGCGAAATATACATTTAGTATATGGAGGAGGTAACCGAGGGTTAATGGGGTCTGTGGCAAAAGCTGCACATAATAAAGGTAGTCGAGTTTTGGGTATCATTCCAAAACCTCTAGCTATTGAAAATATTGTAGGAAAAACAGTTGGGGATGAGTTACAAGTCTCATCTATGCACGAGCGAATGGCTCAAATGTTTAGGCATGCAGATGTTTTCATAGCTCTACCAGGAGGTTTCGGGACCTTGGAGGAAATTTTTCAAATTGTCTCATGGGCACAATTACAAATCCACCAAAAACCCATTGGTTTGTTAAATGTTAATGGCTTTTACAACGGGTTGATATCTTTTCTTGACTATGCAGCGGGAACACAATTCATCCCACTTCTAGCACGACGGATTCTTATTTCAGCTCCAACTGTTGATCAACTAATTGATCAATTACAGTCTTTTATTCCTCTGTCTAATCCAACATTGCATCAGTTAGATTGGTCTACTCATGACAGTCAGAAGAAGCGCAAAATAGACTTAAATCTCACTCCGTAGCCTTTACTGTATTTTTGTTGCTGCTATTGTTGTTGTTTTCCTTTTCAATAAAAGTTGTTTCAATTAATGTCTTCAATACTCAACTTCTCTATATTTTGTCATTGAGAAAATTTTCTCAATTTGCTCTATGACATGCAAATTATTATTATAAGATATTCGACATCATTCTTGCTAAGCATATTAGTCACAACTTAAAAAAAATTCTAAATGGTAACATAAGATCCACAAGGTACCATTATCCACAACAACAACAATCTTAGCAGCTCTTGGATAATGTGTCAACTTCACAAAATCATACAAAATTTAAGGAATATGTCAAACTTTTACACAACAAAGCTACAAATACAATCCTAAGGATTTGGCATCTGCTCGGTTCCCTTGACTCGACACTTAAAAGTCTACAGAATCATAACCTGGCTCTGATACCAATAAAAGCTGTCACGCCCCAGACCCAAAATATCTGACACACGACATCACTTACATTCATTCAATAATACTTACACATTCATTTCAATTTCTTTCAGAATTATAGCAATTGAATTATGACTGGGATAATTAGTAAACCGGAGATACGCAGAGTTTTCTCAGAGATTAACACTCTACTACGTCACCAGTAGTAACTTTGTTACCGGAAGCCCAGAATATATTCATTGTAAATTCTTTCTTAAAATCAATCCATTACTACACTTGGTGAAACTTAAACTAAGTCTAACCACACATAATAAAATAATACATAGGTATTTATTCACTAGGGACAAATCAAATATCTTATCCCACGTGTCCCCAAATGAAACACTTAGCAACCTAACAACTTAGGGAACCCAAGGAACAGCAGAAGCCTTGCCAAATCCGCTAAGCACACATGTACCTTATTTACCTGAAATCACCATAAACTATAATGAGTATAAAACTCAGTAAGCATACTAGTTTTTCATATATCAAATACAAATACATATATGTACACAATGCATATGTATGATATGCTGTGATCAATCAAAATCATAATCTTATCAAATCACATATCATGTAAGCGCTTACACATTCTTTCAAAACACATAATAGGAATACCATCACTCAACTACTACTTAGTAGGACTTACATATCACATATCACATAATGAGCCAAATGCCACTCGTAGGTGACATACCGTATGAGAGGAATAGTACAAGTGAGGTCTTTAAATCACACATATATAACGCTTATGCCCGAAGGTAAAAGCCAAACCCTCACCCTGATCATCGGTGAGTCCTCTCACATGTACCAATACGCCACCACACGAATGTGATGACTCACACTTCCTTTAGGTACCAATAGGATCCTCCCTACATACGGAACACATAACATATACCAATCCCGAAGGAAAGGCCACACATAAAGGCTCCACAAATCACATAAAATGCCTACTAAGTTAACAGTGAGTTCAAGTACCCTCAAATCACAAAATATTTCTCATGGACATATTACACTTCAAAAGCTTTCTTTGTTAAACGCATCTTATTTTGGAAAGCTCACTTTCAAAAACACATGTATGTCCATGCTCAATGTCAATGCTCACATTCATAAATATATATTCACATTTCATATCAAAATATACTTTGACATATCATAAACATATTCTTAACCCCATTTACAAAATCATACAAAACAATTATTATGTTTATTGTGATTCCAGTAGTAAGTCTAGTATACTTACCTCTTAACACTTTCAGCTACAAGGCTTAAATCTCCTTAACCTATCAATGGAGATTAATCCTTTCATAAGCCTCACAATTCACACAAAATACTTTAAATAGCTTACAAAATTATACACAATGCATTTATCACATCAAATTGGTCTAAATATTTGGTTTCTCAAAACCTGTCATTCTGACCACTTACACTTAACAAAAATTTCTAATACATCAAATGATGTCCAATTACTCCGAAATCAGAATATATCATTCTTGACTCATATATACTTCTTATATATGAATATTATATCAAAATTCTTACACAATCCATTCCATACACACCATCGAATCCAAACTACAAACCTGACAGGATCAAGATACTTACTGAACAGTATTTAATCTCCCAATTTTATAAAATCATATACTAACTCAAAAATTATAAAACTATCACATAATTACTATTGACATATATCTCAGTCCATGATAAATATTTGGCTTCCAAATAACTGCCAAAAGTATTTTAAAACTATTTTATTTCATAACTTTAAAAATCTGTTAATCAAATACTACAATGAGCTGATACACTTTAGAAATTCATAACACTTCAACCACATTGATCCAAATTCTCAATTCCGAGTATATCATATTAGACATATAAAATTATCATATTCCACAAATTCGTAATTTTTAAAGATCATTCAGCAGGTCAAAAATTATTTTCCACTGTATCATACTGTTTACACAGGAAATTTCTAGAATTCCAGGGTCATTTTGGTAAATTCACTACAAATTCAATTTCTGAGATTTTCAGTCGATTCAAAGTCTCAGATGATCCTAAACATGTCTAATTTCATATACTCAAAATTTAAAACCAGAATCGAATCACAACAATTTATAAAATTCCTAGATCAAGAGGTTATCCAGCAGAAATTCCATAATTCATCATGATTTATCAAACTATCTTATAGATCATCATCACTTCTCATATGATCTTACGAAATACACAACAAATCCTCAATTATACATATTTTCAGAAATCAAAACTTAAAGGAATTAACTTAATTAATACCAATAAATTGAGAAATACGTATGATATACCTCTTGAAATTCAAAATTCTAATTTCTTCTTCTTTTTCTTCTCCTTCTTCTCTTTCTCTCCCCTCTTTTCTCTCTTCTCTCTCTCTAAAAGAGGTAGCTCGACCAAAATAAGAGAATTAGGGTTTTAAAAGTGTATTTTTATACTAAGTGGCTAATTTTTGGTATTTACGAATTTACCCCCAAAACTTTCAAAGTATTACAATTTGGTCCCTAAAATAAATCTAAAGTCTTGCAATTAAACCCAATGCTAATAGTATCACCTTAACCTATACAAACACTACTAATAACAATATATAAATCAAGTATCACCAGCATACAAATAAAATACGTATATTTATACATATATAAATACTTATTCTTACCAGTCGTGGATACTGGTTACTACAACTTTTATTATGAATTTCATAATTTCAACTTATTTTATTTAATTTTTTATATACAAAAAATTATAAGTAATACCTAATAACTCAGACCTCTTAAAAAATTATATCATATTATTTTATGTACTAAAAAAAAATCACTCAAGTATAACATAAATTTTTTATTCTCTCTTTTATTGATGCTTAATTAATTTTAAGAGATTACAATTTATATAATATTTAAAACATCTCTAAAAATTTTATTTCTAATTAGAAAAAGAATTTACGTGTTTAAAAAATTTAAAATTAACTTAAACTTGCAATTGGACCTAAAAACGTCATATTCCAAAATAGGCGGTGCGGCTACGAAACAAACTTCTCGCCACAGCAAAGACACAATCTCATTCCAGCGCCATCGCGCCCACACGTGAACAAGTTCCATTTTGTACTTTTATGCCCTTCTTTGCATCCGACTTTCTGTTTCATTCTTTTTTTCGTCCATTTATTACATTCTTAACCAACGTCGACTCTCTATTAGTTTTTAACTCAAAATAAAACTTTAACTTGTTTTTAAATCACCAATTTCAACAAAATCCTTATTGATTGAAAATATTTTTAAAAAGCTTTACCAAGATCCATCCACATTAACGCACAATTACTTAGCATTAACACTAATTAAGTCTTTATCCGGACTTAACTCTTTTTTGGCTTTGTGACCTTGGTCTCCAAAAATATAAATACATCTTCTCTTGGATAATTTTTATATGATGATCTCCCATGTCATTCTTAACACCATCATAATACATCTGTGGCATAACATTGCCAACAACACCATTTACATATATTCTTTTTTGACCCTTATCACCATAGTCTGCAAATCTCCAATGCCTTCCCTCAACAATTCATGTTGAATCACCTATAGCATTCCGATCAAGCACATAAAGTGCACTATGCTTCTCATTTTTCATAACCACTATAGATCCCTTTAATAACTCAAGTATTTTTTTTTTTATTTTTACCTTGAATGAATATCTTTTTGATTTAGCACTCTTAAAGATATTAAGTTCCTTCTAACTCCAAAAATATTCCTTTTATCATGTAACTCTCTAATCTTTTCATCATACATCATCATCTTTATGCTACCAATTTTTATGACTTCACTAGCTATATTATTTCCCATTAGTATTTTTTTACTCCTAATAAATTTATAATTAGTAAACAAAAATCTATTGGAATACATATAGTAATTGCAACCAGAATCAAGTATCCATTCACCAGTATACTTCTAATAAAAAGCCATTAATGATTCTATAATTTTCAAGTCTTCACAAATTATTTTAGCTCTTCCACTATTCTTTGTCTTTCTTTTTGGACAATCCTTCTTCAAGTGCCCTTCTTTATTACAATAATAACATTTATTGGATCAGCCCCACTGATTGTTATTTCCATTTTTTCCTTTTATAGCCAATCTCGTTGTATTATCAGATTCTTTAAAATTTAACAAGGTTTTAACATTTGTCACCATTAAAAGTCTTTCTGCCATATATAAAAGTGTATCCATGAAGTGCTTATAATTTGGAGGCAAAGGACACAACAAAATAATTGTCTTATCTTCGTCCTCAATCTCGATATCAGTTGTCTTAAGATCTATTATGATATTGTTGAAAGCACATGGTCTTTCATTGAAGTTCTTTTAGCCATAAACAGTTGATACAACTTCTTTTTGATATTTAGACGATTCAATAAGGACTTTGTCATGTAGAGGGCATCAAATTTCTTCCAAAAATCAAATGTCATTTCTTTTTAACCATCCTCATTAGAATTTTATCACTCAAAGATAGAACTATATTGTTATGAGCATTTTTTTGAATGGTTTTCTTATCTGACTCGGATTAAGGTTTCGTTGGTCTCTTCTCTTCATTGGTTGTTGCTTGAGTTTTTTCAAATGCTGAATCTAACCTTAACTCACCAGTAAAGTCACAACCTTTACAATCTATAGATTGAAATCATTCTGTCAATTAAACTTCTCAACCTCATACTTGTGATTTACCATAGTTGAATAACCTATACTCGACAATTGACCTCAACCTTAGCTCTGATATCATTTATTGTAGTTTTTAGTGTGCACTCTAAAAAAATCTTCAAAATGCTTTGCGAAAGATTTTCAAACACAAGTAAACAAGAACAAGAAAAGATTACACAACTTAGAGATAAACAATCACACAAACCAAAAAAAGTATACGTAATATATGTGGTTCGGTAATAACCGCCTACATCTACGGTAGATCTCAGGATCTTAACTTATTTTATTCAATTCTTTTATATGCAAAAAACTCCCACAAGAGATTACAATGAATACCTAATAGCGCAGAGCTTCCAACGATCTATACTATACTATCTTATACACTCAAATCACTCAAGTATATCCTAAGCTCTCTATTCTTCTTATTGTTGATGCTTTTGATGCTTAATCAATTTTAAAGGGTCACAAAAGATTATATAATATTTAGAACGTTTTTATAAATTTTATTTCTAATTAGAATAAGAGTTTATATGTTTAAGAAGTCCAAAACTAACTTAAATTGTAATTGGACCTAAAAAGGTCAAATTTCTAAATAGGCAGCGTCACGACAAGAGGAACCCAACAGCACAATGCTGCGATTATTGTCCTCGACACTGTAGCGAGAGTTCCTCTCGTTGCGACACCCAAACCTAGACAGATTCTCTTTGTATTTTCGCGTCCCTCTTTGCGTCCTATTTTTTTTTCATTTTCTTTCTTGTCCATTCATTATGCTCTTGATCACATATTGACTATTAGTTTTCAACTTAAAATTAAATTTTAACTTAATTTTATTATTTATTTTCATTGAGATTTAGTATACACATATTAGATGGCAGTACTCAGTATTCCATGCACTTCACTTGTAAGAGACATTTTTGACTAAATCGAACAATTTCCGGAGCACATTTCTCTTATCAAGTACAAAAAAGGATTTTGAATAACTTTTTTTTAAAAAAAATAAAAATTCTAAGGAGTGTGATTAAATAAAAGAAAATGCATACTTTACCCTTACAGCTGTCTACATACTTAGATAAAATCTTAGAAGAGGTAAATCAAATTGTTTCAATGAGGATAGAAAATTCAAAGCACTGTCAGTGTTACATAGCACCAACTAGTTTGATGTCACTTATCTTAGCATGTTAAAACTCATTCACTTGTGTAGTTCTGAGCAATTTTACAATTTAGAATGGACTGTATATTGTACTAAATCCTTGGTACATTGCTGCGACGACAAAGCACAGATATGAGAAAAAAGTACCCATATACCTTGGCATTTAGCTCATCAGTTTGGACTACTGAATTTCGATTTTTGGGGGGGGGGGGGGTCTTATTATTAGAAATCAAAATAAAGCATCACAAATTCACAGCCACAAACAAATTAGGATCATAGTGCACATCAGAATGATCATATAACAGTAAGAGATAAATTGATGGGTCCTTTTGGTAATGGTTTATCACATCATCTCAAAGTTGACCAAAATTTAAAAAATTTGTAATGACAATTGGCATAGCCGCCGCAACATGGCCAACTTGGCAACTTCTAACTTCTTTTTTTTTGGAAGGAAAAAAAACTAATTTATTTTAATATAGAAATATTCAACAGCTCTGAACATGGAAAAACTCTACAGTAATTCCTTGTAAGAACCATAATCAGTTTCGTAAAGAGAGACCAAAACCCCCCAACTTGATTATTCTTCATTAATAAGCAACATTCTGTGATATTCCCATTTCCCCATCACACTTGGTGAAAAAAAACTTAATCCTCACCAGATCCAAAGCAAATTGAGTCAGGACTCAGGAGACCACCACTCACTAGGGCACGTGCCACCCCCACTCCTTAGTTTCTTCTTTAATGTTCTTATTTAGTTTTAATTTATTTGGTCTGTTATAAGCTTTTTCCATTTGCACCAGAACGGCAGGAAGAGGAAGAAAGGGACTCGAGACTCGCATGAAAAGTGGCTGCTTTGGTGGGATTCTGA
Organism: Ailanthus altissimus; assembly: GCA_946807835.1. Classification (NCBI taxonomy): domain Eukaryota; kingdom Viridiplantae; phylum Streptophyta; class Magnoliopsida; order Sapindales; family Simaroubaceae; genus Ailanthus; species Ailanthus altissimus. Next base: position 22,513,469 of record OX327698.1, on the reverse strand, counting down.
CACGTGTCTGATTACATGCCAATTTGTTTCATTTGTTTCCGACAATTCCGACAATACCCCTCTGCTCTCTGTTATCCTCTGGCTGCTCTGTCACCTGTGATCTTCAGATTCTTCATAATCATTACAATTTTTTTCTTTTCATTTTTCTTGAAAAACAAAAAAGAAAACAAAATTTTGAGCTGTGTTTTGGTTGCTTGCACCAGCCTTTTGTGACAAGTTTTGCTTTTTTAGCGGTCATGGCTTTTTGTTCTGTATCCAGGAAAGTTGGCTTGGTTCCCCAGCGTGAAAATTGCTCCTACTTTTTCTTTTAAAGAACAGTACAGCAAATCCCGTCAGCTTTTGTATTGCAGAAATTTTATAACCCCAAATGAGAGACCAATTCTTAGCTGTATTATATTCTATGTGCTATCTGAACCAAAACCGCTTCCCTTGCAGGCAGCCGCCGTGGTCATTGATGATTGAACTTCTAATTCTCGAGTAATGAACCAAAGTTTAGTTGGGTAAAATCATTAAGCGTTTCAAGGAACTTCACGTTTGTCAATTGACAATTTGACAACGTCTCTAATTCTCCTTGTTAGATCATCATTAGGCTTAAATTTGAATTGATTAAAGCTACAAATATTTCAATTTCAAATTTCTGCTGATATATACTTTCTCTGAGGGACCCACATGGTTACAGTCCACACGCACAACACAAGGCGCAACCCATATTGGTAATAATTTTGCCTAAAAAAGAATCTTATCCTGATATTTCAAACGAATATTCCAAAACTAGCCTCCAGCAAGAGGATTGCACATTTGCACTGCAACCCAGCGAAAGATGGTAATTGGTAAGAGAGGGAGAAACAGCAAGCAAGCTGAAAACAGAAAACCAACTTGCATTCACAAGCAGCCAAAAACAGCTCAAACAAAAAACGGTTTTCACATGTAAACAAACCTCCTAGAAATATCATCATTATCATCATCACCATTCGCCATTAATGTCCACATTCTCTTTATCTTCTTCTACTCTTCTTCTTCGTCAATCATCCCCAAAGAACCAAAACCCCACATATTAAATCACCATACATGAGTAAAAAAGGAAGCTTCTTTGATTAATGTTTTTTTTTTGTATTGAAATAAAAGAGAGCTCCAGCATTTTCTTACATTGAAGATAAAATTAGAAACTAAATTAAAAGCTCAAGCTGTACAACATAGCATTAATGCAACAAACAAAACAAAACAAACAAACCCCCCATTTGTCAGTCTTCACATGATTAATTTTCTATCCTACCTTGTGTGAGGTTAGCCTTTTCACTCTTTTTTTTTTCCTTTTTTTTTTGTTAACTATTTCTCTCTCTTTTTTTCTCTTTTCATTTCAAGGCTTCAGTTCAAACGAACCCACTGGTAGCGGCCTTCCAGCGGCACATCCTTAACAACATCGTAGTTGTACCTGAAAAGAAAAAATTTAAAAAAAAGATTTGCCAAGTGAATTAAGACATTCGATACGCCAAATCACTAAAATGCGCAGGGCAAGCGTCACTCCGTACCCTGCGCACCCTAAGATATCAGCAAACTCTTGACTTACTTCTCAGTGAAACGTTTTTGCTCGTACTTCTCAGCTGCCAAGAAGAGCTCGTCGATCTCTTCCATTGAAGGCATCTTCTTCGCAGACAGTTTTTCACGGCCAGTCTCTGACGGCGGCTTCTTCGACAGCGAGTCCATTGAGGTTTGCTCCGAGTCACCGCAAATCTCGCTCAACGGACTTGAGTCCCTGCTAGTGCTAGAGAACCTAGAAAATTGGTTTATATAAGAAATTACTGAGAAACGTAATTGAAACGGAGAAACTAAATGCAGAAAACGACGATTCGTTTTGATTTGAAGGCCATAAATGGAAATAAAGTAAAACCTGAATTTGTTGTTGTTGCATGTTGAGACTTCGGTTTCAAAGCTCGTGGCCTCCTGCAACATCTATATCTATTAAGAGCTTTAAATAAACGTGAAATTTATGACTCCGCAAGAGAAAATAATAAAAGCATGAGAAACGGAAAGTTACTGTTATTCAAAATAAATAACAGCTTCTTGTTATTGTTTGTTATATTGGAAAAAAAATTCAAAATATAATTAAAAAAAAAGAACTGCAATTTGAAGTTTGAAAGTTTAAAAATTGACCTCCAGATCTGCAGATTTGAAGACATTGTTGAGGATTGCCCGCGAGTCATTGCTGCAGTAGCGAGAGCTTGAGAACTCGTCGGAGACGGAGAAGGAATCAGAGGACGACGGCGTTTTCGCTGGCGTAACAACGGAGACGTGATCGTTTTGGAGCAAAGTAGCTGGTGTTGGAGGTAAGTTCTCCAATTCCTTAAACTCTGGAGAAGTAAATTTTGTTCGCTTTGATAGTAAGCTTGGGCTTGAGGCTTCTTGTTTATCTTCTTTTTCCATCTCTACTATATTTACTGCAATTCGCTTACTGCTCTTTGTACAATCTGCCATCACTCTTTTGATTTTTTTTTTTCGGTGTTTTTTCTTTTCGGTTTTGGCGAGTTAGAGAGAGAGAATAGGAAGGGGGTTAAAAATGGGGGCCGAAGGAGGATGGTGATGGGATACGACCCGTTGATTTATTGGACGGTTGAGATTGTATCCTGGGGAGGAGGTGTTTGTTGATTGTCAGTGTAACGTGGTCCCCACTTCGTTAACGGTGAACCGTGCAGTTGTATTTTTTTTTAGACTAGTGGGTGGCGACTGGCGAGTAAAGGCTGGCAGCTACCATGCCAAAACGCACTAATTTCATACCGTTTTGGCTTGGTATTGTAAATCTAAAATTCTTCCTAATTGTGCTTCATTTTTAACTCATCGATGCAAAGTAAATTTGGAAATTTGATGTGAAAGAAATAACAGGATGTAGATTGTAGCCAAACAAAATTTTGTCAATTCACTAATTTTTGGGGAAACAATGGTGATAAGGATGAGAAAAAAGAATTTGTCTATATTAATTGAGAATATAAACCTTTTGCTTTTACATGTGGGTGAATTTTTGGGTAGGTAATAAGAATAGTAATAAGAATAATAATGTTATATATTTTAAATTTGTATCTCAAGCTAAATTGTATCTCAAGCAATCGATGACTATAATAGATAATTTTAGAATTTGTACCATTTCACTATTTAATAATTACTTAATACATCAATACTTAAAATACTAACTTAAAAAATAACTTGATATACAACCTACGATATGTAGCATTACTCAAATAATAATGCTAGACATTACAACTTTTAATCTCAAAATTTGAATTTTAAATGATGTGTTAACTAACTATTAGATGGTTAATTTTTATAAATTTTAAAATTATTCATTACATTATATTTCTACCCAACTGTAACTTGATACCTTATTTAGAATCTAAATTTTGAGATATGATTTAAGAAGTATAACATTACTCTTACTCAAATAATAATAGTTGATGTTATGATGAACAATATCATAGTCCAACTTTGAAATCTAACATTTAAACACTATTCAATAAATGGTATATATAAACTGAGAATATAAGCTCTTGTATTTATATATAAATGGATTATTCAATGCGTATATAAATATTTTTTTATATAAAATATACGTGTCAGCAACTATGTTGGTGAGAGTCTTGATTTTGGAGTGTTTCATCATCTGTATTACACGTTGTGGCCATAATGTTAGGCAGATTGTAGAGTTAAGAAAATAACAATAATAATAAATGGCAACCAAATGGAAGGTGGCAAAACAAATGTTTTTAAGAGTGCGTTATGAGTTTAGGTTGTTGATGAATGGATCAATTTGATTCTTCATAAAGACTAATAAAAACGGTAGGGGATAACACATGAAGGTTCATAAATGGTCCGTTTTGAGTGTCCATGTTGATGTTGGTGAATTACAATAATAACACTGTGCAACAAGATCGTTGAAGTTAGTTACCTTGGGAAATGTGTACATATTTGGCTACAAAATTACGAATATACACTGCTACGTAGTAACGTATTGGAACTACCATGCACCCACCAATTTACTGCTTTGCTGATTTTAATTACCATGCTAGTCATATTTGCATGTGAGCTCAGTAGGATCAAATCACCTGCTAAAAAATGATCACATTCAGGTCGAAATATTTGCCTTCGTTACCAAAAATAAGAATTAAAACAGCTGTTTAATCTGGTATTACTCGTTCAGTCATACGCTACTTGATTGTAAGGCCATATAAGTGAGAATTTGATACCAAATATTTTAACTATTGTGTTTCTAAAGCAAAAGTATTACTATATCAAATCAACCCCATTAGCTAAAACAAATTAGGGACAAGTAGTTACCAAAATCAAGAAGTGACCAGTGCTATTCCCACTACAAGTCTCTCAAGAATAGTACTTGTTATTGAAGAACAAAAGAAAAGAAACTTAAGAAGAGTTAATTGCTAAGATTGAATTGTAACAAAACACAATGAGTCAATCTTAACTTCCGAAACACCTGCTCTCTTTATTGTACAGGAGGATACAAATACAATTACGGTTATGGGAAATTAAACTTTAGGTTAAGACAGAATAAGTAGATGCGTCTAAACATTTACACATAATTATGAAGCTTGATTAGGTCGCAGGGATGGTCAGTAAATGGCAGTGTCAAATGTCATTATGTTTGCACCAGTTATGGTTATAATATTGGTATAAATGCAGAAAGAGATGCAAAAACTTTACCAACCAGGTGAATTTGATTGCCGAGTTATTTTGTTTAGCTAACCATTCAGGTAAAACATTAACACTATTAAGGTTGGGCCTGAGTTACCTTTTTTTTAAAGAGTGAGGACCATGGTGCTGAATTAGTAAAATAATGAGCCTATCATTGTAAGTTGGCAACAACATGGACCATGCCCAGCACTGTCCCCGTTCCTTTTCTTTTCTTCCTTTCCTTTGGGGTGTTGCGGCGGGGGTGGGGGTTATAACTTTTAAGGTTTTGTACAGGCTCATAGCTATATATAGCTACATTTACAATGGAGTCAGGTTGTCATAATTGTGCAACGATTCACTGAGAATTATTAGGTTGATTCTTCTTAATGTACATTGTAATTTATGGGGTTTACAGATTTGCTTATACAGGAAGCTACCTTCCTGCCGGGATCTAGACTGAGACTCTAGTACTATGTTAATTACATAGCAGTACAGTACAAAGGTGGGTATAATGAGAGTAGATGTAGTTTAAATATGTATATTTCTTCACTAGAAAATAAAGATGAATGAATTTTTTTGGTTGTACTACGTTAATGCAAATTGGTAATAAGCAGAAAATTAGGTGGAAGAGGGAGAGTATTTTTATGAGAAGTGTTTTGCTTTATTTATATTACATTTTTGTCGAAGTTTAGCTTGTTTTGGAGAAACCGAGTAAATTACTATGTGCTAAATATTGGAACAACAAACTAGTCTCTCTCTCTCTCACTCACTTTCTAGTAACTTGCTTTAAAGAGCTTATTACTTTTAACTGAAACAAATTTGTGGTAAGCAAAGATAAACAATACGCAATTAGTAAAAACATGGAAAATGAATAATTAAAAAAAAAAACATGAATGATGTCTAATGTCTCAATCTACACTTGTTAAAAATCTCACAAAGTCGCGATCTAAAGTCCAAAACTTTTTGTTTTTCTGTTGCGGCTCAAGTGTGCAACTGAATGACATCTTGGTTGCAGTGGGACATTGATTAGGTTTGTAAAATTTAGGTAAATATCATAACATCGGCAATGGATAGTAACTATTAACACTATTATATAACATTGTTAGTTAATTTATAATTTTTATGTAATTCATGATGTATTACAAAATTTTAACAAAGATTAAAAAACCTCTAGTATAATGAATTACGTAGATCAGTAAATTATTTTTCTTACTATATATATTTACATATAATAACTGCAGCGATTAGAAATATAAGGCACGGATGGTCAGTAAATTAATTGGCAGTCTCATTATTGTTCAGGCAAAATACTATAGAACGAGGTCGGTCTCTAAGTAGTACTCTTATATGAGAGCAAGGACCACCTTCCTGAATTTTTCTAAGTTACAAACTATATATATATATATATAAGCTGATCTCAACCATGGCCTTATCTAGTGGTCTTGGTTTTTGCTTTGTTTTGTTTTTGTTATATACTTTTATGATTGAAATTAATTTTTGTTGAAATAATTTAATTTCGCTTCTCCGCTGCGTCAAGTGGCATAAAACTTATAATAATAAAATCTACCTTTATGTCAAACATAATGACTTTCTTAAACTAACTATCACCCTCACCTATCTAATTATCAAATCTATATCACCACCAACTACCACAATTTCCATTTCTTTAAAAAAATTCTAAAAAAGCCGTTATTTTTTTTTTGTTTTATCTTATTTTTTTGTCTCAAGAAAAAAATTGAAAAAAAAATCAGAAAATCAAAAAGAGGAAGAAGAAAAAAATAGAAAACACGAAAGAAGAGGAGTTGGCATAAAACCCTAGCTACCGCCATTGCTGCCACGTCCACCGTGGTTTGCTGCCAAACAGATCCCAACGAACTCAGAACAAGCCGCCCTACAAATTTTGTCACTCCTTGCCTCCTCAAGCCATCGAAAACTGTTCAAATCATAGCAAAATCACCATCAAAATCCACAATCGTCACCACTTCGATCCTCTCATCCATTGCGAGTCCAAGCTCACTATTACAACAAAATAGCTTACGGGCCTAAATTCCTTATTTTTGATCATTCACTGCGATCATTCATTTGTCGATCGCTGAAAAAAAGAAACTCATTCTCAACCGCCGTTTATTTCAAAATTTCGATCAAACCACCGACTTCCAGCCACTTTTAATGCCACCATCTCACACTCCAACTTCTACTTTTTCAGATCCACCAAGTCCCATCACTTTTCGTCCGTAGATTTCTGATAAACGCTAAAGTCCTAATTAGGTTTAATTCTTATTTTACCCTTATAATCTTTTAGTTTTTATTTTATCCTATTTGTTAAAAAAAAAAAAAAAAGAGAGAAAAGAATGAGTAAAAAAATTCTAAGAATTCAATCCAAAACAAATTCTAAGAATTGAAAAAAAATAGTGAGCAAAAACATTGAAGAGAGAGAGAGAGAGAGAATAGCATATTAGAAAGTTGATGATGATATTTTAGATTTTAATGGTAGTGTTCATAATTTTAAGATTTATTTAAATAGATTTTTGAGATTGAAGATTTTATCTTTAATTATGAGTAAAGTACGTTTCTTTTGAGAAAAATGACATCTTTGTTTTAGGAGTTTAGGCTAATTTTTTATTTTGTCTCACAAATTGTTTTTAAAAATAATTTTTTTTTCAGTTCGTTAGCTTCCTACTATTTATTTTAACCATGAAATGACAAAATTGAAACTTAGCACAAACTTTTTTTTGAATGAGAGGAGAATTGATATAGGACAAAATAAGGAATAAAATTTAGGATTTCTTATTTTACTATTATTTGATATTCTTATTTTAGTAAGATTATTATTCTTATTTGGTCATAATTTTAGGAAAGTCTATTTATTTAGTAATTATTTTTTATTGAGTAGGATTTATGATTTATTTTGTAATTTTGAAGAGTAATCTCATTAGTCTCATCAATAATATTTTTGTTATATTTCTTTTGGGATTATTTTGTCATGGATTCGACACTTTTTCTCTTATAAGAGTTATTTTCTCATGAATTCGAGATGTCCGCTAGAATGATATTCAACTTCACTTCCAAGTTGCATCACAACTTTTCTGTCAAATAAATGATTGGAGGCCAACAGACTCGGACAAATTTGACTTTTTTAAAATTCATAAGATAAAATTAAGAATAAAATAAACTCTTGGAACAAAAAATGTCAATTTTCCTTTCTTTTAAGTTAATTAGACTTGATAGAAAATAATACAAGCATCGCAAGTTTAGAAAGTTAAAAGACCAAAATCTAACTTGGCATATATTGAGAAGGAAGATATAATAAAAATATATTCTTTGGGATTATTCTGAGGTGGTACTTCACAAGTTTAGAGTTGTCAACAATGTATGATCTATATCTAAGCTTATGGTTTTAATTTACGAAGTTATTATGCTTGTGTGAATTTTTCTAAGACAGAGTATAAGTTGATTACAAGATTTTTGGGAGGATTACACATTGATATTAAAGAAAGAATTCCTTTACTATCTATGATCACCCATGACTATTTTGAAGTCATCAAATTAGCCTCACGAGTTGAATTACAATTGAAAGGGAAAACAACTTAAGCATTAAAGAAACCGGTTTAATCATAGCTAAAATGTGAGGTTCATCATTTAAACATTAATCAACCTCTCAATATACAAATATTGCCCTTACAATCTAATATAGAGAAGATGCAGTACATGTTTGAGCAAATATAATAGACTTTTTAAAGAATACAATTTTTTTTTGAAGAACTATGTGCAAACAAAGAAAAACTTTCTACTGATAAGATCCACGTATTGCCCAACTAAAATTGTGTCATTTATATTTTAGCAAAGGCAAGAATGTCATTATATACAAAAAAAATCTTGATGTTGGACAAAATAAGGAATAAATTATTTTGGGATTTCTTATTTGATTATTATTTGATATTCTTATTTTAGTAAGGTTGTTATTCTTATTTGGTCATAATTTTAGGAAAGTCTATTTATTTTGTTATTATTTTTTATTGAGTAGGATTTATGATTAGTTAATCTATTATTATAAATAGGCTTGTTATTTAGAACTTTGAAGAACAATCTCATTAGTCTCATCAATTATATTTCTATTATGTTCCCTTTAGGGTTATTTTGTTGTGGATTCGACACCTTTTCTCTTATGAGAGTTATCTTTTCTCGTGGATTTGAGACGTTCGCTAAAATGACATTTAACTTTGCTTCTGCACTGTATCAAGTGGTATCAGAGCCTACCTATGTGCCAAACATAATGAACCTATCTCTGTGAGCTTGCACAATGATTTCCCTACCCGCCAATCACCTTCACCCATCTAAGACACCAAATTCATACCACCACTGACCAAAACAATTTTTATCTTTTAAGAAAAAAAAATTTTCAATCCAAAAAAGGTCGAGCCACGTGAACAGTACACACAAAGTAGTAATCACATGAATAGTACTTATATGAATAATAATTACCATTTATTTCAATTTTTCGATCAAACCACTGCGTGCCCAGCCACACCGCCACCATAGATCAACCCCCTATCATTAGTTCTCTCAAATTTGACCCTCAATGCTCTATTTTAGGTCACTTGCCACTGGCAACATATACCCTTGGCAAATTACACTTTCACCTCTTAACTTAGTTTAAATTCTTATTTTTATCCATTCTATTGTTTAGTTTTTATAAAAAATAGTGAGTGAAAAAAAATTCTGAGAGAAAAAAAGGGAGAGGAAGAAGAGAAAATTTGAAAAAAAAAAAAGAGAATGAGAGAAAAATTTTAAATGGCATATTGGAAATTTGATGATGATGTTTCAAAATTTAGTGGTAATGTTCATGATTCTGAAGATTTGTTTGAATGAATTTTTTAGATTGAAGATTTTATCTTCAATTATGTTCCTGAAAATAAACAAGTCAAGTATGCTTCTTCCAAGTTAATTTGACATGCATTAGCTTGTAGGAAAGTTTACAAGCATCAGGAGTTAGACAAGGCAACGACAAATTTTGAGCTTGGTACATAATGAGAAGGATAATTCAATAAGAATTTCTTCCATGGGATCATAATAAGATGATACTTCGTAAGCTTAATAATTATTAACAAGGTACAAATTCTGTCCAAGTTTAGGATTCTACGTTACGATGATATCATACTCGTGTGAATTATTTTTAGGAAGACAATAAGTTGATTACAAGATTTGTGAGAGGATTATGTGCTGATATTAGAGAAAGAATTCCTTTACAGTCCATGATCACCGACGACTATTTTGATGTCATCAAATTAGCTTCACGAGTTGAATTGCAATTGAAAATGTTTAATATAAAGAAGATACAACACATGCTTGTGCAAATGCAACATGATGTTTTATGAATTCGAGAAGAAATGAAAGAACTATGTGCAAGTAAAGAGAGATTTTCTGTTGATGAGGATCACGTATCAACTTTAAAAGAAAACATTGTTATTAAGAATGCTAATGTAGTTGAGCACACGTATGAGATTTCAAATATCTTGCTTGAAAAAAATTGAAGAAATGTCACAGATTTTATATGAAGAGGAAGCTCAAGTTTGAGAAAATCCATCGATAATTGATATGATTTTACCAGTCCAAGTTGAAGATAAAAAGATTGTTCTTGAAGGAGAAATATATGAAAATATTGAGTCAATTAGAGTGTACATTGAACAACATATGAAGAATTTTTAAAAGCACTTAATAATGATTTTGTTATGCAAGAAACAATTCCGTAGAAGATTCATTGCCAAAAACAAGAAAAGAATTAAGTTTGGTTATTTTCGAATATCAAGAAAGATCACTAACAAACATAGAAAGTATGATGTTTTAGAAGACATTATGTTATACTACAAGTTTTATCCTCCCAATAGCCTTTTATTTGCAATAAAACTCGAGGACGAGTTTTTTTTTAAGGAAAGGAGAACTGATGTAGGACAAAATAAGGAATAGATTATTTTAGGAATTTTTATTTGAGTATTATTTGATATTCGTATTTTAGTAAGGTTATTATTCTGATTTGGTCATAATTTTAGGAAAGTCTATTTATTTAGTTATTATTCTTTATTAAGTAGGATTTATAGTTTATTTAGAATTAGTTAATCTATTGCTATAAATAGGCTTGTTATTTGTAACTGTAAAGAATAATCTCATTAGTCTCATCAATAATATTTCTGTTACATTCCTTTTAGGATTATTTTGTCATGAATTTGATACCATTTCTCTTATGAGAGTTATCTTTTCTCATGGATTCGAGATGTTCGCTAAAATGATATCTAACTTCGCTTCTGTGCTGTGTCACATATTTTCTATCAAATTAAATGATAGGAGGCTAACAGATTGGGATAAATTTGATTTTTTTAAAGTTCGTGAAATAAAATTAAGAATTAACTTTAACTCTTGGAACAAAAATGTCATTTTTTCTTTCTTCTAAGTTAATTAGACTTGATAGGAAAGAATATAGGCATCGAGAGTTTAGAAAGTTAAAGACCAAATTCTAATATGGCATATAATGAGAAGGAAGATATAATAATAATGTATTCCTTGAGATTATACTGAAGTGGTACTTTGCAAGTTTAGAGTTGTCAAGAAGGTATGATCTCTATCCAAGTTTATGATTCTAATTTACAAAGTTATCTTGCTCGTGTGAATTTTTCTAAGACAGACGATAAGTTGATTACAATATTTGTGGGAGGATTACACATTGATATTAAAGAAAGAATTCCTTTACTATCTGTGATCACCCATGACTATTTTGATGTCATGAAATTAACCTCACAAGTTGAATTACAATTAAAAGGAAAAACATCTCAAGCATTAAAGAAACCAGTTTAATCATAGCTAAAATATGAGATTCAACATTTAAACGTTAATCAAGCTCTCACTATACAAATCTTGCCCTTGAAATCTAATATGGAGAAGATGTAGTACATGTTTTAGCAAATGTAACAGAATTTTTTAAGAATACAAAAAGAAATTGAAGAATTATGTGCAAATAAAGAAAAACTTTCTATTGATAAGATCCACGTATTGCCCATGAGAGAGAATATTATTCTTAAAAATTTTGAAGTGCCTGAAGAATTGTTTGAGATCTCAAAAGTAGCAATAGCTTTTAAGTTGAACACTTTATCAAAAGTTATAGATGAAAAGATTGTACTTGAAGTTGAATATGTACATGAAATATTTGATGATTCAAATAAAGTTGTAGAAGATATGCGTGAGATTTATGCTAATTTTAATAAAGTGGCAAAAGACATGCACAAGATTCTATATGAACTTTATAAAGAGATTGAAGGGGTTAGCATTAAGAATAATTGCATTGTTGAGATTATGTAGGAAATTCAAATTAAAAAAAAATTACCAATAATTGATATGGTTTTACTAATCTAAGTTGAGAAAAAAAAAATTGTTCTTAAAGGAAAAGCATATGTACAGGTGAAGTCAATTGGAGTGCACATTGAGCAACATATGGAGAATTTTAAAAATGGTTTAATTATGATTTTTCCATACAAGAACGAATTCTATAGAAGTCACTGTCAAAGATAAGAAGAAAATAAAGTTTGGTTATTTTTAAGTCAAAAGGAAAATCGATGATAAACACAATAAGTTTGATGCTTTAGAAGACGTTACATTATACTACAAGTTTTATCCTCTTGATAGTGTTTATTTGTGGTAAAATTCAAGAATGAGTTTCTTTCGAAAGAAAGGAGAACTGATATAGGACAAAAATTATGGGTAAATTATTTTAGAAATTCTTATTTCAGTATGATCTGATATTTTTATTTTAATAAGGTTATTATTCATATTTGAATCATAATTTTAAAAAAAGTTCAATTTATTTAGTTATTAGGACTTATTATTTTTTATTGATTAGGATTTATTATTTATTTAGAATTAGATAATCTATTACTATAAATAGATTTATTATTTATAACTTTTACTTTCATCTTATCAATAATATTTTAGTTATATTTTTCTTTGAGATCTATCTTTGTCGCTTCTCTCCTTATGAGAATTTTTTTTTTTTTTTGTAAATTCGAAACATACACTAAAACGATATCTAGCATAGTTTCTGCGTCATATATTTAATGCAAATGTTCCAAATGGGAGTTGAAGAGATGGTAAATAAAATTGTGTCTAAGTGATGCTTGTTTTTTCCCCACTAATATTGAGTATGGTTTAATTTAGTTTATTAAGTTATTTAAGTTGTTTGTTTTTTTTAATTTAATAAGAATTTTAAGTAATTTTTAGTTTAATTAGAAAAAACCATATTTTAAAAAAAATTGATTAATGCAGAAAATAATTTTTTTTTTGTCTTCATATAAAAATGATTAATGAGAATGATATTATTATTTTTTTCTCAAAAACAGCCTTATTTAATTTTTATATTACATTCTTTTTCATATAAAATTCATCTCTTTTATTTCTTAAATACCAATCATATAAAATTCGTACTTATTGTGTGGATCAAATTTATAACTGATATATTGTTTTAACGTGCTTACAACTTAAAAAAATAAGTATAGGTCATAAACAACTGCAATAAAATTTTAACATTGTTTCAATATTAATTTGTATAATTATATATTATTCATATATTTTTATTAATGCAACATTAAAAATTCATAAGAACTTAAATGTAAAAGTAATAATTTTTAATTATTTTCTATTTAAATTTTTTTATCATTTATATTCAAATATTAAATAAAAAATATAACTGGTCATTCAAATTTACTTATCCAATTTATTCGACTCCTTTTAAAATTCAGTCCAAAAAAAATGAACACTACCTTAGTCTAAAGTGCGAATGCAAACAAATATATTTGATTAAGTGGCATTGAATATTAATACACGTTCTTCGTGTTCGCAATGCATTTTGTTGACGATTGATCACACTATTAGAATGAGATTAATTTTTTTATTTGTGACAACATATAAAGGATGAAGCACTATAACATTAACATTTTTTTAAGAGGTATCTATGTTGATGGAGGCTCTATCACTCAATTTGTGCTCAATACTTAATCAGTGGATTAGTTGGTTACTATAATATTATTATTAATATCTTGTACTATGAACTACAACTTTTTGTTTCGGTTAGAATTTGGTAATTTAAAATTGTGTTTGAATATAATTTTAAATTAAAGATTAATGAGGAGTCGACACTTAATCGAGAACACATTTGATGTATGAAAAAAGAACGAAAATAAAATGTCAAAAGTAAAAAAAGGCTCAAAAACATAAGAGGAGTCATTTTCACTCCTTGGTAGAAACTCAGCGCCGTAGTGCCAACCCGTGGTGCTACGATGCCAAATTTTGAATTTTTTTTGTTTTAAGCATAATTTGATTTGTTTGAGTTTGCTTTAAACTCACTTATAAATAGACTCTTATTCTAATTAGAAATAAAATTTTTAAAGACGGTTTAAAACCTATATAAACTCTTATAAAGTTATTATATTATTCAAGTATTTAAGAAACAATAAGAGAGAAAATAAAGAGCTTAAAGAGCACTTGAGTATTGAATGTGCAAGAAAGTGTCATATAGGAAGTGCTTGAGTACTGTGGGTGTAAAAGAGTGCTGATAGATCATTTACAGACCTCGTTTATTATTATATTTTTTGGATATCTCTGGTGAGTGATCTTTGTAATTTAAGTAATAAAAAAAACTAGGATCGTGATTTACCATAGACGTAGGCAATTGTTAAATTACGTAATTTTGTTCATTATATGTGATTATTTATCTTTATTATATGTGTGATATCTTTATACTTATTTTATTTGTGATCAAAGCTTTCTGTGTGCGATAGATTTTTATAGTGTTAAATTACTAATAAGTGGTATTAGGATAAGTAAAAATTTCAATAATTTCTATATTGTTGCTGTTGTTTTTTTTTAATTTCTTTCATTTTTTTATTTGATAAAAAATTCCAGTTATATAAGACAAATGCCAAATATATAATAGAAAATAAATAATTTAATATCAAAAATAAAAATAAAAATAACAATGATTTAAGAAGTAAATGGAGAAGGTATGATATCCATGCTATATCATTTTGGTTAATGATACTAACTATGATAACTATCTAATATCGGAGTTAATTGTAGTTAAGGATTTTTTTTTATATGGGGGAGGGAAGATCGAGCTTAGGATATTCATTTTAGCAAAGGAGTAAAGTACTATAAATTCTTGGTCGTTAGGTTATTTAAGTAAATGCTATCGTTAAAGATCTTTTGAACATTTTTTAAAAATATATATATATTTTTATAGAGTTCAAAAAAATTAACTAGAGCTTAATCTCTTAGATTTGAGACTCAATAGTAAGATCTGAGATCTAGCATTGTAACTTAAGAGTCTTTTCTGTTAAAAGTCCCGATCGATCTCGATAACTCTAGATAACTCTTTAAACTTATGATATAACTTTAAAATATAACCACTTTACGGGGGATGGTTCTGACCGCTCCAACACTGGAGGTTTAAAAGAGAATTTTTTTTTGTTCTATTTATTAATTGAAATAAAAATTATTTTTATTATATTTATTTATTTAAATACTTTTGTAATAGAAAAGATAATTTTTAATTACACAATCAAATACTTTACAAAATATAAAAAGTGCTTTAAAAGTACTTGTATGATTTATTACCAAATCCTAATTGATTTTTTAAAAAAAAAAAGCGCCAATAATCGGAGTAATATGGGCAAAAGCATTTTGTTAGAAACATTCTCAAATGAACTCTAAATTAACTTTCTTTGGGAATAAATTGATTTTAATTTAAAAAATTTCATTAATAAAAGTTAAGGCTAAATAGTGTTTTTGTCGAAATAAAATATTATTCATTCTCCTCCACTATTGATTCTATACTCCAATCAAATAATAAAATTATTCTATGTCTCATTTCTTTCCTCTCCTCATTCCATTCATTTCCTCTTTTCTTTTGCCTTTCTTTTCCATTTCCTCTAGATAACTAAATAATAACTACTACTAAATGCAGAATGAATATGAGAATCGTCATATCATAAACTACTTGTTGACCTAAAATAAAAGGATCATACTAAAGGTTATATATGATATAACTTAGCAACATGTTGGGGTGGGAAGAGGAAATTTAGCATGTGCAGCGGGGGGATTGGGATGGGAAGTGTGACAGCGGAGAAATAAGCAAAAAAAAAAAAAAAAAACTAGCCACAAGTAATTGAGAAGAGAATGGAGAAAAATACTAAAACAGACTTGAAACTCCACCTGAGATAAAAACCGCCAAGCCAAGAATAGTTTAAGAAGGGACATTAAAAACCAAAGCTACTTGTGCTCGAAATTCCCTGATGTTGACGAGGTGAAGGAGGCATCACATGAGAACATAGAATTTGGGTTGAATGCAATACCCAGCAGAATGCGCAATAGGATTCACTACACCTAAATGTCAACATCCAAATTCAATGGACCAGAAATGGGGAATACTGTGAGGACTTGTCAACGACGAGCTGCATAGAACTGGGATTGTGTTTGTGCATCAAGTCTCTGTACATTATCATTATGAAAATCTGTTATCAGTATATGGGATGCAAAAAAGAAATGATGCACAAGTATTTTGTTAATATATTGAAGGATACTGACGATGCTAAAATATACATCCACTCTCTTATAACGCTACATATCTCATGCTGTAAACACTCTTCTACTTAAAACTATTATTTTTCTATTGACTGCTATGGAAAAATTGGAAAAACGCTTTGAGAATCTCTGAACCATATGGAGAAAAAATGGGGTAAGAGAATCCCCAGTTCCATCATATATATCAAGTGTCTTTAACAAGTTCGGTCCTGACAGGAAAAAAAAGAAAATACTCCTACACAGGCACATCTGGAATTAAGATTGCCAACAATAAATAGTTTAACAAATTCCTGTATGCGTGTCAAAGTCACAGAAACCTCCATAAGCCCCACCACTTACATCGAACAACGGTCCCACAACCACGTATTGCTAATATGTTTTGATAAAAACATAGGCACTCCCGCTAAGTTGGTAATCAGTGTCGTATATGTTAGCTGCTTTTCCGAAATAATTTACCTGCAAAAGAAA
The DNA here is from genome assembly GCA_946807835.1 of Ailanthus altissimus. Classification (NCBI taxonomy): domain Eukaryota; kingdom Viridiplantae; phylum Streptophyta; class Magnoliopsida; order Sapindales; family Simaroubaceae; genus Ailanthus; species Ailanthus altissimus. The sequence continues at coordinate 22,496,708 of OX327698.1, read as the reverse complement.
AAAGGTTATATGTGGTTCTTCAGAAAATTGGATTACTTATATTTTTAAATAAAAAGAAAAGAAAACATTTACCTGTGTTGGTATCACATTAGTTTCATTTGCTGAAGGAAGTTGGGCTCTCCATTTAATTCTTTCAACAGGAGAGTTGCTTGGAAGCATATCAAGAAATTTGCCAACAAACTTTTCAGAGTTTGCGAGATTTTTCCCATCAGCAGTCATATTTATCAGGCAACCTTCCCTGGAGAGTAAGGATTTGCAATGATTTTCCCGAAGAGAGACCTCAATTGTATTCATGGATGCCTCTACAGCATCGCTCTCAAAACCTTCCTCGGCTTATTTTTTCAGCGTACTCATGATTAATTCTTCTACCTTTTGAATATCATCTTCAGAAACATTCTTCAATCCGATGCTAAATTGAGGCTGAAGAAGTTCATCTTCCATCCCACCACCAACAATGGCATCTCCAAGACCACTTTCTAGTAAAATTTTCCTCAAGGGAGAAGCAGGAGTTCCCAGCATAAGGTGATCCAAGAATCCAAGGGTAAGCTCAGTTTCCAAGTCTAAGGGCTTATCGGAGCGCAACCAATTAAGGCATACCATGTGCTTCTTCTTAAGATCACCACCTTCACCAGCAGGCTATTTCTCAACAATCCTGACTGGTTCTGAAAACAGTTTTTATAGTTTAACCATTGATTCGCTGGGGGCTGAACTTGCATCAAACATATTCAGATACCCCGGTAGAGAGAGTAGAGTAAGGTGTTACTGTAATAATAGATCGAATTAAGCATTTATCATTCGGCTAAACCATCAGAATAGCAACACTTTGACATCAATATAGACAGTAAAATGATGGATCTGTTGGATTCTGATCCAAATGTAATAGTTTCTAAGCAAATCTTAAAAGTTTTGTTGAAAAAAGGAGACCTTATTCGATAATATATTGATTTTAACCCAATTGATTGAAAAGAATAAAAGAGTTTATGAACTGGATATCAATACCAAGAGAGATATGATCACTCTGGGACAAGGACCCACATACTTCCGGGGACAAGCCAAAGTGGTAACCAAATGACAGAGGGAAAGAGGAAGACAAGCACGAATACTAAATTCATCATCAATTAAGATGCTGTTACTACCACTCAGGATGCGTAGGTGTTCATTTGGATCATCGTCTCCAAAGAACCATATCCTGGCATTGCTAGGGTGGTAGTATTTTCACCTGAAATTCCTGCAATCAGAGAAAAGAAAAAGACAACTTATATATTAACATTACAAAAGAAAAACTAACACAATTCTTAACAGTTAAAATTCCTCATATGGACATATTAAAAACAGCTATGTCAACATGCAGTGTGAAATACACCTTAAATTCCTCAAATGTCAGCTCGGGAATAACTTTTGGGTCACCTCCACTATCAACACCATAAGTATTGTCAGGAAATAATGCCTGCGAAGGAGTTGCAAAATACTGTTATAAATGTGGACAAGATAGCTATCTAAGAAGCATTCACAAATAATGAACTAGAATATAAACCAATCTTTTATCAGCATCAGTAATAATAAGATTCAGGTGCCATTTCATTGGTCTTTCCACGGAACAAATTGTGAAACGGTCCTCTCCACAGATGCAAGATTCCTTTTAGGTTCTTCAATGCTCGGTGCTCCCACCTCCAGTTTTATAAGCATTGTTACAAATGTGTGGCATACGGAGATCAATGGCCCCCCAATGCAGAGAGTCTGATGCAAGCTTAAACTGCTTAAGACCAAGTTAAAAGATCTCAATAAAGAACACTTCTTGGATGTCTCATAGAAAATCACAAATAGAAAGGCTATGTTGGATTCTCTTCAAAATAGCCTAATCCAACATAGCCTAATGGGTGATTCTTTTCATCAAGAGCTTCAAGAGGAGGAACGGTGCGTCTATAAGCAATTACGGTAGCTTATAATCACCAAGGAAAGCCTTATCAGACAGAAATTTAGGATTAATTAGGTTCAACTAGGAGATTCAAATTCTAGATACTTTCATAACATGATTAAACAGAGAAGAACAACAAATACAATCACTACTTTAGTGAACTAAAATGGTGACTCTACTCAAGACCCTAAGGCAATTAAAAGTATGGTAGTGAGTTACTAGAAAGAGCTGTTGAGAACATCTGCAAGGACCAAAGAACCTATTCAACAACAAATATTGGATAAAGGGCCTAAGCTTGAGATGGAAGATAGAGATATGCTCAGCACGCCAATATCTGACCAAGAAGTAAAAGAAGCTATATTCAGCATCAACGGAGACAAAGCTCCTGGACGTGATGGATACAATGGCCTTTTTAAAAAAAAATGATGGAGTGTCATTGGTAAAAAAGTCACTGAAGCTGTGCACCATTTCTTCTCAACAGGTTAGATCTATTATCCTATTAATTCAACTGCTATCACTATAGTCCCAAAGGTGTCTAACCTCAATGGCTTAGGTGACTATAGATCAATAGTGTGTTGCACTGTCCTGTACAAATGTATTACCAAAATTATTGTTGGGTGTTCGTTAATTTAGGGTGCTTGCATGTGGGATGTGTTCATCATACAACAAATATACATATCTCATACATATATGTGCACAGCGGAAGATTAAAACAATACAATGAACACATATAATACATATTTATTAAATGAAAACTGAGATTGAGAAATATAACCCATGAAGTCTTTGAATTAATTTGCTTGAAGTCCACCATAAAATAAATTTTTAATCAATCCTAACAATCAATAAGGGTGAGTTTGATTGTCTAGAATAGCAGTATGTTAATCCAGCATTTTGTTTAACTCTTAAACTTGATTCAAAGTTAAATTTTTTAACTTAGTTAAATTTATTTTTCCTTTTATTCAACTCTTGAATAAAACCAAATTTATTTTAGTTATTACATTTTGTAACCATTTATCTATTTGTTTTGTTGTTCTAATAATTAAAATATAAAACAAAAAATTTCAATTTCTCAAATTGAAATGGCTACCTAATTGCAAAATGTAAGAACCTAAAATTTGAAACTTATGAATTTTGAATTTCATTTCACTTTATATACTAATGCATAAATTACAAACTAATTTAAATTTTATTTGCATTTCATTTAACTTAACCTAACATTAGTTAGGTTAGTTTAACTTAACCCTTAAGTTAAATAAATATTTAAATAATTTAACTATAGTTAACTAACTTAACCATGGTTAGGTTAACTTTTACTTAATAATTAAGTAAAGTTAACTTAACTTAACCATATGGTTAACCTTTAACCATAGTTAAGTTAAATTATTTATTTAACAATTAAATAAATAAATATTTATTTTAATTATTTAATAATTAAATAATCATAAGGTGAAATTACTTTTATATCCTTACTAGGTTATCAAGTTAACCTAAAGTGGATCCCACCATTTAACCATATACTTTAGTTAACTTAATCTTAGTAATTTGCTGAATTATACTGTATTGAACAATTCAATACGTTAAACTACTCAAGTGCTCAAATAGTACATTTCATATTAGGACTCTCTAGGTCTACACCCGATTTGTCAAATGAAACTATTCTATTAATCCGCAATCGATGCCCCACGCACACGTTATGAATATTACAAATCAGCATGTTAGACCATACAAGTTGAGGTCATAACGTATACGTATAATCCTTCTATCATTTATACCCTGAATGTGCGGGGATATAGATCAGCACTGTCAAATCTCCATTTGCTCATCCATTATCTTATCTCCAGATTCGTATCTCGATAAACAATATATGCAAACACTTTTACTTTGCGTATAATGTTTAACCCCATAGAAAACTCTTTTCTCAGGTTTATGCTTGTGGCCACAAGACTTTATGAAATACAATCTCGAAGCATCGAATATACAACTTGCCTACGTAAGCTGACGGATCTCGTATCTACGCACACCAGACTCCATGAGCATCAGACCATACCCAGCGACACATAGCGGTCAAACCATGAAAGGTCTCTGACATATGTGGAACCAAAGCATGATGGATCACTCAGAAGACCACCGTGGTGCTCAGGTCAAAGGACCACAAATACTACTAAACTCGAGAGGATCGTTCTTTGACGACTTTATAAGATATCTATTAGGGTCCTCGTGAGTCTGTTCAGTATCCAGTCTTGACTGGATACCTGTATGCCTATACAAACTCTAAGCTTATGGTCAGCTAAGAACAACCATCTGAACCAGTCAGATATAGACATACACTAATCTATATTATGTGATTCACCGATAGACCCACATTGGTGATCATAGATCAAGAACATTATGTTTGAGACATACTTACATAATGACATTTCTTAGCACCTATTGCAACTCTTTGCAACTATATCATTACAAGTATACTCTCAGGTTTTTGTCCCATTATAGACAAAGTTCTAACTCTTTAGACTTCACTGACTCTTATAACTTGCTAACTCTTAGCATTTATAACTCTCAGCTATGCTAACTATTAGTTTTGGTCTAAACTCCTTTAGACCAAATCTGAACTCTTTCAGATCAAACATTGTCTGTAATGTTACAAGCATGATACCATATAAATATGATATTAACAATTTTTATTCGAAATATTTATTGTATAAATATTAACAGTTAATATTCATACAATATTAGAATGACACGTAAGCACCAGCTTCAACAATTATAACCTTCAGACTTAGGAAGGTTATTGGCTACTTGGTTTGCTCAAGTCAATCAGCTTTTATCCCCCATGGAAAAATAGCAGATAATGTCCTATTGGCTCATGAATTAGTGATGGGATATGACAGAAAAAATGGGGTTCCTAGCTGTGCTCTCAAAATTGATCTACAAAAGGCCTATGATTCAGTTTCTTGGAATTTCTTAGAAGAAGTCCTAATTGGACTTAATTTTCCATATTCCTCATCCTGCTAATCATGTGTTGTGTTAGAATAAGTATGTTCTCTGTGATGGTGAATGGTACCTCAGAAGGTTTTTTCCCGAGAAAGAAAGGTTTGAGACAAAGGGATCCAATGTCTCCTCTGTTATTTGTCCTTGCTATGGAGTACCTCAGTAGAAGTTTTAATAATCTTCCTGAAGAAAAATTTACCTTTCATAAAGGGTGCAAAAGATTGAAGTTGAACCATTTGATATTTGCTGATGATTTGCTACTTTTCTCTCATTGCGATACCAGTTCAATTAGCCACTTCAACAATATCTTAGAAGTTTTCTACAAGACATCTGGTATACAATTAAATGTGAACAAAAGCTCTATATTCTTTGGACACGTTCCTAACCACACAAAAGATGCAATTTTACATTTGACCCAATTTCAGTATAGAGAGCTACCGGTCAAATATCTTGGTGTCCATTTAATCTCTGGGAGACTTAAGAAAAAGCATTGTCAAGATCTGATCAGTAAAATGACAGTAAGAATTTCTAATTGGGCGATCAAGAAACTCTCTTATGCAGGGCATCTTTAACTGTTAAACTCTATCTTAATGAGTATGCATGTTTATTGGTGCTCTATTTTTATCCTCCCAAAAATCGTTATCAAGGAAGTGGAAGAAATATACAGAAAATTCTTATGGCATGGTTCTGACACACAGAAAACAAGAGGCTTAGTTGCATGGTCTCAAGTTTGCAAGTACAAGAGTGAAAGGGAATTAGGCATCAAATCTATATATACTTGGAATCAAGTTGTAATGATTAAACATATTTAGGAGCTTCTGGCAGTTAAATCCTCCCTATGGGCCTGGTGGGTGATTGATAACAAGCTTAGAAGACTGAGCTTTTGGAGTATCACAAAACTAATGGATTGCAGTTGGGTGTGGCAGAGTCTTTTCCAATATAGAAACCAAGCAAAAAAGTTTTTTGGCTATGAATTGGGCAATGGCTCTAATTTTTCCTTTTGGTATGATTCATGGATGCAGGGTGTTTCTTTATTGGACAAATTTCCTCATATAAATATTGGAGACTCTGATATTCCATGTTATGCAAAGGTTAAGGACCTCTAGCGCAATGGGGTTTGGAATTTATTAGATCCGATGGATGTACACACTGCTCAAGCCTGAGAATTTATCCACTCACGCTTCTCTATTGCTTCTTGTGAGGACAAGATAATTTGGACTGGTTGCTCCAATAGACAATTCTCTATTGCTAATGCATGTCAAAACTTATCAGAGACAAATACTAAGGTAGGGTGATATAAACTAGTATGGGGTCCTCAATGTCTTCTCAAATATAGTTTTATCACATGGCTAGCCTTGAAGGACAAATTAACTACAAAAAGTAAATTGGCAAAATGAGAGTTTGTTCCTAATCCAAACTGCCCATTGTGTGGCAGTGGCATTTAGACGGTACAATACTTATTTTTTTACTGTACTTTCTCTAGTAGTGTTTGGAAAAAGATTTTAGTGGCTTGTCAAATTCAAAGATGACCTATCCTTTGGCGGAGAGAAGTATCTTATTTCTGTAGGAAAATAGGAGGCAAATCTCCACTTAGCAAAATTTGGAGGATTGCTTTTTGTGCTTCCATCTATTGCATATGGTATGAGTGTAATCAGGTGGTATTTCAATAAAAATCTCTTACTGTTATGGATGTCTTCCGATGCATTAAGTATGTTGTATGGATTAAATATATGAGTATTTTAAATTGTAAGCCATTAGAAAATATTATAATAAAGTGGTGACACTTAATTGTTATTGTGTTGTCTGGTTGATTTGTATTTTTAACTGTGTTTTTAATTATATCTCGTTGGATTAATCATATTTTTTTTTTTTAATTATCAAAAAAAAAAGTTGCCCGAGTATAAAGAATCTGAAAGATAAACAGTCCAACAAGAATGGAAACTTGCCTGTTGAGAGGTCCGCCCTAATATATTGTCAGGCTGGGAATACACACCTTTCATCTCATTGAAAACAACACCTGAAATTAAGAACAAATACAAGAAGGGTAAAAACATTGAGGCAGCAGTCGGATGAATCGTCATTAGGAAAACTCAAATAATGCCAGATGAAAAAAGAAAATCCCTTTTTACAGCAAAGGCTGTAACCAATAAAAAACCTTTATAAGTAATATCCTCTAAAGGATTATCGAGCTCAAAATCTCAGCCTTCATGCTGAAAAGTCTGGAAGTCGTCCACACACTTTGGGAAGAAGAAAGCATTCAAGTAGACGTCAACCAGGTTATAGAAGTCCTGTTTAAAAAATAATTAGTGCTTGTTAAGTTTCCGTTCCTTATAATTCTTCCCATTTTTACGTTTGTATTCGTAGAAGCAACTGGGTAACAAGTCCTATCAGGATAAGTGAATGCATTCAGAAAAGTATTCAAGCTCCCTTTCAACACTTCAACGAATGGTTCTTTCAAAGGATACTTTCTTGAACCACATAAGACACTGTGTTACAATACACGTGGAATCACAGTTGAATCCTTTCTGCATTGGGAATTGCATACTAGGAGATAGTTAAGATCTTGTTCAAATATCAATTCAACAAAAAAAACGATAAGATAGTTTGCATATAAGATTGAAATATGTTTTGCATAACTAGTAGGGTGGGCAAAATCCGAAAAATCGATTCGGATTGAATGAATCCAATCTCACTGGCCGGTTCGGTTTTTGATTGGAAAATTTTCAAAATTGAAAATTCTGTTCTGATTTGGTATCAAACCGCAATTTTTTTTAAAAAAACATTAAAAAAATACGCGTGGCAGTTTAAAAATGGATATTGCACAATATATTGTGAGACTATGCACACTGAATCGTGTAAATATATATATATATATATATATGTATATATATAACATAACTAATTTCCTAACCCTAGCATCCCCCTCTTGGCCTCTTCTCTATTCTGCTCTCGCCCCTCTCCTTCATCACTGCTAGACTCCACCCACCGCTCGACGGTGACGCTCCTTATCTACACCCACCGCCGAATACTTGATTGGGGTATCGAATTCGAAAGGGTATGTTATCTTTTCTGGGATGAAATATGTGCTTCGTTGGTTTGCAAGCCCTGTGCCTTGTATTTGTAATTTGTGTTTGTCACTGTGCCATTTCGATTCTCTAATCCTCGCTGGACTCGATCACATAAAATTGTTCTTTTAGGTGACTTGGAAACCGTGTTGGGTAAATTTTCCTTTTATTATTTGAGTTGAAATTTGAAAAGTAACAAGTGATACGAGTCCTTTTCTTACTTTTATTTCCCACATAACAATTCTTCAAATGAAAACTATGAGATGGCAGTGAAGTGACCATGAAATTGGCTTTACTCCATCAATTTGTGAAGATAACAAGTCTTTAAACCAAGGACCGCACCAAATCGATTCCTCCTTTTACCGGTTTGATTTTAATTGTATTTTTAAAATGTACCATCCAATTAGGTCTGGTTCGATTTTCAATTTTATTTAAGAACTGAAAAATGCCACCCTCATAGCTAAATTTCTGAAAATTGGATATTTGCATGCTCTCTTGTAAAGCATCACCAATGATGAGCGTTTGTTTACAAACATCCATAATGTCATTGAGTACCTAAAATTATATCTTGTACTCTTCGCCTTCCATTACTATTTAATTGATCGCAAAACCAATGATCTCCATAAAATCAAGCATTCCCATTGTAAAATTGTTGAATTCCAGAAAATGCACAACCATATATATTCGTAATATTCTAGCATAACATGGCAGCCAATCCAGTATGCTGTGTTATAAGTTATAATAATGTACCAAATTCAAATTAACATAACCCAACAAACAAAATTACTCTGGTGAATACACAAACACATGGTAACAAATCAGTGCATTTATGTTACTAACGGAGGTCTTCGAAAGAGAATGCCGTAGACCTGTTCTCATCATCATTGGATACGGGCACTGACATGACCTCGGCGTCGGTTTTCTTGTGTTTGGAAAGCACATCACAGCCTTTGATTTACACTCTCCAATGAACCGTTCTGAAACCTTCTCGAGAATCCAAGCTTGGCTGCAACTTCATCACTGACTTCAGCAACATCTACACCCAGGAAACCAATAGCCAAAAACTCATTTTAACACACAATTTAAATTATATTCAACCTCACAAACAAAATTCTCAACACCGAACAAGAAGCAATAAACGTTTCGTTTTTTCTTTTTCTTTTCTTTTCTTTTTTTTTTTCCTCTCTGAGCAAGGTAGAAGCAACTCAAAAACAGAAACTAGATACAATAAGCGCAAAAGCGGATATAAAATTTGTTTATAAAAAAAGAGTGAAAAGACAAAATAAGCCATGGATTTGCAAAAAGTGATCACATAAGTCCTCCTTTGTTTTTTATTTTTTATTTGTATCAAATAAGCCCTTTAGCCGGGTTTGACAGTTAATTATTTTTTTACTCTTGTTATTTTTTTTTCTTTTTACCCTCTTTTTTCCTATTCTTCAATTTTCTCTTTTTTAATTTCTTCCCCTTACTTTTCCTCTACCGTCTTTAGGTCGCTGCTCGACGGACGCTCGGACTGCTTCTGGCGGACACGGCCTAGACATTTTCTCGAGTTTTTGGTGGATTTCATTATTTTTGTGAGTTCGATTTAGTCTTATTCAATTTTCAGTGAGTTTCATTCTGTGGATTTGATGAATTTAGGGCTCTTATTTATTGATTTGAATGTTAGACCATTTCCAGAACATCGAATTGCTGAGTTTTTTTTTCTCTCTTTGCTTCAGTACGTGACTTTGTTGACTTATTGCTTTGGTCGCTGAGAAATTGTTCTGTACAGTTAGAGGTTTGTTTAAATAGCACTGTAATTAGATTAGGAAGCTAAGCTCATGCCCTTTGCTAAGTGATTGATAGCTTCAGTGTTTCGATTTATATTATTGGATACTAGTATGTAGAAGGATTATTCTACAATACTGAGAAGGTATCATACTGGGATTATTTGTATTCGTTAGATTTGATTTCTTGATTTGATCCAAAGATTGAAATTAATTTTGGTATTATACTGAACTTTAATTCCAGTATCATAAAATGACCCTATGTGGAATTTAGTAATTTAGTTATGTGAATGTCTTTGGATTGTAGGTTCATTTGCCATTTTAGTTGGTGGGATGGTGCCATTTGTTTGCTGGAAAGCAGTAAAAAGAAAATGAAAGAAGATGTTTGCATATTAGTGAATTTTGTTTCAGGAATTTGTTTATTCAATGGGGATTTTTTTGCTTCATTTTGGAGTAGTCCTTTTTTTTAATATTTAAGAAAAAAAAGAATATATTTTTATATCAAACATAAACCAGACTGCTCTCTGCACCCATCATTTTGGAGTAGTCTTAGAATCACATTCTTCAGAATATCGAATCAGCCAAACATCAGTATAGTGTATTGTGTTGTGCAAGTGAAATTATACAGCAATGATAATTAAAAAGTTTGTAAATGATAAATAAGAACCAAATCCTTTTAAGGTAGTGAATAAGTTTGTACATAACCTGTGTATAATTCTAAACTTACTGCAATTTTCTTCGTTATTGCCAGAATATCGTCTTCAAGGAATATTATTAAAAGCAATGGACCTTTCTCCATTTAAGCAGGACATTGATGAGCTTATAGATGAGTTCGTTCAGGTGCTTATATATATATATATATTCATATTCTTACTTTTAATACATTTTCTTTAAGCAATTGTTCCAATACTCATGGAGCTTCTGTGAATCGTAGCACGAATTGACAACCTTGGTTGATATGAAGAGAGTTTGGCTCTCCAGAAAGTTCTCGCACATTTATGAAGCTAGCCCTTCTACCAATTTATCCTTCTTTATGCAATCTTTGTATGCCCATACAATTGGTAAGTTTTAAAATATTTGATTTTCTAAATTGTATTTTGATATGCACGTAGTTTTTTTGCTTGAGAATTGTTCCATAAAGATGGTAATATAACCACATTTGTTAATATCTTTTCATTGTAGAAATTCCTTTTCACCATTATCTTTACATTCTATTGGTGCTAAGCTTAATCTTTATGCAGGTCACATGTTCACTACTGCGTCTTTATCGCGTAGATTAGGCGGACTCTATTGCCTTTATTGCCTATATGAGACTCAACCATTTAAACCCCCATTCAAAATCTATTTCTCTATTGGTATGTCCCCACTTGATTTTTGCAGTATTTTACCAAGATGATTTTGGGTACAATATCACAACATTAAGCTATGAAATTGACTTTCTTTTTTACGTTTGTGGAAGATAGATGATGACACTCCTATGGCTTTTGTTTGACAAGTTAATTTAAATTATAAATTTGCATTTTATTGGGATGCATGGTAGCCAAGTCCTGTACTAGTAATTTGTGAGTAATAGGTTCCAATTGATTATGAGCAATGATAAGGATAGCAAGATATAATTTGATTTGATAATTAGAGCATACCTGTTTTGTTTTCTTATTTATGTTTGGCTTGTTTCCAACTCTTAACTAACAGGAGAGCTAAAGAAACTTAAAGACCTTGTTGTTGAGGCAAAGGATAATGATATAAGAGTTGTACCTGCTTTAGTGAAAAGGATGCTAGAAAAGAGCAGTTTTCTACTTGGATTTGTGGACTTAAATGAAGGTTCTGTTACTGAGACTGTGAACCAGCTAACTCACTTGCAGAATGCCCGTGTACAACTTGCATATGAGAAGTATGTGTCAAAATATTAATTTTAGTTTGTTCTTTTTTTCTTCATTTCTTTTCGTGATTCCACGATATCAGCTCCTTATGGTATGCTTCATTTTGATTAACAGGTTATTTGCTAGTACTCGAATTGAGCACTTTCTCCACATGGACTTGGTAAGTTAAATCATTCCTTATGAGTTGGGAAGTCGACGGCACTCTTGGGGAACCCTTTTTTCTGTTCCTTGACAATAAGCTATACCTGATATCTATTTGTGTCACTACATGAATCAGGGTATGGAAGTTGATCTTAATGTACTCAAGCAAATGTCAACAGAATATGCACAGGCCAAGAAACAAGCCATTGAAGGTATGCATGCTGCTTTTATTTTTTTCCCTCCTTTTCTGTATCCTAGTTAGCAGTTAATATATGATGAAACATATAATTTTGCGATGCATATGTTTTTTATGAATATTCCTCATTCTACTGCATTAAAGTTTCTCTTCAGTCTTGTCAATTATTTAACAATTTCCTGATCTCTGTATTTCAATCTGCTTTCTTGTTAAAGAGGCCAGTGAGGTGGTGGATGTCCAAAATGTAAAGCATATAGCAGATGATAAGGAATTGATGGGAGATGTAGTGGACAAGATTGCTGATAACTGGAATGTCCAAAGAGAGGTGTTCTATCAACAAACTGGACTGAACCAGCAGCCTGCTGAAGCACAACAGCAACTGCTACAACTGCAGAATAATGAACAAGGTGGTGATGAGGAGTTCAGTAGAGAACTGGAACAACTACTATTTCATACTTGAAACTACAAGATCGATTAGCAGGCAGGAATATTGAAACTTAAATGCGGAACTATGGACTGCCCAGCAAATGATCAGTCGAGACAATTTAATGTGGTTGGGATTTTGTTTATCAGTTCGCTGCCAGGGCTAATGGTCTTCAAACTTAATACTTCTAATCCAAGCTGTAGACTAGTAATTTATTTCTGTAAAGCAGGATTTGAAAGAGTGAGAATACACACTCCCTGTTATATTTTTGAAGAAACAATGAACGATATGGTCAATGTTACATTGTAATTTAACCATGTTACTAGCATAAACAATGATGTAACGGAACATTTCTCAAAATCCAGTAATCTAACACAACAGATGTATGCATTTAGAAAGATGAAGTTTGATAAATATCTCCCACATTATTCCTCGTCAAGTCAACTCCATCATTTAGGTCAAATTGTAATAAAATTTTCAAATCAATTTCTTCTTCACACTTCCTTGTATCTAATGCAGCCAAGTTAACAAGTCTTTGGCTATATGTAAAGTTACTAGTTTGCAATATTCTGCTTGCAAAGTATGATAACAATATAACATTTGTTGTAAAAGTGTTATATCGATTCCTATAAATCTCTAAGCATCTGCATTTAAAATAAATGGTGAGTTTCATATATAAGATACGAGTATTTGTGTCTATTTATTAAGTATTTGATTATAAAAATTTAAAATTTTTATATTTAGTAAAAAAAAAAAATGACTCAAAAAGTTTGGTTACTTACGAAATTTTTTTTTAACCTTAATTATGAATTTTTATAAATTTTATTTTTTAAAATAAGGTATTTTTATCATTTACATTTCAAGTTTGAGTATAATTAAACTCTAATATAATATAATTTAAACTTTAACGTTTACTCCCTACACTACCTCAAATTTTAGTTCCGTCATTGTTTGGGTTAGATCCACGTAATGACGATAAAAAAACTGACTATCTAGATACAATTTATTATGGTGCCAAAAAAAAAAAAAACATGGCTTATAGAGAGCCTTAGTTTATTCTCCACTATGTTGGAAGGAAAACATGCCAATTTATTTAATATAAAAATATATTATATCAAAGTTTTTTAGGACAAATTTTAAAGTCATTTATTTATTTATTTATATTATAACAATACATTTACATTTACTTGCTTAATAAATGCCACAATCAGAAGATTGTCAAGATTAATCTAGATAAAATCCATTCTAGCATAATCATAAAATTAAATGAATGTTACAGCCAGAGGACCATCATATTAGTGCAGATACAATCATTTATGGTGCAACCACATAAAAGAATGCGATAGCTAAACGATTATCGAGACCAACCAAGATACAATTTATTATGGCGTAGTCCAAAAATCATGGCTCATAAGAGTCTTAATCTATTGAGAGAAAATATACCAAATTTTTTCATAAAAGGAAAGTATTAATTTTAACAATAATGAAACTCGAACCTCTTCGCCTATCTCCTTGCCGAGTGATGGGTAGTTTTGCTTCTTATTTTGGAAAGTTAAGTTTCGACTCTCCTTTTATATATGGGTAATGGTAGTTTTTTGTAATTTTTTATAAAGATTTAACATATTTTAGTTTAAATTTACAAATTGCTCTTTAACAACTATCATTGTTATATATTTCGATAAATTTGTGATTATAAATATTAGTAAATTATTGTAATATTTTTTAAAAAAAAAAATTAGAACCTTTTCATTCATGTGATAGAAAATAGGTGAGCTATTATTAAGATAATGGCCTAAGCTCAATCTCTAATAAACTCTTTAATCATATACAAAAGTATTTTTAAATTAATCTAATAATAAATGAGATAAATGAAGGAGAAACTCTAAAGCAAAAGGTTGTGTTATTTTAGTTTTGTATGACACATGTTATTTAAAAAAAAGATATTGATAGCTGGACCCTAATATATTCTTCAAAGTGTCACCAAGAATCCCTTGACAAAACTGAGTGATACTTACATTTCCTTATGTTACTTTTTCATTTAAAACAAATTACTTGACTTCCTTTGATTATTAAAAAGACAACAATATCCCAAAAAAACTCTTTGAAATATCAAAATAATTAAATTTTCTTTATAAATTTAAGCATTATAAGGAAAATATGGTAAAATTAATTATTAAAGATTATAATATTTCCTTGTTAGTTATTAAACAATTTTAATAATTATTAATTCAAAAATTAAAATAATTTAAAAACATTTCACCCTAAACTCTCTCAATCCAACCATCTCCATCCATTTTCTAAAATGGTCATGTTTTAAAATATTTTACTTTTTATAATTAATTATTAATAAGCAATATAAAATATTTTAAAAATTAATTAAATATATAGTATAATTTTTAATAATTGATTCAACCATATTTATCCTTACAATATTTAGATTTATAAGGACAACTTAAGAAAATTGTTAATTAAACCCTATAAATGTTTATAATAGTCTCTTATCCCTTTGCCTTTTTTTTTAATACCATATTATTCTCATTTAGTTACCACTTTCTCCCCTATAAAGTGGGGTTAATAGAAAGTTTAGAAAATGATAGAAAGGTAAGTGGTAATTATAAGATTATATAGGGGATGGTTGGCAATTTTTCAAAAATTTTATTTATTTTGATACGTTAAAAGGCCTTTAATGAGTATTGTTGTCTTTTTAATTGTCAATTTAAGTTAAGTAGTTACCTTTTAGGTATAGTTTAAATGGTTGTGAATACACTTTAGAGTAATGTAACACATCTTAAGTTATATTTAAAATAATGATGTATCAAATACTAATTAGATGGTGAAATGATATAAATTTTAAAATTACTTATTACATATAATTATTATTTAATACATCATTATTTAAGATACAAACTTAAATTGTATAATTATTCATACACTTTAAGCTTGTAACCACCTAAGTTTGAGTAAAATTAAAAAGAAAGAACTAATGCCTAATAAATGAGATTTGAGTTGGTATCTAATAAATAAAATTTCTCATCACATTCAAAACTTTAAAACGAAAAAAAAAAAATTAAATCAAATTTTTAGTTTTTAACTGAAAAAAAAATAACATAAGGAGCTCAAAGTGTTACTTAATTTGGTTAAGATGGTTTTGATGACATTATTAATAAATTTTGAGGGTTCAACCGTCAATACACATAAAAATGAAAAATGGTACTCTTTAAAGTTTATAGTATGTGACTCTGCTCAGTTTCTAGATGCCTGCGATTTTCTACATATTTCTCGTTTTTTTTTTTTCCAACCTTTCCGACTTTTCTGAATCACACGTATAGACGGAAACAATTTGCTGTCGTTGCCATGTATGGGGCCCAAGGAAAGCAACGTGCTATTAGTAATTAGTTCACACGGAATCCTCCTCCATATTTGTGTTCCTTTTGTTTCTCTATTGTCCCTTCTCTTAATTGACCAACAACAGCAAAGGCCTCTTGATTGGTTTTTCCTCTCTTCTATTCTTCTAATTTCCCATGGAGTCCACCAAACCAGCAGCAGAAATTGCACATGACTTCCCTCCCTCGATTAAAGTATACAAAGATGGCCGAGTAGAGAGGCTCTTGGGTACCGATATCGTTCCCCCATCCCTTGATCCCAAAACAAACGTTGATTCCAAAGATGTTGTGTATTCACCTGAATATAATCTATCCGCTCGGTTGTACATCCCCAAAAACACAAATCAAAACACAAAACTTCCCCTCCTGGTCTATTTTCACGGCGGAGGCTTTTGCATCGAGACTGCCTTTTCTCCCACCTACCATAATTACCTCAACGACTTGGTCTCTGAAGCTAACATCATCGCAGTCTCGGTTGATTACAGAAGAGCCCCGGAATACCCTCTCCCATGTGCTTATGAAGATTCATGGACAGCACTCAAATGGGTTGCTTCTCATGTTACTAGAAAAGGCCCTGAAGTTTGGCTTAACCATTATGCTGACTTTGGGAGAGTGTTTTTTGCAGGTGACAGCGCTGGTGGCAATATAGCTCATCACATGGGGATGAGACATGGTCGAGAAAATCTCGACGGGGTTAATGTTATTGGTATGGTGTTAGCTAATCCGTATTTTTGGGGTACACAACCTGTTGGTACTGAAACAACTGATGTTAAAGAAAGAGCAGGGATTGAGGGGGTGTGGCGATTGGTTTGTCCTAGCTCAAGTGGGTGCGATGATCCGTGGATTAATCCGGCCGTTGGTTCGAATCTGGCGAGCCTGGGGTGCGCCAGGGTGCTGGTTTGTGCTGCGGAGAATGATTTTCTGAGAGCTAGAGGATGGTTTTATTATGAGAAACTGAAGGAGAGTGGCTGGAAAGGAGATGTGGAGATTGTCGAGTTTGAAGGAGAGCATCATGTGTTTCATTTGTTAAAACCCACTTGTGAAAATGCTCTGGCATTGCTCAAGAAAGTTGCATCTTTCTTCAACCAGGAACCTTTGTGAACGTTTTCAAACCTTTGCTGTAGCTACTTCTGTTTCTGTTTCTGTTTCTGTTTCTTTTGCTTCAGTACAAGAAGATAATAATATCAGATCTGGTCCACCGACCTTGACCAGCTACTCTTGTAATGAGACAACTTTTATAATTATTTACCATTTTCGTTTTCTTTTTGTACTATTTTGTTTATTGAATGCCTGAATATCTTTAAACTCCTATTAAATTTTAACGATATAGTATAGTGACATTATAATTAACTTATTTGAATGATATAGTCTAGTGACAGATACCCTAAAAAAAAACAAGATAGCCTATAATTTGACATCTTCTGTGTTTGGGGGATTTTTCTTGTTGGCAAGTTCATGATTTTTCGATAAAATTGGGAGTATGAGCCTTAATAGGTAGGTAATAGAGCATTTGATTTATTTCTATTTTTTTTATAAAAGTTTTTTTAATTTAAATAAAATATTGTTTAAAATTATATGTATATTTTTTGATAATTTTAATAATGCATTTTAGGTGGAATCTGCCACAAAATCAAAACTATAAGTGTTATTTTAAAAAAAATTTGATAGTATAATCGAATTATAATATTAGTGTAGTTTAATATTATATTAATATTATAATTTTATATAATTTAAAACATAAAAAATAACTGTATAATCTACAATCATGTCTTATTATATCTATTAAAAACAATAAAATATTTATAGCAACTCAACAAATGAATTTGGGTGAAAGAAAAATACCATAAATCTTTCCATTTGCCTTCACATACAAAATTTAAAAGAAAAGAATAAAAAAATTATAATAAAAAAGAAAAGAAGACCAAACTGTCTCCGCTGCAGCTAGCTCGGTTTGGCTTCAAAGATTAAAACGACAACGAGAGAGAGAGAGAGAAAGTGGGGGTAGATGAAAAGAGTAGCGATTCAGGCCTCAGCCAGAAATAAATTACGTAAGCACCTCTATAATTAAAGTTGGTTGGTGTTGTATTCACCAAATATATTTTTTTTTGTCATCAAAACTATAACTTCTTCATTAATGTTTTACTATTTTTTTCACCTTTACCAACCATGAGAAATTGAAAATGAATGGCGTTGAATTGAATGACCCATTGTTTCAACATAAAACTACCCCGCTGAATTGTAATTTGTATCTCATTCTAAGTTTACATCAATGTTATTGCAGTCAAAATCATACTGATAATATGCATAATATGGCTGCACAAATTAAGTTAAAAATGGTTTGGATCCGCATAATATGGCCGCTGGGCACACTGATCATATGCATTGGCTTGAGCTTGAACCTATAATAATTTTTGTACTTGAGTACCATTTAACAATTTTCTTTTCACTTTATAATTAATAATTATTGCTTTCACTTTAACATAATCGTGACTTTAAAGCTATATCACAATTCTATAAAGTTGTGACATAACGAGGCCACTATCATCGTATGCATTGGCAGTGTTGTTCTAGAATCAGATTGCTTATCTCTGCAGTCAATTCAGATGTGAATTCAATTTCTGAAATGGGGTTATTAATCAAACAAATTCGTGAGCTTATGGACTCCAATCATTTTGTGGTTCTTAATCATGGTATTAGGAGCTATAATGGTTTTGCTTATGGCATAGTCAAATATACATTATCTGTATCTCATGATACAATTTGGAGGGCTATTGCTCATCCTCAAAGATTTTCAATGATAATGTCTTTTTTTTTTTAAAAAAAAAGAGATTTGAATTCAAAATATCCAGTAAAATTTTTTTTTTTTAATGAATATATTTTTATGGCCAACAAATAATAAAAAAATTTATTAATTACAAAAAATTTTGAGACCATATTACTCTCTAATTTCTCAAATCTGTTTCTTTCTCTAAAATTATATCTCTCACATTTTAAAATTACATCATTCTCAAATCGTATCTCCAAATGTAGTAAATCTCAAATCGTATCTCCAAATGTAGTAAATCATATGCTTATGTTGTGATATTTGAAGATTTGAAATTAAAAATTTAAATTTGAGAAGTAAATGATAAAAAATCTTATTTGTGTAATAGATTTGGATGCTTGTGTGAGTTTATTGATATTTTGTTAGAATATTGTTATTGTTCAAATAAATTTTAAAAAAATATTTTATAAATTGAGAACAAACAATTTTGTGAATTAATCTAAAAAATAAAAAAATCAGGAATAAAATTTGTGAAAGAAACTTAGAATTGCGAGAGGTGCAGGATGGGCATTGCATCGTGAGTCTCCCTTTGGGCGTGGCGCTAGACCTCAACCCACAAGTTGGGTGTGAGGAGGGCTCGGGGAGGGTGCGACGTCTGTACTTCAACTCTCTTCTCTGATGTTTTTGTTCGATTTTACTTATTTTCACAAATTTTTAATTATTTGTAATCAAAGTTACCATTTTTTTATTTATTTTATTCTAAATTTATTAATTTTAACTAATTTTAAAATATATTTTAAATTACAATTTCAAATGATACGTGGAGAGAAATACAAAATATTTAAGAAATAAAATAGTCCGAAATCAAATATGTGACTAAAAGGTTCATAAATTTATTTTATGACTAAATTTTACTTTTAAAAGGTAGCTATTTTCCACCCATTCCCTTTGGTAAAAGAATACTTTATCATCGATCCCTTCAAACAAATGCTGTAATGTCATTTTTTTTTTATTTGGTAATATTTTTAATTTAATTAGCTACCTAATTAAGCGGCAACTACATCCAATATTTAAACGGCACCGTACCTTATCTTCATCTTCACGGGCCTTTCTTTCTCTTTAAATCGCTTTCATTTCCTCTTGACCAAATTAAGATAAACGTTACGCCCTCAGACTTTTTCAGCTCCTTTTCTTTGCCATGGATTCCACCAAACCAGCAGCAGAAATAGCCCATGACTTCTCTCCGATGATAAAAGTATACAAAGATGGCCGAGTTGAGAGGCTCAAGGGCAACGATATTGTTCCCCCATCTCTTGATCCCAAAACAAGCGTCGAGTCCAAAGACGTTGTGTATTCACCTGAAAATAATCTATCCGCTCGGCTCTATATCCCCAAGAACACCAATCAAAACCAAAAGCTTCCCCTTCTTGTTTATTTTCACGGCGGAGGCTTTTGCATCGAATCCGCCTTTTCTCCTTTGTATCAAAATTACCTTAACGCCTTAGTGTCTGAAACTAACATCATTGCTGTGTCGGTTGATTATCGAAGAGCCCCTGAGAATCCTATACCTTGTGCTCATGAAGATTCATGGGCTGCAATCAAATGGGTTGCTTCTCATGTTAATGGAAAAGGCCCTGATGATTGGCTTAACCTCCATGCTGATTTTCAGCGAATATTTTTTTCAGGTGACAGTGCTGGTGCTAATCTAGCCTATCACATGGGGATGAGACATGGTCGAGAAAATCTCGACGGGGTTAACGTTATTGGTATTGTTTTATCTCATCCGTATTTTTGGGGAAAAGACCCTGTTGAAGCTGAGACCACTGATGTCAACACAAGAGGATGGGTCGAGTCACTCTGGCGATTTACTTGTCCTAACACAACCGGGTGCGATGATCCATTGATTAATCCGTTCGTTGGTTCGAGCCTGGCGAGCCTGGGTTGCACAAAGATGCTGGTTTTTGTTGCCGAGAAGGATTTTCTAAGCGCAAGAGGATGGTTTTATTATAAGAAATTGAAGGAGAGTGGGTGGAAAGGAGACGTTGAGATTGTTGAGGCCAAAGGAGAAGGCCATGTGTTCCATTTGTTCAATCCCACCTGTGAAAATGCTGTGGCTATGCTCAAGCAGGTTGCTTCTTTCTTCAATCAGGAAAATGCCTGAATAATTAAAGCAATGAATACTATTGGGTGCATTGTCAATGATTTATGATTTATATATAATTTGGTTTTCATTATAAATTATACTTGGTGTTTGAAAGGAAATAGCAGTACTCATTCTTGATTTTCTAACACATGGTTTGTCAAACGGCCATTGACAAAATTTCCTGCAGTCACTTGCAAAATCTATGATGTTAAAAGTCTCTTCAGGGACATCTCATCAAATTAAAAGTAAAGTTCTTAGCTCTAATATGATTGCTACTTCTCTACCTAATCTATTAAATCCGTCGCAGCTACATATGGAATAGATCTTGATTGTCAATACAACTTCACTGACATAATCTGCAAGAAATTTTCATTTTGGGTTAATTTTGGTTTACTCTCCATCCTAAATTGATAAATATTAATTTACCTCTTTTTTTTATTAGTTATTAATGCGCTCTAATTCATTAGTTGGTTCCATAAAAGTGAACAACAATAAAGTTACGTAAAAGTGAACAACAATAAAGTTAAAAAAAAATAGGGAAAATTTAACACATTTAATTTAAAATAAAATAAAATAAAATATAAATAACTTTTTAGTCCCTGATGAATAGGTTATTTACCTTAAAGGTCCTTAATATTTTTAAGAAGCTATTTTAGTCCTTGTTTTTTTTGAATTCTTTTACAATAATACATTTAATGTTATAATTGACTTGTGCCAATTAAAAGTTGAAGAATATAAAATTACAAAAATACTCTCAAATAAGATAAAATTAAAATATTCTTAAATAATTAAATAAAATAACATTAAAAAATATAAAACTATATAAATCTTCTCAATTTAATAAATAATACAAAAAAAAATTTTGAATGTATCTTTAATATTAATTTTTTTTTATTTACATCATGGACATTATCATGATTCCCACTCTCAAAAACATCAAAATTGGCAAAAGCATTGCATCCTTATCCCTGCATTCTTATCTCTTAAAATTTTAAAATTATATCCCCAAATAAAACAATAAGCATGCAAAAGGAAAAATGATAGAGATCAAGGCCGTCCTAACTGGATCACAAGAAAAAAAAAAAAAAAATCATGGTGGCAACAAAACTATTGGTGACCGTGAGAGACACTATAAGAGCGAGGCTTTCATGTTTGTTGCTACAGGTGAAAAATAAAATTTCATTTCTTTTCCAACCTATTTTTTCAAATTCATTTTTTTCAAACTTATTTTTTTCACACACTACAATCTCCTCTAAAAAAATCCATCTTTCCATATAAAGTTTGTCTTTTCAAACCTATTTATTCAAACCCATTTTTTCAAACACTACAATCTCCTCTAAAAAATCCATCTTTCCACATAAAGTTTATCTTTTCGAACGCATTTTTTCAAACCCACTCTTCTTTAAACGTGAATATATTTGTAAAAAAATTCAAACCAAAAAAACCCATCTTATTGCTCAATCCCATCGTCCATTTCATTTTTTTTCTTGCTAGAAAAGGAACTCTGATTCAACAATATCTTTTTCAATAATTTGTCGTGTACTCTATTTGATTCATGCTTAGAACGGAGAAGATGAAGATAAAGAGTTCTGTTGATTTACCATTTTAGTGGGTCTCCAATTTTTAATGGGGACAAATTCTGAAGAGCATTAATTGATGCAAGGAGTTGTCTCCCCTCCTTTCAATTTAAAAGCTATAAAAATAATGCCCATAATTTTACCTTTCAAAATTCAGTTTTTGGCATTTCCATCTTAACGACCGGGACTGAAATGAGGGATCTTTAGGATAAATATCCAATTCATTAGGGACTAAAAGACATTTCTTCTAAAATAAATATTCAAGAGAGAAGGAACTCAGCCGTACCCTTTATCGAACCCTTCGGATTGCGGTAAAGAGTAAAGACGGATGAAAGGAGACTGGCTTTCTCATCGTATGATATTATTTCACTCGCCTTTCTGAACACCTTTTTGCATACAAAAATGGAAAGGAAAAAAAACTGTTTTAAAGTAACTGCTTTGAAGGGGATTGAATGAATTCAGGATAGGAATTTAGTTCAATTCACAGGAGCTTTTTTAATCAATGTTTATTATTATTTTTTGTTTTTATTATGACATAACATTCAAATAAATTAAATAATTATATATATTATTTTAAGTACAAAATTTAAAAATAATGGTAACACCTTATACCATTAAAAGTATAAATATAATTTCATTGATTAATAAAAAAGTGGGTTGGAAACGCGTTGATGATTAAAAAAAAAGTAAATTAATGTTTGTTAATTTTTAATAAAATAAAAAGTAAATTTAAATTAATCATTTCATCTTTGACAAGAAATTTTATCTTGGGCAAGTAGTAATCGGATATTTTATTAGAGATTCTTCTTAAATATGGTCAAGTTTATTATTTTAATTTTTTTTTTTTAAAAAATTAAGATTTTTAAACTCAAAATAAGTTAGTCCCTAATGGTCTAATTAAATATTTTTTTTATAGGACAACTTATTCAAAGACGAGCTCATGGTAATAGTCAACAGGTAAGACTCTAATAGGGTTAGACAATAAAGAATTTATTCGGATTCAAAGAACTTGAAGTAATCTAAAGCACCTGTTTAATAGAAAAGGCCAAGATATGGCTATAATCACACTTTACACACTGACTAGATCAGCTCATCTCAGCGTCTGCGTGAATAACGAAGAAATCAGGTTAGAACAGACACCAAGTTGGCTGTCTGCTAAACAGGCTAACCAGGACTAGCCAGTAAAGTTACTAGGAGACTAGTTATTTGAGAAGACCTGGATCACGACTGAGTCAAATAGGAAGAGACTACCAGAGGACTGACCCGAGAAGATCAAGCTTAGCCTCACACATAACCAAATTCACCAGCGAAGGCAGGTATAAAGAATATGCCAAGAATATGCTTAACGTATATCAAGAAGATACTTGACGTGTAGCAAAAGCATGTCAGAATAAGATCAGTCAAAGAATATTTGGCGTATGACAGAAATACAGCAGAAGTAGAATTAGAAGTATGTCAGAAAAAGATCAGTAGAAGGATTTTTGATGTGTGACAGAAGTACAGTAGAAGCAGAGTTAGAAGCATGTTAGAAGGAGATCTGCATAAGAATATTTGGCGTGTAACAGAAGCACAGTAGAATGAAGATAC
Source organism: Ailanthus altissimus (assembly GCA_946807835.1). Taxonomy (NCBI): domain Eukaryota; kingdom Viridiplantae; phylum Streptophyta; class Magnoliopsida; order Sapindales; family Simaroubaceae; genus Ailanthus; species Ailanthus altissimus. The sequence continues at coordinate 22,472,876 of OX327698.1, read as the reverse complement.
CTAAAAAGTCCTCTAAAGAGTAGTACTATAAGAGAGAGAGAGAGAGAGAGAGAGAGAGAGAGAGAGAGAGAGAGACAAAAGTAAGAGATGATGCCCAAAACATAGAAGAATGAGACAGAATGACCTTTTTTGACCTAGGCATCAGAGAGTCTTCGCTGGAACCCATCCCAACGAGACCATTACGATAGTTGCATTTATGTTTTATAGGTTTTGCCACAATCGACGAGGAAGAGAACATCCCAACTTCCATAAGCAAGCCTAACTAGGACGAGACTCAAATGCCGATTCTCGCTAATAAACAAATTCAAAGCTCGTTGACCTGAAGAACTTTTTTTTTCTATCAACAGTTTTTGAGACCGTTTCTGGGAATCAGAATGAAAAGCTTTGTCTAATAAAACTACAGGTGGCTATGGTGGAACCGTTATCTACCAACAGAAATCGCGTAACTGGAGAGCGAGGCCCAAACCTAAATAAGAGTGAAGGCCACAAAAATAGGCCTCTTCATAAAATAGAAATCGCATTGCCACTCTAGATCCAAGTAGAGCTAAGAACCTTGAGGAAAGAAAAAGAAGAACTGAGACAGCTCATGGGTGAGTTGATTAGAAGCACAAAAATGAAAGCAGAGGATGGCAGTAGAAGGGAATTTCAGGTAGAGATTCGAGAGCAGATAGGTCGAGAGGACAAGTTGGGGACCTTGGGAGGTGCATGATTTTTCAGGCACCTCCCAAGAGAGAGGTAACGCAAATTGGAAATTTTGAGCGAATGGCAAGGAGAGAGCCATCTGTTGAACAACGGCAACACCAATAGGGCGAGTCGAGCCTGAAAGCAAGGTCTGTGATTTGGAGGGAAAACTGGAGAGCCTCTTGACAGGAAAGAGAAGAAAGATCAACCTCCTATGAAGATAGATAGGGAGAGGAGATCACTATTGATGGGTGAGCTGAGAGCGCGGAGCTCCCAAGGGGGTTTCGACTTCCAAACCTGCTCGCTTACAGGGGAGTCATGAACCCCAACTGCTATATCGACCAGATTACCGACCTGCTATCAATTGCAGGGCTGAGGCAGGACCAAATATGTAGACTCTTTCACATGAACTTTGAAGGACTTGCTCTACTCTTATATAGAGGCTTAAAGTAGTGTAGTATCACCTTTTGCCATGCGTTGACTGAAAAATTCACACAACACTTCCAAGGTTCGTAGGAGGCAACTAAAGACCCAGAGTAACTAAAGCGGGTTAGGCAGGGTAAAGAAGAGAGCCTAAAATATTTCATCCAGAGATTTCACAATGAGGTAATAACCCTAGGAGCTTTTGACCAACCCATTGCCTTGGACGCCCTCAAGTTAGGGCTGAGGTTGAATAAATTATGATATTATCTAGTGGAAAGCAGCGTTGCGAATTATGCAACGATGTATAACAAGGTGCTAAAGTATATATTGATAGAGAAAGGGGAAAAAGTCAAGAAATCGCTTGCCGAATAGCGCAGAGGGTATGTCAGGCCCTAGGAAGATATCAGATACGGGGGAAGGGAAGGACCCCCACCCCCCTCATCAGAAATACCGGAGGCTAAACGATGAATACCGACCTTCGCAGAGGAGAAATTTAACAAACTGCCATAATAGGTTAAACAGCTGTAGGAATTACGAACCAAGCAATGGGCTCGAAAATTAGAGAGATTATAGGCCAAATAGGTTTTGTCCGAGAAACCCTCCCAGGCAGCCTCGGAGCCCGAGGAACCATGATAAACACTTGTTCAGAGAAATATAAGTAGCCAGTGTCAAAAAGTTTCTTTCCCTGGCCACTTGAAGATATCTACGAAGCTATTCAAAATCGGGGTCTGCTGCACAAAAATTTCAAAGGGAAGGGAGTAGAGTGGCGTGCAGATTTGAAAAAGTAGTGTAACATGCATAGGGGATCGGGCATATTACAGGGGAATGCTCAGAGTTGAGGAAGCAAGTGAACGCGCTAATGAGAAATGGGTAGCTGGGAGAATTTTGAGCTGATAGACAACTCACATCTATTGACCAGCCTAATAAGTCAAACCTTAACCTCGTTATAATTATTTCTAACGGACCCACGTTAGTGGGAGATTCAAATAAGCAGTGGAAGAATTATTCCAAGTACTCGATGATGGCGTATCAAGTTATATGCAACACTCATCTAGCCAAAAACCCCAAGTTGTTGCAGGAGGTGCCAATCATATTTATAGAGAATGATATACATGGATTTAGTTACCCTTACGATGATGCACTTATAATAGAAGTGCTGGTGGCAGGTGATAAGGGCATAAAAGCACTAGTATGATTTGTACCATACTTTTGTATTTTGTACCATTTCATGAATATTTGAATATTTAATTGTGTTTTTAATCATAAATAGATGACCGATGAAAAATGTGACACATAGGAACAAACGAGAGATAAATCGAACGTAAAATGAAAAAGTTATACTCAAAATACCATAGCGATTAGGCGCCGCAGCACCTAGGTCAGTAGCTGGGCATAAGGGTGCCCACAACCTAGTGTTGAGACACCCGATGAGACTCTTTGAAGTCGTGTTTTAGGTCTTGGTGATGCAGTGCCAAGCCTCCAGCATTGCTGTGCTCGTGCAAAGTATAAAAGCCCCTCTTAACTATTATATTTCAATGGGGATTCTCGGGCCCTCATCTCTAGGGTTTCTCATACCAATAAAAACACTCTTTTGAGGGAAAAAAAACAAGAGAAGAGAGAGGAAAAAACCTTAGAGAAATAATTCACAACACAAAATCAAAGACCAATGCCAAAGATTAAAGAACCAAGATCAAGATTCAAGCTTTAAGTCAAGATTTAGTAAGAAGCACATCAAAGAGTCACTTTGATTAGTTTTTCTACTTTTTCTTTATCATTATGTTCTTATTCTTATTGATCTTTATGAATTGGTTTGAAATTTTTGGTTTTATGATGAGCTAAATTATTCATTTAGGGTTAGACTATGTGAACTTAGTATCGATTTAGATTTTGTTAATTTTTAGTTTATAAACTTGATACATTCAATTAGTTCATTCCATCTTGTGTTTAATGTTTTAATTATACTTGATCAATATTTTGAATTATTAAAGAACCATGATGAACTCGACGGGTGGATTCATGTGTTTAGCTTAGGATAGTTTAATGCATGATCATAAGGTAATAACTGTGAGTTTCATCTAGGATAGACATATACCTAGGTGGTATGTATGATATAATTTAGACTTGATCTTAATGAATTAAATTTTGATTTGATTACCATAGACATATAGGTGATTGTTATAATATGTAATATAGTCACTCGACCATCGACAGAGGCTTGTGATGAGATTAGTGTCTAAGCCAACAATTGGTATTAAGAGATTAAGTAAGAGGTTAATAAATCCAATAAAATATTAAGGGATGAGTCAAAACCCTAGATTGTCTTTATTTGTGAATTCTATCATTTACTTTTGTTTAGTTATATGATAGCGTTAGATTAGTTAATTAAATTTGAAATTGTGACTTTCTCACTAAAAGTTAAATAGGTGTAATTTTAATATTTAATTTATAAAATTAGATTGCATAGTCTCTATGGGATCGATATCTGGACTTAAATCCTATATTACTTGATATAATAGTGTTTGCTTGTGCTTAACTACTATGACATCTAATCAACAGGTGAGAAGATAAATAAGGTATTTGTCAATCCGGGTAGCTTGGTCGACATAATCTTTAAAGAAACCCTAGATGAGTTGAGAATCAAGAACATGCACATTGAAGGAACCCAGACGCAACTGCAAGTGTTCAAAGACAGTTGCATGATGTTAGTAGGAGTAGTGGCTTTACCCCTCACCATAAGACCGAGGCCATACGAGAAAATCGTGATGACCAAGTTCGTAGTGGTCGATCAATCCTTCCCTTACAAGATCCTAATAGGGCGGCCATTTATGGTAAATACGAATGTTACACTATCTATCTATTATTTAAAGCTAACATTTTTTTGGCAGAGAAGAATTAGAGTACTGTCGGCAGATCATAATGCAGCTAGGAGTTGTTATACGGTGACAATAAGGTTGGCATTCTATATTTTTTCTATTGACCCAATAGAAGAAGTCAATAGATCCCCTAAGCCAGCGGAGGAATTGTAGGACGTGTAAGTCAAAATTGGAGAACTTGAATGAGATCCCATTTAGAGCAAGGGGTTAAAGAAGGATTGACCTAGTTGGTTCATAAATTCTTAGATGTCTTCACTTGGACCCATAAAGACATGCTCGAAATTGACCTTAAACTGGCTTTTCACAGGCTGACCATCAACCTCACGTTTTGACCGGTTAAGTAGAAAAGAAGAATCTTTAACCAGAAGCAGAATGAGGCTATAGTGGTAAAGATGGAGAAACTGTTGGCAATAAGTTTTATTAGGGAAGTCCATTACCTTGACTGGTTGGCTAACGTTGTGATGGTAAAGAAGTCTAATGGGAAATAGAGGATGTGCGTGGACTTCTCTGATCTAAATAAGGCGTGTCCAATGATATTTTTCCCACCCAAAGATCGATCAGCTTATTGATGCTACAGCTAGGCATGAGCTACTGAGTTTCATAAATATTTTCTCTGGCTATAATCAAATCTTGATATTTCCCATCGAATAGGAAAAAACATCATTTATCACCGGCTAGAGGGCCTACTGGTATCAAGTAATGCGTTCAGATTAAAGAACATTGGAGTTGCCTACTAGAGATTGGTAAATAAGTACTTTAAGAACTTGATCGGCAGAAATATGAAAGTCTATGTAGGTGATATGCTAGCTAAGTCCATGAAGGCAGAGGACTACGTAGTCGATCTAAGGAAAGTTTTTGTGATATTGAGGATGACCAGAATAAAGTTGAACCCAACAAATGTGCTTTTGGGGTGAAATCTGAAAAATATTTAGGCTTCATGATGAGTCAGAGGGGGATAGAAGCTAACTTAGATAATGTCTAAGCCATTTTGGAAATGAGGTCCTTAAGCACGGTGAAGGAGATCTAGCGACTCACAAGAAGGATTGCAACCCTGAATAGGTTTATTTCCAAGGCCACGGATAAATGTTTCACCTTCTTACAATCAATAAAGAAGAAGAAAAAGAACAAATGGACGGAGGAATATGAATAACCCTTCCAGCAATTGAAAACTTTAACATTTTTGAGCTAGTACACTTATTCATCTCTATACAAGGGGATGCATTGGTGCTATACCTAGGAGTCTTGAAGTAGGCTGTGAGCTCAGTACTGGTTAAAGAAGAAGAATGGGTGCAATGACCAGTATATTATATTAGTGAAGCCTTTACCAACTTGGAGGCTCGGTACCCTACCCCTGAGAAGTTAGCTTTGGCCTTGATCATGTTGGGAAGGAAATTATGGCCCTGCTTTCAAGTGCACACTATCTTTATACAGACTAACCTGCAGTTAAGACAGATCTTGTATAAGTCAGACCTGTCTAGCAAGTTAGTTAAATAGGCGTGGAGCTGAGCGAGTTCAACATTCACTATAAGCCCTAAATAGCTATCGAAGGACAAGCCTTAGCTAATTTTGTAGCCGAATGCACCTGCGAGTCAATGGAGATTGAGGAGTAGGGTGTTCAAACCCCTAATCAAATCTCAGAAAAATAGCTGCTCTATATTGACGAGGTGTCCAACCTGCAAGGAAACAGAGTAGAGATTATTCTCGTGAGCCATAAGGGAGACGAAGTCAGCTATATAGTCTACTCCGGGTTTAAGGCCTTGAATAATGAGGCAGAATACGAAGCTCTCTTGGCCAAATTAAAAGTGACTTAGGTGCTGGCTGTAAGGGAGGTATTGATAAAAAGCGACTCCAGTTGGTAGTGAACTAAGTCAATGACAACTTTGAGGCCAAGGAACAAATGATAGTTGCTTATCTGATGAAAGTGAGGAACTTGACTAGCTAGTTTAGAGAAGTGAAAGTGGAGTTAATCTCTAGGAATGAGAATCACCGAACAGACATCATTGCCTAAATGGCGTCAGTTGACGATGTTTGGTTACCTAAGATGGTCCATGTAGTACTTATATTGGAGCCCAACATCTAAGAAGAAGAGCAGAATATATAAATCAAATCGGGGCTGAGCTATATGGACCTTATCAAGAACTATATTTTGAACGGGACAATTTCAGCCGATAAAAAAAAGCCTAGAGAATCAAATCCAACCTATCAGATACTTAATGATCGGTTAAGTGTTATACTTGAGAGGTTTCTCATACCCCTATATGAGATACCTGGGTCCCTTGGAGACTGAGCAAGTCCTGAGGGAAATCCACGAAGGAGTCTGCAGTAATCACTCGGGATTGAAAGCACTGGCATACAATGTATTCTGAATCGAGTATTACTGGACAACTATTCTTTAGGATGCTAAGAACTTAGTTCAACGCTGTGATGCATGTCAAAGATTTGTTGACAAGATCTAGGCACCTACAGAAGAGCTGATCATAATAGTGGGCCTTGGCCATTCCCGAGTGGGGTTCGACTTGATCGGACCATTGCCTCGAGGCAAGGGTTCTTGTAAATATATGGTCGTAGTGGTTGACAACTTTACCAAATAGATCAAGGCCAAGCCACTGTAAAAAATAATGGAGAAAAGTGTTTAGGATTTTGTTTAGAGGAACGTCATATACCAATACAAAATCCCCCACATTATCATCATTAACCACGAGAAACAATTTGATAACAATAGCTTCAAGAATTTCTGCGATCAGCTTAGAGTATAGCTGTCATTTGCCTCACTCGCGCATCCCAAAACTAATGGACAGGTTGAATCTTCCAACAAACTAGTCAAGAAGCTGCTTAAGAAGAAGTTGATAGAAAAAAATGGAGCGTGGGTAAAAGAACTGCCAGAAGTACTGTAGGTGCTTCAAATGACTAGCAAGACAGCCACAGTAGAGACACCATTTTCATTGGCTTTCAAGAGTGAAGTAGTAATTCCCACAGAGATAGGAATCCCAACACATCGGATACTGAACTTCTTCGAAGCTGTCAGAAATGAGCTGATATAGGGATGACTGAATTCAGTTAAGCAGCTTAGAGTTCAGGCCTAGATTCGAGCAGTAGCCTACTAGCAGAGGACTGCCAAATATTACGACAAAAGAGTTAAGGCCAGAGACTTTGAAGAATGAGACCTGGTGCTAAGAAAAGTAGTACTCAATAAGAGAAATTCAGCTGACGGAGTTGATAAGGGCAAATTTGTCATATATTTTCTCATATTTTTATTATTGATATTTTATGATTTTATGAGAATAGATGGCTATTTATGTGCTTTATTGTTAATTGTAGGGACTTGAACGAAATTTAAAGAAAGAATGCAAAAGGAGCAAAAACAGGGACTAAAATGTAAAGTTTTCAAAATATAAGTCCAGCGCCCCAGTGCCACAAGGATTATCGCCCCAGCGCTAGAATAGTGATCGAAATAAGAAAAACGGCCTGTTTAAGTCGCGTTCAGCGCCTCAGCACCAAACAGTCACCGCGCCAGCGATAAATCAGCGCCCCAGCGCTATCATTCCACCGCTCCAGCGGTGAAGGCTTTTTTACGCGTCGCCCCAGTGACAACTTCATAGCGCGCCAGCGGTAGTGCGAGTCCTAGTCCGACGAGAATTGAGATTTTAAAGCTCATATCAATCCTTATAAAAAGTCACTCGTTCCCAGCCTTCAAGAATCAATCCAAGACGACCCAAGAGCACCAAGAATACAGAGCATAAGTCTTGGAGAGCAATAGAATTTTTTATTAAAGCAACTTTAGAGAGAGATTCAAGGCGTTCTTCGGCATTAAAAGTTCCTAGGCAGTGCAATTAAGAGCAATTCGACGTCTATATCGGTTTGCTAATAATTGTATCATGATTTATAATTATTTTTACTGCTATTCTCTTGTAGCTATGAACTAAACTTATTTTCTAGGGTTAATATTTGAACTCAATATGTGCGCTTAAATTGCCATATCTTTTAATATTTAATAAACTTAGTCCTTTATTATTTAAATTACTTGTGTTTAATGCTTCAATATATTTGGCCAATATATGGTGAATGAATTGGTAATATTTTGATAAACTCGGAAGAGGAATCAATATATTTAGACCTAGGTAATTTGATGCATGATTGTAGAGTAACATTCAATGTTGCATATGCAAGTTTCAATTTAGGATAGGAATATACCTAATTGGCATGTATGATCAATAAGACCTAATCTTAATGAATTTTAGTTTATTACAAGTACCATAGGAATATAGGTATTTGGTAAATTAGGGTATACTTGCATGACCTTGGAAGAGGCTTGTGAATACATTAGCGTCTTGATCAATAATAAAGACTAGTGAGTTGAATATTAGAGGATTAATCATTAGAAAGCATATTGAGAGATAATATTAATCCTAGGTTTTCTCTACATTGCTATCTTCCTATTCTCTTTGCATTGTGTTTTTACTTTTATATTTTCTACATTCATTCTTAGGTTTTTATTTATCTGAATAATTATTAGGAAGATATAATTTTAGTAATTGGTTAAAAAGAAAAAATTATCCCTGTGGGTTTGACATCCGACTTATTTAGTCTCTTTATTACTTGTATACGATAGTGTATACTTGCACTTAATTTTATGATATAGATATATCGCATCAGTCCTCAGACGCATCAGATGAGCCTATGAGCTCGAAGGGGTAGACGGATGGGTTGTAAGGAAACAGTGGAATGCCGAACTATTGAAGAAATACTACTCTTAATCCTATATTTTTCTCTTTATGTAGCAATTATTCACCATGTACGAACAACGTTTTTAATAAAGTTATTTTATGTTCATGCATCTATCTCCGCAAAAAATAACTATTCGAAATATTGGATGGAATACTCATGAACGTTGCCCTCAGGCCATTTGATGAAGCGTTGCCCTCGTGCCATATTAACAAAGGCCCTGTGAGGATTATCTTGAGAAGATTACCCAGGTCAACTTAAGCGGACCGAAGTTCCCTAAAGGTACACTCTCATGAACTACAGGCTTGGACAGAGTGTCCTGGACCGGTGAGTTATGCTTTTACCCATATTTGCTAGTTAAGATGAGTTTCCCCAGGCCATTTATCATTACATCATGACATTTCATCATATCATCATCATCGCAACAAAATCATCACATTATGTTATCTTTGTCATTGCATCATCATGCAATCATCATCATCAGAATCACTATAACTGGTTCGACGTACATAGGGAATTTCACCATCATTAGTTTGCCAACCACATAGCAATTCATTATCATTGATTTGACATCCACAGAGCATTTCACCATCACTGGTTCGACGTCCATGCGACATTTCACCATGATTGATTCGACGCCCACGCAGTATTTCACCATGATTGGTTCGACACCTACGAGGTATTTCACTGTATGTGGTTTGACATCTATGAGGCACATCACCATAACTAGTTCGACGCTCGTAATGATAATCAAAATGGCTCGGTGAGACGAGGACTGTAGCATTTCTACAATATCATCATGGCTTTTTCTACGATGCACATTGAAGAAGGTTTAACCGTAGCCTTTCCATGGTATCACTGTGGCATTTTTACAGCACTCATGGCACATTGTTCAGCGTTATTAAGCTAAGTTGGTCTCCTATAATAGCTTCAAGCTGCTCAGTCAGCATTATTACTCTGGGTCAGGTCATCGTTCTTTAACGATCTATGAATTACTATAAGTTGCTCGATCATAATTATTACTCTGAGCCGGCCATTATTTTTTTGACGATTTCAAGTGGCCACAAGCTGCCCATTCAGCGTCATCACACTAGGCCAGCTATCATACTGTGCCCACTCTGTTGTTAATGACTGTTTAGTCACATCTCTGCCAAGCGAAGTACTATTTTTATAACTCCTAAATCTGCGGGATAATTTTCATCACAACTACAGGCTGGTTATTATCTTAATTTTTACTATCATATTTCCAAATCAAGCCGATTATTATTTGACAAATCTCAAAGACTTGGATGTATACTTTTGTTCTTACACCGATCTAGTTATTATGTGGCACATCGAGCGGATTCCTATTTCAATTAATTGTGGGGAGATCAAGTCCGCATGGTTACCAATAGCACTTGAAACAACCAAGTTTGACGTCTTATGGGCGTGGAGGAACTGCTTGTTTACAATAAAAGCTCACCAAGTTCATGAACCACTGCTGCCACTGCTACTATTTGAAGTGGTTTGGCAGTTCGGTTAGCTTTTCTTATTATAAATTTTATTATCATGAATAGCTCGGCTATGCTAACATGATCTATTACAAGTTTTTATGAGCAGTTCAATTATACTAACGTATTATAAATTCGATATTATAAGTCATCCGGTTATGTTATATTGCTTTTATCTATATAAGAAAATAGATTCACTACAAGAAGAACAGATCGACACAAGAGTTGGAAAGATAAAATAAAAATTGCTTGTATTCATCAAGTAAAAGACATTACAAGAAGTTCCAGACATTACAAGTGTTGGCAGATCTAAGGCACAAGGGTGTATGCATGTACAATTGTGTCTATTGCCTAACGCAGCAGAAATGTGTAAATCTTGCAATTGTGTCTATTGCTTAACTCACCATAACGTGTAACGGTATACACGTATTTTTTCTAAAGTTCGCATAGAGACCAACTCGCGTGCAGTTCTAGTCACCAACTCGGTGGGCTTGGTAAGATAGAACAACACCTCTATATTCAGCCTGAGATTAACTCTTAATCCCCAAAATGGCCGGAAGTGTGTTTATATCATTTTCTCCAAAAGGATAAGAAATGGAGATTTGAAGCAATTCATAATTACTCCAATTGAAAGCATAAAGGAAAATGAAACAATTTCATTTTTTCTCTCTTTTTTTTTTCTTTTTCTTTTTCTTTTCTCTTCTTTCTATTTTCTTTCTTCTCTATTTCTCTCTCGACCGAATTGGCCAAATTCATTCTCTTTCTCTTTTTTTTTTCTATATATATATATATATAATATAAAAAGAAAGATATTTTAATTATTTAACCATTAAATAATCAAATTGAGAAATGATCATTTTGCCCATCATGAATAGTTACCAAGTTCATTCTCTAGTGGGTCCCACCAAATCCCACACTTGGGTAAACTCAACTGAGGGTCCACAATATATTACATATCATTATATAATTAGTAACTAATAATTATTGATTAATTATTATATTTAACACTTAAATACAAATACACACGCATTTCTGTAGTAATGCTGAATATTGTTGAATTAAGCAATTTAATTCGGCTCGCTGCCCCAGTGTACAATGAGTACACTCCATCCAGCAGTCACACCATGAAAGATCTATGACATGCGTGAAATTAAAGTATGGTGGATCACTTACAATCCCACCGTGACACTCAGGTTAAAGGACCACGTATACTACTCAACTCGAGAGGACCCTCTGTTAATGGCTTACATTTGGTGTCTATCAGAGGCCCTCATGAGTCTGTCCTATATCCAATTTTAACTGGATACTCATATGTCAATATGAGCTCCAAGATCACGGTCGGCTAGGAACGACCATCTATATACTATAGGTATGACATATGCTGATCTATATATAAAAGGGTATCCACCGACAGACCTGCATCGGCAGAAATTGATCAGGGATAATTATTCGAGAACATACTTGTGTAACATGCATTTTCTAGCACCCGATTGCAACTCTTGTAACTATACAGTTACTAGTATATTCCCAAGTCTATGTCCCATTACAGACAAGGCTCCAACTTTTGGATCTGCTGAGTATTATAACTAGCTAACACTTAGCTGTGCTAACATTTAGCAATTATATGTTTCAGGGTAGCTGACTGTGAGCCCTTATCTAAACCTTTTAGATCTGATCCGAACTCCTTCAGATCTACAATATCTGTAACGTTACATGTATAATACCATATATATAGGTATTAATAATTTAATGAGAATGTACACTTGTATAAATACACAAGTATATGTACATTCAGAGATGACACGTAAGCACTGACCCTAACAACAAGTATTTCAAATCTTTACAAAAAGGATAAAAACGGAGAAAGTGAGGAAAAAAGAGGAGAAGATGGAAGAGAAAGAGGAGAGTGTGGAAGAGAAAGCAATAGCTCATGCTGTTAGAGCCGCATCAAATACCTCTAGATCCACAACAGATACTGCCTCGGGATTGGCATCAACTAGAGGATTGGCTGGGGTAAGAAGATTGACTAGAGCTTTAGCGGGCCCAAAAGGCTGAACGACAGTAGGAACAACCTCACTAGTGCCAATAATTGTAACACCACCAGTTGTAGCAGTTGTATCGGCAGGAGAAGCATCATCAACACTAGCATCAACACTAGAAGCCATTGATGCCTCTTCGGTATCTCGAGCTCCATAGGTCTACCCTTTATGATGTAAGACTCTGGTAGCTAAGCTTCACAACTATTGGAGGTCAATTACAAGGAGTGCCCTTAGAAAAGGTTGATCGACCTCAGGAACCCCTCCATCGCTCATCGGTAGAAGCCTTCATCATGACCAGCAGACAAGTGATTCATTTACTGCTCAAGTTGAGTTGCAAGGAATTCCTACTCTGCTCGATTAGCTCTTTCTCCTACAGGGTCTCCATGAGCTGTGTGTCAAGCTCTTCATTTTGACATGTTAACTCAGAAATACGGCCCCATACTATAGCCAGAGAGTTGGTAATTTTTTGCCCGACCAGATTCTTTTGGTGTTTAACCTCTAACAGTCTGCTATCTGCTTTGACGCGGGCGATCATCATCTTATTTAGCTTAGTGCCAGTATCATCTACCATTTATACTTCTCCTTGGTAATTATTTTCACCCACGAGGTCTTAGCGCTAGACCGTGTAAGATCATTTTCAGCCATTTGGGTTTGGGCTGCCATGTCAAGTATCTCGATCCGAAATTGAGAGAGAAGATAGATAGACTATGCGAAATAAAGAAAAGAAAGAATAGATGATAAACAGATGAACAGAGAAGAATAATACAAGGAGTGGAAGACTTACATCTAGGGCGAACCTCATTGCAACATTGAACCTGATAATGGGTCCAAAAAAAATACATGACCCATACAGGATGGGGTCAAGTACTTCTCTATCTCCTGCATCACATGAAGCAGAAAGCTCAGGTCATTCCTAACCTCTAGGATCAATACGGAGGGGGGCACACGAAGGGGAGGACTTTCGTTAACCTATGGCATATTCTGCCTTATAAAACTAGACTCCTCTACGGCTCGGCTAGTCAAGGTGGTATGTGTTGGAAGCCAAGCCGGTGAGCCACGACCCATGCCTTGAGTTTTAGCAAGAGGGTTGTATGCTCAAAAAAGAGTCTGGGTGGAAGCTCGCTCTTCCCCCGAAGAGTCACTCTGATCCTATCCCTTATTTCGGCCAAGTTGGCTCGTTTTAGTTCTCTCTTTAGGGACTCATCTATTGACAACATGACTAGACAACCCCCTCTCAAAAGATGGCACCCTTACTCTACTTCCTCTTGAGCTAGAGCCAAACAACTGCCCTATAATATTGTTAGGGTTCAGGGAACCTCAGCCGCCCGAAACAGAGGAGCCTTTAGTCCTGCTCTATTTTCTCCTCTCGACACCACCTTATTCGGACATCCTTGCATAGTGCATGCAGTATGAGTTGTAGAGAAAATGAAAGAAAACTGGCCTGAAGTAAAAGAAAATAAGGCTTACTTCGAACACGAGACTAGGCCTTACGGAAGAGATAAGACCTAATTCCATAAGGTTGGTCAGCGATAACAGCTCTTGAACAGGGAAAATGTGTGGGAGAGTAGCGGTTATCCATTTAAGACTTTCCTCAGATAACTTGACGTCAGTATACTAGGTCATTGTAAGGAAATTAGAAGTGTCAGCCGAGCAGTATAGGGCAACAAAAAGAATGAAGGGCAAAAAGAAAAATGACCTGCGACTAGATAAAAATTAGTAGGGACGAATCATTCTCCCCCATCTATTTTTGGGACACTCTGACCCCACACTCTCTAAGAAAAGGACTACTCCACTTCCTAGTCTTTCACAGAGGTGGGACAACTAGGGATTAGGTTTTGTTGGCTATAGAATGAGAGGTAATAAAAGCCCATTTGGTTCTTAACACTGTTCTTAAGTGGTACATGTGGCATAATTATTAAAAATGGGGAGGGGATTACCTTACCTTTGCTCACAAGACATACAGACCAGCCAAAACTCTTAAGGAGTTGGGACCTAGCTAGGAAGTAGCCACTCATAAGCATGCCAGCATCCTGGCGAAGTAGTGCTACGTGGGAAACCTTAAGCCCAACGATAAGAACTTCACATGAATGGCCACCTCGCCATTGATAGGGTAGCTCGAATAATCCTCCTCGGTGGGCAACCAAAGGGTGACTGACTTGGGAAAATTATAAGAATGCTTAATGTCACCTAAGTCAGCCTCATTTAAGCAGGACGTACAGTATCTGATATCTAGCTCAAACTCTGCCATTTTTGCCTTACTAGCTTCCTCAGGGTCTACGGGGTCATTATGTCACGCCCCAGACCCAAAAGATTTGACACACGGCATAACTTACATTCATTCAATAATAAGTACACATACAATCTTAATGTTTTTAGTATATTCCTAAATTCTTGTGTACGGGTTGGTCTTATGTTTAAAATATAAACATAAATATTTATTGACAATATTTAAACATAAATTTCAATTTTTTAGAATTATAACAATTGAATTATGACTGGGGCAATTAGTAAACAGGAGATACGCATAGTTTTTTCAGAGATTAACACTCTACTACGTCACCGGTAGCAACTTTGTTTTTGAAAGCTCATAATATATTCATTGCAAATTCTTACTTAAAATTAACCCATAACCACACTTAATAAATAATACATAAATATTTATTCAATAGAGACAAATAAAATATTTTAAATCTCGTGTCCACAAATGAAACACTTAGCAACCTAGCAACTTAGAGAGCCCAATGGATAGTAGAAGCCTTGCCAAATTCGCTAAGTACACATGTACCTTATTTACCTGAAATCACCATAAACTATAATGAGTATAAAACTCAGTAAGCATACCGATTTTTTTTTCATATATCAAAATACAAATACATATATATATATATATATATATATATACACACAATGCATGTGTATGATATGTCATGATAAATCAAAATCAAAATCTTATCAAATCACATGTCAAGTAAGCACTTACACATTCTTTCAAAACATATAGTAGGAATACCATCATCTAACTACTACTTAGTAGGACTTCCATATCACATATCATATAATAAGTCAAATGTCACCCGTCGATGACATACCGTATAAGAGGAATAGCACAAGTGATGTTTAAATTACACATATATAACGTTCATACCCGAAGATAAGAGCCAAACCATCACCCTGATCATCGATGAGTCCTCTCACATGCACTAATACGCCACCACACAAATGTGATGACTCACCCTTCCTTTAGGTACCAATATGATCCTCCTTACATACAGAACACATAATATATACCAATTCCGAAGGAAATGCCATACATAGAGGCTCCATAAATCACATAAAATGTCTACTAAGTAAACAATGGGTTCAAGCATCTTCAAAACAAAAAATGTTTCTCATGGACATATTATACTTCAAAAGCTCTCTTTGTTAAACACATTTCATTTTGAAAGCTCACTTTCAAAAATACATATATGTCATGTATGTCCATGCTCACATTCTTAAACACATGTCTTCACATTTTATATCAAAATATACTTTGACATAACATAAACATATTCCTAACCACATTTACAAAATTATACATAACAATTACTATGTTTATTGTGATTTCAGTAAAAAGTCTAGTATACTTACCTCTTAGCACTTTTAGCTACAAGACTTAAATCTCATTGACCTATCAATAGAGATTAATCCTTTCTGCGCCTCAATATTCATACAAAACACTTTAAATAGCTTATAAAATTACATATATTGCACTTATCACATCGAATTGGTCTAATTACTTGATTTCTCAAAACCTATCATTCTGACCACTTACACTTAACAAAATTATCTTTTACATCAAATGATGTCCAATTACTCAAAAATTAGAATATATCATTCTTGACTCATATACCCTTCTTATATATGAATATTATATCATAATTTCTACACAGTCCATCCCATAAACACTATCAAATCCAAACTATTAACCTGACAGAATCAAGATATTTACTGAACAGTATTAAATCTCCTAATTTTATAAAATCATATACTAACTCAAAAATTATAAAAATATCACAGAATTTCTCTTGACACATATCTCAATTCATGATAAATATTTCACTTCCAAATCACTGCCAAAAGTATTTTAAAACTATTTTATTCCATAGCTTAAAAAATATGTTAATCAAATACTGCAATGAGCAGATACACTTTAGAATATTATAACAATTTAACCACATTGATCTAAATTCTCAATTCTGAGTATATCATATTAGACATATAAAATTATCATATTCCATAAATTCGTAATTTTTGAAGATCATTCAGCAGATCAAAAATTATTTGTCACTGTATTATACTATTAAGACAGGAAAATTTTAGAATTTCAGGGTCATTTTGGTAAATTTACTACAAATTCAATTTCTGAAATTGTCAATCGATTCAAAGTCTCAAATGATTCTAGACATGTCTAATTTCATATAATCAAAATCAAAACCAGAATTGAAGCACAATAATTTATAAAATTTATGGATCAATAGACTATCAAGTAGAAATTTTGCAATTCATCATGATTTATCAAGCTATCTACATAAATCATCATCAATTCTCACAATATCTTATAAATTCAATACTAATAGTAGGTCATTAATCTATACAAATACTACTGATAATAATATACACTCAAATATCATCCACATGTAAATAAAATATAAATATTATACAAGTACAAATATTTATTCTTTTCAATCGTGGATAAGTGGTTACTACACATTACCCTCCCCTCCCTAGTATAAGAGATGGGCTCGACCTTTGTGATGATTACCTCTGAAGAAGAGAGAACCTCACCCGCTGAGGTGTACACCCCTCTACTGCTTCTAGTTCCACTACTCCTCTTGACCAACAAGATCTCTGGGACTATTTCTTCCTCCTTCTCAACCATGTTCATGGTTAAAAAACCTAAGTTGTCTCTAAATGCTATCAAAATACAGAAATATTCTTTAAAGGCTACGGACACTATAGGGTAAGGATAGAAACAACCAATCACACTCATAAAATATCAAACAAAGGAAAAATAGGAAATAAACATCAAAGAAGATATAAGAGCAACCTAAGGAGGAATAGCAGCAAAAATCCAAAAAATGGCCTAAAAACTACAAAGCCACCAAGAAGACAGAGATAAAAGCAAGCAGCAGGAGCCTATGGATGCAAAAACACTAAAAGAATACTACAAAGAAAAAGAGGCAAAAAGAGGAAGAACTTACCAAAGGATGCGTATAAATTAAAAATCATAAAGAGCAGTAGTTATGAATCACCAGATAGAGAAGAAGCCTTTGCACCAGAGGGACTATTTGGCAAAAACATAGAAAAATACAGAATAAAGAAGCAAATAAAAGAGAATGTAAACTATTTATATACAACTGTGAAGCAATCATGACTGTTCAGATCAAATGACAAGATCGGCAGGGGATCGAAGAGACACTTATTGGGATAAAGAGTGATGCATCGAATTTCCAAGTGCATTAAATGTGCATCTCTTCGAAGAATAATGACCCAGACCCTCTAATCCATTAGATCAACAGCCTAGATCATTATGATCAGCTAAATGCCACTCAAAAAGTAGAAAAGACGTGACTTTTGGGTCTCAGCCACTCCCAACCAAAAGTAAATCAGATGTTAGCAACAAGTTCCTTATTTGAGAAGCCTCTTACATGGATCAATGAGGATGCTTGAGAAGACTTGTCATTATTACTTGAAGAAAGTTCAGGAGAAGTCGTCATTATATGGCATTAACCCACCGAGCAACGGTGACATCATCACATCAAGCTGACCAGCTTTGACATCTTTAAACTCAGAAGATAGCCAATCACTTATGAAAAAATAAACCATCTAAAATCTAGTTTGGACTAGCTCGGACAGAGGAGAAATCGATAGAAAAAGGAAGTGAAGATAGCAAACAAAGATCAGAAGGACAACCCGAACTGACTAAGATAAAATAGAGTTTTCAGTTTTGAATAAATCAAAACTAGAAACTGGTGGACCCCTATTCCCCCTAGAAAATTACCTTTTGGCCTAAGGCCTCCAAGCACCAAAACCTTTAGCCTCTAAGGGTTCAGCCAGATTTTTCCTTGTAGGACAACCCACTTTGAAGACAAGCCTATGGTAATAGCCATTGAGTTAAGCCTTTACGAGGCTAGATAACATGAAACCTGCTCTGATTTAAAGAGCATAATCAGCAATCTGAAGCATCTGCTCAGCAGGACAGACATGATATAGCTAAAACCACCATTTACACACTGACTAGATTAGCTCTTCTCAGTGTCTGCATGAATCAAAGAATAAACTGAGTTAGAACAAACACTAAGCCGGCTGTCTGTTGAATAGACTGACCAAGTATAACTAGTAAAGTCACCAAAAGATCAGCTGTTTAAGAAGACCTTAAACCATGGTCGAGTGGAACAGAAAGAGACTACCAAAGAACCAACCCAAGCAGATCAATCTAAGCCTCACACTTAACCACATGCACCGACGATGGTAGACATAAGAAATATGCTTAATGTATATCAAGAAGGTATATAGCATGTAGCAGAAGCATGTCAAAAGATCAGGAGAAATAGAGTCAGAAGAAGATTAGTAGAATGATATTTGACGTGTGGTAGAAGTACAGCAAAAATAGAGTTAGAAGTATGTCAGAAGGAGATTTGTAGAAACATATTTAGCTTGTGACAGAAGCACAACAGAAAGAGGATACCTAAAAAGCCCTCTGAAGAGTAGTACTATAAAAGAGAGAGATGAAGACATAAAAGTAAGGGATGATACCCAAAACATAGAAGAATGAGATAGAGGGAAAAAAAAGTCTAATTTTCCTTCATTCTTGACCACTTTTACTTAGCCTTTTCATCAGCCTTTCATCGTAAAAGATCATTTCTAACCTAGGCATCAGAGAGTCTTCATCAAAATCCACCATAGCGAAACCATCACGATAGTTGCATTTATATCTTTCAGGTTTCGCCATAGCCAACAAAGAAGAGAAGACCTTTGCTTCCGCAAGCAAGCCCAATCAGGACGAGGCCCAATTACTGATTCTCACTAACAAACAAATTCAAAGCTCATTGGCCTGAAGGTCAGCAAAATTAATAGGTTAATCATTTTCGACCATTTTAGTTAGCTACTGCCAAGGTCTTTTGCCTGGATTTGTGTTATAAAATACAACCTTATTATTTATTTTGGAATTACTGAACCATACATGATATTAGTATGGTTAAAAATTATTTATGAACCTTGAAACTTTTGAAGAGTTGTATAACTGAAACTAAGATAAATTTGTTCCAAAAGTTTGTGATATTTTAAGGATGATAAATAATAATTGAAGTTTTTTTTTTAATAGAGTTATTGTGATTTTAAAGTGATAGCTATTATAAGGTGAAAATAAATTAATAGTTGGTAATCACTTATGAAATAAAAGTAATATTTATTAACTACATTTATCAATTTAAGGTTAAATTTGAGCATTTTATACTAAATAGATTCTTAGAATTTGTGATGGGAGCCTAAAATATCTAAAATCAAAGGCTAAAATTAAAAAAAGAAAAAATAATGTTTGTTTTTTATTGTAAGAATTATACATAGAAAATGTTCACCCCCTATAAAGGTCAATCCCGGTCAAAGGCCCAATCTAGTGCAAATGAGACTGGGCTAGGATTTTGCTTCCTCAAACCTACAATTATAATGATAGAGTGCTCACGTAGAGAGTCTTATTGGTATTATAGTTTTAACCTTGAGAAAATCATAATGGATCTCTCGAGCATAATAGGTCATAAGGATCTTAATTGGGATTTGTATTGATGAGGGAAATTTCATGAATCTTAGAATCTATGTTAACTACTACTCGATAATCCCATAGAACTTACATTGATTATAGATTGATCCCATAAGCCTTGGGATCACTGCCAATCGCGACATGAGGATAACCTTAGATTTCTCGAGATGAACATTAAAAAGAAATGAGGACCTACTATAAAGAAAAAAGGCTACAACGACTAAATGGGTACTGAAATTTCTCTCATTCAATCAATCCTAAAGAACTTTTATGCTTTTTTTTTACAAACAGAATTTAGCTAACTTAAGCATTGAAGAGTTTTTATAGAAAAAAAACCAATAGTGAGACCTAACTTTGTTTGATTATGATTGTAGAAAAATAAAGCCTCCAAACTAAAAGCCACCCTTTAGCATAACCTATTAGTAGAGGTCTAGTTTAATTTCTAGAATACAAATTTAAAGCTTGTAGGCTTAAAAAGCCAATTTTTGATCAATAGTTTTTTATACTGATTTTGAGGAACAGAACAAAAGGCCTTAAAAGGGTTAATTAGAATCAAGATGAAAAATCAATCTAAAATAAGCACTGATCACAAGATAAATCTTTGGTCAATTGAGCATCCTGAGCAGAATAATAAGATCTAGCCAATAAGTCCTTAAGAGAATGACATAACATTTTAGACTAAAGTAAGACCATACTGGCAAGTAAGGATTGAAGAATAACTTAGAATGATGAGGCAGAAGAGTAAGGAATTAAAGAAATTTTTGATAGAGATCCTGAAGGAGAGTAAGACATTGGGCGAAGTAAATGTGCTTTATGGTATTGATCAGTAGCTAACCCAAAGGGGTTGAACACGCAGAAAGAAAAAGACAGACCTCATACTCAAGTTTTATAAGAGGAAAAGGAAAAAGAAGTGCAATAGAGTTTGCCCGAGGACTAATCGGTGAATTGGTAAAAATCTAGCTATACTAAGAAGAAATGCTCTTAATTGCAAGTAAAAGATTCAAACTATGTGGGAGATCAGAATGTGAGAAGGGACTGTGATCTCCCTAATGAGGAATAAAGAATTAGGGAGACAAAGTACCAAAAATCTCACTTGTAGAGATACCATTGAAAGATAAAGGCCATGGACTAAAGGAACAAATATATAACTTGCTCGAAGAATGGGGAAAGTAGGACTTCTCCTATGATAGAAATAGAAAAGGAGAGGAGATCCCTTTTAATCGATGAGTTCAGGAATATAGAATTATTGATTGGGTTCAAACTACTTGACCTTCCTACTTCTAGTTTTGAATTTCTCAAGAAAAAATACTCGTGGACATTGGTTGGATTAGAATGAATAGTTGAGGAAAAAATTTATTAAAAAGGATGAAATCTTTGTTCTAGTTCTATCTTCAGCATTTAGTGTTATGCATCCACAACAATTCAAGAGATTATATTCATATTTGGACTTGATTCTCTTTCACTTAGCATCCAAAACTTTCGAGAGAAATGTAAACTTTTGAGGTCATACCAAGGGCTTATAAGATCCAAAATTTTCTTAATATGACAAGTAAGAGTTTTAATCAGACATTAATAAGAATGTTCTATTAATTGTCTTTAAAAGCTCTAACCTAGTTATTTCATAATTGTCTTTAGTCTCAGACAATTACAAATATTAGTTGAATCACTATTACGATATCTTTGAGTAGAAAAAGAGAGGTATTTGATAAGATAAATAAGAGATGTTTGGACATAAATATAGGGCTGTTTAGACACAACTGTATTGCCATGTGGCATAATAATTGGACATGTGTTTAATTAATTTAGATATCAAAATGAAATAATTTTATTATCATTCTCACGTAAACTTTGACGAAATATTTCCTAATGGTTGAGTATTGGTTAAATTTTTTCGAACCTTTGGGTATTGTTGACAAAATCTAAAACTCGTAGGTATTTATGTAATTAGGCCATATCTTAGGGTATTCATGATAATATCCCTTTATTCAATTAATTTTAATTTATCCATGAATACTAATTAATTAAAATTAAATGATTGAATCATTATACAATTGAATTATAATTTTAATTTAGTCAATTGAATTATTTAATTTATTACATAAATAATACAAATTAATTGAAATTAAAATCTAATCCTTGTACAATTGAATTATAATTTTAGTTAATTCACTTGAACAGTTTATAATACAAAATAATTGAAATTGAATGAATGAATACTTGTACAATTACATTATAATTTCAGTTTAGTCAACTGAATTATTTAATTTATCCTATGAATACCAGTTAATTAAAATTAAATGATTGAATTCTTGTATAATTGAATTATAATTTTAATTTAGTTAATTAAATTATTTAATTTATCCCACGAGTACCAATTAATTGAAATTATATAATTGAATTCCTATACAATTGAATTATAATTTCAATTTAGTCAATTGAATTATTTAATTTATCCCTTGAATACCCATTAAATTAAATTAATTGACTGAATCTTTATACAATTAAATTATAATTTCAATTTAGCCATTTTACAATTGAATTATAATTTTATTTTATTAATTTGAACTATTTAATTTATCACATGAATATAAATTAATAGAAATTAGAAAGTGAATATTGAATAATTAAAATTTAATTTTAATTTATTTAATTGGAAGATTTATCACAAAAATAAAATAATTAAAAATATAATAAATTAATTAATTTAATATAAAATAAAATATACAATAACATATTTTAATTATAAAAAGCTTTTATTTAATTTTAATTTTAAAAAATATAAATAGAATTGTTGTATTGGTCGAGTGGTTGATAATTTTTATTTAATTAAGTTTTTTTATTATAAAGTGTTAAACCTTTTAACAACTTTTATGTTTTAAGCAAAATGTTGTCTAATTAAACTACAAAATTACAAGAAATTTAATTTTTTTTCTTAATGTTACAAGTAAGAGTTTTAATCAGACATTCATAAGAATGTTCTATTAATTGTCTTTCAAAGCTCCAGTCTAGTTATTTCATAGTTGTCTTTAGTCTCGGACAATTACAAATATTAGTTGATTCACTATTACGATATCTTTGAGTAGAAAAATAAAGGTATTTGATAAGATAAATAAGAGGTGTTTAGACATAAATATAGAGCTGTTTGGACACAACTGTAGTGCTATGTGGTATAATAATTGGACATATGTCGAATTAATTTAGATATCAAAATAAAATAATTTTATTATCATTATCACGTAAACTTTGACGGAATATTCCCTAATGGTTGAGTATTGGTTAAATTTTTTCGAACCTTTGGGTATTGTTGACAAAATCTAAAACTCGTAAGTATTTATGTAATTAGGCCATATCTCAGGGTATTCATGATAATATTCCTTTAGTCAATTAAATTTAATTTATCCCATGAATATTAATTAATTAAAATTAAATGATTGAATCATTATACAATTGAATTATAATTATAATTTAGTCAATTGAATTATTTAATTTATTCCATAAATAATACAAATTAATTGAAATTAAAATCTAATCCTTGCACAATTGAATTATAATTTTAGTTAATTCAATTGAATAATTTATAATACAAATTAATTAAAATTAATGACTGAATACTTGTACAATTAAATTATAATTTCAGTTTAGTTAATTGAATTATTTAACTTATCCTATAAATACAAATTAATTGAAATTAAATGATTGAATTATAGTACAATTGAATTATAATTATAATTTAGCTAATTAAATTATTTAATTTATCCCACGAGTACCAATTAATTGAAATTATATGATTGAATTTATATACAATTGAATTATAATTTTAATTTAGTCAATTGAATTCTTTAATTTATCCCTTGAATATCTATTAAATTAAATTAAATGACCGAATCTTTATACAATTGAATTATAATTTCCATTTAGCTATTTTACAATTGAATTATAATTTTATTTTATTAACTTGAACTATTTAATTTATCACATGAATATAAATTAATAGAAATTAGAAAGTGAATATTGAATAATTAAATTTTAATTTTAATTAATTGAAGTGCAATATTAAATTTTATTTTTAGTTTATTTAATTGGAAGATTTATCGCAAATATAAAATAATTAAAAATAAAATAAAATAATTAATTTAATATAAAATAAAATATACAATAACATATTTTAATTATAAAAAACTTTTATTTAATTTTAATTTTGAAAAATATAAACAAAATTGTTGTATTGGTCGAGTGGTTGATAATTTTTATTTAATTAAGTTTTTTATTATAAAGTGTTAAACCTTTTAACAACTTTTATCTTTTAAGCAAAATGTTGTCTAATTAATCTACAAAATTACAAGAAATTTAAAAAAACTTTATTGCAATTTCACGAGATAATTCATATCGATGGAATAGAAGTGAGGGCCCACGTCAACAACAGAACGCCTCGAATAATCGACTCGTTTATCAATTAGAGTCCCATGAAATCTTGCCACTTTGCATTTAATTATATCTGAAAACGATTATAAACTTTATCGCGGCCATTACTTATTGGTTTTCCACGGATTTCACTCCTCATCTGATGTATTATTAATTCCCCCAAGTGTAAATCTAATCTTGTTGCACAGGTATGACATTATACCATATCGGACAGCTTATTGCACGCCACAATGCCATGCTGAGCTGGCCGCCTACGGATCACCAGTCCCATTTGCATCTCTAGAAAAATCATTGCATATCGACAATAAACGTTCGTTGTCATTGCCTTGCATGGGGCCTAATGAAAGCAACATCTAGTTCTTGCATGCACCAAATCCTGGCTCCACTTTTGTGTTCCTTTATCTCTTTGTTATCCCAGCTTCTCTTATACATCAAACAAAGGCCCTCCATTTTTTCAGCTTTCTTTTGTTTCCATGGATTCCTCTAAGCCAGCAGCAGAAATAGCCCATGACTTATCTCCCACAATAAAAGTATACAAAGATGGCCGAGTAGAGAGGCTCAAGGGTAACGTTATTGTTCCCCCCTCTTTTGATCCCAAAACAAACGTTGATTCCAAAGATGTTGTGTATTCACCTGAATATAATCTATCTGCTCGGCTTTACATCCCCAAGAACACAAATCAAAACATAAAACTTCCCCTTCTTGTTTATTTTCACGGCGGAGGCTTTTGTATCGAAACTCCCTTTTCTCCCCATTACCATAATTACCTCAACGTCTTAGTCTCCGAAGCTAACATCATTGCAGTCTCAGTTGATTACCGACGAGCCCCAGAATACTCTGTCCCTTGTGCTCATGAAGATTCATGGACTGCACTCAAATGGGTTGCTTCCCATGTTAATGAAAAAGGCCCAGAAGATTGGCTTAACCATCATGCCGACTTTGGAAGAGTGTTTTTTGCAGGTGACAGTGCTGGTGCTAATATAGCTCATCACATGGGCCTGAGACATGGTCGAGAAATTCTCGACGGCGTTAATGTTATTGGTGTTGTGTTAATCCATCCATATTTTTTGGGCAAAGACTTTATTGGTACTGAAGCAACTAATGTTAACAAAAAAGCATGGCTCGAGGGGTTATGGCATTTAGCTTGTCCTAACACAAGTGGGTGCGATGATCCGTTGATTAATCCAGGCGTTGATCCGAGCCTGGCGAGTCTGGGTTGCAACAGTGTGCTAGTCTTTGTTGCGGAGAAGGATTATCTAAGTGATAGAGGGTGGTTTTATTTTGAGAAGTTGAAGGTGAGTGGGTGGAAAGGCGATGTTGAGATTGTTGAGTCCAAGGGAGAGGATCATGTGTTTCATTTGTTCAATCTCACTAATGAAAATGGTGTGTCTATGCTCAAGAGAACTGCTTCTTTCTTCAATCAGGATAAGGCTTGATATACTAATTTATGGGGTTGTACTTGTTCTCAATTCTCTTGTTGCTTTGCTCCCATCTAATAGCTAAGCTTTATCGTAACAAGGACTATTTGGATGCATTGCCGGTGATTTTTTATTTTATTTTATATATTTCTTGTTTGCATTTTGAAAATTGAAAATTATAGCAAGCGTGTTTGAAAGGACAAATCAGAATATGATCACACAACCATTACAATATTGTAGCTGAACCATATATAATTGTCACGATTGTTCATGAAACAAAAATCAATTATTTTCCTCTTAAGAGTTGTCAAAACCTCGTTATAGAATGTGAGTCATCATTTGCGTGAAAAGTAAAGAAAATTTGCTGTCAAATTAAGTTGTGAGAAATATAAAACTGTATATATTTTATTGTATGAAATAATGTATAGAGAGGATATTTATATAGGCTTTAAGTATATACAAAAATAAGAAATTTAAAATAGAAAAAAAATTGAAAATATGTACACGTTAATAACAATATAAACAAGGTAAATTGAGTAGATATGGTAGGAGAATATTAAGAAAATTATGATTGATATATTTAATACCCCTCAAATTTAAGATGGTATTGTAAAAGCAGGTTTGAGTTTGAAAATTAGAGTTTGAAAATAGTCAAAAAGTATAGATTTGATGAAGATATCAGTAGGTTAATCTTCAAAGGAGATGAAGCGGGGTGTAATCGTTCCCTGAAAAATATATTATCGAATAAAGTGACAATCTGTCTCATTATTCTTGGTCTGTTAATGAAAAATATTATTGTGAGTAATTTGAATAGCACTCTGGTTATCATAATAAAGAGGTATAACTCTAGAGTGAGTAATACCTACATCTCCAAGAAGCCATTAAAGTCGAGCAATCTCTTGGGTAGTATCAACAAGAATATGGTACTCAGCCTCGTATCAGAACGGACAATAATTGTTTACTTTTTGCTTTTCTATGAAAGAAAGGAATCTTTCAAGAAAAGACAAAACTCAGTAGTTGATCACTGATCTATAAAATCACTTGCCCAATCTGCGTCGAAATAAGCTCGTAACTCAATGGGAGATTAAGTTAAAAAATTGAGACTATAAAAAAAGTATACATTTGAGATAACATAGAATATGAAGAATTATTTAAAAATTGAGAGGTACAAGGAGCGGCTGTAAATTGACTGACAATATGAACAATAAAGGCAATATCTAGTTGAGTGACAATAAGATATTTTATACTACCAACTAACTAATAATAAAGAGTGGCATCGCAAAGGAGAATATCATCAGAAGATTGGAGTTTGGTATTAAGCTCTAGAGGAGTAGAGACAATCTGACTATCTGTCAAGCTAGCTCTAATGATTAGATTTGATGCATATTTAGCTTGTAAGAAATAATACCTAGTAGAATCAGATATTAGTTTAAGGCCAAGAAAATAACTAAGAGTGCCAAGGTCTTTTATTTCAAAATGTTGCTGAAGAAAGTTTTTGAGAGTAGAAATACCAAGAAAATCATCACTTGTGATAATCATGTTATTAACATAGATAAGAAGTAGAACATTGCCTTGCGCTATCTTACAAACAAAGAGAGCTGAGTCATAGAGACTGGACTAGAAACCATAATGAAGAATAGTCCCACAAATCTTTGCAAACCAAGCACGAAAAACTTGTTTAAGGCTATATAGAGCACGACGAAGTTTGCGAATTTTACATAGGGGATATGAATAACTAGGAGGAGGCTTCATATACATCTCTTCAGCGAGATCACCATTAAAAAAAGCATTCTTTACATCTATTTGAAATAATATTCAACCACAAACTGCAGCAACAGCTAACAAACTTTGAACAGAATAAAGTCGAGCAACTGGAGCAAATATTTATTCATAATCAATTCTATTTTTTTGAGTAAAACCTTTTGTAATAAGGCGAGCTTTATATAGCTCAACAGACCCATTAGACTTGGTCTTGATCTTGTATACCCATTTACATCTAATGGTAGTTTTATTAGGTGGAAAGTAATAAAATCCTAAGTACTATACAACTTTGACTTCTCAAGGGTCTGTAATTCTTCTATTATTGCTTACTGCCAAACATGATTAGAGTTGGCCTCTAAATAGAATTTAGGCTCATATAAGGAAAGAGTAGTATGGAATTACTGATAATCCTGAATTTTAATAGGAAGTTCTCTTACCCGAAATGAATGACGAAAAAAGAATGTAGAAGAAGTCTCAGAAGTGTCTAGAGCAAATCCTTCAAATAAGGTAGATGACTCAGAAACATGCATCGTACTAGTAGAATCACCTATATGAAACTCAAAAGAAATATCTACATGTAAAGTATTAAGAAAAAGAGCAATAGTATTTTCTGTAAAGAATTGTGAAACAAGAGATACATAATGAAAGTTGGATATAAAGAAAACTATTTTATTCTAAAAAAATACTATATGACGAGAGATGCGAAGGCGGTTAAATATGAGATCCCAACACTTATAACCTTCATGTTCTATCCCGAGACTCAAGAAGCAATATAATCGAGTACGTGAGTCAAGTTTGCTATGTTCATATTTTTGAAGTAGAACAAAACAAATACAATCAGATACTTTAAGGAGATTATAATTAAGTATGGTTCTATAAAGATGCTTATAAGGTGACTTGTTCTTTATAATATGAGAATGAATACGATTAATAATAAAGACAACGGTAAAGACAGCTTCTCTAAAAAAATGTTTAGGACAAGAGGAAGAGATAAGAAGTGTACAAGTGGTATCTAAAATATGTTTATATTATGTGCCGCTCTTCTATTTTACTGAGATGTACCAGGACAAGACCTTTGATAAATAGTACTATGTTTCTATAAAAGATTTAGAAAGTCAGAATCTCTATATTCTATGGCATTATCTGTCACGCCCCAGACCTAAAAGATCTAAAACATGACATAACTTACACTCATTCAATAATGTGCACTCATAATTCATATTTCATAAAATTTCAAACTTGAATTCAACATAGGAATCATTATCAAGATGCTAGTAGGTGTAATACAAAATCAACATATGATCATACTTGGTGAAACATAAACCAAATAAAACCACACTTAATAAAAGAACACACAAGTATTTATTCAATAGGGACAAATTAAATATCTTAAACTATATGTCCACAAATGAAACACTTAGTAACCTAGCAACTTAGGGAACCCAAGGGACAGCAGAAGCCTTGCCAAATCCACTAAGCACACATGTACCTTATTTACCTGAAATTTCCATAAACTATAATGAGTATAAAACTCAATAAGCATACTAGTTTTTCATATATCAAATTACAAATACATATATGTACACAATGCATGTGTATGATATGCTATGATAAATCAAAATCACAATCTTATCAAATCACATGTCAGGTAAGCGCTTACACATTCTTTCAAAACATATAATAGGAATACTATCACTCAACTACTACTTAATAGGACTTCCATATCACATATCTATAATGAGCCAAATGTCACTCGTAGGTGACATACCGTATAAGAGGAATAGTACAAATGAGGTTTAAATTACATATATATAATGCTTATGCCTGAAGGTAAGAGCCAAACCCTCACCCTGATTATTGGTGAGTCCTCTCACATGCACCAATACATCACCACACGAATGTGATAACTCAATCTTTTTTTAGGTATTAATAGGATCCTCCATACATACGGAACACATAACATATATCAATCTTGAAGAAAAGGCCACATAATGGCTCCAGAAATCACATAAGGTGCCTACTAAGTAAATAGTGAGTTCAAGTATCCTCAAAACACAAAACGTATCTCATGGACATTTCCACTTCAAAAGCTTTCTTTGTTAAACACATTTCATTTTGAAATCTCACTTTCATAATCACATGTATGTCCATACTCAATGTCAATGCCCACATTCATAAATATATATCTTTCACATTTCTTATCAAATATACTTTGGCATAACATAAACTTATTTCTAAGAACATTTATAAAATCATACATAGACAATTACGATGCTTATTGTGATTTCAGTAAAAGACTAGTATACTTACCTCTTAGTACTTTCAGCTACAAGGCTTAAATCTCCTTAACCTATCAATGGAGATTAATCATTTCATAAACCTCAACATTCATACAAGCACTTTAAATAGCTTACAAAATTACACATATTGCACTTATCACATCGAATTAGTTTAATTACTTGGTTTCTTAAAACCTGTCATTCTGACCACTTACACTTAACAAAATTTTCTTATACATCAAATGATGTCCAATTACTCTAAAATCAGAATATATCATTCTTGACTCATATATCCTTCTTAAATAAGAATATTATATCATAATTCCTACATAATCCATTCTATAAACACCATCAAATTCAAACTATTAACCTGATAGGATCAAGATATTTACTGAACAGTATTCAATCTCCCAATTTTATAAAATCAAATACTAATTCAAAAACTATAAAATTACCACAGAATTACTCTTGACACATATATCAATCAATGATAAATAATTCACTTCAAAATCACTGCCAAAAGTATTTTAAAACTATTTTAGTCCATAGCATTAAAAATATGTTAATCAAATACTGCAATGAGCTAATACACTTTAGAAAATTATAACAATTTAACCACATTGATCTAAATTCTCAATTCTGATTATATCATATTAGACATATAAATTATAATATTACATAATTTCGTAATTTTTTAAGATCATTCAGTAGATCAAAAATTGTTTGTCACTGTATCATACTGTTAACACAGGAAATTTCTAGAATTTCAGGGTCATTTTGATAAATTCACTACAAATTCAATTTCTCTAATTTTCAATCGATTCAAAGTCTCAAATGATTTTAGACATGTCTAATTTTATATACTCAAAATCCAAATCCAAAACCAAAATCGAAGTACAATAATTTATAAAATTTTCGGATCAAGAAACTAGTAAGTAGAAATTCTGAAATTCATCATGATTTATCAAGCTATCTACATAAATCATCATCAATTCTCACAATATCTTACTAAATTCACATCAAATCCTCAATTGTACATATTTTTAGAAATCAAAACATAAAGGAATTAACTAAATTAACACCAAGAAATTAAGAAAGGGTTATAATATACCTCTTAAAGTTTAAATTCATACTTTCTTCTTCTTTTTCTTCTTCTTCTTCTTCTTCTCTTTCTCTCCCCTTTCTTTCTCTCTTTTCTCACTCTAAAAGAG
Organism: Ailanthus altissimus; assembly: GCA_946807835.1. Lineage (NCBI taxonomy): Eukaryota > Viridiplantae > Streptophyta > Magnoliopsida > Sapindales > Simaroubaceae > Ailanthus > Ailanthus altissimus. The sequence goes on along the minus strand of OX327698.1, from coordinate 22,441,759 downwards.
GTGGCTCACCCAAAATGAGTGAATTAGGGTTTCAAAAGTGTATTTTTATACTAAGAGTCTAATTTATAGTATTTATAAATTAGCCCCCAAAAGTTTCAAAATATTACAATTTGGTCTCTAAAATAAATCTAAAATCTTACAAATAAACCCAATACTAATAGTATGTCCTTAATCTATACAAACAATACCAATAACAATACATAAATTAAGTATCATTCACATACAAATAAAATATGAATATTATACAGGTACAAATATTTATTCTTTCCGGTTGTGGATAAGTGGTCACTACATTATCAATACGAAAAACCTTAATAAGATAAGAGAATTGAATTTTAACCATATGAGTAAAATTATAGTAAATTTTAGTAAGTTCTGATTGTAATTTATAAAAAATAATCATGTATATCAGAAATAGTCATCAATAAAAATAACCAAATATTTAGATCCTCATATAATGGCATTTGGAGAAGGACACCATATATTATAATGTCTAAGATCAAATGGAGCATAAGAGACAGTAATACTATTATTAAAAGATAAATATAGTTGTTTGGTTAAATGATATGTTAGACAATCATCTTTATTATCAGAAACAACACTTAAATGACATTTAGATACTAGAGATTATATGTGATTGATTGACGTATGACCCAAATGAACGTTCCAAAAATGTAACGAAGATACTAGAGATATAGATGCTGCGGACGAAAGTACTAGAGAGATCTAAAGAGATGTAGAGAGAAAAAATCTAAAGAGATGAGTTCATATATATGCCTAACCTTACGGCCCGTCCCAAGTGTTCGACCTGTATTCGAATCTTACACACAGCAACTAGAAGTAGTAAACAAGACATTAAGATCAAATTCGCATAGTTAATTGACAGATAAAGAATTTAATACGAGGTTGAAAATAAAATACATGTCAGACACAAAGCGATTAAGAAAAGAAACTTGACCAACGTAATTAGCTTTATGAAAGAATTATTGGCAGTTTGAATAAATGGTAAATAAGAAGCACGAGATTTAGAAGAGAAAACCGTAGGATTAGAAGTCATATGATTGCAACATACAGGTCAAATACCAAGAAGAATTACCTGAAATATTAGAGGAAGCAAATATTAAAGTTTTATTAAAGTTCAAGAGAAGTAGATGGAGTAAAGGCTCGAGATTACTAACCAAGTTAGAAGAGAGACTTGCACTATCTTAAGCAGCAGTAACAATAAGTCCTATGAAAATAACACTTTGTGACAGTCCAGGTAAGTGGCAATGATGACATGTTTTAGGCAAAGCAGAGCCAACAAAGAGATAGCATTGAAAAATATTAGGCTTATCCATAGATCGCAAAAATATATAATTTAAGTCCTTTAATTCTTTGATAATTGCATAATTATCCCAAAAGTACAGCAAATCATGACCTTAAAATATTTGAAAAGTTTACAAAAATACCCTTATTGAAAATTGGAGACTAATTAGGAAAGAGAACATTGTAGGTTGATAAATCCGGTGATGAGGAGTTGAGCGATGTCGGTGCTGAAAGAACATGCGCCAAAAAATGACCGAGATTTGAGGTGGACGGTGGCAGATGAAAAATTAGTTCAGCGACGCGTGAGGGCATGTGCAGTGTCAAATTAACAAGATTTCAGTGCCGTTGGAATCTCCAGTTAATTCTGAGTGCAATGGTCTCAGAGAAGTTTGACTGGCGCATAAGGCATATGCAGTTGTGAATCAACGTGATTCTGGTGGAGTTTAATTGATCGATAGTGTCTAAACGTCTTGGTCTAAGCAGTGTCAATAACAGTAAACTTTGACGAACTTTTGGTGGCTTTTGTAAAAACTCCAATGAACTTCCAACAAGTTTTTAAAAATATTTTTTTGGTAATATCACGTGAGAAATATAAAAGTGTATATATTTCACTTTATGAAATAATGTACAGAGAATGTTTTTATATAAACTTTAAGTAGATGTGAAATAAGAAATTTAAAATAGTAAAAGAAAAGAAAATATGTACATGTTAATGATAATATCAACAAGGGAAATTATATATATAATAGGGAGAATATAAGGAAAATATTGATTTAATTGATATTTTTAATATAATTAATTTTCAGTAATTAATTATAAAATAAGTTTTTCTCCAAGGGACAGGTACTAACTATGACTAGAGCCTAGCTTAGGTTATTGCCCCTGCAGATATTTTATTTTCCCTTAAAATAAAATTGAAGTTTCCTTTTTGTTTTTGACAAGATTACATGATTGCCTCTTATGTCCCTAGTAATTTATTTTTGGAACTAGTACGATTGCCCTGGCTTGATTACTCCAAGTCTCTAACTTAACATTAGGGACCAAACACAAATTTAAATTTTTCAATACAAAAATTAAAACATTATTAAGATAGATAGGTTTTGAAAATTCTATCAAAGACTTGGAATGAGTTTAGCACAAAAGTTAAATGATTAGTACAAATTATTAAATATTTAATAATCTGTAAAATAGAAATTACATAAATTTAGTTAAATAATACTATATTTTTAAAGTTAGCATTCTAAAAAATGAAAATACATATCTACACTTAAATAAATAAGAGACAAAGCAATAATTTATTAAGTTAAATTATCCATGAATGAACAACAATGTCATATAAACACTATAAGTTAATAATTTATAACTTTAACTCAAAATTTTAATTTGCTGAAGTTGCTTTTTATCTTCGAGAGAGTCATACAAAAGATTTAAGAAAATGTAGGCTTTTCGTGCAAGTATTGATCACATCATAGTTAGGCAGGTGAAATTTCTCTATTTGATTTTAAAATCATAAATCAACGTGACCCCAACGCAAGTGTTCACAATTCCAAACGATACTGCAACACAAAGTTTTGAAAGAGAGGCATCGACGACGAATTTTAATAACGATTAACGAATGCCAAGAGGACAAGTTCTGAAATTTGCCGCCTAATTCACTTGACCGATTATTTTTCATGACTTTCTTTAAATAATTAATTTACTGGGGAAGTCACCTTTTGATTCAATAATACATACCCCAGGTAAGGTTTTCTCAAGTTCCATCAATTTTCGTTTTTGTTTTACTACAAATTATATAAATATCCTAATCTTCAACGTCTGTTCAGTTTCTGGATGCACGAATTATTTATCATTGATTTGAATGATCTTCTCTCTCTCTTTCTTTTTTTTTCTAAAAAAAACTTATTGACCGACCATTTTAGTTAATAATGAATGTCGATAGAAATAAGTTTGCTGTAATTGCCTTGTATGGGTCTAACGAGCAACTCCACATGGTTCTATTTAAAGGGTAACTCACTCTTGCATCCCAAATAATCCTATCTCCATTTTTTCCGCTCTTGATCTTTAATTTCCATGGATTCCACCAAACCAGCAGCAGAAATAGCCTATGACTTCTCTCCCCTGATAAGGGTATATAAAGATGGTCAAGTAGAGAGGCTCAGGGGTACTGATATCGTTCCCCCATGTCTTGATCCCAAAACAAACGTTGATTCAAAAGATGTTGTGTATTCACCTGAATATAATCTATCCGCTCGTCTTTACATCCCCAAAAACACAAACCAAAACCAAAAACTTCCCCTTCTCGTTTATTTTCACGGCGGATGCTTTTGCTTCGAAACAGCCCTTTCTCCCACTTACCATAACTACCTCAACGACTTAGTCTCTGAAGCCAACATCATGGCAGTCTCGGTTGATTATCGAAATGCCCCAGAAAACCCTGTACCTTCCGCTTATGACGATTCATGGGCTTCACTCAGATGGGTTGCTTCTCATGTCAATGGAGAAGGCCCTGAATATTGGCTTAACCATTATGCTGATTTTGAACGGGTGTTTTTTGCAGGTGACAGTGCTGGCGCTAATCTAGCTCATCATATGGGGATGAGACATGGTCGAGAAAATCTCGATGGGGTTAATGTTATTGGTATTGTTTTATCTCATCCATATTTTTGGGGAGAAGAACCTGTTGAAGATGAGACAACTGATGTTAACACAAGAGCATGGTTCGAGGGATTATGGCGATTAGCTTGTCCTAACACAACCGGGTGCGATGATCCGCTGATTAATCCGTTTGTTGGTTCGAACCTAGCTAGCCTGGGGTGTGCCAGGGTGCTGGTTTTTGTTGCGGAGAATGATTTTTTAAGTGCTAGAGCATGGTTTTACGGTAAAAAGTTGAAGGAGAGTGGCTGGCAAGGCCATGTGGAGATTGTTGAGTCTAAAGGAGAGGTACATGTGTTCCATTTGTCCAATTCAACGAGTGAAAATGCTGTGGCTATGCTCAAGAAAACTTCTTCTTTCTTCAATCTGGATAGGGCCTGAATATTTTTAAATGTCCTTGTTCTCATTTCCCATTTTGCTTGTATCTAAAGGCTCAACATGTTGTAATAAGGTAATCAAAGACCATTTGGATTGATTGTCGTTGATTTATAATTTACACATGTCATGTTTTCATTATAAATTAGGAAAAAATTGCTTATTTGTATTGGCCAAAAAAAATTGGATCAGAAATGATTATTCAACCCAAAAGTTGAAGTTAACAGCTGTTACAAATATAGTAAGCTGTCAAACTAACAGCTTGACAAAAAAAGCTAATGTGTCATTAAGCCACAACTCGTTTGTGCTCTATGGGAGGAGCTTTCTACAAATGGAAGGATGGAAGCATTGCAACCACGATGCCGAGAAGCCTCGCATTAACCATGCTAAGAAGTCGCTCTAAAAAAGTTTGCTGAAATAATTTGTTGAAACGGAAGTATATAAATAAGTAAAATTACTTAAGTAAATAGTGTAAAATAAATTATTAAAAAATTAAAGAGAGAAAGTAGAAAAAGAATACAAAAAATTTACGTAGTTCGATAATTTATCTATGTCCACGGCAGATTAAGATCACTCACTCTTATTATTGAATCACAAGGCATGCATAAAGCACGTATTTTATAAAAAAGATCACAAAAAAAACTCTCTCTTGCACTTTAGGGATTTTCTCTCACAAAAAATCACAAAGAATGTTTAATTACAAAGATTTCTTCTTTAATCACTAAGATGTGTTTACAAGCCAATTGCGAGCCTTTATATAAGTTTTGGAAAGTCCTAAGTTTATCCTATACGTGTGAGAGTCATATTAGGGAGTTCTGAAGTAAGTGAGAGACAAAATAAGAAAGTTTCTAATTTTTGGGATACTGTTTACTCATCCAATGTCGCGGCGTTCAACGTCCATCACCGTGGCGTTGGCGCGCCCCCATCTGGGAGCCATGGTGCTGATCATCTGGCGCTGCAGTGTTCAGGTTTTGATTTTGTCACCGCAGCTCTCACTCCTGGTCACCGCAGCGCTCACTCCTAGTCTACGCAACGCTCATTCCTGGTCGTTGAGGCGCCAGCGCCTGTTATGCACTTCTTTATTTTTTTTGCCTCCTTTTGCGTCTATCTTTGATTCTCGTGCACCATACGCACTTGGCTTGATATCCAAATTATATCCCAATAATTTTTAATCAATATTCTAAATAATTCCCTCCTTGATTCAAAATCATTCACAAAGAAACTCGATCTTTTATTTTCGCATCTTCAGTCACCCTCACAAAGTAGTAACTCTGGTTAAATCCTTGCATATGATGAACTTAACTGAGGGCAGTGGCTTAGTCAACATGTCAGCAGGATTTTCAGACGACACTATTTTTTTTAGACTAACTTCACCACTTTGGACAATCTCTCAAAAGTAATGGAGCCTCACATCAATGTGTATGGCACTTTGGCTATCACAATATACCGGCGTTCACATCTTCACTAGCCAATACCTCCGCGCATATGCCTTTCAACCACACGGCCTCCTTAATAGCCTAACCAACAGCTATGTAGTCTGCCTCTATGTTAGATACTCTACACCCAAACACTATGAATACGTAGCCCGTTAACGATATTTTCTTATCTAGATCACCTGCATAATCTGAGTCTACGTATCCTCTTACCATTTCATTGTTGTCCTTATCCTTCTTATACACCAACCCGTAATTTGATGTCCCCTTGAGATATCTTAGAATTCACTTTACTGCAAGCCAGTAATTCTTACCTGGATTTGCCATGTATCTACTCACCACACTCACAGCATGTGCTATGTTTGGTTTTGTGCAAATCATTACATACATGATACTCCCTACAGCATTTGCATACAATACTTTACTCATCTGCTGTTTCTCCTCTTTGGATGTAGACGATTGTGCTGCTGAAAATCTGAAATGCATTACCAAAGGAGTAGAGACAGCTTTGCGTTGGACCTACCAAATTTTTCTAGAAATTTAAGTATATATCGCTATTGGGACAAGAAGATAATATCTCTTCTTTCCCTCATAATATTCATATCCAAAATTCTCTTTACTGCTCCCAAATCCTTTATCTTAAACTCGTCATTCAACTGCTTTTTGAGCTTCTGTATTTCTTCCATATTCTTATATGCGATCAACATATCTTCGATGTATAGAAGTAAATACATCATCCTAATAACTTATGTTCTTGAAGTACAAGCATCCATCATACTTGCTCTTACTAAAATCACAAGCCGTCATAAACTCACCAAATCTCATATACCACTGTCTAGGTAATTATTTTAACCAATATAATGACTTTTTTTAATAAACAAGCATGATCTTCTTTCCTGAGCTTCTAAGACCCTTGTGGCTATGCCATGTATATCATCTCTTCAAGTTCTCCATGCAAAAAAGCTGTCTTTACATCCATCTGCTCCAGATGTAAATCAAGATTTGCACACATGGCTAACAAAATCTTGATAGATGAGTGCTTGACGATTGGAGAGAATATCTCATAAAAGTCAACTCCCTTTCTCTGAGTAAAACATTGTGCAACTAACCTAGCCTTGAATCTCGTAAGCTTTATCCCCGGTATCCCCTCCTTCACCTTATACACACTTGCACCCAACTAGTTTCTTTTGAGGTCTCTCCATCAACTTCTAGGTATTGTTCTTTCTAAGAGAACTAATCTCTTCTTACATAGCCTGCTACCATTCTTTCTTATTTTCACTCTTCATAGCCTCACCATATGTCATAGGCTTATCATACTCAATAGTGTAAGCAGAATTAAAAGTATAAATAACTAAATTTGCTTGTGATAAGGGCATATTTTTCATATATTTTATTATATTTTTATTTTGATATTTTATTATTTTATGAGAATAGATGGCTATTTATGTACTTTATTGTTATTTATAAGGACTTGAATCAAATTTAAAAAAAAGGATGCAAAAGGAGTAAAAATCGAGACTAAAATACAAACTTTTCAAAGTATGGATCTGTTGCCCCAGCGCTACAAGGATTTTTGCTCCAGCACTGGAACAGTGATCTAAATAAGAAAATCAGAAAAGACAACTTGCTGAAGTCGCGACTAGTGCCCCAGCTCTATATCGTTATCACGTCAGCGACAGGACAGCGCCCAGCGCCATTACTTCACCACTTCAGCGGTGTGGCCTTTTACATGCAGCGCTCCAGCGACAGAAGCATAGCGCCCCAGTGGTAGTGCAAGTCTTAATCCTACGAGAATTGAGATTTTAAAGCTCATATCAATCCCTATAAAAGGTCACTAGTCCCCAGCATTTCAAAATCACTCTAGAGAACCCTAGATCAATTTAAGAACACCAAGAATACAGAGCACAAGTGTTAGAGAGCAATAGCAGTTTAATTGAAGCAACCTTAGAAAAAGATTCAAGGCATTCTTCGGCATCAAGAGCATCTTAGGCAGCATAATCAAGAGAAATTCGACGTCTATATGGGTTTACTATTGATTGTATCATGATTTATTATTATTTTTACTACTGTTCTCTTGTAGCCATGAACTAAATTTATTTTCTAGGGTTAACACGTGAACTCAATATGTGTAAAAGCCATATCTTTTAAATATTTAATAAACTTGGTCCTTTGTTATTTAAATTACTTGATCTTAATGCTTCAATATATCTGGCTAATATATTGTGAATGAATTAGTAATATTTTTATAAACTCGGAAGAGGAATCATAATATTTAGACTTAAGTAATTTGATGCATGATTGTAAAGTAACATTTAATGTTGCATATGCAAGTTTCAATTCAGAATAGAAATATACATAATTGGCATGTATGATCAATAAGACTTAATCTTAATAAATCTTAATAAATTTTAATTTATTACAAGTACCATAGGAATATAGATATTTGATAAATTAAGGTATACCCTCATGACCTTAGAAGAGGCTTGTGAATACATTAGTGTCTTGATCAATAATAAAAATTAAGGGAGTTAAATATTAGAGATTAATCATTAGAAAACATATTGAGAGATAGTATTAATCCTAGGTTTTCTCTATATTGCTATCATCTAATTCTCTTTGCATTATATTTTTATTTTTATATTTTCTACATTCATTCTTAGATTTTTTTTTTGAATAATTATTAGAAAGATATAATTATTGGGATTTGTGCTTACGTGCCATCCCTTTTGTGTATAAATATTTGCTTTATGTTTATACAATTATGATTTCAATATATTACTAATTATATTATATACAAATATGGTAAGATGCTTGTAACATTTTAAACATTGTATGATCTGAAAGAGTTCAGATTTGATCTAAAGGAGTTTAGATCAGAACTAAAAGTTAGTAAAATCTAAAGAGTTAGAGCCTTGTCTGAAATAGGACAAAGACCTAAGAATATATTAGTAATGACATAGTTGCAATGAGTTGCAAATGGTGCTAGAAAATATTGTTATGCAAATATGTTCTTAAATTTAATGTTCCTGATCTATCTTTACTAATGCAGGTCTGTTAGTGAAGACCTTAATATATATAGATCAATGTATGTCTATATCTGGATAGTCCAGATGGTTAGTCTTAGCAGACCATGAGTTTAGTGGAAACTCGTATAGAGATACAAGTATTCAGTAAGGACTGAATATTGAACAGACTAACAAAGATCTCCAATAGACATCCCATAAAGCCGTCAATGGAGGATCTTTTGAGTTGAGTAATATTCGTGGTCTTTAGACCTGAGTGCCTGATGCGATATTTCTATATCATAAATTAAGTGCAAGTATACACTATCGTATGCAAGTAATAAAGAGACTAATTAGTCGGATGTCGAACCCACAGGGATAATTTCTTCTTTTTAACCAATTACTAAAATTATATCTTCCTAATAATTATTCAGAAAAATAAAAATCTAAGACTGAATGTAAGAAATATAAAACAAAACACAATGTAAAACAAATTAGGTGATAGCAATGTAGAGAAGACCTAGGATTAATATTATCCCTCAATATATTTCTAATGATTAATCCTCTAATATTTAACTCACTTAGTCTTTATTATTGATCAAGACACTAATGTATTCGCAAGCCTCTTCCAAGGTCATGCAAGTATACCATAATTTACCAAATACCTATATTCCTATGGTACTTGTAATAAATTAAGATTCATTAAGATTAGGTCTTATTGATCATACATGCCAATTAGGTATATTCCTATCCTAAGTTGAAACTTGCATATGCAACATTGAATGTTACTCTACAATCATGCATCAAATTACCTAGGTCTAAATAAATTGATTCCTCTCCCGAGTTTATCAAAATATTACCAATTCATTCACCATATATTGGCCAGATATATTGAAGCATTAAACACAAGTAATTTAAATAATAAAAGACTAAGTTTATTAAATACTAAAAAGATATAGCAATTTAAGCGCACATATTGAGTTCAAATATTAACCCTAAAAAATAAATTAGCTCATGGCTACAAGAGAACAGCAGTAAAAATAATTATAAATCATGATACAATTATTAGCAAACCGATATAGACGTCGAATTGCTTTTAATTGCGCTGCCTAAAAACTCTTGATGTCGAAGAACGTCTTGTATCTCTCTGTAAAGTTGCTTCAATTAAGCTCCTATTGCTCTCCAAGACTCGTGCTCTATATTCTTGGTGCTCTTGGGTCGTCTTGGATTGATTCTTGAAGGCTGGGAACGAGTGGCTTTTATATAGGGATTGATATGAGCTTGAAAATCTCAATTCTCGTCGGACTAGGACTCACACTACCGCTGGCGCGCTATGAAGTTGTCGCTGGGGCGATGCGTGAAAAAGCTATTACCATTGGAGCGGTGGGATCTTGGCGCTGGGGCGCTGCATGAAAACGGCTTCACCGCTGGCGCGGTATGTTGATATCGCTGGGTCGATGGAGCGTCGCTGGTGCGGTGACTATTCGGCGCTGGGGCGCTAGACGCGACTTAAGCAGGTCGTTTTTCTTATTTCGATCACTATTTCAGCGCTGGGGCGACAATACTTGTAGCGCGGGGGCGCTGGACTCATAATCTTGAAAACTTTGCATTTTAGTCCCTGTTTTCGCTCCTTTTGCGTTCTTTCTTTAAATTTTGTTCAAGTCCCTATAAATAACAATAATGCACATAAATAGCCATCTATTCTCATAAAATCATAAAATATTAATAATAAAAACATGAAAAAATATATGACAAATTTGCCCTTATCAGTGCCATAGTGGACTTGTGAGTGATCCATCATACTTTGGTTCCACAAATGTCAGATACCTTTTATGGTCTGACCACTGGGTGTCACTGGGTATGGTTCGATGCTCATGGAGTCTGGTGTGTACAGATATGGGATCCATTAACTCAATTGGGTGAGTAAAATATCCTGAAACTCCAATATTGTATTTCAGAAAGTCTTATGACCATAAGCAGACATATCCGAGAATTAATTTTATTCTCGGGAAAATAATATCGTAAAAGTGTTTACGGATATTATTTATTGAAATACAAATCTAGAGATAAGTTTATGATTGAGCACATAGAGACTTGACGGTGTTGATCTATATCTTCGCTCTTCTAGGATATTTATGATGGAAGGATTATACGAATATGTTATAACCTCAACTTGTATGGTCTAATGCATAATTTTGTAATATCCGTAACATGTGTGTGGGACATTGTTCACAGACGTGTGAAATAGTTTCATATGACAAATTGGGCATGGACCTAGAGAGTCTCACAATATGAAGTATACTCGTTGTGCACTGGGGCAACGAATTGGATTGAACAATTAATCCAACAATTTCCAGCAAAGTGAAAAATGTTTCAAGGTTCCTTTTATTATTCACTTATAAATAATTGAATGTAAAATACATTATTGGTTTACAAGAGTTGTTAACCAAAAAGAAATTGACAAGTGACACAATCTTACTCTATAAATAATTTACCTATTTACCTTACTTGGTAAATACATATAAGGTAAATGTAAATATTCAAAATAGTTTTGAATTATTAATATTTTATATATTAATCAAATTATTATTATTAATTGAAAAAAGTGGCAAACACCATTTAATAATGGAGTAAGCACTTGTTATTAATAATAAGCAATGTTGGCCACTTAGAATTTGTTAAATGGTGCATTTGTGAAGTGGTGTGACCACTCAACATTGATTAATAGCCATTTGTGCACTAACAATTGATTCATATAGATGAATCAATTTGTTGAGTGAAAAATATGATTGATTAATGTTTGTAATGGCAAACATGGCTAAGTGGTGGTGGAGCACTAAGAGAAGTAATCATTTTTTGCACTTAATTAAGAATTGAAAGAGTTCGCTTTGTGTAGGAGAAGGAGAGAATTTCGTTCAAGGAGAAAAAAAGAGAGAATTGAGAGCATTTCCTAGGTGTATTTCTTAAAGTGTTGAGAGAATATGCAAAGGCTTACTAAGGTTCAAAATAAAGAGTTGTAAAGAACTAAAGAAAACACTTAATTCTTCTCATCTCTTGGTAGTAATAATTCATAAGGACAAATTATTTTAAGTGTTAAAACAATCATTTGCTGAAAATTCAAGGCTGCCATTCTAGTTTCACAATTCCATCGGATTTAGTTGTGAACTAGAATTGTGCAAGGGAACACTTCAAGGTGAGCATAACAAATTGAAGAGTGAAGTTCTTGAAGAATTGTAAAGCTACCTTCATAACCGGGTAGGTTATTGATTTACAATTCATTTTATATCATGCATGAAAATATATATGAGATATATATATTTGCTTGAATGATCATACATGTGATTATATGCTTAAGTTTGTTACATAGTGTATTACATATATGATTACTTCCGTTGCGTATTTAATTTTTGAAATTATATGTATCTATACACATCACACACTATATCACAACAATAATTTTAGTACTTGATTAAAATGTAGAAATTATCCCCGTGGGTTCAACATCTAACTAATTAGTCCCTTTATTACTTGTATACGATAGTGTATACTTGCACTTAATTTTTTAGATATAGAAATATGGCATCACATACCTGACTGGTGGATTAATCATTCTCCTTAACTTATCTCTGGCTAGCTAGTACTCTTCAAGTCTTATCTCAGGAGTCCTAGTCTTTCCTTGGGTGGACTTGGAGGAACTCGCCGGTGTTCTTGATTCTTCTTCAAGGATCTCCACGTTGAAGTGCTGATCTGAGGGCATATCAGATCTATTCTCAGGTTTTACTTCAACTTCTATTGACTCGAGTGTTGGGTTTTTCTTGGGCGCAAGTTCTTTTTTCTCATCTTATTGGAAGGCTTTCAGTATGATTGTTTCATCGAACGTCGTATCACAGCTTATGATACTCCTTAATGGTGTCAAGTCTTTACACTATACCTTATATCCTTTTACTCCTTCAAGATATCCTATGAATACCCCTTTGATAGCTCTAAGTTCCAACTTCCCCTCCTTAACATGTACAAAGATAGGACAACCAAATATTCTGAGGTGGTCATACTTAGGATATGGTAAGCATATTTGCATTGGTAAGCATGCTCTGGCGTCTTGAAGTCAATTACTGAGGAGAGACTTATATTAATCAAGTAAGCTGCAGTCACTACAGCTTCTCCCCAAAATGCCTTAAACATCTTTGCATTGGTAAGCATACATGTAACCCTTTCAAGTATGGTCTTATTCATCCTCTCAGCTATGCCATTTTGCTATGGTGTAGATCTCACCTTTCTATGCCTTGCAATCCTATGCTTGGCACAAAACTCATCAAACTCTTTATTGCAAAACTCGAGGCTATAGTCAGTTCTTAGCTCCTTCACTCTTTTACCAGTCTAATTCTCAACAAGAGCATTCCATGTCTTGAATACATCAAATGCTTGATCTTTACTCTTCAACACATAGACCCACAACTTCTTTGAATAGTCATCAATTAAACTGAGAAAATACCTGGCACCACTACGAGTAGTTGTCTGAACTGATCCCCAAAGATCCGAGTGTATGTAGTTAAGAGTCCCTTTAGTCTTGTGCTCGCCAGTACTATACCTCACCCTATATGCTTTCCGAAGCACACAATGCTCACCAAACTCCAAGGGCTAGAACTTATCCTCACTAAATGCCTTTTGACTAAATAACTCCTTCAGGTTTCTTTCGCCTAAGTGCGCTAGTTTAAGATGTCACAACTTAGTTTGCATACTCTCATCATCTACAGAGAATAATACAGATCCACTCACAACTTCACCCTTAAGCACATAAACATATTTGTGCTTCTCTCCTCTTATCACCACCATAGAACCTTTCAACACTCTCACAACCCCTCCGTCGATCCTGATGGAACACTCATTCTAGTCTAATGTCCTAAGTGAGATTAAGTTTCTCTTGAGGTCAGGGACATACCTAACATATGTCAACTCTCTCACTCGCCCATTATGCAACCTAAGTTTAACACTACCAATTTCTATCATCTGACATGCAACGTCATTACCTATTAACACTTTATCACCACTAATGGGCTGAAAATTCAAAAATCAAGATTTGTGCGGGCACATGTGAAAAGTACAACCAGAATCAAGAACCCATTGTTCAGAATTCTTACCATCAGTAGCGACGAGTGTCTCTGCGTTGTCATAGCTATCATCATAGGTAAGCGCAACATCTGTTTTCTTCTTATCTTGCGTTCTCTTCTTAAGACAGTCCTTTATGAAGTGCCCATCTTTCTTGCAGCAATAGCACTTCCTAGGAGTTCTAGACTTCGACCTTGAGCCATTTTTTTCCTTCTATCTCTATGAGGGCCTTCCTTTTATAGATAAACTTTCTGTATTGCCCTCGATCTACTTCCCTAGTAACTTTGAGTTTAATGATGATTTCACATCACTCATCATTAAACTCTCTCTACCGTAGAGTGGCGTATCAACAAAGCTCTCATAACTATTAAAGAGTGAACTCAACACGATAATTGCTCTATCTTCATCTTCTATCTTGATGTTGATAGATTTAAGATCAATGATGATCTTATTGAAGACGTCTATATGGTTTTTCATTGGCGTCCCCTCTGACATGGACAACTAATACAACTTCTTCTTTATATGCAATCTGTTGGCCAACAATTTCTACATATAAAGCGAATTAAGCTTCTTTCAAAGACCTATTGTCGTCGTCTCACCAGCTACTTCCTTTAGTACTTCATCGCTCAATGACAGAACGATTGTGCTATGAGTTCTTTCTTGAATGTTTCTTATTTCTACTTCAGCTTTAAATGACTCTGGCATCTTCTCTTCTTCACTAGATAGAGCTGCAGTCTCCTCTAATGCCAAGCCTAGCCTTTGGCTCACCAACAACGCCTTTACCTTTATCCTCCATAGATTGAAGTCATTTATACCGTTGGATTTCTCTACTTCATACTTGGGTGTGGCTATGTCTACTTAGAAAACCAAGCTCTGATACCAGTTTGTTGAAGTGGAAGCACACAAACAAGAAAAATCACCCAATCAAATAGTGCGGAACAAGTTACTCAGGAATTAAAAAAAGAAAGGGTAGAAGAAGAACACACAAAATTTATGTGATTCGGCAACTTGCCTATGTCCACTTGCTTTGATACCACTCACTCTTATTATTGAATCACAAGGCATTCACAAAGCACGCCTTTTGCAAGAAAGATCACAAAGAAAACTCTCTCTCTTGTACTCTAGGGATTTTCTCTTACAAAGAATCACAAAGAATGTTTAATTACAAAGACTTCTTCCTTGATCACTAAGATGTATTTACAAGCCAAATGAGAGCCTTTATATAGGTTTTGAGACGTCCTAAGTTTACCTTATACATGTGGGAGTCGTATTAGGGAGTCTTGAAACAAGTGGAAAACGAAATAAGAAAGTTTCCAATTTTTGGGATACTGTTTACACGTCCAGTGCCGCGGCGTTCAGCATCCATCGCCGTGGCTTTGGCTCGCACTCGTCTAGCCACCGTGACACTCACTCCTGGTTGCCGTGGCTGGCGCCTGTTACACACTTCTTCATTTTTTTGCTTCCTTTTGTATCTGTCTTCAATTCTCGCACATCCTACGTACTTAATTTGATCTCTAAATTATATGTCAATAATTTTCAATCAATATTCTAACATAATTAATCAAGAATCAAAGATTGCCGATAAGATCACATCAAAGCTTAAGTTAGGAGACCAACAGTTGAATCATTAGGACTACCAAGCCACCAGAAGACTCAAAAGGTCTAGCCATCAAAGCCCACTAGTCTTTGCTATCAAAATCAGCTCTAACGACGGCCAAAATCGTATGCGCACTATCACCATCTTCACACAATTTCATACTCCGACTCTCAACATCCTCTCCAATGGCGATCCCAAACTCCGAAAACAACGATAGTTTAATCAAATGATCCGAAGAGGGGGTTCTGCTCCAAGACCAAAATCAGTTAAACACTTAATACACAACCAAACAAGATAAGATAAATTTTATTCTGATTAAAATATGCTCATGCAAAAATTCAATAGATCATTGTTTTATGGAAACCATTGTTACAATGGTTTGGTTGTTTCAGATTTTGAACAGCTGTGAAACCCACTAGCTAGGACATCATCGCCAGTATTTATAAATTAAGGTTTAATTCAATGGCGAACTTGACCGCAAAATCCAAGAAAAAACAATTGAGCTAATCACTCTTCTTGATGTGGAGATAGCTAAGTGTGAAAATGAAATTATATGCTAGCTTTTTTAATAAGTAAATTATCAATAGCTATTTAGTTGGGTCCACCAAATTGGACCTGCTCAAATCCTCAGTGGTGAATAAGTCAACAGTCTTTGTCTATAGAGACATAAACATCCTTTTTGAAGAGTTTCGGAGAGTGTTGGAATGGAAGAATTCCGAGACTTTTTTATGTTAATAATTTTAAGCTTTTCACCATTATTGAAATTTGTAGATTGTGCTTGTAATGCTTAGAAAATTGTAGATTATCCATAGTTATTTTTTCTAATTACTTTATTTTGTATTTTATTGAATTATCCTTGTTGGCCTAACTGATGTTAACAACTGTTCAAATAGCATTAAGAATGATAAAATAGGTCACGATAAAATTATTCATATTTTAAGTAAATATTTGTAAAAAAAAAATTAACATAATTAATAAATAAAATTCGTTTTATTTGTTTATTAATCATATCAAATACATATTTAAGATTTATGATTTACTAATTTGTTAAGTCAAATTTAATAAATAAATCGTATTCGTGTGTTTATTCATTTAAGTCGCGTTTAATAAACGAATTGAGTATTTAGTATAAACAAATTAAATTAGGTATTATTATTCATTCGAATGAATATAATCGTAAACGAATTAAATTTTGTATAATCATATAAACGAATTGAATTTAATTCATTTATTTAAATATAAGTAATCATATCGTATCATGTAATTCAACTATTAAATAAATTAAATCTATGTTTGAGTGTCTAATTTATTTAATAAACGAATTTTATACGAATATAATTAAAATATATTAATACGTTATATTAACACGACACAAATACGATTAATTTACACAAATTGTTAAATTTATATAATACATGGTTCCAGTTCTTTCAACTATAATTGCCAAATTAGCAAAGTTCGTTGGAGAAACAGAAACTCCAATATAACAAAAAATGAAGTAAAAGATATAGGATTAGATTTTATTAATATTTTTGTAAAAGGAAATCTTTTTAATTTTAATTTGGATTTGTTTCAATAAAGCAATTAGGAAGTGGAATTTTTCAAAAAGTAAAAAATGGAAGCGAGTTAATAAATGGAACAAGAAGGAACAAGTGTTTCCAACAAGAACCGCACATTTTTCTATTAGTAAAAGGATAAATGGAATTTCGAATTATAGGGAAATAACAAAACACATTTTTTATTTTGAAATAAGTGACACATGTATTTTTATTAAAATTGTTGATGAGTAATTAACGTGTACTCTAAAAGTTTTTCACGCTTTTTGCAAAATATTTAATAAACAAATAAAGTTCAAATAAAAAAATATTAAAATAAAATAATAAAATAATTGCACAATCACATAATTAAAAGTTTACATGATTCAAAAGTAAATATTTATTTTTATGATAAATTACTGGATTCTAGCCACTTTTATTTAGTTTACAAAGACTTAAATTATCAAAATCTCTCACAAAAGATAATCAATTAATACAATTAATAAAGAAGCAATTAAATGATCTATTAGTGATTCTTTTATTTACTCAAAATTCAAGCTGTTACACCCCAAATTCAAAACATTTGACATATGACATAATTTACATTCATTCAATAATAAACACACATACAATCTTAAAATAAAGTTCAAATAAGAAAATATTTAATAAACAAATAAAGTTCAAATAAAAAAATATTAAGATAAAATGATAAAATAATCACACAATCACATAATTAAAAGTTTACATGATTCGAAAGTAAATATTTATTTCTACGATGAATTATTAGGTTCTAGCCACTTTTATTCAGTTTACAAAGACTTAAATTACCAAAATCTCTCACAAGAGATAATCAATTAATACAATTAATAAAGAAGCAATCAAATGATCTATTAGTGATTCTTTTATTTACTTAAAACTCAAGCTGTCACGCCCCAAATCCAAAAAATCTGACACATGACATAATTTACATTCATTCAATAATGAGCACATATACAATCTTAAGGACTTCTAGTATATTCCTAAATTCTTGTTTACGGATTGGTCTTATGTTTAAAATATAAACACAAATATTTATTGACAATACATAAGCATTCATTTCAATTTTTCAGAATTATAACAATTGAATTATGACTGGAGAAATTAATAAACCAGAGATATGTAGAGTTTTCTCAGAGATTAACACTCTATTACATCACCAGTAGCAACTTTGTTACCGGAAGCTCAGAATATATTCATTGCAAATTCTTACTTAAAAATCAACTCATAATCACACTTGGTGAAACATAAACCAACTACAATCAAACATAATAAAATAACACATAAATATTTATTCAATAGAGACAAATCAAATATCTTAAACTATGTGTCCACAAACGAAACACTTAACAACCTAGCAACTTAGGGAACTCAAAGGACAGCAGAAGCCTTGCCAAATTTATTAAGTACACATGTACCTTATTTACCTGAAATCACTATAAAATATAATGAGTATAAAACTCAGTAAGCGTACTAGTTTTTCATATATCAAATACAAATACATATATATACACAATGCATATGTATGATATGTTGTAATGAATCAAAATCATAATGCATGTGAAAGCACTCACCGATGATCAGCGTGAGGGCTTAGCTTTTACCTTCGGGCATAAGCATTATATATGTATAATTTAAAACCTCACTTGTACTATTCCTCTCATACGGTATGTCACCTACGAGTGACATTTGGCTCATTTTGTGATAGGTAAGCGTTTACACATTCTTTCAAAACATATAATATGATTACCATCACTCAACTACTACTTAGTAGGATTAAACGCTTACCTATCACAAAATGAGCCAAATGTCACTCGTAGGTGACATACCGTATGAGAGGAATAGTACAAGTGAGGTTTTAAATTATACATATATAATGCTTATGCCCGAAGGTAAAAGCTAAGCCCTCACGCTGATCATCGGTGAGTGCTTTCACATGCACCAATACGCCATCACACGAATGTGATGACTCACTCTTCCTTTAGGTACCAATAGGATCCTCCTTACATACGAAATACATAATATATACCAATCCCGAAGGAAATGCAACACATAAAGGCTCCATAAATCACATAAAATGCCTACTAAGTCAATAGTGAGTTCAAGCGTCCTCAAAACATAAAATATTTCTCATGGACATATTACACTTCAAAAGCTCTCTTTGTTAAATACATTTCATTTTGAAAGCTCACTTTCAAAAACACATATGTGTCATGTATGTCTATACTCACATTCATAAACATATATCTTCACATTTCATATCAAAATATACTTTGACATAACATAAACATATTCCTAACTACATTTACAAAATCATACATAACAATTACTATGTTTATTGTTATTTCAGTAAAAAAATCTAGTATACTTACATCTTAAAACTTTCGGTTACAAGGCTTAAATCTCCTTAACCTATCAATAGAGCTTAATTCTTTCATGAGCCTCAAAATTTACACAAAACACTTTAAATAGCTTATAAAATTACATATATTTCACTTATCACATCGAATTGGTCTAATTACTTGGTTTCTCAAAACCTATTATTCTGACCACTTACACTTAACAAAATTTTCTTACAAATTAAATGATGTCCAATTACTCTAAAATAAGAATATATCATTCTTGACTCATATATCCTTTTTATATATGAATATTATATCATAATTCATACACAATCCATTCAATAAATACCATAAAATCCAAACTATTAACTTGACAGGATCAAGATGTTTACTGAACAGTATTCAATCTCTTAATTTTATAAAATTATATACTAACTCAAAAATTATAAAACTACCATAGAAATACTCTTAACACATATCTCAATCCATGATAAATACTTCACTTCAAAATCATTGCCAAAAATATTTTAAAACTATTTTATTCTATAGATTTAAAAATCTGTTAATCAAATACTATAATGAGTTGACACTTTTTAGAAACTGAATATATCATATTAGACATATAAACATATCATATTACATAAATTTGTAATTTTTAAAGGATCATTAAGAAGATAAAAAATTATTTGTCACTATATCATACTGTTAACACAGGAAATTTTTAAAATTTCATAGTCATTTTGATAAATTCACTATAAATTCAATTTTTAGAATTTTCAATCGATTCAAAGTCTTAAATGATCCTAAACATGTCTAATTCCATATAATCAAAATCCAAAACTAGAATCGTAACATAATAATTTATGAAATTTTTGGATCAATAGATTATCAAGTAAAAATTCTGCAATTTATTATGATTTATCAAGTTATCTACATAGATCATCATCAATTATCACAATATCATACGAAATCCACATCAAATCCCCAATTGTAAATATTTTCAGAAATAAAAAATTAAATGAATTAACTAAATTAACACCAGGAAACTAAGAAAGGGTTATAATATACCTCTTAAATCTTAAATTCTAACTTTCTTCTTCTTTTTCTTCTTCTTCTTCTCTTCTTTCTCTCCTCTTTCTTTCTAACTTTTCTCACTCTAAAAGAGGTGACTTAACCAAAATGAGTGAATTAGGATTTCAAAAGTGTATTTTTATACTAAGAGGCTAATTTTTAATATTTACGAATTAGCCTCCAAAACTTTTAAAGTATTATAATTTGGTCCCTAAAATAAATATAACGTCTTGCAAATAAACTCAATACTAATAGTATGTCCTTAACCTATACAAACACTACTATAAAAATACATAAATTAAGTATCATCCACGTACAAATAAAATATGAATATTATACATATATATAAATATTTATTTTTTTTAGTGTTGGATAAGTGATTACTACAGAAGCACTCTTATAGCACTCTCTTGCGTACTTAGCACTTAAAGCTTTCTAGCTCTCTATTCTCTCTCTTGAGTTTTTAGATACTTGAATAATCTAATAAGGTTATAAAGATTCATATAGTATTTAGAACGTCCTTAAAAACTATATTTCTAGTTGGAATAAGAGTTTGTGCGTGTAGGAATCCAAATATTAGTCAAAGAAGTGCAAAAAATTGAAATTTCTGAAATTAGGTGTCGTGTCGCCACGAAGCTGCCGTTGTGACGTTAGTGATTCTATCTTCCAGTGTCACAATGCTCAGGCTTGGAAAGGTCCCTTGCTTGTTTTAACCCCTTCCTTACTTCTGACTCTTCGCTTCCTCCCTTTTTTATATGTCCGACTTGTACTTGACTTTATATCTATTTCTCATTGGTTTCCAACTCAAAATCATCCACACATATAATTTTGAATCACAATTCCAACAAACCCTTCATTAATTTAAAATCTCTCTTTAAGAAGCATTCTACGATCTATCTACACAAATGCTCTATCACTCTTGTTAAGTCTTCGCACATATTTAACTCCTATTGTACTTGTGACTTTGGTCTCTAAATATACAAATGCATATTTTCTTGAGTAGCCTTCATATTGGGATCTCTCATGTTCCATTTGACACCATGGCCACAATCTCTCAATGACTAAAACTTATTCTTGTCATTAGTATCCTTACCATGCATTCTCTTTCGACCCTTATCACTATGGTGAACATATCTCTATTGCTGTCTTATGGTTTACATCCCTTTAACAACCCATGTTGAGTTACTTACAACATCACATTAAGCACATACAGTTCCTTGTGTTTCTCACCCTTCATCATCATTATAGATCCTCTCACTACTTTTAATATTCCTCTTTCTACTTTGGATGAATACCATTCTAGATCTAGCATTATCAGGGATATCAAGTTACTCATAATGCTAGGAATGTGTCTTATACCAAGTAACTCTCTAATTTTCCTATTATGCATCCCCATCCTTATGTCACCAATTCCTATAACTTTATTGGCCATATCATTACTTATTAGTACTTCACCCTAATGGATTTGTAATTGGTGAATAAAGATATATTAGATCATATATGGTAACTACATCTAAAATCAATAATTCATTCACAACATACTTTCTATCAGATGCTACCAAAGATTCTACAACCTCATAGTCCTCTTTATAAATTATTGTTGTATATCCATCATTCATTCTTTATGGACAATCTCGTATCAAGTGCCTTCTTTTTTGTAAAGATAACACTACTTGGATTTGCCTTTTAATTGATTGTTCTTTCTATCTCTTTCTCTTACACTTTTGGACTCAAATTTTTCCCTAATTCTTTTGAGTTCAATGAGGTTTTAATATTACTCGTCATTAAAGTCTCTCTGTGATACATGAGCATGTCCATGAAGTGTTCATAACTTATAGGTAAGTTACAAAATAAGAGAGTTTCTTATCTTCATCTTCAATCTTGATATCTATTGTCTCAAGATTTATGGTTATCTTTTTAAAGGTATAAATATGGTCTTTAATTGAAGTCTCTTCAGCCATAGAGAATGGGTATAATTGTTTTTTGACATACAGACAATTCGTCAAGGATTTCACCATGTAGAGAATGTCAAGCTTCTTTCAAAGACTTAATGTAATTTTCTCTTTAGCCATTTCCTTCAGTAGGCCTGTGGTACTGTAGGCCTTCCTTTGAATGGTTTCTCTATTTACCTTAGGTATAGATGTCACAGGTTTCTTCTCTTCACTGATTATTGTTGTGTGTTTTCTACAACACAAATTAGCGCAAGTGCACGTTGTCGCAACAAGTAATATATGATGAGAAAAGTCTCGATCCCATAGAGAATGATTTGTCTTTTCTAGTTTAAGTACTGAAATGGTGTCTTTCTACTCTTATCCGGAAAATGATTTAATGTATGAGATTAAACTACTCAAGTAAAACCAAAACTTAATTATGCTAAGTAATAAACTAAATTACCACAAGTTAAATTCAATAACAGAAATCCTAGGATTACAAACTATCCTTCATGATGCAAGTCCATTTAGCAGAATCTCTTTTAGGTTTATTGTTCTCAACTTGATATATTGACCAAGACACTCAACACATCTCAAGCCTCTTCCGAAGGTCAAGTGAATATATTCTATCCAGTCAAATATCTATATGTCTATGATAAATAAATTGAACAAAATTCATTAAGCACGAGTTCTATGAGTCATACATGCCATATGAGTATATGTCTATCTCATATGAAACTCAAGTGTACTACACTATGATCATGCATCAATATTCTTAAGACTGAATACCTAAATGCCTTTGTCAAGTTTATTTAAGTATTTCTAGATCAATTTAACTATTGGCCAAGTAATCAAATAGCATTAAACACAAGCACAATGAATATATCGAAAGCTGAATTAATACCATAAAAGAGAGAGCTATAGTCAATCACATAATGAGTTCAAGAATGTAATCCTAGATTAATGAAATTAGTTCATCATTAAACTACACAATCTTGAAGCTATTTCCATCAATACATGCAAAATAAACATTTTACAACAAGTAAAAGATCAAAGCAAAGAAAACAACCCTGTCAAATGTCATTGATGTTGAATATTTTTTTCCTCCTCTTTGATTTCTCTAAACTTAGATGTTAGGTGTTTTTCTTTTGTGTCTCCAGGAGTTGTCCCAGCTGCCCCCCCCCCCCAAATAAATGCAGGTTTTATGCAAATATAGGTAAGAGCACGAAATTAGGGCGAACTTGGGGTTACTGTTTTGGACTTCCTGATTTTTAACATCCTGTCAACCTTGGTTGTCCAGGTCTCAATGTCACGGCATTGGGATTCAATGCCGAGGCATTGAGGTGTTTGGTAGCTACTGAAAGTGGCACCTCGGCATTGAATGCCCCGACATTGCACTGTAGCAAACAGTGCCTTCATTTGTATTTTTATCTCTAATGCTCCCAATTGCGTCCAGTTTCTCGCGTGATGTTCCAAATGTCTTTGAACCTAAAATTCATAAAGAATGTGCACAAAAATAAACTATTTGAGGTTTAAATGAGCAAATATTAATCTTAAGAGTATCAAAATATTATATGAAAATATGTATTATCAAACTCCCCCAAACTTAAAAGTTTTGCTTGCCCTCAAGCAAAGACAAATCAAAAGCATTGTATGAAAAATGAGAGTACATTATGGGTTTAGTAATGATCATCACTAGGTCTTAGAGTTTGCATTAATTCTATAAATCCCAAAACCTTTAAATACCATGATTAAACAACTTTTAATCATCATGCTTTTCTTACCCTACAAGTGATAACGTGGTGTGTGTGTGTGTGTAGTTGCTATTGTCAGTTAAATGCACCTGGAATGGTTTATGCCTATAAGACAAGATGTGCTCTCAAATTGTTTTTTT
The DNA here is from genome assembly GCA_946807835.1 of Ailanthus altissimus. Taxonomy (NCBI): domain Eukaryota; kingdom Viridiplantae; phylum Streptophyta; class Magnoliopsida; order Sapindales; family Simaroubaceae; genus Ailanthus; species Ailanthus altissimus. Next base: position 22,417,480 of record OX327698.1, on the reverse strand, counting down.
TTTATACACTCCATAGGCATGCATTTCATATCACTCTCCACTAATGTACGAACAAATATGATTAAAAATCAAATAGGACTTTATTAAACTTATAATGTATGGTTAGGGTAAAGGTAGGATAATGTGGATTCATTTTTGGGTCAAATCACACCGTAAACATACATTTCCATTGAATCATCAAAGCCTTCATCTCATTCTAAAGGACACCCCCAAACTTAATTTGAAACTTTCTTTGTTGCTTCTTATTAACATTTTTTTTTCATAAACATATAGAGATATATATTTGCCTTTGTTTTTACAAAGTATTCCAAATCACTATGCCTCCAAACTTAGAAGTTTTCAACCTTTTGGAACAAACACAAACATAACTTCTATGCCTATGGTGTAAGGGATGGTAATGATGGAATATGTATTTGATTTAAGGTATTATTATAGTTAACAACGAAAGACGGTTATTAGGCTCAAAATAGGTGACTATGGATAAATATATATTGGTAGGCTCGAAAGGCTCAAACAATCTAAACATGGCCTAAAATCACTTTCTTAATCATGTATGTCCTAGGATTTCGCCTCAAGTGATAATTAAACAAGTTCTAGAGTGTGTTTGAGACCTTTTGTGTTCTTGTTGTGCATAAACTTTCTCTAGGTTAGCAACTAACTTAACAATCCAACTATGTGCTCAATGTGTTTCAAGTAATCACAAGTAAAATAAGACTATCACATCAGATTATACAATTACTAATGATGATATTTATTGATTTCTAGGGTTTTATAGTTTATGCAACAGTTTTATCATTGACCCATACCCATATACACCTTTTTTTTTCAATATAAACACACAACTCAAAACAGAACTAAAAACAGAACAAATGGGAAAGTGTTTCCCTGTCCCCCAAACATACTATCAAACATGTCCTCATAGCAAAAAGAAACATAAAACAAAAAGCATAGAAATACTCCCCTAAAATAGAGTCCGGGCTTTAGTCGTTATCTATTGCTGTCGTATCCTCATCTTTACTATTTCTGTCAGCATCTGCATCCTCAGGTCGATTCCTTCATTAGCATCATCATTCAACTCAACTGGTGGTGGCACAGTGTAAACTGGATGCTGTGAGAGTGAGGAAATATCTATTCCAAAATGGCTGTCTGTATAGCAACCTACTGAGCACACCATTGTTGATGAGTAATGAACTGGTGCTAATATACCTCTATCTGCCACTTAATTTTATCCAATCGAGATTGTACTACCTCTGGATTGGAAGAGGAAGAAGCCTGTGATGATGATCGCGTAGGTGCCCTGAACCTATGCCCATATTGGCCAAAATGAGTGTGCACGGTGGTAATCGTGCTGGAGGTTATAGCTTGGTCAGGATGTAATATCTCCTTCGAAGGACTCCACTTGACTCTAGCTTGAGCACATAATCCAGTGATTAGAGAAGAACAGTATAACCAGAGCTTGCTGCTTTCACTGCAATAAAGAATGCTATTCTTGATAACGCGTCCAACATCAATAGATTTTCCTGTCATTATGGCATATAACAAGACGGTACGTTGCTTGTTTACACTGCTGAAATGTGTGATAGGCATTAGTCGTGCCCCAATAAAATAATTCCATGTTTTCTCATCATTGCCCATGTATTTTGCTGAGAAAGATATCGGAAGAGGACCACCAATTTTTCATTCTGCCTCTGCGGAGCATAACTGTCTAATGATTTTCTCATAATTCGGCTCTCGCAGCATCTTGTGAAAATCATCATCCCTGATTGATGACGTTTTAAGGAATTTGTTGATACTTCCACTGTCTATAGCCACTTGCTTACCTCTCACATATACCAGTAAATTTGAATGTTCTTGAATATTCGCATAGAATTCTCGCACAATTGGTAGTATAGCCCCTCTCGGCTGAGTGCACAATTTTTGCCATCCCCTAGATTCAATGACTCTTGCTACACTGGGATAACTTCCCTCTGAAAGGTTAAAGCCTTGCTCAGGAATAGTCGACCGCTTCACAATTGATTGAGCATAACGTTCAGATGCTTTTAAGAAGACAAACTTACTGCTGTCAAAACTATGTGAGGCCATTTTGGGTTTTTTCATTTTCTTAGGGCCCATATTGCTAAGAACACCAATTTGTCAACTAAAACCCCTCCACCAATCTCCTTAATTGTCACAAGTCTGCACTCCAACCAATTTGGCTAAATATTTCTACACTCATAGAATCACGAATTAAGTTTTCACAATTCTAACACAATTCCAATACAATTCCAACATAATTCAATTCAAGCATTTAAGGTTAAACACAAAGCTTTCATTTTACTATTCATAAATTGATCCAACAATCGCATAAGAGAAGTAGAATAATGAAAGAATCAATGTGAAATAAAAGATTAGAGACAAGATTGCTTACCTTGTGAGATTAATCCACCGAAATTTGAGATTGGGATGACTTTGTCAATTTGTGTGGAAGATGCAATTTGATAGAATTTGTGATGATGAAGTGTGTGAAATGATGTTTAGAGTGTGTTTTGATGTTGTTTTTAAGCTAAAAATTGAATGGGTAAGGTGGGATTTGAGAGTGTGAATTTGGGTAGGTTGAGAGGGTTGAGAAAGTCTAGGGTTAGCAAGAGAGAGAGAGCATGAGAAATGAGAAAAAAATTGGGGCAAATGCCCATTTGTTGCTATCCCCGCTGGAGTGCCGCGGCGCTGACGCCTAAGAATTTCTCAGGTTCCAGTGTTGCGGCGCTGATTCTCTGGAAGTGGCACCCCGGCGCTCAATTTGAGCGCCGCGGTGCTCGTTCCTTGCAAATTTTTTTTTTGGATACTAAAAATAATAAATGCCAATACTAATGCAATACATATTTACCTTGGGTTGCCTCCCAAACAGCGCCTGCTTTTTCGTCTCTGGCTAGATGTTATGCTTATAAATCACTCTGATTCCACAAACATAATAGAGGTATTTTGACGGTTGAAATCTCCTCCATAGTAATGTTTGAGCTGTTGGCCATTCACCTTAAACGTTCTTCCTTTTTCTTCATCTTTAATATCAATAGCTCCGTGTGGGTATACTTTGGCTACTCTAAATGGACAAGACCATCTAGATTTGAATTTCTCGGGGAATAGCTTGAGTCGAGAATTAAACAATAGTACCTGCTGATTGGTTTCAAATAAGCGTTGTGCTATTCTTTTATCATGCCATCTTTTCACCTTTTCTTTGTAAAACTTGGCGTTCTCATATGCTTGTAGCCGAAATTCATCCAATTCATTCAGTTGCAGCATTTTTTTCTCTCCAATTGTTGGCAAGTCAAAATTTAAAGACTTAGTTGCCCAATAGGCATTGTGTTCTAACTCCACAGGCAAATGACATGATTCGCCAAATATCAGCTGATATGGTGAAGTACTAATGGGCATTTTGTATACTGTACGATATGCCCAGATTGTATCATCAAGCCTTATTGCCCAATCTTTGCGATTTGGCTTGACTATCTTCTCTAGGATTCTCTTCACTTCTCGATTGGATACCTTAACTTGTCCATTAGTTTATGGATGATAGACAGTGGCGATCTTATGTTTAACTCCATATTTCTGAAGCAGTGCAGAGAATGATTTGTTACAAAAATGCGATCCTTCATCATTGACAATTGTACGTGGTGTACCAAAACGGGTGAGTATATTCTTTCTCAAAAATCGCAACACCACATTTGCATCATTAGTCGGCAAGGCAACTGCTTCAACCCACTTGGACACATAATCTACAGCCAGTAGAATGTATTTCTGACCATTTAATAGAATGAATGGTCCTATGAAGTCAATCCCCCAAACATAAAAATTTTTAACTTTTAATATGTTTTGTAGAGGCATTTCCTGCTTTTTTGATATGTTTCCTGCTCTTTGGCACCTGTAAAGAAGGCCAATAAAAACCAGATTGTAATACCTTTGAAACTGTTTTGTCTCATCGAAAATGTCCAGTATAATCGGATGAATGACAATGCATTAATATGTCTTCAGTTTCTTCCTCTGGTACACATCTTCGAATCATTTGGTCTGCACATTGCTTAAATAAGAGGGGTTCATTCCAGAAATGTGATTTGACATGATGCAGGAACTTCTTCTTCTACTGATAACTCAAGTCTGGAGGAAGGATTCCGCTGGCCAAGTAGTTGATATAATCTGCATACCATAGTAGATTGAGATTTTCTATTAACAAGAGTTGTTCATCAAGAAAGAAATCATTAATCAATGTCTTATAATCAATTTGTTGTCCACCTTCCAAGCGAGATAAATGGTCTGCAACCTGATTTTCTGAACCTTTCTTGTCCTTGATTTCCAAATCAAATTCTTGAAGTAATAGCACCCATCTAATCAGTCTTGGTTTTGCCTCTCTCTTGCTAATTAAATACTTGATAGTAGAATGATCTGTAAAGACTGTTACCTTAACACTAATTAATATGCTCTGAACTTGTCAAAGGCAAATACAACAGCCAACAACTCAGTAGTGGTATAATTGTTCTGAGCATCATTCAAAGTTTTGCTTGCATAATAAATGGTGTGAAAAACCTTGTTTTTGCATTGCCCCAATATTGCACCTACTACAATATCACTGGCGTTATACATTACTTCAAAGGGCATGGTTCAATCTGGAGCAACAATGACTAGGGCTAAAATAAGCTTTCTTTTCAACACCTCAAATGCATCATTACATGCTTGATCAAAAATGAATTTTACATCCTTCTCCAACAAGCTACACAAAGGCTTAGAAATTTTTTAGAAGTGTTTTATGAATCTTCTATAAAAGCCTGCATGACCAAGGAAACTTCTTACTCCCTTAACATTTGTTGGTGGTGGCAACTTCTCAATGGCTTTAATTTTTGCTCTGTCAACTTCTATTCCTCTTGAAGAGATCTTATGTCCTAAGACAATCTCCTCATTCACCATGAAGTGGCACCTTTTCCAATTCAATACCAAGTTGGTTTCTTCATATCTCTGTAATACAAATGCTAAGTTCTTCAAACATACATCAAATGAATCCTTAACAAATGAGAAATCGTCCATAAACACTTCCATGAACTGTTCCACAATATCAGAAAAGATTGCTATCATGCATCGTTGGAACGTTGTTGGTGCATTGCATAATTCGAAAGGCATTCTTTGGAATGCAAATGTACCGTATGGACAAGTAAAGGTAGTATTCTCTTAATCTTCTGTGACAATGGCTATCTGATTGTAGCCAGAATATCCATCCAAGAAACAATAAAATTTATGCCCTGAAAGTCTATCTAGCATTTGATCAATGAAAGGCAGTGGAAAATGATCATTTCTTGTGGTTTTGTTCAATTTTCTGTAATCCCTACACAGTCTCCATCTAGTTACTGTACGTGTTGGAAGTAGTTCGTTGCTTGCATTAGCTTTGACAGTGACTCCACCCTTCTTTGGTATACATTGAACTGGACTTACCCATGAGCTGTCAGAAATTGGGTAAATAATTCCTGCATCAAGCCACTTAATAATCTATTTCTTTACTACTTCCTTCATCACTGGGTTCAGCCTTCTTTGGTGCTCTATCAAAGACATTTGTTCATCTTCTAACAATATCTTATGCATGCACAATGAAGGACTGATTCCTTTGATGTCTGCGATTGTCCATCCCAATGCCTTCTTGTACTTCTGCAGTATTCTAAGCAACTTCTCTTCTTGTGTTTCATTCAATGTAGCAGATATTATTATAGGAAGTGTTGAGGATGGACCGAGGAATGCATACCATAAATGGTTAGGCAAGGGTTTGAGTTCTAGTGTTAGCGGTTTTTCTGTCGAGGGTTTGGTTATTGTCTTCATATTTTCTGATCTTTCAAACACTTCAAATCTGAAACTCCTGTGCTCATGGTGAGGTGTAGAATTCAAAGCATTAAGATACTCCAGTGCGTTCTGATCTTCCACTTCATTTTCATTGATGACTGCATTTTCTAGAGAGTCTTGGGTGGAGTGGTTGTTGAATATCCTTTGAATTTCTTTGTCAATAATGCTGATGTAGTAACATTCATTTGCTTCTTTGGGAAATTTCATAGCTTTGAACACATTAAACGTCACCTCTTCATCTTGCACTCTCATAGTAAGTTCTCCTTTTTGGACATCAATCAAGGTTCTACCGGTAGCTAAGAAAGGTCTTCCTAAAATGATTGGAATTTCAAGATCCGCTTCCATATCCAACACAATGAAGTCGGCTGGGAATATAAATTTATCTACCTTAACTAACACATCTTCAATCATACCTTTAGGATATGTGAGTGAATGATCTGTAATTTGTAAAGTAACATTTGTTAGCTTGGCTTCCCCCAATCCTAGTTGGTTGTAGATAGACAAAGGCATCAAATTTATGCTAGCCCCTAGATCACATAAAGCTTTACCAAAATACTAGTTTTTGATTGTGCATGGAATGGTAAAAATTCCTGGATCCTTGAGCTTTGGAGGCAATTTGTTTTTTGCAATATTGCACTGCATTCCTCTGTCAATGCTACAATCTCATACTCGTCCAGCTTCTTTTTCCTCGAAAGAATATCCTTCATGAATTTAACATAACTAGACATTTCCTCTAATGCATCTACAAAGGGTATGTTAATGTGCAGTTTCTTAAAAAATTTCAGAAACTTTGTAAACTGCTTCTCTTGCTTTTACTTCTGTAATCGCTGAGGAAATGGTGGCGGTCTGTAGGGCTACACCCTCTTCTTCTATATAGCCTTTTCTTTTGCTACACTATCTTTTTGTTTTTCATTTCCATTTTCAGAATTTTCTGCACTTTCTGCATTGCAGAATTTTCTGCATTTACTGATGGTTTAGGCCTTCCCACAATGTTTTGCATTTTTTTACCGCTTCTCAACGTTACTGTTTTGCATTGCTATTTATCACCTTTTGGATTAACTTCCGTGTTACTCGGTAGATAGCCTTGAGGAAGGGTTGTTCATTGCAGAAGCTAATTGTCCAACTTAGTTTTCTAAGGTACGAAGAGATGCTGATTGGCTTTGTAAAAGTTGGTCAGTTTGCTTTATATATTGAATTAATAATTCCTCAACACCAGGTTTCTTTTCTTGCTGAAATTGTTGTTGCTGCTGCTGCATTTGAAATTCGGGTGGATTCATTAATTTTGAGGCTTGCCCTTGGTTATTATTATTCCAAGAAAAATTTGGATGATTCCTCCACCCTAGATTATAAAAATTTGAGTTGGAATTATGCTGCTGCCGATTGTAACTCCCCACATATTGTGTTGTCTCCATGCATAGACCATTTTGGTGATTATCTCCACAAAAGTCACAAGTTGGTGGTTGGCTTTTTACTGCATTGACTCCAAGTGTATCCATCTTCTTAGCCAATAAACTAACTTGTGCTGTCAAAGAAGTGAGTGCATCAATTTCATGCACACCAGCAACTTTCCTAGGATTCACTCTTTCTGATGGCCATTGGTAGCTGTTGGAGGCCATTTCTTCCAACAAGTCATATGCCTCATCTGTGGACTTGCTCATTAACGCCCCTCCAGCTGCTACATCTACAATCGTTCTTAAATATCCCACCAATCCATTATAAAATGTTTGTACCAACAACCATTTGGGAACTCCATGATGTGGACACTTTCTCAACATATGCTTAAATCTTTCCCATGATTTATACAATGATTCTGACTCATGTTGTACAAAAGTGGTAATATCATTATGCATCTTTGCAGTTTTGGCTCGTGGAAAGAACTTGGCTAAGAACTTTTGTGCCAAATCATCCCATGTTGTTATCGAACCAGATGGTGATGATATTAACCAACTTTTTGCTTTGTCCCTTAAGGAGAATGGAAACAACCTGAGTCTTATGGCATCATCTAACACACCATTGTATTTGAATGTGTCACAAATTTCTTAGAAATTTGTGATATGCTCGTTGGGATCATCATTTGGGAAGCTACTGAACTGCATTGATTCTTTAAGCATTTAAATAGTTCCAGGCTTGATTTCAAAATTATTAGCATTGATATTTAGCCTGCAAATGCTTGAGTGTATGATATTCACCCAAGGAACTGCATAATCTCTTAAGGCTCTTGGCTCTGCACAAACATTCTAGTTTTGCTCTTCTATATTAGTCACTTGGTTCTGGTCTCGGCGTAATCTTCTTAGTGTCCTCTCAATTTCAGGATCAAAGTATGATAGATCAACACTCTTGGAATGTCTCATACACACCTGAAATTTCTACAAACAAAAACAGAAATCTGAATTAACAGGAGAAAAGACTTATATCAGTATTAAATAAAAAAAATTTCATTCCTCGGCAACGGAGCCAAAAACTTGTTGTGTATTTTCTACAACACAAATTAGCGCAAGTGCACATTGTTGCAATAAGTAATATATGATGAGAAAAGTGTCGATCCCACAGAGAATGATTTGTCTTTTCTAGTTTAAGTATTGAAATGGTGTCTTTCTACTCTTATCCAGAAAATGATTTAATGTATGACATTAAACTACTCAAGTAAAAGAACAACTTAATTATGCTAAGTAATAAACTAAATTACCACAAGTTATATTTAATATGAGAAATCTTAGGATTACAAACTATCCCTCATTATGCAAATCAATTCAGCAGAATCTCTTTCAGGTTTATTATTCTCAACTTGATATATTGACCAAAAAACTCAACACATCACAAGCCTCTTCCGAAGGTCATGTGAATATATTCTATCTAATCAAATATCTAGATGTCTATGATAAATAAATTGAACAAAATTCATTAAGCACGAGTTCTATGAGTCATACATGCTATATGAGTATATGTCTATCTCATATGAAACTCAAGTGTACTACACTATGATCATGCATCAATATGCTTAAGACTGAATACCTAAATGCCTTTGTTAAGTTTATTTAAGTATTTCTAGATCAATTTAACTACTGGCCAAGTAATCAAATAGCATTAAACACAATCACAATGAATATATCGAAAGCTGAATTAATACTATAAAAGAGAGAGCTATAGTCAATCACATAATGAGTTCAATGATGTAATCCTAGATTAATGAAATTAGCTCATTATTAAACTACATAATCTTGAAGCTATTTCCATCAATACATGCAAAATAAACATCTTACAACAAGTAAAAGATCAAAGCAATGAAGAAATTCCTGTCAAATGTCTTTGATGTTGAATCTTTCTTTCCTCCTCTTTGATTTCTCTAAACTTAAAAGTTAGGTGTTTTTCTTTTGTGTCTCCAGCTGCCCCCCCAAAATGTAAGTTTTGTGAAAATATATAGGTAAGAGCACGAAATTAGGGCGAACTTGGGGTTGCTTTTTTGGACTTCCTGATTTTCAGCATCCTGTCAACTTTTGCTATCCAGGTCTCAATGCCACGACATTGGGATTCAATGCCACGGCATTGAGGTGTTTGGTAGCTATTGCAAGTGGCGCCCCGGCATTGTACTGTAGCAAACAGTGCCTCCATTTGTATTTTTATCTCTAATGCTCCTAATTGCATCCGGTTTCTCGCGTGATGTTCCAAATGTCTTTGAACCTAAAATTCATAAAGAATGTGCACAAAAACAAACTAGTTGAGGTTTAAATGAGCAAATATTAATCTTAGGAGTATCAAAATATTATATGAAAATATGTATTATCAATTATTGCTTGAGTCTCTTCAAATATTGAATCTAATCCTTGACTCTCTATTAGAGCCATAACCTTTATTTTTCATAGATTAAATCATTATACCTATTAAACTTTTCAAATACTTATAAGTTTTCATGGATAAACAACTTATGTTCTTGATATACCATAAAGGCAATAACCTTTAACCTAGTCTCTGATACAACTTGTTAAGATTTTTAGCATGCATTCTAAAAATATTCTAAGTGCTTTGCAGAAGATTTTACCCACAAGTAAAGTAAGAATAAGAAAATATCAAAATAAAGAGATAAAAAAATCACACAATTATACAAGAAAGTTTACATGGTTCGACAATAAATGTCTACATCCACGATGGATAGTAGGATCCTAACTCTTTTATTCAGTTCACAAAGAACTCAGATTATAAAGATTTCTCATAAGAGATAATCAAGGAATACAATCAATAGAGAAGTTCTCAAAGGATCTACTAGTGCTTATTTAATTCACTCAAAATTCAAGACCTATCTTGCACACTATGCACTCAAGGCTTTATAGCTTTCTATCATCTCTTATGGAATTTTTTCTAATGCTTGAATAATCTAATTGGGTTACAAGAGTTTATAGTATTTAGAATGTCCCTAGAAATTTTATTTCTAGTTAGAATAAGAGTTCATGCGTGTAAAAGTCCAAATCCCACTCAAAAGTTAATTTGAGCTAAAAATGAAAAGTTTCAAAAGTAGGCACCACGGTGCCACAAAGATGCTGTTACGATGCTAGTGCAACCTCGACATAGTGCTGTGATACTAGAAGGCTAGCATTGCAGTGCTAAAAAAGTCCTTTGTTCTGACCCTTTCCTTACTTTTGACTCTCTGTTTCGCTTTTTTTCATACGCCTGATAGATACTTGATCTTGTATTAATCCCTCATTTATCTCTAACTCAAAATTATGTACACACATAATTTTAACCACAATTTCAACAACAAATTAAAATTTTATTAAAATGAAAAGGATAGTATCTACCAATCACTAATAGTGTCGATTGGTATTGACTAACCGATGGCTAGAGTTGATTGATTATTTTTATCAGTGTTAACTGATCATTGGTTTATATTGTATAGACTTTTTATAAATACAATAAAACTTCAAATTTTGTAATCTATACACTATTAAGTTATTTTTATAAATGAAACATTGAAAGATGAAGATGGTTTTTACTCGCTCTCTGCTTTGTATTGTTAATGTTTCCTAAAGCAGTGGCTAATTCAATTATTTAAACAGATGTCAAATCTTAATTTCTCAGTTAACTACAATTAATAACTACTATGTGATTGTTAATTTATTCGGTCTTGCATTAATTTGGTGCCTGAGACAAAGGTGATTTCATTACAATAGTCATATGATCCATTTACAATATTAAAAGAAAAAGTTGTATTCTATTTGTCCTTCTGCATGAAATAAATGTATCAATATTAACCATACATGTTCGATATTTTATGGTCTGTACGGTTTAAATCTTTACCAAGTCCCATAATTTCTCTCTCTTCAATACCCTTTCTTGTTTTTTTTAGCGTTTTTTCTCCGAGCCTTGATTTCTTTTTAAGTTTTTTGTCGCATTTTCTCTCCGAGTCTTGATTTCTTTTGATATGGAAAAGGAAAAGGAAAAAGAAAAAAAGAAAATACTGAACAAAGATTCTTCCATCTACCAACTAATAAATACATGAATTCCTTGTCAGCTTAGTGATCATACGATGATATGAAAAAGATGTGAAAAATAATCAATAGACAATTCAAATTTTTAGCATAATTCTAACTGATATATTTGGATTTGAAATTTAAAACACCTCCTTTATTTAGATTAATCAACAATTAACTAATAATATCAAAGGGTTTGTTTTCAAGATCGTTCATAATGCATTTTATTCCATTGTTTTCGAAGACGCCATTTTGTCACAAACTAAAACACACTTTGACAGGATCCGACCCGAGACCCTCTACTATAAATCTTAGCGGCCCTGTCACACCCCGACGAAAGTTCCTCCGAACCTAACTGGGTAAGTTAAGAAATTCCGCGGGGCGAACCCCTTTTTAATTCTTGTTACTACTAAGAAGATCAAGTAATATACATGAAAACGACATCTTAGTTTTAAACACAAACGGACAGAGTTTCCCCTGTTTTTCGAAAAATCTATATAAACCTGCAAAGAAATTTCACTTCTAATTCCAACACATCTCAATTCTACCAATTCGGACCTCCGGTCCTTTTCAAATCAAATCCAACACAACTCAATTATTTCGTGTAAATCACAAAATAAGCATAATCATAAAAAATAAAAACGATCATCATAAACTGAAAATCTCTTCTTCTTGATTCCACACATACTTACAAATATACATGCCTACAACTATTATGCATAAAGTAAAGAGTGCTATTAGCACATTTACATGTACAAAAATTATCTTTGGATTCAGCCCACTACTCGGCGATAGGAGAATCAGCAGCTTGCGTTCCGAGACCTGCACCTGGGAAAGGGGTTTAAAACATAAAACATAAAACGAGTGAGCTAAAGGAGCTCAATGAGTGTAAATGAGAATTCAATTACAAGAATATTATACAAAGATAGCAATTTCTAAAGTACATACAGAAGTTATGCTTCTAAAACGGATGTAAAATTGTAAAACGGTTTCTAATATCATATGCTAATGAAATCTTGCCGAGCGGATTTTATCTACATATTTGGAAAACTATATTCAGAATCTGTATAACATAATAACTGCTGTGTGCATATAAATGCATAAATGCTATCGGTAAATCGAAAACTAGTAAAATCCTCGCTCGGCCATTTTCTTTCTAAACTGTACCAATGGTAACCCTAAAGCTCTATACCCACATAGCGACTCAACTAGCACTGCATACGTGAGTAGGTCACGGGGCACCTCAACTAGCAGCACCTACAGTGACATCTCAAGACATCTCACTGGCTACGCAGCGGAATCCTACATCGCATGCATATAGCGAGACAATATCCCGTACATATAGAGCGACTCACATGACTCGACATCCCGACTTTTCGGAGTTAGTGACACACCCCCAAGACCTGCCCATGTGCACGGGATATACCGGCCGGGTCTAATACAATCATCACCACTATAATCTGAGGGTACCAATGGCCTTAAAACAAATGCAGAAATTTTAAAACTGTTTCACAAATCGATTATGTAAAAGCATGTCTATGAATATATGAAGATCATAAATCATGTTTATGCATCGAAAGCTCATAAAACATACATAGTCATTGTACGAAAACATAATAACCGAAAAGTAAAAGAAATGGCAGATTTTCACTCACAACCACTCTGCGCTCAATTTCGCTCCCGATTCCTGCTCCTGTTAACGCTCTCGGTTATCCTCACCTACGCACCATAAATGACATTTGGAACCAAATCGAACACTAGAATCTCATTTAACTACTAAATGCCCTAATCGGCATACAAAGCCCGGATGTAAACTACTTCCCGATTTTAGCTACGGAGCCATAATCGAAACTAACTCACCATCCGGCGCCCTGAAAATTATTGAACACCTTATAATTTGATTGGACATACTTGCCCTTCACCTTTCCAACATGGACAATTATGTCCCATTTTCTTCATTTTTGGGTTTTTCCATCAACCATATACATTCAATTCACAATATGCATCATTTACACACAACAATTCAATCAAAACACCACTCAATTCCTAACTTTCCTAAAGTGGCAGAATTTCACCCTAGGTTCCAACACATTCCTTTTCTCAATTTCTTGTTCCAATTACAACAAAATCACGCCAATTTCATTCTAAAGCCCTAATTACAATCAATTGAAATCTCTACAACAAAATCACCAAAAACCCTAATTCTCACCTTGCCAATTTCTTCAAATTGATGACTCCCTCAAGCTCCAAACTAGAATTCAACTCAATCTAAGCCAAGAATACACATAAGAACATCAATTAAAACATTCTTGAAATCTCACTTATCAAACTCATAAAAGATGCTTTTCTTACCTCTTTTTCTTGAATTTCCACTAATAGAGACTTCAATTGAACTTAGGGATGGGTTTGTAACCTTAATTTGACTTGATTACACATGAAAAATCATGAAAAAAAACTTGAATAGTCACTGTAGCAGCACCCCCCCTTTAAAGCTCGAATTTCTCTCTTTTTATTTTTTGGCTAAGTGTTTTTGATTTCTCTTCAAATTTCTACACACTTCTAACATATATATAGTGCTCCCTCAATTTACCATTTTGCCCTTCAACTTACTTAAAACTTCTAATTTGCCATTAGTTAAAACTAATTATGTAATTAGTTCATTTGTAACTATCTAGTTAGAATAGTTCAAAGAACTAACTAGAACTTCTAACTTGGCAATCCATGAGATTTCTTCTAATTGGTCCATTCTCTAATATATGGATTATGTTTCTCAACAAAGGCTTGTTCCATTCATAACCCTTAAATGAAAATTCATGTAGTAAATTAGAATTTTCTTTTCCAAGCCAATAGAGAAAAATTCTAAAAATATTCTAGGGTCATCCGGCGCACCGATCGAGTGTGAAATTACCAAATTAGGTCTAATATCTCTCACGTGCACTATAAAGAAAATATTTCTAATAGGGTTAAAATCGAGTAACCCTACGGTGTCTTATTTGTTCTATACCAAAATCTAGGCGCCAATACTACTAATAGGGATTAGATATTACACACCTATTTATATAATTATATAATTACAAGACTAATTTTGCTTGATAAAGGAAACAAACTTAGTGATCAGCTCCGCAACCTTTTCATATTGAAGGTTGTGCAAATGGAAGCAATGCTTATCGCCATAGTTCTCAACAAGCTCAATTGATCCTTTCCAACCACCTTTCTTCAACTCCTCTAGTAATTCTTCCCTACAGGATTTAAATGATCTTTCTAAGTCACAAATATCAAAACCCTCTCACAACCAAGCCTTGCCAGATCCTCTGTCGGCAGTTTCAGCCTAGGATCCTAGAATCCACCATTCGTTGGACACATACACAGCCATATCTGCCGACGGTTTTAGCCTAGGATCCTAGAATCTACCATTAGTTAGACACATACACAGCCATATCCGATCATCTTCCATGCCACCAAAATATGGGTGCACCAAAATCACCTCAACAATCTTTACACCGGGTAACTTGATTGACCAGATGCGAAATGATAAAGTACATGAAATATTTCCTCCAGCACTATCTCCACGGTTAAAAATTAGTAATTCCACAATCTTGTATGGTAAGAATTGTGAAGATACCAAAAAGAGATTTATTATGAAGTCAAGTACGCATTGGGTGTATAAGGAAGGAGCAAAACTAAAAGCCAGAAAAATGGGTATTATTCATGCAACGGCATTATTCACACGATTATTGTTTACGCGGTAACTTAGGGGTATTTCTTATTTTAGCTCAATTGATTTCCTTAATTGGGATTACGACTTTTATAAGTAATGACTCTTATTCCAACTAGGTTTAGAATTTCTAAGGGTATTTTACTCACTATATAAACCTTTCTAAACACAAGAGGAAGCCAAGCATATAAAGTTTCAAGATGTAAACCATAAGAGAATAAAAGAGTTAAGTTGGCACTAAGTGCGTGGTGCACTAGGGTGTAACTTTTTGGGAGTGTTTTCTTTTGGTTCTTGAGTGAACAAAAGAAACATCATAGATCTTTTTGGCTTAGATGCTCGGGCTATTATTGTATTCTTTGAAAAAATTACTTATGAAGAGATACTAAGAGGTCTTATGGAAGTCATAGTGATTAAGGATAGATACTTAGAGATCTCTATGGGAGATACTAGGGTGGTCGATGGAAGATATTTTGGGTATTGTGGGATCATTGATAATGTAAGAAGACACGTAGTAATCTATATCAATAAAAGAAGTTGGATCATGGTCCTCCGTAGACACAAGACATTTTAGGTTGAATTACGTATATCTTATGTGTTGTTGATTGGTTTATTTTCTTTATCTTGATTGGTGTGTTGATCGTATATATTCTTACTTATGTCATGATTTATAGTTTTTATTACTCATAGAGTCAAAAACGGTATCAAGATCGTCGCTTAATTGATGCCATAGGGGTGTCAAACTAAAGAGCATGACTTAATATCCATAACAAACTGTATCAGAGCCTAGGTTAAAGTCCAGATTGCAGAGCATAAGCGACAGTGTCAGATTGTAAAGGTTGCCAACCACGGGGACTCACAAATATAATGAAAGAACAATAAGGAAGATGGTTATATGAAAGAGGAAAAGATGATGGCCGTACTGGGAGTTTTTAAGGGGATAAAGATCACTCTTGAAAAAATACTACCAAGAAGATGGCGTCATCTAGGTCTGATGAATACATGTAAATGCATATTTATTAAGATATTCAGTCACCATTTAATGTCACTAATTTTAGAATTTTTGTACTTTTAGCTTGAAATAATGTGTTCTCCTTAAATTGCAATTAATGAATGTTATTTGCACAAGTTTGAGTAAAATAGACATAACTCTCAATGTAGAAATCGAAATGAATAAATTCTTGAACCTAGAGCAACATGACTCAATTTACACAAACTTGAAGAATAGTTGAAAAATCAAATCCAACATGTTATGGGCCAAAAATTGAGATACAATAAAATTGGGCTATAACTTCCGCCCAGCTTGACCCAACTCATGTATTTGGATCGTATCTCACAAAATACGTACTCAATGGGTATAATTATTGAAGCTGTGAAATACTGACTTAATTATCAACAACTATTATATTGATTGTAAAGTCCAAATCATCCGTTATCATGAACCAAATTGCATTGCAAATGGGCAAAATGGTTATTGGCCAAAATCTGATGTATCTTTGGAATTTTGCTCATATCTCATTGGATACTCATCCAATTTGCATGAACGCGATGCCTATGAAAAGAAGAGATAAAACGATACAACTTTTATGTCAGCCATAAAGGCTACATCGGTCATTTACATTATCAAAAATGTGCTAAAATTGGGTAAACGAGTTATTTACCTAAAATTATTGAAGATCGATGTCACACATAACATATTTCCATTCATTGCCTATATAAGGAGACTCTTAGGAATTTTTTAATATTAGATAATTCTCTCTTCTTTTTTTCTCATTAACATGTATTATAATTTATGTTAGAGTTCTTGGCAAGGCTAAGATATGAACTTTTATGTGTAATAAATCTACTTTTATGCTTTGATTCGTTGTCAAGAGCTATAAATGTTTGTAAATTTAGTTTTGATTAAAATCTTATCTATTTTATTTTCTATAATCCGGATGTTATAATTCTCATGTCTCATATATGTTTAGTTAGGCTCTTCTTATGTGACTCTTGTTGAATTATAATTGTTATTGATTACATTATTTTATATGTTAATCTTTTACTGCAATATTGTCAAATTGATATATTGTTGATCTTGGATAACATGTAAGGGCAATAAATATTTGATATTCAAGTTGATCTTTTATTGCAATATTGTCAAAATGATATATTGTCGATCTTAGATAACTTGTATAAATAAACATGATTTGTGTTAATATTTGCCAAATAGTTTAGTCGTATCAAATGCATGTGTTATCAAATGTACTATATTTAACATATCTTCCGATTGATTGTTTAGATGTAAAACTGTCAATTAAGTTATAAACATTGAATCAAAGTGTAGAGTAGATTTATAAAGCATAATTGTGATTCTCGAAGCCTTGTTTAAATCATCATAAGACATTTTCGTCAATTAATTAATTTTCTCATTTGCTACTGCTTTAATATTTTACTTCACCAACCTATTTTGCCAAAAGTTTCATCGTGTGATCGACACCTCAATCTATACTGCGATAGCCGCATTATATTTTGAGCGTAAACAAAATTTGGCACAGTTGCCGGGGAAGCACACTAAGCGAAAGTTGGTTGCATTTATCAATACTAAAGCGGTAACTTTGTACATTTTCTTTCTTTGTAAAATCTTGGTTTTATTTTCTTTATTGTAATTCATTTTATTGTTTATGGTTGGTTCGACCACCTAATTTATTTTATTTTCTTAGTTAATTTGTTATATTTTATATTATTTTAATAGTTGATTTTACCGCCTAACTTAGATCACTTTTTTTTATTTTTTTATTGTGCTTCGCACTTTATTTTCTTTATTTATTTATCGCACTTTATTTCTTTTATTTATTTATTGTACTTTATTTCTTTAGTTAATTTGTTGTATTTTATTTTAAAGGCTGGTTTTACTGCCTAACTTAGTTTATTTTTTTATTGTACTTTATTTTTATTTTTTATTTATTTATTGCACTTTATTTTTTTAGTTAATATGTTGTATTTTTTTTATTTTAATGGCCTATTCTACCGCCTAATTTTTTTTATTTATTTATTTATTGTACCTTTTTTTTTATTTAGTGTACTTTATTTTATTTTTTTCCTTTTATTTATTTATTGTACTTTGTACTTTCTTTTCCTTTATTTATTGTACTTTCTTTTCTTTTATTTACTTATTGTACTTTTTATTTATTTATTTATTGTACTTCACAGTTTATTATTTTTTGTTTATTTATTGTATTTATATTTTATGATTGGTCTTATCACCTAACTTATTTCTATTTCGTGTTGTGTTTTATTTCACTTCTTAATTTCTCTTGAGCATTTCATTCATAAAAAAAAGAGTAAAAAAATAATTGTTAGGATGTATGCATCAACTTAGAGACAAACGAGAAATTTTTTTGAGAGAAGTAGAACTAGGACCATCACCACAATTTGTAGGGGAAAAGAATTCACCATCTAGTTCATCGTAATTCCAACACAATGAGCCAACACGAAGATAACCCCATTAGGACTCTAAAAGATTACTTGCATCCTACTCGCATAGTCACACCATCATGCATTATATTTTCACCTAACACACCATATTCGAATTTTAAACCTGGAATGATACAACTTTTGTCCACTTTTCATGTTCTAGATAGTGAAAATTCTTATGTACATGTTAGGGAATTTGAAGAGGTAATTGCCACCTTTCATAGCCAACCTGAAGCCATTAACACTGTTAGGCTTAAATTTTTCCCTTTTTCTTTGAAAGACAAAGTAAAGAGTTGGCTATACTCTTTGAGGCCGAGATCTATAGGAACTTAAGCAGAAATGACCCAAGCATTTTTCAATAAATACTTCCCACAACACAAAACTAATGGCCTGAAAAGAAAAATTTCTTCCTTCTCCCAAAAAGACAGTGAAACCTTATATCAAGTATGAGAAAGGTTTAAAAAGTTCTTAAATCTGTGCCCTCACCATGGGTACAAAAATTGGCGCTTGGTTAGCTTTTTTACAAGGGAATCACAATTAGAGAGCACCAATTTATTGAGATGATGTGTAATGGGGAGTTTCTTCACAAAGATCTTGAAGAAGCCATAGAGTTCCTTAATGACTTAGCTGAAAAAACCTATACATGGACTGGGCCTAGCATAACTGAAAGCATAAATAGGTCATAACCCAGTGGAGTTTTCCATCTTAGGGAAGAAGATAACCTCAAAGCCCAATTAGAAGTCTTAACTAAGGAGTTAGAGGCCTTGAAAACCAAAGATATAAAGGTTACCCACACGGTTGCTAAGGTTGAGTTACACGATGTCTGTTTTGTCTGTGAAGGAGTGGAACACTTAGCTCACTATTGCCCTACTTATAATGAGATGAGAGGGATATATGAGGAACAATATAATGCCCTAGGGATGTACAAGAAGCCTTATTCACCATACTCTGAAACCTATAATCTTAGCTAGAGAAACCACTCAAACTTCAATTGAAAATCTGACCAACAAGCCAACAGCCATTGGAAACAAGAACAACAAGTACCCATATCTTATGTTACACCTCAATATAATGCACGACCAGCCATGAGTCATTTAGAGGACACATTACAAGCATTTACGGAGGCACAAAATAAGATTAATAAAAAATTTGAAACAGTTTTTGCACAGGTGATAAATGAAAAGAAAGAGATCAAGAGTCAAATCATAAAGCTGACCAGTGCCTTAACTATACAAGACTGAGGTAAGTGTCCATCTCAACCTCAATCCAATCCGAAAGGACAATTCATGGCACAAGATTTTACTTCTGATGCTTAAAATTTCAAAGAAGTCAATGCCATTACTACTCGAAGTGATAAGATTGTAAGTGAGCCTACTTCTAAAATTAACACATTTACGAGTAGTAAAGACGCCCCCTTGAAAAAGATGCAATAGTGAAAAAAGAGCCCGAAAATAAGTTTTCAATCCCAGTGGCTTTTCCTCGAGCTCTTCGATCGGTTAGGAAAAATTTAGAAATTCAAGGTGAGATTTTGGAACATTTGAAATAAGTTAAGATTAATCTTCCCTTGTTGCATTTGATTAAGCGTTCTAACTTATACCAAAGTCATTAAAGATCTATGCACTATAAAAAGAAAACACCATGTAAAGAAAACTGCATTTTTGGTAGAATAGGTAAGTACAGTGATTGAAAAAAAGACACTACCCAAGTATAAAGACCTAGGATGTCCCAAAATCTCCTGCCAAATTGGGACACATGAGTTTGGTCAAGCTTTGTTGGACTTAGGAGCAAGTGTAAATTTAATGCATTATTCTATTTACTTGCAATTGGGACTTGGTGAGACTAAGCCTACATCTGTAGTCCTACAATTAGCTGACCGATCAATCAAGAAATCACGGGGAATAGTAGAAGATGTTTTGTTACAAATTGATAAATTTTACTACCCTGTTGATTTTTTTATTTTAGATACTTATTCTGTTGTTAACATAAAGTCAAAAATCCCTCTTATTTTAGGAAGACATTTTCTTGCCATTGCTAGCGCTTTTATTAATTATAGAAATGGTCTAATGAAATTATCTTTTGAGAATATGACTCTTGAGGTGAACATTTTTAATATTGGCAAACAACCACCAGAAGAAGACGAATGCTATCATTCATATATGATAGACACACTTGTAGCGAATGGAGCTTATAAAAATCATGGTTCTGATTCTTTAGAAAATCTCTTTGATTTTGATTTTGAAGAATTGTATTATCTTGATGAAATAACTGTTGTGTTTAGTATTTTTGACTCATAGGATAAAGGGATTTGAATTTGGAAACCAGGCATTGAAGAATTGCTACGAGAGAGGGAGAAACCAAAACCATCAAACCTCTAGACACCACGTGTCATCATTAATGACCAAGGAACACATTTCTGTAACCGTTCTTTTAAAGCTTTGCGTGCTACAGGTCTCCAGAGAAAGTTACAATTGTTAGAAATAGAAGAGCTACGAAATGATGCATATAAAAACTCCAGAATTTATAAAGCTAAAATAAAAGTAGCTCATGACAAACAGATCTCAAGGAAACACTTCGAGCCAAATCAACGGGTCTATCTTTACGATTCTCGATTGTATTTACACCCTAGAAAGTTGAGATCTCAATGGCCTGGTCCATTTATGGTAAGGAATATTTTTCCTAATGGTGCTGTCGAAATTGAAGACCCCACTGATGGAAAAACTTTCAAAGTGAATGAACAGCGGCTGAAAAGCTATGTGAAAAAGGTAGACCACTCTATGTACCTAGACGAGATCCCTCTTATGGATCTTGTCTATCATGCTTAATCAGGTTCAATATATCTGTACCATATTTTATATTTTGTTTATATTTTTTTGACTTTTTATTTTTACTTTTATTTTCTTTCACATTTTATTTTACTTTATTTTTTTCTTTGTTTTTTTTAGTGTGATTTTATTTCCCAGTCAAATGGCGGATACGGTATTCCGTGACTATTAAAGTTGGTTTCTCAGTTTCCTAAAACCTGTCCCTCAAACTATGCATTCATCTCTTCTCTTTCTTTTAAAATGGATCGCATTCTTGCCAACCTTAAAAAGCATTTTCCTTAAATGCCTCAAAATGCTATACTTAAGATTTACAAAGTACGGTGTGAAAGACTAAGGCTATTGATGTTGAGTAATATCTCTATAGATCTTCGTTGGTTAATTGAAGCTAATGTTTGATTATCTGGTGAGTCTACAAATAATTTTATTCTCATATGCCTGGTCTTGGAAGAAGCTTTTATGCAAAAAGGCAACGAACAAAGAGGTTACCATAAATGTGCTCGATGAAATTGTAACCAGAATTGTCGTTCTTTAGGATTTGTATCTAGAAATCAAGAAGACAAATTTCAGTTCAATAAGGATTGACTGAGTAAGGAGTTTTTGGATGATATCCTATTGACTCTTGAGACGCATCCCCGTGAGCTAGTGCAATGTGAACTTCTTGATTTATGGAATAAATTCAAAAATGAACATCAACGGTTTAGTCTCAAGATTTTGACTCTAAAAGACCCTATTTGTCAATTTATAAAAAAGTTGGATATGAACCCTATCCCCGACCTATAGAGGGCATTTAAGCCGTTATTGGATGTAAAACCAGAGGAAGATGTGAGCCATAATCACAACTACTTGTAAATACATGTGTTTTAAATTCAAAATTTTATTTTATTTTATGAATAGTATGGCTACTCATATAGATGTCTTAAATTCAAATTCTTTTATTCAATAATGCATGTGGGTTATTATGTGTAAATTTTTGTGTTTTATTTTTAACTCTCTTCTGACAAACTGTCGGGTTACCAACATCATTATTATCAATTAACTCTATAAATACAACACCTCATTTTCTTCATTTTCATATATATAGATAAAGGTGAATGTAGATATGGAGGAAACCTCAGTTCAACAATTCTGAAATATATGTGTATTTTGTGGATCTAGTCCTAGGGGAAATAAAGTGTTTATAGAAGCAGCAAACAATCTAGGAAAAACATTAGCTGCAAGAAAATTTTATTTGATTTATAAAGTGGGTAGCCTTGGATTAATAGGGCGTGTGTTAACAGCTGCACAATTAGGAGGAAGTCAAGTTTTAGGTATTATTCCTACAGCTTTAGCTGTGGAAAACCTGATTGGAAAAAAATTACGAGTCTCATCCATACATGAACGTATTGCTAGAATGCTTTACAATGTAGACATTTTTATTGCTTTACCAGGTGGTTTTAGTACCTTGGAAGAAAATTTTCAAATTGCCTCTTGGGCCCAACTAAATATCCACCGTAAACCCATAGATTTGTTGAATGTTAATAACTATTTTGATTGCTTACTTTGTTATCTTAATCAAGCTATGGAACATAATTTTATTTCACAATCGGCGCGACAGATCCTCATTTCTGCTACCAAGGTGGATGAATTAATTGACAAATTACAGGCACCTACGAACCTGACCCAATAATAACTTGGATCGATTGGTCAGTGGGCCTTAAGAAGCAAAAATTGGATCTGACAATTTATTTATAAATTTTTCTTTGTTTTATTTATTTATCAACATCATCATTTTAGTTTATATTTACTTAAGTGTCTCTCAGGTTTGTTTATGTCGAATAACTGGCGTTTCAGGTAATATCTCCTATACTTTATCTCTTTCGATTTAAACATTGAGGACAATGTTTCATCTGGTTTGGGGAGGATAATAAACATAAGTTGTATTTTGCATTTAAAAAAAACATTTTGGTCCAACATTTGATTAAAATGGCAGAGTAAAGAGTTCATTCTTGAACTCTTGAGACGCATTCTAAGTCAAATTACAATGGCATAATTGTGATTCTCAAAGCCTTATTTAAATCATCATAAGACATTTTGCTCAATTAATCAATTTTCTCATTTGCTACTCCTTTAATATTTTACTTTACCAACCTATTTTGCCAAAAGCTTCCTCGTGGGATCGACACCTCAATCTATACTACAATAACCGCGTTATATTTTGAGCGTAAACAAGGTCCTAGTCAGAAAAATCATCTAAATTGGACACAAAATAAAAATGGCAAAAGAAAAACAATCAAGATTGAAAGGTAGATCCAAAAGGTGTATAGGGTATTTGAAGTGATAGTCTTGAGAGAGAAAGAGAAAGATCGAAGAAAGATAGATTTGCAAGTCTGTTAGATGATTAGATAAAGACCTTGATCGCATGAAAGCTTTTGGAGTAACAAGTGTCTAATGGATAAACTTATTTTAGGATTTAGCGTAGTGTTTTTATATGAGTCATGGAGAATCGTTATTTACCAATTGGAGAAATATGGCTTATGACAAGTCACATGGGATTGGTAGAATAAGATTGAGACTAGATAGTGAAAAAGACAAATGAAAGATTAGGTATGAGATTTTATTCATCATCTCATGAAAACCTAGTGGACTCGAGACTGCTAGATCAGAATAGGGAGATTCATGGAAGAATAGAAGAAATGAATACTAACACGTCCAAAATATAGGAGTTTATTTTCAAGTGCAAGATTGTCAAAGTAATAAATAACCCGATGAGAACGGGGTCAATGCACAAGGAAGTAGAATTAAAATTATAAACTATAAATACTTTAAAGACAATTAATGCAGTATAAGATATTTTCAAATATTAATTCAATTAATCAATTCAAATAAAAGCTAAGGTTAGGGGGATTCACTCTTGGCATAAGAAGTAAGAATATATTTAAGTCTTTTTATAACTTAATTGGAATCCTCACACAAAGGAGGTTCCAATCGGAAAATATAATAATTAAAGTTCATCATCATTTATATATTAATTAGTATTTATTTCTTTCAATTATTATACACTAAATCTTATAAATGATTTTAAGTATTTATTATGTCAATCTTTATATTTGTTTACAATAAATCAAGACTCCCACTTTACAAGAAAGGGTATATACACAAAATCTTGTAAATACTTTTAAGAATTTATTGTTTCAAGTATAAAGTTGTCTCATACGTATTAGATACGTATTTCTATAGTTATGAGCCAAATACTGATGATTGTTTGGATTAGGCTTATATTACAAATTAGTTCTATTTTAGGCCATTTTCACCCTCTAAATACTTGAATTTCGAATGTCTTGTAAAATACAATATGTTAGCCCTTTGATTCATCTCTTCATAGGAAAAAAAATCACTCTAATTGAATTCCTAAGTAGAAAGTTATGCTCATTTTACCAAATCTACCATAAAATAGTTAAAAGCTAATTATGTATAATATTGTAAACATACTTAAATTAGGGAGGTTAAAGACACTACTAATACAAAACAATGATATAAAAACCTTATTAAATATGTAATTTTAAGTGTTCATCACACCCCCCCCCCCCCACCAGCTTATTGCTAGTCCATAGCAATTCAAGCATAAATAAAATTTGAACACTGCCTATTTCAAACAAAATGTCAGTTCAAGATCACAATTGCTATTAAGGTTATTTCAATTATAACTTTCAAAATTTTGTGTGTGTGTATGTGTGAATTAAGCCGAAGCCTTCTTACCACAAACCACGACATATATAGCCTTGAAAATTTTCTTCAAGTAAAGCTTCAACTCCATATCCTAATGGGTGAATAAATGTTTAATGGGTTATGATTTCACTCATGGAGTTGAAAAATAAATAATCGCTCAAGAAAAGGTTACATTTAAAGACACACAAACAAACTAACATTGATCCAACGATAGAAAAATCAATTATTTAGACCCAAACCATTCTTTTCACATGCTCGCTTCAGGACTTTATTTATTTTATGCGAATCTTATAAATAAAGAGTCCGGTGATAAAATTGCTTCCTAATGACTTTTGTCTTCTAGAATTGAACAAAGATTTATTGAACTGAATTGACTTCTTTTCTCTTTATATATATATATATATATATATATATATATATATATATATTTGTTTTGCTCTTTTTTTTTTTTGTGTTTTTTGTTTAAAGACATAAAGAATCATTACAAAATAAGAACAATTTCTCACCATAATTTTTTTTTCTTTTTTAAATCCTTTAGTTAAGCAACTAAATCATTCCTCATCTCAAATAATATTATTCCAAACAAAAATTAACAATTTCAAAAGATCAATAAAAGTTCGTAAACTGTTATCTCAAACCTCTTCATTCACTCACAAAAGATATGTGAGTTTAGAAAAGAATATGTATACTTAAACATGAAAATTTTCTTGGCTATATATATTGAATCATTCATCTTATCACAAGACTTAGTATTGTACTCAAGAAATAATTTCAAAAGTTATTCTTTAATAACCTAGATAGAAACAATGGTTTAAATTAAACAATTTCGAAATCATACCTCAGTAGTAAAACAAATTTATTTACGTAAGAGTTATTAAAAACTTAAATAACATAAAATGCATTAAAAATAAACCAATTAGAATGTGTTTCAAAAGTTTAGTAATCTACTTTTTACTCTGTCATTCTAGAACTAGAATGCGTCTTAAGAATGCATAAATAAACCTTTTACTTACGCCATGATGAAAATTTGTTTTTAGAGAACAAAATGATAACAAAACAAATAAATAACACTAACATTATATATCAACTGTTCTCCCCCCAACCAGATTGAGACATTGTCCTCAATGTCAAAATATAAAAAAAGTAAAGTGTAGAAGATATCACTTGAAACATCTTTTATTGAAAATTCAACCTCCAACAAAATAAAGCAAACCACACAAAAAGATTAAAAATACATAAAAGTAGATATGCTATAGTCAAATCTATCTTGCGTTTTTTTTCATCGTCATCAGTATACCAATCTATCTAACTCATTGTTGGATTAGATAAAGGTGTAAAAGCTTGTAGTTCATTGAGTAACTGATCAACAGTTAAAGCAAAAATGAGAATCTATTGTGCTACAGATGTGATGAATTGTTTTTCCATTGCATAGTTAAGAAAAGATAACAACCCATTATAAAAACCATCAACATTTAACAAACCAATGAGTTTTGTTTTAATGGATTTGCAATTATGCCCATGAGACAATTTAAAAAATTTCCTCCTATGTTCTGAAACCTCTAGGTAGAGTTATGAAGGCATCAGCATTTATGAAGCATAAAAGACATTCGTTCATGCATTGATGATACTTGTAACTTATCCCTAATTTTTTTTCCTACAATGTTTCCAATAGTTAAAGCTTTCGGTATGATACCCAAAACTCAACTGCCTTTATTTTGTGCAGCTGTTGTCACACATTCCGTTAATCTAATACTACCTCTCCCATATACTAAATGAATATTTCGATCAGCTAACACCTTACCAAGGGTTTCTGTTGCTTCTACAAATTCTTTAGTTTTTCCAAGGCCGAATCCACAAAAGACACAAATTTTTGTAAATTTATGAGTTGATGTTCCTTCTATTATTACACTCACTCTTTCTCTTGAATGATTTTGAGTTTATATAAAGATGCAGAAATAATGCAATATATTTATAGAGCCAAAAGGTGTTGTAAAGTTAAGTCACATGGGTTGTTGGCTTAAAATGCAAAAGTTTCAACATCTTTTTACTATTTTTCAAATTGGTACCTGAAAAAGTCACATGGGTGGTTGGTTGTTGAAAAAGACGTGTGAGTTTGAAATGAAACATTTAAAAATAATAGCTACAGTAAATATATATAAGCAGTTGTGATTGTGGCTCACATCTTCCTCTGATGTTACATCTAGTAACGGCTAAAACGCCCTCTATAAGTTGGGGATAGGCTTTTCATCCAATTTTCTTATAAATTGGAAAACAGGTCTTTTAAAGTCAGATTCCCGAGACTGTACCGCTCATGTTCTTTTAGGAATATGTCTCATAATTTATGAATTGCAATATGCACATATCCACTAGAATGCGTCTTAAGAGTCGATAAAATATCATCTAAAGACTCCTTACTCAGGCCATCCTTAATGAACCTAATTTTATCTTCGTGATTTATAGACACAATTCTTAAAGTGTGGCAATGTATGTTGCAAATCATGCATGCACACTTGTAACAAACGCTTAATTGTTTTGCTCTTCATTTTTTTACAAAAGAGCTTTTACCTAAGCCAAGCATGTAAGAAATTAATGAGTCTAAAACTTTACCTGTTAATTGAACTTTGACTTTAATTAACCAACGTAAATCAACAGATATATTCATAATCATTAATAACCTTAATTTTTCATATCTTGCTTGGTAAATTTATTTTAAGAAATTTTGAGGCAATGAGGGAAAATGCTTTTTCAAATCTTTTAGAATGTCATCCATTTTTTTTATAAAGGGGGAAGAAGAGAAGGCGTCAGTAATTATGAAAAACTGATAAAATTGACTTAAAATGTCACGAAGTACCGTTATCCGCCACGTAACCGGGGTGCAAAATAAAACTTTAACACAAATACTAAATTAACTTGTAAGTAAAAATAAAAAGGAGTTAGAAGAAGAATAAATATATATATGTAAATATGTAAAATAAAGATTAATTGTTCTCATAACAAGGGTCAGACAAGAATACAAATTCTTCATGAAAAATTTAGTTTTCTAGAAACGGTTTGAGTCTTTATCCATTTACCTTAAAGACATTCTCATTTCTAGAACTTCCAATGTCAATTATTCCATAAGGGTACACATGTTTCACAATAAAAGGGCCACTCCATATTGATCGTAATTTTCTAGGGAATATGTGAAGTTGAGAATTATAAAGCAAAATCTTCTCACCAGTATCAAATATTTTTCTTTGAATTTTTTCATCATGAAAAGCTTTGATTTTAGCTTTATGAATTTTTGAATTCTCATATGCATCATTTCTTAATTATTCAAGTTTATTTATTTGTAATTTATGTATGTGTCCAGTAGAATCAAGTTTTACATTGAAAGTTTTGATGGCCCAGTAGGCTTTATGCTCAAATTCTACAAGTAGTGACAAGGTTTTTCATAAAATATCCTATAAGGAGACATACCCAATGAAGTTTTAAAAGTAGTTCTATAAGCCCACAGTGCATCATTAAGTCTTAATGACCAATCTTTTCGATTTGGGTTTACATTTTTTTTTCTAAAATGTGTTTTATCTCCCTATTTGCTTCATGCTCAAGTTCCTTATTTTCTAAAATTATCGGGTATGCATATTCAAAATATTTGGTCACAATAATATTTGAAGAGATAAGGATCATCCCAAAAAAATTTCTTACCTCCGTTAAAAATTTCTTTTTGTCTTGAGTATTCTGTAGAGTTGGCATTTCTTCTGTTACAAGAAAACTAACAATATTAGCATACTAAGGTATTGTAACAGTAGAAAATAAAAATTCATCAAGAAAAGAATCATTAATATTTGTTATTTTTATTGATGAATCTGGTACGAGTCTTGATAAGTAATCTGCAACAACATTCTCAGCTCTCTTCTTATCCTTGATAATGATAATAAATTCTTGAAGCAATAAAATCCATCGAATCAGTCTTGGTTTTGCATCCTGTTTTGACATTAACTACCTTACAGCAGCATGGTCAGTAAATACAACAGTTGAAGAACCAATTAAGTAAGAACGATTTTGTCTAATGCAAATATTACAGCAAGTAGTTCTTTTTTAGTTGTTGTGTAATTCATTTGTGCACTGTTTAAAATTCTACTTGCATAATAAATTATATAGGATTTACCTTACTTTCTTTGTCCCAATACAGCACCAACATCATAGTTACTAGCATCACACATGAGCTCAAAAGGTAAGGACCAATCGGGAGATTGTATGACAGGAGCAGATGTTAAGAGGTCAATTAATTTTTCAAATGAATTTTGACACTCTTGAGTCCACTCAAATGATACATCTTTTGCTAAGAGGTTATATAGCATTAAATTTTTTTATGAACCTCCTATAGAATCAAGTATATCCTAAAAATGATCAAACTTCTCTGACTGTTATTGGTGGGGTAAATGAGCAATAAGTTCAAATTTATCTTATTCACTTCAATTTATTTAGAAGACACTACATGTTCCAAAATAAATCCAGAAGTAACCATGTAATGAAATTTTTCCCAATTCAACATAAGACTCTTTGCTTTATATCTTTCTAAGACATTTTCTAAGTTTTCAAGACAATTATCAAAAGAATTTCCAAACACAGTTAAATCATCCATGAAAACTTCTAAATAATGCTCAACCATGTCACTAAAAATTCTTAACATACATCTCTAAAATGTTGTTAGGGCATTACAAAGTCCAAAGTGCATTCTTTTAAAAGCAAAGGTCCCGAAAAGGCAAGTGAATGTAGTCCTTTCTTGGTCCTCTAATGCTATAGAAATTTGATAATAGCCAAAATAACCGTCTAGAAAGCAATAGTAGGGATGTCATGCTACTCTTTCTATAATTTGGTCAAGGAATGGTAAAGAAAAATGATATTTTCTAGTGGCCGAGTTCAACTTCTTATAATCTATGGACATCTTTCAACTAGATGAGACTGGAGTTTGTATTAACTCACATTTGTCATTTTCAATGACTGTGATTTTAGATTTTTTTGGTACTACCTGAATAGGACTTATCCACTTACTATTTGAGATAGGATAAATGATTCATACTTTAAGTAATTTGAGAACTTCAGTGCTCACTACCTCTTTCATATGTGGATTTAATTTCCTTTGAGGTTGTTGGAAAGTTTTGCCATTATCCTCTAGGTGTATTATATGTGTACAAATCAAAGGATTAATGCCATTTATGTCTTTTAAAGCCACCCAATTGCATTTTTATGCATTTTCAATAATTTAATCAACTTACCTTCTTGTTAGCTTGTGAGTGTAGAAGAGATTATCACTAGGTAAGTTTGTTTCTCTCCAAGAAATGCATATTTCAGTCCTTCAGGCAAAGGTTTCAACTTCAACTTTGAAATTTCATTCTATTTATCCTCATTTTCTCTTAATTCTTCAAACTTTAATTTTCATCTTTTATTTTCAATCACCTGTTCACGGTCAAATAAAGAACATATGTCAGAGATTTTAGGATCTAATTGTATATTTGACTCAAATGAATTTATTAAACATATTTCTAAGGGATCGATAGAACTCCCTTTTTGAATATGATCCTCCACAATCATTTTAACCATGTCGGCTTCTTTACTTTCATCCTCCCTCTTATGTGGTTGCTTATACATATTGAAATTATTGAGCTTAAGTGTCATGTTTCTAAATGAAAGTTTCATTACTCCATTTCTGTAATTAATCAAAGTGTTAAAAGTTGCTAAAAATGGATGACCTAAAATAACAGGTATCGAATTACATCTTTTAACAGGTTCTGTGTCAAAGACAATAAAATTCACAGGATATATAAATTTATCAACTTGAACTAAAACATCTTCCACTGTCCCTCTTGATATTTTTATTGATCTATTGGCAAGCAAAAGAGTTACAGAAATTAATTTTAACTCACCTAGATTGAGCTACTGATAAACTAAATACGGCAGTAAATTCACACTAGCACCAAGATCAAGTAAGGCTTGTTTAATTTTATGACTTCCAATAATACATGAAATTGTAGGACAACCAGGGTCTTTATATTTCAAAGAATTATTGTTTTGAAGAATGGCACTTACTTGTTCAGCTAAAAATACTTTCTTTTTTACATTTATTTTTCTTTTTACTGTGCATAAATCCTTCAAAAATTTTGCATAAAAAAGAACCTGTTTAATAGAATTTAGTAAAGGAATATTAACTTTTACCTGTTTGAAGATTCATCTTCTTAGTATTACGTAATGCATGGGGAAATGGGGGTAGAGGTGAGGGTTTGGAGTTTTCTTCATTAGGTGTAGGTTCAACGCTTTCCTTACCCTTAGAGATTGATTCATCGTTCTCATGAGCTTCAGGAATTTCTTTTTCAACAATTTTACCATTCTGAAGAGTGATATCCACTTTAAAGTGTTGGCTTTCTGAACTACATGCATTTGAGTTATGTTGTCCTTTGTGGTTTGGTTGTGGTTGAGAAAATTTTTTTTCTTTCTCATGAATGTTCAGTGTGGATGCAAATTTAGTAAGAGTATCTTTCAAATCAGTAAATGTTTGAGCATTTTGAGAATTAATAGACTCTTGCTTTTCAATGAATGCATGCAAAGTGTCTTCAAGATTTTTCTTAGGAGGTGGGACATATGGTGCATAACCTTGATAATTTTGAAAATTTTGATGTGGTTGTAAAGCCTATGCTTGAGTGTCATTCCTCAAACTAAAATTCAGGTGATTTCACCATCCAGGATTATAGTTTTGTGAATATGAGTTATTGTTTGACCATTAGAACATGTTTAGAACATTGGCTTATTCATGGAGACATTCCTTAAATGCAAGCAAAGTTTGGCAATCATTGGTAGAGTGATCATGGGTTTCACAAATGTGACATACGATTTCTTGAACAAATTTTATTTGACTACTATTTTTTATTTCTAAGGTTTCAACTTTTCTACCTAGGGATGCTAATTTAGCTTAAAGTCGATCTTCCCTAAATGATAAATACCCCTACTAGATGTAGTATTTTAAATTTTGCTAGGTGCTTCACATGTACCAACAGTGTCCCAATTTTTAGCATTTTCTGCTAGTAAGTCTAGATAGTTCATTGCCTCTTCTGGATCTTTGTCCTCAAATGTTCCATTACACATCATTTCTACCATTTTCCTAACTTGGGGTGTTAAGCCCTCATAGAAATATGAGACTAGTCTCCATGTTTCAAAGCCATGATAGGGATAGGTGTTAAGTAATTTTTTATACCTTTCCCAACATTGGTAAGGGTCTCTCCTGATTTTTGGGCAAATGTGTAATTTATCTTTCGAAATAATTTGTTCTATGGGAAGGAAAAAAACATTTTAAGAATTGTTGTTGCATCTAATCTCGTAAAGAAATGGATCCTGACCTAAGGTTTTGTAGTCATGTTATAGCTTTATCTTTTAAAGAAAAAGAGAAAAGCTTAAGTCGAATTATGTTCATGCTATAATTTTGGTCTTTATACATGTTACACACTTCTTCAAATTCTCTTAGATGTAGATAAATGTAGATAAAGGTTCGCTGCATCTAAGCCATGAAAAGTGGGTAAATGTTGGATAATTCCTAGGTTAAAATAAAAATGTGTTGCATCCAGAGGAAAAATTAAGCAAGATGGTGCACTGGTTCGTGTAGGGTTCATGTAATCTCTAAGTGTTCCAGGTCGGTTATGGTCATTATGTTGAGACTGATTGTCCCTTAAGTTTATGAGTCCCTCAATTTGATTTTCGGTCATGGTATTAATTGGTAAAGAATGAGAAGATGAATGTGAATCTAACAAATTATTAAAAAAAGTTTTGAAATTACCTTTCACCAAACGATGAGAATTAGAATCTCGAAATCAACTACTCATACAAAGAAATAAAATAAAATACAATAACAATAAATATTGCAAATAAGAGAGAAATAAAATAAAATATTAAATAAAGACAAATAAAATAGGCAAAACTAATAATAAAATAAAAGTTAGATAAATAGTTAGAAGTTTGATTAATAAATGTTAGATTATATAATAAAAAGTTAATAAATAAAGAGTAGGAGGCGTAGCCTTCCATGAAAATAAAAAGCAAATAATAAATAAAATAAAGTACGTTATGAGGCTTTAGCCTTCCATGAAAATAAAAAATGAATAATAAATAAAGTAAAGCAAGTTAGGAGGCTTAGCCTTCCATGAAAATAAAATAAATAAACAAACAAAGAAACAATGTTAATTTCACTTCTCCGACAACGACGCCAAAAACTTGACATGTCCAAAATATAGGAGTTTTTTCCCAAGTGCAGGATTGTCGAAGTAATAAATAACCTGGTGAGAACAAGGTTGATCCATACGGAAGTAAAATTAAAATTACAAACTATAAATACTTTAAAGACAATTAATGCAGTATAAGATGTTTGCAAATATTAATTCAATTAACCAATTCAAATAAAATGTAAGGTTAGGGGAATCCACTCTTGGCATAAGAAGTAAGAACATATTTAACTCTTTTTATAACTCAATTGGAATCCTCACACAAAGGAAGTTCCAACCGAAAAATATAATAATTAAAGTTCATCATCATTTATATAATAATTATTTTTATTTTTATTTCTTTCAATTATTATACACTAAATCTTATAAATTGTTTCAAGTATTTGTTATATCAATCTTTATATTTGTCTACAATAAATCAAGACTCCCATTTTACAAGAAAGGGTATATACGTAAAATCGTGTAAATGGTTTCAAGAATTTATTATTCCAAGTATAAAGTTGTCTCATACATATTAGATATGTATTTCTATAATAATAGGCAAAATACTGATGACTATTTGGATTGGGCCTGTATTGCTAATCAGTTCTATTTTAAGCCATTTTCACCTTTAAATGCTTAAATTTTGAATGCCTTGTGAAATACAACATGTTAGCCCATTGAGTCAGCTCTTCATAGAATTAAGAATCACTTCAATTAAATTTCTAGGTAGAAAGTTATGCCCATTTTACCAAACCTACCACAAAATAGTGAAAAGCTAATTAGGTACAATATTGTAAACATACATAAGTTAAGGGAGTTAAAGACACTAAAAATACAAAACAATGATATAAAACCCTTATTAAATATGTAATTTGAAGTGTTTATTAAATACTAAATCAGAAGCAAAAGGATCAAGGAGTGATAAGCACAGAGGGAGGCTGTGTGCTTGAAGAAAAGTGCTTGAATAGGTTCAATATGGGATTGTTGATTTAAAATAGATCATAAAAATAGCTTTTGAATTATATCACATTGTGGTAGGGGTTGAAATAGAATGTATGAGAAGAGTAGTAATGGCGAGAATATATTTTCACCATTATGGAATTGTGATCATAGTGTTTTCGGGACATAGAAGATCGCAAGATTGGACTACTCTAGACATCAGTATTCTGGAATCTTTGGAGGCCGTAGTCTCAAAAGCCTTAGTTAAGTCTAAGACTTGACTTAAAGACAATGATAGTAAGCATTAGTTAAATAGGGGTGACGATGATTAGTTTTATGGAGAGAGATTTTGAATTAAGGAGGGAGTTTGTTAGAAATTGGTGATTCAACAATCTTGTATGAGCAAGAATTGTGAAGAATGCCAAAAGGAGAGTCATTATAAAGTCAAGTACGTATTGAGTATACAAGAGAGTAGTGAAATGAAAAGTTTAAAAAATAGGTACTGTTCTTGTGGTGATACTATTCTACTGTTCATATGCTGAGGTATTGTTCATCAAGTACTGTTCATAGCAGGTGTTTTTCACACGCTACTGTTCATGTAGCAACTTAATTTATTTCTTGTTTTGGCTCAATTAACTTGTAAGAAACTTTCTCTGTAATTCAAAAACTTATCCTCTATACTTCTTAGGCATGTTGGATATGTTTTATAACCATTAAATGGTTGTAATTTAGAATAGATCGATACCAATTCGTAATACTTACAGCCATCTAAATTCAGATCTTATACATAATATGATGCACATCAAGTTATTTCTGGCTGATGTACTAAGTAGGTTAGACATTGTAACCCTTTCATCTTCTTCCCAAGGACAATTTCTCTTAGAAAGATGAATATCATATCTAAAAGGTACATTAACTATCTCACAATTAATAAAGTTGTGCCTTTCCAAGATTTAACCTATGTATGAAGATTGGGAGGGTCTTATCTGCTTCCTAACTCTATCTCTATAAAGATTTATACCTATTATATAGGAAACCTTTCATATATCTTTTATGGAGAAGTTCTTACTTAGATAACTTTTATCTGATTGACTTGCGACATACGAACGTCATTTTTGACATTGAATATGTCTATCACGTATCGAATTAGAAAGATAATCATGCTTTCACTGTTCTTTCTAAACACACATGCTTCCTCTTCATTTCTGATGAAACCATACTTTTTTATTTCATCACTAAAATAAAGATTCCAGCTTTTGAAAAATTGTCTAAGTCCATAAATGGACTTTCTCGGTTTGCATATTAGATTAAAAGTTAGACTGGATGTAAAATCTTCTGGCAATTCCATGTATACTCTTACTTGCGATATACCTACTAGAACGCCTTCTTTACATTCATTGGCCAAACCTCAAAATCTTAATATGCTACAATAACCAACAAAATCTAAATTGACTTAGGCATGGTTACTGACGAAAAAGGTTCCCACACTTCTTTTATGTAAACTCTTTTACAGTCAATAGGAACTATTCCTATATGAAGTACAACCAAGTTTCAGACTCGATTGTCATGTATAGAGTCAATTTTGGATTTCATAGCATTATGCCAACTTCCCAAGTCGATGTTCAACATCATCTTTCTGTAAGTCAAATAATCATTTTCTTCAACTAAAAAAATATCAAGGGCACCTTCAAGTATCACATACCTTATTGATGGCCTTGATATCCTTTCTGACCTATAAAGAGAGTATGTAAAGGTATTTTACTCATTTGAACTTCAAATTCTATCGTTGGTTTATATATATTTTGATTGACTTCATTAGGACCAATTATTCTACAATCCCTACAATTAGTGAGAAACTCTTTCTCTAGGAAAGTGAATCATAAGAAATAAACATGTTTCATTCCTCTAAATTATAGAACTGGTATCATATTTAAATATATGGGATACCCAATGAACAGATACTTATACCATTAGGCACAAGTTTATCATGTTGCATAACTCTTATGCAAACAGAACAAGCACAAGCCTTAACTTACTTAAGACTCGATTCCCTTAGATTCTATATCTCATATAGAAAAGAAAGAAATACTTTCGATACAACTTTATTCAATAAATGAACGACAATTTCTGGAGCATAGCCCAAAAATATACTAAAAGATCAGTTAAGCTCAACATCAACCGAACTATATCTAATAAAGTCTGATTTCTCAACTCTAAGGCACCTTTGTGTTAAGGAGTATCTGGAGGACTATATTGAGTGAGAATTATATTCTCTTTTAAATAATTTATGAATATACTGCTTATGTACAAACTGTCTCGATCTAATAGAACGCATTTGATATGCACAAAGGTTTGTTTCTCTACTTTCTAATCTGAACCTTTGAACACTTCAAAAGTTTCTAACTTATGTTTTCAAGAAACACGTGTTTGTATGGTGACAATCACCATAAGGACAATAAAGTATTAAAAACCACCCATAACAATATGATTCATTTGATTAAATACATCACTATGTAGTAGTTCTAATAAATTAGTGATATGGTGTCAAACACCTATACTAAGATTTGATCATTATCCCTTGAATTTTGAATTCATAAATTGACCAAGGTTCCACAGTTAGATCAAGTATCTAACCATCCTTAACCAGACGGGATAGTCTTCTCACAACTATATGACTTAATTTATGTGTCACTACTCCTCATTATTCAAAGTTTTCAAACTACTATTTATTCTATCCACCTTAACATTTAAGATATTTCGTGTTGTATTAAAGTGGCCATTCATTCGTTGACACTAAGTTAGTAAAATACTATCATTATCACATAAACATGAGGAATTATTCCAAGTTTTCATGATAACTCTATCTGTCTACTATAAGGAGTGATATGATTCACCTTTTAATGTTTGGCACAAAATAGTAATTATACAACATAACGCTTCAGCTAGAATGAAAAAGTGATCTAAAAGGTCCTAACAGCTATCATGTATAGAAAATCTCTATTTCTTACGCGAAACCGTACTTTCCATTTTATAGCTGCATATCATTTTTCAAATCATGTAATAGCTTATAGATATGAGAATGACATACGGTATCTCATACCCCTACACTTTTATCTAGCAACATTTATTGATGAAATGTCAATGTTTTGTATTCTAAGTCAAGGTGCCTTAAATAGTAACACTTACTATTCAAATCTTATCATAGTGGAAACTCTTTTCATTATGACAAATCTTTATCTATGGTTTGGATATATTAAACTAATTTTCAGATGGAGCACTATACTTCTAGCACATTTCATATGCACATACTTATGCTGAAGATCATTATATATAAAGGCCAGGATATATAATTTGACTCTCAAATCATTCTTAATCTATTTTTTATTACTACCACTTCTTACAAAGACATATTATTAAAAACACCTCTCTATAAGTTTTGATTATATATATATATATCCAAGTTTTTGTGAATCTAGAACTATTCTGAAATTCATAAGCGAGTCTTAAATGTTTATCTCGTACTTGTCTTATCTTTATAAGGCAAGTATCTTATTTCTATAAGACAAATATCTTATCTATATAAGAGAAAATCAGGAGATGTGAAGCAGAATATTTCTAATCGTTAATAACACTTTAGATCATAAGTATAACATTTATATACTTTTAATCTAAAGTTGTCATCTCACTGCTTTACATAATCCCTATAATCTCTCAAACGTGATACTGACAATTTAAACTCTTTTAAACTATACAATAAGAAGTAGACCCCATTGGTATTTTACTCTAGTCGCACTTGTAGCGATATTGGTCTTTGTAAACCCAAAAGGTAGATAACTCTTGTCAATTGCATCTTATGCAACTCTTACTTCTAGTTATAAATACACCTTATTCGTACACTGTAGCGATTTAAGGTAAGTGTATTCCAGATTAACTTATTAATAATTAAATATATGTTACTGATATTACCTGCGCATTACCACAATCTAAACAAGCTTACAATGTGGCCAAAAAATATATGTACTATTAGCAATCTATCTACATGCTTGTGGGTGCGTATGTGTGAGTCATCTATAGAGAATGACCTTATCGTTGTTACTTTTAGTATTTTGTTGTTATTGAAACATCTGTATGTATTTGGATTATGAAGATCCAACAAAAGTGTCGATAAAGAGATTAAAAAAAGTACAATGCCTAGGCTTAGTTACACTTTGGTTTTTCGATAAGTATGTTGAAGAAGCAAAGACAACCAACGAAGTTTCCAATGTTTTTCCTCACGGGCCTATTACAGGGCAATACTTTCGCATATATTTTTCTCATCTCATGTTTAACCGGCATAATCCAAATTCCACCAACCAAATCCCTCACATTGTAGCGATCTTGAGAAAAGACTGACGTGACCCGTATAAGACTGTACTGACAAGACGGACCATTATAAAATACAATCTCATAATGTAATACAATTCAATCTGATTAAGAGAGATTTCTATAAAATTATATATATCCCTATCTCATGAGGACGTGATTTTTAATCAATCATTTATATAAAATCTATGTAAACACAACTAACCCCTACAAGTAGGCTACTAGAATTGGTCAAAAAAGAGGAGAGCAATGTTGGCCGACGGATGGGTTAGCGAAAATTGGTGGTCAATACGGCTAGAGGGGCGGCAAGCTTGGCCAGCATCAATGAGGCTCATCATCAGCCGAATCATATGGCCAAATGGTGGATCCACTGCTAGAACCATGGGCTAGCCATAAAATCTGGTGAAAGACGGTGGTGGAAATTAGAAAAGCAACAACAGGTGATAAGAAAAAAGAAAAAAAAAAGGAAAAAAAAATAGAGAGAAGAAAAGAGGAGGGAGTGAGAAGATAGGGAAAAAACAAAAAGAAAAGGGGAAAAAACACCACCGGAGATGGGCGGGGTGCGCTGTTGATCTTTGTTGAGAGAAAGTTTGCTAGGGTTTTCCGTTTTGGGTCGAAATAAGCACTTATAGCTGGACTATATTAATAACACGTTTCCCATATAACATATCTTTTTTATTTTATTTTTGTAATTGATATGCTCCATTCACGTGGCAAAGAAAAGGATGAAGGTTCTTAACGACGAGAGGGATTACTTGATTGAGTTTTTCGTGCTTCACAAAATAGGTTAGTCAAACTTGAAAAATGTCTTATCATTCTAAGAGTTAAGGTAGATCAATGGAAGGCCGAAGTCCAAAGGTTGTCCCAAGAGAACTGAAGCTTGACATTGGTAAACCAAGATTTAAATAGCTCGTTGGAAAATTTAAGACTTGAGATCCCTAGAAGGGAAAAAGTTTTCATTGAGAATTTGAAGGCATCCAAAGAGTGTACTCATATTATAGATGATGAGTATTGGAAGGGTGCTAGTGAACTGAGGACCACGATGAGCGTGCTCATCTGGTATTGATTTCTCTTTTCTTGGTGAGGATTCCTAGCTTGCATTTACTGAGAGTGAAACTCATGGGGATGAATGAGCTATCTCACTTTGTTATATCTTTGTCTCTTACGTTGTTCTCTCCAAGCATGTTTTTACTTTGAAGCTTGTAATATTCATACAGTTGAGATTTATAATGCCTTTCTGTTGGAATAAAGTTTGGCCTTCTTTAAATATGGTGAATCTCTGGTCTTAACAATCTGGTTAGGTTGACACTTATCCTCAGTTGCACTTAATTCTTATAAGGGCCTTTTGGAATAAAATATCCTTTCACTACTCAAGCCTAGCATTACCCAAGTCTTTCCTTCACAAAGTATGCTAATTTTGGTTTCATAAACCATATTGTCGAATTTTAGAATTTGTGAAAAATGGAACAAAAAAGGTATGCAGAAACACTTTATTGAGCTTAGAAAAAGAAACTTTCAAAAACCCAGTTGAAGATAACTCCCATATGAGAGCCTTACTGACATTCCTATTGGCCACAAAAGCCTTATTTAACTTTAAACTTGAGGAAGATAAATCTATATGCCCATTCTACTAGTAGTAAACACTTGGGTGCTTCGCATTCCAAGGGTGAGGAAACTGAGCTTCATTAAGATTGTTGAGCTTGTAAGTTCCTGGTTGAACTACTTTCCCTACACTAAA
Organism: Ailanthus altissimus; assembly: GCA_946807835.1. Classification (NCBI taxonomy): domain Eukaryota; kingdom Viridiplantae; phylum Streptophyta; class Magnoliopsida; order Sapindales; family Simaroubaceae; genus Ailanthus; species Ailanthus altissimus. The sequence continues at coordinate 22,377,203 of OX327698.1, read as the reverse complement.
TGGCCCTTCTCAGTTAGAACGTAATGCTCGTGTCTTAAGATCTTTCGTATTCTGAAAAACCCTTCTAAGAACAAAGTCTCCAACTTTAAAATTTCTCCAATTCACCTTTGAATTATAATATCGAGTGACCGTTTATTGGTAAGCTGCTGCTCTAAGCTGGCCGTCCTCTCTTACCAAATCAAGCTTGAGATTTAACTGCTCTTGGTTGCTCTTAGGTTGGAAGTGTTGGACCCTATAGGATGGCATTCCGATTTCTACCAAGACCATTGCCTTAATTCCTAATGCTAGAGAATATAGAGTTTCCCAATAGAACTCCTGTGGGTGGTCCTATTCGTCTACAAGACATATGACATCTCTTCTGCCCTGCTCTTTTTAACTTCTCAAGTAGTATCTTTAAATATTGCTTGATGATTTTTGTCGATGGCTTTGACTTGAACAATTTCTTGAGAATGTCTTGGGGGATGAAAACGAGTTCCTTATACCAAGCTTATGACTTAGGTCTTTGAAACAAAGATTATCAAATTGCTTCCTATTGTCTATTACTATTATCTAGAAGATCCTAAACCTACGTATGATTGATTTCCTTATGAATTTTGTGGAATTTTGTGGAATTTTGTTCTGTGTTGTAGGACAAAGCTTCTACCTATGTCCATTTCGTAAAGAAATCTACAACCACAACCACAATCGCAAATTTTGTTTGCCACTTTTCAGAAGTAGAGGTCTGATGATGTCCACACCTCACTAGGAAAACGACCGAGGACTAGTCAGTGGAGCAAGTTGTTGCAGGTTATTGTGGTATGTCAATGAACATTTGGAAATGTTTAGAAGTAACCACTTTTTAAAAATAAAAATTTATTTCAGCCAAAAAAAATTTTATAAACTTTATTAGCCACACATTTAATTTTCGAATCATTTTATTCAAGTTATTTAAAATTTTAATCCAAAATACACTTTTAAATTAGTTAAAATTAGTAAATATAAAGTAAAAGAGGTTGAAAATTGATAAATTTAATTGAAAATGAGTGAAAAATTATTAAAGACTAAGCAAAATTTGGCAAAAAACGTCAAAGAAGAAAGTTGAAGTAAAAGTTGTTGGGTGTTGATTAATTTTAGGGTGCTTGTTGTAGAATGTGCTCATCATACAATAAATATACATATCTCATATATATATGTGCACAGCGGAAGATTAAAACAATACAATGAACACAATTAATACATATTTATTAAATGAAAAACGAGATTGAGAAATATAATCCATGAAGCTTTTGGATTAATTTACTTGAAGTTTACCATGAAATGAATCTTTGATTAATCCAAGCAATCAATAAGGGTGGGTTTGATTGTCTAGAATAACATGTTAATCCAGCATTTTGTTTAACTCTTAAACTTGATTCAAAGTTAAACTCTTTAACTTAATTAGATTTGTTTTTCTTTTTATTCAACTCTTAAACAAATTAAAACAAATTCTTTTTAGTTATTGCAATTAGTAACCATTTTTTTTTTTTGTTCTAACACTTAAAACACAAAATAAAGAATTTTAATTTCTCAAATTGAAATGGCTCCCAAAAATGGAAAACGTAAAAACTAAAAACTTATAAATTTTGAATTTCATTTCACTTTATATACTAATGCATAAATTCCAAACTAATTTAAATTTTATTTGTATTTAATTTAACTTAACCTAACTATAGTTAGTATTTAACCTTAGTTAGATTATTTTAACTTAACCTTTAAGTTAATAAACATTTAAATATTCTAACTATAGTTAACTAATTAAACTATGATTAGGTTAACCTTTACTTAACGTTTAAGTAAGGTTAACTTAACTTAATCATATGGTTAACCTTTAACCATAGTTAAGTTAAATCATTTATTTAACAATTAAATAAATATATATTTATTTTAATTATTTAACAATTAAATAATTATAAAGTGAAATTACTTTTATATCTTTACTAGGTTACCAAGTTAACCTAAAGTGAGTCCCACCATTTAACTATATACTTTAGTTAACTTAACCTTAGTAATTTGTTGAATTATACTGTATTGAATCATTCAATACGGTAAACTGCCCAAGTGTTCAAAGAGTACATTTCATATTGAGACTCTCTAGGTCTACACCCGATTTCTCAAATGGAACTATTCTATTAATCCGTAATCAATGCCCCCCACACACGTTACGAATATTACAAATTAGCGTGTTAGGCCATACAAGTTGAGGTCATAACGTATATGTATAATCATTCCATCAATTATATCCTGGATGTGCGGGGATATAGATCAACACCGTCAAATCCCCATTTGCTCATCCATAATCTTATCTTCAGATTCGTATCTCGATAAATAATATATGCAAATATTTTTGCTATATTGTTTAACCCTGTGGAAAACTCTTTTCTCGGGTTTATGCTTATGGCCCAAGACTTTATGAAATACAATCTTAGAGCATCAGATATACAACTTACCTATGTAAGCTGACAGATCCCGTATCTACGCACACCGAACTCCATGAGCATCTGACCATACCCAGCGACACATAGCGGTCAGACCATGAAAGATCTCTGATATATGTGGAACCAAAGCATGATGATCACTCATAAGACCACCGTGGCGCTCAGGTCAAAGGACCACAAATACTACTCAACTCAAGAGAACCTTCATTTGACGGCTTCATAGGATATCTATTAAGGTCCTCGTGAGTCTGTTCAGTATCCAGTCCTAACTGGATACCCGCATGCCTATACAATCTCTAAGCTCATGGTCAGCTAAGAACAACCATCTGAACTAGTCAAATATAGACATACATTAATCTATATTATGTGAATTCATTGATCGACCCGCATTGGTGATCATAGATGAGAAACATTATGTTTGGGACATACTTACATAATGACATTTATTAACACCTATTGCAACTCTTTGCAACTATGTCATTACAAGTATACTCTCAGGTCTTTGTCCCATTATAGATAAGGTTCTAACTCTTTAGACCTCGCTGACTCTTATAACCTGCTAACTTTTAACAGTGCTAACTCTTAGCATTTATAACTCTCAGCTTTGCTAACTATTAGTTCTGGTCTAAACTCCTTTAGATCAGATCTGAACTCTTTCAGATCAAATAGTATCTGTAATGTTACAAGCATTATACCATATAAATATGATATTAGTAATTTTTATTTGAAATATTTATTGTATAAATATTAACAATTAATATTCATACAATATTGAAATGGCACGTAAGCACCAGCTCCAATAAACTCCCACTTGCTTTAGTGCCATACGTACTGGTATCTCATATCGATACACTCTACTTGTTTCTCAAACACTATAAGAGTTTAAGCTTAGGAGGTTCGTTACATTATACAAGGATTGATTCCTAGATATTATTACAACTCTTATAGTCAAGAACTTTCTAATTATGTGATATTCAGGGTTCACATGATCGGAATACTAGTGTGCCTTATGGCTTCTTGGCTTGAGCAATTATCGTTATTTTGCAATATAGTAGGATATGATCCACTAAGCTTGAAACTATTCAAAGCTTTGCAATTAACTTGAATATCCATAGTACGTCCTTTGCTGGCTTCTCAAGCTACAACATATTCTACCTCCAAGGCAGAATTAACTTTGAACATTTACTTACACACATTTAACTAACTTTGATACTGATAAAGAGAAACATATAACTAGATGTAGACTTTCTACCATCCAGATCAGACGAAAGTCTGAATATGTGCATCCTTTCTTTTGTAAGAAATGTTTTTCCATATTATATAAATTATCCTCTATACTTCTCAAGTATTTCAGATATGTTTCACAACCATTTAATGGTCGTGATCTAGATTAATAGATACTAGCTTGTAACACTTAGAACCATCTAAATCCAGATATCGTATATAAGATAGTATGCATTAAGCTATTTCTAACTTATATATCTGAGACGTTAGACACTCTAACTCTCTCATCTTTTTCTCAAGGATATTTTCTCTAAGAAAGATGAATGCCATGTCTAAAAGGGACTTTAACTGTCTCATAGTCAATCAAGTTGTACCTTTTCAAGGACTTAGTCTATGTACGAAGATTGAGAGAGTCCTATAAGCTTCCTAGCTATATCTTTATAAAGCTTTATACCTAGTATACAGAAAGTCTCTCTCAAATCTTTTATGAAGAATGTCTTTACACAGATAACATTTATCTAATTTACTTGTAATATACAAACATTGTTTCCAATATTGAGTATATATTTTCCACTTTAGAGAACTAAAAAGATAATCATACTCCCACTGCCCTTTATGAACACACACGCTTCTTCTTCATTCCTGATAAAACTAAACTTTCTGATTTTATCATATAAATAAAGATTACAGCTTTGAAAAAACTGCTTAAGTTCATAAATGGACTTCCTCAGTTTGCACAATATATTAGAAGTTAGGCTTAGATGCAAAAACATCAAGTTATTCTATGCATATCTTGTACTCGAGATATACATCCCAGAATACTTATTTACATCCATTAGCCAGTCCTCATAATTATAATATGCGACAATAACTAGCAAAATCCAAATTGACTTTGGCATGGTTACTGATGAAAAAGATTTCCTTATTACCGATCCTAGATATTTGAGTGTAACCTTTCAACATCAGTCAAGCCATGAAGGACTATTCCTTCAAATAGGGCCCACACTTCCACTGCGTAAACTAATTTACTGCTAATAGAAACAGTTTCTACAGGAAGCACAACTAAGTCTTAGACTTAATTGTCATACTTAGAGTTAATTTTGGATTTTATGGTATCTTGCCATTTTTTCAAACAATGTCAAACATCGTTTCTCTATAAGTCAAAGGATCCTTTTCTTTAACTAAGAAAACACCAAGCGCACCTTCATTAAACATCCTAAATGATGGCCTTGATATCCTTTTTGACGTATGAGAATGTGTTAAAGGTATTTCACTTAATTGAAATTAAAACTATACCGTTGGTTCATCTATTTTGATTGACTTCATCAAGTTCAATCTTTCTATAATCCCCACGATTCATGAGAAATGAACATATTTTGTTCATCTGAATTATAGAATTGGTATCCCATTATACACTTGGGATACAAAATGAGCTAATACTTATACCGTTGGATATAGGTTTATTCTGTTGCGTAACTTTTATGCAAAGAGGACAATACCAAGCCTTAACATACTTAAGACTCGTTTTTCTTTTAATCTATATCTTATACAGAGCAGAAGGAACGATTTTTGATGGAATTATTTTTAATAAGTGAGTAGCAGATTCTAAAGCATAAACCCATAGATATGGTAGAAGATCAGCGATTCTCAATATCAATCAGACTGTATCTAATATAGTCTGATTCCTCATTTCCTAAATATATTTATGTTGAGGAGTATCTGGAGGACTATGTTGAGTGAGAATCATATTTTTGTTTAAATAATTTGTGAATTTACTGATTATGTATAAACTATTTCGATCTAATCGAAAGCACTCAATATACATAAGGGTTTGTTTCTTTACTTTCATAATCAGAACATTTTGAACACTTCAAAAAATTTCTAACTTGCGTTTCCTAAAACACATGTCCATATAGTGATAACCACTATAGAGACAATGAAGTATCGAAATCACCTTTAACAGTAAGATTTATTGGACTAAATACATATATATGTACCAAATCTAATAAACTGGTGGCGTGGCATCTTACACCTACTTAAAGATTCGATCATATTCCCTTGAGTTCATAAACTAGTCAATTTTCTATAGTCAGATCAAATATCTAACCATCTATAACCAGATAAGATAGTCGTCTTACGATTACATGCCACTATTTATTATTATTTAAAGTTGCTGAACTACTATTTATTCTATTCACCTATACACTTATGACATTTTTTGTTGTATATAAGAAATAACGACCGTTGATTAATTGACATTCAGATAGTAAAACATCATCATTATTATAAGGAACTATTTTCTATATTTTTATGATAACACTCTTTGTCAACTATAGAGAGTGATATGATTCACCTAATAATGTTTGGCACGAAATAGTAATTATACAACATTAATGCTTTTGCCTAAAATGAGAAGTGACTAAGAAGTCTTAACGGCTGCCACATATAGGAAATCTTTATTACCTACGTAAAGTTGAACTTCTCATTTCTTAGCTATCAAGCATTTCTCAAATCATACAACATCTTACATATATGAGAATAACAAGCGGTATCTCATACCCTTGAATAGTTAACATCAAATGCCAATAAAATGTTAATGTTTGGTCAAACAGATATCTAATGAGTCAATCTTTCTTAAGTCAAGGTGTGATAAATAGTAACATTTACTATTTCAAACCTTATCACGATGGAAACACTTTTCATTATGACTTTTCTCTATCTGTGGTTTAGAAATATCAAATATTACTGGATCTATAACTATTCTTAAATTCATAAGCAAGTCTTAAATATTTTATTTAGTACCTTATAGTTATTGGGTATTTATCAAGATTACTAATAGATTGCTCATATGCATCTTATCTCTATAAGACAAGTATCTTATCTCTATAAGACAATTTAGGAGATGCGTAGCGAAACATTTCTAATCATTAATTAATAACGCTTTAGATCATAGATATAACTGTTATACATTTTTTAATCTGAAAACGCCCTCCCACTGCCTTATTTAATCCCTCTAACCTCTCAAACGGGATAACGATAGTTTTAAAAATTTTAAACTATATAGAAGGAAGTGGACCCTATTAGAATTTTACTCCAGCCTCATGCTAAAACAATATTGGCCTTTATAAATCCAACAGGTAAACAACTCTTGTCAATTGTATCTCATACAACTCTTACTTCTGATCTTAAATACACCTTATCCTCACGCTAAAGCAATATTGGATAATATGTTCGCATATACTTGATTCATCTCATGTTTTACCGATATTAGACTAAGTTACATCGATCAAATCCTTCACGCTAAAGCAATATTGGAAAAGACCATAGTGAGCAGTCTTACACCGTATTGATAAGACAGACCATTTAGAAAGTTATCACATAATATAATAATTTTTAATTTGATTAAGAGAGATTTAAAAATAGGTTTTCATTACATGCTCTCATCTTATAAGAGGTTATTCTCAATCAATTATTCATTTTTGTACAAGCACAACTAACTCCCACCAGTAGGGCTCCCATTGTGGTTACAATAAATTAAAAAAATAAAATAAATATTATTTTCTTGGTTTATCAAGTAAACTAATAACTCTTATTATTACATCTCATAAACCCTACATGTGAAAATAAAAAACTTTTACTATTTTTTTAGTATTTTACCGCCGCGCGTTGGTCTTATTGCGCTAGGGCGTCAGACAACCAGCACCTCCGCACTAACCCAGCGCTGAGCATCATACACCCAGCGCCTCCGCGTTTATATAAACGTTGCAGCGCTGGAACTTAGCACTGCGGCGTTCCAGGTGTAGTTTTTTTCGGTTTGCAATTTCAATACTTAAAATGCATCCCAATAGCCCCGGAACTTGTCCTACAACTTAGCCAACACTTAGCTAACACTAAAAAACACCCATAACAACACAAAATTGTTCTGATACCAATTGTTGGCTCTTGATTAATTCTAGGGTGCTTGCATGTAGGATGTGTTTATCATACAACAAATATACATATCTCATACATATATGTGCACAGCGGAAGATTAAAATAATACAATGAATACAATGAATATATATTTATTAAATGAAAAATGAGATTGAGAAATATAACCCATGAAGCCTTTCGATTAATTTGCTTGAAGTCCATCATGAAATGAATCTTTGATCAATTCTAGCAATCAAAAGGGTGGGTTTGATTGTTTAGAATAGAAGTATGTTAATCCAGTATTTTGTTTAAATCTTAAACTTGATTCAAAGTTAAACTCTTTAACTTAATTAGATTTGTTTTTCTTTTTATTCAACTCTTGAACAAATTAAAACAAATCCTTTTTAGTTATTACAATTAGTAGCCATTTATTTATTTTTTTTGTTGTTCTAACACTTAAAACATAAAATAAAGAATTTCAATTTATCAAATTAAAATGGTCCCAAAATTGTAAAACCTAAAAACTAAAAACTTATGAATTTTGAATTTCATTTCACTTTATATACTAATGCATAAATTCCAAACTAATTTGAATTTCATTTGCATTTAATTTAACTTAACCTAACTATAGTTAGAATTTTATTTGCATTTAATTTAACTTAACCTAACTATAGTTAATATTTAACCTTAGTTCGATTATTTTGTTGGGATTTGTGCTTACGTGCCATCCCAAAATGTATAAATATTTAATGATAGTATTTATACAATAATCATTTCTAATAAAATTGTTAATATTATTTATAAATAAAATGGTAAGATGTTTGTAATGTTTCAGACATTGTATGACTGAAGGAGTTCAGATCTGGTCTAAAGAAATTTAGATCAGTGCTAAGAGTTAGCAACGCTAATAGTTATAAATACTAAAAGTTAATGCTACTAAAAGTGAGTGATGCTAAGTGTTAGCATGTTCATATAGTTAGCAAAATATAAGGAGTTAGAGCATTGTCTGAAATGGAAGAATGACCTAAGAATATATTAGTAATAACATAGCTGCAAGGAGTTGTAGATGGTGCTAGAAAATGTCATTATACTAGTATATTCTCATGAAGCCGTCAATGGAAGGTCTTCCAAATTGAGTAGCATTTGTGGTCCTTTGACCTGAGCGCAATGGTGGGCTTGTGAGTGATCCATCATACTTTGGTTCCATGCATGTCAGAAACTTTTCATGGTCTGACTATTGGGTGTCGCTGGGTATGGTCTGATGCTCATAGAGTCTGGTATGCGTAGATTTGGGATCCATCAGCTCGCATGAGTGGGTTGTATATCCTGATGCTCCGATTTTGTATTTCAAAAAGTCTTATGGCCACAAGCATAATCCTCATAAAATATATTCCGAAGGAATAAACAATATCATAAAAGTGTTTATGGATATTGTTTAATGAAATATAAATCTGGAGATAAGTTCATGGTTGAACAAATAGAGATTTGATGGTGATGATCTATATCTCTACTCTTAAAGAATATAATTGATGGAGGGATTATACGAATATGCAATAACCTCAACTTACATGGTCTAACACGTTGATTTGTAATATCCGTAACGTGTGTGTGAGACATCGTTCATGGACGTATGGAGAAGATCCATATGACAAATCAGGCGTGGACCTATAAAGTCTCACAATATGAAGTGTACTCATTGCGCACTAGGGTAGCGGATTGGATTGAATAATTCAATCCAATGAATTTCAGCAAAATAGAATAATTATTTAAGGATCCCTCGGGATGTATATTTGTCAAGACTTAATTGTTAAGTAAATCACTCAATTAATTAACAAGGGTTGTTAATTAATAGAATATTGACAAGTGGCAAAATTTGTTCCATGATTTAATTTTACCTTTTTACCATTTAATCTTAGTAGTAAAAATTAGCAAGGTAAAAAGTAATTATTCAAAATTATTTTGAATAATTAAATTATATATTATTGTTATCTTATTAGATAATATTATAATATATATAGATCATAGCATTATATTTTAATACAATGAGGGGCCTAAATGTTGGCTATTTATTTACCCATTATAATTAAAGTAATTATATTTGTTAGGTAAAAACTAATTTTGGTGATCGGTATTCTAGTGCTTGGTTAAATTAATTCTAAGTGTGAGACCAACAATAAAATTGGTGGAGCACTTAATTTTTTTTAATCAAAATGATGAATAACAAATTGATTTGCAAAATAATTGAATCATTCATTCAATTTTGGGAGAGCAAAATTCGGTCAAGGATTTTGAGGTAAGAGGGAGAGTTTTGTTTTTGTTCTTTCAAGTGTTAAAAACATGTAAAACTTATCTTCATCTCTTTCTATAATGAATGACCCAAAATGAATGAAATGAAAATGGAGAAAAAGATAATTATTCTTGAAAAGAGTTGTTCAAAATAATTATCATGTAGAAATTGTTGTTAAGAATTATACAAGAGTTGTATGTTAAATGTTTCTAATTAATACAAGAGTTGTATAGAAAATATTTACCATCTCCATTTAAGAAACAAACTTGTATTCAAAAGAGTTTGAATACATGTTGTTGAAAATCCTAAAATTAAACTACCATTCTAGCTCCTTAATTCCACCAAAAGTTATGGACTAGAATTGTTCAACATATACTTCAAAGTGAGCTCTTCACATGGATTGTTGGAAGACTTGAAAAATTTGTAAAACTACCTTCATTAGGTAAGTGTTTTTACATAATGTTTTAATATAATAGATCATCACGTATAAATTTTTATAATAGTTATACTTATATATATATGTGATATATATGTTCAATTTGTTAAATTTGGTGTATTTATAACATGCTTCCGCTATATATAATAATTTTTGAAATTATGTATACAATCGTATGTCACACACTCGATCACCCATATATTTTAACTTAACCTTTAAATTATTAAATATTTAAATATTCTAACCATTGTTAACAAACATAACTATGGTTAGGTTAACCTTTACTTAACCTTTAAGTAAGGTTAACTTAACTTAACCATATATTAACTTTTAACCATAGTTAAGTTAAATTATTTATTTAACAATTAAATAAATAAATATTTATTTTAATTATTTAACAATTAAATAATCATAAAGTGAAATTACTTTTATATACTTACTAAGTTATCAAGTTAACCTAAAGTGGGTCCCATTATTTTACCATATACTTTAGTTAACTTAACCTTAGTAATTTGCTGAATTATACTGTATTGAACCATTCAATACGATAAACTGCCCAAGTACTCAAAGAGTACATTTCATATTGGGACTCTTTAGGTCTACACCTGATTTATCAAATGGAATTATTCCATTAATCCGTAATCGATGCCCCACACACACGTTACGAATATTAAAAATTAGCGTGTTAGACCATCCAAGTTAAGGTCATAACGTATATGTATAATCCTTCCATCAATTATATCCTAGATGTGCGGGGATATAGATCAACATCGTCAAATCCCCATTTGCTCATCCATAATCTTATCTCCAGATTCGTATCTCAATAAACAATATATGCAAACACTTTTACTATATTGTTTAACCCTGTGGAAAACTCTTTGTCCGAGTTTATACTTGTGGCCACAAGACTTTATGAAATACAATCTTGGAGCATCAGATATACAACTTACCTACGTAAGTTAACGAATCCCGTATCTACGTACACCGAACTCCATGAGCATCGGACCATACCCAGCGACACATAGTGGTCAAACAATGAAAGGTCTCTGACATATGTGAAACCAAAGTATGATGGATCACTCATAAGACCACCGTGGCGCTCAGGTCAAAGGACCACGAATACTACTCAACTCGCGAGGACCTTCTTCTGACGACTTCATAGAATATTTATTGGGGTTTCGTGAGTCTGTTCAGTATCCAGTCCTGACTGGATACCCGTATACCTATACAAGCTCTAAGCTTATGGTCAGCTAAGAACAACCATTTGAACCAGTCAAATATAGACATACATTAATCTATATTATGTGAATTCACCGATAGACCCGCATTGGTGATCATAGATCATGAACATTATGTTTGAGACATACTTACATAATGACATTTCTTCATATTGCAACTCTTTGCAACTCTTTGCAACTATGTTATTACAAGTATACTCTAAGGTCTTTGTCCCATTATAAACAAGGTTCTAACTCTTTAGACCTCGCTGATTCTTATAACCTGCTAACTCTTAACAGTGCCAACTCTTAGTATTTATAACTCTCAGCTTTGCTAACTATTAGTTCTGGTCTAAACTCATTCAGACCAGATCTGAACTCTTTCAGATCAAACAGTGTCTGTAATATTATAAGCATTATACCATATAAATATGATATTAACAATTTTTATTCAAAATGTTTACTGTATAAATATTAACAATTAATATTCATACAATATTAGAATGGCCCGTGAGCACCAGCTCCAACACAAACCTCTCGTCCAATTTATGCCACGCCCTGCATGCGATGCGAGACCCCACCTCTCACGAGGTGTGAGAAATTCTATCATTTTTCCACCATTTTTTGTCCCCAATTTTTTTATGTTTTTATACTTTTTTCGTAAATTAATTTACAAAAATGTTTGCTCTCAATCTATAGAATATTGTTTTTAGATCTATTTGGACAATAACAATATTCTAACCAAAACATCAATAAATCCAAAAAAAATTGAAAAACGCACTAATTTTGAGCCATTTCTTGAATTTCTATCGATCAAATCGACGTTTTAGCTTAAATCTTTACAATTTTCTAAAAAATAACTATTGATCTACTTGTTTTTAGGTTGATTTCTTAATATTTTAATGGTTTTTCTATGAAATTCTAAGGAAAAAAAATATGTTAAAGGTAAAGTGGTCCAAAAATATTTTATTTGGTTAACAAAGATTACTGTTTTACTGTTAGGTTAAAATAAATATTTTGCTTATAAATTGGGCTATTTCTGAACGTTTACCTGAACCTTTTGACACTTATCACATCGTTGAACAAACTTTCGAGTGTTTGCTCTTAATAAGGACCAGTAGTACACTTGCCCGACACCTTATATACAAGTGATCATGCTCCAGAATGGTTAACATAAATTCCTTCATAGATTTCTCTCATGACATAGTTTGTTTCACTAGAATGGAGACATCTGAGATAAGGTAGGGTAAAGCCTTTATTGTATAGCATATCTCTTAATATCATATATCGTGTTGATCTTAACTTCACCATGATAGCCTTCAGCTTATTCTTAGGTAGCTTTTTATCTTTGAGATATTCAATAATTGGATCCATTCAACTAATGGTAACAAAATTGACATTCTCTAGTTTTGTGTAGTTAATTCTTAGCTCTGATAAAAACTCTTTAGGGATCACCTTAGTTAAACCAATGTTTGTTGTTGAGTTTAGCTAAGCAAGTACATTTACCTTGTCATTCTCTTCTTTAGAGACCTGGGTTATGAAGTACTCTGTGAATTTGTAGAAATCTAGCCAACTAGGAAATAAAATTTGGGAAAAGAGTAGATGCTGAAAAATAAATAGACACAAAATTTACATGTTTCTATCTTTTAGCCTACGTCCACAAGAAACTAATAAGAAAAGGTCATTATGAAGAAAAAAAAAGATTACAAACAATGATTTAATCACAAAAGTAAAGTATTTATTTCGAGTGTTTTTCTTGTGTCGCTTTCCACTTGCAATTGCTCTATATTTATAATAACCTAATCACTATAATAGAATTAGGGTAAGACTTCACTAAGTTAGTTTATCATGTAAGAGTTGAAGTTGAATAGGGTTACACTAATTTCAATTTCACTAGAATTCATCTCATTATTTCTTTAACTTTTTCTTTTCTACTAGAATTCAAACTCCTACCTCTAGAATGTGAGCTCCGAGTTTAATTTGCTCTTCTGCCTTACCTTCCAATATTACCTTGTCAGGACTCATGAAGCATTATTTACCTCTAACATACCTCGGGTAATCATTCACCTTACTAAGATCCATAACATTATTTGCCTTCCAGTTTGTCTCAGGTTACCATTCACCTGATTGGGATCCACAAAGCACTATTCATCTTTCAAAGTATTGTGAGTTACTATTTATCTTATCGAAATTCATGGAACTCTATTTGCCTTTTTGGGTGTTTTGGGTAACTATTTACTTGACTAGAACTCTTGGAATACTATCTGGCTTTTAAGGTGTCCTAGGTACTATTCACCTGGGCGAGATCCATAGAGCATTATTTGTATTTCGAGCTTCTTAAGTTATTATTCACTTTATTGGTATCCATGAAGCACTATTTGTCTTTCAAAGTATTCCAATTACTATTGGTGGAGGCACTCTTCCAATAGTAAAGTATTCTCAAATATGGTTAGGGATACCTTCGACAGTATAGGGGTACCCCTTCATCTCTACATATGGTGGGTGTAACAATTTGCATTAAAAATACTAAAATCGAAGTCGTTTACATCTTAAGTCAAGATATTTATTATGAAACATTTTTAAAAAAAATGGACTTTCATAAATTTGGGATTGGTGTTTTAATGGTGGTGAGGTATGACCTTTACATTAGCAATGTGGGGTTATGCTTTAGTAGTCATGTGAAAGTAACACTCGATCCTTATAACAACTGTGCAGGGATATGCTTGCCTTTACATTAGTTGCATATAGCTATGCAAGCGAGTTTGTGCTAGTCACCACCAAATTTGAAACTTCTAATCACCACCAAACGCCAAACAAAATTATGCTGAGGTGCGTGCCTCGCCTAGCACAAACTCGCTTGCATAGCTATATGCAGATATTTGAAACTTCTAATCAAAATTAATGGCTTTTTTTGAAAGTTTAAATATACCCATGGTTTAAGGGCGACAATATAAGAAGATAAAAAAAACTATATGTAATAAAATATAATTAATTATAAAGGGGTTTTTGGTATTTTCAAAATCATGTGGGGTACTTGAGGTATTGACCCATAGCTAAGGGCCGGAAAACATACATATTTGCTACTTATCACAGAATTTGGATGATCTTTTCTCTCTCTCTCTCTCTCTCTCTTCTTATTTGAATGATCCTTTTAATATATCTAGAGATATATTTCCTATGGGGGTATATATAGAGGTATAGTTTTAAGGGGGTATTGACTCATTTGGGTCGTGCTTATGGACCAGCACAATTGTTTTTAATATTTATTGCCTGCAGTCGATACTACAAGTAGCATGCCACCAACGGTTTTTTTTTAATTCAATTTATTTTTAAATATTTTTTAAGTAAAATATATAAAAATAATATTTAATATTTGTTGCTTGCTGCGCGGGCGTAGGCTGCAAGCAGCGAGCCATCACTACCTTTTTTTTATTTTTTACAAAATAATAATAAAAATAATTAATTTGTTGTCTACACAACACTAGAGGCAACACAGGCCACCCACTATTTTATTGATTTAATTTTTTATTAAAATAATAAATATAAAATCAAATAATTAATATTTACTGCACTATCACGAAGGTAGCACAGTAGGCCACCCATTATTTTTTATTTTTTAAATTTATCTTTTATGAAAATAAAAATATATTTAATATATTTAATTACAACGAATGCCATTGAATTAATTAAAATTAAATTATTAAATTTTTATACAATTAAATTATAATTTTAATCAATTCAATTGAATTATTTAATCCATCCCTTGAATATAAATTTGTACAATTAAATGATAATTTTAATTTAATTAAAAAATTATTATCATGAATATTCTTAAAATAAAACCTAATTATATAAAGACTCAAAAATTTTAAAAAATTTCATTAATACACTTTTATTAAAGAATCACCTATAAAAATTAATAGATTCTATATTAGCGAATATAAAAATCTAAATTATCTCAGTTTATAATAATAAATTATGAAATGGTAATTATGCCCTACATATATTCATAAAAGATCTATTTTTAAAAAATAAAAATTAACTTTTTAATATTTTTAATTATATTTTTTATTTTTTTATTTTTATACTTTTTAGCCAACCAACCCACCAACCTCACGTGAACGCGGGCCCCCAACTCTCGTCACTCCCTTGAAAAGCTCAGTAGTTACTGTTTCAAAAACTTTTGTTTCTTTGTAAAATTTCTAATTCGCACAAATTTTTCTTTCATTTTCTTATTATTGTTAATTTCTCCTGACGATTTTCCTTCGTTTTCTTTTTTCCAAATTAACGAATGAGAAATTGTTTCGAGTAGGTGTGCAGAATCGGTTATTTTCTTTCAGTTTTTTGTCTTAATTTTCTCGAGAAAAAAAATTGGCGGTGTAAAAATTTGTTGTATGAGCGTGTTCTTGAGCTTGGTATCTTTGTGTTTTGCTGTTGGTTTTCAACTATGTTTGATTGGAACAACGAAGAGGTAACATTTTCCTTTTTAGTTATAATATATATATATATATATATAAGTTTCCCAAAAGATTGTCTTCTGGTTCTGAGTTTCTCGAGAAAAAGACGAGTGGACATTGGTTGGATTAGAATGAATAGTCGAGGCAAAAATTTATTAGAAAGGATAAAATCTTTGTTCCAGTTGTGTCTTCAAGCATTTGGTGTCCTGCATCCACAATTCAGGAGATTATATTCATATTTGGTCTTGATTCTCTTTTACTTAACATCCAATAAACTTTCGAGAGAAATGTAAACTTTTGAAGTCGTACCAGAGGCTTATAAGATCCAAAATTTGATTAATGTAAGAGTTTTAATCAGACATTCATAAGAATGCTTTACTAATTGTCTTTAAAATTTTCAGTTTGAGACGGAAAATTATTCGCAAATTCATTAAAATTTATTCGTATTAAGAAAGATTTTATAAACTTTTAAGCAGGTTTAGTAAATAAAATTAAAATTTATAATGAATTTGGTATGAATATAAATTTTATAAAAAATTTAGGGATACTCACAATGGGTATTTATTTATATTATATTTTTTAAATTTTTTTTAAAAAAAATATGAATTTAATTTTTTACATTTATTTTTAACTCAAATCAAAAGATTTAAATTTAATTTGATATTATTCATTTGTTTAATAATATATAAATTAAATTAAAGGAATTATTGATTATAATTGAAATTATAATATTTAAAATAATTAAAATTAAAATTAAAATTGAAATTAAAATATTTAATATTTAACGTAATTGAAATGAAATATTTTTAGAGAATATGAGTTGAATTTTGTTTTTTGCATTTATTTTTAGCCCCAATCAAAAGATTTAGATTTGATTTGATGTCGTTCATACCGTTCAATACAAAACAAATAAAATTAAGTCAAAGGAATTAATGATTATAATTAAAATTAAAATTATAAAATTTAACGTAATTGAAATTAAAATATTTAATATTTAATGTAATTAAAATTAGATTTTGAATTATAACATTTAATATAATTGTAATTAAATTTAACGTAATTGAAATTAAAAATAAAATTAGATTTAGAATGATAACATTTAATATAATTGGATTTGAAATTATAATATTTAACACAATTAAAATTAAAATTGAATTTAGAATTATAACATTCTATGTAAATAAAATTAAAATTGAAATTAAAATTAAAATATTTAATATAATTGAAATTAGATTTGGAATTATAACATTTAATGTAATTAAAATTGAAAATTTGAATTTAAAATTATAACATTTAATATAATTGAAATTATAATATTTTAAAGTAATTAAAATTAAAATTAAAATTATAATTATAATATTTTACGTAATTGATATCGAAATTAAAATTATAATTATAATTGAATCGAAATTAGATTTGGAGTTATGACATTTAATGTAATTGAAATCAAAATTAGATTTAAAATTTTGACATTTAACGTAATTAAAATCGAAATTGAAATTGAAATTATAATATTTAATGTAACTGAAATCGTAATTAAAATTGGAATTATAATATTTAATGTAATTGAAATGAAATTTAGATTTAGAATTATAATATTTTAACTTAATTAAAATCAAAATTGAATTAAAAATTATAGCATTTAACGTAACTGAAATCAAAATTATAATATTTAATGTAATTGAAATCGAAATTAAAATTAAAATTATATCAGTTAACGTAATTAAAATCAAAATTAGATTTTGAATTATAATATTTAACGTAATTAAAATTAAAAATTAGAATTAAAATGATAAAATTTAATGTAATTAAAATCGAACTTGGATTTAGAATTATAACATTTAACATAATTGAAATCAAAATTCGAATTTAAATTATAATATTTTAATGTAATTGAAATCAAAATTAGAATATTAATTATAATATTTAACGTAATTGATATTAAAATTAGAATTAGAATTATGACATTTAATGTAATTGAAATCAAAATTGGAAGTTATAATATTTAACGTAATTAAAATTGAAATTGAATTTAAAATTATAATATTTAACGTAATTGAAATTAAAATATTTAACATAATTAAAATTAAAATTATAACATTTAATTTAATTAAAATCGAAATTGAATTTGAAATTATAATATTTAATATAACAAAATTATAAAATTTAACATAAATAAAATTAGAATTATATTTGATATTATTTTAATGTTATATTTTATGAATTTTTAATTAAATTAAGGTCATAATTTATTTTTTTATTATATTAATTCAAAATTTATTTAAAATTCACAAATAAACCGTTACGGGTTTAATAATGAGTATATATCCGTTAGTATAGGTTTGAAAATGGAACTCTAAATCCATAACAGGTTTAAAAAGAATTTAGTATTTCATTTTTTTTTAAGCAGATCCAAATACAAATTTAGGGATATATATCCCTAACTCCAATCTAGTTATTTCATAATTGTCTTTGGTCATGGACAATTACAAATATTAGTTGATTCACTATTACGATATCTTTGAGAAGAAAAAGAGGGGTATTTGGTAAGATGAATAAGAGGTGTTTTGACATAAATATAGAGCTGGTTGGACACAATTGTAGTGTCATGTGACATAATGATTTGGCATGTGTTGAATTAATTTAGATATCAAAATAAAATAATTTTATTATCCTTATCCTATAAACTTTGATGGAAAATTCTTTAATGGTTGGGTATTGATTATATTTTTTCGAACCTTTGGATAATGTTAACAAAATTTAAAATTTGTGAGTGTTTATGTGTTTAGACCATACTTTAAGAGTATTCATAATAATATCTCTTTAGTCAATTAAATTAAAGTTATTCCACGAATATCAATTAATTGAATTTAAATGATTGAATCCTTATACAACTGAGTTCATATAGATGCCTAACCTTACAGCTTGTCCCAAGTGTTAGACTTGTCTTCAAATTTTACACACAACAACTAAAAGTAATAAATATGACATTAAGACCAAGTTCGCATAATTGATTGATAGATAAAAGATTTAACATGAGGTTAGGAATAAAATACG
Source organism: Ailanthus altissimus (assembly GCA_946807835.1). Taxonomy (NCBI): domain Eukaryota; kingdom Viridiplantae; phylum Streptophyta; class Magnoliopsida; order Sapindales; family Simaroubaceae; genus Ailanthus; species Ailanthus altissimus. The sequence goes on along the minus strand of OX327698.1, from coordinate 22,358,160 downwards.
TATTAGACACAAAGAGATTAAGAAAATACACTTGACCAACGTAATTAACTTTCATGAGAGAATCTTTAGTAGTTTGAATAGAGGGTAAATAAAAAGTATGAGATTTAGAGGAGAAAATCGAAGAATCAAAAGTAATGTGATTGTAACATACAGAGTCAAAACACCAAGGAGAATTACGAAATACTAGAAGCAGAAATTAAAGGTTTACTAGAGTTCAAAAGGAGTAGACGAAATAAAGGCTCAAGATTACTAGCCAAGTTAGAAGAGAGACTCGCATTATCTTGGATAACAGTAACAGCAAGTCCTATAAAAGTAACATTTTGAGACAGTTCAAGTAAGTGGCAATGATGACATGTCTTAGGCAAAGTAAAGTCGGCAGAGAGATAACATTTAGAAATATTAGGCTTAATTATACATTGCAAAAAAATATAATTTAATTCCTTTAATTCTTTGGTAATTGCATAATTATCCCAAAAGTATATAAAATTAAGACCTTAAAATATTTGAAATATTTGCAAAAGACCCTTACCAATTAAGAAAGAGGACACTGTAGGTTGATAAATCTGGTGACGAGAAGTTGAATGATGCTGGCGCTGAGAGAACACGCGCCAAAAAAGACTGAGATTTGAGGTGGATGGCGGCAGATGGTAGATCAGTTCAGTGGCGTGTGGGGCATGTGCAGCGTCGAATCAACAAGATTTCAGTAGCATTGGAATCTCTGGTCGATTCTGAGTGTAGTGGTCTGGGCGGTGCATGTCAACTCGTCGAAAATTAGTTGGAATATGAGATGAACAGTAACAGCGAGAGAGAAGTTTGATCTGGTGTAGGGGTCCATGCAGCGGTGAATCAATATGATTCTGGTGGAGTTCGATCGACCGGTAATGTCTGAATGTCCTGGTTTAGGCAGTGTCGATCACAGTAAACTTTGGTGAACTTTCGATGGCTTCCGTCAAAACTCTATTGAACTTCTGACAAATTTTTTTTAAAAAATAATTCTAGCAAGTTCTCACTAAACAACAAGATAATGAAGAAACCAAATCTCTCATACTATATGAGAGATATAAAAATGTATATATTTTACTGTATGAAATAATGTACAGAGAAGACTTTTATTTAAGTTTTAAGGAGATACAAAATACGAAACTTAAAATATTAAAAGAAAAGAAAATACGTATATATTAATGATAATATAAACAACGTAAATCAAGTATATATGGTAGGGAGAATATAAGGAAAATATTGATTTAATTGATATATTTAAAATAATTAATTTTAAGTAATTAATTATAAAATAAATTTTTCTCCGAGGGCGAGGTACTAACTATGACTAGAGACTAGCTTAGGCTATTGCCCTTGCAGAAATTTTATTTTCCCTTAAAATAAAATTGAAGTCTCCTTTTTGTTTTTGACAAGATTACATGATTGCCTCTTATGTCCCAGTAATTTATTTTTGGACTGTTGCCCTGACTTGGTTACTCTTAAGTCTCTAATCTAACATTAAGGACCAAACATAAATTTAAATGTTTCAATCAAAAAATTAAAACATTATTAAGATAGATAGGTTTTGAAAATTCTATCAAAGACTTAGAATGAGTTTAGCACAAAAGTTAAATTTGTAGTATAGATTGTTAAATATTTAATAATCTGTAAAGTAAATTACATAAATTTAGTTAAATAATACAATATATTTAAACTTAGCATTTTAAAAACATGCAAATATATATCTACACCTACATATATAAGAGACAAAGCAATAATTTATTAAGTTAAATTATCCGTGAATGAACAACAATGTCATATAACACTATAAGTTAATAATTTATAACTTTAACTGTGTTGTAAATAATAAGACGAAGAAATAAAAATTTTGAACTAAAATGAAAAGTATAAATATAAATAAATAATTTTGTAAATATATTAATATTTGTACTTATTTCTCACTTGTATATAAATGAAAGCACTCGCTTGTATTTATAGAGTGAAAGAATGAGAAAGAAATAAAATCTTTCTAATGTGAGATTTTGGCGGAGGATACTGTTTATAGTAATGTTCACTTATATAGTACTATTTATCTATACAATACTGTTCACTTGCACGGTACTATTCACTATTATATTTATAACACTCCCCCTTGAACTCCACCATAATCCCAATTTTCTCTTTAAGCTACACCAATTTTAATTGTACTTTACATTGCCAAGGAAAAACCAATTAGTATAAAAAACCTAAGTAAAATAAATACAACTCTATTTTGTACAGCGGTGTTGAACGTGTTTAATACTGCCTCATTAAAATTCTTGCCAGTAAAATCTAGTGGGATAAAACCTGGTCGAAGAGAAAAAGAGTGCAGTACACGTTTGTAACTAACACTTTTCTTCTTCTGAAAGAATATACTCCCCTCGATGAAATGCTCCCCTTCAAAGTAACATCCTATTAGTTTGTCAACTTGTTGAGCTAATGCATGCCAATCTTATAAATCAGTTTCTCAAAAGTTAAAGTTGATAGAGATTTAGTGAACAAATCTGTAAAGTTGTCAGTAGAAAGTATTTGTTTCACATCAATCTTCTTGTTTTGTTGCAATTCATGGGTGTAGAAGCATTTTGGAGAAATATGTTTGGTTCTATCTCTTTTGATATAACCTCTTTTAATTTAAGCAATACAAGCTGCATTATCTTTATATATTGTTGTTGGAATATCGATTGCAGAAGGTAGGCTACATGTAGTCTAAATGTGATGAATAACAGATCGTAGCCATATGAATTTCCTACTTGCTTCGTAGAGTGCAAGAATCTCAGAGTGATTTGATGAGGTGGCAACAAAAGTTTTCTTTGTGGATCGCCATGAGATTGCTGTATTTTTGTAGGTAAAAACATAACATGTTTGTAAGCGAGCCTTCTTAGGATCAGATAAGTACCCAGCATCTGCATATCCAACTAGACCTGAATTTTATGTTAGTTCATTAGAATAAAATAGTCCCAAATTTATTGTTCCACATAGATAACGAAATAAATGTTTGACACAATTCCAATGACATCGAGTTGGTGCAGAGCTAAATCTTACCAAAACTTTACTACAAAAGCTATGTCCGGTCTAGTACATTGAGCTAAATACAATAAAGCACCAATTGCATTTAGATATGGTACTTCTAGACCAAGTATTTTCCCATCATCTTCTTTGGGACGGAATGGATCCTTTTTAGGATTAAGGGACCGAACAACTATAAGGGTACTTAATAGATGGGCTTGATTCATGTTGAATCTTTTCAAATTCTTTTCAATATAGGTAGATTGATGGATAAATATTCTATTTGATTTATACTCGATTTGCAAGCCGAGATAATATTTGGTCTTCCCTAGGTCTTTCATTTCAAATTCCTTCTTTAAGTATTTTGCAGTTTTCAAAAGCTCTTCAAGAGTCCCAATCAAATTCATGTTATCCACATATACAGCTACAATAGCAAATCCAATGCTTGACTTTTTTATGAATACACACGGGCATATTGGTTTTTAATATAATCTTCTTTCATCCACATGCGCCCAGGTTGTTTTAATCAATACAATAATTTCTATAGCTTGATTGAGTACAAATTTTAATTACATGCTTCAGGCATTTTAAATCCTTCAGGGATTTTCATATAAATATATATGTTAAGTGATCCATATAGATATGCCGTTACTACATCCATAAGATGCATGCCAAGATTTTCTGTGACTGCCAAACTTATCAGAAATCTAAACGTAATTGTGTCCATCATGGGGGAATAAGTTTCATCATAATCAATACTAGGTCTTTGCGAGAAACCTTGAGCAACAAGACTTGCTTTGTATCTGATGACTTCATTATTTTCATTACGTTTCCGTACAAAAACCCATTTATGTCTTACGGGTTTGACATCTTCAAGTGTCTGGACTACAGGTCCAAATACTTCTCGTTTAGTTAGTGAAGTCAATTCTGTTTGTATTGCTTCTTTCCATTGTAACCAATCATGCCTCTCTCTACATTCATCAACAGATTGTGGCTCAAAATCATCATTTATAATTTCAGTAGCTACTGCAAATGAGAGCACATTATCAACGATTGTTTTATCTCGTTGCCACATTTCTCCTGTATAAGCATAATTTATACTATTTTCTTCATTTTAAAATCTTATAGGACTAATATTTCTTCTAAAACTTTGTTTCTTCAGGGGCATGTGTCACTTCAGGGACTATTAATCATTCTGTTATTTTAGAGAATGTGGATTCATTTGCTTGAACATTGTTTTCAATAGGATCCTGTGTTTTTATTTTTCTTTTTCGCAGGACAGTATCCTTTGAACTAATTAGTCTACCGCGCTTCTGGCGTGCTGCGGATGATTCATTTGCTATTATTTGATTAGATTGTTCTACAGGAACAATCACCCAAGCTGGTGTATTAGCAGCTAGTATATATGATTTTGTTACTTTTGATGCATCTGTAAATGTGTCTGGTAATTCATTTGCTATTCTTTGAAGATGAATAATTCTTTGCACCTCATTTTCACATTAAGTTATGTGAGGGTCTAAATGAGACAGTGGTCATTTTCCAAGAAAGTTTATGCCTTACTTCAGGAGGCAAATTTCTTTCCCATAATAATAGAAATATTGTCTCATTAAAATGGCAATCTGCAAATCGTGTGGTAAACAGATCACCTATTAGAGGTTCATGATATTTTATAATTGATGGTGAGTTAAAACCAACATAAATCCCCAAGTGACGTTGAGGTCCCATCTTAGTGCATTGAGGAGATGCTATAGGTACATATACAACACAATCAAATGTACGCAAATGGGATATATTAGGTTGATGACCAAGTACAAGTTGTAATGGAGAATATTAATGATAAACAGTGGGTATAAAACAAATTAATGCTGCAGCATGCAATATAGCATGTCCCAATGCAGAAGTTGGTAATTGTGTGCGCATTAATAAAATACGTGCAATTACTTGAAGTCGTTTAATTAAGGATTCTGCTAATTTATTTTGTGTATGAACATGTGGTACAGAATGTTCTACTTCAATTCCCACTGATGTACAGTAGTCATCAAATGTTTTGGATGTAAACTCACCAGCATTGTCTAAACGTATTATCTTAATAGGGTATTCTGGAAATTATGCCCTTAATTTAATAATCTGTGTCATTAATCTAGCAAATGCAATATTTCGTGTAGATAATAAATATACATATGATCACCGCGCAGATGCATCAATTAAAACTATAAAATACCGAAAAGGTCCACTTGGTGGATGAATTGGTCCACACATATCTCTTTGGACCCTTTGTAAGAATGATAAAAATTCTAGACTAATCTTAGAAGGGATGGTCTGACTATGAGTTTGTCTTGTGAGCAAGTAGTACAAATATTTTCATTGGATAATAGAATATTTAGGTTCTTTAACGGATGTCCATGAGAGTTTTTAACTATTCTACGCATCATTGTTGATCATAGATAGACCAAGGTGGTTATGCCATAGTGTAAACGTTTTTGGATCACTGGACTTCTGGTTCATTACTACGTAGCTTTCAGTTGAATTTATAACTATATAATACAAACTCGATGATGAAGCATGAAGCTTTTCAAGTATGCTTTTCTTGTTTGAGACATTAAAATTAATGCAGAGATATTCTACATTATTTTCATTTAAGGTCTCAATGTGATATCCATTTCGGCGGATATCTTTAAAGCTCAGCAGATTTATTCTAGATCTACTAGCATATAAAGCTTTATTTATATATAATTTTGTTCTATTTTTTTTAATAAGATTGTTGCTCTTCTAGAGCCTTCAATCAGATCTGTAGGACCTGATATAGTATTAGCTTTCCCTTCAATCATTGTTAGTTTTGAGAAATATTTTTTTATCTTTTAAAATAGTGTGTGTAGTTGTACTGTCAACCAAATAGACATCTTCATCTTTTCTCTCTAGAGTGGACAGATCATTTTTGGAAGCCATATCCTTTAATAAAATATTTAACATTAGAAAATAAAATAAAAATTATAAAAAAAATATAAAGAGAAAAAAACATAATAAATATTAAGAACAAGAAAAGATACAACATACTGATATAAAATAAAATTACAAATATGACATAATAGAGCTTTAAATAATTAATGCTCCATTTTCAAATTTCAAAGAAATCAGAGACTTCTAGATGAGTATGGTCTGCAAGATCTGATTCATCAATAAGATTGTCTTCATATTCTTTCCTTTTTCTTTGACAAATGTCTTATGAGACTCAATTTGATTTCTTAGTGCACGACATGTACGTGACAAATGCCCTTTTTTACTACATCGATAACATACATTTTCATGATACTTAGGGCGTTTGGTTTCTATATCATTTTCTCTATTTTGGTGCTTCTGTCCTCTTTTAATATATCTCTGTTTTTGGTATTTATAACCACCCTGAGGGTAATAACCACGCCCTCTTCCACGATCACGTCTAGCATTATTATGAAAATTTGCATTCATTTCAAGGAATGGTTGAGAACTTATTGGACATGATTCATAATTTTTCAATAACAGTTCATTATTCTGTTCAGCAACTAGAAGACATGAGATTAAATTTGAATATTTTGTATACCGTCGTTCACTATATTGTTGCTGTAGAACTACATTAGAAACATGAAAGGTTGAGAATATTTTTTCCAATATATCATGCTTTATCACTTTTTTCCCACATAATTTCATCTGTGAGGTAATTCTAAATAGGGCAGAATTGTATTCAGCAACAATTCTGTAATCCTGCAATCGCAGGTTCATCCATTCATATTTTGCTTTTGGGAGGAATATATTATTTTGATGGTCAAATCTTTCTTTTAAATTTTTTCAAAGGATCTGCGGGTCCTTTATGGTCAAATATTGAGCTTTTAAAGCTCTCATGTATGTGGTGACAAAGAAAAATCATTGCTTTCGCCTTGTCCTGCAGGGACGTACAATTTTCTTTTTCAATAGTATTTTTTAAACCACTGACTTGGAGGTGCATTTTAGCATCTGGCACCATAATAAGTAGTTTTTCCCGGAGACGTTAAGTGCAAAAATTTGCAAGTTTATCAAAGACATTTTATTTAGAGTGCTTTTAGATATGGAAGAATAAAATTAAAATTTGTATATAGAATATTAACCTTATGCATAATATCAAAAATAATATTTAGGAGACATGACCTTTTATATGTCACATTATAAAATATAAATATAAAAAGTAAAGTTCATGAGGCATTGCTTTCCTTAAACAGAATAATAATAATTAAGAGGCTTGACATAGATGAAGCAATAACAATTAGGAGGCATAGCCTTCCATTCAATTAAGTAATAATAATAATATAAAACTTAGAATTAGTACAAGAACTTTTTATTTCAAAACTTGAATTATGACTAGAATGAGCTAAAGTAGCAGAGGGGTTGAACCGAAGATCCTTGATTTACTATCTGGAATATATTCGGTCTTTTATAAAAAAATTCGTTATTTAACAGTTCTAAGGTAATAAAGACTTAAAGTAAATTATTACAATTATTTTAAAGGGCATACCCTCTCAAATTGTGCAAAAAGTAAATAATAAAAAATAAATTACATAATTTAAAAGAGAGTGTGATTTACAACTAAGGCGGTAAAGTCGACCGACCGGTTGTCCCACATAATATTTAAAATTTAAGAGAGAGTGTGATTTACATAAATAATAAAAAATAAATTGCATAATTTAAGAGATGGTGTGATTTACAACCAAGACAGCAAAGTCGACCGACCGGTTATTCACAAAATATTTGAAATTTAAATGAAAAAAAGTAAGTAATTCTTATTTGTAGTTATCGCAAATTGTGTTATGACTACAGCGAATCGTACTAATAACGTGTTATGAATAATAAAATGAAGAAGCAAATTTTTTGAACTAAAATATAAAATGAAAATATAAATAAATATTTTTATAAATATATTAATATTTGTACTTATTTTTTACTTGTATATAAATGAAAGCACTCACCTATATTTATAGAGTAAAAAAATAAAAAATAAATAAAATCTTTTAAATGTAAAATTTTAGTGGAGGACACTGTTTATAACAATGTTCACTTTACAATATTATTCATCTTTACGATATTATTTATACGATATTGTTCACTTGTATAATACTATTTATTATTATATTTATAACAAATGTAGGCTTTTCGTGCAAGTATTGATCAGGCAAGTGAAATTTCTCTATTTGATTTTAAAATCATAAATCACCGTGACCCCAACGTAAGTGTTATCAATTCTAAACTTTCATTAATTTGGTGAATGATACAAAGATGATTTCATTAAAAAAAGTCCTATGATCCATATACAAAATTAAAAGAAAAAGTTGTATTCTATTTGTCCTCCTGCATTGAATAATTGTATCAATATCAACCATACATTTTCGATATTTTGTGGTCTGTACTGTTTCAATCTTTACCAAGTCCCATCTTCTCTCTCTCTTCAATACCCTTCATTGTTTTTTCTTTTGGCGTTTTCTCTCCAAGTCTTGATTTCTTTTTAAGTTTTTTGTCGCGTTTTCTCTCCGAGTCTTGATTTCTTTATGATGTGGAAAAGGAAAAGGAAGAAAAGAATATACTGAAACAAAGATTCTTCCATCTATCAACTAATAAATACATGAATTCCTTATCAGCTTAGTGATCGATGATATGAAAAAGATCTGAAAAATTAATCAATAGACAACTCAAAATTTTAACATATCAATCTGGATTTGAAATTTATAATACCTCCTTTATTTAGATTAATCAACAATTAACTAATAATATCAAACCGTTTGTTTTCAAGATCGTTCATAATGCATTTTATTTCATTGTTTTCGAAGACGCCATTCTGTCACAAACTAAAACACACCCATTTGTATAATTATATATAATTATAAGACTAATTTTGCTTGATAAAGGAAACAAACTTATTGATCAGCTCCACAGCCTTTTCATATTGAAGGTTGTGCAAATGGAAGCAACGCGCTTCGCCATGATTCTCAACTAGCTCAACTGATCCTTTCCATCCACTTTTCTTCAGCTCGTAGTAATTCTTCCCCACAAGATTTAAATGATCTTTCTTAGCCACAAATATCAAAAGCCTCTCACAACCAAGCCTTACCAGATCCTCTGCCGGCGGTTTCAGCATAGGATCCTGCAACCCACCATTAGTTGGACACATACACAGCCACATTTGATCATCTTCCATGCCACCAAATTATGGGTGCACCAAAATCACCCCAACAATCTTTAACAATCTTTACACTGGATAACCTAATCAACATGATGAGGAGTACATATTTGTTAAGAGATTCGGTAGCTATTTAATATCACTAATTTTAATATTTTTTTTATTTTTAAATTTAAAATAAAGCATTGTTATTAAATTGTGATTAATAAATATTATTTGCACAAATTTAGTAAAATAAACTTAACTCTTAATGTAGAAATTGAAATAAAAAAATTATTGAATCTAGAGTAATATGACTCAATCGTACACAAATGTTAAGCACAGTTAAGAAGCCAAATCTAATATTTTATGAGCCAAAATGGGATACAACAGAACTGGATTACAACTTTTGCTCAGCTTGACCCACCTCATGTATTTGGATTGTATTTCACAAAATACGTACCTAATCAATAAGATTCTTGAAGCTGAAAAATATTGACTCAATTATTAACAACTCTTATATTGATAGCAAAGTCTAAAGTAGTCATTATCATAGACCAAATTATATTGCAAATTGGTAAAAGGGTTGTTGACCGAAATCTGACGTATCTTTAGTATTTTGTCCATATCTTATCGGATACTCATCTAAATTGTATGAACCTTGTGGCTATGGAAAGAAGAGACAAAATAATACAACTTTTATGTTAACAAAGAAGGCTACATCGATCATTTTCATTATAAAAAAGGTGCAACAATTAGGTGAATGAGTAAGTTGCTTAAATTATTGAAGATTGAAGTCTCACTAAACATGTTTCCATTCATTGCTTATATAAGGATGATGAACACTTGAAATTACACATTTAATAAGAGTTTTACATCATTGTTTTGTATTACTAGTGTATTTAATTTTCTTAACTTAAGTATGTTTACAATATTGTACCTAATTATCTTTTAACTATTTTATGGTAGGTTCGGTAAAATGGGCATAACTTTCTACTTAAAGATCAAATTGGAGTGATGCTTGACCCTGGGAAGAGCTGACTCAATGTTCTAACATATTATATTTCACAAGCCATTTGAAATTCTAGTGTTTAGAGGGTGAAAATGGCCTAAAATAGAACTGATCTGCAGTACAGGCCCAATTTGAACAGTCATTAGTATTTGCCCATAACTATAGAAATACGTATCTAATACGTATGAGATAACTCAATTTAAAAAGATAAGAGACTTATCTACAACTTTGATGTTTTGAGTGACAGCTAATTCGAATCACATCAATTTCAAATTGGATAATCAAGTTGGTGCCTTAGTTATAATCAATGCAAATTATTTTGTCATCATTCTTGACTTTTATCATCCAAGTGGTTCCCTCCTAATTTGTCTCAATTTATCCATGTTTTTCTATAATTAGGTGACTTTTTTATGCATAACGCATGTAATTAGAAAGTTAGAATTTAGTTTAAAATACTTGTCCTTTGTATCCATTTCTTTGTAATATTATTTCTCTTCGTTTACTATTAAGTCATATTATTTCTTCTTCCATTTTTTTCTTTTTCTTTAGTTTCATTATATCCAAATAATTTTCTTTATGCTAAGATGAAAGGGTGAAACTCTTGGCAAGGTAATAAGATATGTTTAACACTTATTCATAAATTTAATACTTCATTCTTAAGTTCTGCAAATTTATATATAATGTATTTATTTTGTTTGTAGAATTAATACCCTTTCTTCTAAAGTGGTGATTCTTGATTTATTATTGACAAAATTTATACTTGGCACAATAAATTCTTAAAATCATTTACAAGATTTTGTGTATATATCATTTCTTGTAAAGTGGGAGTCTTGATTTATTGTAGACAAATATAAAGATTGGCATAATAAATACTTTAACCCATTTATAAGATTTGGTGTATAATAATTAAAAGAAATAAATACTAATCAATATATAAATGAAGATGAACTTAATTGTTATAGTTTTTGGTTGGAACCTCCTTTATGTGAGGATTTCAATTGAGTTACAAAAAGAGTTAAATATATTCTTACTTCTTATGCCAAGAGTGGATTCCCTTATCCTTAGCTTTTATTTGAATTTGTTAATTGAATTAATATTTGTAAACATCTTATATTGCATTAATTGTCTTAAAAGTATTTATAATTTGTAATTTTAATTCTACTTCCCTGTGGATCGACCCCGTTCTCATCGGGTTATTTATTACTTTGACAATCCTGCATTTGGGAATAAACTTCTATATTCTGGATGTGTCAAATTTTTGGCACTGTTGCTGGGGAAGTGAAATTAACATTATTTCTTTTGTTGTTTGTTTGTTATTTTATTTTCATAGAAGGCTGAGCCTCCTAACGTGCTTTATTTTATTTATTATTCGTCTTTTATTTTCATGGAAGGCTAAGCCTCCTAACTTGTTTTAGTTTATTTATTATTTTTACTTTTTATTTTCATGGAAGGCTGACTCTTCTACTCTTTATTTATTATTCGCTTTTTATTTTCATGGAAGTCCAAGCCTCCTAACTTGCTTTATTTTATTTATTATTATTTTTATTTTCATGGAAGTCAAGCATCCTATTATTTATTTATTAACTTTTTATTATATAATCTAACATTACTAATCTAACTTCTAATTATTTATCTTTATTTTACTTTTAATTTTGCCTATTTTATTTACCTGTGTTTAATATTTTATTTTTTTTTTCTCTTATTTGTATTATTTACTGTTATTGTATTTTATTTTATGTCTTTTTATGAGCGGTTGGTTTCGAGATCCTAATTCTCATCATTTGATGAAAGGTAATTTCAGAACTTCCTTTGGTAATTTATTAGATTCTTCCTCATCTTCTCATTTTTCACCAATTAACACCATGAGCGAAAATCAAATTAAGGGACTCATAGACCCAGGGGATAATCAGTCTCAACATAATGACCATAACCGACCTAGGATACTTGGAAACTTTATGAACCCTACACGAACTGGTGCACCATCTTGCTTAATTTTTTCTTCAGATGCAACTCATTTTAATTTTAAACCAAGCATTATCCAACTTTTACCCACTTTTCATGGCTTAGATGCAGAGAACTCTTATCTACATCTAAGAGAATTTGAAGAAGTGTGTAACACGTATAATGACCAAAATTGTAGCATGAACGCAATTCGACTTAAGCTTTTTCCTTTTTCTTTAAAAATAAAGCTAAAACATGACTACAAAACCTTAGGCTAGGATCCATTTCTTTATAGGATGAGATGCAACAACAATTCCTAAAAACCTTTTTTCCTTCCCATAGAACAAATTCTTTCAAAAGATAAATCACCACTTTTGCCAAAAAAACCAGGAGAGACCTTTTACCAATGTTGGAAAAGGTATAAAGAATTACTTAATACCTGTCCCCATCATAGCTTTGAAACATGGAGACTAGTCTCAAACTTTTATGAGGGCTTAACACCCCAAGTTAGGCAAATGGTAAAAATAATGTATAATGGAACATTTGAGGACAAAGACCCAGAAGAGGCAATGAAACCACTACATCTAGTGGGGGTATTTATCATCTTAGGGAAGACCATGACCTTCAAGCAAAATTAGCATCCCTTGCTAGAAAAGTCAAAACCTTAGAAATGAAAAAGAGTGGTCAAATAAAATCTGTTCAAGAAATTGTGTGTCACATTTGTGAAACCCATGATCACTCTACCAATGATTGCCCAACTTTGCCTACATTTAGGGAATTTCTCCATGAACAAGCCTATATTCTAAACACGTTCAAGCGGTTAAACAATAACCCATATTCACAAACTATAATCTTGGATGGTGAAATCACCAGAATTTTAGTTGGAGGAATGACACTCAAGCACAGGCTTCACAACCATCTTTCCAACCACACCAATATTTTCAAAATCATCAAGGTTATGCACCATATGTCCCACCTCCTAGGAAAAATCTTGAAGAAACTTTGCATACATTCATTGAAAAGCAAGAGTCTGTTAATTCTCAAAATGCTCAAACATTTGTTAATTTGAAAGATACTCTTGCTAAATTTGCATCTGCACTGAACATTCATGAGAAAGAAAAATTTTCTTCTTAACCACAACCAAACCCGAAAGGACAATATAACTCAAATGCATGTAGTTCAGAAAGCGAACACATGGACCAAGTTAAAGTAGTTATCACTCTTCGGAGTGGTAAAATTGTTGAAAAAGAAATTCCCGAACCTTATGAGAGCGATGAATCAATCTTTAAGGATAAGAAAAGTATTGAACCTATACCTAATGAAGAAAATATCAAACTCTCACCTCTACCCCCATTTCTTCATACATTACGTAACACTAAGAAGATGAACCACAATCCTGAAAGTTTTAAAATCTTCAAACAAGTAAAAGTTAATATTCCTTTACTGGATGCTATTAAATAGGCTCCTTCTTATGCAAAATTTTTGAAGGATTTATGCACAGTAAAAAGAAAACTGAATGTGAAAAAGAAAGCATTTTTAGCTGAACAAGTAAGTGCCATTCTTTAGAACAGTAATGCTTTGAAATATAAAGACCCTGGTTGTCTTATAATTTCATGTATTATTGGAAGTCATAAAATTGAACAAGCCTTTCTTGATCTTGGTGCTAGTGTGAATTTATTGTCGTATTCAGTTTATCAGCAGCTTAATTTCGGTGAGTTAAAATCAACTTCTGTAACCCTTTTACTTGCTGATAGATCAATAAAAATACCAAGAGGGACAGTGGAAGATGTTTTAGTTCAAGTTGATAAATTCATATATCCTGTGGATTTTATTGTCTTGAACATAAAACTTGTTAAAGGATGTAATTCGATACCTGTTATTTTGGGTCCTCCATTTTTAGCAACTTCTAACGCTTTGATTAATTGCAGGAATGGAGTAATGAAACTTTCATTTGAAAATATGACACTTAAACTCAATGTTTTCAATATGTGTAAGCAACCATATGAAGGGGAGGATGAAAGTAAAGAAGACGATATGTTTGAAACGATTGTAGAGGATCATATTCAAAAATGGAGTTCTACCAATCCTTTAGAAATGTGTTTAATAAATTCATTTGAGTCAAATATACAATTAGATCATGACATCTCTGACATATGTTCTTTACTTGACCGTGCATAGGTGATTGAAAATAAAGGATGAAAACTAAAGTTTGAAGAATTGGAAGAAAATGAGGATAAACAAAACGAAATTTTAAAGTTGGAGTTAAAACCTCTACCTAAAGGACTGAAATATGCATTTCTTAGAGAGAAACAAACTTACCCGGTGGTAATCTCTTCTATACTCATAAGCGAACAAGAAGGTAAGTTGATTGAATTATTGAAAATGCATAAAAATGCAATTGGGTGGACTTTAAAAGACATAAATGGTATTAATCCTTTGTTTTGCACACATAGAATACACCTAGAGGATAATTCCAAAACTTCCCAACAACCTTAAAAGAGATTAAATTGACATATAAAAGAGGTAGTGAGAGCTGAAGTTCTCAAATTACTTGAAGTAAGAATCATCAATCCTATCTCAGATAGTAAATGGGTAAGTCCTACTCAGGTAGTACCAAAAAAATCTGGAATCACAGTCATTGAAAATGAAAAAGGTGAGTTAATACCAACTCGAGTCTCATGTAGTTGGAGGATGTACATAGATTATAGAAAGTTGATCTCGGCCACTAAAAAAGACCATTTTCCTTTATCATTCTTTGATCAAATTATAGAAATAGTAGCAAGACATCCCTACTATTGCTTTCTAGATGGTTATTCTGGCTATTATCAAATTCCTATAGCACTAGAGGACCAAGAAAAGACTACATTCACATACCCCTTTGGAACATTTGCTTTTAGAAGAATGCCCTTTGGACTTTGTAATGCCCCAGTAACATTTCAGAGATGTATGTTAAGCATTTTTAGCGACATGATTGAGCATTATTTAGAAGTTTTCATGGATGATTTAACTGTGTTTGGAAATTCTTTTGATAATTGTCTTGAAAACTTAGAAAATGTCTTAAAAAGATGTAAAGAAAAAAGTCTTGTATTGAATTGGGAAAAATGTCATTACATGGTTACTTCTTAAATTGTTTTGGGACATGTAGTGTCTAAAGGCATTAAAGTAGATAAGGCAAAAGTTGAACTCATTACACATTTGCCTCCATAAAAAATAGTCAGAGAAGTCCGATCCTTTTTAGGATATGCTGATTTTATAGGAGGTTCATCAAAAAATTTAGTGCTATATCTAAACCTCTTTGTAACCTCTTAGCAAATGATGTATCATTTAAGTGGACTCAAGAGTATCAAAATTTGTTTGAAAAATTAATTAGCCTATTAACATCTGCTTCTATCATACAATCTCCTGACTGGTCTGTACCTTTTGAGCTCATGTATGATGCTAGTGACTACGCTGTTGGTGCTATATTGGGACAAAGAAAGGAAGGTAAATCCTATGTAATTTATTACGCAAGTAGAACTTTAAATAGTGCACAAATGAATTACACAACAACTGAAAAAGAATTACTTATTGTAATATTTGTATTAAATAAATTTCGTTCTTACTTAATTGGTTCTTCAACTGTTGTATTTACTGACCATACTGCTATAAGGTACTTAATGTCAAAACAGGATGCAAAACTAAAGCTGATTCGATGGATTCTATTGCTTCAAGAATTTATTATCACTATCAAGGATAAGAAGAGAGCTGAGAATGTTGTTGCAGATCACTTATTAAGACTCGCACCAGATTCATCAACAGAAATAACACCTATTAATGATTCTTTTCTCGATAAATTTTTATTTTTTGCTGTTACAATGCCTTGATATGCTAATATTGTTACTTTTCTTGTAACAGGAGAAATGCCACCTCAATGGAATGTTCAAGACAAAAAGAAATTTTTAACTGAGGTAAGAAAGTTTTATTGGGATGATCCTTATCTCTTTAAATATTGTCATGACCAAAATTTTTGAAGATGCATACCCGACAATGAGGTAAGTAAAGTTATTGAATTTTGTCATTCTGAAGCATGTGGGGGGACATTTTTCATCAAAGAAAATAGCTGCAAAAATCTTACAGTGTAGATTTTATTAGTCCACTTTATTTAAAGATACACATGCATTTTGTATAACGTGTGAAAATTGTCAAACGTTGGGATCAATTTCAAAATGAAACATGATGCCTTTGAACCCCATTCTTGTTATTGAAATCTTTGATTGTTGGGGGATAGATTTCATGGGCCATTTTCGTTATCATTTGAATTTACGTATATCTTAGTTGCAGTAGATTATGCCTCAAAATGGATTGAGGCTATTCCATGTCGAAATAATGACCATAAAACAGTCATGAAATTTTTGAAAGAAAATATCTTAAGTCGATTTAGAATCCCTTGAGCCATTATAAGTGATGGGGGTAAGCATTTTTGTAATAGACCATTTGAAACATTAATAAAAAAATATAGTATTACTCATAAAGTTGACATCCCTTATCATCCTTAGACAAGTGGACAAGTTGAATTAGCAAATAGGGAGATAAAATAAATTTTAGAAAAACTTGTAAACCCAAATCGCAAAGATTGGTTTTTAAGACTAAATGATGCACTGTGGGCTTAAGAACTGCTTTTAAAACTTCATTGGGTATGTCTCTTTATAGGATAGTTTATGGAAAATCTTGTCACTTACCTATGGAACCTGAGCATAAAGCCTACTGGGCCATTAAAACTTTCAATGCAAATCTTGATTCTGCTGGACACATATATAAATTACAAATAAATGAACTTGAAGAATTGAGAAATAATGCATATAAGAATTCAAAAATTCATAAAGCTAAAATCAAAGCTTTTCATGATAAAAAAATTCAGAGAAAAATATTTGATGTTGGTCAAAAAGTTTTGCTTTATAATTCTCGACTTCACATATTTACTGAAAAATTAAGATTAAGATGGAGTGCCTTTTTATTGTGAAACATGTGTACCCTTATGGAACAATTGACATTGAAAATCCTAAAAATGAAAATGTGTTTAAGGTAAATGGACAAAGACTCAAGCCGTTTCTAGAAAACTAAGATTTTCATGAAGAATTTATGTCCTTGTTGAACCCTTGTTACGAGACTAATTAGTCTTTATTTTACATATTTACATATATATATATATATTTATTTTTCTTCTAACTTTATATATATTTTTTCTTGCAGGTTAATTTAGTATTTTTGTTAAAGTTTTATTTTTCACCCCGGTTAAGTGGCGGATAACGGTACTCTGTGATATTTCAAATCGGTTTTGTCAATTTCCTATAATTATTAATATCTTCTCTTCTTCTCATTTTTCTAAAAAACAAAATGGATGGCATTCTAAAATATTTGAAAAAGCGTTTTCTCTCATTGCCTCAAAATTCCTTGAAGAAAATTACTAAGTAAGATGTGAAAGATTAAGGTTATTAATGATTATGAATATACCTGTTGATTTACGTTGGTTAATTGAAGCCAATGTTTGATTGACAGGTGAATTTTCAGACTCGTTAATTTCCTACATGCCTGGCTTAGGTAAAAGCTCTTTTGCAAAAAAAAAAAAAACGAAGAGCAAAACGATTAAACGTTTGTTACAAGTGTGCATGCATGACTTGCAACATACGTTGCCGTACTTTAGGAATGGTGTCTGTAAATCACGAGGATAAAATTAGGTTCATTAAGGATGGCCTGAGTAAGGAGTCTTTACATAATATCTTATCGACTCTTGAGACGCATCCTAGTGGATATGTGCATATTACAATTTATGAATTATGAGACATATTCCTAAAAGAACATGAGCGGTACAGTCTCGGGAATTTGACTTTAAAAGACCCTGTTTGCCAATTTATAAGAAAATTGGATGGAAAGCTTATCCCCGACCTATAGAGGGCGTTTAAGTCGTTACTGGACGTAAAACAAGAGGAAGATGTGAGCCATAATCATAACTACTTGTATATATTTACTATAGCTGTTATTTTTAAATATTTCATTTCAAACTCAAACGTCTTTTCAATAACCAACCATTTATAGTCCTTTTTTTAAATTTTGCATTCTAAGCCGACAACCTATGTGACTTAACTTTGCAACACCTTTTGGCTCTATAAATATATTGTATTGTTTCTACATCTTTGTACAAACTCAAAATCATTCAAGAGAAAGGGTGAGTGTAATCATGGAAGGATCATCAACTCGTAAATTCATAAAATTTTGTGTCTTTTGTGGATCCAGCCCTGGAAAAACTAGTGAATTTATAGAAGCAGCAGAAACCCTTGGTAAGGTATTAGCTGAGCAAAATATTCATTTAGTATATGAAGGAGGCAGTCTTGGATTAATGAGACGTGTGGCAACAATTGCACAAAATAAAGGCAGTCAAGTTTTGGGTATCGTACCGAAAGCTCTAGCTATTAGAGACATTGTAGAAAAAACAATTGGGGATGAGTTACAAGTATCATTAATACATGAATGAATGTCTTTTATACTTTGTAATGCTGATGCCTTCATAGCTCTACCTGAAGGTTTCGGAACATTGGAGAAACGTTTTTAAATTGTCTCATGGGCATAATTGCAAATCTATCAAAAAACCTATTGGTATGTTAAATGTTGATGGTTTTTATAATGGGTTATTATCGTTTCTTGATTATACGGTGGAAAAATAATTCGTCTCATATGCAGCACGACAGATCCTCATTTCTACTTCAATTGTTGATCTGTTACTCGATGAACTATAAGCTTTTACACCTCTATCTGATCCAACAATGAGTCAGATAGATTGGTATACTGATAACAGAGAAAAGAAACGTAAGATAGATTTGACGCTTCGTCTGTAACCTATCTACTTCTATGTATTTTTAAGCATTTTGTGTGGCTTATTTTATTTTGTTGCAGGTTTAATTTTCAATAAAAGATGTTTCAGATGATATCTTCTATACTTTACTCTTTTTATATTTTGACATTGAGGATAATGTCTTAATCTGGTTGGGGGGGAGGATATTTGATATATAATGTTAGTGTTAATTATTTTATTTTATTGTTGTTATCACTTTGTTCTGTAAAAAAACAAATCATAAATGTTGAGAATAAAAGGTTTATTTATGTATTCTTGAGACGCATTCTAGTTCTAGAATAATAGAGTAAAGAGTACATTACTGAACTTTTGAAACACATTCTAATTGGTTTATTTTTAATGTATTTATATTTGTTGCTTAAGTTTTTGGTAACTCTTACGTAAATAAATTTGCTTTGCTATCGATATATGATTTCAAAATTGTTTAGTTTAAATCACCTTTTCTATCTAGGTTACTAAAGAATAACTTCTGAAATTATTTCTTGAGAACAATACTAAGCTTTGTGGTAAGATGGATGGTTCAATATATATAGCCAAGAGAATTTCCATATTTAAGTATACATATTTTTTTCTAAACTCACATATCTTTTGTGAGTGAGTGGAAAGGTTTGAGATAACAACTTACGAACTTTCATTGATCTTTTGAAATGGTTACTTTTTGTTTGGAATGATATTATTTAGGATGAGGAATGATTTGGTTGCTTAGCTGAAGGATGAAAAAACAATTGGAAAAATATTATGGTGATAAATTGCTCTTATTTTGTAATGATTTCTTATGTCTTTAAAAAAAACAAAAAAAAAAGAAGTAAAAAAAAAAAGAGAGAAAAGAAGTTAATTCAGTTCAATAAAGTCTTCATTCAATTTTAGAAGACTAAAATCATTAGGAAGCAATCTTATCACCAGACTCTATATTCGTAAGATTCGCATAAAATAATTAAAGTCTTGAAGCTAGCATGTGGCAATAATAGCTTGACTCTAAATAATTAATTTTTCTATCTTTGGATCAATGTTAGTTTATCCGTTTGTCCCTAAATGTAACTTTTTCTTGAGCGATTATCTGTTTTCCAACTCCATGAGTGAAATCCTAAGCCATTAAACAAGTTATTCACCTGTGAGGATATGGAGTTGAGGCTTTTACTTGGAAAACATTTTTCAAGGCTATATATGCTGTGGTTTATGGTAAAAAGGCTTTGGCTTAATTCAGACACACACACACATACAATTTTAGAAGTTATAATTAAAATAACCTTTATAGCGATTGTGATCTTGAACTGACGTTTTGTTTGAAATACTTAGATAGTGTTCAAATTTTATTTATGCTCGAATTGCTAAGGACTAGCAATAAGCTAGCTGGGGGTGTAATGAACACTTGAAATTACATATTTAATAAGAGTTTTACATCATTGTTTTGTATTACTAGTGTATTTAATCTTCTTAACTTAAGTATGTTTACAATATTGTACCTAATTATCTTTTAACTGTTTTGTGGTAGGTTCAGTAAAATGGGCATAACATTCTACTTAAGATCCAATTGGAGTGATGCTTGATCCTGTGAAGATCTAACTCAATGGGTTAATATATTTTATTTCATAAAGTATTTAAAATTTGAGTTTTTAGAGGGTGAAAATGGCCTAGAACAGAACTGATCTGTAGTACAGGCCCATTTTGAACAGTCATCAGTATTTGACCCATAACTATAGTAATACATATCTAATACGTATAAGACAACTCATTTTGGAAAGATAAGAGACTTATCTATAACTTGGATGTTTTGAGTGATAGCTAATTTGGATCACATCAATTCTAAATTAGATAATCAATTTGGTGCCTTAGTGATAATCGATACAAATTATTTTGCCACCATTCTTGACTTTCATCATCCAAGTGGTTCCCTCCTAAATTGTCTCGATTTATCCATATTTTTCTATAAATAGGTGGCTTGTTTATGCCTAAAGCATGTAATTAGAAAGTTATAATTTAGTTCAAAATACTTGTCCTTTGTATCTATTTCTTTGTAATATTATTTTTCTTGTTTACTATTAAATCATGTTATTTCTTCTTCTTTTTCTTTTCTTTTTCTTTAGTTTTATTATGTCCAAATAATTTTCTTTATGCTAAGGTGAAAGGATGAAACTCTTGGCAAGGTAATAAGATATGCTTAACACTTATTTATGAATTTAATGCTTCATTTTTAAGTTATGCAAATTTATATATGATGTATTTATTTTATTTGTAGAATTAATACATTTTTTTTCTAAAGTGGTGATTCTTGATTTATTATTGACAAACATTATACTTTGCACAATAAATTCTTGAAACCATTTACAAGATTTTGTGTATATACCATTTCTTGTAAAGTGGGAGTCTTGATTTATTGTGGACAAAAATAAAGATTGGCATAATAAATACTTGAACCCATTTATAAGATTTGATGTATAATAATTAAAAGAAATAAATACTAATCAATATATAGATGATGATGAACTTTAATTGTTATATTTTTCAGTTAGAACCTCCTTTATGTGAGGATTCCAATTGAGTTATAAAAAGAGTTAAATATATTCTTACTTCTTATGCCAAGAGTGGATCCCCCTAACCTTAGCTTTTATTTGAATTTGTTAATTAAATTAATATTTGCAAACATCTTATACTGCATTAATTATCTTAAAAGTGTTTATAATTTATAATTTTAATTTTACTTCCCTGTGGATCGACCCCATTCTCATCGGGTTATTTATTACTTCGACAATCTTGCACTTGGGAATAAACTCCTATATTTTGGACGTGTCAAAGGACATCCTTAGAAGGCTAATGGAAAATTTTCAATGCTTTACAATTTTCTCATATACTTTATCTTTAACATACATTGTAAGCTAAGTTATAGTTCTTAGCAAGGTTAGAGATGAATGTTTATGTGTAATAAATTTACTTCTAGACTTTGATTCTTTGTAAATATCTACAAATGTTTGTAAGTTTATTTATATCTAAACTCTTATCTATTATTTTTCTATAATTCAGAGGTTATAATTCTCATGTTTCATATATGTTTAACCATACTTTCTTTATATGATTCTTGTTGAATTATAATTGTTACTGATTACATTGTTTTACAAGTTAATCTTTTACTGCAATATTGTCAATCGATATATTGTCGATCTTAGATAACATGTAAAGACAATAATTATTTGATATTTAAGTTGATCGTTTACTGCAATATTTTCAAATTGATATATTTTCGATCTCATACATGGTTTGTGATAATGTTTGTAAAGAGTTTTGTCATAACAAATGCATGTATTAAGGTGTCATATTTTACATATCTTTCAATTAGTTGTTTGGGATGTGAAACTTTCAATTGAGTTATAAATATTGAATCAAAATATAGAATAAATTTATGAAGCATAATTGTGATTATTGAAGTATTACCTACATCATCATAAGACATTTTTCTTAATTCATATACAATTCTATCTTATCCACATAAACCAATTAGATGATTTTCTCATTTGTTATTATTTTAATATTTTTATTTCACTAATCTATTTTGCTGAAAGCTTCCTTGTGTGATTGACACTTCAATCTATACTGTGATAGCCGCATTATATATTGAGCGTAAACAAAATTTGGCACCGTTGACAAGGAGGCGCACTAGGCGAAAGTAGGTTGCGTTTATCAATACTGAAGCGGTAACTTTATACATTTACTTTTCTTTGTAAAATTTTAGTTTATTAAATTTATTTCTTTTGTTGTAATTTATTTTATTGTTCATAGTTGGTCTTACCACCTAACTTCTTTTGTTATCTTCTTGAATTTTTATTTAATTTTACATAGTTGGTTCTACCACCTAACTTAGTTTATTATCTTTTATTCATTTGTTGTATTTTACAGTTTATTTTCTTTTATTTACTTATTGTATTTTATAGTTCATTATCTTTTGTTCATTTATATATTTTATTTTATTTTTCATGGTTGGTTCTACCACCTAACTCTTTTAATTTTTTGTTGTATTTTATTTTACTCCTTGTATTTTATTATGCAATCTCATTCATTTTATTCTCTTCCTTTATTTATTATGGTTTGTTCTACCACTTAACTTAGTTTATTTTATTTATTTATTTATTTTATTTTATTTTATATTTCATGGTTGGTCTTACCACTTAGCTCTTTGTATTTTATTTCATTTTTATGGTTGATTTTGTTGGGATTTGTGCTTACGTACCATCCCAAAATATATAAATATTTAATGTAGTATTTATACAATTATCATTTTTAATAAAATTGTTAATACTATTTATAATTAAAATGGTAAGATGCTTGTAATGTTTCTAACATTGTATGATCTGAACTCCTTCAGATTTGGTTTAAAGGAGTTTAGATCAGTGCTAAGAGTTAGCAGCGATAATAGTTAGAAGTACTAAGAGTTAGTAGTGCTAAGAGTTAGTGATGCTAAGAGTTAGTATGTTCATATAGTTAGCGAAATCTAAGGAGTTAGAGCCTTGTTTGAAATGGGACAATGACCTGAGAATATATTAGTAATGACATAGCTGCAAGGAGTTACAGATGGTGCTAGAAAATGTCATTATCCAAGTATGTTCTCAAACACAATGTTCCTGATCTAATTTCATCGATGCGGGTTTATTGGTGAAATCCATTAATATAAATTAGTGTATGTCTATATCTGGATGGTCTAGTGGTTAGTCTTAACAAATTATGAGCTCAGTAAGAAGCTCGTATAGAGATGCAGGTATTCAGTAAGAATTGGATATTGAACAGACTCACGAGGACCTTCAATAGACATCTCATGAAGCTGTCAATGAAAGGTCTTCTGAGTTGAGTAGTATTTATGGTCCTTTGACCTGAGCGCCACAGTGGACTTGTGAGTGATCCACCATGCTTTGGTTCCCCACATGTCAGAAAGTTTTTATGGTCTAACCATTGGGTGTCGCTGGGTATGGTTTGATGCTCATGGAGTCTGATGTGTGTAGATATAGGATCCATCAGCTCATATGAGTGGGTTGTATATCCTGATGCTCCGAGATTATATTTCAGAAAGTCTTGTGGCCACAAGCATAAACCTTAAAAAATATATTCCGAAGGAATAAACAATATCACAAAAGTGTTTGTGGATATTATTTAATTAAATATAAATCTGGAGATAAGTTCATGGTTGAGCAAATAAAGATTTGACGGTAATGATCTATATCTCTGCTTTTCAAGGATATAAATGATGGAAGGATTATACGAATATGCAATAACCTCAATTTGCATGGTCTAACACGCTGATTTATAATATCCGTAACGTGTGTGTGGGACATCATTCACGGACGTATGGAGGAGCTCCATATGACAAATCAAGTGTGGACTTAGAGAGTCTCACAATATGAAGTGTACTCGTTACGCACTAAGGTAGCGGATTGGATTGAATAATTTGATCCGATAAATTTTAGCAAAATAGAGCGATTGTTTTGGGATCCCTCGGGATATGCATTTGTCAAGACTTAATTGTTAAGTACATTATTTAATTAGTTAATAAGAGTTGTTAACCAATAAGATAGTAACAAATGGCAAAATCTAAGCCCTTCATTTTGTATCATGATATATTAATAAAATAATGGAAAAATAGTTTTTGATTTATTTTATAATATTATTATATACATTTAATTAACTAAAGATTATTATATAATTTAGTGCATTAATTTTGTTTAAATGAATTTAATAATTAACCATTATGAATGGTGGAGGCATAATGAATTAAGTGGCATTCATGTTGGCCATCATATGAATTTTTTATTCATTTGATTAAGTTGAAATAAATTGTTTTTTCATTCATTTTGTAAGGGTTACATTCGGCCATATTTTTCAAGAGGTGGGTGAAGCACTTGAAGTGTAATCAAGTGTTTCAACCACTATAGTAATAATGGGTATTCATTATTAGTATTGGGTGGAGCCTTTCTTTGTATTAAATGTATATATATGTAGGCCATTAAATGAATCATTATTCATTTTGATTCATAGAAGTGGACGGCCATTTCTTTGCAAATGGAGGGAGCACTTCTTGTTGTAATGATGATGTTTCATGCATTAAGATAATAATAAAATCAATTGTTTATTTTATTGTAAAAAAAGAAATTGAAACAAAAACAAAAATGAAGGCATATTCATTCTAAGGAGAATAAATGATTCGACTAAGGACAAAGGAGAGAGAGATAGAGAGAAAAATTGCTTTGTCTTGTTTTTCCTCTCAAAGGGTTGAAAGACTTGTGTATGAAATTTTTTCTGGTTTCTACTCATCCTACACACTTGGATAATTCAGCAATGACAAAGAGAATTATTGTTGTTATGTTAGTAAATTGTTACTAACAACAACAAAAGAAAACTTCATCTTCTTCTCCTTTCATGGATGGCCTAATCATATTTACATTTATGAAACAAATATTTGTATTCAAAGAGTTCGGATACAAGCTGCTGGAAATTCTAAAGCTACCATTATAGCTCTATAATCTCACCAAACCATTATGAACTAGAATTGTTCAACAATACATTTCAAGGTGAGCTCTTCATAGATTGATAGAAGACTTGAAGATTTTATAAAACTACCTTCATTAGGTAAGTATTTTTACATTATGTTATAATACAATTGTTCATCAAGTCTAAATTTTTATAATTGTTATACTTATGCATATATGAGAGATAGATGTTTAATTTGTTAAAATGGGTGTATTTATTAACATGTTTCCGCTGCATATAGTAATTTTTGAAATTATGTATACACTCGTATGTCACACACGAGATATCCAACAAGTTTTCCCATATAACTCTTTTTTTTTCTTTTGTTCACTTTTTAATTTTTACTTGAGAATTTCCTTCATTAAAAAAATAGTTTTAAAAAGTATGTATAAAAAAAAAAGAAAAAAATCGTTAGGATGTATGCATTGACTTAGAGACAAACGAGGAAGATTTGTGAAAGAAGTTGAACTAGAACCACCACCATAATTTTTAAAGGAAGAGAATTCATCATCTAGTTCATTTTGTAATTCCAACACAATGAGCTAACATAAGGATAACCCCGTTAGAACTCTAAGAGATTACTTACATCCCACCCGTACAACCATACCATAATGCATTATAATTCCACTTAACTAACTACATTTGGATTTTAAACCTAGAATGATACAACTTCTGCCCACTTTTCATAGTCTAGATAGTGCAAATCCTTATGTACATGTTAGAGAATTTGAAGAGGTAATAACCACCTTCCATAGGCAACCTGAAGCCATAGACATTATTAGGCTTAACTTTTTTTCTTTTTCTCTGAAAGACAAAGCAAAGAGTTGGCTATACTATTTGAGGCCGAGGTCTAAAGGAACTTGGACAGAAATAACCCAAGCATTTTTCAATAAATATTTTCCACAACATAAAACTATTGGCTTGAAAAGAAAATTTCCTTCCTTCTCCTAAAAAATAGTGAAACCTTGTATCAAGCTTATGAAAGATTTAAAGAGTTGTTAAATCTGTGCCCTCATCATGAGTATAAAAATTGGTGCTTAGCTAGCTATTTTTATGAGGGAGTCACAATTAGAGAGCACCAATTTATTGAGATGATATGTAATAGGGAGTTCCTTCATAAAGATCTTGAGGAAGCCATAGAATTCTTCAATGACTTAGTTGAAAAAGCCCATACATAGACTAAACCTAGCGCTACTGAAAGTACAAATAGGCTACGACCTAATGAAGATGATAGCTTTAAAGCCCAATTAGAGGTCTTAACTAGGAAATTAGAGGCCTTGAAAACTAAAGATAAAAGGGTCACCCACACAGTTGCTAGGGTTGAGCCACACGATGTCTGTTTTATCTATGGAGGAGTAGAACACTTAGCTCATGATTGCCCACTTATAATGAGATGAAGTAGATATATGAGAAACAATGTAATGCCCTGGGAATGTACAAGAAAACTTATTCACCATACTATGAAAGCTATAATCCTGGCTAGAGAAACCACCCAAACTTCAGTTGAAAATCAAACCAACAAGCCAACAACCATTGGAAACAAGAACAACAAGCACCTAAGTCTTATGGTACACCTTAAAATAGTGAACGACAAACTAGGATTTCTTTAGAAGATATATTACAAGCATTTATAAAGGCACAAAGTAAGACTAATAAAAATTTGAAATAGTTCTTGCACAGACGGTAGACAAAAACAAAGAAATTAAGAATCAAATCACTAAGCTGACCAATGCCTTAACTATACAAGAGTGAGGTAAATTTTCATTTTAACCTCAATCAAATCCAAAAGGATAATTCATGACACAAGCCTCTATTTCTGATGTATCAAATCTCAAAAAAGTTAATGTCATTATTACTAGAAGTGGTACTATTGTGAGTGAGCCTACTTCTCCAACCAATACAACCACGAGTAATAATGACACCCTCCTTAAAAATGAGGCCATATTTGAAAAACAAATCCCAAAAACAAGTTTTCAATCCCAGTGCCTTTTTTCCAAGCTCTTCGACTTGTCGAAAAAAATTTAAAAATTTAAGGTGAGATTTTAGAACATTTGAAACAAGTTAAGATTAATCTTCCCTTGTTGCATTTGATTAAACAAGTTTCAGCTTATGCCAAAGACATCAAGGATCTGTGCAGTATCAAAAGCAAATACCATATAAAGAAAACTGCATTTTTGCCAGAGCAGGTAAGTACAGTGATTGAACAAAAGATACCACATAAGTATAAAGACCTATGATGTCCTATAATCTCATACCAAATTGGGACATGTGAATTTAGTCAAACTTTGTTAGACTCAGGAGCAAGTATAAATTTGATGTCTTATTCTATTTACTTGCAATTAGGACTAGGTGAGATTAAACCTACATCTGTAGTCCTACAATTAGCTGACCGGTCAATCAAGAAATCATGAGAAATAGTATAAGTTGCTTTGTTACAAATTGATAAAGTTTGCTATCAAGTTGATTTTGTTTTATTTTAGATACTCATTCTGTGGTTAACATGGAGTCTAAAATCCTTTTTATTTTAAAGAGACCTTTTTTTGCTATTGCCAATTAATTATAGAAATGGTTTAATGAAACTATCATTTAGGAATATGACTCTTGAGGTTAACATTTTCTATATTGGCAAGCAACCACGAGAGAAAGACGAATGCTATCATTAATATATGATAGACACACTTATAACGGAGGAAGCTTATGAAAATCGTGACTCTAATTCTTTAGAAGACCTCCTTAATTTTGATTTTGAAGAATTACATTATCTTGATGAAATAACTAATATATTTAGTATTTTTGACTTACAGAATAAAGGGACTCGATTTTGGCAGTCATGCTTTGAAGAGTTATCACGAGAGAGGGAGAGACCAAAACTATCAAACCTTGAGACACCATAAGTTGAGATTTCCCTACTGCCCAAAGTTTAAAATACACATTCTTGGGACCAGGTGATACATTTTCTATTATCATTTCTTTTGAACTTAGTACTGAACAAGAGAAAAAAATTGATAAAATTGTTAAAAGAACATAAGTCTGCACTAGGTTGGACCATAGCTGATATTAAAGGTATTTCTCTATTAGTATGCTCCCATATAATTCATTTAGATGAAAGTTCCTAACCCCCTAGAGACCTCTAAAGAAGACTTAACTCAATAATAAAAGAAGTAGTGAAGAAAGAGGTATTAAAACTATTATATGCATGTATAATCTACCCAATTTCTGATAGTCAATGGGTAAGGCCAACTCAAGTAGTTCCTAAGAAATTTGGAGTTACTATTGTGAAAATTAAGAATGGGATACCTGTTCCAACTAGGGTAATAAGTGGTTGGTGAATGTGCATTGATTATAGAAAATTAAACACGACCACCAAGAATGACTATTTTCCATCACCTTGTAACCACCAAATTTTAGAACGTATAGTTGAACATCTTTTTTATTGCTTTCTTGATGGGTATTCAGGATATTACTAGATTGAGATAGTTATAAAAGATTAATAAAAAATCACTTTTACATGCCCTTTTGGTAGTTATGCTTTTCTTTTAATACCATTTGGATTATGTAATGCACAAGCTACTTTTTAACGTTGTATGCTGAGTATTTTCTTTGATATAGTTAAAAAAATGTATAGAAGTTTTTATGGATGATTTGACTATTTTTTATGATTCTTTGATTTATGTCTACTTAACTTAAAAGCTATTTTGAGTAGGTGTAAAAAAAAAGGACTTGTGCTAAACTGGCAAAAATGTCACTTCATGGTATTTTCAGGGATCGTTTTAGGGCCTATTGTATCTGAAAGAGGGATGGAGGTTGACAAGGCCAAAATTAAATTAATCTCTAAATTACCTACACTCAAAATGGTAAAAGATCTCCAATCTTTTCTTAGACACACTGATTTTACAGGAGGTTTATGCAAAACTTTTCTGTCATATCTAGATCATTATGTAACATTCTACTAAAAGATGCTGAATTCATATAGACACAAGAGTGTAAGGAGGCATTCTGAATACTCATTGTCAAACTCACCACCACTTCTATCATGCAATCACTGGATTGGAACCTCCCATTTGAGATTATGTGTGATTCAAGTAACTATGTTGTAGGAGCAATTCTTAGGCAACAAAGGGAAGAGAAACCTTTTGTTGTCTATTATGCTAATAAGACTTTGAATAATGCTTAAATGAATTACTCTACTACTGAAAAAGAATTATTAGTTGTTGTTTTTGCCTTAGACAAATTCTGTTCTTATATGCCATGTGGCCTTTAAGTACCTTCTTTCTAAGAAAGATACTAAAGCCTGTTTAATTAGGTAGATTCTTCTTTTGTAGAAATTTGATCTAACCATTAAAGACAAGAAGGATGTTGAAAGTCGTTGCTGATCATTTATCTCGCCTTAAGTTCAGTGACTCCACTGATGTTCCACTTATTCGAGATAATTTTCTTGATAAACATCTTTTCATTATAAGCCAAGTACCTTGGTATGCACATATCGTAAATTATTTGATTTGTGGAGAAGTTCTATTTAATTGAAGTACACAAGATAAGCGTAAGTTCTTGGTTAAGGTATGTAATTTTTATTGGTATGATCCGTATCTTTTCAAATACTGCCCTGACCAAATTATGAGACGTTGCATTCCTGAAAGTGAAGTTTCTAGTGTCTTAATTTCTTTTCATAATGCTACTTATGGCGGTCATTGTTTTATGAAAAAGATAGTTGCAAAAATTTTATAGTATGGTCTTTACTGTCCCACTTTGTTCAAAGATACTAATAATTTTTGTCGTTCCTATGAAAGATGTCAAAACGTAGGTATTGTATCTCGAAGACGTATGATATCTCATAACCATATTCTTGTTATCAAGATATTTAATTGTTGAGGTATCGATTTTATAGGGCCTTTTTGTTAGGATTTGGGCTTACGTGCCATCCCTTTTATATATGAATAATTTTATTTTATATTTATACTATTATTATTTCATTAAATTGCTAATTGTATTTTATATATGGTAAGATGCTTGTAATATTTCAGACATTGTATGATCTCAAAGAGTTCAAACTGGTCTAAAGAATTTTAGATTAGTGTTAAGAATTAGCAATATTGAGAGTTATAAATGTTAAAAGTTAGCACTGATAAGAGTTAGTGAAATCTAAAGAGTTAGAGTATTGTCTGAAATTAGATAAAGACTTGAAAATATATTAGTAATGACATAATTGCAAAGAGTTGCAAATGGTGATTGAAAATACTATTATTCAAGTATGTTCTCAAACACTATATTCCTGATGTAGGTCTGTTAGTGAAGACCTTATTATATATAGATCAGTATATGTCTATATCTGGATGGTCCAGATGGTTACTATTAGCAAACCATAAGTTTAGTGGAAGCTCATATAGAGATACAGGTATTCAGTTAGGACTAAGTACTGAACAGACTCATAAGGTCCTCTAATAGACATCCCATTTAGTTGTCAATGGAGGGTCTTCGCGAGTTGAGTAGTATTCGTGGTCATTTGACCTGAGTGCCATGATGGGCTTATGAGTGATCTATCATACTTTGGTTCTACACATGTCAGAAACCTTTCACGGTTTGACCGCTAGGTGTCGCTGGGTATGGTCTGATACTTATGAAGTCCAGTATGCATAGATATAGGATCTATAAACTCATTGGGTGAGTAATATATCATGATGCTCCAAGATTGTGTTTCAGAAAATTTTATGGCCATAAGCAGTAATACACAGGAAAAGAGTTTTATTATAGGGATAAATAATATCGTAAAAGTGTTTGTGGATATTATTTATTAAAATACAAATCTAGAGATAAGTTTACGGTCAAGTACATGGAGACTTGACAGTGTTGATCTATATCTCCACTCTTCCATGATATCTATGTCTGAAGGACTATACAAATATGTTATAACCTCAATTTATATGGTTTAATGCACTGCTTTGTAAGAATCGTAACATGTGTGTGGGACATTGTTCATGGACGTATAGATAAGTTCCATATGAAAAATCGGGCGTGGACTTAGAGATTCTCACAATATGAAGTGTATTCGTTGGCATCATATTGGATTAAACAATTTAGTCCAAGAAATTTCAGAAACCAAAAACATGTTTCAAGGTTCCTTAAGTTGTGCACTTGTCTAGTTTTAATTGTTAAGTACATCACTTAATTAGTTGACAAGAATTGTTGACTAATAAGATGTTAATAAGTGGGATAATATTCTCCATGAATTATTTTATCATGATTTCACCTATTAACCTTGCTAGTAAACTGGTATCAGAGCCTAGGTTAAAAATGGTATCAAGGCTATGGCTTAGTTGATGCCAAATAGGTGTTAAACTGAAGAGCATGGTTTAATATTCACAATAAACTAGTATCACAGCCTAGGTTAAAGTTCAGATTACAGAGCATAGGCAGTAGCATCAGATTGCAAAGTAAATGTTGTCGACTCTGTGGACTCACAAATATAAGGAAGAATAATAGGGAAGATGGTTATCTGAAAGAGGAAAGGATGATGGCTTTATTAGGGAGTTTTTTTTTGGGGGGGGGGGGGGGGTAAGAATCACTCTTGAAAAAAGACTACTAAAAAGATGGTGTCATCTAGGTCTTGGTTAGAAGAATTATTCAGATTAGACATAAAATAAAAAATGGCAAAAGAATAACAATCAAGATTGAAGAGCTAATCCAAAAGTTGTCTAGGGCATTTAAAGTGATAATACTGTGAGAGAAAGAGAAAGATAAAAGGAATGTGAATTTGCAGATATGTTAAAAAAGTAGGCAAAGACCTTGATTGCATGAGAACTTTTGGAGGAACAAGTGTCTGATGGATGAGCTATTTTTGTAATTTAGGGTAGTGTTTTCATATGAGTCATGAAGAATCGTTAATTACCAATTAGAGAAATTAACTTATGGTAAGTCACATGGGATTGATAGAATAAGATTGAGACTATATGATAAAAAAGACAAGGGAGGGATTAGGTATGATATTTCATTCCTCATCTCATAAAAACCTAGTGTACTCATGACTTCTAGATCAAAATAAGGAGATTCATGGAAGAACAAAAGAAAAGAATACTAATGACAGGACCCGACCCGAGACCCTCTACTATAGATCCCAGTGGCCCTGCCGGGTACCCCGACGGAAGTTCCTCCAAACCTAACTGGGTAAGTTAAGAAATTCCGCGAGGCGAACCCCTTTTTAATTCTTGTTACTACTAAGAAGATCTAGTAATATACATGAAAACGACATCTTAGTTTTAAACACAAACAGACAGAGTTTCCCCTGTTTTTCGGAAAATTCATATAAACCTGCAAAGAAATTTCACTTCTAATTCCAACACATCTCAATTCTACCAATTCGGACCTCCGGTCCTTTTCAAATCAAATCCAACACAACTCAATTATTTCGTGTAAATCACAAAATAAACATAATCATAAAAAGTAAAAACGATCATTATAAACTGGAAATCTCTTCATCTTGATTCAACACATACTTAAAAATATACATGCCTACAACTATTATGCATAAAGTAAAGAGTGCTATTAGCACATTTACATGTACAAAAATTATCTTTGGATTCGGCCCACTACTTAGCGATAGGAGAATCAGCAGCTTGCATTCCGAGACCTGCACCTGGGAAAGGGGTATAAAACATAAAACATAAAACGAGTGAGCTATAGGAGCTCAGTGAGTGTAAATGAGAATTCAATTACAAGAATATTATACAAAGATAGCAATTTCTAAAGTACATACAAAAGTTATGCTTCTAAAACGGATGTAAAATTGTAAAACAGTTTCTAATATCATATGCTAATGAAATCTTGCCGAGCGGATTTTATCTACATCTTTGGAAAACTATATTCAGAATCTGTATAACATAATAACTGCTGTGTGCATATAAATGCATAAATGCTATCGGTAAATCGAAAACTAGTAAAATTCTCACTCGGCCATTTTCTTTCTAAACTGTACCAATGGTAACCCTAAAGCTCTATACCCACGCAGCGACTCAACTAGCACCGCATACGTGAGTAGGTCACGGGGCACCTCAACTAGCAGTGATAAGGGCAAATTTGTCATATATTTTCTCATGTTTTTATTATTGATATTTTATGATTTTATGAGAATAGATGGCTATTTATGTGCTTTATTGTTATTTATAGGGACTTGAACGAAATTTAAAGAATTATGAGTTTTCAAATTCAAAGTTTTCAAATTATGAGTCCAGCGCCCCCGCGGCACAACTATTGTAGCCCCAGCGCTAGAATAGTGATCGAAATAAGAAAAACGACCTGCTTAAGTCGCGTCTAGCGCCCCAGCGCAGAAGAGGCACCGCGCCAGCGACACTCCATCGCCCCAGCGCTATCAATATACCGCGCCAGCGGTGAAGCCGTTTTCACGTAGCGCCCCAGCGACAGAAGCATATCGCCCCAGCGACAGAAGCATATCGCCCCAGCGGTATCACGAGTCCTAATCTGACGAGAATTGAGATTTTCAAGCTCAAATCAATCCCTATAAAAAGCCACTCGTTCCCAGCCTTCAAGGAGGAATCCAAGACGACCCAAGAGCACCAAGAATACAGAGCACGAGTCTTGGAGAGCAATAGGAGCTTAATTGAAGCAACTTTAGAGAGAGATACAAGACGATCTTCGGCTTCAAGAGTTCCTAGGCAGCGCAATTAAGAGCAATTCGACGTCTATATCGATTTGCTAATAATTGTATCATGATTTATAATTATTTTTACTGCTGTTCTCTTGTAGCCATGAGCTAAACTTGTTTTCTAGGGTTAATATTTGAACTCAATATGTGCGCTTAAATTGCCATATCTTTCGAATATTTAATAAACTTAGTCATTTATTATTTAAATTACTTGTGTTTAATGCTTCAATATATCTGGCCAATATATGGTGAATGAATTGGTAATATTTTGATAAACTTGGAAGAGGAATCATAATATTTAGACCTAGGTAATTTGATGCATGATTGTAGAGTAACATTCAATATTGCATATGCAAGTTTCAACTTAGGATAGGAATATACCTAATTGGCATGTATGATCAATAAGACCTAATCTTAATGAATCTCAGTTTATTACAAGTACCATAGGAATATAGGTATTTGGTAAACTAAGATATACTTGCATGACCTTGGAAGAGGCTTGTGAATACATTAGTGTCTTGATCAATAATAAAGACTAAGTGAGTTAAATATTAGAGGATTAATCATTAAAAAGCATATTGAGGGATAATATTAATCCTAGGTTTTCTCTACATTGCTATCTTTCTATTCTCTTTGCATTGTGTTTTGCTTTTATATTTTCTACATTCATTCTTGAATTTTTATTTTTCTGAATAATTATTAGGAAGATATAATTTTAGTAATTGGTTAAAAAGAAAAAAAAATTATCCCTGTGGGTTCGACATCCGACTAATTAGTCTCTTTATTACTTGCATACGATAGTGTATACTTGCACTTAATTTATGATATAGAAATATCACATCAAGCAGCACCCACAGTGACATCTCAAGACATCTCACTGGCTACGCAGCGGAATCCTACATCGCATGCATATAGCGAGACAATATCCCGTACACATAGAGCGACTCACATGACTCGACATCCTGACTTCCCGGAGTTAGTGACACACCCCCAAGACCTGCCCATGTGCACGGGATATACCGGACGGGTCTAATACAATCATCACCACTATAATCTGAGGGTACTAATGGCCTTAAAACAAATGCAGAAATTTTAAAACTGTTTCACAAATCGATCATGTAAAAGCATGTCTATGAATATATCAAGATCATAAATCATGTTTATGCATCAAAAGCTCATAAAACATACATAGTCATTGTGCGAAAACATAATAACCGAAAAGTAAAAGAAATGGCAGATTTTCACTCACAACCGCTCCGCGCTCAATTTCGCTCCCAATTCCTGCTCCCGTTAACGTTCTCGGTTATCCTCACCTACGCACCATAAATGACATTTAGAACCAAATCGAACACTAGAATCTCGTTTAACTACTAAATGCCCTAATCGGCATACAAAGCCCGGATGTAAACTACTTCCCAATTTTAGCTACGGAGCCATAATCGAAACTAACTCACCATCCGGCGCCCTGAAAATTATTGAACACCTTATAATTTGATTGGACATACTTGCCCTTCACCTTTCCAACATGGACAATTATGTCCCATTTTCTTCATTTTTGGGTTTTTCCATCAACCATATACATTCAATTCACAATATGCATCATTTACACACAACAATTCAATCAAAACACCACTCAATTCCTAACTTCCCTAAAGTGGCAGAATTTCACCCTAGGTTCCAACACATTCCTTTTCTCAATTTCTTGTTTCAATTACAACAAAATCATGCCAATTTCATTCTAAAGCCCTAATTACAATCAATTGAAATCTCTACAACAAAATCACCAAAAACCCTAATTCTCACCTTGCCAATTTCTTCAAATTGATGACTCCCTCAAGCTCCAAACTAGAATTCAACTCAATCTAAGCCAAGAATACACATAAGAACATCAATTAAAACATTCTTGAAATCTCACTTATCAAACTCATAAAAGATGCTTTTCTTACCTCTTTTTCTTGAATTTCCACTAATAGAGACTTCAATTGAACTTAGGGATGGGTTTGTAACCTTAATTTGGCTTGATTACACATGAAAAATCATGAAAAAAAACTTGAATAGTCACTGTAGCAGCACCCCCCCTTTGAAGCTCGAATTTCTCTCTTTTTATTTTTTGGCTAAGTGTTTTTGATTTCTCTTCAAATTTCTACACACTTCTAACATATATATAGTGCTCCCTCAATTTACCATTTTGCCCTTCAACTTACTTAAAACTTCTAATTTGCCATTAGTTAAAACTAATTATATAATTAGTTCATTTGTAACTATCTAGTTAGAATAGTTCAAAGAACTAACTAGAACTTTCAACTTGGCAATCCATGAGATTTCTTCTAATTGGTCCATTCTCTAATATATGGATTATGTTTCTCAACAAAGGCTTGTTCCATTCATAACCCTTAAATGGAAATTCATGTAGTAAATTAGAATTTTCTTTTCCAAGCCAATAGAGAAAAGTTCTAAAAATATTCTAGGGTCATCCGGTGCACCGATCGAGTGTAAAATTACCAAATTAGGTCTAATATCTCTCACGTGCACTATAAAGAAAATATTTCTAATAGGGTTAAAATCGAGTAACCCTACGGTGTCTTATTTGTTCTATACCGAAATCTAGGCGCCAATACTACTAATAGGGATTGGATATTACAACTAAATAGAAAGTAAAAGGATCGAGGAGTGATAAGCATAGATAGAGGCTATGTGCTTGAAGAAAAGTGCTTGAATGGGTTTAACATAACATTGTTGATTTGAAATAGACCATAAAAGCAGCTTTTGAATTATATTACATTATGGTAGGGGTTAAAAGAGAATGTGTGGGAAGAGTAGTAATGGCAAGAATATATTTTTACCATTATGAGATTGTGGTCATTGTGTTTTCGGGACATGAAAGATCGCAACATTGGACTACTCTAGACATTAGCATTTCAGAATCTTTGGAGACCGTAGAGACAATGCTAGTGAGCATGGGTTAAGGAGAGGTGACAATGATTAGTTTCGTGAAGAGAGATTTCGAATCAAAGATGGGATTTGCTAGAAATTGGTGATTTAACAATCTTGTATGGGTAAGAATTGTGAAGAATACAAAAAGAAAAGTCATTATGAAGTCAAGTACATATTGGGTATATAGAGAAGGAGCAAAACAGAAAGCCAGAAGAATGAGTACTGCTCACATGATGACACTGTTCACATGTTGGGTACTGTTCATATGGGTACTATTCTATAAAATAAGGGTATTTCCTATTTTGGCTCAATTGACTTCTTTAAGTGGGATTAGGACTCCACCAGTAAAGACTCTTATTATAACTAGGTTTAAGATTTTTAAGGGTGTTTTACTCACTATATAAACCCTTCTAAACACAAGAGAAAGTCAAGCATCTAAAATTTCAATATGTAAATCATAAGAGAGAATAGAAGAGCTAGGTATGCATTAAGTGTGTGGTGCACTAGGGTGTAATCTTTTGAGAGTATTTTCTTTTGGTTCTTGAGTGAACAAAAAAAATACCATAGATCCTTTTTGCTTAGATAGTTAGGTTATTCATTTATTCCTTGTAAAAATCTCTTATGAGGAGATACTAAGAGGTCTTGTGGAAGTTATGGTGATTAAGGATAGATACTTAGGGATCTCTATGGGAGATACTAGGGTGGTCTATAGAAAATACTTTAGGT
This sequence comes from Ailanthus altissimus, assembly GCA_946807835.1. Classification (NCBI taxonomy): domain Eukaryota; kingdom Viridiplantae; phylum Streptophyta; class Magnoliopsida; order Sapindales; family Simaroubaceae; genus Ailanthus; species Ailanthus altissimus. The sequence goes on along the minus strand of OX327698.1, from coordinate 22,320,320 downwards.
ATTATATGATCATTGATGATGTAAGCAGATACTTAATGATCTATATCAATAAAATAAGTTGGATCATGGATCCTCAATGAACGTAGGTAATTTTAAGCCAAACTATGTATATCTTGTGTTTTATTGATTGGTTTGTTTTCTTTATTTTTATTGGTGTGTTGATCATATGTGTTTTTACTTATAGCATGAGTTATGGTTTCCACTGCATATACAGTCAAAAATGTATCAACACCATTGATGTTATAAAAGTGTTAAACGGAAGAGTATGATTTAATATCCGTAACATCCACCAATAAAAACTCTCCCAAAATCAGCATGATCATTCAACCATGGCTCGGGTCTATTTCTGCCAATGTGGGACAGTACCCACTTGAGTGCAGCCCACGAGTCTTTGTAACAAGTGGGTATAGGTTGACCCGGAAAAAGCTCGTACTCAACAGATACCACTATAGCATTAGCTTGGGCAGAGATGGAGCTACAATAACTATGATAGTGCCTGGCAAAGCGGATAACATGGAGAATCCACCACCATGCACAAAGAATAAGAGATGAACCTTTTGGTTAGGATTTGTGACCTTAGGTAAGAAAATACGAGTAGATACTGGTGGTTCAGAAGAAATGATAACATCTTTAGATCGGACGCAGGTGGTGGGGTCATCGAACGGCGGAATTTTATCACAGTGGGGACGACTTAACACGGTCGTCTTTGTAAACCCGAAAGAATCAAAACTCTTTGGCTATTTTAGAGTTGCTTTATGCCATTAAAGAATGGATTACTAGTAGCTATAAGAGAAGTAATGAATTCATTTACCAAGTGATTGAAATAAAAAACCTATCATATTTATTGAGGATAGAGACTACGTGGGTTCGTTTAAAAGATCATCACCTAACATTTTGCATTCTTCACCTATAAGTCTTTTTTTTTTAACTAGCATAAATCTTTTCTCTATTTCATTTTTGTAAGAAATAAAAAATAATTAAAATATGTAGTTCGCCTACATGTAAAAGAATGAGAAATAATTTACGACAATTTATAAGACCCATAAAATCATAAAACTTCAAAATACTTCTCAAGTTGATTTTGATTTTTATTAGTGTCGTGGAAGCCACTGATATATGATTTAAATTTTTATTTTCTACATTTTAAGTACATGCTTTTAAGTTTGTCTTCTGCATTTTTTGCATTTTTACATATTTGTTTATATATATTTGGTGCATATTGATTATATGAAATCATATAATATTTGTTGGTACGGATATTAATCTTAATACTAATCTCTCTTAAAAATTAGTATGTGCACTAATACCAATTAATTTAAATTTTTTTAACGTGCACTTCAAATAAACCTTAAGCGAATGCGGAAGCTTTCAATCACAAGCAATCAAGAATAAGAACAAGTTCACCTAAAGATAAAATAATCACATAATCAAGTTATATGGTTCAGCAACAAACGACTATGTCTATGATAAATTTTTGGATCCTAACTTATTGTATTAGTTCACAAAGAACACAAATCAAAACTATCTCTCTCTCAAGAGATTATCACAAAATACAATTAATAAAGAACTCTCAAAGGATCTATTAGTACTTTTTTTGTTCACTCAGAATTCAAGCACTACCTATGACATTCTCTTGCACACTCAGCGCTCAAGGTTGTCTAGCTCTTTATTCTCTCACTTAGATCTCTCTAATGCTTTTCAATGTTTGATTAATTCTAAGGGGTTACAAGGATTTATATAGTGTACAAAATGTTCATGAACACCTTAAACCTAGTTGGAATAAGAGTCCATATATGTAAGAGTCTAAATCTCACTTATAAAAGTTAATTCGAGCTAAAAATAGGCTTTTCTATTTTTTGATACCTTGACACTAACGGTCAAATGCTATAGCTTTAACGCAACCTTGTCACATTGCTACGGCATTGCAAGTCTGTCACTACAGTACTAGAGTTTTCAAAAAATTTGCCACAGTGTTCTGGTGTCTACCGTTGGGGCGTTTATACCTAGAACGTCCCTTTTTACTTTCACGTCCATTTTGCTATTCCTTTGTACATCCGACGCATACTCAACTTCATGTTGATTCCTCATCGATTTTTAACTCAAAATTATATACAATTATAAGTTTTAATTACCAATTCTAATAAACCATTCCTTGATTCAAATCTATCTACAATAGGCTTTCTAAGATTTAACCACATCAATACTCTATCACTTGGAGCTATCTTCAATTATGTCTTTATCTAGACTAAGTGCATCTTGGGTTCGTGACTTCAGTCTCTAAAGGTATAAATGTTTCTTGCTTAGGGTAACCTTCTTCTTGTGATCTCCCATGTCTCTTTTGATACCATAACTATAACTATTCAATGGCTTAACTTATTCTTTCCATTAACACTCTCACCACACATTTCCTTTCGACCCTTATCACTACATTGAGCAAACATTGTTTGCTACCTTGTGGTTTACATTCCCTCAACAACCTATGTTGAGTCATCTATAGTTATACTATCAAGCACATATAGCCCCTTATTATTCTCACCTTTCATTATCACCATGAATCATTTCACTATCTTCAATATTCCTTTTTCCACTCTGAATGAATACTCCTCTTTATCTAGCTCTCCTAAGGATATCTAGTTCCCACTAACTCCGGGAACATGCCTTACACTAAGTAGCTCTCTAGTCTTTTCATTATGCATCCTCATCCTTATGTCACTAACCTAATGACTAGTTATGTCATTACCTATTAGTACACTACCCTTAATTGATTTGTATTTGGTAAACAAAGATCTATCAGGGTACATACGGACACTATAACCAAAATCTAGTACGCATTCTTTAGCGTACTTCTCACTGAGACCATTAAAAATTTTATAACTTCTAACTCTTCTTTACACACACTTGCAACATTTCCATCCTTTTTTCTTTCTAAAACATCCATTATCAAGTACCCTTCTTTCTTGCAAAAGATAGCACTTCTTGGATCTACTTTTTGATTAATTGTTTTTCTTTCCTTTTACAACTAAACCTGCTGCATTATTGGTTTTTTATCTCTTCCCTAATTCTTTTAAGTTCAATGAGGCTTTAACATCAGACATTGTTAAAGTTTCTCTACCATAAATAAGAATATCCACAATATGCTCATAACTTGAAAGCGATGAACATAATATGATGATGGCTTTGTATTCATCCTCAATCTTGATGTCTATTGTCTCAAAATCTATGATTATCTTGTTAAAAACATCAATGTAGTCTCTTATTAAAGTTCCTTCAGTCAAAGACAGTTGATACAACTTCTTTTTGACATACAAACGATTGGTCAAAGATTTTATCTTATATGAGGCTTCAAGTTTCTTCTCTAGATCAATTGCCTTCTTCTCTCTAACCACCTCCCTTAGTACTTCATCACTCAACAATAGTATTATAATATTATAGGCTCTCTTCTGAATTATTTCTCTATTTAACTCGCTAGGCCTCACAGTTTCTTCTCTTCATTGATAGTTTTGTGGGTTTCTTTAATGGCTGAATTTAACCCTTGACTCACTAGTAGAGTCATAACCTTTACATTCCATAGATTGAAATTTGTTCTACCCATTGAACTTCTCTATCTCATACTTGTGAGTTGTAATGGTTAATATCGCTTATGTATATTCCCTAACCTTGGCTCTGATACCAGTATATTGCAGATATTAGCCTTAGCACTAATCCCTTTTAAGAATTAGCCTTTGCACTAATACCAATTAATTGAGATTTCTTTGGCGTGTATTCTAAATATACCTTAAGAGAATGAAAATTCTTTCAATCATAAGCAATCAAGAATAAAAACAAGATCACCACAAAGATAAAATAATCACATAATTAAGTTATATGGTTCGGCAATAAATGCATACGTCTATAGTAGATATTAAGATCCTAGCCTTTTTTATAGTTCATAAAGAATACAGATCACAAAGATCTATCTCTTAAGAGATTCTCAAGGAATATAATGAATAAAAAGGTCTCAAAAGGTCTATTAGTTCTGGTTTTGTTCACTCAGAACTCAAGTACTACCTATGGCACTCTCTTGCACACTTAGTCCTCAAGGCTCTCTAGCTCTCTATTCTCTCTCTCTAATACTTTTCAATGTTTGATTAATTTTATGAGGTTATAATAGATTATATAAAGTTGATTAATTCTATTTGGAATAAGAGTCCATGCATGTAAGTATTGGTGTTATGTGAGTGTACATCATGCAACGGGTGAATGTGTACATAATTAAATAATTTAATAATAACATATCACATATGCAATATAGCAGAATTAATATACATCAAAATAATCTCATTACACTAATGAGATGGAAGTACTCACTCTTGAAGCATGTTTTGCACAGTTCTAGTCTAAGACTAAGTGGGATCCTTTGAACTAGAATGGTAGCTTCTTATTCTCAGCTAAAATACTTGTATTGAAGCAACTCTTGCTTTAGAATTTCATTCGGCCATTTTTATATAAATTTTTCTTACAATTCACTTGTTTATTTAACAAATGAATTTCACCTGTATTTAACTTAACAGTGAAATCACCATTTCACTTCTTAACTTAACTTTACAAATGAAATAAGGTTGCTATATATAGTAATATCCGCCACCATCTTAACCAATAAAACTTCAATTAGTGGCCACCAAGAACAAGCATGACAAGGCATTTCATGTTTTGCAAAATGTTTGGTGTCAACTAGCTTATTAAGTGGCCGAATGTAAACAATATTGGTGGCGTAAACTTATTCAATTTAATAACTGTAAGGTAACCCATGCTTAATGAAGCATGACAAAGATATTGCTTTTCTTTTGTCTTGTAACAAGCGACCACCTCTTGATAAATGATAGAATATATATATATATATATATATAAAGCAAAAAAAAAAAAATTGCCAAATGGTTTTGAATGTTATGGTCGAATATCATTTAACTTCCAAATGAATGATGCCACCAAATGTTGTTTACTTATTCATCTAATTGAAATAAATACATTACATTTACTTTTGACGGAAATGGTTTTGCTTTCAAAATTATTATAAGCAAAATATCAATTACACCTCTTTGGCCAATTAATATATTTAGCCAAAATTAATTATTAACATTTAATAATTAAATGGGCCAATAAAAATATGCCACGTGTTATACCCTAACAAATTAATGGCATGAAATGTGACATACAATAGAAAATTTAAAGTGGCAAGTTTTACTTGCCGAGATCCCTAGCTTAACACTTAAACCTTATGATTTCCCCAAGAGACCCTGAAATAATTCTGATTTTTTTGAAAACTTTTCAGATTGAACTATTCAATCCAGTGTGCTACCCTAGTGTACAACGAGTATACTTCATATAGAGAGACTCCCTAGGTTCACACCCGTTTTGTCTTACGAAACTCTTCTGTAAATTCATAAACGTTGCCTTACACACATGTTATGAAAATAACAAAATAGCATGTTGAACCATACAAAAGGTTAATACATATTCATTTAATCCCACCATTATTAATTTCTTAGAAGAGTAGAGATATAGATCAACACCATTAAGTCCCCTATTGCTCAACCATAAACTTATCTCTTCGATTCGTATTTTGATAAACAATTTCACAAACTCTTTTGCGATATTGTTTATGTCATGGGAAACTCCTTTTCGGGTTAAATGCTTATGATTATAAGACTTCCTGGAATACAACCTTAGAGCTTTTGGATATTTGACTCAGCCATATGAGCTGACAGATCCCATATCTACATTCACCGAACTCTATGAGCATCGGACCATACCCAGTGACACCTAGTGGTCAGACCATAAAAGATCTCTGACATGTGTGAAATCTAAGTATGGTGGATCACTCACAAGCTCACCGTGGTGCTCAAGTTATGGGACCACGAATACTACTTAACTCGAAAAGACCCTCTACTAACGGATTTATGAGATATCTATTGGAGGTCTTCATTGAGTTGTGTTCAATATCCGGTCCTCACTAAATACCTGTATATCTATACGAGCTTCCACTAAGCTCATGGTTTGCTAAGATTAACCATCTATACTATTCAGATATAGACATACACTAATCTATATTAATCGATTCCATTTGATAGACCTTGCATTGGTGAAAATAGATCAAGAATATATAGTTCGAGAGCATAATTGCACAATGACATTTCTTAGCAACTCATGCAACTTTTTACAACTATGTCATTGTAAATATATTCTCAGGTCTATGTCCCATTTTAGATAATGTTCTAAATCTTTAGACCTGCTCTAAACTTCTTCAGATCAATTTAATGTCCGAAATATTACAAGCATCTTACCTAATAAAATAAATTAAGGATTTAATAAAATATTTATTTATTGTATAAATATAAAATTACAATATTCATACAAAATTGTGATGGCACATGAGCACAAATCCTAACAGTAAGAGCCCAAATACACTTAAAATAGACAATTCGAGCTAAAAATGGACTTTCTCATTTTTAAAAGCCATGGTGCTAATGGTTGAACACTGCAGCATTTACACAACCTTGTCGCACCGCTATGGCATTATAAGTTTATTGCCACGATGCTAGAGTTTTTAGAATTTTTGTTGCGATATTTTGGTGTCCACTGCTGAGGCGTTCATACTTGGAACGTCTCTCCTTGCTTTTACGTTCATTTTGCTGATTCTTCATATATTTGACATGTACTTAACTTCATATTAACTCTAATTGATTTTTAACTCAAAATCATATACAAACATAATTTTAAACCACTAATTTTAACATTAGTCTTATTTCATTGTTGTTTTTATTGCACTTTTACTCTGTTAAGTGGGCTACTGAGCCAGTGATCAAGTTGTCTGTGCCCACATTGACTAGAAACTTATATTGGAAATTGTTTAAGGTTAGGGAAAGTGATTTTAAGTGGGAAACCACCTAGTATTATGCTCTCACCAAGTCACCCAATTATCATCGGAGACTTGGATAAGTTTTGATCTTACTGGATCTTCAAAAATTTCCAAAAAACCCTTTATTCAACAAAAAAACAACCTTCGTTCGACAAAAGTACTTACAAAAATGTAAGTTCACGAGCTGGCCGTAGCCTTTTTTTAAGTAGGTAAAGATTTCATTGCTCAGCATAAACTAAGAGAGTATACATTCTCCGAAATAATAGAATTCAAAGAATTAGGATCACATCTATTCCAAATAGAATTCAAACCTAAATAATAGCCATTTTACCTAAAGAATGAGCAACTTTTGTTAGCTCATTTACTTTTAATGAATATGGTTTTGCAACTTGTTCTTTACTTAATGACATGATGAAACTTTATTCACCTATGGCATGTGTCCTCATACATCATTATTACAATTGATATGAAATATGGCCATTTACCTCAATAAGATTTATAGGATCTTCACATTAAATTATCAATATACACATGATAAAAAAAAATATCTAAAAAATATACTTGAATCCAATGAAGAGCAACGTTGAGGTTGTGGCCTTCTTAGTTTTCAGAATATTGTACTGTTAGTCATTCTCTCTTTGATGAGGAAAATAGTGTATCATAAAACTAAAACTGTGGACCTTAACTTGACATTTTATATAACCTAAATTGTTATGGGCCCATCAATCATAACAAAGTAGGATATTGAGTTTCTACACAAATATAAACCCATACCAATAACACTTGATAATTTTGTAAGCCCATAATAAACTTATTAGATTACTTTTATTAGGCTCCTAATTAAACATACAGTCCATGTATAATTAATGTTAATATGTGAGCCCATAAGAAGAAAAAATATCAATAATTTTCCACTTATTCTACATATGTCATCAAAAATTATTCATTGGCAAAATTTAATGAGCTTACTGTTTGCTATTTAAAAAATATTTACTAAATAATTTGGTCCACTAATCACATTAGTATAGGATTATAACGACCTTCCCTATATAGTTTTATAGCCAAACCCATCAATGGTTACTATATTAGTACAATTAATAACATAAATCAAGTATAGATGTGTAGTATAGAAATTTCATGAATGACATGGATTAAAAATGGATGTGTAGCGTGAAAATTTCATGTAATGTGATCTTATAACAAGTTTATTTTTAATTGGCCCTTCTTTACAACTCAAAAAGATCAAGCAACAAACTTTCAAAACTTTATGTACAACTATAGTAGAAATTTCATAAATTTACTTCAGAGTATTCAATAAACAAAAAAAAAAACACTATAATACTTTAATCTAATTAGTAAAAGAAACATGTCTATATCACATAGAAATTCAAAATCCAAATGCCCACTATACATGCATATTATTAACACGAATTATATCATATGAGCCAAATGTTCATAAAACACTTTGGGTGGTAAACCTTTAGTGAACAGATCCACAATTATGAAGTTTGTACTGATGTGTTAAATAGACACTTGAAGACTATGAACCTTTTCCTTAACCACTAGAAAATTGATATTAATGTGCTTTGACTTTGATGAGCTTATGTTATTCTTGGAATACAACTTGGTGACCTTATTATGATGATTTATTCTCAATGGTCTCTCAATACCATCAAATATACACAATCCAGTGATAATATAACTATATCCCTTGATTTGATGCCTCATAGCAAGCTATGAATTCTATTTTCATGATACAACTCCTCTAGCCAACATAAAAACATAGCCAGAAGTGGATTTCTTATTATTAAGACACCCAACAAAATTAGAGTCAAAATACTATACAATCAATAAATGGTTGAATCTCTGATACATGAGCATATAGTCCTTAGTTCTCTATAAATAGTGCATAACTCGTTTTGTTGCTTTTCAATAATCTATTCCCAAGTTATTAAGATATCACCTAACATTCCAACTATGTATGCCATATCTGAATGCATACAACCTTATTCATGCATAAAGCTCTATTACAGTCTTCTCTATTTCTTTCTTCTCAATCACTTTTTTAAAGCATTGGAGCAAACTAAACTTATCACCCTTAGCAATGGGTATGTCTCTCGGTGCACAACCTTTCATGCCAAATCTATTAAGCACCTTACCAACATAAGTTTTTTTTTGTGACAATTTAAGTAAACCTCAAATATGATCTTGATGTATTTGTATACCCAACACAAAAGATGAATTCCTAAGATATTTTATTTCAAAATTACTTGAAAGCAATTTCTTGGCTTTGTGCAACAAACCTATATCGCTGCTTGCTAGTAGAATATCAGCCATATATAGTACTAGGAAAATAAATTTGTTTCCACTGAACTTAAGATATCTGCATTGATCAGTAGTGTTTTCCTTAAATCTAAATGAGATTAATTGATTAAACTTTTGATATCGTTGATGGGATGCCTACTTTAAACCATAAATGGATTTCTTTAACTTGCATACTATATATTTTGAATCTTTAGTTTCAAAATTTTCTAGTTTCCACTATGTAAATTGTTTCTTCAATGTTATCATTAAAAAACACTATCTTGGCATCCATTGGTGTAGCTCTAAATCACAATTAGCCACATGTTCTATAATGATTCTAAAATAGTCTTTGGTGACTAGACGTGCTTTCTACCTTTCATTTAGAATATCTTTTAGTTTTAAATATCTATTTACAACCAATTAGTTTTACTCCTTAGGTAACTCAACAAGGTCCTAAATGTTATTATCTTCTATTGATTTCATCTCATCCTTTATGGCTTCTAGTTACTTAAAATACGAAAGAAGGCACATTATTTTGTACCAGGTCTGTAGCTGAGCATCGCGGCGCTCGTGGTGGTGAACAGTGGCATAGGACAGTATTTTGCTACAGTACCCGTGAACAATATTTTGCTACGGTAACTAGTGAACAGTGTTTTAAAGACAAAAACCTATAAATAGAAAGCCAAAAATCTTAAAAAGGAAGGGAGAAAAAGAGGCAAAAACTTTGATAAAGAATTCACAATACAATATCAAAGATCAAAGCCAAAGATTGAAGAACCAAGATCAAGATTCAAATTTCAAGTCAAGATTAAAGAAGAAGCACATCAAGGAGTCACTTTGATTAGATTTCTTCTCTTTCTTTATCATTATGTTCTTTTTCTTGTTGATCTTTATAAATTGGTTTGATACTTTTGGTTTTGTGATAGGCTAAATTGTTCATCTAGGGTTAGACTATGTAAACCTAGTATGAATTTGGATTGTGTTAATTTTTAATTTATGAACTTGATACATTCAATTGATTCATTCTATCTTGTGTTTAATGCTTTCATTATACCTGATCAATATTTTGAATGATTGGGGAACCATAATGAACTCGACGGAGGGATTCATGTGTTTAGCCTATGGTAGTTTGATGCATGATCATAGGGTAACAACTATGAGTTTCATCTATGATAGACATATACCTAGATGACATGTATGGTATAATTTAGAATTGATCTTAATGAATTATATTTTGATTTGACTACCATAGATATATAGGTGATTGTTAGAATGCGTAATATAGTCACTTGACCATCGATAGAGGCTTGTGATGAGATTAGTGTCTAAGTCAATCAATTGGTATTAAGAGATTAACTAAGTGGTTAATGAATTCAATGAAATACTAGGGGACGAGTTAAAACCCTAAATTATCTTTATTTGTGAATTCTACTCTTTGCTTTTATTTAGTTAATTGATAGAATTAGATTAGTTAAATAAATTTTAGATTGTGATTTTCTGAATAAAAGTTAAGTAGGTATAATTTTAGTACTTGATTTATAGAATTAGATTGCATAGTTCCTGTGGGATCGATATTTGGACTTAAAATCCTATATTACTTGATACGATAGCATACACTTGTACTTAACTACTATAGCACACTAATCAAAGGCCGCACAGAAAAAAGTGGTAAAGGATCGAGATTTGGATCAAAGTATAACACAAAAATCCAACTTTAAGAGTCACGACATAAATGAGCATGAACAATGGGAAGATCATTACTGTCAAGGGAGATCACAAGGCAGCTCGAAATTGACACAGGATAAAAGAAGAAAATGAGATGAAGAAATCTGTAGTAGTGGATTCTTAAAGGAGAGCTTGAAAGAAAAAGTTTAAAAGATCTCAGAGAACGACCAAGTTCTTTTAGAACTTTAGAAAAATTTGGTGGTCGAGCACACAAAGATTCTTAATGATGACTAAGTTTTTTAATAACTTGAGAAAATTTGGTGATCATCAATAAAGTATATGTGGCTGAGCATAGAAAGATTCTTTAGAACTTGGAAAAAATTAGGTGACTATACACAAAGTATGGATGGTCGAGCACACAAAAATCCCTAAAGATAACCGAATTCCTTTAAAACTTGGCAAATATTGGGTGATCATCAATAAAGTATAGGTGGCCAAGCACACAAAAATACCCAAGAACAACTAAGGTTCTTTTACAACTTAAAAAAAATCAGGTGATCATCTAAAAAGAATGAGTCACCAAGCACATAAAAATCCCTGAGGATAATCAAGGTTCTTTTAGAACTTAGGAAAAATTAAAGGATAATTACATAAATAGGTTTTTAACCTCACGAGAATCCTAAGAACAATCAATGTTCCTCCTCAAAACTTGGGAACAATCATGTCGCCAATGATTAAGAGTAGTGGCTGAATTATATGGCAACCTAATGATTGGTTCCAAAGACCTGGGACTACAACAGATTCCTTGAGGAAGACTGATAAGCCAAACATAATAAGAGCATCTAGTTAAGGACTTAACCTTTCAAGGACTATAGATTGCAATATATTCTCTAAGGACAATTGAGTAAGTCATACACTTTATATAGTTTTCAATATCAACTGGTCAATACTGAAAATTAAGAGACTTTTATTGCCCTAAATATCCTAGGCTCGATCTACAAAGGCTCAAAGTGGCTAAGCCCAGCCTAAAGCCAATCTAAGGCCGACTTTCCAAGTACACTAAGCCGAAAAAAGGCGAAATCCAAACCAAAGCCACTCTAAGACCGATCAAGTCTCCTAGATCACACTTCACTCTATAGCCAGAGAGTCTTTAATCTATGATCGATGAGCCCTTTTTATTAGGGGAAAGAGAGTAAGCAATCTTTAATCTATAACTAGTGAGCCTCTCCTTATAAGGGACATGCAACTTTCAATTCACGACCAAGGAGTCCCTCTTTATAAGAGGAGAACAATCTTCAATCTATGATCGAAGTGCCCTTCTTCAATAGGGATAAGTAACCTTCAATCCACGATTGAGGAGCCCCTCTTTATAAGGGCAAGCACTATTAACTCTAAAAACTCCTCCATCTAGGCCAAAGAGTCTAAGATGAGTAATAACATAATACCAATGAGCCCATGGATAAGTGGAATACGATATGATCAAGGACCCTTAAAAAATGAAATGCCTATGATAAGATTTAACTGCCTTAGGAATCTATATAAAGGTGGTATATCTCACACAAAGGGTAAGAAAATTCTACATAGTAAATTTTTCACAAACATATTCATTAATATTTCTTAGACTTAAGCATCAAATGATTTTCACTAAAGATCATTACCGATATAACTATAACTAATTTTGTATTTTGCAGTAAATAGGTTCCTCCCACCTGGACATCTTGTGAAGAACAATAATAATTTATCCATATATCTGAATTGTTTTTGTAAAGATATAAATTTATTTCTTAATTGGACCATAAGTTTGACCTAAAGGTCCAAAAATTCACAATCAACAATTTGTTTTGACTTAACAAACTTAAAAATGCAACAGGTTTTGGCTTCCATACCAACTCTTTTTTTTTCCATCCCTTCTTTAGAAAATTCCTTTTCTTCTCTAACTTCTCTAGTTGGTAATGGAGAAATATCATAACAATAAAATTTTGGCAGACACCAATAATTATATGAGTGGAATTTTTTCAGTTTTATTTGTGTTCTTTTTATTACTTTCTCTTCTACGAAATAAATAACAAAGAAAACATAGGATCAATACAATAAGTTATTAAAGTAATTTAATAAACTAATTTGTATTCAAACAATATTGTAACTTATCAACAATAATTCTTTTTTTTGTTTTAAAAAAGAATGTATCTAATCTAATGATTTTATGGTTATAAAATTTAGAAAGCACTAGCACCAGTAATAGTCTTATGGATGCTAGTGTTTCACCACAGTTAGAGTCTTACTGTTGCTTTGGTTGAGATTAGAGTTCATCAGTTAGTTGCTTATTGGTTAATAGAAAACAGCTAGTGGGTTAAAAAGTTTACAAATTTTTTTTAAGATTTATAATATTAAAACGTTGAGTTTAACAGTTAATTAAATAAAAGGAAAATTGATAATTTTTATGCTTGAGTAAATATCGAATTACTCAATCAATTTCTACTTTTTTATATAGTTTGGTTAGTTTTTATCTTTTTGGGTGTTCATAATTCAATTCCATAATAATCTGTACCAAGAATTAAATAATACACAAAACATAAACCAATCGCACACTGAAACCAGAGTTTATAGTGGTTCAGTCACACAACGTGACTTACATCTACTTGAGCTCAACAAGAAGCTCGATCTGCACTAATATGACGAAGTATTACAGTTCTAAGAGATTACAAACTCTTATTAATATCTATTGAACTATATCTATACAAGAAATACACAAGCTTTACAAACGATTTACCCTAAGAACAATAAACCTCACACCAGCTAGAGAGAAAACTAGAAGACTTGAGAAAGAAGCAAAAAACACACACACTTTACATATGAAGAAAAACACAAATATATAGTAAACCCAAAAATGATGCCGTATAAGCTTAGGGCTACATCTCTTATATTCACAAAGTCTAAAATGCTCTTATGTTCCTAAATGACTCATATGCCCCCATTATAAAGTGTGCAATTACTTTGAGAACCATATTTTCTATACATTCCACCTTGGTTTCCAAAGTGAATGCTTCTACTATAGTGTAAATCTTCACTTTTATGCATCATAGCTCCAGTTTTGTGCATTTTTCAGCCTCTGTCAATATTCAGCAAGTTTAAGCACAGATAAAACTTGCCTTATAACAGTACCTTTGTACCCATATCTGCTAGATTGTCTTTTGTAGAGATCTTCTTAGCAACCACCTATCCTTTTGTAATAATATCCCCAATAAAATAAAATTTTACATCAACATACTTAGTTCTTTTATAGTGAACAGGATTCTTGCATAACTGTAAAGCATTTTGATTGTCAGTATATAGTTATAGTTTTATTCAATATATTTAATTCATTTAGTAAACCTTGTAACCATATGCCCTCTTTTACAGTCTCTGTTAAAGTAATGTACTCTACTTCAGTACTTGAAAGTGCTATAATTTGCTGAAGTTGTGACTTCTAACTCACATAATTTACACACAAAGTAAAATAATAAGATGTTGTTGACATTCTTTTATCCCGATTCCTTGCAAAATCATAACTACATACCCAACCAACTCAATATCATAGTTAGTATTCTTATATAAAAGACCAATGTCAACAGACCCCTTAATGTACCTTAGTAACCATTTTATACCTGACCAGTGTTCTTTTTCAAGGTTTGACATAAACCTACTTAAAATACTAATAGAATGTGCCAAATCTGGTCTTGTACAAATCATTGAGTACATGATAGATCCTATTACATTTGAATAAAGTATAGTACTCATTTCATGTCTTTTTTTATCTATGGAAGGGCACTGTTTTGTAGAAAACTGAAAATATACAGCTTAAGGTATATTTAAATGTTTAGAATCAAACATGTTAAACCTCTTCAGGACCTTTTCTAGATAAGTTATTTAAGACAAAAACAATTTATAGTTTTTTCTATCCCTAACTATATTAATACCCAAAATTTTCTTAACCTGCCTTATATCTTTCATGTTGAATTCAGATTTCAAAAGACCTTTCAATTTATTTATTTCTTATTTATTATTACTGGTCAACAACATATCATTAACATATAGTAACAAATAAACCTCATATGTGTTACCTATTCCTTTAAAATAAAAGCAGTTATCAAAACTACTTCTTTTAAAACCAATATTAACTATAAAAGCATTAAACTTTTTATACCATTGTCTAAAGGATTGTTTCAATCAATAAAGTGATTTTTTAAGTAAACAAACAAAATCATGTTTATCTTTTTCTTCAAATTCAGAAGGTTATACCATATAAATTGTTTCATCTAATTTACCATGTGCGAAAATAGTATTGACATCCAGTTGTCCTAATTCCCATGTAGAATTAGATATTAAAGACAGAATTAATTTTATAGTTGTGTATTTTACTATAGGTGAAAATTTTTCATTATAATATATTCATTCCTTTTGTGAGA
This sequence comes from Ailanthus altissimus, assembly GCA_946807835.1. NCBI lineage: Eukaryota > Viridiplantae > Streptophyta > Magnoliopsida > Sapindales > Simaroubaceae > Ailanthus > Ailanthus altissimus. The sequence continues at coordinate 22,305,011 of OX327698.1, read as the reverse complement.
AACCCTTTGCTACCAATTTAACCTTAAATTTAACAGGTTCAGTTGGTGAATTTCCTTCTTTTATTTTATATATCCATTTACAACCCATTGGTTTCTGTTTTAATGGTCTAAGAACCGAAATTCAAGTTTTATTTTGCATTAAAGACTTCATTTCGTCACATATAACAATATACCAAATATTTGAATACTTACTACTCAATTCTTCATCATAAGAATTAGATTTCTATTCATGCATTGTTTGAGCAAAAATTAAAGCATAAGCAATCAAATCATATGAATTAAATCTAGAAAGAAGCTTAATTTGTCTTCTTTCTCTATCTCTAATTAACAAATATGTATCTAAAGTGGACTCATTTAACCTAGGTATATGACCTTGTTCCCCTTCATTGAGTGGATGATTTAGATCACTGCCAATTGGATTTTCTGTGTCAGCACACTGAGGGGATGAGGTTTCCACCTCAAAATGAGTAATCTTTTCTTTAAGGGGTGTAACAGTATGCTGACCAGTACTGTTTTTCCCTAAATTTCCATTAATAGATTTCAAACAAGGCATTTCAGCTTCATTAAAGACAACATCTCTACTGGTTATTATCTTTACACCTGGACTATCCCTTAACACCAGAGTCTATAGCCCTTAACCCTTTCAGGATATCCTAAAAATACACATTTATTAGATATAGGTTCAAGCTTATCTTCAGTTTTATGTGCATATGTTGCACACCCAAGTATTCTTAAATGAAAGTAACTTTGTGGTTTACCTAGCCATAACTCCTCAAGGGTCTTAAAATCTATTTCACTAGAAGGTGATCTTTTTACAAGGTAACATACAGTGTTAAGAGCTTCTCCCCAAAAACTTTTATTTAAACCAGAACCAATCAGTATGCATCTTATTTTGTTTAATAAAGTTCTGCTCATTCTTTTGACAATACCATTTTGTTGGGGTGTATACTTAACAGTTCTATGCCTTAAGACTCCATTTTCTTTATAGAAGTTATTAAATTCTTCATTACAAAATTTCAGACCATTATCTATTCTAAGTGCCTTTAAATTCTTTCTAGTTTATTTTTCAACTAACTGTTTCTATTGCTTAAATTTTGTAAAAGTATCACTTTTATTCTTAAGTAAATAGACCCATAATTTTCTGGAATAATCATCTATTGTGGACAAGAAATATCTATTACCCCTATGAGTTACTGTATTTGTAGGTCCCCGAAGATCAGCATGAGCATATTCTAAAATGGCTTTTGATCTGTAAGAACTAATTTTAAAATTTAGTCTCTATTGTTTGCCCAAAACACATTGTTCACATAATTTAATTTTAGTAATTCTGTCATTACCAAGCAAACCTTGTTTACTAAGTTCATAAATACCTAAATTATTGATATGATCAAGTCTTTTATGCCACATATTTGTTCTATCTAGATCCTGGGTTACAACAGCAATACCAGGTTCAAATATTGTTCTACCCTGTAATATGTATAAGCCATTTTATTTTTGACCCTTCATTACAACTAATGATCCGTGAGTAATTCTTAATAGTTCATTCTCAAGTTTGCATGTATATCCACCTTCATCCAAAACCCTTAAAGAGATTAAATTCCTTTTAAATCTAGAATGTACCTAACATTCTCTAAGGCAATGTTATTTTCATCAAACATTTTAATGATTATAGTTCCTATACCCTCAACCTTACAAGATTGATTATTTCCCATTAAAACCTTTCCTCTATCATAACTTTGAAAATTTTTAAACTAGTGTTTCTTAGGACATATGTGATATAAGCAACCTAAATCTAAGACCTATTCATCTGAGTTATCCTGTTAAGAAACAGTAAGTGCATCAGCACTTTCATACCCATTTACTAACAACAGATGCTTTAGCCTTTTCATTTGGTTTTTCTTCCTTTTGTTTCTTAAGCCATTTATAGCAATATTTCTATATATGTCCTTCTTTATCACAGAAAAAATATTTTCTTAATCCAGTCCTAGACTTGGATCTTGATTTACCCCTAAACGTGCCTTTAAAATCTCTTTTATCATTTCTACCTCTAGCAAATAAATTTTCACCACCATTATTGTTCCTTTTTTTTTTCCTATTTGAATTCTTGTTCTTTAGACCTTAAAGCTGTAAGACAGTCATTAAGGATAGTGACTCGCAGCCATATTTAATAATTGACTTAACATATTTAAAAGATGATGGAAAAGAATTTACTAAAATTATGGCCTGATTCACTAATCGTTTCTCCGATATTAGCAAGATCCATGAAAATTCTCTTAAAGTCATGTAAGTTCTGTTCGAGTCCTTTATTGTAGTCTATTTTAAAACCAAATAATCTCTCTTTAATCAATATTTTACTAGGCAAAGATTTTGAAATATAAAGAAATTCCAGTTTACCCTAGAGACCAGTTGTTGTGGTCTCTTTGTTCACCTGCTGAAGAACATAATTAGCAAGTTGAAAAATAATAATGCTGTAGGCAGTCTCATCTATTTCAGCAATTTGATCTGGTTTCATGGTTTCTTGCAAGATCTTTGGATCTATTAATGCCTTCGACACCTTTTTTTGAACCAGAAGAGCCTTCATTCTCTTCTGTCATAGGGCCAAGTCAACATGCCCATCAAACCTGTAGTAACCACTTATCCACAACTGGTAAGAATAAGTACTTATATATATAATATTCATATTTTATTTATATGTGGGTGATACTTGATTTATGTATTATTATTAGTACTGTTTGTATAGATTAAGGACTTACAATTAGTATTGAGTTTATTTACAAGACTTTAGATTTATTTTAGGGACCAAATTATAATACTTTAAAAAATTTAGGGGCTAATTCATAAATACTAAAAATTAGCCTATTGGTATAAAAATAAACATTTGTAACCCTAATTCACTCATTTTAGTCAAGCCACCTCTTTTAGAAAAAGAAAAGATAGAAAGAGAAGAGGAAGAAGAAAAAGAAGAAGAAATTTGAAATTTTAAGCTTTAAGAGATATATCATAACTCTTTCTTAGTTTCTTGGTGTTAATTAAGTTAATTTCTTTAAGTTTTAATTTTTAAAAATATGAAAAATTGGGGATTTGATGTGGATTATGTAAGATATATTGGGAATTGATGATGATTATGTAGATAACTTGATGAATCATTATGAATTTGCAGAATTTCTACTTGATAGTCTCTTGATCCGAGAATTTTGTAACTTTTTATACTTTGATTCTGGTTTTATTTTTGACAATATGAAACTAGACATGTCTAAAATCATTTGAGACTTTCAATCGATTAAAATTTTCAAAAATTGAATTTTTGGTGAATTTACAAAAATGACCCTGAAATTTTAAAAATTTTGTGTTAACAGTATACTAAAGTGATGAACAATTTTTGGTCTACTATATAATCTTCAAAAATTACAAAATTTTAGAATATGATTATTTTGCATGTCTACTATGATATATTTAAAATTGAGAATTTAGATCAATGTGATCAAATTGTTGAGTTTCTAAAATGTATCAAGTCAGCAGTATTTGATCAATAGATTTTTAAATCTATGGAGTAAAATATTTTTAAATGGCATGTATTTTGGAGTAAACCATTCATCATGGATTGAGATATGTGTCAAGAGTAATTCTGTGATAGTTTTATAATTTTTGAGTTAGTATATAATTTTATAAAATTGGGAGACTGAATCCTGTTTAGTAAATATCTTGATCCTGTCAGGATAATAGTTTAGATTTGATGGTATTTATTAAATAGATTGTTTAGGAATTATGATATAATAGATATATATATATATATAAGAATGATATATAAGTCAAGAATGATATATTCTGATTTTGGAGTAATTAGACATCATTTGATGTATAAAAAAAAAATTTGTTAAGAGTAAGTGGTCAGAATGACAAGTTTTAATAAATCAAGTAATTAGACCAATTCAATGTGATAAGTGTAATATGTGTACTTTTGTAAGCTATTTAAAGTGTTTTGTGTCAATGGTAAGGCTTATGAAATGATTATTCTCCATTGATTGGTTAAGGAGAATTAAGCCTTGTACTGGAAAATGTTAAGAGGTAAGTATACTAGAATTTGACTGAAATCACAATAAACATAGTAATTATTTATGCGTGATTTTGTAAATGTGCTTGAAAATATGTTTATGTTATGCCAAAATATATTTGATATGAAATGTAAAAGACGTATGTTTATGAATGTGAGCATGGACATACATGACCTAAATGTATTTTTAAAAGTGAGCTTTCAAAATCAAATGTGTTTAACAAAAAAAGATTTTGAAGTGGAAAATGTCCATGAGATAAGTTTTGTGTTTTAAGGATGCTTGAACTCACTATTTACTTAGTAGGCACCTTACGTGATTTGTGGAGCCTTTATGTATGACATTTCCTTTGAAATTGGTATGTGTTATGTGTTCCATATGTAGGGAGGATCCTATAGGAACCTAAAGAAATAGTCAGTCATCACATTCGTGTGATGGCGTATTGGTGCATATGAGAAAACTCACCGATGATCAGGGTGAGAGTTTGGCTCTTACCTTCTGGCATAAGCGTTATATATATATATATATATATATATATATTTAAACTTTACTTGTGCTATTCCTCTCATACGGTATGTCACCGATGGGTGACATTTAGCTCATTATGTGATATATGATCTAGAAGTCCTACAAAATAGTAGTTGGATTATGGTATTCCTACTATATGTTTTGAAAGAATGTATGCTTACTTGACATATGATTTGAAAATATTATGATTTTGATTTATCATGATATATCATACACATGCATTATATATATATATATATATATATTTGTATTTTGATATATGAAAAAACTAGTATACTTACTGAGTTTTATACTCATTATAGTTTATGCTGATTTCAGGTAAATAATGTACATGTGTGCTTAGCAAATTTTGCAAGGCTTTTGTTGTCCCTTAGGTTCTCTAAGTTGTTAGGTTGCTAAGTGTTTCATTTGTGGACACGTAATTTAGGATATTTGATTTGTCTCTATTAAATAAATACTTATGTATTATTTATTAGGTGTGGTTGTATTTAATTTATATTTTACCACTTATAGTTATAGGTTGATCTTTGTATTGAACTTACTCAAAACTTACTAAAGATTTTTGTGTTTGATTCAAATTTAAAATTTTATGTAATATTAATTATGAGTACATAATATTGAATAAGTGTAAGTTATGTCGTGTGTTAAATCTTTTAAATTTGAGACGTGACAAAATTGTTCAACCTCAAACTTAGTTAAATTCATAATTATTGAACCGACTCTTTAAACCTAAAGAAAGTCTAAGAAAACACAGAAATTAAATTTTCAAAAGTTTTTCCGAAATCTAAAACTCACTAGTAGAGAAAAAAAAACTAGGAGAGGATCCAATCCATTTTCAACGCCTTTTTATTTATCTATTTAATAAGTTTTAGAAAATTGTCTTTTACTTTGTGTTTTCTTTCAGAGTTTAAAATAGTCCTCGATTGAACTTTTTTTCTTTTATCAATTTATTTCCATCAACAATAATACCTCGCAACTTTTTTTTTTCAAGTGTATTTAGTTTTTTTTTTCTTTTTAAACCCTCTTTCTATATATTGAAAGAGCCCTAACTTGCAGCCATTTCGCAAACATTTTTTTGGTTTTTTATTTACTTATTCGGTAAACTTTCTTTTTCGATAAAACTTTTTATTTTTTAGCAAAAAAGCCACCAAAATAATCTTAACATAATTTGGATAAACATCTTCTATCAATATTTTAGTACTTCTTTTTATAAATAATTTTTTATTCAATTATATGTGGTAATGAAATTGAAAAGAAAATATCAGGTGTTTTAAGGTAATAAAAAATAATATTTTATTATTTACTTGTCCTTGGTAATAAATGCCACTTTTATAATATTTTAGTAATATAAGATTTTCTTAAATTATAAACGTTCAAAGTATATTTTAAGATACAAATAGCTTCACACTTATTACATCAATAAAATATATCGAAAATATAGTCCATTTGTTCAAAGTATATTTGTACTCCTCTTTTAAATCTTATTGGCGTAGTTAGGGGTGGGCAAAAAACCGAAAAATTGAACTAGACTCGAAAAACCGAACCGAATTGGTCGGTTCGGTTCGGTTTTTCTCTTGGTCGGTTCGGTTTTCGGTTTTTTATTTTAAAAACCAAAAATTTGGTTCGGTTTTCGGTTCGGAAGGCCGAACCGAGAACCGAACCGAAAAAACCGAATTTAAAAAAAAATTAAAAAATTAAAAAAATTAAAAAAAAATTAAAAAAAAATTAAAAAAAAATTAAAAAAAATTAAAAAAATTATAAAACCGAACCGAACCGACCCAAACCGAACCGAAAAACCAAAACCTGAACCGAACCGAACCGAACCAATTCGGTTCGGTTCGATTTTTAATTTTTCGGTTCGATTTTCGGTTTTATTTTTTAAAAACCGACCGGCTCGGTTCGATTTTCGGTTCACACTAAAAACCGAACCGAACCGGATTTGCCCACCCCTAGGCGCTAGGCGTAGTTAAGATGATCGGGAATGTAATTTATATTGTCGGTCACTTGAATTAAATAAAAGTATTTAATAAATGATGAGATTTCCACGAACTATGGTATTTAATAAATATACACACACAGTTTCTCTTGCATTTGAAACTTGTTGCAGGCTCCACTGGTTCATTCGCCGGCCCAAAGGAAGTCTTTTCCTTCTGAACTTTTGTCTTTGGAAAAACAAGTTTTATTGTTAGTAAAGGGACCTTTAATCATCTTGTACGATAAACGAAATAAACTTATTGGTCAACTCCACAGCCTTTTCATCGGTAGGGTTTAGCAAATGGAAGACATGCCCAACACCATAATGCTCAACAAGCTCTGCTGTTCCTTTCCATCCACTTTTCTTCAAATTCTTGTAGTAGTTTATACCCGCAGTACTCAGATAATCTTTCTCAGCCACAAATATCAAAACCCTCCCACATCCGAGCTTAGCCACATCCTCTGCCGGCGGTTTCAGCCTCGGATCCTGCAACCCACCATTATTTGGACACATAAACAACCACATCTGATCGTCTTCTGTGCCGCCAAAAAAAGGGTGCACCATGATCACCCCAACCACCTTCACACCGAGAAACCCCATTGACCCGACCCGAAATGTCAAAGTATGTGAAATATTCCCTCCAGCACTATCTCCACCAATGAAAACTCTGTCAAAATCAGCATGATCACTCAACCATGGCTCAGGTCCATTTCCGCTAACATGGGAAGCCACCCACTCGAGTGCAGACCATGAGTCTTCATAACAACCGGGTATGGGTCGATCCGGGAATAGCCCGTACTCAATCGATACCACTATGGCGTTAGCTTGAGCAGAAACAGTGTTACAGAAATTATGATATTGTGTGGAAAAGGCGGATTGCGTGCAGAATCCACCGCCGTGCACGTAGAGTAAGAGAGGGAACGTTTGGATAGGATTTGTGAGTTTAGGTATGAAAATACGGGCAGATACGGGCGGTTCAGATGAAATGATAGCATCTTTTGATTGGACGCTGGCAGTGGGATCGTCAGTCGCCGGAACTTTGTCGCAGTGGGGATACAAAAACTCGATGCGGCCGTCTTTGTAAACCCGGAAAAAAGGGAACTCTTTGGCTATTTCAGAGTCTGTTGTTGATGCCATTGAAGAAATGAGTTCTTAGCAGCACAAATAACCAACAATAAAATATCATCACCAAATGCATTTGATTCATAGTTCAAAAATATTTGAATTCTATTTAAATATTAGAAAATCTGTCGTATAGCTAACCTATCAGGGACGGCCGTTGTGAGGGCATTAGTGCTTGACGTATGGGACGAAAAGTTGGGATATACTTAAAATATATGAATCCTATAAATTAGTGTCTTATTTTTTATTTTAAATTAATATGTTAAATAATTATTAAATAATATAATTTTATTATATAATTTTAATATAAAAATTTTAAAATAATATTTAAAAAATATAATATTATTCATAAATTTATAACTGATTGTCATTAACTTTATTTAATTATTTAGTTATCCTTAATAGACGATGACTAATGATATATTGACTTATCGTGAACATATTAAATTTTAAATTTTATAATTCATATAATATAAATGTTATTTTTGCTTGAACATCAAAGAACGTAAAATTTCATGAGAAAAATTATTGACAATCAATATTATAGGCCCACTACTTTTTTTAATTTTAAGACTCTTTCAATATTTTAAAAAAACAATAATCTTATTATTGTGTATATCATAAAATTTGAAGTTCAAAAGTGTTTACATATAGTCAAGATAAGGTTAGTCAATGATTGATTAATATTAGTTAAGTGATCACTGTTGAATTAAGAAGCAATATATCATTACTAGCCAATCAACAGTCGATTAAAATTAGTCAATAGTCGATTGGTATTGAGTACCATCTATTAATGACAAATGAGTCATTTAAAAATATTAATAATAATTAACTTTAATTTTAATGAAATGAGGAATATATTTATTATTTTTGTTGGCGTCAATCGTTTTTATTTTATATAATAAAGGAAAATTATTATTAATACTCTTGAGGTATAATCTAATTTTTTCAATATTCATAAATTTAAAAAATTAACGTCAGTATCCAATTTTTTTTTAAATATCACTAATTCTCAATTGTTAGTGATTTACCGTAAAAGTTAATAAATTTAAGTATAATCAAATTATTTTATACTCTGAAGACTAATATTTTTTAAAAAAATAAAATAAAATAAAAAAAGTTGGCCGTCGATCAACTGCCATAGTGGTTACTAGTCAAGTAGTCAAAATGGCTTCTTGGTTCCGGTAACTATAATGTCTGCCAATCCGTGGTTGCTTGGTCTAGCAATCAAATGGTCACTTAGTTTCAATGGCCAAAGTAACAACTAGTCTAAGCGGTTATAATGGTTGCTTGAACTAGCAACCAAAATGGCCATTGGTGAAAATTTTTAATTTTTATTATTTTTAAAAAAAATTTAAATTATTACTTTTTAAAAAATTTTAAAATTTTAATTTTTTTGTAAATATTTTATTATCATTTAATTTTTATTATATTTAAAGTTAAAATTTTAAAATTCATGTAATTATTATATCATATTAATTTCGTTTAATGTATAAAAGATAAAATAATTATTTAATATTAATTAATATAAAATTTATTTAATTTAATGTAATATTTCTAACAATGAGATAATCGTATATATTTTATAAAATAAACAAATATTAATATTTATTTTTTAAATTTATAAGTATTATTATAAAAGGCCATTCATAAAGAATCGATGATAATATCTTATAATAAAGTATAAGTTTAAAAAGATACGTTTCAAATTTTACACTATCAACCACAAATAAAATAAACTATAATTTAATCATATCCTCTCGATTCAATCAACTTTCATCCAATAGTTACGCACAGCAAGTGGCCCCGTGCTTACTTTTAGCAAGCATTATCTTCTTCTCATGACGGCAATGCTGACATCAAGTTGATAAAAACTTCTAAACCAACAAATGTAAGTGGAATGTATAGTTGTATAGAGCTAGACAGAGAAAAAAGGAAATTCCAAGTGTGCCCTTTTTATCAGAAAGGAGTCCATCAGTCACGTTATACAGAACCCAGAATGGAACTTGCAGGTGGAAGTTAAGACAAGTTTAATCGGCATCACCAGAAGAAGACTCAAAATAAAGAGGGTTTAGAATACTATATTTATATATATAGTATTCATATTTTATAAGAAGTTAATATTTAATTTTAGTTAAATTGTTTTTTTAATTAAGTGCTGCCTTTCGTGGAGACCGAACCAATGCTCTATCTATATATTGAAAGACATTCATTTTTTTAACTAGTTATGAAAAGTCAATATCCACATAATTTAAATTTAATGAAAAAAAACATCACGCTTAAAATATTTAAGACTCTCTTCACAATAAAATACAAATATATAAAAAAAGTTTATAATATATTAAAGATAGTATGAATTTAGGGGTGAGCATAGACAGAGTCTAAGAAGCCGTGGCCATCAAGTGTTAGAAAAATTTTAAATTTAATTCATTAATATTTAAAAATAAGTATTTTTATAATTTAATCTTATAAAATTTCCCTTTTGATACTAAATATTTTTGTATAATTAAAGTTTAACTCAATGATCTTTCTCTCCACCCACTATCCTACCTCTTGCCCGCATCACTCATATGATCTTTTTCAGCTAAAATCACCAAGACTGTCTCACAACAAACCCTAGTCAAATTCTCCGGATGATGCTATACGAATTTCGGATGAGCAGACTAGATATTAAAACTAAAATTTATATTGAATTATAATTTAATTATATTGCGGACTTGAAATTTTGGGAGGGATAAATCACAAAAATACATATTTTATAATATAAAAATATAAAAATTTGTACTACGTGTCATTCTAATATTATATAAATATTAATTATTTAATATTTATATAATAAATATTTTATATTAAATCATTAATTCTATAATATATGGTATCATACTTGTAATGCTACAGATATTGTATGATCTAAAAGAGTTCAGATCTGATTTAAAGAAGTTTAGATTAGTGTTAAGACTTAGCACCACTAAGAGTTATAAATACTAAGATTTAACATTGTTAAGAAAAAGTAGGTTATAAGAGTCAATCAAATCTAAAGAGTTAGAACCTTATTTGTAATGGGACAAAGATTTAAGAGTATATTATTGGGTGTTAATTTATTTAGGGTGTTTGCATGTGGGATATGTGTTTAACAACAAAATATACATATCTCATATATATGCAGCGGAAGGATAAAATTTTATAATAAACACAATTATTACTTATTAATCAAATTAACAAAAATAAAATTGAGAAATAACCCTTGAAGCCTTTATATCAAAATTGTTGAAGTCTATTAAAATGTAATTTTTGATCAATTCTAGTAATCAACTATGGTGGGATTGATTATTTAGAATGACAATATTTGATTCAGCAAAAGTTTAACAAATTAAACTTATGTTCTTGATTTTTCTTTTATTAACACTTAATCAATTAATCAAAAATCTATTTTACTTAATTGGTTTAATACCTTAAAAAGAAAATTATAAATTCTACAATTAAGAAAACAAATTTTCTTTTCTCTCTTTGTTATGGCTGGCCAATTTCTTAACAAAAAATAAAAATTAACCTCTTTTATTTTAATTACATTTTGCTAATATATACAAATGAATTTAATTGCAATTCATTTCACTTAATTTCAATTTGCATTTAACTTAACTTAATCATAGTTAACTCTTAACCCTAGCTAAGTTAAATGAACATTTAAATATTCTAACTATAGTTAACTAACTTAACCATGATTAGATTAATCTTTTACTTAACTATTAAATAAGGTTAACTTAACTTAACCATATAATTAACTCTTAACCATAGTTAAATTAAATTATTTATTTAACTATTAAATAAATAAATATTTATTTGAATTATTTAACAATTAAATAATCATTAAGTGAAATTATATTTATGTCCTTACTAGATTACCAAGTTAATCTAAAGTGAGCCCTACCATTTAACCATATACTTTAGTTAACTTAACCATAGTAAATTGTTGGATTTAACTACATTGAACTATTTAATATGGTATGTTACCCAAGTGCACAAAGAGTACATTTTATATTGAGACTCCATTGGTCCACGCCCGATTCGTCAAATGGAACTATTCTATAAGCCTGTGATCGATGCCCTACGCGCATGTCACAAATATTTCAAATCAGCGCGTTAGACCATACATGTTGAGGTTACTACATATTTGTATAATCCTTCTGTCATTATATCCTGAATGGGCGGGATATAGATCATAACCGTCAAATTTCGATAATCTCATTTATGAATTTATCTCCAGATTTGTATCTTAATGAACAATATACGCAAACACTTTTACTATATTGTTCAAACCTGTAGAAAAATCTTTTTCTAGATTCATTACTTACGGCCATAAGACTTCATAAGATACAATCTTGAATCATCGAATATACAACCCACCTATGTGAGCTGGCGGATCCCATATCTACGCATATTAAACTCCATAAACATCGGACTATACCTAGTGACACGTAGCGGTCAGACTATGAAAGGTCTTTGACATATATGGAACCAAAGTATGGTGGATCACCCACAAGCTCACCGTGGCGCTCAGGTTAAATAACCACAAATACTACTTAACTCGAGAGGACCTTCCTTTGACGGATTTATAGGATATCTATTAGGGTCCTCGTGAGTCTATTCAGTATTTAACCCTAACTGAATACCTACATGTCTATACGAGCTTTTACCAAGCTCATGGTTAACTACGAATAATCATCTGTACAATACAGATATAGACATACACTAATCTATATAATAGTGATTCATCAATAGACCCGCGTTGGTGAACATAGATCAGGAACTCTATATTTGAGAACATACTTACATAATGACATTTTCTAGGATCTATTGCAACTCTATGTCATTACAAGTAGACTCTCAGGTCTTTGTCGCATTATAGATAAAGCTCTGACTCTTTAGATCTCGCTGACTCTTATAACTTGCTAACTCTTAGTAATGCTAACTATTAGCATTTATAACTCTCAGCATTGCTAACTCTTAGCCCTGGTCTAAACTGCTTTAAATCAGATCTGAACTCTTTTAGATCATACAATGTCTATAGTGTTACAAGCTTTATTACCATTTAATAAAGGTTATTAGTGATTTAATAAAATATTCATTGTATAAATATTACAAAATAAATATTCATACAAACAAGGATGGCACGTAAGCACAAACATTAATATATACTAGTAATGATATAATTGTAAAGAATTGCAATAGATGCTAAAAAATGTCATTATGCAAGTATGTTCTCAAATATTATATTCCTGATCTATTTTCACCGATGCAGATCTATCGATGGATCCCTTTTATATATAGATTAGTGTATACTATATCTGTATGGTACATATAGTTGTTCTTAGTTAATCATGAGCTTACTAAAAGCTCGTATAGGCATATGGGTATTTAATTAGGACTGGATACTGAACAGACTCATGAGAACCTCTAATAGACATCCCATAAAGCTGTCAATAGAGGATCTTCTCAAGTTGAGTAGTATTTGTGGTCCTTTAACCTGAGCGCCATGGTGCGCTTGTGAATGACCCACCATACTTTGATTTCACATATGTTAGAGACCTTTTATAGTTTGACCGCTATGTATCGCTGGGTATGGTCTAATGCTTATAGAGTTTGGTGTACGTAGATATGGAATTCGTCAACTTACATAAGTGAGTTGTATATTATGATGCTCTAAGATTGTATTCAAGAAGTCTTGTGGCCACAAGCATAAACTCGAAAAATAAGTTTTCCATGAGGTTAAACTATATCGTAAAAGCGTTTGCGTATATTATTTATTGAAATACAAATCTGCAGATAAGTTTACAGATGAGCACGTGGAGATTTGACGGTGATGATCTATGTCAATATTTATCCAAAATATAGGTGACGGAATGATTATACAATTATGTTATAACCTCAGCTTGTATGGTCTAACGTGTTGATTTGTAATATCTGTGACATATATGTGGGGCATCGATCATAAACTCATGGAACAGTTTCAATTGACAAATCAAGCGTGGACCTAGGGAGTCCTACAAAATGAAGTGTACTTGCTGTGCACTAAGATAACATATTGGATTGAATAGTTTAATCCAATAAATTCTAACAAACCGGGATATTTGTTTTAGGTTCCTCAAGATGTGCACGTGTCAAGACTTAAGAGTTAAGTACATTAATTGGTTAACAATAGTTGTTGACCAATGAAATAATGACACATGACACATTGTAAGCCATTTATTATTTGACTTTATAATTACTAAAATGACTTTATTTGTAAGACAAGTAAATTCATTTATTTATTATTAACATTATTTATTAAGTCAAACAATTTTTATATTAATGAATGGCACATGTTTATTTACTATTAAACAAATAAAAGAAAAACATAAATGCGTGCATGGTGAAGCATGGTGTTTTTGACTAATAAAGATAAAAAATAAACAAATCAACAAAAATAAAAATCAAGAAGTGGCCAACCAAACATCAAAAGGAATGAAAACAAAAGTGTTTTACTTAGTCAACAAATACTATATATTTAAATTAACACATGTTTATTTGTTTTATGAAAATAAAGGGGAAACATATGAATGGCTCAAGGCATAGCCTCTTGTACTTGGTGGGCAATTCTTTGTTGGCCAATATTTGAAGGGAAATAAATTTACTAATATAAAAATGAATTGATTCATTTTTTCAAGTGTATGGGATTCAGCCATTTTTGATAAGTGTGAGTGAGAGAACAATTTTTTCAAGAGTTGGAGAATTGTTGATCTTCTCCATGAATGATGGTTCGACAATAAAAGGAAATGGAGATGAAATTTCCTTTGTTTTAAAAAGCAAAAGTTGCTTTGAAATGAGATATAGAGTTGTCTCTTCAAAGTGTTCATCTTCATTATCTTCTCTAATAAAGGCCGCCATGCTTGAAGAAAATGATTTGATTTTTGTTGTTTAAAAAGTTGAACAAAACAAAAACAAATCTCTACTTTGAAATCAAATTAGTTAAATAGTTTAACTAATATCCCAAGCTTAAAGAGTTTAAGCAATGATTAAAGAGTTGATCATTTGGTGTTTAAGAGTTAAACACTATTGTTGAAAATTGGAGGGATTATTCTAATGATCTAAGCGCACCCCAGTTGGATCTTAGAATTATCGGTGAGTGCACTTTGTGGTGGACTCCAGTTAAAAAATTTTCAAAGGTTTGATAGGTGATTCTTGATCCTTAATTTCATTACAGTAGTGAAACTTAATTTTTAAATTGTTGGTTACACTAGAAAATTAGATTTCCAATTCATCTGCATTATATTTATGTATGAGATACGTAAATTTTATTGTAATGAACACACACAACATGCATGCACCTTAAAAATTAGCACACTATCAAAAAATTCATTATTAAATTTTTAAAAAACAATTGGGGCTTAGGGGTCATGGTAAACAGAATATTTATCTATCAATCTACCTATAATAAAAAAGATTTTGAAAAGATTCAATATTGATAAAATTCATCAATTAAGTATACTTATGATTATTCAGTCTCTTGACTCCAAAAAAAGATCTATTTCATCTCAAGGAAGATGATAAGAAAATACCGTTGAGTGTTGATTTATATAGGGTGCATGCATGTGGTATTATATGTTTATCAACAAAATATATATATCTCATACATATATATGCACAATAGAAATATAAAAAATTGCGATAAACATAATTATTAAGGGTCATGATAAACAAAATCTTTATCTATCAATCTACTTATACTAAAAAAGATTTTGAAAAGATTCAATATTGATAAAATCCATCAATTAAATATACTTATGATTGTTCAATCTCTTGACTCCAAAAAAGATCTATTTCATCTCAAGGAAGATGATAAGAAAATACTGTTGCGTGTTGATTTATATAGGGTGCATGCATGTGATATTATGTGTTTATCAACAAAATATACACATCTCATACATATATATGCATAATGGAAGCATAAAAATTGTAGTAAAAGTAATTATTACATATTAATCAAATTAATAACAAAATTGAGAATTAACTCTTGAAGCCTTTGGATCAAAATTGCTTGAAGTCCATCTAAAATGCAAACTTTGTCAATCTTAGTAATCAACAAGGGTATGATTGATTATTTAGAATGGCAGCATGTTAATCCAGTAAATTGTTTAATAAATTAAACTTAAATTTTTTTATTTTCCTTTAATTAATACTTAATCAATTAAATCAAACTCTTATTTTTGCTTAATTGATTTTAAGTCTAATAAAAAGAAACTTTGATTTTAAATTCAACAATTGAATTCAAAATAAGAAAATAATTTTTCTTTCTCTTTCTATTTTATTTTGATCACCAAACACTTAGCAAAAATAATCTTAACCTATGAAATTTTGTTTCATTTTGTAAATATATACAAATGAATTTAATTTCATTTAATTTCACTTAATTTGAATTTACATTTAACTTAACCTAGCCATAGTTAATATTTTACTCTAGTTAGGTTAGTTTAACTTAATCCTTAAGTTAAATAAATATTTAAATAATATAACCCTAGTTTACTAACTTAACCATGATTAGGTTAACCTTTACTTAACCATTAAGTAAGGTTAACTTTAACTAAACCCTATGATTAACTTTTAACCACAGTTAAGTTAAATTATTTATTTAACTATTAAATAAATAAATGTTTATTTTAATTATTTAACAATTAAATAATCATGAAGTGAAATTACTTTTATGTCCTTACTATGTTACCAAATTAATCTAAAGTGGATCCCACTATTTAACTATATACTTTAGTTAATTTAATTTAGTTAATTTAACTATAGTAAATTACCAAATTTTACTGTATTGAAGTATTCAATACAGTTTGCTGCCCAAGTGCATAAAGAGTACATTTTATATTGAGACTTCCTTGGTCCATGCCCGATTCGTCAAATGAAACTATTCCATAAGTCCGTGATAGATGCCCTACACATATGTCACGGATATTATAAATTACCGCATTAGACCATACATGTTGAGGTTACTACATATTCGTATAATCCTTTCGTTATTATATCCTGGATGGGCGGGATATAGACCATCACCGTTAAATCCTCGTAAACTCATTCGTAAACTTATCTTCAGATTCGTATCTTAATAAACAATATACGCAAATACCTTTGCAATATTGTTCAACCCTGTAGGAAACTCTTTTCTCGAGTTAATTGCTTATGGCCATAAGACTTTGTAAGATACAGTCTCAGGGCATCAAATATACAACCCACCTATGTGAGCTGACAAATCCCATATCTATGCACACCGAACTTCATGAGCATTGGACCACACTTAGCGACACGTAACAGTCAGGCCATTAAAGGTCTCTGATATATATGGAACCAAAGTATGGTGGATCACCCACAAGCCCACCGTGGTGGTCAGGTCGAAGGATTACGAATACTACTCAACTTGAGAGGACCCTCATTTGACGGATTAATAGGATATCTATTAAGGTCCTCGTTAGTCTGTTCAATATCTAGTCCTCACTGAATACCTACATATCTATACAAGCTTCCATTAAACTCATTGTCAGAAAAGAACAATCATTTGTACAATACAGATATAAACATATACTGATCTATATAATAGTGATTCACCGATAAATTTGTATTGGTGAACATAGATCAAGAACACTATGTTTGAGAATATACTTACATAATGACATTTCTTAGCACCTTTTGTAACTTTTTGCAACTATATCATTACAAGTAGACTCTCAAGTCTTTATCCCATTATAGGCAGGATTCTAACTCTTTGGATCTCGCTGACTTTTATAACCTCTTAACTCTTAGCAGTGCTAACTCTTAACATTTATAATTCTTAGCGTTGCTAACTCTTAGCCATAGTCTAAACTCCTTTAAACAAGATTTGAACTTCTTCAGATCATACAATATCTATTATGTTACAAGATTTAGTACTATTTAATAAAGATTATTAGTAATTTAATAAAATATTTATTGTATAAATATTCATACAAATATGGCTGACACATAAGCATAAATCCTAACAAACTCTCACTTTCTCTAGTGCTATTTATACTAGTATCTAATACCCATAAACTCCACGTGTTTCTCAAACTCCTTTGGAGTTAAGGCCTTAATAAGTAGATCTGCTACATTATTTATTAAATCTACTCTATAAATAGTTTTATCTCTTCTAACCAAGATCTCTCTAATTATGTGGTATTTTCTCTCTATATGTTTAGATCTCTAGTGTGCTCTTGGCTTTTTTTCTTGTATAATAGCTCTATTATTATCGCAAAATAATAGGATAGGATTTTTCAAACTTAGAACTATTCCAAGTTTGGCAACAAACTTACGTATCCACATTGCTTTTTTTGCTGCTTTAGAGGCGGCTATGTATTCTGCCTCAGTGGTAAAATCAGCTGTGGATCCTTGTTCGGTGCTTTTCCAACTTACTGCAGTACCGTTGAGAATAAACATATACCCAGATGTAGACTTTTTATCATCTAGGTCAGACTGAAAGTCTGAATCTGTATATCCTCTCACCTACAAGTCATTATCTCCATAAATAAGAAACTTATCCTTTGTACCCTTAAGGTATTTAAGGATATGTTTGACTAACATCCAATGGTGGTCACTTGGATCAGACTGGTACTGGCTAGTGATACTTACAGCCATACTGATGTCAGGTCTTGTGCACATCATAGCATACATCAAGCTTCCAACAGCTAATACATATGGCACGTTAGACATTCTAACTCTTTCATCTTCTGTCTAAGGAGACATATTCCTCGAAATATGAATTATGTGTCTAAAAGGTGCACTAGTTGTCTTATAATTAGTGAAATTGTATCTTTCTAAGACACTATTAATATACAATGATTAGAAAAGTCCTATCAGTTTCTTAGCTCTATCTCTATAGAGTTTTATACCCAGTATAAAGGAAACATCTCTTAAATCCTTCATGGATAAGCTCTTACTCAGATAGCTCTTGGCTGATTGTAACATACCAATATCATTCTCAATAATAAATATGTCATCCACATATAGAACTAAGAAAACTATCATGCTTCTACTTACTTTTCTATATATACAAGCTTTATTTTCATTTTTTATACCCTCTGATTACTTCATCAAAACAAAAATTCCAGCTTCTATAGGCTTGCTTAAGTCCATAAATAGACTTCTTCAGTTTGAATATTAGACCAGAGATCAAGCTGGATGTAAAACCTTCAAACTATTCCATATATATCTCTTATTCGAGATATCCATTTAGGAATGCCGTCTTTACATTCATCTGCTATATCTCATAATCATAGTATGCAACAATGCTGTCTTTACATTCATCTACTATATCTTATAGTCATAATATTCATTCAGGAATGCTGTCTTTACATTCATCTGCTATATCTCATAGTCATAGTATGCAGCAAATGTCAATAATATTCAAATTGACTTAAGCATCACTACTGGTGAAAAGGTTTCCTCACAATCGATCCTAAATCGCTGAGTATAACCTTTAGCAACTAGTTAAACTTTAAAGGTTTCAACCTTGCCATCAAACCTATGCTTCCATTTGTAAATTCATTTACAACTGATAGGAACTATTCCTTCAAGAAGTTGAACCAAGTCTCAAACTTGATTCTGATGCATAGAGTCAAATTTGAATTTTATGGCATCTTGCCACTTTTTCGAGTCAATGTCCAACATTACCTCCCTATAGGTCAAATGATATTTTTCTTTTATTAAGAAAACTCCAAGCGCACCTTCAAGCATCGACCATACCTAGCAGGTGGCCTAGACATACTTTCTAACCTACGTGGAAGGTCTGTTAAAGGTATTATACTCGATTGAGCCTGAGTTTCCATCAGTGGTTCATCTTGGTTTTGATTGACTTCATCAAATTTAATCTTTTTACAATCCCCATGATCCATGAGAAACTATTTCTCAAGAAAAATAGCATTTCGAGCAACGAACTTATTTCGTTGTTCAAGATCATAAAATTGGTATTCCGTTGTATTCTTGAGATACCCGATGAACCAATAATTATAGCCCTTTGGGTATAAGTTTATCCTATTATGCAACATTTACAAAAGCAGGATAGCCCCAAATCTTAAAATATTTAAGACTCGATTTTCTTTCAGTCAATATTTGATATGGAGCAGAAGGAACAGCTTTAGATGGAACTCTGTTCAATATGTGAGCAGTAGTTTCTAAGGCATGACCCCACAAATATTCAAGAAGATTAGTAAAGCTTATCATCGATCATACCATATCCAATAAAGTTTGATTCCTCATCTTCTATACATCATTGTGTTGTGAAGTACCTAGATGACTATATTGAGCAAGAATCAAATTCTTCTTTAAATAATCCGAGAATTCGCTGCTCATGTATTCACCACCTCGATCTGATTGAAGGCATTTGATGTACATGTCAATTTGTTTCTTTACTTCAAGTCGGAATTCTTTGAACATTTAAAAGGTTTCTGACTTGTGTTTCAAAAGAAACACATATCCGTATCGTGATAAATCATTGATAAAAAGTACAAAGTATTGAAATTCACCCATTGCAGTGTGATTTATTGGATCGTATACATCACTATAATTTGAGGCTCGGTGTCCAATACTAGTAAATAGAGATTCGATCAACTTTTCTTAAATACATGATTCACAATCTAGATAAGGCTGTATGGACAGATCAGGTAAATGACTATCCTTAACCAGACGAGTTAAGCATCTCACACCTATGTGACCTAATCCCGTATGCCATAATTCTGTTTCATTTAAAGATTCTGAACTATAACTAGTACTAGCTTGCACATTTATGACATTTCTAGTTGTATTTAGTATATAATGTCAATTTACTAACTAACCCTCAGTTAATAAAACATCATGCATATTATATAAATATAAGGAACATTTTTGAATATACATATAATACCCTTCACTATTTAGTACATGAAGAGATATAATTGTTAAAGTGTTTTAGAGAGTACACGTGTAATTGTGTACATATTGAAAAAAATTAAATACATGTATCATATATACGATTTCGCAGTGGAATTAAGTGTGTAATCAATATATACACATGTAACTTATATTATCAACAATATAAGATTACAGAAAACATATATTTGAAGAACTTCGGTGAAGATTTTAATTCCAGATTCTTTCTAGCTCCAACCTTGAGCTCACCTTGAAGTGCACTATTGTACAATTCTAGTTCTCAATAATTTGGTGAGATTGTAAAGCTAGTATAGCAGCAGCAAGGCTTTTGTTTCTTGAAAGAAAAATGAGAAGAATTTTTTTTTTTCTCTCTAGTTTTTCTCACAACCCTTTATTCAAAGAAAAACTCTTCAAAAACCAAACTCTCTCAATCCCTCTCTTCTTGCATGTTTTTGCTTCTTTCTTGTTAAATAAAATTGAATTTCATCCATTTTGGTGCTATAAGTACTTCATAAGTGCTCCACCAAATTTAAGTTAAGTGGCTAATTATCAAAAATAATTTTTGGTGGCAATTTTTCTAAAATAAATGGACCATTAATTACTACAAATGGTGCTCCACTTAATATAATTTATATTTTTTAAATTAGGTATGCCTTCCATTTAACAATTAAATAACAAATAAATAAAAATTATATTTTATTTATTTAAATAATAATTATTTAATTATTCAAAAACTATATGAATAATTAATTTTTATGCTATTTAATTTTACTAACATGGTTAATTGACGAATTCGTGGTGAAACAATTTATAGAACAAAATTGTGCCACTTGTTAACAACTCTTGTCAACTAATTAAGTGATGCACTTAACATTTAAGTTTAAACAAGTGTACAACCCAAAGAACTCTGAAATATATTTTCAGTTTGCTAAAATTTCTAGGATAGAACTGTTCAATCTATAATGTTGCCCCAGTGCACAACGAGTACACTTCATATTTTAAGACTCTCTAGGTCCATGCCAGAATTGTCATATGAAACTCCTTCATATGTCTGTGAACGATGCCCCACACACACGTTACTGATATTACAAAGTGGCGCGTTAAACCATACAAGTTGAGGTTATAACATATTCGTATAATTTCTTCATCATTCATATCCAGGTAGAACGGAGATATAGATCAACACCGTCAAATCTCTATATGCCCGATCGTTAGCTAATCTATAGAATTGTATTTTAATAAATAATATTTGTAAACACTTTTGTGAATATGCAGTAATTCCTGAGAAAAGAGTTTAACCCTAACCATAAGACTTTCTGAAATACAATCTTAGAGCATTATGATATATATTACTCACTCAAATAAGCTGATGGATCCCATATCTATACACATCGAATTTCATAAGTATCGGACCATACCCAACGACACCCAACTGTCAGACTATGAAAATTTTCTAATATGTATGGAACTAAAGTATGGTGAATCACTCACAAGCTCGCCGTGGCCCTCAGATCAAAGAATCGCAAATACTACTCAACTTGAAAGACCCTCTATTGATGGCTTTATGGAATGTCTATTGAAGGTCTTTGTGAGTTTGTTCAGTATTCAGCCCTTACTGAATACCTGTATCTCTATATAAGCTTCCACTAAACTCATGGTCTACTAAGACTAACCATCTTAACCATCTAAATATAGACATACACCAATCTATATATTTATTAAGGTATTCATTGACAAACCAACATTAGTGAAGATAAACCAAAAACATAATATTTAAGAACATATTTGCATAATGACATTTTCTAGCACTATTTGAAACTCTTTACAACTACGTCGTTACTAATATATTCTCAGGTCTTTGTTCTATTTCAGACAAGGCTCTAACTCTTTAAATATCACTAACTTTTATAACCTGATAACTCTTAACATTTATAACTCTCAGCATTGCTAATTTTTAGCAGTGATCTAAACTCATTTAGACTAGATTAGAACTCTTTCAAATCATACAATGTCTGAAATGTTTCAAGCATCTTACCATATATAAAATATAATTAGCGATTTAATGAAATAATAATACTAGTATAAATATTAAATAATATTCATACATAAAGCGATGGCACGTAAGCACAAATCTCAACAATAATCTATTTGATAATACTAGGAATATAATAACAATTATACAATATAACTCTTTTATTACAAGGGATAAGTAAATCTAAATCTCAAATAGTTTCAAACCTGTAGGAAATTATCATTTCCAGCTCGAAGTTTTACATCTCTTGGCTGAAGCAATCTAACTTCCCTCAAACCCTATAACATATTACAAATGTGAGAAGGGCATGTTGTATCTAATACCCAGCCTGTACTAGCATAAAATGGTAAAGAAATGTCTATGATAGGAAAGCAAATACTTGAAGGATTCTTCTTCAGGCTAGCAAGATATTTTGGGCAGTTGCATTTCCAGTGCCTTTCCTTGTTGCAAAAGAAACATTTTCCTTTTACCTTGCTCTTCTATAGAGATTTGGATATGGGTAACCTTTGAGGACCCATTCAGGGTGTCTGCCTCATCTTCTGTTTCATCTTCCCTTTGAACTTCCTAAAAGTCCTCAGTGTAGAAGATAAAGCACCCTGAACGAAGAGGGTCGAGCCTCTTTTGTGCATGTCTTCATCTGCTATCTTCAACATATTATGAAGATCAGTATAAGTAATCTCTGCATATTAAAGTTCATGATGAACTACGTGAATAACCCCAGAAGCGACTGGAGAATCAAATTATTTCCCAAATTATTGTTCAAAGAAATGTCCATAGTCTCAAGCCTCTCAATATATCTGATAATTTTGAAGACATAAGGATTAACTGGACTGTCCTCATGAAGTTTAGCCTAAAAAAGTACTTTGGCGACATGTTATATTTCAATCTGAGATCTTTCACCAAAAAGCTCCTTCAGGTGGAGCATGATGCTGCTAGCATTGTCTATATGGAGATGCTCTCTCTGCAGCTCATAGACATAGAGAAAAGGATGTAAGATTTAACTTTTAAATTATCATCCAACCATTTCTGATATGTCCCCCTTTCCTTTGGGATGGCATCATCAAAAATATCTCTGGGCATCTTTTTATTAATAATATATCCAACCTTCTCAAAATTTAGAACAATTTTGAGATTTATTATCTAATCAGAATAATTTTCAACACCCTTAAGTTGGTTAGCATCAAGAATACGCATCAAAGGGTTGTTCGAAGCCATATTAATTTTCACAAGAAAAAATAAAAGAGAAGATATCAACGGATTTTAAATTAATTAAATTGCTAATTAAAACTTTTTAAATCATAGGTATAACAATTAAAAATTTTTAATTTAAAAATATCCTCCCATGGCTTTACATAATCCCTTTAATCTCTCTAATGAAATAACGAGAGTTTAAGAATTTTTAAACTATACAGTGAGAAGTGGACCCCATTGATATTTTACTCCAGTTTCACGCTAAAACAATATTGATCTTTGTAAACCCAACAAGTAGATAAATCTTGTCAATTGTATGTCATACAACTCCTACCACTGATCTTAAATACACTTTATCCTCATGCTAAAGTAATATTAGGTAAGTGTATTTTAGATTAACTTATCAATGATCAAATATATATTACTAACACTACCCTCACGCTTAAACAATATTGGATAACATGTTTGCATATATTTGACTCATCTTATACTTTACCGGTATAGTCTAAATCACACTGATCAAATTCCTTACGCTAAAGTAATAGTTGAAAAGACCGTAGTGACCCGTCTAACACTGTATTGACAAGATGGACCATTTAAAATATTAATTCATAATATAATAAAATTCAATCTAATTAAGAGAGATTTTAAATACAAGCTCTCATCACATAAGAAGGTTATTCTCAATCAATTATTTAATTCTGTGCAAATACAATTAACTCCCACCAGTAAGGCTCCTATTGTGGTTATCAAAATATAAAAAAAATATCTTTGGTTTATCATGCAGACTAATAACTCTTATTACTACATCTCATAAACCCTTAACATGCAAAAAAAAAAAAAATTACTCTTTTTTTAGTGTCAACGTTGATGGGTTGGTTTTTTAGCGCTGCGGTGTTAGGGCTTCAAAAGCCTCAGCGCAGCAGTGCTGGCGTACCAGCACTGGGGCACCATACATCCAGTGCCCCAGTGTTCATCATGAATACCACAGTGCTGGACTTAAGCGTAACAGTGTTCCAGACGCTATATTCACTAACTTTGCATTTTCAACACTTGAAATGCACTTTAACAGCTCTGGAACTTATCCTACAATATACCAACACTAAACAATACCTAAAACAACACAAAATTTCTATGATACCAATTGTTAAGTATTGATTTATATAGGGTACACGCATGTAGTATTATGTGTTTATAAAAAAAATATACATATCTCATACATATTTATGCACATCGGAAGTATAAAAATTTACAGTAAACACAATTATTACATATTAATCAAATTAATAATAAAATTGAGAGTTACCCTTGAAGCCTTTGGATCAAAATTGGTTGAAGTCCACCTAAAATGCAAACTTTGTCAATCCTAATAATCAACAAGGGTGGGATTCATTATCTAGAATAGCAGCATGTTAATTCAGCAAATTGTTTAACAAATTAAACTTAAGTTTTTTTATTTTTTTTATTAACACTTAATCAATTAAATCAAACACTTATTTTTGCTTAATTGATTTTAAGCATAATAAAAAGAAAAAGTTGATTTTAAATTCAACAATTGAATTCAAAATAAGAATACAAATTTTCTTTCTCTTTCTCTTTTATTTTGATCGGCCAAATACTTAATAAAAATAATCTTAACTTATGAAATTTTGTTTCATTTTACAAATGTATACAAATGAATTTAATTTTATTTAATTTCATTTAATTTGAATTTATATTTAACTTAACCTAACCATAGTTAATATTTAACCCTAGATATGTTAGTTTAACTTAACCCTCATGTGAAATAAATATTTAAACAATTTAACTATAGTTAACTAACTTAACCATAGTTAAGTTAACCTTTACTTAACCATTAAGTAAGGTTAACTTTAACTTAACTCTATGGTTAACTTTTAACCATAGTTAAGTTAAATTATTTATTTAACTATTAAATAAATAAATATTTATTTTAATTATTTAACAATTAAATAATTATGAAATAAAATTACTTTTATATCCTTACTAAGTTACTAAGTTAACTTAAAATAGATCCCGTCATTTAACAATATACTTTAGTTAACTTAACCATAGCAAATTTTTAGATTTTATTGTATTGAGCTATTCAATACAGTACGTAACGCAAGTGCACAAAGAGTATATTTTATATTAGGACTCCTATGGTCTACACCCGATTCGTCAAATAGAATTATTCCATAAGTCTATGATTGATGCCCCACGCACACATTATGGATATTACAAATCAGCCCATTAGATCATACATATTGAGGTTACTACATATTCGTATAATCCTTCCGTTATTATATCCTGGATGGGTGGGATATAGATCATCACCGTCAAATCTCCGTAAACTCATCTGTAAACCTATTTCCAAATTTGTATCTTAATGAACAATATACATAAACACTTTTGCTATATTGTTTAACCCTGTAGGAAACTCTTTTCTCGGATTGATTGCTTATGGCCATAAGACTTTGTAAGATATAATCTCAGAGCATCGGATATACAACCCACCTATGTGAGCTGGCGGATCCCGTATCTACGTACACTGAACTCTATGAGTATCGATCCATACCCAATGACACGTAACGGTCAAACCATAAAAGGTCTTTAACATACGTGGAATCAAAGTATGGTGGATCTCCCAAAAGCCCGCTATGGCGCTCAGGTCGAAGGACCACGAATACTACTCAACTCGAGAGGACTTTCCTTTGACGGATTTATAGGATATATATTAAGGTCTTCGTGAGTCTGTTCAATATCTAGTCCTAACTGAATACCTACTTTATATGAGCTTCCACTAAGCTCATGGTTAGCTAAGAATAATCATCTGTATAATACAAATATAAAAATACACTGGTCTATATAATAGTGATTCACTGATTGACCCGCATTGGTGAACATAGATTAGAAACATCATGTTTGAGAACATACTTACATAATGACATTTTCTAACACCTTTTGCAACTCTTTACAACTATATCATTACAAGTAGATTCTCAGACCTTTGTCCCATTATAGATAGGATTCTAACTCTTTAGATCTCACTGACTCTTATAACCTACTAACTCTTAGCAATGCTAACTCTTAACATTTATAATTCTCAGTATTGCTAACCCTTAACCCTGATCCTAACTCCTTTGAATCAAATCTAAACTCTTTCAGATCATACTATGTCTATAGTGTTACAAGCTTTAGTACCATTTAATAAAGGATATTAGCGATTTAATAAAATATTTATTGTATAAATATTATAAATTAAATATTCATACAAACAAGAATGTCACGTAAGTACAAACCTTAACAAATACTTAGTTTAGAAGTACTATATCGTATTGCAATTGGTTCTTTATTATCTAGTCTGATGCACCAGATCAGGCATAAATGTTTGTAGTAAACTTATTGATAAGATTTATTTTTGGACCAATTCGATGTTATTGAATGGTGTTAAATATATTTGTCTAAAATTCTTCTTTACCTGTAAGTTACAACCAAATAAGAATATTGATATAAAAAAGATACGCTTCATTAACAATTTTACAAATCTATTTACCAAATTTCTACCAACGTCAACTTTTGAGAAATTAGTTTAAAAGATTAGTATGCGCCGTCTCAACAAATTGACAAATTGATGGATGTTATTCTGAGAATGAGCATTTAATTAGGGGAATATATTCTTCCAAAATAATAATTATATTAGTTGCATTGTGCTCTTTTTTTTCCTTCAACCAAATTTATTCTATTAAATTTTATTGGCAAGGTTTTCAATAAGGCAATATTGAGCATGCTTCACACAATTGTATATTATAGATCGTATTTGTTTTGCTTAGAATTTTGTCCAATTCGATTTTTTTTAATAATGTAAGTGCAACTAAAATGGTGAAATTTAAGGGGAGTGCTGCAAATAATAATTCCATTCATAAGGCAATGAGGATTTCACCAAAATTTCACATCAATAAATTACGGGCTCCCTCCCCCTAAATCTATACATATATGTGTGCCTACCTTATAATAGAAATATACCTTTAAATATTTTTTTATAATATTGTTTAGAAGTGATCTAGTATTTAAGATAATTTTAGTTTTATTATATTATTTTTTAAGTAATACTACACATTTCAAGTTGTATTTTAAATAATGATTTATTAAATAATGATTGGATAGCAAAATAATATAAATTGTAAAATTATACATTACACTATTTTACTACCCAAATAATTACTTAACACATTATTATTTTAGATACAATTTAAAATGTGTACTATTATTTTATAACAAATAGATCAATATAGCAATATTGAGTATTGATTGCTACATAACCTGGTAATTGACCGAGAATCAAAATAAATTAATAAATTCTACTAGTTGGGTTGTCACATCAAGACATGGCAATAGGGGCAATATATTAATTCTATTTAGACACTAGTGATAATTTTCCTCCAAATGTTGAGTCAAGGACAAAAGTTGATTATGTTGGTTTAAAATAAAAAAAATTATTTATA
The DNA here is from genome assembly GCA_946807835.1 of Ailanthus altissimus. Classification (NCBI taxonomy): domain Eukaryota; kingdom Viridiplantae; phylum Streptophyta; class Magnoliopsida; order Sapindales; family Simaroubaceae; genus Ailanthus; species Ailanthus altissimus. Next base: position 22,276,661 of record OX327698.1, on the reverse strand, counting down.
AAAAATAAATGCAACGGGAGTCAGATCGTCTTGTTCATAATTACATGTATAGGGATAGAAGATTACCTTAATTCCTTACTATGGCAAATCTTGAATTGACTGGCTGTAATCTTCTCTACTATCCTCAATCTTCAAACTCAACGCTTGTGGGCACGTGGATCTTTCTTAATCTCTAAAAACACTAATACCCAAATATGAGAGAATGGTAAAAATTAAATTCTTTTTCCACATAAGAATACGAAATTTCTATATATAAAAAATAAATACAGCGGAAGTCAGATCGTCTTATTCATAATTATATGTATAGGGATAGAAGATTACCTTAATTCCTCGCTATGACAAATCTTGAATTAACTGGCTGCAATATTTTCTATTATCCTCAATCTTCAAACTCAACGCGTGTGGGCACGTGATCTTTTTTAATCTCTAAAAATACTAATACCAAAATCTGAGAGAATGGTAATAATTAAATTCTTTTTTCACGTAAGAATACGTAAAAAGAATTTTTTGGTTATGGTTATTGTACCCTTTACTACCCCATACCTCCCATATTTATAGGAATCTCCCTTGGTTATTTAGAATTAGATTAGGATTAGAAAATTAGAGTTTGATTAGGATTTGACCTAGTAGAGGGACTACAAGACCCATGGGTTTCTCAGCTCCAACTTAAAAGACATAGTCCTTATTATCTCATAATACACCAATTCTTCTAAGTTAACCCCCAGGCTATTCCATTAAAAGTCAAGGGCTATACTCTAGTAACCCATGTTATAAAGTAAAAGCCTATTTAATTAAAACTCCTTTTAATTAAATTGCGCTTGGTCTTTAGACTAATAATAACCACTTAATTAATCCTCTAATTGATGTCCATAATTAAAACTAGGCCATGAAAAAATGTCTTGCCTCTTTAATTACTTATTGCCCTTATGTCACTGAATGCTCTAATGATCACTTTTAATATGTCTATATTTGTAAATAAATTTATAAATAAATATTATTATTCAATAAATATTTTATTAAACAAACTGTGGCCACAGATTCTAATGATCAAGTACTGTAACTATGTTAAGTGGACATTAATTATTAGATTCCATCTTGCAAATATATATTCCTATGACCCATGAAATTATATCTCCAAGTTATCGACGTTTTAACTGTTTATATGGATCTCATTACGTGATAACTCAAAAAATACAATGCATAAATGTAAGTTCATTACCTACTCAGAATTAAGATCAATTAAGCTTATTAAAACTTTTGTGAATTAAGATCTACGACGTTTAGTTAACTAGATAGAAATTCATAGTATACCAGTTCAATGTAACATATACACTAGTTTTTTTATTCGAATTCTCTACTTCGATGATCAAGGTAAATCATCCACTATAAAAAGGAGAAAAACTACAACTTTACATAATGAAATGTCATTTTCATTAATAGTTGTGAACTAGATTTAATTTATAAAGAACTTGTGATCTATACCCTCTGTATTAGCATCATATGTCTAATATATAGATCACATATTTTATAAATATGAGTTCATCAATGTATGCTCGATTATATATATAAATAAACTTTATTAATATAATAAAATATTATTTCACATGCTTTAAAGGCACAAATAACATTATATATCTAACGGATTAATTCGTTAAACTTAACTTTCAAAATGACAAGTGACGACTTGTGAAAACTTAAAACATTTCCCCAAACATTTGAACACACAAACCAACCTTGTGACATTATGTATCACTTTTTATCTCGTAAGGAATATGCGGGTATCTCTAAGGAACAAGATGAGATAATATCCAACATGAATTGCATATATCATCAGCTAATTTTATGGCTCAATTTGAATGAAGAAAAAAGTGCAAACAACCAAAAATATTCGACTTTTTCCATAATTTAGAGCCAATACTAATAGTATTGGTTGAAAGATTAATTAATCCTCACATATCAAAGTTTAGTAGAATTATTCAGCATTCAGCAACTTGTTAAATAGATCAAATTTATCATCATTATTAATAATTTATTAGCATTATTTTAATAACTATTCAATAAAATTGTACTATTCATTAAAAAGTTTTTTTTTTATAATTTTAATTAATTAATTTATTTATTAAATGATGAAATATCATGCAATGTGTGGTTGAATCAATTCAGAAGTCACCTATGTTCGACATGGACCTTTCACAATCATGCAAGTAGAAAACATTAGCTAATAATCCATCAACCTATTGCCTTTCTACCGTAAACAAATCATCAACCATATATCTCACATAATCACCTACAATTCAAGCAGTATACAGCCCGTTTGATATATGTAATAAAACACTTACCTTCACAAATGGAAATTATATGCATAAACATCTTAGTTGTTATATTTAAAAAATAACACTATTAGAGGAAATCAAAATTTTAATTTAGTAACTTAGTTTAAATTGATTTGTTTTTTCTTTTTAAGATAATTTAATATCATGATTGTATTTGACTTTGAAGCGGAAGAAATTAAGTCTAGCATTAATCTCACCAAAAGATTAACCTTTTGCTTCAATACCCATTTGTTTGGGTAAGTGCAAAATCTCAAGCAAATATAAGAGCAAAAAATTAAGAACTAAATCAAATAAGAACATACACACAATTAATTTACGTAATTCGATAAAAATTTACGTTAATGGTGGACTAAGAGATTATAGCCTCCCTTATTAAATGTTTTAGATATTATAAAGAAAAAAAAATAAAGAACTCTCAAATGAATCTATTTGGCGTACCTTTATTCACACAAAAACAATAAACACTTACAATGGTTTCATCCTAATGCACACAAGCACTTAGTATCTTTCTAACTCTTTAATCTCTCTTAGAGTCTCTCTTTAATACTTAATGAATTCTAAGGGTTTACAAGGTTTATAAAGCACTTATTAAGTTTTTGGAAACCCTAAACTTAGTTGGAATAAAAGTTCATGCATGTAGGAGTGTGAAATCTCCTCAAAGAAGTTTAATCCGAGTCAAAATATAAGTTCTTGAAAATGGGCACTGCATCACTAAGGAAAGCGGCGCTAATGCGACTCGAACTAATGCTACGGTGCTACATGAAAAGCATTGCGGTGCTGATGCTTATGTCTCCAAAAGCTATGACGCTACATAACTGGCACCGTGATGTTAAGACCTAGTATTGATGCCTATTTTTTTTGTTCGCTCCTCATTGCTTCTAACTTTTTGTCTTGCTTTTTCCTCGTATGTTCAATGCATTTTTGACTTCTTGATGACTCTCTATTTAGTATCCATCTCAATTTATGCCCCATATATGATTGTTGAATCACCAATTCTAATATATTTCTTATTGATTTAAAATATCTCTATAAGAAGGCTTCTGAATCCATCAACACCAATACTTTATCACTTTGAGCTGATTTCAGTTAAGTCTTCATCCAGACTTAACTTATCTTAGGCTGACTTTAGTCTCCAAAAGTATGAATGCTCTTTACATAAGGTATATATATGACGCATCCCTTTAGACCCTCATCACTTCGGTGAGTTTGTTTTGGATATCGCCTCATAGCCTACATTACCCTAACACTTCGTGTTGAGCCATATTCAGCCATTTTTTAAAGCACATAAAGCCCCTATTTTGCTTCTCACGTTCCACATTTATAGATTTTTTTTACTATCCTCAATTTTTCCTTTTTTGCTCTAACCGAATACCCAACTTCATCTAGCATCCTTAGGGATATCAAGTTCCTCATAAGTTTAGGAACATGCCTTATACCTTGTAAGTCATTAAGTTTTTTACCTTGCATCCTTAACCTTATGTTGCCAACCCCCATGACCTCACAAGTTATGTCATCTTTATTAGTACTTACCTCTAATGGGTTTAAATAATGATTTATTAGGACACATATGGATACTATACCTAAAATCTAATATCCATTTACCAGCGTACTTTCCTTTAGAGGTTACCGAGGAGTTTAGAACTTTGATGTCATCTTCATGACTCACTATTGCATCATTTTTATCCATTCCTTTTGCTTTACGGCAATCCCTCACAAAGTGTACTTCTTTGTTACAAAGAAAATACATTTTAGATCTCTTCATAGGTTGGCTATTCTTTTTTCCTTTTGCAACCAAACCTGTTGTAATATCGATTTCAGATCTCTTCCATAATTCTTTTAAATTCAATGATGCATTGACATCATTTATTGTAAAAGTCTCCCTACCATGCAAGAGCGTACCATAAAATTTTTATAACTTGATGGTAGAGAACATAACAGAATAAGGGCCTTGTCTTTATCCTCTAACTTGATGTCTAAGGTCTTAAGATTTATGATGATCTTATTGAAAGCATCATTCATCCCATTAAATTTCTTTATGTCTTGCTTGACACTTGCCATGATTTAGATACCACCTAATTGTATTACATAATTTGTTGAAGGGGAGGAAATTAGGTTTGGCACTAATCTCACTAAAATTTTATTATAATAAACCTCATTCATCTATTTTCTTCATTGTCTTCTAGTCTTTATTTTAAGGGTTTACCTATGTCACTCCTAAAATGATCTTTATTCTTTACTTTGTTTTAAGGATTTATCACTTTTATTTTTAAATGGGTCTTTATTTTTGCTTTATTTTAAGATTTTTTCCCTTCTATTCTCAAAATGGTTCTTTTAGTTTTCTATAATACATATAAATTTTCTTCAAAATCATCAAAATCCTTCAAGCTCAACAACTTGAGATAGTCTTCAGCTTTATTTCCATTTTCAATTTCTTCTCTATATATTTCTCTCTTTATCTTATTCATTATCTTTACCTTCACGATTCTTTTTTTAGTCCTATTCTTATATAACATTCAAGTTTTTCATAAGTTAAAAGTTTTTAGCAAATTGCCTTTTTGCTTTCTTGCCATACCTATACACACAACTTCAATCAAAGCATACAAGAATTCTCACTATTGCAACACAGCCTACCTAAACTACCACAGCACAGAAACACTGTCCGCTCTATCATCGTGGTGCTTTCTTCTCCACGTTGCAATGCTACAACACCAAATCACTCTCATACACTCAACTTGTACTCTTAAAGAAAAAGATTGAACTCTTATCTCAGAACTCTATCTTGGGTGGTATGATAAATGAAATAAAGATTTCAATTTAGTTACTTAATTTAAATTGATTTATTTTTCCTTTTTTAGATAAGTTTGTATCTTGATTATATTTGACTTCTTAAGTCTTATTAGGTTTATCTATTTTTTTTAGTTTATTGTAAATTCTATAAATTCAAGCATTCATCAATGTAAATGAATACAATATTTTCTCTTCTCTTTAAATCTCTACAAACACTTCTATATAAAATACATTTATAATCTAATACTTATAAATCTCTATATAAAATATAAAATTAAATTTTTGTATGTGTTAATTGATCCCATTTATAAAACTTATTAGAGATTTCGTGATTCAACAATCTTGTTTGGATAAGAATTGAGATGAATAATAAAGAAGAGAGTCACAAGGAGTCAAGAACGTGTGGGACATGCATGAAAAAGTCTAGGGCATATGGGACACGAAGGAGAAAGCAATGCGAGACTCGAAGACGCAAGAAAAGCAAAGAAAAGACCCGAAAGCTGGTGCAGGGTTGAGCACTGCGGCACCTAGATCAGTACTCCAACGCCGTGGTGTTGAGCACAGTATACTCAATGCCACAACGCTGAAGTATTGTTCATTTTTGTTCCGAATTTGAGTTTTACAGATTTTCGGACTTTCAAAACAAGTGGACTCTTACTCCAATAAGGAATAGGGTTAGTAGGCACGAAATAACCCCTAAACACTTGTAAACCCTTTAGTTGAAATCAAACATTAAGAGAGACTCTAAGAGAGGGAAGAACCTAGTAGAAACTAAGTGCTTGTGTGCGTTAGGGTGGAACCATCATGTGGGTGTTCATTGCTCGTGGTAGTGCAAGGGTACACTAAACATTAGGTCCTTTTTAAGATTCTTCATTGATTTTTTCTTATAAAATCTCTAAGGAGTTAATAAGAGAGGCTAAGATCCTTACATCCATCGTGGACGTAGGCAATTGGCCAAACCAAGTAAGTGATTGTGTTCTGCTCTTTATTATATACTTTGAATTCTTGTTATTTTACTTGATATACAGGTTATTTCACTGCGCAAAAAGGTTAGAGTTCTTCGCTTTAATCTAATCTCACGGGAAAAATGGTGATTCCTCTAACAAACTAGTATCAGAGCTAAGGTTTGATAATACATACCTAGGGTATTTGAACAATGGCTGCAATCAAGCAAGAAATAGAGAAGTTCAATGGGATGAATGAATTCAATCTTTGGAGGAAGAAGATTAGGGCTCTACTAATGAAGAAAGGGCTAGACTCAGCTTTGGAAGAAATCGGTTCCTTAACTAGCGAAGAGACGATAACCTCAAAGTTCGAGAAAAAATATTGAGACAAATTCAGAAAAAAAAAAACTTACAACACTATAATTCTAGCATTGAGCGACGAAGTATTAAAGGAATTCAGTGATCAAGAAATCGCTTTAGGGCTGTAGAAGAGACTCAAGACATTATACATAAATAAGTTTCTTACAAATAAACTTATTGTAAAGAAGAAACTACATCAGTTAACTATGCATGAGGGATCTTTATTGAAAGCCCACATTGATGAGTTTAACAAGATCATCATAAATCTTGAGCAATTAAGCATCAAAACTAAAGGTGAAGACAAAGCCATAACCCTGTTAAGTTTGTTGCTGAAGAGTTATGAGAGCTTTGTGGACACGCTGTTGTATAGTAAGGAGTTCTTAACGATGATTGATATCAAGTTATCATTGAACTCAAAAGAATTGACAAAGAGATTAGAGTCCGAGAGTGGAATAATATTGCTTGTGCAAGGAAAGAAGAGCAACCAATTGATGAGAAGATCCAATAAGTGTTTCTTTTGTAATAAAAAAGGGCACTTTGTAAAGAATTATTCGAAATCAAAAGAGCAATGAGGGTGTGCTGCAATCGGTACTTTTGGGGAAGATACTGAAGTTGTACACATATTGGTAGCCTCAAAGAGAAAGTACGCTAGTAAATAGATACTAGATTTGAGGTGTAGCGTCCATATGTGTCCCAACAGATTGATGTTTACCAACTACAAAGCCAAGAGAGATAAAGCTCTAATGGGGAATAACATGACTTATCAGATCATGAGAGTTAGTGACATAAGGCTGAGGATGCAAGGTGGATAAATTAGGGACTTAGATGATGTAAGGCATGTTCTTAATTTAATGATGAACTTGATATCCCTAGGTAAGCTCGATGAGGAAGGGTATTCAATTAGAGCGAAAAAAGAAAAACTGAGGGTAGAGAAAGAACCTATAAGGTTTTAGGGTGAGAAACATAATGAGAGGCTTTATGTGCTTACTGAGATTGCCATGAATGGACCAATGCGGGCTGTTAGGGTAATGCAGACCACTAAGCAACATCCAAATCGTGCTCACCGAGGCGATGAGGATCGAAAAAGAGTGCAATGAAAGTGAAGAAAATGAGCGAAAGCTGGTGCAAGACTGAGTGTCGCGACGCCCAAATCAGTACCCCCGCACTACGACGCTGGGGGCAGCATACTTAGTGCCACAGCGCCAGAGTAAGCTGAGTCTATTTTTGTTTCAGATTTTTAAGTTTTGGAAAGTTTTGGACTTTCAAAACAAGTGAACTCTTTCTCCAATAAAGAATAGGATTAGTAGACACGAAATAACCTATATATAAACACTTGTAAACCCTTTAGTTGAGATCAAGCATTGAGAAAGACTTTAAGAGAGGAAAGAACTAGTTAGATACTAAATGCTTATGTGCGCTAAGGCAGAACTGTCATTTGGGTATTCGTTGCTCGTGGTAGAGTAAGAGTACACTAAACATTATGTTCTTTTGAGGGTTCTTCATTGAGTTTTCTTTGTAAAATCTCTAGGGAGTTAATAAGAGAGGTTAGGATTCTTGAATCCACTGTAAATTTAGATAATTGACCGAATCACATAAGTGATTGTGTTGTATTCTTTATTATCTATTTTGAATTATTGTTATTTTACTTGATATATAAGTTATTTCACTACGTAAAGAAGTTAAAATTTAAAGTCTAACTTAATTAAAAATTTTCACTTTAACTTAATCTTATAAAAACAAAAGTTGATTCCTCTAATAAAACTTTTTATGTAGAGATTTGGAGGACACCCCACTTACACTAAAATGAGGAGTATAATTTATATTTTATATAAAAAAGACATAATTAAATTATCAATAAACCGCCCAATTTTCAAAGTTTGGGCAACCTCTTTACATCGTCTTGCTTGATAAAAGAAGCCAACTTTCTCATCAAATCGGAAGCTTGTGGACAAGTTGGCCTCATCACGTGAAATATATGCTCTACACCTTTGTGCTCAACAGTCTGTAAACTTCCTGTCCACCCACTTCTCTTCAAATTCTCGCAATACCTAGCAGCCGGTTCTCTCAAATAATCAACCTCAGCCAAAAAAACCAACATTTTTTCACAAGAAACCCTAACAAGATCCTCAAGAGGAGGTTCTATCCTAGGATCCACCAAACCCCTATTGCCTGGACACATATACAACCACATCTCATCGTCCTTTGAACCACCAAAAAAAGGGTGTGCCAAAATCACCCCGTACACCTTCGCACCCAGCAACCCGGCAGACCCGGCTCGAACTGCCAAATGATGTGAAATATTCCCTCCAGAACTATCTCCACCAATGAAAAATCTCTCAAAATCAGCATGATCATTCAACCATGGCTCAGGTCCATTTCCGCCAACATGGGACGCCACCCACTTGAGTGCAGTCCACGAGTCTTCATAACAAGTGGGTATGGGTCGGTCCGGGAAGAGTCCGTACTTCACAGATACAACTATGGCGTTAGCTTGGGCTGAAACAGCAGTACAATAACTATGGTAGCGCGGAGAAAAAGGGGATTGGAGGCAAAATCCACTGCCATGAACGTAGAATAAGAGATGGAACTTTTGATTAGGCTTTGTGAGTTTAGGCATGAAAATACGAGCGGATACGGGTGGTTCAGATGAAATAACATCTTTAGACCGGACACCGGTGGTGGGGTCGTCGGACGGCGGAAGTATCTCGCATGGAGGACGGTAAAACTCAACACGGCCGTCTTTGTAAACCCTAAAATATCGGAACTCTTTGATGATTTGGGAGTCGCTTGATGCCATTGAAGGATGGAAACCAGTACACTAACGAAGATAATGTTTTCAGTCAAAATGGAAATGGTTGCCCTTATTTATTGGGAGAGAGTGATAGATAATGTTTTTCTTAATTTCGTGAAGACGAGGCTTGTGGTGGCTCTGTACCATAACCCACCTATATTAAGCACTGTTCTAACTAAATAATACATTGGTCTATATATAATAATATATAGGATTAAAATGTACAATATCATTCTATCTCGTCTTAGTTGATTTTTATTTATTAAAAAAACATAAAAAGAAAAAGCATCAAAACATTCAAATCAAATTGTAGACTAGTAGGGATGGAGCTAATAAAAAAAGTATCCATCGATCTTCAAATTCTCATAGAAAATAAAAAAATAGGATTATAATTTAATGTTTCAAATTAACAAACCAAATGAACGACAATGGTTTTTTTTTTTACAATTAATTCTCCCACTCACTCTCGAAGTTTTCTGAAAAAAAAAAAAACGAGGGAGGAAACGATGAACTTGTCAATTTTTTAGTCAAAAGGATCGTATCACTTTCTAGTGTATCATAATTTGTTTTTGACTATGTTAATATTTTGTTTCAATATTTTTTTATAAATTTTCTAATATAGAAAATTATTTATTAGAAAAAAAGAAATTAAAAAATATAGGGAAGTTATAATGAGCCTTATGTATAATATAAACATAGTATATATATATATAAATGAAAAATAAAATACAAACAGGAATTTGAAAAATATTCCTAATATTTATTCGGACATTATTGGGATTTAGGCGAAAATAAAAAACTTAAATTTACTAGGGTACGCTCCTTATGTCCAAGATTTACTTTCAAAACCTTAGCTTTGGGTAAACAGCTCGTCAAACAAAGTCAGAAAAATATATAATTAAAAAAGCTAACTTATGCAAATAAGGAGGGCTATTACTTGCTTGCTTTAAAGATGTCCATTGCTTTGGAGAAGTGAAATTACTTGCTTTACCAGAACAATTAGAGAAAATTAGAGGGAAAACTATCCTTAGTAAGGTTTGGAGAGTTGCTCTATATGCCTCTATAAAGGGAGTGTAACCAAGTAATTTTTAATAAAAAAATCCTTCTACCAACTATGTCTTTCAATATATAAAGGATGTTGTGTGGATTAAATGTCTAAAGGTCAGAAACGGCAAATGTGTTAATGTCATTGTTCAAAAGTGGTGAGGTTTTATTTTATGTGAGGTCTTTTTTATAATTGTGATACTGATATTGAATGAGATCTTTGTTGTATTCTGTTGTTTAATCAATAAATTTTTCTCTTTTCATTGATTGTAAAAAAAAAAAAAGGACTATTACTATTACATGTTGGTTGAGAAATGGTTGTTATTATATTTGTTTGGGGTGGAATTTAGAGATCACGATGTGGTCAAAAACTATTAGTTATATTGATCTATACTTATGTGACAAGCTGTATGAGCAATATGGCTTCGGCTCGAAATATATTGGTCTCTTCACCTCTTTATGAGCTTGAAAGTTAAACTCACCAAACTCTTGAAAAGTTTCTAGAGTTCAAAGGCTAATTTTATGAATTTACTCAAGTCGAACCAAGAGAAAATGATTAAAATGGATAAATCTAATCATTAATTGTGAGAGGTGTGGGAGTCGAGCTTAAATAATAAATAAAAAAATACTTAATAATATAGTGTGCTTAGAGATGGTAAGGGCCGGGAGGAAACTTATGTGAGATTGTAGCTTGAAATGCAAATTAGAATTTATGCTACAAAATTATAATTTGTGAAGGTTATGAAGAACACGTCCTGAGAATTTTGTACTTCGAGATCCTGAGATTTATTTGTGATGAGTATGAGTTATGGAACAACACATAAAAAAGGTAATAAGTAGGTCCTTGTATGAAGAATACAAAAAAGAAAAAGAAAAAGGCAAAGGTGCCGTGTACCCTAAGATAGACACCTAAGGTCTTTTTGCTTTTGTATTAAGTAAAAAAGATAATGTCGGCTAGTATGTCCTAAGACTGCAAAAGGTGTCAAGAAAGAGAACCCCTTTTCAAGTAATTAGAATGAATATTTATAGTGTTAGAGTTTGTATTAGGATTAGACTTTTTATTTTTAAAAATGATTTATTTAATGAGTTTTTACCTTTCTCTTGAAAGGGAAAAATGATTTATTTAATGAGTTTTTACCTTTCTCTTGAAAGGGAAAAATGAATTTGAAAAATAAAGTAATAAAAAGTATCATTTCATTCCAAATAAACTATAATGTATTTATTAGAGACCAATTAAAATAAAAAAGTTACCATACACTACTAAAATAAAAAGGAATTTGTCGATAGAATTACGATTTTATAAAAAATTTGTGATAAATACTATCAACTATTTTATAATATCAATAATTTGTGATAGATTGTGTCACAATAAAAGTTTATTATTTTTTAGCATTAACTTATGATAATATGTAACACCATATTGTGATAGAAAGAATCATATAATATATATGTAAAAAAGCTAGAGATAGAAATCTTGTAAGAGTATCTTAGAAAAGTTCAAAAAAAAAAAAAGCTAATGTGTACAAGTGCATTTAGGGTAAAATGACAACGTTTCAGGAATGGATATCTTTTTTCAGAAATTATAGAAATGACGTTGTTTGAAATTATTCATATAGAGTATATACAAAACAATGTCATATTTGGTTTTAGACTTCAAGTTAAAATGACGTTGTTTTAGGCCGTCTGAATTTAAATTGACAATTGAAAAAATGGCATTGTTTTTGTTTAAAATTAGGTAAACAAAACGACGTCATTTTTTATTTTAAATTTAAAATATAAAAGGACATCGTTTAAAATTAGGTAAACAAAACGACGTCATTTTTTATTTTAAACCTAAAATATAAAATGACATCGTCTTGTGGGTTATTTTATGGCTTAAAATGACATCATTTTATTGTTTTGTTTTATTAAGAATCTAAATCAAATACCTAGTAATTTTATTGTTTTTGGAGGGGAGGGGGTGAAAATCTCTCTAAATCATGTCTAGTAACTGAAAATAGTATTTGAAATCGAAGTGTGTAGCATTCTTTTGTTTTTGGTCATAAATCGCATAACTCGCCTCAATAATATGTGTATAAGGTACTCTTCTACAAATTCTAAGTATTTTATTTTTATTTTTGGGCAAAAATCAAATGTTATTGGATGTTATTTGTTAAATGTTAATGAAGCATTATTTTTAGTAGGACGATGTTTGAAAATGTTATTTATTTATTATTGGATGTTCGGTCACTATTTGGATGTGTGTTGTTTATTTATTTATTTATTTTATGTTTTTTTCTAGGCACGTTGTTCTTGTGTTGTTGATTTTATTATTGATAGTCAATTTTGTCTCGGTTGTTATTGTCAATATGTGATATTTTGTACGGTGATTCCTGAAATTAATGATTTACAGATAAAATAAAATAAAAATGAAATTTAGAATAAAATAGTTTTTTTTTCAAGCTTGTGCTCCCTCTGTTTTGATGAAGTCTCAACTGGAAAGATTATAAAAATCATGCATGGGAGTAGTCTATATTTGGTGATTATGATAGATAGGAGTGGCTATAAATATTTTTTTTTTCTTTTGAATGTAAGGATCAGTTATTATAAAACACAAGACGATATGTCCTCAATTATAAAATGTTCAATTTTAATTGGTATATTGTCATATTAAATAGTTTTAGAATTTAAGTTTAGGATAAAACGTGTTAATTTATGGGCCACTTGATTGGATGAGCGGTAAGTATGGCTTAAAGAGCACTGAGAGAATGATGAAGTAATTGTCATAATGTTATGAAGTACCAAGCCTAACTTCGAGGCCGAAGTAGAGCGATTATTGATGTCCTGGATGACATCTGCAGCATCTAAAACTACCTCAAGGGCAGAGATACCTAGCAAGCCAGGTGAAGTCCTCGTAACAGAGCCAAGGCTTCAAGGATATCCACAGGGGGTAGTGCATCTATAGAAATGGATGAAGAGGCCAAGACAGCCCCAGAGTAATTACGTAGCACCACCCCTAGTCCGACCTTGAAGCGTTTTGAGGAAAGACCTGTATTAGTGTTTAGCTTTATAGAGCCCAAACTAGGGGCTAGCCATAAGTTATGCAGTGACATTTGGGTATTAGAAGAGATGGCCTGAATAGTCATCAATTCATTCTTGTAGCCATGCACCTAACTCAGCACCTCTGACAAAGAGACCGTTTTTTGTTCCAAGATGAATTGGTTTTTGATAAACCAAAGTCTCTAGAATAGAATAAGCACAAACTCAAAATTTTCAAGCGATAGGCACGCCCGACATTCAATCAAAAAGTCCAACATGAATGTATTATAGGAGATACAAAAACCGTGTAGGAACGAGCATGATTGGCGTACTTTCTTTAATACATCATAAAGCCATAGCACATGAATGGTGTTTTTAGCTCATTTAGCACAGCGACTACACAAGTCATTAACAGGAAAATGATGTCTTCTGAGGTTAAAGAAGGTAGGGATCCAGCTATACGACAATCTCCAAACAAAATGTTTAATTTTTAGAGGAAGCTTTAGACTCCACAGAACCTTCCATCAATTACGGATAACACCACTGTCAAAGTTGGATGAGGCATGGTTAGGAGCAAAGGAAAGCCAATATCCACTATTTACAGAATATTGTTCGTGTTTGTCAAAATGCCACATAATTGAATCACTAAGGTAGTTCTAGGAGTGTGAGAGTGGGATGCTTAAGATGAGGCTACTTTCATCTTTTGAAAAAGAGTTACGAATAAGCTCACGGTTCTAATGCCGAAAAGGGAGAAGTAGCTCAAACACTAGTGTATGTTCAGGCAGTATATGAGGGAACAAAGGTTTAAATGACAGGGGGCGCAGAAGCCATTGGTCGTAGTAGATAGAGATTGAAGAGCCTTCACCGATCCGCCAACGAAGACCTTTCAAAAGCAAATTTCGTCCCCATAAAATACTTTTCTAGACTATAGAATCTGAATGCTTGAGGAGTGCTTGTAAAAGAGAAGAGTTCGAGAAGTAAATACTACGGAGAGTTCTTGCAATTAGCGAGTTTGGGTTAGCAATTACATGCCATCCCTGTTTAGCCAAAATAACTTGGTTAAAAGAGTTCAAGTCCTTGAAACCCAGCCCTCCATCCTTCTTATGGCGACACAAGAAACCCTAAGAACACCAGTGGACCTTCCTCTTATTATCATTGCCACCCCAAAAGAATCTGGCACAAAGTCTATAGATCTAGTAAGACTCTTAGGAAGCCTGAACAGATTCATTACAAAAGTTGGGATTGCTTGAATCACCAATTTAAGAAGCATTTCCCGACCACTACCAGAAAAAAAAGGTGCTTCTTCTGTCATCTCAATTTATTCCAAATTTTTTCTTTAATGGCCGCAAACAAATTTTGTTTAATTTTACTAGAGATATATGGGAGACCCAAATATTTACTGTAGTGCGGAACCAGAGAGACACCAAGATACTGAGCAAGATGAGTCGCAGACCCCCTTGAGATGGCTCTTCCAAAGCATACAGCCGATTTTTGGTAGTTAATCACCCGCCCAGAAGCAACCTCATAGACCGCAAAATCCATAATACTGAGTTGTAATCATCTAAGGAAGCTTTAGTAATAATTAGGCTGTCATTCGCAAAGAGGAGGTGGGATATAGATGGGCCCGATCTCCCACATTTCAAACCATGTAAGGCCCCCCGTTGCTCAGTTGAAATGAGGAGGAAATAGAGGCTCACCTTAGCAAAGACCACGAGTAAGGGAGATATTACCATGCACCACACCATTAATAAAAACAGAGTAGAAAATCGAAGAGATACATTGATAGATTATTTGACACCAGCTATCAAGAAAGCCCAGCCTACGCATCATAGCCATCACAAAGGGCCATTTCACACGGTCATAAGCCTTAGACATGTCCAGTTTCAAGGCCAAATAATTTCCTCCCGAAAATTTGTTCCTTTTAATAGCATAGAGACATTCGAATCCAATTATTGCATTATCAATTATTAGACGTCCTGGGATAAAAGCAATATAAGATTCTGACACCACCTCATTCATAACACATCTCAGTCTGTTGGCTAGTGTCTTCGAGATAATCTTGTACAGGACATTACAAAAGCTGATGGGACGAAAATCTGAGCATATCTTAGGCTCCAATATTTTAGGAATTAAGGAGATGAGGGTTTCGTTAGCCATTCCAATATCATCGTCATTATTCAGAAAGCCTAAACATACGCTGCTGATAGAAGAGCCAACAACATCCCAGAATTTTTGATAAAATAAAGCAGACATACCATCTTTCCCTGGAGCTTTTGTGGGGTACATTTAATATACAGCATTGTAGATTTCCTTCATATGAAAAGGGGTCTGCAGCCACTGGTGGTGTTGCTCAGAGAATTGCCTCCCCACACCAGAGACAACAGAGTCAATAACTAATTAAAAAAGAATGGATATTGTAAAAATATCAGAGAAATACTCAATAAATCTCTTAGCAATCTGGTCTGAGTCTGTATGCCAAGTTCTATCACTGCCCATAATCCCTGCAATATGATTCTTCCTTCTGTGTCCAGAGGCTTTAAGGTAAAAAAACCGTGAATTCCTATCCCCAGCCTAGAGCCACATAACCTTTGAGCGTTGTCTCCAGTAAGTTTCTTCCTTATATAGCAAAGCATCAAGGGATTTTTGGACTTTTGTAATCTCCCTCTAAACTTGTTCATCAACCCGTTGGTTTAAGACCCTCAAATACTGTTTTTTCTTTTTTTTCTCAAAAGTCAGTCTCCGAAAATGTACTAGGTTCCACTTTTGAGTCTATACCAAATACTTTGTAAGGTTCTACAGATACCGGCAAGAGAAGCTGAATTATGAGGCCAATCTTCTAAGATAATATGTCTGCATTAATCTTCATCAACCTAGGCTTCCTCAAAATAAAACCTGCGGTGGGTTCTTTAAGGAACGGAATACCCAGCCCTCATTTTATAGTCACCACTAACTAATAGTAGGGGACGGTGATCGGACCCCCAAAAATCCAGGTGCTGTACAAAGGCCTTAGGAAAAAGGTTATGCCAAGAGAAAGAGCAAAACATGCGGTCAAGCCTTTCCTAAATGAAGGAGTTTGATTTGTGTTCATTGCACCAAGTGAATGGGGGACCATTGAAGTGGATCCCTAATAAGTTGCAATCATCAACAGCATTCCTAAAATTTTGCATAAGATATGAAGGTCAAAGCAGCCCGTCATCTTTTTCAGAGTTTGTGAGAATTTCATTGAAGTCGCCACCATACACCCAAGGCAGAGAAGAAAGATGACACAAATGTCGTAGGAGTGTCCAATAGTGGGTACGTTGAGATGTATCCAGATGGCTATAAAAACCCGTAAATCTCCATTTCCTCCCTTGTTCTGTAACAGTGACATCAATATAAAAGTAAGAGAAAGAAAGTAGGGAGATATCTACCTTATTAGTTCATAGTAACGTCAAGCCTCATCCATGTCCAATTCTCTCCACCACAAGTTTTCCAACGTATCTAAGCTTCACTCGAATATTTTTTAGCCTATGTTTGAGAGCTCGTGTTTCCATAAGAAAGACCACCTCTAGGCAGTGTTCCCGTACTAGGTTGGACAGGATATGAAATATGCGAGGGTTACCCAGCCCTCACACATTCCAGCATAGGGTTTTCATTGAGATCGGCAGCCTTGCCCTTAGCAGGGTCTGCCGTTTAAGGTTGAGAAAGAGAGACCAGTGCATGTGGCTTCTCAATACTAGGTACAGTCTTCTTCGCCAGAGTGAGGATTTCATCGTCATCGGAACGTACCTTCCTTTTTAGGTTTGGGCACAGTTTGTGGGGTAGTTTGGCTTGGAGAGACTAAGAGCCTTTTTTCCTTGAGGGCTAGAACTAACCCGATTAGGCTTCCTCCCAAGATAAAAGCTATGCAATCGTCTACCAACTCTTATCTTGGCCTTTGGGGGGAGCTTACTTGGGTGGGATTTATTCCCGCACAATCCTTGCGATACACATTTTGATTCCCTGCTGTCTCCAATGGTTTTTCTTCAATGCTTGCCACAATGTTTATAAAAGGGACAGGTTTCAATTGGTCCCCTGAAGAGAGTAGATGGTGATCTGCGAGATTCGGGTAAGCGTGGGGGACAACTTCTGTGGTGTCAAGAATTTTTGGATAAGAAACCAATTAGTCGGAGATAGTCGGGAGAGGTTGCCTTGTAGGTCAATTCCCCTTAGTTTCTTTAGCCACGTGAGCACATAAATGTGAGTAGGAGACACCTATCTTTGGGTGTGAGATAGTGCGTATGTCATTGCCAATTGCAGTGGTAGAGATCAGCACATGAGAGACAAAACATTTCAATGGGCTCGCTTCAGCATATGCACCACCACCAGCAACATTTTTATCTGATCTGTATTTAATCGGCAGCTTTTTCTTCCCTTTCAAAATAATATTCTTCCCTCATTTCACTTGAACGTGGTGGGCACTAGAGTTACTGTTGGCTTTATTTAGAGGATTCTCTAAAACTTGTGCATCTCCTACTGATTCCACTATGTACCTTTGCAAATGCCAATATTTCTTCATTTGATTATTCCCAGTATCACGTGTTTGCACTTTACTGTTCTTAGGCCATTTCTTCGTGTCAAGGTAGGGTTTAGCTGATGGGCCACATGAGGATAGTCTATTGCCATACATTTGTGTAGTTGTGCCATTATTCAAGTGTAGCACGCTTAGCTCATCAGGATCATCAAGTGCCTCTCCAATGCAGTGCGTGTGCATGCCCATACCCAGGTTGTGTCCATTTGAGAAGGTAGTAGTTTTAATAACCATTTCACTGTCTGTTGCACATGCATTAGTCTTCTTTGGCAGCTAGTTGGGTTGGTCAACATGCGGGCAACTGACACTTGAAAGTAGGCAATTACAAGCCTCGGCAATCTTGCTTTGAGTGGGGAACAGATTAGCTAGCATTTGAGCTTTCACTAGACTCCTTTGAGTAGGCAGGATTGTAGTAACCAGTATTCATAACCGATAAGAATAAGTATTTATATATATATATATAAATATACGTATTTTTATTTGTATGTGGGTGATATTTGATTTATGTATTGTTATTAGTAGTGTTTGTATATGTTAAGGACCTACTATTAGCATTGGGTTTATTTGCAAGACTTTAGATTTATTTTAGGGACCGATTTGTAATACTTTAAAAGTTTTGGGGGCAAATTTATAAATACCAAAAATTAGCCTTTTAGTATAAAAATACACTTTTGAAATCCTAATTCACTCTTTTGGGTCGAGCTATCCCTTTAAAGAGAGAGAAGAGTGAAACGGAGAGGAGAGAAAGAGAAGAAGAAATTGGAATTTTAGATTTTAAGCGGTATATCACAACTATTTCTCAATTTATTGGTGTTAATTAAGTTAATTTATTTAAGTTTTGATTTCTTTAAATATGTATAATTGAGGATTTGATGTGTATTTTGTAAGATATTATGAGAATTGATGATGATCTATGTAGATAGCTTGATAAATTATGATGAGTTGTAGAATTTTTTCTTGATAGTCTCTTGATCCAGGAATTGTATAAATTGTTGCGATTCGATTCTGGTTTTGAATTTTAAGTATATGAAATTAGACATGTTTAGGATCATCTGAGACTTTGAATCAATTGAAAATTCTGGAAATTGAATTTGTAGTAAATTTACCAAAATGACCCTAAAATTATGGAAATTTCCTGTGTGAACAGTATGATACAGTGACAGATAATTTCTGATCTACTTAATGATCTTAAAAAATTACAAATTTATGAAATATGATAATTTTATATTTATAATATGATATACTCAAAATTGAGAATTTAGATCAATGTGGTTCAATTATTATGATTTTCTAAAGAGTATCAGCTCATTACAGTATTTGATTAACAAATTTTTAAAGCTGTAGAATAAAATAGTTTTAAAATACCTTTGGCAGTGATTTTAAAGTGAAATATTTATTATGGACTGAGATATGTGTCAAGAATATTTGGGTGATAGTTTTATAATTTTTGAGTTTAGTATATGATTTTATAAAATTGAGAGATTTAATACTGTTCAGTAAATATCTTGATCCTGTCAGGATAATAGTTTGGATTTGATGGTGTTTATGGAATAGATTTTGTTGAAAATATGATATAATATTCATACATAAGAATAATATACGAGTTAAGAATGATATATTCTGATTTTGGAGTAATTGGACATCATTTGATGTATTAGAAAAAAATTTTAAGTGTAAGTGGTCAGAATGACAGGTTTTGAGAAACCAAGTAATTAGACCAATTTGATGTGATAAATGCATTGTGTATAATTTTGTAAGCTATTTAAAGTATTTTGTGTGAATTGTGAGGCTTATGGAAGGATTAATCTCCATTGATAGGTTAAGGAGATTTAAGCCTTGTAGCTGAAAATGCTAAGAGATAAGTATACTAGACTTTTTACTGAAATCACAATAAGCATAGTAATTGTCTATGTATGATTTTGTAAATGTGCTTAGAAATATATTTATGTTATGCCAAAGTGTATTCGATATGAAATGTAAAAGACATATATTTATGAATATAAGCATTGACATTGAGCATGGACATACATGTATTTTTTAAAGTGAGCTTTCAAAATGAAATATGTTTAACAAAGAAAGTTTTGAAGTGTAATATGTCTATGAGAAACATTTTGTATTTTGAGGATGCTTGAATTCACTGTTGACTTAGTAGGCATTTTATGTGATTTGTGGAGCCTTTATGTGTGGCCTTTCCTTCGGGATTGGTATATGTTATGTGTTCCGTATGTAGGGAGGATCCTATTGGTACCTAAAAGAAGATTGAGTCATGACATTCGTATGGTGGCGTATTGGTGCATGTGAGAGGACTCATTGATGATCAGGGTGAGGGTTTGGCTCTTACCTTCGAGCTTGAACATTATATATGTGTAATTTAAACCTCACTTGTACTATTCCTCTCATATGGTATGTCACCTACGAGTGACATTTGGCTTATTATGTGATATGGGATGTGTAAGTCCTACTAGGTAGTAGTTGAGTGATGGTATTCCTATTATATATTTTGAAAGAATGTGTAAGCGCTTACTTGACATGTGATTTGATAAGATTATGATTTTAATTTATCACAAGATATCATACACATGCATTGTGTACATATATATATTTGTATTTTGATATGTGAAAAACTAGTATGCTTACTGAGTTTTATACTCATTATAGTTTATAGTGATTTCAGGTAAATAAGGTACATGTGTATTTAGCGGATTTGGCAAGGCTTCTACTGTTCTTTAGGTTCCCTAAGTTGCTAAGTTGCTGAGTGTTTCATTTGGGGACACGTGGGATAAGATATTTGATTTGTCCCTATTGAATAAATACTTATATATTATTTTATTGTGTGTGGTTGGCTTTAATTTAAGTTTCACCAAGTATGGTTATGGATTGATTTTAAGTAAGAATTTGCAATGAATATATTCTGAGCTTCCGGTAACAAAGTTGTTACTGGTGACGTAGTAGAGTATTAATCTCTAAGAAAACTCTGCGTATTTCTGGTTTACTGATTGTCCCAGTCATAATTCAATTGTTATAATTCTGAAAGAAATTAAAATGAATGTTTAAATATTATTGAATGAGTGTAAATTATGTCATGTATTAGATCTTTTAGGTCTGGAGCGTGACAAAAATATCTACCATTGAATATTTAATTAGTGTCTTTGTAAATTATGAAATTACATCCTATAAAGATGAACAAATCTTTCTAATGGCAATCATAGATTCATAATAAAGAAAAAGTGTTGCAGAGACCATTAATCTTAGTCCGTGTGGGTGTGTGAGTTTGTCTTTTTTTATTTGGTAAGCTGAAACGCAAGTTATGTAACTAACTAAAAGTTGTAGTCCATTTGTCATTGTATACTACTGTTCAGTTTCTCCTGGGATTTGTAACTTGTAGATATATTTTCTCATCTGAGTTAATAAAATAGTTTTTGATTTTTTACCATTTAAAGATTATTAGTTCTATAAAAAAAAAGTTATCTTTTTGTGTGCTTTTCGTAATATTTGGTTCATTTGTCTTCTTTTGCTATTAAATGGATTTGGTCATAAGTGATGCATGGTGTTTTTTTTTTAATAAAATGTTTGATGGGTTTAGAGTGTGTGAAGAATGATTAAAAAATTATGTTTTTAGTATGATTTTAAATCCAAATCAATAAAGAAAAGGTACGTGGCAAAGATACAGAGTCATACGAAAACACTGAAACAAAAATTGAGGCAGTACCTAAGGGTTGGGAGGTGAAGAAATGAGACTGTGACACCACAAGGTCAATATGTAAAAGTTGCAGTGCAAGAAAATGAAGTTACATAGCCATGAAATTTAGGGTGGTGCCACCACAAGGACGCAACGATGTCACCGCCTGAAAACAATGGTCTTGTGGTGCAGCCAAGTGAGGCCGAGGCGTCAATAACAATATTTTTCCTCCCATATTCTTATGTCTTTAGGACTTTAAGTGCACTCCAACTACAATTCAGTTTAGGTATTTCTTTGATGTTAAAGTAATAAAAACCTGTTTTGGCTTAAGAAATATTATTAAAAAATAGTGTATTCCTAATCCCTAGAGAGATCTTTATGGTCATTGATTAATAAAAAAAAGTAAGGATCTCGATCTATTATAGATGTAAGTAATTGTTAAACCATATAAATTTCTGTGTTATGTGTTTTATTCTTAACTTATGTTTCTTGTTTTCATCTTTTTAAATTATGCATTCTCAATTACTTGTGTGTGAAATCCCAACAAACTATTGTCAAAGTTAAGGTTATTTTAATTATGGCAACTTAAATTATGAAGTTGAGAATTTTAATGGGCAGAATAACTTCATTTTATAGAAGATCGAGGTAATGACTTTACTGATGAATCAAGAACTTAATTTTGCCCTTAAGAAAACTTCAAGTACAACTAATGAGGAAAAGAAGCCTGAGACATTAAGATCTAATTCAGATCATGAATGCATTAAAAAAAAGCCCATAGCATAACTATTTTATTGTTGAGTAATGAAGATTTAAGAGAAGTTGCTAGAAAGAATACTGTAATTGGTTTTTGGAAAAAGCTTGAAGATTCGTATATGATAAAGTCCGCGATAAATTGTTTGCATATAAAAAAGAAGTTGTATCAGTTGTCCATAGCTAAGGGCACTCTAATTAAAGACAACATTAATTCCTTCAACAAGATTATCATCAATTTTAAGATGATTGACGTCAAGATAAAAAATAAAGATAATGTTATAATCTTGTTGAGTTCTCTGCTATCAAATTATGAGCACTTTATTGATACACTTCTGTGCAGATGAATTGATTATAAGGGAAAAGTTTGAGAATAGAGAAAGAAAATATAAGAGAAATTCAAAATCAAAATTAAAAGGTAAAACCAGAAAGTGCTATGGCTGTAAGAAAGAAGAGCACTTCATAAAGAATTATCTAAAGAAGAAAGCTAAGATGAAGGACAAGAAAAAGGAAGGTAATGTTGTAGTACTATATGATGAAGACTACGACAGTGCAAAAATCTTGGTAGCATTTAATGGTAAAACCACTAGTGAATGGATACTTTATTTTAGTTAAACTTATCATATGTGTCCTGATAAATATTTGTTTATCAATTATCAGCTCATTAATGGTAGAAGTATTAATGGATAATGACAGGGTATGTCAAGTAATTAGGATTGGTAACATTAGATTGAGATTATATGATAGTAAGGTTAAAGACCTATTGAATGTTAGACATGTTCCTGATCTCAAAAGAAACTTTGCTTTTCTAGGAATGCTAGATCAATTAGGTTGTTCATTCAAAGCTAAAAATGGAATACTGAAAGTGATTAAATGTTTCATGGTAGTAATGAAGGGTAAAAAATGCAATGGGTTACATGTATTACTTAAAGAGATTGTTATTAGTTTTGCCTCTGTTGATACTGATATTGAAAATATTCAGAACAAATTGTGGCATATGAGATTAGCTCACTTGAGTGAGAAAGGTATCAAGGAATTATATGGTCGGGATGTTCTTGGCAAGGAAGAGATTTAGCCATTAGGGTTTTGTGAGGATTTTGTACTTGGAAAAGCTCATAGAGTTAAGTTTAACACTATGAGGCATAAAACTAAAGCTATTCTAGATTATATGCATTCAAATTTGATGCTTATTGATGACTATTTAAGTAAGTTATGGGTGTATGTGTTGAAATGTAAAAAATAATTGTTTGAGACGTTTAAAGCATGAAAAGCACTTATTGAGAATCAAACTAGTAAGAGAGTTAAAAACACTTATGGCAAATAATGGTATTATGTTTTACAATAATGAGTTTGATAGCTTTTATGTGAAGCATGGTATTGCAAGACATAAAATAGTGAGATCAGCGCCATAACAAAATGGTCTAGCAGAAATAATGAATAGAACCTTATTTGAGAGAGTGAGATGTATGCTAACTAGTGCTAATTTGTCTAAAGCATTTTAGGGTGAGGCGGTAGTTACCACAACTTACCTGATCAATAGAAGTCATTTCTCAACAATTGGCTTTATGACACCAAAATAAAAATGGCTAAGAAGCACTTCAGAGTATGATCAAGAAATGGGATGTCCAGCTACACGTTTTAAAATTTGGTCGATGAAAAGGCAATGAAAAATAGTCTTTTCTGGTGACTGTGTTTAGTTTTTTTATAATCAATGCACATTCGCCAACCACTTACTATCCTTGTTAGAACAGGTATCCCATTCTCATTTTTCACAACAGTAACATTGGATTTCTTATGAACTACTTGAGTTGGACTTACCTATTGACTATCAAAAATTGGGTAAATTATATCCGCATCTAATAGTTTCAAAACCTCTTTCTTCACTACTTCTTTTATTGTTGGGTTAAGGCTTCTTTAGGGGTCCCTACGGGATTACGCACCTTCCTCTAAATGAATTCTATAAGGATATATTAATGGAGAAATACCTTTAACATCAACTATGGTCTAACCTAGTACAGACTTATGTTCTTTTAACAATTTTAGCAATTTTTTCTCTTGTTCAGCATAAAGTTTAGAAGAAATGATGATAGAAAATGTATCACTTGGTCCCAAGAATATGTGTTCCAAACCTTTGGGTAATTGGGAAAGTTCAACTTGTATTGTCTCGAGGTTTGATGGTTTCGGTCTCTCCCTCTCTCGTGATAACTCTTCAAAGCGTGGCTGCCAATATTGAGTCCCTTTATCCTGTGAGTCAAAAATATTAAACACATCAGTTGTTTCATCAGAATAACGCAATTCTTCAAAATCAAAATTAATGAAGTTTTTTAAGAAATCAGAGCCATGATTTTTATAAGCTTCATCCGCTACAAGTATGTCTATCATATATTAATGATAGCATTCGTCTTTCTCTTGTAGTTGCTTGCCAATATGAAAAATATTCACCTCAAGAGTCATATTCCCAAAAGATAATTTCATTAGACCCTTTCTACAATTGATAAGAGTGTTAACTATGGCAAGAAAAAGTTTTCCTAAAATAAGAGGGATTTTAGACTCCATGCTAACCACAGAATAAGTATTTAAAGCAAGAAAATCAACAGATTAGTAAAATTTATCAATTTGTAACAAAATATCTTTTACTATTCCCTGTGATTTTTTGATTGAGCGGTCAGCTAATTGTAGGACTACAGATATAGGTTTAATCTCACTAAGTACCTATTGCAAGTAAATAGAATAAAGCATCAAATTTACACTTGCTTCTAAGTCTAACAAAACTTCACCAAACTCATGTGTCCCAATTTGGCAGGAGATTGTGGGATATTCTGGGTCTTTATACTTGGGTGGTGTCTTTTGTTCAATCACTGCGCATACATGTTCTTCCAAAAATATAATTTTTTTTACATGGTATTTTCTTTTAATAATGCAT
The DNA here is from genome assembly GCA_946807835.1 of Ailanthus altissimus. Taxonomy (NCBI): domain Eukaryota; kingdom Viridiplantae; phylum Streptophyta; class Magnoliopsida; order Sapindales; family Simaroubaceae; genus Ailanthus; species Ailanthus altissimus. The sequence continues at coordinate 22,251,483 of OX327698.1, read as the reverse complement.
AGATCCTTGATGACTTTGACATAAGTTGGAACCTGTTTAATCAAATACAACAAAGGAAGATTAATCATAACTTATTTCAAATGTTCTAAAATCTCACCTTGAATTTTTAAATTTTTTCCAATAGGTCGAAGAGCTTGGGGAAAAGGCTCTGAGATTGAAAACTTATTTTTGGGTTATTTTTCAACTGTGGCCTCTTTTTCAAAGAAGGTGTCTTTACTACTCGTAGATGTGTTGGTTGAAGAAGTAGACTCACTCATAATCTTACCACTTTGAGTAATAGGCTCATTCATTCAATCAATGAAGCTGCAGTCGATTCTGATGATTATGTCATTAATTGGGTAGAGAGTCAGTCGGTTCAGAAGTTGGTTTAACGATAGATATAGGTGCATCAGAAGTAGAAGTTTGTACCATGAATTGTCCTTTTAGATTGAGGTTAAGATGAAAACTTACCTCGCTCTTGTACATTTAAGGTACTGATCAGCTTAATGATTTGATTCTTGATTTCTTTATTTTCATCTATCACATATGCAAGAACTATTTTAAATTTTTTATTAATTTTAATTTGTGGCTCCATAAATGCTTGTAATGTATCTTCTAAAGGACTCCTAGTTGGTCGTGCATTATATTAAAGTGCAACATAAGACTTAGGTGCTTGTTGTTCTCGTTTTCAATAGTTGTTGGCTTGCTGGTTAGATTTTCAACTGAAATTTGGGTTTCTCTAGCTAGAATTATAGGTCATAGAGTAGTGTGAATAAGGTTTCTTGTACATCCTTAAGGCTTTACATTGTTCTTCATATATCCTTCTCATCTCACTATAAGTGAGGCAATCTTGAGCTAAGTGTTTCGCTTCTCCATAGATAAAACAAACATCATGTGACTCAACCCAAACAACCGTGTGACCCTTTTATCTTTGGTTTCAAGGGCTTTAATTTTCTAGTTAAGACCTCTAAATGAGCTTTAAAGCTATCCTCTTCCCTAAGATGTAAAAATTCACTAGGTCGTAGCCTATTTTTGCTTTCAGTGGCACAAGGTCCAGTCCATATATGGACTTTTTTGACTAAGTCATTAAGAAATTATATGGCTTCCTCAGGATCATTGTAAAGGAACTCTACATTGCACATCATCGCAATAAATTGACGCTCTCTAATTGTGAGTCTTTCATAAAAATAACTAACTAAGCGCCAATTTTTAAACCCATAATGGAGCCATAAATGTAACAACTCTTTAAACCTTTCTAGCCTTATACAAGGTTTCACTATCGTCTTGAGAGAATGACGAAATTTATCTTTTTAGGCCATTAGTTTTCTGTTATGGAAAGTATTTATTAAAAAATGTTGGGTCATTTTTGCTCAAGTTCCTATAGACCTTGGCCTCAAAAAGTTATAGCCAACTCTTTGCTTTGTCTTTTAAAGAAAAAAAAAAAAATTGAAGCCTAACAATGTTTATCTTTGGTTTTCAAGGCCTCTAATTCCCTAGTTAAGACCTTTAACTGGGCTTTAAAGCTATCCTCTTTCTTAAGATGGAAAACTCCACTAGGTTGTAGCCTATTTTTGCTTTCAGTGGTGTAAGGTCCAGACTATATATGGACTTTTTTGGCTAAGTCATTAAGGAATTAGATGACTTCCTTAGGATCTTTGTGAAGAAATTCTTTATTACACATCATCTCAACAAATTAGCGCTTTCTAATTGTGAGTCCCTCATAAAAATAACTAACTAAGCGTCAATTTTCATACCCGTAATGAGAGCACAACTCTTTAAACTTTTTCCAGCCTTGATATAAGGTTTCACTATCTTTTTAGAAGAATGACGAAATTTATCTTTTCAGACCATTAGTTTATGTTATGGGAAGTATTTATTAAAAAATGCTTGAGTTATTTCTGCCCAAGTTTCTATAGACCTTGGCCTCAAATAGTATAGTCAACTCTTTGCTTTGTCTTTTAAAGAAAAAGGAAAAACATTTAAGCCTAACAATGTCTATAGCTTCAGGTTGGCTACGGAAGGTGGCCACTACCTCTTCAAATTTCTTAACATGCACATAAGAATTTTCACTATCTAAACTATGAAAAGTTGGCAGAAATCATATCATTCCAGGTTTAAAACCCAAATGTGGCATATTAAGTGAAAATATAATGTATGATGGTGTGGTTGAGCTAGTAGCATGCAAGTAATTTTTTTAGAGTTCTAACGAGGTTATCCTCGTATTGGCTCATTGTGTTGGAATTACAAGATGAATTAGATGGTGAATTCTCTTCTTTTACAAATTGTGGTGGTGGTTCTAGTTCTACTTTTCTCACAAATCTTTCTCGTTTTTCTTTAAGTCGATGCATACATCCTAACAATTGTCTTCTTTTTTTTTACTTTTTTTTTACTAATTTTTTTAACGAAAGAAATTCCCAATGAGAAATTAAAAACTGAACAAAAGAAAAAGAAATGAGCTAGGTGATAAAATAACCATAAAAATGAGATAAATTGCAAGAAGTGAAATAAAATACAACAATAAATAAAAAGAGCTAAGTGGTAAGACCAACCATGAAATATAAAATAAATTATAATAAATAAATAAAAGAAAATAAACTATAAAGTATAATAAATAATTAAAAGAAATAAAAAATAAATAAAAGAAATGAAAAGTAAAATAAAATACAATAAATGAACAAAAGATAATGAACTGTAAAGTACAATAAGTAAATAAAAAAATTGTAAAATGCAACAAATAAATAAAAAAAATAAACTGAATTAGGTGGTAGAACTAACCATAATAAAGAAATGACGGAAATAAAATACAATAAACTAATAAAATGAGATAAATTATAAAGTATAACAAATAAATAAAAGAAAATAAACTAAGTTAGGAGGTAGAACCAATCATGAACAATAAAATAAATTACATTAAAGAAAATAAATTTAAGAACTAAAATTTACAAAAATAAATAAATGTACAAAATTACCGCTTTAGTATTGATAAACGCAACCTTCTTTCACTTAGTGTGCCTCCCCTGTAATGACGCCAAATTTTGTTTACACTCAAAATATAATGAGACTATCGCAGTATAGATTGAGATGTCGATCCCACAAGAAAACTTTTGGCAAAATAGGCTAGTGAAGTAAAAATATTAAAATAGTAACAAATGATAAAATTAACTAATTAGTTTATGTAGATTAGATAAAATTGTATATGAATTAAGGGAGAAATCTTATGATGATGTAAGCACGGCTTCGAGAATTACAATTATACTTCATAAATCTATTCTACACTTTAATTCAATGTTTATAACTCAATTAAAAATTTTACATCCCAAACAATCAATCGGAAGATGTATAAAACATTTGATAATACATGTATTTGATATGACTAAACTCTTTGCACATTATCACAAACTATGTTCATTTATACAAGTTATCTAAGATCGGTAATATATTATTTTGATAATATTGCAGTAAACAATTAACTTCAATATCAAACAATTGTTGTCTTTACATGTTATTTAAGATCGACAATATATCGATTGACAATATTGCAGTAAAAGATTAACATGTAAAACAATGTAACCAATAATAATTATAATTCAACAAGAATCACATAAAGAAAATATGACTGAAAATATATGAAACATGAGAATTATAACCTCTGGATTATAAAAAAATAATAGATAAGAGTTTAGATATAAACAAACTTATAAACATTTGTAACTCTTGAAAAAAAATCAAAGTCTAGAAGTAAATTTATGACACATAAAAGTTCATCTCTAACATTGTCAAGAACTCTAGTCTAACTTACAATGCATGGCAAAGATAAATTATATGAGAGAATTGTAAAGCATTCAAAAAATATCCATTAGCCTCCTCAGAGTGTCATTATATGGGCGATGAATGGAAACATGTTTAGTGTGACTTCAATCTTCAATAATTTATGCTACCCACTTCTTCACCTAATTGGTGCATGTTTTTTACAATGAAAATAATTGATGTAGCCTTTTGGTAGATATGAAAGTTGTAGAATTTTGTCTCTTGTTTTCATAGCCACTAGTTTTATATAATTTGGATGAGTATTCAAGGAGATATGGACAAAATACCACAAATACATCAGATTTCAGCCAACAACCATTTTATCAATTTATAATAAAATTTGGTCTATGATAACGACTGCTTTGGACTTTGCTATCAACATAAGAATTGTTGATAATTGAGTCAGTATTTTCCAACTTTGTGAATTATATTGATTGGGTACGTATTTTATAAAATACAGTCCAAATACATGAGCTGAGTCAAGCTAAACTTAAGCTGTAATCTAGTTTTGTTGTATCCCAGTTTTAGCTCGTAAAATATTAGATTTGGCTTTTTAACTGTTCTTTAAGTTTGTAATAATTGAGTCATATTCCTCAAAGGTCAAGAATTTCTTCATTTTGGTTTCTATATTGAGAGTTACATTTAATTTACCAAATCTATGCAAAAAATATTCATTAATCATCATTTAAGGACAACACTTTATTTCAAACTTAAAAATATAAACATGCTAAAATTAGTGACATTAAATGGTGACTGAATCTCTTAACAAATATGCATTTTATTGTGCTCATCAATACTATTGATACAATCCACGCCAAGAAACTAAGAAAGTTATGGATCAAGAATTCCAAAACCTTCTAGAAACAAATTTGTATGAAATTGCGACCCATTATTTATATTGAAGCAAGAACTTTTGTATAATGAAGACGCCACAATCAATTATAAAAGGATTGATTGATAAGTCGAAGGAGAATGCTACGAAAATTGTTTCGATAAGTTCAAAAAGTTCTAAAAGAACCAAAAAAAAATTTCTTAATCAAATTACCAAATGCTTTCCTCTCATCCCTCATATATTTATAATGAACACTTGGGATGCCAGCATTTATTACAACATTTAATGACAACTTAAAAACTATTATCTACCAAGTACTACAAATAAGACTTTATTTTAAACTAGTTTTCAAACATCCAACTACAATAATAAATGCAATTGCAGACTTCAACTTAAAACTACTAACTATCAGCTATCACCAATAACTAAGACTTTATTTTAAGCATTACAACTACTATCATAAATGTTATTGCAGGTCCTAAAAGCTTCTAACCACTTGAGTTGCTCACATGGACTATTATGCTGTTGTTCCTATCATTCCCCAACACTTGATGACTCAAAATTAGTAGTTACCAATTTAGGAAACTTCATTCAATCTACCCACTTTGTGATCTGAGGAATTTCTTCTAGATTGTTCTAAAGTTTGAATCATGAAAATCCAACCTTGTGAAACACATGGAACATCTTCCTTGAGCCTCCATGAATTTACCTCAGCCCAAAGCTCTAAAATAGTCCATTGAGAGTTTTTTTGAACCTTTAAGCTCGAGCCCTTATAATCGGACCAACTGGAACTTAAATGAGATCTACATTCCATTTATTGGTCGTGCCCTCATTAGTAACATAGCAAAATAATTTGACTATAGTGATTTGTGCTTACATGACAAGTTAAGTGAGCAGTATGGTTTAGGCTTGAAACGTTAGATATCGAACTTTCTATCCCTTTATAAGTTTAGAAGTAAAACTCTTTAAACTTCTGAAAAGCTCCTCGACTCCAAAAAGCTAATATTACGAATTTTCTGAAGCAAACTTGAGAGAAAAAGATTAAAATGGATAAGTTTAGTATCTAACTGTGAGAATTGTAGGAGTCATGCTTGAACAATAAATAATGGAGAACTACTTGATAATGTAGTGTGCTTAGAGATGTTGAGAAATGCAAGGAAACTTGTGTGAGATTGTAGCTTGCAATGCAAGTTAGGATTTATGCTACAAAACTATAATTTGTCAAGGTTATGAGGAACATGCCCTTAAAATCTTGTGTTTCGAGATCCGAGAATTTATTTGTGATGAGTATGAGTTATGGGACAACACATAATAATGGTAATAAGCAAGTCTTTGTATAAAGAACATAGAAAAAGAAAAAATGATAAAGATATCGTGTACCCTAAGGTAGAAGCCTAAGATTTTTCAATATTGTGTTAAGTAGAGAAGATGGTGTCTATGTATGTCTTAGGACTACTAAATATGTCAAAAAAGAGAACCCCTTTCACGTAATTATAAGGAATATTTATAATACTAGAGGTTGTACTATGGTTAAACTCCTTATTTGACTTTTGTTTCCTCTTTAAAAATAATTTATTTCATAAGTTTTTATCCTCTCCTAAAAGAAAAAATAAAAGAGGTAGAAATTTTTTTTTTTTTAAATAAATTATAATGTACTTATTAGAGACCGATTAAAATAAGAAAGTTACCATACATTACTAAAATAAAAATGAATTTGGCGATAGAAATATGACTTTACCAAAAAATTGTGATAGATACTATTAACTACTTTACAGTATCAATAATTTATGATAGATTGTGTCTCAATGAAAATTTTTTATTTTTTATTATTAACTCACGATAATATGTAACATAATATTATGATAGAAAGAACCACAAAATATATGTAAAAAATTAGTGATAGAAATCTTGTAGGATTATCTTAGAAAAAAAAAAAATTTCTTATAAAAAGGTGATATGTGCAAGTGCATTTAGAGTAAAATGATAAGAGTTTCAGAAATGGATATATTTTTTAGATTATGAAAATAACGTCATTTTGAAATTATTCGTATAGAGTATATACAAAACAATGTTATATTTGATTTCAAACTCTAAATTAAAATGACGTCATTTTAGGTGATCTGAATTTGAATGAATAAACAATCTATAAAAAATGGCATTGTTTTTTTGTTTAGAATTAAATAACCAAAACGACGTCAATTTTTATTTTGAACCTAAAATGTAAAACGATATTGTCTAGTGGGTTATATTATGGTTTAAAACAGCATCATTTTGTTGTTTTATTTTGTTAAGAATCTAAATCAAATACTTAGTATTTTTCTTCGTCGAAAATTGTATATGATCTTTCTAAATCATGTCTAGTAACTGAAAATCGTATTTGAATTTGAAGCGGGTAGCATTCTTTTTTGTTTTTGGTCATAAATCGCATAACTCATCTCAGTAATACGTGTGCAAGGTACTCTTCTACAAATCTTAAAGTATTTTATTTTTTATTTTGGGCTAAATCGAATGTTGTTAGATGTTTATGAAACATTATTTCCTGTAGGCTGATGTTTGAAAATGTTCATTATTTGTTGTTGGATGTTCGATGACTATTTGAATGTTAGATTTGTTTTGTATTTTATATGCATTGTGGTCCTTGTGTTGTTGATAGCAATCATGCATGGGAGGAGTCTGTATTTGGAGATTATGACACATAGGATTGGCTATAAAATTTTAATTGTAAAATCTAGAATAAAGACGAACAAGTCTTTCGAATGGTAATCATAATAAAGAAAGCGTGTTGCGGAGACCACCAATCTTGGTCGGTGTGGATGTGTTAGTTTGTCCTTTTTTATTTGTTCGGTGAGCTGAATCGTAAGTTACGTGACCGACTAAAATTTGTAGTACATTTGTCATTGTGTACTGTTCATTTCTCGTGGGATTTGATTCTAGGTGTGGGTCAGCATTGGATCATTTACTCTCAGTGCCAGCTTACAGATTACTCCTCACCATCGTGGAATTTTTCTGCTTTGCATTTCACTTTTGTGATCTGGGTTGTGCCCATTGGTGGTATTTGTAACTTATAGATATTTTTTTTTTCATCTGCGTTTAAATAGTTTTGGGTTTCTATCCATTTAAAGATTATTGGTTCTACAAAAAAGGAAATCATTTTGCGTGCTTCTCATAATAATTGGTTCAATCGTCTTCTTTTACTATTAAATGTGTTTGCTCATAAGTCATGTTTGGAGCAAATTTTTTTTTTTTTATGTTTGATGGGTTTGGGCCCACCAAAGAAAGGTCCTCGCAGCAAGATTGCATATTCTATTATCACAAACGACAAGCCCTGATAAATCAGCACAGCTACATACTTCCCATCAGCAAAAATCCAAGTTCAAAATAGAAGATTGATATGCTTTACACCACATAATGGCTACATGATTGAATCTGCTTCAATCAAGACAAATGGAAATCACATGTTAAAGACTTTGGATAAATTAACCTGCTGTGCACGGAACATTGACCATTAATTTGTAATATTAGATAGAAAATAAGAAAAGATTCACTTTCTAGATATGTTAACTGTGGTAATTGGGTTCGTGTTCTAGAAAATCACTTGTATCTTACCCATGTAAATGACAATGATTATTATAATTTAGTAAACAATGACGGAGTATATAATTGGGAATATCATATATGAGAATATTAATTAAAAATTATTGAAATATGATTTGGAGATCAAATCAAATGCGTAAGGTGCACACGGATCAAAGACGAACGCGAAAGGAGGCGAAAAATGAAGAATGGCGCACCAGGCGCCAACGCTGCAGCGACCAGGCATGGGCGCTGCAGCGCAAATTCTAGTATGTTAGCGCCGCGGTGCCAGGAAGCCAGCACTCAGCAGAAGCGTGCTAGCGCTAGAGCGACGAGATCCCAACACTAGACGCGGGAACAGTATCCCGAAATTAGAAAACTTCCTAATTTCATCTCCCACTTATTTTAAGACTCCCTAATACGACTCCCACACGTATAAGAAAAACTTAGGACGTCCCAAGACCTATATAAAGGCTATCAATTAGCTTGTAAACACATCTTGTCATCTTTATGATCAAGACAATCTTTGTGATCAAAAGAGAGTTTTCTTTGTGATCTTTCTTGTAATAGGCATACTTTGTGGTTGCTATTGTGATTCATAATAAGAGAATAGTGTGATCTTGATCTGCCGTAGACGTAGGCAAGTTGCCGAACCACGTAATTCTTTGTATGTTCTTTTTCTACCCCTTTCTCTCTTTTATTTCTTAATAACTTGTTCTGCATTATTATATTACTTGGGTGAATTGTTTAGCTTTGTTTGTGTGCTTGTGCTTCAATAAACTGGTATCAGAGCTTTGGTTCTAAGCAGACATGGACACACCCAAGTATGAGGTAGAGAAATTCAACGGTACGAATGACTTCAATTTGTGGAAGATGAAGGTTAAGGCGTTGTTGGTGAGCCAAAGACTTGGTTCGGCATTAGAGGAGACTGCAGCTCCATCTAGTGATGAAGAGAAGACGCCAGAGTCATCTAGAGCAGAAGCAGAAAGGAGGGACATTCAAGAAAGAGCTCATAGCATAATCGTTCTGTCATTGAGCGATGAAGTACTAAGGGAAGTAGTAGGTGAGACGACGGCAATAAATCTTTGGAAGAAGCTTGACTCTCTTTATATGAGGAAATCATTGGCCAACAGACTACATATAAAGAAGAAGCTGTATCAGCTGTCCATGTCAGAGGGGACGCCGATGAAAGATCATATAGACGCCTTCAATAAGATCATCCTTGATCTTAAGTCTATCAACATCAAGATAGAAGATGAAGATAGAGCAATTATCCTGCTGAGTTCACTCCCCAAGAGTTATGAGAGTTTTGTTGATACGCTACTCTACGGCAGAGAGAGTTTAACGATGAGTGATGTGAAATCATCATTAAACTCAAAGTTATTAGGAAAGCAGGCTGAGGGCAATGCAGAAAGTTTATCTGTAAGAGGAATGCTCTCATATAGAGATGGGAAGAAAAAAGGCTCAAAGTCAAAGTCTAGGACTCCTAGGAAGTGCTATTGCTGCAAGAAAGAATGACACTTCATAAAGGACTGTCCTAAGAAGAAAGCACAGAATAAGAAGAAAGCTGATAATACGCTTGCCTATGATGATAGCTATGACAGCGTAGAGACACTCGTCGCTACTGATGGTATAAACTCTGAACAATGGGTTTTAGATTCTGGTTGTACTTTTCACATGTACCCGCACAAATCTTGGTTTACAAATTTCCAGCCTATTAGTGGTGGTAAGGTCTTAATGGGTAATGACATTGCGTGTCAGATGATGGAAATTGGTAGTGTTAAACTTAGGCTACATGATGGGCGAGTAAGAAAGTTGACAGATGTTAGGTATGTTCCTGACTTGAAGAGAAACTTGATCTCACTAGGGACTTTAGACCAGAATGGGTGTTCCATCAGGATCGACGGAGGGATTTTAAGAGTTTTGAGAGGTTCCATGGTGGTGATGAGAGAAGAGAAGCACAAAGGTGTTTATGTGCTTAAGGGTGAAGTCGTGAGTGGTTCTGCACTATTCTCTGTAGATGATGAGAGTATGTAAACCAAGTTGTGGCATCTTAGACTGGCACACTAGGCGAGAGAAACCTAAAGGAGTTATATAGTCAAAAGGCCTTTGGAGAGGATAAGTTCCAGCCCTTGGAGTTTTGTGAGCATTGTGTGCTAGGAAAAGCACATAGAGTGAGGTTCAGTACCGGCGAGCACAAGACTAAGGGGACTCTTGACTACATACACTCGGATCTTTGGGGACCAGCTCAGACAGCTACTCGTGGTGGTGCTAGATATTTTCTCAGCTTGATTGATGACTATTCAAGGAAGCTGTGGGTCTATGTGTTAAAGAGTAAGGATCAAGCCTTTGAAATATTCAAGACTTGGAAGGTTCTTGTTGAAAATCAGACTGGCAAACGGGTAAAGAGGCTTAGGACTGACAACGACCTCGAGTTTTGCAATAGAAAGTTTGATGGGTTTTGTGCCAAGCATGGGATTGCAAGGCATAGAATAGTAAGATCAACACCACAGTAGAATGGGGTAGCTGAGAGGATGAAGAAGACCTTACTTGAAAGGGTTAGATGCATGCTTACCAATGCGAAGATGTCCAAGACATTTTGAGGAGAAGCTGTAGTGACTGCTGCTTACTTGATAAACAGAAGTCCCTCCTCAACAATTGACTTTAAGATGCCAGAAGAGAAATGGTCTAGCAATCCTTCAAAGTATGACCACCTTAGAATATTTGGTTGCCCTGCCTTTGTACATGTTAAGGAGGGGAAGTTAGAACCTAGAGCTATCAAAGGGGTATTCATAGGATATCCCGAAGGAGTAAAAGGATACAAGGTGTTGTGTAAAGACTTAACACCACCAAGGAGTATCATAAGCCGTGATGTGACGTTCGATGAGATGGCGATGCTGAAAACCTCCCAAGTAGATGAGAAAGAAGAACCTGTGACCAAGGAAAACTCAGCACCCGAGTCAATAGAAGTTGAAGTAGCGCCTGAAAATGAATCTAATATGCCCCCAGATCAACACCTCAACAAGGAAATCCTTGAAGATGAACCAAGAACACCAGCGAGTTTCTCCAAGTCTACCCAAAAAAAGACTAGAACTCCTGAGTTGGAACTTGAAGAGTACCAGCTTGCTAGAGACAGGCTAAGGAGAACGATTAACCCACCAGTCAGGTATGCACAAGTAGACTAAGTTGCTCATGCTTTTAATTCTGCTTACACTCTTGAGTATGATGAGCCTAGGACATATGATGAGGCTATGAAGAGTGAAAACAAAAAAGAATGGCAGCAGGCCATGAAAGAAGAAATTTGTTCTCTTAGGAAGAAAAATACCTGGAAGTTGGTGGAGAGACCTCAAAAGAAGCTAGTCGGGTGCAAATTGGTGTATAAGGTGAAGGAGGGGATACCGGGGATTGAGCCTATGTGATTTAAGGCTAGGTTAGCAGCACAAGGTTTTACTCAGAGAGAGGGAGTCAATTTTTATGAGATATTCTCTCCAGTTGTCAAGCACACATCTATTAGGATTTTGTTAGCTATGTGTGCAAACCTTGATTTACATCTAGAGCAGATGGATGTAAAGACAGCTTTTCTACATAGAGAGCTTGAAGAAACAATATACATGGCACAACCGCAAGGGTTCGAGGAGCCCGATAAAGAAGATCATGCTTGTTTGCTAAAGAAGTCATTATACGGGTTAAAGCAATCACCTAGACAGTGGTATAGGAGATTTGATGAGTTTATGATGGCTTGTGGCTTTAGTAGGAGCAAGTATGATAGATGCGTGTACTTCAAGAACATGAGTTGTGGGATGATGTATTTGCTTCTATACGTCGATGATATGTTGATCGCATGCAAGAATATGGAAGAAATACAGAAGCTTAAGAAGCAGTTAAGTGGCGAGTTTGAAATGAAGGATTTGGAAGCAGCAAAGAGAATTTTGGGTATAGACATTGTGAGAGAAAGAAGAGATGTTATCTTCTTATCCCAACAGCGATATATAGTCAAAATTCTGGATAAGTTTGGTATGTCAAATGTGAAGGCTGTCTCTACTCCTTTGGCCATGCATTTCAGACTGTCAGCAGCACAGTCACCGATATCTGAGGATGAGAAACTGCAGATGAGCAAAGTACCGTATGCAAGCGCTGTGGGGAGCATCATGTATGCAATGGTTTCATAAGACCAGACATAGCACAAGCTGTGAATGTGGTGAGTAGATACATGGCGAATCCGGGTAAAGATCACTGGCTTGCAGTAAAGTGAATTCTGAGATATCTCAAGGGAACGTCGAATCACGGGTTGGTGTATAAGAGGGACGAGGACAACAAAGAAATGGTAAGAGGGTACGTAGACTCAGATTATGCAAGTGATCTCGACAAGAAAAGATCGTTGACGGGCTACGTATTCACAGTGTTTGGGTGTAGTGTGTGTTGGAGATCAGTTCTACAACATGTGGTTGCACTTTCTACCACAAAGGCAGAGTACATAGCTGTTGGTGAAGCTATAAAGGAGGTCGTGTGGTTAAAAGGCATATGCGCGGAGATATTGGCTCGTAAAGATGTAAACACCGGTGTATACTGTGACAGCTAGAGTGCCATACACCTAAGCAAGCATCAAGTGTTCCACGAGAGGTCGAAACACATTGATGTGAGGCTCCATTACATTCGTGAAATTGTCCAAAGTGGTAAAGTTAGTCTTACAAAGATAGCATCATCTAAAAACCCTACTAATATGTTGACTAAACCACTGCCCTCGGTTAAGTTCGTCCTATGCAAGGACTTAACCGGAGTCACTACTTTATGAGGGTGACCGAAGATGCGGAAATGAGAGATCGATTTACTTTGTAAATAATTTTGAATCAAGGAGGGGATTTGTGAGAATATTGATTAAAAATCATTGGAATATGATTTGGAGATCAAGCCAAGTGCGTAAGGTGTGCACGGATCGAAGACGGAAGTGAAAGGAGGCGAAAAACGAAGAAGAGCACACCAGGCGCCAGCGCCGCAACGACCAAGCATAGGCGCTGCAGCGCAAATTTCAGTATGTTAGCGCCGCGGCACCAGGAAGCCAGCGCCGCAGCGCTCAGCAGAAGCGCGCCAGCGCTAGACGCGGGAATAGTATCCCAAAATTAGGAAACTTCCTAATTTCATCTCCCACTTGTTTTAGGACTCCCTAATACGACTTCCACACGTATAGGGAAAACCTAAGACGTCCTAAGGCCTATATAAAGGTTATCAATTAGTTTATAAACACATCTTGTCATCTTTGTGATCAAGACAATCTTTGTGATCAAGTTAGTGAGATCTTTATGATCTTAGAGAGATCTTGGTGATCAACAATAAGAGAAGAGTGTGATCTTGATCCGCCGTAGACGTAAGCAAGTTGTCAAACCACGTAATTCTTTATGTATTCTTCTTTTACCCTTTTTTCTCTTTTATTTTTTAATAATTTATTCTGTATTATTATATTAATTGAGTGAATTATCTAACTTTATTTGTGTACTTTCGCTTCAATTAGATTCAATCTTATTCTTGTCTAAATTGATATCTTTACTCAAAATTCATTATTCATAAACTTAAACATCAGGTTATTTTCATTTTCAAGCTATTAAACTTGTAATAATTTCTCCGAGCAGTCATATTAATAAACAGAAGTTTCAGATCACATAATGAAATCAATACAAACTGACAGAATTGCGGGATGAGGGGAAAAAAGCAGCACCGCACACTGGCAATATATATTCAGCTGAAATGTCATTGGCTGCAAGTTAGAAAATTCCTGCAATGCAATTTACAACTAGTTTAACAATACTGACATATATAAATAAATCAATGAAGTAGATTAGAATGGAATTTTAAACCCAAGTAAAACAGAAAAGGAAATCTGATGAATGGAAAGACGTACATTTACATGTTCGAGAAGTGCTAAATTTAAACTAGAAGTTTGATGCAGAGAGAGCTAAAAATTGAAAATATCAAGTACTTTAGGGACCAGTGCAGCCCATTGTTGTTCCCAAACCTCCGTTAGCTTCAACACAGCAAGTTTATTCAAAAGCTTTTTGTTTTTCGCTGGATCTGCGCATATCAATTTTAACATAAAATTACAAAAAACTTGGGTGATAAAAATACAAAGCATATTTTTCTTAATAGTCAAATCATTTCCTTCTGGAACAGGTGCCAAGGTTTTGGATCGTGCTTCTCTCCACATGTTGCGCTTCACCACTTCAATCAATTAATCAAAAAACAGAGAAACTATTACTTGAGATTTTTTCACATTCAAAAAACTGATAATCTTTATCCGCAAGACAGCAACCCATATGCAGAGTACAATATATTTTCAAACCCTTTTGCTGCATACTTGGTAATGTGAAGTCATTAGCCATTCATTTTGAGGTCACAGATGCAGATGTTATATGTAATTGCAGCATTTCTACTGCTTAAATTTTAAATTTATGTGTGTTTGTCTCGGAATAGCAGTTGCATTATAGTTGTGCCCAGGGCACATTCTCGAAGAATAAATTGATGAAAAGAAATTATTTTGCCTATCCAGAGGCTGAGTAGTGAAATTTTGAAGTAAGAAGATATCAGACTTGAATGGAAATGATAATGCTTCTATAGAAGAGAATAACCTGATATTAAGTGTGCACATAAGATATAAACATATCTAATGTAAATTTTAAACACCAAATGTTATAAACAGAGGGCTATTTTTTTCCTTTCAAAATACATTTTAAAAGATTTATAAACATCAATGTTATAAACATCAAATGTAAGTCCAAGTCAACCCCTTTAACAGTACATGGCAATGCACGCTTCCCCATCAATCTCTTCTCTGTCTAAACACTAGTCATCAGGATAAGAAGTTTGAACTTCTGAATATAATTCGAATGCAACAGACGAAGAACTAATAGTGATACAATCATGTGAGATCATGATATCTCCTCGAGCATCAGTAAATGACCCTTGTGCTTTCGGTGCAATCCATTTACTGTCAAACCTCCTATTTTCAAAAGAAAGGCCCATAAGTCAAATTTTAGAATAATTAATAGACAAAAAAGATTTATCGATATTCTCTTACATGTTTAACACTCGGACACTTCTATAGCACTCTCTCCCACACATTTAGCACTTAGAGTTATTTAAGTTTTCTGTTTTCTCTCTTATTGATGTATTACAATTTAAAAAGTTTATAAAAATTTATAAAAACTGTAAAACGTTTATAAAAATTTTATTTTTTATTAAAATAAGAGTTTATGTATTTAAAAAGTTCAAAATCAAATGAAAACGTAAATCCAAAATAAATAAAAAACATTTCACAACTTAGTGCCATGGTGCCTAAGTTCTACGTCTTTAGCATTGTGGCTCCCAGATTTAGTGCCACAGCATCGTGGCTTACACTTGGTTCCTCACGCTTTCTCGTGCTTTTGAGCACCTCTTTGCTTTTGTATTTTATTCCTTTCTCATATGTTCAATATATATTCATCTTTATGTTGACTTTTCATTGATCTATAACTCAAAATTAAATTTAAACATAATTTTAAATTACCAAAATTTCAATAACTTATGTTGTTAAAAAAGATCCGAAAACTTTGTTTCTCCACTTAAATCCCCTCATTTGAGTGGCGTTAGTTGAAGGTAACCTAGCATGTAAGACATGAATAAGGACAAAATTTTAGAGAAATTTACATTTATTGCTTTATCATCAACCTTACACTGAAAAAATAAAAAAATTTACATTAGAACGAAGTAAATAACCAAAGGACACTCCAGGAACTCGGGAACCTTATGGAAGATGAGTTATAAAAGTTAACCTATGAGGTTTAAAGAATAAAGTAAAACTGCAGATCAGAAGAAATGTGATTAAATTCACAGAAGATTAAATCACCCAATAGAAATTTGGACAAGAAAAAATACCTTCACAAAGCAATACTAAAATTTTCCAAATTACCAATGAAGCACGACAATCCAGACACCAAAATAATACACACTATAGTAGAAGAAAAAGACGGGCACTATTTCAGATAGTGTCATATCCTCTGGGAAAATCCATGCGTTCCCTGCACAAACTTCACCACCATCTACAAGGCTAGCTCTGATTCCGTACAGATTAGCAACCCGTCACATGCAAAGTATTTTTTTCCTTTTCAAGAAAATAAGAAATTGACAACGGCAGAAATACACCCCTCTTTTAATTTTATGCACACAAGTGATCAATTATTTAAAAAAGAGGAAAAGAAAAAGAAAAAGAAAAAACTTACGCCATTACAAGAGTTAAAAGTAACGTTAGCTTATACATAAGAAAATGGAACACAGTCAAATGCTGCCACAACACCAGCTTCCTTGATTTTCAACACTGCTTCTAGTGCAGCAGATGCAGGGACATTAGAAACTGAACAAGCCATCTTCCTAGAAACCATTCCACTTCCCACAAAAATTGGTGCATCCAATGGGCCTTGACAATTGAATACAACAGTTACAGAACCAGCCAACTGCAGTTGGTAAAAAAGAAAGAACATAAAAGTAAGGACAACACTTGATTTTCTTTGCATTCAATTATTTTTTTTCCAAAGAAATTTTCTCTTACCCTTTTCAAATTCCTTTTGTGGAGTTTCTTTACTCCTTATATTGTAATTTTTAACTTTTTTATTGAGTTCAGGCTTACAATTTTTTTATACCAACTTTTTCCCTTAAATCAATTACTTATATTTTAAAAAAAAGGTTGTGAGAATGAATTCAAATTATTATTGTTGAGGGGAAGTTAGGTTTATCCATAATTTCTTTTTGAAATAGCATTTTGCCATATTATTTCTTTGTTACGGAAGCGTATAATCACAAGCAAAAATAAAGAGAAAAAATAAGAACAAGATAAATAAGAATACACACAACCAATTTATTTAGTTTTGTAAAAGTTTACATTCAAAGTGGATTAAGAAATTCTAATCTCTCTTAATAATTATCAAGAGATGATAAGGAAAAATAAAATAAAGAACTCTTAAATAAATCTATTTGACATTTGTTTGTTCACACAAGAATAGTAAACACCCAACAATGATTTAACCCTAATGCACCCAAGTATTTAGTATCTACTTAACTCTTTAATGTTTAATAAATTTTAAGGGTTTACAAGAGTTTATATAGTGTTTACAAAGTTTTTATAAAACCTAAACCTGGTTGGAATAAAAGTCCATACGTGTAGAAGTTCGAAACCCTCTCAAAGAAGTCAAATTCGAGTAAAAATGAAAGTTCATAAAGTCGCATCACTACAGTACTATTTAGTATTTTACTGTAGCAAACCAGTGTTACGGTGTTGGAGCTTCTTTCTTCAACGTTGCAGCATTTGCTTTTCTTTGCTTCCAACTCTCCGTTTTGCTCATTTCCTCGTACGACCTTTGTATACTCGACTTCTTTATGACTCTCTATTGATCTCCATCTCAATTTATGCCCATACATAATTATTGAATCACCTCTTACAACAAACCCTTCATTGATTCAAAATCTCTTTATAAGAAGACTTCTGGATCTATCCACACCAATGTTCTATCACCTAAAGCTAATTTCAGTTAAGTCTTTATCAAAACTTAACTCATCATGGACTTGTGACTTTGATCACCAAAGGTATAAATGCTTATTACATAGGGTATAAATGCGACACGTTCCCTTTTAACCCTCGTCGCTTCAGTGAGTTTGTTTTGAATGTCGTCTCATGGTCCACATTATCCCAACACTCCGTATTGGGCCATCTTTGACCATTCTTTTAAGCACATAGAACAACTCTCTATGCTATCTCACATACTATTTTTATAAATCCTTTTACTACCTTCAGTTTTTCTCTTTTCAGTCTAACCGAATACCTCTCTTCATATAACTTTCCTAAGGATATCAAGTTATTCCTAAGTTTAGGAATATGTCTTACACCTTGTAAGTCCCTAAGTTTTTCATCTTGCATCCTCAACCTTATGTTGCCAACCTTTATGACCTCACAAGTTATGTCATTTTCTATTAGTACTTTACTCCTAATGGCTTTATAGTTTGTGACCAATCATCTGTCATGATATATATGGACACTACACCTAAAATCTAGTATCCATTTGCTAGCGTACTTTCCCTTAGAGGGTACCAAAGAGTCTACAACTTTGATGTGATCCTCACGACTTATTATTACAACATCTCTATCCCTTCATTTTACTTTAAGACAATCCCTCACAAAGTGTCATTCCTTGTTACACTAAAAATACTTCTTGGATCTCCTCCTAAGTTGGTTGTTCTTATTTCTTTTTACATCTAAACCTGTTGCATTGTCGGTTTTAAATCTGTTCCCCAATTTATTTGAATTCAATGATGCCTTGACGTCATTCATTGTAAGAATCTCCTTACCATATATGAGCATGTTCACAAAATACTTCTAACTTAATGACAACGAACTTAACAGGATGATGGCTTTGTTTTCATCATCAATCTTAATGTCTAAGGTCTTAAGATTTATGATAATCTTATTAAAGACGTTAATATGATCTCTTATTGAAGAACCCTTAGATATAGATAGTTAGTACAGCTTATTCTTCACATGCAGACGATTCGCCAAGGACTTCAACATATATAAGCTGTCAAGCTTTTTCTATAGATTCAATATCGTCTTTTCTGCAGCTACCTTCATTAATACTTTGTCACTTAACGCTAACACTTTGGGACTGTAGGCTCTCTTCTGAATGGTATCTCAATCTATCTCTTCAAGTTTCATATGTTTCTTCTCTTCGCTAGTAGTGACTTGGGTTTCCTTTAGGACTGAGTCTAACCCTTCTTTCACTAGTAGAGCCATAACTTTTACCTTTTATAAATTAAAGGCATTCATCATGTTGAACTTCTCTATATCTTACTTAATACTTGTTATGGTTTAAATACCACCTAAATGTATTTTATAACCTTGGTTCTGATACCAATTTGTTGATGAGAAAGTTAGGTTTAGCACTAATTTCTCCTTGAAATAGCCTTTCACCTTAATACATTTTTATTGTGGAAACGTATAATCATAAGATGAATAAGAACACACAACACCAATTTACATAGTTTAGTAAAAGTTTACCTCCACGGTAGAATAAGGGATCATAGTCTCTCTTATTAATCGTCAAGAGATTATAAGAAAAAACAAAGTAAAAAACTCTCAAAGGAATCTATTTGGCATTCCCTTATTCACACAAGAACAATATAAACCCAATAATGATTTCACCATAATGCACATAAGTACTTAGTGTCTACCTAACTCTTTAATCTCTCTTAGAGTCTTTCTTTTAATGTCTGATGAATTTTAAGGGTTTACAAAAATTTATATAGTATTTATAAAGTCTCTATAAAATTTAAATTTAGTTGGAATAAGAGTCTATGCATATAGAAGTCTAAAAACCCCCCCTCCAAGAAGTCAAATCTAAGTAAAAATGAAAGTTCTCAAAGTCGCAACACTGTAATGCTATTTAGTATTTCGTTGCAGCACAAGGTTGGAGCTTCTGTCTTCAGCATTGGAGCTTATGTTCGGCACTGCAGTGTTGAGTAGCCAGCAATGCAGTGTTGGAGCTTCTATTTTTGGCATTGCGGTGTTGAGTAGCCAACAACGCAGTGCTGAAGCGTTGAGTAGCTAGTGTCGCAACACTGCGACCTATAACTGATGCCCACCTTTTCTTCACTTCCAACTCTTCATTTTGCTCTTTTCCTCGTACAACTTTCTTATACTAAACTTCTTGATAACTCTCCATTGATATTCATCTCAATTTATGCCCATACATGATTGTTGAATCACACTTACAACAATTATATTCCTTACAAAATTAAAGTAAAGGATATACAAGAAAAGTACCCTACCGAGCTTTTTACAAATAATAAATGAAATTGTCGAACTTAAATTCCAGATTAGACAAAAGAACCAAAAAAGATGCGCAAGAAAGCATAGAGGGAACAACAAAGGATTCATCCTGAAAGTTTTCATCAAGGCATTTACTTCAATACAAGGAACTTAGAAGCGGAGTGTGATACATAGATTACTAGTTAAATGCAGGATACACCACTACATGCTACAACAGAAACATTAAAAATGCTACCGCTGGTTAAGCTCAAAGGAAATGCCACCAATTAGAAGTCTTGATCTTCCATGAGAAGAGAATAAGACTAGCTGTAATTTATAAATGCTCTCATCTATCACATTCCACATTATTTTAGAGTAATTATAGAAGCGCATTATTATCAAGTCAAACACTAACCTAAACGACAAATGTACAGTCTACATTTTTGTTAAGCAAAAGTAATATTTTTCAACAAGTTATTTTATAAGTGAATTCGCTTCAGCACAAATTAGTAGCATCAAACTTTAGCTCCAAACCTATATGCCAGGTTGTTCACATTCAATTATATGGATTGATAGGCCATACCTGGCACATCAAATGGAACTCCCCTTCCTTAGGATGAATGCCAAAGTTTCCTGAAGCTTCCAATGGAAGCCTGCCAAACCAACCACTTAGAAACTGCCAGAGAAATTCCAAAGGATATTTCTTCAGAAGATTTAACATCAATTAAAACAAGGTTTCTATATTAACCTTAGAAATTACTAGAGAAATTCAACTGATGAACCTCAAAACTAAGAAATTGAAAATTCAATGAAACAAGATTATATTTTGGATTTGGAACGAAAGAATCAAATTCCTAAAATTGAAACGGAATTTGGAGAAATAATAAAGTACCTAAAGACTGCGGTTGCTGATGCCTAGTTGGATTTTCTGGATTTTGAAGAATGGAGTACAGAGGAATGATGCTAAAAAAGAATGAGCTTTTTGTATATTTCAACTTAAAATAAAATACATACATTATGTAGCCTGTTTATATACAAATGAGGCCGATATACTTTTAAAGAATATTATACGGCTATCAATTATTTACTATCATTGCAATTTTCTTGAATTTTAGCTCTTAAATTTAATTGACAGGCATCCCTGCACTTGCTACTCATCTATTGGTGGCTTCTCTTTTCCGGTCAATTTGTAGCCACGTGGAAAAGCTTGTCTTCTTGTGGATGTACTCTTCTATGAAGACCCCACTTAACTAACATTTAAAATTGCTTTGTACTCCATTTTCAATCTCGGGCAGATTGCTTTCTGCTTAACTCCCCCTTTCAAACTCTGGTATAACCTTGAGCTTACCTTTTAATAGTTCGATCTTCTATTGTCAGGGGTTTTGTCATAATACCAGCAATTTAATCCCTTGAAGGCTTGAACTTGATCTGAAGCTGGTTGTTTGCAATTGTGTCTCGATGAAATGAACATTAATCTTTATATGTTTTGTTTTAGAATGAAAAATGGGATTGTTGGCCAAGGTTGTTGCTATTCGGTTATCACACCAAATTATTGGTTTAAATGGTAATCTAATACGTATTTCAAATAATAAAGAGCTTAACCAAGCCATTTTTTCTCCTATTTGAGCTAAGGATATATACTCAAATTTTATATTGTTCTTGCTACTACTTTCTATCTCTTGAACACCATGACACTAGATTACCACATAAGAATATATTATAGCCACTTGTTGATTTTTTATCATCAATGTCATTTCTCTTGTTTGCATCAGTGTATCCCTCCATCTTTAGTTTGCCATTCTTAGTGTAGTATAGTGCATGGTTAGAGCTCCTTTGTAAGTACATTATTATCCTCTTGCAACTGATCCAGTGAAGTACTTTAGGCTTATCCATGAACTGGCTTAGTTTTATTTACATTGTATGATATTTCTAGTCGAGTAAATGTCACATACTGTAATACCTTTATAGTGCTTTTATAAAGTGTTTTGTCCTCAAAATCTTTTCATTCATTCTTAGAGAGTTTGATGTCAGTACTCATTGGTGTTGGACATGGTTTTCAATTTGACATCCTAATTTTTTTCAAGATGTTTAATATGTACTTGTTCGAGCTAAGATGTGTTCCTCAATGATCTCTTTTTACTTCCATCCTAATGAAATAGCTTAATGGTCCTAGGACTTTCAATGAGAAGTTTTGATTGAGACTTTTGATTATTGAATCATTCTGTCACGCCCCAAATCCAAAAGATCTGAAACATGACATAATTTACTGAATCATTCTGTCACGCCCCATACCCAAAAGATCTGAAATATAACATAACTTACACTCATTTAATAATGTGCATTTATAATTAATATTGCATAAAATTTTAAACTTGAATTCAACATAGAAATCCCTATCAAGTTGCTAGTAAGTTTAATGCAAAATCAACCCATGACCATACTTGGTGAAACATAAACTAAATACAACCACACCTAATAAAATAACACATAAGTATTTATTCAATAGGAACAAATCAAATATCTTAAACTATGTATCCACAAATGAAACACTTAGCAACCTAGCAACTTAGGGAACCCAATGGACAATAGAAGCCTTACTAAATTTGCTAAGCACATATATGCCTTATTTACCTGAAATCACCATAAACTATAATGAGTACGAAACTCAGTAAGCATACTAGTTTTTCATATATCAAAATACAAATACATATATGTACATAATGCATGTGTATGATATATTGTGATAAATCAAAATTATAATCTTATCAAATCACATGTCAGGTAAGCGCTTACACATTCTTTCAAAATATATAATAGGAATATCATCACTCAACTAGTACTTAGTAGGACTTTCATATCACATATCACATAATGAGTCAAATATCACTCGTAGGTGACATACCGTATGAGAGAAATAGTACAAGTGACATTTAAATTACACATATATAATGCTCATACCCAAAGGTAAGAGTCAAACCCTTACCTTGATC
Source organism: Ailanthus altissimus (assembly GCA_946807835.1). Taxonomy (NCBI): domain Eukaryota; kingdom Viridiplantae; phylum Streptophyta; class Magnoliopsida; order Sapindales; family Simaroubaceae; genus Ailanthus; species Ailanthus altissimus. The sequence continues at coordinate 22,228,484 of OX327698.1, read as the reverse complement.
ATCGGTGAGTTCTCTCACATGCACCAATACACCACCACACGAATGTGATGACTCAATCTTCCTTTAGGTACCAATAGGATCCTCTTTACATACGGAACACATAACATATATCAATCCCAAAGGAAAGGTCACACATAAAGGCTCCACAAATCACATAAAGTGCCTACTAAGTAAATAGTGAGTTCAAGCATCCTCAAAACACAAAACGTATCTCATGGACATTTTTCCTTCAAAAGCTTTCTTTGTTAAACACATTTTATTTTGAAAACTCGCTTTCATAAACACATATATGTCCATGCTCAATGTCAATGCTCACAATCATAAACATATGTCTTTCACATTTCAAATCAAATATACTTTGGCATAACATAAACATATTTCAAAGCACATTTACAAAATCATACATAGACAATTACTATGCTTATTATATTTTAGTGAAAGTCTAGTATACTTACCTCTTAGCACTTTTGGCTACAAGGCTTAATTCTCCTTAACCTATCAATGGAGATTAATCCTTTCATAAGCCTCAACATTCACACAAAACACTTTAAAAAACTTACAAAATTACACATATTGCAATTATCACATCGAATTGGTCTAATTATTTGATTTCTCAAAACTTGTCATTCTGACCACTTACACTTAACAAAATTTTCTTATACATCAAATGATGTCCAATTACTCCAAAATCAGAATATATCTTTCTTAACTCATATATCCTCCTTTTGTATGAATATTATATCATAATTCTCACACAATTTATTTCATAAACACCATCAAATCCAAACTATTATTCTGATGGGATCAAAATATTTACTGAACAGTATTCAGTCTCCCAATTTTATAAAATCATATACTAACTCAAAAATTATAAAAATATCACATAATTACTCTTAACACATATTCAATCAGTGATAAATATTTTACTTCAAAATCTCTGTCAAAAGTATTTTAAAACTATTTTATTCCATTGCTTTAAAAATCTGTAAATCAAATACTGCAATGAGCTGAAACGCTTTAGAAAATTATAACAATTTAACCACATTGATCTAAATTCTCAATTTTGAATATCATATTAGACATATAAATTTATCATATTCTAGAAATTCATAATTTTTAAGGATCATTCAACGGATCAAAAATTATTTGTCACTGTATCATACTGTTAACATAAAAAATTTCCAGCATTTTAGGGTCATTTTGGTAAATTCACTACAAATTCAATTTCTTGAATTTTCAATCGATTAAAAGTCTCAAATGATTCTATACATGTCTAGTTTCATAGTCTCAAAATTCAAAACCAAAATCGAAGCACAACAATTTATAAAATTTTCAGATCAAAAGACTATCAAGTAAAAATTCTCCAATTCATCATGATTTATCAAGCTATTATATAATCATCATCAATTCTCAATATATCTTACAAAATTTACATCAAATCCCCAATTTTTCATTTGTCCAAAAATCAAAACTTAAAGGAATTAATTTAATTAACACCAATAAATTAAGAAATAGTTATGATATACCTCTTAAAACTCTAAATTCCAATTTCTTTTTCTTTTTCTTCTCTTTCTCTCCCCTCTATTTCTCTCTTTTCTCTCTCTAAAAGGGTGGCTCGAGCCAAAAATGAGTAAATTATGGTTTAAAATGTGTATTTTTATACTAAGAGGCTAACTTTTAGTATTTATAAATTAACCTCAAAATTTGCAAAGTATTACAAATTAGTTTCTAAAATAAATTTAAAGTCTTACAAATAAACCCAATACTGATAGTATGTCCATAATCTATACAAACAATACTAATAACAATATATAAATTAAGTATTATCCACATACAAATAAAATATGAATATTATACATATATATAAATATTTATTCTTTTCGGTGTTGGATAAGTGGTTACTACACATTCAACTCCCCATTGTTGCCAATAACTTATATATCATCAACATACACAAGCAAGAGCACTAACTTTTCTTTTTCTTTAAGGACAAAAAGTAAGGTATCTAACCTTGAATTTCTAAGGCCCTATTAGAGTAATGTTGACCTTAATTTTTTGAACTATGCCATTTGGTGCTTGCTTAAGTCCATAGAAGATCTAGTCTTCCTTTATCTTTAAACCTTTTGTGTTGTGACATGAATACATCTTCTACCAATTCTCCATTTAAGAAGGTATTATTGATGTCCACTTGTTTGATTTTTCAACTAAAGTGTGTGACTAGACTTATTACAATTTTGATCATGGCTAACTTGACAATAAGACTAAATGTTTATGTATAATCTATTCTAGTAGTTTGATGATGTCTTTTTACTAAAAGATTTGCCTTGTATTTAGCTACCTCTCCATTTGGTTTATATTTGACTTTGTACACTCATTTGTTGTCTATAACTTTCAACCTTTGTTTATTCTCCACTAGGGTCTAGGTATCATTCTCCATTAATGTTTTGTACTCTTCCGTCATTGTAGCCTTCCACTTAACATCTTTCAAGGCTTCTTCAATAACAATGGGTGTGTTCACATTAAATTGACTCACTTGACATGCTACATAAATTTTAGGCTTAAAGATTCTAGATTTTGACCTAGTAACCATAAGATGGGTGGACACTATTTGTTGTTAGTGGTGTGTTTTGTGTGTTTCTAAATTTTGACTTTAACTATTTGATTCTTATGTAAGTGGTGTTGGTAAAGGCTTATTTAAGGCTTGGTCTGGTTGTGTCTTATGAAAGATTTTGAATCTGTGGGATAATGTTTGGGGTGTGATGTGTTTATGTGCTATGATTGCCTTGATTCAGAAGCAGTTCTTGTAGGCCTGGTTTTGATTGTCCAATAATTATGAATATGGTATCTTGACTTTGCCTGCTAAAAAGGTAGAATTAAAAATTGTTTATATTGAATTTGATTTATGGAGTGAGCTTCTTTTCCTTGAAAGACTGGATCATAATTGAAAGAAAAGTCATTTTCAATGAATGTTATATGTCTTGAGATGAAAACATTTCTTGTGGGAATAAACATCTATACCCTTTTATGTTTTGTGTTAAAGCCTAAGAATACATATTTTCTCATATGGAAGTCAAATTTTTATTCATTTAAAGGTCTTAAATGCGGAAAACATGTGATAAGGGCAAAATTGTCATATATTTCTCATATTTTTATTATTGATATTTTATTATTTTATGAAAATAGATGGCTATTTATGCGCTTTATTGTTATTTATAGGGACTTAAACGAAATTTAAAGAATGTGTCCATCGCCCAGCGCCACGAGGAATATCGCTCCAGCGCTGAAATAGTGATTAAAATAAGAAAAATGACCTGTTTAAGTCGTATATGGCGCCCCAGCGCCAAACAGTCAGCGCGCCAGCGACAAGACAGCGCCTCAGCGCCATCATCCCACCGCTCCAGCGGTGAAGCTTATTTCACGCGTTGCCCCAGCGACAACTGCATAGCGCCTCAACGGTATCGCGAGTCCTATTCTGACGAGAATTGAGATTTTCAAGCTCATATTAATCTCTATAAAAAGTCACTTGTTCCCAGCCTTCAAGAGAATCTAAGAGCAACCTAGAGCAATTTAAGAACACCAAAAATACAGAGCACGAGTCTTGGAGAGCAATAGGAGTTTAATTGAAGCAACTTTAGAGAGAGATTCAAGGCGTTCTTCGGCATCAAGAGTATCTTAGGCAGTGCAATTAAGAGCAATTCGACGTCTATATCGGTTTGCTAGTGATTGTATCATGATTTATTATTATTTTTACTGCTGTTCTCTTGTAGCCATGAGCTAAACTTATTTTCTAGGGTAATACTTGAACTCAATATGTGTGCTTAATTGTCATATCTTTAGAATATTTAATAAACTTAGTTCTTTGATATTCAAATTACTTGATTTTAATGCTTCAATATATCTGGCCAATATATAGTGAATGAGTTGGTAATATTATTGATAAACTCGGAAGAGGAATCATAATATTTAGACCTAGGTAATTTGATGTATGATTATAGAGTAACATTCAATGTTGCATATACAAGTTTCAATTTAGGATAAGAATATACCTAATTGGCATGTATGATCAATAAGACCTAATCTTAATGAATCTTAATTTATTACAAGTACCATAGGAATATAGGTATTTGATAAATTAAGGTATACTTGCATGACCTTGGAAGAGGCTTATAAATACATTAGTGTCTTGATCAATAACAAAGACTAAGGGAGTTAAATATTAGAAGATTAATCATTAGAAAGCATATTGAGGGATAGTATTAATCCTAGGTTTTCTTTATATTGCTATCACTTAAATCTCTTTGCATTGTGTTTTTGCCATTATATTTTATACATTCATTCTTAGATTTTTATTTATCTGAATAATTATTAGGAAGATATCATTTTAGTAATTGGTTAAAAAGAAGAAATTATCCCTGTGGATTCGACATCCAACTTATTTAGTCCCTTTATTACTTGCATACGATATTGTATACTTGCACTTAATTTTATGATATAGAAATATCGCATCAACATGCACTCTCAAATACTTTAAGCTTGCTATAGTCTAATATTTTTGTTGGGATTTATACTCACATGCCATCCCATTGAACCATTTAATAATAGTAATTAGCGATTTAACAAATAATATACTGTATAAATATTATAAAATTCTATTACTATTTATAATAGAATGCTAAAGAGTCAAAATTTTAGGCTTAAAGATTCTAGATTTTGACCTAGTAACCATAGAATGGGTAGATACTATTTGTTATTAGTGGTATGTTTTGTGTATTTCTAAATTTTGACTTTAACTATTTAATTCTTATGTAAGTGGTATTGGTAAAGGCTTATTTAAGGCTTGTTCTAGTTGTGTGTCTTATGAAAGATTTTGAATCTGTGGGATAATGTTTGGGGTGTGATGTGTTTATGTGCTATAATTGCCTTGATTCAGAGGTAATTCTTCTAGGTCTGGTTTTGATTGTCCAATAATTATAAATATGGTATCTTGACTTTGCCTGCTAAAAAGGTAGAATTAGAAAGTGTTTATGTTGAATTTGGTTTATGGAATAAGCTTCTTTTCCTTGAAAGACTGGACATAATTGAAAGAAAAGTCATTTTCAATGAATGTTATATGTCTTGAGATGAAAACATTTCTTGTGGGAACAAACATCTATACCCTTTTATGTTTTGTGCTAAAGCCTAAGAATACACATTTTCTTATATGGAAGTCAAATTTTTATTTATCTAAAGGTCTTAAATGTGGAAAACATGCACTCTCAAATACTTTAAGTTTGCTACAGTCTAATATTTTTTGTTGGGATTTGTGCTCACGTACCATCCCATTTTGTATGAATATTTTATTTTATAATATTTATACAGTACATTATTTGTTAAATCGCTAATTACTATTATTAAATGGTTCAATGCTTGTGACTCTACAGACATTATATGATCTGAAAGAGTTCAGATTTGGTCTAAAGAAGTTTAGATCAATGCCAAGAGTTAGCATCACTGAAAATTATAAATGCTAAAGAGTTAGAATGTTATATTAATCAGTGAAGTCTAAAAGTTAGAATCTGGTCTATAACGATACAAAGACCTAAGAATACATTAGTAATAACATAGTTGTAAAAGTTGCAATAGGTGCTAAGAAATGTCATTATGTAAGTCTATTCTCAAATTATATGTTCTTGGCCTTAATTCACCAATGCAGGTCTATCGGTGGAATCTTTTTACATAGACCAATGTATACTATACCTATATGGTTGTTCTTAACTTACCATGGACTTACTAGAAGTTCGTATAGCATACAGGTTTTCAGTAAAGACTGAATACTAAACAGACTCAACGAGGACCCCAATAGACATCCCATGAAGCCGTCAATGGAAGGTCCTCTTGAGTTGAGCAGTATATGTGGTCCTTTGACCTGAGTACCACGGTGGGCATATGTTTATGCTCAAAATATAACGCGGCTATCGTAGTATAGATTGAGGTGTCGATCCCATGAGAAAGCTCTTGGCAAAATAAGTTGGTGAAGTAAAATATTAAAGAGGTAGCAAAGGATAAAATTAATTGATGAGATAGAATTGTCTATGAATTGAGAAAAATATCTTATGATGATTTAAGCAAGGCTTTGAGAATTACAATTATGCTTTATAAATCTACTCCATACTTTGATTCGATGTTTATAACTCAATTGACAGTTTTACATCTAAACAATCAATCGGAAGATATGTAACATATAGCACATTTGATAGCATATGCATTTGATATGACTAAACTCTTTTGCAAATATTAACACAAATCATGTTTATTTATACAAGTTATCTAAGATCGATAATATATCATTTTGACAATATTGCAGTAAAAGATTAACTTGAATATCAAACATTTATTGCCCTTACATGTTATCCAAGATCGACAATATATCAAATTGACAATACTGCAGTAAAAGATTAACATATAAAATAATGTAACCAGTAACAACTATAAATCAACATGAATCACATAAGAAAAGCATGACTGAACATATATAAGACATGAGAATTATAACCTCTGGATTATAGAAAATAAAATAGATAAGAGTTTAATCAAAACCAAACTTACAACATTTGTAGCTCTTGACACCGAATCAAAGCATGGAAGTAGATTTATTACACATAAAAGTTCATCTCTTAGCCTTACCAAGAACTCTAGCCTAAATTACAATACATGTTAATGAGAAGAAAATAAGAGAGAATTATCTAATATTAAAAATGTCCTAAGAGTCTCCTTATATAGGCAATGAATGGACATATGTCATGGATGACATCAATCTTTAATAATTTTAAGCCAATAACTCATTTATCCACTTGAAGTACATTTTTGATAATATAAATGACCGATTTAGGTTTTGTAGCCGACATAAAAGTTATAGAATTTTGACTCTTCTTTCTATAGGCACCAATTTCATGCAAATTGGATGAGTATCCAATGAGATATGAGTAAAATTATAAAGATACATCAGAATTCGACCAACAACCATTTTACCCACTTACAATGCGATTTGGGCCATGATAACGGCTGATTTGGACTTTACCATCAACATATGAGTTATTGATAGTTAAGTTATCATTTCACAGCTTCAAGAATTATACCAATTGAGTACATATTTTGTGAGATACGGTCCAAATACTTGAGTTGGGTCAAGCTGGGCAGGAGTTGTAGCCCGATTCTGTTGTATTTCAATATTTGGCCCATAACATGTTGGATTTTACTTTTTCACTATTCTTCACATTTATGTAAGATTGAGTCATGTTACACTAGGTTCAAGAATTTCTTCATTTCAATTTCTACATTGAGAGTTATGTCCATTTTACCTAAACCTGTCCAAATAACATTCATTAATCACAATTTAAGGAGAACACTTTATTTCAAGCTAAAAATACAGAAAATACTAAAATTAGTGACATTAAATGGCGATTGAATCTCTGAACAAATATGCATTTTCATGTGTTCATCAGCTTATAAGTGATCCATCATACTTTGGTTTCACGCATGTCACAGACCTTTTATAGTGTGACCGCTAAGTGTCACTGGGTATGGTCTGATGTTTATGAAGTCCAGTGTGTACAAATATAGAATCCGTCAGCTCACATGAATAAGTTATATATCTGGATGCTCAGAGACTGTATTTTAGAAAGTCTTATGGCCATAAGCAACAAACATAAGAAAAGAGTTTCCTATAGGGTTAAACAATATTGTAAAAGTGTTTGCATATATTGTTTATTAAGATACGTGTCTAAAGATAAGTTATAGATGAGCACGTAGGGATTTGACAGTAGTGATCTATATCTCTGCTCTTCCAGAATATAATTAGCGGAAGGATTATATGTATGCGTTATGATCTCAACTTGTATAGTCTACTGCACTAATTTGTAATATCTATGATGTATGCATAAGACATCGATCTCGGACTCACAGAATAGTTCTATTTGACAAATAGGAAGTGGACCTAGAGAGTCTCGCAATATGATGTGTACTCATTGTGCACTGGGGCAGCATACTAGATTAAATAGTTCGATCTAGAAAATTCTAACAGACCGAACATTTACTTCGATCTCCCTCCAGTCATGCACGTGTCAAGACTTAAAAATTAAATACATCAATTAGTTAACAATTAGTTATTGACCAATAGAATGTTGACATATAGCACATTGTGGGCCAATTATTATTTGATTTAAAAATTACCAAAATGATTTTATTTGTTGGACAAATAATATCATTATTTTATTCATTAAAATGTTTATCGAATAATATAAGAATAATAATAATATATGATATTATTATTTAAATTAAAATCAAACAATTAATTTTTTATTTAAATGGGCATGTGTTTCTACCATGATTTAATATAATTAAATCATTTATTTAGTATTAATTAAATGATATAATAAGAATAAATCAATGGCAATTGTAAGTGGTGGGCCTTAACATGTTTCTTAATAATGAGAAAGTGTTTCTCATTTGGCCTAGATTTAGGCCAAGTTCATTTAAATGATTTTTTATTTTGTTTTGTTTTCATTTGGTTTATTGTAAACAATAATAAACAAAACACTAATGGCAAACATTGACCATAATAATGGATGCCATTAGATGAGAAAATGAAAGAAAAATAATAAACAAATGAAAGAACAATATGTTGCACAATTGATTAAGAAAAAATTCAGTCATAACACTTAGTAAAAGATATAAGTGAATTTTGCTAAGTGTTAGAAAATTCTCTCAAGTGTTGAGAGCACAAAAATACATCCTCTCCACTTTTCCTCTTTCATTTTGGTCACTCATACTAAAAGGTTGAAATAAGGATTCAAGAATTGAATCCTTTATTGGAAAAGCTGCTATTCTAGCTTTCCCAAGCCCACCGTGTTGAGAAACTAAAATTGTGAACGAATTGCTTCAAGGCGGATACTCCGGTTCGACTAAATACCAAAGGCTTGACAAGGTACTATTTCTTAATCTTGATGTATTTTACATTTATAAGATAACATGTAAAAGTTTATTTGTGTTTATCATTGAGTAATTTATATTTCGCTCATCTACTGCGCATGTATGTATGTGATACAAATGCTATATTTGAATGATAGACACAAACCCACATGCATGCACTCTAGTTTTAAAATCACTCACAGTTTTACCATAGAGTTGTTCAAATGGTGAAACATTTTTAAGGACTGGTGTTGGGAGTAAGTTTATTAAGTAAACTTCTATTTCAAAGGCTTCCTACTAAAACTTAAGTGGTATGTTTGCTTGAAAAAGAAGTGTAAAACCAACCTTTACAATTTGCCTATGTTGTCTTTTCACCCTTCTATTTTGATTTAATGTGTATGGACAAGTACGTCTCATGTGTATCCCACCTTCCCTCAAATAATGTTTTAGTGGTTTGAATCCACTCCCTATGTCAATTTGAAAAATTATAATTTGAAGTTAAGTTGTTTCTTAATGAATTTCTTAAATTGAAGCACTGCGCTGGTGGTTTTAGATTTTATTTAGAGTGAAAAGATCTAAGCAAGTCTAGAATAGTCATCAATAATGCTAATGTAGAATTGAAAACCATTTCCTAAAGTAAGAGGTGTTGGACCCCATAAATCAGCATAGAGAATTTCAAGAGGTTTTTTAGTAATGTTTTTTGAATTTTTGAAACTTAGTTTGTAATTTTTTTTCCTATTTCACAAGCATCACAAAGAGATAACTTCAAATTTGTATTTATATAAAGGAGCTTATTACAAGAGGAAATGACTTTTTTTATAACTAATTCACTTATATTACCAATCTAGCTATAAAAAGTTAACAAATCTCTTGACAAGCTTGACTTATGACTAGCTAAATAACTTAAAGATTGGATTGACTCAATGTTTCCTAGAGTATTATTGACTGGTAAGAAGCAAATAGTAAGATAACAAGCTAATATTTTTGGCACTAATGTTGGTTTGGAGATTGTTAGCCTCAAGTACGATAATCAACTAATATAGGCCTCCCTTAACCATTCCTTGTAGAAGTGCTTTCTATATATTATCCTTAACAACACAAAAACTATGGTGAAATTCATTGGTGACATTATTGTAGTACATGAGCTTTGAGATGCTTATGAAATTTTTAGCCATTTTAGGCATATAGAGTACATTTTTCAGGACCAGTGTTTCATTTGTGTGTGGTAAATGTAATAAACTCTCACCAATGTATAAGATTTAAAGTTTATGACCATTACCTACCACCACCGTTTAATTACCTTTGCATTATGATCTGGTGCTAGGATTGTTGATATTATTGGTCATATGGTTTGTTGTCCCACTATATTATACCATCCATCATCCCCTTCCTATTCTTGTGATGTAACAAATATTGTGTTTTGTTGACTAGCAACTCATGGTATAGATTCTTGTTCAACTTTATGCCAACAGACTATTGCTTCATGTCCTATTTTTCAGGAAATTTGGCATATAACCTCGGGCTCATCCTTGTTGCCTTGTGGTTTTACTTTTTTTTTTTTTGTTATTTTTATTGTAATTTGTCTTGTTGTTAAATTTTCTATACCATGTAATAGTATTCCTCTTCCACCAAATCCTCTGCCACACTCATTTCTTATTTAGTCTCCTTCGTTAAAACCCATGTTAACTTCCATTTCAACATTTTCTATTGCATTTCTTTAAAGTCTGCCTTCAAAGTTTAGCAGTGAAGCAAATGCATCTTTAAGGGTAGCATAGTTTAAGTTTGCAGTAATTAACACTAAAATCAGGTCATATTTTGAGTTTAACCTACTAAGAATGAACTAAATCAATTTTATATTTAAAATTGGTTTTTTTTTTTATGTAACTGAGATTCCTACAAGTTTTTTCATCTTGTTGAAATAATTATTCATGCTCATTGAGCTTTTCCTTGTGACATTAAGTTATCTCTTAACTTCAACCACATGTGTCATCGATTAAGAGCAATACATTCTCTCTAAGGCTAACCATAAAATGAGTGAGGTAAAGTAGTTAGTGATTGAACTCAAAATATTTTCACTTAATAAAGACAACAACCAACTAAGAAGTAAATAGTCTTATTCCTCCAAAGTACATAAAATAAATTGTTGATAATTTTTGTGACTTGATTTTTATCTATTGTCATAATGAATTGACTTGGAGGTTATTTTGTTGCATCAATATACTCATCTAACTCATTTCCTCGATAAAAGAAAGAACTTAAAATTTTCATATAATGTAATTGCATTGTACAGTTTAATGAGTATAGCAAAAGTAAGATTGTTAATGATTTGGTTAGGAATCAAATTTTTTATGTGTATTTGAAGTTGAATCTATAGGAATCCTAGAGTACCACTTTTGATACTAAATTGAATTTTTTGGATTTTGAAGAAGAGAGGAATGATGCTAAAAATGAATTAACATTTTGTTTATTTTAACTTTAAATAATATACAATACAATATATTGTGTAGCTTATTTATATACAAATTATTAAAGATATAAAAAAATTAAGATAATGAATTCTTATTATATATATTTTATAATTAATAAATTATATTTAATTTTATTTTATATTTATGTTCCTTATTTATGTTAATTTAAAATTTATATAAAAAAATTTTATATAACATTTATAATATATAAAATTATAATAATAATATAATTTTTTAAATTTTTCTTAAATATTTTTTATTATTTTTTTCTTTTCTCACACAAATAAGATCAAGATTTTTTTAAAGAATCATTTATAATCATCAAGTTTTCTGAGTTCTAGCTCTTGAATTTGATTGCACAAGGTGTCCCTGCACTTGCTTCTCATCTATTGGTGGCTTGTCAATTTGCAGCCACCTGGAAAAGCTTGTCTTCTTGTGACTTTCTGGCCCTTCTATGAAGACCACTCTGAACTAACATTTAAACTTGCTTTTCTCTCTATTTTTAGTCTCGATCAAATTGCTTTCTGATTAACTTGCCTCCACACGATTTTTGAAACAGATAAAAAGTGAATCTGTAGTTTTTCTCCTAAATAAGAGTCTCTTTTATTTACATTGTGATTTGAGGATTTGAGAAAATCAGTTGAAGGTAAAAGAATAAAAATAAAAATAAAAATAAAAAAGCCATTTTATTTACGTCTTTTGCGACGACTAAAATGAACGTCGCAAAATGGGTCGCCAAAGACCCATTTCTTTGTAGTATCACATCATTTGCCATTAGTCAGCCTCTTATTCTATCATTTTACATTCAATTCCAATTATAAGATGGAATGCACTCACAAATGAATATTACTTTATCATTGAATTAAATTATGATAATATTGATTAACAGAAAACAACACTATTGTATTTGTATTGTTGGCGTTTAAGCGTTGCAGTACATCAAGTTACTGCCTTAATATATGGTTAAAACAATTCATCAACCATATCTCACCTGATCAACTACAATCAAATAGATATAGTCCAACACTTATAAACCTCAAAATTAATAAATGTATATATCATATATAATTAGAGTTTTCAAGAGTACATTTATTCTGTTGCAAACTTATTTATTTGTAATTTTTCTCTAGAAAATTAAGATTTCAGAAGAACAAGAAAGTCATAAATATTGACAAATAAGATAAATTAATTTGAAGGAACCTAGATCTCCCAATTATTAGCACTTCAAAAAATTAATTTCTCTCAAAAATTCAACCAATGATCAATAACTTTAATTATAACAATTACACACCTTATTTCATTATGTTCCCATCTCAAATAGAAGAAATACATAACCTAATAAAAAAATAATACACTACTACATTATAATGCTTCTAGACAACAGAAAAAAAAATGACCAAAAAATTGCTAAAAAATAAATATAATAAACAAAATGCACTGTAACACATTCATCAAATTTTGGATATCCATTTGACATTGTCTTGGTTGATAAAAGAAACCAACCTTCTCATTAAATCCAGAGCCTGATGACAATTAGGCTTCGACAAATGGAATACATGCCCTACCCCTTTGTGCTCAACAATCTCTAAACTTCCTCCCCACCCACTTCTCTCCAAATCCTCGCAATACCTCTTACCCGCATCTCTCAGAAAATCTTTCTCTGCCAAAATAACCAAAATTCTCTCACAACAAACCCTAACAAGATCCTCAGCAGGAGGTCTTATCCTAGGATCCTGCAAACCCCTGTTGTTTGGGCACATGTACAACCACATCTCATCTTCTTCTCGTATTCCACCAAAAAATGGATGCACCAACATCAAACCCACCACTTTCACACCGGGTAACCCAATTGATCCGACCTGAATTGCCAGAGTATGTGAAATATTCCCACCAGCACTATCTCCGCTGATGAAGACTCTCCCATAATCAGCATAATGGTTCAACCATGGCTCGGGCCCATTTCCGCTAACGTGGGACGCCACCCACTTGAGTGCAGCCCACGAGTCTTCGTAACAAGCGGGTATGGGTCGATCAGGGAAGAGCCCGTATTCAACGGATACCACTAGGACGTTAGCTTCAGAAGAAAAGGTGCTACAGAAATTATGATAGGATTTAGCAAAAGCGGATAGCGTGGAGAATCCACCGCCATGCACGTAGAATACGAGATGGAGCCTTTGGTTAGGGTTTGATAGTTTAGGCATGAAAATGCGGGCGGATACATGAGGTTCAGATGAAATGACAACATCTTTTGATCGGACGCCGGTGGTGGGGTCGTCGGACGGTGGAATCTTTTTGCAATGCGGATGGAGAAACTCGACGCGGCCGTCTTTATAAACCCTGAAGAATCTGAACTCTTTAGCAATTTCGGAGTCGCTTGATACATATGCCATTGAAGAATGGAGCACTAGTAACGAGAAGAAAAGAAGAAATAATGAAGATTAGGGAATTAAGTCGAGAAAGCCAAAGATTGTCTACTGAGAGATCCGACTACAAAACGTTTTATATTTTTCCGAGAACGGGGAACATGTGAATGCCAAATAAAAATATTAATGACCTACCTTCCCATTAGGTTCTTAATTCAAAAACAGGAGTTGTGTTTTTAATATTTAAAATTATGTTCTATCCTTGACTTCAACGGATCGTCGCACTCTAAACCCAATTTGATTGATGAAAATTTAAAACAATATATATGTATCTCTGCAGATTCAAGATCAACATAGAAGTCCACGTAAAGAAAATTTAACAAACTACATTGAGATTCTAAATGAAAATTAAACTCCCAGACTAAAAGATAAATTAAGAACAGTGGCGGTGGCGGTGGCATGTTTTATAATATATAGAGTCTCCTTGTTTTGAATATGCTCACATGCGCCGCTGAAGCAAACCGCTGCCCTCGAAAAAAAGTTGCTGTTTAACACTAAATCATATGAAACATCAACTTTTTTTTTTAATTGAGAAACTTTATTTAATATTATATTTCAGAAAATATCACTTTAAATTTTTTTATTGTATTGATATGACAGGAATTTTATAATATTTATAGAGTAAAGTGTATAATAATTTATTTGTGAAAATATGTGTTGTAAGAGAATGGAAAAGGATTTAAGTTAAAAATGTAATTTTTATTGAAATAGAAAAGAGGATTATAAAGTTTATAATTTTAAGAGAATTTACTTGTTATTTTACAATTCATGCTTCAACAAATGACTTTATCTCACGGATAGAAAAAGATTGCAGTTGGTTTGATAATAATCGACCATTTTTACAGTTGTTGAAACCGACTCAAGAGTGCAAGAATCACTGCATATTATACTAACAAATACACACCACATGTTTTCACTTAACTTTGATTTTTAATTGAGAAACTTTATTTAATATTATATTTAAAAAAATGTCAATTAAAATTTTTTAATTATACTGATATATACTAATTTACTTCCTATTATTTTGATAACTATTTCATTAGTTCTTATTGTCATAAAAATTCTATTAAATACTTACTTTTTTTATCATTTTATTCCTAAAGATAAAAGCTGTCTTGATGTTGCAAATATAATAATTCAAAAATTAAAATTAAATAATAATTTAAAATTTTATTACCTAATTAAATTATATAAAGTATAAGCATATAATTTCTTCATTCCCTACCCAAGCAACATCTCAAAAACAATTTTCTTATCTTTTCTAGTAGTATCAAATCCTTAAAAAAAAAAATGATGAAACATATGAAAAGTGTTTAAATTAAATTAATACCAATAATAAATTTAATTTCTTTCATTTTTTTGGCCTATAGCAACACCACAAATATGGTCGCCACCGATCAATGCCATGCCTAATATTTTTCAATTTTCTACTTAGACAAATGACCAACATTAGGAAGGATTTAAATTGGTTATAAAGATCAATTTTCATGGGCATGGCCATCAGTGAACTGGTAGTTTGATGAAGATTTCAAGCAGTGGTGATGATGAAGTGGTAGCGATTTAATGGAGGTAAGCCGTAGCCACATGCAGTGCTTGGGTGAGGGCAAGGCACAACCCTCGCAGCCACCGGACATGGTGTGCTCACCTTGTAGTACCTTCGTGTCGCAGCCGTACTAGAGCTTGACAGCTGTTTAGAAGAGAAAAATAAGAGTAGAGGTAACAAATAAGTCGTGTTGAATCAATTAAAATTGGATCCAAACACAAATATTTGAGCTGCAGCCCAACATGACACAAAGTTGTGTCGTGCTGTACTGAAACAGTTAGTCTATAGGCCATTTTTTTTTTTTAAAAAAAAAAAAAAACTTGCAAAAAGCTGCTATAGAGTAGTTTTAAGACCGTTGATACTCTGTTATGAAAGTGGAAGCCTTTCTATCTATGGGAAGGTAATCAGATAAGGCAAATTTGACAAATTTAATAGCCTAAATCAGATTTGGAACTTACCCTGGATAATGAATAGGCTATTTTGATTTTAGAGGCAAATAATCCATTCTCTATAGACAGTCATTCCATTAGTAAATTGTAAGCAACATGAATCATTGCATTTCAATAATTGCTGGGAGCCTAGTAGTTCATACCTTATTGGTAATATTATATATATATATATATATATATTAAGAGTAATGCTACATTTATATAATTAGACTATCACTTATTCGTAATATTAATATAAATTAAATAATATTAACGTGGCATCATACTTTTATAAACCTACATTAAAACATACCTACACATGCTAATAGGTCTATCGACATAAAACCTTTTATTGGTACCAATAGGTGTTAGACTCAATTGATGTTACTTCTATTTTGTGATTGCGGAGCTACATACACAGCCACTTGCTACATTCGTAACTCGTTAGTTGTGATTGGGGATAGTAAAATTATTTATAAATTTGTTAAAATTAGTTTGTATTAAAAAAAGTTAGTAAGATTTTAAATAAATTTGGTATATAAAATTAAAATTTGTTACAGAGTTAATACGGGTACGAATTTGGTAAAATATTTATGGATACCCGTAACGAGTATTCTTACATACTATTTTTTTATAGAGAAAAATATAAAAATGAGTTGATTTTTTTTGTATTTGTTATTAATCCACATCAAAAAGTCTAGATTTAATTTGACGTTGCTCATACCGTTTAATAAAAAATATATAAAATTAGTTCAAATTGACTAATAATTGAAATTAAAATTGAAGTTGAATTTGGAATGATAATTTAATATAATTGAAATTAAAATTGGATTTAAAATTATAACATTCAATGCAATTGAAATTGAAATTGGATTTAGAATTATAACATTTAATGTAAATAAAATTAAAATTAAAATCAGAATTAAAATATTTAACATAATTAAAATTAGATTTATAATTATAACATTTAACAAAATTGAAATCGAAATTAGATTTAGAATTATAACATGTAACGTAATTGAAATTAAAATTATAATATTTAACTTAATTGATATCGAAATTATAATTATAATTGTAACATTTAACGTAATTAAAATCGAAATTAGATTTAGAGTTATAACATTTAACTAATCAAAATTAAATTTGAATTTGAAATTATGACATTTAACGTAATTAAAATCAAAATTAGAATTGAAATTATAACATTTAAAGTAATTGAAATCGAAATTATAATATATAAACATAACTGAAATGAAAATTGGATTTAGAATTATAATATTTAATATAATTCAAAATCGAAATTAGATTTAGAATTATAAAATTTAATGTAACTGTAATCAATATTAAAATCAAAATTATAATATTTAACATAATTGAAATTAGATTTAGAATTATAATATTTAACGTAATTGAAATTAGATTTAAAATTATAAAATTTAACGTAATTGAAATCAAAATTGAAACTAAAATTAAAATATGTAACATAATTAAAATTTTGAAATTAGAATTAAAATTATAACATTTAACGTAATAAAAATCTAAATTAGATTTAAAATTGTAACATTTAATGTAATTAAAATTAAAATTGAAATAAGATTATAATATTTAACGTAATTGAAATTAAACTTGAAATTATAATTGACATTATTTTAATTGTCATATTTTATAAATTTTTAATTAAATTAATATTATATTTTTATATTTTTATTATATTAATTTAAAACCTTCTTAAAATTCATAGATAACTCGTTGCAAGTTTAATAATAAATACATACTTATTAGTGCGAGTTTGATAATAAAATTCTAAACCCTCAACGAAATTAAAAAAAATTTAATATTTCATTTTTTAAACCGATACAGATACAAATTTAAAAATATTTGTCCCAATTCCATCTTTAATTTTGACTCAATAAGGTGCTTAGGCCAAACCCTACTTGATATTGAATATCTCACAAAAATTTGGGCTGATTTTTTTAGATGGAATGAACCCACTTTTTTTATAAAAAAATGTATCACATAAAATATAAATTAATCTCTTTTAAAATTCGAAACCTACACTTGTTTTTGTTGGCTTTTGAAAATTTTAATTTTGCCAAATTCCTACGTAACAAAATAGGTGGGTTTTAAAATTTTTTATAAAAAGTTCATTTCAATAGACCGTCTAGCTATATTAATTTAACAACTACACTAGTTTAGATATTGTACTTAATATGCAAATTTCTATAAGATGTTCTTTTTTAAGATTGGCAAATTTTTTGTGCAATATCTCCCACAAATAAAAATTTTGTGTGAGCGAATTAATTAATTGAGAAAGATTTAATTTGTGCTCTCTCTAATTTATATTTGGGATCTCAAACATATCAGACTACGAAGTCACACTATTTTTTCTTTAAAAATATTAGTCTAAGAAGAATACGGAGGCATCGGCAAAGTTTTTGAATCTATTACCATATTACTTTACTTATATACCTAATTATAAACCATAAATTTGAAATAAGGATAAAAATAATATCTAATATTATTTTTATTAACTAAATAAAATAACAAATAATATTCATGCTCATTCCAAAATTATATGACAAAATATTTAAAATGGATAATCATATTACCCAAATTTAAATAATCAATGAATAATTATATAATCCATACATTTATATGATAAACAATAATATAAATAATCTAATTAAATAATTACTATTTATTCATATATTTATCTGATAAATAATAATACAAATAATCTAATTAAATAATTATTATTTATCTATTTCCATAATTATTATGAATTCTGCCAATTGAGAGAAGAAATTAATTTAGCATGTTAAGTTTAATCAAATTAAACTTGGGTCAATTAATATTTTATCATAGTTTATTTATATGTTTTACGAAGCCAACATGGAAATCTAATGGACTTATAAAATTAAGCTCCAATAAATTAAATTATTTAATTAATACTCTTTAATCCATATGATTTTATTTATTAACTTTATTTTATTATATTAAATTTATAAAGTTGAACTCTTAATTTTATAGATAAATTATAAAATTACAAATTGTCTTTATCCATTCAATAATCATATCATACAGGTCAATCCTCTACAAGTGTTCATAATCAGAGTTAGGTCGAGTGTTCGTTAACCTGTATAATTACATCTTTATCCCTATTTTAAAATTTTAATTTGTGAAAATTATAAATTAATTATTTTTCTTAACTCTTAAAGAAAATTGAACTTATTGTGTTTAAGATCAGAATCAATTATTAAAGGAACAACTTATTTAACTTCTTCCCAAAAAGAGTTGATTCTTTTTATATGAGAAATGTTCCCAACTATTCATTTTGTAGCATCTATAAAATACTTAACAATTGATTGAAACTATTTTACAGTCTTTCCCTTGTAAATTAAAGAATGTAACTTTATGAATAATGGTTCATTAATAACTCAAGATTAAGATTGATCCATATATGATTATATTATGATAAAATAAATTCTTTTATTAACAAATAATTAATTTTATTATAGTTCAGTCCAATATAATCAACATTATACAAAGTGTTTCCATTTTCAATGTCAACACATAAAATAATCCAGATGAGACCATTGCATAGAATATGCAAATGGACCGTACTTATAGTTTATTAAATAAAGTTCTATATTCATTCAAACTAAGTACTAGTTTAGATTATTATGCTTAAATATAATATTTTTATATATAATTATTAGGAATATTATCATGAATACCCCTGAGGTATCGCCTAATTTCAGTAAAATTTATTAGTTTAAAAAATAAACAGTAATGCCCAACTGTGAGGGAATCTTCTATTAAAATTAACTGTTAAAATAGTAATATTATTATTTTAATATTATTTTATCTAAACAACCTTATCTTGTATTTAAACACCCTTATCTTTGTATCCAAACACATTTATCCAAAAAAGTTTATCTTATATCTAAACACTCAATTTTTAAATAAATAATAAATAAATAAAATAAAAAACATAAAGGCCACGGGTTTGGGTGCCAAAATGGCTGCAGGTCCAGCAACCAAAATGGCAGCTAGTTCGGCAGCCAAAATGGCCGCTAACTACCAACCATAATGGTCGCTGGAAACTAGCAGCCATAATGGCCGCAAAAAACAAGCAGCCAATTTGACTGTTGAACTAGCGACTATTTTGGCCACTGGAACTAAATGGCTGCTGGTTTATTATTTTTATTAATTTAAAATTTTAAAATTGTTGATATTATTATTTCAAAAATAAAAAATAAAAGAAAAAATATTATTAATTTATTATTAAAAATTAATCATTTTAAAAATGATGTTCTGTAGGGGTAAAATATGTTTCAAAGAGTAATTTAGTCATTTCACGTAATTCTGTTAATTTTAACGAAATATTCTCTAACGATTGGGTATTACTGTCTATTTTTTAAACTAGTAGTTTTACTAATATTAGGCGATACCTCAAGAGTATTCATGATAATATCCCTAACTATTACATACAAAGTTTAAGGTTATATATAATAATCAAGGAATTTCATGATATTTGAATAAAAGAAATTAAAGTTACAAACATAAAATTGAATAAATAACCTTTATTATTAAATTTAGCAATATCTAAATACAAATAATCAGATTTTAAGGGCACACTTCTAAAAATCTCCTATTTGCCCTAAAGTATGTAAGATATATCTCGTATCCCTAGACCTTCTAAGTGACTTTCAAAGTTAGTAGAAGGTAGAGTCTTTGTAAAAAGATCAATATGGTTATTTTATTATTCGATCTTCTTCATCATGACATCTCCTAGGTGAATGATCTCCCTGATCATACGATATTTGCGTTCTATATACTTGCCTCTTTTGTGACTTTTTGGTTTATTAAAGTTCATCATCGTACTATTATTATCACAATAAAGTGTGAGGGTGGATTTATCCATATTTAGAACAACTTTTAGATCTGATAAGAATTTATGTAGCTATACCACCTCTTTAGCTACTTCACAAGCCGTTATATATTCGACTTATATAGTAAATTTGCCAACACATGATCATGTTATGCTTCTCTATACAATGGCTCCACCACCAAAAATGAATACTGATCTAGACATGAATTAATAATAATCTAAGTTAGATTAAAAATTAAAAATAGTGTATATGATTGGGATCAAATCCATACTAGAATAGATAAGTATATAGTTTTTTTATTCTCATATGTACTTGAGAATATGCTTTACCATAATCCGATAATCATATCCTAGATTGGATTGATACCAGCTAACTATACCTACCAAATAAAAAATATCGGGCCTAGTATACAACATAGTATATATTAGGCTATCTACCGCAAAGTCATAAGGTATCCATCTCATATCCTCTCATTATTATTGAAGTGTTTTACGACATTGTGCTTTAGAAAAGTGAATTCTATGGCGATAAGGTAAATTACCTTTCTTGGAATTCTGCATCAAAAATCTTACAAGGATGTTATCTATGTACGATGATTGAAACAGAGCTAAGAGTTTATTTTTACGATCTCATATGAGTTAGATGCTAAGAACATAACTTACTCCTCCTAAATCTTTCTTTTGGAATTGCTTAGCTAGTCATTTTTTTACTTTTAATATACTTTTTATCATTCCCAATGAGAAGAATATCATCAACGTAAAGAACCAAGAAAGCCATTTTATCTTTATTAATGTGCTTCTATACACAAGTTTCATCAATGTTTTACTAAAGCTATCAGATTTGATAACTTGATCAAATTTTATATTCTAAGATCTAAATTCTTGCTTAAGCTTACAAATAGACCTCTGCAGCTTGCAAACCTTTTGCACTTAACCTTGTTTTATTCTATCTAGTTGAATCATGTAAATGGTTTCATTAAGAGTGTCATTAAGAAAAGTAGTATTGACATCTATTTACTAAATCTCGTAATCTAAACAAATAGGAATGGATTAGAGAATGTCAATGCATTTTAACATGGCTATTGGCGAGAAAGTCTCTTTATAGTCAACTCTCACTTTTTATTTATAACCTTTTACCACCAGTCTGGTTTTAAAAGTCTCTACTTTTTCATCTGCTCATTGTTTTTTGTAAATCCATTCACCTAATAGGTTTAAATCCATTAGGTAGATCTATAAGTTCTTAAACCGAGTTGGAGTGTATTGACTTCATCTCAAGATTCATAACTTTAAGCTATTTGTCCTTGACAAAATCTTCCATTGTTTGTTTATATGTCAATGGATCATTTACACTGTCATAAGAGATTGCAACTTATGCTTCCTTAAATAAACTGTAGCGATGGGTTATCTTATAATCCTCACATTGCGCCTAGATGGTTGTAGTATATTTTGACAAGCAAGCATAGTTTGTTGACTTTGTAATCCAATAACTTTTATTGATTGTTGAGGTCTAATCTCATCAGAAAGTAGTTTTTCGATGACAATTTAGCTTTCAGGTTTGTGATCTCTTACATAATTTGTCACGCCCCAGACCCAAAAGATCCGACACACGACATCACTTACATTCATTCACTGCATGTGCACTCATAAATAATATTACACAAAATTTTCTATTTTCATTCAACACAAAAATCCTTAGCAAGTTGCTAGTAAGTTCAACACTAAAATCAACCATAACCTAATATATAAATATAAACTTCTCTTGACAATATTTAAACATTCATTTCAATTTCTTTCAGAATTATAGCAATTGAATTATGACTGGGACAATTATTAAACCGGAGATACGCAGAGTTTTCTCAGAGATTAACACTCTACTACGTCACCAGTAGCAACTTTGTTACCGGGAGCCCAGAATATATCCATTGCAAATTCTTACTTAAAATCATCCAATAACCACACTTTATAAAACTTAAACCAAATCCAATCCACACACAATGAAATAATACATAAGTATTTATTCAATAGGGACAAACCAAATATCCTATCCCACGTGTCCCCAAATGAAACACACAACAACCTAGCAACTTAGGGAACCCAAGGAACAGCAGAAGCCTTGCCAAATCCGCTAAGCACACATGCACCTTATTTACCTGAAATCACCATAAACTATAATGAGTATAAAACTCAGTAAGCATACTAATTTTTCATATATCAAATACAAATACATATATGTACACAATGCATATGTATGATATGCTGTGATTAATCAAAATCATAATCTTATCAAATCACATATCATGTAAGCGCTTACACATTCTTTCAAAACACATAATAGGAATACCATTACTCGACTACTACTTAGTAGGACTTACATATCACATATCACATAATGAGCCAAATGTCACTCGTAGGTGACATACCGTATGAGAGGAATAGTACAAGTGAGGTCTTGAATAACACATATATAATGCTTATGCCCGAAGGTAAAAGCCAAACCCTCACCCTGATCATCGGTGAGTCCTCTCACATGCACCAATACGCCACCACACGAATGTGATGACTCACTCTTCCTTTAGGTACCAATAGGATCCTCCCTACATACGGAACACATAACATATACCAATCCCAAAGGAAAGGCCACACATAAAGGCTCCACAAATCACATAAAATGCCTACTAAGTTAACAGTGAGTTCAAGTACCCTCAAAATACAAAATATTTCTCGTGGACATATTACACTTCAAAAGCTTTCTTTATTAAACACATCTTATTTTGAAAGCTCACTTACAAAACACATGTATGTCCATGCTCAATGTCAATGCTCACATTCAGAAACATATATTCACATTTCATATCAAAATATACTTTGACATAACATAAACATATTCTTAACCCCATTTGCAAAATCATACAAAACAATTACTATGTTTATTGTGATTTCAGTAAAAAGTCTAGTATACTTACCTCTTAACACTTTCAGCTACAAGGCTTAAATCTCCTTAACCTATCAATGGAGATTAATCCTTTCATAAGCCTCACAATTCACACAAAATACTTTAAATAGCTTACAAAATTATACACAATGCATTTATCACATCAAATTGGTCTAAATATTTGGTTTCTCAAAACCTGTCATTCTGACCACTTACACTTAACAAAAATTTCTAATACATCAAATGATGTCCAATTACTCCGAAATCAGAATATATCATTCTTGACTCATATATACTTCTTATATATGAATATTATATCAAAATTCCTACACAATCCATTCCATACACACCATCGAATCCAAACTACAAACCTGACAGGATCAAGATACTTACTGAATAGTATTCAATCTCCCAATTTTATAAAATCATATACTAACTCAAAAATTATAAAACTACCACATAATTACTCTTGACACATATCTCAGTCCATGATAAATGTTTGGCTTCCAAATAACTGCCAAAAGTATTTTAAAACTATTTTATTTCATAACTTTAAAAATCTGTTAATCAAATACTACAATGAGCTGATACACTTTAGAAATTCATAACACTTCAACCACATTGATCCAATTTCTCAATTCCGAGTATATCATATTAGACATATAAAATTATCATATTCCACAAATTCATAATTTTTAAAGATCATTCAGCAGCTCAAAAATTATTTTCCACTGTATCATACTGTTTACACAGGAAATTTCCAGAATTCCAGGGTCATTTTGGTAAATTCACTACAAATTCAATTTCTGAGATTTTCAGTCGATTCAAAGTCTCAGATGATCCTAAACATGTCTAATTTCATATACTCAAAATTCAAAACCAGAATCGAATCACAACAATTTATAAAATTCCTAGATCAAGAGGTTATCCAGCAGAAATTTCATAATTCATCATGATTTATCAAACTATCTTATAGATCATCATCAATTCTCACAACATCAAACGAAATACACATCAAATCCTTAATTATACATATTTCCAGAAATCAAAACTTAAAGAAATTAACTTAATTAACATCAATAAATTGATAATTAGTTGTGATATACCTCTAAAGATCCAAAATTCCAATTTCTTCTTCTTTTTCTTCTTCTTCTTCTCTTTCTCTCTCCTTTATTTCTCTCTTCTCTCTCTAAAAATGGGTAGCTCGACAAAAATGAGAGAATTAGGGTTTTTAAAAGTGTATTTTTATACTAAGTGGTTAATTTTTGGTATTTACGAATTCACCCCCAAAACTTTCAAAGTATAACAATTTGGTCCCTAAAATAATTCCAAAGTCTTGCAAATAAACCCAATACTAATAGTATATCCTTAACCTATAAAAACACTACTAATAACAATATATAAATCAAGGATCACCCACGTACAAATAAAATACGTATATTTATATATATAAATATACATATTCTTACCGGTTATGGATACTGGTTACTACATAATTATCCTCAAGAAAAGTGACATTTTTTTATATAAATACTTTGTTATCTTAAGAATTAAAAAAGAAATCACCTCTTGTCTCTTTTGGGTAGCCTACAAATAGGTATATTTTTGACGTGGTTCCAACGTTTTAGTCTTTTCTTTTAGCATGTGCACTAAACACCCTATATGCGAAAGTGTCGCAAAGAGGGTTTACGACCATTCCACAACTCTAAGGGCATCTTATGGATTGATTTATATAATACTACATTAAGAATATACATTGTTGTTTACAATACATAACCCTAAAAAGAAGTAGGTAGCAATAAGAAAGTAAACATGGATCTTAGCATATGTCTAGTAACATTCCATTTCTTCTTTTAGTAACAATATTTTTGTTGAAGCGGAAGCACACAAACAAGCTAAACAATTCACCCAAATAATATAATAATGCAGAACAAGTTATTAAGAAATAAAAGAGAGAAATGGGTAGAAGAAGAACACACAAAGAATTACGTGGTTCGGCAACTTGCCTACGTCCATGGCGGATCAAGATCACATTCTTCTCTTATTATAAATCACAAGGCAACTACAAAGTATGCCTATTACAAGAAAGATCACAAATAAAACTCTCTCTTGCTCTCTAGGGATTTTCTCTCAAAAAGAACCACTAAGAATTATCACTAAGATATTGTTGATCACCAAGCTCTCACTAAGATCACAAAGATGACAAGATGTGTTTACAAGCCAATTGATAGCCTTTATATAGGCCTTGGGACGTCCTAGGATTTTCCTATACGTGTGGGAGTTATATTAGGAAGTCTTAGAGCAAGTGGGAGACGAAATTAGGAAGTTTCCTAATTTTGGGATACTGTTCCCGCATCCAGCGCTGCAGCGCTGGGATCTCGTCGCTTCAGCGCTGGCGCGCTTCTGCTGAGCACTGCGGCACTGGCTTCTTAGCACCGCAGTGCTGAGGTTCTGTTATGGGCGCCGCGGCGCCCACTCCTGATGGCCACGGCGCTGGTCGCTTGGTGCGCCATTCTTCATTTTTTGCCTCATTTCGCGTTCGTCTTCGATCTGTGCACACCCTACGCACTTGGCTTGATCCCCAAATCATATTCCAATAATTTTTAATCAATATTCTCACAAATTCCCTCCTTAATTCAAAATCATTCACAAAGTAACTCGATCTCTCATTTTTGCATCTTCGGTCACCCTCACAAAGTAGTGACTCCGGTTAAGTCCTTGCATAGGACAAACTTAACCGAAGGCGATGGCTTAGTCAACATATCAGCAGGATTTTTAAATGACGCTATCTTTGTCAGACTAATTTCACCACTTTGGACAATCTCACGAATGTAATGGAGCCTCACATCAATGTGTTTCGACCTCTCGTGGAACACTTGATGCTTGCTTAGGTGTATGACACTCTGGCTGTCACAATATACACCGGTGTTTACATCTTTACGAGCCAATATCTTCGCGCATATGCCTTTTAACCACACGGCCTCCTTTATAGCTTCACCAACAGCTATGTACTCTACCTCTGTGGTAGAAAGTGCAACTACATGTTGTAGAACTGATCTCCAACACACACTACACCTAAACACTGTGAATACGTAACCCGTCAACGATCTTCTCTTGTCAAGATCACCTGCATAATCTGAGTCTACGTACCCTCTTACCATTTCATTGTTGTCCTCGTCCCTCTTATACATCAACCCGTGATTCGACGTTCCCTTGAGATATCTCATAATCCATTTTACTGTAAGCCAGTGATCTTTACCCGGATTCGCCATGTATCTACTCACCGCACTCACAGCCTGTGCTATGTCTAGTCTTGTGCAAACCATTGCATACATGATGCTCCCCACAGCACTTGCATACGGTATTTTACGCATCTGCAATTTTTCATCCTCAGATGTCGGCGACTGTGCTGCTGACAGTCTGAAATGCATGACCAAAGGAGTAGAGACAGCCTTCACGTTTGACATACCAAACTTCTCCAGAATTTTGACTATATATCGTTGTTGGGACAAGAAGATAACATCTTTTTTTTCCCTCACAATGTCCATACCCAAAATTCTCTTCGCTGCTCCTAAATCCTTCATTTCAAACTCGCCACTTAACTGCTTCTTGAGCTTCTGTATTTCTTCCATATTCTTGCATGCAATCAACATATCATCGACGTATAGAAGCAAATACATCATCCCATAACTCATGTTCTTGAAGTACACGCATCCATCATACTTGCTCCTACTAAAGCCACAAGCCATCATAAACTCATCAAATCTCCTATACCACTGTCTAGGTGATTGCTTTAACCCGTATAATGACTTCTTTAGTAAATAAGCATGATCTTCTTTACCGGGCTCCTCGAACCCTTGCAGTTGTGCCATGTATATTGTTTCTTCAAGCTCTCCATGTAGAAAAGCTGTCTTTACATCCATCTGCTCTAGATGTAAATCAAGGTTTGCACACATAACTAACAAAATCCTAATAGATATGTGCTTGACAACTGGAGAGAATATCTCATGAAAATCGACTCCCTCTCTTTGAGTAAAACTTTGTGCTACTAACCTATCCTTAAATCTCGTAGGCTCAATCCCCGGTATCCCCTCCTTCACCTTATACACCCACTTGCACCCGACTAGCTTCTTTTGAGGTCACTCCACCAACTTTCAGGTATTGTTCTTCCTAAGAGAACAAATTTCTTCTTCCATAGCCTACTGCCATTCTTTCTTGTTTTCACTCTTCATAGCCTCACCATATGTCCTAGGCTCATCATACTCAAAAGTGTAAGCAGAATTAAAAGCATGAGCAACTAAGTCTGCTTGTGCATACCTAACTGATGGGTTAATCGTTCTCCTTAGCCTATCTCTAGCAAGCTGGTACTCTTCAAGTTCCAACTCAGGAGTTCTAGTCTTCTTTTGGGTGGACTTAGAGGAATTTACCGGTGTTCTTGGTTCATCTTCAAGGATCTCTTCGTTGAAGTGTTGATCTGGGGGCATATCAGATCCATGTTCAGGCTCTACTTCAACTTCTATTGACTTTGATGCTGAGTCTTCCTTGGGCACATGTTCTTCTTTCTCATCTTCTTGGGAGGTTTTCAGCATCGTCATCTCATCGAACGTCACGTCACGGCTTATGATACTCCTTGGTGGTGTCAAGTCTTTACACCACACTTTGTATCCTTTTACTCCTTCGGGATATCCTATGAATACCCCTTTGATAGCTCTAGGTTCCAACTTCCCCTCCTTAACATGTACAAAGGCAGGGCAACAAAATATTCTAAGATGGTCATACTTCGGAGGATTGCCAGACCATTTCTCTTCTGGTGACATGAAGTCAATTGCTGAGGAGGGACTTCTGTTAATCAAGTAAGCAGCAGTCACTACAGCTTCTCCCTAGAATGTCTTGGACATCTTCGCATTGGTAAGCATGCATCTAACCCTTTCAAGTAGGGTCTTGTTCATCCTCTCAGCTACCCCATTTTGCTGCGGTGTTGATCTTACTGTTCTATGCCTTGCAATCCCGTACTTGGCACAAAACCCATCAAACTTTCTGTTGCAAAACTCGAGGCCGTTGTCAGTCCTAAGCCTCTTTACCCTTTTGCCAGTCTAATTTTCAACAAGAACCTTCCAAGTCTTGAATATTTCAAAGGCTTGATCCTTACTCTTTAACACATAGACCCACAGCTTCCTTGAATAGTCATCAATTAAGCTGAGAAAATATCTAGCACCACCACGAGTAGCTGTCTGAGCTGGTCCCCAAAGATCTGAGTGTATGTAGTCAAGAGTCCCCTTAATCTTGTGCTTGCCGGTACTGAACCTCACTCTATGTGCTTTCCCTAGCACACAATGCTCACAAAACTCTAAGGGCTGGAACTTATCCTCTCCAAAGGCCTTTTGGCTATATAACTCTTTTAGGTTTCTCTCGCCTAGGTGTGCTAGTCTAAGATGCCACAACTTTGTTTACATACTCTCATCATCTACAGAGAATACTGCAGAACCACTCACGACTTCACCCTTAAGCACATAAACACCTTTGTGCTTCTCTCCTCTCATCACCACCATAGAACCTTTTAAAACTCTTAAAATCCATCCGTCGATCCTGATGGAACATCCATTCTGGTCTAAAGTCCCCAGTGAGATCAAGTTTCTCTTCAAGTCAGGAACATACCTAACATATGTCAACTCTCTCACTCGCCCATTATGTAGCCTAATTTGAACACTACCAATTCCCATCATCTGACATGCAACGTCATTACCCATTAAGACCTTACCACCACTAATGGGCTAGAAATTTATAAACCAGGACTTGTGCGGGGCACATGTGAAAAGTACAACTAGAATCAAGAACTCATTGGTCAGAGTTCTTACCATCAGTAGCGACGAGTGTCTCTGCACTGTCATAGTTATCATCATAGGCAAGCGCAACATCCGCTTTCTTTTTATCCTGTGCTTTCTTCTCAGGAAAGTCCTTTATGAAGTGCCCCTCTTTCTTGTAGCAATAGCACTTTCTAGGAGTCTTAGACTTCGACCTTGAGCCTTTTTTCTTCCCATCTCTATATGAGGGCCTTCCTCTTACAGATAAACTTTCTGCATTACCCTAAGCCTGCTTTCCTAATAACTTTGAGTTTAATAATGATTTCACATCACTCATCGTTAAACTCTCTCTGCCGTAGAGTAGCGTATCAACAAAACTATCATAGCTCTTAGGGAGTGAACTCAGTAGGATAATTGCTCTATCTTCATCTTCTATCTTGATGTTGATAGAATCAAGATCAAGGATGATCTTATTGAAGGCATCTATATGATCTTTTATTGGCGTCCCCTCTGACATGGATAGCTGACACAGCTTCTTCTTTATATGTAGTCTGTTGGCCAATGATTTCCTCATATAAAGAGAGTCAAGCTTCTTCTAAAGATCTATTACCGTCGTCTCACCTGCTACTTCCCTTAGTACTTCATCGCTCAATGACAGAACGATTGTGCTATGAGCTCTTTCTTGAATGTCCCTTCTTTCTGCTTCTGCTCTAGATGACTCTGGCGTCTTCTCTTCACACTAGATGGAGCTGCAGTTTCCTCTAATGCCGAACCAAGTCTTTGGCTCACCAACAACGCCTTAACCTTCATCTTCCACAGATTGAAGTCATTCATACTGTTGAATTTCTCTACCTCATACTTGGGTGTGGCCATGTCTGCTTAGAATCAAGGCTCTGATACTAGTTTATTGAAGCGGAAGCACACAAACAAGCTAAACAATTTACCCAAGTAATATAATAATGCAGAACAAGTTATTAAGAAATAAAAGAGAGAAAGGGGTAGAAGAAGAACACACAAAGAATTACGTGGTTCGGCAACTTGCCTACGTCCACGGCGGATCAAGATCACATTCTTCTCTTATTATAAATCACAAGGCAACCACAAAGTATGCCTATTACAAGAAAGATCACAAAGAAAACTCTCTCTTGCTCTCTAGGGATTTTCTCTCACAAAGAACCACTAAGAATTATCACTAAGATTATTGTTGATCACCAAGATCTCACTAAGATCATAAAAATCACTCTTGATCACAAAGATGACAAGATGTGTTTACAAGCCAATTGATAGCCTTTATATAGGCCTTAGGATGTCCTAGGTTTTTCCTATACATGTGGGAGTCGTATTAGGGAGTCCTAAAGCAAGTGGGAGACAAAATTAGGAAGTTTTTTAATTTCGGGATACTGTTCCCGCATCCAGCGCTGCAGCGCTGGGATCTCGTCGCTCCAGTGCTGGCACACTTCTGCTGAGTGCTGCAGCACTGGCTTCCTGGCATCGCGGCGTTGAGGTTCTGTTCTCGTCGCCTGGTGCGCCCTTCTTCATTTTTCGCCTCATTTCGCGTCCGTCTTCAATCTGTGCGCACCCTACGCACTTGGCTTGATCCCCAAATCATATTCCAATGATTTTTAATCAATATTCTCACAATTTTATTGCGATGTTCCTGAAGCATTAAGTTGGGATATGATCCCATTCTCTTTCAAGTGATCTTAAAATTCAAAATCAAAGTATTCAACTACTCGATCAGATTGAAGTTCTTTTAAAGGTTTATTGAGTTATTTTTCAATTTTGACTTGAAACTTTCTAAACTTTTCAAAGGTTTTCTATTTTCTATGCATCAGATAAACATAACCATAGTGGGAGCAATTATCATAATAGTGATAAAATATTCATATTCTCCTCTAATTTGTACATTAATTAGACTATAGACATCTAAATGTACTATTTCTAAAGGTTTTTTAACCTTGTTATCTTTTCTAGTTAAAGGTCTTTTAGTTATTTTACCTTTCAGACAAGATTATCAAGCTGATAAGGTACTGACCTTTAAACTGTTTAAAGGTTCGTCCTTTATTAGACGTTGTATCCTATTTAGGTTAATATGACTTAATCTAAGATGCCAAATGAATATTTTGTCATCAAAAGAAATATTTTGTTTCCTTTAGGTTTGGTTATTCCATTATGAACATTTTAGTATTAAACATTGTTTAAGTTTGTGGGCTATAATAGAAAGACCATTATCTAAATTATCGATGTATATATCAAATCATTTCTTGCAATAACAACTAAATTATTATTATAAAAAAATGGAATAAAGATGTTCTAAACATTTAGAAATAGAAATCAAATTTCATCTAAAACCTGAAATATAATAAATGTTTTATTAAAAATAAAATAAAAACAATCTCTAAATCTAAGCCTAACTTCTCCTCTTGCTTTAGCTAAAACAACGGCCTTGGTACTGACTCGCATTGTAAACTCATCGTCCACCAATGCTTATGAAGAGTCTACTATCCAAGGGATTTCATTGTCTCCACTAAACAAGCTTCGAGTACAAGTAAATCACATTTACTTTTATTTTTCTTATTGAGCTCTTATAGATGAAAGATGCAATTCCTTTTCCAATAGCTTTCTTTTTTGCCATGGAAACATTTTTCTTTTACCTTGGCCTTGTCGCTCATTTTTTTGTTCTTCTTTTGGCATCTAGGTTTGCCTCTAAACAAGTCATTTCTTCACTTTTTCTCTTTATGTTCTTGGAAGAGGAAGGCTTCTCATCAACGATATTTGCCTCTTCTTATTTTCTAATGTTAATGGATTCAAAGATTTAGAGCTCATTAAGCTACTGAGTCATATTAAACTTTAGTTTGTTCATGAAATAGTTTCTCGTACATGGTTGGAAACTCGACCCCGGTACCTTACTTGCATTCACTTATCTATCTCTACCTTGTGAATCTCAAGTTCATTGAAATGAGCAATCATTTTAAGTATATGCTCACGAATTGAGGTTTCATTCTTTATCCTAGCATAATAATAGCATTCACCATATCATGCTAGGATTTTTTAGAAGGTGGTCCAAACATTACCTGAAGTGAATCTCAGATTTCAGTTGCAGTTTTCATCTTCTCATGTTTACTCCTAAGCACTTCAGACATGCCTACTAATAAGTAGCAATGGGCTTTTTCACAACTTCAATCTAATGATCATATTGCTCTTTAACTTCTTATAAAGCATTGAAAGTACGTCTAGCAGGGCAGCAATTAATGTGGACAAACTTTTGCTTCTCATAAACGAGTATGATATTCATTGTACTTTTCTATTAAACAAAGCTATGCTAGTTAATTTTTCGTTGGATAAAATTGTGATCAACGGGTTTCTCATTTTGCTGAAATAAATAAATAAAGAAAATAAATCATTCATGCTTAAATATTATCACAAATATGGTATAAAGCTTTAAACGTGATGTATGATGCAACAGAATAAAGGTAAAAAAAATCTAAATATATATATATATACCACGTTAATCCAATTTACCAAAATTAATGTACCATCATGGAGTAGGTCAGAGTAATTTCAAATTAGACTGAGACAATCTCAATTAATTAATACTTTCAAGTTATCTCATAACTTATACATTAATTAACTTCTGTTATTTTGGTCTAAATATAATTATCTATATAATTATATTTATGTCATGTGATGCATCGTTTTGAATTCCTTAAACTTAACTCTAAAGTTACCATCGTAGGATAGGTCAATTTAAAAATACATTCGAGAATCCTATATCTTGAAAGTTAACCTTGATATTAATTTAAAAGAACACCTTCTGTAGGGAGAATGAATGCTAAGCTGTTATAAGGCGCCGCTTAAATCTCATGTTATTAAACTAATGATGCAGACCATAGGTAAAATTATCATTTAACCTTATCCTACTTACTATTTTATGTTATCAGATTTTGTTTTATAAAATATTCCATATTTTATAATTCTAGTGAAATCTATTGCTATTAGTCAATTATTGATCACTAGGTTGTTCTAAGTGCTGCTAGAATTTAATCCTATTAACACATAAATAAATTACCAAATTTTTACATTAAAATTTTAATTTATAATGAATAACTAAGACTTATTATTATAATAAACTATTTATTACAATATGCTTAGTTAATGCAATATGAATTTATTGGATTTAGCTAATCTTATATCTTGAAAGTTAACCTTGATATTAATTTAAATGAACACCCTCTAAGGGGAGAACGAATGCTAAGTTGTTATAAGGTACTGCTTAAATCTCATGTTGTTAAACTAATGATGCAGACCATAGGTAAAATTATCATTTAACCTTATCTTACTTACTATTTTATGTTATCGGATTTTGTTTTATAAAATATTCTATATTTTATAATTCTAGTGAAATCTATTGCTACTAGTCAATTATTGACTACTAGGTTATTTTAAGTGCCGCTAGAATTTAATCCTATTAACACATAAATAAATTACCAAATTTTTACATTAAAATTTTAATTTATAATGAGTAAATAAGACTTATTATTATAATAAACTATTTATTACAATATGCTTAGTTAGTGCAATGCGAATTTATCAGATTTAGCTAATTAAATCTAATTCACATTAATTACACCAATTATGGAATTAATTGATTTTAATCTAATTAAATAATTAATTCCTTATTAGGTTAATTAAAATTATTTTAATTAAGTATAATAATAAATTGGTATACTATGTGTAAATTTGTTAAATATAAGCTAAAACTATTTAGAAAATAAATAAAATAATGACACATGTTTGCATAGCATGTTATAATGTATTAGTAAGCACATCCTAAATCTATATGACATGTTCTAATACATGGACATATTTTATAACAAATCATCACATGAAATAAAATATAAAACATAGGTGTTGACCGAGTCTTTTAGATTCCTAGGAAAAGAAAATAAAACACTATCCTGAGCTTTTTTGTAACTTTTTCTCTTTGGTGTAAAATTGAAGTTATCGACGATCTCCTCATAAAATATAATTATATCTCATATAATTATATATTTATTATTTTTCTTGCTACTGATCACTATTAGGCTAGTCCATTAGTAAGTCCAAGTGGCTAAACAAACCATTGCACAAGACAATGGCTGTTAAGATCAGCCGCGGGCTGGGCTATTATTTAGCAGGCTTGGCATGTTTTAAAAGCCACGCCTTATGATAAGGGCAAAATTGTCATATATTTTCTCATACTTTTATTTTGATATTTCATTATTTTATGAGAATAGATGGCTATTTATGTGCTTTATTGTTAATTGTATGGACTTGAACGAAATTTAAAGAAAGAATGCAAAAGGAGCAAAAACAGGGACTAAAATGCAAAGTTTTCAAAGTATGTGTCCATCGCCCCAGCGCCACAAGGATTATCGCCCCAACTCTGGAATAGTGATCGGAATAAGAAAAACGACCTACTTAAGTCGCGTCTAGCGCCCCAGCGCCGAAGAGTCACCGCGCCAGCGATATGTCAGCGCCCCAGTGCTAATATTCCACCGCTCCAGCGGTGAAGGCTTTTTCACGCGTCGCCCCAGCGACAACTGCATAGCGCGCCAGCGGTAGTGCGAGTCCTAGTCCGATGAGAATTGAGATTTTCAAGCTCATATCAATTTCTATAAAAAGCCACTCGTTCCCAGCCTTCAATGATGAATCCGAGCCAACCCAAGAGCACCAAGAATACAGAGCACGAGTCTTGGAAAGCAATAGGAGCTTAATTGAAGCAACTTTAGAGAGAGATACAAGACGTTCTTCGGCATCAAGAGTTCCTAGGCAGCGCAATTAAGAGCAATTCGATGTTTATATCGATTTGCTAATAATTGTATCATGATTTATAATTATTTTTACTGCTGTTCTCTTGTAGCCATGAGCTAAACTTATTTTCTAGGGTTAATACTTGAACTCAATATGTGTGCTTAATTGTCATATCATTAGAATATTTAATAAATTTGGTCCTTTGATATTCAAATTACTTAATTTTAATGCTTCAATATATTTGGCCAATATATGGTGAATGAGTTGGTAATATTATTGATAAACTCGGAAGAGGAATCATAATATTTAGACCTAGGTAATTTGATGCATGATTGTAGAGTAGCATTCAATGTTGCATATGCAAGTTTCAATTTAGGATAAGAATATGCCTAATTGGCATGTATAATCAATAAGACCTAATCTTAATGAATCTTAATTTATTACAAGTACTATAGGAATATAGGTATTTGGTAAATTAAGGTATACTTGCATGACCTTGGAAGAGGCTTGTGAATATATTAGTGTCTTGATCAATAACAAAGACTAAGAGAGTTAAATACTAGAAGATTAATCATTAGAAAGCATATTGAGGGATAGTATTAATCCTAGGTTCTCTCTACGTTGCTATCTCCCCATTCTCTTTGCAGTATATTTTTATTTTTACATTTTCTACATTCATTCTTAGATTTTTATTTTTCTGAATAATTATTAGAAAGACATAATTTTAGTAATTGGTTAAAAAGAAAAAATTATCCATGTGGGTTCGACATCCAACTTATTTAGTCTCTTTATTACTTGCATACGATAGTGTATACTTGCACTTAATTTTATGATATAGAAATATCGCATTACCTTACCTCAACAAGCAAGGGCTACCTATTGGTAGGCCTAAACCAATTGTACCAGTGATGCTTTATGCCGTTGGCACGCATTTGCCTTAATAGGGCGAAGTGCTCCTCAGGCATGACTCTTTGAGTCACATCAGCCATGGTCTGCAAAAAATCGTGGCCGAGTTGGGGTCGCGCAACCTCTGTATAGGCTATATAAGTGCCTTGACCTTTAGGAGCTATGGCTCAACAGAGCCCTGGAAGGTCAGCCTAGTTAGCACAAGGCTGCCAGAGCCATGTGCACGGGAGAGCCACTTATAATGCAGCCACGCATGGCTACCAAAGCCATGTATTTGTGTGCTTCCTGAGGGAGCCCCTCCACCATCTTGCCCTAGTGGCTTGGGCCACCCGCTTTGTCACCTCGTTCATTGTACTCTATTGAAATTTTATAAAATTAAATTTACAATAAAATTAAGTTTACAATAAAATTAAAATTACATAAAAGCCTATGCCCCTTACAGCTTATAGAAATTAATCTAATCAATTTAAATCTAAAAAATCATATAATTAATGATCAAGACCATAAAATTCATACATCCATTCATAATTATCCATCATGTGAATAAATAATAATTATCAACTCTAAATATGTGCCTACTCATCAAGAACATAAAGATAAAAACAATTCGTAATTGCTAGATTAATATAGACATAGACCTGCTCTGATACCAATTGTTGGTCTTTAAAAAATTATTTTTAAAAAAATTCCATGTAGAGAAATAGGTGTGTTTTATAATTTTTTTTATGAAAAGCTCTTTTCAATAAATTGTCTAGCTATATTAATTTAGCAACTATACTAGTTTAAAAATTATACCTAGCATGCAAATTTCAATTGACGTTTTTTTGTTAAGATTGGTGAACCTTTCATGTTGTATCTCTCATGAATAGACAATTCATATGGGCGAGTTGATTAATTTAAAAAAATTTAATTTGTGTTTTCTCTAATTCGTATTTGGAATCTCAACACATCAGTGTATGAATTCACACTATTTTCTGTATAACAAATATTAGCCTAAGGGAAATATAGATGTAATGGCAAAAGTTTTTGAATCTGTTACTATATTACTCTATTTATACATCTAATGTATAAACCCTAAAGCCGAATAGGATAAGGATAAAAATAATATATATTATTATTTTTATTTATTAGATAATATGGCAAATAATATTCATGCTCATAGACAAATTATCTGACAAAATATTTAATTTGGATAATCATATTATCCATACATTTATCTGATAAATAATATAATTAATTGTTATTTATTCATATATTTATCTGATAAATAATAATACAAATAATTTAATTAAATAATTATTATTTATCCATTTTTATAATTATTCTAGATTGAGCCAATTGAAAAAAAGAGTAAATAATTGGCCTTGTTGTGTTTAATTAAATTAAAATTGGGCCAATTAATATTTTAAATCTAATAATTAATTAATAGTTCATTTTTGTATTTTACGAAGCCAATATGGAGACCTGATGTACCAACTAAATTTAATCTCTAATAAATTAAATTATTTGATTAAAACTCTGTAATCAATATAATTTTATTTATTTAGTTTATATTACTTTACTAAAATTATACAGTTGAACTCTTAGTTTTGTAGATAAAATATAAAATATAAAATTGTCTTTATCCATTTAGTATTCTTTTCATACATATTAATACTTTACATGTGTTCATAATTAGAGTTAAGTCGAGTGTCTGTTAACCTCTCTAATTACAAATTTATATTTGATCTACATTGATCCTTTTTTGAATATTTAATTTGTAAAAATTATAAATTAACTATTCAATTAAACTCTTAAAAAAAGTTGAACTCTTTATGTTTAAGATCAGAATCAATTATCAAAGGAGCAACTTATCTAACTTCTTCTTAAACTTATTAGATTCTACTTCTATGAGAAATATTTTCAACCATTTATTTTGTTACATCTATAAAATACTTAGTAATTAACTGAAACTATTTTACAATTTTTCTCTTGTACATTAATAAATGAAACTTAATAAACAGGAGTCCATTAATTATTTAGAATTAAGATTGATCCATATATGATTATATTGTGATAAAATAAATTCTTTATTAATAGAGATTAATAGAGAAATAATTATATGATGGTCTAGTCCTATATAATCAATATTATACAAAATGCCTCTATTTTCTATACCAATGTATAAAGTGATCTAGATAAGATCATTGCATACAACATACAAATAGATCACACTTATAGTTTATTAAATGAAGTTTCTCTCTCATTTAGACTAAAGACTAGTTTAGATTATTATACTTAAACTTAATCCTCTTGTATATAACTATTATATATTAAGTTTAAAGTTACATATAATAATCAAGAAATTTTATGATATTTGAATAAAAGCAATTAAAATTACAAATAAAGGTAATAAGTGGATTATGCCGACTTGACACACGAAAAATTAGCCCAGGTGGGCTTTCGTGCCTGGCTAGCACGACAAATTTTTTTCATGTTGTGTCGGCCTAAGCCACCCACTATTTGGGCTATACTCATAGCCTGACATGATTTTTTAATTTATAAATAAATAAATGGTATTTAATATTTGCTACCTGTAGCATGGACTACAAACTGCAAGGCACCCACTATTTTTTATTTATTTTTAAAATTTTTAAAAAATAATAAAAAAATAAAAATAATTAATTAATATTTGCTACATGCACTATTTTGTAAGCAACATAAGCCATCCACTATTTTTATAATAAAGTAATAAACATAAAATTGAATAATTAATATTTGTTACAAGCACTACATTGTAGGCAACACATCAGGCTACCCACTTTTATTTTTATTTTTAAAAAAATAAAATTTTATTTAATGTTATAAATAATAATAAAAAATTAAAGATAATTTTAGTAGTAAGAAACATTTAGAAAAATATTATAGAATTTATAAAAGTATTAGAAGTGCAATCATTACAAAAAGATTGTAGGCATATTTAAAAGTAAATGAAGGGGTAGAATTTACAAAAATGCCCCCACCGCCTCACCGCTTCATAATTTATAACATTTAATATATTTTTTCTACAGTGGATGCAATTGAAATAATTAAAATTAAAGTATTGAATTTTTGTACAATTTAATTATAATTTCAATCAATTCATTGAATTATTTAATTCATCCTATAAATACTAATTAATTAAAATTAAATGTTTTAATCTTTGTACAATTGAATTATAATTATAATTTATTGGGATTTGTGCTTATGTGTCATCCTAATTTTATATGAATATTGTATTTTTATATTTATGTAATAAATAAATATTTTATTAAATCGCTAATTATTTTTATTAAGGTAAGATGCTTGTAATATATCAGACATTGTATTGATCTGAACTCTGAAGGAGATCAGATCAGGTCTAAAGAGTTAGAACCTTGTCTAAAATAGGACAAAGACCTAGAAATACACTTACAATGACATATTTATAAATAGTTGCAAGCGTTGCTAAGAAATATCATTGTGAAAATATGTTCTCAAATTAAATGTTCCTGATCTATTTTCACCGATGCAGGGTCTATCGAATGAAATCAATTAATATATATCAGTGTATGTCTATATCTGGATAGTCCAGATCGTTAATCTTAGGAAACCATGGCTTAGTGGAAGCTCGTATAGATATACAGGTATTCAGTGAGGACTGGATACTGAACAAGACTCAATGAAGATCTCCAATAGATATCCCATAAATCCGTCGGTAGAGGTTTTTCTTGAGTTGAATAGTATTCGTAGTCCCTAAACTTGAGCACCACAGTGAGTTGTGAGTGATCCACCATACTTAAGTTTTACACATGCCAGAAACCTTTCATAGTCTGACCGCTAGGTGTTGCTGAGTATGGTCCGATGCTTATGGAGTTCGGTGTATGTAGATATGAGATCCGTCAGCTCATATGAGTGAGTTAAATATCCAAATGCTCTAAGGTTGTATTCTAAGAAGTCTTATGGCCATAAGCATTTTACCCGAGAAAGAGTTTCTTGTGGAGTAAATACTATTACAAATGAATTTGCGTATATTATTTATTAGAATACGAATCAAAAGAGATAAGTTTATGGTTGAGTAATAGGAAACTTCATGTTGTTGATCTATGTTTTCACTCTTTCAGAATATTTATGATGGAGGGATTATACGAACATGGATTAATCTCAACTTGTATGGTTTAACTGGCCATTTTGTATTATTCATAACATGTGTGCGTACGAGGCATCGGTTATGAACTTACGAAAATATTTTGTGAGATAAAATGGGTGTGAACTTAGGGAGTCTCACTATATGAAGTGTACACATTAAGCACATAGATAGCGCACCGGATCAAATTGTTCGATCTGGGAAGTTTTTAAAAAATATAAATTTATTTCAGAATCTCTCAGGGAAAAGTTAAAGTTTAAATGTTATACCTAAAATTGTGTCAAGTGAGACTTGACACTTTTATCTACCTAGTGTATGTCTTAAATGGTGCTAATAATTTGTATGAATACTAAATTGGGCATTGGTAGATATAACTACTATTTAAATAAAATAATTATTATTTTATTTAAATTAAATTAATTATTCACTTATTTATTTTAAAATATCTAAAAGAGTAGTTAAAGTTTAAATGTTAAATTTAAAATTGTGTTAGACTTGACATTTTTATTTACCTAATATATATTTTAAATTATGACAATAATTTATATGAGTACTAAATTAAATATTAGTAGATAAAGTTATAAAAAAATGAAATAATTATCGTTTCAATTTGTAATTCAGCTATTTATTAAATGAATTAAATTCATTAAGCTATTACCATGTGTAATGTTGCCATTGGATGGAACTAAAGCATTCACTACATGCCAAAATTCAACTGGATGAATTAAGATGAATGGCTACACGTGATCCTTTCATTTGTTAAAAAAAAAAAAAGATGAATTGAATCAATTCATTTGCCGCCGAAGAAAAATTTGAATTGAATTTAATGACGCAAGACGTTGCCACGTATTAAGTTAATTAGCTACTAATTGCCTTTTTATTTTGCCAACAAAAACAAAGTAAGTAGCAGCACACTATGCCTTTTAACTGTCTTGTCATGCTTTACCAGATTTTTTATTGATTAGAAGAGGTGACATCTTTAGCTGTATATACTTGCCCAATTTACTCCATTTAGTAGGAAAAAAAAGTAAGATAATAGAGAGAAGCCAAACAATAATACGGAAGATAAGAATTTATTTTGAATTTGTAATAGTTTTATAAGTTAAGAGTTAATAAATACAAAAGCTTTGTTGATAAATATTTGAAGTAAGACTTGCTTTAGTCTTTAAATAATTTAAAAAAAAAAGGTTATTATTTTAATTTAAAGAAGTTTATTATACCTTTAATTAGAATTGTTTAAAATATATTTTGAGAGTGAATTTTTTAATTTTAGTAGTGTAATAAAATTATTTTAATATGTATTATATTTTTATTGCGTTGTATGTGAGACATGTAATATTTAAATTGTTTAAAATACACGTATTAACCCGTAGCATAAGGTACACGCATATAACACCAACACAATTTAGTCAATTAAATTATTTAATTTATCCCATGAATGCCAATTAATTGAAATTAAATAATTAAATTCTTGTACAATTGAATTATAATATCAATTTAACCATTTCAAAAAATTAAATTATAATTTCATTTTATTAACTTGAACTATTTGATTTATCATATAAATATATATTAATAGAAATTAAAAACTAATTATTGCATATTTAAAATTAATTTTGTTAAAAATTTATATTTAATATTAAATTTAAAAAGTACTATCAAAAGTTTGTTTAATTTAGAAGTTGGTAGCCCTATTTAATTGAATTTTCAGCCATAAAGCTCAAGATCTCATGACCACAAAATTTAATATTATGTATAATGAAACTCTTGATGAGTTAAAAAATAGAATTCGGTACAGCACTACGTGCTGAATTATGTTGTACGTACACAAAATTGCAACGTGCATGTCGACGCACAACACACTACAATGTTAAACTGGGCCAACTTGTCCGACCAATTTACTACTCTAATTGTAAATATAAAATTAACTAAATAAATTCTATTATTAATTTCAATCGTATCTAAATATAAATGGTTGTGTTTTAAGGACATACTAAAAACAGTTTTACCATTTAAAATTTTACCAAATTCTTAGTAGATTTTTCTTTTCGTTTATTCTACAATTACCTATTAATAATCTCAACAATAAATATACTAACAATAAATCATTGTTATTTTGTTTTCTAAAGTCAAACCTTTCGGTAATTTAGCACAAAGGCATTTATTTTAAATTATAATAAAAAAGGCGTCCCAAAAAAAAAAAATGCGCGGGGCGAACAAAT
Organism: Ailanthus altissimus; assembly: GCA_946807835.1. NCBI lineage: Eukaryota > Viridiplantae > Streptophyta > Magnoliopsida > Sapindales > Simaroubaceae > Ailanthus > Ailanthus altissimus. Next base: position 22,185,984 of record OX327698.1, on the reverse strand, counting down.
AATTAATATTCAAGTAACAGTAATGATTGCCAACTCGGTACCGCGTTAACAACATAAACGACGCCGTACAAACCAAACCAATGTTTTTCTTATTTGAAAGTACACCAAACCAAGGTAATTATCTACTAATTTTCTCAATCCATCGGATTTGATTCCGTACAACGACCGTATATTAACAGATACCTATAAATCCGAAGCAACAACAAAGAACAAGGAACAAAGAACACTAGTCAGCTAGCAACGGTCTTAAAAAAAAATCTTTTAAGCCTCTATATTTATACGGGGAACAGCCTTTTTTTTAATCTGTCACTCGACTTTAAAATTTATTTTTGGATTAAAATGGGAGCTAAAAAGCTTTGAGCTTTTGGCGCTACATGAGAAGCTGAGCTGACGAATGCCTTTTTGAGCTTTTGGAAGCCATGGCTGACGATCTCTGTTCATTGACCAAGGTATCTCTTTATATATAGCTTCATTTCAGCTGTCATTATTTGTTTAGATTCTCTTCATCTTATTTTTTGTTTAATTTTTTTAGGTGCCATGTGATTGTTTTGATCTGGGTTTTGAATAATAAAACAAAATACTGTTTCTTTGTTTTTTTAAAAAACTTTCCTGGGTTTCCGGGTTTCTATTGTCAAACAGAAGCAAACCCAGATTTCGTTTTATTTAGCTTGAGATGTAGGAGCTGATTTATTTATATTAAACTTGATTAATGAGTTAATGCTTAATATTTAACACCAATTTTTTCACCTTTTAATTTTGACTTGTCCATTAATGCTCATATTAAATTTTATTTGGGTGTTTTACCCGTCTGGTTGGGAGCTATGGAGCTTAATGACATGGAATTATGTCTGAGGATTTTGTTTGGACTCGTAATGAGTACCGTGTCACTTGTTTTGTGGTTAATTACTATTTTTGACATCTGAGTAATTTGTAATTTTCAGGATACTTTTATGTTAAAGTCGCCTAAGAAGTCTCCACTGGTGTTGAGAATGATTGTATTCGTGTTTGTAATGGTATGTGGTGTGTATATATTCTCAGTTTGTGTGAAGCAAATCAGCACCCACACCAAGACTGAATTTTTGAATGTTCAAGCGATTGAAACCGAAAGGCCTTGTCCAATGCCTAATATTGAACCATGGGAGATTCCTTATGTGCATTACCCGAAACCCAAAACTTACAACAGGTTAGAGTAAGGCATTGTCTATATTGCTTCCTTAGTTTAGTTTTGATGTAAATGCTTTTGATATGGTTATTTGTTCTATGATTAGGGCTGAATGTATGTGCAATCCTGTGCGGTATTTTGCCATTCTGTCAATGCAGCGATCAGGCAGTGGATGGTTTGAGACATTGTTAAATAATCATACAAACATAAGCTCGAATGGGGAGGTTTTCTCTGTTAAAGTAAGGAGGAGTAATTTTTCAACAATCGTTGAGACTTTGGACAAAATTTATAATCTAGATTGGATGAGTAGTGCTTCCAAGAATGAGTGCACAGCTGCAGTTGGGTTGAAGTGGATGCTTAATCAGGTGAGAGTGCCATCCTGGAAATGCTTGTTAATAAGTTTTTGTCTTCAATATCATTCCTAGCATCATTTTATCAGTAGTTTATCTTAATAGAAGTTATTTATGTCTTCTTAGAATATAATCACCTCTCATTTTAACAAGAATAAAAGCATCATTTTTAACATTTCTTGGGACCATCTCATACTCTATAACTACATTAGTCTTTTCAATGGTGGGTGTGCATTATTAGGAACCCAAGGAAAGTTACAAGATTCCCACAACAAGAGAAATTCTCTCTAGAAGTTTTGAAGTTGTCTATGGGGTTCTTCTGTTAAGTAGTGTTCAGCTTTGGGTAAATTATGACTAATATGAGAACATTCCCATGACTGTAGAGTTTGAGATTATGTGTCCTAATTCATGCGTTCCTTCTGACTCTATCTAGCAAATTTTATTGTTCACTCTTTATGAGCTCATATCCTTAGAATTATTATTAAGGGGGATGATACTGGAAAATTTAATCAATTGATCACAGCTGCCACTCTACTTTTTGGTGAGATCTTGAAGGCGAAATACTTTTCAGATGTCAAGGCAAAGTTATGAGTTGCCCAAGTTTATACTTTCCCCTTCATTTGTATGTTGAATAGAATCATGTTCTTGAGTATAAACACCTTACTGTCAGATTAGAAAATATGCATATTTCATGACATTGAAATCTATCTCCGCCTAGATTGCAAAAATTTCTTTTGTGGGTCTCTGTTATGACAATCTTTGATTCTGGTATCTGAATGAACTGACTTTTATTTAGTATCATATCATAATTCCATGAACTTCTAGATGTTCACGCTGAAATCCTGAAAAAATTTCTAGCTTGCATCTGTATATAAAAGATAATCATGGTAATCAAGGTCGGAATGGACCGGTACTGTCAATAAAGTGGTTAATACTTCCTTGATGGACTTTTTAGTTGGAATGGTAGGATACATGTACAAGGGAAGCTGCAGTCTTCAGATCTTAGATTTTCTCTTCCTCTAGTAGTTGTTTTAGAAGGTATTTGATAAATGATTTCGTTTCTTTCTAGTCCTCCTTTACCAACACACTTGGGAATGTATACAGTTATTACTTTCTCCAGGTATTGAAGCTAAGTCATAGAAGCTACATTAGAGGAGAGGTTGGTTAGAGTGGGATTGAGGGAATTAAAGAACATGAATTGGTATTATTAAGGGATGGAGACTATTATGTTTAGTTGTGGGTCTCCTTGGGGTTTCATGAGATTTGATGAAAATAATGCCAATACATAAATAATGTCACTTAACATGGTAAATGTTGAGGAATACTGTTTGTCTTTTTGACTGCTTGTCTGAAATTAACCCCAGTAAAATTGAGAGTGTCAGCTAACCTATTCAGAAAAGCAGTATATTAGGAAAGAGTTGGCAGCTAACCTATTTCACAAAAGCAGCATTGTAGGAACTAAGTTTCAATCTTGTTGTGATATGAAGTGTTATGGCCATAAGACATAATCAGACTTGTAAATCTGGATGAAGTTTACATAATTTCCCAAATGGAGTCTGACATTGTTGTGAGATGAGACAAAGTGAGCTGATAATTTGCCATTTAAGTATTGACAAAGATCTGCTCAGATATTTGGTAGTACTTCCTTGACTATCAATTTAAAGAAATGCAGGATGAGAATGTCAACTCCTGGTACCCAAAGAGACCTTGAATTTCTATCTTAAAGGAGGAAAAGGTGTTATGGTTGTTGGGGAACTAATAACAGAATGGAAAACTAGAGCTTCTTGGGAACAATTGACAACCGAAGAGGAAAAACTATCTGTTTTTAAATTTTAACTTAACTCATTCTTGAAAAGTAAAGTCATATAAGACCATGTAAGATTCTGTCATAGAGATGTTCAGCACAAAATTCTATTATTATCTGTTCTTAAAACTATTGAATCCAAGGTCTGTCCAGAATTCTTAAAGGTGATGGGTGTAGTGCAAGTTAATAATCACATCCTCATTTCCCAAGCAAAGAATATAGATTAATAGCTTCTTTTTGAAGTTTGTAGTGGTTACCATGTCAATTATGCTAGTACTAATTGCAACGGTGGTTTTAACTCACTATTTAGTGCCTTAAATTTTATTCTTTCCTGCTTTCCCCTTTTTTTTGTGTGGAAAAGAATGTTAATAATGATTATATGCTGTGATGAGTAACAACGTTTTCATGCAGGGTTTGCTGCAGCATCATGAGGAAATTGCCGAGTACTTTAGAACTAGGGGTGTTTCAGCTATATTTCTCTTCCGAAGAAATCTTTTGCGCAGGATGATTTCAGTGCTTGCAAATTTGTATGATCGAAATGCTAAGCTATTAAACGGGACCCACAGATCACACGTTCATTCTTCACATGAGGTCTCTCTCTCTCTTTCTCTCTCTCCCTCCCTCCCTCCCTGGATGCAAGATTTTAAATTACAATAAGTAATGGTTTCAGGCAGAGATACTTGCAAGATATAAACCTTTAATCAACACAACATTGCTCATACATGATATGAAGCAAATAGAAGAGACACAAACCAAAGCTTTGGAATACTTCAAGAGTACTCAACATATTATTCTTTACTACGAGGATATACTAAAAAACCACACTGTAAGATGAACTGTTATTAAGGAAACTGGTATTTCTCAGTGTTTGATCGGTCTTTTATTTGAACACAATGTGGGTTCCTAAGATATTCAATATCTATTGATGCAGAAATTAGTGGATGTTCAAGAATTTCTGCAGGTCCCAAAGAAAGATTTAAGGAGTCGTCAGGTTAAGATACACAAGGGGACATTATCCAGTTACGTCAAAAACTGGGATGATGTCCAGAAGGCACTCACTGGGACTCAGTATGAAAGCTTCCTACATGGAGAGTATCGAAAGTAAAGCACTAGATGTACATAGTTTTTCCTTTTGTCTTTTTTTTCCCTTATATTCTTTCATCACAGGAGCCAATGGGAAGCCAACCATTGAAATTTTGGTTGAGCAAGTTTGTTTTTTGTTCCCCTCCAATTCCCCCCTCACCACCCCCCCCACAGGTTAATATTCCATTGATTGTTTCTTTTCCATAGAAACTCCTCTGTTTCTAATCTAATCAAGAGAAAGACAATTACTGTTTGCTGTTGTCTATTTTGCCTACACACTCCTCTTATCCGTGCTGCAGATTTTAAGATGAAATAAAGAATATAGTTTGAGGATGATACTGTAGAATTTTCTATTAAAGATAAACAAATTTCACATAACGTAGCTAGTTAGTCTTAATTTGTATATATCTATATGCCCTCTGGCATAACTTGGCTAGTCGTGAATATGCAAGGCATTTGTGGCGACCCGAGTTTATGTGAAAATAGGGCGCAAAAGTTGGTATTTCATGAGTGCGAAGTTTCTCATCCCATTCAAATCTTTAATATATATACGACTTCGTACAACTTTCACAATTTTTGAAGACTATTCAAACAACTATCTGAACTTATGATTTCATAATATAACGGGTTAGATAAAGGTCACTATTAAAGAGAAGGCTATTTTGGCACCATCAAGTGTTCTGGAAAGGTGCTTGTATTAAATTAGCTGTAGCATAGCTGTTTATTTATTGCTATAGTTTTTTCGCAGGCTGTTCCAGGTTCTGCTTTGTTGTCTCTAAATGGAGGAAATGAAAGTATCCGACACAACCATTTATACTATTTTATATGGAAACCAAAGTTTCAATTTTGACACTTTAAGAAAATATAAAGTTTTAATTGGGAAGTTTGAATTTAACTTTCTTTTCAAAAGACATTAAATTTAAAATAAATTATATAATGTGGGTCTTGTTGGTTTAATTGTTAAAGTCTTTTAGTTTTATGACACGAGATTTGGGTTACTCTACTCACACTGGGGTAAGAAGAAGCTTAATTTATACGTGAATTTTAGTAGATTATTTAATAATTAGAATTAAATTAAATCGAACTTTATCTAAAATAATTACATTAAATCAAATTGAATTTTAGTAGATTATTTTGGTTTATATTAAAAGTAGTGTTATACATCTGTAATTTAAATAAAAAATTTATATTTTAAATAATGTGTATATATTTGGTGGCTATTCACTTATTAAATATTTGTTAATGCGCATTCAAATGATTTGTCACCGATTAATAATTATTATTTATTAAATAATTATTAATTTTTTATTTTTATTAATATAATAATTATTAATATTTTAAATATTATATTACTTAAAATATAAATTTTATATTTTAATTATGTACGCATGATATTATACTTTTATTAAGAAATCTTTGATTATACATTTATTAAGAAATTTTTGTTTTATTTATTTTAAAGATATTATTATAAATATTCTTAAAATAAGACTTAATTATAAAAATATTTATAAATTTTAAATTTTATTAAAAATACTTAAATATTTTAAAAAATTTCACTTGTAAAATATCTAAATTGCTCCTATATCATAATAAATTATGATATGATAATTACGCCTGTACACGTATTCTTATAAAATTCATTTCCTTTAAATAGAGTTTTTATTTTAATTATATAGATTTTTTTTATTAAATAAAATAAACTTATTTTTAATTAAATAATGTAAACTTACTTTCAATTAAATAATGTAAACTTATTTTTAATCAAACTTCATCATCAACAATCTGATCTATAGCCGACGCCGATCCTACATAGCGTAAGCTCTTCATCCGCGGCTGTTGTCATCATCCTCGACAAGGCCACATGCTGTTTTGGCAGTGAACTCATTGATGCGATATTTCTATATCATAAATTAAGTGCAAGTATACACTATCGTATGCAAGTAATAAAGAGACTAAATAAGTCGGATGTCGAACCCACAGGGATAATGTCTTCTTTTTAACCAATTACTAAAATTATATCTTCCTAATAATTATTCAGAAAAATAAAAATCTAAGAATGAATGTAAGAAATATAAAAGCAAAAATACAATGCAATGAGATTTAAAGATATAGCAACGTAGAGAGAACCTAGGATTAATATTATCCCTCAATATGTTTCTAATGATTAATCTTCTAATATTTAACTCACTTAGTCTTTATTATTGATCAAGACGCTAATGTATTCACAAGCCTCTTCCAAGGTCATGCAAGTATATCTTAGTTTACCAAATACCTATATTCCTATGGTATTTGTAATAAATTAAGATTCATTAAGATTAGGTCTTATTGATCATACATGCCAATTAGGTATATTCCTATCCTAAGTTGAAACTTGCATATGCAACATTGAATGTTACTCTACAATCATGCATCAAATTACCTAGGTCTAAATATTATGATTCCTCTTCCGAGTTTATCAATAATATTACCAACTCATTCACCATATATTGGCCAGATATATTGAAGCATTAAACACAAGTAATTTAAATAATAAATGACTAAGTTTATTAAATACTAAAAGATATGGCAATTAAGCACACATATTGAGTTCAAATATTAACCCTAGAAAATAAGTTTAGCTCATGGCTACAAGAGAACAGCAGTAAAAATAATTATAAAACATGATACAATTATTAGCAAACCGATATAGACGTCGAATTGCTCTTAATTGCGCTGCCTAGAAACTCTTGATGCCGAAGAACGTCTTGTATCTCTCTCTAAAGATGCTTCAATTAAGCTCCTATTGCTCTCCAAGACTCGTGCTCTGTATTCTTGGTGCTCTTGGGTCGTCTTGGATTGATCCTTGAAGGTTGGGAACGAGTGGCTTTATATAGGGATTGATATGAGCTTAAAAATCTCAATTCTCGTCGGACTAGGACTCGCACTACCGCTGGCGCGCTATGCATCTGTCGCTGGGGCGACGCGTGAAAAAGCCTTCACCGCTGGAGCGGTGGGATATTGGCGCTGGGGCGCTGCATGAAAACAGCTTCACCGCTGGCGCGGTGAATCTCTGGCGCTGGGGCGCTAGACGCGACTTAAGCAAGTCGTTTTTCTATTTCGATCACTATTTCAGCGCTGGGGCGAAAATACTTGTGGCGCTGGCGCTATGGACACATACTTTGAAAACTTTACATTTTAGTCCCTGTTTTCGCTCCTTTTGCGTTCTTTCTTTAAATTTCGTTCAAGTCCCTATAAATAACAATAATACACATAAATAGCCATCTATTCTCATAAAACCATAAAATATCAATAATAAAAACATGAGAAAATATATGACAAATTTGCCCTTATCAAATTCCCCCAAACTTAAATACTTGCTTGTCCTCAAGCAATAAAATAAAACTAAGAGAGAAACAAAGGGTTATACTTGACTCATTTAACAAAACAAAATATACTAATACTAGTAAGATGATCAAAATCGTTGTCTCAAAGGCTGACGAAATGATACAAATCCTTAAGGTAGACAAATAGCTATTAACAATTCTAATTTATCTCCATTTAGTCCCTCATTCTTCCTCATAAATAATCACCATGTGTGTGTGTGCAAGCAGCAAGCAAATAGCGAAAACCATACTTTGATTTACTTTATACTTTAGTTTGTACAGAAAAGATGATGTCTCGGCATTTTATTTGTATAATGACACTTCTATAAGCTTGTCTTTATTACCACTCTCCACTAATGTAGAAAATCACATGTCTTAGGGATCTATTTAGGACTTTACTTAGCTTGTAATGTAAGGCTAAGGTCAAGGTGGGATAAAAGGATAAATATATGAAGTTCAATTCACACCATGAACACTTAGATTTTACCTAGAAACCTCTTGATCTTCTTTTCCTTGTATTATCTCTTCTCCCAAACTTATTGTGTTCCCATCATTCTTTTCAACCTTTATTTTTCAAAGAATTTCTTCTTTTTCTTAAGCTGGGGGTATTTTTCTTACTCTTTTTTTTTTCTTTTTTTTTTTTCTTCAATTTTATATACCCCCAAACTTAGATTGATAAATACCACCCAAACTTTATTTTTCTCATATCACCACAGGCTTTTCCTTTCAAGAGTATTTCTAAGCAAATGCAAGGTTTATGGTGTTACGGGTAACATTTTTTGATAAGTAAACTTTAAGTCTTGGGCTTGTAATGTGGTTAAACCAAAGAATGGGTAATTAAGCTCAAAATAGGGTACTAGGGATAAATATACTCTAAAAGGTAGGCTAGAAAGGCTCAATCGGTCCAAAGATGGCCTAATGTCATTTCCCTATTCATGTGTTTCCTAGAATTTCGCCTCAAGTAGTAATTAAAGACAAGTTCTAGAGTATCGGTCTTCGAGACTGTAGTGTACTCTCTAAAATATAAGTATCTCTAAGTAATAGTTATAACTATTCATGCTTATAAAGTGTTCAAAAAAATTGGTGATTATGAATAAGGTCGAACTTGTTCCTAAACTTGAATAATCAAAATTGTCTCAAGTATCTATCATTCCCTATGGATGTGTAAAAATAAATTCAACCATGTATTCTTTTTCTTATCATAGACTAATGATCATCTTATCAAAACCTAATAAAAATGAATTAACTAAAAAAAAAATTAAGTAACTAAAAAAAACTTTTAATCCACAAGAATGACCACTCAAATCACGCAGCAAAATGAACACAAAAAAGTGTTTCCCACCCCCAAACTTAATTTAGACATTGTCCCCAATGTCAAAAAAATAAAGAAGTGAAAGTAAGAGACTTCCCTGGTCAATTTTCGCTGTCGCGCTGAGTCTCCATCGCTGGGGCGATGTTCTGGCGCTGCCGCGGTAAGAGTCTATCGCTGCAGCGCTGAAGGCTGATTTCTTCACAGTTACTGGAATTTGCGCTGGCGCGATGGTGCTTGTACCGCGGGGGCGGTGGTGCTCAATTTTCCTGTCGCTGCTGCGCCATGTTATGCCGCTGGAGCGCGGAAATTCTTGGTTTTTTTTTTTTTTTTTTTTTTTTTTTAAGATGCTGAAAAAAAATTAAAAAAAAATGATAATAATAATAATAATACTTTCCTTGGGTTGCCTCCCAAGTAGCGCTTGATTTAACGTCATCGGCTTGACGGGGCTTCCTTTTCTTTTATGGTGGGTCGAAGATGCTGATGGAAGCATTTGTGTAAGTGATTTTGCTGGCTTTTTTCTTTTTCGGCTTCCATATTCTTGTAATTAAATCTCGGGCACTATCTTTTGCTGCATTCTCCTTATGTCTCTCCGGAAAGACTTTAATCTTAGACCGAGGAGATGGTTTTTCCTTTTCTTTCTCTTTTTTTGCTTCTTCGTGATGCTGTTTTTTCTTCTTCCCTCTTGCCTTCCTATGCTTCAATGCTCTTTTTCGGATGTGAGGATCCAATGTCTCCATATCTTTAATTTGCTTGACGCTTGGATGCACCACATTAATGCAGAAACAATCTTCATTTTCAACTGGTAATTTGATCTCCTTGAAGACCTTAAAAGTGACTGTATCCTCTTGTACTCTCATGGTCAACTCCCCTTTTGGCACATCAATAATTGTTCTTCCAGTGGCTAGGAAAGGTCTTCCAAGGATGATAGGGATCTCCTTGTCTTCTTCCATATCCAAAACAATGAAATCGGCAGGGAAGATGAATTTATCGACCTTAACCAACACATCTTCAATTAATCCCTTAGGATAGGTAAGAGAACGATCTGCTAACTGAAGTGTGATATTTGTTGGTTTGGCTTCTTTCAGTCCCAACTTTTTATACACGGACAATGGCATAAGATTGATGCTAGCTCCCAGATCACAAAGTGCTTTCCCAAAATCATAATTTCCAATTGAGCATGGTATGGTAAAGCTCCCAGGATCTTTGAGCTTTGGAGGTAGCTTCTTTAGAAGGATGGCGCTACACTCTTCTGTTAGGGCCACAGTCTCGAAGTCATCTATTCTTCTCTTCTTTGATAGGATGTCCTTCATGAATCTAACATAGCTCGGCATTTGCTCCAGTGCATCTGCAAAAGGAAGATTAATATGTAATTTCTTAAAAACATCAAGAAATTTAGAAAATTGCTTATCTAGTTTCTTCTTTTGCAGCCTCTGGGGAAATGGAGGTGGTGGAGTGAATGACTGTGTAAGTTGCTTCTGCAGGTTGCTATTGTTATCTTCTGCTGCATTTTCTCTTTTCTGTTCTTGCACTTGAATACCATTTTCTATGCTTTTCTGCGTTTCAGCACTATTCTCTTGACTTCTTAGCTGTTGTAATCTCTGAGGAAATGGTATAGGTGGTCTATATGGTTGCACCTCATCTTGCTGGACCACTGGTTCTTTTTCCTTCTCTATCATTTCTGAAAGCTGTGGTTGAGGAGTATTGTCATGTAAGACTTTACCACTTCTTAGGGAGATGGCTTGGCACTGTTCTACACTTCCTTTTGGATTGACTTCGGTGTTGCTTGGTAGAGTTCCTTGAGGGCGATTGTTTATTGCTGTTGCAAGCTGCCCTACTTGATTCTCCAAGGCTCTAAGTGAAGCTGCTTGACTTTGGAAGAGTGCATCTGTTTTCTTCATGTATTGTAAGAGCATGTCTTCAATGTCTGGTTTCTTCTCTTGCTGTACTTGTGGTTGGAAGCCAGGAAGAGCTTTAGAATGCTGTCCTTGATTATTGCTGCTCCATGAGAAGTTGGAGTGATTTCTCCATCCAGGATTGTAAAAATTAGAATTGGGGTTATTGTGGTTGAAGTCCCCTACATATTGAGCAGTCTCCATGCATTGTCCATTAGCATGATTGCTTCCACAGAAATCGCAAGTGATAGATTGACTCTTGATAGCATTAACTCCCAAGTTGCTTAATTGTTTGGTCAAGAGGTTGACTTGAGCAGATAATGTGGTCAAGGTGTCTACTTCGTGTAGTCCAGCGATCTTTCTTGTGGTTGACCTTTCAGTGGGCCATTGATAGGCATTGGACGCCATCTCATCTAGTAGATCATATGCTTCATCGGTGGATTTGTTCATGAGTGCTCCTCCAGCTGCAGCATCTATTATCGTTCTGAATTGACCGGCTAATCCATTGTAGAATGTTTGTACAAGCAACCACTTCGGAACTCCATGATGAGGACATTTTCTTTGCATATCTTTGTATCTCTCCCATGCCTCATAAAGAGATTCTCCATCTAGTTGTAGGAATGATGTGATGTCGTTCCTCATCTTGGCAGTTTTAGCAGGTGGAAAGAATTTGGCGAGGAACTTTTGTGCAAGATCATCCCATGTCGCTATGGATCCAGATGGAAGTGATAGCAGCCAGCTTTTTGCTTTGTCTCTCAAGGAAAAGGGAAACAATCTTAGACGGATTGCATCATCGGACACCCCATTGTATTTAAATGTGTCACATATCTCCAAGAAGTTGATAATGTGCATGTTTGGATCGTCATTGGGTAGTCCACTAAATTGTACCGAATCCTTGAGCATTTGAATCGTGCTTGGCTTGATCTCAAAGTTGTTAGCTTGAACAGTTGGTCTTTGAATGCTTGAATGGACTCCATTGACTAAGGGAACAGCATACTCCCTTAGTGGTCTTGCTTCATTGTCGGGTGCAATTGGTACTTGGTCTTCCATGGTGTTGACTTGATTTTGTTCTCTCCTAATTCTTCGTAAGGTTCTTTCAATTTCTGGATCAAAAGAAATCAAGTCTTCACTTTTCGATCTTCGCATGTACCTCGTAACAAAGAAGTAAAACTAAATTAAGAAAAATAAAAATAAAAAAAATTCTGAAGTAAAAACTAGAAAGATTGGTATTAATATTGGTGAAAAAGTAGATAATTATCCCCGGCAACGGCGCCAAAAACTTGATGCGATATTTCTATATCATAAATTAAGTGCAAGTATACACTATCGTATGCAAGTAATAAAGAGACTAAATAAGTCGGATGTCGAACCCACAGGGATAATGTCTTCTTTTTAACCAATTACTAAAATTATATCTTCCTAATAATTATTCAGAAAAATAAAAATCTAAGAATGAATGTAAGAAATATAAAAGCAAAAATACAATGCAATGAGATTTAAAGATATAGCAACGTAGAGAGAACCTAGGATTAATATTATCCCTCAATATGTTTCTAATGATTAATCTTCTAATATTTAACTCACTTAGTCTTTATTATTGATCAAGACGCTAATGTATTCACAAGCCTCTTCCAAGGTCATGCAAGTATATCTTAGTTTACCAAATACCTATATTCCTATGGTATTTGTAATAAATTAAGATTCATTAAGATTAGGTCTTATTGATCATACATGCCAATTAGGTATATTCCTATCCTAAGTTGAAACTTGCATATGCAACATTGAATGTTACTCTACAATCATGCATCAAATTACCTAGGTCTAAATATTATGATTCCTCTTCCGAGTTTATCAATAATATTACCAACTCATTCACCATATATTGGCCAGATATATTGAAGCATTAAACACAAGTAATTTAAATAATAAATGACTAAGTTTATTAAATACTAAAAGATATGGCAATTAAGCACACATATTGAGTTCAAATATTAACCCTAGAAAATAAGTTTAGCTCATGGCTACAAGAGAACAGCAGTAAAAATAATTATAAAACATGATACAATTATTAGCAAACCGATATAGACGTCGAATTGCTCTTAATTGCGCTGCCTAGAAACTCTTGATGCCGAAGAACGTCTTGTATCTCTCTCTAAAGATGCTTCAATTAAGCTCCTATTGCTCTCCAAGACTCGTGCTCTGTATTCTTGGTGCTCTTGGGTCGTCTTGGATTGATCCTTGAAGGTTGGGAACGAGTGGCTTTATATAGGGATTGATATGAGCTTAAAAATCTCAATTCTCGTCGGACTAGGACTCGCACTACCGCTGGCGCGCTATGCATCTGTCGCTGGGGCGACGCGTGAAAAAGCCTTCACCGCTGGAGCGGTGGGATATTGGCGCTGGGGCGCTGCATGAAAACAGCTTCACCGCTGGCGCGGTGAATCTCTGGCGCTGGGGCGCTAGACGCGACTTAAGCAAGTCGTTTTTCTATTTCGATCACTATTTCAGCGCTGGGGCGAAAATACTTGTGGCGCTGGCGCTATGGACACATACATTGAAAACTTTACATTTTAGTCCCTGTTTTCGCTCCTTTTGCGTTCTTTCTTTAAATTTCGTTCAAGTCCCTATAAATAACAATAATACACATAAATAGCCATCTATTCTCATAAAACCATAAAATATCAATAATAAAAACATGAGAAAATATATGACAAATTTGCCCTTATCACTCATCATCTTGTAATAGAAGATGTGTTGAAGGAAAGTGATAAGAGGGAAAAGCTTCTAAATCAAAAATGGGCGGTAAGGTGTTGGATGCTTTGAAGGAAAATGACAGAGGAAAGAAAAAATCCGGCCTTCTTGAAGCCCCCAACAAACTTTTTCGAAGACCACAAACAAATTTTAGTTTCAGGTGTTTTACATGCTCATTTTTCTTTTATATCGCTAGGATTTCAAATCTCTTCCCGATAAGATATATACTGATGTACCAAAAATTTCTTGGTCAATGTTTCTACTTTCTATCATCTAATGGGTTTGTTTGGTTACTAAGAAATTTCTAAAGAATAACGAGAATATGGAATTTTATAATGAGTTGGTGAATTTTGATGGCAATTCTTCATTGTTTATATTTTGGGGGTAGTGTGAAATTTGGGTCCATTGATGAAATGAGTTTGGGTTAAATTTGGGTACAATTTCAGTGATCAATTGATTTTGTATAATACGTTTGAATACTGATTTGAAGAATGGAGGAAATACAATTTGAGAAATGGGGGAGAAAATTAAAGCGAAAAAGAAATCATATGAAAATTTTTGGGTTTGGGTTAAATTTGGGTGTAATTTGCTTTAAATTTAGGTGTAATTTGGGTGAAATTTTATTTTTAAAATTAAAATTAATAAAATGAATTTTATACTCTTATTCCATTCCATTAATTTTCAAGAAAGTTAGTAATTTTTTTAAAATATTTAGATATTTTTGATAAAATTTAAAATTCGTAGATATTTTTATAATTTAGCTATATCTTAGGGGTATTCATGATATTCTCCCTTTTATTTTATTTTTATTTTCGGAGTTTGGTGAGTTGACGGTGTGTACGCGTCACGGACTTATTCAAAGGGTCGAAACGGCAGCGTTCACCGCTGTAAAACTAAGACGTGCAGGCCCCACACGGCCCTTCGTATTTTGACCGGACCATTTCAACTCGTGAAAATTATTTCTGATGTGAAGCGCCCGCCGCTGTGCTGTAATGCTTACCTACCGTACGATTATCATTTTCGTGAAACTGACGGTTGAGATACTGTTCATAGAGACACTACGCAACCCCACTTCCTCTTACCGTTCGCTTAAAAAGCCCACACTTTACCCTGATGAGATTAGCTTAAAAAACGGTTGTAGTTCGTATAATTATAAAAGTGTAGCGCTAAATTTATAAAAAGATGTGTTTATTATAATAATTATATAATATTAATTAAAGTAGTTCAATATTTATATCTTAAATAATATATTACTGATTAATGATTAATTATTGATATTTTAATTTTTATTAACACGATAATTTTATAATATATATTAAATATTATATTAATTGAGATATAAAATTTTTATTTTATTTTATAATTTTAGTATTATTGATTTATGATACTACCATGGTTTCTTTTGTTCTAATCATTTATGCAGATTTTTTTTTAAAAATATAATATAAAAAGTTTGAAATGAAATGAAGATGGAAATTAAAATTTTTAAATGAAATCATTAAATTAATTTCTCATTTTGTAAGTATTAAATCATTTCTCATCTTAATAAATGCCATATTTATGTAACAATAACAATATTAAACGGGCAATGTAGGCATGAAGGATAAATAGAGAGTGATGAATTAAAAAAAAAGAAGAAGAAGGAGAAGTATGCGTTGTATTTGACTCGCTAGTGACTAAAAAATATTTAAATTCAATTGAATGTGAAAAATTCTCTACAAGGAATTAAAGTAAATAAATAATAAATAAAATCATTCTGTCAATTAATAGAAGAAAAGCGTCGTCCTTAAAACATAATAATGATTAAATGCAGACCATTATTTATCAAAAACATTAAAAGTCTTCACCATATTGAAGAGAAAATTGATGACTTATGATTTGTGATTAAATTTTTATTTATTAATAAAACAATTCCCATAAAAAATCTCAAAATGATTCCAATCAACTTTGAAAAATAAATAGAATTATTGAACAGAATAAATGCATAAAATAACTAGAATTACCAGATAACAACTAAAATTTGACGTTCTATATGAGAAATGAAAAACATAACTAGTTACTTTTACTCCAGTGTTCAACTATTTAAGCTAAAGTCCGGCGGTTGCATCTGGACCGTCCACGTAAGCAAAGAAACAATGGACCCCACGAGTCACGGACGACAGATGATCCGTCGTAACCGAGGGGGCTTAAATCCCAAGCTCAGATCCCGATCCCAGTTCCCAGTCCCACGCACAAAATACAAAAAAAAAAAAGGCGAAGCGCAGCAGCCTTCCTATAAAACCTCAACACAAACCCCATTTTCAAGTCTCTTTGCCCCCTCTCTCTCTCTAAAGCTCTCGAGACAGAGTTAAAAAAAAAGAAACAAAAAAAAAAGAAAAAGAAAAAATACTCAATTTCTTAGAGAGAAAGAGAGAGAGGGAGAGTGTGTGTGTATTTGAAACTAACCGAAATCAAATCCAATCAGATCAGATACGATGCAGCAGCAGCAGGGGAAATCCAACGGCGGAGAGACGAACGTTGTAGCGGCTGGACCAGGGCCGGCTGGGACGCCGCCGCCGCCGCCGCAGGCTTACCAGTGGGTCCCGCCGCACCAGCAGCAGTGGATGGCGATGATGCAGTACCCGGCGGCGGCGATGGCCATGATGCAGCAGCAGCAGCAGCAGCAGATGATGATGTATACTAATCATTACATGCCCTATGGTCACCCTTATTACCACAACGAAAACGGAAAGCAATATGGAGTTAATAACGGCAACGGCAAACACAATGGATCTAATAATAATAGCAATAATAATAGCAATGATGAGACTAAAACTATATGGATTGGTGACTTGTTTCATTGGATGGACGAGACTTATCTTCATAACTGCTTCTCTTACACTGGCCAGGTGAGCCAGTTGTTTATTTATTTGTTTATATATATATATATATATATATATATATATATTTTTTTTACGAATCTGGGATTTGTTTTTAGTTTGAAAAATCATGTTTTTGAATAAATGTTGTTTGTCGGTTAATGTTGATTATGTTTTGTATATTTGCTTGGTTGGGATATATTGTTATAGATGATTTGTTTTTTAGTTGTGTTATAGATGATTAGAGGTTGAACCTGGATCTTTATTTTATTTGCAGGTTTTAATGCGTATTAGTGTTTGTTGGTTTGTTTCTCAATGTTTACTGTAATTGTGATGGATTTGTTTCTCAATGTTTACTGTAATTGTGATGGTTGTTAAACTCTTTTGTGGATGGTGACGGCTGGATTAAATTGCTTCCATGAAAGGGTGCTAGTTTGAGCTATGCAAATTGTTGAAATTTCAATGTTGTCACTTTTGTAATGGTGAGAAAGAGAATTATCTTATGGCATGATATGAGAAAAAAAGCATATAAACATATGAGTTGTCCTTATGATCCCGTAATTATTTGTGATCAACTGGTCAAATATTGTAAGTTTATGAATCAGGTAAATTGATAGATTGGTTTTTGTGATCCCAGGAATTGGTAAATTTATTGATCTGCTGATTATTGTGTTATTTCCTCAAAATTGGAGCTGATAGGTTGACTGTTGCAAGCCTCTTTTGGGGTGAGCAAGCCTTATTCTTTTTGTTTCTTATGGAAAGCTCTTAAATATGGAAATGATCTGTGGGAGCCAGCTATCTTAATTGATAATGTCATTAATCGTTGTGCTAGTAAGATGGGATCTACTGCAACTCAGGTTGGGAAAGGTTGGTTTATGGGATGATAGAGGATTGCTTCCCGCTTCCTAGCTTAACTCATGGGCCAATAGGTCACCAATGAATTGGAAAAAATATGATTCCATCTCTGGTAAAAATGGTTTAGATAGTTAACTAACAATACCATCTTAGATTTTGAGTTAAATGCGAAATCCTCAGTCCTATTGTATCACTGTTCTTTCTCCTTCCTCTGTTCATAAATTGTTTGTTTTCAACTCTAATTGCAAGTTCATTTGTGACAGGTATTTAGTTTGTCAGTCATCCTTTCTCATCATGCATCAATTTAGCATCAATTTGGTTGCCATGTTTTATGACTTTGGTACTCATGGCCCTGTCATGTGCAAAGAGATGATTTCATTGATTCTTTCTTTTTCATTATTTATTTCACAAAATAAGCAGGTTGTAAATGTTAAAGTTATACGTAACAAGCAAACTGGTCAATCAGAAGGTTATGGATTTGTTGAGTTCTATTCACGTGCAGCAGCTGAGAAAGTTTTGCAAAGCTACAATGGTTCTCTAATGCCAAATACTGAGCAGCCTTTCCGACTTAATTGGGCTACTTTCAGTAAGGGTGATAGGCAAACAGAACCTGGTTCTGATCTATCTATATTTGTAGGAGATTTGGCTCCAGATGTCTCCGATGCCATGTTGCAGGAGGCCTTTTCTAGTAAATATTCATCTGTAAAAGGAGCAAAAGTTATCATTGACTCAAACACTGGCCGTTCTAAAGGTTATGGTTTTGTAAGATTTGGTGATGAAAATGAGAGGTCAAAGGCAATGACTGAAATGAATGGTGTGTATTGTTCAAGTAGGCCAATGCGCATAGATGTTGCAACCCCCAAAAAGGCTTCTGGTTTTCAACAACAGTATTCCTCACAAGGTATGCTATGATGCTATAAGCTTTTCAAATTTCTTGTAAACTAGGTGGACCTGAATGTGGTAGCTTTGAATTCCTATTACATCATGCTTTGCATTTGATATTGCTTTCATGTGGCTTTTGTTTTGTCATTTTATTTGTTACCAATTAATCTCGTGGCTTTTACTTTCAGTTCTTTTGTATTTATGTAGGTCTTTATGATGAAAATATCGAACGTCTCCAGTAGTGTGCATGTTGTCATTCATTGTCTGCATAATTGTAATTAGTCTCAGAAAAGGTAAAAGACAAAGAACAAAAATGATTAAACTTTCTGATAGCGCATGCATGTTGGGATTGATTATCTGCATAATTGTGATTCAAAAAAGGTAGAAAAGAAATAATCAATAATGCTTGTTTATTTCATTTAACACCACCCCCATGGTAACCAACGTACCCATTCCCTTGGTCTATTGCTTGTAAAGCATCCCAGGTAGTTCTCTAAGCATCGGTTAACCACCTCGATCTGGCCATCAGTCTGGGCAGAGTACCATACAGTGGTTTATCAAATTCATTAGAAATTCCCTTGAGATTTTGAAAATCATCATAAACCTTCTCTATCGTAGACCTCCCTTGAGATTTTATAAAATCTATCAGAAACCTTCTCTGCATGGTAGATTTTTGCTTATTATCCTGATGAAGGGGTCTGCTTGTAATGAGACTAAATCTTGAGAGTGGAAATTTATCCCTTACATAGTTAATAGAGCAACTTCATGCCTCTAACCAAGAGATGGATCTTTTATTGTCTTTCTTCTTACTGATTCATATTTAGTAGTTTTAATTTTTCCATGACATTCATAGTGTTGAGTCCTACACTTAACTTTCATTGAAACCCCCTCTGTTCTGTGCTATTCTTGATTGCCCTTTGACCAAGCTTCAATTGATCGTTTACGGATCAACTTGAACTGAGTATTGGTATTTATATTTTTGAAATATAGATATTTTCTCGAATGCAGTTAAGATTTGATGTGTGTTTGATTGTTCTTTCTGCCTTATTTTGCTTTTCCACTAGAACACTTAATCCCAAGTTTGTCTAAACACATTTGATGGTAATTCTTTGCAAACAATTTTTCTTGTTTGTTAATTTACTTGTTTAACTTCTTTGTGAAGAAAGCCCCTCTGATTTTGTCGTAGGAGAACATATATCTACTACCATGCTTATAATTGATTGAATGACTTAAGATTGTCATTTCTAATGGGCTAAATTGTCATTGAAAGTAGAGTATTATATCATTGTGCTTTCTATGTGGCAATTAAAATTGAAATTTTTATTTTTATTTTCCTTTTAATTAGCTCTCCTGTTGGCTGGTGGACCTGCATCGAATGGTGCTAGGGTCCAGGGTTCTCATTCTGATGGCGAGTCAAATAATGCGACTGTGAGTCCATCTTTCCCTTGCTCCACTAATAATTTGCAAGCCTGTATATCTCACATAATGTAAATACATGTTTTTCTTTTTCAGATATTTGTGGGGGCACTTGACTCTGATGTCAGTGATGAGGATCTCAGGGAGCCTTTTTCTCAGTTTGGTGAGATTCTCTCTGTGAAAATACCTGTTGGTAAAGGATGTGGATTTGTGCAATTTGCAAACAGGTACCTTGTTGATCACCAAACTGAAGTTACATCATATATAAAATAAAATTTATAGTTGCCATTATTATGCATTGCAATTGATTAATTATAGAGTGCCTTGAGTGGATAACATGTTGATGTGATGTACCGAAGTCCTAAGGATTTATGTCTACAGAATGTTGATTAGAAAAGTTACATAACTATTTTATCCTGATTTCTATAGCCACTTGATGACTAGAACTTTGTTGTCTCTGTTAATAGAAAAGATGCCGAGGTTGCATTGCAGAAGTTACAAGGAACTGTTATAGGCAAGCAAACAGTTCGTCTTTCTTGGGGTCGCAATCCTGGGAACAAACAGGTAATTTGCTCAATTAAAGTGCATGTTTATTTTTAAGTACTTGTTTCTTGTCTCTTGCTTATTTCAGTCTTCTGAGGAATTGGTGATTTACTCTTGTTTTCTGTTGTCAACTACATACATCTATAGCTTGAACTCAGTGGTGCATGATTTAATGATTTGCATTATGTGTGGTGTTGGAAGGGAGTGGTGCATGATTTAATCATTTACATGAATAATTACTTGTGTTGTTGGAAGGGACACATGCATATTCCTCACTTCTTATACTGCTTGCTATTTCATTGCTTCTTGCTCTAGTTTTTGCAGTTTCTGTACAACCATTTTCTGTTTTTTCTCCATTAATTTCTAAGTTTAGACAATGTTTAGGTAGAACAATGTGTTACTATTATGTGAAGAGCCATTAAAGCCACAAGGGTTCAGCATCAACTTCTTACTTCCCCTTTTCATTTGCTCCTTGTCTATTTTCTTATTTAATGCTTTTTTCCTCATTGAAATGTTTTTTGGCAGTGGAGAGGAGACCATGGTAACCACTGGAATGGGGCACATTACAGAGGTCAGGGCTATGGCGGGAATGGATTTGCTTTCCCACCAAATCAAGATCCAAACTTGTATGCTGCTGCTGCAACTGCAGTACCTGGGGCTTCTTAAGAGAGATATGGGTATGATCAACTCTCTGTATTCTGAACTTCCAGGACTGGCTGAAAATTTAGCCAATGACATCGATGAAATAGGATGGATTTTGCTGCTGCATATGCAGCTGAATCTATAGTTTGCAGAATTTTTGTAGTTTAAATATATTTAATAGCTTGCAGATGTGTGAGGCTTGTATTAATTTTTTATTTTGGGGGAGTTTGCTTGAGAGGGATTATTAAGTTTGTGTTCTGAACTAAAACTCAATAGAGGAGAATGCCAAGAACAAAGTTTTGAACGTCCATCCAGTATTTTTTTTTTGGTCTTAAACTCACTTGAGAAGCTTTGGGACTGACATTCTATCTTGGTGCATCTTGATTCTTTTTGCATGTATTGCATTTATTTCACCCCTTTTTCCTATGGAATTAAGTCCTGAAAGGATCTTCCAATTTGTTGCAATGACCTCATGCTAATGCATGCGACATCCGGAAAGAATTAGGTCCAAGTGCTTCAACTGGTCATCTAGTGTGCTCAACCGTATTGACCAGTTTGGTTGTTAAAAATAGAAAAAAAGGGTATTAAATTGTCTAAGTCTTTCTCAAGCTTGTTACCAGAACTAGTTGCTTGCAACTATAGATGGTAAAGATTTGCAGCAGAAACGGGCAAATCTTAGTTGTGAATTGATTTAATGTTTTGTTGTGACTGAATCAGTCAATTTCTGCTAAAATATTTGACTTTGTGCTTATTCATGAATGAATTAGGACCATCTATTGATTTGAATGCTTCTTAGAACATTATTTTCACTCAGACCAGTGACCATGCCTTAAAAAGTTTTGCCATATATGAAAATCCCTTGAGCCTCATTTTCCGATGGCTTAGTACCCATCAATGTAATTCAGTTCACGACCAAAAGTGGTCTCGTTATGTTAATTTTGGCATTGGAGTCTGTTTCCCCTTCTGCACATAACAGGCTGGTGTTACTGAGACTAGAAACAGCAAAAAGAAACAATAAAATTAGACTCAATACAGTTCTAAAGATTCTGGAAATGAAGACAGAATTATGTTTTATTAATTGGAGAACAGCAAGTACAAAATCCCAATCAGAAGGTAAAGGCTCCATGGAGCATTGTCAATTGTTTAATTCAAATCGATTCTCTTCTCTTTTGAGGACTAAAGTAGCAAAAAAAACTTCAGACGTTAGAATATATAGCTGGTCTTTGTCAGATTACTCGGTTTCTCTGT
Organism: Ailanthus altissimus; assembly: GCA_946807835.1. Classification (NCBI taxonomy): domain Eukaryota; kingdom Viridiplantae; phylum Streptophyta; class Magnoliopsida; order Sapindales; family Simaroubaceae; genus Ailanthus; species Ailanthus altissimus. Next base: position 22,163,821 of record OX327698.1, on the reverse strand, counting down.
CCTCGTTATCTTCTTTCTGGCCTGAGAGGAGCCAATCTTTTGTTTGCATTAGCCTGAGCTTTGATAAGATCAATAACAAAAGAGAAAAAGACCATCAAAATTAAAATCTGAAAGGGACAGGCAGATAACACTAGGGGTGGGCAATTTCGGGTTTGAGAATTTCTGAACTCTACCCGAACCCGATTGGGATGCCGAAATGTGTTTCGATTGGGACACATTTTGGGTCAGGTCGGGAATTTTCGGTTTATTTTTTTTAAAAAAATTTGCTTTGAAATGACATAGTTTTGATTCAGGTTCAGGACGGGTCGGGACAATTTGGGACGGTTCGGGTCGGGACGGTTCGGGACGGTTTGGGTCGGGACGGTTCGGGTCGGAACGATTCGGGACAGTTCGGATTCGGAGCGGTTCGGGACAGGTCGAGAATTCCCGTTCAGGACAGAATTTTCTGTCCCGAACGAGTCCCAAACCCATTCCCATTTCCGTCCCAACCTGAAATTTCGAGACGGATCAGATCGGAACGGGTCGGGTTTGAAAATAATGCCCACCCCTAAATAACACCACTAACGTGTTTTGGTGCAAAAGCAAGTATTAGTAGAAAGATCGTTTAATTGATCAACATCAGCCTTTATTGAGCAACTTATTGCCCCATTTCTATAAACTATCAAAACGTTCATGACATTTGATTCACAAGTTGGCAAACAAAGATGAAGGTAGCATTTGCTTTCTTGCTGCTGCTTTCAAACCTTGAGGCCTTTTTTCAATGTCAGAAGAAGGATACGAGATATGACTTACTTGTAGAACTGATAAAGGCTCAGGGAGAAGGCAGGCATGTCGATTATTATAGTGCAGCTATGGAAGCAGAGGATTCAATAATTCACGTTGGACCTCAAGTTGGTTTGAAGGAGGCTGATAAAATTGAAAGGCTTCCAGGACAACCTGTTGGAGTTAATATTGATCAGTACTCAGGTTATGCTGACCGTTGATCCAAAGGCTGGCAGAGCTCTCTTTTACTACTTGGTTGATTCTCAGAATTCTTCTACCAAGCCACTTGTTTTGTGGCTTAATGGAGGTAACTTAACTTTTATCATCTTAAATAAAAAAAAAGGTATAACGTGCACTTTCTTAAGATTGTTGAGACTCAAAATTGCATCATTTGAATGAGCAGGACCTGGATGCTCATCTTTTGCAAATGGAGCAATGGTGGAGCTAGGACCATTTCGAGTGAACAGTGATGGAAAATCTCTATCCTATAGCGAATATGCGTGGAACAACGGTAAGTCTTTCACAATTTACATTAAACCTTTTAGTTATGTCCTCAAAGAAACGAAGTAACAAGACCTGCAACGTTTTCCTTTTCAATAGCTACGCAGTGAACAAATATTCTCTTCTTAGAATCTCCATCAGGAGTTGGAATTTCCTACTCTAATACATCATCTGATTATGATCTGAATGGCGATAAGCGAACAGCTGAAGATTCATACACCTTTCCAGTAAACTGGTTTCAAAGATTTCTCGAGTACAAAACTAGAGAATTCTTAGCAGGAGAAAGCTATTCCGGCTATTATGTCCCTCAACTTGCTCTAAAACTCATTCAATACAACAAGATAAGCAACCAAACTTTCATCAACTTAAAAGGAATTTCTGTAAGTATTACTGGCCAAAAGCTTTTTCTTTGTGTTAGATAATTAAGAATTGAAGCTCTAATATATGTCAGAGAAATTGAAATCTTCATATTTTCACTTTGTATAATCACTATATGTTGGAGTTTTTGGTCGAGCTACCTCTTTTAGAGAGAGAGAAGAGAGAAAAGAGGGGAGAGAAAGAGAAGAAGGAGAAGAAAAAGAAGAAGAAATTAGAATTTTAAATTTTAAGAGGTATATCACAACTATTTCTCAATTTATTGGTGTTAATTATGTTAATTTCTTTAAGTTTTGATTTCTGGAAATATGTATAATTGAGGATTTGATGTGTATTTCGTATGATATTTTGAGAATTGATGATGATCTATAAGATAGTTTGATAAATCATGATGGATTGTAGAATTTCTGCTTGATAGTCTCTTGATCCAAGAATTTTATAAATTGTTGTGATTCGATTCTGGTTTTGAATTTTGAGTATATGAAATTAGACATGTTTAGTATCATCTGAGACTTTGAATCGATTCAAAATTTCAGAAATTGATTTTTTTGTGAATTTACCAAAATGACCCTGAAATTCTAGAAATTTCCTATGTGAACAGTATAATACAGTGACGAACAATGTTTGTCCTACTGAATGATCTTCAAAAATTACGAATTTGTAGAATATGATAATTTTATATGTCTAATATGATATACTCGGAATTGAGAATTTAGATCAATGTGGTTGAAATGTTATGATTTTCTAAAGTATATCCGCTCATTACAGTATTTGATTAACAGATTTTTAAAGCTATGAAATAAAATAGTTTTAAAATATTTTTGGCAGTGATTTGGAAGTGAAATATTTATCGTGGACTAAGATATGTGTTAAGAGTAATTATGTGGTAGTTTTATAATTTTTGAGTTAGTATATGATTTTATAAAATTGAGAGATTGAATACTATTCAGTAAGTATCTTGATCTTGTCAGGTTAGTAGTTTGGATTCGATGGTATGTATGGAATGGATTGTGTAGGAATTTTGATATAATATTCATATATAAGAAGGATGTATGAGTCAAGAATGATATATTCTGATTTTGGAGTAATTAGACATCATTTGGTCTATTAAAAAATTTTGTTAAGTGTAAGTGGTAAGAATGACAGGTTTTGAGAAACCAAGTATTTAGACCAATTTGATGTGATAAATGCATTGTGTATAATTTTGTAAGCTATTTAAAGTATTTTGTGTGAATTGTGAGGCTTATGAAAGAATTAATCTCTATTGATAGGTTAAGGAGATTTAAGCCTTGTAGCTGAAAGTGTTAAGAGGTAAGTATACTAGACTTTTTACTGGAATCACAATAAACATAGTAAGTGTTATGAATGATTTTGTAAATGTGGTTAAGAATATGTTTATGTTATGTCAAAGTATATTTTGATATGAAATGTAAATATATGTTTATGAATGTGAGCATGGACATACATGTATTTTTTGAAAGTGAGCTTTCAAAATAAGATATGTTTAACAAAGAAAGCTTTTGAAGTGTAATATGTCCATGAGAAATATTTTGTGTTTTGAGGGTACTTGAACTCACTGTTAACTTAGTAGGCATTTTATGTGATTTGTGGAGTCTTTATGTGTGGCATTTCCTTCGGGATTGGTATATGTTATGTGTTCCGTATGTAGGGAGGATCCTATTGGTACCTAAAGGAAGTGTGAGTCATCACATTCGTGTGGTGGCGTATTGGTGCATGTGAGAGGACTCACCGATGATCAGGGTGAGGGTTTGGCTTTTACCTTCGGGCATGAGCATTATATATGTGTAATTTCAAGACCTCATTTGTACTATTCCTCTCATACGGTATGTCACCTAGGAGTGACATTTAGCTCATTATGTGATATGTGATATGTAAGTCCTACTAAGTAGTAGTTGAGTGATGGTATTCCTATTATGTGTTTTGAAAGAATGTGTAAGCGCTTACATGATATGTGATTTGATAAGATTATGATTTTGATTGATCACAGCATATCATACATATGCATTGTGTACATATATGTATTTGTATTTGATATATGAAAAACTAGTATGCTTACTGAGTTTTATACTCATTATAGTTTATGGTGATTTCAGGTAAATAAGGTACATGTGTGCTTAGCGGATTTGGCAAGGCTTCTGCTGTTCCTTGGGTTCCCTAAGTTGTTAGGTTGCTAAGTGTTTCATTTGGGGACACGTGGGATAAGATATTTGATTTGTCCCTAGTGAATAAATACCTATGTATTATTTTATTGTGTGTGGTTGGACTTAGTTTAAGTTTCACCAAGTGTAGTAATGGATTGATTTTAAGTAAGAATTTACAATGAATATATTCTGGGCTTCTGGTAACAAAGTTGCTACTGGTGACGTAGTAGAGTGTTAATCTCTGAGAAAACTCTGCGTATCTCCGGTTTACTAATTGTCCCAGTCATAATTCAATTGCTATAATTCTGAAAGAAATTAAAATAAATGTTTAAGTATTATTGAATGAATGTAAGTGATGTCGTGTGTCAGATCTTTTGGGTCTGGGGCGTGACATGAGTAACGGTTTCTAGAGCATAACCCTTTAGATATTTTAGAAGATCGATAAAGCTTAATATCGATCGAACTATATCTAATAAAGTCCGATTTCTCTATACTTCAAAACATATTTATGTTAAGGAGTATCTAGAGAACTATATTGAGCTAGAATCTCATTTTCTTTTAAATAATTTATGAATTTACTGCTTATGTATAAACAGCCTCGATCTAATCAAAGATGTTTAACATACTTCTTCTAGTCGATATTCTTTGAACACTTACAAAATTATCGACCTATATTTTTTTAGAAACACATGTCTGTATCGTGACAAATCACAATAAAGATATTGAAGTATTAAAACTTACCAATGGCAGTATGATTCATTAGATCAAATACATCGCTATGTATTAGTTCTAATAAACCAGTGGCTTGATGTCTAACACCAATAAAAATTATTTAGTCAACTTCCCTTGAATACGAGATTCATAAACTGGTCAATGTTCTATGGTCAGATCAAACATTTGACCATCCTTAACCGGACGGGGTAGTCATCTTATGGCTACTTGACCTAATCACTTATGCCACAATTCGTCATTATTCAATGTTTTTGAACTATTATTAATTTTGTTCACTTAGACATTTTTATGCATTACTAGTTGTATGTCATATATAAAGGCCATTTAATTGACTGACATTCAGTTAACAAAATATTATCGTTATCATATAAACATAAAGAACTATTCTTAATGTATGTATGATAACCATCTCTGTCTAACCGAGAGCGACATATTTTGCCTTATTATTCATGGCACGAAATAACAACAATACAACATAAGGCTTTTACTAGAATTGAGAGGTGACTTAAAAGTCCTAACAGCTACCACGTACAGGTAATCTCTATTTCCTACGTGCAGCTGTACTTCTCATTTTCTCTTTTTCTAGTATTCCTTAAATTATGCAACATCTTGCATATGTGAGAATGATAGGCGATATCCCATATCCCTATGCCTTTACACATCGTTTGCATATGAAATGTCATTTATTGGTAAACAGGTATTTAAGAGTTTTATCTTTTCTAAGTTAAGGTTCTTTGAATAATAACTCTTATTATTAAAACCTTACTAATAATGGAAACATTTTTCATTGTGTATCATTCTCTATATTTGTTTTAGATATATAAAATAAAATTCAGATGAAGCATTATACTATTTGTAAATCTCATGTGCATATGCTCCCACTGAAGATCATTAGATAGGTCAGGATATATAATTTGACTTTCAAATTATTCTTAATCCTTTTCTGATAATCTACCATCTCTTCTCAAAAGATATTATCAAAAACACCTCTTGTATTATCTATTGATCTTTTATATATCTATATGTTTCTTTTAATCTAGAACAATTCTTAGATTATAAGCAAGTCTTAATAATTTTCGCTACCTTATAGATTATGTGCTTAATCAAGTATATTAACGGGTTGCTCATAGTCTTCTTATCTCTATAAGTTACTTATCTTATCACTATAAGATAAAATTTTGTAGATGTTTAGTGAAATATTTCTAATCGTTAATAAATAACGCTTTAGATCATGGATATAACTTTTATACAATTTTTAATCTAAAAACGCCCTCTCACTGCTTTACATAATTCCTTAAATCTTTTAAAAGGAAAAACGACAGTTTAATCTTTTAAACTGTACAACGGGAAGTAGACCCCATTGGCATTTTACTCCAGCCGTACACTTTAGCGATCTTGGCCTTTGTAAACCCAAAAGGTAGACAACTCTTGCCAATTATATCTCATACAACTCTTATTACTGATCCTAAATACACATTATCCGCACACTTTAGCGATCTAAGATAATTTTATTTCAGATTAACTTGTCAATCATCAAATATATGTTACCGATACTATCCGCACACTTTAGCGATCTAAGATAGTATTTTCGCATATATTTGCCTCATCTCATGTTTTAACCGGCATAGCCCGAATCACCCCGACTAATCCCTCACACTTTAGCGATCTTAGGAGTGACCGAAATGACTCGTCTAATACCGTATTAACAAGGCGGATCATTCTATAATATTATCTCATAATATAATACTTATTCAATCTGATTAAGAGAGATTTAATTTTTAATTATTATTTTATTAATAAATTAGTAATAATAATAATAATAATAACTTTTCGCATCTCATACGAATCTAATTCATAATTAAAAATTTTATTTACATAAGCACAACTAACCCCCATCAATAGGGCTTCCATTGTGTTTAACAACGTAAACAAATTATTTGTAATTTTAATACAATAATATAACACTTATAATTGTATTAAATATTCTATTTGTAAAAATTGCAAATACAAGTATTATGTTTGGAATGATTAGCATTAAAAATTGAAGGTTCTAACATTATACAATATTCTGCCAAAAAAAAAAATATATTTTTTTAATTAATTTTTTTTTTTTTTGCTGAGCGCCGCGGCGCTGGACGCGGTAACAGTGTTCCGACCCTTCGGACACTATTTTTCGCCCCCAATTTTTACTATTTTCTCATGGGCATCATTTTCAAACATCATCATACTTCGATTCTAAACACTAACATGTTCAAGAATACAACAATATGTTCATCATCATGCTTAAATATCAAACATCACCATATTCAAATTTAAACATCATCAAGTTGTTTAAATATACAACATCACCATGTTAACATATTCAACAACAAGAATAATCACATACTCAATTTAACATGCTCTGATACCATTTGTTGGGTGTTTATCATAGAGTGTGTGATTATACGAGTGTATGCGTAATTTTAAAAATTACCATATGCGCAGCGGAAGCATGTTACAAAATACACCCATTTTAACAAATTCAACATATATCACATATATGCATAAGTATAACAATTATACAATTATGAACATGATGAACAACATATATCACATATATGAACAAGTATAATAATTATACAAATATAAACATGATGAACAATATTGTATTATAACATATAATGTAAAATACTCACCTAATGAAGGTAGCTTTACAAATTCTTCAAGTTCTTCAATAATCCATGTGAAGAGCTCACCTTGAAGTATATGTTGAACAATTCTAGTCCATAACTTTTGGTGGGATTAAGGAGCTAGAATGGTAGCTTAGTGTTTAAAATTTTCAGCACTTGTATCCAAACTCTTTTGAATACAATTTTTGTTTCTTAAATGGAGATGGTAAATATTTTCTATACAACTCTTGTATTAATTAAAAATCTTTAACATACAACTCTTGTATATTAATCTTAGAAACAATTTCTACATGATAATTATTTTGAACAACTCTTTGCAAAATAATTATCTTTTTCTCCATTTACATATCATTCATTTTGGCCATCCATTAAAGAAGGAGATGAAGAGAAGTTTGTTTATTTTTCAACACTTGAAAGAATAAAACTTAAAGAACTCTCTCTTACCTCTCTTCCTTGCCATTGCCAAATTCTTCTCCCAAAAATTGAATGAATGAAAAATCAATTCAATTGTTTTGCCAAAATTCATTTTGTTTATTCAACACTTTGATTAAACAAAAATAAACAAAATGAAGTACTCCACTAATTTTATTGTTGGTCTCCCATTTAGAATTAATTAAACCAAGCACTAGAATAATAGCCACTAAAATTAATCTTTACCCAACAATTATAATTACTTTAATTATAATGGGTAATTAAATGGCCAACATTTAGGCTCCTCATTGTATTAAAACACAATGCCATGATCTATATATATTATAATATTATCTAATAATATAATAATAATATATGATTTAATTATTCAAAACAATTTTGAATAATTATTTTTTACCTTACTAATTTTTACTACCATGGTTAAATGGTAAAAAGATAAAATCAAATCATGGAACAAATTTTGTCATTTGTCAATATTCTATTAATTAACAACCCTCGTTAATTAATTAAGTGATGTACTTAACAATTAAGTCTTGACAAATGTACAATCCGAGGGATCCCTAAACAATCGTTCTCTTTTGCTGAAATTTATTGGATCGAACTATTCAATCTAATCCGCTACCCCAGTGCACAACAAGTATACTTCATATTGTGAGACTCTCTAGGTCCACACCTAATTTGTCATATAGAGCTCCTCCATACGTCCGTGAACAATGTCCCACACACACGTTACGGATATTACAAATTAGCATATTAGACCATACAAGTTGAGGTTATTACATATTCGTATAATCCTTCTATCATTTATATCCTTGAAGAGCAGAGATATAGATCATCACCGTCAAATCTCTATTTGCTCAACCACGAACTTATCTTCAGATTTATATTTATGGATATTGTTTATTCCTCTGGAATATCTTTTCCGAAGTTTATGCTTGCGGCCACAAGAATTTCTGAAATACAATCTCAGAGCATTAGGATATACAACCCACTCATATGAGCTGATGGATCCCATATCTACGCACACCGAACTCCATGAGCATCGGACCATACCCAGCGACACCCAGCGGTCAGACCATGAAAGGTTTCTGACATGTGTGGAACCAAAGCATGGTGGATCACTCACAAGCCCACCGTGGCGCTCAGGTCAAAGGACCACAAATACTACTCAACTCGGAAGACCTTCCATTGACGGCTTTATGAGATGTCTATTGGATGTCTTCGTGAGTCTGTTCAATATCCAGTCCTTACTGAATACCTGCATCTCTATACGAGCTTCCTACTAAGCTCATAGTTTGCTAAGACTAACCATCTGGACCATCCAGATATAGACATACACTAATCTATAATAATGGGTTTCACCGATTGACCCGCATCGATGAAATTAGATCAGGAACATTATGTTTGAGAACATACTTGCATAATGACATTTCTTAGCACCATCTGCAACTCATTGCAGCTATATCATTACTAATATATTCTCAGGTCATTGTCCCATTTCAGACAAGGCTCTAACTCATTAGATTTTGCTAACTCTTAGTACCACTAACTCTTAGTGTTTATAACTATTAGCGTTGCTAACTCTTAGCCCTGGTCTAAACTCTTTTAGACCAAATTTGAACTCCTTCAGATCATACAATGTTTAAAACGTTACAAGCATATTACTATTTAATAAAAATAATATTAACGATTTTATTAGAAATAATAATTGTATAAATACAATCACTATATATTTATACATTATGGGATGGCACGTAAGCACAAATCCCAACACACTCTTACTATACATTCTCTTCAACCTCTATCACCTCGGTAAGCTAATCTCCAATGCTATCTCTTGATCTACATTTTCTCAACAATCCATGTTGAGCCAATTGTAGCCTTCTCATCAAGCACATATAGCCAATTGTGCTTCTTACCATTCATAATTACCATTGATCCTTTCATTACTTCTAATATTCCATTTTCTGTCTTGAATGAATATCTTACTTGATCTACCACCTTAGGGATATCAAGTTCCTTTTAGCTTCAAGAACATGTCGTATATTGAGTAACTCTATAATTTTCCCACCATATGATCTCATCATAATATTACCAATTCCATAACTTTACAAGCCATATAATTATTATTAGTACTTTATCACCTCTATTGGATCTATAATTGGTAAATAAGAACCTATCAGGGTATTTATAGAAACTACAGCTAGAATTAAGTATTCATTTACCAACATACTTCTCATCAGAAGTTACCAAGGATTCTACAACTTCATAGTCCTCCTTACAGACTATTGCAACATCTTCACTCTTCTTTCTTTCTGGATAATCCTTCACCAAGGGCTCTTCTTTCTTGTGATGATATTACTTCTTAGAACCCTTGATTTATCACTATATTCAGCCCTTTTCTCTTGCAATCAAACCTACTGCACTACTGTACTAAGATATTTTTCTCATTTCTTTTGAGTTCAATGAGATTTTAACATCAGTTATCGTTAAAGTCTCTCTACCATATATGAGTATATCTACGAAGTACTCATAACTTGAAGGTACAGAACACAACAAGATGATTGCCTTATCTTCCTCTTTTATCTTGATATCAATCGTCTCAAGATCTATGATAATCTTACTAAAAACAATAATATGATCTTTCATTAAAGTTCTTTCAGCCATAGATATTGATACAACTTCTTCTTGATATACAGATAATTCACCTATGACTTCGTTGTGTAGAAGGTGTCAAGCTTTTTTCAAATACCTATTGTTGTCTTCTCTTTAGATAAATCCCTCAGAACTTCATTATTTAATGAGAGAGCTATGTTAGAATTTGTGCTCACATGCCATTTCTTTTATGTATGAATATTTATTTTGTATTTATACAATCATCATCTCATTAAATCACTATTTATTTCTATATATGGTAAGATACTTGTTATATTTTAGATATTGTATAATCTAAAAGTGTTTAGATTGGTGCTAAGAGATATAAATGTTAATAGTTAACAGTACTAAGAGTTTGCAAGTTATAAAAGTTAACAAATTCTAAGGAGTTAGAACCTTATCTAAATTGGGATAAAGACTTGAGAATATATATTAGTAACGACATAGTTGTAAAGAGTGGCAAATGATGCTACAAAATGTAATTATTTAAATATATTCTCAAACGCTATGTTTCTGATCTAATTTTACTGATGCAGGTCTATCGGTGAAACTATTAATATAATATTAGTGTATGGCTATATCTGGATTGTCCAAATTGTTAATCTTAATAGACTATGAGCTTAGTGGAAGTTCTTATAGGCGTACGAGTATTTAGTGAGGACTGGATACTGAATAGCTTTATGAGGAACTCTAATAGACATCCTAAAAATTGTCAATAAAGTATCTTCTTGAGTTGAGTAGTATTCATGATCCTTTGACCTAAGTGTCACGGTAGGGCTTGTGAGTGATCCATTATACTTTAGTTCCACACATATCAGAAACCTTTCATGGTCTGACCGCTGAGTGTTATTGGGTATTGTTTGATGCCCATAGAGTCTAGTGTACGTAAATACGGGATCCATTAGCTTATTTGGGTGAGTTGTATATCATGATGCTCTGAGATTATATTTTAGAAAGTCTTATAGCCATAATTAATTATACTTGGAAAAATAGTTTTTCCTATGAATAAATAATATCGTAAAAGTATTTACAAATATTATTTATTAAAATACAAATTTAGAGATAAGTTTTTGGTCAAACATATAGAGATTTGATGATAATCTATATCTCTGCTCTTCAAGGATATAAGTGACAGAAGGATTATACGAATATGTTTTGACCTCAACTTGTATGGTCTAACACACCGCTTTGTAATATCTGTAACGTATGTGTAGGATATCATTCACGGACGTATGAAGGAGTTCTATATAACAAATCGGGCAAGACCTAAAAAGTCTCACAATATGAAGTGTACTCATTGTGCACGGGGGTAGTATATTGGATTGAACAATTCTATCCAAGAAATTTCAGCAAACTAAAAATTTATTTTAGAGTTGCTTAGGACGTGCAATTGTCAAGACTTAAGTTTTAAGTGCATCACTTAATTAGTTTACGAGAGTTGTCAACCAAGGGGATGTTGACAAGTGGCATAATTTGGTTTATGAATTATTTTTACCTTGAATTGACTAATTAACTTTGTTAGTAAAAATAAATTAAGTAAAAGTAATTATTCAAAATTATTTTGAATAATTAAATTAAATATTATTAGATAATATTATGTCAAATGGGATATAGGCATTTATGGCAATGTGCCAAATATACATAATGTAAAAATGTCTTTTTATTTATCATTAATAAAAGGATAAGATGATAATGACCTTATTTACCTAACAAGGGGCCATATGTTGGTGCATTATGTCAAATATTTTAAAGAGAAAGAGGCCAACCATTAATTAAGGTGGGTAGAGCAATGTATTTATTTTTTCAAGTAGGCAAAACAAAAGAAAAAGAAGTGCTCATTAATTCACACATTTTGTGATATACGAAAGTGATAAGAAAAAGTGTTATATGCAAAAGTTGTAAGAGAACAAGAAGATAAAAAGAAGGCATTTTATCTCACCTCTCCTGAGAAACAAACACTATTAGAATCAAAGTACTTAAGTATTAAACACTTGTTGTTAGAATATTTTGAAGTTGTTATTCTAGTTTCATAATCCACCGAATTATTGTGAACTAGAATTGTTCAACAATACACTTCAAGGTGAGTTCTACAATTAAAGATTGAAATTCTTGAAGAATTGAAAGCTACCTTCAATTTTGATAAGTATTACTTAACTTGCAAATTAGTATAATTAATATACTTGAACATATATGTGATATATGTATATGATTATGCTAGATTGGGTGTAATCTATATATGATATTTTTGTTGTGTGTCATAAAATTTTAAAATTATACATACATTCAGTACATCACACATTCACTTAACAAGCTATTATACTATGGGCTCTTTTCTAAATGTTTTCTTGATCAAATATAAATTTATATGTCTCAAGTTTCTTCTCTTTATTGGTTGTTGCTAGAGTCTCTTCAAGTGCTGAATCTAACCGTTGACTTACGAGTAGAGTTGTAACCTTCATCCTCCACAGATTGAATTCATTTTGTCTATTGAACAACCTATGCTTTAATATACCACTTAAGTATTGACCTTAGATCTGATACTATTTATTAGAGTTTTTAGTGTGCACTCGAAAGTCTTTTCTCAAGAGTAACCAATAATTAGAAAAGATCATATACATAATAAATAATCGCACATAAAGTACAAGAAATTTACGTGGTTCGGTAACAAATGACTATGTCCATGGTGGACATGGGATAGTAACTTCTTTTATTAGTTCACATAGATCTTTAATAGGAGATTATTAAGGAATACAATAATAAACAGGCTTTCAAATGACCTATTAGCACTTTCTTGTACACACAGTACTTAAGTACTCCTTATAGTACTCTGTTACGCAACTAGCACTCAAGCGCTCTTTAGCTATCTATCCTTTCTCTTGGAGTTTTTTCTCTAATGTTTGTTCAACCTAATGGGTTTATAAGAGCTCTAAAACGTTGCTAAAAACCCTATTTTTAGTTAAAATAAGAGTCAATGCTTTTAAAAAGTCTAAAATCGACTTGAACTCTTTAAAATGACTTAAAATGAGACTTTCCGAAAGGTAGCGCAACAATATCATTGCGGCTTGAGTTGGCGCTGTGGTGTCACTGATGCAATGTTGAGTTTCTGTCCAAGCTAGTGTCGTGGCCTGGACACCTTGGCTCCATGATGCCAAGGCCTGCTGAGGATGACTTCTCTCATGCTCCAAGCTCCTCATCGCTTTTGACTTTTCATTTTTGTTCTCTTCTCGTCTGTTCAATATGTCATTAATCTCACATTGACTCTTTATTGGTCTTCAACTCAAAATTATGCTCAAACATAATTTTAAATCACCAATTTCAACACTACAAGAAATGACTTTTATATGGGCATTAAATCCCTAGCCTGTATAAAAAGAATTAATATATAAAAACTACGACTATAATACGAAAAATAATAGAATAAGAAATATTATAAATTAGGAGATATCCTAAATTGATAAAGTCTAAATAAAAAAACTAAACTCCAATACTTCGACATGTTAAAATTTTGCCTACATATATACAACATGTTTCTCTAGTATTTGACATGATATAATGTGATGTCCAGATTGGTAATGCATGGATTGATTACGAAACTGGGAACAAAGGAACGTATGAGTTTTTCTGGACACATGCTCTCATTTCGGATGAAATTAACAACGGAATAAATTAAATTGCAAATTTACTTCGTCCGCGCATTTGTCAAAAGTATATTGGTCTTATCTTAATCAAGTAGGTGATTCAATGCGAAACATCGATATCTACAACATCTATGCTTCCTTATGCTCCTCACATTTGAGCATTTCTTCACTATAGTTCTATCGTATAAACTTCTATCACTTGAAAAGATGTCTCTTTAAATTAAACTGTGTTTCTGACCTTTGCTATTTGCTTCAGAAGTTGGTATTTGATCCATGGTCAGAAATATACATCCAGTCTTATTTGAACACCCCTCAAGTGTAAAAATCAATTCATACTAATGTGACTGAGGTTCAAGGTCTATGGCAGTGTTAATATGACTGAGGTTCAAGGTCCATGGTGGATAAATATGTGTTGTATAAGGGAAGTAACATAAGGATACAAAGATGAATGATGTAGAAGTCAAGACGTGCTTAATACTGTTCTTAAACTATTTCTAACCCTATTATTAATAATAATAAATTATGCACTTAGGTTAGAGGTAAGATAGTTCTAAGACTTAATGATTTATTAGAGAATATAAAAATACACATCAAATATATTATCCTTAGATAAGAAGTGTTTTACTTAGAAAGTGGTTGATTATAGAGATTATGGATCAAGAAATAAGAAGGGAAGATCATTCCTTCGATTCAAGCGTGTCTGCAGTTTTTATAAAGTGTAAGTGTTCATTTGAAAAGACAAAATACCTCTTTAAAAAACCACATCATTTGAAAAGGGGTAAGTGACTTTTTGTAGAGTTACATCTCCAAGCCTGGGTGCTGCAGTACCCAACGCAACGGTGCTTCTGGCCCTACGCCACGATGCCCAAGCTTCTTACGGCTTGGGTGCTTCCCTTTGTCTTCCTTTCTCTTCTTGGTTCACTACTCTCTATTCTATTATTTAATTTTATATTTATTTATTTAAAATACACTCTAAAAAACCAACACATGATAGCGCTGCAAGTATTATATGATAGCGCTGCAAGTATTATATCATAGTTCCCATGCTTGATGATCATTTCAAGCTATCTTGACAAACGAAAATATAAATTTCAGTTCTTTGTTTACATTCGTTTTAGCTTTTCTGTACTTCGTAATTGGAAGGACAAACCCTTGACAGTCTTGTCCACCATTCAAGAGCTGATGACAAGTGGGATAAGTGTGTACATCTATAGTAAAATGACCAAGTACTACATCATGTTACATGCTTTCCTAGTTTGTTAGGAATTAATAACTCAGAGAATCATAAATCTGAAAGCTTTTAAAGCCTTTCTATTTTTCTTAAATTAAGCTACAAGCTCAATTCAAAATCTTATCACCATTATCAGGCATTAAATTGACTTTGAAAACTCATTGAGCTACAAAGTTAGTTTCATGTAAAAGATCTCTTAATTTGAATATCAACTTATCTGAATATTGCATATGCAGTGGAGATACAGATGGCAGAGTGCCAACAACATCAACCAGGTACTCAATAAAAAACCTAGGAGCATCAGTCAAGACCCCTTGGTCCCCCTGATACACTCAAGGAGAGGTAAAATTGCCACATGTCTTCAACTATTGCCTTTTAGTTTTTATGAAATTTGATCAAATTTGGTAACACTTTTAATATTTTTTCTTCTTATTCCTTGTATTTAGGTTGGTGGATATTTTGTGGGATATCATAACCTAACATTTGTGACCATAAGAGGTGCTGGACACATGGTTCCAAGTTCAAAACCTACTCGAGCACTCGCTTTCTTTTCATCATTCTTATTTGAAAATGCAGAAAATGTTGAAGAGCAGAAATAAATGAGCTACAATACAAAAGTTGGTAGTTTCATTCCATTGTTGCTTTGCAAATAAACGAATGGTTCATAAATCTTGATCAAAATTATCAATGCAATACAAGGCAAAAATAGTTTTAGATGAGAACCTTTGGTGACAATTGAAGATAGGTACAGCTTGGCAGCAGCAAACAAATCAAGGAAATGAATTGGCATGAGGATTTTAGGCCCCCATTTATGGTGAGAATCCCATTGGAACAATTGTTAGCTATCTTTCGTTAGAACAGGAGTGCTGATGAGTAACCCATTTGCCAGCCCAATAGACCTTCAGAAATCTAATTAATTTTCCACTCACTGAAAAGGAAACTTCTGTATGTGCTATTGTCGGTATGTTCTGATAATAGGAAGTTAAAGCACTAAGCACCCAATAAGTGAAAATTAAAAACTTTCAGAACTCAAATGAATATATTCTCACATGTCAGTGTCACATCAGGTTGCATGTATATTCAAGAAAGGTAGGTGGGTAATATTGTAATGCTGCAATATTACTATAGCATCTTATTACATATTAGAATTGAAGCATTGCATGTTACATAAGATAAATATTTTAGGTACGAATTGTGTAAAAATACTCGACAAATTACAAACATCGCTCACTTTACATTACACATAATCAAAACATAGACCCCAAACACCAAGTCTTTGCCATGGCCACGAGTCTATATGTCAATGTTCGCGAACACCGCAACTAATTTTGAATAATCCTCCTTGGTTTTAGAAATTTTTTATGAAAATTCTCAATGAACAGAAAAAGGGAGCGTCAAACTTGCTGTTGAATGAGACATCGACTTTAAAATAATTTGTTTCAAATTTAAGTTTCTACATAAGATAATTTTATCTCTCCAGAAAAAGGGAATTTTGTAATAGATATTTTTTGTTATTATAAATTTATAATAGATGCTATCATAATTTTTTATTATTATTAATTGTGATAAATTATAGCACAAAAAGTTTTAACACTAACTTATGATAATTTATAACATAGTTTTATGATAAAATATATCACAAATTTAAATCAAAATTTTGTGATAGATACCTAATAAAGTATATTGATGTGGACAAGTATTATGGTTAAAAGAGATGACGTAAACAAGGCATTTAGGTAAAAACCGGCGTATTGCTTTTTTTTTTTTGTGTGGTTATATTTAATTTGAAATAATTCAAATGACCTTATTTTGAAAATAGTTTTTTTTTTAATATTCGCCGTAACAATAAAATGTCATTTTGGAATTTAGAAGTTTAAGAAAAAAATATTCTTTTTATTTTTTTCTTTTATTTTTTTCTCAACGTTGTTTAAAAAAAATACTTATTATAAAAAATAATTTGTTCTTAAAATTTTGAATAATACAATGTCATTTAGAGGTAAAGAATACCACTTAAAATGACGTTGTTTTATATGTCGAATTAGAGCAAAAGCGGCACAATTAGTTATTTTCATCACTTCCTATGAAATTAAAGTAAAATTTGTAAGGAAAGTTTTTTATTTTGACCTAAAAAGTAACTAAAAAATTTATTTTGACCAAAGTCAAACATGTTAATATATATTAACCAAATACTTAACTTCCTTACCATTTTTTCCTTATCCCCAAAAACGAAAATTTCTCTCAAACACTCCTTTCACTTTCTCTAGGCCACTTATAAGATTTTGTCCCAAAATTCTCCGTAACTTATAAATCGACTATAAATTTAGCATATTTCAAAGATTTGAACTAATAATCAATTGTGTAGTTAAAAAAATTAAAAATAGACAAAAATTAGTGAGTTTTTATTCTAAATTTAATTTTGTTGTATTTTTGAATAAATTTTTGTATTTAGTTGTTAGAAATGTATAAATATAGTGTTAGTAATGTGTAAAATAGATTAAAAATATGTGTAAAAAGTTAGAAATAGCAAAAAAAAAGATCAAAATGGTGGATTCCAGCCATTTTCACCGTTGGACAGTGATTCACGCACCAACACTATGGCGCATGCCTCATAGTGTGGCTTGCTCTTGGGGCGCCTTCTATGGCGCGTGCGCCTCAGCATGCGCCTCAAGCGCATTTGCCACGTGGTGCCACAATAAGGCGCCACATGGCAATTTTTTTAAAATTTTTAATTAATTTTAAAATATATTAAAATTATGAGTAAATTTATTTATTTATTAATAATTATTTAATTTAATGCGTTTAATTTTAAATTTTTGTAATTTTAAATTGTTTTGTTATTAATATTATTTTTTAGTTGTAGTTATTTATTAAGTTTTTTTTTCATGATTTGAATTATGTAATAGTTGGTTATATGCTAATAATATATTTTTTTCTAATGCTATATGCTAATAATTTTTTAATTTAATTTTTTCAGGAAATAGTATGTCTCAAAAGACTACGTAATTATTAAAAATAAATTCTACCGATCGACTGTACATGCTTACGCAAAGTTATGGGTTATGCAAAATATAAAAGACAAATTGACTTCGAATCAGGTTAAAATATTTAGAATCATATGTTTTGATTCTTAATATTTCTCAATAAACCCAAAATCTAACATTTCTATCAACAACACATGAGTATTTAGAGTTTAGAATGCATACCTGAGCTTGAAGCCATTAGAATTTTCTCATTTCTCTTTCTTTTCTGTCTTCCCCTCCCATATCTCTTCTCTTCTTCTTTCTTAATTTTATAGAAAAATAAAATTGAACCACCCAAATTCCAAGCCATACATGGTAGGGGGCCTTGGTTGACTAATAATTGAGAGAGGAAATTGCTTATAAAAGAAAGTGTTTCTCTTTTGAAAATTTGAGAGACTTTATCTTGGCAATATGTGAATGGCTATGGCATGGCAAGCCATGCTTGGTGATGTTGCATGTTCACAAAGTGAAAGAGGAAAAAATTGCTTTATAAATGAAGTGTTTTTTATTTGTGAGATAGCTTAAGAGTTCGACCATTTTTAGGAGCAAAAAGAGAGACTTTTTCAAGAAGTTGAAAAGATCTTTTATTCATCTTCTTCTCCATTTGAGGTAGACCAATTAAAAATTTGGAAGGAAATTATTTTGAAGCTTTTAGCAAGAGTTGCCTAAACAAAAATAATTATCCAATTTGCTTGAAACAAATTAAATAGCTTAAGGAGTTTAAGTAAGGGGTAAGAGTTAACTAAGTTTTTGTGTTTAAGTGTTAAACACAATTTTCTAGAATTAGAGCTATCATTCTAGAGGCTTAAGTCCACTTAGTTGAGTTCTGAAACTGCCAACGCATGTGTTTCAAGGCAGGCTTAAGTTTTGAACTAAATTACCAAAGGCATATAAGGTGATTTCTCAATCTTAACTCTCATTAGTGTAATGAATACTTAATTTAATGTGTTTATTGCATTAGAAAATCAGATTTTTGATTCTACTACGCAATATATATATATATATATATATATATATATATAAGATGCATAAATTATATTGTACTAAACACATTGCACATGCATGCACCTATACAAAAATAGCACCTTTTTAGTGAAAAGGTCTGACTTTGCATCTAAGATTAGAAAGATGCATAAATTATATTGTACTAAACACATTGCACATGCATGCACCATACAAAAATAGCACCCTTTTAGTGAAAATGTCTGACTTTGCATCTAAGATTAGAAATCTTAGAATGGCTCTTTCCATTGATGGTATCAATCCTCATAGCTCACTTAGTAGTAATAATAATAATTGTTGGCTAATTATAATTATGAACTATAACCTTCTACCTTAGTTGTGCAGGAAGAAGAATTCATGTTATTATCTTTGTTGATTCATAGACCATGACAATCTGGTAAAGATATTGATGTATATTTGAGACATCTATTACACTTTATTTTATTTTTTACAGTATGACAAACAACAATTCAATGAATAGTGGAAGTGAAAAACAATTAGATCATCTTTTAGAATTGAAAAATTGACACACGCGGGGCTTGACCAAAAAATTAGCCTGAAAATTACAACGGATGGTAGCAAAATCATTGTAAAGTACAACAAATTTAAGTTGCTGAAGGAGGAGGATAAGGGCACTGTCTTAATAATAGTGATCAACATCAAAGTTAGACAATGAATTCCCATTGTCTACACTAATTGCGTGCTAAAGACTTCTCAATTGAATGAGGCCCTTTGAAAATAGGTGCATGTTTATACTTTTTCATTGTCTTTACATCATGTTCATATATCTTTTGTTGGTTATATTTCTTGTACATAAATGGTGTTTAAGTATTGGTAGTGTTGTTGTCCCTTACTATTTACGTGCAATTGCTATTAGAGCTTTTGGTGCTTCTAATTATGGTTTTTTTTTTCTCTTTGCTTCTGCTAATATGTTATTTAATTCAAGCTGACATGTTATTTTTTAATTTCAATTTGGTGACATGGAACATGATATGTATATTTCCATTGTCTTTATTGATACTTTTTAATTCTTTGGTTGTTTATATTGAATGTACAACATGTGCATTGGCATGTATATTGACAGTGTCTTTACACCTGAAAATGTATTACCTGCATTTTCCTTCTATTTTATTTAAAGTAGTTCACACATATACATTAACATGAATATATAGCAACATGTATATTTATTTTATCAAATACATTTCCATACAAAATAACCTTCTATTTGTGTTTAGTGGCAACAGTAGTTTATTAGCCCTTTATATCACTACTAACCTGACTATTTTAATAATGTGCAGGATCGTTTTTATGTGGATCCTCACTGTAAAAAATAGATTTTGCATTTCATAGGGTAGCTCATAGCACCTTTAGATACCATTTGACAATTGGACTATATTTTGTTGGGATTTGTGTTTATGTGTCATTCTAATTTTATAAGAATATTATATTTTTAATTTTATGCAATAAATAAATATTTTATTAAATCGCTAATTATTTTATTAAGGTAAGATGCTTGTAACATTTCGGATATTGTATTGATCTGAAGAAGTTTAGATCAGGTTTAAAGAGTTAAAACTTTGTCTGAAATGTGACAAAGACCTGAGAATATACTTGCAATGACATAATTACAAATAGTTACAAGCATTGCTAGGAAATATCATTGTGTAAATATGTTCTTGAATTGTTTATTCTTGATTTATTTCCACTGACGCAAGGTCTGTCGAGTGGAAATATTTTATATAGATCAGTGTATATCTATATTTGGACCGTCTAGATGATTAATCTTAACAAACCACGAGCTTAGTGGAAGCTTGTATAGATATACATGTATTTAGTAAGGATTAGATACTGAACAAGACTTAATGAAGACCTTCAATAGATGTCTTATAAATCTGTCAGTGGAAGGTCTTCTTGAGTTGAGAAGTATTCATGGTCCTTAGACCTGAGCACTATAGTGAGCTTGTGAGTGATCCCCTATACTTAGATTTCATACATGTCAGAGATCTTTTATAGTCTGACAACTGGGTGTTGCTGGGTATGGTCCGATGCTCATGGAGTTCGATGAGTGTAGATATAAGATCTATCAACTCATATGGGTGAGTTAAATATCCAGATGCTGTAAGGTTGTATTCTAGGAAGTCTTATGGCCATAAGCATTTAACCCAGAAAGAGTTTTCTGTGGTATAAATAATATCGCAAAGGAATTTACATATATTATTTATTGAAATGCAAACCCAATAGATAAGTTTATAGTTGAGTAATAGGGGATTTTGTGGTGTTGATCTATGTCTCCACTCTTCAAGAATATTAATGATGGAGGGATTGTACGAATATAGATTAACCTCAACTTGTGTGATTTAACTCACCATTTTGTATTATCTATAACGTGTGGGGGGGGATATCGGTTATTGTAGTAACCAGTATCCACGACTGGTAAGAATAAGTATTTATATATGTATAAATATACGTATTTTATTTTTATGTTGGTGATACTTGATTTATATATTGTTATTAGTAGTGTTTGTATAGGTTAAGGTGATACTATTAGCATTGGGTTTAATTGCAAGACTTTAGATTTATTTTAGGGACCAAATTGTAATACTTTGAAAGTTTTGGGGGTAAATTCGTAAATACTAAAAAGTAGCCACTTAGTATAAAAATACACTTTTAAAACCCTAATTCTCTCATTTTGGTCGAGCTACCTCTTTTAGAGAGAGAGAAGAGAGAAAACAGGGGAGAGAAAGAGAAGAAGGAGAAGAAAAAGAAGAAGAAATTGGAATTTTGGATTTTAAGAGGTATATCACAACTATTTCTCAATTTATTGGTGTTAATTATGTTAATTTCTTTAAGTTTTGATTTCTGGAAATATGTATAGTTGAGGATTTGATGTGTATTTCGTATGATATTTTGAGAATTGATGATGATCTATAAGATAGTTTGATAAATCATGATGGATTGTAGAATTTCTGCTTGATAGTCTCTTGATCCAAGAATTTTATAAATTGTTTTGATTCGATTCTGGTTTTGAATTTTGAGTATATGCAATTAGACATGTTTAGTATCATCTGAGACTTTAAATCGATTCAAAATTTCAGAAATTGAATTTTTTGTGAATTTACCAAAATGACCCTGAAATTCTGGAAATTTCCCATGTGAACAGTATAATACAGTGACGAACAATGTTTGTCCTACTAAATGATCTTCAAAAATTACGAATTTGTGGAATATGATAAGTTTATATGTTTAATATGATATACTCGGAATGGAGAATTTAGATCAATGTGGTTGAAATGTTATGATTTTCTAAAGTGTATCCGCTCATTACAGTATTTGATTAACAGATTTTTAAAGCTATGGAATAAAATAGTTTTAAAATACTTTTGGCAGTGATTTGGAAGTACAATATTTATTAAGAGTAATTATGTGGTAGTTTTATAATTTTTGAGTTAGTATATAATTTTATAAAATTGGGAGATTGAATACTGTTCAGTAAGTATCTTGATCTTGTCAGGTTAGTAGTTTGGATTTGATAGTATGTATGGAATGGATTGTGTAGGAATTTTGATATAATATTCATATATAAGAAGGATATATGAATCAAGAATGATATATTCTGATTTTGGAGTAATTGGACATCATTTGATCTATTAGAAAATTTTGTTAAGTGTAAGTGATCAGAATGACAGGTTTTGAGAAACCAAGTATTTAGACCAATTTGATGTGATAAATGCATTGTGTATAATTTTGTAAGCTATTTAAAGTATTTTGTGTGAATTGTGAGGCTTATGAAAGGATTAATCTCCATTGATAGGTTAAGAAGATTTAAGCCTTGTAGCTGAAACTGTTAAGAGGTAAGTATACTAGACTTTTTACTGAAATCACAATAAACGTAGTAATTGTTTTGTATGATTTTGTAAATGTGGTTAGGAATATGTTTATGTTATGTCAAAGTATATTTTGATATGAAATGTAAAGATATGTATTTATGAATGTGAGCATGGACATACATGACATATATGTGTTTTTGAAAGTGAGCTTTCAAAATAAGATATGTTTAACAAAGAAAGCTAGTGTAATATGTCCATGAGAAATATTTTGTGTTTTGAGGGTACTTGAACTCACTGTTAACTTAGTAGGCATTTTATGTGATTTGTGGAGCCTTTATGTGTGGCCTTTCCTTCGGGATTGGTATATGTTATGTGTTCCGTATGTAGGGAGGATCCTATTGGTACCTAAAGGAAGAGTGAGTCATCACATTCGTGTGGTGGCGTATTGGTGCATGTGAGAGGACTCACCGATGATCAGGGTGAGGGTTTGGCTTTTACCTTCGGGCATGAGCATTATATATGTGTAATTTAAAGGCCTCACTTGTACTATTCCTCTCATACGGTATGTCACCTACGAGTGACATTTGGCTCATTATGTGATATGTGATATGTAAGTCCTACTAAGTAGTAGTTGAGTGATGGTATTCCTATTATGTGTTTTGAAAGAATGTGTAAGCGCTTACATGATATGTGATTTGATAAGATTATGATTTTGATTGATCACAGCATATTATACATATGCATTGTGTACATATATGTATTTGTATTTGATATATGAAAAACTAGTATGCTTACTGAGTTTTATACTCATTATAGTTTATGGTGATTTCAGGTAAATAAGGTACATGTGTGCTTAACGGATTTGGCAAGGCTTCTGCTGTTCCTTGGGTTCCCTAAGTTGTTAGGTTGCTAAGTGTTTCATTTGGGGACACGTGAGATAAGATATTTGATTTGTCCCTATTGAATAAATACTTATGTATTATTTTATTGTGTGTGGTTGGATTTAGTTTAAGTTTCACCAAGTGTAGTAATGGATTGATTTTAAGTAAGAATTTGCAATGAATATATTTTGGGCTTCCGGTAACAAAGTTGCTACTGGTGACGTAGTAGAGTGTTAATCTCTGAGAAAACTCTGCGTATCTCCGGTTTACTAATTGTCCCAGTCATAATTCAATTGCTATAATTCTGAAAGAAATTAAAATGAATGTTTAAGTATTATTGAATGAATGTAAGTGATGTCGTGTGCCAGATCTTTTGGGTATGGGGCGTGACAGTTATAGACTTACGAAAATGTTTCGTGAGATCAAATGGGTATGAATTTAGGGAGTCTCACTATATGAAGTGTACTCGTTGAGCACATGGGTAGCGCACCGGATCGAATTGTTCAGGAAAGTTTTCAGAAAATATAAATTTACTTCACGGTCTTTCGGAGAGTATCTAAGGTTTAAATGTTAAACCTAATATTATGCTAAGTGAGACTTGATACTTTTATCTACATAGTATATATCTCAAATTGTACAAATAATTTGTATGGATACTAAATTGAGCATTGGTGAATATAGTTACCATTTAAATAAAATAACTGTTATTTTATTTAAATTAAATTAATCGGCCATTTATTTATTCATGGTCTCTGGAGAAATAGATAAGGTTTAAGTGTTAAACTTAAAATTGTGCCTAATGAGCTTTGATACTTTTATCTACCTAATGTATATTTTAAATTATGCTAATAATTTGTATGGGTACTAATGATAGATAAATCTATAAAATAATTATTGTTTCATAATATATTTATACATTTGGTCATTATTATATATCTAAATAATTTTAACCTATTATTAATGTTACATATTCTTTGTTAATTGACTTATTAAAAGATTAATGACTACTTGTTTAATTTGTATTTGTCCAAAGAAATTAAATCAAAAGTGATACAATTACAAATTAAAAATGAAGAAGTATGTGGCAAGTTTTCAAATGCCTTAAACTTAAGAATGCCACCAAGATGCTCTATCAAATTACCAACGAAATCAAATATGCCACTAAAATTTAATGTTACCTTATCATGCCTATACAAGTGGCAATAAAGTGACTTTCAATTGGCTTTGATGGTTGGCAGCATATACTCTAAATTGATGGCCGAATGTTGCTTCTGTTTAAGTTGAATTTTTTTTTAGCCGAATTATTTCTGAGAGCTTTTGAATTTGTTAAAGAGTTAACATAATACATAAGCAATTACGTACTTTGATTCCGAGCCTTAGCCTTAGGAGAGACCACATCTGAAACAAATTTCATGCTATCTTGACTAAGTGTAAATTTTATCTTCTAAACAATAATTAAGTTTTTCTCCACCTAATTAAAACAGTATGTCAATAGATTTTTATTTTTGTAGTGGCATTTGCATTCATTTGGCACAGGGAAGTAACAACAGGAGATTAACCATTAATTCGATTGAAGTCAGGTAATACAACTCTTATATAAACATAGTAACTTAATGCCTCTAAAATATTCATCAACAGCTTCTTGAAAATTATTTTGCAGGCCTCATGCAATCAGGAGAAATCAAGTGCGGTTTCTTAGTCATGGGGTACATGAGAGATATAATCAACTATCTTGAAGTACTCTTGCAAAATGTAAGTTACTTAAAAATTATTTTACTAGTTCTTGTGATATAAATGTATGTATATGTTTATTTTATAAATTTTTTAATTCTTTTACTTCATCTATTTCAAGTTCATGGGTAAGAGTATATACACTATAGAAAAAATTGATGAGCTTGAGGTCAAATGGGCGTCATTTGTATCTACTAAGCTATAGAATAGATATGAGGTATCAAACTTTTGCCTATTTATTTATGTTCATTTGTCATCTTTTGCTAGAATTTACACATTTATACTAAAGTTAACACATTTTTTGTTCTTCTATTTTGAACATGTAATCTTTCACTCCAGTGTTCATGATAGCTGCTGACCTTCTGGTTTAATCATTGTATTTATTTGCTGACTTGCTCTCTCGTTGACTATGGTTTTGGCTCTGCTGCTTATTGTTGGTTACTCTGCTGTTCCTGCATTAAAACTTACTTTATTTATTCATTTAGTTGTTGGAGATCGAATTGACCTGCTCTACTGCTTTGCTAGACATTAAACATTTACTTGTTGGAAGTATTGTTGAATTTGTTTGCTACCTTGTTGCAACTTATATAATGAAGATTAACCATGTAGTTGTTGGAAGAAGTATTAAGTTCTTGTTGTTGCTACTATTTTGATGTATTGTGCATAATACTTATTTATTTTCATGCTGGTATGTTGGAATGTGAATACATAATTCCTCCGAGTAGAGTTAAGTTGGTATGTTGAAAATGATATTAGGTGCTGGATTTATGAACAAGTAGAGTTAAGTTGTTGTATTGTACATAATACTACCTTGTTGTGCCGTGAAAAGGATATTGTTCACTTGCTGTATATATGTTGCTGCTTCGTTTACAATAGGATATTGTTTAAAATTTGCATGTTGGAGTTTAATATTTAAGTTGTATTGTTGTATTGATGTTTAATCTAAGTTAGTAGGAATGTTGTGTTACTTTACGTGTATGGGAAATTTAGGTGGATGGTATTTATAAATAAATATTCATGTACTTATAAATATATATATTTTATAGAAATTTTTATAAACTATCAATTATCAATACAAAATAAATATAATATAAATGGAATTTCAAATTATATTTAATATTTGATATTCAAAAATAAAATTTAATTAATTAATATTACCAATTTTTTAAAAAATAATTCAATAAAATATTTACCATTTGGCATAAACATATCATAGATTTGTGATAAATTACATCTATCACACACCTCCTTTATCACTGATCGGTGATAGATATCATTTATCACCAATATGTGGCTCCAATTTAGGCGACAGATGGAATTTATTACAAATTGCCCTTGTGATAGATTTTATCCATCAACAAATCTCTTTTTTCTATAGTGCTTTCATTTTTTTGAGTGTTTTGATTGGTATTGTTCTGTAAAATTAGTTTTATCTTTTTATTATTCGGAGCAAATGTTTGTGCATACCAAATTACCAAAAGAATACTAATTAATAGTTCTAATTGTATTAGAGAACTCAACCTAAGAAGGCAAGAACAACCAACTTACACTATATATATAGACTATGTTGTTCAGCAGTCGAATAATAATTTTAAGTGTTAGTTTATTAGTAAGTATAAATATTTTAAAAAATGTAACTAAAAAATTGTTGAGCATAGATTTGGACTCTCCGCTAAATATGAAGTCTTTAATAAAGAGATAATTTATATTTTTGTGAAAATAGGTAAAGTGTATAACTGAGCTATTATTGTTTGTCCTAAGTTCTCATAGTGGTCAAGGTTTATTTGTTGCCAACATAAGGTAGGCTAAGGCTGCACCGATGATAGTTTCTGACAAAGACCCTTTGATGTTTTAGTAAAAAATTATTGGTGAAAGTGGAAGAATAGTTCTCAAAATAGTTTGTGTTTAGAATTCACTTACTTCTTTCCACATGTAAGATATGGTTTTTATTATATAGGTTTCTTAGGCAGTTAATTCACATCATAGGCTCTTTAATATTCAAGGTCGTGGGTATGATTCAAAATTATAGGAGCTATTAATCATTCACCTTGTGCTCTATATTTCTCGGATGAATATAGGCAGCGTGCTTTGCTTATCTCAGATTCTTTGGTATTGTGTGACAGGTGGCATAACTTCTTCACTTGTAATGCTTTTCTGAGTGTTTGTGTTGATAGTGTCTGGCCTATTAGAAATGGGATATTTGGTCATTGATCAAGAGCTATTCAGCTATAGAATAAAGAGGGAGTGGTCTAGCGCATGCTTAGTAATGAGCTTTAGTCAGTCTTAGTTTACGACTATCTATTTTGGGCTTATGGCTGGGCCTTGGGTTGTCTTATGCTAGCTCGGCTACTTTAGGTGTTAATAGATTGGGCCTAGGATTTTAAAGACAACAGGTCTCTCAGTTTCCAATGTTCACTAGTCAATAATGAAAACATTATAAAGTGCTCAACTTACTCAACTGAGGGAAAGATACTATACTACTCTAAGTCCTTAGCTAGGCACTCATCTATAATAAGCTTTGAGGTGTGTATTAGTCAGTTTATCTAAGGAGAGTCCTCAACCCATTAGTTTGAAATTTGAAATTGGTAGTAAAAAGCTTTAAATGGGGTGGCTCTTCAAGAGTTGTACACCATTCTGATTTAATAAGAAAATAATATTGCTAACTTTATAAGACTTTTGTTATCTTAGGCACTTTTCAAAATAAATTACAAGTCTTTATTCAGCTTCTCTGATTGGCTTGACTTTAATTCACCTCTTTTGCACTTTTGTTTACTTTTCTGTTTAAGAAATATACTATAATAAAAATAAATAAATAAAATAAAATTTTAACAATTATAGATTCAATGGTTATATAAATAATAAAAAAATAGACATATCATCTTTGACTTATACCTTTGATGTTTTCATATAGGAATAGCCAAACAGGGAAAGAGGAGCAATAAGAGAAAGGCCTGCCTAAACTAAGAGCAAACGATCACGGGTAGAGATACGAAGAGGATCATTGCTTTCCAATTTGGGAGAAGTCAAAGGGCCACTCCTCAAACCACAAGAAATCCCAGGTAGGAGGAATTTCCTATGAACCAAAAAAATAATAAGGCGGTGGGCACTTCTACTTTTGTTTCTCCTTCTCTATCATCACCAAGGACAACTCTGAGTCCTGCTCGGAGGGTTATGATAGCGCCAGCTTCGTTTGGAACTCCTTTACCTGAGATTGGTCAAAGTACGGAGCATAGGCTCCAAACAAGCTCTACATCCTCAACCTTTACCTCTCTGACATTCCATTCAAAAATAAGGTAAGGTATAGGTATATGGTCCCCATAATCAAGAAAATGGAGTGCATAGTAAAGGCTTCACGAGCTAAAGGGACCTCAAAGTATGATGAGGTCAGATCTTTCTATAACAGCCTCTGCAACTTACTTGAGGTACGCTTCAAGTACTTAGTTGAAATCTTTATTTTTATTTAAATTATCCTGCTCAGTCTTTATACTTTCTTTTATATAGGCTGCTTACATCTTTTGTTAGCCTAAGAGGCCATTAGGGTGTTGTCAAAGATGAAAGTCAGTTAAAAGAGGTCAAAGTTAATGCCAATAAATTCTGTGAGGAGCTGGCTAAGGCAAATAAGAAAGTAGAGGAAGGTGTCTAGTATTTCAAAGAATATACTTCTATAATAGAGAGTACGGTTACGGAGCTGCAGATGATGATCCATCAGTTAAAGCAAAGGTATTTGAAGCTAAAATGATGGTGAGGACCCTCAATGAGGACCATACTAAGCTTGCCCTTAAGAATAAGAAGCTATCAAAAGAGGTCAAAGATGCTCATGCCTCGACCCAATGCAAAACTGAGAACTAATGGTTTAATGAGGTTGACCAAGGTTTTGGAAAATGTGTCGAGCTCTTTAAAGGGCACTACTAAAAGCTAGACCTCAAATGGCTGGAGGAAGAGCTCATGAAGCAACAACTAACTAAGGAGGGTGGTACCAAGGATGCCCAATAAATAGTTGACTTAGACGTACAAAAGTTATCTCATCGCTCTGAAGGCTTCAAGTCAGTGTTTCAGGGGATTACAGTTCCCTGTTTCATTAGATGATCTTCGAAAATTTTTGTCAAGATTGCTCAAGAAGTCACAGATAATCCGTCATTGCTTCGACCATCCTAAGATGCCTATCCTTTAGTTAATAGCAATGCTCAACTTGCTCCTCCTAAGAATAAAGAGTTCTCATCGCCACTTATTATTTAAGATAGTCTTTGTTTACTTTTGTATTTCTCTCTCTCTCTCTCTCTCTCTCTCTTTTAATAATAAATATGAACACATCAATCAAAATTTTCTAGGTAAGCGTTGTTTGTAAAATATTGAAGATATGTGTTTGTTTGGCAAGAAAATCTCAAAGAAAAAGAAGAGAACTTCTAGAAGAAACTAAAGAATTTTATTACTTAGCTCACTATTATTCTTTCACGATTGCACTTTTATATTTACAAGAGTTACTACATACATATGTTACATGATTCGAGATTTAAGCTAACAATACAACAACTTTTTACCTAACTTTGTACAATTCAAAAATTGATGGGAAAGTATTAATTTGCCACATTAACAGAGGACTCAATATCAGCTTACTTGACAATGCTCTCATCAATCAATTATTCATGTGAGAATTCATAGCAACCTCTAGCTTTTACACTTGACAACATCACCTTAACTTGTGAACCTTATACTGCTTACTTCTTCTGTGTTCAGTGATAAGATATGAGCTTAATTAGCTCGGCATCAATCATAATCTACACCATATAATATACTGTAACATCCCATCTCAAGCTCAAGATCTAGAAGAGACATTGAGCTTGAATCGATGATAAGAGAAGCTATCAAATGCTAATGGTTTGGTTAATATATCTGCAACTTGATCCTAGCTTGGAACATATATTATTTCAATCTGATTATTAGCAACTTTCTCTCGAAGAAAATGACATCTAGTTCTATATGTCTGGTTCGAGAGGGGAATACTGAATTTAGGGCAAGTGCTTCGACACTTT
Organism: Ailanthus altissimus; assembly: GCA_946807835.1. Classification (NCBI taxonomy): domain Eukaryota; kingdom Viridiplantae; phylum Streptophyta; class Magnoliopsida; order Sapindales; family Simaroubaceae; genus Ailanthus; species Ailanthus altissimus. The sequence continues at coordinate 22,133,173 of OX327698.1, read as the reverse complement.
GATTATCATACCAAAGAATAGGTGTATAATGTGATGACATCTTCAACTTAGTAAGAAGAGATTGCAGCCACAGTATTTTAGAATATGCTGATGCTAGAGCTCTATATTCAGCCTCAGTGTTCGATCTAGACACAATATTTTTTTTTTTTGGAAGACCAAGATATCAGATTATCACCTAAATAAACACAATCTCCACTTATAGACTTTTTGTCAACCAAGTCATTTCCCCAATTGGCATCTGAGAACCAAGTTAGTTGAATAGCTCCAAAATCAGTGAATTCAAGGCCATAGTTAATAGTAGCTTACAAGTATCTGAGGACTCTTTTGTTGGCCTACCAATGTGCTACTGATGGAGAAGCTAGGAACTGACTCAGTTCATGAATTGAGAATGCCAACTCTAGTCTAGTTAATGTAATGTACTGTAATGCACTAATTATACTCCTATACAATGTAGGATGGCAAAACAGATCAGTTGCATCCTTCTACAATTTCTAATTAGTAACCATAGGTGTATCACACCCTTTGCAGTCCTTAATTCCAGTGTTTTTAAGTAAATTCAGAATGTACTTTATTTAAGACAAGTACAGACCAGATTTAGTTGGCTGAACTGTAATACCAAGAAAATAGTTAAAATTACCAAGATCCCTAAGAGCAAAGGTAGAGCCTAAGTATTGAATAAACTACTCTAATAGAGAACTGTCATGTTCTATTATCAAAATATCATCAACATACACTAACACCAAAATTAAACTATCGTGAATACCTTTTATGAATAAGAAACTATCTGAATTTTAGTTTATAAATCCCCATTTGAGTAGTGCAGCCTTTAATCTCTCATACCAGGCTCTTCAAGATTGTTTTAGACCATATAAAGCTTTATTAAGCTTTATTAAGCTTATAAACATATGTTGGATGGTGAGTATCTTCAAAACCTATAGGTTGCCTCATATAAACTACTTTTAAAAGAGTACTATTTAAAAAGGTATTGTTTACATCTATTTGCCTTATTGTCTAATGATTCATAACTGCTAAGCTTAGGATAACCCTCACTATTGATGCTTTGATTACAAGACTGAATATATCAAAGTAATCTACCCTAAATGTTTGTAAGAACCCTTTAGCCACCAATCTAGCTTTATGTTTAGCAATGGTCCCATCTAGATTGTACTTTACTCTAAATACCCACTTGTTGTCTATAATTCTTATAGCTTCACTTTTTAGTACAATAGACCAGGTATTATTGCTTTGCAAAGCTACATATTCTTCAACCATTACTGACTTTCAATTAACATCTTGCAATACTTCTTTAACTGTTCTTGGCTTAGGCTATGAAACTTGCAACTGACAGTTATAGATCTTTGGCTTTGTTATTATGGACTATGATCTAGATCTCATGGGATAAATTAATTGTTGGTTTTATGTTTATGGTATTTAAGTGGTTTGTGTTGAGGTTTTTTGATATAGCTGTAATGTTTATAAGTAAATTTGTGTTTATAATGAGTTAATATCAGTAGATATATTAGTAACATAATGATCAATCTTGTAAATGATCAAATGAGTGGTTAACTATTGTGTTTATTTTTGTTCTGGAGCTGTCTAAAGACTTTGGAATGGACTCAAAAGAGAAATATTGTGAATAATCAAATGCAGATGCCTTATGATCAGTAACTGAATCAGAGGAAAACAATTCATTGAAAGGAAAGCAATGTTCATTAAAAGTGGCATGCCTAACAATGTAAATTCTACCATTGGGGTGTAAACACTTATACCCTTTGTGAATTGTACTGTATCCTAAAAAAAGTTTCAGAGTGAAAATTCAACTTATTTGGATTGTATGGCCTTAAGAAAGGAAAACATGCACATCCAAACACCTTGAGAAAGGTGTACTCTAGTTTATAATCAAATAGTTTTTCAAAAGGAGACCTATTATTAAGTACTATTATAGGAAGTCTATTTATTAAATAAGAGGCTGTTTCAATTACATTCCACCAAAAGGAAAGAGGAATAAAAGCTTGTGCAAAAAGTGTTAAACTAGTTTCCACTAAATGTCTATGTTTTCTTTCTATAACCCTATTTTGGTGATGAGTATAGGGACAAGGATGTCTAAAATAAATACCCTCTTAGGTAAGAAAATTGGTAAAATGCCTAAATTCACCTCCTTAATTAGTTTGAAAAGTTTTAATGTGTCTGTCTAGTTGGTTTCCAACTAATTTTTTGAAGTTTTTGAATATTTCCAAGGCTTCTAATTTATCCTTCACTGAAAACACCAAATTTAATCTAGTAAAGTCATCAATAAAGAAAAGATAGTATTTATACCCTTCTTTTGTTTCTAGAGTGGCTGGTCCTCAAACATCTACATAAATTAGTTCTAAAGGACTTTTTATTTTTATGTTAGTGCAAGTATAGTAAAATCTGTGCATTTTTCCTATTTGGCAAGAATCACAAAACTCAAGCTTATAAACTTTATTCTTTTCAGAACATGGATTTCAAGTTTTAAAGATAGTTTTGAAGACAAAGAAATTTGGATGTCTAAGTCTTTTATGCCATACTTCATATTCAGACATATTTTGGTTTTTTGCACCAGACACTGATATTACAAGACACTGAGTTTTTTATTTCTGCAGAATCAAATTTTTAAGAAAGTGAGTTAGTTGCACCCTATTGGCCTTTATTTATGAATAATGGTGCATTCAAGAAAGACAAAGATAACATTGAAGTAAGGTGAGTATTTAAAAAAGATTCAAAAATGAAAGAGTTTGCAAAACTATGTGTAGTGTCTGAAGTAGTTGAAAAAACCAATCTATAAAGCCCCTTTCACAGCAAAACATTTGAGCAACAGGATTCCCTTTCTCTTGTCCTTAATTAGACATATTTGAGGGTGAAATTCAACAAGAACATCATTATCAGTAACCAATCTAGATATACTAATTAAATTTTTAATAATCAAAGGAATATATAGTATATTTTTTAGAACTGAATCATTTCCAGATTTTGATTTAAGCCTAGAATTGCCAGTAAACAATATTTTTAAACCATGACCATTGCCAATGATAAGCTGTTCATTACCTGAGTATTCAATTTTGTCACCAAGATTGCCTAGATTATCTGTTAGATGATGCATAGCTCCTGAATCAAGGTACCATCCTTCATCAACATGATTCTCTTGAGATGCTTGAGCTACAACATAAGCTGCCTTGTTTCCACCATTTCCTAAACTTGGTCCATGGTGATTGAAGTTCTGCTCCTTAAGACCATACTCCTTGTAATATCTGTAATAACATTTTGAGGTTAGACGTGTTTGTCTATCACATATCTAACAAATCAATCTTGGAAAATTTCCCCTGCCATACTGATTTACTCTACCTTTATTCTAATTTTGACTTGGAGCCCTTCCTCTGCCAAATTAATTTTCTCTTCCAAAGTTGTTGAAACCGCCAGTACTGAAGTTATTATTTCTATAGTAACCAGTTTAATTACTATTATTAAAAATATTATATCCTCTTCTTGCTCCATTAAACACTCATTTCTTCTGTCTTTTCTGTGCAAAATTAACTACAACATGATTTTGATTCTCCTTTTTTTCAAAATTTTATAGAATTTTACTTTCTTGAGTAAGTAGCATGCTATATGCTTCATTTAAACTCATCTCTACCAATCTACTTTTGATTAATACACCACTAAGTCCTACTCTAGTCCAACTCTAGTGATTAAGTACTTAACAAACTCCTCATCCTCCTCAATTGGATAATCTACAATATTAAGTTTATCCATCAAGCTTTTTACCTTCAAGACATAGTCAGACATAGACATGCTGCCTTTGCTCATAGTTGTTAATCTCCTCTTTAATTGAATTGACTTTGCCTTTGATTCAAAACCAAATTATTTTTCTATTGAGATCTACAGGTTTCTTGATGTCTGACTATCGAAAATCAAATATAAGATGGACTTATAGATTGTAGAAAAGAGCCAACTTAGTAACAACTGATCTTGTCTAATCCAAATTTCAAACTTAGGATTCTCTTTTACTTCTATTGTTTGACCTTAATTTGAGTGACCTTGATCAGGAGCTTTCTTACTACCAGCAATGAAACCTTCAAGTATATTTCTTTTATTGTTGTGAGGATTTGTGACTTCCATATGAAAAAATTTGATCATGCTTGCTTGATAGTAGAAGGAAAAGTATAGTTTGTATTTGGCATTGGATTAGGAATCACAGCAGCAAGATTGATGTTTGATTCATTAGCGTTTGTCATATCTAGCTCTGATACCATATAAAATATTAAAGATATGTGTTTGTTTGGTAAGACAATCTCAGAGAAAAATGAGAGAACTTCTGGATGAAACTAAATAATTTTATTACTTAACTCAACTTACTATAATTCTTTCACGATTGCACTTTTATATTTACAAGAGTTGCTACATACATGTGTTACATGATTCGAGATTTAAGCTAACAATACAACAACTTTTTACCTAACTCTGTATAATTCATAAATTGGCAGGAAAGTATTAATTTGCCACATCAGTAGAGCACTCAATATCAGCTCACTTGACAATGCTTTCATCAATTAATTTTGCACGTGAGAATTCATAGCAACCTTTAGCTTTTACATGTGAGAACATATATCTTTCATAACAACACTTTAACTAGTGAACCTCATACTGCTTACTTCCCTTATGTCTAATGATAAGATATGAACTTAATTAGTTTAACATCAATCATAATCCACACCATATAATATACTATAACATTGTTTTTATACTTGTGTACGAAATATTTATGGATAAGTTTATAAATGTATGTTGTTTGTCCATTAGTTTTGTTGAATGCAAGTCCCTCTCTAAGGATTGATGACATCAAACAACAGATGAATAAATACCAAAGATCTGAACACATCAATAGCCAAATATTAAATAAGGAAATATTTGGCTAAGTGCTTGAAAATATAATTAGTTTAATCACTAGATAGGGATAGTCGTTAATAATTTAGCTAACTAATAAGTCGATTCTGGATTGATCACCTTCGGCATAAATGATGATGAAATCCAACCTCAAGCATTAATTAGCCTAGTAAAACTTTGGCTAAGTGTGAAGAATTATTTTCCATGAGTTCTTACGATTTAGGTGATTCTTTAAGGGCCCACAAAATTTTTGACACTTAGGTAAAATTTGCATTGTTCTTTTTAGCGTAAGACTAATCATTCGACCTCAATCTCTAGGACCAACCATTAGATAGGCATGAAGTTGGGCGACCAGTCTTAATTTTGGTCACTTGATCATTCCCAAGTTCTGAGTGGAATATTGGTCGTTCTTGGGAAATGACTTGTCATCATTGATTACGCAGTTTTTCTCAAGTCTCAAACGGATCTTGTCATTCTAAAGGTACTTATATGGTTGGTGGTGGTAACTTGATTTTTTTTCAAGTTTTATGGGAACCTTGATCGTTCTTAAGGATCATATAGTTGATGACCCATTTTTGTTGATGACCACTAAATTTTCCCAAGTTATAAAGAAACCTTACTTGTTCTTGAAGATCATATGGGATCAGGTTGTCACTTTTAGATGAGCATTGTTTCCTCTTAGATACTGAAAGACACAATACCGAACACTTTACTTAAGGGAGAATTCTAGAATAATACATTCAAAATGCATTAATCATATAAAAAAACCAAGCAAAATATAGGTTCATCATACCTTTTGACCAACTTCTTCTTGAGTAGTTTCTTAATCAGCTTATTTGAGGACTCCACCTGCCAATTAGACTTGGGGGTGAGTAAGGGAGGAGAACTAAAGTTGTATAGAAAGTCCTTGATAGAAACTCTTGAAGCTCTCGTTGTCGAACTACTTATGTAGTCGTTCATAATAGCATGAGATACTTTAAATTAGCAGACAGGACTCCTCTATATAAAATCTTTTACTTTCTTCTTTGTGATTTTGGTTAGTGGCTCTGCCTTAATTTTTTTTTTTTTTTTTGTTGAAATAATTGACCACTACTATAGTATATTTGGTCAAACCCTTTCCTTGAAGAAAGGGACCAATCAGGTCGAGCCTCCATTATGTAAACGACCTAGGGTTTATAACTACTTTTAAGCTCTCAAGTAAGGCATCTATGTTGTCAGCACGCCTTTGACAAGCATCACATCTCCGAACAAGCTCATTGACATCTTAGAAAGCGGTCGGTTAATAGTAGCCTAGCCTGGAGACCTTGTAGCTATATGTCCCTTAGTGATTGATGAATGAAGTCTTCTCCTAGACTAGGGGAATATCCTAATCTAATTGTAGCCCCAGAATATATTAATAAAGTTGAAGAGTGCGTGCATACTTGTGAAATCTACCAATTGGTCTATCTTCGGTAAGGGAAAGTTGTCCTTTAAGCATACCTTGTTTAGATCGATGAGGTCCACACATATTCTTCATTTTCTATTAGCCTTCTTCACCACCACCATATTAGTAAGCCACTTCGTATAATAGACTTCTCAACCTTTACAATTACGACTTCATTCTTCTCTTAGTTGAAGATCCTTCTTTTCTACTTATTAGGTCTAAAAATTGAGTTGCTTGCTAATTTGTAAAAGATCAGTGAAGGGTCGATATTTGACATATTCTCATACGATCAGGCGAAGACATTTGAGTACTCTCTCAGCAAATGATTTTTAAGTGTTAATAAATTAATAAGTATTCATATTAAAAAAACATAATTTTATAAATAAATAAATTTTAATTCTTCTAAAAATTTGAATCTATCTCGTTAAGTAATCGAATAATAATTTTTAAGTGTTAATAAATTGATAAGCATTTATATACAACTACATCGGGTTCTTCTTAAAACATAACTTAGAATCTAACTTCGTTATCTAAAAAAACTAAAACATAACATTGTAAGTGATAGTAAAGATTAAAAACTAAAATCTTGATGAATCTATTTTTTTCTTATTAAAAAAACATAATTTAATAAGTAAGATGAATTTTATTCTTTTAAAAGATTAAAAACTATCTTGTTAAGTAATCGAATCATAATTTTAAGTTTTAATAAATTGATAAGCATTCATATTAAAAAAAACATAATTTAATAAGTAAGATGATTTTATTCTTTTAAAAAATTCAAAACTATCTTGTTAAGTAATCGAATCATAATTTTTAAGTGTTAATAAATTGATAAGTATTAATATTAAGAAAGTTAGTTAATAAGTCAATTTCAAAGAATAATATTTAGGCACTAATAAGATGAATAAGAGTATAGTTTTTTTTTAAAAAAAAAAGATGAATAAGAGTCAAACTCTTTCGAAATTAATCACCAAAACACTCATTTTTACACAAATTTCGTAAAAGAGTGTTTTAAGTGCTCTCTCCGAGAAAAAGGATTTCATTATCTTTCTTTGCTTTTCTTTTTTTTTTTTTAAAGAACAAAGTTTTACCTAACTTTTTTTTTCTATATAAGTATAGTTTGTTGGTTCAGTTTGATATAGTTTACTTAATTAAATTCGTTTTTTGGCTTTATATTTTAAGAATCAAACATTAAAAATTCTATTCGATTTTTTATTTCAAATTTTTAAACAATAAAATCGAATTCCTTTTTAAAAAATTGAAAAACAAATACACATAACAACTTCAGAATATAATTAAAATCAAGAACTAAATCAGACCATTTAATATCAAAAATGAGTCTAATTTAAACTCATCCAATTTCATAAATTAGAATCTCAAGCTAAACCAATTAAAATTGGTTTGATCTAATACCTCATCGGTTTGGTTTTTATTGTAATTTCTAAAAATTGATCATTCTAGTTTAATTTTTAATTCTGCTCAAAAATCGAACTGAACCAAAAATGCTCACCCCTATTTCTATATGGTCTTCTTCCACCTAGATTTCATAGATTTAGGATGAATTTTGTTAATTTAACTCCACTTACACTTTAATCTAAGGCGCATATTTGTAATTTTCCTCCACTTAACTCTAATTTAGGATTGATTTTGTTATTAATCAGTATTTTAGTGGGCCAGTTTCTTGATTTGCCACTTTTTAGTATAAATCTTGATGATATATGGTGTTATAAGATCGATATTAGCAGATAATTCGGTATAATATCAATCGGAGAGATCATAGATGGTGGTGGAAGATAACAATGAAAGAGCAAAGTATATTTCATATTAAATATAGACAATTTTTTTAAGAGGATATCGTTATATGAAACCCAATATGTACAAATTTTAGCTCTTTAAATATTAGTAAAATTATATGTGACTACCGATTGTATAATGCATTGGATTATTTGTATATCTAATCAAAATAATATGATTTAAATGTCTTATATTATGATATTCTGATTTAATGAACAAAATTTACGTTTCAAAAAATAAAAATTACTCATAAGATGAATGTATAATTTTCCATATAGATTATACGTTTTCATTTCACTTAAGAAATAGAATCTTAATTAGGTACACGGGCTAAGTACAAATATTGGATTAAATATTCACATGTTTTAGTTTGATTAATCATTAATTAATTTGATATGTTTTTGGGGTCAAATTTGGTGGTTTAAGTGTTTTCATTTTCAATTATATATGTCATGTTATCACATATATTTGCTCACTAAGTCGCATCAACGGAAGAATTATATATTCATACATAATCCACTAAAAAAATCCCCAACTTGCTTTCTATAAAGTCAAATATAACATTCAAAAACAAAAAGTCAAATATAAACTAACAGAAGACATGGGGGGAAATCATTTTGAAATATTCAATTTCTCAACATAATTTTTATAAACCAAAATTAAATCTCGATAAATTATATGCATACGTCCGTTATCAAAAAATAAAAAATAAAAAAATGCATATAATCCACCAAATTAAGGGCAACTTAATTTGATCATTTTACAGGCTAATGCTAAAATTAAAATATATATTTTTTATTTTAGAAAAATTATCAATTTGGTTACATATAAAAATATTAAATATCTAGTTTAGTCCTTAACATTTTAAAAATTACAATATTAACATAAAAAATAGAATAAAGATATTTAAACTCCAAAAATTTGACTTAAAAGAACAGTTTCACTCTATTATTTTTGAAATTATTTAAAAAAACCTTTTTCAACAACAGTGGCAACAAGTTTTGACTTACCATTAATACTATTATATTTAAAATTTTGTGATTTATATAATTATAGTATTGTTTTATTTAAAAAAGTGTTAGATAAGAGTAAAAATTAGTGAGAAACATAAAGAGTAAAAACTAGTGAGAAACATAAAAAATTTAAACAAAAATAAATATTTTTATGTAATTCTAAAAATAAGAGAATGAAATTATTTTTTAAATTAAATTTTAGAGATCTAAATATATTTTTTCTAAAAAGTTAATGAATGTTAGTTACTTTTAGTGGATGAAGTTAAAATACTTAACAATTTATTAACACTTAAAAATCAACGAATACCTAAAAATTACACATTACGCTGATCATTGTGTCGTGGGTGAAGTTAATTCTAAGAGATCTATTACACCCACTATCCTCTTACTAATTTCTTATTCAGGCCATTCGATTTTGTAAACTAATCGACATCTACAAGAAAAGAGATAATCCACTTGAAGATCGATTATTTTCTCACTTTCTTCAATTTCTGCTCTTTGGCTTCTGATTGTGATCAACAATTTTTGTTTTTGTTTCTTGTTTTATATTAGTTAAGTTTTTTTTTATAGATATAATAAGTTAATTATACTTTTAATATTATTTTATGATTTTTTGTAAGGTGAAATTTCAATTTGTTACAAAGGAAAGATGCCATTGTTTGTGAGCATACTTGGCTGAGCCCCCCAAGGTCTCATATCCCTACTTGGATTCGATCCCCCCTTCTCTTTAGGTGGTGCGAAAATGTTAAAAATTATTATAATCTCCCCATTCAAAAAAAAAAAAGATGTCATTGTTTGTTTAAAGTAATTTTTTTAGTACCTTTTATTGGTGTAGAAGGCTAGTTATTACTCTTTGCTCACGTGCTCCCCACTTGTCAAAATTTTGTAATTTTTAAAATTAAGAATTGGCAATTTCAATTTTAAATTAGTTCGAAACGAAAATAAATCAATCCATTTTATTACAAAGAAGTTTGAACTGAACTGAGCTAAACTAGTTCAATTTGATATAATGGTTTTTTTTTTATCTATTTTAAGTTTATTTTTTTAATTTTAAATTAAATCGAATTAAAATTGAATCTATCAATTCCAAATAAATAGAACTGGCTAAACACTAAACTTAGAAGAACCAAATTAATCAAAAGCTGATCGATTTGGTCAATTCAAAATTTTGTTTTTGGTCCACCCTATTTAAAATTATGTAAGAATATTTATATCAATTTTTATACCATTTTACATATCAAACTGATGTTCTTATCACGTGCTGGGTAAATTAGTAAAATAATCAATAAAGTAAGTAAAAATAATTAAACCTTTTGATGTCAGAAATAAAAGTGGTGTTTTTTAAAATATGAATTTTGTTTTGTACCATACAATTTAATTATTTATTACATTTTGATAATATGGAATAAAAATTTTAATTCGTGAAAAAATTACTATAATTAAGATTTCATGTTAAATTATTAAGAAAAATAAAATCAAAAGTGTACTTGAATTCATAGAGACGCAGAAAAATTGGGGTTAATATTTTTCATGTTTAAACCTTTTTTTTATGAGAAAAAAAAACTGTCGTCACTCATTAATAGGATGTGAATGAATAATATATAAGATTTAGACCGAGGACCTCAACCTATTATTTATAATATTTTATTTTAGCACATCATAAAAATAAAATAAAATAATTGAGTTTCTACACATTAAAGCTCATGCCATACGTGATACCCTAAAAGTTCAATAATAAATAAATTTTTTTTTACCACTTTTAATAGGGCAACAAAATAGATAGCCAATAATATACAATTAATTGATATATGTAAGCCCACTTTAATATATAATATCCAATAATCTCCTATTTGGACCACATATGTTACTTTACAATTGTATATTATCAAATAATTTTATGAGCTTAATATTTGCTATCTTAATAAAAGACATTTAAATCAATGCGATCTTCGTTATCTTTCTTATAAGTAGACCCATCAATGGTCACATACATTAATATAATCAATGACATAAATCAAGTATGGATGTGTAGCATAAAAATTTCATGCAACGTGATCCCTTAACATGTCTATTTTCAATTGGTCATACTTTATAACTCATAAGAGTTCAACAATACACTTTCAAAACTTTATGTAAAAGTGCAATTTAAAGAACATAACTTTATTTTAGAGTTTTTAATAAATAAATAAAAAAATAATACTTTAGTCTAATCAGAAAACATGTCAACTATAATTTAACATCAAAAACTAAACTTCCACTATAGAAGCATATCATCAAGATGAACCATACCTATACGAGCCACATGCTCATAAAACACCTTAGGTGGTACACCTTTGGTAAGCAGATCTGTAATCATTAAGTTTGTACTGATATATTCAATAGACACATGAAAACTTTGAACTCTCTCTTTAACAACAAGAAACTTGATGTCAATGTGCTTCAATTTTGCCAAACTTTTGTTGTTCTTAGAATATAACTCAGTAGTTTTATTATCACAATTTATTCTCAATGGTCTCTTAATGTCATCGATAATTTATAGCCTAGTGATAAAATTTCACAGTCATATTGCTTGATTTAATACCTCATAGCAAGCTACAAACTCTGCTTCCATAGTGGATGAAGTTACGAGTGACTGCTTGACACTCTTCCATAACACAGCTCCCCTAACCAATAGGAAGATATAACCTAAAGTGAATCTTTTGCTATCGAGACAACCAGCAAAATCAAAGTCTGAATACCCAATGATCTGATCTTCAATATGTGAACATGTAATTTTTTGTTCTCTATAAATACCGCATAACCTTTTTAATGGCTCTCTAGTGATCAATTCCTGGGTTACTTAGATATCTACCAAATATTCTAACTATATACGTAATATTCAGACACGTACAAATTTATGCATACATGAGACTTTCTACTATTGACACATAAGGGATATTCTCCATCTCATTTTTCTCAATCTCATTTCTTGGGCATTGAAGCAGACAAAATTTATCACCTTTAGCAATGAGTGTGTCTTTTAATGCACAATTCTTCATGTCAAATCTACTAAGCACTTTATCGATATATGTCTTTTATAATAAGTTAAGTATGCCACAAAAACGGTCTTGGTGAATTTGTATGCCCAACACAAAAAAGGCATTCTCAATATCTTTCATTTCAAATTTATTTGAAAGAAATCTCTTAATTTCATGCAACAAGCTTATATCGTTGCTTGCTAGTCGAATGTCATCCACATATAAGACAAGAAAAATAAATTTACTCTCACTGATCTTGTGATAAATGCATTGATCAATAATATTTTTCTTAAAACCAAATGAGGTAATTACTTAATCAAACTTTCGATACCATTAGCGAGATGCTTGTTTTAAATCATAGATGGACTTCTTTAATTTGCACATCAAATATTTTGAATCTTTAGATTCAAAGTTCTATGGTTACAACATGTATATTGTTTCTTCAATGTTGCCATTGAGAAACGTAGTCTTTACATGTAGTAACCAGTATCCATAACCGGTAAGAATATGTATATTTATATATATAAATATACGTATTTTATTTATATGTGGGTGATCCTTGATTTATATATTGTTATTAGTAGTGTTTTTATAGGTTAAGGATATAATATTAGTATTGGGTTTATTTGCAAGACTTTGGAATTATTTTAGGGACCAAATTGTTATACTTTGAAAGTTTTGGGGGTGAATTCGTAAATATCAAAAATTAGCCACTTAGTATAAAAATACACTTTTAAAACCCTAATTCTCTCATTTAGGTCGAGCTACCCCTTTTAAGAGAGAGAAGAGAGAAATAGAGGAGAGAGAAAGAGAAGAAGAAGAAGAAGAAGAAGAAATTGGAATTTTTGGATCTTAAGAGGTATATCACAATTATTTCTTAATTTATTGGTGTTAATTATGTTAATTTCTTTAAGTTTTGATTTCTGGAAATATGTATAATTGAGGATTTGATGTGTATTTCGTATGATAGTTTGAGAATTGATGATGATTTATAAGATAGTTTGATAAATCATGATGAATTGTGGAATTTCTGTTAGATAACCTCTTGATCTAGGAATTTTATAAATTGTTGTGATTCGATTCTGGTTTTTAATTTTGAGTATATGAAATTAGACATGTTAAGGATCATCTGAGACTTTGAATGATTGAAAATTCTGGAAATTGAATTTATAGTGAATTTACCAAAATGACCCTGAAATTCTGGAAATTTCCTGTGTAAACAGTATAGTACAGTGAAAAATAATTTTTGTCCTACTGAATGATCTTCAAAAATTATGAATTTATGGAATATGATAATTTTATATGCCTAATATGATATACTCGGAATTGAGAATTTAGATCAATGTGGTTGAAGTGTTATGAATTTCTAAAGTGTATCAGCTCATTGTAATATTTGATTAACAGATTTTTAAAGTTATAGAATAAAATAGTTTTAAAATATTTTTGGCAGTGATTTGGAAGTGAAATATTTATCATGGACTGAGATATATGGTAAGAGTAATTATGTGGTAGTTTTATAATTTTTGAGTTAGTATATGATTTTATAAAATTGGGAGATTGAATACTGTTCAGTAAGTATCTTGATCCTGTCAGGTTAGTAGTTTGGATTCGATGGTATGTATGGAATGGATTGTGTAGAAACTTTGATATAATATTCATATATAAGAAGGATATATGAGTCAAGAATGGTATATTCTGATTTTGGAGTAATTGGACATCATTTGATCTATTAGAAAATTTTGTTAAGTGTAAGTGATCAGAATGACAGGTTTTGAGAAACCAAGTATTTAGACCAATTTGATGTGATAAATGCATTGTGTATAATTTTGTAAGCTATTTAAAATATTTTGTGTGAATTGTGAGGCTTATAAAAGGATTAATCTCCATTGATAGGTTAAGGAGATTTAAGCCTTGTAGCTGAAAGTGCTAAGAGATAAGTATACTAGACTTACTACTGGAATCACAATAAACATAATAATTGTTTTGTATGATTTTGTAAATGAGGTTAAGAATATGTTTATGATATGTCAAAGTATATTTTGATATGAAATGTGAATATATGTTTATGAATGTGAGCATTGACATTTAGCATGGACATACATGTGTTTTTGAAAGTGAGCTTTCCAAAATAAGATGCGTTTAACAAAGAAAGCTTTTGAAGTGTAATATGTCCATGAGAAATATTTTGTGATTTGAGGGTACTTGAACTCACTGTTAACTTAGTAGGCATTTTATGTGATTTGTGGAGCCTTTATGTGTGGTCTTTCCTTCGGGATCGGTATATGTTATGTGTTCCGTATGTAGGGAGGATCCTATTGGTACCTAAAGGAAGTGTGAGTCATCACATTCGTGTGGTGGCGTATTGGTACATGTGAGAGGACTCACCGATGATCAGGGTGAGGGTTTGGCTTTTACCTTCGGGCATAAGCGTTATATATGTGTGATTTAAAGACCTCACTTGTACTATTCCTCTCATACGGTATGTCACCTACGAGTGACATTTGGCTCATTATGTGATATGTGATATGTAAGTCCTACTAAGTAGTAGTTGAGTGATGGTATTCCTATTATGTGTTTTGAAAGAATGTGTAAGCGCTTACATGATATGTGATTTGATAAGATTATGATTTTGATTGATCACAGCATATCATACATATGCATTGTGTACATATATGTATTTGTATTTGATATATGAAAAACTAGTATGCTTATTGAGTTTTATACTCATTATAGTTTATGGTGATTTCAGGTAAATAAGGTACATGTGTGCTTAGCGGATTTGGCAAAGCTTCTGTTGTTCCTTGGGTTCCCTAAGTTGTTAGGTTGCTAAGTGTTTCATTTGGGGACACGTGGGATAAGATATTTGATTTGTCCCTAGTGAATAAATACTTATGTATTATTTTATTGTGTGTGGTTGGATTTAGTTTAAGTTTCACCAAGTGTAGTAATAGATTGATTTTAAGTAAGAATTTGCAATGAATATATTCTGGGCTTCCGGAAATAAAGTTGCTACTGGTGACGTAGTAGAGTGTTAATCTCTGAGAAAACTCTGCGTATCTCCGGTTTACTAATTGTCCCAGTCATAATTCAATTACTATAATTCTGAAAGAAATTAAAATAAATGTTTAAGTATTATTGAATGAATGTAAGTGATGTCGTGTGTCAGATCTTTTGGGTCTGGGGCGTGACATTACATCTATCTGATGTAGCTCTAAATTATAATGAGCTACAAGTGTCATATTAATTCTAAAAGAATCTTTCGATGAAACTGGAGAGAAAGTCTCTTTATAATCAATGTCTTCCTTTTGAGTGAAACCTTTTACGACTAGATGTGCTTTATATCTTTCGACATTGCCTTTCGAATCCTGTTTGGTTTTGAAAATCCATTTACAACCAATTGGTTTTGCTCCTTTAGGCAATTCGACAAGATCCCAAATGTCATTGTCTTACATTGATTTTATCTCATCTTTCATGGCATTTATCCATTTCTGAGAGTTTACACTTTATTTAACTTGACTAAAAGTTATTGAATCATCTTCCAATTTTATATCAAACTCATGTTCTTGAATATACACGATATAATCATCTGAAATCGATGATCTCCTCTTTTTGTCAGATCTCCTTAATGGCACCTCCTTATTGAGGTTGTTGTTGTTGTTGTTGCTTCTCTATATGAGTAGGAGCAAGTTCTTCAATATTAACAGGAGAGATATCAGAAACGTCTTGATTATTTGTATTTTTATCCTACATAATGACGGGTGCAATTTCTTGGTCATTATCAATTGCAATATTAGAAATAGTTACATATTCCTCTTCAAAGACAATATTCCTGAGTATAGCACTTCCACTATATTCAACATCCTCATTGAATTTAGCATTTTCTACCT
Source organism: Ailanthus altissimus (assembly GCA_946807835.1). Lineage (NCBI taxonomy): Eukaryota > Viridiplantae > Streptophyta > Magnoliopsida > Sapindales > Simaroubaceae > Ailanthus > Ailanthus altissimus. The sequence continues at coordinate 22,117,137 of OX327698.1, read as the reverse complement.
CAAAAAAAGATCTGCTTGAGGGATCATAAAACTTGAAACCCCTCGATCTCTCCGAGTATTCAATAAAGTAGCAACTTATTGTTCTTAAGTCTAACTTCCTTTCATTATGCCTGTATGGCCTAGTCTCAGCTGGACAATCCCAGACATACAAATACTTAATACTAGGCTTCTTTCTAGTCTATAGCTCATATGGAATTTTAGCTACTACTTCGATTAAAGATATACACTGTAATCTTTAAGACTTCACCCCAAAGGGAGTTTGGTAAAGAAGAATGATTTATCATACTTCTAACCATATCCTTTAGGGTTCGATTTTGTCTCTCAGCCACACCATTTTTACTTGAAGTCCTCGGCATGATGTATTGAGGAACGATGCCATATTCTTGCAAATATCTCACAAAAGGGCATGGACGTTGTTCACCTGATTCGTTATATCTGCCATAGACCTCACTACCACGGTCAGATTTAACTACTTTAATTTTCTTGCCAAGCTGACTCTTAACTTCAACTTTATAGGTCTTGAAAACGTCTAATGATTGAGACTTTTCATGAATCAAGTATAGATATCTATAACGAGAATAATCATCTATGAAAGTAATAAAATATTGTTGACCATTCTGAGAAGTTGTAGGGAATGGACCACAAATATTAGTATGAATTAATTCCAAGATATTTGAACTCTTGTTGGCATCAACTTTTCTAACATTTATTTGTTTTCCTTAATGCATTCAATACATATTTTAAAATGTGAAAAATCAAGGGAATTTAGAATTCCTTCTAATATAAGCCTTTAAATTCTTTGTTTAGAAATGTGTCATAAATGCTTATGCCATAATATATAAGAATTCATATTAATTAATTTGTGTTTTATACAATAATGACTTACATGCAAGGTTTCATTAATTTGAGAGGCATGAAAATCCAATTGATATAAATTATCAACTAAAGAATTAGTACCAATAATATTTGAATTTAGAAAGAGACTAAATTTTTTATTTTCAAAAGAATAAGAGTAACCGAATTTTTTCAAACAAAAAATAAAAATTAAATTTCATCTAAATGACAGTACATAAAATATCTCATGCAAATCCAAATAATAACAAAATTCTAGTTGTAATCTAAAAAATTCAATTGTCTCAACAAGAGCCTTGTTGCCATCACCCACATAGATAAATTTTTTAGTATTAGTTGGCAGTTGGCTCCTTAGACAACCTTGCATCGTCACACTTATGTAAGCAGTTGTACCCGTATCTATCCACCAGTGTGATTTGGTATTAAAACCAAATTAACTTCTGAACAAACAAAGTTGAGAAGTTTACTTTTTTTGTTAAGCCACTTTGCATGCTTGGAATAATCCATCTTCACATGTCCAACTTTTTTGCAAAAGTAATAAGAGATTTTAACATTCTGTTTCTTTTGCACCTTAGGCTGTGAAGTTTCAATATTTGTAACTCTTTTTCCTTTATTATTCCATTTTCTTTTCTTGTTGGCAGTATTATCATTAGAAGAAGTTGTTAAATGAGCACTCTCTATCTTTTCTTATTTCAATCTCTCTTCCTCTTGCACACATTGAGCAATGAGCCCATTAAGAGTTCATTTCTCCTTTTGAGTGTTATAACTGATCTTAAAAGGACTGTATTGTGCAGAAATAGAAATCAAGACCAGGCGCACGAGAATGTCATCAGACAACTCAAACTTTAGTGCCCTTAATCTTGTAACAAGATTAGACATTTCTATAATGTACTCCCTTATGTTTTCTTTGCCTTTATACCGCATTGAAACAAGCATAGACAAAATGGTGCTTGTTTCGACCTTTTCATTACCAGTGAATCGATCTGTTATTTGGCTAAAAAATATTTTAGTATTTTCTTCCTCGGGTACTGTACCATGATGGTATCTTGAATAGAATGCTTCATGATCATCAGACTTATGCGGTTAGAATGCTCACATTTTTTTATAAAGTGTCATTTGTTCAGCAGTACTGCTATCAATAGGGGCAGAAGATTCTTCCATCTGGATTGCATAGTCTAAATTCATACACCCAAGCACAATGGTAATATGTTCATTCTATTTCCTAAAGTTAATGCTATTAAATACTAGAATGTTGTTCAAATTAACAGATATAAAAGAAGCATTTACTATATAGAACAAACAAAAAACTCACAATTAATAGCCATTTAATCATGCATACATATATACACATGACATAAGATATAATAAATTGAGCCATTATAAGATACCAAGTACAACATTATTATTTAGTCTTTGGACAGAAATAATAATTTATAAACGGTACTAAAATAAAATTGATTAATAAATATTGATAATAAATCCTGTTAATAATATGTCTTTCTTTGAACCGATATATTATACGCATGAAAAATGTCAAAGTTTATTATATATTTACTATCACATGTGTCTATTATCTAGTCAAAAAATAATCTTCTTTTGGGTCGATTATTTTTCTCATAAATTTAAACGTAATTATTTAGTTCTTTAATAATATTCACATGTTTCAAAATAAATAAATATGTATAAAAGATGTCACTTTGGTGGCATTTTAATTTAATTTGATTTATTTTAAAATACTAGATATTAGTTTGTAAAAAAAAAAAAAGAGAAAAAGTAAAATAGTCAAAGTCAACGGTCAAAAATCAAAAGTTAAATCATGTTAAAATTAGGACGAACCGGAATGGGTAAGGACCAAAGTAGTTGGGTCAAGTCAAACCTAACCTTTTTTAATTACCCAAACCTTAATTTTTATTCAATGAGCCTAAACTCAAAATGAGCCCAAACCCAAAATGGGCTCAAATCCATCCTAACTCACTTAATTTAATTAATATGTTAAGTTAAGATAACTTGAGTCTGATTAAATCTTTATAAACCTTGTGAAATTATTTTGATGAACTTTTTAAAATTTGTAGACATTAATTGCCTATACACCATAATTAAGAAGAAATTTCATCAAATTTAATATTATAACTTTGAATTTGAACAAATTTCTATTTCTATTTTTTTTCAAATTTATTTTTTTAAGCATTCAATAAAAAAAAAACAGAATTGATTTATGTAAACATTCAATTCGTTTTGAATGCAGAGTATGCATAATTTAAAAAAGAAAATTGAATTGATTAAAAAAGACAATTGTATATCATACATCAATTTGGCTCATCTGAATTGTTTACGCTCAAAATATAACGCGACTATCGCAGTATAGATTGAGGTGTCGATCCCACGAGGAAGCTCTTGGCAAAATAGGTTAGTGAAGTAAAATATTAAAGCAGTAGCAAAAGGTTAATTGATTTAAACGGATGAGATAAAATTGTCTATGAATTGAAGAAAATGTCTTATGATGATTTAAGCAAGGCTTTGAGAATCACAATTATGCTTTATAAATCTACTCTATACTTTGATTCGATATTTATAACTCAACTGAAAGTTTCACATTCCAAACAATCAATCGGAAGGTATGTAATATATAGCACATTTGATAACACATGTATTTGATTTAGTTAAACTCTTTGCAAGCATTAACACACGTCATGTTATTTATACAAGTTATCTAAGATCGACAATATATCATTTTAACAATATTGCAGTAAAAGATTAACTTGAATATCAAACATTTATTGCCTTTACATGTTATCCAAGATCGACAATATATCAAATTGACAATACTGCAGTAAAAGATTAACATATAAAACAATGTAACCAGTAACAATTATAAATCAACATGAATCACATAAGAAAAGCATGACTGAACATATATGAGACATGAGAATTATAACCTTTGGATTATAGAAAATAAAATAGATAAGAGTTTAATCAAAACCAAACTTACAACATTTATAGCTCTTGACACCGAATCAAAGCATGGAAGTAGATTTACTACACATAAAAGTTCATCTCTTAGCCTTGCTAGGAACTCTAGCCTAAATTACAATACATGTTAATGAGAATAAAAGAAGAGAGAATTATCTATTGTTAAAAATGTCCTAAGTGTCTCCTTATATAGGCAATGAATGGACATATGTCATGGATGACATCAATCTTCAATAATTTTAAGCCAATAACTCATGTATCCACTTGCAGCACATTTTTGATAATGTAAATGATCAATTCAACTTCTACAGCCGACATGAAAGTTGTAGAATTTTGACTCTTCTTTCCATAGGCACTGATTTCATGCAAATTGGATGAGTATCCAATGAGATATGAGCAAAATTCCAAAGATACATTAGAATTCGGCCAACAATTATTTTACCCACTTGCAATGCGATTTGGTCCATGATAACGGCTGATTTGGACTTTACCATAAACATACGAGTTGTTGATAATTAAGTCAACAATTCACAACTTCAAGAATTATACCAATTGAGTACGTATTTTGTGAGATACGGTCCAAATACGTGAGTTGGGTCAAGCTGGGTAAGAGTTGTAGTCCGATTTTGTTGTATCTCAATTTTTGGCCCATAACATGTTGGATTTGACTTTTCCACTATTCTTCAAATTTGTGTAAGATTGAGTCATGTTGCACCAGGTTTAAGAATTTCCTCATTTCGATTTTTACATTGAGAGTTATGTCCATTTTACCTAAACATGTCCAAATAACATTCATTAATCACAATTTAAGGAGAATACTTTATTTCAAACTAAAAATATAGAAAATACTAAAATTAGTGACATTAAATGGTGATTGAATCTCTTAACAACATGCATTTTTATGTGTTCATCATGAATCCATGCAAAAGGACAAATTCGATTCTAATGTATAAGTTAAAGACATATATATAATATTATATATTAAAATAAACAACAATGCCTTTATTCAAATTGAATTGAACTTGCCTCCTCCTTTTATGTATATATACATGCCGCATGAAAAATTAATATATAATGCTACATATAATTTTTTTTTTAAATAATTAGACATGCAAGTATAATTATGAATATAATTCAATCAATGCATAATTTACATCTCATAATTTAGTCTTAATGATTCAACACGTGATTGTTCTAATACGATTTGTAGGATAAAAATTTTAATTGGTGAAAGAATCACCATAAACAGGATCTCATGTTAAATCATCAAGAAAAATAAAATCGGAAGTGTACCTGAATCCATAGAGACGCAAAAAAATTAAAGTTGATGCCTTCCACGTCTAAACCTTTTATTTATGAGAAAAAAAACTGTCGTCATTCATTGATGGGATGTGAATGAATAGTATGTAAGGTTTAAATTAGGAACCTCAACCTATTATTTATAGTATTTTATTTTTTTTTAGCTTATCATAAAATTAAAATAAAATAACTGAGTCTCTACACATTAAAATTCATACCATATGTGATGCCTTAAAAGTTCAATAATAAATAAACTTTATTTGATCACTTTTAATAGATAACAAAATAAATAATCAATAATATACAATTAATTGATATATATAGACCCACTTTAATATATAATACCCAACAGTTCATTTCAATAGAAAATTTCAGTTCATTTTGTAATTTTATTTTTTAGATTTTAATTTTTAATTTTTTTTGTTAGTGATCTAAAATTTGAGTTTAGTAATATAATGATATTCGCCGAAGTACTACTTAATAGCGCCCCATGGCCTCTGTTGAAAAGCCAGAACTTGTTGTCTCTATTGCCTTTCTTTCAGTTTAAGTTTGCATCGCTCATATCTAAAAACGGTTTTTGATCGGGTCTCATAGCCCTTGTGACCATCATTAATTAATGCGCGTTAAAGGCTCTTCGCCCTTTTGAAAAGAAATATGATAGCATAAGAAGTGCACCTAATAAACAAAGAGAAGATTAGTGGGGGCTGAAATCAAAGTCTTAACCTTTTAATTAAAACGTTGAGAGCAATTAATGTCAAAAATAAAATAAATTGATAAAGGACAAAATTATTAAATTGGGTGAATCATATGTCTAAATCATTGCTGATTTATAATTAAAATACTTTAATTTTTTATTTATTTTCTTTTCTATTTTTCTCTTTCAATTTTGTAAAAAAAAAAAATTTAGTATAAGTTGAAGTCTTGTCTGTGCATGCTCATGCATTGGCTAAGCTACCACGATGAGTCTTCATTGATGACATGATGAAACATTTAAAATATGATGCACGATCGTAATTCTGTAGGTTCACCAAGTTACAACAACATTAAATTTGTAAATTTATATTTCTTATGTCTATTTGTCTTTACACTTAACCTTTTGTGGTGGTGTGTAGCAGTTGAAAAGTGAACTCTTTCATTAATTCTAAAAACAATTATATTCTTTTTCTATAGTGATTTTGTTATTTGTATATCTATATTTTATTTCAATAAATATGTTTTAATATTTGCAGGTTGTTTTAATTTAGTGTTTATTATAAATTATAAATTTTTGTATATTGTGCCTCTCAAATCTAAATTTAAAGTGGGTGTTTTGTTATATTTACTCATTCTTAAAGCTGTTTGTTTTATATTAAAATATGTGTCTGCTCTATGGTAAGGTATAATAAGTTCACTTAGAGTTCATTTTACTGTGATAATCAATTATTTGTATCATAATTTTTTTTAATTTACCCGATGTAATCTTAATCGAAAAAAATAATTGTTAAAATAAAGAATTAAAAAAAGCTTAAGATGAAATACTCAAAGTATGTGAATGTATATAAGTAATATCCTTTGTATGGGTCATCTGTATAAAAAAATTATCGAGACAAAATATTATATTTTTACACTGACACGCTATTTTGACATAATGATAGTATAAAAAATTATCAGATTCAAAGCTCTAAAGAATAATCTTTAGAAGGCTTCCTCTTAATAATTCTCCTCATAAAACTAACGACAAATAAATTCGTTAGAGCTTTCAATCTAATAATTTTTTATATTGTCATTACGTCAAAATAGCATTTGTCAGTGTAAAAATATAATATTTTGTCCTAATAATTATTTAATTATATTATAAATGGTCATTAACTTATTTGTGAGGTTGTAGTCTTCTTTTATAAATTAACTTTTTTGGTGTGGAGTATGTTTTTTCTCTCATTTCTAGTGTATGTATTAGATATACATTAATATAAAAATATAATATCTTATTTCAATAATTTTATAATTTTATAATTGTAATAGTAATAGTCCTTGATGTAACATTAAAAAAAAAAAAAAGAAGACATATTCCTATGCCTACCGAAAGCACAAATTTAAAAATACCCTTAAAAGCTACTTTGTTGATATCCAAATCGCTTTAATAAATTAAAATAAATTGTTTGCTTGTCTTGCACACAATTTCACTGATTTTTTTTAAAAAAAAATAGAAAAGTATTGTAGAGTGTTTGAAAAGAAACATTTCCTCTTTAAAAAAAAAAGAAACATTTCAAATATTCTTACAATAAATGAGGGCTTGTCTATTGCCTACCATACAATCCAACTTATATATTGTATTAACTCTCTTTTATTTCATGTCCTAAATTTTTGTTACACGGTCTAAATTTTTTTAATTATATATTCTAAATAAAGAGTTATATATTTTTTTTAAAAAAATTATCACTTTTTTCTATGATTTTATGTTGATTTCTATATTATATCTCTATTTTTTTCTTTAAATAATCTATTTTTTTAGACAATATTCAAGTAATTTTCAAAGATGAAAATGATATCATAAAAGAGGTAATTTACTATTTCTAAAAAGTAAACAAAAAAAAAATTGGCAATTCCTTTTAAAAAAAATCTGAAATATATATAATAAATGTAGGAATATACAATCAATCAAATGAGAATATGTAATGAAAAAATTGGAGAACTGTGCAGTACAACTATACACACACACACACAGATATACTGCAAATTGAAATCAACCGAAAACGATGTTTGATCATGGTATTAATTGAATGCTAATCTCAATCGTATAGATAACAATGGAATGGGTGAAGAAAAAATTGAAATGTCAAGGAAAGGCTGCTAATTAAAATGTTTAAAATGAGGTGTGAAATGGGTTAGCTATAATCTCAGAAATTAGATCGATTCAAGAGAATCATTACCATTGTCGTATTATACAATATGGCCATATGGGATGGTGTAAATGTGCACTTTTGCATCACTTAAGAATAAATATATCAAAAGGGCTGCCATATTCAGTAAAATATTTGGCATTTGTTGCATTATTATGCTCCAAATATTGACTTTAATTATCTAAATTATACATAGCAACAACTCTTGATTTGGCATTTTAATTGATATATAAAACACAATATATGATTTAGAATTCTTATATGTATGATAAAAAACGTGGCAGCCACCACCATGTGTTTATAGAATGGTGGGTATTTGGACTTTTGCAAAGAACATAGAAAATTATTTACTCAGTCCTCTTAATATTTCTTCTTCAGAAAAAAAAAAGAAACAAAACAAAACAAACACATAAGTCAAAAATTTTGCAGACACAATTGAGAAAAGTCTTCAGGTCGCATCTGAGCTGTTGGCTCTGATTGAGAAAAAAAAATTGAAGAAAGAAATCAAGCTGTATGTATACCTCCTGAAAATTCAAGTACAATAATTTGTGAGTTTAATTTTGTCAATGGAAATGTTTATTGCTATGTACTGTTTTGTAATGTTTATTAATTTTAGTTGCTCACTTTTGGCCCAAATGAGAGCTCTAAAGTTTTAATTTGTATATGGGTAACTGCCAAATAATATTAATTGCAATAAGCAAATGACTCCAAGTTTCAACCAAAATTTGCTAAATTTTTTTTGAAAGGTGATTTTATTTCTTTAAACTAAAAATACAGATAGAATTTTGGTCACATACACTGCACGATGGCTCCACAGGCCTATCAAAACTTACTAATCACATATCTTAATACGAAATTAACATTTAATTAAGCTAGGCAAGGGCCATACTAATTAGTTAATAACCACTTTTAAACATCACTATCAAATCGATAAACATCATCATTTTTACTTTCTGTACTTTTTTTTTTCAAAGACGTAAACAAGCATCCAATATGAGTTGGCTTTAGCTAATTTATCTAATTAAAGAGAAGAAGCTCTATGGTCAGCATTTAGGAAATTTCATCGATCCCATGATCTTGAAGACTCAAAACATCATTCCATGTCCTTTCTCTTCTCCTCGTCAGCAAATTTTTTATATATAAATTACTAATTATTTGTTAATACATTCATTAAATTCTCCCATTAATTAGTCTCAAAAGGACAATCACATTACTTAAACATCACACCAACCTTAAAGGATTAAAATTTGTCTCTGGGTTTCAAATGACCTAATTAGTGAAAAATAATAAATAAACCTTTAAAATTCCTTTTTTTAAAATTTATTTTGAGAGTAAAAAAAAAATCCATTTGGTTAAAGGTATCGATACATTGTGTTGTAATAAAACCATCTAGATTTACTATTCTAATTGGTATTGGATTATTCTACTGAGAAATTTTTAACCGTATTATTAATGGGATTATTTATATTCATTAGATTTAATTTCGTAATTTAATTCATCGATTTAAATTAATTTTAGTATCATATTGAACTGTAAACCAAGTACGATAAAATGACCCATTGTATTTAATTCAATAGAGTGCCAAATTTTTTTAAATAAAAAAAAAATCAAATTACAAATATAATATTTAAAAGAAAAAAAGGCAGGCTAAATGGGATAGTAAATAAAACCAACAAAACAAAACTTGGAACATCTAAATTATAAAAATATCGATAATGTGGAAAAAAGAACACAATAGGTAGATTTATAAGGGGACGGGCGGCTTCTCATTTTCTCCATCATCATCATCATCAATCTCTCTAAAGTCAATCTTCTTCCCTTCCTCTCTCTTTCCCATTTCTCCATCTATGTTATTCTCTTTGAAATTAAATCCTCTCAAATTCAGCCATTAATAACATCACCACTCTGATCAACATCAAAATTAAGATCACCACAAAATAACTTGGAAGAAAAATAAAACAACAATGGAGATGGAAGTGGTGATCCCGGTTCCTGCAACAGATTTCAACTTTGACAGTGTCTGTTCTTCTCCATACATGACTGCTCCTTCAAGCCCTCAGAGATTCGGCAACTTCTGCAGCGCCCCCGCTAGCCCTACACGTATCTCTGCCTTCTATCGCGAGCTCAACGATCACTCTTTGGCTACAAGCAATTCATCATCAATAGATGTTTTTAACGTGGAGCAAGAACAATATAACTGCAAGGATGACGAGGAGGAGGATTTTGAGTTTAACTTTAGTGGGCAACTCGAGAGAGCTTCTTTATCTGCTGATGAGCTCTTCGATGGCGGAAAAATTCGACCTCTCAGGCCACCAACAACTGGGTACGAATCAGCACCAAGAAATTCATCATCTCCAAGGCCTATTTCAAGATCAAGAAACAATTCCCAGAAGAAAGATCCTGATCCTGATCCATTTCCATTAGCAGCCATGGAGAATAAACAAGTTCCAGAAAATATGCAAAAACAACGCGGCAGGGAAAGAATTGCTTCTGATCCTTCTATATTTTCAAGTCATTGTTCTCGTAAAGGAAGCCGATCTTTGTCTCCTATAAGGGTTTCGGATATGGTAGATGAACAAGAGGATAATTCACAAGCAGCAAAGATTATTACTTCAACAACAAGCAACAGCAACACTTATAAATCCTATGCGTCTTCGATTCTCTCAGCCATCTCATTTTCTTCAAAGGGTTATAAAAAATGGAAGCTAAAAGATCTCTTATTCAGAAGTGCATCGGAAGGTAGGGCAACAAGGGCAGATCCGCTGAGAAAATACACAGTATTGTCCAAGAAAGAAACGGTAGAGGATGTGAAGAATTCGAGCTTCCGGTCAACTGACAGCTCCGGTTCAGTTTCACGGAGGCGGACGGCGTCAGCTCACGAATTACATTACACGACCAATCGGGCGGTGGCGGAGGAGATGAAGAGGAAGACATTTTTGCCTTACAAGCAGGGCTTGTTGGGGTGCCTAGGATTCAATCCTAGTGGGGTGCATGATATTTCCAAGGGTATTGGGTCTTTGACACGTGGATGATTCATATTTCTTCATCTGGTGTCTGATCTTGATGAATATGAATACAATACATAATTATATACTTCATATATATATGCATATGAATATGATTAATGATTCTTTTTTAATTTATATATACATGTTTGATGATCTCATCAATTATTGTGATTGTGTTGATATATTTGTTCTTTTTTGTGATGTATTCATCCATGAAATGGACACAAAGTGTAGGAAATTCAAAATTGTATTAGTCAATTAAAGGACTTGCGGAAGATTACACAAAGAATTTTGGATTGGTTCATGGTCATATGATATGAGATCACAGTTTAGTTAAGGATATGGACGAGTTATTGTTGAGCTCGTGACTGAAACTGATTTGACAAAGCCTCATTTTATTACCGTTAAGATTAAAGAGCTAAAATCTTATCTCAATTATTTCAAATTCATTAACTTAGGCCAACCACCTAGGACGGGTGGTTGGTGTCCCGGCTTATATTTTGAGGTGTCAATTTGAGTTTGAGTTTGAATTGGAATTCTCTAATTATAATTATAGGAAAGATGAAAAATTCAAACTCAATTTTAACAGAATTTATTTATTTTAATAATAACTTCTATTTAGAACCATACATTCTATTTAATTACTATAGGTTTTTTTTATAAAAAAATAATTATCAAACTTTTGGGATTGGGAAAGATCATTAACAAATTAAAAGCTCAAACTTTGTATTTGTATGTGTAATATATGTTTATGCCTGAAGTTTTGGGTTTAAACCTTAAGAAATTATTTGGACATTTTTAATCTTTCACGAGAATTTGAAGAACATTCATGTCTGCTTCCTTCTTGCTTTTAACAATATCATTCTCCTATAAGAACAAGAATTCTGATGCTCAATATCATTCTCCTATAAGAACAAGAATTCTGATGCTTAAGTCAATATTTGATTAAAAGAAAATGTGTCGTGCATGAAAAATGTTTAGGTAAACATGAGATAAATTGAATTGTAATCGTTAGAGGATGCTTTAAAATTGTTAGAGAATCTCAAGAGTGCTCTAATTTTTATTTCTTAATTTTAATGAATCATGAGTTACGGGTGTATATATGTGAGTATAAATGCATAATTTAAATTTAAGTATGATTTAATTAAATGATAACTGTTGAGGGAGGAAACGCCCTTCTCCCTCTCGAGGTTATGTTGAAACGAAGAACTCAAGATTTAACCTAGAACTCTAACCTCTTTGCATAACGGAATAACCTGTCAATTAAGTAAAAATAACAAAAATTCAAAACAAAAGAGCACAACACAATCTTACGTAGTTCGGCCAATTGCCTACGTCCACGGTGGATCCAAGGATCCTAACCTCTCTTATTATAACTCCCTAGAGATTTTACAAGAAAAACCCAAATGAAGAACTCTCAAAATGACCTAAACATTTAGTGAACCCTTACTCTACCACGAACAATGATCACCCAAACAACGGTTCCACCCTAGCGCACACAAGCACTTAGTGTTTACCCAGTTCTTCCACTCTCTTAGAGTCTCTCTTAATGTTTAATCTGAAATCAAGGGTTTACAAGTGTTTATATAGGGTGTATTTCATGCCTACTAACCCTATTCCTTGTTGGAGTAAGAGTTCACTTATTTTGGAAGTCCAAAACTAGAAATCTAAAAAAAACGGATTTTTGATGCGTTTGGCGTTGTGGCGCTGGCCAAAATCTCTCCCAGTGCTGCGGCGCTGAGGACCCAGTGCTGGGTTACTGTCCTAGCGCCGTGGTGCTCAGCTATGGGGGCTATGGCACTCAGTCCTGTAGCGCTTATCCCGCATTTTCTTGCTTCCTTCACATCTTTGAGTCCCGTTTCGCTTCCCCCTTTGTGTCCCACATGTCTTAGACTTCTCCATACGTATCCCACACATTTTAGACTTCTTGTAACTCTTCACTTTGGTATTCATCTCAATTCTTGTCCAACCAAGATTGTTGAATCACCAATTTTCCAACAAACCTTTCCTTCATTCAAAATCTTCCGAATAAAAAGGCTTCGGGATCCGATCCACACCAATACTCTATCACCTAGAGTTAAATTTAGTTAAGTCTCCACCAAGACTTAACTTTCCCCCGGCTAATGACTTCGATCTCTAAAGGCATTCGTGCACCTTGCATATGGTATGGATGTGTTGTACTTCTTTCCGACCCTCATCACCTCGGTGAGCACGGTTTGGATGTCGCCTAGTGATTTGCATTACCCCAACACCCCGCTTGGGCCACTCATGGCCATCCTAATAAGCACATAGAGCCCTTATTGTGTTTCTCACCCTCAAACCCTATAGGTTCTTTCTCTACCCTTAGTTTTTCTTTTTCCGCTCTAACCGAATACCCTTCCTTATCGAGCTTGCCTAGGGATATCAAGTTCCTCTTCACTTTAGGAACATGCCTTATACCATGTAATTCCCTAGTTTCTCCACCTTGCATCCTCAGCCTTATGTCACCAACTCTCATGATCTTATAAGTCATATTATTCCCCATTAGAGCTTTACCTCTCTTGGCTTTATAGTTGGTAAACATCGATCTGTAGGGACACATATGGACGCTGCACCCTGAATCTAGTATCCATTTGCCAACGTACTTTCCCCTTGAGGCTACTAATGTGTCTACAACTTCGGTATCTTCCTCAGTACCGATTGCAGCCCACCCTCATTGGCCTTTTAATTTCGGACAATCCTTCACAAAGTGCCCTTCCTTATTACAAAGGAAACACCTCTTGGATCTCCTCCTTGATTGGTTGCTTTTCCTTCCTTGTGCAAGCAAAGCTGCTCCATTCTCGGACTTAGATCTCTTTGTCAATTCTTTTGAGTTCAATGATGCTTTGACGTCATTCATCGTTAAAGACTCCTTCCCATACAGCAGTGTATCCACAAAACTCTCATAGCTCTTTGGCAACGAACTTAACAGGATAATGACATTGTCTTCATTCTCAGTCTTGATGCCCAGTTGCTCAAGACTTATGATAATCTTGTTGAACTCGTCAATGTGAGCTCTCAATGAAGTTCCCTCGTGCATTGTCAGCTCATGTAATTTTTTTTTCACAAGAAGTCTATTTGCAAGAGACTTCTTCATATACAATGCCTCGAGTCTCTTCCATAGCCCCAAAACGGTTTCTTCATCACCAACTTCCCTTAATACTTCGTCACTCAACGCCAGGAATAAAGTGCTGTGAGCCTTTATCTGAATCGTGTCCCAATCTTTATGCCCCGACTTTGAGGTTGTCGCCTTATCGCTAGTTGAGTAGCTGGCTTCCTCCAAAGTTGAGTCTAGCCCTTTCTTCACTAGTAGAGCCATAAATTTCTTCCTCCAAAGCTGAGTCTAGCCCTTCCTTCACTAGTAGAGCTCTAACCTTCTTCCTCCAAAGATTGAAGTCATTCATCCCATTGAACTTCTTTATTTCTTACTTGATTGTAGCCATGGTTTAAATACCCCAGGTGTGTATTATTGAACCTTTAACTCTGATACCAGTTTGTTGAGTGAAGAAACGTCATTCTCCTTCTCGAGGTTATGTTGAAGCGAAGAACCTAAGATTCAACCTAGAACCCTAACCTCCTTGCGCAGCGGAATAACCTGTCAATCAAGCAAAAACAACAAGAATCCAAAGTAGAAAATAAAAGAGCACAACACAATCTTAGGTAGTTCGGCCAATTGCCTACGTCCACGGTGGATCCAAGGATCCTAGCCTATCTTATTATAAGTCCGTAGAGATTTTACAAGGAAAACCCAAATGAAGAACCCTCAAAAAGGACCTAAACATTTAGTGAACAATGATCACCCAAACAACGGTTCTACCCTAGTGCACACAAGCACTTAGTGTCTACCTAGTTCTTCTCATCTCTTAGTCTCTCTTAATGCTTAATCTGAAATCAAGGGTTTAGAAGTGTTTATATAGGGTATATTTCATGCCTACTAACTATATTCCTTATTCGAGTAAGAGTCCACTTGTTTTGGAAGTCCAAAACTTCCCAAAACTAGAAATTCCGAAGAAAAATGGACTTCTGCCGTGTCTGGTGCCGCGGCGCTCGTCCCTGGGCGCTGGCCAAAATCTCGCCTAGCGCTGCGGCGCTGGGTTGCTATCCTAGGCGCCGTGGCGCTCAGCCCTGTAGCGCCTATCCTGTGTTTTCTTGCTTCCTTCACGTCTTTGAGTCCTGTTTCGCTTCTCCCTTCGTGTCCCACACGTCCTAGACTTCTCCATACGTATCCCACACATTTCAGACTTTTTGTAACCCTTCACTTTAGTATTCATCTCAATTCTTGTTCAATCAAGATTGTTGAATCACCAATTTTTTAACAATAATAAATTAAAAAATTTAATCTATTTCAAATAAGGGAGACATTTAATTAAATAATAACAAATTAAAAATTTTAATTTATTTTAAATAAGGGAGACAGATTTAAGTGAAGTTTATTTATTTATAAAATAAAATTTCATGTAAAATAATATTTAATTAATTAAATTTTAAATAGAATTTAAATTTTAATCTCGGCGCCGATTGAGTCATAAATAATAAGACCAACAATGCCTCAATGAAGAAATGATAATATTTAATTAAATTTCTGGAGTTGGTGTTTCGTTAAATGACAACAATTTCGGTTTTTTTTTAAGGGTCAGGATAAAGTAATTAAAGAATTGAGCAGAAAGACGTTACATAAAACAGAAGAAAAACTTGAGGGGCTTCACCGATAATGTTAGTTATGTGAATGGCTTAGAAATTAAATTCTACGTACACATTATTATTTGAAAAAGCCAAAATTCTTTCATAAATTCCTAAAGCCCTTGCACCAATACAATTATTTTATTTGCATCCCCAGCTAGATCTGGGGCAAAGTTTAGACGTTGGAGAATGATACCACAACATGACTTAAGGTGAAAGGACAGGAAATTTAAATTAAATAAAAGGAAAAGAGAAAAGGAGAGAAAGGGGGGAATATTTGCACCACACAACACATGGCTGGAAAGCGAGACTGGTAAACTATAATCATTAGGTTTGTGGAATAATTATGGTAATTAAACAGTGTAAAGGTGAGTAATTGGTATTAGCATTCAAACAAAAGGTAAAGAGATTCAAAAGAAAAGAGAAAAAAACAAACCAAATAATCCAAACTAGCTAATAACAAAAAAACCTGCCTTAGCTTGTCCTCCAATTTGTGACCATGATTTGTCCATCACTCCAAACTGCAATTATGAAATTGTTGCCCAACAAGGGTTCTTGTTTTCAAAGTGTTGTAGGCTCAAGCATGTGTAGTGTTTTACAAAATGTTGTTAATGTGACCTAGATGGCCTTCTGTTTTTGTACCTAAAGGCTAAAGTTTATAAAGGAATTAAAAAGAGGGAAGAAGAAATGGGAAAAAGCATACATGGCCATTGTTTTAATTTGTTTTGAATTAAATAAACTGTAACATCATGAAATTTGAAGAATAATTAACCGTTTTTAATTTTGTACATGATCACTCACATTCTTGCACACACATATATACATAGAGTTATTTATTTAGGTGAGATAGTTATTAGGGTTCTCTAGCTAACAGTCAAATAAGATGGCTTGGTACAGTTGTGTATAACTATATGTTACATATGCAACCATGAAAAAGAATGCCATTGGAATTTGAATCCACTTATCGTTTTTGTTTCATCTACTTCAGGGTCTCAAGATATTAATTAAGTGTGAAAATTTTCTGTTGTTTATTTTCTTTCTTGGTCGAGATCAGATCAAAGACTAAAAAGATAATGGTCAAAAGGGAAAATAAAGAGAGAAAAAAAACAAAGAAAAGGAGAAATGTATATTCTTCTTTAGTATAAATCTTGTGATAGTGATCTCCAATCTATAAATGTCCATGGTTCAATTCAAACAAAAGCTTATTTCAAATTCTGTAAGCTCAATCCCAACGGATGGTCCAAATTAAAAAGTTGAAGATTGTGGAGAAAAGTAAACTCAAAATGTTGGGGATTCAATTTTTACAAAACATAAAACTTCCAATCTATCTGAGTCATTATTTATAATTTTTAGCCTTCACATCATTACATGTGTGTTTTATGATTTGACCCCTCAGGTTTTAGTTTCTTGAAAAATGCCCCATGCGTCACCAACACCCCCCCCCCCCCCCCCCCCCCCCACCCCAAAAAAAAATCCGTACACTTAACAACTTTCCCAGAAACTGGAATTAGCTTTGAGAACTCCTTAGCATGCAAGACAGCAAATGATCAAATGACATTATCGATCCAAATTTTTCTTTCACTTCACTTCTTCATACATACAGTTCAATAATGCAAGGAATGAAAAAGGGTATTCTAGGGATAAATTAATATTAACTAAAGTGTGATAACTTTTTTTTTGTAAGGCATGTACATGCCTGTAGGGAAAAGAAGGGACGACACGGCCATGCAAACTAAACTAGCTTTACAGAAAAGCTAGCTATGTCGATTATACAATAGATTAAATATAGACCCACTTGAAATCATGTAATCATATGTTTATATCTCTTTCCAGATTTCGAACCCGTTATTCCTTAGAATAGAAAACTTAAAAGAGAGGAGAAATTGGCCTTGGCTTTGGTTTAATTTGGCTGCATTATTTGTGTGTGTGTACAAATTTATATCTATTAAATATGTCCCTCACTAGTCACTACTGCATATTTTGATCTCTCTCTCTCTATATATAAATTCCAAAAATTTGTCTCATTTATGATAAATGATGGTGACAATGATGATGATGATGATGATAATGATGATGATGATGAATTGGCGTTGGTGATTATCTTTTGTATGTACTCTTTAGCCCCAAATCCGATTTGCATGGTTGTTGTGATAATGATAGCAATTCAGGATTGTGATGAATGCATGTGTTGTGTAGTTTCATAATCTGATATTTGGGTCAAAGACCAAACATATTATGTACTAGTTTTGATTATCAATTAATCTCATCTAATTGTAAAGTTAATTTTTCATGATTTATACGACCTACCCATCAAGATCTTTAATATATCAAAGACCCACAAAGAAAAAAAAAAGGATTATTATTATTATTATTTTTGGTAAGTATAATTAGAGCACATGTACCTTGGTTTGTACTAACATATGTTTTTTCTTTTTGATTTAGAGAAATCATAATCCTACTTTTAATAAGATTATTTGGATAATAGAGCATGAGCCGAGTTAGTTGAGTCACTCCAAGCTCATATCTCCATTTGAGTTCGAATTCCTCCTACTCCCAGATAATGCATGTAAATATATATATGTATGTATGTAATCCTTAAATAAAAAGATTAGTTGGATAATATTTTCGTATGCATATCACTCACATGCTACGCATATCAGTTGATTCTGAATGCTTTTACATACCATTCATAAATGCATAAATAATTGATTAAGTTTATTGTTTACCCCATATGCCGTATCATTCACCCGTTATCGCGGTATCATCGACCAAATTTCTATTGTAATTTCACTATAACATTCCATATGAAAGGCATTAGGCACCCTCTTTGTGGTTAATCTTGAATGAAGCGTTTAAACTTTGAGGTGATAATAGCATAATTTGTGCCCTTTGCCTCATAATACTATTATTAGTTGATTTGGCAACTCAATGGGTAGTCCTTTTTTTCGTATATATATATATATATACACATGCACATTGTCAATATCAATGATCGTGTTCATTCCTTTACGTCCTCTACAAGTTTAAGGCTCCTTCATGATGGGTTTCTTCCATGGACTTGGGGTCACAAACTTTTGACTGGTTTTATTTGGAGAGTTTAATACAAAACTTAAAACTTATTAAAACGTGCTTGAGTGGAGGCATTGGATAACATTAAAAATGACTTCCAAAAGTGAAAAAAAGCAAGTCAAAAGTGCTTCCATTTGTTAAATTAAAGGTTGTAGTGTTATAAGCAAGCATGGGATAGAGATGAAAATCCTAACTTTAGATGACATGCTCTATTAAGGTGTCACTCCATGATTAATTCAGGCTCTCTATTATGAATGCTCATCCATATTCATGAATGGCTTCGCAAAAGCTCTTCTCTCGTGTTCATGATATAACTTTTGTCTACTTTTGTAAAAGAAATAAATTATTACTCATAGTCATACTCTCTCTCTCTCTCTTTTTTTATAAAAAAATTAGTTTTATTGCATTTAAACCTTAATTTAAATATGTAACTCGTGGTGTTTAAAAATATTAACGACCCTTCATCAATTCCATCAAAGAGGATATGATATAAAATTTATTAAACAAAAAATGAGAAAAAATAGAAAAAGTGAGAGTTTACTTTCACCTTATCTCTTCGAAGACACACATCTTGGGCTCTAGCATGAGAAAGAATCCTTCGACAGCATGCCGAACACAAATTGAAAAAGTACCCTTTTTTTGTCTCTTTTTTTTTTCACTCGGTAAAAATTAAAAGAAAATTCTTAAATAAGTACAACAAAATAAAGGGGGGAAAATCAGAGAAACAGGTAATGAACTAAATTGATTTGATTTGTTATTTTTTTTTAAAATGATCTTTAAGACAAGAACAGAAGTGGCACTGCCTCACCCACATGTAGTGGAGATACGAAGCACCCATGAACACGCGTATGCCTGCTGTGGCATTTACTGTTAATTCAGTACTCGGCCGAGATCTCTGACTTCACTTCTTCTCCTCGGACACACACCCCAAGTCAATGTTGAACATAGTTTTAATCCACTCTTTCTTTGCAAATTTAACAATTAGGAATCTCAAAACGTGCTATTGCACTGCAATTTCAACCTGAAAAAAATTATAAATAACATGTGTTAATTAACTTCATTTAACATTCCACTCTATTTATTCAATTACCACTTTCCATGATATAAAAAAATTTCAGGCAAAAGAAAATTATTGAAAATAAATAACATGCATTGTTTGATATACAAGTGTTTTTGCTTAGTTTTAAAAGCACAACCTTGAATTGTTTGTTTGATTAATAGTATTTTCACAATTACATATATATATCAAACACCCACCTTTCTTCTTACTATACATATATATATATCAACCCCAACATCAATTGTCATTTCCACTGTTATCATGCATCCTTCAACAGCAGATTAACAATGCATACTTAATATATATATATATATATATATTATTTACAAATTTTGAGCTCCATGGTCCAGAAACAACACCTCGACAGTTCGACCCTCTTAAGGATAGGTTATATATAATTTAATTGGAAAACATAAAAGATAAATAGATTTAAGTTCATTTGCATACATCTTGACTCTTGTCATTCCAAGAAGCATCTTAACTGCAGTAAATTTGGGTGGTAGAACAGAAAGCAACCTACCGTACAAAATCACATAGTAAAGAAAATAAGTTATTAAAAAAAAAAAGGAGAGACAGATGGACTTCTTGAAAGACTCGTGCTAATGAGTAATCTTTGAAGCTTATTAAAATATATTCCAGAACTCGAATGTCGGCCTGCTTATAAAATACAAGCTGTCAGAGAGGGTAAAGGTGAATCAAACAGAGAAAACAATTATAACATTTAAAGACAAAGCTGCTAATGAGATTACACAAGTTACTAGGTTGCATTCAGTTATTCACTCACAAATCTTCCCCAAAGAAAAATCATGATTTTACAATAAGGGGAATGCTGTAAGAGACACCAGATAACAACTCAGGCTTTCAGTTCATTCCTGTTGTAACATGTGAGTAAGGCATCCAGATTCCCTCTATCTTGTGACCTGTTGTCTGATACCTGCATCAGAAGTGGACTAAGGAGATCAATGTGGCTTATAAATTGGTTTGCCATAACATTTTTCTTTTCCTCTTTAAGCTTCAGAATAAGAATAAACAGCAATTCTGAAAGAATAAGATGTACTGTCATTCATTAACTATGTGGTTCCAAATCAAATCGATTGCATGCAGGTCATCCTTCCTCACTGGCTAGAAAGAAAAGCTTTTTGGTTCCATCACCTTAAAAGGCCCTTCCTATATCAAATAGCTGGTTTACAGTCCTACTCAGATTCTCAGATTTCTCCACCTGTGACCTGTTAACAAAAGTGGTGCTGTGGCCTTCACCACATTTCTTAGTTCCAAAGCATATTAAATGTTTTTTTAAATTAAAAAAAAAAAGAATTTAACAATTTTTCCAATAGAAGCTTCAACTGTTTCCTTATTACTTGAGGGAATAAACTTTTATTTGCCATTTTCGTTCAGTATTTAGCAAGCGGCAATCATTCGCACTCATATCAAGCTTTTAGTAGATAAAAGGGTAATGTTAAATTATTCAATTCAATGATAAGTAATAATTCATTAGTCAATACCAATCAATTAAAAGATGCATTTCTCTCAATATAATCTAGAAATAAATATAGTTATATGTCATTAACTAGCAATTCAGTAAATACAATGAGAGATAATAATCATTAGTCAAAACCAATCAACTAAAAGATGCACTTCTCTCTATATAATCGAGAAATAAATATGATTATATGTCATTAACTAGCAATTATTCAATCCAATGAGAGGTAATAATTCCTTAGTCAATACCAATCCCTTGATGAGTGTCTGTTCTCGAATCCTAATAAAATGGTAATCAAGATTTCAAGCAGTTAAAACAAGATAGCATTCTTTCCCGAAAGGTAAAATACTTAGTAAACTAGTTTGTTTGTATGCAACTAAAATCAAGAAACAGAAGTAAAGAAACCAATTAAAGAGCAAGCTGAAGCAAACCATACCCACAATGGTAATAAGATAATGAAGCTTTCTTGAGCAATTACAAGTCAGCGAGATTGGTACAGGCCAAGCAATGGTTTCTCTCTCTCTTCAACTCTCTTCCTAGCAGCCTCCCTCGCCTTAATTGCAGCAGCTTCTTCCGCAGATACAGCCTTTGCCATCTGCTTCGGCTTATTATCTTCCCTTTTTCTCTTGCCAACAGCAAGGGATGATTGAGCACCTTTGACAGATCTCATTGGGTTTAAAGAAGATGACACAACTGGCCCCGGTGCTGGCCCACTTTGATTTTTAGCAGAATCTTTATTTTCCTTAATTGATCCTATTCCAGAAGCTCGCAGTGGATTTTTTATAATGGGTTTATGTTTGGAATCTGATGAAGCTGGAGTAGTAACATATGCCTCTTCCCGTGTCACCCACTTCCCTGTTTGATTTCATCTCAAGTATATATGGCATGTTGCATATAATCTGAAAATGTATCTTAAGTAATAAAAAGAGCCCTGGGTCAATGACTACATACCTATAGCATCAGAATAATAAAAGCCTGATTTTGGATCATAGTAAAGACCATTGCTTTGGTTATAGTAATAGCTCGAAGTGCTGTCATAGTCCCATTCTGTCACCATTGAGCTGTATCAGTTTGAAACTAACACAATCAAGACAAAAAAAAAAGCATTTGCTAAATGATAATATAATCACATTACTGCAAAATTTAACAATCAAAAGAGGCCTATTCAATAAAATAAACAGATGTTAGACCTGAAAGAGATTCAAGGTCATATCTATTTGGTTGACTGCTTCATCCTTTGGGTACCCAAAAAAAATAAAAAGACTGCTCACAAAATGGAGCTCAGCAGAATTTTGCCAGCCTATGATATGGCAATAGCAGATCAAACCTAGAAACACAAGGTAACTGTTAACAAGACAGGGTGAACCATGCAACAGAACAATAGACCATTACTCCTAACTAAGATTGCTAAGGAAAAGAAATCCAACTGCTTATTGGCTCGTTTATGCTCGGTCAGCTACCTCATAATTCCAACCAATTAAGATCATCATTCATCTATCATCATGACTGGCCAAAATCAAGCTTCTTCACTAGCCTAAGACAGTTATTGTATAAAACTTTCTTTTATATTTAAATTTCAGCTATAATTCCTAAGCAACAATTTTCACCAATGCAAATTAATAATCACAACATAATACAAAAGTTAATTGAGTAATAATAAGACATTTTTCTTCTGAAGGTTTCGATAATTAAATGGTATACAAGACCACACCTTTAAAATTGTAAGAGGCTTAAGTCAACTAACACAGATCCTGATCAAACTGACACTACTTCCCAAGCTTGGCTCACTAAGCAATTAAACTTGAAACTTAGTACACAAGCCTGAGCAAGAATTGGTGGGTCAAGCTTGACCAGTCATGCAATTTCTGAGAGGCTCAGTTTAATAAATAACTGTGTGTGGACCTAAAAGATATTCAGGATCTTACAACCTCACAGCCAGACTTTTTCAAGCAAAACCTTACTGAGTAAGAAAAACAAGTATCCCTGCCATGATGGATGAGACATTATTACATAAATTCAGAACTTTCTTCATAGTAGAACTAATATTTCAACATTTCTGATGGCTAGATAGACTCCATACTTACTCTCTTGATCATTCAAAGCAAGGGCATTAACATTTTTGGCATCCTGAAAATTTGCTATATCCTTCTGATAGCTGCGCTTTGCTTTCTGGCAGAAATTGAAAATTAAAGAAAATAATCAGTATCGACCACAAAACTTCATATACATATCCATAAGTACTTCAGTAGAAGAATTTATTCCACAGGGTGCTCTTATCACAGACTCATGAGTTTTTTTCCACAATATTTATCAAATTGAATTTCACCTCATCGCTTCCTAATCTTGAAAACTAGGTTGATTTTGGTGGTCCGATAGCTTTGAAATTAGATAATTTTAATATCATTTACACCAAGGTCTATGAGCCAAGCTCTTAAAATCAATCAGAACTTTTCTTATCTTGACACCTGACATATGCTATCGACAATTCTAAGGTAAATTTCTTTTTTTTAAAAAAAATCTCTAAAGGACAATTACCGCTTCAATCTGTTCAACGGCACGAGCTGTATCCTTCTGCTCCTTTTCCTTGGCAAGATTATCTTTCCTCATATCAGCAAGTTTCTGGCTTACATTTTCTCTGTGACGCGTACCAAGCTCATGGTTTCTAATGCTGGAAGGATTGTTTGCTATGTATATTTTGCAGAAGTTACACCATTTGTTACCCTGGCTAACCCAATACTGGGGGACGAAAAAAACAAGTGTCAACCATGAAATCCAAGAATGAAATCAATTTATCTGTTAACTCTTAATCATGTTAAAGGTTTATAACCATGGCTTCAAATGGGATTAGTAAAAGCACAAAATCATGGATACAACAAGTTCATTAATGAACACACAAATAATTATAGTAGACATCAAAGAAGCATGCAACAAGAAATCACAGAACATCAAGCACAAGGTATTCAAGAATTACAAACAAATTTTGTCGATGTTAGTTGAAACTCACAAGTACATTGAAACACAATTAAATCAAGAAATATAAGAGAAAAGAAGAAAAATTATATCACCATACTACTGTATGAACTAATTAACTAATATAAAGACACTAATCAATATCCACAATGCAATTATCATCATTGTCTATATTGCACTAATTGATTAATAAGAGCCATTGATCAATATCAACAGTACCACAGTACTAATTCTATCTAAATTCGCAAAAAATAAAAAATAAAGCTAAATTTTCTAGCTTTAACCTCCAAATCGGTGTTTTAATCTGTAACAGAATTATCAAAGCAGTAGATAAAGCTATTCTACCTATATATCTGTAGGAACTCCAAATTTCAAGTTCAACAAAATTTCCAAGAAACTATAAGTTGAACGGATTGGGAAGCAGCATATATACGCTTAAAACGAAATAATTTTTAAGAAATTAAGGATCGTGATTAGATTTCGAAGCAATACCTCGGTCATGGCTGCAAACTAAATTTTCGTGAAATCGATTGCAAGAAACTGAGCAAAGGAGAGCCAATTCTTCAAATTTTCAACAATTAATTGTTCAAGGAACCCTTCTAAACCCTAAATCTGTCTCCTCTCATACCTATTTCCTGACTCGTATTTCTTAAATTAATTTATAAGGATAATAACGGCCAGATCTCTGTTTTTTATGGTTCCTTAAGGAAGGAAATAATGTTTCACTTTGCATCAAATAGGTCCCGTCTTCATTTGAAAGTGACTAAAAAAACCCATGAGAGACGCATCCTGATTCCTGAGTCTCAGAATATTTTCGTCATTTAGTTAACTGGACCTATATAATATAATGGAAACAATGTGTCCTTCTTTAAGAAAATGTAAACAATTAGGGATCTGAATGTTATTACCCATTAATTGATATTTTATAGAAATAGCAAAATAGAGGGCGATCCGACCCGCTCAGCCGCATTGCCCTTCCGTTTTTCTATCCAGATCCCAGCATTTGAGCTCGATCAGTCAATTAAATTCTGATTCCTCAGCGTCATAAATCCGCTAACAAGTCGCCGTCATGACCTCGACGGCCGCATCAACAAATTCGGATTCCTCAGTTTCATAAATCCGCTAACATCTCCAACGCCAAATCACATATCACAAATGGACGAAACATTCATGTTAATGCTCTCGAATCTCCTTCATCTCCACAACTCATTGGACCCCACCACCTCCCTCCTCTCCTCCACAACCGCCGCCGCCACCGCCGCTACCTCCTCCACCTCCCTCCTCACCTCCTCCTCCGCCGCTCCTCTCATCTTCTTCACCCTCTCCTCTCTCCTCTCTTTCCTCTCCACCTCCAAACAAAAGAAAACCTCTTCCTCCTCCGCCAAAAACGACGCCGCTTCGTCCTCCTCAAAAAACGATGCCGCATCGGCATCGGCATCGACATCAGACAACTCTGTCTCCGCCTTCCGCGCCCTCACCACCGAACACATCTGGTCCTTGGAGGCCCCGCTCCGCGAAGCCCACTGGCGATCCCTCTACGGCTTGTCGTATCCGGTTTTCACGACCGTTGTCGAGAAATTGAAACCCTACATCGCCTCCTCGAACCTCTCCCTGCCGTCCGATTACGCTGTGGCGATGGTCCTATCGCGTCTTGCTCACGGCCTGTCCGCTAAAACCCTAGCTTCTCGGTACAGTCTTGAACCCTACTTGATCTCTAAAATTACTAACATGGTCACTCGTCTTCTGGCGACTAAGCTTTACCCAGAGTTTATTAAGATTCCGATTAGCCGGCGTCGTTTGATTGAAACGACGCAGCGTTTTGAGGAACTAACGTCATTGCCGAATATTTGTGGGGCCATTGACGGGAGTCATGTTAAGATTAGTAATGGGAAAGTCAAGAATGTGACATCAAATCAGAATCAGTATAGGTGTAAATACGGTTATAATTCGGTTTTGCTTCAGGTTGTAGCTGATCATAGGAAGATCTTTTGGGATGTTTGTGTTAAGGCGTTGGGTGGGACTGATGATAGTACACATTTTAGGGATAGTTTGTTGTATAACAGGTTGATTTCGGGTGATATTGTGTGGGATAAGGCGATTAATGTGAGGGGTCATCATGTGAGGCCATATGTAGTAGGGGATTGGTGTTATCCGTTGTTGTCATTTTTGATGACACCCTTTTCGCCGAATGGGTTGGGAACACCTGCGCAGAATTTGTTTGATGGGATGTTGATGAAAGGGAGGAATGTGGTGGTAGAGGCGATTGGGTTGTTGAAAGCAAGGTGGAAGATTTTGCAGGATCTGAATGTGGGGATTAATCATGCACCCCAGACAATTGTTGCCTGCTGTGTTTTGCATAATTTATGTCAGATTGCTAGGGAGCCAGAGCCAGAGCTTTATAAGGAACCAGATGAGAATGGGGTTCCTGCAAGGGTGCTTGAGAGCGAGAAGCAGTTTTATTATTTTGGAGAGGGCTTGAGGCAAGCGTTGGCTGATGATCTGCATCAAAGGCTTTCAACAAGATAGTAGATGTGGTTGGGAATTCAAACATTCTTGAACTTGTAATTGATATGCCTTTTTAGTAAGTCAGCATCTCTCCTACAATTATCACAAGAGCATAACAAGTAATTAATTGTTTGCAGGATTGATATTTAACTTAGATCTTATTCTAATTTTGTAAGCTTTAGAAGTAGATTTTGTGGACAGGTTCATATTTATTGTGTATTGAATCTATTACGCAGTTGTTGTAAACTAATCTAAAGATGATTCGGTTGACCTTCATTTGTTTTGATTGGTGATGTCTTCTTATCATCCATTTGAGAGCAAATGAAGTTACTTGTGCATTCTTCATGACAAAAAGATGCATGCTTTACAGAGAAATTGTCCTATATTTTCAACTGCAGATATGATGATATTGAATTTGTAGTACAACTTTGTGATTGCATTTGTTAGGAGAATCTTGTGCACTGACTTCCATTGTGAGTGTAACCTTGGAGTTTGATTACAGTGCCGACTCAAATGGTTCTTTGTTTGATTATCAAATGATCATCTTATTCAGCTCTGAGAGCAATCTTGTGATGTGTCCATCACATCCATTCTTTTGGAATTCACTTAAGTAGTTCTTTTCTCGCTTTGGCAATGTGGTAAGAAATGTTTACACAATAAAAATCTTATGCAGAGTTGAGTGTTTATTCATTGTTTAAAAACTCATTGGTACTGGAAATAAGTTAAGCGAACCAAAGTTTGCAATCCATTTCTTATTTTGAGTTGGTTGTCTGATATTTTCTTTGCAGGGGAGAATGATGAATGCTATAGCTTCAAGAAAAAAAGTTTTCTTTTGTTACAAAGGTAATTGGATTTAGGATATGCTTTTATTCTTTTCTTCCTTTTTGATTGGATGATTTAGCTTATACATTGTGATCAAAATGAATTCTGTTGTGTCACTTTGGTAAGCATATTTGGAATGAATACAAGTCTGTCGGCTGGATGCTGAAAAGACCAGCAATACTACTAGCTACCTGTGATATCTCTGCTATGCGTTAAAGAGATAATGAACCTCCATTGGTGGGTCAAAGTTACTGGAACTTTCATGGATTGAAGATAAATTCATGATACGCTTACAATGTAGGGGTGTGTGGCATCTGTTGGAAATAATTTTCTGCTAAAATGCCATAAGCATGTATTGCAATTTTAGAATTCATTAAAGTTGCTCGTGCTGGATTCTTTGTTAGCGTAATAAATTCAAAAGCAGTTTTATACAATAAAGCACTTATTTAAAAAGCGATAGTAGTTTGGAAACAATTTTTCATTGTAATTCTATGAATCTGAAAGAAAATGATCTCTTTTACATTAAGTACCAGTTTTACGCATAGGATTGACAATACGAAGCTTTGTGCTCAAAGATTACAAGTCATCGGTGAGATCCATCTGCCCCACGTCTAAAATACCCATATACACGGCTTAGGAAAAAAGAGAAAAGAGAGGGAGAGAAGGAGAGAGAGAATTAGGGAAAGGAAATGAATTCAATTGTCAACAACTCTATATTTTATTCAATGTCTCCAAATTATATCATTAAATCCTAAAAATAAAATAACTTCTCAATAAATCATCGATCTTCATATCAAAGTCCCAACCCTACTGCAGTTCCCCCCCCCCCCCCCCCCCCATATTATACAATTCTTGCCACGTCTTTTCGTCTTTCTCAAACATCAGCTCAATAGAACCAGAACAAAAGCTGGGTGCAGCAAGGGCCCCCTAAATTGGCTGTTTCATTCAGTGTAAAGATAAAGAGGATTAAACAATGACCCAGCCACAAAAATTATTGCAACTTGAAGTGGAGGTTTGATAAGTGAGCAGTCTTTCATGCAATAAATGTTCAACAGATGTATTGGTGATGCAGTGCACAAGCCAGAATAAGATAATGCTGATGTCTGGTGAAAGACTAACCGGTGTTCCTCTTGCAGTATGCTCCCAAGGATGAAGGCTGGAGTAGTGCACCCATAAAACAGCTACAAGGTTTTCCTCTGACCTTCCTCCAACATAATGAGGCTTGATAAAGAGTTGCAGGAAAATGAACAGCTCAGTCAGCGCATCACAATATCTTAAGAACAACTAAAACGGTTGGAGTTCAGCCTTCCAACAAATTTACCAATCGAAACCAAAGCGTAGTTTTAAACTATAATTTAGGAGTGAAGGAACAAAATGTAGAAAGAGAAAGTACATCAGTGTTTGAAGTAAAATAATCAAGATAGAAACATTAACAGAAATAAATAATGAAAACAGAAACAGGCTTCTCTAAGAAGCTCCATATATTCATTATTCTACAATATTTTCTTCTTTTTTTATTTTTATGTTAGATGCATATATGGAGTCAAAAAGTAATTCAAGCAATATGCATGAAATTCACTTCATGTAATATCTTATATACAACACATAATATAACTTGCATACCTTCAACAAATTGATGGCAATTGCAGGGACGGACAGTCATGAAGATATCTCAAAGCACTTGAAAGGATTCCGAAATTATCACAAAGGAAACTGGAGACAGATGAGATAAAGCTGCATTAGCATGTTTCTGTATTGATCCTGAAGATTTACAGCCGCAGATAACAAGAAAACTTTGCACTTCCGTCTACTTCTTTAGTCATGTCCTCTACTGGAATTTGAGAAAACCTACTTTATTATGATCCCCAATGAATTGAAACATGGAATTTAAATCTATCATACACTCTATTACCCATGAGTGCTTCTCCCATTATTTGGAAGGTGGCCATTTCAGTAAGCACGTTGAGAACCGCATCCATGTTACCTTCTTTGTGGTTGATCTCAAGAAATACTTTTGCAAATTCAGCATCAGTAAGCTTACAGCTTCGTAGTATATTTTCTATAACTCGGCTCAACTCTTCATTCATACCTGCTGTGTGTAGAGCTTTCACCAGAGCAATAACAGTCACAGTATGAGGAACAAAACCAGAACAGAACAGACCATTTTCTTGTACATATCATATGCCTTCTTTACATTTCCAACTTTACTATAACCATGAATAATGACGTCATAAACTGCTTCATTAGGTTTGTGGTTTCTCTGAAGCATTGACTCAAAAAACTCTATCAGCTTCATTCATCAAACCCTTCATACAGAAACCCTTTAAATGTAGCAAATTGCAAGTTTGAAACATTATATTTACAAATTTGACTAAATCCTTAAATTCAATAAATATATATATATAACTAAATCCATATAATTTAATACAAATCCTTTAAATATAGATTGCAATTAGAAATTCTATTCTCGAAAATGAAATTTAAAGAAAAACTTATTAAGTAAAATATAAATTCAAATTAAAAAGAAAAATATTAATCTCAATTGAAAAGTAAAAATTGAACATAAATTTCATAACCACATATAATATATGTAAATATAATGTAACAAGTGTGAATTGACATGAAGCAAACATATGACAATATTATATTTTTAAATTAGAATAAAATTTAATATTTTAAAATAAATCTTATAAATCAACATAACAATTGTAAATTTAAATTGGGAAAATTGATTTAACTCAAAGCTTGTAAGTAAAAACAATATTCGTACTACAAAATATACATCTACTTCAAAAAAATAAATAAGCGAATATAATTTTCTTAAAGCATATATAATACAATACAAATATAATGTAACGAGTCTAAATTGAAATGGAACTAATTAATTATAATATTAATTATAATAAAGTTAAGACATACAAAAAGTACTGTAAAACTTGAAAATGAATGATGAACCTGTAAATCCAACAAAATAAGTAAAATTATAAGGTCAAACTTATTTATAAAACATACAATTTATAAAACTCATAGTTAAACTATACAAATGTAAATCTAAGTATCTAAAAATTGAATGTAAATTTTGTAAAATGCACTTAATTATTTCATAAGATTATATTTCATACAATTGTTTTTAATAAACTTTTTAGTTAACTTATGCTTCAGATGTGTAAAGTTTAATCTTTATTTTATATGTTTATAAATTTCACTTATTTAATCTTTCAACTATTTTTTTTTTAGTAAATTGAAAAGGCACCATTTTTTATTATGGTCCATATCAAAATAAAATCAGGATATTAATTTGGGATACAAAATATAGATTAGAATTAAGTGTGATGCTATCTTATAATAAGGATATTAATTTGGGATACAAAATAAATAAATGTAGCATTTTTTAATATAAAATAATTAGAATTAAGTTAATAAAATTTTCATTTTCACCACTTTATATTAATTTACCATATTAAAAAATTTGTTTTAACTTAATAAATTTAATTGGTTTATTAACTCATTTATATGCCATATTCAATTTACAAAATTCATACATAAAAAAAAATGATAAATGTTTTTTTTTACATACAAAATTAATACATAACACTTTGGCATACAAATTTATCATACTTTTTATTTTTTATATTCTAGTAAAATGAAGTTTATTAGCTGAGATTTTAGAGATATATACTAATATTATGTTAATTAATTAGAATATTTTGAATAATAATTAATTAGTAGTATAGTATGCTCTAAATTAATCAAAATATTCAATTAGTTGATAATATATATGTGTTTAACTAAAGTGACTTCTGACACTTCAAAATAACATCATAATGTATTGATTCAATTAAGATGAATTGATCCTCTAATAATAAATTATTTTGTGTTTAATTCTTCTTTTATTATCATTTTATATAATCTAGTATTAGTAACATATCATTTCAACATTAATATTTGCATCAAAATATTTATTTATTTTTAAATGCATGATAAAATTTTAAACTAAATAAATGTATCATTTCTTAATGTTTTGGATTATTTAATGTTTGTAACATGAATTGAGAGTGGAAATTAAAAATGGAAAATAAGATTAAAATTTTTAGATGCAAATTATAGAAAAACATAATTTAAATATGAACTATTTTTTTACATATAACTTAAATTCATATCTATACAATATGTAACTTTATTACATTGATTGGGGCATGATACTAGAAAGATAAAAGCTTAGTAAACCTTGCTTTCGATTTTCTACATGCCTTCACAAAAAAATTTTCGATTATTACATTCAAAAGTCATTAATGAGGAGACTTATAAATAAGTTCATTATTTTGTGAAAAAAGTCATATGGATGAATTAAAATGCTCATGCACTTTTAGAAAATATATTAATAACAACTCTCTTAATTCTTTTAATTTGTATTATCTTCATTTAATTATATTGGGTTTTTATATATATTTACAACACAACCACGAGGAGCAAAATTCAAACCCCCGACCTGATGATCCGGAGATGAGCCTTGAAGTGCCCAGACAATTCAGCTGGCACTCTAAGCTCAATGACATTATTATTTTAAATTTACAACATAAACTTATCTTATATAGTTATAATTTACTAGATTCTAACTTTTATAGAGTGATTCGCTCAATTTCTCCATTCTCAACGAGAAAAATTAGACTAAATGCATTTGATGAAAAAAAAAAAAGATAAGAAAAGAAAGGTTAGCTTATTAATCCTCTCCAACAATTGACTTTTACAAGAAAGCTACACACAACCGGGGATCAATCTGATAGAAGCCGTGGTTTCAATAGATGGGCAAGAAATCTTATTCCGAATGAAAATTAAAAATGTTAATTAATTTCAGCAGCCCACATCTAATATGGGTTTCGTGTTTTGTGAAGTAGCTCGGGCTCTTGTCTGAATGGTGTGGCCATGTGTATATGTACTGGAGGATGGGTCATTGAAAGCATCTGTGGCATTAAAGATGACTGATCATTTTCAATTGATGCATAATGAAAAACAGTTTCAAAATGGTAGTCCAGGTTTGTACTGTTACCCCCTGTGGAAAGAGAGAGACGAACAAATCTAAGCGGGCTAAAATGAAAGTAGGAACATTTATTCAAAATATATGGTCTATTCCTTTTAGGCCAACTAACTATATCTTTATGTTGCAGTGCCAGTAATATCTTCTTCAACCTTCAAAGTTATCTATGGCTCTTGACTCTGATTTCAAGTCAATTCAATCTCCAATAACAGAACTGGACGTACTGAAGCCTCCTAATCTTTGCCAAAGCAGGCAGGGTGTTGCCACGTTGGTTGCAAGCTTTCCCTTGCTCTGAACAATCAATCATCACTTTGCCATGTGTATATGCTATCAACTCATGGTTCTTGTCCAGAGATGAAGCATAGAAAACTTACAGATTAGAAGTTGCAAACTTAACTCTTTATTGTGGCCACTACAGTTCCACTGGAGACACCATGCAACAAATTGACAAAACCGTGATTGCTTAGCTTCCCATCGGCGTGTCTTATCCAGTCACGGAGAACAACATGAAGTGGAATAGAGGGGCCAAGTCCAAGTTCCTGAAACAACATTATAAAGGAAACATTAAGCAAAACGCAATAGTTGCTGGGAGTATTATTCTCCTACATCTCTCAATTTTCTTCTTACTGACGATTTGTTTAAATGGCCAACAGGTGTAAAAAGGTACAGTTATGAGTGCCTAATTGCCTGTAGAAAATTGGTACATGCCATGAAGAGAGAATATATGACTATTACTCATGTCTCCCCTTGAATTGGAGCTGCTTTGTGTGAACAACAAATATCACGCTTCAATTCCTAAATGTCACATAGTAGGACTCCAAAATGTGACATTAATCATATAAACTGTGAGACATACTCTCAAGTCTCTAACATCTTAGATAATTCCAACTTACTGACGCAAGCTCCTGGATGACAATTGCTCTGTTTCCATCCTTCTCAAATAGCTCATATGCACAATCAGCATGCTCTTCCCACCGATCAAGTGTCTCCAGCTGATGGACACTCAATGCAGCTGCACAGAATTCTTCAAAATCCATCTTTCTGTATCGGAGTGCATTTAACTGTCATTGAATGAAAATGAAACTGTAAGCATTATAGAAGCAACAAGACTACAAACCATATAAACGTTTGGAACAAATTACACAAAGGTTACGAACTTAGTTCATACCGAGGCAACTAAATCAGGAATGCGAGATTCTTTCATTGCATCTGTTGCATTTTTCATCAGAGCCTGAACAGAATAGAATTAATAACATAAAACTTACATTATCCAGTAAAACTGTATTAAATTTTGAGAGAAAGAGAGAGAGAGGCACATATGGTACAGACCGTCTTAATATTCTCCAAGGTTATGCAGCCAACTTTATTGGGATCTAATAATGCAAACTGCTCCCTCAAATAATAAAGTTCATCAGCAGTAAAAGTCTTAGACAAGGCCTGCAAGACAGATGCACAAAACAAAAAGAGTTTGCAGTTAATTAGAAAATGAAGAAGGTAAAACTTCCGTAATGAGAAATGTCCTCATGGGTTGAACAAATGCAAAAACTTTGCAAAAACGCATGTTCAAACTCTCGCACAGAAATTAAAGGTCCACCAGAAACCTATCATCAGCAAGTGGTATTTATTCATAATGGTTTCTGGAAGTTTTCCAAATACAAAACCTAAAAGAGCTTGAATAATCTGGAACCCTAGTCATAGTTTATGATAACTAGTGAATATGAGAAACACTCTCTCAGTCCTAAAAGACTGGCCTTCCACTCGTAGTCAGTCCCACGATGCTTGACTTTAAGCCTTTTCTGGATTATCCAGAAAGACTTTTCTTTCTGATCCACATTAAGTAGGTAAAGAATAGATGTCCAATGTAAAAAAAAAGCATGGGACATAAGTGTCAATGTATTAAACTGAATCCCAAACTTGTTTAAAAGATTTAAATCTTTTTGGGATGGGGGTGTAACGAGTAGACATGTCATTCACATGACTGTCCCACTTGATTTCAGAATCCGCTTTGAATTCATGATGTTATCATAATTTATATGGACGTAAGTAAAGAACAACCCAGCATAGTCTTACTTAGTCTTAGTTTTGCCAAAAGAAAAGAACACCTAAAACAGTTCGGTTACTTATCATAAGCAAGTAAAACACAAGAAACCAAAATCTCAAATTACTTGGATCCTGAGCAAAACATCAGAAAACTAACCCAAGCTCTTCTGATGTTAGCATAAAGATTATAAGATGAATACCACACTCAATACTAGCATAGGCAGAGTCCAGGAAACACAAAGGAACTTTTCCCATCAGTAAGGCATATACATACCTTTAAAGCAGCCCTACGCAAAGAAGATGACCGTAGGTATACCTTCATGAGTTTCAATACTAAAATATCGAGAGGTACTTTCACGTTATTACAATTTCGGATCCAAGGATGACCTGGGAAAAGAAGAGACTATCAATGGTGACTTTGTGATGGCTATAGTGGTAACTTGACAATATGAGAGAAGATAATGCACTCACTCAGAGCTTGAGCAGCTGTCATTCGTTTCTGAGAATCCTTGTTCAGTAGGCGCTTGACAAAATCTTTTGCTTCTGAAGATATTGAAGGCCATGGTCCTCCATCAAAACTTGGATCAGCTTTTAGAACCGCCCGAAAAATTCCAGACTCAGTGCGGGCCCAGAATGGACGACTACCACCTAAAAGAATATATGCTATCACACCTATACTCCACACGTCAGCCTCTACACCATAAGATCTATGTAGAACTTCGGGGGCCACGTAATATGCACTTCCCACAATGTCATTAAGCCTTCCATCTGGAACCCACCATAATCATTGCAAAAAATTCAGTACTCCCAGGTTGAGATAAACAAGGAAAAGAAACATTGAGACTGAAATCATCGCAGGAGAATACAAACCTGGTCTGCCAAAATCTGATAAACCAAAGTCTATGACTTTCAACTCTGAGCTCTCATCCTTCAAAGTATATAGGAAGTTCTGTCCCAGCAAACAGCTAAATTTAGATGGAAAAATGAATAACATATAAAGATATCACAATTAATCTAACCACTTCCAATTATCCATTATGTACCATGACATAAGTTTTTCCAAAATAATATGACCAGAGACAATGATTTAGAGTGACAATAGCCTTGGTCTTCTAGGATAGAGCAAACAAAATATATTTCATGTTAGGACATGAAATTATTAGCAGTATATATTGACTTTGAAGTACATTCCAAAATTTAAAGTCATAAATTTAGAATTGATTTCACACGGTAATTTGATTTTTACTTCATCATAATTTTAGAGCAATTAAGGAGGAATCAAAGTACTTGAACCACTGTTTAGAAATAGCAGTGTGCTGTAATGATACACACCTAAAACATATACATCTCAAGTTCTCCTACAATGTAAACT
Organism: Ailanthus altissimus; assembly: GCA_946807835.1. Classification (NCBI taxonomy): domain Eukaryota; kingdom Viridiplantae; phylum Streptophyta; class Magnoliopsida; order Sapindales; family Simaroubaceae; genus Ailanthus; species Ailanthus altissimus. The sequence goes on along the minus strand of OX327698.1, from coordinate 22,081,078 downwards.
AGACAAAAGAACCTGCATGTTTGTATACCATAGCTGGTTTCATAGCACCTAAAATCCTCCACATATAACATTAACAGATTTAGTCACATTAATTAAGTCTTACTATTTTATGATGTTTCATTTAGGACAAGACAACCTTAACCGTGGAATTCAAATGGAATTACGGAATGAGTGTCAATAGTTTGCACAATTGGGATGGTTCAGGCATTTTTGGGGAACCCCAAAATTGATTCAGCTGAAGATAAGCTGACTAGTTTTAGGTTTCTTTTTGTTAGACTAAGGCAAAGATGCTGTACATCAATTCTGTTATGGGGAAGAGGCACCATGCATTGAACAAATCCTATGTCTATTTCTGTTATCCCCAGCACCAGACATGGCAAGGAGAGTAGACCCAATCTGGTCCTCTTCCAGAAATTCCAATAGAGTCGCTTCATCAGGTCAATTTCAAATCAAGGAAATTGTCAATTGGCTAACCCCAGACAAATTGCATTCCCCCAATAATTGTTTATAAACACAACTTTCTAGCAATCATTTAGTGGTCTAATAAAGAAGAAATTTATCAGAATATGCTCCACCTCTGGTTTAAGATCTCTATGCACCACACCTTGGAGATGACAAAAAGCAACAACATTTAGTATTGGTACCAAGACAGCCCTTGCATCATCTTCTGAGTACTTTCCACCCCTGTAATCATCAGAGTATCCAGTTAGAGGCTAATGATGACACTAATATTCAAGCATACTACTACTAGAGACGTCACCTTGAGAGTATTCTATCTAGAAGCTCACCTCCTTCACATAACCTGCAAATTTCATTCAATTTATTAATTTAAGTGATGTAAAATGTCTCTTACAACCAAAATGCAAGGGATGAGCAGTAATCTCAACCATTCAACCGTCAAATAAATAAATCCAGAGAAAGAAACAAGGTCACAATTCTGTACAAACAACTTTGACTCAAACAAAGAAAATATATATAGTGCTTTCGGAACTTTGAAAGAAATATAAGGTTCACCTTGATTAATCTTATGATGCAACCTTAAAACAACATAAAATCTTAAACAGCAGTGCATATTCCATACTTACTCCATAACAATATAGACATTATCAGGGTCTTCAAATGCATCATAGAATTTTACTATATTGCAGTGCCCTGACAAAGCTCGCAATATTTTCACCTCCCTTCTCACATCCTCAACTGCAATAGCTGTTGTCATCTGATATACGAAATGAATCCCATCAGAAAGTATGTAACAAGGAGGACAAGGCAAGAAAAACTAATATAACTAGGGTGTCTTAAAACATCTAATGATGGATATTACATGCAGAGAAAGTAGATTCCAAGCCTGCACAAATAGTAAGACAATAAGATTTTCACTAAAAATCTTCACAGAAGATCAAACTTCAAAACTAATGGTCATAACACTTGATGTTACTCACTTATCCTTAATCATGTCGATCTATTTGTCAGAACTTCTTCCTCCTCAACACCCATAAAACAAACTCCATTGTAGGATAAATACACATAAATATATGATCTTGAATTTTGTTTTGATTTGAGTCATTCCAGTCAAATGCTCAACTAAGAAAGAGACCAAAATGGTAAGTTTCACTTTGTTCAGCACTGAATTTCAAGCGTCAATGACTCATGTTGATCTCAGCCATGACAAACGGGGTGCCGAAATTCAAAATAAATGGATGGAAACTATTTCATCCATGCTCCAGGCGAGATTGATTTTTTGTTTGAGGTTCAAGAGAAAAGAAAAGAGGGGAACCACCACCCAATGGTTTTTTATTTTACAAAAGTATGGTCACCGGTGGCCTATGCAGGGTAAACTGCTGGTGAACGGGCTTTCCCAGTCCTTTAGAACCATTTAATCTATTTAAGTTTATATTGCCAATGGAAATCTCAGTTGTTATTCCATCAAAGATATAGAGCCTATTTTCGCTTGGTCGCCGCCAACAAATCAAAAGAGAAAAAGTGATCCAACTGAGGCGAGGGGAGCGGTTTGATTAAATGTCCCATCACATTAGTGGGCATTCGCCGCAGAACCCCATCTTCATCAACTCAACGTGAAGGATGCGTTTCAATTTAAGTGCGAATGATTGAATCAGATTATCAATACCACTAATTTCAGAATCAATAATCACCTGAAAAATCATCCAAGAATCAAGATATTTTTTTTCTATCCTTTGAACCATCATAGCTAACTAACAATCATCAGTTAAACCATGCAGACATTCCAGATAGTGGCAGGTGATCAAATGTGACGGCTGCCCTTTCTGGTTTGTTTGCAATCAAATGCTAGGATGGATAGTAGTTGAATGGTTCTACAAGTGATCTATCATCATAAATCCATGTTAAGATGATCTTTTTAAATCATTAAGTCCATGATGCTATTCAATTAGAATTTGCTTAATCCCACTAGACCATGTAGTTTCTTGATACTTTACTAGGTGAATCTAAAAGTGTAAAAGTTGCACGTTTCTGTGCAAGAATGATGGGATTTAGACCTAAAATATACCAAAAAAGCAAAGCTCATAGTGTTGTTAGGATAAATCTAAAGTAGCTTTCTTCTTATGCACATTACATGGACTCCACCACCAGCATCCAAGCATAAAGTGGCATTTTTCTTGCCAAAAATCACGAGATTTAGACGGAAAGCATACCCAATTAGCGGTGGGTGGTTAGTGCTAACCCATGCAGCAAAAAAACTCCTAGTCAGGTGGGTGGCCCAAGACATCAATTATCTTATTGACCAAGAACAGTTATAAAACTATTTGTCCCACTCCTACTGGCCACTACTCTCAAAATTTCAATTGCACGGAGCTTCATGACTAAAATCTTCTCCTAATATTCTTCGTCTTGAAGAAAAATAAAACAATAATATCCCCTAAAGATATCATAGTCCATCGATGTAACTTCTCTCACGATTTCTCATACCCATTCAAAAAATACAAAAAGATTAGGAGAATTCTAACTTAAATACTAACAGAAACAGGTGGTGTTTAGAAATAAATTTTTTTTCTATTATTAATATGTTTTAAAATATTAAAACTGTTATTTGAATTAAATACTTAAGTGTTATAAATGGCTAATGTATAAATCATTTAACAAATAAATGATAATTTTAATTTTTAGATTTCTCAACAAATTATAATGTTTTTAGTGTAATATTTTATTTGGTACTTAAATTTCGACCTTTTGTACTTTTAATTGGATTAAACTTTCTTCTCTAAAAAATTATTTATTTATCAAAAAAATATATTAACAAAAACAAAAACTCACTAAAATTAATTTAAAAAATAAAGAGTAGGTGTTAGTTGAATTGACGACCTCTGTTGTGATGCTCACATAAATTAAAGTTTGAATTCACGTTTATAAATGTGTGTTGTACGGTAAAAAAAATTAATAATAACTCAAAAAAATAAATAAAATAACCCAGGACTGTGGAAAAAAACAACACTCTAAAAATGGAAACCAACGAAATTTAACGAACACAACACATATTCATATTCAGTTATTACACCAAAAATTTTTTAAAAAAAAAATGAAAATAAATCTTATTGCACTTACATAAAAATGAGATCTTTTTTATTCATTAGACATAGAAATAAATCTTTTTGTTTTATAAGAGTGAAGATGAAATCGTTATTTTTATTGGATCACTGACCTTGGTTTTGGGAATGACCTTCACGGCAACTTTTTGATCTTTGTGCTGACCTTTCTTGTACCTTGCAGTACGCGTATACCCAAAATGTCCCCGCCCAATTTCTTCCCCCACCTCCAACCTGCTGGTCAGCTCATTCGAGAATTCGAACCGCTTGTCCAGCTCCGCCGCCGCCTCGTCCGCCTCCGCGACCGCCGCAGACGACTTCTTCGACGACTTCCGCCTTCTCAGCACCGCCTTAATGTGCTTCGCCGGAGACAGCGGCGGAAACGGCCCCCGGAAAATGCGGAGGGGCGTTGAGTTGCCGCTTTTCTTGGCCGGCAGGGGAGAAGAGTTGAAAGAGAAGAAGGGAGATAAAGGGGGAGAAAGAGAATGCGATTGTTTGGGCTGGGAAATGACGTCGTCGTCATCGGCGAGCGGAGAGGGAAGGACAGAATTATCATATTGGAATCGAGGGGCGTATGGGTTTGGCCTCGGTGGCTTAGAAGTGCAGGCTCCCATTTTTGTTGAAGAAGAATAAGAAGAAGAGCTGGTGAGAGCTTGCGTGTTAATGGCGAGGGTGATAATGGCTTCAAGGTTTCTGATGAATTGAAGATGGAGCCACGCAGGGGCAGTTAAGAGTTCTATTTATTTTGTGGGGTGCAACTTTCAGGCTGTCGCTGAACGTATAAAAACTGTGATTTGTTGGTGCTGGATTTCGTTGAAAATTGAAATGTCAGCAAAACTAATTTCAGTTTTTATTAAATAATAATACCATTTAGTTTTTTTTTTTTTTGAAAAGATTATCGTTTAGTTTTAGATACATGAATAATGACTATAAATTATTTATCTTTTCAACTAATAATTAATGGGCTATTTTAGGTTTTAGCTCCTTATTCTTTTCGAAACTTTTTTTAAATATTATTTTAAAATTTTTATTTTATATTGATATGTTAAAAAATTATTAAACAATGAAATTATGTAATTTCTAAAATCATCATTACACCGTTCATTATTTAATAATAATTTAATATATTATTTGAGATAAAAATTTCATATAACATTTAAAAAAGAATAATGTATATTACAAATGACATCTTAAATTTTTTTATCTCAAATAATGTATCAAGTAATTATTAAATAAAATAAATAATTTTAAATTTTACACAATTTTTTATTACTTAATATTATTCCAAATTTTTTATCTCGTGCTTAATTTATCAAATAATTATTTAATAGTAAAATGATACAATTTTTAAACTCATTCGTTATATAAATTTATTATCTAATAATTATTTATAATATAATTTGAGATAAAATTTTTAAAATAACATGGTTAAAAGAAGTAGTTAATTCAATAGTAATTCTAGTACTAATATTAAAACTATTAAACAATGCTAATATTAATATAAAAATTAAGCCTAATATACCTACCCGTTGCATGGAACACGTATGAAGTCAAGTTTAAAATTAATCACAAACCCACAATTATAAAATCATTTGATATGAAAATTACTTAAACTATTGAATAAGAACCGAATCTAATATTAACATTTAAAGTGAAGAGCAACAATTGATTTCTATAAAAACTATAGAATGTTAATATCTAAATTAGAATAGAATATATCGTCCCATTATAAACAAGGAAACGTATTTTAAAACAATAATAAACTTTCCAATTAATTGACATTGTCAAGGTGATGTGACCTAAATTATTCTCCTAAAAATAGTTAATTTGCATTTCAACCTCCCATTCTCATGCATATGCAAACACGAAACTTTGAAATTAATACCATCATTGATACAATTTTTACGTGTAATGCTACAAATCATGTGTCTTATCATTCATGGTTTTAAGGATCCAAGATATAAAGAAAAAGAAAAATAACTTCAATTGTTAAAAGTTTCTCAAATGCAGACGAAACAAACATAAAATAACGTGGACACAACTAAGATTGTACATGTGAAATGCTACATATTCCTTAAACATTCATTAACAAACTGAAATATGATTTGTTTATTTTTGTTGATTATTGGCCATTTTGTACGTACAACTTACAACATAAATTAATCCATGATTAGAGACTATAAAAATATGGTTATTATTCATTAAATACATAAAAAGAAGATACCATTAGTCAAAAACAAAAAAAAAAAACTTATATTATATTTGTTGAAATATGAAAACATGAATGCGTAAGATTAGGTAAATGTACGGGGTTCCGATCTTTAATTTATATTTAATTATTTGGTGCCCTAGAATTTGTTCGATGCACTATAAATTAACATCCATTTTTGTATTCGAACAAGGAATCTGATTTATTTTTTTAATCCTCGTATTCATTTTCTCGAGACCACCAAAATTGTATCATCAATATTATTTCTTTATAGGGCGAAGGCTTACGAAGGCATGATGCTTCAGTTGGGTTTTTCGGCTGAAAATTATGACTGACTTAGTGTATTTTCGGTCTCTTATGTATACCCAATCAATAGTGCACCGAGGGATGATTTAAAACCCTCTCATGATTTTCGACAATGCAATCTTTTATCTCCTTATCTCTTTATTATTTATGTTGAAGATTTTTTGTAGCTCTTATCAAAGATGTAGAGGAGAAAATATTAATTTCGAAACTATATATGTTGTGGTAGAAGAAGGCCAATTATCTCTCACCTCGGATGATAGCATTTTCTCTCCCCCATTCAATGAATAGGATACTCGCGAACTATCCACAATTTACATTAAGCCTTGATTATGAGTTTATTTAATTTAGCAAAGTACTAAATGAGGATTTACATCCTCCTTCTCTGAGCTAGTTTTATAAAGTGTTTTGATCTTTAAAAAACAAATTATAACTATTTTATTTTACTATTTAATAATTATTTAATATTTCACTTAAAATAAAAATATTGAGATCAAAATTAAAAATAGAGTGTTTTCAAAAAAAAAATTAAAATATAGTATTAATCTTTACAATTGTATTTATTTATTTTAAAATATTTTAAGTAAAAATAAAAAACTTTGTTCACTAAAATATTCAATCCCTTAATCTAAATCTTATTTGAACTCGAGTAGTCACGAGCCAACTATGCCCAACTTGTTAATCCCTATAAATTTAATTATACATAGGTGGCAGATACATTCATATTTTAATTTTAAAATAATACTATACTTTTTAAATAATATTTCAAATTTTTTATTTTAAATAATTATTAAATAATAAAATTTTAAAATTAATAATTTTAAATTATTTTACCACTTAATAATTTATCGACACGTGATATAAATTTTAAAATATTAATTTTTCTAAACTAATTTGAAATATTATTTAAAAATATATATAATTTTACCCTTTATTGTAACATATTCAGTATAAAATCATTTGTGTTACGTCAAACATTAATATAGAGTACGAAAGTTCACTGATAACAAGACCCGAACATTCAAGAGCATACAACTTACGAGTGCTCTGCTATCCCACCATCAATTATAATATAAAATTAATTAATTTATACAACATTTATTTAATTTAAAAATAATATTTATAAGTTGTATAATAGTTAAATAATATTATAATGTTGTTTAAAAACTAATAACAATGTAACTTTCAAGAGGGCTTATTATTTATATAATTAAAATTGCATTACCTAGCTAAGGCTTGGAATTATTTGTGGCTATTAAAAAAAGATAAAGAAAATGTTTTGATATCATATAAGAAAAGATAGAAGTAGGAAAAAATTAAAGATAAATTAGAAAATTTTAAAAGCTATTTTTTTATTATATTATGTTATATTTTAACTGTTACATAAGTCTTTATATAAGTTTTAAGTTGACATAACATTGAAAAAAAGGATAATAAAAAAATAAAATATAAATGGTAATCTATAAAAGTATGGTAGGGTTTGATTGTCATATATCTTTAATATTCCTCCTCAAATTCAAAATTGTATAAACTTGAGTTTGAAAAAGAAAATTCTCGACTATGATGGTGCACATTGAAATAGAACTATTGTCGGCGAATAAAAATTATTGTCAGAGAAAAACAATCATTATTGATGAGAGACACAACTATTATGGAAGAGAGACAATGATGTCAAAGAATGACAATATTGTCGGTAAGTGACAATGTTGTTGATGAGTAATAATATTGTCGACAAGTAATAATATCATTAGAGTGAAAAGTGTATTGAAAATGTCAACCACTGCGATTGCAAATGTGTTGATAGAGAAACAAGAAATCAACCGTTACAAATATAAGTACGTTGAGAGACACCACATTAGAAAAGATAAAGAAAGCAACAAAAAATAGTTCTTAGAAATTATCAAAACGCTCTTATATTATATTAGAAAAGATAAAAAAAAAATACTCTGATACCATATGAGAAAAGATACAAGTAGCAGAAAACTAAAGAGAAACTAAAAAACTCTAAAAACTATATTTTTACTATGTTACATTATATTTTAATTGTTACAATGTAAGCTTTTATATAAGTTTTAGGTTAACATAAATAAAAAAATACAATATAACTTATTAATTATAAAATATAAATAGTAATTATACAAATATGATACAATTTGATTGACATATTTCTTTAACAGCTGCCTTAAATTTAATATTGTATAAACTTGAGTTTAAAAAAGAAAATTCTTGAGTGTGATGGTGCACATTGAGATATAATTGCTGTTGGCGAATGACAACTATTGTCGAAGATAAGCAACTATTATCGAGGAGGGACAACCATTATCGGTAAGAGACAACCATTATAGAAGAGAGGCAATGCTGTCAGAGAGTAACAATATTATCGTCAAGTGATAATGTTGTTGAAGAGTAATCATGTAGTCGGAGTGATAAGCACGTTGAGAAGATCAACTACTACAAGTACAAATATATTGATTGAGAAACAAAAAATTAATCGTTGCGATTGTAAGTACATTAAAAACCATCATATTAAAAAAGATAAAGAAAACAGTTGGAACTAATTTCTAAAAATAATTAAAAGACTTTGATATTATAATAAAAAAGATAAAAAAAAATGCTCTGATACCATATGAAAGAAAAGATAAAAAAAATATTCTAATATCATATGAGAAAAAATAAAAGTAATAAAAAACTTAGAGAAACTAAAAAATTTTAAAAACTACATTTTTACTATAATATAGTATATTTTAACTATTACATAATAAATTTTTATATAAGTTTTAAATTGACATAAATAAAAAAATAAAATATACCGTATTAATTGTAAAATATAAAAAGTAATTATATAAATATGATAGGTTTTAATTATCATATTTCTTAAAAAAAATGGGAACCCTCTTATTCTGTCTTGGTATATTTAATTACGCCTTAAAATGTGATTCTTTTGTTTTGTTCCACCATAACACACATATTCTTACAAATTAATTGAATTGCTTGATAATTAAATATCAAATTGACGACGTCTCTATCTATCTATACATGCATATAATTATAATATAGATAGATTAAATCAACTTCAATTATAACTTACTGTGAATGTCTACATCTATAAAAAGCAACATATATATATATATATATATAAAACTTTTTTTCCACAAGATTGAAGAGAACAAATGAGAGCCATGCTAATAAAAGCACAATAAAAAAAAAAAGCAAACAAATTTGATGAATAATATTAGATATCCAAATTTTTTTACACAAACTAATGCGGTATGAACAAATTACCTGGATAAAATATGAAAGTAGATTTTGTTTTTTTCATAATATAGAAGTGAAACATAGTAATTTTATGTGGTAGCTTTCACCGTCGGTGACTCTGGTGAATATATGTAAAAAAAAAAAAAAAATTAGTTCAAACATTGGCATCAAACTAATATTATGTAAACGTATATTATTGTTTAAAAGGACAATATTTTACATATATCAATTAATACCATTTGAAAATATCTCTATTATTGCTTATAATGATTTAATTTTGAAGTCTCATATGATCCTATTATATATGCAGTAGTAACTAATAGTTGTGTAAAATGCGAAATTAAAGTGTCAATATAATTAATCTATATAATTTCATGGTCCGATTTTGAAACATCCACCTTATGTTTAAAATCAGACATCATATGTACCAATATTTTTTTTTAAAAACAAATTAGACTTGTGATCGATTCAAATCGATCGTGCAAATTCAGCTTATTGCGATTGTAATGCATGATTTTTGTTTATTCACATGTGCAATAATAATAACAATGATTTTTTTAAAGAATAATAACATCCGAAAAATCATTTGACACTATTAAAAAAAATTTACTGTCTATTTATATATTTTTAAAAAAATATTATCAAAATAAAAAAAAATAGTGTTAGAATAATGAAAAATTCTAAAACACGAACTCATCCTCAAGTTATTGGCATTATGGACAACCACCAACTTAACAAAGGGTTTGTGAAAATATTGATTGAAAATTATCGAAATATAATTTAGAGATCAAGCCAAGTGCGTAGGGTGTGCAAAGATTAAAGATGGACGCGAAAAGAGATGAAAAACAAAGAAGGGAGTACCAGGAGCCAGCGCCGCAACATCGTGGCGCCCATGCGGGCTCACCAACACCGTAGAGCTAGGCGCGGGAAATTGTTTCCCTTTTTGAGACTTTCTTATTTGTCTCTCACTTGCTTCAGAACTTTTTAATCCGACTCCTACACGTATAGGGTAAACCTAAGACGTCCTAAAACTTATATAAAGGCTCACAATTAGCTTATAAACATATATTTGTGATAACTCAAGAAATCTTAATTATTAAATCTTCTTTGTGATTCTTTGTGAGAGAAAATCCCTAGAGTGCAAGAGAGAGTTTTTTTTGTGATCTTTCTTGTAAAATGCATACTTTGTGAGTGTATTATGATTCAATAATAAGTGTAAGTAACCTTGATTCACCGTTAACGTAAGCAAGTTATTGAACCACGTAAATTTCTATGTATTCTTCTTCTACCCTTTCTCTCTTTAATTCTTTAATTACTTGTTGTGCACTGTTTATTTGAATGATATTACTTGTTTGTATGCTTCCGCTTCAATAAAATTAATTTAAAAATCAGCCAAAAAAAAGTTTATTTAATCTGGTAAATTAATGCATTCTTTTTTTTTTCTATCCAAGTGTTACATGCATTTTATATGAAAGATGCTTATGGATAGTGTTTTAATTTCTTTTTTTTTTCTGATTATATATCTCTAAATGCAGTATTAACATAAGTTATACTCTTTTATGGCACAAATGAAAAGTGCCCTTTATTGATTCTTTGGTTCAAAGTGGGGAAAAAAATAATGTTGGCAAAAGTAATTACTTTATAGAATATGACCAACCTTGTATCAAAACAAATGGGCAAGGATAATGTTGAGAGCATGCTATTATCTATAAGTAATTCCTTATAACAGTAACAATAAAAAGATGGAGACCCATACAAGATCCAAGCATTTATTTTCAACGGGAAATTAAGCAGAAATGTATATCTTTTTTAGATTCTTGTTATCTTTTGTGCATTGTCAACTAGTACAAGGAATTGCTTGTGTTATCTCTATATATATAAATTAATAAGACTTTAATATCACTGTATTAATATATAGTTAATCTCTGAAAAGAACGATTAGCAGCTCAATTGGACACCTAGATTAAGCAATAAGGAGGTTATTAGGACTTTGGACAAAAGGAAAAGAGGATTATTGACGAAAGAAAGAAAGAAAGAAGTGATTAAATATATCAAATTCTGTGCACATGTTGAAATAATAATAACAAATAGAGTTCGAACTTTTTTTTTTTTGGGTTTTAATTACGACCCCTGCCTGCTTTTATCTTTTGGCACCTTAGATGCACTAATAATGAAGTGCTTCACATTAGTGCTAGCACTACTATTTTTTTAAAATTAAATCTCGCTTTGCTTTAATTAATTTAGTATATTTTGAAGGTTAGGAAACGGGTTGAAGTTTGATCAGAATATCCTAATCATCACATCAAGCATATCTCTGCTTGATCTCTCCCATCCAATATTTGTGGAGCCATTTTTAAGGATGATAATATTATTAATGTGGGGGCTTGCTAATTTTCTTGGGTTTGATCATGAATCATCGTTTTCCTATTAATGTTTTAGTAGAGCAAACAATATTCTTAGGCTATCTTATCCACGCATGCATGCAGCTCCCACCACAATTTGTCCAAGTCTTAATCAGTTGAAGGAATAAGTACATTTGTTTGAAAGTGCATTCCTTGATGACAATTAATAAGTTCCATTCAATAATGTTGCTGAGATCTCCCCAGGGTCGTTGGCAACCATTTGTCTCATAATCATAATTGTTAGTTGCACAAGTAAATCATGCAACAATATCACTAGCTGATTTGCATAATCAATTTTTATCGTGCAGGAGAAATCAAGTAGAGCATTGGCTAAAAGGCGTCTCTCAGAATCGATATATAAGTTCTATGATTTAATTTAATTTTTTTATATAGTTTCTTGATACTTGTGCAAATAAATCATGAGTTAAATGTGAGAAAGTTGATTAAAAATTATTAGAATATAATTTAAAAAACAAGTCAAGTGCATTAAGTATACAAGGATCGAAGACGGAAGCGAAAGAATAATAAAATGAGAAAGCGGTTGCCTAGGCATAGGTGCTGCAGCGTCAGATACCCAGCACTGCAGCCCTGAGCATGTGTCATCCGACGCCGATGTGGGAAATAGTTTTCCATTTTGTTATGCTTTATTTTGTCTCTTAATTATTCTAGGTCTCCCTAAAATGACTCACACACGTTTAAAGTTAATTTAGGTCATCCTAAAGCCTATATAAAGGTCATCTATTTGCTTATAAACACATTTTTGTGATCATAGTATTTTTTGTGATTTTTAGTGAGAGAAACTCTTAGTTTATAAGAGAGAACGAGTTCTTTGTGAGTTCTTTCTTGTAAAATGCATACTTTATGAATGCTTTGTGATTCAATAATAAGAGAGTATAATCTTAATCTGTCATGGACGTAGGCAAGTTGTCGAATCACGTAAACTTGGTTGCATATCAGATTGACAAAAGGGTTAAAAGGCTAAGAACTAACAATGGCCTCGAGTTTTACAATAGAGAGTTTGATGGGTTTTGTACCAAGCATGAGATTGCAAGGCATAGAACTGTGAGATCAACACCACAAAAGAATAACGTAGCTGAGAGAATGAATAAGACCTTACTTGAAAGGGTTAGATGTATACTTACTAATACAAATATGTCCAAAGAGTTTTGGGGAAAAGCTGTGATGACTGCAGCTTACTTGATTAATAAAAGTTCATCCTCAGTAATAGACTTTAAGAAGTCAGAAGAGAAATGGTCTGGTAACCTTCTAAATATAACCACCTCAGAAGTTTTGGTTGTCTTGCCTTTGTTCATATTAAAAATGAAAAATTGGAACCTAGAGCTATCAATAGAGTATTCATAAGGTATCCCGAATGAGTGAAATGATACAAGGTATGTAAAGAGTTGACCCCATCAAGAAGTATCATAAGCTGTGACATGACGTTCGATAAGACAACAATGTTAAAAGCCTCCCAAGAAAATGTGAAGGAAGAACCTGTGTTCAAGGAAGACTCAGCATCCGAGTCAATAGAGGTTGAAGTGGAGCTTGAATGTTTATTTGATATGCCTCCAGATCAGTACTTCAACAAGAAGATAATTGAAAATAAACTAAGAACAACGGCGAGTTCCTCCAAGTCCACTCAAAGAAAGATTAGAATTTCTGAGATGAAACTTGAAGAGTACCAGCTAGCCAGAGATAGGCCAATGAGAATGATTAACTCATTAATCAGGTATGTACAAGCAGATTTAGTTTCTCATGCTTTTAACTATGCTTACACTCTTAAATTTGATGAGTCTAGAATATATAGTGAGGTTATGAAGAATGAAAATAAGAATGTATGGTAGCAGGCCATAGAAGAAGAGATTAGTTATCTTAAGAAAAATAATACTTGAAAACTGGTGGAGAGACCTCAAAAGAAACTAGTAAGGTGCAAGTAGGTATATAAGGTTAAAGAGGGGATATTGGAGATAGAGCCTACAAGATTCAAGGTTAGGTTAGTTGCACAAAGTTTTACTCAGAGAGAAGGAGTAGACTTATATGAGATATTCTCTCCAATAGTTAAGACACATCCATTAAGATTTTATTAGCTATGTGTACAAACTTTAATTTACATCTAGAGCAAATGGATATGAATACTACTTTTCTACATAGAGAGCTTGAAGAGACAATTTGTATGACACAGCCACAAGGGTTTGAAGAGCTCAAAAAAGAGGATAATGTTTGTTTACTGAAGAAGTTGTTATATGGGTTAAAACAATTACCTAGATAGTGGTATAGGAGATTTGATGAGTTTATGATGACTTGTAAATTTAGTAAGAGTAAGTATAACGGATGCTATACTTTAAGAGCTTGAGTAAGAGGATAATGTATTTGCTTCTATACGTCGATGATATGTTGATCACATGTAAGAATATGGAAGAAATACATAAACTTAAGAAGCAATTAACTGACGAGTTTGAGATGAAGGATTTAGCAGCAGCAAAGAGGATATTGGGTATGAATATTTTGAGGGCAAGAAAAGATGTTATTTTATTGTCTCAACAATGATATATACTCAAGATCCTAGAGAAGTTTGGTATATTCAGTTCAAAGGCTATTTCTATTTCTTTGGCCATGTATTTCAAATTGTCAGCAGCACAATCGCCAACATCTGAAGAGGAGAAACTGCATATGAGTAATGTACCGTATGCAAGCACAATGGGGAGCATCATGTATGCAATGGTTTGCACAAGACCAGACATAACACAGGCTGTGAGTGTGGTGAGTAGATACATAAAAATTCGGGTAAGGATCACTGGCTTACAATGAAGTGAATTTTGAGATATCTCAAGGGGACGTCAGATCATAGATTGATGTATAAAAGGGATGAAGACAGCAGTGTAATAGTAAGAGGATACGTAGACTCAGATTATGTAGGTGATCTAAAAAGAAGAAGATCATTGACGGGTTACGTATTTACAATATTTGAGTGTAGTGTATATTAGAGATCAGTTATACAACATGTGGTTGCAGTATCTACCACAGAGGCGGAGTACATAGTTATTGGAGAAGCTATTAAGGAGATCGTGTGGTTGAAAGGCATATGTGCAGAGGTAATGACTACTGAAGATATAAACATCGGTGTGCATTATGATAGTCAGAGTGCCATACACCTAAATAAGCATTAAGTGTTTCATGAGAGGTATAAACACATTGATGTGCGGCTCCATTACACTAGAAAGATTGCCCAAAGTAGTAAAGTTAGTCTAGCAAAAATAGTGTTGCTTGAAAATTCTACTTATATGTTGACTAAGTCACTGTCTTCGATTAAGTTCATCATATGTAAAGACTTAATCGGAGTCACTACTATGTGAGGGTGACCAAAGATGCGGATATGAAAGATCGAGATACTTTGTGGATGATTTTGAATTAAGGAGGGGATTTGTGAGAAATTTGATTAAAAATTATTGAAATATAATTTGGAGAGCAAGCTAAATGCATTAAGTATGCAAAAATCGAAGACAGACAAAAAAAGATGATGAAATGAGAAAGCGGTTGCCCAGGCATAGGCACCGCTTGCCTGGGCAGCAGCGGCATTAGGTAATAGGTGTTGCGATACCCCAGACAAAGAGTTGGCGTCGCGGCGCTAGGTACCTAGGGCCGTAGCGCTGGGCACGAGTCATCCAACGTTGCGGCGCCGGTGCAAGAAATAAGTTTTTTATTTTGTTACGTTTTGTTTCGTCTTCTAATTATTATAAGTCTCCCTAAAATGACTCTCACACCTTTAGGGTTAACCTAGGTCGTTCTAAAATCTATATAAAGATCATCTATTGGCTTATAAATATATCTTTATGATTATAACATTTTTTGTGATTCTTAATAAGAAAAATCTTTAGTTTATAAGAGAGAGTGGGTTCTTTCTTGTAAAAAATATACTTTGTGAGTGTCTTGTGATTCAATAATAAGAGAGTATAATCTTGATCCGCCGTGGACTCAAACAAATTACTGAACCACATAAATTTTGTGTGTTACTCTTTTATTTTCTCTCTCTAAAATTTTTAATTACTTAAATTGTACTACATATTTTTAATTTATTATTTATTTAATTACTTCTCCTTCAACATTCAAATAGTTCAACTAAGAATTGAATATTGAGCAAAAATATGTTGAACCATTTTTTAAATATGTTCATTAGAGCCGACGAGAGCCAAAGCTAACACATTACTTACAATAAATATCTATTTACAGAAGAGAAAATGAGATTAAATTTGCATGGAAAATCTGAATAGTGAGATGACATTGCAATTTGCACGCAAATCCGATCTATCATCAGCTCATGCAATATGCACGTAAATGCAATGCAGGGGTATATATATGGATGGCAGCAGCTGCTGAAAATTCTTCATTTTATGTAGAAGGCTATTAAATTTGGCCTGCAAACTGTTGTAGAATAAAGTACGATTAGTCTAATTAGGGGAGAAATATAATCCTCAAGAAAATATTTTTTCTGGATCCTTTCAGAAGTTCACGATATAGCAGTAGAAAATGAACAATTTGATTTTAAGTTTGTCCTAGAGCATGCATGCAACGGTCATGCTCACCACATCGGCAAACTTAGCTTTAATTAAATTTTTAACACTTTATAATAGTGTTCAAAAACTTTGAAAGACGATATTTTGTACTCTTCCTAGTTTTCTTTTTTAATTGAAATACTTCTTTTTTTTAAAAAAAAAACGGTTATTCCTATCCTTCCAAAACGTATAACAAATATATATTTAAAAGAAAAAGAGAAAGCACTTAAATCATCCAAGCCGCGGAAAGAAGGGTTCATAATTAAACAAATATTCGACCTTAATAATAATAATAATAATAATAATATTATTATTATTATTTATGAAAAAGTTGATTAAAATTATTGAAATATGATATTGGGATAAAGTCAAGTATATACGGGATACGGGAAAATGAAATAGACGCGAAAGGAGACGAGAAAACGAAGAGCGACTGTCACGCCCCAGACCCAAAAGATCTGACACACGACATCACTTATATTCATTCAATAATACTTAAACATTCATTTTAATTTCTTTCAGAATTATAGCAATTGAATTATGACTGGGACAATTAGTAAACCGGAGATACGCAGAGTTTTCTCAGAGATTAACACTCTACTACGTCACCAGTAGCAACTTTGTTACCGGAAGCCCAGAATATATTCATTGTAAATTCTTACTTAAAATCAATCCATTACTATACTTGGTGAAACTTAAACTAAGTCCAACCACACACAATAAAATAATACATAGGTATTTATTCACTAGAGACAAATCAAATATCTTATCCCACGTGTCCCCAAATGAAACACTTAGCAACCTAACAACTTAGGGAACCCAAGGAACAGCAGAAGCCTTGCTAAATTCGCTAAGCACACATGTACCTTATTTACCTGAAATCACCATAAACTATAATGAGTATAAAACTCAGTAAGCATACTAGTTTTTCATATATCAAATACAAATACATATATGTACACGATGCATATGTATGATATGCTGTGATCAATCAAAATCATAATCTTATCAAATCACATATCATGTAAGCGCTTACACATTCTTTCAAAACACATAATAGGAATACCATTACTCGACTACTACTTAGTAGGACTTACATATCACATATCACATAATGAGCCAAATGTCACTCGTAGGTGACATACCGTATGAGAGGAATAGTACAAGTGAGGCCTTTAAATCACACATATATAACGCTTATGCCCGAAGGTAAAAGCCAAACCCTCACCCTGATCATCGGTGAGTCCTCTCACATGTACCAATACGCCACCACACGAATGTGATGACTCACACTTCCTTTAGGTACCAATAGGATCCTCCCTACATACGGAACACATAACATATACCAATCCCGAAGGAAAGGCCACACATAAAGGCTCCACAAATCACATAAAATGCCTACTAAGTTAACAGTGAGTTCAAGTACCCTCAAAATACAAAATATTTCTCATGGACATATTACACTTCAAAAGCTTTCTTTATTAAACACATCTTATTTTGAAAGCTCACTTACAAAAACACATGTATGTCCATGCTCAATGTCAATGCTCACATTCAGAAACATATATTCACATTTCATATCAAAATATACTTTGACATAACATAAACATATTCTTAACCCCATTTGCAAAATCATACAAAACAATTACTATGTTTATTGTGATTTCAGTAAAAAGTCTAGTATACTTACCTCTTAGCACTTACAGCTATAAGGCTTAAATCTCCTTAACCTATCAATGGAGATCAATCCTTTCATAAGCCTCACAATTCACACAAATACTTAAATAGCTTACAAAATTATACACAATGCATTTAACACATCAAATTGGTCTAAATACTTGATTTCTCAAAACTTGTCATTCTGACCACTTACACTTAACAAAATTTTCTAATACATCAAATGATGTCCAATTACTCCAAAATCAGAATGCATTAATCTTGACTCATATATCCTTCCTATATATGAATATTATATCAAAATTCCTACACAATCCATTTCATATACATCATTGAATCCAAACTACCAACCTGACAGGATCAAGATACTTAATGAACAATATTCAATCTCCTAATTTTATAAAATCATATACTAACTCAAAAATTATAAAACTACCACAGAAATACTCTTGACACATATACCAATTCATGATAAATATTTTACTTCAAAATAACTGCCAAAAGTATTTTAAAACTATTTTATTGTTTAACTTTAAAAACCTATTAATCAAATACTGCAATGAGCTAATACACTTTAGAAAATCATAACACTTCAACCACATTGATCTAAATTCCCAATTCCGAGTATATCACATTAGATATATAAACTTATCATATTCCACAAATTCATAATTTTTGAAGATCATTCAGTAGGACGAAAATTATTTTTCCTGTACTATACTGTTTACACAGGAAATTTCCAGAATTTCAGGGTCATTTTGGTAAATTCACTATAAATTCAATTTCCAGAATTTTCAATCGATTCAAAGTCTCAGATGATCTTTAACATGTCTAATTTCATATACTCAAAATTCAAAACCAGAATCGAATTACAAAAATTTATAAAATTCCTGGATCAAGAGACTATCAAGCAGAAATTCCACAATTCATCATAATTTATCAAGCTATCTTATAGATCATCATCAATTCTCACAACATCAAACGAAATACACATCAAATCCTTAATTATACATATTTCCAGAAATCAAAACTTAAAGAAATTAACTTAATTAACACCAATAAATTGATAATTAGTTGTGATATACCTCTAAAGATCCAAAATTCCAATTTCTTCTTCTTTTTCTTCTTCTTCTTCTCTTTCTCTCTCCTTTATTTCTCTCTTCTCTCTCTAAAAATGGGTAGCTCGACCAAAATGAGAGAATTAGGGTTTTTAAAAGTGTATTTTTATACTAAGTGGTTAATTTTTGGTATTTACGAATTCACCCCCAAAACTTTCAAAGTATAATAATTTGGTCCCTAAAATAATTCCAAAGTCTTGCAAATAAACCCAATACTAATCGTATATCCTTAACCTATAAAAACACTACTAATAACAATATATAAATCAAGGATCACCCACATACAAATAAAATACGTATATTTATATATATAAATATACATATTCTTACCGGTTGTGGATACTGGTTACTACAGCGACAGCCTAGGAGTTGAGCGTTGCTGCGCTCTAAGAATAATGTACAACATCGTGGTGCCCATGACCCAGTGCCACAATGCTGGGTCGATAAGTGCACAACACCGCAGAACCAAAAAGCTAGCGCCGCGGCGCTGGTACGAGTAATAGCTCCTTTATTTTGGAAGTCCATCATAAGTTCACAAGAACCTCCCAAACTAATTTCTACTCGGTTTAGGATTTCTTTAGGGTGTCTAAAGCCTATATAAAGGCTCTATATTAACTTGTAAATATATCACAACACATCACAACAACTATAAAGAGATAAAACCTCTAGATTACAAGATAGATGAATTGTGTGTTCTTTGTGAGTGCAATTGAGAGTGTTATTTTTTAGGCTTGAGTTTTTTCTTGTAAAATGCATACTTTGTGATTGTCTTGTGATTTATTAATAAGAAAAGTGAGATCTTAATCCGCCATGGACGTAGGCAAGTTGTCAAATCACGTAAATTCTTATTTGCTTTCTCCTACTTTCTTTCTCTTGTTTATTCTTGATTATTTGTTACTGTATTATATTACTTGGGTTTATTTCTTTCGTTTCAACAAATTGGTATTAGAACTTGGTTCTTAATAGACATGGTCACACCCAAGTATGAAGTAGAGAAATTCAATGGGTCAAATGATTTCAATCTGTGGAAGATAAAGGTGACTGTATTACTGGTGAGCCAACGGTTAGGCTTAGCGCTAAAGGAGAATGTAGTTCCATCTAGTGGGGAAGAAAAGACACTAGAGTCATCTAAGGCTAAAGCAAAAAGAAAATGCATTCAAGAAAGGGCTTACAATATAATCGTTCTACATTAAGGGGTGAAGTATTGAGGAAAGTAGCAGATGAGAAGACAATGATTGGTCTTTGGAAGAATCTTAACTCACTTTATATGCAGAAATCGTAGGCCAATATATTGCATATAAAGAAGAAGTTGTATCAGCTGTCCATGTTTAAAGGAACACCAATAAAAGACCACATAAATGCCTTCAACAAGATCATTATTGATCTCGAAGCTATCAATATAAAGATAGAGGATGAAGATAAGACGATCATCTTATTGAGTTCACTTCATAAAAGTTATAAGCACTTTGTTGATATGCTTCTCTATAGAATGGAAATTTTAACGATGAGTGATGTGAACCCATCGTTAAACTCAAAACAATTAGGAAGACAGATAGAGACTAATGCAGAAGACTTATCTACAACAGAAAAAACCTCAAATAGACATGAAAAAGAGAAGGGTTTGAGATCAAAGTCTAGGGGTGCTCCTAGGAAATATTATTGCTGCAATAAAGAGTGGCACTTCATAAAAGACTGTCCAGAGAAGAAAGCCAGAGACAAAAAGGCGTATGCTACACTTGTCTATTATGATAGTTATGACAGTGCAGAGACTCTAGTCTCTACTAATGGTAAGATTTTTGAATAATAAGTTCTTGATTCTGGTTATACTTTTCACATGTGCCCATATAATTCTTGGTTTGTAAATTTTTAGCCTATTAGTAATAGTAAGGTATTAATGGATAATGATGTAGCGTGTCAGGAGATGGAAATTGAGGTATTAGACTTAAGTTGCATGATAGGCTAGTGAGAAAGTTATTAAAAGTTAGGTATGTTCCTGACTTCAAAAGAAACATTATCTTACTGGGTATGTTAGACTAGAATATGTATTCCATTAGGATTGACGGAAGGGTTTTGAAAGTGTTGAAGGGTTTCATAATTGTGATGAAAGATGAGAAGCACAAAAGAGTATATATTATGAAGAGAGGGACAGTGAGTGGTTTTGCATCATTCTCTGTGGCTGACAAGAATATGCAAACTAAGTTGTAGTATCTTATATTAGCACACCTAGGTGAAAGAAATCGAAATAAGTTATTTAGTTAAAAGGTGTTTGGTAATTATAAGTTCCAACCATCACTTGAGTTTTGTAAGTATTGTTTGTTAGGGAAAGCACATAGAGTTAGGATTAGTACGAGAGAGCATAAAACTAAGGGGACTCTTGATTACATACTCTCAGACCTTTAGGGAGCATAGACAGTAATCTATGGCGAGGTTAGATATTTTTTCACTTTTATAAATGACTATTCACGAAAGCTGTGGGTTTATATGTTGAAGAATAAGGAGCAAGCGTTTGAAACGTTCAAGACTTGGAAGACTTTTATTGAGAATCAGACTAGTAAAAGGGTTAAAAGGCTAAAGATTAATAATGACCTCGAGTTTTGTAATAAAGAATTTGAAGGGTTTTGTGCTAAGCACAAGATTACAAGGCATAAAATTGTAAGATTAACGCCGCAACAGAATGGTCTGGCTAAGAGAATGAATAGAATCTTATTGAAAATGATTAGATGTATACTTACCAATGCAATGATGTTTAAGGCATTTTAGGATGAAGTTTGTGATGAACAACAACTTATTTGATCAATAGAAGTCTTTTCTCAACGATAAACTTCAAGATCCTATAAGAGAAATGGTCTGACAACACTCTAAAATATGACCACTTCAGAATATTTGACTCTCTAGCTTTCGTGCATGTGAAATATAGACATTAGAGCCGAGAGCTATGAAGGGGATATTCATAGGTTTTCCCAAAGGTGTGAAAAGATACAAAATATGGTGCAAATAGTTAAAACCACCAAGGAGTATCATAAGTCATGATCCCACTGCTGCCTCTTTTAAAGTTTAGGCGATGTGACGTTTGATGAGACGACAGTGTTAAAAGCGTCACAAGAAGATGAGAAATAAGAACCAGTGCCTAAAAAAGATTCAGCACCTAAATCAATTGAAGTTGAAATAGAGTCTAAGTGTAGATCTGATATACCATCAAATTAGCACTTTAGTGAGGAGATCTTTGATGTTGAGACAAGAACTTCGATGAGTACTTTTAAGTCCACCTAAAGTAAGATTTGATCTCTTGAGATAGAATTTGAAGACTATCAGCTCGATTGAGATAGGCTAAGGAGAACAATAAACCCGCTAATCAGGTATGCACTAGTAAACTTAGTTGTTTATGTTTTCAATTCTGCTTACACTATTGATTTTGATGAGCCTAAGATGTATAATAAGGTTATGAAGATTGAGAATAGAGATAGATGACAGCATGTCATGGAAGAAGATATTAGTCCTTTTAGGAAGAATAATACTTGAGTGTTGGTGAATAGACCTCCAAAAAAATTAGTTGGGTGTAAGTGGGTGTATAAGATTAATGAGGGGATACCGGGGGTAAAGCCTATAAGATTTAAGGCTAGGTTTGTTGCACATGGTTTTACTCAGAGAGAGAGGATAGACTTTTATGAGATTTTCTCTCCAATCGTCAAACACATATCCATTAGGATTCTGTTAGCCATGTGTACAAATCTTGATTTACATCTAGAGCAGATGGATGTAAAGACAGTTTTTCTATATAAAGAGCTTAAAGAGAATATTTATATGTCATAGCCGTAAAGGTTTGTAGAGTTAGAAAAAGAATAGCATACTTGTTTACTGAAATCACCTAAACAATGGTATAAGAGATTCGATGAGTTTATAATGACTTGTGAGTTTAGTAGAAGTAAGTATGACAGATGCATATACTTTAAAAGTTTGAGTAGTAGGATAATGTATTTACTTCTTTATGTGGATAACATGTTGATTGCATGTAGAGCTATGGAAGAGATACATAAATTAAAAGAATAGTTGAGTTACGAGTTTAAAATAAAGGATTTAGGAGCAGCAATGAGAATATTGGGTATGGACATTGTAAGAAAAAGAAGAGACGTTATCTTCTTGTCACAACAGCGATATATACTTAAGATCTTAGAGAAATTTGATATGTTCAATGCAAAGGCTGTCTCTACTCCTTTGGCCATGCTTTTCAAACTTTCAGTGGCATAGTCACTAAAATTCGAAAAAGAAAAACTGCAAATAAGTAAAATATTGTATGCGAGTACTATGGAGAGCATCATATATGCAACAATTTGCACGAGACTGGACATAACACACGCTATAAGTGTGGTGAGTAAATATGTGGCGAATATGAGTAAGGATAACTAGTTTGCAGTGAATTAAATATTGAGATATCTTAAGGAAACGTTAGATCATGATTTGATGTATAAAGGGCATACTTTGTAAGTACACCCTATCATTAATTTTTCTGTTAAAATAAATGAAAAATATTATTACTATAATACACTTGATTATCATTAATTGATAGTAGACCAGTATTGATCGAACATTGACCGACATTGATTGGCCTTGAACTAGTGTTGATTGTTCATTATTGGTTAATGACCTCCAAGTACGAATGGTTGATCGTTGTTAACCTGCGATCAATGGTAAACGTTATCAAAATTGACATCATCAAACTCAAAATTTCATGATCTACTTGATAGTGAAATTTTTTTCATCAAAGGAGCACTGTAGATGTGCCAAAATATGAGGATAATATGGTGAGAAGTGCAATGACCACCACCTCACTATTTAACAACGAACGACAATGGCGGCCGTCCACCATTGTGGGACAACAATTGTTGTCAAATGGTAGGACGATGCATGCCACTGCTCCACTATTTAGCGACAAACGGTGGGGCAATGTCATGCACCGACCCCACCATTGGACATATCAACTGCCAATTTGTCCAATGGTGAGGGCGGTACACGCCATCGACCTATTATTTAATAATAAAATGTGGTGGCCATCATCTCTCACCATATTCTTTATATTTTTGACATTTTTATGGTACTTTGTTGATTAAAATAAATTCATAATTGCGTAGATTATAAAATTTTAAATTTAATTTTAATAATTTTTTATTATTAGTTGTCGTCGGACAACGTTAATTAATAATTAATTGTCAACATTGATCAAATAACTGTTCAATGGTCATCAATCTTTTTAAATTGTATCACATGTCTTTTGTAAATAAAAGATTAAATTACTCTTATTTTCATCTATTGTAATAAAAATCAATTCACGGAAAAAAAAACATAAATAAATAATCTTAAAAACCGAATGAATGAAACTTTCCTTTTCCCTTTCAAAATACTCCCATCTCTATTAAATGTTTTTGACAAGTGACATAATTGTCCGGTACCAACATACAACCACAAATGATTTACCTTTTACTCGACGCAATAGTGAGTAGACAGGCATTCTTTTATGGTCTATTATTATAATATTATGGTCCATCAAGATTCTTCTTCTAGCATTTTATTTTTATAGTACTTGCAGATGAGGAGGGCATTAATTCTTCGCCAATTTATTTTGATTCAAAGTTGGTCACATTCCATAAATTAATTACATTTGGCAACATCCCCACTTTGAAGCAGAGAATAACTAAAGGACACTGGTGAGCAGTGCATAATTGAACAATAAGTCCTCTTTTTGCAATGAGCATAAAAACAAAAACTAAAAATAAATGAGTCTTAAAACCAGCACTTTTTAAAGCACATGTCCAAAACTTAGTATTTAATATGAAAAGAAAGAAACAAGCAAAAGTAATACAATTACCTTCCAAAAGTGTGTACCACTACCAAAGCAGTCGGTTCAGCATTTCTGAAACCAAACATAATTTTTGCCCTTGAATGGTCAATATTTGAAGTGACCCTTCAAGTTAGTGAACGGTGAATTGACCCATGTCCATGTCCATGTCCATGTCCATGTGAATGCCCATTTCTTCTCCAGTACACAAAATTGTTGCTACCACCATCTCTACAAAAAGCAACAGCCACAGCTGGGGATGAATGGAGGGATGCACGTCCATTAATTTGAAAGTTTTTCATGACGAGTCCCATTCTCTGTTATTCGGTTTGTTTTGCCGACCGCCCCCACAAATACGTGATGCCCATTTGCGCGATATTACTATACATTGGTAAAACATGTCTCAGAAAAAGTTGAGTTTTCATTTTCCAATTCACTCATCATTGTATCAATGACAATGACGAATGTCAAAACATAATTTTATATTGATATATGGCTTTGGTGTTTTATTTTAAATAGAAAAAAAAAAATTTGTCAATTTTATTTTCAAAATTTTATTAAACGAATTTTTATAATTAATTCTTTTTTGAAAATAATAATGTTTCAAGTACATCTTTTTTTTAGGGCAATCAAGTAAATTAAAATGTATAATCATAGTAAATAATTTTATATTTGATTAAATTTATCTTTCAGTCCTAAAAAAAAAAAACATATTTTAGATGTTATTTTTTTAATTGTAGAACTAATCAAAATGTTTTTAAAAAATTATATAAGAACTGGCCGAGTAATTCAATTAAAATTTAAGAATTAAACTAACAAACTTTCTTTTAAATGCAATGTAAGAGTTGAACTAAACTAATTATATCATATGAAAATATAGTAGTTAATTTATCTAATAAGATCTTTTATATAAATTAAAAGAATGAAAATGAAGTAATTACATTTTTACTTACACCTTTAACTTGATAGAGATATATAATTTTTTTTAATTTATATTATAATAAATAGGAAAGAATGAGGTGACACAATTCTACAATTTAGAAAATATAATTGTAAAAATCTCGTTATCGTCTGAACCGTTAGACCACCTTAATTTTGTCATGTATTATAGAATAGTGCTAATAGTTAGAATTTAAAGTTTATATCTCAATTAATATATCATTAATTCATAATTATCATATGTTAAATAATTATTAATTTTTTTCCTCTTTATTAATATAGTAATCATATAATACACATCAATAATTTACTAATTGAAATATAAAATTTTTATGCCTCATTAGTTTTGTTACTATAATAAAATTTGATTTCAATTAACAATTGTATAAATAGTTTTTTTTTATAAAATAAATATGTGACAAATTTATTGAAACTCATCTAATTCTAGTTCATTTTGAGCATATGTTTCATAAACCATATTATATTAGTATAAAGGGGTACGTATATTGTTAAATTATACTATACATATATGTTTAGTGACACATTTTATATTTTATTATATTCAATTAATTAATACAAAGACCAACCCCCCTATGCACATACCTTGCATTAAATTATTTTATTGAAAAATATTGGTATTAGGGTGTATTATGTTGCTTAAGTAATATAATATTATCCAATTTATTATTCTATTACGTAAAAAAAAATTAAATAAAGTACTTAAATAATTAACATTAAATAATTAAGCAGAAATTATTATAGTTTAATAGTAAAGGAGTACGTGCACTTTTGCTAAAAATTTTGGAAGCCTTAAGTTCGAATTTTTTCTCCATATATTAAAAGAAAATAAATTAAATAATTAAAATTCATTAAACCAATTTAAGAAGCCAGGTCGCTGAAAAATTGGCCAACCGTCGCCGAAGTTTCCTTTTGAATTCTACAATTACCGTTGAATTCTCGTGGGTACCAACCAGAAACGACGCCGTATCATAGATCAGCTCTGACTTGTCTGATGGTGTTGGTTGTGAATTCTACAATTACCGGCGGCATAAATCCTGTGATTACCGGCGACTTTTTTTTTTTTAAATGAATGATAATTTCTAATATTTCATGAATATAATTTATAATAATACTAATAACATTTTTAGTGAGATCAAATAATAATATAATTAATAACAAAATAATTTAGGAAAGAATAAATTAATAATATAAAATATGATATAATAATATATCAAATGATAGACAAAATTAAAATTAAGATAATATTATACTCTTGAATTTAGAATTTTGAGATTAAATTTTGCGTTTAGTGATAATTATGTTTAGGTATTTGGGTTCGAATTAAAACATAATAAAAAAAACAAATGTTATGAAAATATAAATTAATATGATAAAACTTACCGTCTTTTAATTTATAATTATAAACTTATCCAATTAATTATTACATTATATGAAGAAATTAAAGCAAGAATGCTATGAATATATATGATACAATAATTCTAGCCACATGCAAGTAAAATATAATATATATATATATATATATATATATAACTCTCATTAATTTGCTCAAAGTTTTAGACAACAATATATAAAGCAAATGCAATAGAAATATATGGGATAGCTGCTAATTAATTATATTATTCATTATTCTTCATTCACTGTCTGAATTGAAGCGTATTTTTTCTTTTGTATGTGTGTGTATATATAATAAGATCAGTAATGCCAACGTTGGAGCAGTGGCATCACCATAAACTTCATCCGGCCGTCTCTGCAATGAAGGCCGCTGCGTTCACCGCAAGCAAAGTAGTAAGGCTTCCACCTCTTCAGCTGAAACTCGAAACCCTCATCGCCGCCTTGAGTGTTGTTGGCGATCATCTTGGCTCTAGAGAAGTCGCAGGTCAGGTAACTCCACAGATTTGGCAGCAAGTAAACAGTGTGTGGAAATACGGTGTCGCTTGGTGGCTCGTACTTGAATACTGCATGCATGCATCCAACCATCGTAACTTAATAAACATAACTAACGGATTGCACACACACACATATAAATTGAGTACACACACGTACGCACACACATGCATGCATCCAACCATCGTAACTAAATTTACTGTGGTGTTAACTCACCAAGAATATCGTTAACGTAGAAGGGAGCATTTTCAAAAGCCCAGTCACTGTAGTTGAAGCCAAAGTGCCAGTTTTCAGAGCCACCCACGACGATCTTGTTGGGAGAATCGGAAGTATCATTGAGGTTATGGGTGGCATTTTTGGGACCCCATGGCCACGGCCAATTATAAGTGCCGTTGAATCCATAATACCAACCTTTGTTCCCCATGCTTACTGTCAGCGTTGAAGCTACAGATAGAATCAAAATGAGTGAATGTGTGGCACTGAATGCCATTGATTAATTTGTGATGAAACTTGTTAACTGTAATAAAAGAGATAGTGAGGGAATTTGTTAAGAAAGGAGATTTTTGGTGTATTGAGATGATGGGTGAAAAATCTGTTGGTCATTAAATAGAGGAAAGATTGGAGAGATTTAATGTTTTTAGAACTAACCAAATTGACCTTTTTCTAATTCTGGGTTAGTAAGAGATTAATATATATAGCAGAAAAGAAGTTGATGATATTGAAGTTGTTTTCACAAATTCTCAGTTTTAACTCAAGTCATCCACTAATGGGTAGAAAATTTTTCCGACTTTTCACTTCTTTCTACTTAATAACATCTCATTACTCATACCTACCAAATACAAACAGTCAATCATGGTCAGCTTGTTTTGATATATATACAATTATTTTAGTAAACTAAACCTTTTTATTCATTTTATTTTCATATTACTAATTAGTAATTTAGCTTTCAACTCTATTCATAAGGCGTAATATGATTACATTATTTACAAAAAGGAATATTATTCCATGGCATGAACTGGGATATTCCCCACTGTAACAAGTCTAATAAAATGTATGTGATATTAGAAGTAGAAGGTTAAATGTTTTAAATTGACTAAATTATAACATTGAAACGGAGGGTTAATACTTAATGGATGGGTCTCGTATGGCTAATAATTGAGTGAAATTCTTCCCATTTCCAAATATCTTTTTTATTCTTAGGTTGAAAGTTGGTCAATAAAAGTAAGTCAAATATTTGGGTGAAACGCCGAAAATAATAGTGTGATTATAACTGATATTACTTGACGAATCCTATAGTAACGGGTGCCACAATTACGATGGATTGATGCAGTGATGATGCTATAAGCAAAAAAGACATCCATCTTAAAATGAAACCATTATCGTATCACTTTCTTTCTTTGAAATGAATTTGACTATTTTCCTTTGAGATATATACATGATCGAAGAGTATGGTCAGAAATATAAAGAGGAGTATATTTAATTAAAAATTAAAAATTATATAATAAAGTCATAAAAAATATAAAAATGAGTATATTTAATTGTGATTTAAAAATTATACAATAAAGTCTTTATATAAATTTTAATCTATTACAAAATAAAAAAATAATACTATATATGAAAGAAAATAATTATATATTATAAAATATAAAAATATTATATTATTAATATAACTGATATCATATTCAATATATAATATTATATATTAATAACAATATCACACATTAATACTCTTCCTCAAATTTAAGATGGTGAAGTAGAAGTAAGCTTGAATTTGGATACTAAAGTTTAAAAATGACTAAGAAGTAGAGATTTGGTAAAGATATCAACAAGTTGATCTTTAGAAGAGATAAAGTAGAGAGTAACTATTCTTTGAGAAATATGTTGTCAAATAAAGTGACAATTTATTTCAATATGCTTAGTTCGCTCATGAAAATATCATTATGAGCATTTTGAATAGCACTCTAATTGTCACAATAAAGAGGTGTAGTTCCAGTGTGAGAAATACGAATATCTTCAAGAAGTCAACGAAGTCAAACAATCTCTTGAATAGTATCAGCAAGAACATGGTACTCAGTTTCAGTACTCGAACGAGCAATAGCTATTTGTTTCTTACTTTTTCATAAAAAAAGAGAATCACTCAAGAAAAGATAAAATTCAGTAGTTGATCGTCGATCCATAGGATCACCTGCCCAATCCGCATTAGTATAAACTCGTAACATGAGAGAAGAATGAGCCAAAAAATGGAGACCGCAAAAAAATGTACATTTAAGATAACGTAAGATATGAAGAACTATGGCATAATGAGAGATACGAGGAGTGGTTATAAATTAACTGATAACATGAACAACATGAGTAATGTTCGGGTGAGTAACTGTAAGGTAGACCAAACTACCAACCAACTAACGATAGAATGTGGCATCACTGCGAAAAGTACCATCAGAGGATCAGAGTTTGACATTAGGCTCTAGAGGAGTAGAGATAGTTTTACTGTCTGTCAACCTAACTTTACCAAGTAGATCGGATACATATTTAACCTGTGAGAGATAATACCCAGTAGAGTTGGATAGTACTTCAAGGCCAAGGAAATAATTAAGGTTGTCAAGATCTTTCATTTCAAAATATTATTGAAGAAAGTCATTGAGAGTAGAAATGCCAATAAAATCATTACCCGTGATAACAATATCATCAACATAAAGAAGCAGTAGAACACAACCACGTCTTGTTCTGCGGATGAAAATGGCTAAGTTATAAATATAGGCTGGACTAAAAATCATGTTCAAAAATAGTTCTACTGAATTTTGCAAACCAGGTACGAAAAGCTTGTTTAAGGCCATATAAAGCTTAACGAAATTTGCAGACTATGTCTGGTGAATGTGGATAACCAGAAAGAAGCTTTATATAGACTTCTTTAGAAAGATCACCATTAAAAAATGCATTTTTTACATCTATCTGAAATAATGTCCAACCATAAACTGCAGTAATAACTAACAAACTCCAAACAGAAGTAAGGCGAGCAACAAGGGCAAAGGTTTCTTTATAATTAATTCTATATTCCCGAGTAAAACATTTTGCAACAAGATAAGCTTTATATCACTCAATGGATCCATTAGACTTGGTCTTAATCTTGTATACCTATTTATAACCAATGGCAATTTTATTAGGTGGAAGAACAACAAAATCTAAAGTATGTGATTTCTCAAGAGCCTGTAATTTTTCTGTCATTTCTTGCAGCAAAATAGGGTTAGCACTGGCCTTGAAATAAGATTGGGGTTCATATAATGAAAGAGTGGTGGAAAAACAGTGATAATTATAAAGTTTAACAGGGAATTCTCTTACCCGAGAAGAATGACGAATAGAAGGTGTAGGAGAGGCCTCAGAGATGTCGAGAACAGATCTTTCAGACAAGATAGGAGGCTCAAAAGTAGACACTGTATCAACATGTTCACTTGTATGAAACTCAGAGGAAGTATTAGGAAACAAGTCAATAGTATTATTAATGAAGAGCTGAGAAGTGGGTAGAGACACAAAATAGAAGTTTGATACGAAGGAGAACATTCTGTGTTCAAGAAATATGACATGATGAGAGATGAGAAGACGTTTAGAGATGGAAATCCCCAACACCTATAACCTTTATGTTCTATCTCGTATCCCAAAAAATAACATAACCGTGTGTGTGGTTCAAGTTTGGTATATTCATATTTTTGAAGTATAACAAAACAAAGACAGCATAAAAATTTTGAGTAGACTATAATTATGAGGAATTCTATATAGATGCTTATACGGTGACTTATTCTCTATAATAGGGGAAGAAACGCGATTGATTGTATAAACAGCAATTAAAGTAGTTTCACCCTATAATTGTTTAAGACAAGAAGTAAAGATGAGAAAAGCACGAACTGTATTAAGAATATGTCTATGTTTTCGATCGACTCTCCCATTCTGCTGAGATGTACCTATTGAGATTTGTACTCACATGTCATCCCATTGTTGTATGAATATTTTATTTTATAATATTTATACAGTACGTTACTTGTTAAATCGTTAATTACGATTATTAAATAGTTCAGTACTTGTGACGCTACAGATATTATATGATCTCAAAGAGTTTAGATTTGGTCTAAAGAAGTTTAAATCAATGCTAAGAGTTAACATTACTAAAAACCATAAATGCTAAAGAGTTAGTATGTTATAATAATCAGTGAAGTCTAAAAGTTAGAACCTTATTTGTAACGGTACAAAGACCTGAGAGTACACTAATAATAACATAATTGCAAGAGTTACAATAGTTGTTAAGTAATGTTATTATGTAAGTCTATTATCAAATTTTGTGTTTCCGATCTTAAATTCACCGATGCAGGTCTGTCGGTAGAATTTTTTTATATAGACTAGTATATACTATACCTAGACGGTCTAGATGGTTCCTTTTGGCTAACCATGGACTTACAGAAAGTTCGTATAGCATACAGGTGTTCAGTAAGGATTGAATACTGAACAGACTCAATGAAGACCCCAATAGACATCCCAAGAAGTCGTCAATTAAAGGTCTTCTCGAGTTGAGTAGTATATGTGATGCTTTGACCTAAGTACCACAGTGGGCTTATAAGTGATCCATCATACTTTGGTTCCACACATGTCACAGACCTTTCATGCTGTGACCGTTGGGTGTCACTAGGTATGGTCCGATACTTATGGAGTTCAGTGTGTACAGATATGGAATCTATCAACTCATATGAATGAGTTATATATATTCAGATGCTCAGAGACTGTATATTAGAAAGTCTTATGGTCATAAGTAACAAACCCAAGAAAAGAGTTTTCCACAGGGTTAAACAATATTGCAAAAGTGTTTGCATGTATTGTTTGTCAAGATATGTGTTTAGAGATAAGTTCATAGATGAGCACATAGGGATTTAACGGTAGTGATCTATATCCCTGCTCTCCTAGGATATGATTGGCAGAAGTATTATACGTATGCACTATGACCTCAACTTGTATAGTCTATTGCACTGATTTGTAATATCCATGATGTGAGCATAGGGCATTGATCTCAGACTCACAGAATGGTTCTGTTTGATAAATTTCCACTTATTTTGAGCTACAAGTGCCACAAGCGCTCTTATAGTGTCTAGCCTTGCTACTGGAGCAAAAGTTTCATTGTAGTCGATGCTTAGTTGTTAAGAGTAGTTTTTTGCCACAAGTCTTGCTTTGTATTTCTAAATTAAGCCATCTGGATTGATCTTGGTTTTGTACACCCATCTGACACCATTGATCTCTTTATCTTAAAGGCGCTCCACAAGTTTTCATGTTTGATTCTTTTCAATTGTCTCAATCTCTTCTTCTATAGCATTCTCTATATTTTTTGTTTTGTTGCTTATTCAAAGCTTCTTGGTTCAATAGTAGAGAAGTTGCATGTCTCATATATGTCTTTAACTCTTCTTAGTAGTGATCAAAAGATGGTTTGCCATGCTTTGTTGACGATGTTAAAGGCGTTCTGAAAATTTTTGATTCTGTCACTTCACATTTATCTTCTTCTATGATTGCCTTCTTGTGCTTTGCTGGTACTGAGATGCTTCATTCTTCAACCTTCTCTTTATTTCAGTTTCATGAGCCCGACTTATCAAACTCAAAAACTCTGCTAATCATCAGTTTCTTAGTTTTTGGATTATATATTCGATAGCCTTTTAACTTTACACTGTATTAAAAAAATATTCCTTTCTCTGTATTTTCTTCCAGCTTATGCCTTTTTGTGTTGGAATATAGACATAGCATACATATCCAATACTCTTAGATGACGTACTAAATGCTTCTTCTTCTCCATGCCTTTATTGGAGTCATGTCTTGTACAGTATTTGTTGGACATCTATTTATCAAGTACACTACTGTATACACTGCTTTTGCCTAGAATGAATTTGGCAGACCTTTTTCTTTTAACATTGACCTTGTCATCTCCATGACTGTTATATTTCTTTTTTCTGAGACTCCATTTTGTTTTGGAGCATAGCCCATTGTCAACTAATGCTCAACTCCTTCGTCTTCATAGAACTGGTTGAATTTTCTGGAAGTGTATTTTTTTCCTTTCTCACTTCTTAGCTTTTTTAGGTAGTGACCCCTCTACTTTTCAACAAAATTCTTGAACTTCTTGAAGACTTTGAGCACTTATGATCTCTCACGAAAAAAATACACCCACGTCATTCTAGTGTAATCATCAATGAATAAGATGAAGTATCTGCTTTGTTCAAGTGATGGAGTCTTCATAGGTCCGCAAATATCGATGGGAACAAGCTTTAATGATGCTTTAGCTCTATGAGATCTTCATGTTGAAAATGATTGTTGTCGTTGTTTGCCTTGTAAACATCCTTCACATACATTACTAATCTCTTGTATGCTTGGCATGTCTTTGATCATATTTTTTTGCTGAAGAATCTTCAGTCCATGGAAGTTGAAGTACCCAAACCTCTTATGCCAAAGCCACGAGTCTTCAATTTCTACTTTTATGGCTATAGAGATACTTTGCTACTGTAGAGGGAAGTTTCTATTTTACATCTTTACTTTAATTATTATTTGACTTTTACCTTTGCCATATATTGTGGAAGTATTTTTAGAGAAGTATAAAGAATATCTATTTTCAATCATCTCTCTATAGCTCTTGAGGTGAATCATCTATCTCTTTATGCTTTACATATCGTACTCCTTCTTTCTTTTGAGAGGTAGAGGTCTAACACTCAACAAGTTATGTTTTAAGCTTGTACCAACAATACATCATTAATATATTTAGTTCCTTTATTAGTTTGGATGGTGATCGTACATTTTTCTTGGGCTTCCACTAATGCTCCATTCCCCAGTCTAACTTGTGATTTTATTGATGTGTCTAAGTTGTGAAAGATGCTTTCATCTCCTGTCATATGATTGCTGCAAGCGCTATCTACGTACCATGTGTCAGTTTTTTTCCTCCATAACTACTTGACAAGCATAAAATAGCTCATCCTTTTCATTTTCTTCAATGAAATTGGCTTATTTTTTCACATGTACCACATGGTGGATAATTTTTCTTTTCTTATATTTTTTATTTTATTTTTCTCATTCTTATTTTTATCTCTTATGATTGAATTTTCTCTATTATCTCTTCCATTATATTTTTTAGACCGTAAATTCAATTTAGATTGAAAAGTAATTTTAATTAAATTTTCATTTCTCTTACTCAACATTTTCTCCCACGTTTCTAGAGAGCCTATTAATCCTGTCACTTAAGAGTTGATATATCTTTTGACTCTTCAATGACAGTAACTATTGGATCAAATTTTTCTGTAACACTAGTTAATATTTTCTCAACAATTTTGTTATCACTTATATTTTTTTCATTGGCTCGTAATTGATTTACTATTTCTTTCACTATTGAATAATAATCTTAAGCGGTCTTAGAATCCTGCATTTTAAGATTTTTTAAATCTCTTCTTAAAGATTGGTATTTGATAATGCGTACTTTAACATTGCCTTCAAATTCATCCTTCAAAATATTCCAAGCTTCCCTTTCTGTAGTGGCTTCTACAATTCTTGAAAAAAATAACATCATCCACTACTCGTTGAATGATGAAGAGTACTTCAGCATCATTCTGTGATAGCTCCATTAATTTTTTCTTGTGCTCTTCAAACATAACATATACATTATTTGGAGTAGAAACCCCATTAATAATTATGTTCTATAAGCCTCGAGATAAGAAATATGTCTTCATTTTAATGCTCCAAAAATTATATTTTGCTCCAAAAAAAATGGGGATTGAATATGATAATATGTTAGAACTTTTGCTAGATATGATGAATTCTACGCTCAGTTATAATTGAACTAGGCTCTGATATCACTGATAATAATTTAGGGCTCTTTTCTATTGAAAGAAATTTTAGAAATATTTATCGAAGGAAGTGTTTAGAGGTTTGGTAAAAAATACGTTTTGTGAAAGATTAAAAAAGATTTGAGTTGAAAAATGAATTTTATTGAAATAAGAAGGAGGATTACAAAATTTATGATTTTAAGAGGACTTAGTTGTTATTCTACAATCCATTGCACAACAATTAACCTTTTTTTCCCTTTTATAGTTGGTGCGTGACTCTTATACAATATACACCACTTATTTTCACAAACAAATATACACCACACAATTATCATTTAGATTTAGATTTTTTTTTTTAGCTTCCTTTTTAGAGAGTGCATTAATTTAAACACTTTTTTATTTTATTTTTGTCTTTTTCTTTTTTATAATGAAAACAGTAATAATCATACATGTTGAACAATATCATCTGTAATCTATCCATAATTAAGAAATAGTCGTTGAAATAAGAATAAAAGACTAATTTGACTGGTTGAAATAAGAATTTAAACTAAATTTGAGATTAAAGTAAAAATATTATTGTTTGCGCAGGAATTTGGGCAAGGGGCTTTTTCGTACACAAAATCAGAAAAAAAAAAAGAAAAAAGAAGGAAGGTGTTTAAGGGGTTGAGCTGATTAGAAATTAAAAAGCTGAGAACACGTCTGGTAACTGAGGTGACTTTTAAGCGTATCACAAAATAAGTCTAATATAAGTTCCTTCATAAGAGTTAAAACTACCGTATACCAATCTGATTCTTGCTGCACTAAGTTCCATCTATTAATTAAGAAAAGCTAAAATTAATTACTGTATGTTGTTAGTTAAGTAAACTCTGTATTTTATTTTTATGACAACAAGAATTTTTGTATGTAACAGAAACTCGTCCTAATCAAAATATTTATCTTTGGATTATGGTCTCGGTTTTAAGAATTTAAAGGACTTTAACCAAGCCTTGGCTTGTAGCAATGCTGATGAGTGCTTGTTCCTTCTCAGGCTATGGCAAGTCGTATCCTTAAATCAAAATACTTTCCTCATTTAAAATTTCCTAATAGCTTCTTGTCCTAGAGGGAGTTCTTATCTGTGGGGAAGTTTGATGTGAGGTATAGACTTGCTCCAACGTGGTATTTGCTGGTGTGTAGGAGATGGTACTTTCATTTCAGTTTTTTCAAATTCTTGGCTGCCTCGACCATTCTCTTACCACCCCATTACGCCAAGTTTCAGACGGGATGTGTACATAGTTTCTAACCTGATGCATGTTAATGGCTCTTGAAATTTGCTGGAATTTTAATCGATCTTCTCCACAACTCTCAACAACTCAAGTATCTTCTCCACAATTTTAGAATGGAAGCTTCATGTATTATAAAACATAATGATGTGGACGCTTATACTCAGGAGATCAACGGTGATGATGATGATTGTAATCAGGAGATCAAAGGGCAATGATTTGTTAAGAGTAGTTTAAGTAATTACTTTGCATTGTATTTTAATTTTCTCTTTTCTCGCTCTTTTTGATAGTTTATTACACTAGTTGACAAATTAGCTAAAGTGCGCTGTGTATTGCTTGATTCATAATTGAAGAAATAACAAATAAAATCTTCATTCACTTTTACAGAATTCTCTCAAATTCTCTTTAAACTTTCTCTCTGTTTTTCTCAAGAAACAAACATAAATAATCATAAAACAATCATAATTTTCAAGAAAATTTCTATCTTAATTTTCTTTGCAATTCATATTCAGTTCAAAAACAATCATAAATACATCATCCCAATTCCAACAGAATTTTGACACAATTAATGACTTATTGTCGCTTATTGATGCATACTAATTAGTCGCTTCCATTCCAGCCGAGAATTCTTTTCGGGTAAGGATGAGCTTTTATGGCATTATACAACTGGTGCATATTCAGTAAAATCAAGGTTTTTGGTGGCTCAATTGGGCACTTATCAGAATACTGGAGGGTCGGGGTCACCTTTGCGACATTGGTGGCGTTGCTTATGTCATTTGAATATCTCGCCCAAAATATCTAACCAGCAGCTTGTAACCTGCTGCGACGACAGATAGATATTTTCTCAAATCTGTTCTCGTTGTGGTATTTTTGATGAAACTCCGTTTCAAGCACTAATCTCCTATTCTTTAATAGATTCCGTATGGGATTATAGTGTTTTTAAGAAGGTTGTCTTGAATTTTAACCGACAAGATTTAGAGGCTTTACCGCTGTCTATCTTTTAATGATCTTTCGATCCCTGACTTGGAGATGTTTTTATGTGTTACTATGGAATTGTTGGAATGCTTGCAACAGGGCCTTGTTTAGCAACTAGGTGACTTCTATGACTCAGAAAGCTGGGCTGTTTCTGTCCCAATCTCAGGAGCTGCAGTATCGTGTACAACTTGGGCGAGTTGTTCAATCTGTTGTTGTTCTTTGGCGACTGCCACCACCAGGAATCTGCAAAATGAACGTCGACGCAGCAATAAACTCTCGGCTGTGTTTCATTGGTGTTGGCTTGGTGATCCGCAACTCGGCTAGTGTTGTTCTTATGGCTTCAGCCAATCTTTTGTTAGTTCTTATTCTCCATTTTCAGTTGAGTGTTTTACTATGTTTGAAGGGCTTCAGTCAGATTCTGATTTGCATATGGCAGTCCAGGTTGATAGAGGTTGATTGTTTGCAGCTTGTGAACACTCTCGACGCACATTTATTCTCCGATGTTCATGAAGGCAATATGCTTTGTGCGATTTCAATGCTTTTAGCCAATTTCAAGAATGCCTCTTTTGTTCGGCGAGAAGAGAATTTGGTCACTCATTTTCTTGCCAGATGTGTGACTACGAGCTTTTTGTAAATACATAGGTGGATGCCTCCCCTATAGTACTTTGTGCTTGTATTCACAATGAGTTTAATTTTTTTGAATAAATATAGTTGGTATTCTCCTTTAAAATATATATATATATATATATATTAAAGGAGAATACCAACTATATTTATTATAAAAAAAACACTACTCTCTTTTCTCTTAAAGAAACAAAAGCAAAACCTAACCGTTACACCCATATCCGCCGGAGAGGGGGCTTCCGGCCTCTCTTCTCTTTACTTTTTTCTTCTCTTTGCTCTGCAAAATTCCTCTTTCTTCTTTTGTTTTTCGTCCGATGGTCACAAGATCCATCTGTCTTGGGTCAGTCTTGTCGGATCTGAATGGCCTCCATGTCCTTGCCGCTGGCCTCCATCGAGATTTGCAGGCAGTGATGATGTGTATTTGCACGTCCAACCGTGTTGTTTCTGTTTCCGGTCGGTGGGTTGGCCCGTGCATGTCTCTCCTTGGCCACCGCCAATCCTTTTCATCCCCCACCGTGTTGTGCTGTCTAGTCTCCGTTTGGGGATCTCGACCACCGCAACGAACTCTGTCTCACCGCATCTTCGGCCTCTGCCAATTTGAACTTAGCTAGCCTTCGCCAAACCTCGCCAGATATCGTCGCCTTTGTTTTTCTCTTGCATGTTTTGGGTCCAGCCACCGGTGCCATCCACCACAGACACCACCAGATTTCCCAGTCCAGCAGTCGCGCATTCATGATTCCGGTCTCAATTCTACGGGATATTTGTAATAATGTTTGTTTTTTTTATTTTCCCGTAGGGGTTGTTTGTGTTTCTTCTACGTGAGGATTCTTGATATTTTCTAGTATTAGAATAAACCTTTTCGATCTAGGTTTAATAATTCCCCTTTACCTTCATATTCCCCTCTTTTACGAGGTTCATGACTCTCCTTTTAAGAATGATCCATAATTTTCTTTTTTCAAACGATCTGTGTTTCTTTCTTAGGGTCATGTTTTGGTAATTTTCTGATTATTGCATTAAAATTTTATTATGTATATCTTTATGGTCATCAATAATATTATATCAATATTTAAAATTAAAAAAACTAATGTCAGCACTTTTTTCGAAAACAAGATGGTAAATTTTAACTTTGGTTGTTTTTCTATAACATGAGAGTTTTTCTTGGCTAATTTTAAAATAATATTAAGAGTATAATTGAGTAATGTCAAAAACACTAAAGGGTAAAATTTAATTTTCCTTCACTCGATGTGAAGCCATTTCTCAACTAGCTCTAAGATCCAATGATTAAAAAAAAAATAGGAAAATCCTTCGTTAATGTAAAATTTGCAATCTGTTTTGTTTTCAATGGAAACAAGAATTATATATTAATAATGTAATGTTTATACAACAGGGATATAAATCAATGAAACATCTGATGTATTTATTGTTAATTAATATTATATAATTATTATATTAAATAAGATTAAAAAGTTAACTGCTGCTTAATATATAATACATTAATTAGTTACATGTCAATTAGAGTATAAAGTTTATATCATAATTTTATAAATTTAACAGTGCTAATTATATATAATACTCAGTAACACCATTTGTAATTAATCAATATTTATGTCACAAGAAATCACTGAAAGTTAATATATAAGAATGAGTTAAACCGGGGTTAAAATTAATATTGTCCAAAATCTGAAACTTCCTAACTTTAGTCTTAATGCGACCTAGCTATATACGGAAAAACATCGGTCGCCCAGTGGAACGAACAAGAACATGTAGTAGTACCAAGGACTTTGCATTGATCAAATGTTTCACATTCTTGTTGAATAAGAAAGAAAGACGTTTTAAAAAAATATATCTATATAATTATTCCGACAAATAAATATTTTTATTTTTTTTAAATGTTGAATGGAATAAAAAATCTCACCCACTAAATATTTATTATTACCTCTTACTTTAACTTGAATTCGGGTAATTCAAACGCAAAGTACATTCACGATCATTTAAACTATATTTGAAGGACAATAAAAAAAAATTAGTTGATCCAAGAAGTTTACAATTAAAATTTTACTTATATGAGGTTAAATTTTGCCCTTAATTTTCTAGGATTATATATATATATATAGTTAATTATTTATTAAATCACCTAAAATTTGTTGTATTATTCAAAATTCCTCCTATTTCTTAAATTAGTTTCCCTTACAGAGATTTGTCTTTATTATTTTATTTTTATTTCTTATCTTAACAAGATATGAATTGTCCATTTTCGTTTAATAAAATAAGTACTTATTTTTATTTCTTTCCCAGTTACTTTGATATAATAGGTATTATCTTTTTCTTTTTATAATTTGTAACAAGGTAATTATTTAGTGTATTTCTTATCTTAATAAGATAGGAATTGACTTATAATTTTTCATATATTTTAGGACTTGAATGTTGTAAATAAGTTCATTAGTCGTAACAAATTTACAAACTCTTATTATTTCAATTTGCTTTCTTTAAAATTATTTGCTGTGTGGGCTTGGTCAAGCACTAAAGCTTTATCTCAAAAAGTAAAGTTTTTTATTTTATATTTAAATATGTTAAAGTGAATAATTTAATTTTAATGATTCTATTTATTCAAATGACCAATCGTTTTTTTAAACTATAAATATTTTTTTTGATCATAAAGATATTAAAAGAAGATAATTTTAAAATATTTTAAGAAATTAAATAATATAATCTAGAATTTTTCTACTAATATTTTATTAGTTGTATGTTATAATGTCGGAATCCAAGTCAATAAAATCTACACTTCTTTTATTTTTTATTTTTTATAAAAAACATTGATAGAAACCAGTCAACAAATGAACATAATTCTTTATCTATCAGTGATAATTTCATTGTTGATAAGCTACCCTTTTAAAGTCCCTAAGAGTTGAATCTTAAGAAATTAAGCAACATGGTTCTAAGTTTCAAAATATTGAACTTGCAGATACAAATCATTATTATGAACGTGATCCAGGATTACGTTGTCTAATCTCGAAATATCCTGTTAATATGATGTTTGAAGAGTATATATAAGTATGAGTACACGTTGAGTACCATAGACTACAAATAAAATATTTTTATTAATATAATT
Organism: Ailanthus altissimus; assembly: GCA_946807835.1. Lineage (NCBI taxonomy): Eukaryota > Viridiplantae > Streptophyta > Magnoliopsida > Sapindales > Simaroubaceae > Ailanthus > Ailanthus altissimus. The sequence continues at coordinate 22,039,540 of OX327698.1, read as the reverse complement.
ATAAAAATATAAAAATATATATATTTTATTAAAATTGTACAATAGAACTTTTATATAAATTATAATTTTATTACAAAATAGAAAAATAATATATATAAAAAAATAATATTTTATATTAATAACATATATATAGGATGGTATAAAAGAATTATTTCGAAATTATTTTAGAATTATTTTTTAATACTCCCCTCAAACTCAAGATAGTGCAGTAAAAGTAAGTTTGAGTTTGAAGACTAAAATATAAAAACGGCGCGAAAGAAGAGATTTAATAAAAATATCAACAGGTTGCTTCTCAGATAAGATGGAGTAGAAAATGATAGTGCCTTGAGAAACGTGTTGCCGAATAAAGTGACAATATGTTTCAATATGTTTAGTCCACTCATGAAACACATCATTGTGAGCATTTTGGATAGCACTTTCATTGTCACAATAAAGAAGTATAGCTCCAGTATGAGAAATACCTATATCTTCAAGAAGCCAGCGGAGCCAAACAATTTCTTGGGTAGTATCTGCAAGAGTACGGTATTCAACTTCAGTACTCGAGCGAGCAACAGCTGTCTGTTTCTTACTTTTTCACGAAAGAAGAGAATCACCCAAGAAAAGACAAAATTCAGTAGTTGATCCGTAGGATCACCCGCCCAATCCGCATCAACATAAGCTCGTAACACAAGAGGAGAGTGAGCCGAAAAATGGAGACCGTGAAAAAGTATACCTTTGAGATAACGTAAGATATGAAGAACTACTACATAATGAGAGGTACGAGAAGCGGCCATAAACTGACTCACAACATGAACAGCATGAGCAATGTCTGGGCGAGTAACTGTAAGGTAGGCCAAATTACCAACCAATTGACGATAAATGGTAGCATCACTGAGAAGAGTAGCATCAGAGGATTAGAGTTTGGCATTAGGCTCTAGAGGAGTAGAGGCAGTCTTACTGTCTGTCAACACAGCTTTAGCAAGTAGATCGAATGCGTATTTAGCCTAAGAAAGATAATACCCAGTAGAGTCGAATAGTACTTCAAGGCCAAGGAAATAACTAAGGTTGTCAAGTTCTTTCATCTTAAAGTGTTGCTAAAGAAAGTTCTTGAGAGTGGAAATACCAAGAAGATCATCACCCATGATAATCATATCATCAATATAGATAAGTAGGAGAACATAACCTTGTGCTGTCTTATGGACAAAAAGAGTTGAGTCATATGGACTAGACTGAAAACCATGCTGAAGAATAGTCCCACTAAACTTTGCAAACTATGCACGAGGAGCTTGTTTAAGACTATACAAAGCACGACGAAGTTTACAGACTTTGCTTGGAGGATGTGGATAACCGGGAGGAGACTTCATATACACTTCTTCAGTGAGATCACCATTGAGGAAAGCATTTTTGATATCCATCTGAAATAATGTCCAACCACGAACTGCAGCAACAGCTAATAAACTTCGAACATAAGTAAGTCTAGCAACTAGGACAAAAGTTTCTTCATAATCTATTCCATATTCTTGGGTAAAGCCTTTGGCAACAAGGCGAGCTTTATAATGCTCAATAGATCTATCAGATTTGGTCTTGATTTTGTATACCCATTTGCATCCAATAGTAGTTTTATTAGAAGGAAGAGTAACAAAATACCAAGTATGTGATTTCTCAAAGGCCTCCAATTCTTCTGTCATTACTTGCTGCCAAACAGAATTAGAACTAGCATCGGAATATGATTGAGGCTCATATAAAGAAAGGGTAGTAGAGAAACAGTGATAATCACGAAGTTTAACAGGAAGTTCTCCTACCCGAGATGAACGACGAAGAGAGGGCATAGAGGAGGCCTCGGGGATGTTGAGAACAGATCCTTCAAACGAGGTAAGAGGCTCAGAAGCAGGCGTCGTTTTAGCAGATTCACCTGTATGAAACTCAGAAGAAATATCTGTAGGTAAAGTATCGGGAAAAAGATCAGCAGAATTATCTGTAAAAAATTGTGACATAGGAGGAGACACAGATTTAAAGTTAGATACAGAGGAAAATATCGTATGCTTGAGAAAAACTACATGACGAGAAACACGAAGACGGTTAGATATATGATTCCAACACCTATAACCTTTATGTTCTATCTCGTATCCCAAGAAGCAACGTAATCGAATACATGGCTCGAGTTTAGTATGCTTATGTTTTTGAAGTAGAACAAAACAAACACAACCAAATACTTTGAGGAGTTTGTAATTAGGTGGAGTTCTATAAAGACGCTTATAAGGTGACTTGTTCTCTATAACAGGAGAAGGAATACGATTAATAGTAAAGACACGGTTAAAGCAGCTTCTCCCTAAAAATATTCAGGATAAGAGGAAGAGATAAGAAGAGCACGAGTAGTATCTAAAATGTGTCTGTGTTTACGTTCAGCTCTCCCATTTTGCTGAGATGTACCAGGACAAGACCTTTGACATATAGTACCGTGTTCCTATAAAATATTTAGAAAATCAAAGTCTCTATACTCCATAGCATTATCAGTGCGGAAAACCTTAATAGGACATGAGAACTGAGTTTTAACAATCTGAGCAAAATCTCGGTAAATTTTAGTAAATTCGGATCATTGTTTCATAGGGAACAATCAAGTATATTGAGAATAGTCATCAACGAAGATCACAAAATATTTGGATCCTCTCATTGTAGGATTTGGAGAAAAACCTCATATATCAGAATGTATAAGATCAAATGGAGCATGAGAGACAATAGTACTATTATCAAAAGGTAAGGCTGGTTGTTTAGCTAAAGAACATGTAAGGCAATCATCTTTATTATCAAAAACAATACCTAAGTGACTACTAGATACTAGAGATCGGATGCAATTGATTGACGCATAACCCAAACGAGAATGTCAAAGATGTAACGAAGGTACCGAAGAGGTAGATGCTGCAGACGAAGGATATAGAAAGGATAAATCTAAATAGATAAGTTCATATGGACATCCAACCTTACGGCCTATCCCAAGCGTTCGACCGGTCTTTGGATCCTGCACACAACAACCAGAAGTAGTAAACAAGACATTAAGACCAAGTTCGCATAATTAACCAACAGACAAAAGATTTAAGGTAAGGTTAGGAATAAAAAAGGTGTCAGATACAAAAAGATTAGGGCAAGACACGTGACCAACATGGTTAACTTTCATAAGAGAACCATTAGCAGTTTGAATAGATGATAAATAGGAATTAAGAGTTTTAGAGGAGAAAATTGTAGGATCAGAAGTCATGTGATTACAACATGCAGAGTCAAAATACCAAGAAGAATTACTTGAAATATTGGAAGAAGTAGAAATTAAGGGTTTATCAGAATTAAAAAGGAGTAGACAAAGTAAAAATTCAAGGTTATTAAAGGAACGATTCACACTATCCTGTGCAGTAGTAACAGCAGCTCCTGTAAAAGCTACACCTTGAGATATTCCATATATGTGGCATGGCTTAAGTAGAGTAGAACCAGTAGAAGTATTACACATATTTATAAATTTTTTATAAAAAAAACCTTTTTTAATGATAATTTAGTCCCTAAACTTGTACTAATTACAAGTAAACCCTTAAAATTTTAATAATTAAAAATTAACCCCTCAAAATATAATAATTGCAAAATAGCCCTTAATTTCTCTAAATATTATAAAATAACCCCAAAAGAATAAAAAATTACGATCTGACCTGAAAATACTAAAAAGTTTGCAAACAAGCCCTTAACAGAAACCAGTGAACTTCAGATGGCGCGTCTAACTTGCTCCGACCTTCGATTGAGGTAAACTCGGTGGCGTTTGAAGGGTCAGTGACTGAGGATTATTTTGGTCTAGGTGGTGTCGGTCACGTCATCGTATAACGGCCGGGATCTAAAGTGAAAGTAATCGGTGGCGGTTTCTGACCTCAGATTGGCGCGTCGGCGGTGGCACTGAACAGCCGGTGATGGGGGATTCGTTTGGTGTAGGCGGTGTCGGTCACTTCACCGTAGAATGGCCGGGATCTGAAGTGACAATGGCTGGCGGCAGTGGCGTTTCGACGGCACGTTCGACTGTTTCAGACCTCGGATCGGCACGTCGTCAACGGCATTGAAACGGCCGGAGGATTCTGAGTAATTGGAGATGGGCGGTGGCTAAGACAGTAAGATTTTGGAATTTTTCAGCAACTTTTCAAAAAACTCCATTAGATTCCGTCGAGTTTTGAAAAAAAATTTCTAACAAATCTCTAATTAAACAAAATGACAGTGAAAAAACTAAAGCTCTGATACCATGTGAGAAATGTAAAGAGAATATATTTCACTGTATATTGTAAAGCTGTACAATGGAGCCTTTATATAGGCTATAACCTTATTATATAATAGGAAAGTAACATACATAAAAAAATAATATTTTATATTAATAACATGTATATGTGGTAGGAGGGTATAAAAGAATTATTCCAGAATCATTCCAAAATAATTCTAGAATTATTCCTTAATAATAACAAACTTAAAATTTATAATATAAATTTTAGAAGTTCTCACTCTTTTTCACTTACAACACAACATTTATAATTCAACACTCACACACTCTTTATTGAACTTATTATTTGCTCAACTCTCAAACACTCTTAACTCTCAACAATTGATCAAATACTTGATCAACTCTTTATTCTTAACTTGCTTGCTTGCAAAATCAAATAAGAAAGAGGGAATATTTATACTTAGTTCGAATAAACTCAAACTACACAAATAAAATATTATAAAAATTTATTAACCATATAGGATTGTAATATTTATTTCCTTAAATATTAACTCCAAAATATATTACCTAACTTACAAATTTAAAGAATTAGGCTTGTAAATATTTGAACTTAATCTTGAGCTTGGTGTTGTAATTTTAACACTCCCCCTTCACACCAACTTTCTTTCTTCTAACCACGTTGAGTTGTCTTCGAAATTTTTCGAACTTATCAGCACCTAAACTTTTTTGTGAACAAATCAACTACTTGATCTTCTGTCTTAATATACAGCAACTCAATTTCTTCTTGTAGAGCTTTCTCCCAAATTAAGTGATAATGTACCTCCACATGCTTTATTCTTATATGAAAAACTGAATTTTATGTCAAACAGATTGTTGACTCGACTGGTCGAGTCAATGTCAAATAGATTAGACTTTCTACCAGTTGTCGATACATAATTCCATCTTTTAAATCCTTTCCTTCATAATTGCATAACTTGGCATTGACTTCCAACAGTGTTGAGATATGCTTGCATTCTAGCATTCCAAACTTCTGCAACAAATCTTTGGCATATTTTTGTTGTCCTAAAAAAATTCCTTCTACTATTTGAGTGACTTCTAGCCTAAGAAATATTTAAGTTGTCTAAGCTTTTTCATTTAGAAGCGAACCGCCAAATTCTCTCTTGTTCGACAAATCTCTTCTTCATCATCTCCAATGATGATTAAGTCATCCATATATACTAGCACAATTAAAAGTTTCTTTCCATTAGTTTTAACGAAGAGACTAGAATCAGCTAGCGCTATAAAGTAACCACAATGTGTTAAAAATTCTCTAATTTTACTATACCACGCCCTTGGAGGTTGCTTTAATCTATACAATGTCTTTCTCAATTTACACACATAATCAGGATGAACTTTACTTTCAAATTTCATTGGTTGAATCATGTAGATCTCTCGATCCAACTCTCAATATAGAAAAGTATTTTTCACGTCCATTTACCACAATATCTAACCATTACTAGCTGCTAGTGCAAGTAAAACTCATACTATAGTGATCTTAGCTACTGAACTAAACGTTTCATCATAGTCTAATCCATACTGATGAGAAAATCCTCGAGCTACCAACCGAGCTTTATACATCTCCATCGATCTATCAGGACATCTTTTGATCTTCTACATCCACTTACAAGATATAGGTTTCACATCCTTTGGCTTTGACATTAAATCTCAAGTTTGATTTTGCTCAAACACTATAATTTCTTCTTCTATAGCTTTAATCCATTTAGTGTTCTGTGATGCTTTTTTAAAGGCCTCAGGCTCCTTAACATTTCCTCTTTTGCCACAACTACATTAGCATATTTGGGATTAGACTTTTGTATTCTTATTGACCTTTGAGGATTAGATTGAGAGGTTACAGGTTCTACTCTTTCATTTTTAGCCTTCGTTATTGGTTGTTGATTGATGTCAATTTGTCAAGGACTTTAAGTTGTCTATTGCACAGTGTTGTCATCACTGCTTCTATCATTAAGTTCTTCTTGGCTCGGTCGGATTTCAACAATTTGCTCATCTATCTTTTATTGTAGTCATTCTTTTATTTCTTTTGAATCTGGAAGCTCATCTTTTTATGGTGATCACCATAAAGATGCTTCATCAAACACCATATTCTTTGATGTGTAGCACCACTCACTAGTAGGGTCACAACATTTTCATCATTTGCGCTGGTTATCATATCCAACAAAGATACACCTAATTACCTTTTTATCAAATTTGTTTCTCAAGTGACTTGGCACAAACACATCACATATATAACCAAATACTAAAAAATAACTCACTGTAGGTTTCATATCCCACAACTTCTCAAAGGGTAATATGAACCCTAACCTTGGTTGATAAAGCCTATTAATCACGTTGGCTGTAGTCTTTATTTTTTCGGCTCAAAATCTTCCTAGTACATTTTTTGCATGCAATATATTTTTACAAAACTCTGCAAGATGTCGATTCTTCCTTTCTGCAACACCATTTTGTTGTAGCGTATTGGCACATGTGAACTGATGTCGTATCTTATTTTTTCGAAGATATTGTGAGAACTCATCAGAGGTATATTCTCCTCCATTATCTATGTGGAGACAATGAATCTTCTTTTCGACTTCTCCTTTAATTGTTTCTCTAAATTTCTTGAACGTCAAAAAAGTATCTAATTTTTCCTTCATAAAGAAAACCTATACATACCTCGAGAAGTCATCGATAAATGTCACCATATACCGCATACCACTAATTGATAGCTACTTGACAGGTCCAAACACATTAGAGTGAACCAACTCCAATGGCTCTTTAACTCTAAATTTTGACTCTTCATATGGTAGTTTATATACCTTACCATATTGACATCCCACACATACTGTATTCACTCTTATATCAAGTTGAAATAAACTCTTAAGTATTGTCTTGTTCATCATCACTTTTAACTTATGATAACTTATATGTCCCAATCGTGTATGCCATAAATCTACTATCTCATTTTTTTTAGTCTTGTCTACATAAGTTGACTATGTTAATAGTATATAGACCGACTTTAGTCGTTATCCTTCTATTGTTGGTATTTCCGTGATTTTTAAATCTTGGTACACCTTAATATCTTGTGGACCGAATAAGATATAGTGTCTGAAAAATGTTAACTGTGATACTGATAATATTTTTTTTTTCATGCAAGGGGCATACTAGACATCTTAAAGTGTTACATTGTTAGGACTGTAATGAGGTGCAAGATTATGTTACCAATATGAGCTATAGGCAATCTTGAGTTGTAAGCTGTCACTATTATGCGACTTCCTTTGTACTTAGTTGTATCATGCAGGTTTTCTTCGTCACCAGTCATATAATTTGAACATCTTAATTCGATGATCCAATCATTTTCATAGTCAATCCGTCTAAGCATTATCACTAAGAGTGATAGGTCTTCTTCCTTTATAGCGACAGACGCTTCAACATCCTAATTATCTTCACTTTTCTTTTTCAAGTTTGATGTGGCAGCATTACCCTCAACAGATTGGACCAACAATCTTTTGTTACATGTCTAATTTTTTCACAATTGTAGCATTTTTCTTCAAACTGTTTCCTTTACTTTGACTGACTACCATTGCCGCGAATCCTCCATGCTTCCCTATCTGTGAGCTACATTCTTGATGATGACTCTTTATTTTGTCATCATCTCTTTTATATCCTCTACCAACACGTCATTTAAATCGACCTTTCTTTTTGTCTATGTATAGTACTTCTTCATCGTCTTTTAATGAGACTCCACTATTTGCTTGGCAATCGCTTCTTGATCAGCAAGTAAATTTTCAAATTTAACGAAAGATGGCTGGGTTGGCCAGCTTTGTACAACAGTAGCAAAACTTCTATACTCAAACCTTAAACCATGAATGAAAATTCTTTTCATCCTAGTTTTAGTAATAGCAGCGACAGGATTTAACTCAGATATTTTGCGGCAGAAGGACTTTACCTTTGTAAAGTATTGGTTGATCATCATGTCGTGTTGTAGAATCGATAATAGTTCACTCTCTAAAAGCTATAGTCGCATATTATTTTTCTTTAAGAAGAGTGATGCAAAAGTGTCACATGCTTTATTTGGCATCTTAGCCTTCTTTATGTACTTTAACATTTTTTTCTTCAACTGTGGTTTTAATGACAAATATAACCTCACCAGTTTTTACCTTTCACTTCTTTAAAGTGGCTTCGTTTATTGGCTGCTTCACTTTATTCTCACCAATGACCTCATAAAAATCTTGGCCTTGAAGGTAAGACTCCATCAACGATACCCATATATTATAATTTTGGTTGTTGAACTTTTTAATTCCTCCAACTACTTGAAGGTTTCTTATTATGCTAGCAACACTTCAAGAATGCTGGACAAACTTGATCTCAAATTGCAAGCTTGTAGAGTTTCAAACTCCTCGCAACTCAAATAAAACTCTATTAAGATCAATCTCTAACCATCCCACTGTTACTCCTAACAGCGCTTCCACCAGCACAACAATAATAAGGCCTATATGTTTGTTTATATGAATTGTACACTATAAAAGTTCCCAGGAAAAATTAGGGAGGTCACAACGGTCCCACTTAAAATCCATACTCCTTAGGCAATATTAGCTCTTTTGATAGAAATTTCCTAGACATGCACAATTCATACAACTACATCAGGTTCTGATATTGGTACCGTATATTTAAACAGTAATTGTATGAATGGCACTTTGACTACTGTTGTACGCCCCAAACAACTTGGATTTGATACTAATTGTTGAGCATAATGGAACACTTTTATTAATACAACAACCTCAAAACTTACAATAAAAATTTTAGAAACTCTCACTCTTTCTCACTTACAACACAACACTCACAACTTAACACTCACACACTCTTTATTGAGCTTATTATTTGTTCAACTCTCTAACACTTTTAACTCTCAACAATTGATCAACTCTTTAGTCTTAACTTACTTGCTTGCAAAATTAAATGAGAGAGGAGAATATTTATACTTAGTTCTAATAAACTAAAATCACACAAATAAAATATTATAAAAATTTATTAACCATATAAGTTTGTAATATTTATCTCCTTAATCATCAACTTCAAAATATTTTACATAATTTAAAAATTTTAAAAATTAAACTTATAAATATTTAAACTTAATCTTAAACTTAATGTTATAATTTTAATATTACATGTCAACCTAAATTAATAAAATTTCCATCTTCAACATATAGAAAGCAAAATCATCGATTTTAATATTGTTAAATCTGACATTTTCCATGGCTTGAACATTTAGCTTAAAAAAATAAGAAATTTCGTTTTCCATATTTTCTTTTTGAAAGTAATTTCGTTTTCCATGGCTTGAACGTAATAAAGTTCTCTGTATTTATTACGTCGAGGTTTATTTGAAACAAAGAAGTCAGAGAATTATTTTCTAATTGATAGATTAATTTGTCTTGTGTTGACTCTTACCCAGTTTTCACAACAACAACATAACGTGCATTTTCAGTTTTGAAATTTATTAAAACAACACTTCATAACAAATTACAAGATGAATTTCTTGCAAATTGCATAGTTGTTCACATTAAAAGAGAACTTACAAATGATGTTGAAGATGAATTCTATACTCTAAAATATCGTCGATCACAACTTTAATAATGTGTTAATTTGTAATTCATATTTATTTGATTGTTATGTTTTTAAATTAAAGAGAGAGAGAGATTTAGTTATATATATATTTGGCTAAATTTTATTGTGTATAAATATAAAGTTTATTCTTTATTTACATTTGAATAAAATATTTCATATTATTAACCTTATAAAATAGTATTCAAAAATCTTTTAACCTTCTAAAGGTAAATTTCGGATTACGTCCTTGTATATAAAAGAAGCAAGAATACAAGTGACTGGTACAATGACACAACACTACAACAGGAATGCAAGGAGTTGCATTAAGACAGTTACAAGACTTCATTAAAATCCAATTTATGATAACGAAAATAAAAGCCATGCAAATATAACTGCGTAATTTATGTGCTCAAAGATGTCTTAGAGTACTGTATCTTCGGGATTTGTATAACTAGTAATGCCAACGACAGAGAAGCGGCATCACCATAAACTTCATCCGACCATCTCTGCAATGGAGGCCTCCACGTTCACCGCAAGCAAAGTAGTAAGGTTTGGACCTCTTCAGCACATACTTGAAACCATCGCCACCGCCTTGTGTGGTGTTAGCAATCATCTTGGCTCTTGAGAAGTCGCATGTCCGGTAACTCCTCAGATTTGGCAGCATGTAAACACTGTGTGGGAATACGTTGTCGCTCGGTGGCTCGTACTTGAACACTGCATGCATCCAACCATCGTAACCATTAACTCTTTACAACATCAAAATTAAGTTCGTTTAATATTTTATTTTATTTATTTCCTAACTGCCGTACTAACCCTCTTAAATTTAATCATTATTAATTACACAAGAACTGTGGGAAATATCATATATCTCTAGATACCCTAAGTTATATATGTATATATTCGAAATTTTAGAGATGTTAACTCACCAAGAACATCATTTACAAAGAAAGGTGAATTTTGGAAAGCCCAGTCGCTGTAGTTGAAGCCGAAGTGCCAGTGATCAGAGCCACCAATGACAATCCTGTTGGGAGCATCAATAGTAATATTGGGGTTATGGGAGGCATTTTTGGGACCCCATGGCCATGGCCAATTATAAGAATTGTTGAATCCATAATACCAACCCCTGTTTGCCACACTTACTGTCAGCATTGAAGCTGCAGATAGTATCAAAAGGAGGGAACGTGCAGCAGTACTGAAAGCCATTGATATATTTGCAATGAAACAAGAAGTAAATGAAACTTATTGTTAACTGTAAAAAGATAGTGAGGAATTGATTAAGAAATGGAGATATGTGGTGGTGTTGAGACAACAACAATGTTGGTCTTAATTAAATAGAGCAGTAAGAGATAGGTATTCATTGAGAGAATGAGATTAATTAGTGCTTGTAGACCTGTCAGATTGACCTTTTCTCTTTGGTAATTCTACAAATTCAGTTTACTGATCAAATCGTCCACTTGGGTGCTTTTCATTTCTTCTAGTAAAAGTTACCTGCAAATGGCAACCACTACAAAAGAGTCAAGAATGGTCAGCTGTTTTCATACACAGTCTGGTCACTCACGCAGTGTATTAGATATATATGTTTTAATATTAAAGTCAAAGTGTAATGGGTTGGTATGTTAATATTATAATGGGCAACGGAGTGAAATTCTTCCCCCTCAACCAAAAAGGTGAAACCTAATATGGATTACTGCCAAATCCTGATGATATATGTACATGTAATATCTTGATAGCTAGTAGGTACATTACGCTGGGGTGATGTAATGGTTATGGCATAACAAAATACACCCATAACCAATATCTTTGTGCGAAATTATCCTTCCTATTTTAATTTCTTCCGGGCACAAATAGCTTACTTTTAATTAATTTGATGGGGGAAGTTCAGAAAATATTAAAACGACACAAAAGAAAAATCTATAATAAGGGTGAGATTATTTGAACCCATCAAAATACTCAATAAATTCACTTTTTCAATACATTCATTATTTAAATTTTTAATTTTTAATTTTAGCTTAAAAACTAATTTTAATTACTAATATTATCTTACAAATTAAAATTATTATAAAAGTGTTTATTTTTAATGAATGCCCGTATACTTATTCTTAATGACAAATAAGTTTTACAAACATTTCTCCACTATTCTCAATAATAATCATCAATAATTGACTCTTAAATAGAAATATAACGAGAATCAAAGATTATTGTGTTATTTATAGTGAAGAACAAATAATTAATAAATAATTTAAGAAACTTGCTTAAGTCTAAAAATAAATTTGAAATCACTCACTCGATAAAAATTCAATTAAAAATTGAATCATATATAATAAATAATTCAATTCAAATAAACAAAACATAATGGTTGCTTAAAAAATTTAATAAAATAAATACTTTCGATCTTTTTTTTAGAATAAACACTTTAACTCAATACATTAAAAAGAAAATTCTATTTTCCTTTGTGATTGATAAAGTTTTGGACCAGTCAATCAATGCAAAGTTTTAGTATTAAATATGCAAATTTTGAGGGAGAAATGATTATAATATTTATCTGGGTATTTAGTAAATGTTTTAATTTAATAAAGTTATATTAGAAATTAAGGTAAGTTTACAGCATAAAATTTAATTTTTAGATTTTAATAATAGGTTTATTGAAAAAGTGAATTTATTAAATATTTTCATTGGTTCGAATAACTCCACCTTTATAATAATCATGAGTGTGAGTGTGCAATTGTCATACTGTTTAATATATATATATATATTTTAATTTATGTGACATTCGATAAATTTAACAAGTAATATGTAAGGATAAGAACTAATAAATTTCAATAAGGTAAACAGTAAACCATACATATGTTGGTATATATATAAGAAACATATATATGTTACCATATTTGAAGTGGAAAGAGAGATCATTTTTTATTTGTGGGGATCGATAGCTTAACTGGTTTATTCTCTTGTAGTAAGAATAAGATGCTAAAAGATCTATTTTCGTTCATAAGAACACTAAAAAAAACCTTATTTAAATATTAAAAAAAAATTTAGTTCTTATATTTTTTTTAAATTATTCATTAAAGCTTTAATATTTTAAAAATTATCAGTTATGTCCATAGAGATGAAAATTATTACATTTTAAAAATAAAAATGATAGCAAAAAGAATATAATTAAGTATTTTAAAAAAAGTTAAGAACCTAGTGAGTAATTTGACAAAAACATAGGAATTAAGCAGTTAATTTTCCTTAAACATATACATGGAATAGAATTGAATTTCAATATATATATTTTGTTTTCTTTGAATAGTTAAAAATTAATGACTTCCTAGTATATATTTGTGTTTTTCTTAGTAATTTACTGATTTTATGAAGAAAAAAAAAAAAGAAATAAGCCACAGTATCACGGTCTTTAGCAGTATTCAAATACAGGTCTATGATATTGATTACTTATGAATTAACTTGATTACGATACTTATTAAAATAATTACCAATATCTCACTCAGAACTAGCTCAACTATTTTGTGATAACTAAGTGGCAATTTACATTTCAACTAATCCTATCTTTCATGAAATGATAAAACATATTGAGATAGATTGTCATACAGTTCGTGAATGAATATAAAAATAAAAGCTTAAAACTTCTTTCGTAGATAGCAAAAAATAAGTTATCGACCTTTTTACTAAGTTATTGGGTCAAGATGCTTTCTTCTTTCTGTGTAGCAAGTTGAGAGTCCTTGACATTCACTCTTCAACTTGAGGGTAGTGTTAAAAGAGAAAATAAATCAAATAATTTGTTAAAGAGAAAACAAATTATTTGATTTGTTAAAGAGAAAACAAATCAAATAATTTTCTCTTTATTTGATTTTAGGTCAAATATTCTCAATTATTTTTTAAGTGTATTTCTTTTTGATATGTAATTACTTAATTTAATTTTTTCCTTTTTCAACACAGGAATAACACTACAAAGGTAAAGCTTACTCTTTATTTTTTGATGTATAGCAATGCACAATTTTTGTCTAAATTCTTTCTTTTCAATCTCTTAATTTTTCAAAGTGGTTGAAGAACTTGCTAGATGTCTTGTTGTCCATTGAATTTGTAGTTAAAAATTTTGAATTAGTAAGCTCCATGAGAGCTATAAATAGACATATAAACTTTGGATGTAATGTATTACAAAACAAAAAAACAAAAACAAATTGCAGAACAATATATGGAAATAAAAAAAGAGCTCTACAATAGCAACTCAGGAAAATTTTCTATCTTGATTTTCTTTTCAATTCAATTTTAGTTCAAAAACAATCATAAACACATCATCCCAATTCCAAAAGAATTTTGACACTATTAATGACTTATTGTCGCTTATTGATGCATGCTAATTAGTCGCTTCCATTCCAGCCGAGAAGTCTTCGGGTAAGGATGAGATTTTAAGGCATTATACAAATATTCAGTAAAATCAAGGTTTTGGGTGGCTCAGTTGGGCACTTATCAGAATACTGAAGGCTCGAAGTCGCCTTTGCGACATTGGTAGCCTTGCTTGTGGCATTTGAATATCTCACCCAAAGTTCAATTATCTATGTGGCGCACCTTCCAAAATATCTAACCAGCAGCTTGTACCCTGCAGCGACGACAGATAGATATTTTCTCAAGTCTGTTCTTGCTGTGGTATTTTTGATGAAACTCCGTTTCACGCACTAATCTCCTATTCTTTAATAGATTCGGTATCGGATTATAATGTTTTTTAGAAGGTTATCTTGAATTTTAACCGACAAGATTTAGAGGCCTTACTGTTGTCCATCTTTTAATGATCTTTCGATCCCTGACTTGGAGATGTTTTTATGTGTTACTATGGAATTGTTGGAATGCTTGCAACAGGGCCTTGTTTAGCAACTTGGTGACTTATATTACTCAGAAAGCTGGGCTGTTTCTGTCCCAATCTCAGGAGCTGCAGTGTCGTGTACAACATGGTCGAGTTGTTCAATCTGTTGTTAGTACTTCTGATGCTGTTATTTGGCGAGTGCCACCTCCAGGAATCTGCAAAATGAATGTCGACGCTGCAGCCAATCTTTTGTTAGTTCTTATTCTCCATTTTCAGTTGAGTGTTTTACTATGTTTGAAGGGCTTCAGTCAGCCTCTGATTTGCATATGGCAGTCCAGGTTATAGACGCTGATTGTTTGCAGCTTATGAACACTCTCGATGCACATTTATTCTCCGATGTTCATGAGGGCAATATGCTTTGTGCGATTTCAATGCTTTTTGCCAATTTAGAGAATGCTTCGTGCTCTTTTGTTCGACGGAAGAGAATTTGGTCACTCATTTTCTTGCTAGATATATGGCTACAAGCTTTATGTAAATGTATAGGTGGATGCATAACCTATATTACTTTGTGCTTGTATTCACTATGAATTTAATTTTTTTTATAAATATAATTGATATTCTCCTTTAAAAAAATATATATTTTATGCATGTAAAACATTTAAGTGATGTCAACATTGATGTAAGCGGTTAAGATTAACGAAACTTTTATATCGGCGAGACTTTTTTTTCGCTAATTTTAAAACAATAAGAGGATAATTGAGTAATGTTAAAAACAGTCAGGGATAACATCTAATTTTCCTTCGTTCAATGTGAATCTATTTCTCAACTAGCTCTACGTTCCAATGATTAAAAAATTAGAAAAAATCTTTTGTTAATGTAAAATTTGCATTCTGTTTTGTTTTCAATGGAAACAAGAATTATATATAATTAATTATTGTGTTTATAATAGAATTGGTGATTTATGCATGAATTAAGATGGATATCAAATATAGAATCAACAAAAAATTTAGTACAAGAAGGTTGAAATTGGTAATTCAATAATCACACGATACTATTTACATAGGGTATTGTTTACATGAAAATTTATGGATATTTTTTATTTTTACTCAATTAACTTCTTTAAGTGAGATTTGGACTCTTACAAATAAGGATTTTTATTTCAGTTATGTTGATCTTGTATTCACTAAAAGCGAGATACATTAAGGTGTAACCTTTAAGGGTGTCTTTATTTTTTAGTGAACAAAGGGAGCACTATAGACCCTTTTGAAAGTGCTCGGGCTATTTTTGTATTCCTTAGATAAAATATGAGATAAGAGATACTAAGAAGTCATGTAAAGATTATAGAGATTTAGAGATATGCTTAGAGGTCTACAATGAGAGATACTAAGAGGTCTATAGGATCAGAGTGATCTAGGAGATACTTAGTGATCTGATTAATAAAAGAAGCGGGATTATAGATTCATGTATATTTTGTGTCTTGTGATTTATTTTTTTATCTTTATTGTTGTGTTAATCTTATATGTTATTGATTATTTATGAGTTAAATCTTCTGTATGCGCATATAGATTATTTAGAGTGTACGCCAAAATTGTTTTAATAAAAAGGTATCAAACTCAAAGGTTAATCTCATAGAGAGATTAGTACTAAGGCTAATTTTTCTTCAACAATTTACATAATCGAAATAAAAACTAATGAAGTATTTGATGTATTTATTATTAGTTGACATTGTATAACAATTATATTAATTCAGATTAAAAAGTCAACTACGATTACTAAAGTTTGTATTTTAATTTTATAAATTTAATACTGCTCGTTATATATAATACTCTAAAACACCAATTATAATTAATTAATATTTATGTAACAAGAACTCATTGACAATTTTTTTTTTTAAATCAGAAGTCATTGAAAGTTAGAATCTAAGAATGAGTTAAACTGGGGTTAAAATTAATATTCTCCAAAATTTAAAACTTCCCGACTTTATTCTTAATGCGACCTAGCTATATACGGAAAAACATCGGTTACCCAGTGAAATGAACAAGAACATCTAGTAGTGCGAAGGACTTTGCATTGATCAAATGTTTCACATTCTTGTTGAATAGGATAGAATGGCTTTTTTTTAATATAATTATTTTAACTAATAAATTTTTTTTTTTTCTAAAAATTTGGATGGAGATAAAAAATTTCACCCACCAAACACAAATCATTGCCTCCTACTTTAATTTAAGCTCAAGTGCCCTAGACGTAAAGTACATTCACAACTATTTGAACTACACTTAAAAGAGTAAGGGACATTAAACTTTTTTAAGTTGATCCTATAGGTTTATGATTCAAACTTTACTTACATGAAGTTAAATTTCACCCTCAATTTTCTAGGTTTATAAGATGTGTGTGTGTGTGTATATATATATATATGTATGTATGTTTATATATATATATATATATATATATATGTATGTATATAAATAATAATGGAGATATAGGGGTCATCTAGGCTATGCCTAAGAAAAAATTAATATATCTATTATTAGTTAATTATTTATTCGATCACTTAAAATTTGTTGTATTATCTAAATTTTTTCCTAATTCTTAAATTAGTTTCCCTCATCAAGATTTGTCTTTATTATTTAATTTATATTTCTATTGAGGTTTGATTTTTAGCCTTGGGAGGTCGAACCCCAAACTAATGTGAGAGAGTAAGAGAGAAATCTGAGGTTATTGGGCCTCTCATTGCCAAGGGTCAAGTCAGGTTTGGAGCTCTATTCTGGTGGTGAGAAATCCAGGAATGAGAGGAAAGCAGACCGAACACCAAGTTAGAACTAGGTGGCTTGAGTTGCATGCTAAGCGGATTGAGTGGATCTAACAAGACCTAAGGAGCACAAAGAAAATAAGGTCAGTGGCTGGCATCGGCAAGGTGGTCGGTGATAGTCTTTCGACGCTCAAGTTAGGTAGTTGCTATGTGGAGAACATTCCCTAAAGTTTTATGTCCTAGATAAAATATAGAAAATTTTAGAAAAAATGAGGAGAGTTTCTCTTACTTAAGAGTTGTTCAAAATTTAAATTGTTCAGTTA
The DNA here is from genome assembly GCA_946807835.1 of Ailanthus altissimus. Classification (NCBI taxonomy): domain Eukaryota; kingdom Viridiplantae; phylum Streptophyta; class Magnoliopsida; order Sapindales; family Simaroubaceae; genus Ailanthus; species Ailanthus altissimus. Next base: position 22,021,820 of record OX327698.1, on the reverse strand, counting down.
TTTCTTACCATATTTAACTTTTTGAAGATAAACGTGAGCTAAGATGGTGCCAACCTGGAGACTTTTTCTCAAAGGCGACACATGAAAAATTACTATTGGAGAATAATCCCTATCATAAGGGATATTTTGGAGAAATTCACTTGGAGGGATAAAGAGATCTTTGACCTTCATTTATGCTTAGAGTACTAAAAATATTGGTGCTTGGTCACTTTCTAGAGCTGTCAGCTTGAGCTGGTGAGACCTTAGGAGCATTAAGGGGTCATCTAACTCTGTTCCCCTGAGTTTGACAGGTCTTATGTTGAATTGTTCAACTACCTTAGACATCTTTTATTTACTATGTCAGTAGTGTTAACAGGAGATAAAGTTCTAATGTTAGCTAACGCGGTGTTCTGTCATTGGCTCCTTTGAGATTCTCTTATCCAACTTTATCCTTAGGTCAAATAATTTAGTGATGTAGCATCCAGGTGCTCCTTTAACAGGTCTCATTAGTGATATGGTGAGACTTGAGTTGTGCTAATGTGTACACCTGTCGGTGGACTCGTGATGCTGTGACATGTGCTTAAGGTCCTGTGACGTGTCCTCTAATATTGGTATTGAGTAGTGACACGTGTTTTGACATGAGTACCATTAAATAGGCTTCCTAGGACAGGTTATGAAGGTCTAAGTGTTTAGGCTCAAACTCAATCCTACTAATGTGGCTCATTTTGAGTCGGGCTACTCAGATTATAGTTTAGGCTTGAGTGTTGAACTTAGCTAAGTATTAGATTGAATTAAGTGTCACCAATCTTTATCCCCAACAATAACTCATCTTAATAGGATATGAATTGTCCATTTATTTTAACAAGATAAGCACTTATTTTTATTTCTTACCTAGTTACCTTAATATAATAGAAATTCTCTTCTCTCTCTCTCTCTCTCTCTCTCTCTCTCTCTCTCTCTCTCTCTCTCTCTCTCTCTCTCTCTCTCTCTCTCTCTCTCTCTCTCTCTTAATAATTTGTAACAAGGTAATTATTTAGTATATTTCTTATGTTTCTAAGATAGAAATTGGCCGCCAAAAGTATGGTCTAGTGATTATTAGGCCTTTATGTCATGTTGCCACTCAAATTCGACCCTAAAGGAAGTAAAGGGATAAAAAACATTCTTTGTGCTTTGGCACACCCCTTTACCTTATAAAAAAATAAAAAGAAAAGAAAAAAATATGAATTAACTTATAATTGTTCGTATACTTTTAAAACTTAAATATTATAAATTAGTTCATTAGTCATAACAACTTCACAAATTTTTATTATTTCAACTTGCTTTCTTTGAAATTATTTGTTGTATGCGCTTGGTGAAGTGTTGAAACTTCATTCCAAAAAGTAACATTTTTGTATTTTATATTTATATATGTTAAAGTGAATAATTTAATTTTAATGGTTCTATTTATTCAAATGACAATATTAGTATCATTTTTTTTTTTTGTAAACTATAAATATTTGTTTAATCATAAACATAATAAAAGTAAATAATTTTAAAATATTCTAAGAAATTAATTAATATAACCTAAAAATTTTAAACTAATATTTTTATTAGTTGTATATTATAATGTCGGAATTCAAGTCAATAGAAACTACACTTCTTTTATATAAAAAAATAGAAACCAATCAACAAATAAACATAATTCTTTATCTATCAGTGATATTTTCATTATTGATGAGCAACTCCATTAAAGTCTAAAAAAGTTGAATCTCAAGATATTAAAAATAACATGATTCTAAGTTTCAAAATATTGTACTTGCAAATGCAAATCATTATTATGAACGTGATCTAGGATTACATTGTCTAATATCGAAATGTCATGTTAATCAACAAATGATGTTCGAAGAGAAAATATAAATATGAACCCATGTCAACCTAAATTAATAGAATTTCCATCTTCATCATATAGAAAGCAAAATTGTCAATTTTCAAGATTGTTAAATCTCACATTTTCCATGGCTTGAACATTTAGTTAAAAAAAAAACATAAGAAATTTTATTTTCCATATTATATTTTTGACAGTAATCCATTAAAGTTCTCTGTGTTTATTATGTCAAGGTTTTAATTTGTCTCATGTTGACTCTTTCCCCATTTTCACAACAACATAACGTGCATTTTAAGTTATGAAACTTATTAAAGCAATACTTTATAACAAAGTGAAAGATAAATTTCTTGCAGATTGCATTTGTTTACATTGAAAGAAAACTTACTAATGATGTTGATTCAGAATCAGTAAAGATGAATTCTATGCCCTAAAATATCGCAGAACACAACTTCAATAATGTGTTAATTTATAATTCAGATTTATTTGATTGTTATTTTTTTAATTAATAAAATGAATTTAGTTATATATATAGTGACAAATTTTTTTTGTATATAATATAAAGTTTACAAACAAATAAAAAAAATTATATAAAAAATAGTATTTAAAAAATTTTAGCCCACTTAAAGATAAATTTTCAAGTCCTTGTATATTAAAGAAGCAAGAATACAAGTGACTGGTACAATGTTACAACATTACAACAGGAATGCAAGGAGTTGCATTAAGACAGTCTCAAGACTTCATTAAAATCCCATTTATGATAACGAAAATAAAAGCCATGCAAATATAACTGTCGTAATTATGTGCTCAGAGATGTCTTGAAGTAGTGTATCTTCGGAGTTGGTATAACTAGCAATGCCAACGACGGAGCAGCGGCATCACCATAAACTTCATCCGGCCATCTCTGCAATGGAGGCCTCCACGTTCACCGCAAGCGAAGTAGTAAGGCTTCCACCTCTTCATCACAAAGTTGAAACCGTCACCACCGCCTTGTGTGGTGTTAGCAATCATCTTGGCTCTTGACAAGTCGCATGTCAGGTAACTCCTCAGATTTGGCAGCATGTAAACACTGTGTGGGAATACGGTGTCGCTTGGTGGCTCGTACTTGAACACTGCATGCATCCAACCATCGTAACAATTAACTCATAACAACATCAAAATTAAGTTCGTTTAATATTTTATTTTATTTCCTAATTGATGTACTAACCCTCTTAAATTTAATCATTATTAATTACACAAGAACTGTGGGAAATATCATATATCTCTAGATACCCTAAGTTATATATGTATATATTTGAAATTTTAGACTGATGTGAACTCACCAAGAACATCATTTACAAAGAAAGGTGAATTTTGGAAAGCCCAGTCGCTGTAGTTGAAGCCGAAGTGCCAGTGATCAGAGCCACCAATGACAATCTTGTTGGGAGCATCAATAGTAATATTGGGGTTATGGGAGGCATTTTTGGGACCCCATGGCCATGGCCAATTATAGGTGTTGTTGAATCCATAATACCAACCCCTGTTTGCCATACTTACTGTCAGCATCGAAGCTGCAGATAGTATCAAAAGGAGGGAACGTGCAGCAGTACTGAAAGCCATTGATAAATTTGCAATGAAACAATAAGTAAATGAAACTTATTGTTAACTGTAAAAGATAGTGAGGAATTGATAAAGAAATGGAGATTTGTGGTGGTGTTGAGACGATAAAAATGTTGGTCTTAATTAAATAGAGCAGCAAGAGATAGGTATTCATTGAGAGAATGAGATTAATTAGTGCTTGTAGAACTGCCAAATTGACCTTTTCTCTTTGGTAATTCTACAAATTCAGTTTATACTGATCAAGTCGTCCACTTGGGCGCTTTAAGTTTCTTCTAGTAAATGGTACCTGCAAATGGCAACCACTCAAGAATGGTCTGCTGTTTTCATATAAGTTTGGTCACTCAAAAATTTTATTAGATATATGTGTTTTAATATTAAAGTCAAAGTGTAATGGGTTGGTATATAATGGGCAAATGGAGTGAAATTCTTCCCCTCGACCGAAAAGGTGAAACCTAATATGGATTACTGCCAAATCCTGATCACATATACATGTAATCTTTATAGCTAGTAGGTAGACTATGCTGGGGTGATGTAATGGTTACGGCATAACAAAATACACCCATAACCAATATCTTTATGCGAAATTATGCTTCCTATTTTAATTTCTTCCGGGCACAAATAGCTTACTTTTAATTAATTTCATAAGAGAAGTTCAAAAAATATTAAAACAACACAAAAGAAAATTTTATAATAAGGGTGTAGTTATTTGAATCACCAAATACTCAATAAACCCCACTTTTTCATTACATTCACTATTAAAATTTAAAAAATTTGAATTTAATTTAAAAACTATTTTTAATTACTAATATAATCTTACTAATTGAAATTATAATAAAGATATTAATTTTTAACAAATACCCATATAATTATTCTTAATGTCAAATAAGTTCTACAAACATTTCTCTACTAATCTCAATAACAATCATCTGACTCTTAAATAGAAACATAACAAGAATAAAATATTATTTTCTTCGTCTCTCCTGTTGTAACTTCATACTTAATTAGTATTTAAAATAAGCTAATTTGAAATTGATCGATTTTGTTCAAGGAACCAGTGCATCAAAAACGTAGCATTCGTTCTTTAATTTCACTTTTTACATCAAAAGAAAAAAAAAATTTAAAGTTTCATAATCGTCATCAACGCATCAGCCAAGCGCAATAATAAGATCTTATTGGTGATTTTGTCCAAATAATTTCGTGAAATTGTATTAGTTAAATTCTTTCAGAAAAAAAAAAAGGGCATCATTAAAATTCTTAATTTGTCATACAACTAATTGACTTTGAAATGGTGAACTTTGAAAGTTAAAAAGTAATTAGAAATGAAATGATTATATAGCATATGCAAGTAAAAGCTTTTCTAACTTTCCGGCTTAAGAGAGAAATTTGAATTTCCTGGTCGCCCACCAACCCATTAATTCATTGCAGCTTCTACTCCTATGGATGTATTCATTTCTTAAGTTCACTTATGAAAATATTAAGTTTATGCTTTCACATTAATATTCAAACAAAATTACTACTTATTTTAATTGTTTTTTGGATGTCACACCTCTTGATAATGCACATACAACTTATATTAAGTTTACTGCAAAAAATAAATAAATAAATAAATAGTTTGGTAGAAGTAAATAATATGCATTCTATTTTGATAATAAATTAGGATCTTTTCTTATTTAATTTTATTTAATGTTTAAGAATTCATTTAATTCGTATTTTGTATTAGTTATGTGTATACTGAAAATGTATATTATAATTAGTTTATCTTTTATTAACTATCAGCTCCATGTTAATAAAAAAAATTAGATAAAATATAAGATTAAGAAAGAATTTTGATCCCTTGACAACACGGACTATTTTTAAAAAAATTATAAGCGAAGATTTCTCGTAAATTCATCTATGAAAAATTAGATAGATTTTTAGGGTTCTTTATTAAAAAAAAATAATGTTAAATATAAAGTTTGTATCTCAAATAATATATCAATTAGTAATTATCACTTATTATATAATTGTTAAGTTTTTACTTATAACTATACCATATCAATTAACAATTGACATATAAAATAACATATTATTTGAAATACAAAATTTATACCTCAATTATATATATAGTATTACTTTATAAAAATAAGTTTTAATCGATATCTAACCAAAATCTCAATGCTAAAACAATAATATATATATATATATATCAAACAAAGAAGGGGAAAAAATGCACAAAAAATGTCCAAGTGACTTAATTGCTTGTATATAGCCGCTGACTAATATTGACTCCGGTTAAGCATGCCATTTACTTCATAGAAATAAGAAATACAAAGAATATAAAAAGTTGGACCTGAAGTAAAAGTTGATGAACTTTCTGAAATTTAGAGCTTCGCATCCACTTTCCTAATCGTTTTTCACCGAAAATAGGTCAATTTGGCCGTTCTGCACTCTCCTTGTACCCTATATAAAAACAGCCAATGCTCCCATCGTCTCAGCAATCAGCACCAGAAGCAAAACTCCATTTCTCAATCAATTCTCACTATCTCTTTAATCTTCACAATTAATTACAAGTTTTCATCTACTTCATTGTTTCATCGCAAATTTATCAATGGCTTCCAGTGCTGCACATTCTCTCATTTTGATACTATCTGCAGCTTCGATGCTGACAGTAAGTATGGCAAACAGGGGTTGGTATTATGGATTCAACAACACTTATAACTGGCCATGGCCATGGGGTCCCAAAAATGCCTCCCATGACCCCAATAATACTACTGATGCTCCCAACAAGATCGTCGTTGGTGGCTCTGATCACTGGCACTTCGGCTTCAACTACAGCGACTGGGCTTTCCAAAATGCTCCCTTCTACGTAAACGATGCTCTTGGTGAGTCAGCATCATCATAAATGAATAATCTAGTAGAGAGAGAGAGAGAGAGAAATTTTTGTTCGAGTAAGTAGTTAATCGTCACAAATGCTACAATTTTGTAGTGAATATATATAATATAAAAATTATGAATTAATTAGATAATGCCACGTGATAATATTGCTCCATATATGCTTGAATTGAAATATTTTAACTTAATTTTTGTGTAACGTGCTAATTGTTACGTTGGTTGCTCTTGAATGCATGCAGTGTTCAAGTACGATCCACCAAGTGACACCGGATTTCCACACAGTGTTTACATGCTGCCAAATCTGTGGAGTTACCTAACATGCGACTTCTCAAGGGCCAAGATGATTGCTAACATCACACAAGGCGGCGGCGACGGTTTTGAGTTTGTTCTCAAGAGATGGCAGCGTTACTACTTTGCTTGCGGCGAACATGGCGGCATCCATTGCAGAGACGGCCGGATGAAGTTCATGGTCATGCCGCTGCTCCGTCGTTGGCATTACTAATCAACCATACATACATATAAAATAACAGGCTCAGAATTAAATTTGCTTGGGTTTATTTTTTTTGGTAATAAATTGGTTTTTAAATTGAGTTTTGAGAGTGTTTCAAAGTTATTGCATCTTTGACAGTTGTACTAATAATTTTCATCCTTGCTTTTTCCTTTTTCTTTAATTTTAATTTTTTCCTTATAATGTAATTTTGATTACTATATATTTAAAATTGAGCCTACGAATCTTGAGTTGGATTAGCACGAAAATTTCTTGACTTGTCGTATTTTTCAAGAAATGCTTTGACTAGGACATGAGCCTTAATCAACAATAAAAATATGAAACTAAGATATTTAAAAATCAAATATAATTTATAGAGAAAAAAAAAAAAGGAAGCCAAAAGAGGCAATGATGCCAAAAAATTTATAGATTGAGAAGCCATTAGCATCATGAAAATTAGCGAATAATCAGTTGCAGGTGCTCATTTAACTAATTAAAATCTATAGATTGAGAAGCCATTAGCATCATGAAAATTAGCTAATAAATCAGTTGCAGGTGCTCTCATTTAACTAATTTTAGAACTTCTATTTAGAAGAGAATTGACTATTATTTTGTGTCACATTCTACAATAAATAAAAATTGAGTGGACTTAGATATATGTATGAGTATGCAGCATTATTTAGCAGAATAGTCATTTTGAATTAATAACAAATGTTTATCTCGTAATAAGTGATATTAGAATAAATTCAAATTCTCGTTCGCTTGTGGTAAACATCTAAAATTACCATTTTCACATGAGTAGCATCTCTTCCAAAAGTAGTGGGAATGGGTAATAAACCAAATGGGCCCTAAAATCTTGTATATTAAGTCATAATATAAATTGTTACATGGGATGTGGACGGTGTGATTGACAATATGAATCAAGTTGGCCATTAAGTTTAGATTAGACATAATAAGAGTATTAAGTAATTAGGCAAATGAGAATGTTATATATATATTGGGTGAGAATATGACATCCTATCTTAAATAGAAATTTAATGAATTTTGAGTATATATAGATTGTGAATCTTGAATATATATGAATAAGTATACAGTATTACCCAATAAGCTTATTTTTTAAATTAATGATAAGCACTCGATTCATAACACTTATAAAAGATATATATGCTTAATGTGCTTCGCCAATTTCTTCCTTTTTCGATTTAGATATTATGATTTTAGAACCAACTTTAGCTATCAGCTTTATAAGAACACTACAAATTTTCTTTAGGTCATTAAGAACCATAGAATTGATCTTTCTTCGTCTACAAGGGATCATCAATCATAACATTTGTATAAACACCATCAGCCTCTTTGTTTGAAGAGAGTTTCCCTTCATAGGTTGTTAAAGGGGTATCATTTATAACTCGATCATTCAATCTCTAGATTCAAAACCAGCTTCAACTGTCAGCTTTCTAAAAACACTACAAATTTTCTGCAGATCACTAAGAACTACATAATTGGTCTTTTCTTCATCTGTAAGGGGTCATCAATTGCAAGATTTATACAAACACCATCAGCCTCCTTATTTGAAAAGAGTTTCCCTTCACAGGTTGTTAAAAGGGGTATCATTTATATCTCGATTTAAAACCATCTTCATTTCAAAACCATCAACTGTCAGCTTCTTTAGAACACTACAAATTTTCTTTAGATCATTCAGAACCACAGACTTGATCTTTCTTCTGTAAGGGATCACAAGCGCAACATTTGTACAAACACCGTCAGCCTCTTTATTTGAAGAGAGTTTTTCTTCACAGGTTGTTAAAAAGGTATCATTTATAACTCGATCATTCAATCTCTTTGATCGATGAGGAGTTTGTCAGTTGAAATACCACTAGTTCCTACATCCTTAAGATATTTATCAAGTTTATAAAGCACTAAAGCAAAAGGACCAACCAAAATACTATTTAGTGAAACCCCATCCTTTTCATGGACGTCTTGTAAATCAGTTTCATAATTTACTGAATTGGTATGAAATTTACAATTAATTTTCTTTTCAACCTTAATGATGTTATTATTTTACTTCTCAAAATCCTGCCAAACACTTCCAGGATCTCTTGAATCATCTGTTTGTTTTTTCAACTTCCACAAATAGAACCTTAGATTGTTTAACATCAACAGCATTATAACCAAAATGCGACATTTTAGTTCGTAAATCCCCTTTATGATCATCCTTAGTAGAATCTCCACACTTTGAAATCTCATTACCAATACCATGACAATGTTGGAAATGAAACACTCACACAAACAACTTTTATTCAAACTCAAACAAATATTCAAGAACACTCTCACTCAAAAAACAAGATACTATAACTTACTCTTATTAGAGTTTGCTTCTTCACTCACTTAGAAGCTCTTAATTTTTCTTAATGCTTAAACTAAAATAGGGAGGGGTATTTATACTACTTAAGAACAATCCTACACCACACAAATAAACTAATCCAAAATTACAATAACCATACACCTCATTCTTCTTTATTCTTCTCCATCCTTCCAAATTATTCACATGCTTAATTACCACACCCTAGAAGATTCTAGGTAGAAGGTTAGTAGTTTTGGACCTTAATTATGGACTTGGACTCCAATTTGATTGATTTTGGGTTTAGGCTCCCATAATGGATCAAGTTTATGATCCAACACCCCCCCTTAAACTTGATCTTGTGACCCCTAGTAAGTTCCTTAATCTTATGAAGTCTTCGCTTGTCAGTGGTTTGGTAAAAATATCGGCAACTTGATCTTGTGACTTCACATATTCAACTTGCACATCCTTTCTTGCAACACACTCCCTTATATAGTGGTAGCGAATATCGATGTGTTTGCTTCGATCATGGAATACTGGATTCTTGGCTAAGGCAATGGCTGACTTGTTGTCGACACAAACCTTGGTAGGCTCTTCTTGTATCAAGCATATCTCCTTCAATAGATTTCTAAGCCAAATTGCATGACAAACGCATGAGGTAGCAGCAACATATTCCGCTTCACAAGTGGACAATGTGACAATCGGTTGTTTCTTTGACATCTATGTGAAAGCAGTGTCTCCCATGAAAAATACGAATCCAGTAGTGCTCCTTCGATTATCTATGTCTCCACCCCAATCACTATCGCTATATCCAACAAGCTTGTAATCATTAGAAACTGAATAGAACAAGCCAAAGTCAATTGTACCTTTCAGATAGCGAAGAATTCTCTTTGCGGCTTTAAAATGGGTGGTTGTTAGAGATTCTATGTAGCGACTGACCAATCCAACTGCGTGAAGAATATCGGGCCTCGTGCAAGTTAGATAGCATAGACTTCCTACCAAACTTTTGAAGAATGTTGGATCTACACTTTCGCCTTCTTCATGTTTGGACATCTTGATTCCGTATTCCGTCGGTGTGCTTATCGGCTTACAATTCTCCATCTTGAACTTCTTTAGGATCTCCTTTGCATAGCTTTCTTGTGAAATGAAAATTCCATCCTTTTGTTGCTTAACTTCAATGCCAAGGTAGTACGCCATGAGCCCCATGTCTGTCATCTCGAATTCTTTCGTCATCACTTCCTTGAATTCATTAAACATGCTTGGGTTGCTTCCAGTGAAGATCAAATCGTCCACGTAGAGGCACACGATCAAAATATCTTCATCTTTGATCTTAATATATATAGCGTGCTCGTAGGGATATTTGTTGAAGCCATTCTCTTGGAAGTACTTGTTGATTCGGCTATTCCATGCCCTTGGTGCTTGTTTTAGCCCGTAAAGAGCCTTCTTCAACTTCAACACCTTGTCTTCGTGGCCTTTGACTTCGTAGCCTGATGGTTGCTGAATGTAGACTTCCTCTTCAAGAACTCCATTTAGGAAGGCAGACTTTACATCCATTTGCTGTATCTTCCACTTGTTTTGAGCTGCCAAAGAAATGATTAGTCTAATAGTCTCCAATCGAGCAACAAGAGCAAATACCTCATCATAGTCAATTCCAGCCTTTTGACTATAGCCTTTAGCAACTAGCCTCGCCTTGTGCCTTTCAATCTCTCCTTTGGCATTTTGCTTTGTTTTGTACACCCATTTGACACCTATCGCCTTATGTCCTTTGGGAAGTGAGGTGAGTTCCCATGTGTCATTCTTCTCGATGGCCTTAATTTCTTCGTCCATCGCATCTCTCCACTTCTTCTCTCGTACTGCTTCTTGAAAGCTCACTGGTTCACAATCGACAAACAGACAAAATAATGTAAGATTATCTTGTCGTTTAGTTACCTCATAGAGATCTCTAAGGCTTCTTGTACGTTGCACAACTCTTTCACTTTGACTCCCACTTGACGATGACGAAGGTGATGAGTCTCTTTGAGTGGTTGATGTTGGTGAAGTGGGTGGAGTTTCAAGTTCTTGTTGAGGTCCTAGTTGCTCCCTCATTGTCTGCTCATCTTCTTCAAATTGAGGAAAGAAATTGAAGTCACCTGCATGAGAGTTAAAATCCCATTCTTCTTCTTCGTTGAAGACCACATCTCGACTAATCACAATCTTCTTATTGTCTGGATTGTACAACTTGTAGCCCTTCGAATTAGCATCATAGCCGATGAAGATAAAACTCTCACTTTTATCATCAAGCTTCGTTCTTCTCTCGTCCGGTACATGAATATGGGCTATACTTCCAAAGATTCTCAGGTGGGAAATGCCAGGCTTTCTTTCACTCCATGCCTCTTGCGGTGTCTTTCCCCATACACTTCTTGTCGGAGATCGGTTTGACAAGTAGACTGCACACGCTACTGCTTCCGCCCAAAATTCCTTGGGTAGTTTCTTGCTTTTGAGCATGCTTCGTGCCATATCGAGAATTGTTCTGTTCTTTCTTTCTGCCACCCCATTTTGTTGGGGGGGATCTAGGAACTGTCATTGGTCGACGAATTCCATTTGCTTCACAGAACTCTTGAAACTCCCTGAAAGTAAATTCTCCACCTCGGTCGGATCTCATGGCTTTGATCTTTCTACCGCTTTCTCTCTCCACTGCTGCTTTGAACTTCTTGAAGACTTCGAAAACTTCTGACTTCTGTTTCAAGAAATATACCCAGGTTTTTCTTGAAAAATCATCAATGAAGAGAAGAAAATAGTTACTGTTACCGAGAGAGCTTGGCTTGATCGGTCCACACACATCGGTATGGATGAGCTCGAGTGGTTTCTTGGCTCTTGTCTTTGACTCCTTTGGAAAGCTTTTCCTGAATTGTTTCCCGACTAGACACCCTTCGCAAAGCTGGTCAGGATGGTTGATGCGAGGTAGTCCCTTCACCATCTCCTTCTTAGATAGCAGCTCTAGACCTCCAAAATTGAGATGCCCAAATCGAAGATGCCAAAGCCATGATGCATCTTTGTAGCAAGCTTTCAGGCACTTTGCAACATCGTTTTGTATGTTGATCAAGAACATTCTATTCTTTGACATCGGCACTTTAGCAATAAAGTTATTCTTATCATCTTTTATAGAAAGATTATAATCCTTCATATGAATATCATAACCTTTCTCTAACAGTTGCCCTAAACTCAAGATGTTACTTTTTATATTGGGCACATAGTAGACATTGGAAATAAACTGATGTCTCCCATCTTTCAAACGGATAAGGATGTTACCTCTCCCTTTCACTGCTATTGTGGAATCATCTCTAAACGAAACATTTCCGCTTACTGACTCGTCTAGCTCCACGAACATGTCTTTCCTTCCATACATGTGATTGCTTGCACCACTGTCAAGATACCAGAAATTTGCTTGGCCACCATCAGTTTCCTTTCGTGCTAGAAGAAGAGTTTCTTTGCCATCTGTCTTCTCCTCTATGTAGTTGGCCTTCTCCTCAATTTTGTTGTTGGGAGCTCTACATTCTGAAGCATAATGCCCAAACTTCTGACAATTATAACATCGAACTTGAGATTTTTCATACCTTGAGTTCGGATTGATTCTTCCACGGCCTCGTGTTGAGCTTTCTCCTTTCTCATAGTTGTTGGAATTGTTGTTGTTGTAATTCCAGCCTCGTCCATGACCGCGACTTCCACTTCGTCCACGGCCTCTACCTCTGCCTCGACCACGTTGGTTTCTATCATTGCTTTGGCTTTCATGCATATCCTTGAGTTGTAGCTTGAGGAGTTGCTCAGTAAACCCATGCTTCTTCTTATGCTTCTCTTCGTATGCTTGCAATGATCCTTGGAGTTGCTCGATCGTCATTTCTTCCAAATCTTTAGTTTCTTCAATCGTCACGACGATGTGCTCAAATTTAGGATCCAACGAACGGAGTATCTTCTCTATTATCCTCACATCTTCTAACTTTTCACCATTTCTTTTTAATTGATTAGAAACAGCTACTACTCTTGAGAAATAATCCGAAATAGACTCAGATACTTTCATGTGTAAGGATTCGAATTCACCTTTTAATGTTTGGAGACGGACCTTCTTCACTTGCTCAGATCCTTTGTAAGAGGTTTGCAGCTTCTCCCACGCTTCCTTGCTAGAGCTTGCACTCGAAATCTTTTCAAAGCCATCATCATCTAATGCTTGATAGATGAGATAGAGAGCCTTCTTGTCTCTCTTTCTTGAATCCTTCAAAGTTGTTTTTTTGATCTGGTGTAAGAGCAGCAAAAGCAGCATCATCCGCAGGCTCGTTATAGCCTTTCTCTATGATATCTCACACATCTTGTGATCCAAGAAGTGCCTTCATTTTGATACTCCAATTGTCGTAGTTGTTGTTGTTGAGTGTCGAAACTTGGAATGGTGTCATACCATTTGTCATATCTCTCAATATAATGAGAATTTACAAAATTCGATTGCACGGATGAATCCGGAACGCCGGAAAACCTTGGGAGGGACTTGGTCAAAATTTTCAATTTTTCGGTCAACGATCAAAGTCAACGGTCAAAGTCAACCCTACCCTGGTCAACGGTCACTTATTTTGACGGCTCAGTCAACTCGCTTGGACGGCTCGGTCAAGGGGCTCGGTCAACAGGCTTACGGCTCGGTCAACTCGGCTTGGCAGCTCGGTCAATGCTCCAACTCGGCTCAACTCGATGAGTCAACTCGATTCTCTGGCAGCAGTCTTCCGGCGGCGCGTGGAGGCGCGTTCGAACTCAGATTGGGGAGATTTTGGTGGCGTCGGATTCCTCTCGTCGAGACCTTCGATTTGATATGCAATAGTGTATACTTTTCAACTTGATCTGATACCACTTTGTTGGAAATGAAACACTCACACAAACAACTTTTATTCAAACTCAAACAAATATTCAAGAACACTCTCACTCAAAAAACAAGATACTACAACTCACTCTTATTAGAGTTTGCTTCTTCACTCACTTAGAAGCTCTTAATTTTTCTTGATGCTTAAACTAAAATGGGGAAGGGTATTTATACTACTTAAGAACAATCCTACACCACACAAATAAACTAATCCAAAATTACAATAACCATACACCTCATTCTTCTTTATTCTTCTCCATCCTTCCAAATTATTCACATGCTTAATTATCACACCTTAGAAGATTCTAGGTAGAAGGTTAGTAGTTTTGGACCTTAATTATGGACTTGGACTCCAATTTGATTGATTTTGGGTTTAGGCTCCCATAATGGATCAAGTTTATGATCCAACAGACAAACCCGAAACATTTAGCAGGCAAACTTTCATAGACAATTTTCCACTAAAAAATCATAATCATCATGCTCCACTGTCAGATATTGCGGCAACTAACCAGAAATATCAACTTCTATAAGCACACAAGGCATAATAGCTATAAATTTTATCTCGAGAAGTTTTATCTAATTGTAGCGACAATCCAATTCCTCTAGTTATTTTCATGAAAATTTTAGTAGTCTAATATTTCTAACTCAATCCGTAAATCCGAATCCATACTTGAGCATGTATTTGAATATCAAAATGGTGTAGATCAAAATCGGCTTGTCACAGATGAAGCTGAAAAATACCACTACTAAGAGTACACGTCCAGCCTCCCCAAATCCAATGCATATCGTTCGAATCTGAACAATGATGAAATAATAAGGCTTTGGCACCGGGAACATACAAATCTTAGGAAACACGAGGCTTCCAAAAGGAATAAAGACATGTCTTAAAGAGTAATTTTCTTAAAATAAGCCTACCATCTGCCTCTATATTCATCCCGGTCAACCAACTTTTTAACCCTGGAAGAGGAAGTTGGGAAGGATAAGAGTTTTTGTATTTTAGTTCTTATAACTCTATTAAAAAATTTAATAAAATATATTAAATATTAAAATTAATAAGTCACACAAAGATTATAATAAAAAATTTAACACATTTTCCTTAATTTGAACTATATTTATGTATGAGAGAATAATTTATTATAATCTTATAATATATCTACATAATTTTTTTTTATAATTTTTTTTATTAATTTTCAAGTCTCTTTATATATATATATATTTGTTGAACTTGTATTCTTAATTCTGATATGATTTAAACTCTTATTTTTAATAAAATAAATTATACAATAAATTTATTAAAATTTCCTAAACCAACTTAAATAAGGTAATAAATTTAATTAATCTAACAAAGTAAAGGTATCAAGAACTGAAGATAGAATCGAAGCAAAAGATTGTTATTTGGCTAGAACATGTGCATATAAATTTTACACGAAAATTATTAAAACTTGCTAAATCAATTCAAATAAAATAATAAATTTGATTTAATCTAACAAAGTGAAGGTATCAAGAGCTGAAGATAGAATTGAAGCAAAAGATTGTTATTTGGCTAGAACATGTACATCAGCATCAAAAGAAGAAGATGCCACTGCCACCGATTGACTCTCAACCAATTTCAGATTGTATTTGGCGGATATTATTATCCCAAAAATAAAATGGATAAAAACTTACGAATAGGCTTGGAAAATTTCTACAAAGCCCGTGTGGCCATTCATTTCAACATAGCAAATCTAATAAAAAAATCCAATGTCGGTACTGTGACGATTCGAAAAGAATAAAAGTATCTAAAAAATTTATTTATGTATTTAGTTGGATTAAAATTATGAGTTATACTACTAAGATTAAAATTTTCATAATTTTATTAGGATAAAAAATTTTAAAGTCTTACAATAGAATATGATTAGATTAAGATTTTTTTGTGCCTTAAGCAAAAACTTTAGAAAATAAATAGTTAGTTTATGAGCCTTCATTCGTACAATACTCATTTTCTCTAAGAAGACGGCCCTAGATACTTTAAAAGGGAGATAAGAGAATTCTTAGAAATTAAAGAAATGATTTCTTAATTTTTTAAATTATTTATTAATTTTAGAACAATTTAAAGTAGTTTTATGAAAAATATTAAGATGCATAAGGGATTAAATTCTGACTCCGTGGTTATTGAACATGATTTTCAGGAATCAAAATAATAATTGCATAGTATAATAATTTAATGAAACTGTTGTTTATGACAATAGTATTATGTTTTGAGAACTTTTTTTATGCCTTTTGTCATGAGTTGTAGTAATATTATTATATTACATGAAAATAAGCAACTAGTGATAGAATTCGTGATTTTCTACTATAAATTTTAGCGGTCTTACCAAACATTTCGATGAAAGTTTTTTAGAATTTAATTACGTAAGTTAAAAAATTTCACGAGACAAACTCTTTTTTATTTTTTGTTATTATTGAAAAAAATTTAAAATATACATAAAATGACTTCTTAAATTTAAAAAAAAAGGGGCAGAATTTTTCTTGTTTTGATTTAAAAATAAAATATAAAACCTATAAAAAATTTCACTTCTATTCAAACACTTCTCTATATTATCAAATAGGACTTTTGATTCTTTTCAAAATCAATCCAACTCAACTCAATAATTTCATTTAAATCACAAAACGAGCACACTCATAAAAAGTAAAAACGATCATCATAATATCGAAATCTCTTCTTATTGGTTCAAAACACACATACAAATATACATGCCTATAATTATTATGCAAAAAGCAAAAAGGGTGCTATTTAGCACATTTACATTTACAAAAATGATCTTCAGATTTGGCCCACTATTCAGCTGTAGAAGAATCAGCAGCTTCCGTATCAAGACCTGCACCTAGGAATGGTTTACAAAACATAAAACACAAAAAGAGTAAGCTAAATGAGCTCAGTGAGTACATTTAAGATTTCAAAAAAAATAAAATTCTGCATAGAAAATAATTCTAAAAGATATGCAAAAATCATGCTTCTAAAACTTGTATAAAGTTGTAAAATGGTTTCTAACATCATATGCCGATGAAATCTTGCCCAGCGGGTTTTATTTACATTTTCAAAAAATAATATCCAAAATCTGTACAACATAATAACTATCATATGCATATAAACGCATAATATGCAATCGGCAGATCGAAAACTATTAAAGCTCTCGCTCGCTCATTTTCTTTCTAAACTGTACCAATGATAACCCTAAAACTCTAAACTCATGCAGCAACTCAACTAGCGCTGCACACATGAGTAGGTCACAGGGCGCTTCAAGTAGCAGCACCTACAGTGACATCTCACTGGCTATGCAGCAAAATCCTACATCGCCTATATATAGCGAGACAATACTCCGCACACATAGAGCGACTCATATGACTCGATAACCCGACTTTTCGGAGTTAGTGACACACCCCCCCAAAACATGTCCATGTGTACGGGATATACCGGCCGGGTCATAAACCATCATCACTACTGTAATCTGAGGGTACCAATGGCCTTTTGAAATAAATGCAGTAATTTTAAAGTTTTTCTTAAACCGAACATATAAAAGCATATCTATGGATATATATCAAAATCATAAATCATGTTTATGCATTAAAAATACATAAAATATACAATTTCATTATGTGGAAACATAATAAATGAAAGATAAACAAAATGACAAGTTTTCACTCACAACCGTTCCGAGCTCAATTTCGCTCCGAATTTTTACTCCCGTTACCGGTCTCGATTTTCTTCACCTACATGCTATAAATGACATTTAGAACTAATTCAAACACTAGAAACTCATTTAATTACTAAATGCCCTAATCGGCATACAAAGCTCAGATGGATACTACTTTTTAATTTTTATTTACGGAGTCATTTAATCTAATCTAACTCACCATCCGATGCTTAGAAAATTTCTTAACACCATATAACTTTGGTTGGACATAATTTCCCTTCACCTTACCAAAATGGACAATTATGTCTCCTTTTCTTCATTTTCGATATTTTCATCAACCATATACATTCAATATATATAAAACACCATTTATACACAACCACTCAACCAAAACACAACTCAACCCTAACTTCCCTAAAGTGACAGAATTTCACCCTATGTTCCAACACAATTCTTTTCTCAATTTCTTGTTTTGATTGCATCAAAATCAAGCCAACTTCATTCTAATGCCCTAATTACAACCAATTGAAGTCTCTACATCAAAATTACCCAAAACTCTAATTCTTACCTTACCAATTTCTTTAATTTGATGACTCCTTCAAGCCCCCCCAACTAGAATTCAACTCAATTTAAACCAAGAATACACACAAAAATATCAACTGAAGAAATCTTGAAAGTTCACATATCATCCTTACAAAACAATGCTTTTCTTACCTCTTTTTCTTAGATTTTCACTAATTGGGGCTTTAATTGAGTTTAGAAACTTATACTTGACCTTATTATATCTTGATTAGGCATGAAAAATCATGAAAAAAAAACTAAAATTTCATTGTAGTAGCACCACTCTTTCTTGCACGAATTTTGCTTCTCTTTTGCTCTAAGTGTTATGCTTTGATCTCTTGAAATTTCTACATACTTTTACTATATATATAATGCTCCCTCAATCGATCAATTTGCCCCTCAATTTACTCTAAATTTCTAATTTGCCATTGGTTGAAAACTAAGTATGTAATTGGTTCTTTTGTAACTATCTAGTTACAATAGTCAAAGGAACTAACTAGAATTTTCAACTTAGCAATCCATGAAATTTTCTCTAATTGGTCCATTCTATAATATATGGATTGTATTTCTCAACAAAGGCTTGTTCTATACATAACCCTTAAATGAAAATTTATATAGTAAATTAAAATTTCATTTTCCAAGCCAATAGAGAAAATTTCTAAAAATATTCTAGGGTCGTCCGGCGCTCCGACCGAGTGTGAAATTATCAAATTAGGTTTAATATCTCTCACGCGCATAATAAAAAAATATTTTTAATAATGTTAGAATCGGATAACCTTACGGTGTCTTTATTACTTTTTACCAAAATTTAGGCATCAATACTACTAATAGAGATTGGATATTATAACTAAAGGGTTGTATAAAATCTTGTTTCATTAGAAAAGACCATGATTTTGAAATTTTAATGATTTTTCAAATTTAATTCTAGGTTTTTAGAATCTGTCAACCTCTGCAATATAATTAAACAACAGAAAATATTTGACTAGTTAAACACTTTTAAATATTTTTGAAATTTGGTATAATGATTCTTTTATGTGTCTAATATGACATATTCAAATTTTATAGTCAAATTCTCTATTTTCTAATTGTTGTGAACTTCAGAGTATATAAGTATCAATGCAGAATTCTAATAACAAAATCTGAAGGTTATAGAATGAAATTCATATAAAACTATTGTGGTTGAAATAAAACATGAATATTTTTTTGGTGAACCTTTTATGTGTCTATTTTTTCTTTGCAAAATTTCAAAAGATTTTTATAAGTGCTTTATTTATTTATTTTTATCTATTGTTTTGGAGCTTTTCTATTATTTATGGTCTTTCTTTGGTTATTGGTATATGTGATTTGTTTGTTTCTATTACAGTGTGTTAAGAGGAGTCTTATAGGTGCCATTGAGTCTTTTGAATCTTTACATTCGTGTATCGATGTATTTATGCATGTGGGAGGACTTGCCATTAATTAGAGTAAAGGTCTAGCTCTTAACTTTAAGTATGAATGTCTTCCGTGTGTGAAATTATTAGTCTCACTTACACTTACCTCTCATATAGTTTGTCATCAACGGGTAACATAGACTTATTCTGTAAATTCTGAAAGTCTTACCAAATGATAATTGAGTGAAAAAAGTTTTAGTATAAGTTTAGAAAGATTTTTGAAAGATGTGGTATGATATGTCTTAGAATTTTAAAATTATTTCTTTTATCATTGCACGTCATACACATGTGTTATATGTATGTATTTGTTTTGCTATATGAAAAAATAATTTACTTGCTAAACGTTGTATTATTACGGAAGATTTATACGTGCAATCGATTTGTAAAGTTTTTACTATCCATTAATTTTTATAAACTGTTAGGATTTTAAGTTTATAAATACTTAATTAGAATGCTATTTTGTTTTTAAGTAGTTTATTTTTATAATTTTAATTTTGAAAAGGTTTCTATTGCCTTTTAGTTTCTTATAAGTTATTAGGATTTTGAGTTTGTATATATTTTTATTAGACTATTATTTTGTCTTTAAGTAGTTTATTTTCAATGTAAAAATACATAGTTTATATTTGATATTTTGACTTTGAAAACTATTATAATTAAGTTTAATTTTTTGATTATATTTTAAAATTTGAATTTAAGTGTTGGATAATATTTTATGAAGTGTGTATTACTCCTTTAATCCATTGTCACGTCAAAATGTGAAAGGTCCGACTCAAGATCCACTACTATATACAAAACCCGCCTCTGATTTTCGATTACTTCTTTATACAAAACCATGGTCTCTCCTTTTGAGGCCAGGTGGGAGAGCAAAGAGAAAAATAGTAATAAATAAAAAGTTTAAGTTCGATCTTAATAGGAATTTGAGCAGTATTCTTGAGAATCAATTTACCTTTTATAAAGGATGCAAGAGAATGAAGTTGAACCACTTGATTTTTGCTGATGACTTATTCTTATTCTCTCACGGTGATGTTACTTCTGTTGGTCAATTTAAGAAAGTTCTAGATGATTTTTACAAGGTGTCTGGATTACAACTTAATATGACAAAGAGCTATATTTTTTTAGGAATATTCCTAATCTTGCCAAGAAGGCTAATTTGCAGCTTATATTGTTTCAACAAGGTAGTTTGCCTGTTAAATACTTAAGTGTTCCCTTAATATCTAAAAGACTCAAAAAATATTTTTGTAAGGAGCTTATTAATAAAATAAACACTAGAAGTTCAAGATGGACAGTTAAATTCTTGACCTATGCAGGGTGGTTATAATTGATTAATTCTGTTCTACTGAGCATGCATGTCTTCTGGCGCTCTATATTTGTTCTTCGCAAGATAGATATTAAGGAAGTAGAGAGCAAATGTCAAAAGTTCTTGTGGCATAGGCAAGATCATCAGAAAAGAGGCAAGTTAGTTGCATGAACTGATGTCCGCATAAATAAAAAGGAAAAGGGACTTAACATAAAACCTATACACCCTTGAAATTTAGTTGCAATTATTAAATATATTTGGGATTTGGTTGTTGTGAAATCATTATTATAGGTTAGATGGGTGAGTGGTAACAGACTCAAAAGGCTTAGTTTTTAAAATATTACAAAATTAATGATTACTGTTAGGCATGACAAAATATTCTAAATCTAAGATGTCAAATTAAGAAACTTTTTAACTATGAATTAGGCAATGGCAAGACCTACCTATTTTGGTGGAATCCATGGGTGTATATAGAGACACTTGTAGACAAGTTTCCTTATATGAACGTTAATGATGCTGATGTTTCTCGTACTACAAAAGTAAATGATCTTTGGCAATATGAAAAATGGAACTTGTCTGACCTCTTGATGAGCACACTGCTCGAGCTCGAGATTATATCCGTAATAACTTTTTCATCATTGATACAAAAAAGATATAATCTTGTGGAATGGAGGCTCTAGTAAAAAATTTTCAATAGCTAGTGCATAGTGTTTTTTGAAGGATAAGGACTCCAAAGTTGGTTGGTATAAATTAGTTTGAAGAACTCATTATATTCTTAAACATAACTTTATAACTTAGTTGGTATTAAAAAATATATTGTCGACTAGAGAGAGAATAATTAAATGGGGTCTTAACATTCGACCGATTGCTCATTTTGTGGTAAGGAAAGTGAAACAGTACACCATTTATTATTCCACTATAATTTTTACCAAAAAATTTTTTTAACTTGTCAAATTAATTGTTGATCATACAATTAGAGAAGAGAGGTATCATCTTTCTGTAAAAAAAATTTAGAGCAAATCTCTCTAAATAAGATTCATAAGATTCATTTTTGTGCTCTAATTTATTCTATATAATTGGAGTGTAATCAAGCGATTTTTTATTTAAAAAAATTTACTGTTACTGTTTTTTAAAATATTAAAAATTATTTAAATTAAGTATATAAGTACTTTAAACGACCAATACATAAATTATATTGTAAATAGGCGGTGATTCACCTTATTTTAGAGTTATTTTTGGCTTGGGTTCTTAGCACTCAGGTCCGTTTTATTTGTATTTTTTGCCGTCTTTCGCAATAAACTCATTCGGTTAAAAAAAAGTTTCTAACGCTGTCGCTTCCGAGAAGCTGGAACAGAGATGGAAGAAACGCGAGCAATCCTGTGGAAGTTTCTGGAGATGGAAAGGGAAAGAGTATCTCAGAGAAAGATGGACCACCTATAGACGATTGTTTCCCTATCTGCTTTGGCGATTTTGCCATTTCTTGCAAAGCGAATTGCGGTCACTGGTATTGCGGTTAGTTTTCCTTTTCATTTTTAAAAATCAGCTGAATGTTATTGATTATTTGTTCATTAACGTTATTGATGATTTGATAATTTTATGTTAGGTTTTTGCGAAATGGAGAGGAAGTTAGAAATAAAATGTGAATGATATTTTTATTCAGGAACGACTTCACTAGCTCATCTGAACAAGCGGAAAAGCATTTCTTGTATTTAGGGTTTTGTTTTGTTTGGTTGCAGAGAAAACGTAGGAATAGCAGACATTATGTGTTATTGCGGTTTCTTTTTCTTTTTCCTTTTCCATTTTTGTTTTGTTTTAATAATTGTTTATGTGTTGTATTTGTTGGGTTTTGGTGCATTTGTTTGGGTTGTTATGAGCTTGTAGGAAAAGAAAGGTGACAAATAGTAGTTATTTTTAAGAGAATAAGATTTAGATGGCGATTTTATTGTTATTCAATGGCGGTCAAGAAATCACATTCTATTAACAACAGAATGGTGAAGTAAAGTTGTTTCGATGTATAATTTTGAGTTAATTTGTTTTAATATGATAACTAAAGTTGTCTTTTCTTTTTTGACCACATTTGCACTTATTTTGAAGACAAGAATATATCCTACCTGTGAACAATGCTAGTCCCTGACTATTTATCTAACATTTGTTAACTTTTTGTCACATTTAATCAAAGTTTAAATTCTGGAACAGCTATATGTGCACTTAAGTTTGTGTTACAACTGTAACTTTTCTTCTTTTTTTCCTTTTAAATACTTTTTGGTGCTCTGTCACTGATCATTGTAGCTTATCAGAAAAAGAAAGGTGGTATACTTTACAATTAGTTTGAAAATGCTTCATGTAATCATTAATCTGACTCATGAACTTGTGAGGTTACAATTGCCAGAAGAGTAGTTGATTTTAAGCTATATATAGTTGAGAGTTATTTACTGTTTGCTATAACAGTATGAATTAAAATCATATAGCTGGTGATTTTGTGAACTTGAGTGGCCTCAAGTTGGAGTGTCTCAAAGAAAGCTATATTTTGTGGAAGGAATACTGTCTTTCCCTTGTGATTGATCCTTTAACTCATAAGAATTTATAGAACTTCTTTTTGTTGATAACTATTTAGAAGTAAAAGAATTGACTCAGAAAAAAAAAAAAATTGTAGATACATGTCAGGAACAGGCTACTAGTTGTTCTTGCATTTAGCTATGTAATGACATGTTGCGGTATGAATTATTTGTCTTATAATTGGTGCTTGTTGTGCAGCAAATTGCATTTTGCTGTTCTGGATTTACTCATCAGCATCTAAGCCTTGCAAGTGTCCCCTGTGCTCTCACTACATTACTAGGTTGACTCTGGAGCCATCACTATGCCACCAGCAAGAACAGTATGTTGCCGAGGTTCTGAAAAATGTTCTGAGGCACAACCTTTGTTTTGTTGGAGGGGCACGTTGACCTTGTACAGGTATATTTTAAAATATGGACTACTTTCAAATATAAATTATTTTTAAGTGTGGTAGCTTTGTTCGAAAATATTTTACCTTCATGTATACTTTCAGCAGATAGTTTCTGCAATTCAGTTTCCCACTCAACTAATAGATGTCATAAATGATGCTCTTCGTATGGTGGTTGCATGCTATATGAATTTCGTCATATCAAAGATGTTATGGAAACCTATTCTTTGTCAATCTGGTGTGAATATTGTATTCATTCTCTTCTTGGCAGAAAGTGTATGAGCTACCATTCTTCATTAAGAGGGCTTTTGTATCGATGATGGATCCCGATACGGAAGATGCATATTTTTATGAAAGGCCCCTTCTTGCAGTTTAGTTGAAGCCAAATTTTTGACAGTGACAATATGATGTTCTTGCCTTGTATCTTTATTGGTGGTTTTAGTGTTTTCTACCATTTGTTCTAATCCCTACTAAATTATCCTAGCACTTTTTATTTGCATGAATTCTACATGTTTTAAAATACACACAATTTGTTTGGAGGATTCCTTAATAGTAGTTATAAGTGGTTTATTTTAATTTCAGCCTAGAGTTTATAGCTTTTAAATAGTTTTAAAGTTTTATTAATATGGATTTTGAGAGTTTCTATTTATGTTGGTAACCTGCTTATGGTAGTGACACTTAGTGGAAAGGATAAATGGTGTGAGGTAAAATAAATGTAGTTAACTTAGAATTGTCATTTCAATAAACATGATGTAGTCTGTTTGTGTGCATTGCCCAGCTCACTTTTGAACATTAACTTATGACTTTATTCTTTTGATAAACTCTAATTTTCTTTCTTCTTTGCAGATGGTCTTAAGCTTCCTCTATGCAGCCAGCCCTTTTGACTTCATTCCAACAGGTGCTTTGGTTTTCTGGAAAACATGTTTCAGGAATGATACTTCATGTATTAGAACCAAGTTTACTCTGCATGTAGATTTTAAGTGGAATATCAGGACATAACACTGAATTGGTCACTATTGCTATTGACCTCATATTATAGGTCCCTTAGGATCAAATGATGATTTTGGCTTATTCCATTAATTGCTGGAGGTATCTAACATTATGAAAAACAGTTTAGCAAGTTGTAAGAGTTGATGGGTCAGATTTCTGTTGTTACATGTTTGTGGCTTGGTTATTAACTAACTCTCTATGTTCATTCTCTTCTGCAGGGAGTTTGGGAATTGTGAGTAGGGGTGGGCACGGTCCGGTTCGGTCCAATTTTTTGCGAAACCGAACCGAACCAGTCCGGTTTGATTTTTTGGAAAAATAAAACCGAAATTGGTTTTTTTAATGAGAAAAACCGAACCGGTTTTTTTCGGTTCGGTCTGGTTTGGTTTTTCCACTTTTTTTATTTTAAATTATAAATTTTTTTAATTTTCAATCCAATTTTTTCGGTTTTTTTCCGATTTTTTTTAGTAGAAAAAACCGAACCAGACCGGTCGGTTTTTTTTCTAAAAAAATCAAATCAATTTTTTAAAAAAAAAAAAAAGGGGACCGAACCGGCCGGTTCGGTTCGGTTTTTCGGTTGCCGATTTTTTTTGCCCACCCTTAATTGTGAGAGTATTGGATTAGCTGCTATGGCTCTAGTGCTTATCCTTAAACTGATTGGAATTTATTGTAGAGGCACTTGGCTGCCACTGCTACCGCTACCCAAGTTTCAGATGAATGAACTGCGACTTCCGGTCACTTGCATGTTGATGGACAATGGTATTTAGTTTCTACTTTTCGAAACTTTACTCGAATCAACCATGGCAGATCGGAGTTGAGGTGGTTTAAAATAGTAGCTTGGCATACACCTTATGATGATATGCTCGTATATACCTAGTTTGATGGATGTGTCTGTAAATATCTGCATTACGACTTGAATGTGCGGCGAATTTTTTGTACAATGTATATTTGATTTTCAGGGGGAAAAAAAAAGGAAAAGCATACCATTGATCTGGCATTTTACTTCCTTGGTGTTTTTCGCATTGACAATCAGCAATGCAAGAGTAATCTTTGATCCAAATACATACCAAATGGGTTATAAAAAGCCCGTACGCGTAGCTTCAAAAAGAACAATTTTCATTTATCTTTTCTTAGAGTTTAATTTAATTATAAACAGGGTTTTTATTTTAAAAAATAAGTGGAAGAATCTCCTTTTTTATGGGGTTTTTTTGAAAAAAATATTAATTCTGTACAAAAACTTCTTAAAATTTGATGAAAATTTAGAAATAAATTTTGTAAATTAAAAAAAAAATGCGATGATTTTAAATCTTGAAAAGAGAGATTTGCATCTAAAGCTCCCGCGATCAAATGTGATACTTCTTTTAAGAAAAAAAAATTAGGCGACTGGAAACGTGAAAACATTTTCAAATTCAAAAGAGATCTCTTTCTTGAAGCTCATCATAACCGATCAGTCTCTGTCTCAGTCTCTCACACTCTTTCGTACAAAGAGAAAGACAAAGGCAATCCGACCAGACGATTCAGAATAGCCGAGCGGAGAAGAGACAGAGAGGGATGGGCCCACCAGCGAAGACGGTGCGTACGATCTCGCAGGAAGCGTTCAACGAGGTAGTGAAGGAGAACATGGAAGATCTGGGAATGGACGCCGCCGAAGCCCTTGAAGACGCCATCCAGACCCTCACTCTCCAAGGCGTCGATCTCTCCGGTCCTCCTTCTAACACTTCCTGTTTGTTTCCCGAGAAAACCAAAAACAAAAGAAAACACGCACTATCGCCAGACATAGTTTTAGTTACTTCCAAACTCCGAAATTGTTTCTTGCGCAATGCAATTGCTGAAACCGCCCACCTTGGAAGCACCAAATAACATACCTGGAATTAACACTTTCTAAAATTCTCTCTAACTTCGGTTTCTTTAGTTTTCTTTTCTAAAGCTTTGCGTTTTTCTCAATCTTGTATTGCAGGGATTGTTAAGTGCGTTCCAGGAGAGAGTAGTGTGAGAGACAATCCCTTGATACAGTCTTTGGATAGACTGAAGCAGTTGGCTAAGAACTCGGAAGATCAAATCAGTGACGAAGATTTAAATGAGATGACAGGGTTGTTTGATAAGCTACTAGAGTTGTGTGGCGGCTGTGAAGGATCGGGAAATACTGCCATCACAAATAATAATGGTGGGTTGGAGTTGGTTTGTTCTATATGTGGCAAGATTCGAACTCGGTCTAAACGAGCCCTTGTTTCGTGTTTGAAGACAATGGCATTGCTAGTTCATGGTAAATGGCTTAGATATTTAGTTAATACCGGTATTCTTTTGGTTTATGGTAGTTGATTTGTTGGTTTATGAGTGTTTGGTTTAGATGTTATTGATGAAATAAAACGCTCTTAGCAAAACGGCAACCAGCCCATATGGTGTTTATTTCATGTTTCATATGTGTGAGTAGCATGTTTAGAGGGTTCTTTATACTGTGCATGCAATGATATTTTGGGTTAGCTAGTAACCATTCATGTTTTGAATATGTGACCGACAATGTGAAGTTGATGTCTGCTTTTGTTGGTATCCTGAAATGTAAGGTACCACATTTGGCCTCGGTGAGTTCATTTAATATAGTCCAAGTGAATTGAAGTGAGATAAAATCTGAAGAAGTTATCAAACAAGAGGCAGGTGCAAATACTCGATGAATGTAGCGGTAATTTTAAGGAAATGTAGATCATTTGTGTTAGTACAGACAATGACTCACCTGGTAAAGAAGGAAATAAGCAATTAAACGAGAGAAACATTAATGCATGCCATCAATGGGATTGAATAATTTTTATTTGATTATTATGAGAAGCATCATATAGAAAGGTGCATGTTACATGTCCATTATAGTTGTAACAAAACTTGAGCTGTATCTAGGCAGTGTTATGGATGTGTATTTAACATGTGTATCTTTGTTACTAGCAGATGTTCAAAGTACAGAAACATTTCGGAGAAGTGCTGGACCATCAATTTTGGTTGATATCCTAAAGGGTGGCAATGAAGATCTAGAGATCTTGAATAGTGGTTTTGCCGTTGTTGCTGCATCTGCAACTGGTAATGAGGTGGTCAAAGAAGCATACATGGAGTTGAAAATTGATGAGCTTATTTTGGAAATACTGAGCAGAAGGAGAAACGACAATATTCAAAATTTGTACGATACTATACGTGTTCTGTTAACACCTGATGACAATCGTGTTCTGGCTTCTCAAGTAAGTGTGTGATCAATAGAATTTGCTTGTAAAATCTTGTACATTTCTTAATTGTACCTGAAATTCAACATGTCTATCGATGTTGATGTTAATGTTTTGAATTATTTAATGAACATCCCCTGCATGTTCAAAACATCAGCTGTTGGCTAGCAAGCCTTTCCTGATTATTTATATTTTTGCAGTCAAAGATATGAACTGCAATCTAAGTAATTGTGACTGGTTTGCAAACTTCAGGTATATGGTTATGCACGCAGATTTGCCAAAGTTGGAATTGCAAGATTTCTTGTCCGGTCACTACATGCAGGGCTTAGCTCACCTAGTCTTGTTTCAGCTAGCATTGCCTTAAAGGCTGTTGCAGTCAATGTAAGTTTCTCATATCTGATAGGTTGTCAATTTCCATTGTGTTGTGTTAAGTGTATATTTTACACTTTGATCAGTGTAAGCATTTTGTGATAGTAAATAAGAGAAAATTTGTTAGGAGTTCTTTTCTTTCTATGAAGTAATTTGCCAGATTTTGTTGTTGCAGTCACAATTTAGTGTTTACAAATATAATTGGTAACTGATCTGAAAACATTTAAGTTTTGCACACTGTTTGTGGTACCAATATGTAAACATTCTTTTAAGAAATTATTAGTATTTTTGATGATTGCAAGTTTTCAATATCACTCTTAGCAAGGAAAAGTTTAAAGGCCTTCTAGCAGTCAACTACTTCAGTGGCTATGAAACCCACTTTTTATGTTTAATGTACATGAATTTATACATCTATGTTTGCATAATTGTTGGAATCCTAACTTCCTAGTTAGATTTTTATGCATCCCTCTCAATCTTGTGTGAAGCTCCTATTCTTGTGATTAATTTAACTCCCTATTTCTTAATTTTTCTTATATATGCTTCAGTTGGACCATTTATTTTTACATATTTGAAGGCACATGAGATATAGCGCATGCAAACTTATTCTAAATTTAAGCACAGTATCAGAAGACTTGCTGAAATTTCTGGTAATTTAAACTCTTAATTTCATCAAAGGTGTTAACTATAGATAATCTAATGGACTAATAGCATGCTCTCTTATATCTGATCAATGAGAATCAATTCTCTCTCCAGGAGCTTAAAGCATGGTAACAAAGCTCATCAATGCAGTCAGTCTAACTCTCATTAGTAGAGTTCAGATGAATTGTCTTGTAAATGTCGATACTGAAAATAATGATATTCCATATACTAAAGATGTATGACAGATATTTGGTACTTTTGTTTATTCCAGATTTTTTTTTTCTTTTTCTTGGTATAGGATGAAATATGCAAATCCATTGCTGAAAGTGGCGGTGTTGATACTCTTCTCCAATGTATTGACAACAGTGGTGAACAAGGCAACAAGTCTGTAGCTAGAACTTGCTGTTCTTTGCTATCCAAGGTATAAGTTCAAAACCACAAATAGTATGACAACTTTATTCTTCTGTCTTCAATTGAATTCCAATGTCATCTCTGACCACCAAAGTACAAATCTAGCCTTAAATTCCTTGCTTTCAGGCCAAATATAATTTTGACAGTTATTCATACGCCAAATTACCAGAGAAAAAACTATGGCATTTTTGTGAGATTTGAGATTGCGTTTTCTGGCTTCTAGTTAATTGCAGCCATTTGGACCATCAATGGAACTTATGCATAATATATATAGAGGTTTAGTAAATCTGTCTTGTAAATAGCAGAAAAGGCTGTATTAAAGATACAATGCTGAAGTTTGTTTTTATTAGTTTTCTTTTCCAGTATATATAATTGAATGATCCCCTACAACAGAAACTTTTGTATTCCCTGTATTGTAAAGTATGGTAAGTTAATCAGGAAGCAATAAGAGCCCACACTTTTGCCATCTTCTTGTCACTGTTACTTGTTGAAACATTTAATCACTTTTATATGTTTTTCCTGATTAGTTGGCAGGAAGTGACACAAATAAGAGTGCTATTGTTGAGAAAGGGGGAATGGACAGGCTAATCAAACTCTCAGCCCGATTTTCTGACGATGCTTCTGTGCTGCAAGAGGTAAGCTGTGGACAAGTATTGTGCAAATGAATGTACCTAAAAGCATGTCCATCGCATACATGCCCAGCAAAGCGTTTTCTGAAATTGGGGTTCTCACTGTTGACTTTGAGCTAACCAGGCTGAATCAATTGATGGCTACATAAATCTTGCAAAATACATATTAGTTATTGCCATTTCTTGACAATTCTACCTCCATGTTGTTAAGTCTTGAATGAGTCTGGCAATTAAGTGTTCAGAGATAAGATGTCAAGCATTCCCTATTTTAGTATAATTGCTTGAGTGACACTTATGCATATGAATGCTTGTGGACTTCTGTTGTGATGCTCCCCTGGCACCCAGTCTAATAACTGTTTTCTGTGATATAATTGGACATCTCATAGTAATATACATGCTTTCAGATTTTGTATATTCATTCACTTTTCTAATGGATCGTTTTACTGTGGTTTTAGGTTATGTCCCTTATCACTGTTTTATCATTAAGATCTCCAGAAAATGCAGCCCGAGCCTTGGAAGCTGGAGCTGGAGACCTTGCTATCCAAGCCATGCAGAAGTTTCCCAATTCTCAGCAACTGCAAAGAAATTCCTGTTTCATGATCCGCAATCTTGTAGTAAGGAATCCAGAGAACAGGTAAGTGTATTTGTACAAGGGACCACTTTTCTATAACAGGTCTCTTGATTTTCAGTCCTTTTTTCTTTTGGGCCATAGAAGAGATTAATGTATAGCTGCTAAATGCAGAACCAAACCAAGCATTGGCTTCTTCAGCTCAGCCTGACTCATTTTCAAGGTCAAGCTGCGGATGAACTTGGCTCAATTTTTGCCTGCCAAACCCAATTTTCCTAGAGTTGTGTCAAGTGTAACATATCTTGGCGCAAAAGGATTTTTCCTCTAGCCTGTTAGACTTGCATTTCATTTTAAACTGTTTATCAAATGAGTGAAGCAAACCAAGTTTCTTGCAGATCCAACTTCAATAGCTCACATTGATCATATGCATGACCTAGTGCCCTTTTTCTTATTGCCATTTTCATTCCTTGATGTAGTCTTCATGAAACTGATGCTTTCCCAATTAAGACCAGTTTGTCTAACAAACTTTTCCACTGGACAGAATGCTTCTACTCAGTAATGGTATCGAGAAACATATCAGGCGGGCAAAGAACCATGAGAGCTGCAAGGAAGCTGCTACTGATGCATTGAGAGATTTGGGACTTGATGACTACAACAAATAGATTACAGAACGGATTCCCCACAATTCTTTTTTTTTTTCTTGGATTTTGCAGTGTTAAATTTTGTTTGTGTTTTTCTTTTCCCTTGGATTTCTCAGTGTTAAATTTTGTTTATGCCCTCTTTTTGTAAGCTGTTGCTGTCACTGAAAAATTCTCATTATATAGAGCAGATTGAGTTGAATTTTCTGAGATCAAATTAGCAAATTATAAAACAAACCTTTTGGTAAGGATTTGCGCGTTCTTGAGGTTGTATCTGATTTTAGCTACTAATCCTTTGCGATGAATACACGTACAACAAAAAACTTAGTGTCATTGGACACAAATAGGAGAAGCTTCAACTTTCTTTACACAATACATTAAGGACAATTGATTTCAAAAGTGGTGTTATTTTGAAATTTGGCGGAAACAAAAGATTTAGAAACCCAACATAAAAGCTTCATTCTAATGATTTGAAATATAAAGATGCGTAGACAGTTTGTATACAGATATATGATGTAGAAATTTCAAATACATCAGATTGAAAATGCATTGTCTACCGTTTATGTTGAACATGAAAACGACCATCCCCCAACAAGACATTAACATGGGCCTGGTGTGATAATCCTTCTTACCAGTTCATTCCTCCTTATGTGGTGATACAAATTTCAAGTTTCAGGCTTTAGGCTTCAGGCCGCTGCTTGTTAAAAAAAATTAATGCCATGTAAATAAAAAGCTATCATAAAAGATAACGGGATCGGTTCCAGTATTCTAACGGATGGAATCATAAGATACCAATCCATAATCACTAGCCCAGTAAAAAGGTTTGTACGATTAATACCATCTTCAAATAGAACAAACAAGATTTTGATTAAAATGCCTATCAAATAGAAATTCACCATTTCCAGCCAGTTCTATATCCCTACAGTTAAAAGTCCTGAAGCATACATGTATGTAAAATATATTAGGAATTGATTCAGGCCTTAAAATTTGTACAGTTGCATTTGCTGTAAATATCGCCTACGCTCCCAAACAAAACCTGTAAAAAGTAAAGCAGATACATGAGATGACATACAAACTTCAAGGTGGTGCATGAACTGCAGGAAAATACAAGAATCACTGAAACCCAGTCCACACTTGAAATCTTGGCAATCATAATTTGCCAGAGTTGTATGCCTTAAAAATTTTCACATAAATTTCACACGACATAAGACCCGCCTATCATTGAACTTTTGTTAGGTTATTTTCAAGAATATGGCAACTACAAACAATAATAAGTAGCAACAAAAATAACATTTGCCACAAAAAATAGGAACCTGCTGTTCTACCCCTTTTGATTACCTTGTCAAATCAGACGGTAAAATCAGAAATGGGTTTCATATTCTCTTATTCTTCCAACCATGGGGAGCCAAGAGTAAATTGTTTGGATCAATAAAAACTACACTGACATTCTATTTAGTCAGCCATGCATCCCATTTTTAGAGTTTTTTACAAGGGGAGGTGGAAACAACAAAAAACCAAAAAGAAAAAGTTCTACTAACTCAAAAGAGACAGGTATATCAAGCTTTGCTCTATCAAGGATATATTTGACAGTATCCTTATGAGTCTTACATTTATCCTGTTACAAATCCATGCATAAGACCTTTGTAAAGAAATCTTCCAAGAGCAGGAGGCTTAATGTTATTACCTAATATATTCCCTCCAGATTATCAGAGCTCAAAGCAGGAAAAAAAAAGGGGCCTGAACCAGATGACTCTATCCAACTATCAGAAGATATTGATGATTCAATGTATCGGCAGCCTACATTCCAAATCAAGATCAGGTGGCCACTCCTGATATCAAGCAAGTATAACAAGTTTTGGAAGATCTTTTCCATACCAGTTGACTACAAACGAGCTATTGAAACATCTTGCGATACTGCCTTTTCTCCTGCTCACATCTATCATGGATCTGCGACAAGTTTCAATAATTTAAACCCCAGTTAGTTGCATATCCATTCATCATGACAGAGGTTACATATTCAGTTTCATCAACCAACCTTCTTCTTAGTGGCAGCAAGTTCCTTCTTTATTCCACCTGAAATACACCAATAAGAAGTTAGCTATGTATAAGAGGACTGTTCTAACTTCTCTCTATGAGAAGAAACAGTAACTTGACCACATTATTAATGCATGTGTAATACTGATCAAATTAATAAACGTGAACCAATACATCCTTTTGATGTCAAAATCCTAGACTTGTTAGAATTCACATTTACATGCCACATTTGGTCCTGTGTCTGTGGACTTGGTCAGAGTCAGATTTCTAAACCATAAAAGAAATAGCAAGCTGCACATAGATTCTAAACGATAGTGCTCAAATTCAATACATGTAAGTTAGGACTATCATTGACCCACATTCCAAGCAATTAAGTAAAGAACAGAGCAAAAATGTCTGAAACTGAGAGTCATTCCACTATTCATCGGTTGTGTCAATTTCACTTACCATCATTTGGCTCCAATTTTAGTGCCTTCTCAAAGCTTTCAACTGCAGCATCAACATCATTAAGGGCCATGTATGCCTGATAGATAAGGACCACAATCATTAAGATCAAAAACTTTTCACTGGACCCAAAAATGAAACCATTCTACACGGGTGTAAACCATCCAAATTATAAAGAAAACTCAAAAAGAACCTATAGTCAGAACATGCAGATAAATGAAAGCTAAAAACAAACATGCAAACACACTTCTAACACGTAGGGCTGCCACACTCGCTATATAGTCCATGAGCATATTGACATTGAGAGAATTTTTTTAAGTATAAATTATGCAAATTTAAAAGATTCCAACAGGTTGAAAAAAGCTGAGCAGCTGCAGAGCTAAAGCATTCACAAAGATTAAAGCTATTAGTATGCACCTGGGCAAATCTTTTTCCAGATCAGATGACAAGGCACTAACTCAAGACAAATATAAGCATAATTCCACCAGCCAACTGATTGAAATCATTACCAATGAATGATACTAACCTGACCTTGGCGAAATAAAGCTTTCGCATTGTTTTCTCCATCACGCATTGCAAACTCAGTGTCCAACAATGCTCCTTTCAGATCCCCCAGTTTCAATTTACAAGCCTACAGAAAACATAAAGCATCAATCATCAAGAGGAAAATAAGCTAGCTTTGAATGACTACAGGCCCACATGTAAAATAAGTTCAATGTTTCCTCCGAGCTGATTCTTTCTTTTTTTCCATAATCATATAAAAGAAAACTGAAGCAACAAAAGTTGCACAATTTTTTTTTTTAATTTCTTTCATATTTTTATTGAGAATTGACTGATAAAATTGTGCAACATATTAGCACCTAGTCGAAACCTGTATTAAGAAGGTCCAAGAAATAACACAGGGGGTGAAATCAAAGAATCTCAACTGAACAAACTCTTGATAATCATCTTACTTTGAAAATGAGTCAAACTACTGAATAAGCACAGGTAAATACTTTTTCATGGCAACTCATATTCCTACTTGCTACACCATTATAACATCCTGTTCAAACTTTATAACATACATCTTCCCATGATGCATATTTATATATACAAGTGCACATGTGTGCCTATATATATATATATATATATATATATATATATTAAAAAATGATGTCCATTTTAGTTGAGGAGCCATGTACAGCTAAAGTCAGTGACCAAACAGAATCATCCAAGAAGTAAAAATAGAAACTTACAGAACTGTTTGTGAAGATCTGTGACTTTGTCTTTCTTAAAGATGAAGTCTTTTCTGCAAAGCGAAAAAGCATGAAATATATACAATCAGATATAAAAGAGACTCAGTAAAACTCAGAACATACAATAGAGTACTATGAGACAAAGAACAGATTGTTAACCTTCATCAATCCCTTCCTTCTCCCAGCAGATATCCAGATAACGTAAAGCTTTTCGGTACTTTCGAAGAGCCATCTTATAGTCTTGTTTCTGTTCATAATTGTCAATGATGAATTAAAAATATTCCTTTTATAAAAAAAGAAGAAAAATCAATAGAGAAATAAGAGAGTGACAGGTAAATTAACAATGAAAATAATTAACACCTACAGAGATTAATGTACTAATTTCTCTTCCCACTCCTATAACTATGTTTTCAACAGAGTACTACTTGATACACCAAATAATTTCAAACCATAAATTCACACTCAGCACCTTGTAATGTTCATTTCCAAGAGCCTTAATAGAATCAACTGTCTCCATCCACCAAGAAAGCTCGTTAGGAGTTTCATCAAGGTCAGCTGGCCAATCAGGATACAGATCACCATCTTTGAAAAAGTTAGCTATCCCATCATCAGCACCCTCGGGAATGTCTCCACAATCCATGATTACAACATCAGCTATGGGACAATCGCTATCGCCTGTTGTGACATGCTCTATTGAACGAACAACTCCCATTCCTTTAACTACTTTCCCAAAAACAACATGCTTCCCATCTAAGTGAGAAGTGCGAGTTGTTGTGATGAAGAACTGAGACCCATTGGTGTTGGGACCAGCATTAGCCATAGATAGCATTCCTTTCCTTTCATGTTTCAACTCAAAGTTCTCATCTTCAAACTTCAACCCATAGATTGACTCTCCACCAGTGCCATCCCTAGCAGAAATATCTCCCCCTTGTATCATAAAGCCTTTAATGACACGATGAAAGCAAACACCCTGAAACAACATAAATGATATTGGGTGAAATATAAAAGATAAGCTTAATGAGCCTTTGAATGACATTGGACAAATTATGTTACACGAAACCCCCAACTAAATGGTTAATTCTTGGCACATGCTTGAAACAAACAATGAACATACTTGTGTAACATTATTCGACCAAGAACCAATCCTTTTCTACACCACGTAATGCAAACAATGAACATGATTTAACAAACAATCAGCAATTGAAAGATTACCCAGACAATTGGAAAAACAACGGATAACTAAAAAGTCAATCCACCATCACTACATACATTCAACAAACAGCGATGCCCTTCATGTACATTATCTTCTCAAAAACATCTAGAAGATGTTAGTATCCCACAGATTATCCCACTGACCAAGATCATCAATCTCAATTTACCACCAACACAAGCAAAGAAAATAACCCATTTAACCCGTCATTTTAATAACCAACACAGCTTCACAAACACAAATATCTAGAAAAATGCATGCAAATGAAAAAAATTAAGAACCAACAACCAATCTTTTTTACAACAGAGAATCAAGAACCAGCTATAAACGAAAGCAAAAGCATAATAAACCCACATTAACAAAATCATATACCTTGTAATGGAGAGGGACTCCAGTGTTGGAGCCAATGCCCTTCTCCCCAGTACAAAGAGCCCTGAAATTCTCCGCCGTCTTCGGAACGACGTCGTTGTAAAGCTCCACAATAATCCTCCCATCAAGCTCCCCTCCAATGCTTATGTCCAAAAAACACCTTGGCCTCGCCATCTTTTTCTTTCTCACTCTAAAGACTCTAGAGCTTTGCCTCTCTCTAACTCTATCCCTTCTCTGTTAAAAGTGACAAACAAACCCTAGTCCCGCTTTTTATTTGTAGTTTGAAGCTCAAGAGACCTCGGAGTTCGGCTCTTGGTTTTCGTGCCTGTGACCTTGTGTTGTGCTGCGGTTTGGGGGATGTTTTTTTTTATTATTATTATTTATTGGGTTTGTGAGGGGTTCTAAGAAGGAGTTTAAATTTTCGTGTAGGGCCCTACATGTGTCTGTATTTCACTTTTGGTCCCGTTAATATTACAACAATTTATTGATAAAAATAGTCAAAAGTCTATTATTATACATTGTAATTTATATCTAAACAAAGGTTAAATTTATTTCATTAAAAATGGAAAAAAATTTACCTCTATTTATGTATAAGAGAAGACTTGAACTTGGACCTCTAAATTGAAAATCAAGACTATTAACCACTTGATCAAAGAGATTATAAATTAAAAGACACACCACTCATCACACTGTAATGAAATTTAAAAATAATATTAGAACATTCTTTTACAATAACAAAACATTAAAGGGAGTCGTTTGTGTCCCTTAATTAAGTATTTTTAGTTATATCTTGTTCCATTTAATATTTGTAATTAAAAATATTTATTATAATAAAAAGTAAAACTTTAGTCAAAATTAAAATTCTCAATAGAAATTCTACTTTAACGAAAGAGATCTCAACCAAAAAAATAAAATAAGATAAATGAAATTTACTTTTCTATTCCATCAATAGTATATAATCATATAGATAAATTATTTCTTTAGATATAATAAAATTATTAAATAAAACAGAAAAAATAGTACACTTGTAAGTATGAATTGGTTTTAATATAGTCAATATTAACACCATCTTATTTTGTTTATTGTTCTTAATAACATGGATCATCATGATCATGAACATGCAAATATGAGAATTAGGGTTTGCTCTCGAATGAGTACAAGCAGTTGTAGAGAGTACAAGCATGGGGAGATGGCAAGAGTCAAGGTGATTGATATTTGTGAGAATATTGATTAAAAATTATCGGAATATAATTTGGGGTTTAAGTCAAGTGCGTATGGTGCACACGAATCGAAGACGGATGCGAAAGGAGACGAAAAATGAAGGAGGGCGCACCAGGCGCGGGGCGCCCAGAACAAAACCTAAGCGTCGCAGCGCTGAGTAGAAAGCGAGCCAGCGCCGCGGCACTGGAGACGGGAACAGTGTCCCAAAATTAGGAAACTTCCTAATTTCGTCTCCCACTTGCTCTAGGACTCCCTATTACAACTTTCACACGTATAAGGTAAACCTAGGACGTCCTAAAGCCTATATAAAGGTTATCAATTGACTTGTAAACATATATTTATGATCAACTAATAATCTTGACAATCTTTGTGATAAACAAGAGATCTTAGTAGTTCTTTATAAGAGAAAATCCCCCTAGAGTGAGAGAAAGAGTTTTCTTTGTGATCTTTCTTGTAAAAGGCATACTTTGTGAGTGCCTTAAGATTCATAATAAGAGAAGAGTGTGATCTTGATCCACCGTAGACGTAGGCAAGTTGTCGAACCACGTAATTCTTTGTATATTCTTCTTCTACTCCTTTCTCTATTTATTTCTTAGTAACTTGTTCTGCATTATTATATTACTTAGGTGAATTATTTTGCTTGTTTGTGTGCTTCCGCTTCAACAAACTAGTATCAGAGCTTTGATTTTAAGCAGACATGGCCACACTCAAGTATGAGGTAGAGAAATTCAACGGTGCGAATGACTTCAATCTGTGGAAGATGAAGGTTAGGGCATTATTGGTAAGCCAAAGGCTTGGTTCGGCATTAGAGAAGACTGCAGCTCCATCTAGTGATGAAGAGAAGACGCCAGAGTCATCTAGAGCAGAAGCAGAAAAAAGGGACATTCAAGAAAGAGCTCATAGCACAATCGATCTGTCATTAAGCGATGAAGTATTAAGAGAAGTAGCAAGTGAGACAACGGCAATAGGTCTTTGGAGGAAGCTTGACTCTCTTTATATAAAGAAATCGTTGGCCAATAGATTTCATATAAAGAAGAAGCTATATCAGCTGTCCATGTCATAGGGGACGTCGATGAAAGATCATATAGACGCCTTCAATAAGATCATCTTTGATCTTGAGTCTATCAACATCAAGATAGAAGATGAAGATAGAGCAATTATACTGCTGAGTTCACTCCCCAATAGCTATGAGAGTTTTGTTGATACACTACTCTACGGCAGAGAGAGTTTAACGATGAGTGATGTGAAATCATCATTAAACTCAAAGTTATTAGGAAAGCAAACCGAGGGTAATGCAGAAAGTATATTTGTAAGAGGAAGGCTCTCATATAGAGATGGGAAGAAAAAAGGTTCAAAGTCGAAGTCTAAAACTCCTAGGAAGTGCTATTGCTGCAAGAAAGAGGGGCGCTTCATAAAGGACTGTCTTGAGAAAAGAGCACAAGACAAGAAGAAAGTGGATGCTGCGCTTGCCTATGATGATAGCTATAACAGCACAGAAACACTCGTCGCTACTGATGGTATGAACTCTGAACAATGGGTTCTTTATTCTGGTTGTACTTTTCACATGTGCCCGCACAAGTCATGCTTTACAAATTTTCAGCCTATTAGTGGTGGTAAGGTGTTAATGGGTAATGATATTGCATGTCAGATAATGGGAATTGGTAGTGTTAAGCTTAGGCTGCATGATGGGCGAGTGAGAGAGTTGATAGATGTTAGGTATATTCCTGACTTGAAGAGAAACTTGATCTCACTAGGGACTTTAAACCAGAATAGGTGTTCCATCAGGATCGACAGAGGGATTTTAAGAGTTTTAAAAGGTTCCATGGTGGTGATGAGAGGAGAGAAGCGCAAAGGTGTTTATGTGCTTAAGGGTGAAGTCGTGAGCGGTTCTGCACTATTCTCTGTAGATGATGAGAGTATGCAAACTAAGTTGTGGCATCTTAGATTGGAATACCTAGGTAAGAGAAATCTAAAGGAGTTATATAGTCAAAAGGTGTTTGGAGAGGATAAGTTCCAGCTCTTAGAGTTTTGTGAGCATTGTGTGCTAGGGAAAGCACATAAAGTGAGGTTCAGTACCGGCGAGCACAAGACTAAAGGGGAGTTCTTGACTACATACACTCAGATCTTTGGGGACCAGCTCAGACAACTACTCGTGGTGGTGCCAGGTATTTTCTCAGCTTGATTGATGACTATTCGAGGAAGCTGTAGGTCTATATGTTGAAGAGCAAGGATCAAGCCTTTGAAGTATTCAAGACTTGAAAGATTCTTGTTAAGAATCAGACTGGCAAAAGAGTGAAGAGGTTGAGAACTGACAACGGTCTCGAATTTTACAATAGAGAGTTTGATGAATTTTGTGCCAAGCATGGGATTTTAAGGCATAGAACGGTAAAATCAACACCGCAGCAGAATAGGGTAGCTGAGAGGATGAACAGAACCCTACTTGAAAGGGTTAGATGTATGCTTACCAATGCAAAGATGTCTAAGACATTCTGATGAGAAGCTGTAGTGACTGCAGCTTACTTGATTAATAGAAGTCCCTCCTCAGCAATTGACTTCAAGACGCTAGAAGACAAATGGTCTGGCAATCCTCCGAAGTATGACCACCTCAGAATATTTGGTTGCCCTGCCTTTGTACATATTAAGGAGGGGAAGTTGGAACCTACAGGTATCAAAGGGGTATTCATAGGATATCCTGAAGGAGTAAAAGGATACAAGGTGTGGTGTAAAGACTTAACACCACCAAGGAGTATCATAAGCCGTGATGTGACATTCGATGAGATGACGATGCTGAAAACCTCCCATGAAGATAAGAAAGAAGAACCTGTGACCAAGGAAGACTCAGCACCCAAGTCAATAAAAGTTGAAGTAGCGCTTGAAAATGGATCTGATATGCCCCCAAATCAACACTTCAACAAGGAGATCCTTGAAGATGAACCAAGAACACCGGCGAGTTCCTCCAAGTTCACTCAAAAGAAGACAAGAACTCTTGAGTTGGAACTTGAAGAGTACCAGCTTGCTAGAGGCAGGCTAAGGAGAACGATCAACCCACCAGTCAGGTATGCATAAGCAGACTTAGTTGCTCATGCATTTAATTCTGCTTACACTCTTGAGTATGATGAGCCTAGAACATATGGTGAGGCTATGAAGAGTGAAAATAAGAAAGAATGGCAGCAGGCCATGGAAGAAGAGATTTGTTCTCTTAAGAAGAACAATACCTGAAAGTTGGTGGAGAGACCTCAAAAGAAGCTAGTCGGGTGCAAGTGGGTGTATAAGGTGAAAGAGGGGATACCAGGGATTGAGCCTACGAGATTCAATGCTAGGTTAATAGCACAAGGCTTTACTCACAGAGAGGGAGTCGATTTTTATGAGATATTTTCTCCAGTTGTCAAGCACACATCTATTAGGATTTTGTTAGCCATGTGTGCAAACCTTAATTTACATTTAAAGCAGATGGATGTAAAGACAGCTTTTCTACATGGAGAGCTTGAAGAAACGATATACATGGCAAAGCCGCAAGGGTTCGAGGAACCTGGAAAAGAAGATCATGCTTGTTTGCTAAAGAAGTTATTATACGGGTTAAAGCAATCACCTAGGCAGTGGTATAGGAGATTTGATGAGTTTATGATGGCTTATGGTTTTAGTAGGAGCAAGTATGACGGATGGATGGACTTCAAGAACATGAGTTGTGGGATGATGTATTTGCTTCTATTCGTCAATGATATGTTGATCGCATGCAAGAATATGGAAGAAATATAGAAGCTTAAGAAACAGTTGAGTAGCGAGTTTGAAATGAAGGATTTGTGAGCAACGAAGAGAATTTTGGGTATGGATATTGTGAGGGAAAGAAGAGATTTTATCTTCTTGTCCCAACAGCGATATATAGTCAAAATTTTGGAGAAGTTTGGTATGTCAAACGTGAAGGCTGTCTCTACTCCTTTGGCCATGCATTTCAGACTTTCAGCAGCATAATCGCCGACATCCGATGAGGAGAAACTGCAGATGAGCAAAGTACCGTATGCAAGCGCTGTCGGGAGTATCATGTATGCAATAGTTTGCACAAGACCAAACATAGCACAGGCTGTAAGTGTGGTGAGTAGATACATGGCGAATCCGAGAAAAGATCATTGGCTTGCAGTAAAGTGGATTCTGAGATATCTCAAGGGAACGTCGAATCACGGGTTAGTGTATAAGGGGGATGAGGACAGCAATGAAATGGTAAGAGGGTACGTAGACTCAGATTATGCAGGTGATCTTGACAAGAGAAGATCGTTAACGGGCTACGTATTCACAGTGTTTGAGTATAGTGTGTGTTGGAGATCAGTACAACATGTGGTTGCACTATCTACTATAGAGGCAGAGTACATAGCTGTTGGAGAAGCTATCAAAGAAACCGTGTGGTTAAAAGGCATATGCGCGGAGGTATTGACTAGTGAAGATGTGAACACCGGTGTGTATTGTGATAGCCAAAGTGCCATACACCTAAACAAGCATCAAGTGTTCCACGAGAGGTCGAAACACATTGATGTGAGGCTCCATTACATTCGTAAAATTGTCCAAAGTGGTGAAGTTAGTATAACAAAGATAGAGTCATCTAAAAATCCTGCTGATATGTTGACTAACCCACTACCCTCGGTTAAGTTCGTCCTATGTAAGGACTTAACCGAAGTCACTACTTTGTGAAGGTGACTGAAGATGCGAAAATGAGAGATTGAGTTACTTTGTGGATGATTTTGAATCAAGGAGGGGATTTGTGAGAATATTGATTAAAAATCATCGGAATATGATTTGAGGTTCAAGTCAAGTGCGTAAGGTGCGCACGGATCGAAGACGGACGCGAAAGGAGGTGAAAAACGAAGAAGGGCGCACCAGGCGTGGGGCGCTGCGGCGCCCACGCCTGGTGCGCCCAGAACAGAACCTGAACGCCGAAGCGCCAGGATGCCAGCGTCGCAGCTCTGAGCAAAAAGCGCGCCAGCGCCACGGCGCTGGAGATGGGAACAGTGTTCTAAAATTAGAAAACTTCCTAATTTCATCTCCCACTTGCTTCAGGACTCCCTAATACGACTCTCACACATATAGGGTAAACCTAGGACGTCCTAAAGCCTATATAAAGGCTATCAATTGGCTTGTAAACATATCTTTGTGATCAACTAATAATCTTGACAATCTTTATGATAAACAAGAGATTTTAATGGTTCTTTGTGAGAGAAAATTTCTAGAGTGAGAAAAATAGTTTTTTTTGTGATTTTTTTTGTAAAAAGTATACTTTGTGAGTGTCTTAAGATTCATAATAAGAGAAGAGTGTGATCTTGATCCACCATGTATGCAAGTTATCAAACTACGTAATTTTTTGTTTGTTCTTCTTCTACTAATTATTTTATTTATTTTTTAATAATTTATTTTATATTATTATATTACTCGCGTTAATTATTTTATTTATTTATGTATTTTTATTTTAATAATATTTAATTTTTTTTAAGTACAAAAATCATGGATTATCAAACGTACAAGGGGAAGGGTCTTGTCATTTTATTTGGATACGTCAATGAGATGAGGTTGCCCATATCTTTGTACCATTTCCAAGCCTTACCCTACTAACCAAAATCACCCTCACGATTCACGAGACAAATTGACAATGAGATGGGAGATGGGAGATGGGAGATGGGTCCTCCCTCCTCTTATTTAAGTCCCAATAATGTCTTTACATATAGAGTATAGACATCATCAATAGCACTAAAACACAGCAACCCTCCATGTTTTGTTTACTTGCCAAAATAAAATAGAATTGCTCAATCTTGACTTAAGTATTTTGAACATAAAGATAAGATTTTAGAACTAATTATAAAAATCACAAATTTTGTAAAATGCTTGCACAAAATTCGGATCAATGAAAAATAAAAGGAGTAGGAGCAAACAGTTTTCAAATGGACATGACCCACGTCATGGCACAGATAATACCAACCTAACAGCGACCTATTTTTTAGTTTTTGG
Organism: Ailanthus altissimus; assembly: GCA_946807835.1. Taxonomy (NCBI): domain Eukaryota; kingdom Viridiplantae; phylum Streptophyta; class Magnoliopsida; order Sapindales; family Simaroubaceae; genus Ailanthus; species Ailanthus altissimus. The sequence continues at coordinate 21,977,964 of OX327698.1, read as the reverse complement.
ATATACAAAACAAATCCGTCGAGTCCACTTAAATGCTGACTCTTGCCTAAGTGGCGCACTAGCACTTGCATTTTACATTCATATGACAAATTTTAGCGCGCGCACACACACACACACGTATATATATATATATATATATATATATATATATTATATAATATAAAAAAAATAATATTTATATTGGATCCTAATATTTTAAGAAACGAACATATAAATTTTAATGATTTTAAAAATTGTAATAACTTTTTTGTTAATTTTAATTAAAAAAATATCATTTTGATCCTTAATTTTATAAATATATATTAATTTAATTTTAATTTTTTTAATATATATTATATTAATCTTTGTATGAACAAAAATAATAATTGTTGAGATAAAAATAACAAAAATTATTAAAACAAAAGTCCCTACAAGACCAACATGATATATATTAAAAATTAAATTGGTATGTATTCATAAAATTATATACTAAAATAACATTTTTTTTCTAATTTTAACTTAAAAATAGATAAAATGTTAAAGTACGGTTATACCCTGTTTTGAGTTAAAGACGTTTATGTTTATATTGTTATTATCTATGTCAACAAATGATAAGGCAAATTATTATATTAACCAAACTTATTGATTGTGCATTTATAAAATTATCCTTATTCTCACAAAGCTTACTGAACTTGACCATAAATATTTTAGGAAAATTACATAATTACCCTTAAATCTTCACCAATAAACATCAACCACAATAACAATAATTTCAACAATTTCAGTTTAATTTCAGGAAACCATCCAGATCTTTTATTCTTGGTAGTAGCAAGCCAATACGCCTTTAAAACATGTAAGAATTTGTGAGTTACAGAATTATTATTTCTAAGGCTATAAAAGCAATCTAATCATGCGATTGGGCTAAACTTGGTATGTGGAATCACTTCTAAAAGGTCCATGAAACGATTAAGAAAGGGGTTGGGACAGCAGGCTTCTTCAGCAGATGATATTATTCATTATGCTGGCAAAAATTAATTAATTGCAGGGCCAAAGAATTTTGGGCGATGTTTACACTGTCAATTGAATCTGTAATGGAATATTTCTAACCAAATTGATTTGGCAACTCAAGTTTTCGAACTTCAAGCACAAAGTCATCCACAAATGAGAGATAAATCTACTGACAACTTTGATTTTAGTCTTAAATCTTACATGTCAATACCTTTCTAATCTAATAACAACAATAGACTTAATCCTACATGTCAATTCCTTTCTAATTAGCTACTATCAAAAAAAAAAAAAATTATTCCTATCTAATTAGTCATATACAAGGCTCAACGATTTTGTAGTTGTTGGTGGTAGTGATAGTATTATTGTTGTCGTCGAAATCAGAGAGAAAAAAAATAAAAAAGACGATATTGTTTAAGAAAGATTAATTTTGGTGGGATGGGGGTTGGAGAATGCGATGGTGCGACCAAGAGAGACGCATGTAGAGAAGAGAGATTGAAACAAAAAGAAATCCTAAACATGGACTAACTAATTGGGAATTGGAAATAAAAGATGTTAAAATGGTCACCCAATCATAGTGTGATAAATGGACTGACTATTATGTTTAATAATTTTAGATTTTAAGTTTATGTTGAATTACTAATTTTGCCTTTTTTTTCTAATTAAAGTTTATAGAAAACGTTACCTAATAATGATGTAAATGAGATTTTTAAAATATTAGATTCTGTATTTTTTTTAATTAAATTTTGAGGGTTTAAATATTTTTTTTATAATATAACATAATTGAAATCTTATTGACTAAAAACTAATATATTTTTTTGTTGATGATGCTTATTGCTTAACATAACATATCTCTCCCTCCCTTGAATTAATAATAGAGAAAGTTGGGCATTTTCAAGATGCAAGTTAGGGGTGAAAATACCATATAGTCAAATATATGATATTGCATTTTTTTTAATAAAAGAAATATTACATTTTTAAAAAAAAAATTACATTTATTAAATTTTATAATATATATATATATATTTAATCATTGAGAGGAAACATTTATTAAGAAGTGAAATCACAATTTACAGCTTTGGAGACAAAGATGGGTAAGGAATTCACCCATACGTAATCTAAAAATTAAAAATAAATAAATAAATAAAATTAGCTAAATCATGAACCACGAAGTTAACCCTTACTTCTAACAAACTTACAACGAAATTTTTCAATAATAATTCAGAAAAAAAATTCCAATGAGATTAGATCTTCCAACAAATTGAAATGAATTAGAATGTAAAGCCGTAAGAATATTATAGCAATCAATTTTCACTTTAGAGATCGAAATAAGAATGATGATTAAGCAAATGAAGCCCTTCAAAGACAACAGAGCATTATGCATTGAAAATGGGAGTAGAGGCTATGAATTGTCTTAGCAAAAGCTAATAGAACAATCCCATATTCATCTTGAATAACAAAGTCAATACTAAAATATGAAATACTTAGTTTGAGAGCCGCATCAACATTCAATTTAAGGGCTCCGAAAAGTAGGAGCTATCAATCAAAACTTCGGTTGAGGAAGAATAGAAGGAGGTGGAACAAATAACTATTATTGGAGTTCTTGAAATTCACACAAAAAGAGTTGAAGAGTATCAAAAAGAATTTTAGTTATCAGTGTAGAAAATTCATCATGAATTCATGAATTTCGCCTCTTTCCAACAACGCTAAATAAGAATGCATAAAAATTCCATGTCTTATAATATTTCTTAAATTGTTTGTTGTATTTTAGAAATTTTTTAAATGGCTTAGGATACACGACAGGAATTTAAAAGTTTTGACCAAAAAAAAAAAGGGCACGACAAGGGATAAGGGATATGAAAATTTGGTGGGAAGAGATTGATTGAGATATTTATTAGGCAAAAGAAGCTACTACAATTCTCACGTCCAATAAAGTCTCTACAATTAGCCCAGCTCGCATTTTCAGTTGGGCTGCGCTCCAGAATGAAGAAACCCACCATTACCATGAACAGGTCAAATCAATATTAATACCCGCAATTTTACTCACAAAAAAAAAGGGAAACGCACCATGGATGGTCATGGTCTTAGCTATGACTTATGAGACTTCATTATAAATATTAAAAAGAGCAAGAGCCAAAGCCAGAGCCAGAGCCAGAGCCAGCTCTTATAGTGATTTAATGGTATAATGTTTAAGATTGAAGTTTTTGTAGGTATCGTACCTCTCTTTTAGTGAGAGTAAAATTATTTGTTCAAAGAAGATTTTGGTCCGTTTATGTCATGAAACTAGCATCAGCAAGCCTTGCCCTTGAACTTGAACAAAATATATAAGGACTAGTCCATAACCCCTTTTTTTTTTTGGAAATGAAATAGATGCATTCATTAAGTTAGAGGTACTGAAAAACTTTCCAGCTAAATTTGTACATTTGAAGTTTGCAAAGCCTTTTTAGCCGGTTGGTGAACCACCATATTAGAAGATCTTGGTACATATCTAATCCTGCCTTGGCCTATATCCCAGGAGTTGTTTTTGGATCTCTTCCACCACCTACATGACCTCTTTAAGATAGTGTAGTGATCCATTTACCAACTCTACCATATTTTTTTAGCATCAGACTCTGTCAACAATAATATTAGCTTAAGTTCTTTGGCCACCTGCAATCCAAACCTAATAACCTCGGCCTCAACTATTTCAACGTTTCCCAAAAAAATTTCTAGGAGCCATTGCTATTGCAATTGGATGTCCCTTGCAATATCTGATGACTACCCCTTAAACGAGCTTTCTTTTCGTTGGTATCAATAGCTGCATCAGTATTTATTTTGAACCTGCATCTTCAGAAATCTTCTTGTTCTTGATCCTCTGCATTTACTGGGATAGAACATGGCATCAGCTAGGTTGCTCTTTCCTTACTATCACTCCTGTTGGATTCTAAATGAGCTTCCACCCTTACAATCACTTTGTTAGGATTTTCCCACTGCTTGTTGATGATGTAATTATTTCTAACTTTCCAGTTTGCAGAGAGGATCAATGACATTCTTTCAAATTCATCACCATTGCCATAACTTGTTGGATAAATTTTCGTAGCTCCATATTTTGTATTCCCATTATAAATTCTGCAAATTAAATGCATTGCCACACCTTTCTAGTTGCTTTACACTTCACCGAGGCATGGAAATAAACTTTTTTTCCTCCTTAAGGCATATTTGGCACGTTGGATGGTAATGATCTTTTTGGTCAATAGGACTACTCCAATGGACAATAGGTTTGAGAGTGCACTCTATAGGAAAATCTTATCCTTTGAAGGGACTGAGATTGTCCACACCCTCTTCCACCACTGCACCATATATGCTGAGGTTGTAGGCTTTATTGCGAGTTTCTTTTCAAAAGACACAAAGTACCTACTTCTCATTGAGTATTCCCCCCTTTTGTTATAATGCCAACATATAGTCTTTCATTTTTTGCAGAGGCGGTAGTATTTTCAGAATCTGTTGCATATCCTCTTTTGTAAAATATTGCTTAACCATCTCTCTTCTCCATTTATTACTATAACCAATTAATAGTTTAACCTTACTATAATTAAGGAGCAACTAGGTAAAGATAGATCTGAGTGTGGATCCTCTTGGGATCCAATTACTTTTATAGATTTCAAATTTATCCCTTTTCCGTATCAGCCACTTCATTCCTTAAGTCAAGATTTTTCTGCCCCATAATATACTCCTCCATATGTATGAAGGTTTGCTCTTACTTTAGCCTCTAAAACCTATCCACGAGGAACGTATGTAACTCTAAGCATCTTTGCTGCTAAGGAATTTTGTATCTTTATCACTCTTCAGCCTTGCTTGGCTAAGAGGGCTTGGTTAAAGTAGGAGAATTCTTTTAAGCCAAGTCCTCTATTGCTCTTACTTCTGTAAAGCTTTCTCTAACTAGCTCAATGCATCTTATTTGTCTCTGAATCTTTGGACCCCCACCAAAATCCAACCAACATCCTTTGAAAGTTTGCATATAGCTCCTCTAGGAACCTAAACACACTTATAACATATGTAGGTATTACCTATGCCACTGCCTTAATCAAAACTTCTTTGTCCCTACTTAAGAAGATTTGCCCTAACCAATCATTCACTTTGTTGGGCGAACTTAATTGAAATGTCATTGAAGAACAATTTTTTATTCTTTCAACATTAGAGCCCAGGTACTTTCATGTACTGATACCTTTTTAAGATGAAATACCTCCTTAATGGCTAGTACTTGATTTATAAGGACATTTGCACTAAAGAAAATTAAGGATTTGTTGTAGTTGAAGATCTATCCAATGTTATAATATAGCTGTCAAATATGCTTTTTAAATGGCTGCATTCCTTGTCTGATGTCTTTACAAACACTAGGCTGTCATCAGCAAATAGTAAATGAAAGATTGATAAAGTGTTGTTGAATCTTACTCCTCCTAGGCTTGCTTTGCTGATTTGTTCTATTTAGTAAGGATTATAACACTTCAACACAAATGATAAATAGATAAGGTGATAGTGGACAACCCTATCTTAACCTCCTATAAGTCCTAAATTTTTTTCTAACTTCCTCATTTATTCATATTGAAAATGATGCAATAAAAGTGCACCCTATTATAAGTTTAACCCAGTTCTTATGAAATCTTATTCTAAACATTTTATCCTCAAGATATACATATTATACTTTATCATAAGTTTTATTAATATCTAACTTGAGTGCTACTAAACTCCTTCTCCTTCTCTTCTTTTAATTTTTTTAAAACATTTATAGCCTATGATAACATTGCCACTAATCAATCGATTTGGGATAAAAGTACTTTAGTTAGGAGATATGATCCGATTAAGCCATATGTTTAACCTATTTGCTATTGTTTAGCTATAAAATGATATATTATATTACAAAGGCTTATTAGCCTAAAATCTGCTAATGTTTGGTGTTTTTTTTTTTTTTGGTATTTTGGGATAAAATTAATCAAGGTATGATTGAGATCAACCACTTTACCTTTCTAGTTGAGCACTTGGAGGCTTTCTTGGACAGTATCTTTTCTTACATGATCCCAATACTTCTTGTAAAAGCCTGTTGATAGCCTATGTGTATGAGTGTTGATTATCATAGGATGCATATATGTAGGATTGTATTCACCATTACAAAAACATGCATTGTATACATATTTGTGTGCAATGGAAGACCGAAAATCTAATTTCATAAGCGATAAACACAAAAAAAAAATCATGTTATCTCATAAATAAAATTACATAGGTTTGTAAAGAATCACCTTATGAAGCCTTTTGTATTTGATGAGTCAGAGTCCCTGCCTTGAAGTGAACTTATTGTGAATTCTAGTTTCTAACTTGATTAGCTTGGATGGTTTAGAATAGTAACCTAATTCCAGCAAGGGTTTACACACTTGAACAATAGTTTAACTCTTAAACTAATTTTGATTAACTTTTAATCTATAACTTAACACTTGAGCTATTTATTGTAACAACACAACAATGAATAATTTTGTTCTAGTTTAACACTTTAAACAACAAAGATAACTCATTGTTTCATGTGTTATCACTGACTATTTAGAAAGAAATGAAGGAAAAGAAGTTCAACTCTTTGGACAATGCCCAACACTTGGTCAAATTAGAGCTTCTCTCTCTTTGATGCAATACTGTAGATCTCTTTCTCAAAATGAGAAAAATTATTCTTTTTATTTGGTGCATTTGCTTTTTTCTCTTTCAAGCAACAAATGGCCCACCAAAGTATGGCAACTCTTACCAAGACCAATTACTTTTGTTTTTTGTTTCAATTGTTTACAATAAACAATTGATAAACTATAATAATGTAAGTGTGTTAGCTGAGAGAAACAAAGTAATTTAAAGAAACAACTTCTTCACTTGTTTGTTTAACACATTTTGGCCCCGCCTCTTACATGCCATGCATTAGTGTTTTTTCTTTTTTAATTTAATCATATTAAATCAATTAGAAACACATGCAGAATGTAATAAATAATAATTGTTTGACTTAATTAAAAAATAATAATATCAAATATTATAATTATTATTTTATTTAATAAATAATTTTATGAATAAAATAATAATTTTGCTTGTCCAACAAGTAAGGTTATTTTGATAATTTTTAAGTCAAACAACAATTAACCCACAATGTGCCATGTGTCATCATCTTATTGGTCAACAGCTATTGTTAACTAATTAATGTACTTAACATTTAAGTCTTAACACATGCACATCTCAAGAAAAATTGAAGTAAATGTCCGGTCTATTAGAATGTACTAGATTGAATTATTCAATCTGATAAGTCGCCCCAGTGCACGAGTACATTTTATATTTCAGGACTCTCTAGGTTCATGCCTAATTTGTCAAATAGAACTATTTTGTGAGTCCATGATCGATGCCCTACGCACACGTCACGGATATAACAAATCAACGCAGTAGACCATACAAGTTGAGGTCATAGTGTATACGTATAATTCTTCCACCATTTATATCCCGAAGGAGCAAAGATATAGATCATCACCATCACATACTCACGCACTTATCCGTGAACTTATCTCCAGACATGTATCTCGACAAATAATATACGCAAACACTTTTGCGATATTATTTAACCTTGTGGAAAACTCTTTTCTCAAGTTTATTGCTTATGGCCATAAGTTTTTTTAAGATATAGTCTCAGAGCATCTAGTTATACAACTTACTCACGTGAGTTGATAGATTCCATATCTATACACATTGGATTCTATGAGCATCGGACTATACCCAATGACACATCACAGTCAGAACATGAAATGCCTCTAACATATGTGGAACTAAAGTATGGTCGATCACTCACAAACTCACTATGGTATTCAAGTTAAAAGACCACGTACACTACTCAACTCGAGAGGACCAACCATTAGCGGCTTCATGGAATATCTATTGGGGTCCTTGTTGAGCCGGTTCAGTATTTAGTCCTTACTAAATACTTGTATGCCATACGAGTTTCCGGTAAGCCCATGGTCAACTAAGAATAATCATCTAGATATGGTCATATATTGATTTATAATAAAAGTATTTCACCGATAAACTCACATCGGTGAATTAGACCAGAAGGTGTTTAAGAATACACGTGCATAATAACATTTCTTAACATCTATTGCAACTATGTTATTACTGATGTACTTTTAGGTCTATGTCCCGTTACCAACAAGGTCCTAACTCTTAGATTTTATTGACTTTTATAACCTATTAACTCTTAATAGTGCTAACTATTAACAATTATAATTCTCAGCATTGTTAACTTTTAGCGCTGGTTACTCCTTTCGGCCTGATCTGAACTCCTTTAGATTATACAATGTCTGTAACGTTACAAGCACTGTACCATTTAATTAATGAAATTAGCGTTTTAATAAAATATACTGTATAAATATTATAAAATAAAATATTCATATAAAATTGGATGACATGTAAGTACAAATCCTAACAATATGAACTAAGGGCTTTAGTTGGGTTTATTTACCATACTACCCTTGTAATCTCTTTTTTTTAGAATGGTTTCATTAGTTCTACATTCATTTCCTCTATTATTCTAACTTCTAAACCCTAGACTGTTGCTTCTCTTTATATACTCGAAAGGCTTATAAACTTAAATAGCTCAGCAAAATAATAGCATATTATCTATTCTATTTTCTTCTTATCCTTTGTCCACTCCCCTTCATTCATCCAAAAACCTCTTAATTTCATTCATTTTCCTTCTACTGTTAGTCCTTGCATGAAAGTAGTTTGTGTTTCTATCCTATTCTTAAGCTATAATGCCTTTGATTTTATCTTTAATATATTTCCTCTTAATATAGCAAGCTAACAATTTGCTTTTTCTACTACTATATCTTGCTATTTGGATTATATTGCTAGTTAAAAATTTTACACTACCTTAGTTCTTCCATTAACAGCTTTAATTTCTTTTCCCTTACCCAACTTCTTAAGCATCTCTTTTGTTTTGTCCATCTTTTCATTTGTGCTGGCAATAGGCTTTTCTTTATGTCTTCAAGATTATTCCTCATCTCTTTAAATACATTCTTGCACACTTTATATAAGTTCCACATCTTCTCATAATGGAATCTAAGAGCTTTATTAAGTTTTATGTTAAGCCATATGTTCCATTCTTAGGCTTCAATCATAATGGGGTAGTGATTAGACCCCGTAACAACCAAGTGGGAGATTTTGTATCTTCTATAAAGATTACTCCACTTATCATTGCACAAAATCTATCCAATATTTTTTCAATTATACTTGACCAAGTATAAGGACTAAACTTCACCTTATATTATTGAGTTTGCTAATTCTAGCAACTTCTCTAAACCCTTTATAGTAGTTATACTTCTTGGATTGCCTCTATTTTTTTCTTCCAAGTCCATGATCTTAGTGAAGTTTTCACAGCACATCCATGGAAAATCAATGATTTATGCCAGCCTTTTTAATAGCTTCTATATGTATTTTTTTTCTGGTCAGCCTCTAACATGCCATAAATACCAGTGAATTTTTATACCCTAGACTTTCCCCATTTTATTACTTAGTAAATGTGGCCCTTGCTATATGATAAGATTTGAAGATCCACCTCTTTACTCCATAGAAGAGTCATGCCTTTTACTAAGCCTTCTTTATTTATTACCAAGTAGTTTGCAAAATTCAGTTTTTATGCTCACTTGACTCATTTGACTTCCTTGTAGTTTAGTTTCACAAAGGAATATAATTTGAGGCTTTTTTATTTTAAGGATTTTACTTAAATCTCGGAATATCTGGAGAATCCCCAAACCCCATACATTCTATCTTAGGGTTATCATTGTTCTCAACGAGGTTGGGAACCAACCATTATTGATATCTTTGTTACATTTTCCCTCTTTAACTTATCCTCCTCTGTTATTGCCCACTCAACTAGCCGTTAGGGAGGTTCAAACTTCCCTTTTGTCTTTTAAGCCTTCACTTATTTTCCCTATCTCTCTCTCTCTCTCTTTCTTTTTTTGGTTAGATTTACTTCTGGCCCAACCTTTTTGCTTTACTCTTCCATTTCTTTTTTTTTTTTTCCATTTTTACTTGCATTATAGGGTTGTCCCTCTTGGGCTTTTATATAGGCTTCCCAAGTAAGACTTAATTTTTGGCCTATCAAAAATTTCTTATCTAAAGAGATACCTTTGGTGCCAAAGTTCTTATTTTTGTTTTTCCCATTTCTTGCCCTTTCTGAAACCTTTTCCTTTTATTGTAAGTCCCCTTTACTATTTTGTTTTCTTTCCTGTTCAAGCTTAAAGGGCTATCCTCTACATCTAGTTCCATTAATGATTATTGAGATTTCCCCTATGTCTCTCAGCTCCTTCCTAGGAAGAGCTTCATCATTTTGTATTGGGTTTAAATCCTACTCTTAGTTAAGTTAGCAACCTCCAAAGGTTCTTTATTATGCTACGAGCCTTTCTTCCTTTTGTGTTCTTGGCTTATTTTTTTTATGTTGCTTCTCTTTAGTTTCTTCGTAGGTTCATTATTTACCTGTTAACTTTAGTTTTGTCCTTTTCATTTTGTAATCTCTCATTCTTTATGGTCAGTCTTAGAGTCTCCATAAAGCTAGATGCTCTTATCCATGACCTATATGCAAATTCATTTTTCTCTATTTCATTAAAACTTGGCTTTGCCCATCTTCTTGCTCTTTTTGACTAATCCATAACTTAATCCTTAAGACTAGAAAAGATTAGTTAATTTTCATTTAAACTAAAGTTATGACTCGAAAATCAATAGACTAACAACAGAATCTACTTTTTAAGAAAAAATAATAAACAATACACAATTTGCATAGAAAAGAGAAATGTGTCAAAGTGTGATTTGTGAAGAGTCGGTCACTCTTTTAACTTTTTTATGAGTTTAAGTTAATTAGGGGTAGGCATTTTAGGTTTGGGTTCGGGATAGACTTGACCAGATCGAGTCCTGATTGTGACAATAATTTTTGTCCCAATTGAGGCATAATTTGGGACATTTTCGGCCCCTATCTCTAATTAATCCAATTTTATATTTTTGTCCCAATCTCTTGACCAACCCAATTCAGATCGAGTCGGGTCAGGTCAGGTCGGGTTGGGACATTGGGACATTTTCAGGACATGGGTTATTTTTGCCTCTATCTCTAATTAGTCCAATTTTATATTTTTGGGTATTGTTTTAAGGTTTTAGGTATTGGGCTAAATTTAAGTGTTTGAACTGTTTTTGGTCCTTTTTTAGTTTTATGCTAAATGCTACAATTAGTCCAAATCTAAATTCAATTTCAATTATATTAAATATTATAATTTCAAATTTAATTTCAATTTCAATTACGTTATATGTTATAAGTTTAAATCCAATCTCAATTTTAATTACGTTAAATGTTATAATTTTGATTCCCATTCTAATTTTAATTACATTAAATATTATAATTCTAAATTCAATTTTAATTTTAATTATATTAAATGTCACAATTCTAAATCTAATTTCAATTTCAATTACATTAAATGGTATAATACCAAATTCAAATCTAATTTCAATTACGTTAAATGTTATAATTATAATCTAATTACATTAAATATTATAATTCTAATTCTAATTCTAACTTTAATATCTATTGCATTAATTTTTGTAATTACAATTTCAATAATATTACATTTTATAATTCTTATTCCAATTTTAATTTTAATTTTATTTACATTAAATATTATAATTTCAATTTCAATTCTATCAAATTTTCTAATATCAATTCCAATTCTAATCTAATTTGAATTCTATTAAATTATATAATTTCAATTTTAATTATATTAAATTTTTAAAAAAAAATTAATTTTTAAAAAAAAATCGGGTTAAAACAATTTCCAAACCTGACTCGATAAGACAAAGAAATATGTTCCCATTGATCCCCAATTTATTCCCATTCCCAAACCAACTCAAAAATTTTGGGACGGATCAGCTCAGATCGGAAATGAAAATTTTGTCTGCCTTAGAGTTGACATATACAATACTTAACTTCTTCTCCTTCATATTGGTGTGTCCATGTGTCTATCGTTTCTTATTTCTCAAGTATAATTACTTGTACTTGAAAAACTTTTCCTCGAGGCTAGCAAAACCCTCCCAATCTTAAGAAATCCTAGAATCACTTTAGATTTTCATCTTCCACCAAAGCAAGGGCCATCAACCTTCTCTTTGGTGGACCTTCTTTTCTTTTTTATTTTTCCAACCACTGGTGTTTTGGCTGATCTGTGCATACTTACAATGAGGCTTTATCAAGTCGTCGTCGAGCTTAGCTAAGGCTCGTCAACCTCAGTTGAGCACTCCATGATCTTGTCGAGCGCTTGAATAATTTTTCTCCTCTGTCAGTTCTGATATAATTGATGGTGTGCCGTACTCCAATGATATTTTTTAGGGCTTTGTCAACAGCTGATATCCATTTACCTTACCGTGTCTTCGCTGAGGCTCTGCTGGAGCATTGCCGTCATCCCCACTATTCCTGCCACTCTTTCTAGCAAATTATTTGAATTTGCTGATGAGTCGACCATCGCATGACCAACAACTTCTATCTATTAAGTAGTTATAGCTCGCAACAGCCAAACTTAGTCCTTTACTGGTGAAAAGCAATCATAGTTGCACTCAAACTTTTTTGGCCATTATTGTTGAACAGTTATGCCATCATGTGTGGAGACTGAAGCCTTAAATGTCATATTATTTTGGTTGTGGTGTTGCAATTTATTTTTTTATGTTGATTGTTTGAGATTTGTTAGGGTTAAATTTATAAATAGTGGAGTAAGTCAAGAATAATAGTGGTGATGGATTTTAAATTTCTTATTCCGTGAGGTAGGTTTTTCTTGTTTTTAATAAAAATAGTGATTCTTGAGTGAAATAGTTTTTTTTTTTTTATGGAATTTATATGTATTTCTCTAAATAAAAAAAATATCTAAATAAATTATAATAAATCGATCTTATTTTTATATAACATTCAAATAGTCTTTCAATTTTATATTAAAAACTCTACGTATATTATTATTAATCGTAGAATCACTAGGGTTTCTCAACTTTCTCTCTGAAAAAAAAAGAGAAGTGCCTCACGAGCCATCTTCCCCACCGGAGAAGGGCTTCAGCCCTTCTCCGGTGGAACCTTTCTCCCTCTCCCTCCTCTTTCCGATCTTCTTCTTTGCCTCTAGCTCACTTTCTTCGGCTTCCACTCGTGCCCCCTGTTTGTCTTCAGCGACCTTTGTCGATTTTGTCTCCGAGTTCTGTTGCTTCGCCGGTGTCGAGCCATGTTCTCGGGCCTGCTTCGAGAACTACTTTCCAGCCTCCGCCGCACTAAGGGCTGGGGGGCTCCTGTTTTTTCTGAGTTTTGTTGCTTCGCCGATTTCTAACCATGGTTCCAGGCTAGCTTCCTTCGAGCTGTTCGAGACTGAGGTGCTTTCGTCCATGTCCTACGGCGGCTTAACCACTCGACGTACTTCTGCTCCCCTTGCCAAACACCACCGCACTTCCGCTCCTCAGTCGGATCTCACAGGGCTGCCATTCACTATTTTTTTTCTTCTGCTTTGTTCCGACTAGCCATCGTGTAACCAAGTCCGCCGGGTGCGACATTGGTTACTGCGGTTCCTCAGTGTGCTCCACCACCAGCCCCCCCTTCAGCGACGCCTGTTTTCCCCTTTCGTCGGACAGCATTGCCATCTTCGGCGGCCCTTGGGACTGCCGATCTTCATGCCACCTCTGCTGGCGTCCAGTGGGTGTTCTGGTGGTTAGTCCCGCCGGATTAGGCCGCTCTCAAACTCCAGGCACTGCCCGTGTCCCTTGGCCATTTTTCGGCGTGTTTAGTTTCCGACCAACTGCTATCGCTCATTTTTCCTATGTGTCCTGCCCTTGTCGATTTGGCAATTTTACCCCTCTGTTTGTTGGGTTATTATTGTTAGTTAGGAGTAGATTTGACGATAGTTTTAGTTTAAATTATGCGGTCAATAATTTCTCCCTTGTTTAAGGGATCTGTATTTCCTTTTCTACGGAAAAATTTGTACTTCATTTTTTACAAAAAGGTCTGTATTTCCCTTTCTACGTAAAGGTTTATCTTCCCTTTTTACAAAAAGGTCTTATATCTTTTTCTTTTAAAGAGTCCGTATGTGTTATTATTCGAGATTGGTATAACTGCCACTCTTCTTTGTAAGAGTTTTGGCTCAGATTTCAAGATGTAATTCTCTTATTCTGTTATTTTTTCGATCGTTGTATCAAAGACATCTGTTGTAATATCTTAATGATATTAATGAAATGATATAAATTTATTCTCAAAAAAATAAAAAAAATAAAAGAACAACTCCTCCTCCTTCGTGGAGGTGATTGGTGAACGGTGATGGCTGTGCTCACTAACAAAGACAAAGCTGCCCACTTCACATGGTTTTCCAAAAATCAATCAACGCCTCGTCTTCCTTCTCTCCATCTGTTTCTATCATATATGAATATGCGCAAAAGTATTAATTGTCATCGTACGTAGCCATGTGATGTGATCATAAACTAATATTTCATAAAATGGGGTTTCTGCAAAAGTAGTTTTGCTGGTCAATGTTACTATATATCAATATGAACTTTCTTGCATTTTCTTGGGAGAAAAAGAAGGAAAAGTGAGTGGAGTCCTGAGTGAGTGAGACAATATTGCAAGAGCCAACTTTTTTCCTCATCTATTTTCCATTATGAAAACTTCTCTGCTTTGATTTGCTCTCCAGATTTTTTTTTTAAAGAATAAAGACTAAATATCCAACTTTACGTAGTGCTGGATAGTTGGTTGATATTGATCGATCAAGGAATAACACTAGCTGCTGTCATTTAATTTACACCTTTAATAAAATAAACAAACTAAAGTCTTTGTCTCTGCGGGTTCAAAACATGAAGCTGTTTCAGAAAAAAAGAAAAATCAAACGTTCACAAGGCTGAAAAATTGAAACTTTTGAAACTATGGCACATGGTGCTGTGCCTGTGATTTTAACTCACCCCGGGCTTTTTTTTTTATAATACAAGCGTACTGTTTTTAAAAGCAGACAATTAATAGGACAATACAAATTTTAACTCACCCTCGGCTGAAACCTAACTCTCTTCTTAAGAAAGAGAAATAAAAAATTAGTTCTCAAACTGGGTTAAACTTAAAAAAGCACATCAACTCTCCTAAAAAGAAATTAATTAATTTTTTAATGAAAGATTAAACTATCTTTCAAACCGACCCTCTTAAAGAGAAACTAATTAATTTTCTAATGAAAGACTAGACTATTCCCCAAACCGGGCTAAATTTTAAAAGGCACATCAACTCTCTTAAAAGAGAAATTAATTAACTTTCTAATGAGAGACTGGACTATCCTCCAAATAGAGAAACAAGATTACCCTCCAAACAAGAGATAGACTGCATAACTTTTTTTTCACGTAAAAAAAGATTATCTTTCCACGTAAAAGAATTAATATACAAAAAAATTCTCATACAAAAAAAAGTACAAAATACATTTCAAATACACAAAATTTCATGCACATGAGAACAGTATTAATGCAACACAATAAAAATATATTAACTATTCCAAGCAACCCCAATAATCATAATTCTACAAACCAATAAACAAAATAATATGCCCAAAATAATTATAGTGGCCATAAGATAATAGTGAATCGCCAGAGATTGACGATGCACCGATTTTGAGTACAGAAATACTGTTGATGATCTTGGCATAGTCATTTGACAATAGCTCTCCCCACGATGGTCGGCCTCAGCGGTGGGGGCCAGAATAAACGGCGTTGAGGACATGAAATATGGCGTCGGAGGAGATTCAGGCATGGTTTGACAATGTACTCCAGCGATCGACCATATCCGAACTGAGCACAGTCTCCACACCTCTAAGACCGTGGTCTTGGCGGCGGCCAAAGGAACGAAAAGTAGAGCACCAGGTTGATAAGTCCGTCGGAGAAATAGACCATACAATGCGGCTTAATGGTCGGATTTGACGGTGAGCATGCCAAGCCGAATATGAATGGTGGCGGCCAAGGAGGCCCTTACGGCAACTTGGTGGTCCAATTTGAACGCTGGACGAAGATAAAGGAAAAGCCTGAAAACAAAAACCAAAACAAATGCATACAATAAAGAAAATGGAAAAAGAGAAAGGAAAACAAAAAATAATGGATAAAAATAAAACAATGGCCTTAAGATGTTTAAATCCACCAGAGAAGGGGCAAAAACCCCTTCTCCAATGAAGGAGAGATGGGGCGGCGACTCCTAAGATTTTTTGTTCTTTTGCTCTTGAGACGCGCTGTTTTGTTTCGATATCTTAAGTCTCTAATAGACTTAACTCACCCTGTGTTTACATGTGAAGACATTTGAACTCAACGGAAAGTTCTCATTGTTATAAAAAATAAAAAAAAAATCGTTGAGATTGTTAAATCCTGAGTCATCCTTTTACCTTCCCAATAAAAATGCTGAATCTTCTGTCTCTTGTAACTTGGGTCGTCTTGAGTTTTAAAAAGTTCTGTGTTTATTGATAATCTATGATTGAGATTTAATTAACTTCTATATTCTTACTTCGGAAAAATCAAAGTTGAATAATAATTCAATATACAATAGTCATTTTCTTATTTTAAATTAATGTGTTGAATAATTAATAAATAGTAAAATAATTTAAATTTTAAATTTATTTGTTATGTTATTTTATTACTCAATAATTATTATTATAAAAAATTTAAAATATTATTTAAAAAATTATTCATCCAATTATTAACACCATTTATATAAGCACATTAAATATTTATTGTTTAATATGTGCTTATCTATTGTTTAATTGGTCCATATTGTTTAATAATGACTGTATATCAGTATTGGGAAGTCCAATCCCAAAGTGGCATAAAGCCCCTAAAATCTGTTGTCTCTTATGCCTAACAAGGAATGTTCATTTTAATGCACTCTGCAATTTTTGGGACACACATCATGCATTACAAACAAGAGAATCCAATGCAACCAATTATATTAAATTAACACAATTATGAGATATCCAAATAATGCAATCAAATTGTCGAACACTCAACAAACTCATATTTTTCATTTTTTCCTCTTCTATGAAACTTAAGTTATTTTAGCCCAAGTACAGAAAATTGTGATAAATGATCAGAATTCAGAACTCAAGTGGGTAGTCCAGTGATAAAAACAAGATAATGAAGAAGACGAAAAATATATGGAAAGGAAAACAACTGTTCATTAATTTTCTCTATGAAATCCCACATATTTTTATCAAAATAAAATAAAATTTTACATTCTAATTCTATGATATGTGTTGCATGTGCCCCTCATAAAATCATATGAAATAATACCCATCAAGCAACAGATAACAATTAAATTAACCACCACAAAAGGAAAAACAAAAAGCTAACCATGAACAGACTCGACATCAAGATTCAAGATTCACTATTTGCTTGTGATGTTGTAGCATGAGAATTGTGTCGGCGATGATGAGCTTGAGATTGAGCTTGGGCTTGGACTTGAGGTTGTGGTTGTGGTTGTGGTTGTGGACCTTGTGGTTGTTCAGGTTCATGTTCATGTTTCTGTTCTTCTTTTATCTCTTGTTGAGGACCCTCCTCCTCCAGTACGGGCTGCGCCACGGGGATTTCTGGTCGGGCTTGAGGTGGGGGTGGGTGGTCGATGTTGCCGTCGAGGCAAGAAGAGCATTTCCTCTCGACCCATCCTTCGAAATCGTACTGCCCATGACCCATGATCCCACGACCCGAACACAGCCTGCCTATCATGCCTGCTATCACTCCCAAGATTGTGATCACCGCAAGAACTGCAATGACCGGACCCACCGACCCGTGATCCGAATGTGCATTGTAGACTTGCTGGGTCACCGCCACCACTGGCGGTGGCTGCTGGTCCACTACCGGCGTAGACATATGAAATATGACTACAACCTTTGCTTTGAACTATGAAAGAGTTTTCCTTTAGGGTTTTTGAGAGGTTTTAGAGTTGGGTTTTGTGAGATTCTTTTATTTTTCCTTTGATGTTTTTGAGGTTGCAAATGATGAAGAAGAGAAAGAAAAAGTAATGTTTAAGAGAAGATGGGAAAAGGGAGAGTAAAAGAATGTGGGATAGTTTGTGTTTTTTGTTTTATTGTTTATGTGTGTTTTCTTGTGGGTTAATTTTTCTCTTTTCTTTTGCTTTTTATTTGAACAACTTTTGGGATAGAAAAGAAAAGAGAAGGAAGCTGAGCTGTTTGGTGAAAAAGAAAGGGGAGGGAAAACCTAAAAGAAAAAACCTTGTGCAAGAGAATGACCCTTTTTTTTTTTTTCCTTACTAAGGAAATTTGCAGGTACTGCAAGAAATTAAGAGTAATTGTTTTGACATGGCTTAATAATGGAAAAAGCCCAAGGGGACTTAAAATAAAATATTCATCTTCTGTTTTGTGTCCTTTTTCATAATTATATGATTATGAAGCCTAAATGTGCCACTGCCACTTAATTATACTTCCATATTTTTGTTTAAAAAATTGTTTTGAGAGGCACCAGCACCGCACCGCACCGGAATAAGTTTTGCTTTTTATGAAAAGGTCAAAAAGGTTGTCTCTTTTTGGTGACAAAGAAAAGTTGGAAACTATGTTGAAATAGTGAGCCTATTATCATTGGCCCATCCCATGTCTTCTGTAATTTTTAGGTTTGCTTTTCCTTTTCTCCTCATTCGCACAATAATGCAGTGCTGTGCTACTACTGGCCTGTAAATTGCAATGATGGCTAACTTGTAGAATATATAGCCTCCACAAAAAAAATGACAAAAAAATGTTCACAAAGTCACTTATTTTATTATTATTAAAACACTTAAGAGTTTTTTTTTTAAAGATTCAAATATAATATTATAAAAAATATATATATTATTATAATATAAATCTGTTAATATACATCAAACAATTATTAAGAGATTTTACAAAAATAAAAAAAAAATTTGTAACCTATCCAAAAATTATTTTTTCTAATAATAAAAATATAGACAAACCTCTTAACGAAAACTAATCTATATATGGATTACTACTTATATTACAGACAAAGAGATCCGATTCGTTAGAAGAAATTTTATAACCTTATAAAAATAATATCTGCCCTTGCGTAAGAGAGGAAACGTACAAAAGTACCGTACACTTAATACATCATTGACCACAATCTAACCCTAAACTAACTAAGAACCACCCAAAAGCTCAAGCAAATACTACCATAAAAATGATCAAGTTGGTAACATGAGTCACCAACGGAGCTTCCAGTGGTCGGATAAGAGAGATAGTAGCCGAAACCAAATGATCATAGTGTCAAAAGCATTGGACGGCGACAGTCAATATGAAACTAGCGAGGGCTGTAGGTTTTCGACCAAGGCTTGGCCGAAAAAACTTTAAGGAGGCTCGGGGACCTCTGCTGAAGCTCCGGAGAATCTCGTCGATGTCTCAAAATGGTTGGCCAAAGGCATGGCTGCTCGGAGAAGGTTGTCCGTAGCCCTAGACGACAAGACGACAATCCGAGATGGCATAGAAAGGTCGAGAACAACAGCTTTTATTAGTGGCTGGCGACACCAGCGGAGGCCAAAGTATGTTGCAGATTAGTCACAGATCGGACGGCTCGGCAAAGGCCAAGGAGCACGGCGCAAGTTGAAGTCTTATTGGATCGAGGTGCATCCGATAGCGAACGATGGCGCTAATGCCGGTAAAGAGGCCGCCCAAAGCTAAAACTAAAAATAAAGCAAATAAACCGAAAAAAAAATTGAGAATAGAAGAAATAAAAGCTAAAAATGAAAAAAAATGCTATTTCAAGCCGTTGTTTAGCAGCCGAAGAGGGGGCCAAAGACCCCCTCTCTAGTAGTAGTGGGTGGGTTGAAGGTTGGGAGGCCAGGGTTTGCACCTAAAGTTGAGAGAAATGGTGGAGCTAAAACACTTCAGGTTAAGAGTTATGACCAAAATACTCATTTTTTCTTTCTATTTTCATTGGAGAGGATACTTTTTATTGCTATTTTCTATAGAAAAATATTTCGTTCTTCTTTATTTTTCTCCATTATAAAAAAATCACTTAAAATTTATATTAAAATGAATTTTGTTGATTTTTTTCTCACTTAGAATCTGCTACATAATTTTTATTAATTCTATTGATTTACCTCCATTTTAACTCTGATTTAGGGTAAATTTTACCGTTGATTAATATTATGGTGTGGTTAGTTTTTAAATTGTGGTTTTTTTTAGTCCAAATCTTGATGATATGTAGCATTGTAAGGTTGATTTTTATAGATCATTTGATACGGTATTAATTGGAGAGATCAAAGATAATGATGGAGAATGACAATAAATGGTATATTTTTTATGGAGCTATTTTTTTTTAAATACATAGAAGGAGAGAAAAATTGAATTTAAGACCTATAGAATGCACTACAAGCACATTAATAATTAAGTAATGCTAAGTATCTTAAATTATATCCTAAATTATATTTTTTAAAAATTAACGTGTCAAGCAAATATTAGATAATAAAATAATTTATTACACCCATTGTTTACTTGATATGTCACTTTTTAAAATACAATTTAAAATATAATTTAGAATACATAACATTACTCTTAATCATCATGCCATTATAAGCTAGTGCTATGAAACCTGGCTTGAGTGTGCATAATTTTTTGTAAAAGAATATTCTCATGTGCACAAATTTTATCTCCCTAATATTATATGTGTTTATTAATTGTGTAATGTATTAAATTATTTATGAATTTTGATTAATATACTATAATTTAAATGTCTGATGAAATATTCTAATTTAATTAATGAACTTTATGTTTAAAAAAGTAAAAAAGAAAGGCCAAATCTTCAAGAATAGGGGCAAATACAGTTGAGTTTGCAGTGTCTTTACTTTATAAACCAAGAGTAAAAAAAAAAAAAATAATAATAATTATATGAAACTGTACATTTATGAGTAAGACAAATAGAGAGTTGGGTTTGCAAGTATTTAGATCTAGAAAAAGATAAGCTTGTCCATAATACTAAATCACCTTTCCATTGATAAATGACACAACTAAAGTAATAGTTTTTGTGGTCTTCTTTTTTTAAGGAAGATTTAAAACTCTATTATTAATACTAAAATGAGGAAGTCCAAACTTGTCATTTTTGTTGGATGAAAAAGTTTATAAAAAAATAATTTAAAAATAAACTTATCAAATGAGGTTGACAGTCTAAGAATAAATAATTCAAGAAATTATTAAAATTATGAGAAAATATGAATTTTTTATTGCAATAAATAAATATGTATAAGAGATCACTTTTATATAGGGTTAGTATTATTACAAATAAAGAAAAAAAATTTACTTTATACAACAAATATGTCTTATAAAAGACATATTTCTTATACAAGTAATATTTTTTTAAAAAAATATAATATAAATAAGATAATACTTCCTAAACAAATAAATTTGTGCTAATACTCTCTCTCAAATTGGTACATTGACATCTATCATGCCCAATTTATTAATCACATCATAAAACTCTATTTTTTGAAACCCTTTTTGTAAGAAGATAGTTAGTGGATCTTTAGATTCAATAAAGAGAATTTGTATGATCTTCCAATAAAGTTTCTCTTTGATAAAGTGACGATCAACTTTTACATATTTAGTACGATCATATTGAACAAAGTTGCATGCAAATTCAATGGCTATCTTATTATCACAATATAGATTTATTAGTTCCTCATATTCAATCCTCAAATCTTATAACTCTTTTGTTGGAGATCTAATATACATGGATGTACACATGTGCAATTGTGCCTATTACCTAAAATACGTATTATATATATATATATATATAGTAAACGCGGCGGAAGCATTTAAACATGCAAAAACTATATTAAATAAAATATATTAATCATATTAATATATTAGTAGTGTTGAGAACTCACCTAGATGTGTAACGTTATACACGTATTTTCTCGAAGTCCGCATAAAAACCAACTCGTCGACAGTTCTAGTCACCAACTCGGTGGACTTAGTGAGCTAGAACAGCAGCCCCATATCCAATGCTGAATTAACTCTTAACCCCAAAATGACTGATAATGTGTATTCTTCATTTTCTCTAAAAAAATAAGAAATAGAGAATGAAGCAATTCACAATTGCTTCTTTTGGTACCATAAAAAAAAATGAAATAATCTTTTTTTTCTTTTTTTCTTCTTTCTCAGCACCATTTCATTTTCTTTCTCTTTCTCCATTTTTCATTTCCGTCAACATACACACCTCTCACATACATCTCACATTTAATATATATATATATAATATAAATAAAATAATAATATAATGGATGCCAACTATTTGGCACCAAATAAAATAATATATTATAATGAGATATTTTAATTATTTAACAATTAAATAATTAATGTATAAAATGACTATTTTGCCCCTTATAAATAGTTACCAAGTCTACCCCTAGTGGGTTCTACCAAATTTCACACTTAGATAAACTCAACCGAGGATCCACAATACGCTACATGTCATTATACAATTAATAAATAACAATTATTGACTAATTATTATATTTAACTTTTAAATATAGACACGTACATATTCCCGTGGTTGTACTGGATATTGCTGGATTAAACAATTTAATCCGGCACGCAGCCCTAATGCACAACAAGTATATTCTATATTGCGGGATTCCCTAGGTCTACGCTCGATTCATCAAATGAAACTATTCCATGAGTCTGTGAGCAATGCCCCACGCACACGTCACGAATATATAAATTAGCGTGTTGAACCATGCAAGTTAAGGTTATAATGCATACGTATAGTCCTTCCGTCATGATATCTTGAATGTGCTGGGTATATAGATTATCACTGTCAAATCTCTATGTGCTTATCCATGTCCTATCTCCAAACTTGTATTTATTTGCACATATTATTCCACCTTGGCAGAAATGCTTTCTTGGGATTAATGTTTATGGCCACAAGACTTTCGGAGATACAGTCTCGAAGTATTTGGATATCTAACTCCCTATGCGAGCTGACGGATCCCATATCTGTACACACCAGACTCTATAAGCATCGGATCATACCTAACAACACCTAACGGTCACACTATAAAAGGTCTGTGACATGCGTAAAATTAAAGTATGGTGGATCACTTACAAGCCCACTATGGCACTCAGGTCAAATGACCATATATACTACTCAACTCAAGAGGACCCTCCGTTGATAGCTTACATAGGGTGTATATCGAAGGCTATCGTGAGTCTATCTTATATCCAGTCCTAACTGGATACTCATATGTTAATATGAGCTCCAAACTCATAGTCGGCTAAAAACGACCATCTATACCCTATAGGCATAACATATGTCGATCTATATTAAAAGTATCCACCGACAGACCCGCATCGGCAGAAATAGATTATGGACAATTATTTGAGAACATACTTGTGTAACTGACATTTTCTGGGACCCGATTGCAACTCTTGCAATTATGTAATTATTAGAATATTCTCAGGTCTATATCCCATTACAGACAAGGTTCCAATTCTTGGATTTTCACTGAGTATTATAACCAGCTAATACTTAGTTGTGCTAACATTTAGCATTTATATCTCTTAGCGTGGCTAACTATAAGCCTTTATCTAAACTCCTTTAGATTTGATCTGAACTCTTTTATATCATACAATGTCTATAACGTTACATTACATAGTACCATATAAATAAGTATTAGCGATTTAATGAGAATGTATACTTGTATAATTATACAAGTATATATACATTTAGGGATAACACGTAAGCACCAACCCTAACAATAACATACTCTGAACTTATATCAATTTATATACACTATAAGTCATACCTTAAAATTCAGCTTCCGCACTTGATCTAACTACAACTTTTTGATTCTTGTTTCTCCAAATAACTAAATTACCTTCCACAAAGTAAAGCAACTAGATATAAACCTCCTATTAGTTTTATCTCCTGCCCAATCAAAATTTTATATCTTTCAGTTTCTTCATTCACCGCCTTGGTTTACTTTGGATATACCAAAATATTTTGCACACTACTAGGAATAGATACAGTAGATACTTGATTAACAATAAGTGCATATGATTTTTTATAACCTATAAAGGGACACATAGTTACTAATTAGGTACTTGTTTTAGCTTTCAGTTCAGGCTCATATTATTTTTCTTAAAATCCTCTATAAGTTCTTTATGGATATTTATTGACTATATTTTTTGTAAGATCAAATATTTCATTAGGTTTATTAATTATGGGATTCAAGGTTACTTGTGGAGAAATATCCTTGATTAATTCTTTAGTTAATGGTGTAAGTACATGCAACTTAAGAGATAGATCAGAGGGGAGGTCTTGATCAAAGGTCATTCAATATTTATCCTTACTACTTGTTTGATTCACTTAACTAAGTTTCGACCCATTTTTTTTTCTATCAACTCTAATTAATAGAGTTTGTATTGTCTAACACCATAACCAAGAATCTTTCTAGTTAGAGCATCCTAAAAAACACAAAAAAAGGCAAAAAAAAATGTTACAATGCAGGCAATAATTAAGGTGATTTGGCTAATAGAAAAGATATTATATTCAAGAGAAGAAACCACAAGTACAATATCTAAGGTGAGGGTATCTGATAAGATGATATAACCCTCCCTAGAAATAGAATAAGTACTACCATTTATTGTGAAAATAGCTATCTAAAAGGAAGGAAGAAAATATCTTAATTGATCAGGGTTCTAGTCATGTGATCGGATGCATTTGTATCAATAATCCACATCCTATTTTAGAAGTAATAGAAAATATAGAGGTTTTACAGAGTATACCTAAAGGCTTTACCAAGTGTAAAACATTAGTCATGGGTTATACCTACTTAAGTGTACAACACTAGTCATAGGTTGTAACTACTCTTCCTCTATGGATGCTATGATAGCGTTTCTTGCAATATTCTTTTGAGATTTCTTCATAAAATTCTACCATTCAAGATACCTTATAATCTTATAGCATCTTTGCTTCAAATGACTAGTTTCACCACAATAAGTACATACAAACTCTTTAGACGATTACTTGGAATTGTTCTTTGATGAACCCAAAAAGAATTCTGTCATGTCTGGTTGGCTATCATGATTGAGTTTTTCGAGACTGGTTGAGAGCTTTTCATAGTTTGTCTTTATTAATACTCCCTTTGGATATAAGTATATGCACTCTTAAGATCAAACTTTAGACCTTTTGCAAGATTTTTTTACGAACTTATTCAAACTTAGAATCAAGTCCACTTAGGAAAATATGAACTCGAAGTCGCACCATAGCCGAATACAATTGAATAACTCATTCAACCATTTTCTTTGAGATATAGTTCTATCATCAATCTCCTTAAAAATAGCAACAAGTTCATTATAATATGTTTATAGTGGGCGGCCACTTTGCTTAATAGAGAAAGATCTCTGATTTAATTAAAGCAAATGCACGTTTCATCATATCTATTATAGATTGTTTTAGCCATCGCCTCCCATATCTCTTTTGTTGTGGAAAGACAAATAAACTAGTATATCAATGATGAACTGATTGAGTCAATAAGCTAGATTTTGACTCGGTGATTTTTAGTAATTCAAGCCTCTAATTTCGAATCTTCTAGTGCATGTGTCACATTTTTTCGATGAAGTACTTAGCCTTATTACAAGCACTAATTCGCATCTCCATAAGTTGAGACCATAATGAGTAATTAGTCTAATCTAATATAACATTTGTTAAAAATATTAAATTATCTTGGTGAATTATGATTTGTTGTGCCAGAGTTATGATAGGAATAGTGGTTTCACCTAAAGTAATCACTATGAAACTAATAATAAGAGTTTGAAATATGTTATTTGAAATACAAAGTACAAAAAAGATTCAAATCAAGCTTTGATTCCATTTCAAAATTATGAGAAGAAATGTATTTTTTACCATAATAAATAAATATATACAAGATGTAGCCTTTATATAAGCTTAGTACTACTAGTATAAAAAAAAGAAAAATAAATAAATAAATCTACTTATACGAGAAATATGTCTTATACAAGATATATGTCCTATAAATTAATGTCTTACATGAGTAATATATTCTATATAAGTAGTACAACCTAAATAGAATAATGGTTCCTAAATAAATAATCTCATACCAATAGAAACATCGATATCATTTTGTAATACGTATATGTTAAAGTCTAAAATTTGGTCTGGGGGCGGCCCAACCCTAACTCAATTGTGAGAGAGAGAGAGATATATGTTGGAAAGTCTGAGTTCTTGGGTCTTTTGTCACTAAGGGTTGAGTTGGAAGTTATCTTGGTACTGAAGAATCTGAAATCGAGATGAGAATGAGCTGAACACTAAGTTGCAGCTGGGCGGCCTGAAGGGACCTGAGGAACACAGAGCACACGAGGTTAATGGCAAACGCTGACAGGATAACCAGCGATGACCGTCCGACGCTCAAGTTAGACGGGTGTGTTATGAAAAAAGTTTTCTAAGGTTAACTTGTCCTATAGAAAGTGTAAAAATTCTAGAGAAAATGTAGAAAGTTTTATCTTACTAGAGAATGAGTTCAAAATTTGAATTGTTCAATTGTCTTTAACACCTTTCAGTTTTGGAGACTTAACTTAAATTTGAAGGGTGCCAGCTTGGAGAATTTCCCTCAAGAGTAACACATGGCAAGCTATACCATTGGAGAACAATTTCTATCATTAAGGGTATTTTGGAGGGCTTTACTAAGAGGGACAAAGAAGTCATTTTACCTCTCTTGATGTTTGGAGTATTAGAAATATTAGTGATTGGTCACTTTTGGGACTATTAGTCTTAAGTTGGTGAGGTCTAAGTGCACTCAGGGGAACTTTGACTTTGTCCCTTGTGCTCAGAGGATCTAACGCTGAACTACCCAACTGCCCTAGACATTTTTGTCTATTGTGTTAATAGCAATCAAAGTTTTGAGACCTATTGAAATGATGCTTGCTTATTGGCTCTTTAGAAATTCTCTCATTCAATCTTATCTTTAGGTCTAATAGTTACATGATGTGGTATTTAAGTGCTCCTCTAATGGGTGACGTGGCGAGACCTGACCTAAGCTGACTTGTACGCTTATCGATGGGCCCATGCTGACGAGGTGAATACTTGAGTTCCTATGACATGTATTTTGACACCGCTATTGAGTAGAGACATGTGAACTGACTCAAGTCCCACTAGATGAGCTTCATAAGCTGAGTTATAAAGGTCCAAGTATTCAAACCTGAACTCGATCCCACTGAAGTAGCTCATTTTAGACTGAGTCGCTCAGGAGGTCTCGACTTGAATGTTAGACTGAACTTTCCTAAGTTAAACTGAGGTCACTAATCTCTACCCCAACAATATCTTTTTTTTATCAAGTCTTTCACTTTCCCCTCGTATCGGGAGGCTAGGTTTCTTTCAAAAATTGTGGACAAGTTTGCTCCTAGCTAAATTTTGTTGAGTTGTGCCACAGTAAATTGACTCTACAGATCTTGATAGTCTTCTTTCACAATGGTTAGTGTTAAAAAAAATCTATCTATTAATTAAACCTTTCATTCATGTAAATTCTTAGAAGTCTTTATTTTTGACAATTATCTTTATTTGTTTCTACTACGGGTAGCATCCAAAAAAGCATGCAGATTGAAGTTTCAAAAATATAAGTATGCATTAATGTAAAGTAGTGATAATTTGGCTGCTTTTCTCCCACCAACTATATTGGTTAGGGCCTAGAGGAAGCAATATTACATTGCAACCATTTCTATGTTTAAATAGTTGATATTATGCCACTAACGGCTAAAAAGCATTCATCTGATCATATCTAATTTGATCCCTTCTCCTTTTGAATTTCCAGTACAGAGCAGGTGTACAAGTGTAAATAAGCACGCTCAAAAAAACAAAAGAAAAGAAAACTGCACTAGATTTTGATCATGAAGTTAATTTTCAGCTTGAAGAATCTAATCTGAAATCAGAGAATATGTTTCTGAACGAGGATGATAATGCTGATGATCATGATTATGATAGCTCAAGATCTATACATACACACAATAATGATGGTAGATCCCAGTTAAATGAAATGAAAGGAATGACATTGGGATAGAAGTGCTTTTGAGAGACAAAGACAGAAATGTCACTGGGGGTTTTGTACGAAGTTTGGTCAGGCTCTCAGGCATCTTACCAGCTTTTCTTTTTATGTTTTTTGTTTTTTGTTTTTTAATCCATGCACTCCTTGTCGGCTTCTTTTTAGATTTATGTGCATTTTGAGCACATTCTTTCTCTCAAACGGCACTCTTTTCTAGATCCAATATCAAAGTGGAATCCGAGCAATTCATTAAACAATGCCCTTTTCTTTTTCTTCTGTATATTTATTTGGTGGTGGTGTACAAAACTTTCTGCAGTTGATGTAATGTTATTGAGGCAAGCAAGGTCATAAGATAGTGGCTGCCCACTGGCACTGGTTTTCAGAGAAAGGACAATAAAACAATTTTACGTTAGGATACATGGTTGGAAAGTTATCCGGTCAAAATTGAAATAATTGTTCCAATTTCATCATACTAAGTAGTTCGTTCAGATATGTCAGAAGAAATTTTAGGTATTCAAACACACATTTGAAGACTGCTATTTATTTTTAATTTCATAAAAGCACATATATGCTTGTATGCTTATGTCCAATTGTAAAGATCCCATCCAGGATCTTGAGCAGTTGAGCTTATAAGACTGGATAGTTTAATGGGTTGATGGTAAGTGCCTCATCTCTTATAAATGATATCGGCATAGAATTAAGTTTTAATCCGCTGTAATTGAGAATACATGACCTTTGTCATAATGTCATTAAGTGGGGGAGACTATTACAATCCTATTGTCGAATAAAAATGGTGTAAATTTTAGACCTTACTGATCTCCACGATGGCTGTGTGATAATTTGAAGTTAATGGAGGCTCAGATGAGGTGATGAAAGCAAACCATCATGTGGCAACATCAAACTTGCGTGCTTTCATTTTAGTGCCATGAATTGTAATTGATCCTCAAAACAGATTCTAAACTGTAAACCTCAACAAAAACCTCACTCGTTCATTTATAATCTTTTAGAAATCAGATAGACATTGTACATTGCACTAACTTTTCTAACCAAAGACATGAGGGATGATGCAAACATACATAATAAGCAGGCCTGATTATTTACATGTCGATGGCTTCGCTTAAAGAACTAAATAAACTACAAAAGATCCACCAAAAAGACCAACATTACAGAGACCAACTTAGTTAACAGAACCACAGAACTTCCTAATCTCCCCATTTTTCCCTGTGAGTATTCCTATATTACTTAGCTTGACCATAGATGCAGCAAAATCATTGGAGAAAAGATATGGGTTCATACTATAGGATGTAACCAATGGAGCAGTCGTTGGATCCTCCATTAATGCTTGATCGGATTCGAGAAGGCCAGTGTTTTTCACAAGGTTCGTGTAATATGCATTGTCAAATCTGTAAAAACTGTCAGAGTCAAGAGGAGCCAGCTTGCTGTTTGATGTATCTTTGTTTGGACATGTTTTTTGAAAATTTGTCAAGGCAGAAGAATCGAGTGCAGGGTCGGGCTGCCCGGAACCTTTATAGTTGAAGAGTCTGTACTTGAAGGTGAAGCACTGAGCAAAACCAATGGTGTGTGCTCCTTTAAAAGAACAAAGTCATCTTATGCCAGTAATAATTAATACATCAGCTAAGGATTGAGTCATTCTTTAATACCACTACAACCTACATAACATTAACAGTTGCATACCGCTCAAAACAGTGTCGTATAGTCTTTTTGGAGTTCTCTAGTGCCGTATAGGTTCACGTTTGCATTTTAAAATATGAGAAGTTTTCACGCCTGAGAATTTCTGTTTAAGGGTTTGTTTGATTAGAAACGAATTATTCTTTTTTCTATTTTTGTTGTAGCGGAAATGAGTTTTGATGTTGCATCATATTATAGAATAGATATTGTATCAAACTTTTAAAGCATTATTTCTGGAATTTATGCTGCCATTTCAAGTGGCTCCACCAATCTAGGGAACCTTTTTACTTTCATATGCCAGGAACATTCAAATGGAATCCCAATAACTTTCTAGAGACTCTCAATTAAAGCATGAGAAAAAAGAAAGTCAAAATGAAAAAGAAAGCAGAAAATGAAAACCTGATAGGACTACAACATCTTTTATGTCAAGACCATTTGCTATGAACTTGGCAGTGATGTTTGCAAGGGGCTCAATAGGTGATGGCAGTTGAGTATTAGCTGCGGCCTCACTTGCGGTTAAGCCATCTAGACGGCCTAATTGGATTGGCCAGTAGGGACCTCCTGACTAAACAAGAAAAATAGGCAGCAAATTTAAGATTAATGGACATAGTTACTTGAAGAAAGAGTTCATTTTCAGAGTTTTGGGATAATTAATAGATATAAATCACAATGATTTACCATGAAAACAGCCTCTCTAGCTGCAAGAGCCAAAATAGCAGCACAAGAAATAGTTGATGGACAAGTTTTTTCAACATCTGCTTTAATACTGTCAATGACTTCATACCCTCGTACTGAATTACGGTTCGGCAGAGCGTTTTTCTCCCCTTTGAAATCATCTGTATCATCAAGAAGAATTGAAGCATCACAGCCCTGCATACCAAAAGAGGAAAAAAAAAGTGGAGAAATTTAAACTCAAGCTGAACTTGGAAGTAAATTCAAACAAGTTTCTGTAACTCTCTCTCCTGTAAACATTCACTGCACCAAATATAGCATGTTCCAATATCATGATCAAGTAACATTCTAAATCATGGCTCTTTCTTCTGCTTAAACTACCTTTGTGTATTATAATCAAATGAGAACTATAAAAATATGCTTCTTCTAAAGGTCCAAATAATTTACGAAAATTACATAAAGTCATCCAAGACAAATAAAAGTATTAAAATTTGGTGATTTAAAATTAAGATTGAGTTTAATTTTGAGTTAAAAATTAATAAAGAGTCGACATAAAGTTAAATACGCATTAAACCTATAAAAAATAGAGCAAAATAGATAGTTGAAAGTAAAGAGGGAGTCGGAACAAGTGAGGAACCTTTCCAGCCCTGAGCGCCACAGCGCCTAATTTTGGAAAACTTGTGTTTTTAGTTCGGATCGATTTCTTTGAGTGGAATTTGAACTCCTATACGCATGAACTTTTATTCCAACTAGTAATAAGATTTTTAGAGATATTCTAAACACTATATAAACTCTTGTAACCCAATTAGAATAATTAAGCATCAAAGATGTAAACATAAAAAAATAAAAATAAAAAATTAAGTAGGCACTAAAGTGCTAAGTGTACTAAAGAGTATAATTATAGGATCACTTGAATATTGAGTACGTAAGAGAATAACGATAGATCATTTAAGAGAGAACTCTGGTTATTCGTTATATTCTTTAATTAATTTCTTGTATTAAGTCTTTGTAACTTAGAATTTTTTATGAACTGAATAAAAGAAGTTGGGTCATTAATCTATTATGGACATAAGTATTTGTAGTTAAACCATATGTATCTTGTATTTTGTGATAATTATTTTTTTATTTTTATTGTACATAATCTTTTATATTTTTAGTTATTTATAAATGAAGTTTTTCACAAAAACTTAAATACTTTTAAAATGCTAAATACCAACTACAGAAGTATTAAATCATATTTACAAAGTACAGGGAATAGACTTTTTTGAGTAGAATAGATCTGTGACTGTTTCTCATATTCGCTGTTTTGTGAAACTTTCCTTCTGATCTTGGTGGTTTTTAAATTCCTTTGCTTTGTTGAATATCCAGGTTAAATTTCTTTGTATCTTCAAACTCTAATTAAGATAACATAAAAACTTTAATAAATAATATCAGTGTTATTGTTAAATTTGATACGTTAATGGCATTAATTTGGAGAGCCTAACTGAATTTTTAACAAAAAAAAAATGTAGAAAATATTGCATTATAACGAAAAAAAAATCAAAGTGAATTATTTGGTGTTTATTACATAATATTACTTAGAAGCATGTCGCAGGAAAGTATCAGTAGTACGGTTCTTACCAAGATGTTTATAAGGTTTAATCCCTAATGATCTGACAACTGGCTTGATATAGCCTGTTATTTGTAGAGTAAGAAATTCTTCAAAAAAGAGTGATGGACCACTAGAAGTGTAAGAAAAAGCTCTGTTTCATGAACAGAATTACGAGTTTCTATATCCTAGGACATGGGGCCCAGATAGAAAAATCTAAAAATCCTTTTTTGCAAATGGTATAACCAGCCAAAACATAAGTATTGTATTAGGATGTCTAATAACACTACTTCACTCTTTGATAATATTTATGCAACATTTAAGAGGGTATGCCCACAGTTCTCAATGTTTTCTAGTGTCTTTGAATGAACCGGATTATCTTTAGACAACCCAGCAACTAAAAACTGAAAGAGACAATCTTAGGTTATCTTAGATGCTTCTGATTTATTTTCATGCGAGATTTTACGGAAAGGATTCAAGGAAAATGACAGACAAATAATAAATATGAGGATAGTTACATTTACGAAACAATCATGGAAGTGCAACCGAAGAAGGGATGCAGCCATTCTGTTGTCATTTGTCACAGCTGCCCAAACACCATTCCTAACAATCGTTGGCAAGTAAGGGCATGATTTATCATAATAATTGTTATCAAACTGGCCATAAGGAAAGGGGAAAACAAGGGGAAACAAAGACAAGATGAGAAGGAAGGGCAGAGCGGAGTAAGAGAAGAGTATGTGACCCATTGCTTGTAAAAAGTTAATATGAAGTTGTGCAAAACTGATTCTGATGATCTGCTGATTGGCCTTCTGGCTAGATTTATATGCAAAAACAATGGATGGTGAAGCATTTTCATTGGTTTAAGCCTGGAAAGTGCTCACGCCACTATGATGTTTGAACCTAATGGCCACGCCAACGAATAATTTTTAATTTCTACCTGTATGGAGGTTCATAATCACCAAATGACATCATCGATACACATTTGATTATTGTTTCTTTTTTTTTTTTTTTTCCCAGTTGTCATTAAGTTACTATCACATTGATAATTGACATAAGAAATGCCTTATATGAAAGACCACAAACTTTAAACATATCTTGTTAAAAGCACTATGAAAGGAACTAGCATTCATTAACTGATGCATGATCCTCTTGAAGAATAGTTCATGTTAAAAATCACGACTGAGAAAGATGAATTATCTGAAGACTGCAACATTGTGGATAAAAATTGCCGAGAGCTTCCTGAAGCTTGATTAGAATCTAGTGAATGCAGAACATTTAGTTGCAGACTTGCTACTCATGTACATTTTCTCTGACTTCATGATTAAAACCAACCATTGAAATTCCACTCTTCACATCTACAGCTCTAGGAGTGAACCAATCCACCAACTCAGTTACATAACTGTGATAATTAGAGAGTTCATTTCATTTCAAGTGGTAAATAAATAAGATTTGAAATAGTTTCCATATAAGATACCATTATCTAGATTTACAGGCCGAGGAGCTGAAATTTCATTCTGCATGAAAATACTGGGTATATGATATTTGCTGATATTGACTCGTAATATGTATCCAAATTAAACTAAAATTGAAAGCAGCAATATATTTACATTAATTTTCTTCCCACATTTCCACTGCATTCTAAAGTGGATTGTAAGGAGGTTGCTTAATAAGATAATAACATATAAATTTTTTAAATTATTTCAAAAAGATAATGCACAATATATATATATATACACACTAATTGCATTGACTTAATCACTAATGGAAATACAAGTGTCATCACATGGGAGGCTACTAAAAGATACTTCTGCACGCACTTTGTATTATGTGATCTGGTTGCACTTCTAATACAGTGCAGACACAGTCAAGATAATAATAAGAAAAGGTGTACTCCTTCAAAATGGTCATCTTCCCAATTGATTATAGTTTCCATTCTCTGATGGAAACTCTTTCTGGTAATAAATACTGGATGGCCTTAATTTAGCCTGTGAATATCAGAAGATAAGTAAGTTCAGTGTTGACATTTTCTCAAGCTCACAACTTGTGTTTGCAGCCTTGATTGTGATCAGTCTTTGGTATGCCAAGAGATAAGTCAAACAAAATGTACATTTTAAATTAAAGCTCCAAAACGCCAGAAGTTCCATGGATTCTAAGCATCTGTATGAATACAAAATATTAAAATTGGATTATGAGCAAAGGAAAGTGTTCAAAAGAAAAAGGTTTGTCTTAATGTGAATTATGTTAAGAGTAAGTAAAATCTTCTGTGACTGTTAACAAGATAATGAAGTGGGAACTTTGTCTACATATAATGATAGCTGAGCTGACTAAATAAGAACACTCATCTAGGCTCAGAGGAATATGCTGCTGGTTAAGTACTTGAGTTTCTAGCACTTTCTAAATTCTGGGCTGAAGATTCTTTTTCACTATCATTGCATCTATTCAAGAGCTAAAATATCAAGCGTTAAACTTATCCTGATCAGTTTTCATGAAATTACTGCTAAAGATAAGAATTCACCACTAGGCTTACCACGCAATGACAATTTGACTTTGAAGATATATCTGCTGATATTGTATCCATTTAATTGGTAGATTTTGTGACTTAAGGTGTTCACTTTCTCCCTTCCCCACTGTAACCACATCCTAATATTTTGTCTCATCTATTTTGACTACCAAAATTCATAATTTTTAAGTTTCAGAGAAAAACATTAATTTAGTGGCTCAACAAAGATGGATCTTGATCAGAAGCATGAAGAGGAACTTATAACAAGAGGAGGTACCAAACAATTGATGCATGGTGAATTGAACTAGCAGATATAACAAGTGCAACTAAATAAGCAGGAATAGGAAATGAGTACTTCTACACTTATGCTAGATCAGGTACGCACACCACAGCAGACCTCCTGCCCAATATACATTGCCGTATTGCATCAGTGCTAGTCTCCTATTCTCCCTTCAATTTAGCTCGTTGAACCTTCAATATAGAATTTGAAACCAGTAATATACAACCTTCAAGAATCTGACGATAAATTATAAAAAAAAATTGGATGGAAAGGTTACAAATAATTTAGATTTGAGCAATAATTATTAGTAGTGGCAGAAAAGACATCTGAATTTGTTGTGAACTTATGGATAGGGGATGTAGGACCGTTATATACCACCACAGTTTGGAACCGCCATCTAAGGTGGCCATCATTTCTAGCTTCGTGACTTCGTTAAGCAACCCTGGCTAGGTTGCTCCACTGTACTGAAGCATCTGATCTCGTACTCGACCTGGTGTTTGCACTGACAACAATTGTTGTCAACTCACAAGTAGACCTGACCTATAAATCGGCTTATAATGGAAGGATGCCCATGAGCTTATAAACCATTTAAGATTTATTTCTTTTTACACGTGAAATTTAGGGTAGTGACAAACTGGCGAAGTGATCAATAGAATCTGCAATATATATGTGTATATATTTGAACTATGACCAAATCCATGATATAAGACGAGATGCTTTAGATTTTGAAGTTGAAACCACTCGAGAGAAAAGCATTATGTCCACTAGTTCCATCATTGAAAGGCAGAATATCATTCACTGCTGATGCTAATGATCTTATGCAAAGTTCCAATGACAGGAAATGATGCAGTTAAATTCAGAGTGGGAAAGATGTTCCCATCAACAACACGCCCTAAACCCATTTTATGGAGAATCAATGAGCACAACGTTTCAGGTATTTTATATCATGCAAATAAAACAGAGAATGAAAAGTACAAAACAAAGCTCTTATAAGATATGCAGACAGCAGACCTCTCTTCTCCTGCATCCAACTTCAGGAAGTGATTACAGAACAACATGTTGACGTTTAGAAAATGAAAATAATTGGAACAAAAATGAAAAATTGGCCCAATGAAAAATGAAAACTTCCCCATGCAGGTTGCAGGGAAAGTGAAAATAATTCGAATAAAAAAGAACAATGAATAATTGGCCCATGCAGGTCTCGAACCTGCGACCTTCGCGTTATTAGCACGACGCTCTAACCAACTGAGCTAATAGGCCAATTGATTAGAAACGTAAGATATTTAATATATGTAAATATAACATCGTTTTCTTTTCGTATTGAAGAACACATGTATGTTCTTTCTCATATTACATACTTTTGTATCTCAATTCTCAAACTGTCATCATTTTAATTTTGAGTTTTGACCATTCATTTTACTTTAAAATAGCCAATCAAAATGATTAATTCTATTTTGATAAGAAATGATTACTTATTTTTGCCCCTTATTTTCGTCAAGCGATTACTTGAAATTAATCCCTTATAGATTATAACTTTTTTGCTTGTAAATGATTTATATTTTAATCATATTAAACCAATCAATTTTATAGGCCAGACTTTGTAAAAATAACTTAACGAGAGATCTCTTAAAATTAAGTTATTTTTACGCACACTAAAGATTACTCTCAATAATATGATAAAAAGGGAAAGAAAAGAAAATTAGAATTGATAATTCAAAATTAATATTTAATTTAATTTTGAGTTAAAAATCAATAAAGAATCGACACATGGTCAAGTACACACTAGATATATGAAAAAATGACTAAAATAGAGAATCAGAGACGAGGAAGAGCGTGAAAACACAAGAGGAAACTTAACCAAGTGTGGACGTCACGATATTAGGAGTTCTACACTGTTGTGTTGTGGATAGCACGCCAAATGCCGCAACGTTGGCCATTAAATGCTGCAGCTTTAGTTCAAACTCATGTTTGGCGTTGCGGTGTTAGCTCTAGCACCGTGACACTGCCTATCGGAAAAAAATCCATTTCTAGGTAGAATCGCATCTTAAAGTGTATTTTTGACTCCTTCAATATGGTGAACTCTTATTTCAATAAAAAATAAAATTTATAAGGATATTTAAAATATTATATAAACCTTTGTAACTCCTTAGAATTCAAGAAGCATTAAAGTATCAATAAAAGATAATAAAAAGTTTAAATTACACTTGAAGGCTTTGAGTGCACAAGATAATGTAATATAAATCTTTGAGAGCTATTAAGTATTTGGATGTTACTTGTATCTCTTGTGAAAATTCTTTGTATATAAAAAAACGCAATAAAAAAGTTAAGATCTTGAGATCTATCGTAAAAGTTAACAATTATTGTCGAATCACGTATATTATTTGTATTTTTTCTTTGAAATATGATTGTTTATCTCTATGATTATATAATTTTTGTTATTCTTAATTGCTTGTGAATAAAAAACTTTAAGCGTTAAGAATTTTTTAAAATGCCCGTTAAAAACTCAACAAGAACAAATATACTTCCATAGGCTAAGGCAGACCATAACTATACATCTTGATTTATAACAATACCATCAATTAACTAAATGTAAAATTATAAACCAGTCTAGATATTATTGCCTAGTAAAAATCTCAGGAAAATGCAAAGCCATCTGGTAACTAATTCATAGAAAGCAAAAGAAGAAGAAGAAGAAGAAATAGCTAAAAGCACCACCCTGTTATATTACTTTCCAAAATTTTAAGGTGAAACTGGAAGAGCTGCAGAGCTTAATGGCTTGCCACGTCCCATGGTGAAACCCCTTGTCCCGTCTGGCATTCTCGGACCTTTGGAAGTTTGCTTGGTATATGCTTCAGATTGAGTTGCAGTGCTAGATTGAGAAGATGGAGACAGCAGACCACGTCCTCCGTGGCTTTGAGTGCGTCCACGCCCCTTTCCTCGGCCTCTTGCCCATCCCTTCTTTGATCCCCCTGGACTCTCTTCAGCCTACCAAAACAATCAAAGGAAAATTTGTCATGATTTCAGAGTTAGGTGTGTAGCTTTTAATCCAAGAAGGTCGGGGGTTTGTAAATCTTAGCTGTCAAAGTAAAAGTTAATAGAGCTATTTATGAAAATGGACGCATTGCTGCAGCAAAAAAGTGCCAACTAAAGGAAAAAAGAAAAAGCAAAAGACACTCACATTATTCTCGGTGACTAATTCATGGTTGTTTGGGTGAGAGGCATCTTCAGCGGTTTCAGCTTCCTCTTCTTCTAAAATGCCATCGAAGTCTGACTTTCTGCTCTTAAGAACAGATTTTGGCTGCAGAATTTAACAATGGAAGCTATCACAGTTCTATAGAGCATAACAACAAAAACAAAACAAATAAGGGGAATGTTATAATGAAAGTAGTATCAATATTGTTCCACATACCGAGCATCTGTGCAGCAACCTTACTCGAAGCCCTTTCCTCCAGTTCCTTTCATCATTTAACTTCTCAACCTGTAAAAAAGCAAACGCTCAGCAATGTGGCAGAAAGTTTAAAGAATGAATATGGAAAACAAAACAAGCTTAGTGTTAACATACCGCTTTCTCTGCAATATCAGTACTTTCGTACTCCACAAGTGCATGTAGCTTAAGAAAAATGAAATAATCAGAATACAATAACAACATATTTATAATGATCTCCAGGCTTATGAAAAAAAAAATAGATTGTTTCCATTCTCTGTACCTTGTTACTCACGAAAAAATCACTTTTGGGGCGAGATGAATTAGATTCAGGAGGATGGCATATTCGGATTGTTTTCACACTGTTAATGACAGAAACTTTCAATATGCTGCAAAGGCTATCTTCACATGTAAGGTACTAGCAAGGCAAATTTGCAATAAGGTAAAGATCAAACCTTCCGACAACACAAAA
Organism: Ailanthus altissimus; assembly: GCA_946807835.1. NCBI lineage: Eukaryota > Viridiplantae > Streptophyta > Magnoliopsida > Sapindales > Simaroubaceae > Ailanthus > Ailanthus altissimus. Next base: position 21,939,255 of record OX327698.1, on the reverse strand, counting down.
TATTTTCTCCAGGTTTTGATGAGAGTGATCTTCAGGCAAATTCTCTGCTACAACAATACAGGACTACAAGAAACATAAAAATTGATTAAAAAGAAGTTAAGGCTCAAAGATTTTAACATGAAAAGGTTCCAATATTTTACCTGCAACTCCTCTCTATCTTTTTCAGTAAAAGGGTGTTTACGTTTAACCTTCTTGCCATCAGTGCTTACAACCTTCCAAGACATTATCAAAAGTATAAGGATGTTCATATAAGGAAATTATATAGAGTTTGTTAACTTTTTCCATCATAACAAGCAATAAATTGTTTGATTTAACCAAAAAACTTACAAGCTTTGAAGAGGACCGTAGTGCTTGGGCAAGTAAATTGTTATTATTGATAAGTGATTTGATCTTCTTCATTGAAGCGACGACTGATAAGGGCACTGTTGCAGAGCCAGATATAATGAATCAATATCAGTTCAGATGGAGCTATAAGAAACAGCAACTTGAGCTATGTGTCAAAAAAGTAGACTCCTATGATACTTACCATAACCTTCTGGATCTTTACTCATATGCTTTGAAAGAGTTTCATTTGCAAGAAGACTCATGTCACTGAGCTGGTATTCCACCTGTTTTGTGCATGATGTCACAGAACTTCCTTTAGTTCAAAAGGTGCTGAACATAAACTGTCTATGAAGAACTATATTATATTGTTTGATGATGTTATGAGCTAAAGTTTCTACCTAGCTAGTGATGAACACCTAAGGGCATCCCTACACACCCTGACAATTGTACCAAATACACAATGGGTACACTAACTTAATTTATAGAAGTAGAGATCCAACCACATGAATGTACTGAAATTTTACAGAAACTTGCAGGAAATAGAGTAATTATGTCAGGAAATGAGCCCAAGTTCTAGAGAAAGGAATCAGAAGAGATGAGCGCGACAAAGAAACAAGTGATTCTAGTAATTCCAGGCCTCATTAGATCTTTTATTGAAAATGAATTTCATTGTATGATCTGAAATCACCTAGCGAGGAAGAAATTTGCTTTGAATGAATATATTGAAAAGAAGCACATTCTTAGCACTCGAATTTATAATCTCATCAATATATTATATATATCTTACTAACTGTTGGAACAACGCTTGATTAAACGTAAATGGATCAAAATCAAATGAATCATATAATGGTGGTACAAAAATAAAAGGTGTCATGAGTACAATTGCCTGAAAAATCCCAAGAAGGTGATTTCAAATGCTAGTAATAATCAAACTGATCTTACCAAGAAACCGAACCCATATAAATCAGGCTCCCTATTTTATCTTCAGAACTAGTAAATGGGAAAGAGAAAATAAACAATCGATCAAGATTCGATCTTCCCCATGTAAAATCTCTCTAATACCGACCATATTGGACGCAGAACAAAAATGCCAATTCTAACGCTTTTGAGTACATGTATATTCTAAACATTAAAATGCAATCAATAATCAAAACAAAAATTATCCGAAAGGGGTTAACCTGTTTGATGATCTTTTGCTTAAGATCATCAGTGAGGACAGTCTTGGGGCAATTAGCAGGCATGGCAACGCTAGGGCTGGAGATGACATACACAGGCTCTTGATCCCCAACAAAGATCCAATCTGACCCAGCAGCTGTGCCACCAATATACTGAAAACAAGGGTAACAACAACCAGAAATGGGCATCTGGGTATGTGATCTTGGCACAAATTCAGGTGCTTGAACATTGAATTTGAATGGCACACTAGCACTGCTACTACTAGTACTACTAGCACTAATATTATTATTAGTTGATGATGTATTATGGTTTTTCATAATTTCTTTCTCTTGATTTATCTCTTCTTCAATATTCCTCTCAGGTTGTGCCTGTGCCATTTTTTTTTTTAATTTTGATTTTGATTATTTTCTTGTTTTGCTTTCTTTGTTTTCGTTTTTGTGATTGTGATTGTGAATCATATCTTGTTTAATTGTTTTGTATTTTTCCTTTTTTTCTCTCTCTTTAATCTCCTGAAGTGTAGTAACTGTAAGCTTTGATATTGAATCCACCTTTCGCGCCCAAATACGGGCATGAAAAGACAGTTGACCGCTGCTTTTGGCTTTGACCGGTTTTTTAAGGTTTGGAATTTTCCAAAAGGTAGTTGCTGAGGCTAATTTGGTCAATGCAGCATAATTTTAAAAAATAGATTATTAAATTTAATCAAAACATTACAAAAAAAAAAAAAAAAAGGTATTAAGCTATTTGATCATGTTTTTGACAGGACATCAAAGCCAAAATTTGATTTGAAACGTTTAAATCTTTTAATAAATTGTTCAATACTTGTTCATAGGGGGTGACAGATGGGTCGTAACATGTTAACACGGCCCATTAAATTTTGACTCATGCGAATTGTTATGTTGGATTGATTCGATTTACTAAATTATCGTGTTGTTACTAGTTTAGATATAATTGCTTGGGCAGCAGTCCAACATGGCCCATACACATATTGTGCTGTGTTGATATAGAAAGTTTTGTGGGTCTTTTTAAAATTTTTTTGAAATAATTTTTAATTTTTAAAAAAATTAGTGATATAAATTTGACTTTTATTTTTGTATTTATATCTCATAATTTGATATTTTTAATAAAATCAACAAATTTTTATCTTTAATAGAATTACAATTTTAATTATAAATTTATGATTATAGCACAATTTTAATATAAATATGATATTAATTGTTATTATAATTAATACTTTTAATTGATATTACAATATTTATAATTACAATTAAAAGATTGCAACAAAAATAATTGAATTATTTAATTTATCCTATGAATATAACTTAATTGAAATTGAATGACTGAATCTTTGTACAATTGAATTATAATTTCAATTTAGCCAATTAAATTATTTAATTTATTCCATGAATAATACAAATTAATTGAAATTGAAATTAAATCCTTATACAATTATATTATAATTTCAATTAAATCAAATAGATTGTTTAATTTATTCAATAAATACCAATTAATTAAAATAAAATGATTAAATCCTCATATAATTAATTACAATTTCAATCAATTCAATTAAATTATTTAATTCATCCCATGAATATAAATTAATTATAAATGAATGATTAAATCATTGTACAATTGAATTACAATTTCAATAGAACCACTTAAATTATTTAATTTATCCCATGAATAATATAAATTAATTGAAATTAAATGATTGAATTCTTATACAATTGAATTATAATTTCAATTTAGTCAATTAAATTATTTAATCTACCCCATAAATAATAAAAATTAGTTAAAATTAAATGATTGAATCCTTGTATAATTGAATTATAATTTTAATTTAGTCAATTAAATTATTTAATTTATCCCATAAACACCAATTAATTGAAATGAAATGATTGAATCCTTGTACAATTAGATTATAATTTCAATCAATTCAATTGAATTATTTAGTTCAACGCATGAATACAAATTAATTGATATTGAATGATTGAATCCTTGTATAATTGAATTACAATTTTAATTTAGTCAATTAAATTATTTAATTTATCTCATGCATACCAATTAATTTAAATTAAATGATTGAATCCTTGTACAATTGAATTATAATTTCAATTTAACCATTTTACAATTGAATTATAATTTTATTTTATTAACTTTAACTATTTGAGATATCACATGAATATAAATTAATAAAAATTAGAAACTGAATATTACATAATTAAATTGTAGTTTTAATTAATTAAAATACAACATTAAATTTTATTTTTAATTTACTCAATTGGATTATTTTATCACAAATATAAATTAATTAAGAATATAATTTAGTTAATACAAAATAAAATATACAATAACATATTTTAATTATACAAAAGCCCATATTTAATATTAAACTTAGAGAATATAATTAAAAAGTGTTGTTAAATAAAGTGGTTGGCAATATATATCTAGTTGAATTTTTTGTCATGGTCACAATATTCAATATTTTATGTAATGGGCCTTTGATAGGCTAGGCACGGATCAAAAAATGCGGCCTAACATAATATGATATAGTAAAAATTTTAATATTTTGTATAACAAAGCCTTTGATAGATCAAGCACGGGCTAAAAAAATATAACTCAACGCAACACATGTTAGGCTGAGATACACAGACACAATACTCTAACGTGTTGTGCTAGCCCATGGCATGCTATAATATCTACTAGACATTTGTCATCTTTACTTGTTAAATGAATTTTTTTTATATATTATTTATTATGATGAATATGGATGATTATGCTCTTTTTTATACAATTTAAATAAAGAAATTTCCACTGCTTGAACATTATTACTAAATGATTAACCATTGGTAACGACACAACTCGTTGCCTGGGTGATGATACAATATATCACTTCAAATCTCATTTCTTTCGAGTTTTTTTTCTTAAAAATAAAAATTATTTATTTGGTCAAATGAGTTTCATTAATTTATACAATCACGTGGATGGAAGTACTTTTGAAGAGGTGATTTTCATAGTGGGCTCTCTCGTAAGTTGGCCCATTGAAGCCCAACCTAACTACAATAGCCTTTGGAAGGCCCAAATCAAAAATGGCCCAAATTTATTAAATATGAATAGAATGCTAATAGAGTTAAAAGCAAGTAGTCCTTTCTTAGGAAATTTTTTGTAAATAGGCAAAATTATTGGGCCCTTTTTAAATTTAACTAAATATGAATTTTTTAATTTTTAAAGCCAAATACTTGGTAAATGGACACAAATAGCCTTGTCTTATATAGAAAATTCACTATTTTAAATTTATCACTTTAAATTTAAATTTTATAATAATAAAAAAACATTTGAATTAAATAATTAAATAAAAATATATCACACTTTTATAATAAAGTAAAATTTTTATCTCTTTCTTTCTATTATAATTTATTGTTATTATATTTTATCTTTGTTCCCCCCTAGAAAATCACTTTTGGGCCTAAAGCCTTCAGGCTCAAAAGAAGTGAGCCCCTAAAAGCTCAGTCAAATAATTTATTGTATGACAGCTTTCCTTAGAGCCCACCACTCCCTGCAAGATAGTCCACTTCGAAGACAAGCTCATAGTAATAGCTATCGGGCTAGACCTTGGCGTGGATAGACAGCAGAGAACCTGTTAGGATTCAAAGGACCTGATCGGCAATCTGAAGCACCTACTCAGTAAGACAGGCAACGATACAATCAAAATCATCATTTACACATTAACTAAATCGATTCATCTCAATGCTTGCGTGATCAACGAAGAAATCGAGTCAAAACAGACACCATATCGGCTGTCTGCTGAACAGACCAACCAGGTACAACTAGTGAAGTCACTGGAAGACTAGCTCTTTGAGAAGACCTAAGACCACGGTTGAGCTGAACAAAAAGAAACTACTAAAAAATTGATTAAAGCAGATCGAACTTAACCTCACACTTAACTAAATCCATCGGCGAAAACAGGCATAAGGAATATACTAAAAATATGCTTAATGTATATCTGAAAGATACCTAACGTGTAGTAGAAGCATGTCAGAAAAAGATCAGTAGAAGGATATTTAACGTGTGACAGAAGTACAGAAGAAACAGAGTTAGAACCATGTCAGGGAATATACTACAAACATGCCCAGAAAGTCCTCTAAAGATCAGTACTATAAAAATTATACAAAAAGACGCATAAGCAAAAAATGATGCCAAAAAAAAAAACAGAAGAATTAGACATAAAGAGAAAAATTATATTTTCCTTTATTCTTCACAATTTTGCTTAACCTTTTCACCAGTCTCTACCATAAAGATCCTTTGACTTAAGCATCAATGAGGTTTTGCCAGTCTCCCACCCCAGCGAGACCATCATAAAAGCTTCACTTGTGTTTTACAGGTTCTGTTATAGCAGACGAGGAAGAAAAGACCAAGCTTCTGCAAGCAAGCCCAACTAGAACGAGGCCCCAAGTGCTGATTCTCGCTAACAAACAAATTCAAAGCTCGTTGGCTCTAAGAAATATTTTTTCTAGTCAATAGTCTTTGGCGTCATTTGTAATAATCAGAACAAAAAGCTTTGTCCAAGAAGATGATAGGTGGCTATGACAAAACAGTCATCTACCAGTAAAAACCTCATCATCGGAGAGTAAGGCCCGAACCTAAATAGGAATGGAGGCCATGAAAATTAGCATCTTCATCAGATAGAAAGCTTATAGCCACCTGAGATCCAGACAGAGCTGAGGACCCTATGAGAAGAAATAGAAGAACTGAGACAGAAGAAAATCTCATATGGAGATTTTGAAGCAGACAGATCAAGGAAACAGGTCGGGGACCTTGCACGACTTGACCAAAGCAACCTGGTCAAGTCAGACACCCTCTAAGAGAGAGGTAACACAGATTGGAGATTTTAAGCAGGCGACGAGGAAAGAACTGTCTACTGAATGGCAATACCAATAGAGCAAGCAAGGTTTGGAAGACAAGGTCAGCGATTTGGAGAAAAAGCTGGAGAGCCTCTTGACAGAGAAGAAGAATAAAGGTCAGCCTCTTACAAAGAAGACAGAGAGGGAGAGAAGATCGCCACCGATGAATGAGCTGAGAGACAGGGAGCTCCCGAACTGTTTTCGACTTTCAAACCTGCCCACTTACAAGGGAGTCACTAACCCCAACCACTACGTCAATTAGATTACCGATCTGCTATCAATTACAGGACTGAGGCAGGACTAAATATGAAAACTCTTTTACATAAACTTAGAGGGACCCACTCTACTCTAGTATAGAGGCTTGAAGTAGCACAGTTTCACCTCCTACCATAAGTTGATTGAGAAGTTTGCACAACACTTTTGAGGTTCATGTAAGGCAGCTAAAGACCTGAAATAACTAAAGCGAGTTAGGCAAGGTCAAGGTGAGAGCTTCAAGAATTTCATCCAGAGATTTCACAAGAAAGTAATAACATTGGGAGCTTTTGACAACCCCGTCGCCCTGGACACCCTCAAGTCAGGGCTGAGGCTACACTAATTCTATTATTACTTGGCGGAATGTTGGGTTGCAAATTATGTGACGACGTATAATAAGGCACCGAAGTATATGTTAATAGAAGATGAGGAAGAGGTCAAGAGATCCTTTGTCGAACCACCCAAAAGACATTTCAAGCCCAGAAAAAATAGCAAATATGAAGGAAGGGAAAGACCCCTACCCCTCCTAAAAATTATAGGAGGCCGAACGACAAATACCAATAATAGCCCAAAAAGTAGAAAGATCATAAACTAAACAAGTTTCATCCAAGCAACCCTCCCGGGTGGCCTCGAAGCCTAAGGGGCTATGGTGAACGCCAGGTCGGAGAGAGAAAGGTAGCTCATGTTAAAAAATTTCTTCTCCTGGTTGTACCTCTTAAAGATATTTATGAAGCAATTTAGAATAGGGGTTTGCTGAATAGAAATTTCGAAGGGAATGGAGTAGAGCAGCGAGCAGATCCGAAAATGTAGTGTGACATGCATGGGGGACTGGGACATACTGCAGGGGAATGCTTAGAATTGAGAAAATAAGTAGATGCGCTGATAAGGAATGGGTATCTGGGAGAATTCTAAGCTGATAGACATCTCTCTATATTCGTTAACTGGCCCAATGGGTCGAATCCCAACCCCATTGCAATTATTGGTGAGCCCATATTAGCAAGAGATTCAAATAAGCAGCGAAAAAATTACTCTAAGTACTCGATGATGGCATACCAAGTTATGTGCAACATTCCTCTAGCAAAAAAACTCAGGTTACAGTAGGAGGTACTGATTATGTTCGCACAAGAGGATGTGTAGGGAGTCAATTACCTCATGACGATGCACTTTTAATAGAAGTGCTAGTGGCAGGTGAGAAGATAAACAGGGTATTCATCGATCCGGGTAGTTCTGTCGACATAATCTTTAAAGAAACTCTGGATGAGCTGAAAATTAAAAACCTGCATATAGAAGGAACCTCGACAGTGCTGTAAGGGTTCAGAGACTGCTGCATGATGCCGGTTGGAGTAGTGGCTCTGCCCCTCACCATAAGACATAGGCCATACTAGAAAACTGTGGTAACCAAGTTGGTCAATCAGCCCTTTCAATATAGGATCCTCATTGGGCGGCCATTTATGGTAGGTATAAATGTTGCTTTATCTATTCATTATTTAAAGCTAAAATTCCCAACAAGTGAGGGAATTGGAGTAGTGTTAGGAGATCAGAAGGCAGCTAGAAGTTGTTATAGGGTGATAGCCCATAACATCAGGAAGACATTTTGTATTTCTATTGTTGACCTAAAGGAAGAAATCAACAGATCACTAAAGCTAGTAGAGGAATTGCAGAACGTGTAGGTCAGAATTGGAGAACTTAAGAAAGCAATTAGAATGAGATCCCAGTTAGCGCAAGAGGTCAAGGGAAGATTAACCAAGCTGGTTCGTAAATTCTCAGATGTCTTCGCTTGGACCCATAAAGACATGCCCGAAATTGACCCTAAACTAGCTTCCCACAGGTTGACCATTAACCTTACATTCCGATCGGTTAAGAAGAAGAGAAGAATATTTAACCAGGAACGAAATGAGGTTCTAATGACAGAGGTAGAGAAACTATTAGCAGCGGATTTTATCAGAGAAGTCTATTACCTTGACTGGTTGGCCAATGTAGTAATGGTGAAGAAGCCAATGAAAAATGGAGCATGTGCATGGACTTCACCGATCTGAATAAGGCATATCTAAAGGATAGTTCTCCCCTCCCAAAGATCGACCAACTTATGGATGTTATAGCCAGGCATGAGCTACTAAGCTTCTTTGACACCTTCTCTGGCTATAATCAGATCCCGATGTTTTCACTCAACTAGGAGAAAACATCATTTATCACCTACCAAGGGATATACTGCTATCAAGTAATGTCATTCGGATTAAAGAATGTTGGAGCTACCTACGAGAGACTAATGAACAAACTCTTCAAAAACTTGATCGGCATAAATATAAAAGTCTACGTGGATGATATGATAGTCAAGTCTATGAAAGTGGAGGACCACATGGTTGATCTTAGGGAATTTTTTGTGATATTAAGAGAGAACGGAATGAAGCTTAACCTATAAAAATAAGCTTTCTAGGTGAAGTCTGAGAAATGTTTGGGCTTTATGGTGAGTCAGAGGAGGATAGACACTAACGCCGATAAAAGTCAGAGTCATTCTGAAAATGAGGTCCCCAAGCACGGGAAAAAAGATCCAGCGACTCACAGGAAGGATCACAGCCCTGAACAGGTTCATTTCTAAGGCCACTGATAAATGCTTCACTATCTTTCAGGCAATAAAGAAAAAAGAAAAGAACAGGTGGACGGAGGAATGCCAATAAGTCTTCTACAATTGAAGGCTTACCTTTCTGAGCCAGTACACTTACCATTTCTATATAAGGAGAGGCATTAGTACTGTACCTAGAAGTCTCAGAATGAGATATGGGCTGAGTACTGGTCAAAGAAGAAGAAAGGGTGTAACAACCAATATATTACGGAAGTAAAGCCTTTACCGACTCGGAGGGTTAGTATCCTCCTCATAAGAAGTTAGCTTTGGCCTTGATATTGTAGCCCTACTTTCAAGCACACACTATCATTGTGCAGATTAACCTATTATTAAGGAAGATCCTGCATAAGTCAGACCTATCCAGCCAGTTAGTTAAATAAGCCATGAAGCTGAGTAAGTTTGACATACAGTATAAGCCCTGAATAGCTATCCAGGGGTAGGCCTTGGCTAATTTTGTAGCATAATGCACCCGTGAGTCAATAAAAATTGAAGGGTCAGGTGCCCAAACCCCCGATCAAGTTTTGAAAAAGTGGCTACTCTATATTGACGGGGCGTCCAACCTGCAAGGCAATAGAGCATAGATTGTTCTCGTGAGCCCTAAGGGAGACAAAGTCAATTATGCGATTTACTTTGGGTTCAAGGCCTTGAATAATGAGGCAAAATATGAAACTTTCCTAGCCAGATTAAGAGTAGCTCGGGCACTGGCTGCAAGAAAGGTGCTGGTAAAAAGTGACTCCTAGTTGATAGTGAACCAAGTTAATAACAACTTTAAGGCCGGGAGGAAAAAATGGCTGCATATCTGGAGAAAAAAGGAGCATGACCAGCTAGTTTAGAGAAGTAAAAGTAAAACTGATCTCAAGGAATGAGAACTACCGAGTGAACATCATCGCTCAAATAGTGTCAGCCGAAGATGCTTGGTTACCCTAGACAGTCCTTATAGAATTCATATTGGAACCCAACATCCAAAAGGAAGAGTAGATTATGCAGATCAAGTCGGGACCGAGCTTGATGGACCCTATCAAGGACTATATTTTAAATAAGACAATTCTAGCAGATAAAAAGGAAGCTCAGAGAATTAAATACGAAATTGCTAAATACTCGGTAATCAGTGGGGTGTTATACTTGAGAGGCTTCTCACACCCCTACATTAGATGCCTGGGCCTCCTGGAGGCGAAGCGAGTCTTAAGGGAAATCCAAGAAGGAATCTGCAGTGATCACTCAAGAATGGAAGTACTAGCTCACAAAGTATTCAGGACTGGGTATTACTGGTTAATCTCTCTTCAGGATGCTAAAAGCCTGGATCAACATTGCGATGCGTGTCAAAGATTTATTGACAAGATCCAGGCACTTGCAGAAGAGCTGACCATAATGAGTAGGCCTCAGTCGTTGCCCAGTGAGGGCTTAACTTAATCGAACCTTTGCTTCGAGGCAAGGGTCTTATAAATATGTGGTCGTGGTAGTTGACTACTTTACCAAATGAATCAAGGCTGAACCACTATCAAAGATAACAAAGAAAAGCATTCAAAATTTTATTTGGAGGAACGTGATATGCCGGTACAGAATCCTTCACACTATCATTACCGACCATAAGAAGTAGTTCAACAACAACAACTTTAGAAATTTCTGTGACTAGTTTAGAGTACGGTTGTCATTTGACTCCCCCGCACATCCCAAAACCAACAGATAGGTTGAATCTTCCAACAAGTTGGTCAAGAAGCTACTAAAAAAAAAGTTGACATAAAGAAATGTAACATGGACAGAAGAACTACCGGAAGTACTCTGGGTGCTTCGAACCACCAACAAGACAATCATAGGTGAGAAGTCGTTCTCATTAGCTTTCAAGAGCGAAAAAGTAATTCACGTAGAGATGGGAACCTTAACACACTACACTATATGCTAAACTTCTCTGAAGCTGTCAATAATGAGCTGATGCAAGGACGATTGGATTCAGCTAAGCAACTCAGAGACTAAGCCCAGATTCGAGCAGCAGCCTATTAGCAGAGGACCTTCAAGTATTACAACAAGTGGGTTAAAGCCAAAGAATTCAAAGAGGGAGACCTAGTGCTAAGAAGAGTAATGCTCGACACAAAGAATCTAGTGGACGGAGTCCTCGGCCTAGCTTGGGAAAGACCGTATAAAGTCTTTATATGCATCGGATGAGCTTATGAGCTCAAAGGGGTAGACGAACAGATCGTGAAAAAATCGTGGAATGTCAAACTACTTAAGAAATACTACTCTGAATTCTCTATTTTCTTCTTTATGCAATAAATATTCACCATATACGAACATTATTTTGAATAAATTCGTTTATGTTCTTACATATATCTCTGTAAAAAATAACTGTTCAAAATATGGGATGGAGTATTCCCGAACGTTGCCCTCGGGCCATCTAATAAAGGCCCTGCGAGGATTATCTCAGAAGAATCACCCAGGTCGAACTAAGTGGATTGAATTCCTCTAAAGGTACGTCCTTATAAACTACAGGTCCTGATGAAGTTACTCAAACCAGTGTATCATTGTTTTACCCTTGCCTGCTAGTCCAAACGAGTTTTCCCAGACTATTTATCATCATATCATATCACATCATTTTATTATATCATCATCATCATCACATCATGTGTTTACCTTTGTCACTACATCATCGTGTCATCATCATCATAGGAATCACCGTGATTTGTTCAATGCCCACGGGGTATTTCACCGTGATGGTTCAACGCCCACGGGATATTTCACCGTGATCGATTCAATGCCTACTGGGAATTTAACCTTGATTAATTCGATACCCACGGAGCATTTCACGATTATTGGTTTCACGCCTATGGGACATTTCACCGTGACTGGTTCGACGTCCAGGGGGCATTTCACCATATGTGGCCTTTCCACGATATGATTGTGGTATTTCTGTAGCGCCTATAAAAAGCTACTCGCTCAGCATTATTACGCCAAGTAGGTCTCTAAAAAATAGCTGTATGTTACCCGTTCAGCATTATTACTTCAAGCCGACCATAATTTTTCAATGATTTTTGAAGTGCTGCAAGCTACTCGCTCTACATTATTACTCCAAGCCGGCCATCATTTTTTTACAATTTTTGAACTACTGCAAGCTACTCGTTCAGTATTATTACTCTGAGTCGATCATTGTTTTTCAACAATTTCTTAAGTGGCCGCAAGTTTCCTGTTTAACGTCATCATGCTGGGCCAACTATTATACCATGCCCATTGTTAACAACTACTCAGTCGCGCCTTTGCCAAGCGAGGTATTATTTTTTATAACTCCCAAATCTTTGCAGGATAATTTTCATAACAACAACGGGCCGATTATTATCTTGATTTTCACTGACTACTGCCATATTTTCACGACAAGCCGACTATTATTTGATAGCTCCCAAAGACTTGGATGTATATTTTTATTACTGCATTGATCCGGTAATTATATAGCACTTGTTATTAATGACTGTTTAGTTACATCTGTTCGCCAAACTGACTATTACCATAAGGTATGTCGAACAGGTCTCTATTTTAATTTATTATAGGGGGATCAAGTTCACATGGTTATCATTGGCGCTCGAAAGACTAAGCTTGATGCCATATGGCCGTGGAGGAACTGCTCATTTACAATAAAAGTTCACCAAGTTATTCATCAACCACTACTATTATTTGATTATTGCAAGTGGTTCGACAGTTCAATTAGCTTTTCTTATTACAAATTTTATTATTATAAACAGCTCGGCTATGCTAAAATGCTCTTATTGCAAGTTACAGTTATTATAAGCAGTTCAGTTATACTAATATACTTTTCTTATTGTAAATTTAATATTATAAGTAGTCCGATTATATTATTATGCTTTTACCTGTATAAGAAAACAGATTCACTGCGAATAGTTATAAGAAGAACAAATCGGCACAAGAACAAGAAGAATAAAATATACTTGCATTCATTGGCAAAAGGTATTACTAGAAGTTTTAAACATTACAAGAATTCCAAGGTTTATAAAAGAAGAGAAAGTGGAAGAGAAAGAAAGATGAGGTAGAAGAAAAGGTGATAGCTCATGCTATTGGAGCCGTGTCAGGCACCTCTAAATTCATAATAAAAATTGCCTCGGAGTTGGCATTGATCGAAGGATTAGCTGGGGCAACCTCGCTAGTGCCCAAGAGGCTGAACGACAGTAGCAACAGCAGTAGTTTGGCCCTGGTCAGCTAAAAGAGCAGCCTCGCTAGTACCTACAACTGTAACACCACCAGCAACAGCAGTAGTTTCATGGTCAATAAGAACAATTTCTTCAAAAAGCTCAACCAAGTCCTAGACTTAATTTTGATGCATTGAGTTAATCTCAGATTTCATGGCCTCTTGCCATTTTCTTGAATCGATGTCTAATATCGCCTCTCTATAAGTCAAAAGATCATTTTCTTCAATCAATAAAACACAAATAGCACCTTCAGGTATTGAACCATACCTATCAGGTGGCCTTGATATCATTTCTAACTTACGTGGAGGGTGTATCAAAGGTATTTTGCTCGATTGAGATTGAGGTTCCATCGTTGGTTCATTTACATCCTAATTGAGTTCATCTAATTCAATCTTTCTACAATCTTCACGATCCATAACAAACTGTTTCTCTAGAAAAGTTACATTTTAAGCAATGAACACATTGCGTTCCTCAGGATAATAGAACTAGTACCCCATTGAATTCTTAGGATATCCAATGAATTGATACTTGTATCCGTTAGGTGCAATTTTATCCTATTGTGTAGCTTTTACGTAAGTATAACAGCCCAAAATCTTAATATATTTAAGACTCAATTTTCTTCCATTCCATATCTTATAAGGAGTAGAATGAACAGCTTTTGATGGAACTCTGTTCATTATATGAGTAGCAATTTCTAGAGCATAGCCTTATAGATATTCAAAGAGATCCATGAAATTCATCATCGATCGAACTATATTCAATAAAGTTTAATTCCTCATCTCTGAAACACCATTGTGTTGTAAAGTACTTGGAGGACTATACTGAGCAAGAATCTCATTCTATTTTAAATAATCCAAAAATTTATTACTCATGTATTCACCACATCGATCTAATTGAAGGTATTTGATACACATTCTAGTTTGTTTCTCTACTTCAATTCGAAACTCTTTGAATTTTTTAAAAGTTTCTAACTTGTGTTTTATAAGAAACACATATCCAAATCGTGATAGATCATTGATAAGGGCAAAATTGTCATATATTTTCTCATGTTTTTATTATTGATATTTTATGATTTTATGAGAATAGATGGCTATTTATGTGCATTATTGTTATTTATAGGGACTTGAACGAAATTTAAAGAAAGAACGCAAAAGGAGCGAAAACAGGGACTAAAATACAAAGTTTTCAAGATTATGAGTCCAGCGCCCCCGCGCCACAAGTATTGTCGCCCCAGCGCTGAAATAGTGATCGAAATAAGAAAAATGACCTGCTTAAGTCGCGTCTAGCGCCCCAGTGCCGAATAGTCATCGCGCCAGCGACGCTCCATCGCCCCAGCGATATCAAGTCACCGCGCCAGCGGTGAAGCCGTTTTCATGCAGCGCCCCAGCGCCAAGATCCCATCGCTCCAGCGGTAATAGCTTTTTCATGCGTCGCCCCAGCGACAGCTGCATAGCGCGCCAGCGGTATCACGAGTCCTAATTCGACGAGAATTGAGATTTTCAAGCTCAAATCAATCCCTATATAAAGCCACTCGTTTCCAGCCTTCAAGGAAGAATCCAAGACGACCCAAGAGCACCAAGAATACAGAGCACGAGTCTTGGAGAGCAATAGGAGCTTAATTGAAGCAACTTTAGAGAGAAGTACAAGACGTTCTTCGGCATCAAGAGTTCCTAGGCAGCGCAATTAAGAGCAATTCGACGTCTATATCAGTTTGCTAATAATTGTATCATGATTTATAATTATTTTTACAGCTGTTCTCTTGTAGCCATAAGCTAACTTGTTTTCTAGGGTTAATATTTGAACTCAATATGTGCGCTTAAATTGCCATATCCTTTTAGTATTTAATAAACTTAGTCTTTTATTATTTAAATTACTTGTGTTTAATGCTTCAATATATCTGGCCAATATATGGTGAATGAGTTGGTAATATTATTGATAAACTCGGAAGAGGAATCATAATATTTAGACCTAGGTAATTTGATGCATGATTGTAGAGTAACATTCAATGTTGCATATGCAAGTTTCAACTTAGGATAGGAATATACCTAATTGACATGTATGATCAATAAGACCTAATCTTAATGAATTTTAATTTATTACAAGTACCATAGGAATATAGGTATTTGGTAAATTAGGGTATACTTTCATGACCTTGGAAGAGGCTTGTGAATACATTAGTGTCTTGATCAATAATAAAGATTAAGTGAGTTAAATATTAGAGGATTAATCATTAAAAAGCATATTGAGGGATAATATTAATCCTAGGTTTTCTCTACGTTGTTATCTTTAAATCTCATTGCATTGTGTTTTTTGTTTTATATTTCTTACATTCAGTCTTAGATTTTTATTTTTCTGAATAATTATTAGGAAGATATAATTTTAGTAATTGGTTAAAAAGAAGAAATTATCCCTGTGGGTTCGACATCCGACTAATTAGTCTCTTTATTACTTGCATACGATAGTGTATACTTGCACTTAATTTATGATATAGAAATATCGCATCAATCATCGATAAAGATAATGAAGTATTGAAAGCCACCCATTGCAGTATGATTTATTAGACCACATACATCACTATGTACAAGTTCCAATAAATTAGTGACATGGTGTCTAACACCAATAAATGGAGCTTTGGTAATTTTCCCTTGAATACAAAATTCACAAACTGGATAAAGTTCGATGGTCAGATAAGGTATCTAACCATCCTTAACCAGACGGGTCAGGCGTCTTACACCTATATGACCCAATCTCATATGCCACAATTCTGTATCATTTAAAGTTTCTGAGTTATTATTAGCATTCACTTGTACATTTATGACATTTCCTGCTGTATCTAATATATAATGGCTATTAATCAACTGACATTCAACTAATAAAATATTATCCAAATCATACAAATATAAGGAATGGTTCCGTACATACATATAATATCCCTCATTGTTCAATATGGGAATGGAAATAATTTGCCGAATAATATTTGGCACATAATAACAATTATTCAATACAATAATTTTATTACATGGAAGAAGTAAATTAAAGCGTCCAATAGCCTCGATCTGTAAGAAATCTCCATTTTCAACACGAAGTTGTACTTCTCTAGGTTGTAACAGTTTAACTTCCTTCAGACCCTGCAACACATTGTAGATATAAGAAGGACATGCAGTATTTAATACCCAGCCAATATTAGCATCAAATGTTAAAGAAATGTCAATGATAGGCAAGTGCATACCTGAAGGGGTCTTTTTAATCGTGGCAAGGTATTTTGGACAGTTCCATTTCTAATGCCCATCCTCGCTGCAAAGGAAACATTTTTCTTTTACTTTGTTCTTATGTTGGGGCTTGGACATGTGTTGCTTTTGAGGACCTATATTAGGTGCATACTTTACATTTTTTTTTTATTCTTCCCTTTAAACTTCCTAGAATTCTTCAGGACAGAAGATGAAGCACCTTGAACATAGAGGGTCATGCCCCATTTATTCATGTACTCTTGAGCTGTTTTCAGCATATTATGCATATCAACATAAGTAGGGGTCAATCTTCCATATTAAAGTTTATGATGAACTGTGCAAATGACCCTAGAAGTGATTGGAGAATCAAACTCTTCCCTCATGTATTACTTAATGAGATATCCATGGTTTCTAACATCTCAATATGAGATATAATCTTAAGGACTTGGAGATTCACTCAGGTAGTCTAGCTTGAAAGAGAGATTTAGCAACCCTGTACATTTCAACTTAAGGCCAGTCATCAAATAACTCTTTCAGGTGGAGCATTATACTCCCAACACTGTCTATGTGAACATGTTCTCTTTGGAGCTCCATAGACATTCAGCTGAGGATGTATGATTTGACTTTCAAATTGTCATCCAACCATTTTCGATATGTCTCATTTTCTTCCAAAGAAGCATCATCAGAAATGGCTCGGGGCAAGCACTAATCAATTATATATCCAAGCTTTTCAGAATCTAAAACTATTCTGAGATTCATAAGCCAGTCAGCATAATTTTTTGCACCTTTAAGTTGATGTGCATCAAAGATACGAACTAGTGGATTGCTTAAAGCCATTTGATCTTGCAAGACAAAAGAAAAAATGTTAGCAGAATATTTCAATCACTAATAAATAACGTTTTAGATCATAGATATAACAGTTATACATTTTTTAATCTAAAAAATGTCTTCCCACTATTTTACATAATTTCTTTAATCTCTCAAACGGGAAAACGATAGTTTTAGATTCTTTAAACTATACAGTAAGAAGTTGATCCTATTGGCATTTTACTCTAGCCTCACGTTGTAGCAATATTAGCCTTTTTAAACCCAAAAGGTAGATAACTCTTGTGAATTGCATCTCATGCAACTCTTACCACTGATTGGATAATTGGATAAGTGTATTCCAGATTAGCTTGTCAATTATCAAATATATGTCATCAGTATAACCCTCACACTGTAGCAATATTAGGTAATACATTCGCATATATTTGCCTCATCTCATATTTAACTGGCATAGCCCGAATCACCCCGATCAATTCCTCACGCTGTTGCAATATTGGAAAAGACTGAAGTAAACCGTCTAATATTGTATTGACAAGATGATCATTATATAATATTATCTCATAATACAATATTATTTAATCTGATTTAGAGAGATTTGTTTTAATTTAATATATATATTTTAATTATTATTATTACCATTAATAATTATAATAAATTTTTTGCATCTTATATGAATCTAATTTATAATTAGAATATTTATTTTTACAAACACAACTAATCCACATCAATAGGGCTCCCATTGTCATTAATAAGCATAAACAAATATATATAACATTTAATACAATGATATAAAGATTATAATTGTATTAAATGAACCTCACATGCAAATATTTTAAAATTAAGTGTATTGTACAGAATTATCAGCATTAAAAGTTGAGCGTTATAGCATTATACAATATAATGCTCAAAAAAACAAATTGTACTCGTTTTTTGTCTTCAACCTTAAGCGGCCTGAGTTTTTGACTTATAAACACCCCCACGTTTATCATTAAGACTCTTCGGCATTCTGCCCTTTCAACACCCCTATGTTAAGAACCTTAAAGCCAGCGTTCACCAAAGAACGCTCCCGCATTTACTACTGAACACCGCAGCGTTCATGTTAATACATGAATGCCCCAGCGTTCGATTCCTAATGCCACGGCATTTTTTGACATAAACTATTTTTTTTACATTTTAAACACTTCAAAATGCAATTTTCACTATTTTCAGGCATTCTAAACACTTTATATAACACTGCAACAATCCAAAAACACAATAAATATACTCTGATATCACTTGTTAATGTGTTTTAATATGTATGCACGTGATTGTGTACATGTTAAAAAAAACTAAATACATGTATCATATACACAAATTTCGCAGCGCGGAATTAAGCATGTAATCAACTTATACACATGTAACTTAAATTATTAACAACTTAAGATTATAGAAACATAACTTTGATGACCTTTGGTGAAGATTTAATATCATATTCTTCCTAACTCCAACTTTGAGCACACCTTAAAGTGAACTTTTGTTCAATTCTAGTTCACAACAATCCGGTGGGATTGTGAAGCTAGAATAGTAACAATTGAATTTCCAGCAACAAAGTTTTTGTTTCTTGAAAGAAAAATAAGTGGAATTTATTTTTCTTTTTCTCTAGTTTTTCTTTCTACACTTTTTTCAAAGAAAAACTATCAAAAATCAAACTTTCTTCAAATTTCTCTCACTATGCATGATTTTTGCTTCATCCTTCGTTAATTAATTATTCAAAATAATGTTTAGGTGTATTAAGCACTTCACAAGTGCTCCCAAAATTGATTAAATGGCTATTAAACTAAAAAATAATATTTGGTGACAATTATACCTAATTAAGTATATGTCTCACACCTAAAATAAATTAATAAACAAGTAAATAAATATTCTTATTTATTTAAATAATATTTATTCAATTATTTAAAAACTATATTAATAATTAATTTTTACCTTATTTGATTTTACTAACATGGTTGATAGGTGAATTCATGCTGAAACAATTTATAGAACAAAATTGTGCCACTTGTCCACATTTAATTAGTTAATAACTCTTGTCATCTAATTAAATAATGTACTTAACATTTAAGTCTAGACAAGTGTATAACACGAGAAACCTTGAAATATATTTTCAGTTTGCTGAAATTTCTAAGATGAAACTGTTTAATCCATAATGCTGCCCTAGTACACAACGAGTACACTTCATATTATGAGACTCTTTAGGTCCACGCCCGAATTGTCATATGGAACTCCTCCATACGTCCGTGAACGATACCCACACATACGTTACAGATATTATAAAGCGGTGCGTTAGACCATACAAGTTGAGATTATATTTTCGTGTAATCTCTTTATCATTTATATCTGGGTGGAGCGGAGATATAGATCAACACCATCAAATCTCCATATGTCCAACCGAAAGCTTATCTCTATAATTATATTTCAATAAATAATATTCGCAGACACTTTTGTGATATTATTTACCCCTAAGGTTAAACTCTTTTCCCAGAAATCACTGCTTATAGCCATAAGACATTCTGAAATACAGTCTTAGAGCATTAGAATATATTAGTCACCCAAATGAACTGATGGATCCCATATCTATGCGTACTAAACTCCATGAGCATCGGATCATACCCAACGACACCTAACAGTCAGACCATGAAAGGTTTCTGATATGTGTGGAACCAAAGTATGGCGGATCACTCACAAGCCTACCGTGGCACTCAGGTCAAAGGACCACGAATACTACTTAACTCGAAAGACTCTCAATTGACGGCTTTATGGGATGTCTATTGGAGGTCTTTATGAGTCTATTCAGTATTCAGTTCTTATTGAATACCTGTATCTCTATATGAGCTTCCACTAAACTTATGGTCTACTATGACTAACCATCTGGACCATCCAAATATAGATATACACTGATCTATATATTAATTAAGGTATTCACTGACAGACCAACATCAGTGAGGATAGATCAGGAATATAATATTTGAGAACATATTTGTATAATGACATTTTCTAACACTATTTGTAACTCTTTGTAACTACGTCATTACTAATATTTTCTTAGGCCTTTGTCTCATTTCAGACAAGGCTCTAACTCCTTAGATATCGCTGACTCTTATAACCTGATAACTCTTATCAGTGCCAACTCTTCGCATTTATAACTCTCAGCGTTGCTAATTCTTTGCACTAATTTAAACTCATTTAGATCATATATGAACTTTTTTAAATCATACAATATCTGAAAAGTTACAAACATCTTACCATTTATAAAATATAATTAGCGATTTAATAAAATGATACTACTAGTATAAATACTAAACAAATATTTATACATTAAGGGATGACACATAAGCACAAATCCCAACAACAGCATGACCGGACAACCCCTTCCCATAGCACAACCCTTTCGCTCAATTTTCTGCCGAGCCAAAGCCGAGTAGAAGCCCCATAACATTATCATGGTTCAGGGAACCCTAACCGCCTGAAGCAAAGAAGCCTTCAGTTCGACTCCATTTTCTCTTTTCACCACCACCTTGTTCAGACATCCATGTACAATGCATGCAGTGTGAGCTTCAGAAGAAATGGAAGAAGACTGGTCCAAAGCAAAGGAAATAAGAACTCTTACTTTGAACACGGGACTCGCACAATACGAAAGGTATAAGGCTTGATTTCACAAGGCTGAACGGCGACAACAGCTCTTGAACATGGTAAATGTGCTAGAGTGCAACAGCTATCCAATCAAATTTTTACTCTGATACCTCGACGTCAGTAGCCCAGGCCAATGTAAAAAAAAAAATCAAAAGTGTCAGCCAAACAGTACAGGGCAATAAAAAGAATGAAGTGCAAAAAAGATAAGGACTTACGCCCAAACAAAAGTTAATGGGGACAACCCACTCTCCCTCATCTCTCTTAGGGACCCTCTAACCCCACTCTCCCCTTGTAAAGAACCACTCCCCCTTCTAGTCTTTCACAGAGGTGGGATGATCGGGGATTGGGTTTTAAAGGCCATGGAAGGAGAAATAATAGAAGCTTATTTGGCTTCTAGCATTGCTCCTGAAGTGGTACAGGTAGCATAATTAAAAATAAGGGGATGACTGATCTGCCCTTACCTAAAAAATATATAGACCAGTTAAAACTCTCTAGGAGTTGGGACCTAACTGGGAATGAGCTACTCCTAAGCGAGTCAGCATCCTGGCGAAGTAGCACTGTATGGGAAGCTTGAGGCCCAGCCTTAAGAACTCTACATGGATAGCCATCTCGCCATTGACAGGGCTACTCGGGTAATCCTCCTCGATGGGCAACCTAAGGGTGATCAACTCGAGAATATTGTAGGAATACCTAATGTGACCCAAGTCAGCATTGTTCAAGTAGGACATACGGTATTTGATGTCCAGCTCAAACTCTACCGCTTCCACACCACCAGCCTCCTCAGAGTCTTCTAGGTCATTACCCTCTCCCTCCCTAATGATAGAGACCGACTCGGCCTCAGTGATGATTACTCATGAAGAAAAATGGCACGTCACCTACTAAGGTGGACGCTTCTCCACTACTTCTGGCTCCATTATTCCTCATGACCAGTGAGACTTCTGGGGTTACTTCCTCCTTCATTTTAGCCATATTTACGGTTAAAAAAATCTAAGTTATCTCTAGATGCCATCAAAACATAGAGAAATATTTCCTAAAGGCTACAGAAACTACAGGGTAAGGATAGAAACAATCAATCACACCCAAAAAACAACAAACAAAAAAAAAATAAACATCAAAAGAAGTTATAAAAGTAAGATCAAGCAATAGAAGCCCACACTATGGATGCAAAAATACTAAAGAAAAGGAAACTACAGAGAAAAAGAAGCAAAAGAATAAGAACTCATCAAAACGATGCGCAGAAATCAAAAGAAAAAAATTCACAAGCAGTAACTATGAACCATCAGATAGAGAAGAAATCTTAGCACCAGAGAGAAAGTGTGGTAGAAACAGAGAAAAATACAGAATAAAGAGGCATATGAAAAAGAATGTAACTATTTATAGACAACAATGGAGCAAGCAAGACCGTCTAGATCAAATGGACAAACAGGATCAACAGAAGACTGAAGAGACACATATTAAATATGCATCTTTTCAAAGAGCAGTGACCTAGGCCGTTGGATCCAGCAGATTAATAGCCCAGATCATTTTGATTAATTAAATGCTACTCAGAAATCAGAAAAGATGTGACTCTTGGGTCTTAGCTACTCTCAGCCACACGATTAAAAGCATATCAGTGGCTAGCCACAAGTTCCTTGTTCGAGAAACTTTTTACACGAATCAAGGATGACGCTTGAGAAGATTCATTATTATTATTTAAAGAAAGTTTTGGAGAAATCGCCACTACATGGCAGTAACCCATCGAGCAGCCATGACATCATCACACCAATAATACTAGCTCTGACATCCTCAAACTAAGAAGACATCCAATGACTTGTGATAGCATAACACTACCCAGAAACCAACTCGGACAAAGGAGAAACTGATAGAAAAAAAAAGTGAAGAAAGCAAACACAGATCAAAAGGACAACCTGAACCGGCCAAGACAGAATAGAGTTTTCAGTTTTAAATGAATCAAAACTAAAAAATGGTAGACCCATGTTTCCCCCAAAAAATCACCTTTAGGTCTAAAGCCTCCAGGCCCAAAAGAAATCAGTCCCCAAAGGCACAGCCAGATATTTTCTTGTGGGATAACCCTCCTCTAAGCCTACCACTCCTTGCAGGACAGCCCACTCTAAAGACAATACCATGGTAATAGCCAACAGGTCTGGCCTTGGCGAGGTTAGACAGCAGAGAACCTGCTCAGATTCAAAAGACCTGATAAAAAATCTGAAGCATCTGCTCAATAGAACAGGCTAGGATACGGCGTGTTCTCTGCGTCTGTGTGATCACCCTTTATACACTAATCAGATCGGTTCATCTCAGCACCTACATGATCAACGAAGAAACTAGGTCATAATAGACACCAGGTCAGCTGTCTGTCGAATAGGCTGACCAGGTACAACCAGTGAAATCACCAGAAGACCAACTCTTTGAGAAGTTCTCATATCACAGTCGAGCCAAACAAGAAGAGACTACCAAAAAATTGACTCTAGTAAATCGAACTTAGCCTCACACTTAACCAAATTCACCGGTAAAGACATGCATAAGGAATGTGCCAAGAATATGCTTAACGTATGTCAGAAAGATACCTAGCGTGTAGCAGAATCATGTCAGAAGAATATCAATAGAAAGATATTTGACGTGTGACAGAAGTATAACAGAAGTAAAGTCAAAAATATGTCTAGGAATATGCTCAAAAAGTCATCTGAAGATTAGTACTATAAAAAAGATAAAGAGACATAAGCAATGGATAAGGCCCAAAAAAATAAAAGAACTAGACACATAGAAAAAAAAAGGCATTTTTCTTTATTCTTCAGCATTTTGCTTAACCTTTTCACTAGTCTCCTATCATAAAGACCCTTTCTAACTTAAGCATTAGAGAGTCTTCGCTAGAACTCACCCCGGCGAGACCATCACGAAAGTTTTACTTGTGTTTTGTAGGTTCTGTCGTAGCTAACGAGAAAGAGAAAATCTAAGCTTCCATAAACAAGCCCAACCAAGACAAGGCCCTAAGTGCTAATTCTCACTAACAAATAAATTCAAAGCTTGTTGGCCCAAAGAATTATTTTTCTAGTCAACAATATTATTTAAATTATACCGATGTTATATATATATATATATATATATATATGAAATTTCTTTTGTATATATAAATATAGTATTTATAAGTATTTAAAAATAAATGTATTTTTTAAAATGAATTAAATCGATTAGTTTTTAGTATAAAATGAGAGAAAAAAATCGCGCTTGGAGAGCCTAGTGCGATGAACTTATCGCACCAAACAATTTGGCGCAATGGGCCCATCATATGATTTTATTATTATTTTTATTTAGTTATTTATAGTTTTATTTAATTATTTATAGTTTTATTCAATTATGCATAACCCACTTATATAATTTATTTAAAATTATATTTATATTTATTTAAATTTAAATTTGTATTTATTTTATTTAATTATATTATTTGTTAATTGATTGATTTAACTATATTATTTATTTATATATTATCTATTTAATTGAATTTATCTATATTATTTAATTATATTATTTATATTAATTTTTGTAATATGTGTGATCCCATTTATATTTTTTTAATTTTAAATATTATTTATTGTCTTTGTATGAATTTATTTGATTTTTAATTCTAAATATTATTTATCCACTACTAATATACTTTGAAATATATTTCCATATATATTACAAAATAATGTAGTTTATAAGAGATTGAGAATTTTAGTTGTATATCATTCTTCAACAGCAATATCATCTTATTCAAATTTATTGGCATTGATAACAGGTTTAAAGATAAGAGAATATCCATCAATGATACAATTGTCTATAAAATTATTAAAATAATTACTTATGACAGTCATCTACATTGTCCAAATGATTATATGTAATAAATATTCTAATGTAATAAATATTCTAATGTCAACATAATGTATCTCATTCAGAACTATCTAATCTAATAGATAGCTAACAAAAAATATAATAATTCTGTCTTTATAGTACTTATAACAATATAAAAAAAAAGTACAAAAATAAAATTGAAGTAAATTGTATAATTAAATAATGTGGTTAAATTAAATTAAATAAATAATATATTTAAATTAAATAATTAAATAAAACAAAGATAATTTTAATAAAGAAATACAAATTTAAAATCAAACAAATATAATTTTTAAAAATAATATAAGTGGGTCATGCATAATTAAATAAAACTATAAATAATTAAATAATAATAATATAATGATGTAATGGGCACTATCGCATCGGTTTTCCTGACAAGATGCGTGGCCTATCATGTTAGGCAATTTAGCGCAATAAGCCTATCGCGCTAGGCACTTTGAACACTATTGTTTTATGAATTTTTTTTCATTTCACACTCAACTAATTGATTTAATCTACATTACAAAATGTATTTATTTTAAAAGACTTATAGATATTATATTTATACATACAAAAAAAATTTTATCTAAATATATATCACATCGGCATAATTTTAAATAATACAAATGGAAATAAAAATAAATTATAATAGAAAAAATAAAGAGATAACAATCTCATTTTATTGTAAAAGTATAATATGTTCTTGTTGAATGATTTAATTCGATCCCCCTAAGTCTCAAGTGTGTATGTGTGTTTTTTTTAATATTATAAAATTTAAATTTAAAATGATAAATTTGAAATATGAGTTCTATATAAGCTAGGGATATTTGTGTTTATTTACTAAGTATTTGGCTACAAAAGTTAAAATTTTCATATTTAGTTAAATTAGAAAATGGTCTAAAAATGGGGTATTTAAAAAATTTTCTCTTTTTTTTTAAGGGTGGTAATATTTTCCTCCCACAAAGCATTTTATTTTTTAAATTTTTTTTAAAACTACAATTTTAATGTTTTTCTATGAAATAACTAATTAAAGACAAATAAATACTGATTCGATAATTATTTATATTCTTTCAAGGAATCTTTTATTATATAAATTTTATTTTTTATACAACTTACATCCTTTCTTGAATTGAAATATATTTTAAATATATAAAAAATACTTTTAAAAGTAATAGAGGAAGATGATATTAATACTTTTAAAAAAATACTCTATATTAACCTTTACATAAATAATGTTTGATAAGTTATTTTTTTTTTTTGGAAAAGAAAAATAAAGATTAATATAGAGTATAGTGTTATTGGGTTCATTTTGCAACATATTTTGCAAATAAGAGAGAATTATAGTATTTTTTATTTTTTAATTATAGTGGGTTTTTTATAGTGCAGCTTGCAAATCTAAGTCATCCTCTCTATATTTAGTGTCACATTCCAAATATTATCAAGTATTATCCCAAACATTTGGTTTTAGAAAGGTCTGTGACATTGGAGAGTAAATGGAAGTATGGAATTTAAGGGATTATTTTTTTTTTTTTTGACTTAATACTGAACTTGACTTAATTTAGCTTATTCAATCATTTAAATTTTTTTTTTATCTTAATAAGAATTTTAAGTCAATTTTGACTTAATAGAAAATTTCAATTTTTTTTTACAATTCGACTTAATATAGAAAACGAGTGATATTATAAATAATTTAATATTTATTTTTAAGTAATAAAAAAAATAAATAGGTTAATCAAATTCAGCCTTTCAACTGTATTTAGCATTTAACTCAATGTAGAGATTTAGATAAAAGAAAAAATATTACATTACATTCTCATTGATGAATGCTTAAGTGTTCATAGAGTTTACAATAAATCAAAATAGAAAAAAAGTAGATCTAAAAGAGAAATAAACCAAAACAAAATAAATAAACTTAATAGTAATAAATCAAAATAGGAAAAAAAATAGACCTAATAGGTTGAGAAGCCAAAAAAAAGTAATTCATAAAATAAATAAATTTAAATTAAACTAAATCTCTTGATTTCGTTTATCATGCCTCCACAAAATGGAGCCCTAGGAGGAGATCTAATCTCGTTCGTCAAAAGAAGAAGATCCGAGGGGAGAGTCCAATCTTGTTATTTAAGAAGAGAAATGAAGTGTATAAAAGAAGGTGTCTTGCTGAAAGAAGAAATCATTGAACTCAAAAGAAAATATTGAACAATAACCCATGAGAAATCACTAAATAGCAACCAAAAGTAATCAGAGATGGAAAGGAAGTTAGAGATTAGCCCAAGTTATTGAGCTTGAAGAATTTTGAAATTAAAAGAAGAAGAGAAGGGAGAAAGGAAAAGAAACAATTTAAGAATTAAAGGGGGAACCCTTAAAATAAAAATCTATTTAGGAATAGAAATAAAGTAGAAATAAAAGTCTTATTTTAAGAATGGAATGGAGTCAATCCTTAAAATAAAGTATAAAAGTAAAAGTCACGTTTGAAAATGAAATAAAGCTAACCCTTATATAGTTTATAAGAATTTAATTCCCACAACAAAATAAAAGGGCAAAGAGATAATTTATAAGAGTTTAATCTTATAATAAAACTATTGGTTACATGCATAGTCTATGATTATTGTGTTACGTACACTGTCCATGAAAATGAAGAAACACATTAATAGAGGAAAATTGAATATAGTGTTAAGAAATTAACTAATGCTTAAATTTAAATAATAATAAAAAAGAAAAAAAGAAAGAATTGATTGTGAACTTATTTAATTGCTGCGTAGCAATCCTTGCTAAACCGCCCATAACAATTTTTCTTGACTGTTGCGCATCGACTTAATGGAAACCAAAGATTAACTTATGAGATGTTCTGATATCATGTATAGTTTTAGTGAGATGAAAAAATATTGCATACTTGTTATATTCTTATTAATGAATGCTAGAGTATTTATAAAATTGACAATAAACCAAAACAAGAAAAAAGTAAATCTAAAATAAAAATAAACCAAATAAAAATAAATCAAAACAAGAAAAATAAATTTAATGAGAATAAATTAAAATAAAATAAATAAATAAATATAATAGGTTTAGAAGCCAAAAAGAATAATTTTTAAAATAAATAAATTTAAATTAAACTAAATGTTGATTTTTTTTTATCACTCAATTCATCTCTACCCAGAATTTAGTAAACAAAAAAATAAACACTACCTAATTTGTGGGTCTTGGGTACATGGACGTAGTAAAAAAATTCTTTTTGATTGGGCTTTTTTTTTTAATATCATTTCATAAGATTTTATGGCTACAAAATAATTTTATTCATAACAATAATTGTGTCTTGTATAGAAAGAAATAATAAATCTTATAATATAATTATGTAAAAATATTTAAAAAATAAAATATATAATACACTATTAAAATGTGCTTATAGATATCTCAAAATATATAATTCATCTATTATTGATTTTCGAATCAATAAAAATAATTGAATTTACTATAAATTCACGTTAAAACACATAAAAATATAAAATAGATAAAAAAAAGTAAAAACTTGAGTATTACTAAATTAAAATTATTATAGAGTATATGAAAATATATGATTAAACAAAACTTAAGTTCTTTGAAGTAATATTTGAAGAAAAATGTCTTTTGCAATATAAATAAATACAATTTTAAAAAAAGTAAAAATTTAGACATAAGTTAATTCTATCCAATTAAGGTAAGAAATATAAAATAATACTTATGTTTTTATAAGTTATTAAGTTAAGATATTCAAATTTTCAAAGAGAAAATAATTTAACCCATAAGAAGATTTTTGAGCTAAATATGAATTTAGGAGTGACTATATATATATATATATATGTATGTATGTATGTATATATATATTTAATTATTTATATTTCTGTTTATTTTCTTAAGGATTAAGGACGGCTATACCCCCAAAGATTTGGATGAAGTGTCTAAAGACATGGTTTCAAAATTACTTTGATAAATTCCCATCAGTTAGTAATTTTGGTTAGTTTAGACACATGACACAATTTAATACATTTTAATTTTTTGTTTATTAATTAAAAACTCTTATTTAATAAAATTAGAAACTTAAAAAAAAAAGGATCACCCACTAACCATCATAGTTCAAACCGTCAATCAATTTTTCGGTGGCTAAAAATTTAAACAATGACAGATATATGTGATGTAGATATAATTAGACTCTCTTTTTTTTCCTCTTATGTACATTATGGTCATTTTAATAAAAATAAATAAAGAAAAAATTAAAAGGCTGCCAAACAAGGTGGAGAGATTTGCAGTCACTGCTATCCCGCTGTCTAATGTTAACACAGTGACTTGCACTATTATTACTACTCAAATCAATAGATTATGATTTTATTGCTGGTAATAAAGGTGTAAGTCACTGCACCATCATTTGATAGCAAGGCGATTTTGGCTGCCAATCTCTTTATTTTATTTGGCGTCTTCTGTTTTTTATTTATAAAAATGATCATACTATTGCATAGATCGGGAAAAAAATTTAATGATATAATATTAATCATATTTATAACCACCATTGCCATTATCGATGGCAACAATAATAATGGTGGTGGCTATCTTTTTTTTAAATTTATTTTTAAAAATAAATATTAAATTTATAAACTTATTAAATTCAAACACGTCTCCTTATAAAAGTAATGTACAATCTTAGTCTTAAATCTGTTTAAATTAAAAATAATTATTAATAAATAAGAGTCTATCAAATAATTTTGTAATTAGAAAAAAAATTTAAATATTTTAATCACACTTTGAGGGTCTAACATTCTTTAACCATTTTTTTTAGAGAGAGAGATTGATTGGCTTGATTCCATCATTGTTTAGTATCACGTCCCACATCGAATAAAAATTGAGTGAATTTTAAGTATATATGGGCGGATAGACAGTATTATCTAACAAACTAGTAACGCCTGACTCATGGCAAGTGATATCAAAGCAGATTTGAATTCTCATTTGTTTGTAGACCCTCAAAATCGTCTCGATAAATATTGTCACGTGGGATGTGGGTCCCTATTACCACTAGGGAGATGGCCAATACAAGCTAAGTGAGTTTTAAAAATTTTATGTCCTATAGGTAATAAGTCCTTTAGCCCCGAAGGGCTAGGTAATACGGGTCAAATTGGCTCTTAAGTTTGGGGTACACCGTAACGAGAGCGTCACGTGATTGGGTGAGAAAGAATATCACATCTCACATCAAATAAAAATTAAATAGATCTTAAATATATATATATATAAGTAAATAGACAGTATTACCTAACATGTTAATATTTTAAATTAATGATAAAAATTCAACCCATGACATTAAATACCAACCACCTTGAGAGATGTATAAATTCCAATTTTAGTATTACTTTGATTTTTTTTTTTTAAATAAAATTTAAGTTTCATAGTTTTAGTAAAAATGTAAGATGTTTTTAATCACAAAAACAGATCTTAGTAATAATATTTACTCTTCAAGAAGGAAAAAAAAAAAACCTTTTCATTTGTAGGGGGAATTATCATTTACATTCACCTCAACTACCACACAATCTTAAATATCTTGTTAAAAGCTAAAATATGCTTGGTAAAAGCAAACTAAATATGGAAAATGATTTAGTAGGGTGAAATGTATTTAGACAATAAAGTTTAACTCATGGTGTTGGCTCTTTCATCATCACAAATTTACAATTCGCTACTTGATCTTGTGATTGTGAACTAGAATTTTGAAAGAAGGAACCTTTTTTGGGGCTTTTCTTCTTTTTTTTTGTTTCTTTTTAAATAGCCCTTTTTACCAAAAGTGCTTTTCAAAACCCATTTTGGTAGGCTTTTCACCTGTAATATTTCATAATCATAAGATTAGAGCTAAGTGCGCATCATCTATGGCTTGGCTGGTGTATGAAGGGATTTTGATATAAATGGTTTTGAATGTGGGACTGGGACCAATTTTGTTATTATTTTGCTTTCAGCTGCCAAGTGATTAGCTGCTGCTGCTGCTACATACTCTTAAATCTCATTATTCTAACTAAAGAACCACCATAATTATTGAAGAATCTTAATAGGTTACTCAACCAGAGAGATTATATACATTAACCCAATTTAGAAAGAGAATTAATGACAGATTTGAGCTTCCATCATTTTCACCAATTTCAAAACAATTTATACCGTATTTAAAATGGACCCATCAATGTGGGCTCCTTCATGATACTTCTTGTCTATAAGATTCTCTCTATTATTTTGCCTCTGAATGTGACTTCTTTGTCATGAACCCAGATGAGCACATACCAATTTATTGTGTTTTTATTTTTTATTAGTGGGATACGACTGTGGGTTAGGTGAAAGGATAAAATCTGGGGATCTTCAACAGCTTACCAATCAAGAAGCTGTTTTCTAGACCAAATTATTGAGTCAGCTGCTTCAAAAATCATGCAAATTGATAGGTTTTTATCATACCTATGGAACCATGCTTGTTCATGTATTGACAAATGGCCTTAAGCCACACATTGAGAGAAAAATGGCCAAGAGTGCTTACAAAAAGCCAAAACCAAATTGCTAACACTGACACATGTTACATAAAGGCTGGGAATCTTTTAGGGTGTGTGTTTTGAGTATGTTTTTTAGCTTGTGAAAAACACTTGGAATAAAAGGATTTTTAGGCAATGTTTTCTATGGCGCAAGTAATTTTCTATTCCCATAAGATGTGTTTTCTTTGTAGAGCACGAAGAATTTTTTTTTTTGGTCTTTTGACTGGCTGCAAATTTACACTTACTCATATTTCATCTGTTTTTATATCTCCATGTACCAGAAATGCTATCAGTAATTAGGCCTTAAGTCACAGTCAAATTCTGGTCTCAGTTCATTTTCTCAAGCTGTCAACTTGGTGGTGTTGGATTAAATTTGGAGGAAAATATTTCAACTGCTTAATCATCTACCCATCCTTTAATTTAAACAGCAGATAAATAAAAGAAAACAAACTAAAGAATCTCATTCAGAGTGAATGAGACAGAATAGGATCACATTAAATTAGAGGAATATAAAACCTTGTAAAATACTATCAACCAAGTCTAGATCTTGTCCTGTTATCATGAATAACCAAACACCAATTTGAAATTTGACACAATAATTTCTTCATGGCATGTTTCTCCTCATCATGGTAAATACAATAGTGACATTACAGTACAGAATTATTCCCACGGCATCATATTCTGGATCTCAACACACAAATAATTGTGCTAAAAGAAACTCAAAAGTGCTGACACATTTTAGAACAAATTTTTCAAGGAAATGTCCCAACATACTACAATGAAACATTTTTGCTGGAACAAGATTAAGAAAAGAAAATGGCAAAGATGAACCAACAAAAGATGTGAGGTGAAGAAAGTGTCTCTCCATTTTCAATTGTCTAAGCTCAAGTTTGGTTGTTTTTTCTTTTTGAGGGGTCCAAAGGTTTTGTTCAGTCTCAAAGGGCAACATGGACCTGGAACTCCTGGTGCTGTGTGGAGAACAGAAAAGAATATCCTCATCTCTACAACATTTTCTAAAGAAGATAGATACTGAATCTAAGAGAAAATAACAAGAACAGTGAGACCTTTTAATAACTTCTATGTCAAAACCTACTATGAGAACCAAAAGGACTAAAAACATTGAAATTGAAGTATTCCTAGTCCTGCTTCATTGCATAAGACAGATGACAAGAGGAGTGAGTTCAATCAAACTTGTCTATCCTTTCCCTAATCTATTTAGTAAACTAGATGGAGCATTTATTTTGAATTTTCTTGCAATAGTAGAGAAACTCGTCCATTCTGAAGCTCAAGAAGAGATCAAATGAACCTTGCTTGTATTGAGGAAAATGGAAGTTTCCAGCTGTTCCAAATTCTGAAGGAGCTTTAATGGCTAATTCTAACAAAATTGCACAAACACCAACCTCAAGGAAATGACTTGAACTCAAGTTTCTAGTTTTGGAGACATCTTCAAACCTTAAATTCATGGGAAAAACAGGAAGTTCTCAAAGCAAACAAAGAAATTAACGGGGAAAGTAGAAGCTTCATGACTTGGAGATGGATGATCTCAGTTTCTTGCATGAAAACATGGAGTATTTCACAATCCTTATACCAATTCCCAGAGAAAACAAAACTCAGATCAATACACAAGGAAAGCTAATCCTGCAAAATTTTACAGCCTCTCTCTCTCTCTTAATGTCCTTTATATAGTATATAGTTATTGCTGTATAGTCATAAAACTTCCTCCCATGTATACCCTTTATCTGCAAAATTCATGGTGGATACACTCTATACATCATCTTTTCCAGGTTTGTGAATGTGACCTTTCCAACTATAGCCCTCAGATTTTGCATCTTCATCATCCTCCATGCTTTCACCTCCCGTAGTAGAGGTCCCTCCAGTGTTTCCACCTAACTGGAGAGGGCCTTGCGGAGAACCAGACTGAGAACTGCTCGCCTTTGAGGAGTCACCATACTGATCTTGGGACATCCACAAGTTTCCCAAAACAACTGTTGATTGGTTTGCAGGAGTGGCTGAAGTGCCAGGTGATGTTCTACGAGTGTGAAGTCGGTATTTCTACAATGACAAGAAAAATCTTTATAATCTTCATGAATTCAAATACCATACACAAGAAGATGGGAAATAAAAGCAAAATTCATAAGAATGAGTTCCTAACTTGAGACTTCACCCATCCTTCCCAATAATCAACCAGATGGCAGAAACTCACCTGCAAATGACTCTTCACTTCATCATTGGTCAACCCATCGACTTGCATAAGTTCCCTAATCTGCTTTGGAGTGGCTACTGCAACCAAAGTGTTCAGCAATTAGATGCTTCAAAGTAAATGAATCAAACATTAAAATCCATCACAACTAAGTATACCAAGGAATACAATAAACTTTAGTTTCATTATCGGAATAAATTCATTTATGTTGTACAAATTCTAGCCATGTCTAAAGATCATCAAAGCATCTTTGAAGAGGAAAATTTATAAACATAGCAAATTCCACCTTTTGGCCTAAAGGAATCCAATCAAATTACTCGACTACAAAGATTAAAAGAACAATATCATACATCACACTGAAATCAGAACTTAACCAATAAATTCAGCTTCATTACTGACCTTGAGAGCCTCCAAGTTGCTGCAATGCATTGACAAACCGGCGATGCAACTCCGGAGACCAGCACCTCCTCTGCTTCCTAGTAGTCTGTTGCTGAGGTGGCTGTGGTCCAGTCCTCAAATTTGACTGTACAATAGGGGCAGAAGAGGAAACTGATTTACTACAACTGTTTCTGGAACCAGAAGAGCCTGTATCCTCTCTTGGATTCTTAATCCCAGGAGTAACAAGAGATAACCCATGAACTGGCAACTCCTCTTTCTCATCCTTTCTTGCAAAACCAGGAGGAGGATAGGTCTTAAATGGCATAAATGCCCTTGTCCCAGCCATGCTTTTACAGGCCTGGAATGGATTCTCTTCTTCATTTCTCTGTCATAAACAAAACAACCACAACAAAAACCTCAAAATCAATTACTTTGACCTTAAATGAGTTAACTTGTTAATTTTATGTGAAATATTTAACTCTGTTTTAGGCTTATACCTTAATTTTTAGGTTGAGATTTTGCTTGGAATCACTAGTTTGATGATCATCAGTGTTCCAGAGCTGCACAGAGCTCATCCAATTTTTCTTGTTATCTTTACTATAGTCTTTTTCATTTTTTATTCTGGTCATATCTTCATCTTCATCATCAGAGTTGTTCTTCTTCAATGGAATAAATTCTTCCAACACTGGTTGCACTTTTTTGGATGCTCTAGCACATTGCATTGACTCCTCCTTTAATACTAGAATTGCTGCAACAACAAAAGTAAAAATACATTTATCTCCATCAACCAGAAAGCAGAGTCTAATAAATCAAAAACATTAACAGCAAAAAAAAAAAAAAAACCCAGCTTAAAATTTGGATATTTCAACAACACCAAGCAATCAAAACCAAAACCCATCTCAAAACTTGAGTTATCTTCCAAAATTATCCTTCTTCTGAATAGACATAAAAGCACAGGAAGAAAACAAACCCATATCAATGAATTAATGTCTTAAAACAAAAGCTTAAAATGAATGAGAACATATATTGAAGAGACCAACCGTCATTCAAGAGGAGCATGCAAAGAGGAAGCTCCCGTTTAAAGGCATCGATCTTTCCCATTTCCTCTTCTAATCCCTTGACAAAGGCATCGAGCTTCAAAACTCTCTCAGAAACGTTTCCGATCATGGAAACCTCCCTGAGAAAATTAGTGATCGCTTTGGGGACAAAAGTTGAAGTTGTTGTGGTTGTGGGTGGTGTTGTCATCGTTGTTGGTGGCGGTGGTGGTGGTCTAAAATCCAAGCTCAGTTCAGGTGAAACCGAACCCATTTCTCGAAATCTTTTCTTTTGTTTCTCTGCTCAAAATCACAATGTTTCTATTTCCCTATTCTCTTCTTTTGATTTCTTTTCTTGTTTTTCGGTTATATAATGAAGCTTAAGAAGGAAGAGGAGCGACGTGATGAAATAGGAAGAGGGAAAAGAAATGCGGAGATCTGTGTGTATATATAGAGATGGAATACGCTCATGTATTTATGTTTATGTATACATATGTATGCGTATATATATATATATATACATCATATATGTATATGGTGAGATGAAATATGTTTTTGTTTGGAGAGAAAGAAATAGAAAGAGAGAGCGAGAAAGAAAAAAAAAATAAAAGAAAGAAGAAAAAGTAGGTTTCAACTTTCAAAGGGAGGGAGAGGGAGAGGGAGAGAGAGAGAGAGAGAGAAAGTGGGGGAAGAGGAAATTTGGAACGCGAAGATTCTGCTTCTGCTTATTAAATTCCATATCGTGTCGTCGCGTCTTTCTCTTTCTCTTTTACTGAGTTAAAACTTCTTCTTCTTGTTTCCCGACTCATCCTTTAACTCGGATCACGTGTGTAAATTGAAATACCCACACGACTACACCCTCCCTTTATTTGTCAACTTCACAAATAAATAAAATTTAATGCAATTATCACATTCTTATGTCTCTTTACATAAATATATACTTTGTTTATTTGCGTCACATAACTTCTTAAATACTGAATCTCTCTTTTTTTTCTCTCTCTCTCTTTCTTTCTTTCTTTCTAATACTTATATGTTACATAGACTGACCTAGATTAAATTCATTTTTAACCCAGCTTATAGGAAAGGGCTTACTCCTAAAAAAAAAAATTCACTTTCACATACCCATAAAGAAACTTGAACTCCCTCTATTTTATCATTTAATTACATAGAACCAAGTAAAAATTACATTCAATTTAACTTTTGATTCTATTTTAAATATATTTTTATCAATTTAAACTGAATCGAACCGATTAATCTTAAATAAATAAAATTAACCAATAACGAAACTCAAAACTAAACAAAAATCTTTTGAGTCAATTCAATTTCAATTCAATGGAACTGATATTATCCTACTTTAATTTTATTGAGATAAAAAATTATTTTTATTATTCTAAATTTTAAGTTTTGTCTTTTGACCAACACATTATAAAAGTAAACAACTTGACCCCTTGGAAGGTGTTTCAATTATTTAAGTGGGATCAATGACTTATTTAATATAAATTAGCGTACTATTAGAGGTGGCAGAATTATTTACGAGATTGCAGTCTTTAGGGACTCACTTCAAATGGAAAGAAATTTAAATTATATTTTAAATATTTTTTTTATGATGAGATGAATTTGAATATAGTAATTCAAACTTGAATGAAATTTGAATTGGGTTTAGAGATAAGTTGATTTCTCCAAACTTACTTCAAATACTCAATTTAAAAAAATAAAAAATTTAGTGTAAAAAAAATTTACTTATTTATATAAATTAAAGTTGGCTACATGCTAAATTTAGAGGTATAAAATTTATTTACATTATATTTTTTAAAAATTTTGATTCGTATTTATATTTTTATATTTTTAATTATATTTAATATTAGCTACTTGCTTTTAAATTGAAGTGAACTCGTTTGTTAAAAAAAATAAACAAAAGAGGTAAATAATTTTATTATCATTCTTAATTTCCTAGTCACCACTCATCTAACTTAAAATTTATTTTACTTTGTGTTATAGATACCAAAATTCAAAGAAATCACTAATTTTTATAATTTTTGAATTTTTATTGATGTTATTAATTTTTAAAATTAGTAGTTAAAGACTTAAAAATTTAATGTAATTTATATTTTTATGTGATATTTACATTTTTTTTATATATTTTGATTTTACATGATAAAATACTATTTCACAAATTAAATCAATACAAATAAAAGATTATCTAAAAAAATTAAATTCTTTTAAAAAAAATCAAGTATAAGATTCTCGTAGAGATCTCCATCCTCATTTGAGGATCTCTTACTCCAAACTCAAATTATATATATTAAGTATGGGCTGAATATAAAAATTCTTACACTATTTGAGTATGTAAATAGAGATTGTAATTCCCATCCCAATTCGTCTCATTGCAAACCATACATACTATATTTTTATTTCAAAAATAAATGATTCGTCTCATTGCAAACCATACATACTATACTTTTATTTCAAAAATAAATGATTGAGGACCAAAATATTATTACTCCGATTTCTCATCCTATATTTATCTTAATTTATAAGTTATATATGAGAATTTTTTAATTTGTAGGTATATACGCACAATAACTTTGTGTAAATACGTCAAAACGAGTTATTTTAAGTGCAGTTTAAATTAAAATAACATTGTTTTAAGAAAAACATACCTAAAACAATATTATTTTGAACGCCTTCATAATATTTTTCTGTGCAAGTTCTTATATAAAATTACAAGTTGCATAATAATGTTTAAGATACCTAAAACAATATTATTTTGAAAACCTTCATAAGATTTTTCTGTGCAAGTTCTTATATAAAATTATAAGTTGCAAAATAATGTTTTTTTTTAGCGAAAAACAATATTATTTTGAAAACCTTCATAAGATTTTTCTGTGCAAGTTCTTATATAAAATTATAAATTGCAAAATAATGTTTAAGATATATGTATGCATAATGTTGATATTAGCATGTAAAATATGTAACAAGGTAATTTTATATAGTATAATATTATTCGTTTTGGATTAGATTTGTATAATTTTATTTTCGAGTCTTTTTAAAATATCTTATATAATTTGAGTACGAGTACTACATATATAGTTTTAAAAAATTATTTAATTAAGTGAATTGAGATTGTAACACCTCACTATTACTTCATCCCTCTTGATTTTATTATTTATGATCTCAAAAATTTTGAACTTCGGTGTTACAAAATAACAAGAAGCTACTCAATTTCATCAAAAAGAGGTAGAGATTACTCAAAATATTATGAACAAGAAAATCAATTCCAAAGCAATCTAAATTCAAGCTCAAAACAACTGAATCAATTAATGTTACCAAATTTGTTATGCATAATTAAATCAATTAGTACTTAAGAAAAGATTTTTCTAAAAAAAAACTTATGATGATGAAAATAATTAGGATAAGGGTGGGGTTATTTGCATCCTAAAATATACTTTAAACACCTATAATTTAACTAAAAAAATTTATATTACTAAAATAGCTATATTAAACTCCTGATCATGGCAAATATGCGATTTTAGTGGGATTTCTGTGAGCATTATTTTCAAATTTTATGGATTGGTAATTGGACAAAGATTGATTACTTTCATTCTTTTCAAAATTGTTCTAATTTCATGGATGCTAAACATTAGAATCAAAATTAAATATATATGGTATTATTTAGAATAAAAAATATAGTATTATTTTAAAATAAATAAGGATTATGATAAGATTATATGAGAAACTCAAACACAGCTAAATTTAAAATAAAAAATAAAAAAATAGAAAAGAAAATATGAGGTTTAAAAAAATATGAATTTACATCTTACCATTTTGATCTCATATATATAGACTAAATGCCTAACTCGAACTCAAACGACAACAAGGGCTGCGAGTTGTGAGGTTTCTAAATCGGAATCTTTCTATTCAAAAAATTTAATCGTACACGAAGTACAACCCTTTTCTTTTTTTATTTTTTAATCTCCATGCCCACTTTTTTAATATAAAAAAGGAAATTAATTGTTTTATTATATTTTTACTTCATAAGATTCTCAAGGACGAAAGCTATCAATGGAGGAAAAAAAATCATGTGGCTTAAATGCCCCATCAAGTTTTCATCAAATGACAAATAGACCCATTTAAAACCGTTACGAAGCAAGGTTTTTTTTTTCAAAAATTAAAAACCCACAAAAATAGATTAGATAATGAAAATGGCATGGAACTTAAGTAATATCACATCTCATTTCGTTCGTAAAAATAAATTTAGGTATAAATTTAAATTTTTTAAATTAAATAGATGCATTTTGAATAAAAATATTTATGTAAAATTCAAAAATAAATTCATAACAATAAAAGATGCATATATAAAACTCGAAACATATAATATCTATTTAATTATTAAACTCAAACGTTATAAGTAAATTACAAACCCAATCATCATGATTTAGTTAATTTAATTAGCATCCAAAATGAAACAAAACCTTCTAAGTTATTATACTTAATAGTATGTTCAAAAAGTTTAAAACAAACAAAATCAAGGAGGGGATATTTTCGCCATAGGTTAAGCATCAAAATCAACACACACACACACACATATATATATATATATATATATATAAGAATATATTGAATGGGTCATTTGAACATTTTAAAATGTAAAAGATGATCATATTATATCATATCATATGACTTTAATCCTCTAGTGAGCTAGGTCAAGAATCCTTTTCATTTTTTTTTATCATTGAAGCAACAACAAGGCCAGCAAAATGGAATGTTTAGGGTTGGCTTTGTCCATTGTCATTCCAACACGCGTATTTTACCATTTCTTTTCTTTCTTTCTTTTTTCCATTAAACCAAAAAGGAAAACTTTGTTCACCCAATTGCTTAAGATTCTTCTTTGTTCTCGAAATGCTTGATCTTACTATTCTCAACTTTCAAAGGGAATCTCTGACCTTTTTGTGTTAATGGTTGGTGTAGAAAATTTTGGTTCTTTTGTTGATTCCAAAACCCTAATTTATGGTCCACTCGCCACCTTAAAAAGCAAAAGCTTATAGGGTTCTTTTGCATATAAAGCCTATTGCTATTGCTATTCATTACCCTAAAATACAAGATAATTTCTAACTATAAATAAAAAAAAAAAGAGAATATATGATACCATTTACCTTATTGTTGCAAGTATTTTAGAAAAATAAATCATTCTATAATAATAAGTACATCAAAACGTAAAAATTAGTGTTATATTTACATACTTTGAATTCTAATTTTATATCTTAATTTTGATATAACATTCATTGGCAAATATAATGCAACTATTACATTAATGGTGTAATAATAAATTTAATAAATATTAATACTTGACACTTATTAATTAATAGAGTAATACTGGACATCTTAAATTATATCCAAAAAAACAATGTGTTAAGCAACTATTAGATGATAAAATAATATAAATTATATAATTATTTATCACACTCAATTAATATCACATCAATAAAGATATATAAAGTATAAAAAATATAGTGTTACTCATATAAAATAGATATATTTTAAAAAATAATTATACATGTACAACCTCTCCATACGAATAAATGTGGTATAAAGAGTATGTGTGTTAATCCTTTATTTAGTAGTAATAGATAGATTTTTTAAGTTATTATAATATTATTTTACATAATATATATGATAATTTAAGCAAGAGTAATAATATTATGTATTTTTAAATTATTGTTTATCTTAATTGATGCATTAATGACAACAATTGAGATAAATATTTCATAATTTGTTAAATAATTAATTATACTATCTTATAATTCTTGATATATTAATTACCATGACTTTTTTCAATTAAAAAGAGTAATTTATTTATTTATTGCCATTAGGTGGGTAATAATTCGACCGTTGGAAAGAAGAAATGAAAGTAAAAAGAGAAAAAGATTAATATGGAAGGCACAGTGTATTTACAGGAGAAAGTAGAAAGAGAGAGTTGTGTGTGCGTGTGGAGGGGATTTAACACTGTTACCCCCTGAGACTGGTATAAATTACATTTTATTTGTAGTTTTAGTTTTAATTACAATATTACCTTTTTTACTTAATTGAGAAGACAAAAAAACTCTTATTTTTTAAGGATATTTTAGTTATTTAAATGAAAATATATATATAATCAAGAGGGTATTTTTATATTTTTAATTAAGTAGATGAATGTGTAATTAAAATTAAAGCTACTATCAAATTGTAATTTGTGCCAACCTCAAGGGGTGACAGTGTTAATACGCCACATGTGTCATCTCATTCTCTATTCTCAATTCGCATCAATTCAACTACAATAACAACTTCACATTTACTTAGGGTGGACAAATCCGATTCATTTTTAAAAATTAAAATAAAAAATTAAATTAAAATTATAGTGAATTGAATCAAATCAAAATTATAGTGATTTGATTTGATTTGATTTATAAGTTCGGTTTATTTTTTATTTTTAATTTATTTTAAATAGACTTAATTTAAGTTTATGTCAATTTGGTTCGGTTATTATTTTTTTATTTTTTTTATTTTTAAAATTTTTATTATTATTTTTATAAATTTAAATTTATTTATTTATTTTTCAGTTTGGCCTTCCAAATTAAGAATTAAACCAAACTGAATTTTTAATTAAAAAATTAAAAAACCAAATCAATTCAATTTTTTTCTTAATCAATTCGATTCCCGAATTTTTTTGCCATCTCCTACATTCACCAACACACAAAATGGTTAACTTAGAGATAAGGAATCTTCAAGATGTGCGGGTCCTACTATTGATATTGCCTGAGAATTGAGATCTTCATTTGTTTGTTATAAGGAAGAAAAAAAAACAGAGAATCATAATATTTTAAATATAAAAAAAGCAAAGACAGATGAGAAGATGCCTTTTTGGGCTTGAAAAAAAGGACAAGCTTTTACAGCCATTAGATTCCATTTTCTCTTCCATAGAATTAAGAATCTCTCTTTCCATCCATCCATCCAATTTTAATCACTGTTTTTATTTATTAAAATAGAAAACTTTATTATAAAAATTCCCATAATTCCTATCTGAAACGTGTAAGTTTGGATTGGATCCACCCAATTTCCCGCATCTCCTTTGCTTTTGTCCATTGAAAGAATCTTGATTTGTTTTTTCTTCATTATCTTGTTTATGCAAGTTACCCATTATACCCCTCTCTTTTGTTTTTTATTGGGATGATGATGATGAATATGTATATGTATATGTATATGTATATGAATAACCCAACCCACAAGAAAGATGCCAAGAATGATTGTGGTAGTCTTTTCACCAAAATGGGGTTGAAGTGGATAAGCAATGTGCATTTGTTATGGTTGTTGGGAGTGGCTAGACGCTAGTGGAGTCAGCCATTTCTCTTACATGCATTATGTTGAGTTGATCTCTTCAAATCTACCATTAGTCAGTGCCCATCTTCATCAGAATTTGATTCTAGGGTTTTCATTAAAATTTACTTTTCATTTCTATTTGAAAATTGAATGTGGAAGGAACAAGTGTAAACGGTGTTGTGAATAATTTCTTAGCATGATGTGGGTAGGAATAAAAGTTGGTTGGGAAGAGAGGGGCAATTTAAGGGACCTAAAATGAAAAGTAAGTGAAAAGAATGACCATGGCATTGGCAATGGCAATGGCAATGGCAATGGCAATGGCATGGTTTCCCTTCTCTTTGAAATGTTATATGTAAGTAAGAGAGGGTTGGTGATTTATTCTTTGTCTAAACCATGGGTCAAAGAGGGGGAATTAGATTCTCTTAATTCTGCTTCTAATCAAAGTAATGATAGCATGGAATTTAAGCCAGCCATGCCACATCATTCTTTCAGATGATAATGATCATGATGATGAGAATTGACAAGAATTGAGATCAAGCACTCTTTTTTTTTTTCCTTTCTTTCTTTTTTTTTTTTTTTCAAAGGAAAACACTATAATTATATATATTAAAAAAATTTAAAAAAAGAAAGAATAATTTGGTCAATTCAAGAAAAGAAAAAGGGGGAATGTGGAATTTACTCTTGGCAGAGAGAGATTAGGTGGGCTTGAGCTTGACTGCGTGAAAAGCCAACTGGTTAATTTATTTTAACTTTTAAGAAAAGCATCTTTTCATATTCTCTTTCTTTTTTTATGAGGGAGACTGCTGACTGGAGAAGGATACTCTTTCTTTTTTTTAACAGTATATTCCATCAATATATATCATATTTCATTTAATATTTGTGCACGTTTGAATTCATACTTTCACCATAAAAAGATATATATTAATTAAAATTATAAATTATTTAATGTTTATACGCTCAAATTAAGATGGTAATTTGGTTTGAATCTAAAAAAACTTAAAATTCGATTTAATCTAGAAACTTTTAGACTTTTTTCTAAGTTCAAAATTTTTTTTTTTAAAAAAATTAAATTTGAATTAAATTCAAGTTTTTGTTAAAATCCAAAAATTCGGACAGGATTTTAATTTTTTATTTTTTAATTCTAAATTAATTTTTAATATATATATATGAATCTAATAATTATTTTACAAAATAAATATCTTAAGAATTTAAATATAACTTAAACATTTGAAAAAAAATCAAACTTAAACATGGAACCAGATTACTTAGATTTGACCCGAGTTTAAACTCGAATTTAACCCGATTTTACACTCGGATTCAAAAAAATTAGGTAAAACTTAATTCTAAATTCATAAAAAATATTTGGAATGCAAATAGTAATTTTACCAACCTTAACTCAATCTCACATCTTTATAATAGAAAATTTTGAAACCATTATAAAAAAAATTAAATATTTTGTTATGGTTTAAGATCGTAACTAATATCAAAGGAATGCAAATAGTAATTTTAAAATAAGTCATTGCATGCATTTTTTGTTTAGCTTTAATTAAATAACATGGAAATCATGTGATTGTAGTAAACCATTTCTATTTATATATATAATTATTAATTAGTATGCTCTTTATGATTCTTTAATTTTTCTTGTAAGATTTTGAAGTGAGGCAAGCTCTATCCTCTACTATTATTTGTAACTTGACGATCCAATAAATGCATACTTTTACTCAATTTTTTTTTTTTAAAAAAAAAAACCTTGCAAAAACAAAAGGTGTCTCCTCACCCCCATAATGGGATTTTGGTAATTGAAAAAAAAAAAACCCCTAAAAAGAATCTAGTTAATTAGTCACCTATTAAATGACACACAAAATTTGGACACCAAAAAATAGAGAGTGTTAGCTAAATTGATAGTTTTTTTTGTGATGTTCATTCAAGTCAAATATTCGAATTCATATATTGTAGTTTGTAATTATATGTGTGTTGTACATTTAAAAAAAAAAATTAGACACCAAAGAAAAGAAATGAAGAGAAAATGCAAAGCAAAGCCACAAAAGCTTTGGCAATGGTAGTGGACATATCGCATATATCTCCACTAATAAAGAAAAAAAAAAAAGAACTTTTGCAATGGAAAATACAGTCTATCTGCTTCAAATTTCCACAAGATTCATTGAT
This sequence comes from Ailanthus altissimus, assembly GCA_946807835.1. Classification (NCBI taxonomy): domain Eukaryota; kingdom Viridiplantae; phylum Streptophyta; class Magnoliopsida; order Sapindales; family Simaroubaceae; genus Ailanthus; species Ailanthus altissimus. The sequence goes on along the minus strand of OX327698.1, from coordinate 21,894,561 downwards.
TGATTCATACTAAGCCATTCCCCACTTTCCCTTTCAAGAAAGTTACAGAACAAAACTAGATTATTGAATCCAGTGAAAGAACAAAATCATTTAAAAGACACTTTATTTATTTAAAAGAGGATCTGAGGAGCAGGAAGAGGAAGAAGATGAAGAAGAAGAATAAGAAATACGCATATATTATTATACAAATACTACAAATCATATACCAATTCTTATCACCTCAAGAAATAAGAGCATCTTTCACGTGATGACAAGGTCATGTTCATGGCATCTATCATCTATGTGAACCCTGCTTGCCCTTTTCATCAAGGTATCTTTCTATTCTGTCCCATTATTATTTTGTCTTTTCAATATATTTGTTTTCTTTTGCAATTGTTTGTGAAGAAGGAATCTTTTCAAATAATGGAAGTTATATATATTTATATAATTAATTTGATAAATTATATAGATCGTTGATGAGTTTTTAGATACTTGATAATATTTTATAATATATTATAAATTATATAAAAATAATAAATTTATTAACAATGACATATGTTATTGTTATTCATTATATAATAAATTATGTAATTTATTAAATTAATTATATATATATATAATTGATCTAATAAATTACGTAACTCATTATATGATGAACAACACCGTCACATGTCACTGTTTATTAAATTTGTAATTTTTTTATTATTTATAATATGTTACAAATTTTATTACGTGTCTAAAAATTTATTATATAATAAATTATGTAATTTATTAAATTAATTTAATATATATATGAGAAAGGAAGGACTTAGAATTTTTATTTATTTTTGGTCATTTAGGGTTTTTGGGTGTCTTTGTCAACCATTATTGCTAGTGTACTTTGGCCTTTGTGCCCTTAATAAGATTTCCACTTACTAATACCCTCCTCAGGCACACACTCACTCCTAACATCGTAATTTTTCACATCTCATTCGTTTGAATTTCAACTTTGAGAAGAAAAGATGTGAGAAAAAAAAATTGTTTATGGATCAAATCTTATTCATGTCAAGAATTAAGAGTGATTTCTTTTACAGTTGGGATTAAGTAGCTAATAAGGGTGAGGGTGGAAATGAAAAAAAAAAAAAGATATGTAAAGAGAGAGATTAACACACATGAACATGAATATGAATTAGAATATGAACGTGAACATGAACATGATATTCAATGAACATCAATGCTCAATGCTTAGATCGGAGCATCGGAATCTAAATTTAAAATAAATTTGATTAGATCAAATTTCAAAATGCGTGTATTATATAAATATAATGATATATTGGACTTTATCTTACTAAAGACTTTTTGAAGGCAAAGCATGTTTATACTATAAAGATATTGTTTAATATTTAATTACACATGTATAATTTTAATAATATTTATCTACTCATTTAACACAAAGGTATTATAGTAAATTGATAAAGTGTTACCATAAAACAGTGTCTGTTACCACTTATCAACCAAAATCGTTAGATATTATCTTGTATGCGGACGGACACCAGTATTATTCACATGGTGATACTGTTTATTATAAATAGTATATATCACGAATACACTGTTTACATTGTGATACTATTTATGTAAACAGTTACATAAACAATGCCCTAATTTTATTGAACTGTGTGAGTGTTCGTTTAATGGCAGAATAGTATCTACCAGTAATCAGTTATGGTCAACAAGTGGTGGCGAACACTATTTTATAATGGCACTTTATTAATTTATAAGAGTATAAATAGATATTATTAAAATTAATAATGCAATTAAGTATTAAATAATATATTTTAAAGTGTGGATGTCCTTTGTCCTTAACGAACAAAAATAGTACATATAATATATTCAATTTTAAAATAATCATTTTGTGATATTTAAAAATATCTATATTTGATTTGATGGGTTAAACAATATTATCTTTTAAAAAAAAATTTTTTTGAAATATTTCATCTTGATGATGTAGACATTTAAACTTATAAATAAAATAAAATTATAAATTAATTAGTCAATTATGAATTACTATTAATTTATTATTTAACTTAAAAATTTTAATTGATACGTGAAGACATAATATTAATATTAAAAATAAATTTTAATAGTTATTTTTTATGTAACATAGATTTAAGTAGACTTAAATTAAAGTAAATTTTTTTTTATTAAATATGAATAAGAGTGGATTCAAATAAGTTTGAATCAAAATAAATCTCTTGTTATGTCTAAATTAAAATAAATCCTACTAAATTAAATTAGAAAGATAAATCAAAAGATTAATTAAAAATAAAGATATAAATATTTAAATATAAGACTTTAGTTTTGATAAAATAAAAATTTTAAATTGAGATATGAAAGTTAAAATTTAAATTAATAAATAAATATTTAATATTAATATTAAAAATAAATTTTAACAATTAAAATTAAAATTATGAAAGTTTCCCGTGGCATAAAATTAGAAATGATTTACCGTGTGAAATGGCAAAAGAGTTAAAAGGAAAAAAAAAAAAAGAAACAAAGAAATGTCAAGGTTAAAAACGCGAGTGTCGGAGAAGTAGCGCGTGGGCACAACGTGGCAAGTGGATAGGAGAGGAATCGGTACGCCGCGAACGGACGGCGTTGCGGGGTGGTGTGAGTGGGTCCCACAATGAAAAGATTCTCTTAATATTTTTTTTCTCGACAATTTCGGGTTTTCAGATCAACTCTCTTTTTTCTCACATCTAATTCTAAATTCTAATTCAAAGCTGCTCGTTTTTCAAACCCACCTTTTATATTCCAATCACCTTTCACTATTCTCATCTCTTCCACTCATCCCATCATCCATCTCTTTCTTTCTACCTCTTTTAGTTTTAGCTTCCCAAATTCACAGCTTCTTTTCTTTTCTTTTTATTTTTTTTTTGTTTTTTTCCCTTTTTGTTACTCACTAAATTATAACATATGAATTAAAAAATAAATAAAAAGCTTAACAAAAATTTAGGATATATAACAAAAATAATTAAAAAATCATACAATATAATTACTACATGATGTGAGTGAGAATATTTAATGAAATTAATTTAAAAAATTTTAAATAAAAAAATTTATATCAAGTAGATGTAATAATAATGGATTAAATCATATTTTAACTTGATTTTAGTTTAAAATTCAACTCTTTGATTATAAATAGTAAAATAGGCAAATTCTTCTGTAATTCACATGATAAGATTATTAATTATTAAAGAGAAATGGGTTTGTTTTTGTTTATCCAAGCTTAGAAAAAAAATAATGATTAAATCTATTGAAATGAACGTTTGTTTTTAATTTTATATTCTACTATGAACGAGCCTCTTACGAGCAAACTTATAGGAATGATTTTTTTTTTAATAAACCATCAACAACCGCAACCTCGAACGGTTAATTACAAACAACAAAAAATAGAATAATTAAAAAAAAAAAATTATCCAACTTTTTTATTTCAATTTTATTATTATTTGAACTTAATTATTCAATTACGACAAATTTAAAAGTGAAAATAGTTCAATCTATCTTAACTTTTGAGATGGGTATATAACAAGAATAAAGATTATTAAACATTTCCATACAATTATCTAAAGCGATGTGTTAAATTTTTATTGAATAATTAATTTTTATAATTTTTAAAATTACTTATTATATTATTTTATTATTTAATGACTACTTGAAATGAAAATTACTAAAATATTATTTAAAAAGTATAGTATCACTTTATCAATCCAATTCTTAAAAAAAAAAAAAATTGGTTTTATTTGTAAAGATTTTCTTGGTGAAACTCCCACCAATATAATCGACCCAAATAAATTTTCAATATATGAAGTTACTAATACCAAAATCATTAAAATCAACTAAAAAATAAATTTTCAATAAATCCATAAGTTATATTAATAGTCTTAAGTGCAATCTAGTAATAATCACATCGAGTTTAAATTCCTCCTCCATTTTTTTTTTTTATAAATATTATATTAATTTGAAATGATCCTAACAATGGAAGAACAAGAAGCCAAGTGAGATGAGATTTTTGGAAGAAAAAAAAAGGACTTGGACAAAAAGGCTTGTCTTGTATGGAAGTAAAACTGAATTAGATTCCAAGTTAGACTCGGAGCATTAGCCATTATCATGTCTTATGAAACTTGCACTGACAGAAAATGAAAATGAAAATGAAAATGAAATTGGGGTGTCCTCAAAAGTCAATTTTAGCTTTTGCAGAAGCTTTGCTAAGTTTTCTCAAACGCCATAAATGGTGTAGGTCCACAATTTTCCGACCATCCATTATGATAAGGCCAATACAATAATGCCCACCACCTTCTCTTCTACTAAGCTCAAATTTTGTTTCTTGCCACCATTGCTGCTTACACTTTGTCTTTACCCTGTTCATTTTCTTTGATTCTCTCTCACATAAATATCAAATTAATGTCCAAAGTTAAAGCAACTTTGCTTTGATTATTTGAACATCCACTGTTGAAAACATTCTTTTTATTTGATGTTGAGGGGTTCATATAACAGGACAAAGGCTTTTATTGGCTACGATGGTTACAAAATTCAATTGTCATCTCCATTTTAAATCTGTGTCAACTTAGAAAGGTCCAGAGATTTTTCGATGTAAAAAAGAAAAAAGAAAAATTTCAATCCTGAACTCCATTCCTGGGCTATGCCATGCTAAAGAGCTGCTAATAGGAATATATTAATCTTATGTCTACCATCCAATAAAAGAAGAAAAGGAAAAGGCAAAACAGTCATTTATTTACTTATAGTCTTTCTTTTTCCTTTGCTCCACAAATGACCATTGCATTTGGAACACCTCAACTTAGTGATGCCAAGTCACTGTTGAAGCAAATAGTTCCAAAAATCCGGGCAGGAGTTCTTTCTGCTGCTGTTTGATTTAAAAATAAGTGTCTAAATCATAAAGTGGTCAAATTTTGTGCATGCAAATCAGAGGTACAAGTGTTGTTTTTCAGAGAAATTCGTGACCTACCGGAATTTCCTACTTGAAGCATTTCATATTGTTTCAAATAGTAAGAAATAGTACTTCATGCACTGGGTAACAACAAAATTAATCCATGAAAATGGCACAAAAGGCTAATGAAGTAACAACTTTTAGAAGTCTTCTCACATGAATGATATATGCAAGCACGACCAAACTAGAAGATAATACTGTCAGTCCACTATGATGTTGCGACTTATCCCAAGTTCTGACGATCGTTTAAACCCCACCAATGGGATTGCAAAAGTACATCATAAATGCCCTAGAAACAATTTGTTGTTGCATAAGGTCACACATATGATGAAAGCATATATAATCTTTTGCTTTTCAGATTGCCACATCTAATCTTTCCACTACTTAATGCCCATTCATATGCAAATCATGCTTACAAGGGTGACAAATAAATGAGTGGGATGCTATATCAAATAGCGGCCAAAAATTGTGGCTAGTAACAAAACTAATTCAAGATATTTTTTTCCCCATATGTTTGACATGTTAGAAGCATACAGTCAACCAGACTACAAGGAGAATACCAAGTTAAGCAAAATTTCTCATTTCTAATGGGCTCACACAATATACGTATAAACAACTTACTCTCCCATCTTGATGAAATGAGTTATGAGAAGTAAGAAGCTTTGAGATTAAGAAGCCATCAAAAGAGTTGACCTTGGAAAGATTTTAAGCTTATCATCACATATAATTCTCCTCCTATCAGATGGATTCTTCAAAATCAAAAAGAAAACATTAGGAAAGATGAGATGAGATGAGACGAAATGAAGTGCCAGAATTTGACAAGAATCTAAAATGTCAATCAACAATCATTTTGCAAGTAAAAAGTGAAGACAACATAAATCTGAACAATTACTGAGAATTTGTAGTCATAGAACTTGAGATGTTGCACTGGGCAGATTAATCAAGAGAACTCAAAGTGAAAGAAACTAACTATAAAACCTAGCCAATCACAAATGAAACCTTGAAAGTATAAATTGGGAATACTTGAAGCAGTTGAATAATAAGCAGGGGCAAAACAATGTAAATATTTGGCATTCAGTTTCAACTTTTCAAGGAGTAATTAAACCAAGGTAAACCAAATATTTGCAACGGAAGATTCGTTCTCTAAACTAAAGTCAAACCAACTTGATTCAGTTTGTTTATAGCCTAACCTATCATCAAACCTCCTTTCTTCTGCTGTTTTTCTTTAAAGTCAAGCCATCTAAACCTGAATAGTATTGTCACCCTAAACTGATATAGATACCTTTCAGGAAACTCTAATAACAGAGGAAACATTTATAATGTTATTTTGCAATGGTGAGGGCCAAGATAAAACAAAAGCTGATTACTAATTAATTAAAAGTTGAGTTTAAAACTCATTCTCATGGAATTAACCTCTTTTGGTTAACCCATTAAAAATCCTTATTTCCCATGCAATCAGCCCCTTTTCCCAAATTTTGATCTTTAGGAACTCCTATATTCGAAACAAAATGTTGCCCAATTAGACCACAAATTACAAAGGTCTGGTGCACAAAATCATCAATGTAAAAGCACCCTAGTTTGTTCCCAATTTTTCTTCTGTTGGTAGATTGTTGAAATGACCAAAATTATGAAAAAATGTGCCACAGAACAATATAACTGACCTGGCAAGTCGATTGCCCATATGCTTGAAGAAACAAATCTCAGCTTCTCACACCTGCTTGCACTGCTTTTCCTTTTGTCTTGAGTTGGCTGGAAGTGTAAAATTAGGGATTAGAAATTTTATTTCAAATAGAAGACGACTTGAATAGTAAGTTTACGATCCATTTTTATAACCAACCTTCTGATATGAGAAAAGTTTCATACACGATCTTAGTTTAACCAAGCAAAGCAAGATTTCTCAAACTAAGAATAACAAGCACATTTGGACTAATGTACATACAAGTAAATGTGGGCAAGGCACAGGGGCATACATTTGATACAAAATCCACAGGTGAAATGAAACTCTGATGACTAAGGTATTTGGACAAAGACAACCAGTACATATCTAGCAATAATATTCCTCAACTATAAAGATAGAGGAAGCTTGATTAAGAGAATACCATCTTTCTCCTCTAATGGCCATATGTGTCTGGTCAGGGCTTTATTCATTTGAAACATGTTGATAGAATCTACACGAAAAAGAGCATGTAAAGATTCGTCACATATTATATTTCGCTTATTCTTTGGGTCTTGCAAATTCTTCTCCCGAATATAGGACCAGAGTTTCTTCACAACCTACCACCAAGAGGACAGCAAGGATAAAAGAAAAGAAAAGAAAAGAATGAGGTGTAAAATTATGGTTCAAAAGTATCCAACATCAACAACATGAGCAGAAAAAAACTGGACAAATTTTCTGAAATTATATTAGCAGACCTCAGTTCTGGCCAATTCAGGTACTCCGACAAATGTTTGAAGTTCTGGAGAAAGGCTACACAGTTTGGTAAAGCCACCTCCTCTTTTCTTCACATCTTTATCCACCTTAGTCGATCTAGTTGACAAGATAGATTAGTTTAGAAAACTCAGCACCAATTAGTCATGGATTATAGTAACATCAAACCACATACATTCAATATCGTTGACTTATTTTTGCAAAAATACAACATCCTCATGACACATCTGATAGACCACTATCAATCATATAGAATTTCAAATCATCAACTCCAGCAATAATAAGCAACATAACTTAAGTAGGGATTCTACTAAACCTGATCGAATATCCATACAAGAAACTAACAGCAAAGCTACACCCAGTAAAGACAAAACAAAGGACTAACCACATAATTATCTCAAGAAGTTTGGGACCCTATAAGTTGAATCAGTGAAAAGTATATCTAGTTGTATATGATATCAGGATCAATTTTAGATTGCAAGCCTCACAAGATGCATCTAAATGAAGTTTGCAAACATATTACTTCCCATAATAGGCAAGATTTATATATTAAGGCTTATTCAATCCATCCTAACATACCACTGAAGGTCAAACTTTCTGTATCAAAGAACAGCTTCATTTTCTCTGGTATTGATGTGCATAAATTAAAATAAGAGTTTGATTAACTTCATGGGATAAAAGATCAATATGATGTGCAGAGACAACCATCCAGATGTAATAGTTACTATAGATTTCTTAAGCTCTTCTTGAATTCAGTGGATAAATTGTCAATATAAATAGTGACCGATAGTTAAATTTATTTTACTCTTTATAAAGATTAAATATTGAATAACAAAAAATTTAAAAAACATCCATATCTATCAAATTCAAAATGCATATTTAAGCTAATATAGATAAGAGCCACTGAAATCTGAAGTTCTGCATGTACTTCAAAACACAAGGCTGCAAGAACTGACCCTTTTCTCTTGCTTCCTTGCTCAGTCCTCTTTTCTGGTTTTTCCTCTTCCTCTTCCTCCTCTTCTTCTTCCAGATCTTCACCTTTTATCTTCTGCTTTACACTTTCTGGTTTTTCATCAATAACGTCCCATTAATATTCCAACCAAATAACTAAACCATGCAAAAATTGGGGCAGTACCTCCAAAGATAAATCATTGAGCATACTAAAGTATACTGTCAGTGAATAAAGTGGATGTTCAGTGTGATCCAGTTTGTGTTCTGGAAGTTGAAGTTGTGATTGAAGAAAAGTGTAAGCATCTTACTGTAATGTAAATACTAGAAAAATTGAATAGATTATTGCGCCACCACCCACCACCACCCCCCCCCCCCCCCCCCCACCCCCAACACACACACAAAAAGTATTCTATAGCATAAGCAAAAATTTGGAAATAGCAAACTAGTCACCAGAACTGATATAAGCCATTTATATAGGATAAAATAAAGAATAACAAACTAGTTCTGTATAGTTGTGTTGACGCCGGCCCAAAAAGTACCTAATGGGCTTTTCCGGTTTAGGGTTTGGGCCCAAGTGTATGTTGTATCCTATTTAAGAAATTGTTTATAATAGGAAGTTTTATAATATTAAGATTCTGTTCCTTTTAAGATTAGGATTTGTATAGGGTTGATTTCTCTTTGTAATCATCATCAATTAGTCAATACACATAATTTACATAAGCTCCTCAGCTTTTTATCTTTTCTTTTATTTTTATCATTCAACCCAGGACTCCGCATCCTTGCTTGTTGAAAATCCCGCAGTCTTGTTGATGGAGCTTCGCTTGTCCTTTTCCGCAAAAGACCTAAGCTCTGTGACACGCTTGTTGCATCACAGCCCAGGTCTAGTGATAGATCTCACCTGCTGCACCACAGCCCAGATTTAGCAATAGATTTCACTTGCTATTTCCCAATCCAGGTTTAGTGATAAACCTCGCTTGTTGGTAAAACCATTAAGTCTCGGCTTCTCTCGAATTCGGGGAAACCTTTATCTAGCCAGACATAGAGCATACACGGACCCAAACTTATTTTTCGCGAACAAGTTGTGTACAAAAACAACAATGTAGTAACCAACATTTGACTCGTTTTCTTCTGCCAAGTGTGAATGCTTACACATAGATACTCATCACCAGTTGTATTTCATTTCATAAAATAAATATTTTCAACTAAAAAGTTCTACTTAATAGCTATAGCTATACTAATTACCAAAGAAGTTTTTCCAATTATTTCTACTATAAGAAGATTTCTTTGAACAATCTTCAAACTTTTACACATAAAGGAAATAGAAATCTGAGCAAGTTTATTACAAGAAAAGCACCATATCCACTTATTTCCAATTAATTACTCTCACCAGTAACATTGAACAAAATTAAGTCATGAAAAAGGAGAACTATTTAAAAAAAAAAAAGAGAACCAAACACATAATCTAGCGTCATTTAGAAACAGACATGAAAGAATTGCTTTTAAAAGAAAGTACCATTTTCTGCACTCAGCGGCCAAATATGCTTTGACAGGGCCTTATTCATTTTAAACATATCAATAGAGTTTACACGGAAGAGAGCTTGCAATGATTCATCACATATTATTTTCCGCTTATTGCTTGGATCCTGCAATTTATGTTCTTTGATATATCCCCAAATCTTCTTCACAACCTAGAACCATCACAATAGAAGTCAAATTTCCAATCCCAATATTTCAACACAAAATAACAATAAATTGAAAGAAATTATCAGGATATACGTGTATATGATGAAGAATGACGTAGATTTACCTCAGTTCTAGCCAATTCAGGCAATCCAACAACCTTTTGAAGTTGTGTAGAAAGGCTGCACAACTTATTGAAGCCGCCACCTCTCTTCTTAACTTCTCTATCCCCATTGTTTGACCTGTTGGACAAAATGAAAATGACAATGTTAAGAAAACATCAATACCAATGAACTGATACATGCTTCCATATCCTAACATTTACAATAGCATAAAATGATTCTAGCATCCATGTAAATCCAATTGAGTTGATCACAAACAATTATAACAATTCGGATAAAATTATTAACGATAATTATAGAATTCAAAATTCATAACCTCAAAATCAACTATAAACTAAAAGGAAGAACAATTTGCACAATTTTAACCCACAGAGAGAAAAATCCAACATAATTATTACAAAGGCAACTAATAGGAATGATTAATCACCGCCATGTTATGGTCCATATATCACATTTTGCAACAAGCATAGCTAGCAGCTATTCTTTTTTTTTTTTTTAAGAAAATGGCCAGTGAAGGCTTCAGTGCAATTAGGAGTGAAGCAGAGTTCTTGAACTTAGCAAGAAACCATAGATTAACTCCTCTACTCTACAGATTATTCCTCCTAGAAACTGACATGTCATCATTATATCACTCCACATCGTCTCTTTTCAATTTTAATTAATCACAGTTCGTAAACAAAAAAGTATAAGAAATTGTACATGGAATATTAATGTAAATTTCTTAAACAACCATAGTAAAAAAGACACAAAATAAATTTTTTTTTTTCTAACAAGAAACGAAAGATAGATACTCATTTCACGAAATATCAACCAAAAATGATTCTTTACAAACCATTTTCAAGAACGAAGCAAAAGAAAAACTTTTTCAAATTTTTTTTTTAGTTGAATAAAAAAGAAAATACTTTTCACTTTCTTCTTCATCTGCTTTTACTTCAACGGCGTCGTTTCCATCTTCCGCAATTTCTTCTCGTTCTTTCTCAAAGGTTTGGATGAAAATATCGATTTGTTCTCTAATGAAAGCCTTTCGGTCCGATAAGTCCACCTTAAACTCTTCCTCCAGTTGCCTCCGCACGCTACTGGCTGTGGCCGTGTCGAGGTCGGAGCTTCGGAGTATTTCTCGAAGCCGGGCCGCCAAGTCCGAATCCGATACCATTTTCGGGTTTTCGAGTTTTTTGGTATTTCCCGGGCTACAGAGAAAAGAGAGAAGTGGATGAGCATTGACAAATTTGGAGGAGTGAGGGTATTTATGGAATTAGGGAACCCGCCGGTAGTCACTGCCGTTTTAAGATGTAAGAGTCGTCGTTTCAATGAACTTAATAGTTTATCATTGAAGGGGTGAGGGTCTCAAGCTCTATGAACGTCAAGTCCCCTCGAAAATTTAAACTCAGTTGAATTTTTTAAATAATATTTTTAAAATTAAAGTTCAAAATTTTTTATTAATCATTTAATTATTAATTAATTTTTAAAAAAATAATAAATAATTTATTTACGTATAATTAAAAATATTTATATATTATTAAATTACTAAAAAATATTTAATAAAACTTATATTTGAATTTTAGACATTTTAATCTTTCTTACATAAAATAAAATTTACAATTTAGTTTTTAAAATTTATTAACATATTTTTAAAAACAACACAAAAATGATTCGTACTAAAATTTAATTTTACAATTATGGTAAAATAATGGCTAAAATAATTGAAACTCTAAATATCAATAAATACAAACTTATAATATTCAAGTAAAATTAATACATAACAATCGATTAATTTAATAAATTATTGTATTTAGCTTTAAAATTAAAAATAAAATAAAATACTATGCACTTGTGATAAAATATTTTTTGATAGAATCTTGTAAAGATATGAAAAAATAATAACTTTTAGTAAACATTAAAAATATATATAATTGAATATGACTTATTTTTATTAAGAGTATGTTATAGAATTAAAAAAAATATTATTATAATATATATGTTAATACATAAATATTAAAAAAAAAACTCAAAAATGCTCTACTCCTAAAAACTTAAATTTTAAGTTTTTATAAATAAAGATAAAATAAATTTTTTAATTTTTAAAATATATTTTTTAATTATAACTAAATGTCATCAAAAAAAGTTTTAAAAGAGTTGCGCTCAAATGATTGTCCTAAAGTTTGTGCACCTCTTGATATGATTAAAAATTTAAACTCTTACAGAAGTCAATGAATTTTTATTCCTCTAATATGATGAGGCATTTACAATTATTGATAGTTTAAGAATAAATTATTAATTGTTTGACAATTATAGTTATTGATAGTTATTATAATTTTTTTTAAAATTTAAAATTTACATTGTGATACTTGTATAAAAATAAAAAAAAATTAACATTAAAAAGACCTTTTTAACAAATAAAGAAATTTAACCAAGCACATAATGATTAGTCACCTCCGTAGAACTTAACATGACATAATAGTAAATTAAATTTGAAATTTATATTATAATACATGTGCTTGTATCAAAAATAAAAAAAAAAGAATAAGAAGACCATTTTAACATTAAAAATACATTTTTAATAGCTAAAAAAGTTTAACTAAACACGCATTTATTAATCACCTCCGTTAAACTTAACATGGCATAATAATAAATTAAACTTTTTATTTTTTAATTGTAGAAACAATTTGCACTAAAAGAATTATTTTCATTTACATATGCAACTCTTACATAAAAATATAGGTTGTTGTGTCTCTCACTCATTATTATTTATAATATAAAAGAAATACTCTTTTTTTTCTAATTTAAAAAATTAAAGAATCAAATTTAAAACCTCCACATTTTATTCTTTAAAAAATATCAAATCCCTTTAAAAGTCACAAAATTAGTTAAATTTAGTGATTTTTCATAAAAGACACAACCCCTATAATTGACACTGCAACACCAAGTTGCTCTTCAACTTGACATCCACATTTTGTTACTTTTTTTTTTCCTTCCCTAATTCATTATATCTTCTTTTCACTTTTTTTTTTTTTAAATACCCTTAAATTTTGAATATTACATTCTTACTGGCCATAAAAATTGACATGGGATGCATCATTCTCTTCAAGATATTACAAAAAAGAAAGAGAGACCAGCATGGTCCATGTCAATATCAACCTCAGTGTTTATCAAGAGCATGAATAAACCTGTGTGCAGCAAATAAGCAACATAGATGTGATATGCAAACAATAAGGCTCTTGACACTTACATGATTGTGACTGCATTAAGGTAAGAATTAAAATAAATGCGTTACCGAAATCTTGGGTGGAAGTTCTACATATAAATGTGTTGCTAATTTGTTCACAAATTAACGAATTTTGTCAATTTTGGATGATTGATTCCCTTTTAATCTTTAAATGACCTATTTATCTATCTAAATTTACTTTACTCCTAAATACTCTATAACATATAGCACAATCTTATTCCTCTTATTTATTTTTTAATAAAAAATATATAATAATCAAATAAATTAAAAATAAAAAAAGGAGCAACCGACAATTATCACCGGTCAGTTGACACTAGCACCAGATGATTGATTATTAATATTATCCAACTTCAAATTTTATGATATATGCCATATAAGATTATTTTTAATAAAATAAAATATTGAAAGAGTACAATTATCATAATATTATTGTCAAATAATAAGTAATAAAAGTGGTGCAATAGTTGCCATTTGATGACACTATTACAATAGTTGTCACTCTTCTCATCATGTTTGATACCATATTTAACATTTCTCTATTGTAAAAAATAGTCTTTATTATCGTGTAAATTATAAAATTTAAACTCTTTTTATATTATTGTTATTTAATACGTCACTGTCGCCTATATTGTTGACGACTGACAATTATAATCAATAATTATAATCAACTACTATTCTTTTAGTTTTTATTTTATAAAATTTTCATTAAAAATAAAAATTAATCCTATTACATTATGTTAGGGGTAATTTTCTTAGTAAATTAAAAAAATTATAATTATAAAATAATAACAATTATACACATAATTGTGTCAGTATCCTAGTGTCCGTTTATCCATTCAACTTAACAAAATTCATTATTTGTTAAGAGTTTACAAAAAAAAAAATTTTTTTGATAGGTATAGAAACATTTCTATCTCATGTGTTTGGTCTGATAAATAATTTTATTTTAATTAAATTTAAAAGATTTAATTTTACCTCAATCTATTAATTTTTTTTATTAATTTAAATTAAATATATTATTTTATAGTTTAAATGAATTATTTAGCTTTGAGAGTGCAATACATTTAATTTTAGACACATGATAGAATCTCATTCATTCATACATAATAAAGAGAAAGTTAACCCTAATATCTCTCAACTTTCTCTTTAAAAAAAAAGAGAAGTGCCGCAGGAGCCACCTCCCCCACCGAAGAGGGGCTTCAGCCCTTCTCCGGTGGAACCTTTCTCCCTCCTCCTCCTCTTCCTGATCTCCTTCTCTGTTTTTAGTTCACTTTCTTCGGCTTTCACCCGTGCCCCCCTGTTTGTCTTCACTGGCTTTTGCCAATTTTGTCTCCGAGTTCTGTTGCTTTGTCGGCGTCGGGCCATGTTCTCGGGCCTGTTTCCATCGTGTCGCTAAGGGCCGGGGGGCTCCTCATCCATGTCCAGCGGCGGAGCTTCCTTAGAGCAGCTTGGGCCCGCGGTGCTTTCGACCATGTCTTACGGCTGCTCAACCACTCGATGTACTTCTACTCCTCTGGTCGGACACCACCGCACTTTTGCTCCTCAGTCGGATCTCACGGGGCTGCCGTTCACTGTTTTTTCTTCGGCTTCGTTCCGACCAGCCATCGTGTAACCAAGTCCGCCGAGAGCGACATTGGTTGCTGCGGTTCCTCAGTGTGCACCACCACCAGCCCCCCTTCAGCGGTGCGTCTGTTTCTCCCTTCTGCCGGACAGCATTGCCGTCTCCGGTGGCCCTTGGGACTGTCGATCTTCATGCCACCTCTGCTGGCGTCCGGTGGGTGTTCTGGTGGTTAGTCCCGCTGGATTAGGCCGCTCTCAAACTCTAGGCACCGCCCGTATCCTTTGGGCGTGGTTTTCAACCGGCTGCTATCGCTCATTTTTCCTATATGCCCTGCCCCTGTCGATTTGGCAATTTCACCCATCTGTTTGTTGGGTTATTATTGTTAATTAGGGGTAGATTTGACGATAGTTTTAGTTTAAATTATGCGGTCAATAATTTCTCCCTTGTTCAAGAGATCTGTATCTCCATTTCTACGGAAAGGTCTGTATTTTTCCTTTTACGAAAAGGTATTATATCTCTTTCTTTTGAAAGAGTTCGTATGTGCCACTCTTCTTTTGTAAGAGTTTTGGCTCAGATCTCAAGATGTAAGTCTCTTATTCTGTTATTTCTTTGATTGTTGTATCAAAGGCATCTGTTGTAATATCTTGATGATATTAATGAAATGATATGAATTCATTCTCAAAAAAAAAAAAATGAATCTCATTCATTCATTATCTTTAAATAAATTGCACAATCTTATCTATTCATTTAATATAATCTAGTTAAATAAAATATATTTTAAATGGAACATGCCATAACATAATAAATTACAAATGACACAGTTTATTATATAATTATTTTTTTAATAAATAATTTTAAAATAAATCAAAATAACATTAAACATGTAAATTAAAATATAAAAAAAAACTACATAAGGAAGCAATTGGCCACTATTCAAATTAATAGACACCGTTATCACTTTTGCTGCAAGTGCTCAGTGACAAATTCACACAAAGTGAAATTATTAGACTCAAAATTTCGTAATTTATATAATGATGATATTTTCTTTTTAATCAAATGAGCAATAGAAGTGCTAAAAATGAGACAATAGTAGTAGCCACCATGACGTTATCTTTTGTGGATGTTCATTGTTACTATTATTGAATAGTGGCAACGACCCTCCACCTGTCATTATTTGATGGTGAAATCATAATGATAGTCATTTTTCTTTTCAATTTTGACATATCTTTGGTGCTTTATTAATCAAAAAAAAAAACTCTATCATTACATAAATTAAAAAATTTTGAATTCGATGATGTTAATTTTGAATTAAATCAATATTTTTTTCGAAGTGTTGTTTCAATAACTTGTTTAAATTTAAATTTATAAGTAATTAAACTAAAATACTTTTTTTCGTTTAAATTAAGAGAAAGTATTAACGAACTAAAATAAAATTAAATATTTTAAATCTAACTAAAATAAAATTATTCATTAAATTAAACTCCTTGGACAAAAGTATCCCTACCTTTTTTTTTTTTTATCTTAAAAAGATGTTTCAGCCTTTTTCTTGAAACGTATGTTCAAATGTTCTTTTCTCCAAAATAAGTTGACAAAATATAATGAGAGGAAAAGAAAGACTTTCAAGTCAACGCCAAAATCAACGGCCGGAGAAATAGGATTAAGCAGCCCACTGCCAAATTGGCTTCACATTATCTCCTGCACTGCTCCATTTCCCTGGGTTCTAATGCAATTCGTGCCGACGTACGGGCAATGGGACGATTATTGTAATTTGAGAGAAACCCATGTCAGCAAAAGGAAAGCTCAATGCGATTGAAAACCCCTTTCCGTGGTTTTTATGCAATTCATGGAATTTGGAACAAAACCATCTTATTAACAGGCCAAACTTTAAAACGGTGAGAATAGCACAGAAAGGATCAAACCATCTTATTTAACAACCTTTTTTATTACATCATTATGTATGACAGAGAAAAATACAGTACAGATATGTCACTTGAAAAGTGGCACAATTTAGAATTAATACAGGAAACATGATCACTTAACTAAAAAGTGATGAGAAGAAAACATGGGTAGGAGATTTGGATTCCAAGCTGAAACGTAGAGATCTGTAAGGAACCCTCCAGTGAAAGTTAAATAATTTTTCACACCTAAATAGCCAAATCCCATAAGATAGATAGAACTTCCTTGAACACATGGACTATCGAATTCCTCCAGTTCACCAACCTTAAGACAATCACATAGCATATATAATCTCCCCGCTGCTATCAATGTCAAGATCAGGATCAGTTTCTAGGTCCTCTTCCATTTCGTCATCAATGGCAGGACTACCAGGCAAATACTGGTTGAGACCATGGGTACCAGCCGCTGGTATAGTGGCTTCAGAGATTATCTGCATGATCTTGTCAATGCTTTGCATAGGCTGATCAGGTTCTTCAAACTGATAGGTTGTTGTGTTATCGGCCATGAGATCTGCCGGAAGGTTCCTTAGAAACCATTCATGATTTCTGATCTCAGGAATGGTTATTCTCTGCAAGGTTAAAATGAGGATCAAATCAAAAATTGAAATTTGTATCTTACAGGGAGATCAGATTAGAGAAGGAAAGATGTAGAAAAGAAACATTAAGACAAAATGAACAGATACGTAGTTACACATACACAGAGCAGACTTGTACCCGCTCAAATATTTCACTTGACAGACCCATGAGAGGGGCAAATGGAAGACGAAGAAAGGTAAATAGAGAACAAACCAAAAGATGACCTCTCAGTAGATATAAAAATGAAAAATATCTAGAGCATTTTATCCGAAGATATATACATACAAACTCAGATACCAAGCAAGAGCATGCTAACCTTTGCAGGGTCAGCTACAAAAATCCTTGAGATCAGATGGCGGCACTCGGGAGATATGTGAACATAATCTGGGATTGAATACTGAACATTTAGAATTCGCTGCAATACACAACCAATTATGTTACCCAAGTATCTTAATGTAATTCATTTACGAAAATGTGTGGTGAATTACTTGTATAGTCTTGCGGAAGTTCTTTGGCTCTTCTGGATCCTCAAAAGGGTATGCTCCCACCAACATTACATATAATGTTACCCCACAAGACCATACATCAGCAATCTGCATAAACATTTAATAGTATCAGCATATCTATCATTACATAAATGCACGTGTGCAGGTTGAGTAAGAACATTGCTTTGGCAACTAATGTACTGGTTGTAAAGTTATTAGTCCAACTTCTCAAGGTTTCAGGTGCATGCATTTCAAAGTACCAGCCCACGATTGGTTGGATAATGAAATCCGGTAGTCAAAAATCAAGTTTTCATTAAGCATTTATTTTTAGTCGTTCCTCATAAACACTAATTTAACTCTCGCTTCATTTCTTTAATTTATAAGATGTGAACCAATGACTGATCACTTTACTTACCAATTGTGACAACTCAAATTTTCTACTTAAAAATAATGAAGCAGTGAAAGACAACTCAAATTTTCTTCATAGGTGGCTAAGACACATATTGTCTAATCCCAGAGTCATCAGAGCACCTTCAGCCATGAACCTAATCTCATAGGGACCAAAATTAAGGTTCAATCTACATGTTTGTGCGTCAAACACATGTTTATGAGTTGACAATTAAAAAAAAGCATGATTTCAGTGTATAACCTAATGAAATATGAAACACAAAATCAGAGGTGTATATTCAGAAAAATCAATAGCAGTCATCTCAATCATTAAGAAAACAACCATCAACTGAAATAACAAATTATTTGGACCTAATTGAACTCAACAGAATGTAATGATTCAGTCAGAAAACAAATACATTACCTTGCCATCATATTCTTTCTTAAGTAATACTTCAGGGGCTATGTATGCAGGAGTACCAACAGTTGATTTTGGTTGTGAATGAAGTACTGAAGACTGCAAAAAAGAGACGAAAAATTATTTGACCCAAAAAAAAAAAGATATGAACAATCAGTCAAACAATGGAAAAGGGATACTAGAAAAAAGAAGAAGAAATAGATCTATATTAAACCAATATTACCAAACAAAATAAGCAGATAATGAAAATCACTCAACTAAAGCAGCATAGGAGAGATGGAAACCCTAGAAATGATTATAAACAACCATTTAAGCAATGAATCTCTCAGCTTGAAGCATTCTCAGAATAATTTTCAATTTCAGAACATCAAATATTTAGTGTGGTTGATAAGCAATAGAACCATACTACGATGGCAGCAAAATTAAAAAGAGCATTTTGTACCTTGGAGTATCCAAAATCACAAATCTTCAAACGGGGAGCTGGACTTCCATCCAGTAATGTATTCTCCAATTTCAAGTCACGGTGGCATACTTGCTTCATCAGAGAATACAACAAAAACAATTCCACTAAGTCACCCAGTTACATCTTCTAGCTAGGCAAGAAAAACGGATACAGTGCATTAAACATAAGGAAATTGCATACCATTGAGTGACAGTAGCTAACTCCAGATATAAGTTGTTGGAAGAAAAAGCGTGCCTGCAACACATGAGGATAATAAACATAAATTCTTGAGCACTACAAAAATTGTTGTAATAATAATAAGTCAGACACAAACCTCATCTTCACTGAACCGCCCTGCATTGCAAATGCGCTCAAAAAGCTCTCCTCCAGATGCGTATTCCATTACAATAGCCAGATGAGTTGGAGTTAAGATGACCTATATTGACATAAAAAAGAATTGTTAAATTCTGAATATTTCCGAGGAGGAAAACTGTGAATAACGCATAGTAAGTGAACACACCTCTTTGAATCTGACTATGTTGGGATGCCTTAGTGACCGGTGGTTGATAATCTCTCTTTGTACATTTTCATCAATCTGTTACACAAAACAAAAATCAGATGAATAACCACATCAATTCGAGAAAAATATGGAAAGCACAAAAGGTTCAAAAAACATAAGTATCCACATATCTACTGCCAATTTTGCATATTGAATTAGTACATTAGATTATGCCGAGGGATCAAGTTACATGCCATATCAGCACAAAGTCACAATTATTTGAATCCATAAGATGGCATGTTTTAAACATATTTATTATAAACATGATTCACATCTTCACTATAGCTTATCAATAAAACAGTGACAACATCCCCATAGAAACACAACAGACAGTACTGAAATTTAGAATTGAGCCTGAATATGAACCACTCAACCATTAAAAAAGCAAACACTAAACCAAAATCCCGTTGGTACTCAAATCAGTACCATCCACACAATCAAAAACCAAGCCAATTGGACCAAAACCAAGAAACTGAACTCAAACTAAAACTCAGCAACAAATACCAAATAATTACCAGCCCAAAAAAAAAAACGCCATCAAAATCTCATAACTTTATCAACCAAAACAAAAGTAAAATTGTAAAACATTAAATTTTGAAACCGACCTTATCACCCCTCTCGATATACTTGACAGCAACAAGTTCCTCAGTTTGTTTATCTCTCATCAACCTGGCCACCCCAAAATTCCCAGACCCAATATCACGAACGAGCTCGTACCGATCGCTGTCGTGCATGATCGGCATGTCCATGCCTGGACCCAACGTGATCGCCGATCGATCCATCTCTCTCTCTCTATATATAAATAAATAAAAAGGCAACAAAACCAAAGAAAAAAAAAAACAAACTTGCAGTATACAAAAACAGTCACATTATCATGCCATTAGTTACAGTAAGAATAACATGATCGAGATCAAGGTGGTGGTGACTTGGCGAGAGATGGACCGTTGGATTGTTGTGGGTTGAGAAAAAGAGACTCTAGCAGGGGTTTTGCCCGTGAATAGCTCAGCTCACCTGTCCATCCAACTGGGTTTTATTTTTCTTTTGATTTAAAAAATGAAATATATTTTGGGTTTTGCAGCGAAGAGAGAGAGAGAGAGAGAGAGAGGGGGGGGGGGGGAGGAGAGCTGGTGAATTAAACTGAAACCTTATAGTTTCCCTCTCTAAAACTGTACGGACACCGTTTCTTGTATCTCTCTTTCTTTTTTCTCTGCGTTTTATCCGAAACCTTTGAAGGGAGGAAAAAGGTGATGATACGTGAAGTTGAGTAAAGTAACGGGTAAGATATTTTGCCTTGTTTTGGTTTCTTTTTGAGTAATAACATTTAGATCCTTAATTTGTTACACGTTTCCAAGTAGCCAAACAATTTTTTCCACTCAGATTAAATGGCTCCTTAACTCAAATGAAATTACTGAAATGACCTTCAGTGTGAAATATTCCCCTCAGATACTACTCTGCTTTGTGATGGTCAAATTCAAAATTGTAAGGTACTCCTGTTATTTCCTTATGGATTATGACCTATTTGATATTAAAAGACAAACTATATAGAACTTGACAAAATATAATAAGTTAAGGACCTAGAAGTTATTATACAGCCCGCTTTTCCATTGAGTCAGTGAGATTCGAATGGAATTCCGGAAATAGCTCTGTGAGTTTGTCTGAAAGAAGGTGAAGTGAAATGACGGAAATGGGGTAAACCCGTGGATAAGGTTTCACAAGTCCGAGGAAACTTTTTGGATAATTTTTCTATTTAACCATTGTTTTAAGATATTATTTTCATTTGAAGTCAAATGTTTTGATTTTTATTAACTAAATATATTTTATGTTCACTATTTTGCTCTCAATTATAATTTTAATAATTTTTTTTTCTTCTTTTGTTATAAATTAATTAAAATTAAATTTTTAAACAATTAATTTTTTTATTAATTATTAAAAATTTATTAATAATAACAATAATAATTTTAAAAAAAAAAAAATTTATTATTATTATTATATTTTTTAGTTGTAATTATTTTTAAATTTTTATCATTATTTTTTGAATGTATTAAATATTCTATTCTATTATCAGGCATTTTAATACAAAAGATTTTTATTTTTATAAAAATATTTTAATAAAAAAATAAACGTGCATTTTTTGAGTTAGTATAATATTTATAATATAAAAAATTTAAAAATATATATAATATTGTGGCGCACATTTAGTGTGTGCTAGGTGCACGCCACAGCACTTGGTGAGCGCACCACATGCTACCGCATGCACTTTAGTGACCATTGTGCATGGGGCGCATGCGTGAGGCACACAACAAATGCGCCCATGCATGTGTCCGAAGCACAGTCAAGATTTGCTTTTTTTTTCTTCTAATTTTAAATTTATATTTAAATTAATTATTTTTAATTAATATATAAAAATAATAATTAATTTAATTAATTAAAATATTATTTTTAATTAATTTAATAAAAAAATTAATTTATTTTTTTAATAATTAATTTATTTATAATTAAAAAATTATTATAATAATTAAAAAATAACTAAAATAATTCAAAAAAATATAGCGTTGTGGCGAGCACTTGATGTGCACTAGGTGCATACCACACGCTACAACGCGCACTATAGCGCCCTACTACGCATGAGACATGCATGAAACGCGCAACAAATGTGTCTCAAGTATACGCTCTAAGCAAAGTCAAGGCTTGCTTTTTTTTGTTTTTAATTTATAATTTATAATTTAATAAATAAATTTTAATTAATGTATAAAAAAGAAAAAAGAAAAAATTAATTAATTTATTCTATTTAATTAATTAAAATATTGTTTTTTAAATTAATTTAATAAAAAAATATTTTTAATTTATTTTTACAATAACTATTTTATTTTTAATTAAAAAATAAATGTGTGTTTTTTAGAGTTATTATAATATTTATAATAAATAAAAAATTAATTAAAAATTATATCTATAGCTCTGCGGCGTGCAGTTGGTGTGCGCCAAGTACGCATCACACGCTACTATAAGACGTTACAGAATGCTACAATACATGTTTTGC
Source organism: Ailanthus altissimus (assembly GCA_946807835.1). Lineage (NCBI taxonomy): Eukaryota > Viridiplantae > Streptophyta > Magnoliopsida > Sapindales > Simaroubaceae > Ailanthus > Ailanthus altissimus. Next base: position 21,871,774 of record OX327698.1, on the reverse strand, counting down.
GCCTTGTGCATACAAAAAAAATTAATTAATTTTTTTTCTATTTTTAAATTTAATAAAAATTTAAAAAATAATATTGTATCACAAAATTAAATTAAAAAAATTATTTTTATTAATTAATTTATTAATAAATAAAAATAAATAATAAATAAATTAAACTTAAAATAAAATAAATATACAAAAAAACATATATTTATAAATATATATATAAATTAATTAAATAATTAATTAATAGGGAGTGCCAGCAGCTTAAGCAAAGCCTAGGTTTTACTATTTTTTTGTTTTTCAATAATTTAAAATTTAATTTTTTTAAAAAATAAAATAATTAATAAAAAATAAAAAATATTTTTTCTTTTTTATAAAATCAAACAAAATAATATTTTAATTAATAAAATAAATAAATAAATTTTTTTTTATAAATTAATTAAAAAATAATTAATTTAAATATAAATTAAATGCGCATGCCAAGCTTTATTTTTTAATAAATTAAAAATTAAATTTTATTTAAAAATAAAATAATTAATAAATTATAAAAGAATATTTTTTTATTGACTTAATAAAAAATAATATTTTAATTAAATAAAATAAATTAATTTTTTAGTTAATTAATTAATTTTTTTTTATAAATTAACTAACAATCATTTTTTTAAATTAAATTAAAAATTAAAAAAAACCCCAGGTATGCGTCCCAAGCAAAGTCTAGGCTTTGAGTTTTTTTAATAGTTAATTAAAAAATTAAATTTTAAAAAAATTAAAGTTATTTTTAAATTATTTATTTCTTAAATTAAATTTTTAATTAATTTATATCAAAAAGGAAAAAAATAAAAAAGAGAAAATTTTATTAAATAATAAATAATAAAATTACAATTGATGGTAAAATGATCGGCATACTAAATTTGGTTAACAAAGATTAAAAAATTTGATTTGGGTTAAAAAAAATTTTCTCCTCTCAAATAGTGATCAAATACAAAAAAATTTCAAACTTATTTTTTTATGGGATTGACCGGCGGAAAATGGTATGATTTGGTGTGGGCTAGTACTAATTAATGAAGTTAATGTGTTATAATTTAAATTGGTAATATTATTATCTCATAAATTTTGGGCTGAGCCCAATTCACCAAAAGTGACAACGCGGCTACAAATTCTCAATTTAGACATTTCAAAAATATTTCATTTGAAGTCCATAATAAAATTCATTATACAAATACGTCAAGTCTTAGCTCGTAACTATTGAGAGATCTACCATTAAACAAAAGAATATTTACGAAACTCACTTGCATTAGTCATTACTCAACGGTAATTGCCCTTGGCATTAAAGAGAATATTTGACAATTAGTTTCAACCGACTTGACTATTAAAAGTTCTCGAGGGCCGATGGAACGATACTTACCCATAATTGACTAATGATATAAATTATTCTCATCCTTAAAAATTTTAGGGTCATAAAATTTTCAGTGTAAATATTATTTTTATAATTTCAGAATGAGTCCAAAATATGAAAGAAAAAATATGTTTTAATTTTAATAAGATTTTACAATGCAATACATCAGAATTTATAAAAAGAAAGTTAAAAGAGAGGACTTTTTAAGCAAGCTTCTCTCTAAAAAATATTCATCCTTAAAGACTTAAAATTCTATCTTTATTGCCTTCTTATTTTTTTGTCTTTTTCTTTTGACCCACCATCAACTTAAATATAAGAGGGTCATCGCCAAAAATAATTTATAACTTGACTTAATTTTATTTGTGTCTACATAAGACTTTTAGAGCTTAGTATGCATTATGAGAGATTATGTCAGTTTAATTTTTCGAGAAATCTAATCATTATTCTCAATAAATACAAATTCAACTCATAGGTCCAAAATCTCTCAAATTCTAAATTCTAAAATCAACAATTATACTTTTTAAGTAATATTTCAATATTTATTATTCTAAATGATATATGAAACAATCATTAAATGATAAAATAATGTTTGAATAATTTTAAAGGTTACAAAAATTAATTATCTAATATATCTTTGCACATCAAGTGTCATGAAAAGATATCAAGATATAACTTAAAAAGTATAACAATAGTCAATTAAAATATATAATATCTAATTTTGAAAATCATCTTTATTCGCATTGCATTACAAAATTAAAAATATTTTTTGAATAAATAATATTATGTGTAGTGTGTACAAACTAATTGGTTGCGTAATAATATCTAGAATGCAAATAAAAAAATTAACATTACTATCACATAATCAATTTTCATTTATTGTATTAATTTTTTTATTCTTTTAATTATGCTATGCTACGTTTATTTTTATAAATTAATTTGTATTTGTAATATTATTCTTGTAAATTTTGCTCATCGAAAAATACTAATTAAGTGTTTTTCTTGAAAGCATTTTGCAAGTTTATTATGTCTCAAAAATATTTTTAAATTAAAAAGATGCTTGATTAAAGTATTTTTCTAAAACAATTTGAATCTTATTTTTAAAAATTATTTCGATCTTTTTCGGTTATCCACATTAAAGATGTCAATTTTATCTACAAATATCTATAATAATGGATTATTTTGTTTCATTAATGTATTTTTTTTTAAAGTGTTTTATAACTTGTTTGATTGAGTTTCTTTACTAGATAAAAAAAATTTATATCAAAAGTCCTTTTTCAATTTTTTTTGATGATGTTTAATTACATTGACAAGAGTTTTTAGAGATAAAAAAATATATATTTTGGTTTTATTAATAATAAGCTCAAAATTTAAGTTTTTGCGAATATAACTGTTTCAAATTTTTGTTATATGAAATATAATGTTTAATTTTATTTTTATATTACTACTATATATCTTTAATAAAAATAAAACTCTATTCAACTATGTTTAATGTGATAGTTGAAGTTATCATATCTCTACAATATATAAAGTATTCTCTAGTAAGACTTATATGCAAATATTAAATATTATCTTATTTATATTTTTTGTTGATTTTTTTTATTAATAATAGTCAAATATTTGAATTTTTTTGTTATGTTTTAGTAATATTATTCATGAACCTTACATTATCCATTTTATATTATGTGGTTTTGAGTTAAAAATATATTATTTAACCTATTTTCCTTAAAAACAAACTCAATGATAGTATTAGATTTTTATTTATCCATCTCATTGTTTTTTGTATATGTCCATTTCAGTAATTTGAATTAAAAAATGATTTTTTAAATAATATAATCAAATAAGCTACTATTTTAAAAGAGTTTTATAAGATGACAACTAAATAGTAATCAATTTGTTTTTACCAAAGACTACATAAAAACTATATATATATATTATAAATGTGAAAACAATACTTTAAAATTAAACTTAAACTTTCTAATTTTTTTATTACACACACATATATATATATATGAGTATTTTAAAATATTTTATTTCACGTCAAATAAGGATAATGGTAATGGCTCAATGTGTTTATATTGAGAATCATTTCTCTAGGGTGGTAACAAGCTAAGTTTAAGGAGCCTCACATGAATGAGTACAAGTCAGCTAAAGTCTATTTCAAAAATTGATTTGGAAACCACTTAATTTGTAGTAACCAGTATTCATGACTGATAAGAATAAGTATTTATATATGTATAAATATACGTGTTTTATTTGTATGTTGGTGATACTTGAATTATATATTGTTATTAGTAATATTTTTATAGGTTAAGGATATACGATTAGTATTGGGTTTATTTGTATGACTTTAGATTTATTTTAGGGACCAAATTGTTATACTTTGAAAGTTTTGGGGGCAAATTCGTAAATATCAAAAATTAGCCTCTTAGTATAAAAATACACTTTTAAACCCTAATTTACCATTTTTAGGTCGAGCTACCCATTTTAAGAGAGAGAAGAGAGAAATAGAGGAGAGAGAAAGAGGAGAAGAAGAAGAAAAAAAAGAAGAAATTGGAAATTTGAATTTCAAGAGGTATATCATACGTATTTCTCAATTTATTGGTATTAATTAAGTTAATTCCTTTAAGTTTTTATTTCTGAAAATATGTATAATTGAGGATTTGTTGTGTATTTCGTAAGATCATATGAGAATTGATGATGATCTATAAGATAGTTTGATAAATCATGATGAATTATAGAATTTCTGCTGGATAACCTCTTGATCTAGGAATTTTATAAATTGTTTTGATTCTATTCTGGTTTTGAATTTTGATTATATGAAATTAGATATGTTTAGGATTATCTGAGACTTTGAATCGACTGAAAATCTCAGAAATTGAATTTGTAGTGAATTTACCAAAATGACCCTGGAATTCTGGAAATTTCCTGTGTAAACAGTATGATACAGTGGAAAATAATTTTTGACCTGCTGAATGATCTTTAAAAATTACGAATTTGTGGAATATGATAATTTTATATGTCTAATATGATATACTCGGAATTGAGAATTTGGATCAATGTGGTTGAAGTGTTATGAATTTTTAAAGTGTATCAGCTCATTGTAGTATTTGATTAACAGATTTTTAAAGTTATGAAATAAAATAGTTTTAAAATACTTTTGGCAGTTATTTGGAAGCCAAATATTTATCATGGACTGAGATATGTGTCAAGAGTAATTATGTAATAGTTTTATAATTTTTGAGTTAGTATATGATTTTATAAAATTGGGAGATTGAATACTGTTCAGTAAGTATCTTGATCCTGTCAGGTTTGTAGTTTGGATTCGATGTTGTGTATGGAATGGATTGTGTAGGAATTTTGATATAATATTCATATATAAGAAGTATATATGAGTCAAGAATGATATATTCTGATTTCGGAGTAATTGGACATCATTTGATGTATTAGAAATTTTTGTTAAGTGTAAGTGGTCAGAATGACAGGTTTTGAGAAACCAAATATTTAGACCAATTTGATGTGATAAATGCATTGTGTATAATTTTGTAAGCTATTTAAAGTATTTTGTGTGAATTGTGAGGCTTATGAAAGGATTAATCTCCATTGATAGGTTAAGGAGATTTAAGCCTTGTAGCTGAAAGTGTTAAGAGGTAAGTATACTAGACTTACTACTGGAATCACAATAAACATAATAATTGTTTTGTATGATTTTGTAAATGGGGTTAAGAATATGTTTATAATATGTCAAAGTATATTTTGATATGAAATGTGAATATATGTTTATGAATGTGAGCATTGACATTGAGCATGGACATACATGTGTTTTTTTGAAAGTGAGCTTTCCAAAATAAGATGCGTTTAACAAAGAAAGCTTTTGAAGTGTAATATGTCCATGAGAAATATTTTGTGATTTGAGGGTACTTGAACTCACTGTTAACTTAGTAGGCATTTTATGTGATTTGTGGAGCCTTTATGTGTGGCCTTTCCTTCGGGATTGGTATATGTTATGTGTTCCGTATGTAGGGAGGATCCTATTGGTACCTAAAGGAAGTGTGAGTCATCACATTCGTGTGGTGGCGTATAGGTACATGTGAGAGGACTCACCGATGATCAGGGTGAGGGTTTGGCTTTTACCTTCGGGCATAAGCGTTATATATGTGTGATTTAAAGACCTCACTTGTACTATTCCTCTCATACGGTATGTCACCTACGAGTGACATTTGGCTCATTATGTGATATGTGATATGTAAGTCCTACTAAGTAGTAGTCGAGTAATGGTATTCCTATTATGTGTTTTGAAAGAATGTGTAAGCGCTTACATGATATGTGATTTGATAAGATTATGATTTTGATTGATCACAGCATATCATACATATGCATTGTGTACATATATGTATTTGTATTTGATATATGAAAAATTAGTATGCTTACTGAGTTTTATACTCATTATAGTTTATGGTGATTTCAGGTAAATAAGATGCATGTGTGCTTAGCGGATTTGGCAAGGCTTCTGCTGTTCCTTGGGTTCCCTAAGTTGCTAGGTTGTTGTGTGTTTTATTTGGGGACACGTGGGATAGGATATTTGGTTTGTCCCTATTGAATAAATACTTATGTATTATTTCATTGTGTGTGGATTGGATTTGGTTTAAGTTTTATAAAGTGTGGTTATTGGATGATTTTAAGTAAGAATTTGCAATAGATATATTCTGGGCTCCCGGTAACAAAGTTGCTACTGGTGACGTAGTAGAGTGTTAATCTCTGAGAAAACTCTGCATATCTCCGGTTTAATAATTGTCCCAGTCATAATTCAATTGCTATAATTCTGAAAGAAATTGAAATGAATGTTTAAATATTGTCAAGCGAAGTTTATACTTATATGTTAGGTTAAGGTTGATTTTAGTGTTGAACTTACTAGCAACTTGCTAAGGATTTCTGTGTTGAATGAAAGTTGAAAATTTTGTGTAATATTATTTATGAGTGCACATGCAGTGAATGAATGTAAGTGATGTCGTGTGTCGGATCTTTTGGGTCTGGGGCGTGACATAACTAGTTGCGCACCATGTATCGTATGCAAATGAGGACTCTTCATCCTTTCATGCGAGGCCTTGTATATGTGTATGGTTGACTCAATTTTACATTTTTATTTATTTAAAAATTGGGCCAGGCTTAAAAATTTGCAATTAAAAATGTAATTTAAATTTGTGTCGGGCATGATTTTCGCCCTAAAGAAAAAGTTTGGCCCCTGACTTCGAGTTTGGGGTGTGAGAGAGAACGAAGAAGTCCAAGTTCTTAGACCTCTGATTGTCGAGGGTTGAGATTGTGGCTATGGTGGTGGTGGACGTTTGAAATGGTGTTGAGAAGTGACTGAACCTCGAACTGTGGTGGAGTTGATTGAGGGTGTCTGAGGGTACTTGAGGAGTACAACACAACGAGTCAGGGGCAGACACAGATGGGGTGCCCGGTGACAGCCCTTCGATGCTCAAATCAGGAAAAGAAAATACTATAGAATAAGTTCTTTAAGGTTAACTTGTCTCAGGAAAAGTGAAAATAGTTTAGAAAGAATGTGGAGAGTTTGATTATTTTTAGATAGAGAAGATAAATTTTGAATTTTACCAAAAGTCCCTTTCTCTCTTTACATTCTGAAGTTTTCACCTAAACTTAAAGGATGCTAGCTGGAGAATTCTCCTAAAGGGCGACACATGGTGAACTACTAGTGGCGAATAGTTTCTTTCATGCGAGGTATTTTAGAGATTTTCACTTAGAAGGACACATGAGTCATTTTAGTCTTATCTGATGCCTAGAGTACTATGTATATTATGATTGGCTGCTTTTGAACCTATCAGCCTGGAGTTGGTGTGGACTGAGTAGCCTCGAGAGGCACTTAGTGGTCTCTGACATTGTTTCCCTATACTTGGCGGGAATAATATTGAATTGTTCACCTGCTATAGACAACCTCCGTCTATAGTGTCAGTGACATTAGCTGTGGTCTGGGCACTAAGCATTACTGATATGGCGTTCGGTGATTTTCTCATGTGATATTTTTTTTATCTCATCTTATCCTCTAGGTCTAATAACTAACTGAGGTGGCACTTAAGTGCTCCTCTATTGGGCTCTGCCAGTGACGTAACGTGTACTTGCCTAAGCTAACGTAGCATTTGCTTATTAGGCATTTGGAGATTTCTCTAATCTTATCTTTAGGTTAGATGATTATGGTACTCCTCTAATAGGCCAGATGTTAATGACATGGCAAGATCTAAGTGGTGCTGACATGGGCACCATTAGTGGGTTCATGCTAATGTGGCAAGTGTCTAAGTGTGGATGACGTGTTCCCTGTTACCACAATTGAATGGTGACATGTGACATGGCTTGAGTCCCTCTACATGGGTTTAATGGGCCAAGTTATAGAGGCCCAAATGCCTTGATCTGGGCTTAGTCCCATTAGGGTAGTCTGCTCTCGGCCAAATATCCAAGAGACTTAGGGGCCAAATCCTAAAATGGACTCCACTTAACTGGGCCAAATGTCACTATTTTTCATCCCAACAATTTGCAAATTTAATTTGGGTATTTATCAAATTAAAATTTTAAATTAATTTCCTCCTGTTGTTGTTGTGTTTCTGTTTTGTTCTATTTGCCATTTTTTGTTCTGATTTATCCTTTGTTATTGTTTCATAATGTTCTGATTTTCTATTATTATTGTGCTAGCTTAAGCTTTCTATTTGATGTTGTTCTAATTTTTTGTTCGTTGCTTATTATTATTGTTCTTCAATTTTGTTGATGCTTACTATTACTGCATTCAAAGCTCTAACTTTATAATATATAGTTTTTTTTTTTTACAAAGTGGATCATTAAATGTGATACATATCAAATTTGGATAATCAGAAACCATCTAAAACTTGTACCAACATTACAATTTTCTTTCTTTTGATGATAGATGGATGAAAGATTTTCTATTTTAAAGAATAAGATCTAAGTAAACGTTAGATATGTTTATTAAGATCTTTGAAAAAAAAAGTATTTATTTGAGGAATCGTCATTCTCCCTGTGAGATTAGATTAAAGCAAAGAATATTAACCAAGTTTAACCTTAAATCCTAATATCTTTACTCAACGCAATAATCAAAGTATCAAGTAAGAATAACAGTAATATAAAGCAGATAATCGTGCAATACAATCACTTACGTGGTTCAACTAATTACCTACGTTCACGATGGATTCAAGGATTCTAACCTCTCTTACTAACTCCCTAGAGAATTTACAAGAAAATACAATGAATAACCCTTAAAAGGATCTAATGTTTAGTGTACCCTTACTCTCCTATGAACAATAAACACCTAAACAATAGTTGCACTCTAGTGTACACAAGCATTTAGTGTCTACTTAGTCTTTCCCTATCTTAGAGTCTCTTTTAATGCTTGATTTCAAACTAAATGGTTTACAAGAGTTTATATAGGGGTTATTTCGTACCTACTAACTCTAATTGGAATAAGAGTCCACATATTTTGGAAGTGCAAAACTTCTCAAACTCAAAAATCTGAAGTAAAAACAAACTCCCCCTACTCTGGTATCGCGGTGCTGGATTTCTAGTGCTGCGATGCTAAACAGGCTGCTATGAGCGCTGCGGTACTCAACCCTGTACCAAGTCTTTGCGCTTTTCTCACCTCATTTCGCGTCTTCGAGTCTTGTTTTACTTCTCTTTATGCGTGTCCCACACACTCTAAACTTCTTTATGCGTGTCCCACACATTCTAAACTTCTTATGACTCTTCTCTTCGATATTATTTATAATTCTTGCCCAAATAATATTGTTAAATCATGAAATCTCCTATAGGTATGAAGAGGGATTGACCGAGAATAATGTTTTTATTTAAGCCATATATATTTAGAGGAATCATACTATGTTTCTGTCAAGGCAAAATTAAGGGTATTTTAAAAAATAAGACATTTGAGACGTAAATATATTAGCTCAATAGAAGTTAGGCTAAATTAGTACCCTTACCACTTAAGTTCACCTTTAAACGCTGTTAAGATCTATGTTTAAAATATAACATGCATTTAAAAGCGTTTCTAAGCATAATATTTTCAAATACGAACAAAATTGACCTAACTATGGAAATGTTGCTAAAACCTGTCAAATTCCATCATCCACGAGATAAGTAACCTTGTGTAATAAGAAAAACGATTAACGAATTTTTATGTATATCTAAAATAATAAGCGTGCCCCGTATTTAAACATAAGTGATATTTATACTTTCATTGGTTTTTTTTTTGGGGTTCAAATTGAAGTTGATTTTATTAAATAACTTATTTATTGTCAACGGGCAGTGAATATTATTGATAGACCGTTGTTTGAATTTGATCAATCGTTGACTGACATTGATCGATCGATAACCAATATTGGTTAACCATTTACTTGTATTAACCGATAGTTAATCATATTGACTACATTGACCAATAATATATCAACTTCCAACAGACATTATTAGATTTTAAATTTTGTGATATATATAATGGTAAAATTATCTTTATTGGTGAGGCAATAAAGGAGTCTAAAATTAGTAATAAAAGTAATGACCATAATATCATCATCAATTTATTTTCTCACTAAAATTTGAGCTCCTCTAGTGCTCTATTAGTGAAAATAATTTTATCTTCATCTAGATCATAAAATTTAAAGTTCAATTGTGCTCATAATGAGTCGATACATCCCATTTAGCAATTAGTCAATATCAATCAATAATTGGTCTTTAGTGACAGGTTGGTTAATGATAAGGGTAAATTTGTCTTATATTTTCTCATATTTTTATTCTTGATATTTTATTGTTTTATGAGAATAGATGGCTATTTATGTTCATTATTGTTATTTATAGGGACTTGAACGAAATTTAAAAAAAGAGTGCAAAAGGAGCAAAAACAGGGACTAAAATACAAACTTTGCAAAGTATGTGTCCAGAGCTCCAACGCCATAAGTATTATTGCCCCAGCTCTAAAACAGTGATCGAAATAAGAAAAATGACTTGTTTAAGTCACATTTGGCTCCCCAGCTCCAAATAGTCACCGTGCCAGCGATAGACTAGCGCCCCAGCGCTATCATTCCACCGCTCCAGCAGTGAAGTATTTTTCACGTGTCGCCCCAGTGACAACTGCATAGCGCCCTAGCGGTAGCCCGGGTCCTAGTTCGACGAGAATTGAGATTTTCAAACTCATATCAATCCTTATAAAAAGTCACTCGTTCCCAGCGAATGAACTTAGAGCACCCAAAACACATTCAAGAACACGAAGAATATAGAGCACGAGTCTTGGAGAGCAATAGGAGTTTAATTGAAGCAACTTTAGAGGGAGATTCAAGGCGTTCTTCGGCATCAAGAGTATCTTAGGCAGCGCAATTAAGAGCAATTCGATGTTTATATCAGTCTACTATTGATTGTATCATGATTTATTATTATTTTTACTGTTGTTCTTTTGTAGCCATAAGCTAAACATATTTTCTATGGTTAATATTTGAACTCAATATGTGTGCTCAATTGCTATATCTTTTGAATATTTAATAAACTTAGTTCTTTGATGTTCAAATTACTTGATCTCAATGCTTCAACATATCTGGCCAATATATGGTGAATGAGTTGGTAATATTATTGATAAACTCGGAAGAGGAATCATAATATTTAGACCTAGGTAATTTGATGCATAATTGTAGAGTAACATTCCATATTGCATATGCAAGTTTCAATTTAGGATAAGAATATACCTAATTGGCATGTATGATCAATAAGATCTAATCTTAATGAGTCTTAATTTATTACAAGTACCATAGGAATATAGGTATTTGGTAAATTAAGGTATACTTGCATAACCTTGGAAAAGGCTTGTGAATACATTAGTGTCTTGATCAATAACAAAGACTAAGGGAGTTAATTATTAGAAGATTAATCATTAGAAAGTATATTGAGGGATAATATTAATCCTAAGTTTTCTCTATATTGCCATCACATAATTCTCTTGCATTATATTTTTACTTTTATATTTTCTACATTCACTCTTAGATTTTTATTTTTCTGAATAATTATTAGGAAGACATAATTTTAGTAATTGGTTAAAAAGAAAAAATTATCCCTGTGAGTTCGACATTTGACTTATTTAGTCCCTTTATTACTTGTATACGATAATATATACTTGCACTTAATTATAAAATATAGAAATATCGCATTAGTTAACACTGATCATCGCCTATTGATGGCAAATGAGCTATTTAATAAAGTCAATGATAATCAACTACAATTTTTAATTAAAATAATTATAAATGATGAAGATGTAGATGTAGATGTTACTTGTTTTTAAATAGGGAGTGTGTTTATCATTTTCACTACACCTTAGAGTCCATCAATCGTTTTTCTTATGTAAAAAGACTTTTGATGGGATAGTAGTACTAAACAAATAAAATTTTCAAACAAAATCCTTAAAAAAAATAAAGCACCTAGTTATATTACTATAGTGGTAATGCCTATGCATCCATTGACCTAAGATCAAGGGTTCAAGTTTTAAGAGAGCCGTGAAGTTTTAATTTCTCTATTTATTGGAGTTTGATATTTAAGAATTACTTGTAATTTGACAATTGTAGTTTGATATATGGCAATTACTTGTAATTTGACATTTGTAGGGAGTTTCATTTTCTTCATTTAATGGAGGAAGTTATAACTTGATAGTTATAACTTGATATTTGGTAGTTACTTGTATTATGAAAATTGTAAAAAGTTTTATTTTCTTAATTTATTAGATATAGTTGTAATTTGATAGTTGTAGTTTGATATTTAATAGTTATTTATAATTTGATTGTTGTAGGGAGTTTCATTTTCTTCAATTATTGGAAGTAGTGGTAATTTGATAGTTAATAGTTACTTATATTTTGATAGTTGTAGTTTGATATTTGTCAATTACTCTTTAATAAGATATTTGATAGCTGTAAATCTAAGATATTTATATAAAAAAAACCAAAAAAAAAAAAGAGTATGGCCTTTAAATATTGAAAATACTTTTAGTTCTAATTATAAGATTTGTTTGGTATGCATAACTAAAATTAATAAATTTATTACGGTTAGATAGGATATGATTTGATAGTCTTATATTTAGTGTTACATAGGATTAGATTTGATTAACTAAAATTATTTTTGAAAATTATAATTAAATATATTATTATTAATTAAAATTGACTGTTAAAATTTTAAAATTATTTATTTGTTATAATAAGTTAATAAATATAGATACTTAACTTATAATATTAATTTTATTTTATGTAATTAAATGTTATACTATTCTTAATTTAAAAAGGTTGTATTATTAATTAAATTTTAATAGTAATTGGAATTAACTGTGTATATTTAATTTAATTAAACAAATGTAAATCTTCAATTCATAATTAAATTTATGTTATTATTTAAATATTTTTTAACTGATATGATTAAATATTAATTATTGTTTTATTATTATACACCATTGAATGTTAATAAATAAGACAATTTATTTTGTTGGTAATTAAATATTTATACCGTTAATCTAATATTATAGTATTAGATAAATAAAATATATTTGAAAAGTAATAATTTAATATTATAAATGTTATTTTGCAACTTAAAAAACGGCTTACCCCTTGTTATCCCAAAGATCTCCAAGGGTTTAGATTTTTTTTCTAATTTTTTTTATTATTAAAATGTGGATTCAGAATAACCGACGAAGATCGAAAATTATCTAGAAAAATTTAAAAATGGACTTAAAATGAATATGTATATATATTCATAATACTAATATGCATCAATTATATAATTTGCTTATATTTGTTAAAGACTTGTCTTTAATACTAATATTGTACATTCATCTATCAGCTTAAACTTTTGAGTTGAGTGATAAACTAATATGCTATTAGAGTTAAGGTCTTGAGTACGAGCTTCTATGTTTGTGTTTTAAGTTAATTTCTTAGTTTCTTAATTTTTAGTCTACGAGACGGGGTGATCCACTTGGTTCAAATCTATTAGGATCCACGTTTCACATGAGATTGTTAAAGACTTATCTTTAATATTAATATTAAGCCTTCTCCTATTAGCTAATATTGGGCATTCACTTATTAACTTAAACTGTTGGGTTGAATGAAAAATTAATAATACTGATAAAAGATGAAAGGAGTAAAGTAATACAGTAGGAAATGTCATGATAATGGGTAATTATATAAGAGTAATGCTAAATATTTTAAGTTGTATTTTAAATTGTATCTCAAATAATAATGTGTTAAGTAACATTAAATTGTGAAAGTGTAAAATTTAAAATTATCCATTTTATTATTTTACTACCTAATATTATTTAATATAACATTATTTAAGATATAACTTAAAACGTATAGTATTATTCATTACATAAATTCGGTAACAAGGTGATTTGAATACAATTTGATAATTTTGGGAGGCACCAAAGTTGTTGGGTTTGGGTGGAAAGCGGTTCCCTCGTAGATGGGAAACTGAACCACAACCATCCACCGTTACTGTTATCGCCATGGCCAATGAAATGTGGGCATTATTACTTTTCTCCCCCAAGGTTTGAAGAAATTCCAGGTTGATGGCATGTTTGATCATAAAATCAATTTCCTCCATTGGCTTTAATGGTTAACCAATTAAATCATTAGTTGCCGCTGTCAACTGAGCGAGCCAAGCTCATTGGCAGTTGTTTTGTATCAAAACTAGTGTTAAGGATATTTATGGCAATCTGCTTCAACCTACGACCATAGATTTATTAAGGATAGTGCCCTAAAAGCATGTACTTATATTATTTTTATGAAATTAATAAAGTTACAATTTTATACTTGATAAGTGTTCATAATTTTATGATATAAATATAAGAAAATCCCTTATTTATTTATATGACCATAGCCTTAGTATATAATTGTTATATACAAGAAGATTAAAGTTATTGATAATAAATAAAAAAAGTCAATTATATATTAATTAAATTTGGGATCTTTAATTAAATATTACTAGTGCGATCCACCTATATTTAGAATGTAGTGATTTTATTCGGATCACTAATGTATTGACATTATGGTGGATGCACTTTACATAATATGATTATATATGACTGGATCAGACGTAATTTGAATTCTTATATAAAATACTGTTGTTAATTAAGAATTTAAATAACGTCAACTGATGATCATATGCAGATCAACTTTAATCTTGAGTGATAATAAACTCTTGTTCGTGTCATTATGTCATTTAAAATGCTCGTTACGGTTTGTTTAAAGAACAAACTAAAAACTTATATTTTAGTGGCATAGTGAGATTAAAGGCTAGGAATATGATTTATAGATATGAAATCTATTCATTCTTAACAAGAGTTGGAAAGAAAGTTCTCTTAAGTGTTAATTCTGGAACTGAATAGTTAGAGAGTTCAATTTGTAACACAATTACAAATTAATTATTCATTAGTGAATTAATGGTACTTAAAGATAAATAAGCAATTAAATAGGTAAAATGGTAAATGGCCTAGATCTAATTATGAACTATCTATAGAGGGTTGAATTGCATGTAGTGATTAAATTGATGGATTGCTCTAAATTTTCTAAGTAAATTATATCTATAATTTCAAGAGTGTAATTCTAGGTTTTTAGTGAAATAATACTGGAATTAATAAATTGAATTAATAAATTAAAGAGTTTGATTAATTATTCAAAAAATTATTGTAGTTTGAAATTGTAGGTCCATAGATCTCTAATACTACATCTTTAGTTATTATAGTGAACAAATTAAAATAAATTATTTTATTGCACAAATTGTTTGTGTCTAGAAAATATTTTTCAAAATACGTATGTTTTATATTTGGATAAAATTAATTAATTAAGAATTAATTAATATAGATAACATCTTATCCAAATATAATTAAATATTTAATTTAAAAAATTAAATAAATAAAATCTTAAGGATAATTTTTGAAATTATCAAAAAGATTTTATTTTAATTTTTGTGTTTTCTTTTATAAAAAAACTATAAGTCCATTTATTTTGAAAGTCTAATAATGCTCAATTGTTGGATATTATACGTTAACCACAAAGAGTAGAACTCTATGTGGTTTATATGAATTAAATCTCATTTTAAGAGATAATAATTTAATTAATAAATGTTATTAATTAAATTATTAAATTAAAATAATAATAGTTTATTATTTTAAAGATATTTTAAAAGAAAAAATTTAATCTAAAAAGGAGACACATAAGTAAAAAAAACATGTATTTTTTCTTCAAAAGAAAAAATTAGAACCCCACTTTTTCTCTCACTGTAGAAAAAGATGTTTGGTTTGTAATCATTTAGTAAAAGAAAATTTAGCGTGAATTCAAAATATATTTTTATTTATTTTAAATATTAAATCTATATATTTATAAGATCCTAAGATAAAAATAGTTTTTATCTGATGAAAATAAAAATTAAAAAAAAATTATTTTTTATTCCGCTACGTTAAGAATGTCATAACACTAACAAGATCTAGCTTTGAGGCAAGCATATGCTTTGTTGGTTGTAGTTTAGGACTTAAGGATAATTTTTGAAATATGTAATTTGCTTGAGTTGTGTGTTGCTTGTAATAACTTCTAGAGTAAAGATGTTTTGTGCCACCTCCTTGAGACTTTTGTTCTTTTCCTTCTATGCAATGATAATTTTTCTTATTGAGAGGTAATTTAATCCCTCGCACCGAGGGTTAGGTCTTCCCCCACTTTGATAGGGATAGTAAATTTATCTGTAAATGGTCCTTGGTATTGAAGTTATTGTTTTCTTTTATAGGAAAAGTTTTAGGTTCAAGTATTCGTTAATAAATTTATATTTATATTATTTTAATAATTATTTGTTTTAGAGTAGTATACCTTATAATATTTTGATTTTATCAAAGATATTAAAAATTGCTTAAAAAAAATCATTACTTGACCCTCAAAAATGGATTAAATGACTATGATACTCTTTGATTTACCAAGTCTATAGCTACTAATCTAGGCATTTTTTTAGCTTGTATTTTACTCCACAAAATATGAATTTTTTTGGTCCTTTTTACTACTTAATTTAATAAAATATTGCAATTATAATTGATAATAAAAATTAAAAGAAATATTTTTAAATTCTTGTCATGATTTTATTAATTAACTCTACCAAAAACTTCATATATAGTATTTTCTCTTATTATTTATAAATATAGTAGACCTTACATGGTGAAAAAGATGGGATGATGTTCTCCCCTCAAATTTTAGAGCAATATCGTTGTATTTGGGTGGCATAACCAGATCATTTTGGATCCCCTTTTTTTATTCATAATTTTTTTTATAATCATGAGGTCTTTGGGTTCAATGCTCCTTAATTAAAAACATAGAAAAGCAAAAGGCTATTACTAAATCAAGGCAAGATTTATTATAAATTTTTCAAAATTTAATACTCGCTTTAGATAAAGTACGATTAAACCAATAACTAAATTAATATTTTTCAAACTTTAAGATTTGTTTTAGATAAAATTCTATTAAATCAATAACTAAATCTTTAAAGTTATACATAAATATTGTTCTATGGACCCTTCCTATTTCAATAATTAATTCAAAACTTTTAATTGAATAAAAAGTAAACAAAATTAAAATTATTGATAAAAACATTCACAATAATGAAAGCAAATCAGAAAAAAAATTAATAAAACAAATAAAAATAAAAATCATTTTATTTCGGCAATCATCGATTCTTCAAAGAGGTTACAATTACTGCGAGCAAACATATTTTTTTAAAAATATTTTAAGTGATAAATATGATTTTTTTAAAGAAATTATAATTTTATTTAATGTAAATGAATTTTAAAATTAACATATACTTATTTATCAAGGAGAAAATTGTAATTATAGAAGGAAAATTATAGGCAGGGTGTTATTATAAAAAATAAGGTGAAATAATTACAATTGGGTGAGAAAATCTCTTTGTGCTTATTTGTAACACCAAGTGAGAAAATCTAGTTTATTATCCACATTGGGTACATAACTCATCGAAGGGTTTGTTATTGAGCTTTACAACCCAAAACACATCTATACTTTAGAAGTTCATAATGTATATAAACTAGTTAAAATCGTTTCTCGATGGCGAAGTGTGTGATCTTACATTATCTATTTAAATTAAACTCACCAATAACCTAGTTCGAATATATATTTATTATAGAAAAAATTTCTCTAACTCTCAATTTTTATGAAAATAGGAAATCTACTCTACTATATACAAGGATACTCGAGTTTTTATATTAAATTAATTTTAAAAAATTATATTTCATCGTCGAATGATATAAATTTTGTGCTAATTTATGTAATGTTGAGAGTGTGCAATATTGAAATTAGACTCGAATTTTTTTATACACATTTGAATAAGAGGTCTTAAGTGAAATAAATTTTTAATACATTCAAAAATAAAATTATATTGTATGTGTTAAAATTTTATTGCATCTATCTTAATTATTTTTATAATTTACACATCCTAAAATAAACATGCATCCATAAAATTTTATTAGATGGGGACAATGTGGTACTTCTACCCTACTTGTAATCTTCTCACAATAAAAACGTTTTGAATCCAATATGGAGAAGTTATTTCAGAGAGAAAAGAGAGAGAGAGAAAAAAAAAAGAAAGTCTTTAAAGAGTATTTATGAGACAAACAAATATTTGTACAAATGTCTAAGTTAAAAGTTCTTATTTTGGGTATGATTTTGTTTTGTTTTGTTTTTTTTTTTAAATCTAAAAGTTGGATTATAATTATACATATGAAATTGTAGACTCTACATAACCCAAATACTAAATAATGACAACTTTTAAAATTAAAATGGCTCTCCACACCTCTACTTACAAGTCTATTTTTATAGGGATTTTTTTTTTGTAAATAATCAAATTATTGTGGTTATTTTTTTTTGTTTATTTAGCCAACTTTAAATTTTTAAATTTTTTTATAATTAAATAATTCAAAAATGAATATAAATGTCATTTTTATTATTTAAACAATATCCACTTTAGTGAATAATACCAAATTTTGTTATAACTAATTTGCTTGGCACGATATTCATATTGAGCCAATTAACTAATTTATTTAATTATTTAAATATAAATAAATAATATAAATTAATCATATAATACTTTACAAAATAAAATTATAAGTAATAAAAATAAAATAAATAAAATATAGAGGCAATAGTAATATGGAGTGATATTAATATCACGTTCCTATGTTTTATTTACTTATTATTTTTATTTTTATTTTATAAAGTATGATACAATTAATTTGTAGTTATTTATTTAAATTTATATTTATATTTATTTAAATTTAAATTTATATTTATTTAAATTTAAATACAAAAAATAATAAATTAATTAATTAGCGCGATATGTATATCAAGCCAAGCAAATTGGCTTGGCATTGTAATATTGTTTAAATAGTTAAAAGAGCATTTATGTCTATTTTTAAATTATTTAATTATAAAAATTATAAAGTTGATTAAATAAGAAAATGCCCCAACAAATTAGTTATTTACAAAAACTTCCCATTTCTATATTGATTATTAAATTTATAATATCTTCTTAATTTATATTCCAATTTTTTATAATTAATAACGTGTTTATTAACATGTCTATCTCATTTATCGCAGCTTCTCATCATTCAGAATATAAATGTTAATTATGATATAATGATTAAAAAATAAAAGAGAAATTAAAAAAAATGTAGTGAAACTTAAAAAGAAAATATTTCTTTAATGAATATTTTTGACTACGAAATTAAAATCTCAATCTTTAAAAGATGCGACATTACACTTGAAAGCTACGTGTCAAGAAGGTAGTTGTCCAACGTGGCATAAAAGTGTCCCAGTGTCAACCACAAGTACAAACCCGCATGACGGGCCTAAAAATCGGGTCAGCCCGTGGGTCGACCCTAACAAAAATTTGATAACACTAATGAGTAAAGGAAACTCCAGTTAATGTGATAAAAATTAAAAACATGCTCGCAATCTCAGCCAACCCACAAACTCTTCCTGCACCAATGCGCGCCTCTCTCTCCCTCCTCCGCTCACTCACTCCCTCTCTCCGCCGTCGTCACTGCCACCACGTCAGCTTCCTCTCTTACGCTTCCACCACCACAGCTAAGTCCCACCGCTTCTATTTTCTTCCTCTGTCCTCCGCCTCTTCTCAGGGTGCTTTCGTCGAACACCTGGCGTACGAGAAAGACTCCTCCGAGGAAGAGAAGTGGGACTTATTCAAGAACAATGATGGTGAAAATGGCGAAAGTAGGCCATTCAATTTTGAAGTTGGGGCTGCGGGGAGTGAAGTGAGGAACCTGGGTTCGCCGGCTGTGGAGGTGAAAGAGCTGGAGGAGCTGCCGGAGCAGTGGCGGAGGGCGAAAATTGCTTGGCTGTGTAAAGAATTGCCGTTGCATAAAGCGGGGACGCTTGTAAGGATATTGAATGCGCAGAAGAAGTGGTTGAGGCAAGAGGACGCCACGTATGTGGTCGTTCATTGTACGCGGATTCGCGAGAATGAGACCGGTTTCAGGGTATAATTTCTTGATACTTGATGATGTTATTTTTTCCACTTTCACTTAACCATTAAGCCAATGTTTGTTTAAGTTTTCTTGGTTTTGTGAATGCTAATTTGGATTGAATTATGAGGAATGTCCACGATGGTATATGTGGGATATCATTGTTTCCCAACTAATTAGAATTGCAATTTATTAATAGTGAAATGGCAGTATAAAATTGCTTGTCGTTTGGTGATTTCAGTTGTCGTTGTGATTACTTGCTTACTTGGATGATGAGATTTTGACTTTTGCATTACAGTAAATTTTATGTTAAGGTGCTAAACTTTATGGAAGTTCAAAACTGAAGAGGAAATTCAGCTTGTCAATGTCGGACATAATTTTCAGATTCTGATTGCTGTATATTTGATTTTATATAACTAAATATCTGTAATCCGTTATGCAAAATTTGCCATTTACACAAGAATTTTGTAAAGATATGTTGAAGCCATACCCAATACTTTGTTTCTCACTCGACCATTTGCTCTCCGGTTTTGTCTTTCTGAGGAACTGGTGATTTATCACGACGACAACTTCTTTGACCAGTACTTGTGTTTTTGATTTAAGAAAAAGATTTGTTGTTAAAAATCATTTGCTACATGTTTCAGGTTTACAAATGGATGATGCAGCAACATTGGTTTCGATTTGATTTTGCTCTTGCTACCAAGTTGGCAGATTATATGGGTAAAGAGCGAAAATTTTCCAAATGTAGGGAGATATTTGATGACATAATCAATCAGGGACGTGTGCCTAGTGAATCTACGTTTCATATTTTGATTGTTGCATATCTTAGTGCACCTGTTCAAGGTTGCTTGGATGAAGCATGTAGCATTTACAATCGTATGATTCAACTGGGAGGTTACCAACCCCGTCTTAGTTTGCACAATTCTCTATTCAGAGCTCTGGTAAGCAAACCTGGAGGATTGTCAAAATATTACCTTAAACAAGCTGAGTTTATTTTTCACAATTTGGTGACATCGGGACTTGAGATACAGAAGGATATATACAATGGTTTAATTTGGCTTCATAGCTATCAAGACAACATTGATAAAGAAAGGATAGTGTCGTTAAGGAAAGAGATGCATCAAGCTGGAATTGAGGAGAGTAAAGAAGTGCTTTTGTCAATCTTGAGAGTTTGTGCGAAGGAGGGGGATGTTGAGGAAGCAGAAAGAACTTGGCTCAGACTACTTGATTCTGATAGTAGCATGCCCACTCCAGCTTTTGTTTATAAAATGGAAGCTTATGCCAAAGTAGGAGAATTTACAAAATCTTTGGATATATTTAGGGAGATGCAGGAGCGTTTGGGTTCTGCTAGTGTTCCAGCATATCATAAGATCATAGAAGTGTTCTGTAAAGCTCAGGAGATGGAGCTTGCAGAATTCCTGATGAAAGAGTTCGTAGAAAGTGGTATGAAGCCACTTATGCCTTCTTTCATTAATCTAACAATCATGTACCTTAATTTGGGAATGCATGATAGATTGCAGTTGGCTTTCTCTGAGTGCATCAAGAGGTGTCAACCCAACCGTACAATTTATGGCATTTACTTGGAATCTTTGACAAACGTTGGCAATTTTGAGAAAGCTGAGGAGATTTTTAATGAAATGCAGAATAATGAGACAATTGGTGTTAATACAAGATCATGCAACACCATTTTACGTGCATACCTCTCTTCTGGAGAGTATGTGAAGGCAGAAAAGATATATGATCTGATGTGCCAGAAGAGATATGACATTGAGTCCCCACTGATGGAGAAACTTGATTATGTCTTGAGCTTGACCAGGAAAGAGGTTAAGAAACCTGTAAGCTTGAAGTTAAGCAAAGAACAACGAGAGATTTTGGTGGGTTTGCTGTTAGGCGGACTACGTATTGAATCAGATGAAGAGAGGAAGAAGCACATGCTCCGATTTGACCTCAATGAGAATTCTGGAATGCATTCAGTTCTGAGAAAATATTTATATGACCAGTACCATGAGTGGCTACATCCTTCTAATAAGCCGAGTGATGGTAGTGATGAAATACCATACAGGTTTTCTACCATCTCACACTCTTATTTTGGTTTCTATGCAGAGCAGTTTTGGCCAAAGGGCCGACCCATGATTCCAAAACTAGTTCATCGATGGCTGTCACCACGAGTTCTAGCATACTGGTTTATGTATGGAGGGCATAGAACATCAGTAGGGGATATTCTGCTGAAGCTGAGGGGAAGCAGTGAAGGGGTTGAGAAAGTTGTCAAAACATTTAAAGCGAAATCTCTTAATTGCAGGGTAAAGAAGAAGGGGAAAGTGTTTTGGATAGGTTTTCTGGGAAGTAATTCTACATGGTTTTGGAAATTGATAGAACCTTATGTTTTGGACGACTTGAAAGAAGGTTTTCTCAAAGACGGTGGTGAGAATAGAACTGAAGAAACTCAAGACATTAACTTTGACAGCGGGTCTGATGTCGATGAACGGGCTTCTGATTGTAGTGATGATGACAATTAGTAGTCCTTTTTAACCTTTATGGATTCTTGATCATTATTTGATTTAGAATTTTCCATACATGAGAGATCAGTTCACAAACTTGCAAGGATGGAACGAAAAAGTAAATTGCCAGAACCAATGATTTCATGAAATTTAGGAAACTACTTGTCCCATCGGTTGTAGCTAGTCTCTCCTGCTGTACATATGAAAAAGCTTGCAAATATCTGATTTTAAACTAGTGAATGAAGAATTTCTGTACTATGGCTCTATTTATCTGAATAATGTATTTTTTTTTTAACTAATTGTAATTATATTTGTTATTTTTTTAACTCTCTTCCCTTCTCAATTTTAGAACAAAGGTCTTGACGACTCAGTCAAATATGTTATTTTAGTTCAGCTTCAGAAGACAAAAAAAAGTCTGGGTGGTGTAGTTGGTTAGCACGCTAGTCTCACACATCCCCGGTTCAAACACAGGCTGAGACATTTAAGTTTTTTGTTTCTTAGATCACTGATCTGAAAAATAAAAAAGGGGAATTGAACCCGACGTGAATCGAACACGCAACCTTCTGATCTGGAGTCAGACGCGCTACCATTGCGCCACGGATCCACTTTGTACAATGGTAGCATATATTTAAACTATGAAGTGTATTTGTTTTATTTTTTAAATTACCATCTTCGAGATCAAAGTTCTGGATTCAAGTTATTTATGAAACATAAAACTCTTGTCCTAAATTTAAATCAAATTCAAAGCAAGGCAAGCGTTAATATTGAAACCATTAATTAATGTCCATTAGAAGACAATATTCTTGTCAGAATCTGCCTCTATTAAATCTTCATCGGACTTTAATTTGTAGGTCTGTAGAAAGCAAAAAAAGAAAAAAAAAAATGAAACAGACCCAGATGCATCTGAAGTCAATCTTGATCTCCCTTTTCATCTTCCTCCATTTTACTGCAAATGAGTCCTCACAACATCCTCTTCAGACAAAGCATTTTGTCCTGGTTCATGGGTCATGCCACGGTGCGTGGTCATGGTTCAAGCTTGCGGCTCTGCTAAAATCATCTGGGCACAATGTCACCGCATTAGACTTAGCTGCTTCTGGGGTTGACCCTCAGCAGGTTAGCAATCTGAAATCAATATCAGATTTCTTTAAGCCGTTGATGGACTTCATGGCAGCTCTGCCTGTGAACGGAAAAGTGATTCTTGTTGGTCACAGTGTAGGTGGCTTGGCTGTTTCTCATGCCATGGAAAGATTTCCAAATAAGATTTCTGTTGCTGTTTTTGTCACTGCTCTGATGCCTGGTCCCGGTCCCGATCTTGACATCTCAACTCTCAGTTCAAAGGTACTCACTTCCACTCCGAATTTATGCTGCTGAATAATATCGTCATTGTTTGCTTCAATTTAATTTTGAAAATACAGTGCTTAAAATATTTAGTAAATCACATTCTTTGCTTTCAAAACACACTCTCTCTTTTTTATTCCAATAATAATTCTATTTCACAACAATTGTTGATTAAAAATCATTGCGTAGCATTCTCAAATGGGTCCTTAATAACTTGTACTAATTTTACCCTTCTATATCTTTCAATCATGGAGATTAAATTTTGTGTTTGATGAAGGCATTCAGCAGTCTCGGTTATTTAATGGACTGCAAATATACGTACGATGATGGCCCTAATAATCCTCCAACCACATTGATTTTCGGGCCTCTGTACTTAAAATCAAAAGTGTATCAGCTTAGTCCAACCGAGGTGAGAACTTTAAGGCCACTAAATCTTTTTTTTTTTCTTCGGAAAATTATAAATTTAACTTTAAATTGTTAATTTTATGAATAGAATTTATGAGAACAAGAGAAATCAAAGCTAATATTGATATTAAGAACCTCTAAACAACAGTTTAATCAAGTAATGATAAAATTATTGTCACAGGATTGGGCATTGGCAACCATGTTGATGAGACCTTTAAGACTGTTTAGTGAAGAAGACATGTCAAAGAAGCTAAGGCTAAGCAAGGAAAAATATGGATCAGTTAGAAGGGTTTTCATAATTTGTGGAAAAGATTTGGTGATAAAGAAGGATCTTGCATGGTGGATGATCAAGAGGAATCCTCCTCATCAAGTGGAAGAGATTGAAGGGTCTGATCACATGGTGATGATGTCTAAACCAGAACAACTTTGGGCACATCTCTTAGCTATTGCCAATAAATATACTGCACACAATCCTTGAAAGATTGGCATGTTTTAGACTTTTTAGTACCCCCATAGAGCATTTGACCACATTGGCTTGAATTCGTTCATTAATGAATTTCATAGAGTCATCAGTCATTCATTTCACACTTATTATGTTTCTTCGTTTATTTTATTTTATTTTAATTTTTATAGAAAGAACGATTGTTTTGTTTAATGAACAATGTTACTGCCATAGTCATCGACATAGCTTGCTGCTGGGGTTAACGATCTAAAATTAATATCTGATTTGCTTAGGCCATTGAGGTACTTCATGGCAGCTCTGCCTCTACCTCGGCTTGAAAAAGTGATTCTTGTTGGTCCCAGCTTAGGCCTTAGATGGCTTTGGATGTTACTCAGGCCATGGAGAATGGAGAGATTCCCAAATAACATTTGTGTTGCTATGTTTTGTCACTGCCTTGATGCCTGGCCCTGACAGGCCCTGACATCAACATCTGCCTCCTCACTCAAAAAGTAGTTACTTCCACTTGAAGACAATATAGTTATCCATTGAAATCACATTTAAGGTATTATAGTTAAAAAGTATTATTTATAGTCTAAAAACATAGTCTATCCAGATAAAAGATTATTGATGTTGACCCAGGATTTTGGGTTTCTCTAGCTAACAAGTTAAATTTATGTAATTTTGGGTATAGTTGTTAATCCTATAGTTAGATTAGATTGGATTGACCACTATAAACGCTCATTAGACTTCAAGAGCTTTTTGCAACCACAAACAGTGTTCATTAGACTTCAAGAGCTTTTTGCAACCACAAACAGTATTAGGCCACGTTGGAGTTTCTTTTTCTAGTGATGATCCTTTGATACTTAAATTAGTGAGGGTTCAGGGAAAACAAGAAAGACGAGAAAGTTTAAAGAGTTGTTTAGGGGTGTTATGTGTTTATCAGGTTAGGAAAGAAGTATTGTTTAAGTTTGGAATACAAAACAAAACCCGAAGAAAAGAATATGAAAAATAGATAAGAATTTCTAAATATAGGGAAAAGAACCCATTTCTTAACCCCTTAGCCTCCTTTTTATAGGTATGTATTACAAAATCTTTTAAGAATTGGGGCAAATCTATACTTTCCTGATTTAGGTTTATCTTCAGCTTACTTGATTTCAATTTGTGTTGAATATTGTTAATCTTCGAGATTCTTGAGAATAGAGATAATTGGCTAATCCCATTATTGTAGGGTTTAGATTGGTCAAAGGTCCAACCTTGGGATCCTCGAGGGTGCTAGTGAGTATTTGGTTCTCGGTAAGACTGATGTAGTCGGCCTTGGGAGGAGTTTTATAAGTTTTATGGCTGGCTCGACCAATGTTAGTTGTTGAAGAGTGCTTATTGGTGCTGATGACTTTAGAATCGAGGACCATAAGTGGATCCCAAAATCATTTCCTTGTTCACTATTAAAACCTTCCCTTTGTGATGGGTGAAGGTCTATGATGTTTGGGTGATGGGTTTGGCTTTAGACTACAAGCGAAGCGAACTTATGATATTCAAACTCAGGGCTCGTGGGCTATAGTGAGTCCTCTAGGGAATCGAACTTGGGTCAGAATCCCAAGGATAACAATTGATAATGTATTTTAAAAAATTGCACTACATTTTTAAATGTAATAGAGTAAAAAATGATATTTAACAAAGTTTTAATTGAAAATCTTATTTTAAAAAAAAATACATAAAGTATATAATGGATGTATGAGTAAAGCTCTAATGTTGATAAGTTTCATGATTAATTTTTTAAAAATTATATTATATAAAGATCATATGAATTATACACCCATATTGACTTAATTCAAATTTGCTATTTTATTTTTTAATTTTTATATTAGTTTGTAGTTATATAAAAAAAGTCAAATTTTATTAATTTTATGCACATAAAATAATTTTTATAACTTTCATTGGGATTATATATTTAAGTTGAACTCTCAATGACTTATGAAAGTTTAGCTATAAAAAAAATTACTTATAAAAGTCTTGTACTTTTAATATAGACCCATTACAAGTGTTAAAATTCAAAAAAGAGAATGTAATACAAGGGTTAATGAACTACATGTATCTTTATATTTAATATGATATTATTTATTTTGAGTCTAAATTTTTATAAATTTACTCTTGAGTTTTACCTAAACAGCCTTATATTAATAAAGATATGGTTCACTTCTTATATACTCGTGATCATCCCTATTTTTTTATAAATGCGAGATTTTATTTGTATTATTAACAATCCTTTCTTCGAATAAAGGACCACGCCATTCCTCGTGGTTTGAGAACCTCACCTTAAACAATCACTCATTTGTCTATCTTTCATACAGAAAAATCTCATTTCCTTCAATTTGATATTCATCTTCTACTTATTTTCACTGCGTTAAGAGTATAAAGCTCTTTTACACAAGAAGACCTCGCTCTCATCTCACACCATTCCTCATGGTTTGAGAAGTTCCCCTCAAACAATCACTCATTTGTTTATCTTTTACACAGGAAGACCTCATTTTCTTCAATCTTGTACATCTTCTATTTATCTTTACTGCATTAAGAGTACAAGGCCTTCCATACAGGACGACCTCGCTCCTTTTACTACGTTGAAATTGTACATCTTATATAAAGCACTAAGCACCAGAGTACCTCATATTTCGAGAGTCTGCTTCATTAATAACTCCTCATCATTATGTTAGAGAAACATGCCTTATGTGAAGCACCAGAGTACATTGTACATTTGTCTATCTTTCATACAGGAAGACATCGCTTTCTTCAATTTGGTACTCATCTTCTACTTATCTTTACCGCGTTAAAAGTATAAAGCATTCTACACATGAAGACCTCGCTCCTTTCACTGCGTTGAGAGCATACACCTTATATAAAGCACCAGAGTGCCTCTTATTTCGAGAGTCTACTCTATTAATGTCAACTCCCTATCATTGTATTAGAGAAACACACCTTATGTGAAGTACGAAGCACCAGACCATACCGCATGTCCAATAGAGCTCAACCACGAATTTCATCGCAAGTTAACTAAGGCTCACCATCTTCGTTCGGCACCGAGAATTTTCTCCACATGGCTAATTTTTGGGTATGACTCTAATATCATTTGTAAGGATCAATGAACTACACATATATTCATATTGTATGATATTATTCACTTTGAACCTAAACCTTTATTGATTTGCTATTGGATTTTATATAAAAAGCCTTATACTAATACAGATATGGTTCACTTCCTATATACTCATAATCATCTAAATTTTTTATTAATATGACACTTTATTTGTATTCTTAATAATATATATATATATATATGTATATGTGTGTGTTTGTGTAAAAGAGATTTTCTTAACTTAAAATTATGATTTAAATTTGATTTAAATTTTTATTCATTAATTTCATATAGTTCGATAAAGTAGATTTAAAATAAAAAATAATATTTAATATTATTATCTTTATAACATTAAATGGTATAAAATCAATGAATAAAAATTTAAACTATAATTTTAAATTAAAAAATTAAATCAAGAAACCCTACTCTCTCTCTCTCTCTCTATATATACATACATTTTTTTTAATATATAACACAATTAAAAAATATTACCCCTTTTTGAAATAAACACAATCTACATCAGGCTTAAAGATTTGAATTGCACTACAATTTGGTTAAATTTAGAACTAGGATGTCAATAAATTAATGAATATTACCATCTGTCAGTAATAAGTTTTAAATTTGTTGATTTTGTCCAAGAGATTTGTTAAAGAGAAATTTCCATATTAAAAATAAATACAATAAATAATAGGCTTAGAGATCTAAACTGTGTATACTTGAGGCGAGTTTAGAATGAAGATTTCAATAAACCTTTGATTACAGTGCTAGTTTTTTTTTTTTCTATTTTATTTTAAGAAGAGAATTTAATAGTTTAATCACTGTATTTTTTTAAAATTACTTATTAAGTTCTTAATCTTTTTAAAAAATATAATTAATAATTTATAGTTCAATCATGTTCATATTTATTACAACTTAGCTTTTTTGTTTAATTGTTAAAATAGTTATAGTTAAATTACTTATTTGACCTTGTCTTTTCTTTCTTTTTTCTTTCTCATCCAACTTTATTCTTAACGTGTAACGTTTAAATAAAACCTATGAGAAAGTGACCAATTTAAAATGATCATAATTTAACATAAAATGAGAAAAATAAACTTAAAAATCATAAATTTTGTACCACTTATGTATCTAATTTTCAGGAATTAGAAATCAAATGAACATTCATAAACAAACCAAAATGGAAAGAAATCAAATTAATGAATCAAGAATCGACATTGGATTAATATTTTACAAAACCATTAATCAACCTCTTTCTCATACTCATAATCTCATTACAAACGCATCAATGTTCATGCCCGTATGAACATATAGAAATAAACAAAAATCAATACATATATATATATATATATATATATATATATATAAAGAAACAGAAGCTTTTTTGCTGATGAATTTTACGCACGAATGCCAACGAGGGGAAGCGGAGCAGGAGAAAAAGTTGAAAGCTCCGACGACATGTTCTGCTGCAGGACTCTGCCGACTGCTTCTGCCATGAGAATGACAAGCTCTACGGCCAGCTTCACTAGCTCTATGCACATCTCCAGTCTCTGAATCACCATATCTGCTGCTGCTGCTTCTGCTGCAAGACAATAAAAGACTTCAATGTTTTTATTGCTTTTTATTATGGTTTCCTACTTGCTATTTCTTCTTCCTCTTCTTCTTGTGGTCTCCACAACAGCTCAATCAAAGAGTGATTATATACTTGTAATTTATGCACATTGAGTATTTTTATTAGTCAATTATATCCGGTTGGTTAATGACTTAATTTTGAGCATCTATTGACATTTCTTTAATAAAAAAAAAAAAATATAGAGGATTAATTTTAAAAATTTTAGGTAACTAACTACCGTTGACATCTTTTGGAGAAAAAACAAAAAAAACTAACCACCGTTGACTAACTGTAGTAGCCAGTATCCACGACTGGTAAGAATAAATATTTATATATGTATAAATATACGTATTTTATTTTTATGTTGGTGATACTTGATTTATATATTGTTATTAGTAGTGTTTGTATAGGTTAAGGTGATACTATTAGCATTGGGTTTAATTGCAAGACTTTAGATTTATTTTAGGGACCAAATTGTAATACTTTGAAAGTTTTAGGGGTAAATTCGTAAATATCAAAAATTAGCCACTTAGTATAAAAATACACTTTTAAAACCCTAATTCTCTCATTTTGGTCGAGCTACCTCTTTTAGAGAGAGAGAAGAGAGAAAAGAGGGGAGAGAAAGAGAAGAAGGAGAAGAAAAAGAAGAAGAAATTGAAATTTTGGATTTTAAAAGGTATATCACAACTATTTCTCAATTTATTGGTGTTAATTATGTTAATTTCTTTAAGTTTTGATTTCTGAAAATATGTATAATTGAGGATTTGATGTGTATTTCGTATGATATTTTAAGAATTGATGATGATCTATAAGATAGTTTGATAAATTATGATGGATTGTAGAATTTCTGCTTGATAGTCTCTTGATCCAAGAATTTTATAAATTGTTGTGATTCGATTCTGGTTTTGAATTTTGATTATATAAACTTAGACATGTTTAGTATCATCTGAGACTTTGAATCGATTCAAAATTCCAGAAATTGATTTTTTTTGTGAATTTACCAAAATGACCCTGAAATTCTGGAAATTTCCTATGTGAACAGTATAATACAGTGACGAACAATGTTTGTCCTACTGAATGATCTTCAAAAATTACGAATTTGTGGAATATGATAAGTTTATATGTCTAATATGATATACTCGGAATTGAGAGTTTAGATCAATGTGGTTGAAATGTTATGATTTTTTAAAGTATATCCGCTCATTATAGTATTTGATTAACAGATTTTTAAAGCTATGGAATAAAATAGTTTTAAAATATTTTTGACAGTGATTTGGAAGTGAAATATTTATCGTGGATTGAGATATGTGTTAAGAGTAATTATGTGATAGTTTTATAATTTTTGAGTTAGTATATGATTTTATAAAATTGGGAGATTGAATACTGTTCAGTAAGTATCTTGATCTTGTCAGGTTAGTAGTTTGGATTCGATGGTATGTATGGAATGGATTGTGTAGGAATTTTGATATAATATTCATATATAAGAAGGATATATGAGTCAAGAATGATATATTCTGATTTTGGAGTAATTGGACATCATTTGATGTATTAGAAATTTTTGTTAAGTGTAAGTGGTCAGAATGACAGGTTTTGAGAAACCAAATATTTAGATCAATTTGATGTGATAAATGTATTGTGTATAATTTTGTAAGCTATTTAAAGTATTTTGTGTGAATTGTGAGGCTTATGAAAGGATTAATCTCCATTGATAGGTTAAGGAGATTTAAGCCTTGTAGCTGAAAGTGTTAAGAGGTAAGTATACTAGACTTTTTACTGAAATCACAATAAACATAGTAATTGTTTTGTATGATTTTGCAAATGGGGTTAAGAATATGTTTATGTTATGTCAAAGTATATTTTGATATGAAATGTGAATATATGTTTCTGAATGTGAGTATTGACATTGAGCATGGACATACATGTGTTTTTGTAAGTGAGCTTTCAAAATAAGATGTGTTTAATAAAGAAAGCTTTTGAAGTGTAATATGTCCATGAGAAATATTTTGTATTTTGAGGGTACTTGAACTCACTGTTAACTTAGTAGGCATTTTATGTGATTGTGGAGCCTTTATGTGTGGCCTTTCCTTTGGGATTGGTATATGTTATGTGTTCCGTATGTAGGGAGGATCCTATTGGTACCTAAAGGAAGAGTGAGTCATCACATTCGTGTGGTGGCGTATTGGTGCATGTGAGAGGACTCACCGATGATCAGGGTGAGGGTTTGGTTTTGACCTTCGGGCATAAGCATTATATATGTGTTATTCAAGACCTCACTTGTACTATTCCTCTCATACGGTATGTCACCTACGAGTGACATTTGGCTCATTATGTGATATGTGATATGTAAGTCCTACTAAGTAGTAGTTGAGTGATGGTATTCCTATTATGTGTTTTGAAAGAATGTGTAAGCGCTTACATGATATGTGATTTGATAAGATTATGATTTTGATTGATCACAGCATATCATACATATGCATTGTGTACATATATGTATTTGTATTTGATATATGAAAAACTAGTATGCTTACTGAGTTTTATACTCATTATAGTTTATGGTGATTTCAGGTAAATAAGGTGCATGTGTGCTTAGCGGATTTGGCAAGGCTTCTGTTGTTCCTTGGGTTCCTTAAGTTGTTAGGTTGCTAAGTGTTTTATTTGGGGACACGTGGGATAAGATATTTGATTTGTCCCTATTGAATAAATATTTATGTATTATTTTATTGTGTGTGGTTGGATTTAGTTTAAGTTTCACCAAGTGTAGTAATGGATTGATTTTAAGTAAGAATTTGCAATGAATATATTCTGGGCTTCCGGTAACAAAGTTGCTACTGGTGACGTAGTAGAGTGTTAATCTCTAAGAAAACTCTGCGTATCTCCGGTTTACTAATTGTCCCAGTCATAATTCAATTGCTATAATTCTGAAAGAAATTAAAATGAATGTTTAAGTATTATTGAATGAATGTAAGTGATGTCGTGTGTCAAATCTTTTGGGTCTGGGGCGTGACACTAACGATTAACTTTCAATTTATTGATAAAACCCTAAGACTTGTTTGGTATGCCAGATAGAATAAAATTGGATTGAATTGTTTGGATTAGATGAGATATAATATGATTAGATTATATTTAGTATTATGTTGTGTTTAGTGTATTATTGGATTGAATTGGATAATAAATATAATTTTATTATTATATTATTTAAATACTTATTTACGTTGTAATATTGATTTTTAGTACTTATTAATTTATATACATTTAATTTTATTAATAATTTTTTTTCATTCTTTTGACTTATTATATTTTAAAATATATTTATTATTTTTAAAATAAATAACTTAATTTAAGTTTGTATTAATGACTAGCTTACCCCATAGCTCCCATAGGATAAGTTATTCTTTATTTTTAGGATGAATGGTGGGTCTCACTGATACCCACAAATATTTATTTTCACCCTTTTGTTTTGTTCAAACCAAATATAGAATTGGTTTGGAATTGAACAATTTTTTGTTCAACACCAACCCAATTTTACAAACTAAACATTGCCCTAATTTTTCGGTTCCTAGAAATTCAACTTTATTAGATCATTGACATTGCAAATTAACAATTTCTACAAGATATAAAATCTAAACAGAAACTACAACTTTACATAGGAATGAGTTCTAGTGAAATGTAGTAAAACTAATTGAAACTAGACAAAAGAAACAAAAAGGCTTAATTTAATAGTCCCATTTGAAATCAAACTACATTCCTAAATATAGAAAAGAAGACTAAAAATATATTAAGGAATTATTCTAAAATAATTTTTTAAAATTCTTCTACCATATATATATTGTTATTAATGTGAATATTATTTTCTATTTTATATATGTTTTAAGCCTATATAAAGACAAACTTTATAAATTATTTTAATACGGTAAAATATATGATTTATTATATTTCTTAATTAGTATTAGAGCTATGATTTTTTCATTGTCTTTTTGCTTAGTTAGAAATTAGTCGACATTTTTTCAAAAACTTGACGGAAATTCAACAAAAATTTTTATGATTGACACCGCCCACCCTAGAACACTCAGACACCACCGATCATTTCAACGTTGTTGAAAACACATCGATCAGAGATTGGAACTACTATCACACGCCGCCTAAAGCCTCTTGCTGCTGCTCACAGTCACTTCAGATCTTGGTCGTTCTACACCGCCTAGTCCAAAAGAAGCAGTAGTTTTTGATCATTCAAACGCCACTAGAAATAGGTTGATTGGAGATCGAACACATCGCAAGCGCCGGATAAAGTTAACTGTCTTCAATTAGGGTTTCTTTGTAATATTTTTAATATTTTGAGGTCAAATCATAATTTTTTGTACTTTTGGGATAATTTTGTAATTTTAATAGTTTTAGGGTCATTTTGAAATTAATAAATTTATAGGGGTCAATTTGTAATTTATAAAAAGGTTGAGGGGTATTTTATAATTAATAAACTTTTAAGGGTCAATTTATAATTTTTTTAAAGCTAAGGGGTTATTTTGTAATTATTAAACATTTTTAGGCTAACTTGTAATTATTAAAAATTTAGAGGCTAATTTGTCATTAGTGGAAGGGTCAAAATTACATATTTTAAAATTTATGGATAAGTCTGATACTTCTCGATATTATTTCTCTGCTGGTTCTGCTCAACTTAAGTCATGCCACATATTTGAACGGTCTCAAGGTGTTACTTTTATAGGACCTATTGCACAGAATAATATGAATCGCTCTTCTAACTTAATTAGTAATCTTGAATATTTACTCTATTTACTCATCTTTAATTCTAATAAACCTTTAATTTTTACTTCCTCTAGTATTTTAGGTAATTCTTCTTAATATTTTGACTCTGTATGTTACAATCATATGACTTCTGATTTTACAGTTTTCTTCACAAAAACTCTTAATTCCTATATACCATATATTCAAGCTGCCAATAGTTCTCTCATGAAAGTTAATCATGTTGGTCAAGTGTCTGCCTTAATCTCTCTGTATCTGATACTTTTTTTTTATTCTTAACCTCACATTAAATCTTTTGTTTATCGGCCAATTATGCGAACTTAGTTTTTAATGACTTGTTTATTGCTTTTGGTTGTTGTATGTAGGATCCGAAGATCGGTCGGATGCTTGTGATAGGTCGTAAGGTTGGACGTTTGTATGAACTTATATCTTTGGATTTGTTATCTCTATATCATTCGTCTGCAGTATCTACCTCTTCAGTGCCTTCATTATGGTATTATTTCTGATAATAAAGATGATTGTCTTATATATCATTTAGCTAAACAACCAATTTTACCTTTTAATGATAGTACTATTGTTTCTTATACTCCGTTTGATCTTGTACGTTCTAATATATGTGGTCCTTCTCTAAATACCACAATGGGAGGATATAATATTTTGTGATATTCATTGATAACTATTCTCGATATATTTAGTTGTTTCTTATGAAATAGCGATCATAATTTACTAAAATTTACTAAGATTTTGCTCAAATAATTAAAACTCAGTTCTCATATCCTACTAAAGTTTTTCGTACTGATAATGCCATGAAGTATAGAGATTCTGATTTTCTAAATCTTCCATAGGTACATGGTATTATATGTCAAATGTCTTGTTTAGTATATCTTAGTAAAATAGGAAAGCAGAACGTAAACACGGACATATTTTAGACACTACTCGTACTTTTCTTATCTATTCCTCTTGTCCTGAATATTTTTCAGGAGAAGCTGCATTGACCACTGTCTTTACCATTAATTATGGTCCTTCTCCTGTTATAGAGAACAAGTTACTTTATGATTGTCTTTATAGAAATTCACCTAATTATAATATTTTTAAAGTATTTAGTTGTGTCTGTTTTGTCATACTTCAAAAATATGAGCACACCAAACTTAAGCCACGTATTCGATTATGTTGCTTTTTGGGATACGAGATAGAACATAAATGTTATAGGTGTTAGGATCCTATATCTAACCGCCTTTGCGTTTCTCGTCATGTAGTATTTCTCGAGCATAAAATATTTTTCATTGTATAACTTTCATTTTGTGATTTCTCCTATTTCACAATTTTTTATAGATAATTCTGTTGATCTTTTTTTCGATACTTCTTCTGAGTTTCATACATGTGAATTTGTTGATAC
The DNA here is from genome assembly GCA_946807835.1 of Ailanthus altissimus. NCBI lineage: Eukaryota > Viridiplantae > Streptophyta > Magnoliopsida > Sapindales > Simaroubaceae > Ailanthus > Ailanthus altissimus. Next base: position 21,836,276 of record OX327698.1, on the reverse strand, counting down.
GACGTCTGCTTCTGAGCCTCCTACCTCGTCTGAAAAATCTGCTTTCGACATTCCTAAAGCCTTTTCTACACCTTATCTTCGTCGTTCATCTCAAGTAAGAGAACTTCCTTTTAAACTTCACAATTATCACTATTTCTCTACCACTCTTTCTTTATATGAGCCTTAATCCTATTCCGAAGCTAACTCTAATCTTGTTTGGTAGCAAGTAATGACAGAAGAATAATAGGCCTTTGAGAAGTCCCATATTTGAGATTTTGTTACTCTTCCATCTAATAAATTTGCCATTATATGTAAATGAATGTACAAGATAAATACCAAATCTAATGGATCTATTGAGCGTTATAAAGCTCATCTTGTTGCCAAAGGCTTTACTCAAGAATATGGAATTGATTATAAAGAAACATTTACTGCAGCTGTTAAACTTACTTCTGTTCGAAGTTTATTAGCAGTTGTTGCAGTTCATGGTTGGACATTATTTTAGATGGATGTCAAGAATGCTTTCCTTAATGGTGATATCACTGAAGAAGTATATATGAAGCCTTCTCCCAGTTATCCATATCATTCAGGCAAAGTTTGTAAACTTTGTCATGCTCTATACGATTTTAAAGAAGCTCATCGTGCATAGTTTGTAAAGTTTAGTAGAATTATTCTTCAGCATGGTTTTCAATTTAGTTCCTATGACTCAACTCTTTTTGTTTGCTAGACAGCACATGGTTGTGTTCGCATTCTTATCTATATTGATGATATGATTATCACAAGTGATAATCTTCTTTGTATTTTTACTCTTAAGAACTTTTTTCAGTAACATTTTGAAATGAAAGATCTTGGTAACCTCAGTTATTTTTTTTGGATTTAAAGTACGGTCTGATTCCATCGGATATTATCTTTCACAGGATAAATATGCATCGGATCTACTTGCTAGAGCTGACTAACAGATAGTAAGACTACTTCTACTTCCTTAAAGCTTAATATCAAACTCTGGTCTTCTGATAGTACTCTCCTCAGTGATGTCACTCTTTATCGCCAGTTAGTTGGCAGTTTGGTATATTTTATTGTCACTCGGCCAGATATTGCCTATGTTATTCATTTTGTCAGTCAGTTTATGGTCGTTTCTCGTACCTCTCATTTTGCAACAGTTCTTCATATTTTGCGTTATCTTAAGGGTACACTTTTTTATGGTCTCTATTTTCACCTCACTCTCCCCTTGCATTACAGGCTTATGCCGATGCAGATTGGGAAGGTGATCTTACAGATCGACGATCAATTATTGGATTTTGTATTTTGTAGGAGATTCTCTTCTTTCATAAAAAAGCAAAAAGAAGACAGCCACTATCCATTCTAGTATTGAGGCTGAGTATCGTGCCTTTGCTGATATTACCCAAGAGATTATTTGGCTTCGATGGCTTCTTGGAGATATGAGTATTATTCACTCTGACACTATATCCCTTTATTGTGACAATTAAAGTGCCATCCAAATCGCTTACAATAATTTTTTCATGAGCAGACTAAGCATATTGAAACAGATTGTCATTTTATTCGAAAACACGTTTCTTAGGGCACTGTTACGCTTCACTTCATCGCATCTGAGGAGTAATATGCTGATATCTTTACTAAATCTCTACTTTTTAGCAGCTTTCATACTCTAATCTTTAAACTCAAGTTTGTTTCTACTCCACCATCTTAAGTTTGAGAAGGGGGTTCCTATTTTGTATATGTCTTAATTTGGCCTTTATACACTATTTTAATACAGTAAAATATATAATATCAACTTTATTCTATCTCTACTCTAAGGCAAATTAAATTTTATTTAATTAAATTTTAACTTCAACTAAAATAAAAATAAATAAATAAAACTGTAATTGTTAATATGAAATTTATTTTTGTACAATTTAAAATTATGTTCTTTGACCTCAAATTTTGGTAAATCGAGAGTTGACAAGTTGAATTTATTTTTATAAAAAAATTTGACTTGAGTAATTAAAATATGGCTAAAAATTGGACCAATGAAAATATTTATTGCGAGAGTCCTGAAATTAAATAAGATGTGAAGTTAGGTCAAAAGTGTTTTTGAATGTAAACACCTTAATATTTAAGTTAATAAAAACCTGAAAAAAAAAGTAAGGCTAGAAAAAAAAAAAGAGAAAATGAGGGAATTGCTCTTTGCATATGTATATCAGTATGAAATTGATTTTCCTCTCAATATTAGCATTAGCATATTTTCATAACTTAGAAAATTTGGAGAGGATGAGAAATTCATTGTTAGCCAACAGCATACCATAAGGATAGGTAAAGAATCAAACTGATAAGTATGATGTCTAATCATATGATCATTAATTGAACGAATTTGACTTCAAACAAACCGGCCCACAAAAAGGCAATCTTTTTTATGGACACGTATCTTGATTCCCAGTTAGACTTTACACGTCGAAACTTGGAAAGAAGAAAGAACAAACTTTCCAGGAACATGATGATGTATCATTTACATTAATTAATAAAACCCTTAAAATTGTTTTAAGATTTGATCTCCCTGTTAATTTATGTTTAAATTATGACCTAACAAAGACAATATTGTCGTTTAAAAAATATGAGCACGAGGGTAACGTGTATGAAATTATGCTTGTGTAGAGAATACAGAATTTCTAATTTCTTGTACGTATAGTAATACTGTACAATACAAGACATTATTGCTTATAGAAGACTAAATAATTAAGTACAATTATAAATATTTGAATGTCTTCATGTTTCTTGGAACGTGGCATATCTTGTTCCATTATGTTCACTGTCTTTGGAAAAAACTAATTAATAAGTTCAATGATGTTCATATATCAAATTATTTCAAATTGTTCTCAATAATGGTCATATTTAATTACTAATTATTTGTTCATCTTATCTTTCCATGAATAATGCATGCAGCCAAATGATTTCAATATTAATGAAATAATAAGCAGTTGATATGCATTTGTTAGGGCATGGGCCTCTCAGTTTCTAAGTTCTAGCTCTGCCTCTGAATCACTCAGGATTTTATTTAAAAGTGAAAGTATTTCACAACTGTTATGCAATAAAATTACTAAAATGTCGAATATATGTAGGAATTAGAATGGTAAATAGTAAATATTGACTGCTAAATAAAACTGAGAGTATGCCGGTTAACTCTCAATGCCGGAAGAAGTGGGCTAGAATCATACCAATACCAGTCTCAGGCATAACTCTTACATCCCCTTTGAGTAAATTCATATATAATACCCGTTAACAATTAGGCAACAGCTTAATTTAGTCCGTTCTGATTAACAACCGCAAAACCTTCCGTTGTTAGCATTGACAAGACATTGTAATTGCTTTTTGTATGGGCATTAGCGTATGCCAGACACCTATTTGTGAAAATAAAGACTTTTCTGGGCAGTAATGAAACTTAATTAGCAGCTCCTCGGGAGCAAGAGATGATAATTTCAAGCCAAAATATGGAACAAGAGATGAGCAAGAAAATCCTTTTGAAGTATTCAGTTCAAAAACTAGAACAAGAAAAAATAATCCTTTTATGCAATTACATGCCATACTGCAAATTAATTACCTGGAATCATGAGAATGAATATTGATAACCAAAGTGGCAAGAAATCAAATTAATGAATCAAGAATCCAATCCACATTGGATATTTTACAAACAAATTAAGCTCTCTCCCTCTCTCTTATGAAACATCAATGTTCCTGCCTGTATGTACATAAACACAGATCAATATCTAGGCAAAAATAGGAAACTACAAAACCAAACCTGAAAGTGAAATGCTTTAATAGATAATAAGGGCTTTGAAGTAATAATAGTTATGGAAGGATGCCAACGAGAGGAACCGGAGCAGCAAAAGAAGTTGAATGCTCCGGCGACATGTTTTGCTGAATGACTACGCCGACTGCTTCTGCTACAACAATGACAAACTCTATGGCCAGTTTCACTAGCTCTATGCACATCTCCAGTCTCTGAATCACCATAGCTGCTGCAATAACTCTGCAAGAGAATAAACGATTTAATTATATTTCTCTTGGTTATTTTACAATCACGTTATGGGGTTGCTTTTTCTTCTTCCGCTCTCCGCATCACCCTTTTTCTTTATTTATAAAGTATGAAAATTGTTTAAATTTATATATATACTGCTTTAACAAGAAACCGAGTTGCTTGAAGCCTTGATGAAGAAATGAAAGATAACTTAATCTGGCCTTTCGAAGTCCCCAAAAGCCAATGCCCTTTTCCTCTTTATTGCTTCTCAATCTTTACAAAGACCAAGTCTCACGTATCACGTAATTCACATTCTTATAATAAGATATAATAATCACATAATATCAGGTCAAGCTGACAGGAAATAGCCTAGATGTCTATCCATTTATTGACTATGCAAGAAGCTTCAAGACATGCAATGACCATTCCATTTTAATATTTATGTAAATATTATTGGTAAATCTAATAACTTTTATTTTATGCATATGTGTATATGTATTGGTGATGTGATGAAGTTAAGCCTTGCAAATCACTGAGAAGAGATAACAAATTCAATAATAATGAAATGGGTCCTATGCGTTCTAAAAAGAACAGAACATGAAGGAATGGTGTGCTTTTAAGGAAGATATAGACTCCATTTTAAAATTGTGATATGAAAATACTAACCATTAAATGAAAGTAAATAGATATTCATAAAGGGTTTAAATTTATAATAAAGAGAAATTGACTCCAAATTTAAAAATAGGTGTTAATATAAAGAATATGAACCTCAAATCTCGTGAAAAGAAATCACAAGCTTGAGCATTCCTGCGCACAATGAATGTTCCTAGAATTTGTCAAATCATTGAAGTTGGTTATTCGAATAATTAAAGTTGGGGTATTAACAGTTATCATATGGGGTTGTTATAAATTATATTTTGATGATGATTTTAATTTTAATTTTTTATTTTTAATTGAAAAAGTAAAAATATTTTTATAATTTTGTTTTATAAATAATTAAATTTTGTTTTATTTTTTAAAAATAAATAAAAAAAGTAATAGTATAAATAAAATTAAAATTGTTATTAAAATATAATTTATGTCTGGTCGACAGTGTTTATATCCGTCAAAGTTGGCATGATAAGATAAGATTGGAGGACGAGGATTTAGTGCATAGAAAACTATGATTTCCACTTTGCAGCATTTTTGGGAAAGTGACCACAAATTAACCAATTAATGGAAATTAAGAGTGTCTTATTAGCCGACTGAATGAACAAGATTCTGAAAGTAGGCATAAAATTATCAACAAGGAGATTGACAAAGACAACTCTTGGTGTTACATCTATTTTATATATACAAAGGAGCCGAAAAGGTTACATTAATCAGGAGAAAGAAATTATACAATGAATAACAATAATGTTACCTCTCCATCATGAGTTTGGCCATTATGTGATGATTTTATTCATTACGAATACATGATTCTTACACTAAAAAACATAACATTTGTTATGTAATTAAATTTACAACATGAATTTGTAAAACAAAACTGTAAATTTAAGAACATAATATAAAATTTAAGATATGATTTTGTAGATTTTTAATATGTAATAATATTTAATTTCTCTATCTTTTTTAGCACAAATAGATCTAACTTTAAAAGTTATCAAATTTTCTTTTAAAAAGTTTTTTGACTATACGATCAATGTAGAAATAACACAAAATCAAAATTAAGGCGAAAGGACAAAAATAGGATGTAAATTAGAATTGTAAAACTAGATTCTGAATTTAGGATTGAGCGCTGTTGTGGCAACAACTTTCTAGAGCTGGGTTGCCTAAGTCATAACCATCAGCTCTGCAGCAACAACACTTGGAAAAGCCAATGCTGCGGCACTAATGCGACTTCCTTATTTTAGATTTCTTATTTTAGTTAGTCTAAATTTCATTTCTTTGTACAACTTGAATTAAGATTTGTATATAATGTGAAAGGTTATAAATAGACTAATATTTTAAATTGAGAGACATAACCAAAATGAGAGAGCATCCATTGTAATCTCAATAGAAAAATCTTTGAGAGATATTATTATTTTTTATAGTTTAATTTAAGAGGTTAAAATTTTAATTCACCATGACCGTAAACAAATTATTAAATCATGTAAATCTAATCTTATGTGCTGTGATTTGCTTTTTCTTTTCTTACTTAATCTTTTATAATTCCACACTTGTAATTACTTTTGGTTAAAAAAAACTTATCACTAATCAAATTTTCCTTTTAAGAGGGTGAAGTGATTATTAGGTGTTGATTATTTTAGGGTGCATGTATGTGAGATGTGTGTTCATCATAAAAAAAATACATATCTCATATATACGTGCACAGCGGAAGCCTAACAATTTATAATGAACACAATTAATACATATTAATCAAATTAACAACAAGATTGTGAATTTAACCCATGAAGCATTGGCATTAAATTGCTTGAAATTCACTTGAAATGTAAACTTTGATCAATCTTAGCAATCAATAAGGGTGGGTTTGATTGTATAAAATAGCAGTATGTTAATCCAGCAATCAATTTAACTCTTAAACTTAATTCAAAATTAAACTCTTTAACTTAGTTAAATTTGTTATTTATTTATTCAACTCTTAAACAAAAATAAATTTAATCAATGTTTTAATGGCTAACATTAATTGAAAAAGATGATGAATAGAATATGTTTTCAACTATTGAAAACATTACAATTTTCATTCTCAATTTCTTTATAAATTTTTCGGCCATTCTTAAACACTTGACAAATAAAATTAATTCATTTTACTAATATAAATCAAATACATTTAATTAACACTTAATTTAACATGTATTTGATTTTAATTTCATTTAAATTTGAATTTATATTTAATTTAACCTAACCATAGTTAATATTTAACCCAAATTAGGTTAGTTTAACTTAACCTTTAAATTAAATAAATATTTAAATAATCTAACCCTAGTTAACTAACTTAACTATAGTTAGGTTAACCTTTACTTAACTATTAAGGTTAACTTCAACTTAACCATATGGTTAACTTTTAACCATAGTTAAGTTAAAATATTTATTTAACTATTAAATAAACTATTAAATAAATAAATATTTATTTTAATTAATTAACAATTAAATAATTATTAAGTGAAATTACTTTATGTCCTTACTAGATTACCAAGTTAACCTAAAATGAGTCCCATCATTTAACCATATACTTTAATTAACTTTAACAATAGTAAATTATTGGATTTTATTGTATTGATCATTCAATACAGTATGTTGCCCAAGTGCACAAAGAGTACATTTCATATTGCGGGACTTCATAGATCTACACCCGATTTTGTCAAATGAAACTATTCCATGAGTCTATAATCGATGTCTCATGCACACGTTACGGATATTACAAATTAGCGCGTTAGACCATACCAATTGAGGTCACTACGCATACGTATAATCATTTCATCATTTACACCCTGAATGTGTGAGGATATAGATCAGCACTGTCAAATCCCCGTTAGCCCATCCTTAAACTTATTTCTAAATTTGTATCTCGATAAATAATATACGCAAATACTTTGGCAATATTGTTTAAACCTGTGGAATAATCTTTTTTCGAGTTTATGCTTGTGGCTATAAGACTTTATGAAATACAATCTCGGAGCATCGGATATACAACTTATTTATGTAAGCTGATGGGTCCCATATCTATGCACACCGGACTCCATGAGCATCGGACCATACCCAGCGACACATAACAGTCAGACCATGAAATGACTCTGAGATATATAGAAACAAAGAATGGTGGATCATTCACAAGCCCATCATGGTGCTCAGGTCAAAGGATCACGAATACTATCTAACTCGAGAGGACCTTCCTTTGACAGTTTCATAGGATATCTATGGAGGTCCTCATGAGTTTATTCAGTATCCAGTCCCGACTGGATACCTGCATGCCTATACAAGTTTTAAGCTCATTGTCAGCTAAGAACAACCATTTGTATCAGTCAGATATAGACATATATTGATCTATATAATAATGATTCACCGATAGACCCGCATTGGTGAACATAAATCAAGAACATAATGTTTGAGACATACTTACACAATAATATTTTCTAACACCTATTGCAACTCTTTGCAACTATATCATTACAAGTATACTCTTAAGTTTTTATCTCATTTTAGACAAGGCTTCTAACTCGTAGAACTTTGTTGACTCTTATAACCTGCTAACTCTTAATAGTGTTAACTCTTAGCATTTATAACTCTTAGTATTGCAAACTCTTAGTCCTGGTCTAAACTCTTTTAGATCAGATCTGAACTCCTTCAGATCATACAATGTATGTAGTGTTACAAGCATTATACTATATGATTATAAAATTACTAATTTTTATTCGAAATATTTATTGTATAAATATTAAATAATCATATTCATACAATATTGTAATGGCATATAAGCACCAGCTCTAACTATGATATTGTTGAAGCAGAAGCAATAACCAAACAATAAATTCAAAGTATACAATTTAGCAACCAAGTAATTAAGAAAATTATAAAGAGAAAGTAGAAGAAAAATACACACATAATTTATGTGATTTGACAACTTGCCTACGTCCACGGCTGATCAAGATCTCACTCTCTTATTATTGAATCACAAAGTACTCACAAAGTATATTTTTTACCAGAATATACTCATAAAGAACACAACTCTTTCTTGTAAATTAGGAGTTTCTCTCACTAAGAATTATAAAGATTATTTTGATCACCAAGCTCTATTTACAAGTCAATAAAGAGCCTTTATATAGGCTTTAGTATGGCCTAGGTTAACCCTAAACGTATGAGAGTTATTTTAGGGAGACCTTGACCAATTATGAGGCTTTTCAAAATAGAAAACTCTTTTTTCGCACTAGCGCTGCAACGCTGGCTGAATCGTGCCCAGTGCTACAACACTAGGCTTCTGGCACCACGGAGTTGTAGGCACTGCCAATAGGTGCTATGGTGTTGGCTTTCTGGTGTTGCGGTGCCCAGCCTTAAGCAGTCACGTCTTTTCAAATTGCCTCTTTTTGCATTCATCTTGCTTTCCCGCACATCCAATGCACTTGACTTGTTCTCCAAATCATATTACAATAATTTTTAATCAACTTTCTCACAAATTCTCTCATTGATTCAAAATCATTCACAAAGTATCTACGATCTCTCATATCTACATCTTTAGTCACCCTCGCATAGTGTGTGACTCTGATTAAATTCTTGCATAGGGTGAACTTAATCGAAGGTAATGGCTTAGTAAACAAATCAATAGGATTTTAGACGACATTATCTTTATTAGACTAACCTCACCACTTTAGACAATCTCTCGAATATAATGAAGCCTCACATCAATGTGTTTAAATATCTCATGAAACGTTTGATGCTTGTTTAGGTATATGGTATTCTAGCTATCACAATATATACTGGTGTTCACATCTTCAATAGTCATTGCCTCTACGCATATGCTTTTTAACCACACGGTCTCTTTAATAGCTTCTCTAACAGCTATGTACTCCACCTTTGTGGTAGATAGTGTAACCACATATTTTAGAAATGCTCTCCAACACATATTATACCAAAATACTGTGAATACGTAACCCGTCAACGATCTTATTATCTAGATAACTTGCATAATCAGAGTTGACATATCATCTTACCATTATATTTTTATCTTCAGCTCTTTTATACATCAATCTATGATCCGACGTTCCATTGAGATATCTCAATATCCACTTCACTGTAAGTTAGTGATCATTTTCTAGATTTGCCATGTATTTACTCACCATATTCACAGTCTATACTATGTCTGGTCTTGTGTAAACCATCGCATACATGATGCTCCTCACATTGCTTGCATATAGTACTTTATTCATTTGTAATTTCTCTTTTTCAGATGTCAGCGATTGTGTTACTAAAAGTTTGAAATGCATTGCCAAAGGAGTGGAGACAACTTTTCCATTAGACATACAAAATATTTTTAAGATTTTGAGTATATATCGTTATTGTGACAAGAACATAACATCCATTCTTTCTCTTACAATATCCATACCTAATATCCTCTTTGCTGCTCCCAAATCCTTCATCTCAAACTTGCCACTCAACTGCTTCTTGAGTTTATGTATTTCTTCTATATTTCTAAATGTGATCAACATATCATCGATATATAAAAGCAAATACATCATCTCACTACTCAACCTCTTAAAGTACACGTATATGTCATACTTGCTCTTACTAAATCTATAAATCATCATAAACTTATCAAATCTTCTATACCACTGTTTAGGTGACCGCTTTAACCCATATAATGACTTTTTCAGTAAACAAGCATGCTTCTCTTTTTCTAGCTCTACAAACCCTTACGGTTGTGCTATGTAAATCATCTCTTCAAGCTCTCTATGCAAAAAAGTTATCTTTACATCCATCTGCTTTAGATATAAATCAAGAGTTGCACAAATGGCTAATAGAATCTTAATGGATGTGTGCTTGACGATTGGAGAAAATATATCATGAAAATTAACTCCCTTTCTCTGAGTAAAACCTTGTACAACTAGCCTAGCCCTGATTCTTGTAGGCTCTACCCTCGATATCACCTCTTTACCTTTATACACCCATTTGTAACCTATTAGTTTCTTCTAAAGTCTCTCCACCAACTTCCAAGTATTATTTTTTCTAAGAGAACTAATCTCTTCTTCTATGGTTTGCTGTCATTAATTTATATTTTCACTCTTTATAGCCTCATTATATGTTCTAGGCTTATCAAATTCAAGAGTGTAAGCAGAGTTAAAGGGTTGAGCAACCAAATCTACTTGTGCATATCTGATTGGTGGGTTTATTATTCTTTTTTGCCTATCTCTGATTAGCTAGTACTCTTCAAGTTCCATCTCAAAAGTTTTAGTATTTCTTTGGGTGGACTTGGAGGAACTCACCGATGTTCTTAGTTATTCTTCAAGGATCATTTTGCTGAAGTACTGATCTGAAGGCATATCAAATCTACACTCAGACTCAGGCGCTGAGTCTTTCTTGGACACATATTCTTCTTTTTCATCTATTTGGGAGGATTTCAGCATTGTCATCTTATCGAATGTCATGTCACGGCTTATGATACTTTTTGGTGGTGTCTGTTGGGAATCGAGTGTGATATACGAGTGTATACGTAATTTTAAAAATTATAATATATATAGTGGAAGCATGTTACAAATACACCCATTTTAACAATTTCAACATATATCACATATATGCATAAGTATAACAATTATACAAATATAAACATGATGAACAATTGTATTATAACATAATGTAAAATACTCACCTAATGAAGGTAGCTTTACAAATTCTTCAAGTCCTTCAACAATCCATGTGAAGAGCTCACCTTGAAGTATATGTTAAACAATTCTAGTCCATAACTTTTGATGGGATTATGGAGCTAGAATGATAACTTTAAAATTTTTCAGCAACTCGTATTCAACCTCTTTGAATATATATACTTGTTTCATAATTATGAATATGGTTTGACCATTCATAGAAGGAGAAGAAGATGATCTTTTATTTTGGTTATTGTTGGTAACACTTTACAAACACAACAACAATAAATTCTCTTTGTCATTGCTAAGTTATCCAAGTGTGTAATATTAATCAAACCAGAAAAAAATTTCACACACTTATCATTCAACTCCTTGAAAGAAAAACAAGACAAAGTATTTCTCTCTCCCTCATTTCTTCTCTCTTAGCCAAGACCTTCACATTCCAAGAATGAATTCCATTCATTCAATTCTTGTTTTCTCAAATGATGGCCAAGCAAAATCAAGTGCTCTCCCCACCATCATTGCAGTTGGTCTCCCACTTAATTTTATTATTAATAAATCTAGGTCCCTCCACTTCCTTAATGCATAAAACATTAATAATAAATTAAGAAAGTGTTCCCTCCATTAGCCGAAACATGGCCGAATCATTCATTCTCCAAAGAATGAATATGCCTTCCTTTGTTTTTGTTTCAATTTCTTTTACAATAAAATAATCAATAGATTCCACCACTTTCATAATTGATAAAACATTATCAAAGTGCTCCACCCATTAACTATGAAATGGCCGATCAACTATTAGAAACAAATGAATAAAAATTTATTTAATGGCCTACAATATTACATTAATACAAAAAGGCCTCCACCATTCACAATGGCATAATATTTAAATTCATTTAAACAAAATTAATGTAATAAATTATATAATAATATTTAGTGCATTAAAAGTATATAATAAATAAATCAAAAACTATTTTTAATTATTTAATTAATATAATAAAATAAATCAAGAACTATTTTTATATTATTTTATTAATATATCTTGAAACAAAATGAAGGGCTTAGATCTTGCCACTTGTCACCATCCTATTGGTTAACAACTTTTGTTAACTAATTAAATGATGTACTTAACAATTAAGTCTTGACAAATGCACATCCCGAGGGATCCCGAAATAATCGTTCTCTTTTACTGAAATTTATTGGATCGAATTATTTAATCCAATCTGCTACTCCAGTGCGCAATGAGTACACTTCATATTGTGAGACTTTCTAGGTCTACACCTAATTTGTCATATGGAGCTCCTCCATACGTTCGTGAACGATGCCCCACACATAAGTTATGGATATTACAAATTAGCGCGTTAGACCATGCAAGTTAAGGTTATTGCATATTCGTATAATCCTTCCATCATTTATATCCTTGAAGAGCAGAGATATAGATCATTACCGTCAAATCTCTATTTACTCAACCATGAACTTATCTCCGGATTTATATTTCATTAAACAATATCTACAAACACTTTTGTGATATTGTTTATTCCTCCAGAATATATTTTTTGAGGTTTATGCTTGCGGCCACAAGACTTTCTGAAATACAATCTCGGAGCATCAGGATATACAACCTACTCATATGAGCTGATGGATCCCATATCTACGCACACCGGACTCCATGAGCATCAGAACATACCCAGCGACACCCAGCAGTTAGACCATGAAAGATTTTTGACATGTGTAGAACCAAAGCATAGTAGATCACTCACAAGCCCACTGTTGCGCTTAGGTCAAAGGACCACAAATACTACTCAACTCGGAAGACCTTTCATTGACGGCTTTATGAGATGTCTATTGGATGTCTTCGTGAGTCTGTTCAATATTCAGTCCTTACTGAATACCTACATCTCTATACGAGCTTTCTACTAAGCTCATTGCTAAGAATAACCATCTGGACCATCCAGATCTAGACATACACTAATCTATATTAATGGGTTCCACCGATAGACTGGCATCAATGAAATTAGATCATGAACATTGTGTTTGAGAACATACTTATATAATGATATTTCCTAGCACCATCTGCAACTCCTTACAGTTATGTCATTACTAATATATTCTCAGGTCATTGTCCCATTTCAGACAAGGCTTTAACTCCTTAGATTTTGCTAACTCTTATAAACTTACTAACTCTTAGTGTTTATAACTATTAGCATTGCTAACTCTTAGCCCTGGTCTAAACTCTTTTAGATCAGATCTAAACTCTTTCAAATCATACAATGTCTGAAATGTTACAAGCATCTTACCATTTAACAATAAATAATATTAACGATTTTATTAGAAATAATAATTGTCTAAATACTATCACTATATATTTATATATTATAGAATGACATGTAAGAATAAATCCTAACAGTGTCAACTCTCTACATCAAACCTTGTATTCTTTCATTCATTCAGGATACCCTATGAATACCCTTGTGATAGCTCCAGATTCTAATTTTTCCTCTTTAACATGAACAAAGGCATAACAACAAAAAATTCTGATGTGGCCATACTTAGCAAAGTTGCCAGACTATTTCATTTCTGGTGTATTGAAATCTATTACTGATGAGAGACTTCTATTAATCAAATAAGCTGCAGTCATCACAGCTTCTCCCATAACGCCTTAGACATATTTGCATTGGTAAGTATGCATTTAACCCTTTCAAGTAAGGTCATATTCATAACTCTCAACTACACCATTCTGTTACGGGGTTGATCTCACAGTTCTATTTCTTGTAATCCCATGTTTGGCACAAAACCATCAAATTCTCTATTATAAAACTCGAGGCTATTGTCAGTTCTTAACCTCTTAACCCTTTTGCCAGTCTGATTCCCAATAAGAGCCTTGCAAGTCTTAAACATATCAACCACTTAATTTTTACTCTTTAACACATAGACCCACAGCTTATTCGAATAGTCATCAATAAAGTTAAGAAAATATCTAGTCTCACCCGAGTTGCTGTTTGAGCTGGTCCTTAAAGATTCGAGTGTATGTAGTTAAGAGTCCCCTTAGTCTTGTGCTCGCCAATACTAAACCTCACTCTTTGTGCTTTCTAAGCGCACAATGCTCACAAAACTCCAATGACTAAAACCTATCCTCACTATATACCTTTTGACTAAATAACCCCTTCAGGTTTCTCTCACCTAAGTGTGTTAGTCTAAGATGCCATAACTTGATTTGTATATTCTCATCATCTATAGAGAATAATGTAGAATCACTTATAATCTCTCCCTTCAACATATAAATGCCCTTGTACTTCTTACCTTTCATTACAATCAGGAACCTTTTAACACTTTTAAAACCCTTTCGTCGATCTTAATAGAACACCCATTCTGATTTAAAGTCTCTAGTGAGATCAAGTTCCTCTTGAGGTCAGGAACATATCTAATTTCTATCAATTCTCTCACTCACCCATCATGCAATCAAAGTTTGATACTATAAATTCCTATCATCTGACAAGTAATGTCATTTCTTATTAACACTTTACCACTACTAATGGGTTGAAAATTTATAAACAGAGACTTGTATAGGCACATGTGAAAAGTATAACTAGAATAAAAAACTCATTGTTCAGTATTTTTACCATCAGTAGTGACTAGAGTCTATGCTCTGTCGTAGCTATCATTATAGACAAGTGCAACATCCACTTTTTTCTTGTCTTGTGCTTTCTTCTTTAGACAGTTCTTTATGAAGTGCTCATTTTTCTTGTAGTAATAACACTTCCTAGGAGTATTGGACTTTGATTTACAACCATTCTTTTTCCTATCTCTATGTGAGGACCTTTCTCTTACAGATAAAATATCTGAATTGCCCTCAATCTGCTTTTCTAATATCTTTGAGTTTAATGATGATTTCACATCGTTCATCATTTAACTCTCTGCCGTAGAGTAAGGTATCAACAAAGCTCTCATAACTTTTGAAAAGTGAACTCAGCAGTATGATTGTCTTATCTTCATCCTGTCTTGATGTTGATAGATTCAAGATCAATAATTATCTTGTTGAAGGCATCTGTATGGTTTTTCATTAATGTCTACTCTGAAATGGATAATTAATACAACTTCTTTTTTATATACAATCTGTTGGCCAACGATTTTTATATATAAAGAAAGTCAAGCTTCTTCCAAATATCAATTACTGTTGTCACGCCTACTACTTTCCGTAGTACTTCGTCGCTCAATAACAAAACGATTGTACTATGAGCTCTTTCCTGAATGTCTCTTCTTTCTACTTCAGCTTTAGATGACTCTAGCGTCTTCTCTTCTTCACTAGATGGAGCTGCAGTCTCCTTTAATGTCGAGTCTAACCGTCGGCTCACCAACAATATCTTAACCATTATCTTTCATAGATTGAAGTCATTTGTCTCGTTGAATTTCTCTACCTCATACTTGGGTATGGTTATGTTTGCTTAAAACCAAAGTTCTGATACCAATTTGTTGAAACGAAAATAATAAACCCAAAGCATATAACGCAACAACCAAGTAATTAAGAAACTATAAAAAGAAAGTAAAAAAAAATACATACAAAATTTACGTGATTCGACAACTTGCTTGTATCCACAGCAGATCAAGATCTTACTCTCCTATTATTGAATTATAAGACACTCACAAAATATATTTTTTACACACAAAAAAAAGACTCACAAAGAACACAATCCTCTCTTATAAATTAAGAGTTTCTCTCACTAAAAATAAAACAATTATTTTAATCACCAAATTTAATTTACAAGCCAATAAATAATTTTTATATAAATTTTAAGATAATTTAAATTACCCTTAAATATATGAGAATCATTTTAAGAAAACTTAAACCAATTAAGAGACTTTTTAAAATAAAAAACTTTTTTCCTACGTTAGCATTACGACATTGGCTTTCTAGAACTAGGGCACCTAACTCTAGACAATCATGCATTCTCTAATTGTTTTATTTTATGTTTGTCTTACTTTTTTTTATATATTTAATATATTTGACTTATTTATTAATTTATATTATAATAATTTTTAATTAACTTTTTTTTTTGTAGATAATGATGGAGAAGGTGAGTATAGTGCTAATTTAAATTTTGAAGCATTTTCAAAATTGCATTTGCACGAAATCTTGGCAAGGGACAGAAGCAAAAGTAAATGTAGATAGATATTTTAATCATAGATGTTAGTTCTAGTAGTTAATTAGGTAGGTGTTGCTCTATAAATGAGGTGCAATGAGTTCTAAATCCAAACGATTAATTAAAATAATATTTAAATATACTTATAAATTAAATGCTACATGGATAATCTATCAGAAAATTTTTATTAATGAAAACTTTCAAGAGCTAATAAGATTACAACTTTATTTATATTAGATTAATCAAATTTCACTTAAACAAGATAAATAATTTCAAACCTAACTAAAATAATAAAATACTATTAAAATACTAAAACCTGATAACATATGTTCAATTAAAATAGATAAATATAAAGTAAAATTTACAGTTTAATCTTTAAGTTTTTATGGAATTATTTTTAAAATTTTTATCTTTTTAAAATACTTCAATTAATTCCAATTGTCCAAAAAATTTGATTAAATACTTACTTTTTTTATTCTTTTAGCTTTTTATCTTTAATTGATATGATGTGATATACGTATTAATATAATAATTATTAATAATGATTAAAAAATTAAAAAAAATTACTAATTTTCCACTAAGTAGTGATAAAAAATGATAATATTAGATCTTGATTGGTATATTAATTTTTTTTAACATGATATTAATATTAAATTAATACTATCAATTTTACATTAAAAAATATTAAAATTTTATTTTCATTTCTCTCCATCTCTTCCCGCTCCTAAATTTTAATTTTCTCCTTCCTCTCTTTCCTCCTCCAAAACCAGGCCTGATTTTAGGCACTACTACTAGGCGGCTCTACCACACCCTCCCTTCACTGCGCTGCTACTCCATCGACCGATTGACCAACCTTTTTGCAATAATAGATTTGACAGCCTAGTTGATTTTTTTCATTCATATGATAACACATCTTGGCCCAATAGTCCAATAAGATGAGCAAAGCCAGACCAGTGAAAAAAAAAAAGGGAAATCGATCGATTTGTCTTTATTTTCAAGTATATAAGTTATTTTGATCGAGTTAAAATAATTTATATATTTTTAATTAATTATAATTTTTTTATTTTTATATTAAATAAATTAAAAAAATAAAAAATTTCTTATTTTTCTTATTTTCTTTTATTACCGATATTTTTTTTTTCTTTTCTATTTTTCTTTTTTTCTCTCTCCTTCTCACTCTCACGGTCACTCTCTCTCTCTCTCTCACGGCGCCGATTAATTTTTACTTAACACTCCTACCTCACACGGTTAATACAAGAATTTTTTTATGACAGAACAAAATTAGTATGTATTTACAAATTTATATTTTTTATTTTTGAGTATTATAATTTATATTAGTTAAAAATATGTAGAAATATATAGATGTAGATGTGGAAAGTTAAATATGTGTGTAGATTGAACCCGGCTTGTTTTTTGGGGTAAGACGCGGCGGCGCGTGCGTCTACGCACTGCTAGCGGCTGGCGAGTAGACGCACGCCACTTGGGGCGCGCTAAGCGGCGTCCGCCTAACGCGGTTGGCTAGGCCCACGTCGTTGGGTGCGCGCCAAGCGACGTGTGCTAAAGTGGTGGCGCGTGCGTCTACTCGCCCGCCGTCAGCAACGCGTAAACGCACGCGCCGCCGTGTCTTACCCCAAAAATTTTATTTTTAAAATTTTTAAAATTAATTTATGTTGTTTATATTTATTTATAATTATTTAATTTAATAATTTAAATTATTTAATAATTATGTAAATAGTCTAGGTTGTTAATTGTAATTAAATTAAATTTTGATTATATGTTATGTTGATTATTGTTTTGTTAATATTAATAATTTTTTAATTTTTTCAGGAAAGAGAATGTCACAAAAGAATACGTAATTGTTAAAAATTATTTCTACCGAGCGAACGTACATACGTACTTGAAGTTATGGGTTATACGAAATATGAAAAATAAATTGACTTCGAGGCAGGTGAAATATTTAGAATCACATGTTTTGGTAGTTTATTGGATGTATCAGATATTCCATTCTTAGGTATTTTAGCACATGAGATTTTATTAAGACATGTGCATACTAAAAATTTATATGAAGAATTCTGGTTCTATATAGGTAAAAGACGTATTAGATTTTCTCGTCATGATTTTTATTTGATTACTGGTTTGAGGATGGAGGATTATCCTGTAGTAAGTGGGTTAGGTGATAGACTTTGTCATAAATATTTTTCGGGTAGAAGTCAGTTGACTTATAAGAATTTGGATCTGTGGTTCGGCAGCGTTACATTTGACGATGATGTAGATGTAGTAAAAATGTATCTATTTTATGTATTTCATAAATTGATAATGCCACGTGATCAGAATAGAATCATACAATATTTTGTATTTCGTCTCCTAGATAATTTAGATGAGTTTAATGTCTATCCTTGGAGTACGATTGCATAGTTTATGCACGGCTCCAATTAAAAAGTTGAAAAAGATAAAAAAAAAACAAGCGCTGGGGATAAAGAATCATACAACTTATACTCATTTTGTCACGCATTCTTGGTAAGTAATTCTATCTTTTTGATTCATTATGATATTATGATAGAGAAAAATTTATTTTGTTAGCATTGTAATTTAAATTTATTATCATCTCAGGTGTGGATCTCCGAGGCGATCCCAAGGTGTGGGGGAGCTGTTTGCCGATAGGAATGAAGACTATTTTTTTCGTATTCTAAATTGGTCTCGCACGAGCACCCCATTATACGAAAACGTTATAGATGACCTCTTCGATGGTGTTGGGGTATGCTTTGATGTTCAATAAAAAATATATATAACTTCCTTATAATTTGTGTTATATTTTCTAATAATGATTAATAAATCTAAAATATTATAAAAGTTTTGGAGGTTCATTGAAAGTTGGTACCCCGCAAAACATGAGAAGATTGCGAACTATTACGTTGCGGTAAACTTTTGCATTCTATCGGGAAAATGGGGAGGGAGTCTTAAGTTGGAGACAGTTGATATTCCGGACACCCATTTCACCGATAATCTGTAGCATCTCCACGAATTTGAAGCTCCGCCAGCAACTAAATCAATGGTATAATAATTTAATTTTTTTTCCTTAAATTATCTGATGCTTATGTTACTGGTTAGTATTAGCTTGTGAAAATCGATTATAATAACTTATGTATAGTTTCAATTCGGCACGTCAACATCACAATATGAAATCCTGGAGAAGAAGATGGATGATCTTGAAGAAAAGATATTTATCAGGATTGATAAGGGTAGCGCAGAACTTTCAGCCAAGATTGATAAGGCTGAAGAAAATATCTTGCATCAGATATCTCTCTTGATGCAATAGCTTAAACCAGCCAAGATCTCTGAGGATGTAGGGCATAGTATGGTACATTTTAAACCTAAAATATATTAGATACAAATTTTAACAAGTCAATATATTAACTGGTATTATTTGGCTTTGTAGGGTGCTGAATTCATGGCTGCTGACTTTCATACATTTGCTCCTGCCAGCGAGTCTCACCATCAGTCATTTGCTCCTGTTGCTGATAGCCCTACAAGCTTAAAAATTATACCTGCTCTATTGGGTGAAAACATAAATAGGTATGGGCGCCTTCACAAGAAGGCAGCAGCCCAAGTCAGTCCATATACTAATCTGTTAAAACAGCCCACGAAGAAGAAACTTGTGGAATTGCAAGTAGGACCTACTATTGACATAAACGGGCAGCTAATTCCTATTGATTAGAGTAAATATGTTGAGCTTCTGGATTGGATAAAAAATAATGACCCAACACAATGGGTTCATTTGCACGGACTTGATCAGAACAATACATGGTTTAATGAGATACTACAAAATTAGCCTGACGATTCAGTAAGGATTTATTTTTACTTTTTTTTGTTTTGTGAATTATCTAATAATATCAAAACTTATACATATTCTGTGTGTTTTGCAGCATATAAATGAATATTTGAAGGTTTTGCGTTTGCGTCAAAGAATATTTTCTGACATCTACTTACAGGATTGTACAACTGCAGAGCATATTTCTACGTAAGTTATTATATTACCCGTTTATTGTGCATATAACATTATCGACTTTAACGAGTATCTTTTATTTGTGTTTAGGAGTACATTCGACAAATGTGACAAGCGTCATTCACTGCCAATCCTCTAGACAACAACGACTGGCTCGAAGTGTTGTTGGCTTATGCACTCGGAACAAAGACCGAGTTACTTGGCGTTAAACCGTGGGCATCGGTCAATAAGGTATTTTTTAAGAATAATAATGACTTTTTACTGTGCATGTAACAACATTAAGTTAAAAATAATACCATAATTATTTTTGTAGGTATATATTCCTCTGAATATCAATCAAGAACATTGGATTGTAGTGCAACTCAACCTTACTCGGTTTGTAATCGTTCTTTATGATTCCAGCGTGAACGACCATTCAGACGAGTCCATCATAAAATTTATAGAGCCTCTGTGTGTTGTAATTCCTTTGTACCTTCAAAGGTGTAGATTTTATAGTTTGAGGAGCATCAAAAGCCTAAAATTATTCCCTTGACCGGTGACTCATATCCGAGAGAATGTGCCGCAACAAAAAGTTGGGAGCGGGGACTGTGGCGTCTTCGCCTGTATGTATATTGAATATCTTATGTTAGGTCGACCATTTGACTCGTTCCCTGACATTGGTACCATTTATAGACAGAAGATGGTCGTTGATTTATGAACTACAATTTCATAGATATTTAGTACTATAATTTATTTACATGCATTGATTTGGGTGTATAATTGATATACTATAATTGTTTTGGGTGTATGTATGCGGAAGTATTTTTACAGTTTGATAGAAGTGTGATTTATTCAATATGCATTGATTTTGGTGTATAATTATTTGTGGGCATTGATTTAGGTGTATGTATGCGAAAGTGATTTTACAATTTAATAGAAGTGTATTTATTCAATATGACAGGTTTGAGAACGTCCATATTATAGAAGAGATTCTGTCAAAATTTTGTAAAAATTATTAACATTAATACTAAAGACAAGTGCATTAAAATAAAATAAATAAGTATGTAATATAAAGTACAAGTGCATTACAAAAAGTGTATTACAAAATAAGTGAATTACAAAATAAGTGAATTACAGAAGTGACGAAACTCGACTCTCATACATAATTAAGCCTCTGGTATAGCTCTTTCTATTATTTTTTTCAGATCCGTCTGAAATAAAAAAATATTTAAATATTAGTCTTATATTATACATAATTAAATATCAATAAGGTAAATGTTTATAAATGAATATACATCACCTGCTCTGTAAAGGTACATGGTTTTGACACGTTTGTTGGTTATGTTTATGTTGTCTACAACGACTACATATATTCTTTGATGGTTCCTCTCCTTGAGATAGAATCTGATTCATCCGATGTCTGCTTAACTGATGACATGCTATCGGAGGCTGAATGTCCATATTTTTCAAATACTCTGGGACTATCTAATCTAACACTTGACTAACCGGAAGTATTGGCTCGCTATAGGCATGGAATAAAGTCTCAGATGTGTAATAAGTTGAACAAAGACTCATGTGATAATTTGATGTATCTGCATGTGGCGAGTGCATGAGAACAAGACAGTTGCCGATAATCAAACTTTCGACAGCTGTATGTTCTTTCGCAAATGTCTACAATCCAGTTTACTCCACTATCCATAACTATAAATCGTAAATCATCAACAGGAGAAATGGTCATTCGACTTACCTTATCGTTATGTTTCATGAATTTATGATGTGCCCAGTTCGTCAAGACATTGGTTATATTTTGTGATGCCAATTGTTTATGGTAAAACCACAATTGTGTTAGCTCTCGCATCCACTCCACCAAATTAGTCACCGGAAGCTTTTTTGCTTCTTTTGCAACTGCATTAATGCTTTCAGCAATATTAGTAGTCATAATGTCATACCTTTTGAAAGCACCAGATAATCATGCTCATCTCACCATACCAACATCTTCCTCCAAATACTTCATTACGTCGGGTCTTATTTATCGCATCTTATTTAATTGGTATTGAAAATCATGGATATGATAAGCCTTGGCAACAATGAAGTAGGTAGATAGGTATATCCCTCTTTTAGACTTATCTGATGGTAACTTATATTTTGTCATCAAATTTTCTTTCAAATGATATATGCGGAACCCATGATATGCATGAGGAAACACACCCCGTATAGCCCTCTCGATACTAGCATGTCGATCAGATATAAAAATAAGATTCTGATGATCTGCAATAACTCCTCGTTGTTTAACCATAAACCACTCTTAAGAAGTATCATTTTCTGAGTCAGTAATTCCCCAAGCCAATGGATAAATCTGATTGTTTTCATCTTTACAAACAGCCACAAACATTGTACCAAGATAGGAACCTTTCAAAAATATTCGATCCACTGTAACTACCGGTTGGATTAATGAATTAAAACCTCTGATGCAGGGTCCTAACGCCATAAAAAAATACTTGAAGTGATTATCCGCGTCAGTTTTCAAATGAGTAACCGTACCTGGGCTATTTTGTTGCAGCACATAGCTGTATGCAGGAAGCAATTTAAACGAATCCTCAGGAGTACCTCTTATCAATCTTAATGCACGCTCCCTAGCGCGCCAAGCATTAGTATAGATTATCTGAACACCGAATTGTTCACATATGTCTGCTTGAATGTCTTTCAGCCTATAATTTCTATTGACCGATGTAAACTTATTTTTTTATTACTTTAGCAATAATTCAGCTTTTGGCTTGTCGGTGACCATCCCTTAATTGACATAAAACACAAGTGTGCCCTGTATCTACTTGCCTAACAACAAAAAAATGTCGCCCTTCTGTCGACACTGCCGGTAATCTCCACTTGCAACTGTCATCATGCATTTCAACTCAAAATGATCTTGGTGGATTTGTAAACTCTAAAGCTCCATTTTTCTTTCAGTGCAACCATACTTATAGCTTCATGAATTTCATCTTTGTTGTTATATAATTTTCCTACAAATACATCACTAATCCCATTATAAGAAATTTTTTCTGATACATTCAAGCAAATGGTGGTATTTCAGGCTGAAACTGAAATGGATTTCTACCTTAACCCTTTCTTCTCTACCATAACCTTCATCATCATCATCATCATTATCACCCTCATCATCATCATCCTCCTCCTTCTCATCAACAACATCATCATTTACATCCTCATTCTCTTCATAATCATTATCATAATCATTTCTACAATCATCATCAACCTCGTAACCATGATCATCATTTTCCCTAATATCATAGTCAATATCAACGCCAACATCTCCATATATCTGACCATGGTCATATGTGTAGCCTTGTTGTTCGTTGAGCATTGAAGGAGAATAATGATAATCCTCCGGGGAATTTAGAATATACACAGGAGTTGTCGATGAGAATTGCTTAGCATAGCCTTCTTTTTGCTCCATTGATGATTCTGCATTACTTTCAGATCCTCAAGTATCTACTGTTACACAAAGCGGTGTAGCCATATTATTCTGTAAGCTCAACCATAATATTACATCATCGTCATTTTCAAGTGGAATGGGTCTCAACTTTATGGTACTTGAAGGAACCTCAAACTTCAAAGTTACTTTATAATGCACCTGATTAACTCCTAAAAGATGACAAATTCTTCTCAACAATGCTTTGTATCTAATATTTTTTGAAACAACTATATGCATATTATCTTTCAAAACCATCGCTACAGCTCTCTCATCTTCCCCCAAAACATATAATGGTTGAAATTTGTGACATAATCAACGTCGCGTGAAAAAAAAGAACATAATTTTAATTTAATTATATATTAATTAAATTAAAAAAATATAATTGAATATATAACTATTTATATATATAAAATATATTTTTATTTTAAATATATAAAATAAATATAATATGCAGGTTCAGAAAAAATGAGAGCTATTTGGTGGTGGTGTTATAGTGTTGCGGTGGTGCGCAGGAGCACCTTGTTACAATCGGTGCTCATCATGACGGTTGTACATGAGCACCTTGTTGCTACTGGTGTGCGCACGATGGCGGCCAACAATAACTATATGTGCAGTCACGCGCAAACGCATACCAATCGACCACCAGCAACAATTATATATGCAACCACGCGCAGCCACAACTCAGCCATAACAGATATATATCCAAGCACTGTCTTAATAATCGAGTTTAATAATCTATTATTACTTTTTATCTATTACATTTATTTCAATAAATATAAATAATACTATTAATTAAATTAAAATAAACAAAATCTTACTTGATGTTTTTAAACTTCAGCTATTTTTCTTCACTCTGAATCTTTAATCTTCACATAAAGATGAAACGAGAGATGATATGAGTTTTGAGAGCAGATATATGAGTTTTGAGAATAAAACCCAGAATAAAACGCAACAGATCTAAGATTTGAGAATAAAACGCAACAGATCGAATAAAATGAGATATGATATTGTAAGAAGGTAATAAAAGAAAAAATATAAAATTAGGATGATTTATATATTTAAATAAAATAAATAAAATATAAGGAATATTTAATATATAATTATTTATTTTATTTTTAAATTTATTTATTAAAAAACAAAAAAAGGTCTCTGGGCGCGCGCCCAGGCATACGCCTAGGCCTGCGCCCAATGACCATTTTTTATTTTTATAATTTTTATTGTTATTATTTTTAATTATTATTATTATTATAAAATTGTTATCTTTTTATAATTAATTCAAATTTTAATTATTTAAAAATTTATATTCTTCAGTAATTTATATAAAATAAAATAAAAAATAAAATAATAATAAAAAATATTAAAATTGTAATGAGGGTAAAATAGTAAACATAACGTATATTTGGTTGGTATAATTTAAAATATTTGACTTCGGTTAAAATAAAAATTGATATTAAAATAATGGTCAACTCAGAGAATTTTTCAAAAAAAAAGGGAAAGTAGGATATAAATGATATCTGAAAGCACGTAAGAGTAAGGCACAACAATGAGTTGTCCCAAATTTCATTGAGCTTATGTAACATGAAATAATCTGACAAACGGTCTAAAAAAGTCTACCATTTAACAGCGAAAGAAATGACGAGCACATCTTAATCATTGTTCACTTCCATATCATTAGTGAGTTCTTATGAATTATTTTTGAGTTGTCATCAAATTTTGTTGTTGTTTGAAGTTTTAAACTTTTTTCACAATTTTGGTTCAATTTATTGTGATTTACAATATTGCACTTTGATGGTTTCATGATTCATTGATTTGAGTTTGAATAAAAATCCTAAGTTTTTCTAAGTTGGGTACAGTAAGTGCACATTTATAAGATTTCATGGAGTAGAAATTGTTATTGTTAATGGTCATTATATGTGTTGTTGCCAATATGAGTTCTAATATGGTTATCGTGTAATGCTGCTATTATGTGTATAGTGAGTGCTAATGTGATTATCATGTATTGCTGCCATTATGTGTATTTTGCAAATATCTTTGTTTGTTGATGCTATAATTGCATATGGCATCTAAAGATGAATAATTTGTTACCATTATTGTAAGAGCGTTGGGTTGTAATGACTACACATACTATACTAAGGTTGACTACAATAGTCTAATTACATTGAAGAATAAGGCGTATGAGAAGCTTTTCGAGAGGGCCCTGTTTTTAAGAGATAAGTTTTAAGTCACTGCCACACTTCCTTAAGCAGGGTAAAAAGTAGAACTAGAAGATAATAAAGACCCTCTGAAGTTAGTGAATAAGTGCTTGAAAAGGAGATGGTTTTGCCTAGATGTTGATTTAGAGGTGTTACCACTGAATTCAGTGACTCCCTCATTTTATAAAAAGGAAGGATTGGAAAAGGTTGGTGATGGCATTGACCTAAGTATAAAGTGAAAGTTGTTCTTTGATCTTACCCCTACCCTTGACCTTAGCCATGTCATTGCCTTTGCCTCTGTCCCTACCCTTGCCCTCCTTACTCCTGACCATTCCAATGCCACTACCCTTACCCTTATCCCTGCCCCTGGTTATGCCACTGCCATTGCCCCAATTTAAACATAAGATACAAAATTTGAAGACTTTTGCTCTTAAATGTACCATGGTTCCTATATTGGGTGCTGATTAAATCGGGTGTATGCATGTGGTATTTGTGTCTATTATTTATATATACCCATTAAATACATACATATATATAGCAAAAACTTAAATAACCAATAATGAACACAATTTAAGTATTTTAATCATATTAAAATGAAGTGAGAATTTTTACCTTGCAGCCTTTGGATTAAAGAGCTGCTTAAGTTCGCCTGAAGTGTAACCAATTGACAATTTTAGCAATCAACTATGGTGGGCTTAACTATCTAAAACAGTAGCTTTGAATCAAGCACTGGTTTAACACTTTAAACCTTAATTTATTTGTTTTACCTTTGATCAATATAAAAAAGTTATAATGCTTTTTAATGGCTAAGATATATTAGAGAAGATGATAAATAGTGAATTTAACTCTTAAATTCAAAGCAAAAGAAATAGTTTTTTCTTATTTTTTTTCTCAATATGGCTGGCCAAGTAAAGCAAAACTATTCACATTTTTTGGTTTCAATTACATATATATCTCACCAAATTAACAATTAATTTAGTTAAATCATGATTAACACTTAACTTAGGTTTAGTTAACCCAACTTAAGTTAACCCATAACTTTAGTTAGGTTAAAATACTCGTCTAACAAGCATGTAATATTTAAATATATAATTAACTTAACTCAAGTTAACTATTAACAATAGTTAGATTAATATACTTGTTCAACAAGAAAATAATATTTAAATATTAAATTAACTTAACTTTAGTTAACTATCTAACTAAAAGTTAAGTTATTGATTATTTAATCATTAAAGGAATAATTATCTCATATTTATTAATTAAATAATTATTATGTGAAATTACTCTTAAGTCTTTACTTGGTTGTCAAGTTTACCCAAAGTGAGTCCTGTCTCACCACACACTTGAGTAAACATAACAAAATGCTTACTATGTGCCACGTGTCATTAATTAATTGGTCAACAATAATTATTAACTAATTAATATACTTAACTATTAAGTAGTGACACACGCGCATCCCAAGGGTTCCTGAAATAATGATACGATTTTGCTAGATTCTACTGGATTGAACCATTCAATTCGGTATGCTGCCCCAGTGCACAATAAGTACACTTCATATTGCGGGACTTTTTAAGTCTACGCCCAATTTGTTAAATGAAACTATTCAATAAGTCCATGATCGATGCCTCACGCACATGTCACGGATAGTACAAATCAACGTGTTAGACAATACAATGCACAAACATAGGTTTTACTAGATTCTATTAGATTGAACTATTCAATCCGATACGCTGCCCTAGTGCACAACGAGTACACTTCATATTACATGACTTTCTAGGTCCACACCCGATTTGTCAAATGGAACTATTCTATAAGTCTATGATCGATGCCCCATGCACATGTCATGAATATTACAAATCAGCGCGTTAGACCATATAAGTTAAGGTAATAATGTATACATATAGTCATTCCGTCATTTATACCTTGGATGTGCGAGGATATAGATCAACACCATCAAATTCCCATAAGCTCATCCATTAACTTATCTTCAGATTTGTATCTCGATGAACAATATACATAAACACATTTGGTATATTGTTCAACCCTATGGGAAACTCTTTTCTTGAGTTTATTGCTTATGGCCATAAGACTTTTTGAGATATAATCTTGAAGCATCAGATATATTAACTCTCTATGTGAGCTGACAGATCCCATATCTATGCACACATGACTCCATGAGCATCAGACCATGTCTAGCGACACATAGCGGCCAGACCGTGAAAGGTCTCTGACGTCAGTAAAACCTAAGTATGTAGATTACTCACAAGCCTACTATGGCACTCAGGGTAAAAGACCACAAATACTACTCAACTCGATATGACCTTTCATTGACGACTTACATAAGATGTTTATTGGGGTCCTTATGAGTTTGTTTAATATCTAATTCTTACTAAGTACCTGCATGCCTATACAAGCTCTAAGCTCATGGTCAGCTAAGAACAACTATATGTACCATACATATATAGATATACACTGACTATATAAAAGTGATTTATCAACAGACCTATATCAGTGAAAATAGATCAAGAACATAATATTTAAGAACATATTTGTATAATGACTTCTAACACCTTATTGCAATTATGTCATTACTATTATACACTCAGGTCTTTGTCTTGTTATAGACAAGACTCTTACTCTTAGATTTTATTGATTTTTATAACTTGCTAAGTCTTAACAGTTATAATTTTTAGTGTTGCTAATTCTTAACCCCGATTTAAACTCCTTTAGATTAGATCTGAACTCCTTCAAATTATACAATGTCTATAGTGTTGTAAGTATTATACTATATAATTAATGTAATTAGTGATTTAATAAAATGTATATTATATAAGTATCAAATATTCATACAAACATGGATGAAATGTAAGAACAAACCCTAATATCCTAACCACAACATCACCATCACACTCCAGTTAGTCTTACTTCTACCAATGACTGCCAGTCTTAAGTGTACCAACTTCATAATGAAACAATAGTAGCCTTAACACAATAACCATAACATTATAACCAAGTAGCCCACAAATACAGCATAGGCCAAGCCTATAAATGTAGGACAACTTAAACCAATAAATGTAACACAATACAAGCCCACAAATGTAGCACAACCTTAGCCCAAAAATGCAGCACATCTATAACCCACAAATGTAGTACTACCATTGACCACAAATATAGCATAACCTTAGCATTTTTTAGGAGGAAGCATCTTGGTCAGACAGTGACCAAGATAAGGAAGTGTCTTCAAATGATACTAGTGTTAAAGATAATGACCAAGACTAGGGGAATGAATAAGTGAGTGACAGTGAAACATCTCATCCATTGTTAGGCTACTAGTAAGATGATAAAGACAGTTCCCTAATCTCCTTATCAGATGAAGATTCTGTAATTAAAGATTTTGAAAGGTTGGTGGGCATAGATTATTTTTACCAAGGTCACCAAGAGGAGCCTAACTTGTATATTAGATGAGAATTTGATGGGCTTGAGCATTTTCAAAGTGCTTTGAAGAAATATTGTCTAAAGGAAGGTTTATGGGTAAGTGTACGTGACTATGATGCTAATGGTTCATTTATATAGTAAAATTGAAATAAGAGATTGTATTTAGAATACAACAACTATAAGTGAAGCATACTTATAATAGGGTGTCTAATACAAAAGACGCTATTAGTGCATGAATTCCTTCACATTTTATTGATGCCTTGAGGAGTAGCCCAAAAATACTGTCCAAGGCAATGAGAAATGAGTTAAACCAAAGGTTTGACATACATTAAAGTTTGAAAAAGGATTTCAGATTTAAAGGGATTGCATTGAGAAAAGCAAGTAAGGATCATGCCGTATTATATTAAAGGCTAAAGGATTACGCAAATATGTTTATGAAAAGCAACCCTGGTATGCTGATTAAAATGCAGTTTGATGTGAATGTTAAGATCGTCTAATTAGGTTTAAGAGATTTATGTTCAGTTTTTTAACTTTAAGAGATGACTTCTATTTAGGTTGTAGAGGGTTTATAGGACTAGAGTAGTGTTATTTGAAGGGCTTTTATAGGAGAGTTCTATTATCCGCTATTAGTTTGAATGCAAATAATGAGAATTTTCTATTATAATGTATGTGGCTGAGATTGAGAATGAAGATATATGGGGTTGATTTTTAGAGATCCTTAGATAGTGGCTTCACTTTGGTAATGAGTAATGAGTTACTTTTATAATTAACAGATAAAAAGGGATACTGCAAGCATTAGTAATCATTGGGCCAGATCCCTAACTAGATTTTATGCCAGACACATCATTTCTAATTTTAGTAAATAATGGCCAGATAAGAGATTTAAGCTTTTATTTTGGGAGGCATCAAGGGCTACTAAGAAATCATTCTTCATTGAAGTAATGAATAAGACTAAGATTACTAATGTGAAACCTTACAACTACTTAATAGGTATTGAGCCGAACCAGTGGAGTAGACATGCTTTTCAACATGATGCAATGTTTGATTATGTGACCAACAATATGATAAAATCATGAAACAGTTAGTTAAATGTTCATAGAGGCTCACCTGTTTTGACTTTGTTAGAGTTCATAAAAAAGAAAATAATGAAGAAATTGAGAAAAAAAAAAGCATCAAAAAGTAGTGCAATGGGATGAAACATTACCACCATCAATGAAAATGATGTTGGATCAATTAAGAAATGATGAGACGTTTGGTGAAGGTAATAAATGCTATTAGGACTAAGTTTGAGGTTATGCATAGTTATCAAACTTTTATTGTTGATTTAGAAAAAAAGATATATGATTGTGGTGCTTACTAAGTCAGTGGCATCCCATGCAAGTATGTTTTGCCTTGTCTTAGTTATAGGAAAGAGTCTGTAAATGATTTTATAGATCTTAAACTTATAATTAAGGCTTATTTAAAAATATATGTTATTATGATTCATCTTCTGCCTGATCAATCTGATTGGTCAACAGATCAGGGCCCACAAATTCAACCACTTGAGATAAAAAAGAAGGTTAGCAAGCTTAAAACTAATAGAAAAAGGCAACCAGAAAAAAGGCCAGACAAGCAAGATGTGAGCAAGAGAGGTTCCATGAGATATGACAAGTGTAGTCAATTTGGCCACAATAAAAGGAACTTCAAGTTCCAACCTTCTACAAACTGGGTAATATGCCTTTCAATTAATTAGTCATATTAATTTTTAATTTAGCAGAACATAATTTAGTTTGTTTTTCATTTGGCAAGGACTAGAGTCTTTAGCTAACGCAACAAATGCTAAGACAAATTTTAGTGTACCTTAAACCTTAAGAACATTATATACAATAACAAGTGTTTTAGAGAGTCCATAGAATATTTCAAGAATATATTCACAATTCTTAGGATGAGTTAGGTATACTGCTATGTTTAGAGGGAGGGGCAGAGGCAGGATAAATCAATCTTGAAAAAAAAAATACAATTATTTCATTAGCAATTTTATTTGACATTCTAATTTGCATTACGTTTTTTAACTAATTACAAGACATGCTGCCATTCCAAAATAAAAAAAAACCTAACATGAATACTACTGTGATTGTCAAAATAAGAAGCCATTGTCTGGTCACTGTATCATTACTTATATGTCTTTTAATATGAAATTGTTGACATGAAGCACAAGAATTATATATATTTTTCTCATGCATAACGCGACTGTTGTTATCATAAAAAATTGCACTTGCATTGAACTCCTTTGGTCCAAGCTTTTAAAAATTTGTGAAACTTGCATCTCCTTTGCATGCACCTAAATTATAGCTTATTTGGATTTTCTTTAGATTCTAATATTCTAGCATACACTTTTCATTATATTAACAAATTCTATTTTAAAATTTTATGAAGTGTCATTAACTTGATCAAATCTGCCACAGGTTCTAATCAATGATTTGGAGCTAAAGTTTTGCTGCATGGTTAAAGATTTTACAAATTTTATATTGTTGATATGATAGAAGTAGTATTGAATAGAATATTTTGTTACCTAAGATTATAATTTTTAACTGTTGAACAACATATTTTTGGGGCTGATAATTATACTTTTGTAATGAATTTATTAAATGAAGCTATAATTCCTTTTAGGTTGTATTGAAGTGTTAAAAAAAGTACTTTCAACTTATTTATATACACTTAAATTGAAGGAAAAATTGACTCTTATTCATAACAAACACACAGCTATAATAATCGGCTAAAAACAAAGGTAAAATGGTTATTTCCTTGCCCTATATAGATGCCTAACAATTCACATGTTTTTGAGATTTTTTTATTTTTAAATAATACTTTTTATTGATATGTCAATCATTTTAAATATTATGTTCGACTAACATAACAATTAAGAGTAAAAATATCATTGTATAACGAAATAATCTTTTTCGTCAACTTAAAATAGCTAGATGTTAACAATTTAGGATAAAATTGAGACTTTTGAAATAACAGAGACAAAATGAATATTAGACTATATTCAAAAAATAAAATTGTTATTTTCCCTAAAATAAATATTAACAACGAGATTAGGATATTGATGAAGCCAAGTTTTGATGTTACATCTATTTCTATATTTAAGAAGTCGAAAAGTTAATGATATCAATTAAAAAAAAAAATTGTACTTACTTAAATGGCTCAATGATAAAGGATTTGTAGTTGACTTTTCTACTAAAATAGAGGTATGAGTTTAAATTTTTGCTCATTCATTTTTTAAAAAAAAAAAATTGAGAAAAACAAAGAAATTATATAATAAAGACTAATAATGTGTCCATGTAATGCATTTGGCCATCGTATTAATGATATTATTATGAGTACATAGTTTTCACAGTCTAAAACATTCAATTTGCTATTTAAATTAATGTAAACTTATAATATATAAAAACTTATAATGTAAACCCCACA
The DNA here is from genome assembly GCA_946807835.1 of Ailanthus altissimus. Lineage (NCBI taxonomy): Eukaryota > Viridiplantae > Streptophyta > Magnoliopsida > Sapindales > Simaroubaceae > Ailanthus > Ailanthus altissimus. The sequence continues at coordinate 21,803,282 of OX327698.1, read as the reverse complement.
TACATCAGACCTAAAACAAATTTGATTTATATTTTTTTAATTAAAAAAACATTGTAATTAAGGGTGGGTGTGATTGATTTCAGTTCAATTCTAAAAAGAATCAAATTGAACAGAGAATTTTCGGTTCAATTTGACTATATAATCAAACTAAACTAAAATTATTAAAAAAATCAAATAAAATTATTTTAGTTTGATTTAATTTTTAATTTTTGACGGCTTATTTATTTATTTTATTTTATTTTTAAATTTCAGTTTAGTCAGATTCAATTTTCAAAGAACCGTGAACACAAGTAATTGATTCTCATTATGAGAATTGAAGTGAAATTAAAAAAAATTGCACATGACCAATTAGTTCGTTTATGTGCAAAATTATTCACTCTTAATTGTACTTTAATATTTAAGTAAATTCTATGCTTTGAATTTTAATAATATCTTTCTATAATAAAATCTTTATATTAACACAAAACATGTTATAAATTGGGTTGAAAAAAATACATGAATTGTAAAACTTACTTTCTTAAATTTTATTTATTATTTTTAAAAGTAAATAATTTTAAGAACAGGACTATTTGAACCCACTAAAAATAATCTTTAAATATTTCTAAAATAAAAAAACTCTTTAAATCCACCTACTTAATTAACCCACTAGTAAAATTTAAAACTGCAAATTTCAATTGTTTTCGCTTCTTTTATTACCAGTAACTAAATTCTTAATTTTTCCTCCTTATACAAGTAAATTTGTAGGAGGTGAATTCAATAACAAATTTACCTCTAATTTAAAATATTTGAGAAAATATACCCAAAAAAAAAAAAATCAATCATAAACAGATTCTGAAAAATAAACAAAAGTTTTTATTCTTTAGAGGAAATTTGACCATCAATGATATATATATATTAATTTGAGAGATTGATCCACTTCAATCTTTATTTCATAATAAAGAACATCCTAATATTAATTTGCCTTTCATAAATTTATATTTGTAGAATATGTTATCTTCATAATATAAATATGTTTAATATTAAATAAAAAAACAATAAATTTAGGATTTAAAGAAAATGATAATATATTAAATATGTTAGAGATGGGTTTAAATATTTGTGTAGAGTGTATTTCTTTTTAACTTAAGTAAATATAATATTTTATCCAAAATAGTAATTTACGTTGTGAGTATTTTACTAATAAAAATTATTAATAAGTGCATTTGAAAAATATTTTAGTGGGTTCAAATAATTTTACCAAAATTTTGATTTATTTATTTAATGAGACGCTTATCACATAATTTTCATAAGATGAGCTCTTACTTATTTTTGGGATAAACAACAAATTCTATATGGGATGCACTTTATTTATTTCTCATTGCTTTTTTTTTTTTTTTGCCAATCCCATAAAACGCAACAAACCTCCTAATAATATTATTACAAATAAAAAATTTAGAGTAAAAACACTTTAACATAATATTTTTAGTGGTTGCAATCGAGAGATGATTGAATTCAGGGTTCAAATTTTAATAAATGTTAAGATAATTATTATTTTTTTAAATTTATAAAGGTATTTTAATTTGAGTTGAATGAACTCAAAACTTCAATGATTTCGATAATAATATAATCGGTAGCTTTCAAGAAAAAAGAAAGATTAGAATAAGATGAGAAAAAAATTAATGTCATGAGTGTAACTGATTAACATTTTGTTCATTGAAAATCCATCAAAAAGTAAAAATTGAAAAAAGAAAAAAAAAAAAAAGAAAGGGAAAGACCAAAGTGAAAAAAAAAAAAAAAGAAAGGGAAAGACCAAAGTTTAATGCCCATGTGCTGCATAGCCCACGGCTCAAAGGGCATGTTGTAGCCGTTGAAATTTGAAATTAGCCATTATTAATAAAACGCCCTTATGACATTTCAGTTTTACCAAAATGACCTTACGAATTCAAATCCCAAAACCGCGGTGACACTTTCACCGTCCTTAATTTCAAATCTTGATCGAATCTCAGCCGTCCGTTTCTTTCTCCATTTCAGCTAAATTCAAAGCCCTCAAAACAGACGCAGGCACATACATAGAGACTAGAGAGAGAGAGAGGGAGTGAAAATGTGTGACTGTGTTTTTGAATTTGGTTCAACATCCGATAGTTTCTGATTTGATTACTTAATTTTTTTTTTCTTCATTTCTTTGAAGCTGAATTTCAGCTCAGTTTTAACAAAAGAATTGCAGGGAATCGATCGGGGATTTTGTTTCTTAGCTGCTCTTTCAGGTACGGTATTCAAGAGTTTCTGTTTTGATTATGGTTTGTAATCTGGATACAATTAATTGTCGATGAAAAATATAAGCAAATGCTTTTCGTAAGCTTTAAATTAAATGAAGAGAAGAAGTTATTTTTACCGGTTTATGTGATAAATTAGATTGAAAAACTTGTTTTGGATCAGGAATCGAAGAGTTCAATTCACTTCTTTCGTTGTTTGAATTTATGTTTTCGTTTCGGTAATTACTTTGTTATTGCTCTTAACAGAATGTTGAGGGACTTTAAATTCTTGAAGAGAAATTCTTCGAAGAACGAGGAAATCGAGAATGTTCCAGTAAACCCTAGAGATTCGTTAGGGTCTCAATCCAGCAGCAGTGCTGACTTATCGAGGCCTCCTTTGAACACACTAAACCCTAAGACTGAGCAAGAAGCGACAATTACTCGTAATAGAATTGACAAAACCCCAACCAAGCCAGTCAGGCCTAAAAATTCTGACCACGCATTGCCTCTTCGGACCCCTGATAAGCATGGAATTGGGAAGCATCGGTTTGGTTGGGGGAACAAGAATGAATCTTGTGCGGGTGCAAGTGAACTGCGTGATGATTTGAGGAATGTGGCAACGCCTAGAGTGATTAGGCCGGTGGGGAAGGCGAGTTCGGGTTATAGTGAGAGTAATTCAACGCAAAGCACGCCCACAAAGAGTGTGAGTAAGCCTCCGAGTTCGGGGTTTAGGAGTAAGTATGATAATTGGATTGTAAATGGGAATCCTCGTGTAGGGAATTTTGCTGCCTTGTCTAAGGGGGTTCTGAGTTCTAGTGGACAACCAACGGTTGTCAATACTGTTGAAGTCCCTCATTTTGATCTCAAGGAAGATCCATCTTTCTGGATGGATCACAATGTACAGGTATAATTGTTAATTAAGTGATTTAGGAATCTTTTTCTTTTCTTTTTAGTATAATATTTGATGAATAATATTTTCTGATATTATGATAGAGTGAAAATGGGATCTTATCTAATGATTTGTAGAGTTTATAGCTTTTGTTCTGTGATAATGGACAAAAATAACAAATTGGGTGTGTAAGGCTGGTGAATATTTTTGATAATAGATTGTTAGTTATGGTTATGCTCATGGGCTTTTGGTTTCTATAGGTTCTTATACGTGTGCGCCCTCTCAATAGCATGGAGAAGAGTACACATGGTTACAATAGGTGCTTGAGGCAAGAAAGTGCTCAAAGCTTAACTTGGATTGGACAACCAGAAACTCGATTTACTTTTGATCATGTAGCCTGTGAAACAGTGGACCAGGTATTTAATTAATTTTACACAGGTGCTTGTTAATTCATTAAATAGTTTTAATTTCCATTGTCTTAACTGCTGTTGGAACATTGTATTTGCAGGAAATGCTTTTTAGAATGGCTGGTCTGCCAATGGTGGAGAATTGTTTGTTTGGCTACAATAGCTGCATGTTTGCTTATGGTCAGGTATTTCCCTAGACTATAGTTACATTTCCCATATTAAAAAAAATATAAATAAATTATGGGTGGGAAAGCAGTGTACTGATTCTTTCCCTGAAATTTTTGGAGTCCAGAAACTGTGTTTGTTCAAGTTTAACTTTTGGTGAGCAACACTGTTACATGTCACTGTCTAGTAAATTCACAACTTTTTATAATTTTTGCACAATCTACAATGTGTTATAGAATACTGCCACATGTCCAGTAGCTCACCATGTGGTGAGCTACGTAGCCCACTAGATCAATTCTCTCTCTCTCTCTCTCTCTCTCTCTCTCTATTTATATACATATATATTGTACTTTTTCTTTATTTTTGAACAAATAGTTTAATCTAAATTGAGTGAGTTTTGTAATGCAGACAGGAAGTGGTAAGACATATACAATGCTTGGAGATATTGAAGATTTAGAGGTCAGGCCAAGCCCTTATCGGGGAATGACTCCAAGAATATTTGAATTCTTGTTTGCAAGGATACAAGCGGTAACTTAGCGTTATTTGTTTGATCACTATACATTTTGATTTGTGCATAAAGACAGACACTATCGTTATTTGTTTCTCTTAACAATTTTTTGTTGCAGGAAGAGGAAAGCCGAAGAGATGAGAAATTAAAATACAATTGCAAGTGCTCTTTCTTAGAGATTTACAACGAACAAATTACAGACCTCCTTGATCCCTCGTCTGCCAATCTGATGGTGAGATTGGTTCTTTTTTGGGTATATGCCCTTTGGAACATTTGAGTTATTTATTTTGTTTTGTTTTTTGTGTGTAACTGTAGCTGCGAGAGGATGTCAAGAAAGGAGTATATGTAGAAAATCTCTCTGAATTTGAAGTTCATACAGTGGGAGATATCTTGAAGCTTTTGACTCAGGTTATCAATCTTTCATACTTGTCTTGTCGGATGGAAAAGCTGGAAATAAGATAACCAAGTCTGTCCTTCTATTAAACTGTTGTTTATTATGCATAGGGTTCTTTAAATAGGAAAGTTGCAGCTACAAATATGAACCGGGAGAGTAGTCGTTCGCATAGTGTCTTGACCTGTGTAATTGAGAGTAGATGGGAAAAAGATTCCACAACTAACCTAAGGTTCGCAAGATTAAACCTAGTTGATCTTGCTGGCTCTGAAAGGTAATATGTTGTAACTGAGATTGTTGAACTATGTATGCAAGAACTTGTATTGGCATGATGTTGATAATGCCTAATTAACTTCTAATTATAGGCAGAAAACTTCTGGTGCTGAAGGTGAACGTCTGAAGGAAGCTGCTAATATTAACAAATCATTGTCTACCCTGGGGTAATTTGACTGATATCATATTTCTTTAACATCTCTCTACAATCTTATGATATAGCTATGTTCTCTCATTATCCAATTGTCAATATTATGAGTACACATTGTTATTTGCAGTCACGTAATTATGATTCTAGTGGATTTAGCGCATGGGAAACAGAAGCATGTCCCTTACAGGGATTCAAGGCTGACCTTTCTTCTCCAGGTTTATTCTCTCTCTATATCCTCTGCCTTAGTTATATGTTTCTTGGTCCTAATGTAACGTTTGGAATGAAATACAAATGTAGGATTCTCTTGGTGGGAACTCCAAAACAATGATCATTGCTAATGTCAGCCCTTCCATCTGGTTGGTTCATTTCGTTACATGTTTGGAAACTGCATCTCTTTCATTTCAACTAACATGCATAAACATCAAATTGCTATTAACCTCTTTTATTTGTATTTTGTTTTCTGTATCTCTCATAGCTGTGCAGCTGAAACACTAAACACTCTCAAGTTTGCTCAACGAGCAAAACTTATTCAGAACAATGTAAGCTTAATTCTGTGACTAATGTTGAATCACTAAATCTCAGCAAGGCATTAATTAGATTTCACTTTTCTCTTTTTGGTTTCTCTTCATTGCATAGGCTGTAGTGAATGAAGATTCAACAGGGGATGTCATTGCACTGCAACACCAGATAAGGCTTCTAAAGGTGCGTTATTGGATCTTATAGGTTATGTATGATTATTTCTTGTTTACTTAATAATTTACAGTATAAGTCTGTTGAATTTTTCAATAGGAGGAGCTTTCTGTTCTTAAACGTCAGAACATCTCAAGATCCTTGTCATTTGGTTCAATAACAGTAGATACAATGCAACCACAAGAAAATGCTTGCATGGAGAAAGTCTCTGAAATGGATCAACAGCAAGTTGATCATTCACTTGGATATGAATCCAAAGGCGTTGTGAGAATGTCTACAAAGCAGGTATGCTAGTTTAATAATGAAAGGTAGCTAAATGTCATACAGTTGTTGTATATGGATGAGTTATACAAGGATTAAAGCCAATTGTTAAGAATACAGTGAAGAGTGCATGTGTTATTACTATCTGTGGTTTTGTAAATTTAAATTAAAATGTTGGCTACCTTGAAATGCAACCAAAAGAAAATGCTTGCATGGAGAAAGTCTATGAAATGGATCAACGGCAAGTTGATCATTTTCTTGGATGTGAATCCAAAGGCGTTGTGAGAATGTCTAAAAAGAAGATATGCTAGTTTAAGAATGAAAGGTAACTAAATATCATACAGTTATTGTGTATGGATGAGTTATAGAAGGATTAAAGCCAATAGTTAAGAATACAATGAAGAGTGCATGTGATAATATTATCTTTGGTTTTGAATTTAAATTAAAATGTTGGCTATCTTGAGACACATCTAATTTGCATGTCTGCACTTCACATAGAGGTTCCCACACTGAAAACACAACACTCAGTTACTTGTAGAGACTTACATTATCTATATTTCCTGTTACAAGCATGTAACTTAATGGCAACTGAAACTATGTACTAGGAGAATGTATATGATTTCCTGCCTGTTAGTAATCATTAATACTGCTGAAAATGGTGATGAATCAGTTGAAGTCTCTGGAGACAACACTTGCTGGCTCCTTAAGAAGAGAGCAAATGGCTGAAACTTCTATCAAGAAGCTTGAAGCTGAAATAGAACAATTGAATCGCTTGGTATTTTCCAACTCTTTGTCTCTCACTCCCTCCCTCCAAAAACACACAAAAATAAATAATAAATTAGTTAACCTTTGAACAATTTCTTATTTGTCAGGTTCGTCAAAGAGAGGAAGACACCAGGAGCACTAAAATGATGCTCAGGTTTCGGGAAGACAAGATTGAAAGAATAGAGTCACTCCTGGGTGGCACATTGCCTGCAGACTCTTTTTTGTTGGAAGAGAACAGAGCGCTCTCTGAAGAGATTCTGCTTCTTCAAGCAAAAGTTGATAGGAATCCTGAAGTAACTCGCTTTGCATTAGAGAATATAAGGCTCTTAGATCAAATCAGAAGGTAGTTTTTCCTGAATCAGCTAACCATCTGAAGATCTCTCTTCAATTCTTAACTTGTTTTTTAATTGTGGAATAAACAGATTTCAAGAATTCTATGAAGAAGGGGAGAGGGAAATACTATTAGCTGAGGTATCCAAACTGCGCGATCAGGTGTTTTGTTGAATCTTATAGAAAATAGTAGCATTTCTTTTTGATTTGTTCTTTGGAGCCTTTATAAACAAAAGAGCCTTATGTTTGCAGCTGCTTCAGTTTCTTGATGGTAATTCTAAGCAACATAAGGATCAAAATTTGGAAATTCAACCACAGGTCAGTTAAAATTAGTACCTCCTTTTATCATTCTAGTTTTTCTCTCTCAACAACTCACATTCAGTTTGGTAAATTGGAGAATTAAAGAAATGGAAAATGCATCATAGAGGCCTTACACTTGTGCATTTTCGTTTTGCTTTTGTTGAGAACCAAATATAGTCATTTGCATCTAATTCTAAGCCTCGTAAATTTATTACTTTGTTTTTTCCTGACCTTCGGAAAGCCTTGTTTACTGATTCAGGAAGCTGTGCGCATTGGCAAAGAAAACAATTCTCTCCATTTAGAGGTTGCTTCTTATTCTTACTACATAATTCATCTTCCTTTTGTATTAAGAATTTGTTCATATATGTGACATCACCTTTTGTTGTTTCAGTTGAAAACCTCTATGAGTGAGTTAGATGAATGTAAGCATAAACTAAACTCTTGCTTAGAGGAAAATGCAAAACTTAGTAGGTAAGGAAATCTGGTCTTGTTTTCAAAATTTTGGGAGTTGTAATCACAGATCAGACCCCTTAGCTTGAAGTTTCATTGCATATTGTTTCTTACCATCTTCTGCAGAGAAATAAATGATCTACAGTCTATGTTAAACAATCTCAAATCTGCTCCCCGAGGTCATGATAACAACATTGAAAACATAAAGGTAGCTTAATCTTTTAAGAGTATTTTTCCTCTATTTTGTGTTCATATTGTTATGAAGATGAAGAAGAAAAGACGAGAAAAAAGATTAGTTTTTGATCGCTCTTTTTTTTCCTTATGCTGCACACTTTCACATTTACTTATTTTCTATTTAAAAAATTAATTTAGCAACTTTTATGGTTCAAGTTGATCAATAAGAAATCATTAAAATTATTTTCAGGGTTCACTGGGATCTCCAACTTCTGAGCTTTGCATGCTTGAGCCAACTCAAAATGAGATGGAAGGATTGCATGCTACTCGGGTGATGGAACATGCCGAAGAAATCATGGATTTGCAGCTGGAATTGGATATAATAAAGATTATCCTCAGAGAAGAGAGATCGTCTCATGCAGAACTAGAGGAAAGGTTAAAATGCTTGAATATAGATCTTGAGCTGGCAAAAGACCAACTTTTGTCAATGCGCAAACAATATGAAGACACAAACAGTGAACTCAAAGAAGCAAAATCTGTGATCGAAGCTCTTGAGTCACAACAGATTCTTTCAATCAATGAGATGGAGGACCTGCGGAGGAGCAATAGTCACTATGTGAATTGTCTGAGTGAGCAGAAGCTTGAAATTATTGCTTTAAAGAATCAATTTTCTAGCAAAGAGATAAAAGATCAGCAATCCTCTAACCAATGCAGGACTGAGAACTCTACTTTAGAGGCAAAACTGAAGAGGATGCATGATTCTCTTGATAAGGCCAAGCGACTGAATATGTGGTACCAAAGTGATCGTGATTTTCATGTGTCTAATGAAGCAGAAATGGATGAAGTTCGTCAGCAGGCTGAAGCTGAAACTGCTGAGGTCATTGTCTGCATGCAGGAAGAGCTTGCCATTCTTCAGCAGCAAGTCCAAGATTGTCAATTGAAAGAGATGGAGACTAAAAATAATACAATGCTTTTGGAAGCTGACTTGAAGGAGTTGCAAGAAAAGCTGAATCAGATGGCTGACAATAATCAATGGCTACTTGGAAAGCTTGAAGAGAAAGATGAGGAAATAAGAACAGTATCTGAGGAATGGGAATTATTGGCTAGTGAAGTTGAGGAAGTCTTAGCTCATGGGCATGATATGCTGACTGATGCCTCTGATCGGCTTGACCTCATTTCCAGTTCATTTCCACAGAAAAGAATCTGGGTTTCTGAACAAGTTGGCAGGTTGGTTAGAATCATCTCCGAAAAGGAATTATTGATTGAAGAACTTGGAAGATGTTTAGAAGATGCAAATAGAAAAAGAAGTGAAGTGGAGTACATGTTGAAGTCCTTGCGAGGGGCAGCACTAGTTATTACTGAAGCGCACCAGCAGGAATGCAATGAAAAGGAAGAAGAAATTCTCCTGTTGAAGTCAGATTTGAGTGAGAAAGCATCTATCATAGCAGAATTGGAGGAAAGGATGAAGCTGGCTGAACAACAGATCAGTAAAATGTCAGTTTGCACAACAGTGGCTTTTGTAATAGTTAATAGATTATCTGAAACCACTGCTAATCATCTTGATGCCTTAAAGTTCAAGGAAATCGAATTTAAGGAGTTAGCAGAGATGAACATGAAGAAGGATGCCATTCTAGATAATCAGGCTGCCGTCAATGAAGAGTCAGAGAAACAGATCCAGTCTTTGCAGAAGGAAGTAGCAGAGCTGAAGGAAACCTGTGATGAACTTGTGCAGAAGCTCTCTGAGGAGGAGCAACGTGCTTCTGACATGGAAAAAAAACTTGAAGATATTGAAGAGGATGACCTTTCGAAAACAAAGGAGAAAGTAACCGACCTAAAAGCCGGTGTATCCACACTCAGGTACTGCATGGGATTATATTCAGATTATAGCAAAGGCCCAGAAACACATAATGCACAAAGAGATTGTATATCTTTTGATGGCAATGGTGAAGATCGGGTAAGCTAAATTTATCCATATTTATGAAGCTTAGTTGTTCTCAGTAATTCAGTTTTGTCCCATTTAAGGTCTTCAACAGGTGTTTGTTTCATAAATAACTGTTTCAGACATTGTTGCAGCCAGATGCTGAGATAAGCAAAGACGGTGTAGATGCGCATTTTGTTGAGAACAAGAGAACTGAATTTTCTGCTTGTTCTAGAGCAGGAAAGAATTTGTGCGGCTATTCATACGATCAGAAACAGATGGAGTCTGGTAAAATTTGCGAGGATGTACATAAAAAAGATATGACCATTGCTCTTCTGAAAAAGGAAATAGAATCTGCCCTTGAGAGTTTAAGAGAGGTTCAAAATGAAATGGCCAAACTACAGGATGAGAAAGAAAAAATGTTGATGTCTGAGAAACAGAATAAGAAAACCATGAAAAATGTCATAACTGAGGTACTTACCCTACAAGCAGCTATAAATAACTTTGAGAAGCAATCAGAACACCAGATAGAAGCTGTCAGTCACAAGCTCCGGGCACTCGAACAAATTGTTCAAGAAGCTGGAACTCATTGGTATAAAACAAAAGAGGTAACCCGTTTTAATTTTCTTATTTTATATGCCAAGAATCATCCTCTACAATGTATCCTCACTTTTAGATTTTCTTTCTGGAATGGATATCTTAAGAAGAGCATATAACACCCTCTCACTCAATTCTATCCATTCATGGGAGTCTTTCTTTCAAAGAATAGATCAACCTTATCTGGTAATGATAATCTACAACATTAACAATTAGGATCAACTGGCTTTTCATACCCTCCTGGTCCATTTGACCAGTTAAACAATGAGGCATAATACTAATGTCCCATTTAAATATTTATTTGATCGTCCAATAACCGCATCAGTTTTTTTGGCTAATACTGTTTTACAGTTTCTTGAACTTGAAGTTGGTGATGCAAAGCTAGTCGCAGTTCAGAAATCTGCTGAGGCTTCTTGTATTTTTGCAAAGTTTGAAGAGGCCCAAGATACCATGAAAGAAGCAGATATTATGATCAATGGGCTAATGATAGCTAATGAGACAATGAAATTGGATATACAAAGGCTGAACCAAATGGAAGTCAGATTGAAAAATGACAAAGATATGCTTTTTACTGAGGTTCAAAGATTGCAATCCATCAATGATCTGAAGGATCATCAATTTAAAAGCCTGGAGGAGCAGTTTGGCTCAAACATGATAGAAACAAATGAGCTGGTTGTGGAGCTGGAGGGTATAATTGCAGATGTGCAGACTATTTTTACAGAGAAATTTATGACTATAGCTCATGATTTCCAATGCATGAAATCCTTACTTTTGGACTCGACCAAGTTAGTGCGATCATGGCTGGAGGATATCTGGTCTGAGATAATTGTGAAGGATTGTGGTCTGGCTGTGCTACATCACTGTCACATGGGAATTTTATTGGAAGCAGTAACAGGGCTGAATGCGGAAAATAGTTTGCTTCAACATGGCCTTGGTGAATCAAACTCTGTGATATCTGATTTGAGAGAGCACAATTTTAAGTCAAGAAGAGAGCTAGAAATGTGTAGAGATATTAAGGGAAAACTACTGGCTGACATCAAGAGAAGTTTTGATCAGATATCTAGGAAGGAAGGGGAAACTGGTGAGCTTGGTATCAAGTTAATTGCTTTCGAGAAAAAGATATCAGACTTACAGCTTCAAGAAGAGTTGATGTTTCAGAGGTTTAACGAAATGGGGACTCAGCTTGCAATTTTAATGAAAGAGCTGGACTTGAGTAACAGAAACATTGTGGCATCCCTTTTGGATAAGGAAAAGCAGCAAAGAGACAACGAGGAGGTTTTAAAATCAGAGGCTGAGTTCCTTATGGTACAGTTGAGCTCTAAAGACTTTGAGTCATTTGTTTTGGCATCAACGTTAGAAGAAATGGCCCTGCAAAAAGCTGAAGCAGAGAGAAACAATATTATTCATTGTGCTGTCATTGAGAGCTTAAGGAAACAAATTATTTTGTCCAAGGTAGACACAGAGTTGAAAGAAGAAATGTTGAGGGACATGGATGTTGAGCTTAGTTTTCTACAAAAGGAAGTAGAAGGAGTTCAAGGTGATAGGCATGACATGCTCTCAAAGCTGAGACAAAGTATTCTTAGGATTACACAGTTGGATGTAGTAAATAAGGCTCTTGAACAAGAAATTCAGTCACTAAAGGAGGTTGCTTGTTCAAACAATTTGCTGAAAAGTGAACTGGGGGAAGTTATGGAAACGAAGGTGACACTCTCAAACCAGGTTCAAGCGCTTGAATCTGAATGCCACAAACTACTGAAGGATTTAAAGCTAAAGGAGACAGAATTAGAATCTTCTTCCAGCCATATCTCTTTCCTTGATCAACAAAACCAAAAGTTGCAGAAGGATATTCGCTTGCAGGAAACTTTTTCATGCAGTCTTAAAAAAGAGCTGGGCATGAAAGATGTGGAGTTAAGCCAAATGAGAAGCTTAGAAGAAGAAAACAAGTTGCTGAAAAGTGAGGTAAGGAAGTTGGAGACAGAGAACAACTTGATTCTCCAAGATTTGGAGGTAAAGAAAACTGAATTTGAATCCTCTCGTAGCCATATGCATATTTCTGATATAGAAATTAAGAGATTGCAAGATAAAGTTTTTTCATTGGAGACTTGCATTGACAGTTTGCAAACTGATTTGGAGAAGAAAAATGCTGAATTAAGTGAATTCCAAAATTCCCAATCTGTTATTATGGAGGATCTAAGTTTGAAATGCCAGGACTTGGAAATGTACTTCAACAAAGTAAATACTTTGAGGGAGGAGAACATTTCTTTGAGAAAAGCGCTCTCCATGTCAAGCTTCAACCTTTTGAAGTGTGTTGATTCAGTGAAAGCTATAGATATGATAGGCAGCAGATTATTTAATAAAGTAAATGAAGAAGGTTTTTTGATTTTTGATAAAATGTTTCAAGTGATAAGTGAAAATGCAGAGAGAATATCCAAGTTAATGAATGATTTTGAGTGCTTGGAGTGCCACATAGAAGAACTGATGTCTGAAAACAAGAGTCTTCAGGCTGAGTTATCAAGGAAAGATGATGTTCTAGAAGGGTTGCTGTTTGATCTGAGCCTGTTGCAGGAGTCTGCTTCTAATACCAAGGATCAGAAAGATGAAATTGAGGAAATGGCAGCTTCCTTGGAGGCATTAGAAGACAATTTTGCTTTGAAGTCAAATGAGCTTGTTGAGATCGTTGCACATAGCCAAATGCTTGAAGCTCAATTAGAGGAAAAGATAAGTGTAATTTCCTCGCTTCAGTCTGACATCTCAAGACAGCAGGAGACACTAAAATTGCTTTCTGATGAAAATTTGGAGCTGAGAGCTGATATTGAAGGCACCTTAGCTGCAAAGAGTTCTACTGAGGAAGAATTAGCAGAACAAGTGAAGATAACCATGAGCTTGGAAATGGAACTCCAAGAAATGGGTAATGCTATTGGCCAAATGGATGATACTATTGAGTCCTTGAGGAACAGTTTGAATAAGGTCACTGGTGAGAGGGATCACCTTCACATGGAGGTGCTTAGTTTGAATGAGAAGCTTGAAACGGAACGGGCTCGGGCTGAAGAAAATGAAGTAAATGCCATGGAAGTTCATCAGGTAAGTTATAATTTAATAAATACTAGGAGACGATTGTTTTATTTGTATTTCCTAATCCTAATTTGTTATAATGGTGTCAGTTAGCTGAATCAAGAAAGATCTATGTGGAGGAGAAGGAAGTAGAGGTGAAGCTGTTAGAGAGGTCCGTTGAAGAGCTAGAATTTACCATAAACGTGCTGGAAAACAAGGTGAGTTTCAAAATGCGTTAAAGTCGAAGAACTTGCAAAAGTTTACATTCATTGTGCTTCATGGATATGCATGTGCTTGTTAGGTCGACATTGTTAAAGGAGAAGCTGAACGACAACGGTTGCAGAGGGAAGAACTAGAATCGGAGCTTCATGCTGTAAAGCACCAGATGCAGAATGTTAAAAATGCAGATGCTGACATGAAAAGGTTTGATGCAATATATCCCAATATATTTGCTTGAATTGCGTAAACAGTTCACATTTAATTTGGTTAATATGCTGAGGTTTTCTTATAAACTTCCAATATATTGATTTTCATCTGTAGGCATTTAGAGGAGAAGGAGAAGACACTTCAACAAGCCTGGAAGCAAATTCAAAGTCTTGAGAGGGATATAGCTGAAAAGGAAGCAGAGGTGTCGTTCTTTCTTGCAATTTTTTACATCTATTTATATCAAACATAGTCATTTGCTGTTTCTCCTTATTGCTAATGACAAAATGCAGTGGGTTGATGTGCCAGGAATACCAAATTTATGCATTTTTTTCTTTAACAACAGATTGCCCAATGCAAAGCACATATCTCTGAGCTAAATTTGCATGCAGAAGCGCAGGCTAGTGAGTACAAGCAGAAGGTAGGCTGGCAGTTATGGATTGACTAGTTTTAAATTTTCAGCTATAGAGATGCCAGATGGCAATTGCAGGATTCGACTGTTCTTTCTTATGAACCAAATTTTGTCTAATAGTTCAAGGCATTGGAAGCCATGGCCGAACAAGTTAGACCAGAAAGCCATTTCAACCACGTTACGAGTTCTTCATCCAACAAAATAGAAAGAAATGCCTCAAAGCCTAGGGGTTCTGGTTCCCCTTTCAAATGCATTGGGTTGGGTTTGGCCCAGCAAATAAAATCAGAGAAGGATGAGGATCTTACTGCTGCAAGGCTGCGTATTGAAGAGCTAGAAGCTTTGGCAGTAAATCGACAGAAAGAGGTAGCTTTAACTGCACTAATATGGATTATGAAATTTCTCAGGCATTGGAGATATGTGTATGTTAATTTTTTATTTTTGTTTCAGATATTCTCATTGAATGCCAGACTAGCCGCTGCTGAGAGCATGACCCATGATGTAATTCGAGACTTACTGGGAGTCAAGTTGGATATGACTAATTATGTGGTAACTTAATGAATATAGCCTGTATTTCTTCAAATAATTCATGGTTGTTTCAAAGAAATCCTTGTTTTAGGGATGATTATCAAATTGATTATGCTGATATAAAATTGCTCCCAAAATGTGGACGATTATGCTTTATCTTACGCCTTGGTTAATTCAGTCACTATTGGATAATCAACAAGTTCAGAAGATAGCTGAGAAGGCACGACTTAGTAATGCAGAGTCTCAAGTGAAGGTATTTTCACTTTTTAATCATACTAAAACAAGGATGAATGGATACTTTTCTTGATATTTTTTTCTTTTTAAAGTTTTTCTTAAATTTTGAATTTTGCCCTTTATGCAGGACCAAGAGATGATGAAGCTTAAGCAGCAGCTGAATGAATTCATTGAGGAGAGGCAAGGGTGAGCAATTATTTCTTTAAAACAATTAAAATTGATATCTATATTTTGTTATTTTCACCGTGTTTCTCCTATGGTTCTTCTAGTCTAAGCCTTTTCATGCCCTATTTCCCAGATGGCTCGAGGAAATTGAAAGAAAGCAGGCTGAGTTGGTAGCAGCGCAAATTGCATTGGAAAAGCTTCGTCAACGAGATCAGATGCTTAAAACAGAAAATGATATGCTGAAGGTTCAAAGGATTTAGATTGTGTCTTGGAAATTTTGTTTTAGAATGGTCTCCTAGTAAAAATTAATTATCTTACAAAACAAATAGTTGCTTTTGTAATTTTTTCCCCTTCTTTGGCCTCATTTCTGTTAATGTGTAGATGGACAATGCAAATTATAAGAGGGTTGTGATGGAACTTGAAGGAGAAGTAAAGAAGCTGTCTGGCCAGCAAAACCTCCATCAGCGCATCCATCATCATGCCAAAATCAAGGCAAGATATTATTGATCAAACCAAACTCTGTTAGATGAGCTAGTCAATATCCATAGTTTCTTCACTTGCCACTTTAACTTTCAGTCAGCATTGAGTGAGAGCATTTTCCTTGCAACAGGAAGAAAACAATACGCTTAAGATCCAGAATGAAGACCTTAGTGCTAAGCTACGGAGAACTGAAGTTAATCTATCACGCGTCAAGGAAGAGCTTGTGCAATATCGCACTTCTGTTGGGAAGAATCCCTACATAAATTTTGATAAGGAGGAACAGTTGAATAACAAACTGAAGGTTAGTGAAATGACACAGAATTATTGTGTCTAATTTTGTAGCCAAAGTTAATGGCTTAACCACTCAAGTGAATTTTGTCCCAGGAAAATGAGGAGGAAAGGATGCAGTTAGCTCAGAAGCTGATTGGCTTGTGTACCAGTGTTCTAAAGGTATTTGTAAATAACAATCAGCTAATTTTTTTTGTTTCAGTAATGCAAAACCAAAACCGGGACTATAATTTATGCCTCCGTGAAACTTTCAGGCAGCTGGAGTAACAAAAGCTGTTGCTGATATAAGCCCGGCTGTGGCTGAAGGGGCACTGGAGCAGCTGAAGAATAGAGTCACTTCACAGGAAAGAGAATTGCAGAACTTGATATTCAAGGTAAAACATTATAAAATATGGACTCTTTGTACCTTCTTTTATAAGTAGAAGTTCAAAGCTATGAGAGACAGAGTACAAAAACTTTGCAGGAACTAACAAACAGTAAGTTGTTTTACAGAGTAGAATTAACAATGAAAGAAATCGATTATCTGAGATAATGCCTCAAGCTTCACCACCGAATCTGAGGACTGATGAGAACTGTCAAAGTCCAAGAAGGGTATGCAAAGCTCCGTATATTTCTGGTTTAGATAGATAAGCACGTTTATACAATACGTACAGGGGATGCACAGTTAGCCTTCTGCTTAATTTTTTATGCTAGTACAATTGCACAAGTCAAGCTGTATATGCATTTTTCTTGTTCATTTTTCTCTTATATGTAAAGATCCACAAATTACAATTCAATGGTGATGCGTATATTCTTCAATGATTATTTGAGGTCTCGGTTAAGTATTGATTTGCTGTCATGTTATTTCTTGTTTAAAATATTAAAAATAAGAAGAAAAAAAATTATGTTTGCTATTGTAAAGTTAGGATATGTTTCATATAAATGTTGAAAGAGGGTGACATCACTTTTTCTTTTGTAAAGTTAGGATTTATAAAGTTAGGATTCTAGAGATCACTTTTTCTTTTGTTTTATTTCTCGTTTGAGTTGCTTCTCTATAAATAATGTGTAATACTTCTTATTTTTGTATCAGAATAATAAAAATAAAGTATTTTCTTTTCTTTTCTTCTCCATGCTCCATAACAAGGTATTACAGCCAAAACTGTTTTGAAAAAAAAAAAGGTTAATTATCAAAGGATTCTCAAGGGAAAAATATTTAAATCAGTGAAGTTCACTCACACATAACTCAAAATACACAGATGACTTCCGACTTTTCTTTCACTTTAGACAACTCTTCTTTTCAGATCACATCCCATAAACTTATCAGAAAAAAATTTCTTCCAATGGCCAAGAGCAATTCAGATGGTGAGTCATGGACGAGGGAAGATTGGTTTTCTCGATGGAACTGTCAAGCAGTCGGCTATTTTTAAATCCTGAATATCAAATTGGGACACCCAAAATGCTTTGGTGATGTCTTGGCTCATCAACTTTATGGAGGAGGACATTGGGATACTCTATCTCGTCCATACCTTTGCCGAGATGATCTGGGACAAAATGAAACACTCCTATTCAGATCTAGATAATGCCACACAGCTATGTGACTAGAGGGATAAGGCTCATGACCTAAAACAGGGAACTCTTGATGTTACTGAGTATTACTCTGCTCTTACTAAAATATGGCAGGAATTGGATTTGTTTGATGTGTGTGATTAGTGTAGTAATTGTGCTGAAAAATATAGGAATATTGTTGATAACAACGGACTTACAATTTATTAGCTGGATTAAACAAAGACTTGGATGAGGTGAGGGGTCGACTGCTTGGAACAAAACATCTACCATCTATAGAAGATATTTTTGCTGAAGTTAGAAGAGAGGAGCTTATAACCAAGCTTAACACTATTCAGAGTGTTTTATCATTGACAGCTTCAACAGCTTGACAAAAAAAAATTCATTTATGAATGGAGAACTTGTAGAGAAAGTCTATATGGATTTGCCACCTGATTTTGATATAAAGAAGAAAAAATGGTCAAGTGTGCATATTAAGAAAATCATTCTATAGTTTGAAGCAATTGCCAAGAGCTTGGTTTGATATATTCTCCAAGAGTAATTCGACATAAAGGGTATACCCAAGCACATACAGATCATACCTAATTTTACAGACATATGGGTGGTAAGATAACACTTCGTATTATATATGTTCTCGATATTATACTAACTGGTTATGATATAATAGAAATGACCAAAGTGAAACAAAGACTTGCTTTTGACTTTAAGATTAAAGATCTTGCCATGTTGAGATATTTTTTAGGCATGAAGGTTGCTAGAAATAGAATGGGCATCTCTGTTTCTCAAAGAAAATACACCTTGGATCTACTCAAAGAAACTGAACTCTTGGGATGTAAGCCTATCGATACTCCTATTGATCCTAATGTAAATATTGGAAAGCAGAGTACTAATATACTAATAAACTGAGGCAGCTAACAACGACTAGTTAGCAAACTCATTTATCTCTCCTACACTAAGCCAAATATAGTCTGATGCCGTTAACACTGTCAGCTAGTTCTTGCACTCCCCACATGAGGAACATATGCAAGCTATTGTTCGAGCTTTGAGGTACCTAAAGGGAAGCCCAAGAAAGGGGTAATTCTTTGGCAATGATATTTCTAGAAGTGTTGAAGCTTACACTAACACAAATTGGGAACGATCTGTTGTTTATAAAAGATCAATATCTGGTTATCGTATCTATGTCTAGGGGAACTTAGTTACATGAAGAAGCAAGAAACAATCAGTTGTTACTAAGAGTAATGGTAAGGCTGAGCTTAGATCTCTTTCCAACGGTACATGTGAACTCTTGTGGATAAAAATGTTGCTCGATGAACTTAGAGTTCCAAAAGTAATGCCTCTAAAACTTTATTGTGACAACAAAGTTGCTAACAACATGGTACACAATCCAGTTTATTATAACCGTACAAATTCTATTGAATTATATTGACATTTTTTAAAGGAGAAGATAGAAAAAGAGACCAAATTGAAATTGATTGTTTTATTATATTATTGTGATATTTTAAATCGTTGAATGGACCATTCTAAAACAATTAGACGATGACAAAACTTTATATGATTTTACTTTAAAAGAACAAACAACAAATATCCTTGCAAAAAAGATTATCAAGGCCAATGTCAAGAATATGATTAACAAGTTAGGAACGTTGGTGTTTTTCACCCAATTTGAAAGAGAGTGTTGAAAGAGGAGTGATATCAATAGAAATTCGAATCCCACCAAAATAGGAAACTAATATGTCCAATTTATTGTTATTTTTTAAAAAAAAATTTGTCCTGATTTTGTAAGATTTTACTGTAATTTTAGAGATCACCTTTTCTTTTTGTTTTATTTTTCGTTCGAGTTGCTTCTCTATAAATAACGTGTAATACCTCTCATTTATGCATCAAAACAATAAAAATAAAATAAGATTCTATTTTCCTTTTTCTTCTCCATCCCCTGTTACAAATAAATTTATTTTTTAAAAACTAGTTTATACTTATAAAACACCAAACAAAATTATTGTCAGTTTATTTTTTATTTTATAAAACCTTAAACTATTGATATTATTAAAATACTACTATGCATATATATAAATGTATGTATGTATAACGTTTAATTTTAATGAATTGGCTCAACTTCAATTAGGGATGACAATAGATTATATTTAAGATAAATACTTCTAATCTTGTATCGTATTTATTGTTAAAAATAAAATATTAAATTCTTTTCAAATTTATTATAAATTTAAAGTTTTAATATCAAATCAACTCTAATAGTATGTACTCATTACTAAACTTACAATAAATATTTATGAATTTTAAGTAAATTTTAAAATAATATAATAAAAAAATAAAATCCGTTGCCACTCATTTTTATAGTATGTCAATTAATATAGATTTTGATATAGTGTAATTCTAACATAACCAATAGTATAAACTACGAGTAATTGAATAATTGACTTCATAATAGTTGTTAATATATGATTGACATTAACAATTTAGCATCAATATTGCAATAACATGAGGTACTCAAATGTTAGCTTTAGTGTTGTTACTCTCAATCTTATTTACATTATAATTCTGGCTTGTTATCTCATCCTCTATGTTAATATTCTTTTTTCTGGTAAACCTAAAGATATGGGCATTACAAAATGGAACTACAATGATTGTTAAGGAAGACTGACTGAGCTAAGACTGAATTTCCAAACAACATGAACCGCTTGCTTGATTAGGTTCTAAAATTAGTTGAATCATCTATTTCCAAGCAATCTATGGCTAGTTCTTGAGGCAATATTTGATAGACAAACATAAGGAGCACTTTAAATGGCGTAATTTTGAGTTAAAGATAAAAATAGAGCACTCGAACGACAGTTTATTTGAGATTTTAAGAGTTATAAAATGAAAGTAAGAATTTTAAGATTAATATTTTGCTTTTTTTAATTTTTTTAAATATATATTTAACTTATTTTATTTTATTAATTGCAACGCACATAACACATGTGAGGAAATCTTTATTTTTAAATTCTTTTTAAAAAAATATAATATTTATAAATATTGCAACGAGTATATAAGAATTTTTCTTTATTAAATTTGTATTTATTTTAAATTCGTTGTAAATTTAAATTTTTTATATTAAATTCATATTAAATTTACTTTAAATTTTATTAAATCCTGTCTAACATAATTAAAATTTAAATTTTTTTATAAATTTACCAATAATTTTATCAATCTCTAATTTTAACCTATAGGTGAACCCACTTAAACCCAACAATTTTATAAAGTTATTAAAATTTTTTTTTAAGTAATAAAAAAAAGAATGTGAGCGCATACGTGAAATTGACAGCAATAAATTGGCGAAATTTGAAAAGAATTTGCAATGCGATTGGTGATGCTGATATAATTCAACAACTTCCATCTTTCTTTTTAAATTAAAGTTTTATTTTTTATAAAAAAGCAGGCAGTTTTATGATTCTCGCGTCAATTATTGCTTAAACTAACAAATTGATTGGTTGAGAGTTATTAGATTTATTTTAAAAAACCATTTTCTTAAAAAGTTTAGAAAATATTTTTCAAAAGTATCATTCCTCTCATCGATACCATCTGAATTTATGTTTATTTTGTAAATTTTCAAATTTCTTTATTTTTTTTTGTCTTTTGAAGAAATACACAAAGCAACAAAAACCCTTCAGTCAATTCTAGGGTTTTACCATTGATGCTCGGCTCTGACAAGAAATTCTGACCTTTTCTGCAACTCAAGAGCAGCCTGTCACTTTATTCTTTCCTTTCCGAACTAATCCCACTTTACATTTCAACCATCGAATTCAATTTATATAAATTAGCACGTAAGTTTTTGGTTTAATGCTCTCTGAAACTCTCCACTCAGAAGTAACTCTTTTTTTTTTGTCTTTATGTTATTTTGTAGCTAGTTTCTGATTGTGCAGAGTTTGATAGGAAATGAGCACAGCAACTTTTAATTCAGTTTGTTTCACTGGAGGAGTTTTGTGGAAGGTTTGCGTCTCTATAGCTGTTCTGTTTGTTTCCCGGGAAAATGTACCTATTTTGCGTTTAGAAAACTCAAGCGAACTGAATAAAAGAAGAAACTTTTGCAATTTTCATGTGAAGTTTCATGTCATTACATAAATATCAGCCTTGGATTTGCAAGATAACTGGAAAAGTCAACTTTTTGTTGTGAGTGTGTTTGATTTTTTGTGTTTTCATTTATTTATTTATTTTAAATTTTAGGATGAAGCTAGGATTTCAAGAGTAATGAAGAGAAACGACAAAGCAAAGTTTCATATAAGAGGGTCTGCGACTTTGTCAACGAAAAGCTTGCAGATAGAAGATGGGAAGCCTCAAAATTCTGAAAAGCAAGTTCGCATTGGTCTTCTTGGTGCCAGTGGTTACACGGGCGCTGAGGTTTGTGCATGATTTGTGAGTGTGCTTTATCATTTGTTTGGTTGTTAATTCAAGTAAAGCTTTTAGCTAAAACTAGTGCA
Source organism: Ailanthus altissimus (assembly GCA_946807835.1). NCBI lineage: Eukaryota > Viridiplantae > Streptophyta > Magnoliopsida > Sapindales > Simaroubaceae > Ailanthus > Ailanthus altissimus. The sequence goes on along the minus strand of OX327698.1, from coordinate 21,781,190 downwards.
ACTGAAGTATTTACTAATTTTTGTTGGTAAATATAAATTTATTTACTTATTTGTTGATTTATGTGGTAGCATAGTGTATGAATGACATTATTTTATTAGTTAGATTGCTTTGAATTATGTTTTGGGAGGAATCATGTACTTATTCTCTCTCTCTCTCTCTCTCTCTCTCTCTCTCTCTCTCAAGTGGGGGTTTGGTATCACTTTCTATGTATCAAGCATCCACTTGGTTCTTAAAAAATTATATATATATGCTGCTAAGGTCACATGAATCAAGTTGAGGGTACTACTAATTTCCTGGAAAGGAAAATACTTTATGGTCATAGGAAGGGTTATATCCTGGAGTTTCCAAGTCATACTTTCTGTTCTGTATTCATTTTTATATGGGAGTTTGTACTGACATTATCTTAAATTAAGCCTTGTCTCAGTGTTGTCATTTAACTTCTTATCTTGTGATAATCTTTTCACAGATTGTACGACTCCTTGCAAACCATCCATATTTTGGCATTACTCTGATGACTGCTGATAGAAAAGCTGGCCAATCAATTGGTTCAGTGTTTCCTCACTTGATATCACAGGTATGAATCTTTAAATCTTCATTATAATACTTTGTTTCAGGATGTTTGACTTAGTTTCTGAAACACCGTGATTGTAGTCCTCTGTAGTTGACATTTGACTTATTTTTGTGTTTGCAGGATTTGCCAACAATGGTTTCTATCAAGGACGCAGATTTTTCAAATGTTGATGCTGTCTTTTGTTGTTTGCCTCATGGAACCACACAGGTCTTTCTTGTTGCCATACATCTTTAAACACACTCAATTAGTACTTGCTTGGACTGAGGAATTTTGCCTAAACATAAAGAAGCATTTGCTGTGTCTACATATCATGATTATTGATTTTATATTTGTTATATTCTGCAGGAAATCATCACTGGCCTTCCCAAGAGTTTAAAGATTGTTGATCTTTCTGCAGTACGTTTTGAGCTCATACTTACCACTTTTTATTCTTTCAGGGTTCTGTTTACGTGCATCCTTCAAACAATTTCAAAGTTTTGGTCATATCAAGTTTTGTCTGATGTATTTTCAGGATTTTCGGTTGCGGGATGTTTCTGAATATGAAGAATGGTATGGTCAACCACATATTGCGACAGATTTGCAGGTAATTTCTTTTTTGGCACCTTTGTCAATTATGACTGATAAACAGAGTATTGTAGGTAACTTACTGCTGAAGGACTTCTTGTTAACTATAGTTTTCTATTTAGCTGTGGAAATTTGTCTATATTTTGTAAATTCTTATAATTGTTGTTGGCAGAAGTACAATGTAATGTAATGTTGGTTTGGAATTGTTTTTCTGTTTACCTATTCTTGTTCTTTTTGTTTACAAGTGGTTCCCTAATTGTTCCAGAAAGAGGCTGTCTATGGTTTGACTGAAATTTTGAGGGAGAATATAAAAAATGCACGTCTAGTTGCTAACCCCGGTTGTTATCCAACATCAATTCAACTTCCACTTGTTCCCTTGATAAAGGTTTGTGTTTATAAATACTGTGTTCAAGTTTCTTTAATCCTGTGTATTTACTTAGTTATTGAGTGTTCTTTTAGATATTACAACATTCAGTCACATTAAGTGGCGCAGAAATGTATCATGTTGGATGAGATAAACTTGATAAATTAATCTTGCCATTAAGGCTATTCTACTTCCAATTATGATTTCATTTGCTGTATTGATTGTAGTTTCAAGTGTATGATTTTATTTCTCTTGATTTAGGCCTTTACTTCATGTACCCCTGGAAATATGTTACTACTTATAACTCTATCCTGATGGTTTGAGTTTGTTTCTTTTTCCCACTATGTTATCTAATTACTAACAAATGACCTATAATTTCTGATTTGCTTCTGCTTTCAGGCTAATCTGATTCAACATAGAAATATCATTATCGACGCAAAATCTGGTGTGAGTGGAGCAGGTTGGGATTCATTTACATCCCTTTATATCTGTTCATATTTTTAGCAATTATGATATATGGTAGTTGCAGTATTCCTTGAGCAGCTTCCAACGTCTGGTATACTGTGTAGGACGTGGTGCTAAGGAAGCAAATTTGTACTCAGAAATAGCTGAAGGCATTTATTCTTACGGTGTTACAAGGCATCGTCATGGTTTGTATTAGTCAGGAGATAAGGACTATATGCATTTGGATATGTCTCCATAACATTGTTGATATGACATGGGTTCTATTCTAAATGCAGTTCCAGAAATTGAGCAAGGACTAACTGATGCTGCAAAATCAAAAGTAACTGTCAGTTTCACCCCACACCTAATGCCAATGGTAAAAGTTGCACTCTGGTGTATTTAATTAGTTCTAGTGTCTCTTCTTTGCTTGCAAAAAGAACTATTCATGTATCTCTTTTAATTTTCCTGCAGAGTCGTGGCATGCAATCAACTATTTATGTAGAAATGGCTCCAGGAGTGACAATCGAGGATTTATACCAGCAATTACAGATCTCCTATAAGGTATTTACAGATTGTTTTTGTGCTTGTTCAACCCTTTGGGCATGATATGTATAATAGATATAAACAAACTCAAATAATCGTGCACATTTGGATAATGAAAATTCGGTCAAGAATCAATTACATGAGATTTGATTTTATCCTGTGTTGTCAAATTAGATGTGTTTGCATTATTGGCTAGAATACTGTGATATGTTTAAACTTTTTGTCATTCATCTATTTACCTGTTAGCTTCTTCTTTTCTTGTCCTTGATGTTTTGTCCTTAATTATTGTTTTAACTTTTGTTGCAGGATGAGGAATTTGTGAAGTGGTTGGAAAAGGGAGTCATCCCTCGCACTCACAATGTTAGAGGTTCTAATTACTGTTTGATGAATGTCTTTCCCGATCGAATTCCTGGAAGAGCAATAATTATATCAGTTGTATGTGGCAATTCCTCTACCTTGTGCTCGACTTCCTTTATGTTCCTAAAACAATAATTATATCAATTATGATGTTGTGTCATTGTTGCTAAGCTCTTAAAACCTTTCTGCAGATTGATAATCTCGTGAAGGGAGCATCAGGTCAAGCTCTACAAAATCTTAACGTAATGCTAGGATTTCCAGAAAATACTGGGCTTCTCTACCAGCCCTTGTTTCCTTGACATTTGCTTTGCTCAGATGTTGAAAGAGTAAGCATGTCTTTCCAAACACTAATGAACAAAGCCTCTTATCTACACAAACTCATCTTTGTCATTTTTGTCATTTTACATTTTATGTTTGTATATTATATTAGTCATAGGCGAATCCATGTCTTGCTTGGCAGCTTCTGCCATTTTCATTGGCCTTTTGTCAAATCCCTTAAGCTCCTCCTCCAGAACTACATTACTCTCCAGAGATGCAGCTATAAGCTTTTTCCACACAATGACCATCTTATGGATTTCTTTCACCATGCCCTGTGTTGCATAGCATCCTATCACTTCCTACAATTTTGGGCTATTATAAATTACAGCATGATGGCTTGGGACCAACCACTTGAGAAATACCATGCTGAATGTTTATAACTTAATAATCTGCTCTTCAGATGCTTCTAATTTTCATTCATTATCCATTATTTTCAACTGTTTTATATACAAGAAGTTCAATGCATCCAAGGGCATATTTTTGGCTTCTGTATCTAACTGATCAGGAATTTGGAAATCATATTTTGGCAAGTCTTTTCTTTCTTTTATTATCAGAGTAGAATCAATGAAGTTTGCGGGTGTCACTTAGTTCAAGTGGTAAAGCCTCTTAGGTTGAAACAAGAAGTTTGAAGTTCAAACTCTGCTCACACCAGAGTGGGAGGGGTTTGCTTTATATTTAATGTAACAAAAAAAAAATAGTTAAATTTGGCGTAGAATCAGTGAAGTTTATGATATTGTGATATTTAGGACTATTTTTCTTGAAGTGGTATACTTCTTATCAACTAGGCAAGCTGTTGAGTGACAATTTAATGGTTGATGCAGGTAACTCTGAAAGTGGGATTTTGTTTCTAAACTTTCTACACCCTTTTGAAGAAACTCTACTCTGGGCGTGGTATTGTCAGAGAAGAGTGACAGTAGAAATATGTATCATGTAACAGGTGGCTGTGCTTGTAATAAAAGTGATATATTGGCCAGTTTGGTGGAATTAAGTATTGGAATAAGGTCGGTGGAATGTCAACTTGCTAGTGTTGAGAACTGGAATCATGGTTGGCTGCTTTGAAACAATCTTATGTTACCACATTAAGGAATGTCAATATTTGTGGATATGATTTGTCTTATTTCAGGGATCATGCTTTAAGTTCTATGTTAAATATTTTAGATACTCTTCCGAAAATTTTCAATACACGAATAAACTTTTATATTACATATTTTTATTTTTGTGTAATGTGCATTTCATCTGTAACGTTGAAGGAGGTAGTTACATACTTGAGTTTCTTACTTTAACTACCTGCCTCTTTTTCTTGTAAAATGAAGTAAAACGTTTTCAACATGATCTCCTTTATTGTCAAATGAAGTAAAACATTTTCAACATTATTGTAAGAAGGATAATATTTTATTATATTTTATATATTATATAATATAGAAGGAGTTTTTATATAAATTTTAGATTAAATTTAAAGAAGGAAATAGAGTTTACACTAATTAATTATAATATATGTATGGTCAAATTAAGATATGATTGAGGTGAGCTGTCTGACAGTTGTATAGTTAGTTGATAATTAATATACTATCAATATTTTTTTTTAACTTAAGCTGACACAATAGAAATTTGAATTTGATGATTAGATTTTGAAAATAATTAGAGAGCAGAGACTTGATGAAGATATTAATCGATTGATCATTAAAAGAGATAAAATGAAAGATTTATTGTTTTTAAAAAAATATGTTGAACAAAGTGATAATTTATCTTAATACATTTAGTTCATTTATAAAAAATATTATTTTGAGTTGTTTAAATAATATTCTAATTATTATAATAAACAGTTGTAGTTTTAAAATAAAAAATATTTGTATCAAAAAAGTTATCAAAAAATAACTTATTAGTGTTAGTAAAGGCAAGATATTAAACCCAACAAACATCAAAGTGAGTTAAAAAATGAAGATCATGAAAGAGAGTACACTTGATATATCATAGAATAAGAAGAATTGTTACATAGTGTGAGGTGCGAAAAGCAACCATAAGCTGACTGATAATATGAATGACATAAACAATGTTAGAACAAGTGAGAATGAGATGTATTAAATTGCTAACCAACTAACGATAAAGAGTAGCGTCATTGAGAGGAGTTCCATCAAAATTCTTAATTTTGATATTACATTCTAGAGGAATAGAGATCGGTTTACTATCAGCAAACTTACTCAAGCAAGTATATCTAATGCATATTTAGTTTGCGAAATATAGTACTCAGCGAAATTTGAGAGGACTTCAATACTAAAGAAATAATTGAGATTGTCAAAATTTTTTATTTTAAAATTTTGCTGAAAAAAATCCTGAAGAGAAAATTTACTATCAAGTTATTAATCGTGATAATCATCTCATTCTCATAGATAAAAAGTAAAACACTACAATAATTTATCTTATGAACGAAGAGAGTTAAGTCATAGGAACTTAACTGAAAATCTTGTTGTAGAATGTGCTACTAAACTTCACAAATTAGACACAATGAGCTAGTTTAAAACCGTATAGAGAACAACGAAGTTTGCACATTTTGTTTGGAGAATATAGATAACTAAGAGGAGTTTCATATATACTTCTTTAGTTAAATATCCATTAAGAAAAGTATCATCCACTTTTATTTTGGAATAATGTCCAACCATAAATTGTAACAAACAACTAAAAAACTGTTAACAAAAGTAAGATAGGTAACTAGAGCAAAAGTTTTTTCGCAATTAATTTTGTACTCGAGTAAAGCCATTTTGAACAAGAGAGACTTTATATCTCTTCATGAGTCCTTTTAACTTGGTCTTGATCTTATAAACTCATTTGTAGCGAATTGTGATTTAATTATGTGAAAGGGTATTATAAACCCAAGTATGTAATTTTTCAAGAGCTTGCAACTCTTCTATGATTGCTTGTTACCAAACAAGATTAATGTTAACTTTGGAATAAGACTGTGACATATATAAAAAAAGAGTAGTAAAAAAAATATTAATAACTACGAAGTTTAATAGAGAGTTATTATACTCGAGTAGAACATCAAGGGAAGGATATAAAAAAATGTCAAAGGTGTCTAGGGCAAATTTTTTAGGTGAGGTGGGCAGCTTAGGAGCAGGTATCGTATTAGTATGCTTATCTGTATAAAACTTAGAAGAAGTATTGTATGTGAAGTTTTATGAAATGTATCAATAGTGTTATATATAAAGAAGTATTGACGAGCCAGAGACAAAATAAAAGTTTGACACAGAGAAAATATTTTATGCTTTGGAAACATTACATAATGAGAGGTTCAAAGGCATCTAAATATAAAGTCTTAATATATATAGCTTTTATACTTTATTCTGTATCACCTATAGTGTTTATATGTTATCATGTATCCCAAGAATATAAAAAAAAGTTATTATACTCGAGTAGAACATCAAGGGAAGGATATAAAAAAAAGTCAAAGGTGTCTAAGGCAAATCCTTTAGGTGAGGTGGGCAGTTTAGGTGCAGGTATCGTATTAGTATGCTTATCTGTATAAAACTTAGAAGAAGTACTGTATGTGAAGTATTATGGAATGTATCAATAGTGTTATATATAAAGAAGTATTGACGAGCTAGAGACAAAATAAAAGTTTGACACAGAAAATATTTTATGCTTTGGAAACATTACATAATGAGAGGTTCAAAGGCGTCTAGATATAAAGTCTTAATATATATAGCTTTTATACTTTATTCTGTATCACCTATAGTGTTTATATGTTATCATGTATCCTAAGAAGCAATATAATAGAGTACATGGATTAAGTTTAATGTTTCAAGTTTTTGAAATAGAATAAAACAAACATAACCAAATACCTTAAGAAGACTATAATTAGGTGAGGTTCCGAAAAGATACTTATAAGGTGATTGGTTCTCGATGATAAAAGAAGAAATGTAATTAATGGTAAAGATAACATTTAAGGCATCTTCCTTCCATAAATATTCAGTACAAGAGGTAATTATAAAAAGAGCACGAACAGTATCTAAAATATGTATGTGTTAATATTTAACCTTTTTATTTTATTGAAATGTACCTGGACAAGTTTTATATTTCTATAAAAGATTTAGAAAATTGTAATCCATATATTCTATGACATTATTAGTATGAAAAATCTTGATTGGACAAGAAAAAAATGTTTTGACCATCTAGCAAAATCACAATAAATTTTAGTAAGTTTTAATTATTGTTTCATAAGAAATAACTATATATATCAATAAATGTCATCAACAAAAATAATCAAACATTAAGGGAGACCCTATATATTAGAGTGGATAATATCAAATGAAGCATGGAAAATAATAGTACTATTATTAAAAAGGGATATTATCTTGAATACTCTCGAAGTGAGATCTAATTTTAATAATACCCACAAGTTTGAGAAGTTAATAGTAATACCTAACCGTTAGAGAATATTCTATCAAAATTAATAAATAAAAAAGATAGTAAAGTTATTTTAATTTTATGTCTAACTTCAGTCAACACATGTCAAATTAATAAACATGTGACAATGTAGTTGTTGACCAAATACAAACTCAAATATAATAACAACCAAATATAAAGCTCGATCTAATAACAACAATTTCAAGAAGAAGAAAAACCAAATGTTATATAGATGAAGGTAGTTAGCTTTGTATGATTTGAATGTTAGAGAATAACAACCAAAGATTTTCAAGTGGTGAAGCAACATTCCTTTAGCCAAGGAAGTTAGGGAATTGTAGTTTACGACTTCAAGTTCTCTATGATGGGAAAAGAAGCTAGCATTTAGAAATGAAACAAGACTTGAGAAATCTTGAATGCATAGACATCTAAGGAAGGCGATGAGATCCACCTTTTTCATAACAAGTAACTTCGCCTTCTTTAAAAAGAAGCACGATAGGTTATCTCTATCGAATCTATTCCGGTCCATATTTAATAAGTATAATTTTGATCCTCAAGATTTGTGCAAGTCTTCATCCTTATCTCCATTTTCTTGGTTCTTGTCCAAGATATTTCCTGTTGAGCAGCATTAAGACCTAGGGTACTATGCTGAGTCTCAGAAAGCTATGGGTAAAATTCACTTCAATTGCTAGATTGCAGATCTTAAAACATAAGTAACTTGCTTCGTGATCAAGATTGAGACTTCCAATAACCTTTTGCTTACATTTCTCTTTTCAAGATAAAACATTATCTTCCTTTGCATCATTGGCAATTATGACATAAATTCAATCTACTTTCTAGCTCTTGAAACTTCTACATTGTTCACATTTGAGACTTCCAACAACCTTTTACTTACATTTCTCTTTTTTACTTTCTCCGTAATTAAAAATGAGATTCTTTGTATAAATATATTTTATTTATACATTTAAAATATATTTATTTTTCATACATTTAAAATTTTATTTTGGTTTATATAGTTTATAAGCAAATTACAATTTGAGAGGAGGGGAGAAAGAAAAAGAGAAAGAGAAGAAAGGAAAAGAAGAAGAAGTTTGTTCCATCTATAAATATATATTTTTTATTGTATATATGTATTAGATAATGTGTAAATTTAGTTGTTATATCACCATTATTAATTTGATATAAATGTATTAAAGGGCAATTGAGTCATTCTCTAAAATAGAATTTGTTAACTTTGATAGAAGATTTTCTAACAGTTGGGTATTACTGATAATTTTTAAAATTCGTGAGTATTATTGAAATTAAACCTTACCTCGAAAGTATTCAAGATAATATCCCTTACTAAAAAGTAAATAGGTTATTTTACTAAAGAACAAGTTAAACACTTAATTTTTTTTAATAAAAAACAACTCCTAAACAACTATTAGAAACTATAGAATGTATGTGATCAACAAACACATTACTTATACAAAAATGCCAAAGATGTGAGGAAGACGTTAAAGAGGTAGACACAATAGGCTGAAAACAGAGAGAATGTGAACGTAAGAGATGAACTCATACAAACATGTAACTTTACAGCCTATTCTAAATGTTAGGCCTATCTTCAGATCGTGCACATAACAACCAAAAGTACTATATAAGGAGTACGACTAAGCTCACATAATTGACCGATAAATAAAAAAGTTTATGTGAGTTTTGGAATGAAAAATATGTTAAACAATGAGAGATGTAAGAGGGACACTTGATCAACTTAACTAGCATTCATTAAGGAACTATTAATAATTTAAATATATGGTAAATAAGAAACAAAAGATTTAGAGGAGAAAATAATAGGACCAAAGTCATTGTTACAATATGCTAAATAAAAATACCATGATAAATTACCTGAGACAATAGGGGAAAAAATGGGGGGTTTTGAGATTTTAAGAGAAATTGGCAAAGTAAGGACTTAATATCATTGGTTAAGATAAAAGGAGAACTAGCACTATCTTGGGTAGCATGATTAATAGTGATAACAAAAAGTTGCTAGTGTCCTATAGAAGTAACATCATAAGACCGTTTTCCTTTGTTGGGATAACCCTTTTTATAATGACTAACTCTAAAATTTCGAAAGATTTTATATTTGTGTGTTAGACAACTAAGAACTAGATGACCAGGTAAACAATAATAATGACACATCTTAAGAGGAGCAAAATCGACATACTTACAATGTGGAGTAATTAAGATTGTTTATGTATTAACCGATTGAAGAGTAGCAAATTGTATTTCTTTTGATATAAGATTATTAATAGCCTGATTCAAAACAGGTAATGGCCTTTGATAGAGTAGAGAAGCGCGAATAAGCTCAAATAAAGCCATAAGAAATTGAATTAGACACTGATTATCTCAGTATAAAGTAAAGGCTTGTGTGTCATTGTTTACGCTCAAAATATAACGCGGCTATCGCAGTATAGATTGAGGTGTCGATCCCACAAGGAAGCTCTTGGCAAAATAGGTTGGTGAAGTAAAATATTAAACCAGTAGCAAAGGGTTAATTGATTTAAATGGATGAGATAGAATTGTCTATGAATTGAAGGAAATGTCTTATGATAATTCAAACAAGGTTTCGAGAATCACAATTATGCTTTATAAATCTACTCTACACTTTGATTCAATGCTTATAACTCAATTGAAAGTTTCACATCCCAAACAATCAATCGGAAGATAGAAAAATATAGCACATTTGATAACACATGCATTTGACGTAATTAAACTCTTTGCAAGCATTAACATATATTATGTTCATTTATACAAGTTATCTAAGATCGACAATATATCACTTTGACAATATTGCAGTAAAAGATTAACTTGAATATCAAACATTTATTGCCCTTACATGTTATCCAAAATCGACAATATATCAAATTGACAATACTGCAGTAAAAGATTAACATATAAAACAATGTAACCAGTAACAATTATAAATCAACATGAATCACATAAGAAAAGCATGACTGAACATATATGAGACATGAGAATTATAACCTCTAGATTATAGAAAATAAAATAGATAAGAGTTTAATCAAAACCAAACTTACAACATTTATAGCTCTTGACACCGAATCAAAGCATGGAAGTAGATTTATTACACATAAAAGTTCATCTCTTAGCCTTGCCAAGAACTCTAGCCTAAATTACAATACATGTTAATGAGAATAAAAGAAGAGAGAATTGTCTATTAAAAATTTCCTAAGGGTCTCCTTATATAGGCAATGAATGGACATATGTCATGGATGACATCAATCTTCAATAATTTTAAGCCAATAACTCGTGTATCCACTTGCAGCACGTTTTTGATAATGTAAATGATCAATTCATCTTCTATAGCCGACATGAAAGTTGTAGAATTTTGACTCTTCTTTCCATGGGCACTGATTTCATGCAAATTGGATGAGTATCCAATGAGATATGAGCAAAACTCCAAAGATACATCAGAATTCGGCCAACAACCATTTTACCCACTTGCAATGCGATTTGGTCCATGATAACGGCTGATTTGGACTTTACCATAAACATACGAGTTATTGATAGTTAAGTCAGCAATTCACAGCTTTAAGAATTATATCAATTGAGTACGTATTTTGGGAGATACGGTCCAAATACGTGAGTTGGGTCAAGCTGGGTAAGAGTTGTAGTCCGATTCTGTTGTATCTCAAATTTTGGCCCATAACATGTTGGATTTGGCTTTTCCACTATTCTTCAAATTTGTGTAAGATTGAGTCATGTTGCACCAGGTTCAAGAATTTCTTCATTTCGATTTCTACATTGAGAGTTATGTCCAATTTACCTAAACCTGTCCAAATAACATTCATTAATCACAATTTAAGGAGAACACTTTATTTCAAGCTAAAAATACAGAAAATACTAAAATTAGTGACATTAAATGGTGATTGAATCTTTTAACAACATGCATTTTTATGTGTTCATCAGTCATCATCATTCTTCTAAACTAGTTATGAATGAGTCAACTGATCCTAAATAAATTATATTTGAGAATGTAAAACTGTAATGGACTACCCAAGTTCTTGACAAAGTTGATATAAAGTAAGCAACAACTAATATTGATAAAAGAGATCAATAATGGTGTGACAATAGGCAAAAAAGTTTCAAAGTGATTTAATAGTGTCATATCTTTTAAATTGAAGACTGATGAATTATGTAGAAGTATTATAGAACTATGTCAGAAATTGGCGATTTTTGTTATCCCATTCTTCCAATCGATCAATAAAGGCCTTCAAATTCTTAGTATATTTCCTTTTGGATAGAGTGATATCACCGATAATATAACATAGAGGTTTTTTACTGTTAAAAAAAACTACACATGGTTTGTGTCTATAAGACATGATTATACCCATCAATAATAACATAAATAGGTTGAGATACATCAAACTTATCCATAACAATAGCACGCAAATTATAAACAACAAATGGTAATAGATAAAACAAACTAGTAACAGAGAATGACTAAAACTTGATTGCTATAATCTAACTGCTTAACTCCTAAAAGGTGGAATTTAACCACACAAAAAATTTAGTAAGTATCAATATAACCATCAAAATTTAAGAAATTATAACCTAACTTCAAAGGAGCACCGTGAATGAATGAATCAGGGCACAAGAAGTGTTTTAGTGATGGTGGTAAGGACGAACACTTCAGTTAACTAGCTAGAATATGAGGCAGTGGCAGAAATTTTACGTGGTGTATCTCAATGTTTCCAGTCTCTAATAAGTGTGATTATAGTGGCGTTGAGACTATTAGTGAGTTTAAAGTGGTTAGGGTTGGACGGTGTCGATCACGGTCGATCGGAGAGATGAGTGGTAGGTTTAATTGTTGAAAAGTTTTTGGCGAGTTTCTATAAAAAAAAAGATAGATTGGTCTAGTTGAATAAGAGTTTACAATAACTTGCATGACTAATTTGAGATAGAAAATAAAACTTTGACAAAATTTTGGTCAACTTCTGGTGAAACTCCAACGAGGTTCCGGTTAGATAAAGAGATAGTATAAGCACATGGTGTCACAGACTTTTTTAGAACCATGCGACCTGAGATACCTTGAGTACTAAACAGTTTGAAAAACCATACAAAGAGAAAATAAAAAAATATGCACACCAATTATTTGAGAAAATACTTTTTTATATAATTGAAGAAAAGATACAAGCTAAAATAGTTTGGTGCAATTAAATGCCTCCCTTATTTATAGCACTAGCACATATAATGAACGATTAAGATTCCCACTCTAAAACCTTCATTACTTGTCTACTAAGTAATAGGCTTTGCTTGTTTGTCTACTTGAGTTAATCAGGTCTTCTAAAAACTCAGTTCAATGTAGCGCTCTATGGGTCCAAGTGGCTTTTAGGAGATATATCGCACCTTGTATCCCCACTAAATTCGCCCGATGCACTTGTTGCATCTTTATTGGAACTTGTACACCTTGTTCCCAAACTGCCACAATGTACTCTTGAGTTCTTAGCTTACTTCACCACTAGGTAACCCATTCCTCTTAACAAAGTACTCAGTGGGTAGTTCTTCTTTGTATCATCCTCACGTTGAGGATAAGTTTTATTTCTTTGTCATAAGGTATGAAAGCCCCCAAAGGTGCCCGTGTTTGTACCTTACACTCATTGTCTTTTATTTCCCTACAGTATTGATTCAAATAACTTAGGTGAAATACTAGATGTAGTTGTAGTCTTGAAGACAACTCCATTTAATATGAGACATTACCATCTTTCTTGGTAATAGAAAATAGCCCCTTCATATTTATGAACAAAGCCCCCGCAAAGTGGCATTAAATCTATGTTATGCTAAAAGTATCTTCACCATCATTATATCCCTATATTACATTTGACATATCATCGCTTATTTTTGACCTTTAATGTTAAAAAAAGCTTAGATATCTCATATAATTGTTGGAATTTGTGCTCACGTGCCATTCCATTGTTGTATGAATATTTTATACGAACATCCAGTAATATTTATACAGTTTATTATTTGTTAAATTGCTAATTACTATTATTAAATGGTTCAATACTTATGACGCTACAAATATTATATGATCTGAATGAGTTCAGATTTAGTCTAAAGAAGTTTAGATTAATGTCAAGAGTTAACATTACTGACTATGAACTTACTGGATGTTCGTATAGCATACAAGTGTTCAGCAAGGATTGACTACTGAACAGACTCAACGAGGACCCCAATAGACATCCCATGAAACCATCAATGGAAGGTCCTCTCGAGTTGAGTAGTATACGTGGTCTTCTGACTTGAGTACCACGGTGGGCTTGTAAGTGATCCATCATTCTTTGGTTCCACGCATGTCACAAACTTTTTATGGTGTAATCGTTGGATGTCGCTGGGTGTGGTTCGATGCTTATTGAGTTCAGTGTGTACAGATATAGGATCCGTCAGCTCATATGGATGAGTTATATATCTGGATGCTCAGAGACTGTATCTTAAAAAGTTTTATGGCCATAAGCAACAAACTCAGGAATTTTTTTTTCTACAAGCTTAAACAATATTGTAAAAGTATTTGCATATATTGTTTATTAAGATACGTGTCTAGAGATAAGTTCACGGATGAGCACATAGGAATTTAACAGTAGTAATCTATATCTTCGCTCTTCCAGGATATTATTGGCTGAAGAATTATACGTATATGCTATGACCTCAATTTGCATGGTCTATCGCACTGATTTGTAATATCCATGACATGTGCGTGGGGCATCGATCTCGGACTCACAGAATAATTCTGTTTGACAAATCGGGAGTGGACCTAGAGAGTCTCCCAATATGAAGTGTACTCATTGTGCACTGGGACAACGTACCAGATTGAATAGTTTGATCCGTAAAATTTTAGTAGACCGGACATTTACTTTGGTCTCCTTCGATCGTGTACGTGTCAAGATTTAAGAGTTAAGTACATCAATTATTTAACAATTAATTATTAATCAATGAGATATTGACATATAACACATTGTGGACAATTATTGTTTGATTTAAAAATTATCAAAATGACCTTATTTATTGGACAAATAATATCATTATTTTATTCATTAAAATATTTATTAAATAAAATAATAATAATAATAATAATAATAATATATAATATTATTATTTAAATTGAAATTAAGCAATTTATTTTTAAATTTTAAATTGACATCTGTTTTTACCATAATTTAATATGATTAAATTATTTATTTAATATTAATTAAATTAAATAATAAGAATAAATATGTGGCACTTGTTAATAGTAGACCTTAAGATGTTTCTTAATAATGAGAAAGTATTTTCTCATTTGGCCTAAATTTAAGCTAGGTTCATTTAAATGATTTTTCAATTTTTTTTTTCATTTGATTTATTATAAACAATAATAAATAAAACACTAATGACAAATATTGACCTTGATAATGGATGACATTATATAAGAAAATAATAAACAAATGAAAGAGTAATATGTTGCTGAATTGATTAAGGAAAAATTCGAGCATGACACCAAGAGGGTGAGAGAGAAGTGAATTTTGCTAAGTGTTAAAAATTCTCTCAAGTGTTGTGAGTACAAAAACACATTCTCTCTATTTTTTTTCTTCTATTTTGATCACCCATACTATAAAATAGAAATAAGGATTCAAGAGTTGAATCATTTGCTGGAAAAGCTGCTATTCTAGCTTCCTCAAGCCCACTGTGTTGAGGAACTAGAATTGTGAACGGGTTGCTTCAAGGCGAATACTCCGGTTCGACCAAATACCAAAGGCTTGATAAGGTACTATTTCTCAATCTTGAAGTATTTTACATTTATAAGATAACTTGTAAAAGTTCAATTGTGTTTATTATTGACTAATTTATATTCTTCTTATTCGCTGCGCATATATGTATGTGATACATATGTTATATTTGAATGATAGACACAAACTCACATGCATGCATCCTAAATTTAAAATAACTCACAACAACACTAGTTAGTTAAATAGCTTCCACATTCATTAACTTTTTGAGCTGACTCTGTAACTCCATTAACTCGGGTGGATAATTTTGGTATGGTATGTTGAAGGTTTAGACATTGGCTCAAACTCAAACTTATGATCAATTACCTACCTTAGTGGTAGTTTCTTCAATATACCAGTTGTTATAATACCTTTGTGCTCTCCAAGCACTTCCACAAACCTTCGATAATAGCTCATCTCCACCCACATTTTGCCTTGTGATCTATCCCCACATCATGACCATATATATATCTTCTTTATGCTTGGCTTCCTTCTTTAGATACATGGCAGAAAGAGTAGTAATGTTATCATTCAACTTGGATTTTCCATTTTTAGACTTGTCCACCATTAGTACCATGTGAGGTCCCTCATCTGAGATGCAAACATAGTTGTGTCAAAGAAGTAGCCTCATATTATATTTCCTTACAAACTTCATACCAAGTACAATGTCATAATCATTAAGAAGTGCTATTAAAAAATTTAACTAGCCGCACTAAGTCTCTAGGTGTATTTAGACTCCTCAAATTACCTCATCTAATAGTTTAGCTGTAGCTTTTATGAATTTGAGGCATCATTTTCCTGTCTTTATATTAATTCCCAAGCGCTCTGCTTCTACACACTTAATAAAGTTATGCTTGGCTCCAATATCCATTAGCTATTAATTTTTCTTAAAATAGATGTAGCCTTCAACGTACATGAGTACTTTACCTGTTGGTGCATTAGTTGCTCGTTTGTCTTTAAGAGTATTGAGTAGTTGCAAATACCTTGTTTGCCCTTGTTTAAATGCCTCAAATATTGCATTGAAAGACTGAAAACCTTTTTCTCTATACAGTCTTTCACCTAATGATCCCCATTACAAAGGAAACAGTTCAACTTTAGCCCATTTCCTCAATGGTTATCATATTTCTGCTCTTTCCATTTAGGCGACTACTTGCTTTTCTCTTCCTTATTTTGTAGAGGATGGAACTCATTAGCTCCCCTACATTTGTTATGATTAGATTTGAAATTTTTGGACTTTTTCGTTTTTCCCTTGTAATAATGTATGAGTGTCTTTATCAATGTAAGAGTATTAGAAATGTTGGTCGTCCCATGTTGCTTCAACTCTTTAGATGCCTAAATTTGTAAACCTTATAAAAAATTGAACAAAAAATCCTCCTCACTCATATTGGGGATCTATAGCATCAACAAAGAGTGCTCCTTCATGTACTCACTAATAGACTTAGTTTACTTCAATTCCTTCAGTCGATTGTGTGCATCATATGCCACATTCTTCAAATAAAATTGGTACTTTAATTTCAGTTACAATTTAGCCTAGTTGTTAACGGTGCACGTGCCTTTACAAATCTCTTTGCTTTTTCTATGCCTCCATAGAATTGCACAATAAAAAAGATACAAGGTTGCAATATTTACCTTATCGTCATCCCGCACGCCCATGACATCGAAGTATCTCTTCATTTGTTAAAGGAAAGTTGTAAAGCTCTTAGGCATATCTTTTCCCACTAAATTCCTTCAGTTTATGAGCCTCAACTCTCGATACACCCACCGTAACTTGAGCAACAACAGCCTTATTTTCCATCATTTTCTACCATTTACTTGCACAACACCATGTCCTTTTTGTTGGGTGTTTATCATAGAGTGTGTGATTATACGAGTGTATGCGTAATTTCAAAAATTACTATATACGCAGCGGAAGCATATAACAAAATACACCCATTTTAACAAATTCAACATATATCACATATATGCATAAGTATAACAATTATACAATTATGAACATGATGAACAACATATATCACATATATGAACAAGTATAACAATTATACAAATATAAACATGATGAACAATATTGTATTATAACACATAATGTAAAATACTCACCTAATGAAGGTAGCTTTACAAATTCTTCAAGTTCTTCAATAATCCATGTGAAGAGCTCACCTTGAAGTATATGTTGAACAATTCTAGTCCATAACTTTTGGTGGGATTAAGGAGCTAAAAATGGTAGCTTAGTGTTTAAAATTTT
This sequence comes from Ailanthus altissimus, assembly GCA_946807835.1. Classification (NCBI taxonomy): domain Eukaryota; kingdom Viridiplantae; phylum Streptophyta; class Magnoliopsida; order Sapindales; family Simaroubaceae; genus Ailanthus; species Ailanthus altissimus. Next base: position 21,763,589 of record OX327698.1, on the reverse strand, counting down.
CAGCACTTGTATTCAAACTCTTTTGAATACAATTTTTGTTTCTTAAATGGAGATGGTAAATATTTTCTATACAACTCTTGTATTAATTAAAAATCTTTAACATACAACTCTTCTATATTAATCTTAGAAACAATTTCTATATGATAATTATTTTGAACGACTCTTTGCAAAATAATTATCTTTTTCTCCATTTACATATCATTCATTTTGGCCATCCATTAAAGAAGGAGATGAAGAGAAGTTTGTTTATTTTTCAACACTTGAAAAAATAAAACTCAAAGAACTCTCTCTTACCTCTCTTCCTTGCCATTGCCAAATTCTTCTCCCAAAATTAAATGAATGAATGAATTCAATTGTTTTGCCAAAATTCATTTTGTTTATTCAACACTTTGATTAAACAAAATAAACAAAATGAAGTGCTCCACCAATTTTATTGTTGGTCTCCCATTTAGAATTAATTAAACCAAGCACTAGAATATTGGCCACCAAAATTAATCTTTACCTAACAATTATAATTACTTTAATTATAATGGATAATTAAATGGCCAACATCTAGGCCACTCATTGTATTAAAATACAATGCCATGATCTATATATATTATAATATTATCTAATAATATAATAATAATATATGATTTAATTATTCAAAACAATTTTGAATAATTACTTTTTACCTTAATAATTTTTACTACTATGGTTAAATGGTAAAAATGTAAAATCAAATCATGGAACAAATTTTGTCATTTGTCAATATTCTATTAATTAACAACCCTTGTTAATTAATTAAGTGATGTACTTAACAATTAAGTCTTGACAAATGTATAATCCGAGGGATCCCTAAACAATCGTTCTCTTTTGCTGAAATTTATTGGATCGAACTATTCAATCCAATCCGCTACCCCAGTGCACAACGAGTATACTTCATATTGTGAGACTCTCTAGGTCCACACCTAATTTGTCATATAGAGCTCCTCCATACGTCCGTGAACAATGTCCCACACACACGTTACGGATATTACAAATTAGCATGTTAAACCATACAAGTTGAGGTTATTACATATTCGTATAATCCTTCCATCATTTATATCCTTGAAGAGCAGAGATATAGATCATCACCATCAAATCTCTATTTGCTCAACCACGAACTTATCTCCAGATTTATATTTCATAAAACAATATCCACAAACACTTTTGTGATATTGTTTATTCCTCAAGAATATCTTTTCCAAGGTTTATGCTTGCGGCCACAAGACTTTCTGAAATACATTCTCAGAGCATTAGGATATACAACCCACTCATATGAGCTGATGGATCCCATATCTACGCACACCGAACTCCATAAGCATCGAACCATACCCAGCGACACCCAGTGGTCAGACCATGAAAGGTTTCTGACATGTGTGGAACCAAAGCATGGTGGATCACTCACAAGCCCACCGTGGCGCTCACGTCAAAGGACCACAAATACTACTCAACTCGGAAGACCTTCCATTGACTGCTTTATGAGATGTCTATTGGATGTCTTCGTGAGTCTGTTCAATATCCAGTCCTTACTGAATACCTGTATCTCTATATGAGCTTCCTACTAAGCTCATGGTTTGCTAAGACTAACCATCTGGACCATCCAGATATAGACATACACTAATCTATATTAATGGGTTCCACCGATAGACCTGCATCGATGAAATTAGATTAGGAACATTATATTTGAGAACATACTTGCATAATGACATTTCCTAGCACCATCTGCAACTCCTTGCAGCTATGTCATTACTAATATATTCTTAGGTCATTGTCCCATTTCAGACAAAGCTCTAACTCATTAGATTTTGCTAACTCTTAGTACCACTAACTCTTAGTGTTTATAACTATTAGCGTTGCTAACTCTTAGCCCTGGTCTAAACTCTTTTAGACCAAATCTGAACTCTTTCAGATCATACAATGTCTAAAACGTTACAAGCATCGTACCATTTAATAAAAATAATATTAACGATTTTATTAGAAATAATAATTGTATAAATACAATCACTATATATTTATATATTATGGGATGGCACGTAAGCACAAATCCCAACAACTCCCACTTGCTTTAGTGCCATTTAGGATGGTATTTCATATCCATTGACTCTATGTGTTTCTCAAACACTTTTAAGAGTTAAGGTTTTAAAAAGCGAGTCCGCTATAATCTATAAGGATGTTTTCCTAGATTATCTTATACATCTCCATTAGCCAAGATATATTTAATTATAAGGTATCTCGGCTTGAGCAGTTACCCCGTTAACGTTGCATCATAATGTGATAGGATTCATTGAGCTTAGAACTTATTCTGAGCTCTGCAACTAACTTGAATATCCATAGAAATTCCTTTGCAGGCTTCTCAAGCTGCAACAAATTCTATCTTTACAGTAGAATTAAATGCGGACATTTAAATTGCACTTAAGCTACAAGTTTTGGTACCGTTAAGAAGAAGTACGTAATCAGATGTAGACTCTCTATCATCCGGATCAGATTAGAAATTTGATTATATGTATCCTCTCATTTGTAAGCAACTTTCTCCATAAATTAGAAACTTATCCTTCATACCTCTCAGGTATAACTTGGATATATTTCACGACCATCCAATAGTCGTTGCCTAGATTAAACTGATGTCGGCTCATAACACTTACAACCATCATAATATAGGTCTCGTACATAACATGGTATACATCAAGCTACCTCTGGTTGATGTATATTAAATGTTAGACACTCTAACTTTTTCATTTTCTTCTTGAGGACACTTCCTCTTAGAAAGATGAACTTCATGTCTAAAAGATACATTAACTATTTCACAGTTATTAAAAATGTACCTTTTCAGGACTTAGTCTATGTACGAAGATTTGGAGAGTCTTATCTACTTCCTAACTTTATCTGTATAACGCCTTATACCCAGTATGAAGGAAGCATCTACCAAATCTTTTATGAAGATGTTCTTACTCAGTTAACTCTTAATTGACTGACTTGCAACATACCATTGTCTTTATCTGTGACAATGAGAATGTTTTTATATATAGAAAATTAGAAAGATAATTCATGCTCTCACTACCTTTTCTAAACACACATGCTCTCTCTTCATTCTTAATCAAATTAGATTATTTGATTATCTCATCAAAATGAAGAGTTTAGCATACTACAATATCCAATATAAATTTGAATTAACTTTAGCATTTTTATTAGTGAAAGGTTTCCTCATAATTGATCCCAGACCGTTGAGGGTAATCTTTTACGTCAATGGGGCTTTTAAAGATTCTTACCTACTTTTGGGCCCACACTTTCATGCGTAAACTCTTTTACAACCAATAAGAATAATTCTTATATAAATTATAACCAAGTTCTAGACTTGATTTTTCATGCTCAAAGTTAATTTTTGAATTTTCTAGCATATTGTCAATTTCCTTAAATGATATCTAATATCGTTTAACTATAAGTCATAACATCCTTTTTCTTCAACTAAGAAAAATATTAAAAATACCTTTTAGATATCTAATATACCTAACAGGTAGTCTTCATATCCTTATATGACCTACGGTAAAGTGTGTTAAAGGTATTTAACTCAATTGATCTTTAAGTTCTATTTTTGATTCATAGAACTGATATCTCATAGAACATTTGGGATATTCTTTGAACCGATACTTGTACCCTTTGGGTCCAAGTATATACTATTGCACAACCCTTATGCAAGTAGAATAACTCCAAATCTTAACATACTTAAGATTCTCTTTCCTTCTAGTCCATATCTCATATGTAGTAGAAGGAACAATTTACAATGGAACCTTATTCAATAGATGAGTAACAGTTTCTAGAGCATAACCCTTTAGATATCTTAAAAGATCGGTAAAGCTTAATATCGATCGAACTATATCTAATAAAGTCCGATTTCTCTATACTTCAAAACATTTATGTTAAGGAGTATCTAGAGAACTATATTGAGCTAGAATCTCATTTTCTTTTAAATAATTCGTGAATTTACTGCTTATGTATAAACAGTCTCGATCTAATCAAAGATGTTTAACATACTTCTTCTAGTCGATATTCTTTGAACACTTCAAATTATCGACCTATATTTTTTTAGAAACACATGTCTGTATCATGACAAATCACGATAAAGATATTGAAGTATTGAAACTTATCAATGGCAGTATGATTCATTAGATCATATACATCGCTATGTATTAGTTCTAATAAACCAGTGGCTTGATGTCTAACACCAATAAAAAATTATTTAGTCAACTTTCCTTGAATACGAGATTCATAAACTGGTCAAGGTTCTATGGTCAGATCAAACATTTGACCATCCTTAACCGGATGGGGTAGTCATCTTATGGCTACTTGACCTAATCACTTATGCCACAATTCGTTATTATTCAAAGTTTCTGAACTATTATTAATTCTATTCACCTAGACATTTTTATGCAATACTCGTTGTATGTCTTATATAAAGGCCATTTAATTGACTGACATTCAGTTAACAAAATATTATCGTTATCATATAAACATAAAGAACTATTCTTAATGTATGTATGATAACCCTCTCTTTCTACAAAGAGAGCGATATATTTCGTCTTAGTATTCATGGCACAAAATAACAACAATACAACATAAGGCTTTTACTAGAATGGAGAAGTGACTTAAAAGTCTTAACAACTATTACGTATAGGTAATCTCTATTTCCTACGTGTAGTTGTACTTCTCATTTTATCGTTTTTCAGTATTCCTTAAATTATACAACATCTTGCAGTTGTGAGAAGGATGGGCGATATCTCATATCCCTATACTTCTATACATCATTTGCATATGAAATGTCATTTATCGGTAAACAGATGTCTAAGAGTTTTATTCTTTCTTAGTTAAGGTTCTATGAATAATAACTCTTATTATTAAAACCTTATTAATAATGGAAACACTTTCCATTGCATAACATTCTCTATATTTGTCATAAATATATAAAATAAAATTCAGATGAAGCATTATACTATTTGTACATCTCATGTGCATATGCTCCCACTAAAGATCATTAGATAGGTCAGGATATATAATTTGACTTTCAAATTATTCTTAATCCTTTTCTGATAATCTACCGTCTCTTCTCAAAAGACATTATCAGAAACACCTCTTGTATTATCTATTGATCTTTTATATATCTATATATTTCTTTTAATCTAGAACAATTCTTAAATTATAAGTAAGTCTTAATAATTTTTTGCTACCTTATAGATTATGTGCTTAATCAAGTATATTAACGGGTTGCTCATAGTCTTCTTATCTCTATAAGTTACTTATCTTATCACTATAAGATAAAATTTTGGAGATGTTTAGCGGAATATTTCTAATCGTTAATAACTAACGCTTTAGATCATGGATATAACTTTTATACAATTTTTAATCTAAAGAGGCCCTCCCACTGCTTTACATAATTCCTTAAATCTCTCAAAAGGAAAAACGACAGTTTAATCTTTTAAACTGTACAACGGGAAGTAGACCCCATTGGCATTTTACTCCAGCCGCACACTTTAGCGATCTTGGCTTTTGTAAACCCAAAAGGTAGACAACTCTTGCCAATTGTATCTCATACAACTCTTATTACTGATCCTAAATACACATTATCCGCACACTTTAGCGATCTAAGATAATTGTATTTCAGATTAACTTGTCAATCATCAAATATATGTTACCGATACTATCCGCACACTTTAGCGATCTAAGATAGTATTTTCGCATATATTTGCCTCATCTCATGTTTTAACCGGCATAGCCCGAATCACCCCGACCAATCCCTCACACTTTAGCGATCTTAGAAGTGACCGAAATGACCCGTCTAATACCGTATTGACAAGGCGGATCATTGTATAATATTATCTCATAATATAATACTTATTCAATCTGATTAAGAGAGATTTAATTTTTAATTTTTATTTTATTAATAAATTAGTAATAATAATAATAATAATAACTTTTCGCATCTCATACGAATCTAATTCATAATTAGAAAATTTATTTACGTAAGCACAACTAACTCTCATCACTAGGGCTCCCATTGTGTTTAACAATGTAAACAAATTATTTGTAATTTTAATACAATAATATAACACTTATAATTGTATTAAATATTCTTTTTGCAAAAATTGTAAATACAAGTATTATATTTGGAATGATTAGCGTTAGGTTCTAACATTATACAATATTCTGAAAAAAAAAAATTTTAATTTTTTTTTTTACTTTTTTTTTTTTTTGCTGAGCGCCGCGGCGCTCAAGTCAGAATCTCAGCGCTGCAGCGCCCAGATTTGGGCGCTGCGGTGTTGGAGGCAGTAACAGTGTTTCGACCCTTCGGACACTGTTTTTCGCCCCTAATTTTTACTATTTTCTCATGGGCATCATTTCCAAATATCATCATACTTTAATTCTAAACACTAACATGTTCAAGAATACAACAATATGTTAATCATCATGCTTAAAATCAAACATCACCATGTTCAAATTTAAACATCATCAAGTTGTTTAAATATACAACATCATCATGTTAACATATTCAACAACAAGAATAATCATATATTCAATTTAACATGCTCTGATACCATTGTTGGGTGTTTATCATAGAGTGTGTGATTATACGAGTGTATGCGTAATTTCAAAAATTACTATATACGCAGCGGAAGCATGTAACAAAATACACCAATTTTAACAAATTCAACATATATCACATATATGCATAAGTATAACAATTATACAATTATGAACATGATGAACAACATATATCACATATATGAACAAGTATAACAATTATACAAATATAAACATGATGAACAATATTGTATTATAACACATAATGTAAAATACTCACCTAATGAAGGTAGCTTTACAAATTCCTCAAGTTCTTCAATAATCCATTTGAAGAGCTCACCTTGAAGTATATGTTGAACAATTCTAGTCCATAACTTTTGGTGGGATTAAGGAGCTAAAAATGGTAGCTTAGTGTTTAAAATTTTCAGCACTTGTATTCAAACTCTTTTGAATACAATTTTTGTTTCTTAAATGGAGATGGTAAATATTTTCTATACAACTCTTGTAGTAATTAAAAATCTTTAACATACAACTCTTGTATATTAATCTTAGAAACAATTTCTACATGATAATTATTTTGAACAACTCTTTGCAAAATAATTATCTTTTTCTCCATTTACATATCATTCATTTTGGCCATCCATTAAAGAAGGAGATGAAGAGAAGTTTGTTTATTTTTCAATACTTAAAAGAATAAAACTCAAAGAACTCTCTCTTACCTCTCTTCCTTGCCATTGCCAAATTCTTCTCCCAAAATTAAATGAATGAATGAATTCAATTGTTTTGCCAAGTATCATTTTGTTTATTCAACACTTTGATTAAACAAAATAAACAAAATGAAGTGCTCCACCAATTTTATTGTTGGTCTCCCATTTAGAATTAATTAAACCAAGCACTAGAATAATGGCCATCAAAATTAATCTTTACCTAACAATTATAATTACTTTAATTATAATGGGTAATTAAATGGCCAACATCTAGGCCACTCATTGTATTAAAATACAATGCCATGATCTATATATATTATAATATTATCTAATAATATAATAATAATATATGATTTAATTATTCAAAACAATTTTGAATAATTACTTTTTACCTTACTAATTTTTACTACTATGGTTAAATGGTAAAAAGGTAAAATCAAATCATGGAATAAATTTTGTCATTTGTCAATATTCTATTAATTAACAACCCTTGTTAATTAATTAAGTGATGTACTTAACAATTAAGTCTTGACAAATGTATAATCCGAGGGATCCCTAAACAATCGTTCTCTTTTGCTGAAATTTATTGGATCGAACTATTCAATCCAATCCGCTACCCCAGTGCACAACGAGTATACTTCATATTGTGAGACTCTCTAGGTCCACACCTAATTTGTCATATAGAGCTCCTCCATACGTCCGTGAACAATGTCCCACACACACGTTACGGATATTACAAATTAGCATGTTAAACCATACAAGTTGAGGTTATTACATATTCGTATAATCCTTCCATCATTTATATCCTTGAAGAGCAGAGATATAGATCATCACCATCAAATCTCTATTTGCTCAACCACGAACTTATCTCCAGATTTATATTTCATAAAACAATATCCACAAACACTTTTGTGATATTGTTTATTCCTCCGGAATATCTTTTCCAAGGTTTATGCTTGCGGCCACAAGACTTTCTGAAATACATTCTCAGAGCATTAGGATATACAACCCACTCATATGAGCTGATGGATCCCATATCTACGCACACCGAACTCCATAAGCATCGAACCATACCCAGCGACACCCAGTGGTCAGACCATGAAAGGTTTCTGACATGTGTGGAACCAAAGCATGGTGGATCACTCACAAGCCCACCGTGGCGCTCAGGTCAAAGGACCACAAATACTACTCAACTCGGAAGACCTTCCATTGACTGCTTTATGAGATGTCTATTGGATGTCTTCATGAGTCTGTTCAATATCCAGTCCTTACTGAATACCTGTATCTCTATATGAGCTTCCTACTAAGCTCATGGTTTGCTAAGACTAACCATCTGGACCATCCAGATATAGACATACACTAATCTATATTAATGGGTTCCACCGATAGACCTGCATCGATGAAATTAGATTAGGAACATTATATTTGAGAACATACTTGCATAATGACATTTCCTAACACCATCTGCAACTCCTTGCAGCTATGTCATTACTAATATATTCTTAGGTCAATGTCCCATTTCAGACAAGGCTCTAACTCATTAGATTTTGCTAACTCTTAATACCACTAACTCTTAGTGTTTATAACTATTAGCGTTGCTAACTCTTAGCCCTGGTCTAAACTCTTTTAGACCAAATCTGAACTCCTTCAGATCATACAATGTTTAAAACGTTACAAGCATCTTACCATTTAATAAAAATAATATTAACGATTTTATTAGAAATAATAATTGTATAAATACAATCACTATATATTTATACATTATGGGATGGCACGTAAGCACAAATCCCAACACTTTTTAATGGCTTTAAACCCTTTATGCAGCTCTTTCATTTAGGCTTAAAACTTGTCTATGGTGACATAAACATTCTCTTAAAAAGCTTGATCCATCTTGCTGTTTATCAGCATCACTTTTGATGAATGTGTCAATAAGAAAATGAAACTTGTTCTTTTGAGTGTCGGTCCACATTGAACTTCTCCACTTACTACTCCAACTCCCCAAAGCAATCCATTGCCTTTCTCATTATACCATCAAGCTTTTCCATCAACGGCCTTAAATCATGATTGGGATTAACGAATTTCTCACAAGAAACACTGTTGTGCCTCTTAACTTTAGAGTCCTTACTCCTATCTTTAATTACCTATGATTGTTGTATCTTTCACCATCTTTTTTAATACCAAATGTCATGAACTTTTTTCGAATCGTGGAATCTTAAACACTACCACACAAAGAGAGAGTGAAGAAACATGTACATTAACTATTTGAAAAAATATTTTTTTCATATAATTAAAAAAAAATTTCAAGTTAAGATGGTTTGGTACACTGAAGCCCTCTCTTATTTATAAGATTAGCTCTATACAATAAATGATTGGGATTTGTAAAACTATACGATAATTTAATGATGTATAAATAAAATGAAATAATATATTAAAAAATATTCTAAGATGCTACTAAAATGTATTATGAAATATTTTCATTATAAAATCTTTTATATTTGCCTATTAAGTAATGGGCTTAACTTATTTATCTAGCTGATTCAATTGAATTTTTTAAAAAAGTTTAATTTAAGTAGCGCTCTATAAGTCTAATTAGTTTATAAAAAATATAATATACACTAAGTGTTTAAAAAAATATTTAAAAATACTAAAAGCATAACGTAGGACTCTAATATTAAGTGAAAAAGGATAAAAATAATTATATACTTCACTGCATAAAAGGGTTTATAATTAGTCTACATTTTAACAGCATAATTAGTAGGACTAAAATTCAAAACTTGGATATTGCTCGTTTCTATAGTGTCAAATTACTCGCTTATCCTGTGGCGTCAGTAGCGGATCCCGACTCCAGCTCAACTGCTTAAACCCTCCAACAGAAATTTGTAGTGCTTCTTCTCCTTCAGGAACATCGACGTGCTTCTTCGTCGATCCATCTTATCCTTCTTGAGGCAAACACAGCCATGAAAATCCTCTATTCTTGTTCTCTTTTGGGTGCATAACAACCATTATTCATCTTAATTTTCAAGATTCTGTTTTTGAATTCTTAAAACGTTATAAAAAAATGAGAACCAACACAAACCCGTGTCACTCTCACTTGTTATCAGCCTCGCCTCACTTCCATGCTCCCTCTATAATGGCTCTTCCTCGACTCAAGGTCAGCTTCTCTTCTTTTCTTCTATAAAGCGCAATTTTTCTAAAAACAAAAATAGGGATTTTGTTTGGTGGGTTCATATGGTTCATGAGTCTTCTGTAAATGTATTATTTTGATGGAAAAAAGATGATTCAGAAAATGGGTTTGTAAATTTGGATATGTTCTTATTCGAGAATTTTGAGTAAGTATGAAGTTTTATGGGTTTTTACATTCTTTGTTAAAATATCTGTATGATATAGATATATATACACGTTCCCAATACTCCAAAATTAAGAAATGCAGCTTGTTTTTTAGCAATAGGTGTTCCAATGTTGTGTTAAGATTCCGTAGCTTCCATTAATGCAGTTAAAAGTTTATTCCCATCAGATAATTGCGGTTCATGAATTCTTTATCAGACTTATCTATGTGTTTAGTTTCCCAGTGATAAATCATGCCTTATCCAATTTTGTAGACACACTCAGTTTTCCTTGTTTCATCTTAATCTAAAACAGAGTTTGTTGCTCATTTGGTTAGTTCAGAGTTGAGAATCAAATACATACTATGATTGTGTAACCAATAGGGATTGAAAGGACAGTTTCAAGGTTCTTAGGAAGTCAAAAAAAAAAAAGGTCTGTGTAAGCAATAAGTTGTATCATGGGGGATTTTTATTTTTTAACCACTTTGGCATTGCCAAAAATTAATAACAACAATAATAATTAAAATAAGTACCCAATAAGGAATAGCAGGATTTGATTCCACGTCTCATTCACAGAGACTGTTTTGGGACTTGGACATAATGATATTAGTGGTGAATACTCTTTGGTACTTTTGAGAATCTCCTGATGGCATTTTTGAGAAATGTAATGTGAATTTCCTGTTTTTCTTTCTGACTTAATATTTTGCAGGGCCCTTAACTCTTCATTTAGCTGGCAATAACATTTTATGTTTTAGTTAAGATTCATAGATGCCATCTCAATGTTCTGTGGCTGATTTTTCTTTGTTGTATTATCATCTTACCATGAGTTGTCCCTTGGGAAGACTCTTGAATGTCTCAATCTTAAGGAACTGGGTCGGATCTACTTCTACTGGGTAAACTTTGAGTGTTTGAATGCCTCTATATGGACTAGATCTTCTACTGTAACAATAGAAAACTCTTCTCCCCAGGTCAGATAGACAACATTTTTTGTAAATTATGTTACTTGGGCCCATACTCTTTTAGTTTTATGATGAACTGACAGCCATGAATCTATATCTGGAATCTATATTTTTAGGACAGATAATAAGTGAAGGGTGATGATTCAATTAGTGTTTTTTGTTGGGTTGATTGCTTCTAATAAAATTAACTACTGTTTTTGCGTTGTCCTGTTATTGTTGGTTTACGCCAGCTAGCCCGAAGGATGCAATATAAGTTTGAAGGGTTTAGGCGAAGTGTATAACTAAGAGATAATACTTGAAATGCCATTTCAGTCACAATAGGGCTGAGGAAAAGGCAACTGTTGGCTATAGGATGAAAACACGAAAGGAATTTTATGGAACAGCTGTTGTGCAAAAAAGAGTTTTGGGTAGTGTAGAAACAATATTCTTTTGGTATTAATATTTTACTTCTAGCAAATAATAATTTCTGCTATATTTGTCAATTAACAATCTCCCGTTTCTAATTGTAACAGGTGTCACCTTATTTTAGAGCCCATAATTTAAGTTTGAATTCTAAACTAAATGGTGCCCTTCAGAATGCCAAGCCCATTATCTGTTGTGCAATGAACATGGCTGCAGGAGAATCAGGTGATCCTGAAAAGTTAAATTTGGACTGTCTAATGGACAAGGCAAGAAAATTGTGTGATAGTTCTCCCCAGCCAATCAAATCCTTTCCATGGAACAGAGCATTGGAGAACTTTATTCAAATAATTCTCGATCTTTGCGTGGAAGTTGTCAAATATTTGAGTGTACCATTACTGGCAGTTACCTCTATCAGTGAAATGTCCTATTGTGCACATGAAAAAAAGTTGTTCCTTGTCCCAGTTCCCCTACTCTTTGGCATGGCTATTGCTGACGTATTAAGAGAAACCATCTTACAACTCTCTCCACTGCTTAAGGTGAAAATATTTTATTAAGTTGAACTAAGAATTTGGGAAATGCATGACATTAGTTGAGTAGTCCATGAAAATGTCTATGAACATCCTATGCCATTTTTGGTTGAGCAGGCAAAATTTTCCTGTGGATCTATGGTTGTTGATCTAAGGGAAAAAATATGTATATAAATAACTGTGTATGTGTGTTCTTTTTCTTTTTCCGGTTACTAACTAATTATCTGGTTTCATTTGCAGGATGCAGAAGTTCCATGGCATTTGATTGCCAGTGCGATATTTTTCACTTTGCTCAAATTGCCAGGTCCGCACTATCCTTATTGGGGACGCATATTTATTCCTCACATTGCAAATGGGGCACTATGGAGGACTCTGTGGTTTGCTTTCTTATGGTATAGAAGGCCCAAGAAGTTATCAGAAACATTACTGCAGAATGATTCTGTAAACAGTGGTCATTCTGAACCGAATAAGCTCTAATTCCATCAGGTAAAATATTTTGACCTTGAACTCCATGCCTATATAACCTCAAAGATAGTCTCTTCCCTTTCTGCTAAGGGAGGCATGTATCAGCCAATAGGCTGTTGGCTGAGAAACTCATGCTAAATGCTATCTTTATCCTTTTGGAGCATTTTATTTTACTCATCTATCTTCTGTTAATTCAGGTGAGGCTTATTTTTACCAACCAGTACTAAGGTGACAAGACAATTCAGGATATTTATAAGAATTCCTCAATGTATGAGGGAGCTTTGATTTGGGAATTGAGTGACATCTGCTTCAGACAATTTTGGTGAATGTTATACACATTTGCAACCTTCACATAGCTTCTCTTTCTTTTAATTTTTTTCTCTTCTTTTTTGTGTAGCAGGTCCTGGAAAAGGCCGGAACTTTGTGCAAGAATTCTTATTGACTTTTATGATCTTAGGTTAAAAATAAATTCCTGCACACAAGCACTATTCCTCTTAATTATGTAGTGGTAGATAACAAATCTGATTTGCCAGACATTGCTCGGATAATTATCATGGTTATATAATGAGACCATGTTCTTGTTTGTGTCCTAATTTCTACCAACTCGAACTCTTACTGCGGAAAGAGAGACAGAGAGATCAGAGAAGTTACTTTTGAACCCAACATACCAGTGCAACCCAACTGGAGCACGTAGATAGAGTGAGGATCAAGCAGAAATTTAAGCACCAATGCCCAAAGGTTCACAATGTAAAATATAAATCAAACCGTAAGCTAGTGTGTATTTGGACCACCGACTGCTACTTTAGCAGGGGTCCATTTTGTGTGCCAATATGAAGGTCAGATTCTTCTTTTCTGCAACTTTTTAGGCTTTTCGGATTGCTGACATTCATAGTCCTGACCTGTTCCTTGTGAAACAAAGCATAAGGGCGATTCCATTAATTACCTAGTCTTAATATTTATATTCCGATTTTGATTCGATAACTAACACTTATTTGGTGTTGTAAGGTAGTGCAAGTGTCTTGTATAAGAATATTAATAACAATAAAATAAACCAAATATAGTATGGGAAAAACAAAGGACAATCCACCTGTATATTGAAGTCGATACGAGTTTCATGAGAAATTACTTTCACGAGAAATTACTTTATTATCCTTGCGTATTTTTTATAACAGAAAAAATCATTCATCCTCTTGTAATAAAGAGTATTTTAACATTCAAGTCAATACTTACAAGATAAAAGGTGCATGTGTGAGGTAGCAGATGATGATGCAAAATAAGAAATGTTGATAATTTTTGTGTGCTTAGATTAGTTTTTAATTTCTCAAATGGTTGTTCCTAGAATTCTCTCAAAAAAAAATTTTCTTAATAAACAAATTTGCAGAGTTTATCTAGACTTAGATCCTAACATTTTCTCAAATAATAACGGAAAAATATCAATTAAATTCAATACTATTAACCTTCACTTCAATGCAATTCAATAATTATTAATACATTTCAATAATTAATCAATCAATTACTTTGACATGTGGCACGCTATAATTGAATGATACCAATTACAATAATTTTGATACCTACATATATAAATTATAGAATAATTGTATATAAATTTAATTTAAATAATCATCATATACTAATAAATTTTCCATGATTATTTTTTGAATTTCTTCTGTAGGGTCTTGAATTTTTGCTAAATATACATACTCTTTTTTTTATTTAAAAAAATTAAGTGTACATACTTGATGTTTGCACAAAGATGGGCGAAATTTATTCATAATAATTTGATACCATTTAAGACTTCATTGATTACATACATACCGAGTTATTGAATAGAGAATAGGTGTTCAAAACATGGACATGGCTTTTATTTAACAACGGTTAGAGCATTCTGCAAATTCTTGATGCATAATGATATTGAATCAACACGATATGAAAACTACATGACAGCATCATCAAATATCATATTTCGTGTAGTGTATGTTTTCATAAACTTTCTGTAGGTTCTTGATGATTTCTTCTTTTTACCACTAAAGCAGTTAAAATTGTGATGAATGTTAAGAAACAAAGTGTTAAGTAGATGAAATTTGCTCAAGAAACAATCTTTTGGTATGATTTGACCCAAGATCTTCAATTGATTAACATACCTGAATCATGATCAAGAGGCATTTTCCTTGGTCTACCTCTACCCCATGGCCTTTTCCCATTAGGACACCCTACAGATTCTTGATGCATTTTGTTCTCAGATGGACCACTTCTTTCACATCCATTCTTGTCAAAAACTTGAACATTGAAGCTCATATTTCCACCGTATTTGAACAGTAAAAACTCATTGTCACCCAGAGAGTTATCTCTGAGAAATTTCTGCCAGCCCTCCTGCAGATACACTCCATCTCTAGTTTCACTCACTTTAACAGTCCATGATCTAGCAGAGTTATTGAGAACATTAAAGTTGCCTTATCAGATAACTCCCTTGACATATTCTTCAAGAATTCTGATGGGATGTGCTTCGGTTAACAGAAAGTAGAAAGAATAAATTAGCCCATGGATTCAGCTGACAAATTAATTTACTCAGAGGAAATTAAAACATATAGTCTATGCATAATGGGTATTGGCTCAGCTAGATTGTATCATTCACTGAAAAAAGGAAAGGTCAAAAGACAAGCCAAGAACATTAAAGCAAAGGGACAAAGAGAGAATCGCCAAAAAAGGTATGGTGCCATCGAAAATGATCTTATAGAAGCACGGCCTGTTGTCTTGAGTCATTTCCAGACCCATCGTCTTTTCATTCTTTGAGCTTTTCTTGATCACCATCTTCTTCTTCTTTGGTGCCAAGTCACGTTTAACAAGAGCAAAAAAATTTCATTGCCACATAAAACAAGTCGTTGGTGAAAAGTAGTAAATGTTTTGTAAAGGAAAAATGTTTGTATTGCAGTTTGCATGTAATGACGATATTTCCTTCATCTGGTCTAAACTATGAAGTTGAATTGGTGGTTGAATGCAACTCATCATTTTTGTTTTGAGTATTCAAGTTGACTCACCATTTTTTTGTTTGAGTAGTCAAGTTGATTTTGCATAATTTTGAGCAATGAAAAGGTAACAAATATCTATATCGAGCGCTTATCATTAACATAATGCATTTGTAATCAACTCAAAAGAGTCATTTGTTAAGTAATGTTATAAATCTACTTATATATATTTAAAATTTACTCAATTTTTATTTTATGTGAAATGTAATATAAAACTTAGATTTATTTTAATCATTCCACATTTTAAAACTATCTTCAAAGAGAATAAAATTCTAATATAAACAAATGTTTTGACCCAACACTGAAAGGAAACTGTGACAAAGCTGCATGAATTACTGAATCACTAATATAAAGTTAAAAATATTGTAATATATTCATTTAGGATTCATACCCTCTCTTAATCTCATTTTTATTTAGTTTTTAATTAATACAAAATTAATATTTGATAAAAAAATTAAAATCATAATAAAATAATAAAATAAATTTTCACTTATATAATTAATATAAAACACTTGGAAAAATATCTTTTAGAGATTAAATAAAATAAAATTAGACGAGAATCCTAATTCATTAATCAAACATGCATCACTTTGCACATTTTCTAAATTACCTATACTAGACTAGAAGCGTAAATTGATTTCGACGATTGAATAAGTTCAAAAGTAAATATTATGACGGATAAAAAAAAAGTTAATTTATAAAAAAAAATTATTAGTAAAAAATAAAATTATAAAGCACTCATTAATGTAGTTTGATGGTAAGCCAAATGCATCTCACTGATTTTAGAGTGGGTTTAAATTCTAACCAAAGCTAAATTACAAAATAAAAAAGACCATAATTCGAAAATTCATGAATCAAACGAGACAACACAAAATGATATGTGTTAATAAATCGAGTGACAAGCTACAATGCCATATGATCCATTTAACAAATCTAGACCGCTAGACTTGGTGTGTGATAGTAGGAAATTAAGTTATCGCAACAACAATTAGCTTACATACATACATGGTTTGATTATTTTTATTTTACCAATATTCTTTTTTTTTTAAAAGAAAAATTATAGAACATCAAAATATTATTTTGACAAATGTGTAGGTGGTGAGAATGATAAAATTTGAATTTGAATCTAAATTTTACTCATCCTAAATTTGGATTTGAATTTTTTATAGGGCCAAATTTGGGTTTAAATCCAAAAGCTTTTTTTTTATAAAAAAAATATGTTAAATTTAAAATTTTAAGGTATATATTTTGTAAAGCAATTATTAGATTCATATACATTAAAGATTAAAAATTTTTGAAATTAATTTATTATTTTTCTTAGAAAACAGACAAAACTCGAATTTTGAATTATCCAAAAAAAATTCAGATTTGAATTCAAAAAAAAATTCAAATTTTCGATCTCAAACTAAGTTGGTTTCTATATTTTTTAAAATCTAGATTCATCTTAAATTGTCATCCCTAATAGGTGGAGTCCTTTTTATTCACCTTAAAAAAAGTAGTAAGTGTCAATTTAACAATTTATTTTTATCATGCGTTAGATTGCTTGCTCTTGCGATAAAGTCTATACACCTCTAACTTAAGTTAGAAATTTAAAACTTGATTTAAGCTATGACAATTTTAAATTCTCTCAAAGATCAATTTTAATTGATTGTATTAAAATAATAGTATTATAATTAGTAAGAATATTATTATAATATTTAAAATTTAAAATATAATACTTATATAAATGTTTTGTCATAAATTTGTTTTTCCTCCCAAACATTATATTAGACTAATTCCCTAGAACCGTTTATGGGACAAGATCCCCCTGGCCTGCCGACGTAACCGTTTCCCGCGTCTTAGAAGGGACTTCTTTTTTTTTTTTTTTTCTCGAAGGAACATAAAAAGACTCGCTCACCAACACTGTTTCATTTCACATATTTATTAACGGTTTAGATATTATTAATAGCATCGAAAGCAACAGTTTTAATATTAAAATTTTTTGGAAACTCTAGGTCTGACATAGACCTGCCAATGCTTCATTTCTGATTTGAGAAGAAGCTAAAAGAGATTGGTCTCAAAGAAAAGGATGAGCATTGAGCCTATATCATAACAAGCTTGCTTGAAGCTTTCATTCGTTAGGGGTATGTCATCCATGCTTCTTCTTTATATGGTTTTTGAGTTGATTCATGGATTTCGGGACGTGGTTACTATTGAGAATATTAATGCTAATTGTGTTTATATCTGATCATTTCCCTTCTCACTCTAAACCGGAAATTTTTTGTTGTTCGGAAGGAATTTTGATATTAATCAGATCTTTGACGAATTTCACAAAAAGGGTTTAATAAATTTTAGAAATTCATTGAAAATTTCTAACGGATTATGAAGCCACTTAGGCCTACATATCTCTCAACCAAAGGGTATGGAAGAACTTCGATATTAATCTTTATTTACAACTGTTCACTAATCATTTCTTTTAATTGTTGCAATTCTCTTGGTATTTCTTTGTTCTTTGTTCAAATTTTTACCTCTCTTAATAATGAAGCTGCTAGCTGGGCAAAGAAGATGAAGATTGGTAAACAGGGAGTGCCCATTTTGAGGAGGAGGACGATCATGGTGACACATATGATGATCATGGTCATGATGATGATTTCTGCAGACGCGGATGATACAAATACAGTTTACAGCCCTTGCGATGATGCTCAAGTTAACAAATGGGATGGTTTTACATTTGGTCTAGCATTTTCATCCAAAGAATCCTTCTTCTTTAATGACACTCAATTTTCACCCTGTGATAATCGCCTTGCCTTGGCCGACAAAAATGCCCAACTCACCATTTTCAGGCCGAAGGTTGATGAGACCACCCTCCTCACCATCAATAGTGATACCTTTAATCCGGTATGTATATTATATTTGTACTTTGAAGATATAATATTAGTCATAATAGAAATGATCAAATGAAAATGTTCACACCTTTTAGAATTACAGGTTTAAGTTATAATATATATCACTACTCAAAATCGACATTGTTTTAGAGTTAAACAATTTTAAATAATTTTGACTTCTCATTTTAAAACGTATGAAAGTACGCATTAAAAAAAATAACTCTTTATTATAAAGATATGATAACATGTGCCTTTAAGATACACAAATGTTATAAATTGTTTGTTTTCCATACTTAAATTGCGAAAAGAATTTTAACAGTGTGTTGTTAATAATGTGATATGAACAGTTGAATAAGTGATCTTGTCGAATTATTACTGTTTCAGACTTTGAGTGGTGGGCATATGGTTGCATTTGCTGGGAGAAAATATGCAGCAAGATCAGCCCCAACAATGGTTGCCGATGGGACTCACACAGTTACGAATTTAACTTTGGTAAACCCCCGCCCCCAACACACTGGCATAATTCTATTTTTTGTGAGCTGAGACGGCATAGCGTTATCAGCTTTGCATTTTATTGTTCAAACAGGTCCTGGAATTCCAGATGGGTACTCTTCAGAACTTGTATTGGAAGAGCTTCGGCTGCGACTCATGCAATGGGGATTCTTCTGTTTGTGTCAACAACACAGTGTGTGCAGTACCAACTCCAAAGTGTAGAAACCATGGCGGTCCGATTGATTGCAATATGGGCATACAGTTGACATTTTCGGGCACGGATAAAACCAGAGAAGTTCTTACTTCATGGTACGAGGTTAATAATCTTCGGAAATATTCCTTGTATGGTCTCTATTCCGATGCCGTTAATTCTGTCACTGGTGGCCAGCCACAATGAGAAACTTGTAGCTGCTACATGCCTACGTATATATTAGTAGAAACTGTATACTATTTTATCACAGGCAAGCTAAACACAGAGCGGAGAGCACATTTCATTGTAAATGAGAAGATTAATCAATTGTGAAATGCTGGACATTTTTCTTTAATCTCCATCCTAGATACTTCAACCTCATGTTTATTACGCCTTGAACACCTTCACGTGGCTACTTAAATCTTCCGAAATATCATTAGTTTCTTCACTTCCACCGCGAGGTTAATATGCTTGATCACGGAACACCTGATAGCTGATATTTCTTTAAACAATATTTATTGATTGAATGAGCTTATAACACAACCAATGAAAAGTTGAGACCCTGAAGAAACATTTAAAAATAAATAAATATCACATGAAATATAAATTATATTCTTCTCGAACGGAATTTAAACCCCAATTTCTTGCACCGAAGAGGCTTTACTAGTTGAACTACTTGACAGACATTGGGTAAACATTTCATTTGCAATTCCAACAATTTTCAGGATCATAAAATCCTCAATTTTTTCAAATGATTCAAAGTTGTAAAGGTATTTAAAACAAATGACTCACTATTTCAAACCCACTTTTGAAGAATGAAAATGATGAATGAATATCATTTGATAGTATCTCTTGGCTATGCACAATACAAAAACCCTCTAAAAAGGGTATTGCTCGAGTAAGCAGAAATATGCACAAGAAGCTCATTTCTAATTCCTATACATACTCTAATGTACAATTCTGTACGGTTAGAATGAGTGATTGAAGCTATGTCCACCAATCTTGGTTCTTGTTTGTAATATGATATTCACAGGTAGTGCCAAAAAAAAAAACAAGGCACCTAATGACTAAATCAGGTGATCTTCCATTCTCGAAAAAAGACTGCTATTTGAGCAGGGAAGAGAAACAATTATCTCAAGAGAAGTAAAAATACAAACTTCCTATGCAGGTGGAACAAGCATCTTCTCATGAAGATTTAAAATGAGATCCCGCAACTCAGGGAATACCGACAAGATCAGGAGTTCAAGTATCCCATATGCAAGTTGCTTTACACATACAGTAGACTGCAATATACATAAATTATATTAGTTTAGATCAAATTAAACTATCAAAAAGAGCACAGTAATTATTCATAAATGTAACAAAATGAGGGGGAAAAAAAAAAGAAAAGATGGACAAGAGCACATGGGACAAAGGAGCTCAACCTGAGTGAAGTAATAAATGTCTCCTGCACAACGCTTGTATTGCTTATGCCCAATCAAGCTGACCAAGGTTGTCGGAGCTCCATCTGCAAAAGGATGAAAGTTCTGAATTGAGCTACATGTCTAGTCCAGTAATTAGCAGAAAAGGAGTTGTGGGCAAGTAGTTCTTGAGATGGGGCCATAACTCTTTCCATTCTTCACTAGAGTGGACAGATCATGCAAGTCCACAAAAGAAAAGACTCATGAATTATGCAACAATTTTGCCGTTTACCATGTTTACGTGACCTAATGATAGTGGACTTTTAAGGCATGTGGGTATTTTCATGAAGCATACAATTTATGATCACCACTTCTAGTTGTCAGTTCTTTTACCTTTTCTTAGCGCTGTGGTATCTATGTTTTAGTTCCTACAATACTAATCTAAAAATAATTTCCATAAATTTGCTATATAATAGTCACAAATGTATACAGTGACTAATGCAGTAAACATGCAGTCAGAAATTAGCTTTCTTTCGTCAAGTGAGAAGTCTTCTTCAGTAGATTTCTAAAAAAACTGGAAACTAAAAAATTATAATTGATGGCGCATTGCTGTTACATGAAAAAACTAGACTACTTAAGCCTAAGGCATGCCTTCAGAAATAGGACTTCTATGATACCAAATATGATAATATATGTCCGGCATCTTTTTTGATAAAAAAAGTGGCATTTATCTTGGGCAATCAATCAAGAGAAAACAAACCTCAAATATTTTTAAATGATAAATCCTCAAAAAATTTGAAAAAATAAAATAAAACAAATGTTTCTTGGTAGACCAACAGTAGCATATTAAATAATTATAAGATAAACTTGCAATAATACCACTGAACAAAAATCAAGCTTTCTGTTCAACAAGAGTGACTTCAAAATGACCAATGCCGACCTTTATAAAGAATACTCACCAAAGAGCATTTTCTTGACATCACTTGCTCTACGAGCAGCTTCAAGTTGTTCCTCAAAGGATCCTGGTTTTGAGACCTTACTGCCACCAGTTTGGCTTCCAGCCTGAGAAGATTTCATGTTTTGTTGAGCATCATCAGCTTCGCTCTGTATATTCCCTACTCTGGTAAAAAAGGTGCCACCTGGCCAGAGAACCTAAAAAAGAAAAACAACAATACTAATTGTCAATTATCAGAACCAAAAAGAACATAAGTACTTCCACATGCCTCTTCTCTTTCCAAGTGTCTATTCTCCAATAATCCAACCCATATGGGACGTTCAACACATCAAATTCAAACTAAGGACAATTCCCAAGATAAATCATAGTTGTTAACCAGAAGGACCTCAAAGAAAAGTCCTCTCAGGTGTTAGCAGATGAAATTAAGAGTTCCAAAGAAATAATCGACTTAAGAGACGAAGCATTGCATCTAACTGAATGCAAATGAAAGAAAAAATAGAAATAGAATAAAATAGAAAAAAGCAGTTTTTTCTTTTTCTTTTTTGGCTTTTTTGCGGACATCTGGTCCACCAATCTTGTAATACTCATCACACTTTTAATAGAAAAGAGCAGTTGAAAGTATCTGAAAGGGAATTTTGTTTCACATCACTATATCTGCATACATTAGAGCATTTTGTAACATGCAAACAAACAGAAAAGTTGTCCCTGTGCAAGTTCTGGATGTATGCACTTGTCCAAAATAATCATCATCAGAACACAGATTCTGCAGGTTTCATCAATCAATCAGCAGCCTCGGGTTAGCTCACATATGCCTGGTGTGAATGTCTTAACCAATAGTTTTTGAACCTTCCAACAAGATAATGCTAATCAAGCCTTCAGCAAAATGTCAACTCTCACGGCTTTGAAATGTGAAGACAGCTAACACAATTTGGCTTTCACCTCACCTTTGCAGATACTATCACGGTTTCTTTCATATTCTAGCAATGGGACTGAGCTATAGTATTGCACCAACATCATAGGTGCCTGTTGCTGCACCCTGCCAGCTAGGTTTAAGCTCAAACATGGTCCAGAGAATCATTAACACTAACACTGGTAACTCTAAATGATCATCACTGGCTCCATGAAATCAGTAGTCCAAAACACTGCTTACGCAAAATACTTTCTTGAGTGGCTAATTTCAAGCATGAAAAATGATATCTTGACAGGTCACTATGTATAGTGCAACTTAATTGATGTTTTTCCCATCTGCCCATTGCTTAAACTTCGAGCTGAGCTGTAACTCTATAATCTAGCTTGTTTCAGCAAAAAATTGCTTTGCTTAACACTAGTGAAAGTTTGAAGTCTGCTTTGAGTAAATTTGCATAACTTATAACAAGGATTCATTGAACGAAGCCTAGACATCAATGGGCTGTTAAAAATTAAGCCACTCAAATTTCAACTAACAGCAGGTCTAAAATCGAAGTCAACAGGCATCAGCTGCCATGTTCAGCAAGAGAATATAAGTTTAAAGTTCCCAATTGGACGGAGCTTAGCTCGGTCCAATCTGCAAGTTTTGCAGCTGATGTCCAAGCAACAATATTCCTTATATAATTAGACATGCAGCTATCCATCATATATATGGTAAGACTATGAAGAAGAAACATAAGATTATCTATTTATAACAATCAGCTCATATAATACTTGTTTTTAGATTGTTATCTACTCATGATTGCATGAGAAGCTTTAGATCGCAGATCTAGTAAACATCAATTAAGCAAATGAATGATCACTGTAATTAGTTTGGTTCTTACATCTTGAAGCCACCGTATGCCTTGCGCAATAATTTCTTCTCTTCGAAGCCAATAAATCTGCCTTAAGAGCCAGTCATCAATAGCATCTTCCATTACTAGATGCAGTATTTGCTTTGATATCCAAAAGACCTGTCTTCTGCATCAACCAAAATAAGCACATATTAGACACCAATAATTAATTGTTAAAAAATATTTTGTTCCCTGACAATAAAGCATTATGTTTAATATAACCACTGCAAAAGACAACAATCAAGTTCAGGTAGAGAGGAATTAACATAAAGAACCTAGAAAGGTGTGAAGAATTATTTATGCAGATGAGGTAACAAGACCAACCAAAATCTGAAAAAGGTTAGCAATTGTTTGGTGCCACCTAACAATTCCTTATAGTTTTTACCAAGTACAGTAAAAACTAAAAGAAAAAAGTAAGCCAGCATGATATGCAAAGATGATAGGAGGACGGAAGGAAATCTAAAAACAAAAAGTTAGTCAAAATATCAGGAAAATAGAAGTTCAATGTTTCAAAGACCATTCTTAAGTTAATGTTCATGTTCATTGAGCATGCAGGTAAAAAGACAATTCAGATGTATTGATTCTTCTTCTTTATGCACATAAAATGAGATTACAGGTAATGACCTTGAACAACCATATGATCAATCATATATAGGAAAGAGAACAGCTTCTTAACAGAAAATAGCAGGAGCAGAAATGCTTGAGAGTTATACATTCAAAAGGTGGAGCCAACAACAGCATAAAAGAGATCTCAACAAAGAAATTAGTTATCAGAGAGTAATCACAAGACAGAACATGATTCTCAGAAATTAATAAAAAAACTGTGAGTATTTGGTAGTTAAGAGGAAGTTGAAAAGAGAGAGCTCTTAAGAATTGATTCCACTATAAATCATGGTCGAATAAACTTCTCTCTGACAAAATTCAGTAAAGAAAGCTCCTAATCTTTATAATCCAGCTTCTGATGTACAAATAACACCATAGAACTCTGGTGTAAGCAACTAATTATTTCAAAACTACCATCAATGCATGTGTTTCTAAATGCTGTAGTGCAGAATAGGCAAGAAAAGTGTTTAAGGCATGCTGAAAATATATTCAGATGAACTGACTAAATCAAAATTACTATTAAATCACAGTTTCTAGCGGTGATAAATTAATAATGCATTGGCATGATATCAAAATTTGAAGATGACTGCAGAGTTACTTGGTTGAGGGAAACTATAGCGCACCTTAGCCAGCCTCTTCTTTTAAGCTGAAATATCTTATCCACTAGATTCAATAGAGGTACACTCACATTAGATGGAGTCCACTGCAAGAAAATCAATTCAATTATAATAAAAACATCTACAGACAGAAAAAATACAACAGGTGGTCAGAAAATTGAGCAAACAAGTTACAATATTTGCAAAGATAAGTAAATAAAATTAACACTAAAAAGCATCAAAGATAAGGGGGTACAAACCTATGTATACAAGTAGTATACAAGAAAAGCACCAACAGAAGAAAACTGAAAATCAAATAAAACTCGGAAACTCTAGAAAACCAAACATCAATTTGTTAAATGATAGAGATAAATTATTACTGAATCATCATTACTGCAACAATCACAAGGAGTGTAATCCAAAGTTTAAGCTGGAAGTCTTTAAGGTCACCAATGGATGTTATAGTAGTCCACTTGGCAACCTTCTATGTGCTAGTTATTGTCTATATTGTACACACTATGAAGTATCATATTTCAAAATTAATATTATTTCAACCCAGGACAGAATTCTCTCATCTTAAGGGTTTCCACCTATTGAAGAAAAATGATCCTAAGGAGCATTTTAATCTTGCACGAACGATGAAATCATTTGGTAGCTGTCCCTTGTGGTAGCCATAAGATATATTTTCATCTATTGAGCTTGCTTCCAGGTTTTCATTATTGAACTTGCCTCCAGGTTTTCGTTATTGAGCTTAGCCATACTTTTTCCATCTTTGCCGCCATACACCCTTCAGCTCAAGAATCAACTTAATGGATGTTTCGTATTGTAGTGCATCAATATGTTTTAATTGCATTCATTAGGGTTAATTTGTTATAAAGACTTGAATTGTATTTCAAAACTCGAATAGCAAAAACCTCCATATACCCCTAGATAAACCGGCTCAATATGATAAGGTTGGCAACTTTGAGGTGTCGCTTGGATTCTTAACCCAGCCATTCACCTCAACATAGATACTTCCCAAATGTGCACTAGCAGGCTAGAAACAATGGGAAACTTCAAACTTGGATAGACCCATAGCATGAAGCACCCATAAGGCAGCAAAAACAAACTGGTGATGGTGGCATGTAATACCTGCAATAACACTCCCAACTCCAACCCCTCCCCCCTCCCATGGGGGAGAATTTCATATGGTGATAGAGACAGTGACTCTCTTAGATATTTTGTTAAAAGCATGTGCCCAATTTTAGTGATAAATCAACAAAGCAGTCATCAGTCAAGTGGCAAAATTGCAAGAAGAAATGCCAAGCTAGCTACATCAAATATATATTTTAGGATAGACCAAACTATCTAGATAGTCAAATTCATGCACCAAAAGAAGATAATGCCAATTCATTGAATGTTACCTCTGGTGGCATTCCAATTGGATCTTCCAAATGGTTGAGGATTTGTGAACTGGCTTCAGGCAATCCACCCAGGCCAATCCCTTCAAATTTTGCCTCTAAGCTATGTTTCTTTTCTACATCTAAGTTTGTAGACTCTTCACCAAGTTTCATTACCTGAGGTGGAAAGCCCTTTGAGTTCAATTCATTGTCTGAATGCCACCCGCTTCCTTGTGCAACAGAACTGACCTCCTGATGGTCATGGCTTCCATCTTTATCATCTTCTTCATTGTCAGAAAAGCTGTTTACTGTCTCAGAGGTATTCTGCCTTATAACATGTTTACTTATCTCATCGGAATTCCATGAGAAGTTTCTATTGGATATTGAGGAGGAGGCTTCAGCAGAAGGTGAAGATGAACTGACAACTTTCCGCATCAAACCATCTGAAACCCCTCTAAACTGGCGTACAATGTCATCCACAGCATCATCTACATTTACTGTTTGATATAAATAAAAACAGAGGACAGTTAAATGGCTACTAAATTCACAATAAGCAATCCAAATTAAAATTAAAATTCAGGAAGCAAAATGTCAGAATCAAGAGAAATAAAATATTGAGATACAGCTTTGACAGAACATAATGGGTGGAGACCTTATTTCAACTATAAACTGTTTTATTAAGAATATTAGAGTCAAGTTCACAGAACTAGTCCTCCTCGAATAGTTGGGAAAAATAAGCTAATTCTATAAGAAAATTTACTACACATACAGTAGTTCTAAAATAAGATGTTCAATCTATGCAGAGTATGCACATAAGCCTTAGTAAATACATAAAAGAGGCAGAAAACTTCACTCAGTTGAAATGTAAAGAACATGCATGCTTGTGAGAGAGAGTGAGAGCGGAGAGAGAATTTAAAAATCAAGATCATAAAAAGAAAAATATGGATAGCATAAATAACAATGAGGAACATGCCACACAAACACATTTACAGCTGAAATAGCTTACATGTATGTTTTGGGGGAAGGTTGTAAGGACTGTTATAGCTTTGTACAGGGGTAGGTAGGTATACTTTGTACAGTATAGTCTTTGCTCTCTCGGTGAACAGTTGGTCCACGTTACAGATGTACTTATTCTTCATCTTTAATACAATTTTCAGTTTCTTACCAGAGGGAGAAAAAAAAAGACACAAAGAACCTCTGAACAAAATTATCTGATGGGCTTTCTTGCAGGACAAGTAATGATATAACAAAATGCAATGAAGAAAAGATGTCAAATGTATACACATCTGGGCCAATGTAACAACTAAAGATAAACCACATACCTGCCAAGGTTCTCATCACTGATGACGATTTTCCGAAAGAATAATTCTTCAGAATCAAAAGGCAATATTAGTGATTAGATATGTAGCCAAACCATAGAAAATGTAAAGTACATTTGTCTGCATGGAATGCTACTTAAGCAAAAACAAAGCACTAAATGTTATGAAGATGCATACCTTTGAAGAAACACTTAAAAAGTCCCACACTTCATGCTGTTCAGCAACATTAGCTATGGACAAGAGATCCTGCATACAGGCAATAATAATTAAGCAACAGAGAAACAATATAGACATTCCACAGAACAAAGCAGAGAAGGAACTTATAGTACCTGCAGATATTTGTTAAGCTGAATGCAGCGCTGATGAACGAAAGCATCCTCAGTGCTTGATGAGAATATCCTTTTGGGAGGTAAATGCAATGTATAGTTGGGGATATCTTTAAGATGCCGATGTAACCATTCAAAATTGCTATATCTGCAGGGACACGAAAAATAGAGTTAACCATATGAAAATATTTCAGCTACAGAATAAAGCAGACTGATCTGGGAACTCCAGGAAATTTCTTATTAAGCTTATTGCAATTAAAATGGAGTTGTGATTAATCAAAGATAGCTCAAACAACTATAAAACATGAAATGACATGGGCAAGTAGAAACCTTCTCTTCACAAACCAAGTTCTGTGTGCCGAATCTGTCACTGCAATCGAATAAACTGCAAAAGATTTTGACCCAGGTTTCTCAAAATAAGCTCCCATAACCTGTACACACATCAGTAAAGAAAACATAAAAGTTTCAACTGTGATTTGAGAAAACATTGACTATGATATATCAAAAGACAAGCTGAAAAGACAATCCTATTGAAAAATAAGCTCAAAAGCCAAAGATTGAACTAGCACCTCATTTCCTATTAATGGTATCTCCCAATAATTTTAGGTAAAGATGCTCACCCGGCACTTGAGCTTGTGACCATGTTGTCCCTCACTGCACGACACTATGTCTGATGCCTTCTTACATTCATATTCTTGACTATGCTGGCCAAAATCAGGGCTGTAAAACTCAGCAATAATGGGCCCTCCACCATCTACTGTAAATGCTTTTTTTGAATCAGGTTGGACTTTCAAATCAGAAGTGCTGTTGGATCTCTTAAGCCTACTTTTGTTTCCATCATCTCCAACATTAGTAGTATTGTTCAATACAGTGATATGTCCCCCATCACAAGATCCCGATTTATCAAAATTCTGACTTAACTGTGTCCCGTTTTTATTTCCATCACTTATTTGAGAGTCTAGACTATATCTGGGTGTTAGCTGTGCTCCAGCTTTCTCCTCTGTTCCTGCAGATAATCCAGTCCTGGTGGTGAGCAATTCTTTCCCCATATTTGTAGTAGGTACATCATTATTTATTCCTGAACCCTTCACCACATGTTCCTGAACTTCAGCTCTCAAACGTTTCTGCTCTTTCTTCTTATAATTCCTTCCTTTTGTCCACATGTTTTCAAGATTTTCAGGAGTAAGAACTTCAGTTCTTCTTTGGGTTATAACCTCTAGCACTTGTGCCCATTCAGCAGCTCGGATATGTGCAGGCTCTTCCTGATGTGTCTTATCATCCAAAGGCATCTTTCTTTTATCACCTGATGTTGTTAAACTCGTATCACCTGCTTGAAAATGTAAAGAAGAGTAATTACTTAAGGTGGAATGTCCATCATGCACTCCCCCTGCAGACTGATCACCACCTCCCTCTTTACTGCAACCATCTTTGATAGCAAGTAAAATGACTTCAACCAATTCGTTGATATACCTGGTAATTACATCAGATGGTTAGATATTCCAACAATGTGGAAAGGCATAGAATAATTTATGCAGAACATTAGAACATTTAAAATGTTCAATCTAAACAGTGATGAATATATATCTTTAAAGTATGGTAAGATTTTGTATTGATCCTTCTTCTTCACTACATCAAGTCATGTAATGGAGTTGTAACAATGTTCTCAACAAAGTATTTGGATGATTTCATCTCCACTTTTTAAACCTGTTCAATAAGTAATTCCAGTGTAGAACAGGCCCATGACTGGTTCAAACAATTGAACTTTCATGAAGTTTTAAACTCTCCAAAGCCCTTCAGGATTTACCAGTCATCTGGGAGGAACGCAAAAAGGAGTAAAAAGAAAGAGAAAAAGTTGAAAATATTTATAAAAAAAATATTGTTCTTGAATACCTTAGTATCTAATATTTCTCAGACTAATCTCCACCCGAACTGTATGTCTTCATCTATTTTTCATTTATTTATTTTTTTAAAGAAGAAACTAAAAAGTATATTAAAGGAGAAAGAAAAAAATTACAAAGGTGGACCAGTTGTCCACAATGATAATGAAAAGCGAAAACACAGGGTTGGGGATATAATCTATACAAAACTCACCTGACCTGATGTTGAGGGCTAAAACTGTCCCATCTTGAAACAAGTTACAAGGAAGAAACTAGAGATAATTGTTTTTTGAAACGAGAACTCAATATTTTTCAGAGAAACATAGTTTAGAACACAAAAATAAAGCAAAAAGAAAAACAACAACAATCATTGAGAACTTACAAAGGACTTGCTAAATTCATAACAGGCTGCATCACCAAACAAGTTACAAGCTCTCTAGCAATTGTTCGAACTATGGGGCATTGAGCTTCTCGTGGTCTTAGTACTACAGCGAGCACTCCACTCATGATGCGCTGAAGAACCTAAGAGAAAACACAAAATTTTAAGTAGAAAGTAAATGGAAAAACTCAAGATAAAACTGAAAGATTGACAGAACTCTCCACTCAGACCTTGTACTCACTCGCAGGAGATATCAATGCCGGATGAAGCTCCTTCGAAGCCATAAGATGGTGTTTTAATCTTTCGTCCCTCTCCTCAGAAGATAAGGTTCCCATAACTTCAACACCTATAGCTGTTTGGTTTCTTCTGAAAAGATCTAAGTGATCACTTACTAGATCTATGATGTCCCTGAAACATAACACAGTTTTCAAGTGATGTTCTTTAAGTGCCCATCTATTTTCAAACTTTATAAAAGTTTTGCCAAAACAATTTTTTTTTTTCTTTCCTTGAGAGAATATACCTCGTTAGCAAGTCAACAAGGTTTATCTCTTTGGCCCTTCCAGATATTTCACCTATAACATCCATGATAATGCTTTGTATTAGCTCGGGGGCCTCCTTATCTGGCGTAATATCTGAATACCATAAATCAACCACAAAATCCTTCAAAAGTTTCTCAATAAAATCATTGATTGCAGCCTCTACAATAGGAGAATCGATTTTCCGCTTCCATTTTGGAGGGGTTGATGCATTAAAAAGACGTGAATCATTCACAGACAACTGTTTCTTCTCCAAGAGAGACAAATATGTTCGAGGATGCACAGGTTTAACTTTCCAAGAGATTTCCACCTCGTAAGATAGAATTCGCAATGCACAAACAATAAGAACTGATATAGGTAAATTCATCCACATTGATGTGCTTGTATCTGCACCGGATAATTAAAACAGAAATAAATAAATACACGTGCTATACATTAAGAAGTAAAGAGTAGGAAAGAATAACATAGTAATGTCAAAATAATGATCCCGAAAGAGAACAGTGGATGAAAAAATATAAAATTTAGACCAATAATAGCAGAACGATAATGGTGGAAATTCCATGAATACATAGTAAAATCCTGAACACGTCTTGGCATTGTTAACTTAAGAGATGAAAGGAAAAAGTATGCAACAGGAGTTCACTCAGGAATTGCATTTATAAGAAATCAAAGACAATATAAAATGGCACTATTCTTTTCCTTAAGGCTTAGCTTTGCGGCACAGAATTCAAAGTCATTTCTCATGAAAAAATTTAAACGCTGGCTAAATTCCAATTACAGCCTAATTTACCCGTAAAAAATTTCTCAGCTTAATCTTAATTTTGGAACTTGCACGAAGCTGAAAGCGGACGGCTAAACAATATTAATTCGAGCTAAATAATACAAAATTAATCTTGTAAATCAGTACAACTAACATCATTAAAAAAGCAGAAGCAGAAGCAGAAGCAGCTAAATATGTTATTAAAAATCAAAAGCAAAAGACGATGAAGTCTTTGATTATGGACTTACGCGATAATAAGTAGCAGACGGCGAATATCAACAAGGCCCACCACACCGTCCGTACTTTGGCTTCCTCGATTAGATCTTGTATCGTGTTCATCGCCTTCATTTTCTCCTCGAAAGAGAAGAAGAAGAAGAAATTTTGAGAAAAATCCTGTAACTAATTAAGCATGAGTATGGCTGAAATTAATCGCAGAAAGTACGGGCTTGTTTGGCTTTCTTAGTTACTAGAGACGTGGAGTCCGGTAATCGACTTTATTCGCAATCCATTTGTACGCAGCAATACGATAGAAGAATCATATAGTATCTCTATATCTGAAATTCCGTTAGTTGAGCTTTTTTTTTTAATTTTTTCTCCTGATTTCTTTTTGTATTACTCGGTACAAATCCCGTTCAAATGATCGTTTTACCCTCTACTCTTACCCTTCTCTCTTCGTAAAATAGAAATCAATAGTGAAGGCTATTACTCTTATTCAACAGGTTTGGCCCTATTTTATGTTATGGGTTGAATATTTGTTATTGGTCTACTTGGGCATTTATTATTGACTCTATTTTATGTTATGCGTGAACGTTTATTAATGATATGTATCAAATATTTGTTATTGATATAAAAGATGAATTTATTAAATAATATTACCTTCTCACTCATTTATAATTAAGATTCACTCAAGTTTTATTTAATATGAGATGTAATATTTACTTCATTTAATCACATGATACCTTTATTACGATTTGATGCAAATTCAAAAATTAATTTATTTTATATTGTCCATCTTCCTAAGGCTATAGGACCAAAAACTTATATAACAATCTCTATTAAATATATTCAGAATCCCTATTTAATGTTGAATATAATATTCTCTCTCGTTTAATCATATAATACTTTTGTTATTGTTTGACTCAAATTCAAAGGTTAACTTGACTCATATTATCTATCCTCTTAGAGTAATAAGATCTACTACTTACATGACAATCTTTATACATATTATCTATCATCTTAAAATTATGTTTCTCATTTAATCACGTAATACTTTCGTTATTGTTTGACTCAAACTCAAGAGCCAACCTGACTCATATTATTTATCCTCTTAAAGCAATAAGATTTACTACTTACATGACAATCTTTATATATATTATCTATCTTCTTAAAATTATGAAATTTACTATCTACATGACAATTTTTATTGAAATCAAATTATAAATGTCTATCTTTATTATTTTTAAGGAATTTTTTTACATTATATAATATTCTTAAGAGCGATTTTATTGGGGGACTTCTCACGTGATAATATTCATTAAATCGATTTTAGAGACTCGAATATAAATAAAAATTTAAGTCTACTCTTATATCATTTATCATAATTTAAGTATTTATTATTAATTTAAAAAATTAACCTATTTAATAATATTATATATCCACTAATAATTATTTAAAATTCACTAATTTCTATTCAGAGGTAACACTTAAAAATGTTAATTAATACAAAAAAGAAACAAGACAATCCCTGCTTGAAACAAACAGAGAAGAGGAATATATCCGGATGTTATTCTTCCATTTATTTATTGATAGTCCTTTTTTTTTCGAATCTTAAAGAGGGCAACGACAACGAATTATCCGTGGACCCAAAACGTGGAGGGAAGAAAAATGTGAAGGCACCGTTACACTCGTTTCTCCGTTACTTTACACGTGTAAAGTCTCTTTGCCCCAACTTAACTGTATTTTGCCACGTAGGCAAGACACAGCAATTGCAACAATTATTTTAATTCTTATTTTGTGAGACAGATTCTAAGTTCTGTAAAATACTTATTAATACTATAATAAACTTATGGTAAGTTTTGAAATTATAGAGACAAGTCTTGGTGCATATGGGTGACAGCGGGGGGCAACATAATTATAGTGGACTGACAATTTTGTCCAACTCAAATGTATGATGAAATGATTAAACGGTCGGATTGGATTGGAGAGAACCAACTCACCAAGTTTGAATTACATATTAAAATTGGTATTAGTTGGCTTCGGAATAAGGATGGTTGTTTTTTTTTTTTTTTTTGAGATATTTTCTACATTTATAGGGAGGAGAGAATCGAACTCCTAACCTTATTAGGGGGAAGTGCACTTACAAAGGGAGCTGTTGCCAATTTGGCCAGCCACCATGTGCATAAGAAGGATGGTTGTTACTAAGAACTCTTTTATAAAGTGATCAAAACCCTTTTGGCTATGGCCTATTTTCTATTGATACAAGAGATGTAGCACTCGGAGAACTCTTCAAAAGTGGGTGCCTTAATGTAAATATGCATTTGCTATATGGTATAATTCCTCCAATCATAATATTGTTATTTTAGATTATGAGAGGCAGAGTAGAAAACATAAAGGTCATTGTTTGGGTATAGATTTTTTTTTTTTTTTCCAAGTATGATGTTACAATTTGTGAATGCAATGTCTTATAAGAATTTATAATTGCATTGTCTATGTAATTATAAATTGGCTATTAAATCTGAGATAAATGTCTTACAAGAATTACAAAGTATTAATTTATTCTTATTAATTTTGATGTTCATACGGTAAAATACAAACCACTATATATGAGAATGAATTCAAGTGACGGTTATACTTGATTGCAGCTCAGTTGAGTTCTCAATAAAAAATTTTAATGTAAATAAAAAAATCATGAATTATTTATTATCTATTATCTTATTTTTGTATTTGGTTCAAAATTCTTCTTATTTTTTAAAATATTTAATATTTTTATTTTAATAACAAAATTTTAATAGGATAAAATTTAACTTATATTTATTTTTTTTTCTTTTTTTTTTAGAATTTAAGTATTACAATTAGTTCATAAGTCATAACTCTTTTCAACTTTTTAACAAAATTTTCCTATTAAAATTATTTTGGTATAACTTTTTGTCCAATTTTTATTACAACAAATATAAAACCAAACCCCATTTCCACAAAGTGTGAGTAAAGTTTGCTCCCAGACTTTTTATTCCACCAAAAAATCCTTTACCAGTTAAACAAATTAACATCCACAAAAATAAAAAAAAAATTGATTTTATTCAAAACTCAAGTTTTTACCCTTTTTTGTCCACTATATCATATTAATATGATTTTAATAATTAATTTAATATAATTTTAATGATTTAAAATTAATAATAAATTAGTTACTTCAATAATTTACTACTTTAATTCCTTCTCAATTTTATTTATTATTATTATTAATTTTTATATTACTTTTTTAATTAATAAGCCTCCTTACCTTACTATACACGCGCCCACACAAACTTATATATATATATATATATATATATATATATAAAATAGTTTAACCCCTAAGATATAGTGAAAATGATATTTTCATCTTAAAATTTAAAAACTGACTCATTGAAAGTTTACGTAGATCAAAGAATGTGGGCAACTCTAAAAAATGTTCCTTTATTTAATATTAGGTCTTTTTCAATAATGGTAGGCCAGAGCTAGGGATGCTTGTATAATAGGCTTTGGGCGAAGCATTCTTGGAATGTCTAAACTTAAGGTTACCAAATCGTATTGAATTTTTTGGGGGATTAGACTTTGGGGTAGAATTTCATAAAAGAACAAGGTCCTTTAATTTTTAATATTAATTTGTCAACAGTGAAAACTTAATTGTAAAATCTAATAATCTCATAGAGTTTTTGAGTCAAACCTTGAGTCCTTGAGATGAACAAATTGCAACAACTAGAGGCTCCTATATTAGAATGTCATGGAATCTCATGAAGTAGTTGCCTTATCATGATAATGATGAAGAGGTGTTTGAATTTGGTGCCAAAAATACATTTAATGCTTAGTGACTCTTTGAGAAATGTATATTGATAGGCAACTAAGTGAACGGTTACATCTTTTCAAAATTTATCAACGTGTTCACATATTAAACTGTAGGAACCAACCGGATAGTTAAAGTGTGCTCTTGAAGGAGTGTATCACATAAGGAGACTTTTCACTTATATGATCATCTAAGCCCTCAAATCTTGAATCGTTGGCTGAGATTTTTTTAAGTATTTCATAAACATAGGTACAACCTCCTTTCTTCTTCATTTTTGCTGCATTTAGTGAATTTTAAAGATAAATGTTATGATGATTTAAAGAGAAAGAAGCTCTTGATTAAATTATGCTGTATGCATGTGTATTTGTGTTCATTGTTTAAAAATACATATCTCATGTATATTTACATGCAGCGGAAATAATAAAATAAATAATAACATATTAATCATATTAATATAAATAAAATGTTGAGAATTCATCAACTGTAATTTTTTCAACAAAGTTATTAGAGTTCACTCGGAGTGAGACTTGTTGGCAGTTCTAGCAATCAACTAGGTGGGCTTAACTGTCTAGAATAACAGTTTAATATCCAACACTGAGTTTAATACTTTAAACTCTAAGTAATTTGATTTACCCTTGATCAACACTTGACCAATAAATCAAATACTTATGTTGTTGTAATTAGTAGTCAATAATAGAGATGAATGAGGAAAAACAATTTCAACATTAGAAATCAATTTTTCAAAATGATCAAATCCCTTTTTATCTCACTTATTTTAGCCGACCATCTTTTAAATACAACAACAATTCAATTTTAAAGTAATCAAATTGGTTCTCATGTTTCACACACACACACATACGTGTATATATATATATACTTGGCCACCAAGTATATATATTAATATTATAATCAAATAATATTATATTATAATAATATATTTTAATTATTTAACTATTAAATAATTAATATATAAAATTATCATTTTGTTATTTTATATAGTTATCAAGTATATCTTTAATAGGTCCTACCATACTACACACTTGGATAAACTCAACCAATGGCTCATAATACGTCACGTGTCATTATATAATTATTAAATAATAATTATCAACTAATTAATGTATTTAACACTTAAATACGGACATACGTGCATCCCGTGGTCATGTTAGATATTACTAGACTAAACAATTCAATTCGATATGCTGCCAAAGCACACGACAAGTACACTCCATATTGCAAGACTCTTTAGGTCCACGCCCAATTCATCAAATAGAACTATTCCATAAGTTCGTGAACGATGCCTCACGCATATGTCACGGATATTATAAATTAACGCGTTGGACCATACAAGTTGAAGTCATAGCACATATGCATAGTTCTTCTATCATCTATATCTTGGATATGCCGGGACATAGATCAGCACCGTCAAATTCTCATAAACTTATCTATAAACCTATCTTCAGACTTGTATCTCACTGAATAATACATGCAAACTCTTTGTTATATTATTCGATCATGTGGAAACTATTTTCCTGAGCTTATTGCTTATAGTTATAAGACTTTCTGAGATACAATCTCGAAGCATTAGGATATACGACTCTTATATGTGAGCTGAGAGTTCTTATATCTATGTAAACTAGACTCCATAAGCATTAGACAATATTTACCAACGCCTAGCTATCAAATCATGAAAGGTCTCTGACATACATAGAACCAAAGTATGGTGGATCACTTACAAGCTTACCGTGGTGCTTAGGTCAGAGGACTACGTACACTACTCAACTCGAGAGGACCTTCTATTGACGGCTACATAGGAATTCTATTGGGGTCATTATGAGTCTATTCAGTATCCAGTCCTAACTAGACACCTACAAGCTTATATAAGCTCCAAGCTCATGGTCAGTTAGGAACAACCATATGTACCCTATAGATATAGACATACACTAATCTATATAAAGAGATATTCACCAACAAACTTACATTGGTGAAAATATATAAGGAACAGTATATTTGAGAACATACTTGCATAATGACATTACCTAACACCCGATTGTAACTCATTGTAACAATGTCATTATTAGCATATTATGAGGTCTTTATCCCATTACAGACAAGGTTTTAACTCTTTAGAATTTACTGGTTCTTATAAAATGCTAACTCTTAGCAATTATAATTGTCAGTGTTACTAATTCTTAGCTTTAATCTAAACTTATTTAGACCAGATCTGAACTCATTCAGATCATATAATATCTGTAATGTTACAAGCATAGTACCATATAATTAAAAGTTGACAAGACCCACCCCAAGACCCTCCACTGTAGATCCCAACGGCTTTGCCGGGTACCCCGACGAAAGTTTCTTAGAATTTAACTGTGTAAGTGAAGAAATTCTATGAGGTGACCCCTTTTTAGTTCTTACTATTACTGAGAAAATTTTAGAATATAGGTGAAAATAACTTATTAAATTTTACAAAAACAAAGGGGCAGAGTTTCCTCTATTTTTCTAAAAATCCAATACAAAACTTGCAAAGAATTACACTTCTATTTCAATACAGCTTCTCAACATCTCCAAATAGGACCTCCGGTCCTTTTCAAAACCATTTATCTCAACTCAACAATTTTATTTTTTATCAAAAACTAGCATACTAGTAAAACGTGAAACGATCATCACAATATTGAAATCTCTTCTTATTTGTTCAAAACATATGTACAATACATAAGCCTATACTACTATGCAAAAAGCAAAAAGAGTGTTACTTAGCACATTTATATTTACAAAACTAATCTTCAGATTTGGCCCACTAATTAGCAGTAGGAGAATCAACAGCTTACGTACCGAGACCTGTACCTAGGAAGGGGGTTTATAAAATATAAAATACAAAACGAGTGAGCTAAAGGAGTTCAGTGAGTGCATTTAAGATTTCAAATAAAATAAAATTCTACATAGATATTAAATTCTAAAAGATATGCATAAATCATGCATCTAAAACTTGTATAAAGCTGTAAAATTGTTCTAACATCATATTTTGATGAACTCTTACTGAACGAGTTTTATTTACATATTTGAAAAATAATATCCAAATTTTGTACAATATAATAACTAGCATGTACATATAAATGCATATTATGTGATCGGTAGATCGAAAACTATTAAAGCCCTCACTCAACCATTTTTTTTTTAAATTGTACCAATAGTAACCCTAAAGCTCTATACTCACGCAGCGACTCAACTAGCACCGCACATGTGAGTAGGTCACAGGGCGTCTCAACTAGCAACACCCACTATGACATCTCACTGGCTATGTAGAAAAATTCTACATTGCATATATATAGCGAGACAATACTCTATACACATAGAGCGACTCACATGACTCGACAACCCGACTTCTCAGAGTTAGTAACACGCCCCCAACACCTGCCCATGTGTACGGGATATACCGATCGGGTCTAATACAATCACCACCATTATAATCTGAGAGTACCAATGGCATTTAAAACTAATGTAGTAATTTTAAAGCTATTTCTTAAACCGAACATGTAAATACATATCAATGACTATATATATATCAAAATCATAAATCATATTTATGCATTAAAAGTATATAAAACATACAATTTCATTATGTCGAAACAAAATAACAAAAGATAAATAAGGATAGATTTTCACTCACAACCGCTCCGAGCTCAATTTCGCTCTGAATTTTTGCTCTTGTTACCGTTCTCGATTTTCTTCACCTACACACCATAAATGAAATTTAGAACCAATTGAAACGCTAGAGTCTTATTTAACTACTAAATGTCATAATCCGCATACAAAATTCGGATGAATACTACTTTTTGATTTTCATTTACGAAGCCATTCGATCTTATCTAATTTACAATCTGACGCCCAGAAAATTGCTTAACACCCTATAACTTCGATTGGACATAATTGCCCTTTACCTTTCTAAAATGGACAATTATATCCCCTTTTCTTTATTTTTGATTTTTCATCAACCATATACATTCAATTTACATAAGGCACCATTTATACACCATAATTCAGCTAAAACACAACTCAACCCTAACTTCCCTAAAGTGGCAGAATTTATATCCACCACCTAACACATTTCTTTTCTCAATTTCTTGTTCCAACAACATCAAAATCAAACCAATTTCATTCTAATGCCTTAATTACAACCAATTGAAGTCCCTACATCAAAGTCACACAAAACCTTAATTCTTACCTAGCCAATTTCTTTAATTTGATGACTCATTTAAGCTCCACACTAGAATTCAACTCAATCTAAACCAAGAATACACACAAGAACATCAATTAAAGCAATTTTGAAAATTCACACACCATCATTACAAAACCATGCTTTTCTTACCTCTTTTCCTTAGATTTTCACTAATGGAAGCTTCAATTGATCTTAGAAACTTGTGGTTGGCTTTATTTTGGCTTAATCAAGCATGAAAACTAAAAAACAAGTCTTGGATTTTTCTGTAGTAGCACCCCCTTCACCTTGGCCGAATTTTCTCTTTTTTTAACCCTAAATTCCTTTGTTTTTAACTCAGCCAAAAATTCTACACACTTCCTCCTTATATAGTGCTCTCCCAAAAGACCAATTTGTCCCTCAACTAACTCAAAATTTCTAAATTGAACTAACTAGAATTTTCAACTTGGCAATCCATGAAATTGTCTCTAATTAATCCATTCTCTAACATATGGCTTGTGTTTCTCAACAAGGGCTTGTTCCATGTATAAACCTTAAATGGAAATTTAAGTAGTAATTTAAAATTTTCTTTTCCAAGCCAATAGAGAAAAATTTCAAAAATATTCTAGGGTCGTCCGACTCTCCGACCGAGTGTGAAATTACCAAATTAGGTCTAATATCTCTCACGCGCACCATAAAATAAATTGTTTTGAATAGGGTTAAAATCGATTAACCCTACGGTGTCTTATTGCTCTATACTGAAATCTAGTCATCAATACTACTAATAGGGATTAGATATTGCAAAAGTAATTGGCGATTTAAAAAAAAAAGTACATCGTATAAATATGAAATATTCATACAAACAGGAATTACACTTAAGCACAACCCTAGTAATCTCAAACTTGCTCTATGTCATTTATAGTGATATCTAATACCCATAGACTTTAAGTGTTTCTCTAACACTTTTGGAGTTAAAGCCTTAGTAAGTCGATCCGCTACATTATTTACAGGATCTATTCAACAAATAATTACATCTCTTATAGCCAAGATTTCTATAGTTATATGATATTTTCGCTCCATATGTTTAGACTTTTGGTATGCTCTTGTCTCTTTGACTTGTGCTATGGCCCCATTGTTGTCACAAAATAATAAGATAGGATCCGATGAACTTGGAACAATTTTGAGCTCGGCGACAAACGTGTGAATTCACACTACTTCTTTCGTTGCTTCTGAGGCGGCTATGTACTATGCCTCTATGGTGGAATTAGTTGTAGACCTTTGTTTAATGCTCTTCCAATCCATTGTAGCACCATTGAGAGTAAACATATACCCAGATGTAGACTTTTTATCATCTAGGTCAAACTGGAAGTTTGAATTCGTGTTTCCTTTCACTTGTAAGTTATTATCTCCATAAATGAGAAACTTATCCTTTGTACCCTTAAGGTATTTCATGATATGTTTGACTGCCATCCAATGATTGTCACCTGGATTAGACTGGAACTGGTTTGTAACACTTACAACCATATGATATCAGGTCTTGAGCATATTATAGCATACATTAAGCTTCCAACAGCAAATGCATACGCTATGTTAAACATTTTAACTCTTTCATCTTTCGTCTGAGGAGACATTCTCCTCAAAAGAAGAATATCATATCTAAAAGGTACATTAATTGACTTATTGTTAGTAAACTTGTACCTTTCCAAGACCTTATCAATGTATGATAATTGGGAGAGTCCTATCAACTTACTAGCTTTATCTTTATAAAGCTTTATAGCCAGTATATATGAAGTCTCTCACAAATCCTTTATGGAGAAGTTTTTACCCAAATAACTCTTATCTGACTGTAACATACTGATATCATTCTTAATGATCATATTTTTAACATAGAGGACTAAGAAGACTATTATGCTAGCATTAATATTTTTATACACACAAGCCTTATCTTTTTTTTTTTAATGAAATCAAACATTTTGATTACCTTATCAAAACGATGATTCCAGCTTCAAGAGGCTTGTTTAAGTCCATAAATAGACTTTTTCAGCCTATACACTAGACCAGAGTTTTGGCTAAACATAAAACCTTAAGATTGTTCTATGAATATCTCTTCCTCAAGGTATTTATTCAGAAATATCATATTTACATCCATTTGTCAAATCTCAAAATCATAATATGCTGCAAGTGCCAACAAAATCCTAATTGACTTTAGCATCGCTACTGGTGTAAAAGTTTCCTTATAATCAATCCTAGATCACTAAGAATAATCTTTTGCTACCAGTCGGGCTTTGAAAGTTTCTACTTCCCATCTAGCCCTCGTTTTCTCGTGTAAACTCCTTTACAACTGATAGAAACTATTAATTTGAGAAGCTCAACTAAGTTCCAGACTTGATTTTGATGCATATAGTTAATTTTAGATTTCATGACTTCTTGCCATTTTTCTAAATCAATGTTTAACATCACTTCTCTATAAGTCAAATGATCATTTTTTTCTATTAAGAAAACTCCAAGTGTATCTTCAGGCATCTGACCATACCTAATAGGTGGCCTGGACATCCTCTTAAACCTACCTAGAGGGTGTGTCAAAGGTATACTGCTTATTTGAACTTGAGTTTCCACCATTGGTTCATTTGATTCAAGTTTAATTTTATCAAGTTCAATTTTTTTATTTCCCCCACAATCCATGAGAAACTGTTTCTCTAGAAAAGTGACATTACGAGTAACAAACATATTTCGTTTCTCAGGATCATAGAATTGATATCCCATAAAATTCTTGGGATACCCAATGAACCTCTACTTATACCCTATAGATGCAAGTTTATCCTATTGCGTAACTTTTATGTAAGTAGGACAGTCCCAAATCTTAAGATACTTAAGACTCGATTTTTTACCCTTCATCATCTCATATAGAGTGGCAGAAACAACCTTGGTTGGTACTTTTCAAAATATGAGTAACAATTTCTAGAGCATAACTTCGCAGGTATTCAGCAAGATTGGTAAAGCTCATTATCAATCAAACTATATCCACTAAAGTTCGATTCCTCATCTCTGAAACAATATTATGTTGGGGAGTACCTGGAGGACTATGTTGAGTAAGAATCTCATTCTCCTTTAAATAATTTGAGAATTCACTGGCTATGTGCTCACTGCTTTGATCTAATTGAAGGCATTTGATGTATATTTTAGTTTATTTTTCAACTTCAAGTCGGCATTTTTTAAACTTTTTAAAGGTTTCTGACTCGTGTTTCATAAGAAACATGTACCTACATCATGACACATCATCAATAAAGATAACAAAGTATCGAAACCTACCGATTGTAGTGTGATTCAATAGACCGCATACATCACTATATATCAGTTCCAATAAATTAATGGTCCGGTATCTAACACCTACAAATAGAGATTTGGTCATCTTTTATTGAATATATGATTCACAAACTAGATAAGACTTTATGCTTAGATTTGGTATTCGACTATCTTTAACTAAACGGTTTAAGCGTCTTATGCTTATGTGACCTAATCTCATATCCATAATTTCGTATCATTTAATTTTTTTTATCTA
This sequence comes from Ailanthus altissimus, assembly GCA_946807835.1. Classification (NCBI taxonomy): domain Eukaryota; kingdom Viridiplantae; phylum Streptophyta; class Magnoliopsida; order Sapindales; family Simaroubaceae; genus Ailanthus; species Ailanthus altissimus. The sequence goes on along the minus strand of OX327698.1, from coordinate 21,720,321 downwards.
CTATATTTATTACTAGAAATGTCTTACACATTTATGACATTTTTGGTTGTATCGAACATATAATACCCATTAATTAATTGACATTCAGCTAATAAAATATTATTTATATTATATAAACATAAGAACTGTTCCTAATATTCATATGATATCCTTCACTCTCAAGTAAAGGAAGAGATACAATCTGTCTTATGATGTTAGATACATAATAACAATGATGTAATACAATTGTTCTATTACATGAGAGAAGCAGATCAAAATGTCCAATAGCTTGAACTTGCAGGAAATCCCCATTTTCTACTTGTAACATCACTTCTCCAAGCTGTAACATTCTAGTCTCTCTCATTCCTTGCAACGTATTACAAATGTAAGAAGGACATACGGTATCTAATTATTGGGATTTATGCTTACGTGTCATCTCATTTTGTATGAATATTTTATTTTATAATATTTATACAATAAATTCTATTAAATTGCTAATTTTATTAATTAAATGGTACAATGCTTGTAACGTTACAGACATTATATGATCTGAAGGAGTTCAGATTTGGCCTAAAGGAGTTTAGGCTAGCGCTAAAGATTAATAATGCTGAAAATTATAATTGCTAATAGTTAGCACTACTAAAAGTTAGTAGGTTATAAAAATTAGCAAAATTTAAGAGTTAAAACCTTGTCTGTAATGGGACATAGACCCGAGAGTACATTGGTAATAACATAGTTGCAATAAATTGTAATAGGTGCTAAGAAATATTATTATGCACGTGTATTCTCAAATACGATATTTCTGATCTCATTCACCGATGTTGGTCTTTCGGTGAAACCTTTTTTGTTATAAATTAGTGTATGACCATATCTGGATGGTTTAAATGATTGTTCTTGTAAGTGATATTAAACATAGGGTGCATGCATGTGGGTTTATGTCTATCATTCAAATTCATATACATATCACATTTATGTGAGTGTAGCGGAAGAGCAGAATACTAATTTTCTAATGATAAACACAATAAATTTTACATGTATCTCATAAATATAAATAACATGGGATTGAGAACTAATTACTTAGCAAGCCTTTAGTCTTTTACGTTGCTGGGGTCTCCGCCTTGAAGCAACCTGTTCACAACTTTAGTTTTCCAACACGATAGGCTTAGAAAGTTTAAAATGGTAGTCTCTTTTTCAGCAAAAGATTCAACACTTGAACCCTAGTTTAACTATTAAACTTATATACTTAACTCTTAAACACTTGGACTACTACAAAGCTATTAATTATTTTTGTTCAAGTTTAACACTTAAACAACAAAAATCATCTTTGTTATTGCAAGTAGTGTGTTAGCCAACAAGAAGAGAAATAGATGAACAAAATGAAAGAGCGAGTCTTCAATTACCTTTCAACACTTGAAAACAAAATGCTCTCACGTCTTCTTAATGGTCGTATGTTTCATTCTTAGCAAAAAGGAGCAACATTGCTCTTTATTTTGCTTCATTTCATTTTCTATCCAATTATCATGTATTGGCCCATAAGGAATTTCTTTTGCTTGTTGAAACATAATAAACAAATGCAATAAAACACATGCATCTCAAAAGTGGGAATGAATGTGGTCGGATTGTGAGCAAAAGAAAACAATTTCCTCTTGCTTACAATTGTAAAATATAGCCCCACCACATGACAAACCCATGCATTAGTGTTTTATCAATTTATTTAATCAATATTAAACTATTAAACATAGTGTCATATGCATTTAAAAATAATTGTTTAACTTCTATTAAATAATAATATAATATATTATTATTATTATTTTATTCAATAAATAATTTAATGAATAAAATAATAATCTTGCTTGTCCAACAAATAAAGTCATTTTGATAATTTTCAAGTCAAACAATGATAGGCCTACAATGCACTACAGGTCAACATTCCATTGGTCAATAACTATTGTTAACTAATTAATGTACTTAACTTTTAAGTCTTGACACATGTACAGCTAGAGAAAAATTGAAACAAATGCTAGGTCTACTGGAATTTACTAGATTGAAATATTCAATCTGGTAGGCTGCCTCAGTGCACAACGAGTATATTTCATACTGTCATACCTGATGCATCAAACAGAATTGTTCCGTGAGTTTGAGATCAATGTCCCACACATACATCACGGATATTATAAATCAGCGCAATAAATCATACAAGTTGAAGTCATCATGCATACGTATAATCTTTCTGCCATTTATATCATAGATGAGCAGAGATATAGATCATCACCATCAAATCTTCACGCGCTTATCCGTGAACTTATCTTCAAACACGTATCTAGATAAATAATATACGCAAACACCTTTGTGATATTGTTTGACCCTAGAAGAAAACTCATTTTTCGAGTTTGTTGGTTATGGCCATAAGTCTTTCTAAGATGCAGTTTCAAAGCATTCGAATAAACAACTTACCCATGTGAGCTAACGGATTTCATATCTGCGAACACCAGACTTCAAAAATATCGGACTATACCCAGCAACATATAGCAGTCAGACCATAAAAGGTCTCTAACATATGTAGAACCAAAGCATGGTGAATCAATTACAAGTCCACTATAGTACTTAGGTCAAAGGACCGCGAACACTATTCAACTCAAGAGGACCAACCGTTGACGGCTTCATGGGACTTATTCAGTAGTTAGTTTTTACTGAATACCTGTATGCTATACGAACTTTTGATAAGCCCATGGTCAGCTAAGAACAACCATCTAGACCGTCTAGGTATAGTATACGCTGGTCTATTTGAAAAGGTTCCACTAACAGAACCGCATAAGTGAATAAGACCTGGAACATCAAATTTGATATAATAGACTTGCATAATAACATTTCTTAGCACCTATTATAACTCCTTGAACCTATGTTATTATTGATGTACTCTCAGGTCTATGTCCCGTTACAGATAAGGTCCTAACTCTTAGATATTGCTGACTTTTATAACATACCAACTCTTAATAATGCTAACTATTAGCAATTATAATTCTCAGTATTGTTAACCCTCAGCGTTGGTCTAACCTCCTTTAAGTCATATCTAAATTCCTTTAGATCAAATAATATTTGTAGCGTAACAAGCACTATTCTATTTAATAAATAAAATTAACAATTTAATAAAAACGTAATATATAAATATTAAAAAATAAAATATTCATACAAAATAGGATGGTACGTAACCACAAATCCCAATAGTTCTTAGCTGATCATGGGCTTACTGAAATCTTGTAAGGCATACGGGTATTCAGTGAGGACTGAATATTGAACAGGCTCAATGAGGACCCCAATAGACATCCCATGAAGCCATCAATGGTTGGTCCTTTCGAGTTGAGTAGTGTACATAGTATTTTAACCTGAGCACCACTGTGGACTTGTGAGTGATCCACCATGCTTTGGTTCCATATATGTCAAAGACCTATCATGGTCTAACTGCTATGTGTCGCAGTTATGGTCCGATGCTCATAGAGTCTATGTGCGCAGATATGTGATCCATCAACTCACATAGGTAAGTTGTATATCTGGATGCTTTGAGATTGTATCTTAGAAAGATTTATAGCCATAAGTAATAAACCAGAAAAAATAGTTTCTTACATGGTTAAACAATATTGTAAAGATATTTCTGTATATTGTTTATCGAGATACATGTCTGAAGATAAGTTCACAGATGAACGCGTGGGAATTTGACGATGTTGATCTATATCTCTGCTCCTCTAGGATATAAATGGTGGAAGGATTATACGTATGTGCTGTGATCTATACTTGTATGTTTTACTATGCTAATTTGTAATATCCATGACGGGAGAGGGGGGGCACCGACCTCAAACTCATGAAATAATTTCGTTTGACAAATCGGGTGTGAACTTAGGATGTCCTACAATATGAAGTGTACTCATTATGCAATGGGGTAGCATACCGGATTGAATAGTTCAATCCAGTAAATTTCAGCAGACTGAACATTTACTTCAGTATCCCTTGAGATGTGCATATGTCAAGACCTAAATGTTAAGTGCATTAATTAGTTAACAATTTTTGTTGACCAATAGGATGATGACACGTGATACATTGTAGGTCAATCACTATTTGACTTAAAATTACGAAAATGGCCATATTTATTTAACAAGAAAAATCATTATTTTATTCATTAAATTGTTTATAAATAATAATTATTATTATAATGTTTGATATTATTTTAATTAAGTCAAACAATAATTTAAGTAAATGCACGTGTTTCAATTCAATTTGATATGATTAAATTATAAAGATGAAATAAGAATGCACGGCTAATGTAAGTGGTGGGGCCAAAGAGTGAAATACAAGAAATATAAATTGTTTCCCTTAGCTTGTGGAATTTAGCCAACATGCTTACATTATTATAGTTTATCAATTGTTTAATGTAAACAATTATTACAAAGACAAGTCATTAGTGGGACCAAAATGTGTAAAACAATCATTTGAAGAAAATTTTTCCTCAAATCACTTTGTGTGTCTCAACCGACTCACATTCAATAATCATATGCCTTTGTGTTTTTAATTGTTTAATTAAATAATTGTAACAAAAACAAAGGCATATGGCCATGGCAAGTGTTACCATACTTGTGGGCAATTAATTGCTTGTTGGAGGGAAAACTAAAGCTAATAATTAAAGGAAATATAAAATGCAAAAGTTTTGCTCATATTTGGAAGAGTTACACGACCAAGATGGAGAGAGATAGTGAAGCTACATTTGTCCAATTGTTGGGCAAAAGTTCAAAGGGTTCAACTTCTTCTTCTTCTTCTTCTATTCTTTCTATATTGGCTAATGTATTTACACGCTAAGATTATGTTGTTTAATATTTCAAACGTTGAACTAGTGTAAACAAATTGACCGCTTTGTAATTAGTCCAAAGTTTAAGTGTTAAGCTAATTTGTTTAAGAGTTAAACTTAGGGTTTAAGTTGTTGAATCCTTTGTTGGAAAAAGCTGCCATTCTAGACTACCCGAGCCCACCGTGTTAGGTATTAGAATTAAGAACGAGTTTACTTCATGGCAAAAACTTTGGCAACACAAAATCTAAAAGCTTGCCAAGGTAATTCTTATCAAACCCTTATAATTTCATTTATGAGATAATCTGAAAAACTTATTGTGTTTATCACTTAGGAAATTAGATTTTTGGACTTTTATGGTGAACAAATATGTATATGATGCATGATTTTGTAGTGATGAACACAATCCCACATGTATGCACTCTATGATAATCAACACTCACACTAATACCCAGTAAGAACTGGCATTAAATGCCATAAAAATGTCTATGATCATCAAGCACGTACCTGATAGAGTATTCTTTGTAGTGGTAAGGGATCTATAGCAACTACGCTTCCAATGTCTAACCTCACAACAGTGGAAACACTTTCATTCTGTTTTACTCTTTTGTTGAGATTTGGATATTTGTCGCATTTGAGGACTTATCTTGGTTGTCTGCCTCACATTTTTATTCCATTTGAACTTCCTAGAAGCCCTTGAAATAAAAGATGAAGCACTTTGAATAAAGAAGATCGCACCCCTTTGTTCATGTCATTTAGGGTGGCGCTATTAGAAACACCTTCTGGTAATCTCTAATGAACAATATATTTAAGATTTTTTTAATAGAGAATAATTTTCAGATTCATTAGCTAGTCTGAGTAATTTTCTGCACCTTTGAGTTGGTGTGCATCTAGTATGCGCACCAAAGTGTTTGTAAAAGCCATTAGATCAAATCTTCACAAGACAAAATAAAATAATATATGTTAGCGGAATAGTAATTAAATTGCTAATTAAATATTTTAGATCATAAGTATAACTGTTATACAATTTTTAATCTAAAATACACTCCAACTGCTTTACATAATCCCAGTAATCTCTCAAACGGAAAAATGATAATTTAAACTCTTTAAATTATACAGTGTGAAGTAGAACCTATTAGTAATTTACTCTAGTTTCACGCTGTAGCAATATTGGCTTTTGTAAACCCAACAAGTAGACAACACTTGTTAATTACATCTTATGCAACTCTTACCATTTGATCTTAAATATACTTTATCTTCACGCTATAACAATATTGGGTAAGTGTATTCCAAATTAACTTGTCAATTATTAAATAAATGTTACTGATACTACCCTTACGTTGTAGTAATATTAGACAATATATTCGCATATACTTTTATCATCTCATTTTTAACCGGTATAGTCAAAGCCCAACCGACCAAATCTCTCACACAGTAGCAAAATTGGAAAAGGACCGACATAACTCGTCTAACACTATATTGACAAGACGGATCATAATAAAAATATTATCTTATAATATGATATTATTCAATCTAATTAAGAGAGAATTTTCTTTAAACTGGGTCCCTATCTCATTAGGAGGTGATTTTTAATTAATCAATTTTATGTACAAACACAACTAACCCTCACCAGTAGGGCTTCTATTGTGGTTACCAAAAAAAATAATTTTGCTTTATAATGTAGACCGATAACTCTTATCACTACATCTCATAAATCCTAGTTTATAATATAGACTGATAACTTTAATCACTAAATCTTATAAACTAACATATGCATAGTTTAATTTTGAAACATTGTTCAAAATTATTGTTTGAGTGAATAATATCAGCGCTGCGGCACTAGAAGGTAGAACCCCCAGTACTGCGGCACAAACCCATTAGCGCTACAGCGCTGGGAGTCAAACCTTCAGTGTCGTGGCACCAAGCCATGAGCACTGCGATGCTGGAGCCTGAAAACCCCAGCACTGTGGCACTCTTTATTCAATGCTATGACACTGGAGCCTAAAGAGCCCTAGTGCTGCAGCGCTAAAATTCAAGGCCGCGACGCCCAGTGTCATTCCAGCCTTGGTATACCTATTTCAAATCTTAAAACGCACCATTTGACACCGAGACTTTATCAACAACACTTTCACGCTCAAAGTTACACCAAAATTAACATAAAACGAGCTCTGATATCATTTCTTTTGGATCGATTAAATTAGGGTGTAATTAGGGTGTATGTATGTGTATTTGTGTTTATTATTAAAAAAATACGTATCTCATACATATGTACACTTAGCAGAAATAATAAAACAAACAATTAACACAAATAATAACATATTAATCATATTAATATAAATAAAGGGTTGAGAATTCACCAATGGTAACTTTTTCAACAAAGTTATTGGAGTCCAACTGGAGTGCAATTCGTTGGCAGTTCTAACAATCAAATAGGTGGGCTTGACTGTCTAAAATAGCAACTTAATACCAGCACTGGGTTTAGTACTTTAAACCTAAGTAATTTAATTTACCCTTAATCAATACTTGATTAATAAATTAAATACTTATGTTATTATAATTAGTAGTCAATATTAGAGATGAATTAGGAAAAATAATTTCAACACTTGAAATTAATTTTTTAAAAGGATCAAATCCGCTTCTATCTCACTTATTTTGGCTGACCACCTTTTAAACACAACAATAATTCAATTTCAAAGCAATCAAATTGCTTCTCAAATTTCACACACCCACATATCTAATATATAATATAACATTACTAAATATATATATATATACACACTTGGCCACCAAGTATATATATATTAATATTATATTAAATAATAATATTATATATACTTGGCCACCAAATATATATATATTAATATTATAATCAAATAATATTATATATTATTATAATAAGATATTTTGATTATTTAACTATTAAATAATTAATGTGTGAAATTATCATTTAGTCCTTTTACATAGTTACTAGGTATACTTCTAGTGGGTTCCACTATACTACACACTTGAGTAAATTCAACCAATTGCTCACAATGCACCACGTGTCATTATACAATTAGTAACAATAATTGTTAACTAATTGATGTATTTAACACTTAAATATGAACACGTGCGCATCATGTGGTCATACTGAATATATATGGACTGAACAATTATGCAACCCCAATGCATATCGAGTACACTCTATATTGCGGGACTCCTTAGATCCACGCTCAATTTGTCAAATGGAACTATTCTATGAGTTTTTGAACAATGCCCTACGCACACGTCATGAATATTATAAATCAGCGCGTTAGACCATACAAGTTGAGGTCACAGCGCATACATAAAATTCTTCCGTCACCTATATCCTGAATGTGTGGGGACATAGATCAGCACTGCCAAAAATTCCTAAAAGCTCATCTATAAACCTATCTCTAGACTTGTATCTCACAGAACAATATATGCAGACTCTTTGCTATATTGTTCGATCCTGTGTAAACTCTTTTAACAGGTTTATTACTTATGGCCATAAGACTTTCTGAGATACAATCTCAAAGCATTTAGATATACAACTCCTCTATGTGAGCTGACGGATCTCATATCTATGCATACCAAACTTCATAAGCATCAGACCATACTTAGTGACACCCAACGATTAGACCATAAAAGGTCTCTGACATGCGTGAAACCAACGTATAATCAGAGGACTATGTATACTACTCAACTCGAGAGAACCTTTTATTGACAGCTACATAGGAAGCCTATTGGGGTCTTTATGAGTCTATTCGATATTCAGTCCTAACTTGACACTCATATACTAATATAAGCTCCAAGCTCATGGTCAGCTAAGAACAACCATCTGTACCCTATAGATATAAGCATATATTGATCTATATAAAGAGGTTTTCACCAACATACCTACATTGATGAAAATAGAGCAAAAACAATGTATTTGAGAACATATTTGCATAATGACATTATTTAGCACCCGATTGTAACTCCTTACAACAATGTCATTATTAGTATAATATGAGATCTTTGTCCTGTTACAGATAAAGTTCTAACTTCTTAGAATTCACTTATTCTTATAACATGCTAACTCTTAGTAGTTATAATTGTCAGTATTGCTAATTCTTAGCTCTAATTTAAACTCATTTAGACCATATCTAAACTTCTTCAGATCATATAATGTCTGTAGCGTTACAAGTATAGTACCATATAATTAAAAAGTAATTAACTATTTAAAAAAGTACATCATATAAATATCAAATATTCATACAAACATGAATGACACATAAGTACAACCCCAACAATCTCTCACTTGCTATAATATCATTCATAGTGATATCTAATACCTATAAACTCCACGTATTTCTCAAACATATTTGGAGTTATGACCTTAGTAAGTGGATCGCTATATTATTTACAGAATCTATGCTATAAATAATTACATCTCATCTAGCTAAAATCTCTTTAATTATGTGGTACTTTCGCTTCGTATTTTTAAACTTCTGGTATGCTCTTGTCTTTTTGGCTTGTGCTATGACCTTATTGTTGTCGCAGAATAATAGGAGAAGATCTGACGAACTTGGAACAATTCCAAGCTCGGCGACAAACTTGCTAATCTACATTGCTTCTTTTGCTACTTTTAAGGCAAGTTATGTACTCTATCTCTGTGGTGGAATCGATTGTGGATCATTGCTTGGTGCTCTTTCAATTCACTGCGACACCATTGAGAGTAAACATATACTTAGATGTAGATTTTCTATCATTTAGGTCAAACTGAAAGCTTGAATCCTTGTATCTTCACACTTGTAAGTCGCTATCTCTATAAATAAAAAACTTATCCTTCGTACCCTTAAGGTATTTCAGGATATGTTTGACTGTAATCGAATGACTGTTACCTGAATCAAACTGGTGCCGGAATGACACGTAAGCACAACCCTAACACTTATTTTATACACATGTTCACTTATTTAAACTTGGCACTGTGACAGCTGAAACTTCAATTTGTGAAGGATATTGGTAGACTTGCATGTAATATGACTAAAGACCACCTTTAATAAGCTTACTTTTCTTGAGCTACAACAGATCTGTCACAGTGCAGTAAACTCTAATTAGTAGAATGAGTTTTATTACCTCTATACTTGTGATGAGGAGAAGAAATATACCTCTACATGATTTAAATATAAAAGTAAAGGGTAAAATTTACATCACTTTAGTTACAACACATTCTAACTGTTTGTGATGATTAATACCATAGGGTGCGTACATGTGGTGCATGTTCATCACATAAAAAATTTGCATATGTATGTAATCCATACATCTCATACATAAATATATACATAGCAGAAGCTAAAAATCTAATTTCTTAAAATACTTAACACAATAAATTTTATCTCATTGTAGAAATAAAATCAAAGAAATTGATAATTCACCTCACAAATTTTTAGAACGGGTTAAGTTGAAGTTTCGCCTAAAATGTACACGCTGGCAATTCTAGCAACCAACATAGGTGGGCTTTAACACTTAAACCATTTCCTAAAAAAAACTTTTAACTTAGGCAATTATTTCAAGGGCATGAATTTGTTTTGTTTCTTTGTACAACACTTGAACAACAAAACCAATCCATTGAAGATGCAAACTAATCTTCAATAGTTTTTAATGAAAAATGAATAGTTTTTAATGAAGAAAAGAGAATAACTTTTATTTTTTTATTTTTCTCTCACCATTGCCATCCATGTCGTAAGCCAAAAAGATGCAAATTCATCAAAATAAATTCTTTCCTTTCTAAAGAAATGGCCTGCCACTTTTTGTAACCATTAGTCAAAATAAATTTTAAAATTTATTAAAATAATATATGTTTTATTTAACTCACGTTTCACTTTTATTTAACTTTAGTTAATAATTAATTTTAATTAAATTGACTTTACTTAGCTATCAAGTATGTAACTTAACTATAATTAATAATTAATCTTAATTAAGTTAAATTTTACTTAATTATTAAGTATTTAATTTAATCATAATTAACAATTAATTTAATTGACTTAAAATTTATTTAACAATTAAGTAATATATAAATATCTAGTTTAACCTAATCACTTTTAATTATAGTTAAGTTAAATATTTATTAATTTTAAATAAATAAATATCTTAATTATTTAATAATTAAATAAGTAAAATTACCCCTAAACTTTTAACTTTGTTACTAAGTTAACCTAAAGTGAGTCTTACATAATCATACACTTGTGTCAACTTAACCGAAGGTTCACTATACACCACGTGTCAATATTTAATTGATCAACAATAAATGTTAACTAATTAATGTACTTAACTTTTAAGTATTGACATGTGCACATCTTGAGGGATCATGAAATAAATATTCAATTTTTGCTGAAATTTACTAGATTGAACAATTCAATTTAGCACGCTGCCCCAGTGCGCAATGAGTACACTTCATATTGTAGGATTTCCTAAGTCCACGCCTGATTTGTCAAGTCTGTGATTGATGCCCCACGCACACGTTACAAATATTACAAATCAGTGCATTAGACTATACAAGTTGAGGTCATAGCGCATACGTATAGTCATTCCGTCAATTATATCCTAGATGTGCGAGGACATAGATCAACATTGTTATATCCCTATAAACACATCTATAAACTTATCTTTAAATTTGTATTTTTTAAAATAATATCTGTAAACTCTTTTGCGATATTATTTAACCCTACAGAAAACTCTTTTCTGGAGTTTATGCTTTTGGCCAAAAGACTTTCTGAAACACAATTCTTAGAGCATCGAGATATACAACTCACCCATATGAGCTGACGGATTCTATATTTATGTAAAATCAAATTCCATAAACATCGGACTATACCTAACAACACCCAGTGGTAAGACTATAAAATGTCTCTAACACGTGTAGAACTAAAATATAGTGGATCACTCACAAGTCTACAGTAATGCTCAGGTTAAAGAACCACGAATACTACTCAACTCGAGAAGACCCTTCATTGATGGCTTTATGGGATGTCTATTGGAGGTCTTCATGAATCTATTTAGTATCCAGTTCTGATTTAATACTCGCATGCCTGTACGAACTCTAAGCTCATGGTCAACTAAGAACAACCATCTGTACTATGCAGATATAGACATATACTGATCTATATAAAAATGAATTCATCGACAGACCTGCATTGATGAAAATAGATTAGGAACATAATAATTAAGAACATACTTGTATAGTGGCATTTTCTAGCACTTATTGCAACTATGTCATTACTAGTATATCCCTAGATCTTTGTCTTGTTACAGACAAGATTCTAATTCCTTAGATATCGTTGACTCTCAACCCTAGTCTAAACTTTTTTAGACCGGATCTGAACTCTTTTAAATCATACAATGTCTATAATGTTACAAGCAATGTACCATATGTGTTTTAATATTAACAATTTTATTTAAAATATTTATTTTATAAATATTAAATAATTAATATTCATATAATATTAGAATGGCACATAAGTACCAACTCCAACACTAATTAGATTAGCACTTATTAAACCCTCTATCATTTATAAATTTAATTATTTTTTAATAAATTACAAAATTTTATTTTAGATAAAATTTTTAAAGTGTTAAAAAAAATTAGTTGGGCATGATCCATTGGACTCGTGTATTGGCACGATATGATATGACAACGAGTTGTATCTATAGGGTGTGCTGAGCCGAGCCTCTGATTATTGTGACTCTAACAAGGCATGAATTTTTTTTATGTCGTGCTAATCCAAACAAAAATTTAGGTTAAAATTTTATGAACTATATCATAACTAGCGCTATGAGATTAAACTATTCAAATTAACCCCATGGTACACAAACTCAATTAACTAATTTGTATAAGTAGCTGAAATAGGTTTGGGGCTATCCTTTGAACCTCATGCGCATGAAACTCTTTTGTCTTAGCTCGTTACTTCTTTCATAAGAGTTTTTGTGTATAAACTATTTAAATTAGTTATTCCCCTCTATTTTGAGATTTATGTACTTTAAATACTCTTATATTTAAACAAATATGATTACTTATGTTAAAAAAATAGAAAAATAAAATGTAGTTTTTAATATAGTATATATGTGACTGCAAATAATATTAAATTTATAGTTTTTATATTCTAATTTATGCGATATTTTAGTGATTATTATTTTATTTTTTTGGACTTACATAGTGTTTGGTTTTTTCATAGAATTATGAATTGAGTTGAATAATAAATACAATTAAATGATTGAATTTGACTGATTTATTTTTTTACTTAATATTTGAAAATAAATATTAAATTATTTATAAAATCATTCTTAATTTTCAATTTTAAGCTAAAAAGTAGAAAGAAAATTTTTTGTTGACCTGAAGAAATGGTTCTTCAGATCAGCGAGTTTTAAATTTGTTGAAAGAGGAATCGAACTTTGGGCCTCGTCTGGACTGGATCAGTGGATACGGGTTTAGATTTTCTGTCTTCTGCAAACTATAGAGAAGGATGTTTACGCTCAAAATATAACGCGACTATTACAGTATAGATTGAGGTGTTGATCCTACGAGGAAGCTTTTGGCAAAATAAGTTGGTGAAGTAAAATATTAAAGCAGTAGCAAATGATAAAATTAATTAAATGGTTTAAGTGGATGAGATAGAATTGTCTATGAATTGAGGAAAATGTCTTATGATGATTTAAATAAAATTTTGAGAATCACAATTATGCTTTATAAATCTACTCTGCACTTTGATTCAATGTTTATAACTCAATTGACAGTTTTACATCTAAACAATCAATCGGAAGATATGTAAAATATAGCACATTTGATAGAACATGTATTTGATATGACTAAACTCTTTTGCAAATATTAACACAAATTATGTTTATTTATACAAGTTATCTAAGATCGACAATATATCATTTTGACAATATTACAGTAAAAGATCAACTTGAATATCAAACATTTATTACCCTTATATGTTACCCAAGATCGACAATATATCAATTTAACAATATTACAGTAAAAGATTAACATATAAAACAATGTAACCAATAACAATTATAATTCAAAAAAAAGCACATACGAAAAGCATAACTGAACATATATGAGACATAAGAATTATAACCTTTAGATTATAGAAAATAAAATAGATAAGAGTTTAATCAAAACCAAACTTACAAACATTTGTAGCTCTTGACAATGAATCAAAGCATAGAAGTAGATTTATTATATATAAAAGTTCATCTCTTAGCATTGCCAAGAACTCTAGCCTAAATTATAATACATGTTAATGAAAAGAAAAGAAAAGAGAATTATCTCATGTTGAAAATGTCCTCAGAGTCTCTTTATATAGGCAATGAATGGAAATATGTCATGTATGACATCAATCTTCAATAATTTAGGCCAATAACTCGTTCACCCACTTTCAGCACGTTTTGATAATATAAATAATCGATACAACCTCTGTGGCCGACATGAAAGTTGTAGCATTTTGTCTCTTCTTTTCATAGGCGCCGAGTTCATACAAATTGGATGCGTATCCAATGAGATATGAGCAAACTTCAAAGTTATATTAGATTTCGGCTAACAACCATTTTATCCACTTGCAATGTAATTTAGTCTATGATAACGGCTGATTTGGACTTTACCATCACATAAGAGTTGTTGATAATTAAGTCAGTATTTCATAGCTTCAAGAATTATACCAATTGAGTACGTATTTTTTGAGATACGATTCAAATACTTGAGTTGGGTCAAGCTGGGCAGAAGTTATAGCCCAATTCTATTATATCTCAAATTTTGGCCCATAACCTGTTGGATTTGACTTTTCAACTATTCTTAAAGTTTGTGTAAGATTGAGCCATATTACTCCAGGTTCAAGAATTTTTTCATTTCGATTTCTACATTGAGAGTTATGTCCATTTTACCTAAATATGTACAAATAACATTCATTAATCACAATTTATGGAGAACACTTTATTTCAAGCTAAAAGTACAAAAATGCTAAAATTAGTAACATTAAATGGTAACTGAATCTCTTAATAAATATACATTTTCATATGTTCATCAAGGGACCTGCAAAAATAACACACAAGCTCAAATGGGGTTTCGCCGAGTGGGTTTCGGCGAAGCCGCTCTGATGCTTAAGTCAAAAAATGAGATTTTTGTTCTCTCAATAAAATATGTCAAGTTTGGAAATGAAAAATCTTATTATCTTTTTCTTTCTCTCTTTATCTTTTTTGGAAATTTTTTATAATCCTCTTCATGTTTTTCTCTTTTTGCTTTTATAGTAATGACTTTTTAGGGAATTTTTTGAGTTTTTCTGTAGTAACCAGTATCCACGACTGGTAAGAATAAGTATTTATATATGTATAAATATACGTATTTTATTTGTATGTTGGTGATACTTGAATTATATATTGTTATTAGTAATATTTTTATAGGTTAAGGATATACGATTAGTATTGGGTTTATTTGTATGACTTTAGATTTATTTTAGGGACCAAATTGTTATACTTTGAAAGTTTTGGGGGCAAATTCGTAAATATCAAAAATTAGCCTCTTAGTATAAAAATACACTTTTAAACCCTAATTTACCATTTTTAGGTCGAGCTACCCATTTTAAGAGAGAGAAGAGAGAAATAGAGGAGAGAGAAAGAGGAGAAGAAGAAGAAAAAGAAGAAGAAATTGGAATTTTGAATTTCAAGAGGTATATCATACGTATTTCTCAATTTATTGGTATTAATTAAGTTAATTCCTTTAAGTTTTGATTTCTGAAAATATGTATAATTGAAGATTTGTTGTGTATTTCGTAAGATCATATGAGAATTGATGATGATCTATAAGATAGTTTGATAAATCATGATGAATTATGGAATTTCTGCTGGATAACCTCTTGATCTAGGAATTTTATAAATTGTTGTGATTCGATTCTGGTTTTTAATTTTGAGTATATGAAATTAGACATGTTAAGGATCATCTGAGACTTTGAATCGATTGAAAATTCTGGAAATTGAATTTTTTGTGAATTTACCAAAATGACCCTGAAATTCTGGAAATTTCCTATGTAAACAGTATAATTCAGTGACGAACAATGTTTGTCCTACTGAATGATCTTCAAAAATTACAAATTTGTGGAATATGATAAGTTTATATGTCTAATATGATATACTCGGAATTGAGAATTTAGATCAATGTGGTTGAAATGTTATGATTTTCTAAAGTATATCCGCTCATTACAATATTTGATTAATAGATTTTTAAAGCTATGGAATAAAATAGTTTTAAAATATTTTTGGCAGTGATTTGGAAGAGAAATATTTATCATGAACTGAGATATGTGTTAAGAGTAATTATGTGGTAGTTTTATAATTTTTGAGTTAGTATATGATTTTATAAAATTAGGAGATTGAATACTGTTCAGTAAGTATCTTGATCCTGTCAGGTTTGTAGTTTGGATTCGATGGTGTGTATGGAATAGATTGTGTAGGAATTTTGATATAATATTCATATATAAGAAGTATATATGAGTCAAGAATGGTATATTCTGATTTTGGAGTAATTGGACATCATTTGATGTATTAAAATTTTTTGTTAAGTGTAAGTGGTCAGAATGACAGGTTTTGAGAAACTAAATATTTAGACCAATTTGATGTGATAAATGCATTGTGTATAATTTTGTAAGCTATTTAAAGTATTTTGTGTGAATTGTG
This sequence comes from Ailanthus altissimus, assembly GCA_946807835.1. Classification (NCBI taxonomy): domain Eukaryota; kingdom Viridiplantae; phylum Streptophyta; class Magnoliopsida; order Sapindales; family Simaroubaceae; genus Ailanthus; species Ailanthus altissimus. The sequence goes on along the minus strand of OX327698.1, from coordinate 21,703,799 downwards.
AGGCTTATGAAAGGATTAATCTCCATTGATAGGTTAAGGAGATTTAAGTCTTGTAGCTGAAAGTGTTAAGAGGTAAGTATACTAGACTTTTTACTGAAATCACAATAAACATAGTAATTGTTTTGTATGATTTTGCAAATGGGGTTAAGAATATGTTTATGTTATGTCAAAGTATATTTTGATATGAAATGTGAATATATGTTTCTGAATGTGAGCATTGACATTGAGCATGGACATACATGTGTTTTTGTAAGTGAGCTTTCAAAATAAGATGTGTTTAATAAAGAAAGCTTTTGAAGTGTAATATGTCCATGAGAAATATTTTGTATTTTGAGGGTACTTGAACTCACTGTTAACTTAGTAGGCATTTTATGTGATTTGTGGAGCCTTTATGTGTGGCCTTTCCTTCGGGATTGGTATATGTTATGTGTTCCGTATGTAGGGAGGATCCTATTGGTACCTAAAGGAAGTGTGAGTCATCACATTCGTGTGGTGGCGTATTGGTACATGTGAGAGGACTCACTGATGATCAGGGTGAGGGTTTGGCTTTTACCTTCGGGCATAAGCGTTATATATGTGTGATTTAAAGACCTCACTTGTACTATTCCTCTCATACGGTATGTCACCTACGAGTGACATTTGGCTCATTATGTGATATGTGATATGTAAGTCCTACTAAGTAGTAGTCGAGTAATGGTATTCCTATTATGTGTTTTGAAAAAATGTGTAAGCGCTTACATGATATGTGATTTGATAAGATTATGATTTTGATTGATCACAGCATATCATACATATGCATTGTGTACATATATGTATTTGTATTTGATATATGAAAAATTAGTATGCTTACTGAGTTTTATACTCATTATAGTTTATGGTGATTTCAGGTAAATAAGGTACATGTGTGCTTAGCGGATTTGGTAAGGCTTCTGCTGTTCCTTGGGTTCCCTAAGTTGTTAGGTTGCTAAGTGTTTTATTTGGGGACACGTGGGATAAGATATTTGATTTGTCCCTAGTGAATAAATACCTATGTATTATTTTATTGTGTGGTTGGATTTAGTTTAAGTTTCACCAAGTGTAGTAATGGATTGATTTTAAGTAAGAATTTGCAATGAATATATTCTGGGCTTCCGGTAATAAAGTTGCTACTGGTGACGTAGTAGAGTGTTAATCTCTGAGAAAACTCTGCGTATCTTCGGTTTACTAATTGTCCCAGTCATAATTCAATTGCTATAATTCTGAAAGAAATTAAAAAATGAATGTTTAAGTATTATTGAATGAATGTAAGTGATGTCGTGTGTCAGATCTGTTGGGTCTGGGGCGTGACATTTTCTCTGCAGTATTTTTGTCTCACACCGGATATTTTCTGCTGTACTTCTGTCACCCGCTAGATACTTTCGTATTGCCCTTCCTGATATGCGCCGAATATATTTTTCACAGATTTTGTCTCCGTTCTTACCCCATGTCAGATGTCACTTCTGATGTGTTAAGCATATTCCTTGGGTTTGTCTCCGCCAGCGTTTTTGATTTTGAGTGAGACTTGTTTTGGTTGGCCCGGGTTGGTACCTGCTCAGCCGTAGTCGCAATAGCGTCAGCATATGCCGAACAGGTTTTGTTTTTTAGCCGACCAATTTCCTCGCATCCACACCAATTTCTACTGTTTTGTCAGATTTAGACCCGTTGGCCATTACTCTTGAGCCTATCTTAGTTGGATTCCAAGCCCTTAGACTTGTGGGCCGGAGTAGAGGGATTCTTGGGAGGAAAAAAAATTTAATTTTTTTTATTAATTTAAAATTTTTATAAATTAAAAAAATAAATAACTTAAATGACTGAATAAGCTATATTAAACCATATTCATTGTTAAGGTTTATTTTTTTTAGTTTAATGATGAATTTGACTTAATTTAACTTATTTAGTCATTTTAAAGTTATTTATTTTTATAATCTAATAAAAATTTTAAGTTTATTTTGATTTAATTTTTTTTGTTTCATTGTAAACAGTTTGAATAATATGATTAATCTCCTTCTCAAAATATCCTTATCAATTTAATATATTACATCCCTATCCATATAAAACCTATCTCTTTATTTCCTTTCACATACTAATTATATAAAATAAATAGTTTGAAAAAACTTATTGTGTTAATACATTTTATAATTAATGCAGTTTTTTAAACACATTTACAACTTTTCAAAACATTATAGATCATAAAAAATTGTAATAAACTTCATAGTAATATTATTTTAATATTAATTTGTATAATTAAATATTATTGTAGTTATATTTTTTTATTAATTTAATATTAAAAATTCATAAAAACATAAATATAAAAGTATTAACTTAATTTTTTATTTAAAATTAATTAACTTAACACTAATATTCAAATATAAGAAAAACTCATTCAAATTCAATAATTCTACTCTATTCAAAATTCAATAATAAAAAAATCTAATTCTTGTTAATATTTAATAATACCTAAAAAAATTGATACATAACATTTAGTAAAAGGAAAAAGAAACAAACACTTTCAGAATATTATTAATAATAGTTAAGAAATTTGATACATCACATTTAGTAAGTTTACAAATCTCGCATTATTCTCCAAACCATCTCCACGTTATGCAATAAGGAAATAGAAATGTAAAAATATATTTTTTTTGGAGTATTGATATGAGAGGGTTACTTGAATCATAATTAGAGATTAATCGAGATAGACGAGATTAATTAATATAATTTTTTTAAATATATTTATTTATAAAGAGAAGGTTAATCGAGAAATTAATTGGGATAAGATTTATGTATACTCTTATAAAAAAGAGACGAATTGAGATAATATTTTATTTTTATTTATCACAAATTTTATAATAAAAAAATAATTAAGACAAAATTTTATTTTTACATTAACATATTTTTTTATAAAAACAAGAGAGCTCTCTAAAATAATAAAAAATTATTATATTATTTTAATATCAATGAATACTTAAAACTATCTCATCGTAAAAATGCACATAAAGAGAGAGAGTGCTTGCCACTTCAAATGCAAAATATTTTAAAGAAAACGATATTTTGAAAAAGTTGAAAAAAACAAAAAAGGAAAATGAATACAAGCAACGCCTAGTCGGCCGCCGATCACAAAACCGCGTTTCAATAACCCACTCTCAAAAGCAACGTGCCACTTCCACGTCGCACATCGTTTCCGAAAACAACAACCATCATCAACATTATTTTTACATCTTAAGAATCAAAACCGTCCAAATACGTGTGAATATATATAAAATATATTTTTTTTAAAAATCTTATAGTAAAACAAATCACGAATAAATATCTCATCCTTATCCACTCAACCGGCCCCGCCATTACACTTTTTATAGTAATTGTGAAGTCTGTCTTCTCTTACTCCGTGGCAAAACAAATCCAACTAAAACCAGAACTCTAAAAGCCTAAAGGGTGTTTCTTTCTCAGTTTCTGTATTTGGGTAACGATGTTAAAGTCGATCCTCGTTGGCTCTTGCTCTGTTTCCCTACTGGTGGAAGCTAAAGATATTCATAGTACGAGAACGTGTTTTCCAGGAACACCAAGATTTGCTTCGTTGGTTTGCTCTGCTTCAAGAAACAACGCTTCTAATGTTCCAAAACTCGAGCCCTTTAGCCGAACCAAGTTTGAACGAGTCGTTAAAGATCTCCCCTTGATCGAAAAATCTGAGAACGACCTTGCAGGTGTATTATCAGTCTCTATTTCGACTTTTCATTTTCTTGTTTATGCCCGCTTTGATGCTTGTTTGCACCAGCTAACCAATTTTGTCGGCTTCATAGTGTTATATTGATACTGATTTTGTGCTAAAGCATAGTGGCCTTTATGAGATCTCTATGTTTTTCTTAAGACGTCTTTTAGTTCTGTCTTTATCTCGTTTCTCTGCTCTAATGATTTTTCTTATATATATATATATATATTGTTGGTATTTTGATGATGAATGAATAGAAAAATTTAAATGATTTTTGAATTGGATTTGGGTTTACTTTTAACTACTATAGATATAGTTGTTTTATTATTTAGTTTCATTAAAGAATGGTATATGATTAATTGTGTTGCTGTGGTTTCTGTATAGATTATTGTTCAGTGCTTGAGGGCGATGATTCCTATAGCTGCTGGAGAGCTTACTTTGAACTAAAAGAACTCGAAGTAAGTTTAATGTATATTACTAATTATTAGTTGTATATTTAGTTATGTTTGAGTTTCGTGTTTGGTCAATGGGAAAACCCAGGAAAATGACAGAGCGTAATATTTGATTGCTTTCTAGCAATTACACTAAAAGTTAAAATTGTTATGCTAGGCGTATTTTACTGCTGATTTATTTGTTTGCTAAGAAAGTGAATCAAGAATGAAAGAGATGGAACTTAACTCTTTATATCTCATTAACCTGATGGTTTATTACAGAAGTTTGCTAAGTGAGTTCTGTTTTAATAAGTTTTCATTTTTCCCTTAACTTCTGATTAATGCAAAACTGATCTTGATATATTATTATAATGTACTGCAGAGAGTCTCACCAAAAGAAGAAGTGGAAAGGCTAATTCTGCAAGCAGGCGGTGTAAAGTCTTTAATCGGGTGCTTGCATGGAATTTCAGCAATCCACCATGAAAAGACTAATGGATTAGCTCTGGCAAAGCCATTGACTGCTGAAAAAGAAGGAAGTAGGCCTTGTCCCATACCGGATGGATTGCCAAAAACATTGGAAGAGCTTGAGGAAGAAGAGAGAGCAAGAATGCCGGACTCTCCATTTACTAGATTGCTTAGAACAAAGGGGAGGTTCCCAGCATGGTACTCCCCTGTCCCCGACCATGAGACAGATTGAAATTGATAAGTGAGCTTGAGAGGTTAAGTCTGTTTGTGTTGTTGAGTTGGTACTTTGTAGATATGGTTGTGGTTATGGTGTTTATAGATGTGGGAATTTTTGATCTGGTTGTTGTGGCAAACTATTTCTGTTGTTATAAGTGTGAAGTGCAATAGGAACTTCTTGTACCAATTTATATCAATTGGCACGTATAACTCTTCCAAGTAAAAAATGCTTGTTGCAAGCTTTGTGCGTACTACTCTAGCAATCAGAACTTCCCTTAATTTTCTCTTTTAGCAAACTGAGCTAAAACATAGTATTAGCCGCTAAAGTTTTGGTACTGATATGTATAAAGCAGAATTGTAAATTAACAGAAGGTAATCTTTGGCAGCTTTGCTCTGTTTCAAAATAAAATCTATCTTCATGGCAGCTTAGGGGTGAGTATTTGCCCAAGTGATAGCTCCATTTCTCAATTCGCACAGTAATTAAAATATATAACATATTTAGCATCGATTCTCTTGTTGCTTGGTCAACGAATAGAGCTTCAAATTACGTAACTTTCTTGTTCAGAGAGTTCTTTTGTTCTAATCGTAGAAGAGAATGACAAATCAATCGAACTGCTTGTTTCTTACAAAGTCAAAGTCCAATAATTTAAAATCAGCAGGGAACCACTGGGAATTGTTTAAATCAAGTTTAATTATCTCACAAACAAAAACAAAATTCATGCAGTAAATTATCAAGTTGAAAAGGCCGCAAAAATAAACATTAGCAGTAGCCTAAACTCCTAACATGTAGTTTTGCTGAATCACTTGAAACAAATTAAACACCAATAAAATTTCGTAAGACATCATATCTCATTTCCAGGCAGCACAAAATAAACTTGAGCAGAGCAGTCAAAAGTATCAAACTTGAACCAAAATAAGTAATTTGGCCAATGCAGCCTTGTTCAAAGTTAAAAAGTGAAGAATTTCTGAGAGAGCTAATTTACAAATTCTTGTGATCACCAACATCATTTACAAACAAAAGCTCCGACACTTACTCGTTGCATCTTCCCTTTTCCTTTGAGATTTCCATTATTATGGAATTTGAGACTCGGAGAGAGATGTAAGCTTGTTTTATTTCCTTTTGGTATTCTTTCTTGGGGGAACATTTAGTGTTAATCATAAAAAATTTTCTTCAACTTTTAGTTTAATTCATGAAGTTGCATGACATGTGGCAAGGGGAATGGACTATAGTTGTTTCTCCATGTCATCTGCCACATAAATATAATATCAGGATTCTGATGCACGGCCTCCTCTGTTTCATCTAAAAAGCTAAACTAATACAATCAAATATCTCAACCAAATTATTCAAGTACAAAAATTTCCATTTCATTTTTGCATTGCGCCAAAGAGGAATTGGTCAAATGTTAAATTTGCGGCCATGCTATTCCAGTTTCATTTTGAAACTCACATACCGTGATTCATGCAACAATTTTCCGTATAAATTTCTAAATCAAGATTTTACATCCAAATTTTATGGGGTCTGAATGATGCTGACCAATTTTGCGGTGCCAAATAGCTGAGACACCAGGCTAAAAAGGGCAAATAATCTTCGACCTCTCACCGCATATAACACCCCTCTAACATTGGGCATCTCAGCCAACTATAAGCAGCGTTGGGCCTGGCCATGGTGTTAATCAGAAATTGCTTAACACCGTAAAAGTAATGGCCTCTGGCTGGCTGCTTCTCTTCTCCCTCGTCTTCTCTTCATTCACATCCTTCGCTTTTGCTTTAACGGATGCAGAAGCGGCTTACATTGCTCGCCGCCAACTTCTAACATTGCCCAAGGATGGGGCACTTCCTGCCACTTTCGGTAATGATCACGACCTTAAGGATAAAGATTTTGGGAATGAAAGGCTGAAGAAAGCATATATTGCTCTTCAGGCATTGAAGAAAGCGATCTTTTCAGACCCGAATAACATGACAGGGAATTGGATTGGCACGGATGTGTGCTCTTACACGGGCGTTTTCTGTGCAACGGCGCTCGATGATCCCAAGATAAAAGTGGTGGCTGGCCTTGATCTCAACCACGGGGACATTGCTGGGCATTTCCCGGCTGAGTTGGGGTTGCTGACTGATCTTGCGCTGTTTCATGTGAACTCTAACAGGTTCTGCGGGATCATTCCCCCGACCATGTCTAATCTTACAAAGATGTATGAATTTGATGTCAGCAACAACCGCCTTGTTGGGTCTTTTCCGAAAGCTCCTTTAAGCTGGCCAGGCCTCAAATACCTGGATGTCAGATACAACGAATTCGAAGGTGAATTGCCGCCAGAACTTTTTGAAAAGAAACTTGATGCGATTTTCCTGAACAACAACAGATTCTCATCTTGCATTCCGCCAACATTGGGGAAATCAATAGCTTCTGTTGTGACATTTGCTAACAACGATCTCAGTGGTTGCATTCCAAAATCTATTGGCAACATGTCGGGCATAAATGAGATTCTGTTCACGAACAACAAACTTAGCGGTTGTTTCCCGTCAGAGATTGGAAATCTTAAAAACTTGACGGTCTTTGATGTCAGCTCCAACTCATTCCACGGAAGCTTGCCGCAGAGCTTTTCAAACCTGACGTGTATTGTGAGATTGGATGTTGCAAATAACACTCTAACTGGGTCTGTGCCGGGGCAAGTTTGCAAATTGCCAACCTTGCAAAATTTCACATTCTCTCACAATTATTTCCAGGGAGAGGATAGAGAGTGCATTCCTGGTTACAATAGGGGCGTTGAACTTGATGACACCTACAACTGTTTGGCAGAGAGATCAAACCAGAAGTCGGCTGAAACCTGCAAACCCGTGGTGAGTAAACCTATTGATTGCAGCAAGGATGTGTGCCCTGAAAGAGGCTGTACGCCTCCACCAGCGCCTAAGCCATGCGATGACTCTTCGCCATCCCCAAGGCAACAGACTCAGCCTCCAGTTTCTGCACCACCAACATCGACAACAAAACCACCATCACCTACACCTTCACCGCCTCCCTCACCAGTGCAGTCTCCACCCCCACCTTCACCGCCTGTCCAGCCTCCACGACCACCAGTTCAGTCACCTCCTCCACCAGTCCAGTCTCCCCCTCCACGTGCAGTCCCACCAGCACCAGTGCACTCTCCACCTCCCCCGGTCGCTTCTCCACCACGTCTTATCTCCTCCCCGCCGCCTCCTGCTCACTCTCCTCCGCCATCTGTCCAAGCACCAACCCCACTGCCAAGGGGAGTGCCACCACCAGCACCAACCCCAGCATCACCACCAAAGGGAGTGCCACCTCCTGCACCAACACCAGCAACACCGCCACCATCTAGGGGAGTGCCGCCACCGGCACCAACACCAGCACCAACTCCGGCATCACCTCCGAGAGGAGTGCCATCGCCATCGCCAGCACCAACACCATCGCCAAGACCAGCAACACCACCCCCAACACCAACTCCAGCATCACCACCTAAGGGAGTGCCATCACCAGCACCAACAACAAGAATACCAATACCAAGAACACCATCACCAGCACCAACACCAACACCAGGAACACCATCGCCAACACCAATTCCAACATTACCACCTATGAGAGTGCCATCTCCAGCACCAACACCAAGAACCCCTGCTCCAGCCCCAACACCACCACAATCACCATCACCAGTGTCACCACCACCAATCTCAACACCCCCGCCAATGTCACCACCCCCAACACCACTGCAATCACCACCACCACATTCACCACCACCGCAATCATCCCCACCACCACCACCGCAATCACCCCCACCCCCACCCCCACCCCCAACACCTCCACAATCACCACCACCACCACCACCACCACCAACGCCACCACAATCACCACCGCCACCACCACAATCACCACCTCCAGCACCACAATCCCCACCACCACAATCACCACCGCCAACACCACAATCACCACCTCCAGCACCACAATCCCCACCACCACAATCACCACCGCCAACACCACAATCCCCACCCCCACCACCACCGCCACCAACGCCACCACATTCACCACCACCGCCACCACCGCAATCACCCCCACCACCACCACATTCACCACCACCAACGCCACCACAATCACCTCCCCCACCACCACAATCCCCCCCACCACCACCACAATCACCACCTCCAGCACCACAATCCCCACCACAATCCCCACCACCACAATCACCACCTCCAGCACCACAATCCCCACCACCACAATCACCACCGCCAACACCACAATCCCCTCCACCACAATCACCACCACCAACACTACCACAATCTCCACCGCCAACACCAACGGGAGCACGATCACCGCCACTACCGCCAGCACAATCACCCCCGCCAACTGTTTCTACTCCTCCTGCTAGTCCTCCACCCGATATCGATATCCCACTCCCACCAAACTTTGGAGCCCAGTACCCGTCACCTCCTCCGCCAATGTTCAAAGGATATTAAGCGGCATGGGATTGGTAAATTTTCCCTGCATTAACGCGCATTTCTAGTTATTACATGCAAATGTAAACATTCATTTGATTAGTTGGGGTCCAAAAAGGACTTGTACTTTTTTTCGACAACCGTTGACTGACATTAAATATATATGATATGACAATATGGAGAAGTTTTGGCTCATAATACAAGGGTTATTCTGTTTGATCTCGTTTTCTCTGATTGTTCCTATTTCCTCGTTCGCTTGCACAGTATCATTAACCCATAGTATTAATAGAATATGATTAAATTCGATATATTTAAAAAAAATATTAACTATTTTGCATAGTATTTTATAGGATAAAAATACATAAATGCATGACGTGTTAAGAAAAAATTTTCGGCAAATTTCGGTTTATCTCACAAGAATTGACAAAATCAATTTACATTCACTTATTTAGTATATCATCAATGAACTCCCATTCTGTTGGTGTCGTTAGAATTAATGTACTATTTAATATCTCTCTTATCACCAAACAAACTCAATTTCTCTTAGTTGAAATCTTGTTTGTTTCTTAAAAAAATGAACAAGAAAATATTCTGGAATTTTTTAGAGAGAAAAATGAAAACCTGACTTTTATTAATGAAGCTAAATTATTCAAAGAGTACAAAATGATTGCTTATATATATAGTCTTGCTGAGGTAGTTATAACAAACTTTAAGAAAAAGCGGGAAAAGGAAAATTTTAAATGACAGTTCATCAACTCAATATGCACCCTCACTAAATTTAACAACCGATCAAATATTTTTAACATCTTCAATCATTTTATTATCTTTAATATCTTTTTCAAACTCGTGTTTCAATTAAAAAATTTGAGTTTATTTTAAAAATGAAAAAACTTATAAGGCAGATCAATTTACGATTGACTTGTTGCACTTTTCTCCATAATAAAATGAATGTCAATTTTAATATATTTTTTTATAACTTAGTAATGAGATTTGATTCAAATGTCACATCTTATATCGAATAAAAATTAGATAAATTTTAAAATATGCAACATTACTTAACAGGTTAGTTTTTGGGTCAATGGCAAGTTCTCAGGCCATGACAAGTGGTATTAGAACAGATCTAAATTCTCATTTGTATGTGAGCCCAAAAAATTGCTCTAATGGAGATTGTCATGTGAGATGTGGGTTCCCTATACCGCTAGGGGGATGAGCAATATGAGCCAAGTGGGTCTTAAAAATCTTGTGTCTTGAACCCCAATAAACCACATGGGTAGTAAGTCCCCTAGCCCTAAGGAAATAGGCAATACAGGACAAGTTAGCCCCTGAGTTTGAGCCACACCGTGACAAGGGCGTCACGTGATTGGGTGGGAGAGAATGTCACGTTTCAAATCGAATATAAATTGAGTGGATCTTTGATATATAAAGTGGGTATGTAGTATTACCTAACAAACTAGTCTTTTGGGTCAATGACAAGTGTTCGGCCCTTGACACAAGATAGATGCAGTAACCATTTACCGATTTGCTATTATCAACATCACAACTCTAATCAGCATTAGTATGCCTAGTAAAAATAAAATTATTACATCTATTGAACTTCAAACCATACTCCTTAATCGCTTGCAAATACTTAAACTTCAAATCATACTATTAGCCGCTAATGTTTTGCTACTGATATATATAAAGCACAGTTGTAAATTAACAAAAGGTATAGTTTTGCAGCTTTGCTTTGGTTCAAAATAACATCTATCTTCATGGCAGCTTAGGGGTGAGTATTTTCCCAAGTTATAGCTCCATTTCTCATTTTGCACAGTAACTAATATATGCAATATATTTGGCATTGATTCTCTTGTTGTAGCCTGGTCAACAAATAGAGCTTTAAATTACATATCTTTCTTATTTAGAAAGTTCATTTGTTTCTTATCGTGGAAGAGAATGACAAATCAATTGAACTCTTTGTTTCTTGTAAAGTCAAAGTTGAATAATTTAAAGTCACAGTAAATTCTCAAGTTTAAAATGTAACACACTTATTTTTGAACCATAAAGTAGAATGGATGGAAGCTAAGTTATTTTAACAAGATATCTATTTCCAAGCCTTTACATTGATTGAAAAACAATAATACTAATACTTATAAATAAACAAATATATATAATATTTTCCCCTTAAAAATCTTTATAACGGCCCAATTTCTAGAGGCCCAAAAACCAATCCTCCAGATAATCTATTCATGAGCCGACCCAAAGACCCAAGTTGATAAGGGTCATCAAGGCATGATAAACTAGGTCCCAAGTAGCTCCTAAGTATAAAACTTGCTCAGTTGCTTAGATTTGAATTAGTTTGAATTGTTTAAACACTAGCCATATACCATTCATAACTACACTGATCAGAACTCTAAACATTAACATGACTAAGGCAAGCAAAACACAAGGGTACCAACTCGGTAAAAGTACTGGACCTATCCAAGAGTCGAGCAAATTTGCAAACCGCGTAGTGTTCATGGCTTGAAAAGAAAAAAGATAAAAGCAACACGAATAAGGATAAAACTTAAGAAGGAAACCAACACTATTAAGATGACAGAGTCATAGAAAAAAAAATTATAGTGCTTTTAGGAAGGAATGTTCCTAATTACGCCAAGAAATTAGAGGATTACCCAGAACAATTAAAACTTACCCAAAATCTGAATAGATTACTTAAACAACTACAAACACCGGCAAAGATAAACATAAGCATAAGGAATATTCAAAGAAGACCGATGTTATAAAAAGGTGAGAAGACTATACAGAAGGGTCGAAGATAACTTTGGTACTCGATTTTTTCATTTTATTCTTCAATTTCGTTCTCTTTTGCTCCCACAACCTCACTTAAAGCCTATATCTGACTTTAGCATCGGAAAGTCTTCACCAGAAACCACCCCGACGAGGTCTTAACAATAGTTTTAGTGTATTTTATAGGTATTTGTTTACGCTCAAAATATAACGCGGCTATGACAGTATAAATTGAGGTGTTGATCTCACAAGGAAGCTTTTGACAAAATAGGTTAGTCAAGTAAAATATTAAAGTAGTAGTAAAGGATAAAATTAATTAATTGATTTAAGTGAATGAGATAGAATTGTCTATGATTTGAGAAAAAAGTCTTATGATGATTTAAGCAAGGCTTTGAGAATCATAATTATGCTTTATAAATCTACTCTACACTTTGATTCAATGTTTATAACTCAATTGACAGTTTTACATCTAAACAATCAATCGGAAGATATATAAAATATTGCACATTTGATAACATATGCATTTGATATAACTAAACTCTTTTGCAAATATTAACACAAATCATGTTTATTTATATAAGTTATCTAAGATCGACAATATATCATTTTGACAATATTACAATAAAAGATCAACTTAAATATCAAACATTTATTGCCCTTACATGTTATCCAAGATAGACAATATATTAATTTGACAATACTGCAGTAAAAGATTAACATATAAAATAATGTAACCAATAACAATTATAATTCAACAAGAATCACATAAGAAAAGCATGATTGAACATATATGAGACATGAGAATTATAACATCTGGATTATATAAAATAAATTAGATAAGAGTTTAATCAAAACCAAACTTACAAACATTTATAACTCTTGACAACGAATCAAAGCATAAAAGTAGATTTATTACACATAAAAGTTCATCTCTTAGCCTTGCCAAGAACTCTAGCCTAGATTACAATACATGTTAATGAGAAGAAAATAAGAGAGAATTATCCAATGTTGAAAACGTCCTAAGAGTTTTCTTATATAGGCAATGAATGGAAATATGTCATGTATGACATCAATCTTTAATAATTTAGGCAAATAACTCTTTTATCCACTTGCAGCACGTTTTTGATAATATAAATGACCGATATAACCTCTGTGGCCGACATGAAAGTTGTAGAATTTTGTCTCTTATTTTCATAGGTAATGGGTTCATGCAAATTGGATGAGTATCCAATGTGATATGAGCAAAATTCTAAAGATACATCAGATTGCAGCTAACAACCATTTTACCCACTTGCAATACAATTTGGTCCATGATAACGGCTGATTTGGACTTTATCATCAACATAAGAGTTGTTGATAATTAAGTCAGTATTTCACACCTTCAAGAATTATACCAATTTAGTACGTATTTTGTGAGATACGATTCAAATACGTGAGTTGGATCAAACTAGGCGGAAGTTGTAGCTCAATTCTATTGTATCTCAATTTTTGGCCTATAACATGTTGGATTTAGCTTTTCAACTATTATTTAAGTTTGTGTAATATTGAGTCATGTCGCTCCAGGTTCAAGAATTTCTTTATTTCAATTTCTACATTGAGAATTATGTCTATTTTACCTAAATCTGTGCACATAACATTCATTAATCACAATTTAAGGAGAACACTTTATTTCAAGCTAAAAGTAAAAAAAATGCTAAAATTAGTGACATTAAATGGTGACTGAATCGCTTAATAAATATGCATTTTTATGTGTTCATCACAGTCCTAATCAGCTTATTGTTAGTCTCTAGCAATTCAAGCGTAAATAGAATATGCAAAACTACTTAAATATTTTAAACAAAAAATCAGTTTAAGATCACTGTTGCTATTATGGTTTTTTCAATTATAACTTTCAAAAATTGTGTGTGTGAACTAAGTTATAACTATCTTACCACAAATCACAACAGATATAGTCTTAAGAATTTCTCCAAGTAAAAGCCTTAACTCCATATCCTCACAAGTGTATGACTGTTTAAAGCGTTAGAATTTCTCTTATGGAGTTGAAAAATAGTTAAGCACTCAAGAAAAAGTCAATTTTAAGGACAGACATATAAACTAACATTGATCTAAAGATAGAAAAATTAATTGTTTAGAAATTAATTATTCTTAACATGTACTAGTTTTAGGACTTCAATTGTCTTGTAAGAATAATACCAATATAGTTTGGTGAGAAAACTGCCTTACAAAAAAATTATCTTCTAAAATTGAATGAATACTTTATTAAACTGAATTGATTCTCAATTTTTTTTTTGTATTTTGCTTTTTTTTTATTTTGTTGTATTTTTTAAGAATATAAGGAAGCATTACAAAGGTTTCTCACCAAATTATATTATACACAAATACAACCAACTTATTCCGTAATTTAAATAATATCAATCTAAACAAAAATTAACCAATTCAAAGGATTAATGAAGGTTCATAAACTGTTTTCTCAACCTTTCCACTTACTCACAAAAGATGTGTGAGATTAGAAAAATATATACTTAAATATGGGAATTCTCTTAACTATATAAATTGAATCATCCGTTTTACCATAAGACTTAGCATTATGCTCAAAAATATTTTGAAAGTCATTTTTTAGTAACCTAAATAGAAACAATGACTCAACATAAATAATTTTGAAATCATACCTAGGTAGAAAAGCAAATTCTTTATACAAGAATTACCAACACTACAAGCAATAAACAACAATACATGAAACATAAAATAAAACAACAAAAAGTTAGTTAAAATGCGTTTCAATCCGGTGATTTCATGATAGGAGCGATGGTGAGTTCGGTAATAAGTGTTCGGAATGCCTCCTCACAGTCTTGTGTCTATGTAAATTTTGCATCTTTTAGCAAAAGGTTACACAATGGTCTAGATATGGCAGAAAAGTTTTGTATAAACCTTCTGTAAAAGCCAGTATGTCCAAGAAAAGATCAGACATTTTTACCGTTTTTAGTGTAGGTAATTTAGAGATTAATTCAATTTTGGCCTTGTCAACCTCTATCCCTCTTTCAGATATAATGTGGCCCAAAGCGATTCCTGAAGATACAATGAAATGACATTTCTCCTAATTTAGCACAAGTCCTTTTTCTTCACACCTACTCAAAACAGCTTTCAAGTTAAGTAGGCATAAATCAAAAGAATTACAAAAAACAGTCAAATCATCCATAAAAATATCCATGTATTTTTCAATCATATCAAAGAAAATACTCAACATACAATGCTGAAAAGTAACTGGTGCATTACATAATCCAAATGGCATTCTACGAAAAGCATAAGTACCAAAAAGGCATGTAAAAGTGATTTTTTCTTAGTCTTCTATAGCTATCTCAATCTGGTAATATCCTGAATACCCATCAAGAAAGCAATAAAAAGGATGTCCAGCTACACGTTCTAAAATTTGGTCGATATAAGGCAATGAAAAATAGTCTTTCCTAGTGGCTGTGTTTAATTTTCTATAATCAATGCACATTCGCCAACCACTTACCACCTTAGTTGAAACAGGTATCCCATTCTCATTTTCCATAACAGTAACTCCATATTTCTTAAGAACTACTTGAGTTGGACTTACCCATTGACTATCAGAAATTGGGTAGATTATACCCGCATCTAATAGTTTCAAGACCTCTTTCTTCACTACTTCTTTCATTGTCGGGTTAAGTCTTCTTTGTAGGTCTCTACGAGGTTGGGCACCTTCCTCTAAATGAATTCTATGGGAGCATATCAATGGAGAAATACCTTTAATATCAGTTATGGTCCAACCTAGTGCAGACTTATGTTCTTTTAACAATTTTATCAAAATTTTCTCTTGTTTAGCACTAAGTTTAGAAGAAATGATAATAGGAAATGTATCACCTGGTCCTAAGAATGCGTGTTTCAAACCTTTAGGTAGTGGAGAAAGCTCAACTTGTGGTGTCTCGAGGTTTGATGGTTTTGGTCTCTCCTTCTCTCGTGGTAACTCTTCTAAGCGTGGCTGTCAAAATCGAGTCTCTTTATCCTGTGAGTCAAAAATATTAAATACATTAGTTGTTACATCAGGATAATACAATTCTTCAAAATCAAAATTGAGAAGGTTTTTCAAAGAATCAGAGACATGATTTTTATAAACTTCCTCCGCTACCAGTGTGTCTATCACATATGAATGATAACATTCGTCTTCTTCTCGTGGTTATTTGCCAATATTAAAAATATTCACCTCAATAGTCATATTCCCAAAATATAATTTTATTAGACCATTTCTGCAATTAATAATAGCGTTAGCAGTGGCAAGAAAAGGTCTCCCAAAATAAGAGGGATTTTTGACTCCATGTTAATAATAGAATGAGTATCTAAAACAAGAAAATCAACAGGGTAGTAAAATTTATCAATTTGTAGCAAAATATCTTCTACTATTTCCCGTGATTTCTTAATTGATCGGTCAGCTAATTGTAGGACTACAGATGTATGTTTAATTTCACCAAGTCCCAATTGCAAGTAAATAGAATAAGGCATTAAATTTACACTTGCTCCTAGGTCCAATAAAGCTTGACCAAACTCATGTGTCCCAATTTGGCAGGAGATTTTGGGACATCCTGGGTCTTTATACTTTGGTGGTGTCTTTTGTTCAATCACTGCACTTACCTGTTCTGCCAAAAATGCAGTTTTCTTCATATTGTGTTTTCTTTTAATAGTGTATAGATATTTGATGATTTTGGCATAAGTTGGAATCTGCTTAATCAAATGCAACAAGGGAAGATTAATCTTAACGTGTTTCAAATGTTCCAAAATCTCACCTTGAACTTCTAAATTTTTTTCAACCGGTCGAAGAGCTTGAGAAAAGGCACTAGGATTGAAAACTTATTTTTAGGCTTTTTTTCCACTATGGCCTCTTTTTCAAGGGGGGGCGTCTTTACTACTTAATGAAGTGTTAGTTGAAGAAGTAGGCTCACTTATAATCTTACCACTTTGAGTAGTAATGGCATTAACTTTTTTGAGATTTCGAGCATCAGAAGTAGAAGCTTGTGCTATGAATTACCCTTTCGGATTAGATTGAGGTTGAGATGGAAACTTACCTCGCTCTTGTATAGTTAAGGCACTGGTCAGTTTTGTGATTTGACTCTTAATTTCTTTGTTTTCATCTATCACCTGTACAAGAATTGTTTCAAATTTTTTATTAGTCTTACTTTGTGCCTCCATAAATACTTGTAATGTATCCTCTAAAGGACTCTTGGCTGGTCGTGCATTATATTGAGGTGCAATATAAGACTTGGGTGCTTGTTGTTCTTGTTTCCAATGGCTATTGGCTTGATGGTCAGATTTTTAACTGAAGTTTGGGTGGTTTCTCCAGCTAGGATTATAGGTTTCAGAGTAGGGTGAATAAGGCTTCTTGTGCATCCCTAGGGTATTACATTATTCCTCATATATCCCTCTCATATCACTATAAGTGGGGCAATCCTGAGCTAAGTGTTCTACTCCTCCGTAGATAAAACAAACATCGTGTGACTTAACCTTAGCAACCGTGTGGGTAACCCTTCTATCTTTGGCTTTCAAGGCCTCTAACTCCCCAGTTAAGACCTCTAATTGGGCTTTGAGGTTATCCTATTCCCTAAGATGAAAAACTCCACTGGGTCGTGATCTATTTGTGCTTTCAGTCATGTTAGGTCCAATCCATGTATAAGATTTTTCGGCTAAGTCATTAAGAATTCTATGACTTCCTCTGGATCTTTATGAAGGAACTCCTCATTACATATCATCTCAACAAATTGGCGCTCTCTAATTGTGAGTTCCTCATAAAAATAACTAACCAAGAGCCAATTTTCATACTCATGGTTAGGGCACAGATTTAGCAACTCTTTAAACCTTTCCTATGCTTGATATAAGGTTTCACTGTCTTTTTGGGATAAAGAAGAAATTTTTCTTTTCAGGCCATTAGTTTTGTGTTGGGGGAAGTATTTATTGAAAAATGCTTGGGTCATTTCTGCCCAAGTTCCTATAGATCTCGGCCTCAAAGAGTATAGCTAACTCTTTACTTTGTCTTTCAAAGAAAAAGGAAAAAATTGAAGCCTAACAGTGTCTATGGCTTCAGATTGGCTATGAAATGTTGCAATTACCTTTTCAAATTCCCTAATATGTACATAAGGATTTTCATTATCTAGACCATGAAAAATGGGCAGAAGTTGTATCATTCTAGGTTTAAAATCCGAATGTGGTGTGTTAGGTGAAAATATAATGCATGATGGTGTGGCTGTGTGAGTAGAATGTAAGTAATCTTTTAGAGTCCTAACGGGGTTATCTTCGAGTTGGCTCATTGTGTTGGAATTACAAGATGAACTATATGGTAAATTCTTTTCCCTTACAAATTATAGTGATGGTTTTAGTTCTACTTCTTTCACGAATCTTTCTCGTTTGTCTTTAAGTCGATGCATACATCCTATCAATTTTTTTTTTAATGAAAAAAATGCTCAAGGAAAATTAAGAAGTGAAATAAAACACAACAAGAAATAGAAATGAGTTAGGTGGTAAGACCAACCATAAAATATAAATACAATAAATGAACAAAAGATAATTAACTATAAAGTACAATAAATAAATAAATAAAAATTATAATAAGTAAATAAAAGAAAAGAAAATATAATAAATAAAAGAAAATAAAATACAAAGTACAATAAATAAATAAAAGAAAAAAATAAAGTACAATTAAAAAAAAGGTACAAAATTAAATAAATAAAAAGTTAGGCGATAAAGCCTGTCATTAAAATATAAAATATAAAATATTAACTAAAGAAAATAAAGTGCAATAAATAAATAAAGTTAAATAAATAAATAAAGAACAATAAAAAAATAAACTCAGTTAGGTTGTAGCACCAGTTATTAAAATAAAAATACAACAATATTGCAATAAAAGATCAACTTGAATATCAAACATTTATTGCCCTTACATGTTATCCAAGATCGACAATATATCAATTGATAATATTGCAGTAAAAGATTAACATATAAAACAATGTAACCAATAACAATTATAATTCAACAAGAATCACATAAGAAAAACATGACTGAACATATATGAGACATGAGAATTATAACATCTGGATTATATAAAATAAATTAGATAAGGGTTTAATCAAAACCAAACTTACAAACATTTGTAACTCTTGACAACGAATCAAAGCATAGAAGTAGATTTATTACACATAAAAGTTCATCTCTTAGCTTTGCCAAGAATTCTAACCTAGATTATAATACATGTTAATGAGAAGAAAATAAGAGAGAATTATCCAATGTTGAAAACGTCCTAAGAGTTTTCTTATATAGGCAATGAATGGAAATATATCATATGTGACATCAATCTTTAATAATTTAGGCCAATAACTCTTTTACCCACTTGCAGTACGTTTTGGATAATATAAATGACCGATATAGCCTCTGTGGCTGACATGAAAGTTGTATATTTTGTCTCTTATTTCCATAGACAATGGGTTCATGCAAATTGGATGAGTATCCAATGTGATATGAGCAAAATTCTAAAGATACATCAGATTGCGGCTAACAACCCTTTTACCCACTTGCAATGCAATTTGGTTCATGATAACGACTGATTTGGACTTTAGCATCAACATAAGAGTTGTTTATAATTAAGTTAGTATTTCACAGCTTCAAGAATTATACCAATTGAGTACGTATTTTGTGAGATATGGTCTAAATACGTGAATTAGGTCAAGCTGGGCAGAAGTTGTAGCTCGATTCTATTGTATCTCAATTTTTGGCTCATAACATGTTGGATTTGTGTCACGCCCCAGACTCAAAAGATTTGAAACATGACATAACTTACACTCATTCAATAATGTGCACTTATAATTAATATTGCATAAAATTTTAAACTTGAATTCAACATAAGAATTCTTATCAAGTTGCTAGTAAGTTTAATACAAAATCAACCCATGACCATACTTGGTGAAACATAAACCAAATACAACCACATCTAATAAAATAACACATAAGTATTTATTCAATAGGGACAAATCAAATATCTTAAACTATATGTCCATAAGTGAAACACTTAGCAACTCAACAACTTAGGGAACCCAAAGGACACCAGAAACCTTGCCATATCCGCTAAGCACACATGTACCTTATTTACCTGAAATCACCATAAACTATAATGAGTATGAAACTCAGTAAGCATACTAGTTTTTCATATATCAAAATACAAATACATATATGTACACAATGAATGTGTATGATATTCTGTGATAAATCAAAATCATAATATTATCAAATCACATGTTAGGTAAACGCTTACACATTCTTTCAAAACATATAATAGGAATACCATCACTCAACTACTACTTAGTAGGACTTCCATATCACATATCACATAATGAGCTAAATGTCACTCGTAGGTGACATACCGTATGAGAGGAATAGTACAAGTGAGGTTTTTAAATCACACATATATAATGCTTATGCCCGAAGGTAAAAGCCAAACCCTCACCCTGATCATCGGTGAGTCCTCTCACATGCACCAATACGCCACCACATGAATGTGATGACTCACTCTTCCTTTAAGTACCAATAGGATCCTCTCTACATACGAAACAGATAACATATACCAATCTCAAAGGAAAGGCCACACATAAAAGCTCTACAAATCACATAAAATGCCTACTAAGTTAATAGTGAGTTCAAGCATCCTCAAAACACAAAATATTTCTCATGGACATATTACACTTCAAAAACTTTCTTTGTTAAACACATTTTATTTTGAAAGCTCACTTTCAAAAACACATATATGTCATGTATGTCCATGCTCACATTCATAAATATATATCTTTCACATTTCATATCGAAATATACTTTGACATAACATAAACATATTTCTAGGCACATTTACAAAATCATACATAACAATTACTATGTTTATTATGATTTCAGTAAAAGTCTAGTATACTTACCTCTTAGCACTTTCGCCTACAAGGATTAATTCTCCTTAACCTATCAATGGAGATTAATCCTTTCATAAGCCTCAACACACAAAACACTTTATATAGCTTACAAAATTACACATATTGTATTTATCACATCAAATTGGTCTAATTACTTGATTTCTCAAAATTTGTCATTTTGACCACTTACATTTAACAAAATTTTCTTATACATCAAATGATGTCAAATTGCTCCAAAATCATAATATATCTTTCTTCACTCATATATATATATGTGTTATATATGAATATTACATTATAATTTCTATACAATCCATTCCATAAACACCATCAAATCCAAACTATTATCCTGACAGGATCAAAATATTTACTGAACAGTATTCAATCTCCTAATTTTATAAAATTATATACTAACTCAAAAATTATAAAAATATTATAGACTTACTCTTGACACATATCTAAATTTATGATAAATATTTACTTCAAAATCACTGCCAAAAGTATTTTAAATCTATTTTATTCTATAGCTTTAGAATCTGTTAATCAAATACTGTAATGAGCTAATATACTTTAGAAACTCATAATAATTTAACCACATTGATATAAATTCTCAATTCTGAGTATATCATATTAAACATATAAAATTATCATATTCCAAAATTTTATAATTTGTGAGTATCATTCAGTAGATCAAAAATTATTTTTCACTATATCATACTGTTAACACAAGAAATTTTTAGAATTGTAAGGTCATTTTGGTCAATTAACTAAAAATTCAATTTCTGGAATTTTCAATCGATTTAAAGTCTCAAATGATTCTAGACATGTCTAATTTTATATACTCAAAATCCAAAACCATAATCGAAGTATAACAATTTATAAAATTCCTGGATCAAGAGACTATCAAGTAGAAATTCTGTAATTCATCATAATTTATTAAGCTATCTACATAAATCATCATCAATTCTCAGAATATCTTACGAAATCCACATCAAATCCTCAATTGTACATATTTCAAAAATTAAAAATTAAAAATTAAAGAAATTAACTAAATTAACACCAAGAAATTAAGAAAGAGTTATAATATACATCTTAAAATTTAAATTCCAACTTTCTTCTTCTTTTTCTCTCCCCTTTTTTTTCTCTCTTTTCTCACTCTAAAAGAGGTGGCTCGACCAAAATGAGTGAATTAGGGTTACAAATGTGTATTTTTATACTAAAATGCCAACTTTTAGTATTTATAAATTAATCCTCAATATTTTTAAAGTATTACAATTTGGTCTCTAAAATAGATCTAAAGTCTTGCAAATAAACCCAATACTAATAGTATGTCCTTAATCTATACAAACAATACTAATAACAATATATAAATTAAGTATCATCCACATACAAATAAAATATAAATATTATATATATAAATATTTATTCTTTTCGGTGTTAGATAAGTGGTTACTACAATTTGGCTTTTCAACTATTCTTCAAGTTTGTGTAAGATTGAGTCATGTTGTTCCAGGTTTAAGAATTTCTTCATTTCAATTTCTACATTGAGTGTTATATCCATTTTACCTAAACCTGTGCAAATAACATTCATTAATCATAATTTAAAGAGAACACTTTACTTCAAGCTAAAAGTACAAAAATGCTAAAGTTAGTAACATTAAATGATGACTGAATCTCTTAATAATATGCATTTTTATGTGTTCATCAGTATTTACAGCCACTATGACGAGAGAGAAGTCCAATGAGATTGAAGCCTCAAGCCTAACCAAACAAAGTCTAATATACTGATTCTTGTAATAAAATAAATTCAAAACTCGTTAGCTTAAGAAACTATTTTTCGATCAATACACACACACACATCTCTTTTTATTCAAAACTTGTACATACACTTTATATACTCACACAATTTTGGTTCACCAATATTTTGATACATTATTATTTTCATTGACATGTTATCTTGCAATATTTTACATTATTATTACCATTGGCATATTACCTTGCAATATTTTATATCATTATTATTAATTATTTTATAATTTGATCCACAAATATTTTTGATACACCATCATTACAATTGAAATATTATCTTATAATATTTTACATCTCCAATATAATTTTGATAATGTTATATTTTTGGTCCACCAACACTTTCATGAACCAACATTGTGCCATTAATGTCTTGTATATTATTCACATACCTTGCCATAGATATTCTTTAAGTAAAGGAGTTATGTATTAAAAGTCTAGGTTAATACTCTACTTCATTTCAAAATAATTTGGAGGTTTGATGTTTGAATGTTGGTTTGAAAAGAAGGAGAAGAAGATAGTAAAGTGTTGATTAGAATCTTTATTCAAGGGCATGTTTTACATTTCTCTACTATAGTTTCTTTAATTATTTTTCATGATTATGTAGAGTTCATATCAAGTTTAACATGTTGATTTGTGGGAAGTTTGCAATAAAAATAGTTTATGTGAAAAAGATTATGTAAAATAGAAATAAGAAAGAGATTATGTAGAGTAGAAAGTAAGTAGTAAGTTTATTACGAGTATTGTATTTGCCATAAGTACATTTATATTTTAAGTAATTGTTTTATACATCTGATTCTTTCACATCAGTTATACATAATAAAGGTTAATTAAATTTTGGTTTTCATCTAGATGGCAATAGGACGAGGCAGGGCGGGGGCATGGCAGGAAGGCCTTTACTATACCCCGCTCCTTTTTTAATTTTAAGCTCCATCACTACCCCATTCCCCATAAATATTTAACAGGGTGGGGATGAGGAATCCCTATACGGGGAATGAGTTTTCTATCCTTGCTCCATTCTCCATTTTTATTGATATTAAATATTAATTTATATTTACATATTTTAATAATATAAAATTAATCTATTGTGATAAAAAGTAATAAAACTAATAACCTAGAACAATATGATAAAATTCTTCAATAATGTGAACAATATATAAAATTTTAAGTAAATAAAAAAATTAAATAATATTTTAGTGCTTAGTATCATTGATCTTCTTGTTAATTACTTCATCTTCTCTTATTAAAATTCATGAGATTGAGACATCATTCTTAAAAATAAATAAACTACTTTTAACTTCTTATTTTATTTGACATAATATAATAAATAGTTTAACACAATTAAACTTACACGAAATTAGACTGAAGTTTACCTCATTAGTATATTTAATAAATGTGTGATATTTAATTTTTGTAAAAGAACTTGAATATAAACTTGATAATAAAATAAACTGTATAGGAACTAATTGGTTAAAATAAAATAAAATCAAAAACTAAATTTTTACAAATAATACATAATTATATTTCATACCTTTAATTTCATCCCAAACTAATCTTGAGCAAACATTAAAGCTTTTAATATCTTTGGATGTAATTTGCTATAATGAGAACTTACAAATTTATCAATTGTACTAAATATAGATTCAGATGTTAGAAAAATTGATTTTATTATAGTTATGAATTTTTTACTTAAGACGAGGGAGCGAGTTTGATGAGGGAACAAAGAGAGCAATTGAGTAAGTTTGATGAGAATATGAAAAAATAAAATTAATGACAGCTGACAGCTCAACTAAAAAATA
This sequence comes from Ailanthus altissimus, assembly GCA_946807835.1. Classification (NCBI taxonomy): domain Eukaryota; kingdom Viridiplantae; phylum Streptophyta; class Magnoliopsida; order Sapindales; family Simaroubaceae; genus Ailanthus; species Ailanthus altissimus. The sequence continues at coordinate 21,679,207 of OX327698.1, read as the reverse complement.
AAAGCCTTTAATACTAGATTTTAGATTTTTTTGTTAAATATTTTGAGTTTTTATTAATAAAATTATATTATTAAAATATTTCCTAATAACATAGTTAAATACAAATTAAAAAATAAAAAAATTGATGAACTATATAACTATATACTAAACTTACATTTAATATATTCATATAAAATAGGGTATAGGACAGGGATGGGGTGAGGAGGTTTAATCTCATCCTCGCTTCATTAATAATTCGGGGAATAATTTTTCCCCAATCCCATTCTATTTTCACAAAAATTATCTCATCCTTACTTCCTTTAGGGCGGGGCCTTACGAGGCCTCTACCCATAGAGTATTTTGCCATTCTTACATATTTTTTACTTTTGATTATATATATATTTAATAGTGAGTGAGAAGATTTCAATATCAATATGTATATACTTCTTTGAATAAACTATATTTATATACATGTATTATTGTATCTAATTTTTACTATTTAAAATTTAATATAATAAGAATTCTAAAAAATTTTATTTTAATGAAAATCTCTAAATTCAAATTTCTATGAATATCTAAAATAGAGACTGCAATATTAGAAAATAAAAATTTTAACAATAAATTCAAATTAAAAAAATAATTTCACTTATCAAATGATCTTAAAAAATTAAAAAATTTTATTAATTGGATTTTATATATGCTTAGTTATTCCAATTTTAATTTTATAATTTTTAGACGACTTTAAAATATTTTATGAATTAACCTAAGAACTATATTCACATTCAAAAACTGTTTAATAGATTCATTAAAGCAGAAATATAACATTTTTTTTATATAATTTTACTAAATCAAATATTCTAAATAAATTATATATTAAATCTTTATGTGTCTAAAACAGATGGATATAAAATTTGTATTAATTCGATTTACAAAATATAAGACACAAATTTCGGAACATAATGAGTAGGATGCTTATAATCTTTGGACATATAGAGATATTCTTTATGATTTTATTTTTATCGAAATAAGTAACTTTATTTATAATGTATTTATTTTATTTTTAAATAAAAAATATTGTTAAAATTATTTTTATAAATATCCTTAACATATGAATAAAAATCACCACTAACCCTCACCTTTTGACATTGACATTTACAAATAAAACAATAAAATATACTTTTGTAAGAAAATGGTCCACCGTTTATAATTTCTATTTTAATCTACCGAGATGGATTTTTGTTTATAGAATATTGTATTAGAAGCAATAATTGGCATTTAGAATTATACCACCGCTGTTAATGAAAATTTTGCCTTTTAAAGTGTTTTTATGTTAATTATTTTTTAACTTTTTAAACATATATTCAACAAATTTGTTCCATGCAAATGCTCATGCTCCATAATCATATTTATAGTGTAGTATCCCACGAAATTGTGAAGCTCAAACATTCATTTAATATCATAATTATTCTTTATATTTAAGGACCCATCAATCCAAAGTAAATGGATAATTATCTTAAATTTTTTAATATCTTACTCATAATTTTATGTAATAGTATAATTCTATTACATTTTTTTGGGTCAACATTCTAAGACTCGTATTCTTTATCAAATACTTGAATTTTGATTTTTCAAAATTTCTCACCCCATTTATTCAAATCGTGTTCAAACACATATTGATACAACTTTTATTAAAGATTGATATTCAAAAAAATACATCAACAAAAAAATATATTTGAAATTTGAGTCATAAAAAAAAATTAATATCAGAAATTAAAAATACTCCAAAGCATAAAAAAATTAAAACCCAAATTGAAAGGAATTTTTAATGCATAGATAAATCTTAATGATATCTTTTTTTTTTAATTTATAAAAAAGGGTCCAAAAATAATTAAAAGGACAAGATAATAATCTAGACCTGATATTCTCTTGAGTTTAGTTTACCGTAATCACCGATGAGAGTGCTTTTTCAAGATGATTTGATTTTGTTTGCTGGAGTGAATAAAAGTTGAAAATCTCACTCTCTCTGGGTGATTTTCACTTGGAGTAAAGACGAATTGAAGAACTCTCTCTCACTCTTTTGTTTGTTTAAATTACATTTTCTTTTTTAAGTTTTAGTCATCATTACATTACAGCCACTAACACTACCCTAATCGTGTCAATCATAAACAAATTTGTTGAATTAATTTTTATTTAATTGTTATGCTAAAAAGTAACAAATTTTTAATATAAAAGTGAAAATGATCAAAAAGTATAAAATATATTTTTATTATTTTATTTTTAAATGTCAATGTCAACTTCTGTCTGTCAAACGAATTTTTCAAGGGTATAGTGGATATTTTACTGTAATACTGGTATATTCCATCCACTTTAACAGGTTTTATTAACGGCAGGGGTATTGAAAGGTATTTTTAAAAGGTGAGAGTTATTATGTTATGAAAATTATATTTATGATTTGTAGTTACTTCTAAAATTTATTTTATGGTTTTTAATTAATTTTTTTTTTATTTTGGTCAAAAAAGTATGAATATATCTTTATAGTTTATGTACTTTCGAAGTTTAGAATTAAATAATTTGTTTATAATTTTAAACATATCTGAAAATAAGATTGTAAAATTATTAATTTATGTATAATAACAAAAGTTAGTATTTTGATTTTGAGTTAATTGAATATTATTTAAAAAATTATTGCAAATTATGTTTTAATGAAAGAATATAAGCTGTGATATTTGAAATGATTGATATTATATACGATTTAGACTAACTGATATCTGTTCCGAATATGCATATTATGTATGATTATTGGTTGGGTTATAAAGAGTACATGTGACATTATAAAATTTTGTTATTGGCTAAATCATTGAGGAAATATGTGTCATTATAAGATTCTATTATTAGTCAGGTCATTGGTGGTACAAGTGACACTGTATGATATGAGCAGCTTTTGATATAAGAGTATTTACAATAATTGTTATTAAATGAATTTTCATATAGACATATGATATCGAAGAATTTGTTTTGATAAATTTGAAGTTAAAATATTTTAATATTATTATTGATGATATTTTCAGAAGGCTTGTAACCTTTCAAAAAAAAAATTCTTATACATTATAAATAATTTTACTTACCGAGTTGAGTTGATGACTTACCTCATATCATTTACTTTTTATAAATTAAAATTTAGTCTAATAAATTACCATGGAGTTGGGCATTTTAAGGTCTATCTTTTGTTTAATAAAAAAAATTTATGTTTCTAATAGTTTTGATTTTTTTTTTGGTTATAATAATGATTTAAAAAGTTGAGTTCTTCTTTTAAAATTTAACTTTTCTGTTATGTGGAGAGATTTTGAGAATTTTGATTTGACGAATAAAAATTTAACTAATTTTTATAAATAGTATGAAGTAATTTACTTTAATTTTGTAATAAAATTTCATAGCATCCCTTAATCTATGTGAAATGTTAACATTCGCAGAAGCCTAAACTCCTAACATGTAGTTTTGCTAAATCACTTAGAAACAAATTAAACACCAATAAAATTTCGTAAGACATCATATCTCATTTCCAGGCAGCACAAAATAAACTTGAGCAGAGCAGTCAAAAGTATCAAACTTGAACCAAAATAAGTGATTCGGGCAATGCAGCTTGTTCAAAGATAAAAAGTGAAGAATTTCTGAGAGAGCTAATTTACAAATTCTTGTGATCACCAACATCATTTACAAACAAAAGCTGCGACACTTACTCGTTGCATCTTCCCTTTCCTTTGAGATTTCCATTATATTAGGGAATTTGAGACTCGAAGAGAGATGTAAGCTTGTTTTATTTCCTTTTGGTGTTTTTTCTTGGGGGCACATTTAGTGTTAATCTTAAAAATTTTCTTTAACTTTTAGTTTAATTCATGAAGCTGCATGCCATGTGGCAAGGGGAATGGACTATAGTTGTTTCTCCATGTCATCTGCCACATAAATATAATATCAGGATTCTGATGCACGGCCTCCTCTGTTTCATCTAAAAAGCTAAACTAATAACAATCAAATATCTCAACCAAATTATTCAAGTGCAACAATTTCCATTTCATTTTTGCATTGCGCCAAAGAGGAATTGGTCAAATGTTAAAGTTGTGGCCATGCTATTCCAGTTTCATTTTGAAACTCACATACCGTGATTCATGCAACAATTTCCCGCATAAATTTTCTAAATCAATTTTACATCCAAATTTTATGGGGTCTGAATGATGCTGACCAATTTTGCGGTGCCAAATAGCTGAGACACCAGGCTAAAAAGGGCAAATAATCTTCGACCTCTCACCGCATATAACACCCCTCCAACATTGGGCATCTCAGCCAACTATAAGCAGCCTTGGACCTGGCCATGGTGTTAATCAGAAATTGCTTAACACCGTAAAAGTAATGGCCTCTGGCTGGCTGCTTCTCTTCTCCCTCGTCTTCTCTTCATTCACATCCTTCGCTTTTGCTTTAACGGATGCAGAAGCGGCTTACATTGCTCGCCGCCAACTCCTAACACTGCCCAAGGATGGGGCACTTCCTGCCACTTTCGGTAATGATCACGACCTTAAGGACAAAGATTTTGGCAATGAAAGGCTGAAGAAAGCATATATTGCTCTTCAGGCATTGAAGAAAGCGATCTTTTCAGACCCGAATAACATGACAGGGAATTGGGTTGGCACGGACGTGTGCTCTTACACGGGCGTTTTCTGTGCAACGGCGCTTGATGATCCCAAGATAAAAGTGGTGGCTGGCCTTGATCTCAACCACGGGGACATTGCTGGGCATTTCCCGGCTGAGTTGGGGTTGCTGACTGATCTTGCGCTGTTTCATGTGAACTCTAACAGGTTCTGCGGGATCATTCCCCCGACCATGTCTAATCTTACAAAGATGTATGAATTTGATGTCAGCAACAACCGCCTTGTTGGGTCTTTTCCGAAAGCTCCTTTAAGCTGGCCAGGCCTCAAATATCTGGATGTCAGATACAACGAATTCGAAGGTGAATTGCCGCCAGAACTTTTTGAAAAGAAACTTGATGCGATTTTCCTGAACAACAACAGATTCTCATCTTGCATTCCGCCAACATTGGGGAAATCAATAGCTTCTGTTGTGACATTTGCTAACAACGATCTCAGTGGTTGCATTCCAAAATCTATTGGCAACATGTCGGGCATAAATGAGATTCTGTTCACGAACAACAAACTTAGCGGTTGTTTCCCGTCAGAGATTGGAAATCTTAAAAACTTGACGGTCTTTGATGTCAGCTCCAACTCATTCCACGGAAGCTTGCCGCAGAGCTTTTCAAACCTGACGTGTATTGTGAGATTGGATGTTGCAAATAACACTCTAACTGGGTCTGTGCCGGGGCAAGTTTGCAAATTGCCAACCTTGCAAAATTTCACATTCTCTCACAATTATTTCCAGGGAGAGGATAGAGAGTGCATTCCTGGTTACAATAGGGGCGTTGAACTTGATGACACCTACAACTGTTTGGTAGAGAGATCAAACCAGAAGTCGGCTGAAACCTGCAAACCCGTGGTGAGTAAACCTATTGATTGCAGCAAGGATGTGTGCCCTGAAAGAGGCTGTACGCCTCCACCAGCGCCTAAGCCATGCGATGACTCTTCGCCATCCCCAAGGCAACAGACTCAGCCTCCAGTTGCTGCACCACCAACATCGACAACAAAACCACCATCACCTACACCTTCACCACCTGTCCAGCCTCCACGACCACCAGTTCAGTCACCTCCTCCACCAGTCCAGTCTCCCCCTCCACGTGCAGTCCCACCAGCACCAGTGCACTCTCCACCTCCCCCGGTCGCTTCTCCACCACGTCTTATCTCCTCCCCGCCGCCTCCTGCTCACTCTCCTCCGCCATCTGTCCAAGCACCAACGCCACTGCCAAGGGGAGTGCCACCACCAGCACCAACCCCAGCATCACCACCAAAGGGAGTGCCACCTCCTGCACCAACACCAGCAACACCGCCACCATCTAGGGGAGTGCCGCCACCGGCACCAACACCAGCACCAACTCCGGCATCACCTCCGAGAGGAGTGCCATCGCCAGCACCAACACCATCGCCAAGACCAGCAACACCACCCCCAACACCAACTCCAGCATCACCACCTAAGGGAGTGCCATCACCAGCACCAACAACAAGAATACCAATACCAAGAACACCATCACCAGCACCAACACCAACACCAGGAACACCATCGCCAACACCAATTCCAACATTACCACCTATGAGAGTGCCATCTCCAGCACCAACACCAAGAACCCCTGCTCCAGCCCCAACACCACCACAATCACCATCACCAGTGTCACCACCACCAATCTCAACACCCCCGCCAATGTCACCACCACCACAATCACCACCCCCAACACCACTGCAATCACCACCACCACCACATTCACCACCACCGCAATCATCCCCACCCCCACCCCCAACACCTCCACAATCATCACCACCACCACCACCAACTCCACCACAATCACCACCGCCACCACCACAATCACCACCTCCAGCACCACAATCCCCACCACCACAATCACCACCGCCAACACCACAATCCCCACCACCACATTCACCACCACCGCCACCACCGCAATCACCCCCACCACCACCACCACATTCACCACCACCAACGCCACCACAATCACCTCCCCCACCACCACAATCCCCCCCACCACCACCACAATCACCACCTCCAGCACCACAATCCCCACCACCAATACTACCACAATCTCCACCGCCAACACCAACGGGAGCACGATCACCGCCATTACCGCCAGCACAATCACCCCCGCCAACTGTTTCTACTCCTCCTGCTAGTCCTCCACCCGACATCGATATCCCACTCCCACCAAACTTTGGAGCCCAGTACCCATCGCCGCCTCCGCCAATGTTCAAAGGATATTAAGCCGCATGGAATTGGTAAATTTGCCCTGCATTAACACACATTTCTAGTTATTGCATGCAAATGTAAACATTCATTTTATTAGCTGTGTCCAGAAAGGACGTATTTTTTTCGACAGCCTTTGATTGACACTATATGTGTATGATATGACATCATGGAGAAGTTTTGGCTCATAATATAAGGATTTATTCTATTTGATCCTGTTTTCTCTGATTGTTCCTATTTGGCTTTTTTCCTCATTTGCTTGCACAGTATCATTAACCCATAGTAGTAAAGGTATATGATTAAATCCGATATGTTTCAGAAGAATATTAACTATTTTATTGTATAAGAACCACAAAAAACATAAATGCATTACGTGTTAAAGGAATTTAAAAAAAAAAGCTTTTTTGGGCAAATTTCAATTCATCAAGAAGAATTGATAAACACCAATTACCTTCATTTTTTTTTTTGGCATATCTTCGATAAGCCTCCATTTTGTTAGTTGGATTTGGGTAAAATAGTCATTCAACATTTCTCTTATCACCAAACAAGTCCAATTTCTCTTCAACCGGTTCATACCTGCCATTTAGCTCTAAAATCGTACTATTTTATTTTCTTTACTTCAAACTTAAAACACATCTCAGTTTTAAGATAAGACACAATAAGCTGTCATTGTAGTGTGTCTTTGCTTTGAAAAATAAATGAAAAAATTGAAAACCGAAGATGCTGAGGTGGCAAAGACTTGATGACGTGGAATAAGAGTGGGCCCAATATAAGACTTCAAATTCTATTACATCTTTAATTTATTCCTCCCGCCAAAATTTGTATTATAATTGAGTTTGATACAAGTTCAGTAGTTTTAAGTGATTCGAGAGACCTTCTAAGAGTTATATAAGCTAACATAGAGATGTAAATCATAGCATTGACTAAAACAATTTAGTATTTTCAGCATAGTTTTTTGATTTGCTCTGTTTGTTTCGTTTCTCTTCTATTTTCTCTAACTATCCAAGAAAACGAAAAAACACATATTTTTTGAGTTGGTATCAAAGCACAGATGGCCAACGCCTCTTCAGTGAATCTTGATGAGTTAGAGATCTGCAATTCTGAGATCAAGCATGAACAATTTGGCTCGGTCAGTCAAGTTCTTTCAATTTCTCAACTACATTCAAGTTAGATCATAATAATTTCTTGATTTGGAAATCTCAAATCTTAGCCTCTGCTAAAGGCAATGATTTAGAAGATCTACTCTTAGGAGAAAGAGTTTGTCTAGAAAAGTTTGTTCCTAGAAGAAGATCTGACACTTAAGTCATGACATAACTTAATCCAGATTTTCAGATCTGGAAGAAACAAGATGCACTACTTTTGAGTTGGCTGTTTTCTTCGATGGCTGAAATGGTTCTAAGTTTAGTAATCCATTGCAAGACTTCCACTGATGTTTGGAGACATCTGGAAAAGATGTTTGGGAGTCGGTCTTTAGCTAGACTTGCTCAGCTAAGAGCACAACTCCAAACACTCAGAAGAGGATCGATGACAATCAATGAATTTTATGTGAAGCTTAAGAACATAGCTGACAGCATGGTCATGGCAGGAAAACTAGTGCCTAAGTAAGATTTGATTACTTATTTGCTTGCAGGCCTAGAATCAGAGTATGATTCGGTTGCTGTCATAGTCTCAGCACAAGCTAATCAACTGAGTTTGGCTGGGATTTATGCAATACTTCTGAGCTAAGAGAGTAAATAGAAATTACAAATTCTGTCAATTTTGGATTTGCTAGTGCTCATTTGACTCAATCAGGGTTCAAACAGAAGTACAAAGGTGGTTACAATGGTAAAGGCAGTACAGGCTTCAATAAAGCTACCAATGAAGGAAGCCAAAACAGTAATAACAGCAAGAACAAAGGGAAACAAGGATTTTAAGGCAAGGGAAAGTTCAAGATTTTTTGCAAATTTGCTTCAAAACAGGCCATAGAGCATTGAAATGCTGAAATCGTTTCAATGAAGATTTGAACCACTAGTTCAGAATAACAACAATCAACAAGCAAAGGACTTTGTTGCTGCACCTGGACCAGATCAAGAAGAGAATGAAGATCATGCTTGATACTTGGATAGTGATGCCACAAATTATGTCTCTAACAACACAAGCAACATGGAGTCAAGGTTAGAATATAGAGGTAAAGAACATCTCCTTGTTGGAAATGGTTATGCATTAAAAATCTTACACATTGGTACTTGTCTTTTGTGCACATTTGATAGAACACAAACCTTAACACTTAATGATTTCTTACATGTTCCTCACATGACAAAAAACTTAATTCGCATTTCTAAACTTACTCTTGATAATCACTTGAGTGTTAAATTTAAAAGTAACTCATGTGTTATCAAGGATATAAAGGGAAAAGTTCTACTAAAAGGGATAGCTAGAGGAGGGTTGTATCAGCTTCGAAATTCTGAACCCAAGCATGTTAGACCTTCTGCAAGTTTTAGTTTTGCTGTTTCTGCACCAATCTTGTCTCTTTTTACACAATGTAAAATAAATAAAACCAGCTGCATCTCAAAACCACCTGTACAAACACATCCTGAGATCAAGACAAATATAGTGAATAGCAATGTACTTGTTTTCCAATATTGTACTGATTTAATAAGAAATGTATCTGTTGGGTCATCCAAACTTGGCAGTGCTGAAGAAGATTTCTTGTTGTAATGTTGATTTGACATACAATAAAAATTCTTGTACAAATTTGTGCAAAGCTTGTCAATTGGGGAAAAAAAATTACCTTTATAATTTTGACTTGTCAACAACAAAAACAAAATCTCCTCTAGAATTGATACATATAGACTATAGGGGCCTGTTGTAGTAGTATCAGGTGATAATTTTAGATACTACATTAGTTTTCTTGATGACTTTACTCGATTTGTGTTCATGTATCCTCTACTCCTTAAATCTTAACTAGTTGAAGTATATAATCATTTTCAAAACCATGTAGAAAAGCTATTAGGCAAGAAAATTAAAATAGTATAAACTAATTTTGGAGGAGAATTCAAATCATTATCTAAAACACTTGATAATCAAGACATACAATGTAGGTTTACCTGTCCCTACACAAAAACAAAATGTGAGGATTGAGAGAAAGCATAGGCATATTATTGATACAGGTCTCAGTTTGTTAGTTCAAAGTAGTATGCCTTTAAACTTTTAGTGGGAAGCATTCTCCACTGTTGCTTTCCTTATTAACATAATGCATCTCTTAGTCTTGAACTTTATTTCACTATTTGAACTACTTTTCAAAACCAAACCAAACCAAACCAAATTACTCATTTATGAAGGTCTTTGGTAGTTCATGTTATCTCTATTTGAGGCCATATCAAAAACACAAACTAGAGTTTCATAGTGACAAATGTGTCTTTCTAAGATATAATTCCCAACACAAGGGTTACAAGTGTATGAATGCTAGAGGCAAAATTTTTATTTCTAAACATGTGAATTTTGATGAATGTGATTTCCCTTTTGTAACTGATGCAAAATTTTCATCCTTCTATAAAGATAGTTCACAAAAACAATCTCTGAACCCTTTCAAAACATCACTGTGTCTTATTCACCTCAATATCTTGCATCAGATATAGTTGATACAATTTTTAAAAACTTTCCTAAAGCTAAGCATATTCCCTATACCAATAACATTAATATAGATCCTGCTATTATTTCTACTAATGTTAGCCCTTAATATACTCATATAAAATAACTCACAAACACTCAATCTGAAACACTTACATCAGTTCCTGTTATAGATACATTACCAACATAAAATGATGTACAAAATCAGGTAGAAAATGTCATCCAGTGGTGACCAGATCTAAGAATGAAGTGTTCAAGCCAAAACTTTATATTGTTTCAATTCAGAACTCACATGTTTGTTCTAGAAATAGCAAGACATGCATTGCAGATACCTCACTATATAGAAGTTATGACTGAGGAATACAAAACTCTAATGAACAACCATACTTGGCATCTGGTACCTAGTTCTTAGAAGATTGTTGGTTGTAAATGGGTATTCAAGGTAAAGAAACATCCTGATAGCAGTATTACAAGGTACAAAGCTCAACTAGTAGCTAAAGGTTTTCACCAAACCCCTGAAATTGATTTCATAAAGACGTTTAGCTCAGTTGTTAAGGCTAGTACCATCAGGATCATTCTAAGCATTGCAATGTTAAAAGGTTGGACACTCAAATAAGTTGATGTAAACAATGCTTTTTTGAATGAGGATCTTGGTGAGGTAGTGTTTGTGAAGCAACTAGAAGGCTTCACAGATCCTTAGAAACTAAACCATGTGTATAGATTAATTAAAGTATTATATGGCTTAAAATAAGCTCTTAGGGTTTGGTTTGACAAGCTCAAAACAACACTTCTGAACTGCAGTTTCTATAATCTCAAATAAGATATTTAAATGTTTATAAGAAGAGACAATAATCATATCATCATTATGCTAGTCTATGTTCATGATATAATTATAACAGGGGATGGTTCCAATCTGTTGCAGGCCTTTATTGACAAGCTGAATCATACCTTTGCTTTGAAAAGAATTGGGACAGTTGAATTACTTACTAGGTATTGAAGTCTCAAAGTCAAGAAATGCTTTGCATTTGTTATAGAAAAAAAAAAATACATCAGTGACTTGTCACTTAAGACCAATATTGGTAAGGCAAAAAGTATCCCACTCCAATGAGTTCTGAACTCAAGCTAAACTCAAAAGCTGACAAAAGGTTTCCTAATGAAACATTTAGGAGTGTACTTGGAGCTCTTCAATACGTCACACTTACTAGTCCTAAGATATCATTTATTGTAAATAAGCTGAGTCAATACCTATCCTGTCTTACATACATCCATTGAAGCTGTTGTAAGAGAATATTAAGATATTTCCAAGGTTCATTAGAAGTAGGTCTTCTCTTTGAACCTGATAGATATTTGGACCTGGTAGTTTTTATTGATTCAGACTGGGCATGTGATAATTTGGATCATAAATGAATAAGTGGCTACTGTGTCTTCCTTGATGGTAATATAGTCAAAGTATCATGTACTGGCTCAAATGACATCAGAAATTTCTTTGATTTCTTCTATTTTATCAGAACTTGGGCTTCAGTTTCACCACACCCCAGTTATATGGTGTGATAATCAGGGGGCAGCTGCTTTAATAGCCAACCCTATATTCCATAATCGCATAAAACACATAGAGTTGATATACATTTTGTACGTGATAAGGTGTTGAACAAAGAGGTTGAAATTCGTTACATTCCCACTTCATAATGGTTAGCTAATATTTTCACTAAGGCATTACTAATTGCCAGATTCACTTATCTTGCTTCTAAACTGAAGCTTTCCATCGAGGCATCAGTTACAGCCTTAATTTATTTCTCCTGCCAAAATGTGTATTGTAATTGAGTTTGTTATAAGTTTGTTACAAGTTTGTTTCAACAGTTGTAAAGGATTCGAGAGACTTTCAAGAGCTATATAAGCTAACATACAGATGTAAATCATAGCATTGAATAATACAATTTAGTATTCTCAGCATAGTTATTTGTTTTGCTCTATTTGTTTTGTTTCTCTTCTATTTTCTTTCACTTTCCAAGAAAACACAAATACATATAATTTTCTAAGTAAAAGAGTAGCATTGAAGTAATAGAAATGAACGAGTTTGGTTTTGATGATCTTTACATTGAAGTAACAGAAATGAATGACTCTAGTTTTGATGATTTTGAAGATTATGATGATGGTCACTTCTTTGAAAATGATGGTAATGATGTGGATGAGGGAACGTTTTTTTCGTTTGGATCGATGAAAGGGTGGTTGGAGAGATGAAGTCTTGGATTAAAAGAAATGAGAGAGAAAGATAATAGTATTTTTTTTGGTTGATCAAATGTTTTAAGGTTATTATAATATTTTTTTCCTTAACAATAAAAGGACAAAATAGTAATTATGTTGATTATAAGTGATCAATAGTTAACTTTAATAACACTGCAAAAAAATGAGAATAAATAAATATTTCTCAATTCTTGTGGGCTTAAACAAAATTTTTTCATTTTTAAAAAAATAATGGTAGACACTAAACATGTCACTTGAATCAAAGAGTTTAATTTTATATTGTTTCAAAAGTTGAATTGGTTAAACAATAACCCAAAGTCTTTACAAATTCAATTAATTTTAAAGATTGCTTTTTAACATGCATGTTTATACAACAAATCAATTCTCACAATTTGGAATTGTTTGGAGTAATTTGGAGACCATAACGTGTCAAAATATTATTAACTACAATAATTTTGGAGTGACATGGTAGATTACATGAAAGATATAGCTTGAGCGTAAATAATAGTTTTCAACACCCTTTTTAATAAATTTAAGAGTAAGGCTCGTCAAATTTTATAGCTATAAAAGATTCATTTTACATATTGGGTTAAAAACAATTTAAAAAAAATTAAGTCATCTATGAAAAATTCCCGTTCTATTTGATCTTATTTTCTCTTATTGTTCCTATTTGGTTCATCCGGTATGTTTTAAAAGAATATTAACTATTTTGAATAGTATTTTATAGGATATTCGTATAAGAGCCTGAAAATACATAAATGCATAACGTGTGAAGGATTGTTTCAAAAACAAATTAATAATGGTAGATGATAGGGGTATATATAAACTATTATTTATATTATCTAGGACTTAAGTTTTGCTCCAAATCATGAGTATTTGGCTATTTATTTGAGGTTTTAGATCATATATAAGTTTATAACCCAAGGCATGAAGATATTGGGCACGAAACAGACAAAAAATGAAAGAGTTGGCAACATAGGGCCAGGACTGCGGCACCCATGGGCAAGCCTTGCGGTGCCCGAAGTAGAAACGCCAGTATCGCGGTGCCAACCACCTAGCACCATAGCGCCTAGCTAAGAACTTGACCTCGACCTTTTTCAAGTCTCAGTGCCGCAACGCCTAACCTCTAATCTTGAGGTGCCCGTGCAGCAAAAGAAACCTTATCCTTTGAGTTCTATTTTAACTTGGATTCGAAGTCCCACATCCCTAAAATTACGAAAACCTATAAAAGTACAATTTTTACACCAAAAGCATAGAATATTAGAGATAAATTAAGGCAAACAAAAATACATCATAAAACCTAAAGATCAAGCAAAGAAATTGAGATAAAAGATCAAGACTTGCACATTTTTCAAGAAAAAGAAAAATGATTCGGGGCGTGTTCTTGTTTAGTTTCTTTTCTTCTCTTATCGTTATGATCTTGTTCAAGATATTTTTGATTAATTACTTCGATACTCTTGGATTCATGATGAGCTAAACTCTTTTGATCTAAGGTTAGGCTTTTGAACATAATATGTAGTTGGATTTTATTGACTCTCTTAGTTTATAAATTTAATATATTAAATTGATTCATTTTATCTTGTGTTTATGCTTTTATTATATTTGGCCAATATATTGATTATTTAAGAAACCCTAATGAACTTGAAAGAGAAATTTATGTGTTTAGTCTATGATAGTTTGATGCATGATTATAGGGTAAAGGCTATGAGTTTTATGTAGAATAGACATATACATAGGTGACAAGTATGACATGATTAGACTTGTTCTTAATGAGTTGCATTTGATTTGGATTACCATAGACTTATAGATAATTGTTAGGGTGTAATATAGTCACTTGACCATCAACATAGGCTTGTGATGAGATTAGAGTCTAGCCAACAATTTGTTATTGAGGGATTAACTAAAAGATTAATAAGTTCAATAAAATATTAAGGGATAAGTCGAAACCCTAAATTGCTTTTGATTAATGAATTTAAAACCGTTGCTTGATTTTTGATTAAAATTAGGTTTAATTTTATAGAATTAAGTTAATTAGATAACATTCATCTTTTGATTTATTTGGATAAAAGTTAAGTATGATTAATTTTAGTACTTGACTGAAAAAAGTAGATTAAATAAGTCCACGTAGAAACAATACTTGGACTTCATTCCTATATTACTTAATATGATAGTGTGCACTTGCACTTAACTATTAATCAGCACATCAATAAGTACTAGATATGTCATTTGAATAAAAATAAATAAATTTTTTATTCTTTCAAAAGTTGAATTAGTTGAACAATAACCCAAGTCTTTACAAATTCAATTAATTTTAAAGATCCTTAATAACATGCATGTTTATACAATATATCTATTCTTAAAGTTTGGGATTTTCAACCAATATTACAATAAATTAATGCAGCCATAAACTCTTTAAGAGTCCAAACATAACCATTTTAGAAACATTTTTGGAACTATGATAAGCAATTATAATTAAGCATAAATATATGTTTCAATGAAGGGATAGATATGGCTTACAGTTATGGATTCGTGCCTTAGTTTTGTATATATATACATTCATTTCTTTCATTACTATTAAGAAATTTTTTTTTTCGCATTCCCATTGTGCTTTGGTATTTTTTTTAACATGATAATTATATACAAGTGACTTTACAATTTGGGTTCAAATATCCCAACTCAGAAGTGAAACTGAAGAGATAATTCCAATATGGATGAGAAAAAGAAACAAGATTCCTATTCCTATAATTCTTGAATCATCTGCACAACTCTATCCATGAAAGGCCTATCTCGTGGATTGCGCGACAAGTAAAGCCTAGCAATTACAATCATTTCAGTCATATTTTCCTTCACTTCTCCAAGCCACTTGTTGTATATTCCTTTAAGCCCTTCTTGCTTTCTCTTCTCTAGTATGGACTCCCTCAAGTCTATCATTATAGGTCTCTTCCATGTAATAAGTTTCAATAGTAGTAGTCCAAAGCTGTAAACATCATACTTTTGTGTGAACACCATTATACTATTTTGATTGTGTCTCAATTTAGGCGCTATCCTGGTAAGATTCCTTCTTATAAGGGTTGCTAGAGAAACTAAATAAGGTGTTTCATAGCTTGAAAGACAAGCAGAGAAGTCTAGTCGAATTAGGATATTAGAAGACTTGATCACACCACGAACAAAAGGTTTACCATTTTTGGTAACTTAAGAGTGAAGAAAGGTCATTGCCTTTGCTGCACAATGTGCTATATATGCTTTCGGTCCCTCTAACTCATTAAAGCAAATTGGATTCCTTCAGTTCCTACAGTAGGGCAACTGATGGCAAGTTTATACTCTCATCATCAAATAAATCTTTCAATGATTCTATATAAGAGAAATGGCTAATAATATATATGTTTTTCCCTCTCTTTTTCTAAGAAAAACATTTAGTAAACAAGAGTAATGTCAAAGAGATTTGATACTGTCTGCCTAGAGAAGGGTCATGCAATTAATGATCAATTCTTTACTTGTCGTATAAACTAAAGGATTTTTATTCATATTATGAAGATGGTTAAATTTGCTACAAAATCTGAGAACTTGTTTTAAAAAGCTTGGTTAAATGGTTCAACACTAATAATTTAAAAAAAGGAACAGAAATTGAATTAAGAGGGAGAAATTTGGCAAGAAAGTAATATCTTACCATACAAGAGATCTTCTAGACTTTCTAAGCATAAGTAATCATACAAAATAAAAGCTTCTCTACCATACCAGAAGCTGAAATGCATTGGCAGGAATCAATTGCTGTAAATTCCTCCAAAGAACTAGATCCATAACTCAAGGGTCTATGCATCAACAAGACCTTCTTGGATCATTCTCATCGTGATGGTTGATCGACAGTCAAGAACAATCTTAAACAATGTCCCCAAGGTGTCTTCTCCAAGCCTGACTTTTACTAGCTGAGCTAATTCTAGAGGGTCATTTTTGTGCAACAATTGTATCTCCAAATATCACTATTGTGGGCAGTGTCATTTTGATTTCTAGCATAGACATTAGAGTCACATTGGTGACTTTCCACTAGATTTGTCCTTCTTTTTGCTACCTTTGTTGCATAGAAAACAAGATCTAATGCACAAGTATGATACCAAAATTATTAGAACAATAAATGCAAGAAGAAGGATCATGGTTTCAACTGATCAAGATCTTTGTAAGCAAAGATTTTTTGGCTTTAGTTTACTTTTGTGGAAGAAGATGAAACATTTTTTTTTGCCCTTATTAAGGAATTATTCCAGAATAATTCCTTAATATTCTCTTATCATATATATATATATATATTATTAAAGTAAATATTATTTCCTATTTTGTATATGTCTTAAGTCTATATAAAGTCAAACTTTGTATATTATTTGTTATAGTAAAATATAGTATTCTTTATATTTCTCATATGGTATTAAAGCTCTTTTTTTCACTGTCGCTTTATTTAGCTGGAGATTTGCTAGGAACCCGTCGAAAGTCCATTGGAGTTGCCAAAAAGTCACCAAAAATCTCCAAAAAGTTGCTGTGTTAGACACACTACCCACCCTAAGATACTAAAAAAGTTTTGGCCGTTCCAATGCTGCCGACGATGTACCGATCGGAGATCAGAGCAACACCTCTGAAGGTCACTATCGCCGATCACTGCCACTTCAGATCCCGACCGTTATATGGTGACATGATTGACACCTCCCTACCTAGGAGACTCCTCAGTTACCGACCATTCAAACGCCACTAAATTTATATTGATCGGAGGTCGGAAACCACCGGACGTGTCGCTTAAAGTTTACTATTTACAACAAGGGTCTATTTACAAACTTTTTAATATTTGAAGGTTAGATTGTATTTTTTGTACTTTTGGGGTAATTTTTTAATTTTTAATAGTTTGAGGTAATTTTGAAATTAATAAAAGTTTAGGGGTTAAATTGTAATTTATTAAAAGTTAAGGGGTTATTTTGTAATTAACAAAAATTTAGGTGGTAATTTGTAATTTACTTAAATTTAAAGGGTCATTTTATAATTATTAAAATTTTTGGGGTTAGCTTGTAATGATTAAAAGTTTAGGGGCTAATTTATCATTAATGGAAGGATCGGAATTACATATTTTAGGATTTATGGATAAGTCTGATACTTCTCAGTATTATTTTACTAACTCTGCTCTACCTAAGTCATGTCATATACCTGGATTATTTCAAGGTGCTACTTTTACAGGACCTGCTGTTACTGCTACACAAGATAATGCAAATGGTTCCTCTAGTAACATTGAATCTTTACCACGTCTACTTTTTTTTATAATTCTAGTATACCCTTAATTTTTGCTTCTTCTAATATTTCAGGTAATTCTTCTTGGTATTTTGACTCTGCATGTTGCAATCACATGACTTCTAATTCTACAGTTTTCTCTTTTAAAACTTTTAATCTTTATTTACCATCTATTCAAACTGTTAATGGTTTTCTCATGAAAGTTAATCATGTTAGTTAAGTGTCTTGCCTTAATCTCTCTGTATTTGACACTTTTTTTATTCCTAACCTCATATTAAATCTTTTGTGTGTCAGTCAATTATGCAAACTTAGTCTTAATGTCTTGTTTACTACTTCTGGTTGTTGTGTGCAGGATCTGAAGACTGGTCGGACGCTTGGGATAGGCCATAAGGTTGGACGTCTGCAGCATATATCTTTTTAGTGCCATCATTACATTTTTGGCACTCTCGTTTGGGTTATGTGTCAGTCAATTTGATAAAAATCTCTGGTATCTAGTGGTGATTTAAGTATTGTTTCTGATAATAAAGATAATTGTCTTACATGTCTTTTAGTTAAACAACTAGTTTTACCTTTTGATAATAGTACTACTGTCTCTAATGCTTCGTTTGATCTTGTACATTTTGATATATGGGGTCCTTCTCCAAATGCCACAATGGGAGGATCTAAATATTTTGTGATCTTCATTGATGACTAATTTTGATATACTTGGTTATTGCTTATGAAATAACGATAAGAATTTACTAAAATTTATCGAGATTTTGTTCAAATGGTTAAAACTCAGTTCTCATGTCTTATTAAGTTTTTCCGTACTAATAATGCGATGGAGTATAGAGATTCTAACTTTCTAAATCTTCTATAGGAACATGGTACTATATGTCAAAGGTTTTGTCTTAGCATATTTCAGCAAAATGGGAGAGCTGAACGTAAACACAGATATATTTTAGACAATACTTGTGCTTTTCTTATGTCTTCCTCTTATCCTGAACATTTTTTGGAAGAAGCTACTTTAACCGCTGTCTTTACCATTAAATTGTATTTCTTCTCCTGTTATAGAGAACAAGTCACTTTATGAGCGTCTTTATAGAACTTCACCTAATTATAATCTCCTCAAAGTATTTGGTTGTGTTTATTTTTGTCCTACTTTAAAAATATGAGCACACTAAACTCGAGCCACGTACTCGATTATGTTGCTTTTTGGGATACGGGATAGAACATAAAGGTTATAGGTGTTGGGATTCTATATCTAACCGTATTTGCATTTCTCATCATATAATCTTTCTCGAGCATACGATATTTTTCTCTGTATCTAACTTTAATTCTATGTCCCCTTTTATTTCACAATTTTTTACAGATACTTCTGTTGATTTGTTTTTTTATACTTCACCTACAGATACTTATTCTGAGTTTTATATAGGTAAATCTGTTGATATGACGCCTGTTTCTGAGCCTCTTTCCTCGTCTGAAGGATTAAACTTGACATCGTTGAGGCCTCCTCTACACCTTCTCTTCATCGTTTATCTCGGGTAAGAGAACTTCCTGTTAAACTTCGTGATTATCACTATTTCTCTACTACCCTTTCTTTATATGAGCCTCAATCCTATTCCCATGCTAACTCTAATCCTGTTTGGTAGCAAACAATGACAGAAGAATTGCAGGCCCTTGAGAAGTTGCATACTTGGGATTTTGTTGCCAAAGGCTTTACTCAAGAATATGGAATTGATTATAAAGAGACATTTTCTCTAGTTGCTAAACTTACTTTTGTTCGAAGTTTATTAGTTATTGCTGCAATTTGTGGTTGGACATTTTTTCAAATGGTTGTCAAAAATGCTTTCCTTAATGATGCTCTCACTGAAAAAGTATATATGAAGCCTCATCTTGGTTATCCACATCCTCTAGGCAAAGTTTGTAAAGTTCGTCGTGCTCTATACGGTCTTAAATAAACTCCTCGTGCATGGTTTACAAACTTTAATGGGACTATTCTTCAGCATAGTTTTCAGTATAGTCCTTATGACTCAGCTCTTTTTATTTGCAAGACAGCATAAGGTTGTGTTCTCCTTTTTCTCTATGTTAATGATATGATTATCACGGGTGATGATCTTCTTGGTATTTCCACTTTCAAGAACTTTCTTCAACAACACTTTGAAATGAAAGATCTTGGCAACCTCAATTATTTCCTTGGACTTAAAATATTGTCTGATTCTATCAGATATTATCTCTCACATGATAAATATGCATCGGATCTACTTGTTAGAGCTGGCTTGAAAGATAGTAAGACTACATCTACTCTCTTAAAGCCTAATATCAAACACCGGTTTTCTGATGGTACTCTTCTCAGTGATGCCACTCTTTATCGCCAATTAGTTGGTAGTTTGGTATATCTTACTGTTACTTGGCCAGATATTACTTATGTTGTTTATGTTGTCAATCAATTTATAACCGCTCCTCATACCTCTCACTTTACAACAGTTTTTTATATTTTGTGTTATCTTAAGGGTATATTTTTTCATAGTCTCCATTTTTCAGCTCACTCATTTTTTGTATTGCGGGCTTATGTTGATGCAAATTAGGCAGGTGATCCTACAGATTGATGATCAACTATTGAATTTTGTCTTTTTTTAGAGGATTCTACTCTTTTATAAAAAAATAAAAAACAGACAGCCACTGCCCATTCTAGTACTGAGGTTGAGTATTGTACACTTACTGATACTACCTAAGAGATTATTTGGATTCGATGGCTTCTTAAAGAGATATGAGTATTACTCACTCTGGAGTTACACCTCTTTATTGTGATAATAAAAATGCTATCCAAATCGCCCATAATAATGCTTTTCATGAGTGAACTAAACATATTGAGACAAATTATCATTTTGTTCGGTAGCATGTTTTTCAAGGCACTATTATGGTCTACTCCATCTCATTTGAAGAGCAGCCTGTTAATATCTTTATCAAATATCTACTTTCTAGCCGCTTTTATGCTCTAGTCTCTAAACTCAAGCTTGCTTCTACTACGTCATCATGAGTTTTAGGAGGGGGGGGGGGGGGGGGGGGTATTAAGGAATTATTCCGAAATAATTCCTTAATATTCTCTTACTATATAAATTATTATTAATATAAATATTATTTCCTATTTTGTATAATCTTAAGCCTATATAAAGGTAAAATTTGTATATTATTTGTTATAATGAAATATACTCTTCTTTATATTTCTCACAGCCCTATCTTATTTTCATGCTTAATTATTCATAGTTTTATTCACCATAATCATTGGAGAATTCATCCATGTAGAAGTTGACCAGATTCCTGTATATGTTATTTTTCTCTCTCTAAAATCTAGTAGATTTTGTAGGGAGATAAGACAAGTTATTAAAATTCATATTTAATCAAAGTATTGTTCCATTTATTTGTTCTTATATTATAGAGATAGTTTCAATTAATAAAAGAAACATTTCTTACACATTATTTTATAGAGTAGCTAACTAAAATATAGAATAGTTCCAAAAAAAAAAAGAAAAAAGCTAATGGATGTATATTTTTTTTTTGGTATAAAATACATGCATGTCTAAGCTTTTTATTATAATTTTTTTAAAATGGCTAAAAATTTAGGTTTAGTTTATATTTTAGCCAAACTATTCCATCCAAAAGAAAGAGGAATAGACAAAATTGCCTCTATAATTTAATTTCATCATTTCTCTCCTCCCTCTTTATGCCATTACAACACCCACAAAATCTATTTTGAAAATTCGATATATAATCCTAAAAAATATTCTGAAACATAAATTGGTTTGAAATCTAAATCATTAACAGTCAAATACTTATTGACATCAATTAAAATTGAAGCATCAACATCTACAAACTCAAACTAAAATAGAGAATCGTAATATCAACAACAACATCGACAATGGCGATAGACAATGACGGAGCAGTGGCATCAACACAAACTCTGTTGTGGTTAGAAGTCACCAAAATTGACCAACCGCCAACTTTGACCAGTCGTCAGAATTAATCAGTTGCCAAATTCAACTAAGAAAGTTGAGTTTAAATTGAATACTATTATTTGCATATGAACCTTACCTCTTTTATAAACAGAGGAGCTCATTCTTAGCTTCCATCATCCCAAAATTCAGAGAAAAACTCTTTACTTATCTATTTTCTTATATTCTTTAGTTTCTCCTTATTTGTTAAAAGAGAAATATGAGATTAAGGTATATCTCTTATTTATAAGAGAGAGTGAAAACTGTTCTCTTCCTGTAATTAAAGAGAGGTTGTAATCCTATTTTCATAGTGAAATTATCCTATATTTGCCTCATGGTTTTTACTTTAATTTGTTTGAGGGTTTTTCCACATAAAATATATGTCATTTATTTTATCCAGTTTCTCATCTCTACTATTTTAAATTAAGATATTGCTTCAACCTATAATTCTCCATAACAAGTGGTATCAGAGCTTCAGAGCTTTTAAGTGAAGGTATATTATTCATAGGTACTATTTATAACGTGTATCTATTCACGTAATGGTGCTATTCAGATATATAGTACTGTTCAAGTATACGATACTATTTATGGTGAAATAATAAGAGTCGATTCGAGTGAGAAATAGAACGTAGTCAATTAATATGACGATAAAGTACGAGATAGAGAAATTCAATGAGAATACTTTCTCATTGTTGAAGATGAGAATGATGACAATTTTAAGGAAGGATCATTGTCTAGCGGTAATTAGTGATAAACCAGTAAGTATAATTGATGAAAAATGGAAAGAGATAGATGAAGATGCTATCGCCAACTTGCATATGAGATTAGCATATGAAGTTTTACCAAGCGTAGCAAAGAAAAAGACAGCAAATGAGGTATGTGAAACTCTGACAATATTGTATGAGGTGAAGTCTCTTCACAACAAGATGTTTTTGAAAAGAAGACTCTATACCCTACGGATGTTAGAATTTATGACAATAACAAATCATATCAACATTCTAAATACTTTATTTTCCCAATTTTTAACTTTGAGTTATAATATTGGGCAAAATGAACGTGCCAAGATTCTACTCTAAAGTCTTTCAGATTCATATGACCATTTAATCATCAGCTTAACTAATAACTTCTTGACAGATGATGCAATAATTTTATTTCTTATAATTGAGTGTAAGTATATACTATTGTATGCAAGTAAGAAAGGTACGAAAAGAGTCGGATGTTGAACCCACAGAGATAATATCTTCTTCTTAACTAAGTACTAAAATTATATCTTTCTAGTAATTATTCAGAAAATAAAAATCTAAGAATGAATTTAGAAAAATATAAAAGCAATGACATAACATAAAGAGATTCAAAAGATAGCAATATAAAGAAAACCTAAGGTTAATACTATCTCTCAATATGCTTTCGAATGATTAATCATTTAATATTTAACTCTCTTAATTCTTGTTATTGATCAAGACACTAATATATTCATAAGCCTCTCCCAAGGTCATCCAAGTATACCTTAATTTAACAAATACCTATATTCCTATGGCACTTGTAATAAATTAAGATTCATTAAGACTAAGTCTTATTCATCATACATGCCAAATAGGTATATTCATATCCTAATTTAAAACTTGCATATGCAACATTGAATGTTATTTTACAATCATGCATCAAATTACCTAGATCTAAATATAATGGTTCCTCTTCCAAGGTTGTCAAAAATATTACCAATTCATTCACCATACACTAGCTAGATATATTGAAGCATTAAGAATAAGTAAATTGAATAACAAAGAACTAAGTTTATTAAATATTAGAAAGATATAGCAATTAAGTACACATATTGAGTTCAAGTATTAACCTTAGAAAGAAAATTTAGTTCATGGCTACAAGAGAATGGCAGTAAAAATAATAAGAAAACATGATACAATCAATAGCAAACCGATATAGACGTCGAATTACTCTTGATTGCTTTGCCTAAGAAACTCTTGATGCGGAAGAACGCCTTAACTCTCTCTTTATGGCTGCTTCAATTGCTCTTTAAGACTTGTGTTGTGTGTTCCTAATGTTCTTGAATGTTTTCTACATGCTGAGGACGAGTGGCCTTTTATAGAGATTGATATGAGCTTGAAATTTTTAATTCTTGTCGGGTCAAGAATTGCATTGTCGCTGGGGGACTATGTTGCTGTTGCTGTTACTGGGGTGTTGTATGTAAAAGGCCATATCGTTGGAGCGGTGAAGGTTTGGTGCTGGCGCGATGGTGAACTAACAGTGGGGTGATAAACTGCGACTTAAACAGGTCATTTTTTTTTTATTTTCTTATTTTAATCACCGTTCCAGCGCTAGGGCAAAAATCTTTGTGGCGCTGGGGCAACAGGTCCATATTTTAAAATAGTCATTTATTCTCATAAATAACAATAATACACATAAAAAATTATTTATTGTCATAAAATAATAAAATATCAAAATACAAATATGAGAAAATATATGACAAATATGCCTTTAAAATAGACTATTTAGTTTTCGAAGCTGTTACAGCCTCTGTTCTTGAAGAAGAAAACAGGCTTAAAAATAAAGAAGATAGATTAACGAGTTTGCAGTAAGCGGAGGCTTTATCGATGACTAGAGGCAGGTCAATAGAGCACAGTTGTAATGGGAGTCACAAGCAAGAAAGATCAAAGTCAAGGAGTAAGACGAATATCAAGTGCTATAACTGTGGCAAGAAAGGGCATTTCAAAAGTGAGTGTCGATATAAGAAAGGTGTAGATAAGACCATTGAGTTACCAAAATCTAAGAGTTGTGTTACAAGTATTTCTAGTGATGGTAACATCTTATACACTAAGGCAATAACTTCAAGGACAGAAAAAAAAAATCACTGATGTTTTGATAATGGATTTGGGAGCAACATGGCATTTGACCTCTCGTCAAGATTGGTTTCACAATTATAAACCCATATTTGGAGGATCTATATTCATGGGTGATGATCATGCCTTGGAGATTGTTGGCATTGGCACCATCAAGTTAAAAATGTATGATAAAATGGTTTGTACTATCTAAGAGATACAGCATGTAAAAGACTTAAAGAAAAATATATTGTCTTTAGGACAACTAGATGAGCTTAGATGCAAAGCCCATATACAAATGAGATCATGAAGATTATCAGAGGCACACTCATAGTAATGAAGGTAGAAAAGATAGCTGCTAACTTATACATATTTTTAAGGGAAATATATTCATAAGAAAAAGTACTTATCGCATCAGCCAGTTTTGCGAAAGAGATGATGATGTTGTGGCACCAAAGACTTGGTTACATGTCAGAATGAGGTTTGAAAATTCTCTCTGATCAGAAGTTACTTCCTGTACTTAAAAATGTTTCTTTACCATTTTGTGAGCATTGTGTTATAAGTAAGCAGCACATATTAAAGTTTAGCACATTAACAACTAAGAGTAATGACATCTTAAACTTATTTCATTCTGATGTTTGGCAAGCACCGGCCACATCTTTAGGAGAGTAAAATATTTTGTGTTATTCATTGATGACTTCTCTAGGACAGATGTGATTTCAGTATTCAAAGTACGGGTAGAACTTGAAACCGAGAAGAAGATTAAGTGTTTAAGAATTGACAATAGAGAAGAATATACTGGCAGAGAATTTGATGTATTTTACAAACAAAAAGGCATCGAAGATAATTTCTCATTAGCGTACACTCCTTAACAAAATAGATTGGCATAGTAGATGAATAGAATTCTACTTGAAAGAACTAGAGCTATGTTAAAAACTGCAGGTCTAACTAAATCATTCTTGATAGAAGCAGTTAATATCGCTTGTTACGTGATCAATCAGTCTTCATCAATAGTTATTGATTTGAAGACACCAACAGATATATAGATTGATACGCCAGCTGATTATTTTAATTTACATACATTTGAAAGTCTTCTGTATGTGATGTATAACACCTAATAAGTCATAAAACGTGATCCAAAATTTAAAAAATGTATATGCTTGCAGTATACTGATGGTGTAAAGAGGTATCGCCTATGGGATCCCACTGCCCATAAGGTAGTTATCAGCAATTATGTGATATTTGTGGAATATAAGTTGCAAAAAAATGATAGCATAACAAAAGACAAAGCAGAAACTACCACAATGCAAATAGAGGAAGAGTTAAAAGAAAAAGAAATTTCTGAAGCAGCACTAGAGCACAATGAACAAGAATCAGTTGAACTAGAGGAGCCATATTTTAAACCATCGAATCGAATGAGGTTAGCACCAGTTTGGCATTCAAATTATTATATGAAGGACAATTCAGATTATCATATAGAGAGCAATATTATGTACTATATTCTAACAGAGGAAAGTGAGCCATCAACTTTCCAAAAAGCAATGAATAGCTCAGATGCATCTCTATAGACGATAGTAGTGCAAGAGAAAATTGAAGCTCTTCATAAGAACAAAACATGAGATCTTGTACCACTACCATATAGAAGGAAGGCTATTAGCAACAAATGAGTTTATAAGATTAAGTGAAATTGCGATGATCAAGTGGAGCGATATCGTACAAGATTTCAATGAAATATGCTCGAAAATTAGGTATTAATTTCAATGAAATATTTTCACCAGTTGTTAGACTCAACACTGTTCGAATAGTCCTTGCTATGTGTGATACATTTGATTTACATCTAGAATAGTTAGATGTGAAAACTGTATTTCTTCATGGTGATCTTGAAGAAGAAATTTATATGCTCTAACCAGAAGGTTTTGCAAAAACAGAAAAAGAGAACTTGGTTTGTATGTTGAACAAATCTTTATATAGTCTCAAATAGGTGTCGAGGTATTGGTACAAGAGATTTGATTCCTTCATATTGAGCATTGGATACAACAGATTTAGTGCAGACATTTGTGCATATTTCAAGAGGTTTAGTGGTAATAAGTTTATTATCTTGTTGTTATATGTTGATGATATATTGGTAGCAGGCTCCAGCATAGATTAAATAATAGAGTTAAAGGCTCAGATATTTAGGGAATTTGACATGAAGGAAAACCAGCAAGCAAGATTCTATGTATACAAATTCACTGAGACAGAAATAATATGAAGATATGGCTTTTACAAAAGAACTACTTGAAGAAAATCTAACGACACTTCAATATACAAGATTGTAAGCCAATTTTTACCCCACTTCCTATTAATTTCAAGTTATCCTCAAGTATGTGTCCTAGCAATGAAGCAGAGATGGAGGAGATGTCTCGAGTACTATATGCATCAATAGTGGGAAGTGTAATGTTTGCCATGATTTGTATAAAACCAAACATTGTACAAGCAGTGGGAGTTGTTAGTAGGTTTATAAGCAATCTTGGTAAAGATCATTAGAGTACTCTTAAGAGGACCCTGAGATATATTAAGGGTATCTCAGATGCTGCATTATGTTATAGAGGATCAGAATTCACTATCAGAGGATATGTTGATTTAGATTTTACAGATAATCTTAATAAAAGAAAATCTACTTGATGAACATATGAAAATACATATTTATTAAGAGATTCAGTCACTATTTAATGTCACTAATTTTCACAGTTTTGTACTTTTAGCTTGAAATAAAGTGTTCTCTTTAAATTGTGATTAATGAATGTTATTTGCATAAGTTTAGGTAAAATGGATATAACTCTCAATGTAGAAATTAAAATGAAGAAATTTTTCTTAATTGATAGACAATTCTATCTCATCCACCTAAATCAATTAATTAATTTTATCATTTGCTACTGTTTTAATATTTTACTTCACCAACCTATTTTGTCAAAAGCTTCCTCGTGGGATCGATACCTTAATCTGTACTGCGATAGCTGCGTTATATTTTGAGCATAAACACCACTACAGGCTATGTGTTTATAATTGCAAGAAGAGCTATTAGCTAGGTCTCTAAACTTCAAACTGTTGTGGCTTTATCAATGACAGAAGCTGAGTATATGATAGTTACACAAGTTTGTAAAGAAGCAATTTGGATTAAAAGATTCTTTGAGGAGCTAGGGCACAATTAAGAGAAGATTTTCTGGTATTATCAATCAAAGTGCCTCGCACATTGCAAGAAATTTGGCTTTTCATTCTAGAACAAAGTATATATAAGTTCCGTATCACTTTTTTTTGTAAAGTGGTGGAAGATGAAAGTATGGATATAAAGAAGATTCACCTAAAAGTGAACCTGGCAGATACACTAACCAAATAGATTAATACTAACAAGTTCTTATGGTATAATCCTTATACGGCTGATAGAGATTAATTAAGTCTTATATTTCTATCTTTCAAACTTAATATTTATTCATAGAAATTAAGATTATTTACTTTTTTTAAATATATTTTTATAGGTTTGGAGTCAATGGAACAAATAGGGTCGAAACTTCAATGAAAATAAGCCAAAAACATGAAATTGCTATAGTACCTGCTATAGGATTTTTGTTACAGTGCTCAAAATTCAGCGCTGCAGAGCATAAATAGTAATATTGAACAGTACTTATGAACAGTAGTGCGTGAACAATATTTTTTATTACAGTAACTCGTGTATAGTAATCCTAATTTGACTTGTATTTGATGTTTAACCCTAATTTGATAACATAAACCTATAAATAGAATGCCAAAAACCCTATTTAAGGGGAAGAGAAAAAAGATGAATCAAGACTTGAGGGTGGAAAAAAAAACATAAAGGAAGAATTCATAACACAAAATCAAAGATCAAAGACAAAGATTGAAGAACCAAGATCAAAATTCAAGCTTTAAGTCAAAAAAGAGCGAGAAGCATATCAAGGAGTCACTTTGACTAGTTTTTCTACTCTTTCTTTATCATTATGTTCTTGATCTTTATGAACTGGTTGGATACTTTTGATTTTGTGATGGGCTAAATTATTAATCTAGAGTTAAACTATGTGAACCTAGTATGGATTTGGATTTTGTTAATTTTTAGTTTATGAACTTAATACAATAGATTGATTCATTCTATCTTGTGTTTAATACTTTTATTATACTTGATCAATAGTTTGAATGATTAAGAAACTATGATGAACTCGATGGATGGATTCATGTGTTTAGCCTATGATAGTTTGATGCATGATCATAGGGTAACAACTATGAGTTTCATCTAGGATAAACATATACTTAGGTGGCATGTATGATATAATTTAGACTTGATATTAATAAATTACATTCTAATTTGATTACCATAGACATATAGATGGTTATTAGAATGCGTAATATAGTCACTCGACCATCGACAGAAGCTTATGATGAGATTAGTGTCTAAACTAACAATTGGTATTAAGAAATTAACTAAGAGGTTAATAAATCCAATGAAATACTAGGAGACGAATGAAAATCATATATTATCTTTATTTGTAAATTCTACCCTTTGCTTTTGCTTCATTTAATTGATAGAGTTAGATTAGTTAATTAAATTTCAGATTGTGATTTTCTGAATGAAAGTTAAGTAGGTATAATTTTAGTACTTGATTTATAGAATTAGATTGTATAGTCCATGTGAGATCAATATTTGGACTTAAAATCGTATATTACTTGATATGATAGCGTGCGCTTGTGCTTAACTAGTGTAGCATCAATCAACGACTTGACAAAAAAATAAGCAGCACGAAGATGGCAAGTGTAGGTGAAAGAATGTGAAGACATGATTATTTTAATCAAGTCTTCAAGTGGAAGAAATGTTGTGGTTGATGACCGCCGAAATTAACCAGCCGCCAACTTTGACCAGTCGCTAAATTTGACAAAGGAGATTTTCTTTATTTATTAAAAGAGAAATGTGAGATTGAGGTGTATCTCCTATTTATAATAGAGTAAAAATCGCTCTCTCCTTGTAATTAAAGAGAGGTTATAATTTCATTTTTATAGTAAAATTTTCCTATACTTGCCTTGCAATTTTTACCTCAATTTGTTTGAGGGTTTTTTCATGTAAAACCTATGTGTTATTTATTTTCTTCAACTTCTCATCTCTACTACTTTAAATTAAGATATTGCTTCAACCTGTAATTCTCCATAACAAACTCACCATCCTATATCACATTTTCATGCCCAATATATGGTAAGTTTAGTGTAGATATCATGAGTGTTAATAATTCAGTTATTTATTATGTAAATTAAAAGTAATTATGAAAATTTTAATTTATAGATAAAGTTAGGTTTTTAGGAGAAAATTTAGAATTTTAGATTAAAATGAAAGCAAATTATAATTAGACAATTATTTGAGTGTATATTGTACAATAATGTGTAAGCTTTGAGTGTTTGTACTAAGGAAAAAGAAGTAAAAATGGTGGAAAGGGATGGTGCTTTACAACAGACCGATGGTTGCTAGAGGGTTGGGATCATACTGCATTAACATAATATTACGCTGCAAAAACACCATTCACGCAAAATCGAGCGGTGAAAACAAGTTGGAACTACCAAAAAAATGTACTTAAATTTAATTTATATAATTTATTTATTTAGTTATTTATTTTTTGAAAAAATCTAATTTATTTGTTTAGTCTATTTAATTTACTTATTTGGGTAATTTAATTTATTTATTTAGTTTATTTCATTGAATTTTTGAGTTATTTAATTAGTTTATTTTGTCTATTGAATTAATTATTTAGTTTATTAATTTTAATTGTTTAGTATATTTAATTAATTAATTAATTTTATTAATTATTTATTTTATTAATTTTAATTTTGTAGTATCTTTAATTTAATTATTTAGTTGAATTCAGGAAATATATTTAATTTATATTAATTACTTATTTTGCATTTTATTTTCAATTTTAATTTGTATGTTGTTATTATACTTTTTAAATATAAATTGTTATATTATATTGTTTTTGACCAAAAGCATAATGTGTCCAAAAATATTAAAATTTCGATTGAAGAGTACTTTCCAATAGTAGTAACATCTTACTAAAAGTTATGGGTCCTAGACATTGTACGACATAAATTGACACCCACTTGAACAAAGTTATTTAAGGCGACATGTATGGACATATTCTAGATTTGTAGAAGCTTACATTTTTAGGTGTTTTAGTTCATAAATTTTTATTGAGGCAAGTGCAAACTAAAAGTCTTTTTTTTAAAAGAAATTTGATTCTTGGTGTGAAAGAGGCGCATTCATTTCTCCCAAAGAGTTTTGCATTGATAATAGGTTTCAAGATGAAAAGTTGTCCCTCACATAGAGAGTTATCCAAAAAAGAGAGTGAGTGTCAAACTCTTTAATTCCCATTTTTCAATGAAGGGTCCTCTTTAAATAGCATTTATTTTCTTAGGTTTTTTGTGCTTATCTTTGTTGGATTTGTTGCTGTTTTGCATAATCCTGATCTCTTGGCGTGATTTAGGGGATATCCTCTAAAATTGTGTGATTTTATCTTTAAAATTATGATAATTTCTATTTAGATAACTTGTCTTTATCTATTTTGTCTTTAATTATTTTTATCCTCTTTATTAGGATTTAACCCAAAATCTAGGAAGGAATACGGGTCCACCAATTTTCAGTATTAACTTGTTAATACTGAAAACTTTATTGTTGTTTTTAAACTAAAAGTTTTTACCCCATAATTTTGGGTTTTATTCAAGAGTACTTAAAAAGGTGAGATAAGGTCTTGATGATCTTTCATTTATGTAATGGTCTTGAACTTCATATGAAGTCTTCAGACCCTTTTATAGGGTCTTCAATAATCCTATAGGGATTATACCTCCCTTGCCAAAACTTTATATCATTTTCTGCCTTTTTGATTAAAAACCTCTCTTGAGGCTCTTTTAAGAAATTCTTGTCAGGGACCACTTGGGGTGGAGGTACCCTTGACCTATATAATCCAAGCCCACGAGAAGGCATCCTCAGAGGTGTCGAATTTATGATGATGAAGATGGTGATGTGATGATGATGGTGATGATAATGGTGATGATGATGATAATGTGATGATGGTAATGATGATATGGTATGATGATATGGCGTGACAATGATAAAAAACAGTTCAAGAAATCACATCCGAACTTACAGATAGAGGTAGAACAATGATAAATCGATCCAAAAAATCCCATCTAGACCTACAGGTATAAAGGGGGTACCTTCAAAGAATATCAATCCACTATTGTTGGGCTGACAAGAATAATGCTTGAGCAGATTAAATAAACTACTGAGTGGATCAAGTAATAAATTAACATGAATAAAAGTCTTCCATGAACACCTAAAATGGTTAGATGTACTTTCCTGGAGTAGTACATTGCTCTGTTAAAATATTCAGAATAATGAATGAATAAACTTAAATAAATAGCTGAACATGTCAAGTAATAAATCAATGAAAATTGCATCGAGCTAGTAATGTGATGTTGATATATGAATTAAGTAATTGTACTATGGAGGCCTTTTTAATCACAAAGGCAAGAAATGATATAATGTCATAGCAAGAGAGGTCTAATTCCTACAGGACTATTAAAGACCCTATATAAAGGTTTGAAGATCTTATATGAAGTTCAAGACCACTACATAAATGAAAGATCATCAAGACTCTGTCTCACCTTTTTAAGTACTCCCGAATAAAATTCAAAATTATAGGGTGAAAACTTTCAGTTTGAAAACAACAATAAAGTTTTCAGTATTAACAAGTTAATACTGAAAACTAATAGACCTCTCTTTCCCCCTAATTTTGGGTCAAACCCTAATAAAGAGGACAAAGGCAATTAAAGAAAAAATAGATAAAGACAAGTTATTTAAATAGGCCATTATCATTATTTTAGAGATAAAATCACACTATTTTAAGGGATATCCTCCAAATCACGTCAAGAGATCAAGATTACCCAAAATAGCCATAAATTCAACAAAGATAAGCACTAAAAACCTAAGAATACCAATGCTATATAAAGAGGACCCTTCATTGGAAAAAAGGGATGGGAAGAGTTCTATACTCTATCTCTAAAAAATAATTCTACGGTCTCTCTTTATTATTCTTTCTACATATTTTATATTTCGAGGGCTGATTTAAGCATTAGAGGGTCTTTGCCGATATCCAATCAGCTAGGCTATCATCGAGTTTTTCTGTTTTACAGTGTTCATCATCATGAATCCATGCGAAGAACAGTTATAACATGTTCATTTCCCCAACAAAAATACATTCAACTTGTTGACGTGGAAGTCATCCAATTTTTCAGGTCAACACAAACTTTGTTATAATAATTTAGGAAATAATCAAGATATAAAAATAGAAGTAAATGGAGTAGGAAGTAAATTGATTAATATAAATGTAGTGTTGTTTAAAGAATGAATAGTGCAAACAAAAGCAATGATGGATATAGGAGCTAATAAGTGTGTTATACATGAAAGATTAGTACCCAAACAATATAGAAATAAGTTAAAAATACCAATAAACATGTAACAATTTAATAGTGACTTGATATAAATAACATAATATGTAAATGATATACCAATTAGAATAAATGGAGAAGTATATACTTTGCCACAAACTTTCATTACTAGTAGAACTAGTGGATATACATTTATTTTAGGTTTAAATTTTATTTTAAAAAATAATTGAAGTATTATGATCACTCCTAATGGAGTTAATTGTTTTAGAAAAATCTACATTTGTACAACCTAAATATGAAATTTATGCAATACTTTTTGAAGAAAAAAATGATAGTCATAAAAAAACCTATAGATATATAATTTTTTGATTCATTATTAAACAAAGACAATAAAAAAGAGGAAGAATTAGAAACACTATATGAAGAAGAGATAGATCAATATTTAGATGAAATAATAAATGTAGAAAAAGATATAAATTTTATAGTGAAAATTGGCCTAAAGAGATAAGACAAAAAAATAATAGAAGAATTAGAAAAATTAAAAATAATATGCAATAATCCAATAAGAAAAGACAATAAAGAAAATATAAGATAGCAATCATAAACCCTAATATAACAATAAAAACACAAGATTTAGCCTATCCTAGAATAATAAAAAAGAACTTGAAATGCATATAAATGAATTACTAGAACTAAGAATAATTAAAAAAGGCACAAGTAGATATAGAAGTCCAACATTTATTTTTAATAACCATAGTGAACAAAGAAGAGAAAAAAGTAGAATGGTTGTAAATCATAAAAGATTGAATGATAATACCTTAGACACTAGTTATAAAATTCCTAATAAAGATGAATTAATAAATTACATGTAAAAAGCTTCATATTTTTTAAATTTTGTTGGTAAAAGTGGTTTTTGAAAAATTGGTTACATGAAGAATCTATTCATTGAACAACCTTTTAGTTGTTCAAAATAATATTTTGAATGGTTGGTAGTGCCTTTTAGATTAAAAATACTCCACAAGTATTTCAAAAAAAAAATGGATAAAGCACTATAATCATTTAAATTTTTTTGTATAGTTTATATTGATAATGTTCTTGTATATAGTTAAAATAAATTCATACATACAATGCATATTAATAAAATATTAGATTATTTTAGGCATAATATAATAGTAATTTTTAAAAAGAAAGTAGAATTATTTAAGAAAAAATAGAATTTTTAAGATTAATAATTGATAAAGAAAAAGTAGAATTACGACCTCCCATAATTATAACAAAAATATTAGAATAGCTTTTCGATAAAATAGAATATACTAAAGAATTTAAAAAATTTCTAACATTATTAAATTATAATAGATCTGTAAGTATAACATTTTATCACTAATCAGGTCTTGAAGATCACTATCTTCATATGGCACCCATGCTTTCTCTACATAAACTATTTTACAATAAATAGGAATAATTTTTACGGGGAAGCACAACTAAATCCCAAACTTGATTATCATGTGTAAAGTTAATTCCGAATTTCATGTTATCTTGTTATTTTTTCGATGTCAAACAAGTTCCAAACTTGATTATCATGTGTAGAGTTTTGTTGCTATAGATGTCAAACATCGCTTCTCCATAAGTCAAAGGATCTCTTTCCTCAACTAAAACAATTAACTAAGGCACATTCAGGTATTAAACATACCTTATTAGTGGCCTTGATATCCTTTTCGACCTATGAGGAGAGTGTGTAAAGGTATTTCACTTATTTGAACTTGAAATTCCACCGTCGATACATATACTTTTTATTGACTTCATCAAATTCAATCTTTCTACAATCCTCATGATTCATGAGAAACTTGTTTTTCTAGAAAGTGGTATTACGAGCAACAAACAAGTTTTATTGCTATAGATTATAGAATCGGTATCCCATTGAATGCTTGAGATACTCAATGAACTGATACTTGTACCTCTTAGATGCAAGTTTATCCTATTGTGTAACTCTTATGCAAGTAGAATAACTCTAAATCTTAATATACTTAAGACTCAGTTTCGTTCCAGACTATATCTCATACAAAGTAGAAGGAACAACTTTTGATGAAACTCTATTCAATTGGTAAATGACAGTTTCTAGAGCATAACCTAAAGATATTCTTAAAGATTGATGAAGCTCAACATAAATCAGACCATATCTAATAAAGTTCAATTCCTCCACTCCAAGACACCTTTGTGTTGAGGTGTATCTAGAGGACTATATTGAGCGAGAATCTCATTCTTCTTTAAATAATTTGTGAATATACTACTTATGTATAATCTGCCTTGGTCTAATCGAAGGCATTGTATATATATAAATGTTTGTTTCTCTACTTCCTAGTTGAAATTATTTGAACACTTCAAAGGTTTTCAACTAGCATTTCCCAGAAACACATGTCTATATCAAAATTTACCAATGACAATATTATTCAGTGGACTATATACATCACTATATACCAGCTCCAATAAATAAGTGACTCGTGTCCAACACCTACTGTCACGCCCCGGACGCAAAAGATCCAACACACGACATCACTTACATTCATTCAATAATGTGCACTCATAAATAATATTACATAAAATTTCAAACTTTAATTCAACATAGGAATCCATAGCAAGTTGCTAGTAAGTTCAACACTAAAAATCAACCCATAACCTAACATATAAACATAAACTTCTATTGACAATATTTAAACATTCATTTCAATTTTTCAGAATTATACAATTGAATTATAACTGGGGTAATTAGTAAACCGGAGATACGCAGAGTTTTCTCAGAGATTAATACTCTATTACGTCACTAGTAGCAACTTTGTTACTAGAAGCGCAGAATATATTTATTGTAAATTCTTACTTAAAATCAACCAATAACCACACTTGGTAAAACTTAAATCAAATCCAACCACACACTATAAAATAATACATAAGTATTTATTCAATAGGAACAAATTAAATATCTTATCCCATGTGTCCCCAAATGAAACACTCAGCAACCTAGTAACTTAGGGAACCCAAGGAACAGCAGAAGCCTTGCCACATCTGCTAAGCACACATGTATCTTATTTACCTGAAATCACCATAAACTATAATGAGTATAAAACTCAGTAAGCATAGTAGTTTTTCATATATCAAATATAAATACATATATGTACACAATGCATATGTATGATATGCTGTGATAAATCAAAATCATAATCTTATCAAATCACATGTCATGTAAGCGCTTACACATTCTTTCAAAATATATAATAGGAATACCATCACCCAACTACTACTTAATAGGACTTATATATCACATAATGAGCCAAATGTCACTCGTAGGTGACATACCGTATGAGAAAAATAGTACAAGTGAGGTTTTTAAATCACACATATATAATGCTCATGCCCGAAGGTAAAAGCCAAACCCTCACCCTGATCATCGGTGAGTCCTCTCACATGCACCAATACGACACCACACGAATGTGATGACTCACTCTTCCTTTAAGTACCAATAGGATCCTCCCTACATACGAAACACATAATATATACCAATCTCAAAGGAAAGGCCACACATAAAAGCTCCACAAATCACATAAAATGCATACTAAGTTAACAGTGAGTTCAAGCATCCTTAAAACACAAAATATTTCTCATGGACATATTACACTTCAAAAGCTTTCTTTATTAAACACATTTCACTTTGAAAGCTCACTTTCAAAAACACATATATGTCATGTATGTCCACGCTCACATTCATAAATACATATCTTCACATTTCATATCAAAATATACTTTGACATAACATAAACATATTCCTAACCACATTTACAAAATCGTACAAAACAATTACTATGTTTATTACGATTTCAGTAAAAAGTCTAGTATACTTACCTCTTAACACTTTCAGCTACAAGGCTTAAATCTCCTTAACCTATCAATGGAGATTAATCCTTTCATAAGCCTCACAATTCACATAAAATACTTTAAATAGTTTAAAAAATTATATACAATGCATTTATCACATCAAATTGGTTTAAGTACTAGGTTTCTCAAAACCTGTCATTCTGACCACTTACACTTAACAAAATTTTCTTATACATCAAATGATGTCCAATTACTCCAAAATCAGAATATATCATTATTGACTCATATATACTTCTTATATATGAATATTATATCATAATTCCTATACAATCTATTCCATAAACACCATCGAATCCAAACTACTAACCTGATAGGATCAAGATATTCACTTAACAATATTCAATCTCCCAATTTTATAAAATCATATACTAATTCAAAAATTATAAAAATACCATAGAATTACTCTTAACATATATCTCAATCCATGATAAATATGTTACTTCAAAATCACTGCCAAAAGTATTTTAAAACTATTTTATTCTATAGCTTTAAAATTCTGTTAATCAAATACTGTAATGAGCTGACACTCTTTAGAAAATCATAACAATTTAACCACATTGATCTAAATTTTCAATTCTGAGTATATCATATTAGACATATAAAATTATCATATTCCATAAATTCATAATTTTTTAAAATCATTCAGCAGATCAAAAATTATTTTTTTCTGTATCATACTGTTAACATAAGAAATTTCTAGAATTTTAGGGTTATTTTGGTAAATTCATTACAATTCAATTTCTAAAATTTTCAATCGATTCAAAATCTCAAATAATTATAAACATGTCTAATTTCATATACTCAAAATTCAAAACCATAATCGAAGTACAACAATTTATAAAATTCCTGGATCAAGAGACTATCAAGCAGAAATTTTACAATTCATCATGATTTATCAAGTTATGTACATAGATCATTATCAATTCTCACAATATCTTACAAAATACATATCAAATCCTCAATTGTACATATTTTTAGAAATAAAAACATAAAGGAATTAACTAATTTAATTCCAAAAAACTAAGAAAGGGTTATAATATACTTCTTAAAGCTGAAATTCCAACTTTCTTCTTCTTCTCATTCTCTCCCCTTTCTTTCTCTCTTTTCACACTCTACAAGAGGTGGCTCGACCTAAATGAGTGAATTAGAGTTTTAAATGTGTATTTTTATACTAAGAGACTAATTTTTAGTATTTACAAATTAACCCCTAAAACTTTTAAAGTATTACAATTTAGTCCTTAAAATAAATATAAAGTCTTGCAAATAAACCCAATACTAATAGTATATCCTTAAACTATACAAAAACTACTAATAATAATACATAAATCAAGTATCACCTACATACAAATAAAATATGTATATTTATATATATATGTAAATACTTATTATTACCGGTTGTGGATACTGGTTATTACACCTACATAATTATTTGGTCATTTTTTCTTGAATTTAAAATTCATAAATTGGCCAAGGTTTTATAGTCAGATTAAGTATCTAACCATCCTTAACCAGATGGGATAGTCATCTCAAGGCTACATGACCTAATCTTATGTGCCACTATTCATTATTATTAAAAGTTTCCGAACTACTATTTATTTTTTTCACCTAGACATTTCGTGTTGTATTTAAGATATAACGACCATTTATTAACAGATATTCAGTTAACAAAATATTATCATTATCATATAAATATGATGAACTATTCCTGATGTGTTTATAATAACCCTCTATGTCCACTATAGGGAGTGATATGATTTTTCTGATAATGATTAGCATATAATATCAATTATACAATATAATACTTTTGCCAAAATGAAGAAATAACTTAAAAAATCTTAACGGCTACCACGTTTAGGAAATACTCCCCTTTCATAGCTTCATAGCATTCCGCAAATTATGCAACGCTTTATAGATATGACAAGGATATGTGGTATTTCATACCCTTGTACTCTTAGCAACATTTGCTATTGAAGTTTTAATGTTTGGTAAACAAATATCTAGGGATCTATCTTTTCTACGTCAAGGTACTTTAAACAGTAACGCTTATTATTTCAAACCTTATCATAGTAGAAACATTTTTCATTATGAGTATTCTCTATCTGTGGTTTGGATATATCAAATATATTTTTAAAAAGAGCACAACACTCCTTGC
Source organism: Ailanthus altissimus (assembly GCA_946807835.1). Classification (NCBI taxonomy): domain Eukaryota; kingdom Viridiplantae; phylum Streptophyta; class Magnoliopsida; order Sapindales; family Simaroubaceae; genus Ailanthus; species Ailanthus altissimus. The sequence continues at coordinate 21,639,857 of OX327698.1, read as the reverse complement.
ACATCTCATATGCATATGCTTCCATTGAACTTCATTAGATATTAAGGGCAGAATATATGATTTGACTCTCAAATCATTCTTAGTCCATTTCTGATAAATTTCTATCTCTTTCAAAGAGATATTATAAAAAACACCTCTTAATTATCTCCTGATCAATTATATATCCAAGTATTTTAGAATCTAGAACTATTCTGAGATTTATGAGTAAGTCTAAATATTTCTTGGTACCCTATAGTTGGTGTGTATAGATCAAGTGTACAAACAGATTGCTTATATTTATCTTATCTCTATAAGACAAGTATCTTATCTCTATAAGACAAAATAGGAGATGTGTAACAGAATATTTTTAATTGTTAATTATAACGCTTTAGATCAGGGGTATAATTATTATACATTTTAAATCTAAAAATGCACTCTCAGTGCTTTACATAATCCCTTTAATCTCTCAAATGGGATAACGATAGTTTAAACTCTTTAAACTATATAGCGGGAAGAGGACCTCATTAACATTTTATTCCAGCCTCACGCTGTGGTAATATTGGCCTTGTAAACCCAGCAGGTAAACAACTCTTGTTAATTGCTTCTCATGCAACTTTTACCACTGATCCTAAATGCATCTTATCTTCACATTATAGTAATATTAGGTAAGTGTATTCTAGATTAACTTGTCAATAATCAAATATATATTAGTGATACTACCCTAAAACTGTAACAATATTGGGTAATATGTTCGCATATATTTGCCTCATTTTATATTTAACCAACATAGTCCAAGTCACATCGACCAAGTCCTTCATGTTAAAGCAATATTAGGAATAACAGTAGTGACTCGTCTAACACCGTATTAAATAGACGGACCAACGTATAACATTATCTTATAATGAAACACTTTTCAATCTGATTAAGATAGATTTTTAAAAAAATTAAAATTTATATCTTCATCTTATGAGGATGTGATTCTAAATCAAATATTTATTTTATACAAGCACAACTAACCCTCACTAATAAGGTTCCCATTATGGTTAACAGCATAAATAAATAGTACTAGTTTATAATGTAGTCTAATAACTCTTATTACTGCATCTCATAAACCCTATATGCATGAATAAATTTATTTTCAACAATTTAAATTTTTTTAGAGTAAACAATATCTAGCATCGTGGGGCCCACCTACCAGTACTGTGATGCGGAGGTCAACTACCTCTAACACCACGACGCCAAGATCCTAGTGCTACGGCACTGGAGGAAGAATCGCCAGCACTATGGCGCTAGCCTTTTAGTGTTGCAGAGCTGGGGTTAACTATCCTAGCGTTGCGGTGATGGCGGTTTACTAGCACTTCAGGCTAGAAGTCAGAACCTCCAATGCCGCAGCACTAAGCCCTAAGCACTACAATGCTAGAGCTTGGAAATCCCAGTGTTGCGGCACTCCTCATCTAGTGCTAAAGCCTATAAAGGCCCAGCGCCGCAGCGCTGGCTTCACCGCCACGACATCCCACAGGCTCTCTTTTCGGTTTTGCATTTTCAATAATTGAAATGCATAACTCACAGCCTTGAGACATCTCAAATTACACAATTATCACCCTAATCAATACAATAATCATACTCTGATACAAATTGAAAGTGTGTTAATTCACTAGGGTGCCTGCATGTGATATGTGTTCGTCACAATTCAATTTATGCATCTCATACATAAATTAAACGCAGCAGAATTAGAAATCTGATTTTCTAGTACAATAAACACATTTAGATTTTAAGTTTCATTACTCTAATGAAAATAAAGATCGAGAATCACCTATCAAGCCTTTAAAAATTACCGAAGTCTATCATAAAGTGCACTCACCGCAATTCTAGGACCCAACTCGGATGGCTTGGATCACTAGAATAATAGTTCAAATTTTCAGCAATGATATTTAACACTTAAACACCAAATGGTTAACTCTTTAACTATTGCTTAAAATCTTTAAATTTGAGATATTAGTTAAACTTTTTAACTAATTTTATTTGTTTCCAAGAAAAGAATTTTTTTTTGTTTAACTCTTTGAACAATAAAACCCAAATCTTTTATAAGCTTTAAGTGGCCGACCACTATAAAAGAGCATGAGGAAGATGAAAAGCTATTTACAACACTTGAAAAGACTTTTTCTTTTTCACTCTCTCTAAATGGCCGAACGAATACTTTCTTCAAAATTGAAGAGAAACTCTTTCTCTTCCCCAAGACACACAAAACCATTATCCCTTATAATAAGCCATTTGATTTGCCATTATATTTACTTCAATTTCTTTTCAAATAAAAACAACAAAACGGCCCCACCAAGTAAGTCATGTAATGCCTTAAGTCATTCCTATATGTTTTCTCTTTAAAAAAAATAATATGTTGACTAAAGATAAGCAAAACACTTTTGCCTAAACAATTCATTTGGCCAAATTACACAAAAAAACAAAAAAAACCAATTATTTCCCTTTTAACATATTAAAACAAGACAAAACAATTTTGTCTCCACGTTAAAATGTAATGGCCGCTTCATATGGGAAAATTAAAACATCTTTTAATTTATTTATTTTCAATCAATTTGGTCAAGAATAAAGTCCCACCGTACCTTATCATGCCCATCCCTTAATTTGCCTTTTTTCTCTTTAATATTAATAGACTTTGTTGACCAAAAACATATGCAAGACACCTCTTACAAAAGATATATATATGGACGGCCATGTAGATATTTAAAAAGAAAAATATATTTTGTATTACAAAATTAACTATAATTTATTAAACAATTGGTTCATGTCTCATTGTCTTTCTGTTATATCCATTATATATAATACTTGTTTGACTTAGCAATAATTAATTAATTAACAAAATAATTTTGTAATTGTATTATGACTTTACTTATCTCATAAGTAAGGTCATTTTAGTCATTTCAGTAATTTCTAAGTCAAACATTCAAGGGTTCAAATTGTGTTATTTGTTATCATCTCATTGGTCAACAACTTTTGTTAACCAATTAATGTAGGTCGTTTTTGAGTGAACCAAGAAAAAACATCATCCACTCTTAACTCTTAAGTCTTGACAAGTGCACATCCTGAGGGAAGTTAAAACAAATATCTAATTTTGCTAGAATTTACTGAATTGAACTATTCAATCTGGTACGTTGCCCCAATGCACAAGAGTACATTTTATATTATGGGACTCCCTAAGTCCATGCTTGATTTGTCAAATGAAACTTTTTCATGAGTCCGTGAACGATGCCCCACGCACACGTCACATATATTACAAATTAGCATATTAGACCATACAAGTTGAGGTCATTACATATTCGTATAATTCTTTCGTCATCAATATCCTGGAAAAGCAGAGACATAAATTACCACCGTTAAATCTCTATATACGCATCCATGAATTTATCTCTAGATCTGTATTTTGATAAACAATATACTCAAACATCTTTGTGATATTGTTTAACGATATAGAAAACTCTTTTTGGGGGTTAAATACTTATAGCCACAAGATTTTTTGAAATAAAATCTCGGAGTATTAGGATATACAACTCACCTATATGAGCTGACGGATCCTATATCTATGCACACTGGACTCCATAAGCATCAGACTATACCCAGCAACCTCCAATGGTCAGACCATGAAAGGTCTCTGACATACGTGGAACCAAAGTATAGTGGATCACTCAGAAGCCCACTGTGGTACTCAGATCAAAGTACTACAAATACTACTCAACTCAAGAAGACCTGTCTTTAATGACCTCATGGGATGTCTATTGGAGGTCTTTGTGAGTCTACTCAGTATCCAGTCTTAACTGAATACCCTATGCCTATACAAGCTTCCATTAAGTTCATGGTCACCTAAGAACAACCATCTGTACCATATAAATATAGCATAAACTAATTTATATTAAAGAGATTCACCGATGCACCCTTATCGGTGAAAATAGATTAAGAACACAGCGTTTGAGAACATACTTGCATAATGACATTTTCTAGCACCTATTGCAACTCTTTGAAACTATGTCATTACTGGTATATTCTTAGATCTTTGTCATGTTACAGATAATGTTCTAACTCTTTAGATTTCGCTGATTATTATAACCCGCTAACTTTTTATCATTTATAATTCTCAGCAATGCTAACTTTTAGCATTGATCTAAACGCTTTTAGACTAGATCTGAACTTCTCAGATTATACAATGTCTGTAGTGTTACAAGCACGGTACTATATACTATAGTATTAATGATTTAATATGAAATATTTATTATATAAATATTAAACAATTAATATTCATACAATATTGAAATGACACGTAAGCACCAGCTCTAATAAGTTCATCATCTTAGGTATTGCAAATGAGATAAGCATTGGAGAATTATTTGATCATAGACTTATAGACAATCTTAGTGCTTCTAGCATTATAAAAATTAAATTCCTCCGAGATAAACTTCAACAATCTATAAGATTATATGGAGGAAAGCATGGATATATTCTTGACATTGATACAATACCTTATGAATGGACAACCAAGTATAATAGGCAACCTATGATTACCCCTATCTACCATTATATTATTATTGCACCCTACAATCAAACAGTAGAGTTTATGATTGAAGGATCAAATCTTGAGCCTAGAAACTTCTCATTTCAATATCTGCAAAAATATAGAGCTTAGTTGTGTTAACTCTACAATACCAAGGCTCATTGAACAAACACCTCATATGTCTATCTTCCTACGAACCTTTAATAATTTGGACCTTCCTTAGTGCAGACACAAACATCTTTTAGAGATCCAAGAATAGGAAAAGATAAAGCAACAAAGTATTGAAGATTGTTCTGATGACTATGAAATAGATGGCAAAACATACTATAATCTCATTACATTACAGTAAAAAGTCAAAAGAAGAAGTTAGAATAAGCGAATCAAATGAAGAAGTTAGAAGAAGCTAGAGAATTCATAAAAAGAAAAAAACAAAAGTCTAAGAGTAATGCTACACATTTTAAGTTATATTCTAAGTAATGATATGTCAAGCAACTATTGGGTGATGAAATGATGTAAATTTAAAATTATCCATTACACTCAATATAATTACTTAACACATCATTACTTAGGATATAATTTAGAATACAAACTTGGGATGTGTAACATCATTTAAAGTTAAAAAATAAATTATTAAAGAGTATAAAAATTAAAAAAGTTAGGTAAAAGTAAGAAGTTAGATGAAAATTATAGTTGATAGTTAAAATAGGAAAATTATTTATAGTTGTTAGTTGAAATAGAAAAATGATTTATTGTTGTTTGTTGAAATAGGAAAAGATAGAGTTATAAAAAAACTTGTAAGCTTCTTTTAAGATGTATGAGAAACAAAGTAGAGAGAATATACAAGAGAAAAAGCTTTGTTATCTAAAGTCTTGTAATCTATAAAATTGATTAATAAAAAAGTTTCTTGCTTTCAAATAAGTTTTCTTTATTCTTTGAGACTTTTATTCATACTTAAAAAAAAAAATTGCCTACACAATAAAACTATAAGTTTTTTTTAAAAAAAATATTTATAAAAGGTGATCCTTGTTATTAATAATTGAGGCGATATTATTTAATCAAATATAATAATTAAGTAAAACTTCCGTTATTCTTAAAAATTCTTAAGATTTTATAAAAATATATTTTTTCGTTGGCCTAATTTATCATATATAAGTTTCATAAAAGATTTGAAAACGTGATTAAAAAAACTTTTGTAATATTCATATTTTTAAGAATAATTTAATAAGTTTGAAAGGTCATTTGAATCAACAAACAAAACCTACTTCTCTTTAGCATTGCAATAGTCAATGTTGTTGGTGGAGATAATTGAGTTCTCAATTTAAACCCTATGTTTTTCTTTGTTGAACTTTCATCCGATTTACATCTATGCTATATTGTACAGGGGCTAGCCTGGAGACGCTGCTTGCCATGCCTGATTGTTCGCCTTAATTTGGGCGCGATCTCAAAGAAATGGAGCATAAAACAGCTGAAGTTAAAAGAGCAGGAGGATCCAAGATGCTGAGAATCCACTGTAAGAGTAACCGTACAATTGGTCTCGATGAGCATGAGCAACTCGATTTCATGGTTTCCGAATAAGTTATCCGATGGGCATCATGCACTCATCTATTAACTGCCCCATCCTTGAGGTCTTCTCTCGTGTGTTGAAATCTATGGCCCACAAAGCGCCATACCTATAGAAATCTTTTATAGCTAATGTATTGTATTCAGATTGTTGTTGTGCACAAGTCACAAATATGTTGTGTAGCTCTAGTTACCGGCTAAGCTTCGAAATGGTTTGTACGATGAGAGAAGTTTAGCTAAGTGATTATTGACAAGGTTAACAAGTTGTGTTTGTTCTGCTACGTCTATAGAGTGAGGTGGATATTGATAAATTAAAGTTCCCGACTTTGATTGATTGATCTCCTTGTTTAATGATCTCCTTGTTCAAGGACGTTTGTTCTCTTTTACCAATTGATACATAATTTGTTTTTAGAGTTGCACTTAGGGAGCTGCGTGAATGAACAGTTAGAGTGGCGAATCCGTAAAAATGGTGCAAAATACATGAAGTAATTGATCCAAGAAGGAGAATAAGGGCATATTTTTTTTTTAAAAACAATTGAGAAGAAAAAAGGCCGTTTCTTAATTATTTTTTTTAAAAAAAAGAGCCATTTTTTTTTCATTTTTTTTAAAAGGATTATAACGGTGAAATTTTTTTTAAGGGCCATATTTGTTTTAGCTTTTTTTAAAAGGCTATAATGGTAAAATTTAAGAAGAACTTGTAACTTTTGATTTTTTTCAAAAAAAATGAAGAAACACGAGCAAAATCATAGCTTTATGTTGCTAAATAAAGATTCTATCTAAAGAAATGAAAAATACTAACAAATGGGATCTTTTAGACTATTTGAAACCAGATGAATATTTAAGACACTTAAATTAAATTAAAGAGATCTAGCAATTCTTTTTTCAATTAAAAAATCAAATTCTATAAAACATCTAAAAACAAACAATATGAAGAAATGATATTACATAAAATAAAACATGATAGCACAACAAATTTATAAATTCATGCCAAGATACAACAAGAGTAACATCATCTGACAAGTTTGGTAATCGTGTCTATGTTGTTTGTAATGTCTGTACATATTCTTTCCTGGTTCTTTTTCTTGTGATGAAATTCGTTTTTTCTTACACTACTCTTATTGTTGATGTATAATATGAGATTGAATGTATACATTTCGTAACTTATCTAAAACTATTTAAAATTGACAGATGATGAATGGGATTGATGATTCACCATATACATGAACTAAGTTTTTAAACATGTAATAAAGGCGAACAAAGACTCTAATACTATAGTTTAATCTATTTGCATATCACAATAGTATAGGCATAAGATAGTTTGTGAAAATTAAACTTCTAACAATTGTATGTCTTTGCAATATATTCACTATTCTATTCATACTCCTATCCTTTACTACAAATCTTAAATTACCAATTAGATGAATTGTCATTCTTATAGATTTGTCATTGTGCTTCTAAACCTTGTTGTATGCTTAAGTCCTTGAACAAAGATGTCATACTTTTAGTTAATTCTCATTTATTATAAAACCAAGTTTGCATTAATTCATGTATCCATTCAACTAAAGTTGTCACAAGAAATGATCATGCATCCTTTACAACTATATCAATGCTCTTTCCAATATTAGTAATTATGAGACCATATCTTCTTAATGTACCTACTAATCGAGCTTATTTTGTGTATCCAATGTCTTTCTCTAAATATTTTGTTGTCTTGGTATTCATCTCTCACATCTTGTTAATTTGGTTCTAAAAGTTAGAAAGGCAATACAATTTTGCAGCTACAAAATAATTTGCTAAGAATCCCCACCCTCTTCTTTGTTGGTAGCTTATATTCTTAAGACTAAATTTCTCTTTTAAGTGATAGATGTAAATCCCATAATACATATTAGGAAACACATTTCGAATGACCTTCTCAATACTAGTATGTTGATTAAATATAAACACTAAAACTTAGATATCACAAAAAAACTCCTTGAAATTTTCACATAATCCATTCTTAAGAAACATCATTTTTTAAATCAATTATCTCCTATGTTAATGGAATAATTTGATTGTTTTCATCTTTATTAACAGTCATGATATTGTACCGAAATATGCACATTTTAAAAATAGTCCATGAACTACAATCATGACTTGAATGGATGATTAAAAACCCTAAGAGAAGGTCTTAATGCCACAAAAAAGTACAAAAAGTGTCTTATTGTTAATTTTAAAATGAATTATCATACTTGGATTATATTATTTCAACACATAACAATAGGTAGAAAGTAATCTAAATGAATTCTCTAGAGTACCGACTATCAATCTTATAGCATACTTTTAGCTTGTCAAGCATTAGTATATGTTAACTTCACGCTAAATTCTTCTCGTATGTCAACTTAGATATTTTTCGATTTATAAATTTTATTCACATTTATGACTTTTTTTTTCTAATTTACCAATAATTCGACTCAGGCTTAGCATTAGCCATTACACAATCAATCTAATTGAAATGTGTAACTTGCGTTAATTCTTTACACGATGAAGTATTTTTGTGTATCCATCGACATTATATGTACCCGTCATCTACATATCTCATAATCGCATTTTACTTTAAAATAATTTTTTGTGGACCTCGAATCTTCGAAGTTCTAATTATCCTTAAGTACTAGCAAGTTAATAGCCTCATGAAATGTATTTTTGTTATCATATAATTTTTTCACAACACACGTCCCTTATTTTAAAATACGTTGCCTTATCCAATATAGCTAAGTTTGATGGCAGTATTAAAAGAAGAAATTGAAAGGGGTTTAGTGCTTCAACATCGTCTTCCTTTTTGCGTGAACTACACGCATTATTTGTATCATTTAAAAACTTCTAGAAAAATAGCATTGTCTGCCATCAGCTTCTCCCACATCACCAATATTTTTTTGATTGGTAGCATCCTCGTCTATTTGACTATCATAATGCATATAAAATTGGGTTACTGTTGTATCTTATAGAAGAAGAATAATAATAATTAATTGTAGTATTAGTAAGAAACACTATATTTAATATTGTTAGGCGTGCGTTACTAACTTTATTATTATTGTTTGCCGACATTAAGTGGTTATGGTATGACATTTTATTCTCAATAGGTTCCTATGCATTCTCATAATATATGAGAGCTTTAAAATTCACTATTATATATATATATAGGTATGAAACTCTTTTATTAATTCCCCATAAAAAAAAAACTATGCATCAATATCATTTCGATTTTATATTAGCTTTAACTTCAATATTCTTATAATAACATTGTACTAAACATAATAGACTTCAATTATATCACACAATATTCAAATGTTATTGACAATTCATATTCTTTAGAATTGAAATGTCAATATTTTAATACCTAATATATTTCTAATTATTGTTATTTGAATTCTCTTACATTCTCTCAAAATAGAGAATGAGTGACTCTTGTTCTGTTGGTATATATAACCAAAATTAAAAAAAAAAATTTGATTTTACAAAATTATAAAATTACAAAAAAAAATTTGTTTAATTTACAATAATATATAAAATAATTAGATTTTGAATAATGATATAATAATTTTATCTTTACTTTATTTTCTTTGATCATAAATGTGAAATCTCACATTAATAATTTGGATTACAAATGTGACTACCTTGAGAGCGACGATTTCTTTTATGTTTAGGAGCTTAACTTTTAATGATTTCTTTTATGTTTTATAAACAAGAGTAATTTTGTCTACTTCTCTTTAATTTTTTTTTTTGGTTATAATAACTTATAAATTTCATTTGTGGTTAAAATAGAACCCTAAATTTTGGGCCATTTTTAAATATTTTTCTTTTTTATTCAATGGCCTTTTTTTATATAAAAAAAAGGGATTTGAATTTGGAATCTCAGTTGAAAAATGCACAACAAATCATTTACCACTTGACTGTTTAAACAAATGCTATTTGATGGTATTTTAGTGATCTTCAAATATACCTTAATGTATTATAATATTTTTGCATAAAATATATTTAAGAAATTTTATAAATTTTGTTTTTCAAAAATACCTTCAGTAGAACACCCTTAAAAGAGTTCTATCAAATTTATATAACTTTCTACAAAATTATACTACTACTTTTATTCAATCCTCTTTCATTTTTCATATCAGAAAGAAGAAATTTCATATTAAACTTGTTCTCACCAAGATTTTTTTTAGACCTCACCAAGAAAATTTTTTTATTGATAAGTTATGTACAAAGAGAAGGGCAAAAAGGTAAAAATATCAAGTCGAGGAAGCGGTGTTGTTTTCACCGTTCCTTTTTGACTTGAGATAGATTGATTACCTTCGAAAGCACGCTGCAATTCAATTCAATTGTCTGGTTTTGGGTCCATTTACGACTTTGTTGTAAGTTGCAACCAAAAAAATAAAAATAAAAAAATAAAAAATAAATAAAAGAAAACAAAAAAAAAACCCTTAAATTTATTTATTTCTTCATCTACAATTTATATCTTACGTTTATCACTTCCAGATCTCACTCATTTCCCAGCTTTGTTTATTCTATTCTCTCATTTTCGATCATTTTCTTTTGCAAGTCCACAAAATGGAAGACGATAACAAGAACAAGAACCATAACCCACCGGACGAACAAGCGAAAGAGTCTGGAAATCAAGCAACTAAAGCAGACCCAACGCCGGCACAGAGCGGAGGCTGGGGAGGCTGGGGTTTTTCTTCGTTTTCAGTTCTCTCAGATCTTCAAAAGGCTGCTCAAGAGGTTTCTCGCAATGTAAGCTTTCATTCAGTCGTTTCTCTTTCACTTTATGTAAGAAGTACTTTTTGCTATGAACCCACTTCTTATTTTTGAGTTCGTCAAATGGGTTTTTGTTCTTAGGGATAGAAGTTATTGCTTTTATTATGTTTCCCTTTTCGGAGCATGTTTTTTGCTTAGAGGGTTGCTTTGTTTCTTTAGTTGAGAGTTGGTTCTGTGTGGATTAGCAAAAAAATGTTGAAATTTCAGTTATGTGGAATCTAAGTTTGGCATTTTAGTGTAAATGTAAAATTGTTGGTTCATGAAGTATAAACTATGAGACTTGTAGGCTGTACAATGTGAAATTGGAATACTCAATTTCAAAACCCAGCTTTATAGGATCAGTGATGACTTCTATTGTTAAGGTTAATATGCAGATTGCAGTTCGAATGTTTTTGATTGGCAGCTTTTGACACCGCCCTTCTCAATGTATAATCTCACTGATAGTGGTTGCATTACCATTATTGACGCTGTTATTAGCAATGAATGTTTAAACCAGAATTGATACTATAAATATGATTTGTTTTAACAACTGGGATCACTTGTAATTCAATTTTCTTATGACTATTGTCATGGATTTGGCATAAGTTTAACTTAAGTTGTCATGTAAGATAATGCTAAAATAAGAAGTGTTGATTAATGTACTTATATTGAGGAAAAAGCCTTCTTGAGTTGAATAGTTATTAAACTTTACTTTGCATTAGTATTTTCTATTGGCTAAATCATGATTAGGGTTTAGACATCTAACATGATGGTTTATGTGTCCTGAAGCTTTCTTGCTTGTCAAATATTTTACTTTAATTAGTCACTTATGGGACAAAAAGAGAAAAAGGAAAAGACATAATATTCAAATTATCTTTTACAAAAATGCCATGTAAAACCTGAGTTCATTTCCTGATGCCTAGGAAGTATAAGAAAGAGAGCACTGCATAATGTAAGAACTCATTTAATCAATCTACAAGTTCTTGAAGAATAACATGGCTGGGAAAATTGATGAGACTAGAAAACAGAAGACAGCTACAACTTGTTATTAGGAAACACTGTTGATAATTTTTAGATTGATTGAGGCAAGTTGTTCTGTATTTGACATTTAAGCACCTATAGTTTGTTGTTCAATGTCCTTTAGATTGTTTGTCATATTGTTGAGCCATGTATTGTGGATGCAGGCTTCTGTGGTCGCAGAAAAGGCAGCAAAGAGCATTGCAGATATGCAAATTTCTAAAGAATCAGAATCCCTAAAGGAAGAAGAAGAAACAAAGGAATCTACAGCTGAAAAAGAAAGTGATGATGAGGATGACAAGCGACGAAAATCTGCTTTGGATAAACTGGAGAAGGCAAGTGAAGAGTCCTTCCTTGGCCAGGCAAGTTTGGTTTTTGATATTTGAATTTATAATGTTTTCTCACTTGGATGGTCTAATGTTTTCTCTACTTTTTTTTTTATTCCAATCTCAGTTATCGTAGGTTGTTTGTGATTGTTTTTAATCTGTATTCTTCTGGGAAATATATCAGTTATGATGATTGCGGAAATTGTCATCTACGGATCTACTTTTAGTCTAATTTAGTTGCATTTTGCTGGATATGAACTTTTCTCTTGCCATGTATCTGTCTTTCACAGCTGATATTTTGCTTTGTTGTACTCAATAAAATATTATTTGTCAATTGTGCAGGGTTTGAAGGTTCTTGATCACTCTGTGGAAAATTTTGCTTCAGGTGCATGGCAGGCTTTAGGAAGTGCATGGAAGGGCGGTTCCAATTTGGTTCAGAAGTATGTTTCATTGCAGTAGAATCCATTACCAACTAGAACTTTATCATAAACTCATGGAAAATAACCAGTTATTACTGCAAGCTGATGAGAGTTGAATTAATAAACTATTTCATTAGTTATTACCATTTGTGTGCTTGAGGTTTGCATTGTTTTGCATACTTTTTATATGAATTAATGCATATATAAGAAGGTAAATCTTTCCACCTTGGCATCTTTCTCCACAAGGATTACTGACAGTGTCAGCCTAATATCATGACTCCGTCAGCTTACTATGGGAATTAAATTAAGATTCACAAATTATAAAATTAAGGAACAGGGGCTGCGTTTGACGAGTTTTGCTAATAAATTGAATTTCTACCTTTTCTTATTCGCTATAGGCTTGAACATTCTGCTGTGAACATTCCAGTAGCAGCTGGTTCTGTTGCACCATCCTTGTTAGAGGTGTGCTCAACCCTTGTCATCTTGTTGATTAATGCTGCCTGAGTGCTAATTTTCACCTCTACAGTACAGACTGGAAAAGCTTTCACAGCGAAGGGATTGCAAGTGCTTGAATATGTTGGCAAGGAGACGATGGATCTGCTGATCACAGAGACTGGTATGGAAGTTGAAAATATTATTAAAGATGGTGAACAAGAAGGTGATGAGGATCAGTTATATGAGGAAGTGGCATTTGATCGATGCTTCTACATATATGGTGGTCCAGAACAATTGGAGGTCATCTTCTTATCTTTGACGTTGAAATTTGATAGGTGAAATATATAAATTGTAATATCATTGAACCATATTATTGTCAGGAACTGGAGGCTTTGTCCAGCCATTATGCACTGTTATTTAATAGAAGAAAAGCAAAATTATCATCAGAAGAGAAGTCTGTGTACGATGGAAAGCTCAAACAGGTTCAACAAATTTTTAGCTTCACTACTGAAGGGGATGGTAATGGGGTAGAGTCAGATAGAGGAAAGAAAATTGAGAGCGGTACTGAGGGAAGTGATGATGAAATGAAAATTTTACACAAGACAAGTGTCAGCAAGGCTGCTGATATGGCTGCAGGGTAATAAACTTAGCATAAGAGTTCCTTTGTTTATATTTTTTTCTCTGTAAGCCAAAAATATTGCCTTGTGCTTGTTTGTATTGATGAGTTGATTTGGTGGCCTTTATGTGGGATTTTGTTTGGTATCACAACAAGCTCTCATTATCAAGTTTTGAGAATTCAGTAGTGGGCTGATTTTATGTCTATACCTCGTCATTTCATAACTTCCTATCAGTCTTTCATGTTTTTTGAAATGTTAGATTTTGTACATACAAAAGCACGTTAGAGTTTTGCTTGAGTGTTTAAATAATTTAGGTGAATACTTAATGATTTCGGCTGAGCCATTGTAAGTAACAATTCACTTTGATTTCGGATAATAGATTATATCAGCAGTCAGAAGTAGGAATATGATGGAATTTCAGCCCTCTTTACCAGATGTAGTTAATAATTTCCTGATATGTTGCAGGTTCACAAGTGCCTTGTCTGGACTAACTGCTAATGATATAATTCAAAGGACTTCTGGCAGACTAGAAACTCTACACTCGGAAGGGGTTCATGTATGAAAATAATTTACATCTATTCGGAATGTTTTCACCAAAATTGTTGTAGATGGGAATTGATTTTATCTTGTGTATAATTAATAGATGATATATTTATCCCTGTCTATGCAGAGAATCTCCGAAATGTGCTGCTTTGCGGTGTCTCAATTGCTTATGCTTGGCAAATCAATGATATCAAATACTAACAAGGTTCAGGATGAAGATGCTGATAGCAACACATTGAATGTTGACTGGCCTAAGGATTATGTTGCGAAAGCTAAGATAATCAGAATGAAGGCACAATCAATGGCAGGATATGTGGAAGCAGTTGCCAACGGTTTTATCACAGGTTTATTGTTTAACATGAAACCTTTTGTGGTTTGATCATATTGGAGTCCATCCTGATTAAGTGAACATATTTAACCGAAATGAAAAATCGGACCATGTGATATATTGTCATTAATTGTGCTAAAGTGGTAGAGGTTCTTATTTACTTTCAGTAACGATAGGCGCTGAATTGAAGAGCCCTCTAAATACTAACCACTTCATATAAATCAGGTCTATAGCTTTTGACAGTTTTGAGTTCTAATATGTTGTGTAGGTATGTCTGATGTAGCTGAAGCTTATCAAGCAGCCATGAAGGGAGCTGCTGCCAATTCCCGCAAAGTTCAGCCGCAATCATCAGTCGAGGAAAAAGTAAGTTCCTTCTCTGAACATCTCCGTGCTGATGAGAAGACAGCTGTGGGCAAAATCCAAGATGGGCTTCAATACTTGTCTTATTCAGTCCTTGCAACTTCCATGCCTGCTGCTTAGTGATTCGAGACAGTCAACACTGTTATACACTAATGTGTTACTGTTTGTATTCTATTTGTATATAGCAGCATTTAGTAGCAGTGGGTTTGTTCCCTTTAATTCGTGTTCAGATGTTTACAGCATGCAACTAAATTTAAAAATAGTAGAAAGATTTTTCTCGAGTTCCCTGAATATTTTGTTTGGGCATGCGAGTCCCAGTAGTTGAAAGATTGAAAGATCAGAAAAATAAGAACGACGCAGCCTATATTTTTGTTGGGATGTTGATATTCT
The DNA here is from genome assembly GCA_946807835.1 of Ailanthus altissimus. NCBI lineage: Eukaryota > Viridiplantae > Streptophyta > Magnoliopsida > Sapindales > Simaroubaceae > Ailanthus > Ailanthus altissimus. The sequence continues at coordinate 21,624,558 of OX327698.1, read as the reverse complement.
GTTTGGAATATGGATGAAACGCCGTCTAATGTCAGTAAATTAGGTGACATAACGGATTGCGTCTTCGAGTTCGACTTTAGGACGAATCAGTTGACATTGTTGTATTTTCATTTTTACACGGGGGGGAAAGATGAGTACGACAAGACATAATCTTGAGCAATGCGGATGACCGGTTATCCGCCTTTCTCACCAAATTGTCAATAAAACTAAAGCGTAAGAAAAAGACAAATGGGCATAAGTATAACCATCGCCTCCAACCACAAATAAAAAAACCCACAATTATTACAGAAATTTCCAAACTAACACTACCAACCAAAGTTTGTCTGTTTCTCATTCTGAAACTGCCCATTATTTTGTCCATGTTCATCATATTTTAATTTATGATTATAAAACTCCAACTCTGGTTACTTTCTTAGAAGAACGGCAAATTCACACAATCACAGTCCACTGACACATACACTTGAGGTTTCAATCATGGTAGAAGCTGACCCAGCCTTCATCCAGCCTCCAGAGTTCAGGCCAAAACTCCAAGTCACCACTGAAACAGATGATGAAATCCCAGTTATTGATCTTTCTACTGACCCCAAAGAACTTGTTTCGGAGGTTGGCAGTGCATGCCAGAAGTGGGGATTTTTTCAAGTGATCAATCATGGGGTACCACTGGAATTGCGCGCAAGGATTGAAAAGGCTGCAAAAGAGTTCTTCCATCAACCATTGGTGGAGAAGAAGAAGGTGAGGAGAGATGAAGTTCATCCTATGGGGTATTATGAGAGTGAGCATACCAAGAATGTTAGGGACTGGAAAGAAGTATTTGATTTCTGGTTGCAAGACCCAACTTTTGTTCCAGCTTCTCCGGAGCCTGATGATAAGGAACTGAGGAGATTGACTAACCAGTGGCCTCAGTACCCTCCTCGATTTAGGTAATAACATTAGTTACCTATTAGAATATGAAATTGTTCCTTAAATCTTTCTAAAATTCCACTGTCCTTTTTTTTTTTACTTCTGATACTGATATGATTTTGTTGCGTGAAGTTACTAGTACTGGATTTTGGTAAAACCCTATCAATCTTGGGATTTAAATTGGAAAACTAGCTTTTGTCACTTTGATTTCTTGCTAATTCGGTTATAGAAACATTGAATGGAAAATATATTTTTCGACCAAGAACTTAGTCTTTATCTATTTTCAGCTTTGTCATTTGTCCATGTGTATGGTTATGAAAAATAAGATTATGGTATAGAAGTAACTGTCATCATCCAGAGTCTATTTGCATCTTCTCTCTTACAAGACCCTTAATTGCTTAAAATTTAACCCATGAGAAAGCAAATAGAAACTTCCCATAATTTGCTCAAGTTCTCCCTACTATTTTTGTTCCATGATATATTTAACTTTGCACCAAATGTTAACTTTTCTCTTGCTTAAATACTATCTGATCGATTATACTGTCCAGGGAGTTATGTGAGGATTATGCTAGAGGGGTGGAAAAACTAGCTTTCAAGTTGTTGGAACTTATGTCCCTTAGCTTGGGCTTGCGGGCTGATCGATTGAGTGGCTTCTTTAAAGAACAAACCTCCTTCTTGCGGTTTAATTACTATCCTCCTTGCCCTTATCCTGAACTAGCTCTAGGTGTTGGACCTCACAAGGACGGAGGTGCCTTAACTGTTCTTGCTCAAGACGAAGTTGGTGGACTTCAAGTGAGGAGGAAATCAGATGGGAAGTGGATTTCTGTTAAACCAGTTCCAGAAGCCTATATTATTAACATTGGTGATGGCACTCAGGTACACTGAATTATCTTATTGGACTTGTTGCTGATATTTTCTTATCATGAACACAATTGAACACATGAATAGACAATCAGAGGGTTTAGGATCTCATCAAATAATCGGGATGAGAGGATGGAATGTAAAATGGAGCTAATTTTTTTCACTGACACCTAAAAATACGTCCATTTTGTGAATTGGGATGTTTTTGCAGGTCTGGACCAATGATAAATACGAGAGTGCAGAACATAGGGTCGTGGTGAACACTGAGAAGGAAAGGCTCTCTATTCCATTCTTCTTCTTCCCTGCTCACCATGCTATGTTTAAGCCATTAGATGAGATTGTTAATGAGCAAAATCCTGCCAGATATAGAGAATTCAACTGGGGCAAGTTTGTTGCTGCTAGAAATCGCAGTGATTATAAGAAACAAAATGTCGAAAACTTACAGATTGACCATTTCAGGGTGTTGGAGTAAATAATGAAAGGAGCAAATACAGTAGTCAAATGGAAAAGGTGAGTTGTTTTAGCATCATATATATATATATATATATATATATATCATGTCATGCCTGTATATTACTTAAGAATAAGGCATGTATTAGAACTCAAGTATTATTGTGGGAACTTTGCCTGGTTACTCAATATATATATATCATGTCATGCCTGTATATTACTTAAGAATAAGGCATGTAGTAGAACTCAAGTATTATTGTGGGAACTTTGCCTGGTTACTCAATATGATTGAGAGCAGAATTATTGTACTTGAATTTCTCCCTTGTTCGTGTCTGTATTGCTTGAATTTCAATATCACTGTAAGCTTAACAATATGGGTTAAATTCAACGGTTGCTTGGTGCATATTTGGGATTTTGTGCTTTTTATTTTGACAATTTACTACCCAAAATAGCAAAATATATTTGATAATTTTTATAAAAAAAATAACATTTAAAATTTGATTCTCAAAAGAGCTAATTTTAGATTAAAATTAAATTTTTTTACCTTCAATAATTTAGGTAGTGAATTATTATAAATACGAGAGTGCAGAACATAGGGTCGTGGTGAACACTGAGAAGGAAAGGCTCTCTATTCCATTCTTCTTCTTCCCTGCTCACCATGCTATGTTTAAGCCATTAGATGAGATTGTTAATGAGCAAAATCCTGCCAGATATAGAGAATTCAACTGGGGCAAGTTTGTTGCTGCTAGAAATCGCAGTGATTATAAGAAACAAAATGTCGAAAACTTACAGATTGACCATTTCAGGGTGTTGGAGTAAATAATGAAAGGAGCAAATACAGTAGTCAAATGGAAAAGGTGAGTTGTTTTAGCATCATATATATATATATATATATATATATATATATATATATATATATATCATGTCATGCCTGTATATTACTTAAGAATAAGGCATGTATTAGAACTCAAGTATTATTGTGGGAACTTTGCCTGGTTACTCAATATATATATATCATGTCATGCCTGTATATTACTTAAGAATAAGGCATGTAGTAGAACTCAAGTTTTATTGTGGGAACTTTGCCTGGTTACTCAATATGATTGAGAGCAGAATTATTGTACTTGAATTTCTCCCTTGTTCGTGTCTGTATTGCTTGAATTTCAATATCACTGTAAGCTTAACAATATGGGTTAAATTCAACGGTTGCTTGGTGCATATTTGGGATTTTGTGCTTTTTATTTTGACAATTTACTACCCAAAATAGCAAAATATATTTGATAATTTTTATAAAAAAAATAACATTTAAAATTTGATTCTCAAAAGAGCTAATTTTAGATTAAAATTAAATTTTTTTACCTTCAATAATTTAGGTAGTGAATTCTTAAATAGTACTTTTTTAATTTCATCAAAATCTAAATATGCAATTAATTATAATAGCAGCTGCTTTGGAGTAACGGCAAAATATTAGCTTATAATATCCAGCCCGATCTTTTTAATCAAAACAGATTTCTCCGGGCTACTCTTCCTGTGTCCCATTTAGAAAATTTTCCTTATTTTGTTCCATAATTTATTGTATCCATCAGCATCCACACCAATGGTCATCATTTTGAATTTCTAAAGGTGAAATTAATTAGTAAGCTTTGACAAGAAACGGTGTCCTTGAACATGGAAATGCAATGCATGCACATCCACTCGTATATTAACGCTGCTAAAACTTTACTGATATTAAGTTCTTGCGTGAGTAAATTAAGCTTTTAAATCCAATGACTTACTAACATTATAGTATCAAAAGTCAAATTTTGTGAACTCCCGAATGTTCACTCTACCTAATTAATTTCTATTTCAATCAATTAATTTCCTTACTCTAAAGTATTTTTTTTTTAAAAAAAAATTCAGGTGAACTTACTTAATATTATTGTATAAAAATCTACAAAGATGTAAGTTCAAATCAACATACATATTTAAGTATGTATAACAAGATTAAACACTACCACTTTATATAAGGCAACTTATGAATTGTAATTTGATAGTTATATAATTGTACAAAATAAAACTTAAAATGTGTGAACCCCTGAACTAAAATTCACTTGGGGGTATTTAGAACAAAGTAAAGGTAAGTTCGTGTTATTAAGTTAATGAAAAAATACAATCTCAATAAGACATTATTTGTCCCTTTAATTTTTTTAAGAAATAAAATTAAGTAACTTTTTTATTTTAATTCATCTCTAATAAGCACATCAAAATTTTATTTTGGAATAAAATAATTTTTTTACCATTTTTATTTATCAAAATTATTTTTTCTTTTTGAGAAGATAAAAACTCATAAATTATTTTTAAAGAGAAAAATGGTTAAATAAAGAGTCTAACTCTAGTATAATCCATAGCAATATAAACATATTTCATATTTATAGAAAATACAACTTTTGACAGTTTTAAAACACACACAAACACCATCTTCTTCTTAACACATAAAAATAAAACCCTAGGCACAACCTTAGCGCACAAGACATCTCTGCTCTTCTTTCTTTTTAAGTGTTCTTCATATAAAAATTTTGTTGCAAATATTAAGTCATGCACTTCAATTTGACACGCTAATGATATCAACTAAGCTACAACCTTGATACTTCTTGCACCCTATGCGCAGCGAAAAAATCATAACTCACACCATAAGTAAGAACACATAAGATTAACACACCAATAAAAATAAAGAAAACAAACTAATCACAAGACACAAGATATACGTGGTTCGGCCCAAATTACCTACGTCCACGGAAGATCCATGATCCAGCTTCATACTATTGAAATAGATCACTAAGTATCTTCTTACATTATCAATGATCCCACAAGACCATTTAGTATCTCCCATAGAGACCTCTAAGCATCTACCCTTGATCATCATAACTCCCTAAGACCTCTCAGTATCTCCTCATAAGAGATTTTTACAAGGAACATAAGAATAGCCCGAGCATCTAAGCCAAAAGGATCTATGGTGTTTCTCTTTTATTCACTCAAAGAACCTAAAGAAGAAAACACCCTCAAAGGTTACACCCTAGTGCACTACGTACTTAGTGCCTACCTAACTCTTATATTCTCTCTTATTGTTACATCTTGAAACCTTAGATGCTTAATCTTAAACAAGGGTTTATATAGGGTGTATTTCGTGCCTACAAACCCTATTCCTTATTGGAGTAAGAGTCTATTTATTTTAGAAGTTCAAAACTTCCCAAAACTCGAAATCCTGAACCAAAACAGACATCTTGACGCGTCTGGGCGCTGCGGTGCTTGTCCCTGGGAGCTGTAGCGCTAGCCCTTCTCGCACCCATCGCCGCGGCATTGGGGGCCCAGCGCTGCGGCACTGGTTTTCTGTGTTGAGCACCACGACGCTCAGCCCTGGGCACCGCGACGCTGGCAGCTCCCTGCGATTTCTTCGTTTCCTTTGCATTTTCAAGTCCCGTTTCACTTCCTTCTTCGTGTTCCACACGTCTTATACTTCTCCATACGTGTTCCACACATTCTAGACTTCTTGTGACTCTCCACTTTGATATTCATTTCAATTCTTGTTCAATCAAAATTATTAAATCACCAATTTTTCAACAAACCTGTTCATCACCATTGTTATGTATTGTCTCATAACTTATATACATTATTAATAAAAACCTAAGATCTCAAATACAAGGGTCCAAGGGCATATTTCTTCTAGCATTCACAAAATTGTGTCTTGCAGCATAAACTCCAACTTGTATTTATAAATTTCTTAACATCACCCAATATCTCTACGTACACCATATTATCAAGTCTTTTTCAATTATTTATTGCACAAGTTTGACTCTTATACTTTTTATAGTTAATAATTAAATTTATCCATTTCTAACCTTTTTCTATTAAGTCAGAGCAAATTCACAACATCAATTTTTTAAACACCATAAATTTTTTAAAAATTTAATAGATCTTACTCCCAAACTCACAATTAAATAAAATAAAAAACTAAGATCTAATATTTTGAGCCAAGTTATACTATTTATAAACTTATTACATAAGTGCAAATCACTACAATAAATAGTATTGTACCATGTAACGATCTTTCAGTACCACCCAAGCGCCTAATAACTTAAATTCGCATGTCTTTTTTTTAATTTTATTTTTTCAGCTATTGAGTAAGCACTTAGTTAAAAAAAACAATAGACTTTCTCCAACTTCTTCAAAATTATTGTGCATGGTCTTGTGGCTATAAACTACGGTGACATGTTTCTTTTTGATATGTAGTACTTTAGGCTCTCAGCTTTTGAATGTAGACAAGTTTTGAGGTTATATTAAGGAGTTGAAATGTAGGTAAACCTTTGTAGCAAAGTTTGTCTTGACAACGTCACTGTGTGACATTTATGCTTGCACGTTGTTTCAGGATTTTACATATGTAAGAGAATTTAGAGAAATTATGTCTTTTATTATGAAAAAAATATGTACATGAAATGGTTTGTTATATAAGCTTTATATTACTGCTAAAAGAAAAAAATATACAAATATACTTTATACAAATAATATCTTCTATATAAGAATTACAACCTATATAAAAAAGATCAAAATAGCAATACTACTATATAAAAAAATATGCCCTCAAATTTAAATTAACACAGTAGAAGTAAGTTGATTTTGGAAACTAATACTTAAAGAAGTGACTTGATGAAGATATTTGTTAGCAGATTATTATAGAAAGTCGGGTAAAGCTTGATAGTTCCATGATAAACATGCTGCTGAATAAGTGACAGACCTCAATATGTTTAGTATGTTTATAAAAAAAAAACATTATTGAGAGAGGAACGATTGGGCTAAAAAAAGTCCCATAGAGCTATAAAAAAACTAGATCAGCTGTTAATGATCTATATAGGCAGTGAACTTTTATTCATCAAAATCATTTTTAAAAATAGATTCCGAAAGTGCTAACTGTTCCCAAATAAATGACATATGTAAGTGAAAATCAATGGTGGGCTGTCTAGGCTCTTAATGCACCTAATATAAATTACAAAGTATTTGATATCGGTGCGACAAATCAGTAGCACTTTAGTGAAGAGCAAGAAAATTCTAAAGAGCTTTAACAATATCAAATCTGTCCAGTGAAGACGGATGGATAAGGAGGAAGTATTATGAAGCCATGCAATAACCTGATGAATTTTGCTATCATAATCTTCTAATCATTTGAGAAATTTTTCTTTGATTTCCTCACCCTGCTATTTAGATAAAGTGATGTCACCGGTAACATAACACAAAAATTTCATGCCTTTAAGAAAACTGTTCATAGTTTGTGCTAATAAATATAATTATGTCCAACATGCCATTAATAAGTTAGGATATATTTAATTTTTTCATAAAGAAAGGTGACTTGGGTCTAAAATTTTTAAAAAACAAAAAGCAAATATGCTCATATTTAATGCAAAATTATAAATTTTACCTATTTTATTTGAAATTACAAAAAATCTCTAAATTCAACCATAATTATATATTAATCCTAAATTTATGCAAATTATATATCATACTCAAATATTTTCAAAATTGCATAAAGATAAATAATTTCAGATAAACCTCTAATTGTTGTGATTCTGTCAAATAACAACTTAAAAAATTTTACTAGCTCAAAAAGTTTTAAACTAACAAAAATGCCCTGACCGAATGTTTTTAGAGAGATTAAAGGAGAATCGGATATTGATTGAAGAAGTTATTGATGTAGGTTGATAGAGCAATGATCTAAGAACCTTTTGGTAATGGTGGTGAGTAGTCAGTCACTCACCGAGGATCAGTGGCGACGAGAGATAGGGAGCTGAATTGGAGATATGGGATTTTCACGATGCTCGATGGATTTTTGGCCGCGCATGGATGGTAGCACAAAGGTTGACAAAGTTTTATAAGTCCAACGGTCATGTGCTTTTGGCAATCACACTCATGGACTAGTGGCGTGTATACCTCATGCATCGATGGTTGCCAAAGACGGATATTGTTTAGACAGTGAAAATTTTTCTTCTAAATCGGCTCTAATATCATGTGAAAGAATTTATGAGAAATTATATTTTTTAATATAAAAAAAATATGAATAAGAGGTGGCCTTTTATATAGGCTTTACACTATTGCTAAATAAAAAAATATATAAATCTACTTTACACAAAAATTATAATTTATATAACAAATATAATCTAAATAGGACAATACTACTATATAGAAAACTACTTATTTAGGAATACTTTTATTATTACTAACATATAGTAATTATAGCTTTAATATTGATAAAAGAAGGGTCAATGATATTTTTGTCCCTCGCGTTTGATTTAATTTTTAATTTTATTTTATGAGTTTTAAAAAATTTAATTTTTTCCTAGTTCGTAAGTGAGATTCTATTAGTTTTAACGCTAGAGGGGCAAATTGTCACTTCATATAAAATTTTAAAATGAGCTGACACAAAATATGCATGTGTTAATAACTGATTAGTCACTAAAATAATAAAATAAAATAAATAAATAAATAAAGAGTAGTCGGTCAGTGGCCGACTGGTCGCCCGTGACCAATTGCGATTTGGCTCAAAATTGACATCATTAGACTCAAAATTTTATAATTTATGTAATGGTAGAATTTTTTTCATCAACGGAATATCGTAGATATGCCAAAAGTGGGGTAGAACATAGTGATTGGCAACAGCCACCGCCGTTAGCCGTTGAACGGTAGGCGGGCGTGCACCGTCTCTATCATTGGTAGATCACCCGCCGATCTGTTCAATGGTATAGGCAGTGCACGCCACCGCCCCGCGTCAATGATGGCCACCACCTACCACTATAGGCCGGCGATCTCCAACCAACGGATGCCACCACCTCCATCATTGGATAGATCGGTCACATATCTGTCACGTGGCAAAGGTGGTGCATGTCACTTCTCCACCGTTTGACAGTTGCGCGGGGTGGCAGCTATTCCTCCCTCCATTTTCGATCCATTTTTTGCCACCTTCTTATTTTTCTTTGATAAAAATAATTCTACTATTGTATAGATTAAAAAAAAAAGAATTCAATGAAGAAATTTTGATTTTTTTTTGTCACTTGAATTCGGTAATCAATGGTGGCCAGTCGTCGTTACTAACGGTTCCAGCAAAATTTTATTTATTTTAATTAATATAAATAAATTTTTAATAAATATTAAAATTTGAATTTATTAAAACATGTCACGTGTCTTTTTTCAAATTTTTTAATGACTGACATGTGTATATTCTATAATAAACTCACATCACCATTTTTAATTAACATAATAACTAAGTGCAAAATTATTAATATACTGTCAAAAAAAAATTTTAGTTAAATTTAACAGAATTTTACTAACAGATTAGGATAAAATTAAATTTTTTAAAATTCATAAAATAAAATAAGAATTTAGACAAACTTAAGAGATAAAATACCCTTTACCATAAAAGAATTAAATCAATTGTAGTTCTTTTGTAGCTTTTGGAATGACATCTTGGGATGAGATCTAAAATTTCCCTTGCGTAATGAAGAATTAACAATATTAATATATCTTTATTATTCCTAAACTTGTTTGCATAGTTGAAACTTAATCAATTTTTCAAGGATTTATAATGTTGACATTTTACCTAGTTTAGTTTGTCTTCTTTCATTAGTCATGACAGCAAAAGCAGAAAAAAAAAAGGTTTTCAGAAGTAAAAATTAAGACATAATTAAAGATAATAAAAACTTGTATAATACTCTTCTTTTGCCATTAATGAATACTTTGACAATAACTAGAAATCTAGAATATAAATGAGAATAACTAAATTCTAACAACATAATGACACAATCAATTATCGCATTAACGCCATGCAGGTGTTTTGGTTTGATAAAAGTTTCATATAGCCGAATGTATGTACGGTATAATTTTTCAATTTTCTTGTTACATATTTTCTCTATTACATGTCTTAAAATTGTCATTTTTTTTTAAATATCGATTATATTTTAAAAAAATTTGAGATATTAAAACATGATAAAATCCTTAAAATATATAACATAACATAAACATTTAATTATTTTTATTTGCATTATATAGAAAAGTTAATAATTAAATAAATATTTAATTAATTAATTATTTTTGTAATTGTTTGTGCTTAACGTAAGCCCACGGGTCTAGGGGCTAGCCGTCTCTTGAGTCCAAATGAGTGAGAGTTTGTTTTATTGAAAGAAAGCAACAACTTAATAGAGGGGATGACTTAGCTTAACTAAATTAGAGAAGGTTTCTGAAGTCGTGTTTAGAGTGAGAACATGTACTCAAAGGGTGCAGAGTTGAGATGAGAAGAGATTAAAACATATTTGGAGGATAACGAGAATTAGATTTTACAAAATAGTTAGGAGATAGCTCAAATTAAAACTAAGGTTAGAGAGGTGTTCAAAGATGATTATAACAAAGTAGGACTCAATAGAGCTCATCTGAGCTAAGCTCACAACTTAATATTAGTATAAAAAAAGGCTTTTGAGATCATTAACTTAGTAAAAATAAGGTTAAAGTCTAAATTAGTCATATGTTTATATCAATCTTGTGGTTTATAAGTTAAGCACAATTTAATAAACAAGTAATAAGAAAATGTAACACAAAGAGAACTAACACAAAAAGTTACATGATTCGTCCTAAAAGCTTACTCTACAAGTAAAGCTGATTATCAAAATTCACTATTTAAAGAGATATTACAAAACATAAATTATAATAAAAGTGATATCACTCATAAGTTAGGGTCTCATACTTCCTATCTTTGGACTTCATATCTATGTGCTTTGATGGATATTTTCTTAATAAGGATAAAATAGTAATTCTTGATGATTTATCAAATGAAAGAAGGTTGTCAAGTGAATTATGGGGCAAACTCTAATATGAAATGAAGAAGAAGAGAGTTTTTCAAAAGAGGAGAATGAGATGAATACAGAAAAGTGAAATAATAAATGGATAGCTTCTTTATTTCCTTAAAGAAAGTGAGGTTTATATAGTGGAGGTTAATATGAGGTTGTAAGCTCGTTAGTCATTTAAAAACTTTTAAATAGAGAGAAGAGTGTAACAACTTTAGAGCTATGTGTTATGCTTAGAATGTGAGAATATTTCTTTTGTACTAAGAAATATCCTACTCAACAAGTGTCATTATCTTAAAAGTAATTTTGATACTTATCATATAGGGAATGGGTATTAGTGATAGTGCAGTCTCCACTCAGTGTCACTTGGTAATTCTATGTTGAGTTGTCCTTTTTATAGATAGGGTAGCATGATGTTGCACTTTAAGATTGGTCCCTTATTGATTGTCCATGTGATCTTATCTTTAATGAAGTGCTGAGGTGATGACAGATTTTGAAGTACTAATTATAGTAAAAAGAGAATTATTTGTGATCCCCTATTGAGTGCTCTGCAAGGATGCACCTATATTTTTGTGCCTTCTTATCTCTTCTCTTCTCTAGTGATGATGTGGACTGTTGAGGTATTTGGTTGATACCTCATTTTGATTGTTTAATTGTCACTTGTATACTAACATGGCAAGTATGAGGCTTTGCTTAGATCTCTTTTAGGTAGACATGGCTTGGAATGCCTCTACGATCTAAACAAAAAGTCTTAATTGGTTTAGATTTTTGGTGAGCCAATATTTTTTCTCTTCTTGTGGAGTTTAGTGGCCAATCTGGTGCAAAGCTTAATCTTACTTTTAACAAGCTACATCTCAGTCTATTATTGTTCTATATAGTCAGTCCAAAATTATCTTCTAACATCAACTCCCTAATTTCTAGTATAGAGAGAAAGAGATAGTATGAAACTCCTAAACTTATAAACATTATAGTGACGCTTGAGCTATTTCTCAAGGCTTATCGAAGCTCACAAGCCCAATGTCTTTAGAGGACTAACAAGTCTAATTTGAGGTTGTTCCATTTAACTCAGTACAAGTCTGAGCCCATTGACCTTTATCATCTGATCTATAGGGTTTAATAAGTGGGACCCATTTATAATTCTATATCACCACCCAGTTCTAAAGCCAGAGGAGAGTAGAGTCACTTGCCATATCATCATCAGGTCGCACAATTAATGTACACATCAATAGTCTAATCACCTCCATGTCATCGTCAAGCCCATCAAAAGCCTTATTGGAAACTTTATTGCATGACAACTAGATATAAGAATAAGGTCCAACAGGAAAAGATCCTAAAGAGTCACTATTAAGCCTCCACATTAGAAATACTACAATATTAGTAGGAAACAGGGTATGTACCCTTACTAAAAAAGAGATAAGGTTTATTTAAGGTAGGTGAGGTAGATCAACATTATACCCATTGAACTCAAGAGGTAACACCTACAACTCACTTAACCCTAAGGCTAATTCTCCTAAAAGGTAACTAATCTTATAATATGTTGTACTCTAAGTTTCGGGGAGGGTACAATTACCTAAGACTCTCTAACCTTATTGTTTCTCCTAAATGCCCTTGCCTAAATACCCTTGTTAGAGATGGGGACTCTCTACTTATGTATTTCCATGTGTCAACTCTAAGGAGAATTCACCAGGCTATGGCAAGCACTTTAGTAGTAGAAATAAAATTTTGCTTGTATTTATCTTTCCTCTCCCTTAAGACTTCCTTTCTCTCCATTAAGGCCACTTGATAAATCTCTAAGTCTTTAGCAACCCTCAGGGCTCTTTTTTAATTTTCCTCGTGCTCCCTTAAGGTGTAGGCAACTTACAGTAGAGGTGAATATCAGTAGGAGTACAAGCTCAATGCCTAGAAATATAAAAATATATATATGTGAAAAAAAAAAGTCAACAGACAATCTAAAACTACCTTATAAGCAAAACCTAGGGCCTATAATAGAACTCTTGTTGAGTTATGTTGAGATATTTAGGTGTAGGTAACTTACAGTAAAGGTGAATATCAATAGGAGTACAAGCTCAATACTTAGAAATATAAAAATACATATATGTGAAAAAAAAAGTCAACAGATAATCAAAGACTACCTTATAAGTAAGACTTAGGGCCCATAATAGAACTCTTGTTGAGTTATGTTGAGATATTTAGTAAGGTAACTTAGAAGGCGATGCCTTGTGTGCATGCTTCAGATGGGTCAATAAGTTACCCAGCTAGCTCACAAGGGCTTGGTTAGTCTTGAGGGCCATTCTTTTCTTGATTCTTGAAATGAAAGCAACCATTGGCTTAAACGCTGGGAAAGCCACAAAGCTCTCATCAGCTGATGCAACACCACCTTAGGCTTGAGGCAGGATTGAAATATCCTTGATGAAATTCTATATCCACTCCCCACTCTTTAATTTCTTAATTAATTCTACGTCAATAGAGGATGTAGGAGGAAGAGTTACCCTTGTGGCAGTAAAAAAAACATTTAGTTTGAAAGAGAGCTAAACTATAATACCAATACAACCCTAGTATTCCTACATACACCTCATAGTAAGAATAAAGTTCAGAGCATACTGACTTAATTGGAGACCTCATAGGGAAAATAGCTAATAAGTCCATTCTCTTTCAAGTGGTGCTTATTGAGCCATTTAGAACCATCTTCAGTTAACAAGGTAAATACTTGGCACTTCATCCACGGGTTTCTGAAAAGAAGAAAACAAAGAGAACGAAACAAAGAAAAGGTTAGTGAATTCTTATGTCTTAGGAAAATCCTTCCAACACAGTAGCCCATGAGAATTTAATGTTATGATTTACTGAGAATGAACAAAGTAAAGAAAATGGTAGAGTATATGCCTTCTTGAGCGAATTGAGAATAAACCTTCTTCAAAGTTAGGTTATCCTAATGGCAAAGCCTCAGTCTCCACCCATGAATAGCCATTAAGCCTTTCAATCAACTTGGGACCTATGTTCACTAATTGGATTGATGTTCTTATTTTATGAACTCACATAAAACTTGTCTGCCACAAGGTTATTTCTTCTTAAATGGAACAAATTCTTGAAATCTTTAATAGTGAAGTTGACATTAAATGTATTCTTGGAACTTTATAACCATCTCCAATTAACAAGATAAAATACTTGGCACTTCATCCACGTGTTTATGAAATAATGAAAATAAAGAGAATGAAACAAAGTAAAGGTTAGTAAATTCTTATGTCTTAGGAAATTCCTTCCAACACAATAGCCCATGTGAATTCAATGCTATGATTTATTGAGAATGAATAAAGTAAAGAAAATGGTAAAGTATATGCCTTCTTGAGCGAATTGAGAGCACACCTTCTTTAAGTTAGGCTATCTTATTGGAGAAGCCTCAGTCTTCACCCATAAACGGCCACCAAGCCTTCCAATCAGTTTAGCACCTATGTTCACTAATTAGATTGGTGTTCTTATTTTATAAACTTGCATAAAACGTGCCTGCCACAAGGTTATTCCTTTTCAAATGGAACATATTCTTGAAATTTTTAATAGTGAAGTCAACTTCAAATGTATTCTTCTATAGTACTTAGCAGCCTATGACTGAATTCCAAGAGGTTAAGGTCAATTGGGCAAGGGTGTCTGAATAAGGGTTATAAATGGAGTCTCAAACTGAAAACAAAAAATTATTTAAAAATAGCAACTTCCATTTTAGTGGGAAAGACAGAATAATCTCTGGCTTAAGGAACTCTTAAGGTGATTGGGGAGGGAATAAAGTAACACTTCCTAAAGTGAGAATGTTCAAACTCCTTCACCTCAGAATTTGTAGGTAGGAGAATGCGAGCTTTCAAAGTGGACTAATTAGTAAATATAAATGCAATAACTTATGAGTACTTTGGATGAAAAATAAATGGTGTACTATACAAACGTACAATGAGAGTGATACTTGATTTGAGGGTTAACCCAGAAATGTATATGGATAAGAAATTTTATAAAAATGCTTTTTAAAGTAAGGTATGATTAGGCCTATACCTAATAAATGTACATAAAGATGATGTGAACTTGTTCAGAATGAATCCTTCATAAGTAAAAATATTTGTTAACATATATAAATTGGAAAAAATAAGAGATCCAACTGAATCTATCAAGATACAAAGATCATTAGTTGTAAAAATTGTGGTGGAGTGGGCATAATTCCAAGACATATGGATTGAACAAGACAAATAATTATTTTGCAAGTGGTTGCAACATTTCAATTTGATTACTTGCTTTTAGTTAACTATTTTTTTATTTGTGTTATTATTTTTTATGCAAAGGATAAGTTCAATTAGAGCAAATTTATCAAATATTGGTACAAGGAAGAGCGATTCTAGTTCTTAGTATACTAGTTGGTTTAAAAAGCTAAGATGATGTTTTAGTAAGTGACCTTTAATAATTTCTCTTTAACTTGCAGGAAGGGTATCAGGTAATGAAAGGGATCCACGTTATCTACTATTATAACAAGTGGTAGATATTACACTTTGCATAAGTTAACACTATTTTCTTAATTTTCTAAAAACAATGTTATTTATTCATTATGCTTTATTTTAAGAAATAAAGAAAGAAGGAGGCTTGTCAGACCAAGAAACAACAGGAACAATGATGGAGTAATTATTGGACTAGTTATGATTTGTTAAAGTTCTCTTTTGACTTTTTGGTACAAGTATTGAAGAATCTTGTAAAAACTATGGTGCAAACTAGTGGACTTGTTATGACTTGTTTTGATTTTGTAAGAATTTTGTTCTAACGAGTATTAAAGGATTTTGTAAGAGCCATGGCTATGATTTTGTAAGGATTTTGTGGTAGTACATTGGATTTTGAAGGTTATAACTTGTGTCAATATTTTGAATATTTTGCATGCATTTAGGTTATGACTCAGTTCACTCATTTCTATTACATCTTTCATACATACATTATCAACCCTGAGGTGCATGTCAATTTTTTTTTTTTTTGCTTGCATATGACAATAATAAATTCACTAAGACAACCAACAAAATACGTACCACATTTTTCATCCCACTTTTTAGTTCATTAAAAGTTTTTTTCCATGTCTACCTAACCAGTAAGCACTTTGCATACTTCTCCATCTAAATTCTACACTACTTCCATCAATAAAGTAATTTCAGGAACTTTAAGCATCCACTAATGGAAGATTTCTTCCTATGGTTCCCAAAATCAACGATAATTACATTTTCTTCTCTAACAGTAGAAGTACAACTTATGAGGGTTGTTCTCTGACTCTGATATCCTTGCAAGTACCTTTCTCCCATATAAACAAATTTTGTTTCTATATTTGATAATTCTACCATTCACTTTACTTAAATTTATAAAGGTTGATATCATTATGTGTGGGTATTTTTTAGGTTGCTGTAAGGTAGTTTGAGGCCGTTGTGAGATAGAAGTAGAGTTTACAAGATAGAAATTATAAGAAAAATGGCTAGATATGTCACCTTTTATAGAGTATTATTTAATTGTTGCAATGCAATGGTCACTTGCATATTCAAAAATATTTAATATTTTAAAGGAATTAAATAATGTATACATGAGAATATTCTACATATCACCACCATTGTTTAAATATTTAAAGAATAAGAAGTTAATTTTTTATTATCTAAAAATTAATATTTTTTAGGAAATGGAGATTCTTGTTGTGCAGAGGCATATATATTTGTCATATCATCTTCTTTAATGTGTACAAGGGAAATTGAGTCATTTCATGTGCTCTGACATGGAACCTGTTAAATTTGACAAAAGATTTCTTAACGGCTAGGCATTACTGCTAATTTATCAAACTCGTGAGTATTATTGAAATTAGGTCATACTTCGATGGCTTTCAAGATAATATCCCTATATATTTAATATTACTTAGTTATAATACATAATTAGTAATAATAATAATCAAGTAAATTAATTATATATTTTATTATAATATTAAGATAAATGAGAAAAGATTTTCTTAAAAATTAAAAGAAAATGAGAAAAAAAAACTTTCCTTCTTTTTCTTTTTCATTTTTTTCTTTTTCTTGTTTTCTATCTTCTTCTCTACCGTCCCATTTATAAAAAAATAATCTAATAACTAGAATATTTGAAATTGTTTTAATTTTCTCTTTAAAAAAAATTAAAGCCCAACTTCATACCTTTTAAAATCTAAGCTCGGATTAATATCCTACTTTTCACCCTTTGTCAATACGCAATAGACTCAAACATAATCTAAACTTGGATATAGAGGGGACCTTTGTTCCTCAATCAACAAGGTTCTCTTCAATAATAATCTTCTCTAATTCTACTTTTCCATTTACAACCAGCTCCTTTATGAAATGGTATTTTATCTCTATATGCTTTTATCTGTCATAGAAGACTAGATTTTTACGTAGATTAATTATTTGTGAAAACCAAACTCTCTCACCAAACCTTGAAGCCACACAACTACTTTACATGCCTCAATTGCAACTACATACTCAACTTTTGTGCTTGAGAGTGTTACAACTAATTAAAGTTGAGCTTTATAACTTGTGCAGTTCTTACAAAGAGTGAAATAGTATAAAGAGAATGATTTTCTCTTATCTCTATCCTTGGAAAAATCCAAATAAACATAACATGTTAGCAAATTTGCTTCACATTGTGACCAAAAACTAAACCATACTTAAATGTGCCTGCAATGTATCTCAAAATCTACTTGATGTCTAACCAATACTTTTTTCCAAGGTTACTCATGCACTTGCTCAAGACACAAATTAAATGTGCCAAATTAAATTTCATGCATATCATAGCATATACAATTGAATTTATAAAAGTATCATTTCTACGTCAACACTAATCTTCTTTTATTTCTATTCCTCACAATTTCCATGCCAAGTATTTTATTGGCATTCCCCATATCTTTCATCTAAAACTTTGACTTCAATGGCTCTTTAACCTTCTATAATTTAAACTGATTATTGCTTGCTAATAGCATATCATCAACATATAATAGCAAATAAACTTAATCATTGCTTTTTATTCCATTATCTATGAGCCTATTTTAATCTATAGAGTGATTTGTTCAATAAACAAACTTGATCACTCTTACTTGTATCTTCAAAATCCTTTGATTGCTTCATATATTATCTCTTCTAGTTTACCATTTAAGAAGGAAATTGTAACATCTAATTATTGTAATTTCCAATCAAAGTGAGCTACCAAATAGAGAACAACCCTGATGATTATGTACTTCATAACAGATGAAAATATTTCTGTAAATTCTATGCCTAAACTTTAGTGGATCACTTGGTGAGATGCCATATTTTATTTTGTAAATCCACTTGCAGTTAATCAATTTCTATTTTTGAGATCTTGACACAATATCTGTGTCTTATTCTTCATCAAAGAATTTATTTTTTCCCTTATTGTAGCAAGCCATTAGTCTTTATGCTTACAACTGATGGCTTCTTTGTAAGTCTTTAGTTTGAGTCATCAAATTCCTATGCAGACTATAATGCAAATGTTATTAGATCATAAGTAGCAAATTTGGAGGAAACGTTTACTTGTTTTTTCTCTTTGTTTCTAAAAAGTTGGTAGTCTGAGAGATCATGTTCGAATTTTGCTTCTAATTGTTGTTGAATGCTTGTTTCAGTACCATCTTTAGTTGTGTTAGACATTTTATGCCTTTAAAAGCATATGTAAAAATATTTTATTAGATTAATAAAGTTTATTCATATATACAATTGAGCATACATTGATAAATTCGTATTTATAAAGTATGTGATCTATGTATTAAGCATATGATGCTAATATAGAGAGTATAGATTACAAGTTCTTTATAAATTAAATTTAGTTCACAATAATTAATTAAAAAGGACATTTCATTATGTAAGGTTGTAGTTTTTCTCCTTGATATAGTGGATGATTTACCTTAATCATCGAAGTAGAGACTTCGAATAGAAAAACTAGTGTATATGTTATATTGAACAGGACTACTGTGAATTTCGATCTGGTTAACTGAATATCGTATATCTTAATTCACAAAAGCTTTAATAAGCTTGATTGATCTTAATTCTGAGCAGGTAACGAACTTACATTCATGCATTATATTTTTTAAGTTATCACGGAGTAAGATCCATATAAATGGTCAAAACCTCGATAGTTTGAAAATATAATTTCATGGGTCGTAAGAATATGTATTTGCAAAATAGAATCTAATAATTAATATTCACTTAAGTTGTTTGCAATACTTAGTCATTAGAATATGTGGCCACAATTTATTCAATAAATTATTTATTGAATAATAATATTTATTTATGAATGTATTTACACATATTAAAAGTGATCATTCGAGTATTCAGTGACTTATAGGTAAATAAGTAATTAAAGAGGTGAGACATTTTTTTTTATGGCCTAACTTTAATTATGGACATCAATTAGAGGGTCAATTAAGTGGTTATTATTAGTCCAAAGACCAATCCCAATTTAATTAAAAAGAGTTTTAATTAAATAGACTTTTACTTTATAACATGAGTTAATAGAGTACAATTTTAAGCTTTTAGTGGAATAGCTTAATGTTAACTTAGAAAAATTGGTGTATTATGAAATAATAAGGATCATGCCTCTTAAGTTAGAGCTAGAAAGCCTATAAATCTTGCAGTCCTTCTATTAGCTTAAATTCTAATCAAATTCTAATCAAATTTTAATTTTTTAATCCTAATTAAATTTTAAATACCCAAAAGAGATTCTTATATACATAGAAAGTATAAAATAATAAAGAACACCGCAACCTATAGAAAAAAAATACAACTTTGCCATTGATGAGCGTGGGACACTGTTTTCTTATAACATGTCTCTGAAAAATATCAAAGACACCCCTTTCATTTTGATTTATTTTGCTTTCGAACCAATAAAGTCTACAAATTAGATAGGTAAACAAGTCTTATTAAAATTTATATTTAAAAAGCTTATGAAAAATTTACAAAAGATTATAAATTGAAGAAATTAAGAATAAAAATAATTGAAAATGACAAACAGAAAAAGAAAAAGAAATTTGTGATATTTTATTTAATTACTTTAAATATTTAAATTTTGAGTATTATATATAGGGCATATTTTTTTCTATTATTGCCCTCTAAAATAAACTAAAATCGCTAATTTTTTTTACATTAGGGACTAATATAGTAATTTCATAAAAAATAGACTAATTAAATATTAAATTACGACAAAAGATTAAATTGATTTCCCCAAAAAAAAAAGAGGATTATACCAAATAATCTCTATCTTATTGACCACGTACAAGCTAACTTCATAATGATCTCTTGGTTTGTCTAAATTGAATTGTCGATCTTTTAGAATTATGTGAAACATAAAATACAAAAAAAAAAAAGAGAGAGATAAATAATAAAAAGATCTAAAAAATAACAAATAATTCTTACTATAAAATGTCTCATTTAACTATGTACTTTGATAAGCTTAAATATTAACCCACCTTTTTAATTTGTCTTCTTTCAATCAGGACAGGAAGAGAGAGAGAATTTTTTTTAAAAAAAAAAGTAAACTTTCAGACATTAGAAATGAAAACTTGTACGTTTTTCTTTCGGTTACTTCGACAATGACGAGAAGTTGAGACAATATATGGCGAATTAGTAAACTCCACCAACGTGACGGCAAAAATAATCTCTCTGTTTTCACATCAAAAGGCTTTTACTTTATTCCAAACTGCCACATTGACGACTCTCTCCCAACTAAACAAAACGTCGCAGTCCTCTTTGTCACCGGAGACGGGCCAATTTTTTATTTTTCTTATGCTTTTCTTTTTTCTTTTGTCTAATTTAGCTATTCTTTGGTTTTTCTTTTTTAAGATCTTCTTTTTTCTTTCTGCATTTTTCGGTCGGTGAGGACCTTTTTTGCGGGATTGGAGAATTCCTCAACAATCAACGAGCTCCCTCGCCTCTGTCGAGTTTCTCCCATCGTCGCCAGGTATTTTTCGACTATTTTTCTGACTGTGCCCAGATTGATCGACTAAGATTGTCGCCCCTACACAGTGCGCTTGCGGCTTCTCTTGTAGCCTAGTGACATGCCGCCCTACTCCGATTTGGTCCAGCTTCATCACTGTGTGATGTGTACGATTCTCCAGTCATTTTAACCCACCGTCTATCTGACCACAACCGAATACTCAGCCCTTGTGCCCGAGCAAATTTCGCTCACCGCAGCTGCGCTCCCGCCTGGTCCAGTGTGAAGTAAATACGGTAGTCTCAAACAACTTCATCACCGTTGCCGCCGCGTAGAACATTGCTTCAGTTTTGCTATATTGTGATTGTTCTGTTGGTAGTTAATTAGAGTACTAGTTTGTAAGAAATAAAGATTGTACAAATTATATAGTGGTTGTGTGTATCCTCTAGAATGTTTTTGTATCTCTTGTGAGAAGTTTATTGTACTTTTTTGTGCCTGTGATGTTTTTGTATTTTTCTTTTTATGCAAGGGTAATTTTTTTTTTTTCGGGGAGATAATAAAATTTTTCGTAGAGCTTCCCGCTCTCAATAGAAGTAATTAAATACATCATCAGCTTTAGAATTGTTATTTTCCTATATAAAAAAATCTCAAATTCAAATATTCATTAATAGATCTGTATTTTATTGTTTCAATAATCATCTATTTTAAAGAATAATGATCTTATAATATTTTTAATTGTATTAATAATATTAAAATTACTTTTTTAAAAAACACTTTCAAATCGTCCAAGTATTTTTTTTGTAAGGGAAGATTACCGCAGACTTTCTCATATAATTCCTCAATTTTTTTTAACATATTTGAATTTTTTTTCCAAATCACATCTTATAATTTATCACTTGATAAAAAAAAAAAACTTAAAACAAATAATATTTTTTTATAAAAAAAAATTATACCAAACAATCTCCTTGTTATGAAATAAGAGTTGACCACATACAAGATCATCCGTGTGTGACGTTTTGGGCAATATTAACCACGCAATGCAAGCACAAATGTCACACAACTTTCCAATCTCTCACCTTTCCACAATTCCTGCCCAGATTCAATCAAATTTATTGAACCTCTTCTTAAACAATAAATAAACCATTACATTTAGTAAATATCTGTTCAGTCACTATATATTATTTATTTCATAGCTTTCTAGCTAATCAATCATTCAGCCATGGGAGAAGTTGATAAAGCTTTCATTCAACCACTAGAACACAGGCCTAAACTCTCTGTTGTCGAAGCCTAAGGCATACCCTTAATCGATCTCTCAAGGTTAACAAACTCTCCTAATGACACTAGCAGTACTTCCATTGATGAACTTGTTTTGGAGATAGGAAATGCATGCAAGCAGTGGGGGTTTTTCCAGGTGATCAACCATGGAGTGTCATTAGACAAGCGCCAGAAAATTGAAAGTGCCTCGAGAAAACTTTTCGGGCAGCCATTGGAGGAGAAGAGGAAGGTGAGGAGAGATGAGAAGAAGGCGTTGGGGTATTATGATGGTGAGCATACTAAAATGTTAGAGACTGGAAAGAAGTGTTTGATTTTACTGTGAAAAGACCTAGTTTTAGCCCAGCTTCGCCTAAGCCTGATGACAAGGAATTAGCTGGCTTGTATAATCAGTGGCCTGATTATCCTCCTGAATTAAGGTACACAAAATTATTCTTTTGTTGTCCCCTTTAATTTGATCAAATTTTGGTTCCACTGGTTAATTCATCTATACGATCATGGAGATTACGTTAACTTTTTAATCCAATTTTTCTGAGGTATCTTTAAACACTTGAACACTGTAATTTTGGCAATTGTCAAATCAGTTATAATTTGAGAACAAGAATTATGAGGAAAATAATTAGGTCATGAATATATATATATATATATTGATTGTTGATTTTTTAACCACACTATCCAACTTAAAATTCTTAAATTTACATGATACCCGAATCAAATTGGAGTCAATATAAGTCAACTCTCCCCGGCTCTCCCTGGAACTCTTTTTTTTTTCCCTGCAAAAATATTGTTTCTGTAACTTGGTTTATGTGATCAATGGGCTTGCGTGCTTAAACAGGGAGGCATGTGAAGAATATGCCGAAGAAATGGAAAAACTGGCTTACAAGTTGATGGAACTTATTGCCCTGAGCCTGGGACTCCCAGCAAACAGGTTCCATAGCTTCTTCAAATACCAAACCAGCGCCATTCGACTTAATCACTATCCACCCTGCCCTGCCCCTCATCTAGCTCTCGGGGTCGGTCGACACAAGGACCCCGGTGCCCTTACTATTCTTGTTCAAGATGATGTTGGTGGTCTTGAAGTGAAGAGAAAATCTGATGGAGAGTGGGTTCGTGCAAGCCCACCCCAGATGCTTATATCGTAAATGTTGGTGACATCACTCAGGTAAATTTTTGTTAGGTTTTAATAGCTTAAACATTTTGAGTTAATTAATACTTTGGTATCAGAACCAGGATCTCATTTTGGATCATTTTCTTAGCCTCACTAGACCTACATCCACCTTAGGCATCAAGTCCAGGTCATATAATATTAGGGAGCCTTGTTAGACCTTTTCTCCGGATACTTTTAGTTAACACTAAATGGAACAAGTAATTGAGATGATTTAGTTGGAAAATATATATATGCATAATTAATATATTGATGCTGATTTATGTAATTGGAGAATATGATTGTGCAGGTTTGGAGCAATGATGCTTATGAGAGTGTGGAGCATAGGGTTATGGTGAATTCTGAAAAGGAAAGATTTTCAATTCCATTCTTCTTCAACCCAGCCCCCTATACAATGGTGAAGCCATTAGATGAGCTTATAAATGAGCAAAGCCCTGCTAAATATAGAGCATATAATTGGGATACGTTTATCACTTCTAGAAAGTTCAGTAATTTCAAGAAGCTTGATGTTCAGAACCTTCAAATCTCTCATTTCAGGGTAGAAGAGTTAGCCAATAAACTAGAGGAAGCACTCTCTATAAACAACTAGTAATTAGCATTAATTTGCTTTGTAAACATGATGTTGTTTATCTAATTAATTCTTATCTACCAAAATATTACGTGATGGGAATAATGGAACTTGTTGTAGATCATCTTTCAGAAATTTTGAAGCTCGAGTTATGACATATTTGTGAGGTTATATGCTTGTTTTGGTGAACTAAATCTTGGACTGGGTAGGCTCTTCTAGTATTAGCAAATCACTTTGAAGATCCTTGCTAACCATAGCCAAAATATTTTCTTATATTTACGAGTGAATTAGTTGTTGCAATAACCATAGCCATTGGAACCAAGTGCGCAATTTAAATTATTCACACTCGCCTTCTCTCCTCTTTGTTAATTTGATATCAATTATATGCCTTCTCTCGTCTTTGTTAATTTGATATCAATTATATACAATACACTCTTTCATCACATAAATATTATATTCCTACACTCGGTCCAATTCAAATTTCCTCAATAAAATTCGACAAACTCAGAAGGGGAATGGTGCTCACCCCTGGGTAAGAAGGGGTTGGAATCTCCTTATAAATGGTAGTTGAAATTTTTTCCGAAAATTTAGGAGTAAATTTGGCCAAAAAATTCAAGTGGTGCTACAATAACCCTAGCAGAGAACTTAGTAACTATTTTGTTATGTTTATTAATTTATTTATTACATGTTGAGAACTTACAAATAAATGACAATAAAAAGTGGGATAGCGGTATTGAGCAGGTAAAATGACTAGTTTTGGGCAATGCCTATCACATACAATACAAGCTTACCTGACAGTGGTATTTTTGTTTCGTCAAATTGAACTATTGATATTTCTCACCTACTGCTATGCTATATCCTATGTGTGACGTTTTGGATTATATCAAAACGTCACACGTCTCTCCAATCTTCATTCACCTTCTCCAAATCTTGTCCAGATTTATTATATACAAAAATTTTGTCATCACTACATTCTCTCCCCCAAAAACAAATTTATTACACAATTTATTTTTTGGTTCATAGCTACAGGAGAAGTAGATGAAGCTTTCAATCAAGCACTTGAACACAGGCCTAAACTATCGGTCATCGAAGCCGAAGGCATACCCTTATTCGATCTCTCAGTGTTGAGCTCTCCTGATGACACTAGCAGTACTGCCATTGATGAACTTGTTTTGGAAATAGGAAATGCATGCAAGAAGTGGGGGTTTTTCTAGGTGATCAACCATGGAGTGTCATCAGACATACTCCAAAAGCTTGAAAAAGCGTCGAGTAGGTTTTTCGCGCAGCCATTGGAGGGGAAGAGGAAGGTGAGGAAACATGAGAAGCAGGTGCTGGGGTATAATGATGGTGAACTTACAAAAAATGTTAGAGATCGGAGAGAAGTGTTTGATATTGGTTTGGAGAATCCTACTCTTATCCCAGCTTCGCCTGATCCTGAGACAAGGAAATAGCTCAGTTTTACAATCAGTGGCCTGATTATCCTCCTGAATTAAGGTACAATTCTTCAATTTTTTTAACCTTTGATCAATTTTTTGTTGCAGTGGTATATTCGATTATTGAAGATTATGTTAATTACCTCTTAATTGAATTTTGCTAAGGTAAAATTTCAAAAAACTAAACTAAATAAGGGTTGATTTATAAGTTCTATCCCTCAGAATAGACATTTTCAAGCTTCAGTCTCAATAAGTATTCAATTTCAAATGATGTAAACTTTGGCTCCTCCGATTTTCCAACTTCGACATCTTATTCTTCTTACAATTTCGACTCTAGCTCCGCCCCTATTAAGGGAAAAAATATTGTTGTTGTTGGTTTTTTTTAAATTGGTTGATGTGACCTAAGTAATGGCTTGCAATTGCATATTTGACAGGGAGGGATGCGAAGAATATGCTGAAGAAATGGAAAACATTGAAGCAGAACCAATAAACTCAAGTAAATAATACAGTAACTAGCAATAAAGAAATAAATTGGATAATGAGAGTAAAAGAAAGCATACAAAATTTACGTGATTTGATAATTTACTTACGTCCACGATTGATCAATTTCTCACCTTTTTTAATAATGAATCATAAAATATTCACAAATTATGCCTTTTACAATAAAGAACTCAAAATTCACCAAAAAAACTCGCTCAATTGCTCTCACAAAGAATATACAATTGATCTCTCTTGTAATCTAGAGTTTTCTCTCTTATGTTTGTGTTGTGAACACTAAGATATGTTTACAGACTAATATAGATCTTTTATATAGGCCTTAGACATCCTAGGAAAATTCTAAATCGATTGGAAATCAATTTGGGAAGTCCTAACGCACTTAGAACGGGTTTCCCAAATAAAGGGATTATTTCCTGCATTGGCGCTGCAGTGCTGGCTTCCTGACGCTGCAGCATTGCTTATATATCATAACCAGTACTGTGGCGCTGGCCTTCTGGTGCCGCGGCGTTGGACATACTGCCTCCAGCGCCACAATGCCCAAACTTGAGTAGCAACTCTTCATCTTCTTGCCTCGTTTTGCGTCTGTTTTGCTTTCTCACGTATCCTACATCCTTAGCTTAATCATATTCCAATGATTTTTAATCAACATTATCACAAATCCCCTCTTTAATTCAAAATCAACCACAAAGTATTCAAGATCTCTCATTTCTTTATTTTTGATCACCCCTCACATAATAGTAACTCGGTTAAGTCCTTGCATAGAATGAACTTAATCAAAAGCAGTGGCTTAGTTAACATGTCAACAGGATTTTCAGATGATGTAATCTTTGTTAGACTAATCTCGCCACTTTAGATAATCTCTTGAATGTAATAGAGTCGCACATCAATATGTTTAGATTTTTTATGAAACACTTGATGCTTACTTAGGTGTATGGCATTCTAACTATCATAATATACACCGATGTTAACTTCTTTAGTGGCTATTACCTCTGTATATATACCTTTTAACCACATGACCTCCTTAATAGCTTCTTCAATAGCTATATACTCCACATCTATAATAGATAGTGCCACTACATATTGTAGAATCGATCTTCAGCATACACTACACCCGAACATTATAAATACATAACCCGTCAACGATCTTCTTTTGTCTAGATCACCTGCATAATTTGAGTCGATGTATTTTTTTACTATTACACTCACATTCTCAGCTCTTTTGTACATCAATCCATAATCTAACGTTATTTTGAGATATCTCAAAATCTATTTCACTGTAAGTCAGTGATCTTTACTTAGATTTGTCATGTATCTCACCACACCCACAGCTTGTGCTTTGTCCGATCTCAAGTAAACCATCGAATATGTGATGCTCCCCACAATGCTTGCATACAGTACTTTACTCATCTACAATTTCTCCTCTTCGAATATCGATGGTTGTGCTGCTAAAAGTTTGAAATATATGACCAAATGAGTGGAAAAACCTTCACATTCAGCATATCAAACTTCTCTAAGATCTTGAAGATATATCACTGCTGTGACAAAAAGATAATGTCTCTTATTTTTCTCATAATATCTATATCCAAAATTCTTATCGCTACTCCTAAATCCTTCATTTCAAACTTGCCACTCAACTACTTCTTCAATTTCTGTTCAACTGCTTCTTTAATTTGAGCATTTCTTTTATATTTCTACATGTAATCAGTATGTCATCCATATATAAAAGTAAATACATCATCCTATTACTCAAGCTTTTAAAGTACACGCATTTGTCATACTTGCTTCTATTAAATTCATAAGTCACCATAAATTTATCAAATCTCTTATACTACTGTCTAAGTGATTACTTTAATTGATATAATGACTTCTCTAGTAAACAAGTATACTTTTCTTTTTCGGGCTCTACAAACCTTAGCGGTTATGCCATGTAAATCTGTTCTTCAAGCTCTCTATGCAGAAAAACTATCTTTACATCTATCTACTCTAGATGTAAATTAAAATTTGAACATATGGCTAATAGAATCCTAATGAATGTGTACTTAACAACTGGAGAGAAAATCTCATGAAAGTCTGCCCCCTCTCTCTGAGTAAAACATTATATAACTAGCTTAGCCTTGAATCTTATAGGCTCTACCCCTGGTATCCCTTCCTTAACCTTATACATTCATTTGCACCCCACTAATTTCTTTTAAGGTCTCTTTACCAACACCAAAGTATTGTTCTTCTTAAGAGAACTAATCTCTTCTTCCATGGTCTGCTACTATTTATAACTATTCTCACTCTTTATAGCCTTACCATATGTCTTAAACTTATCATACTCAAGAGTGTAAGTATAATTAAAAGCATGAGCAACTAAATTTATTTTTTCATACCTAATTGGTAGGTTAATCATTCACCTTAGCCTATCTCTGACTAACAAGTACCCTTCAAGTTCTATCTCAGGAGTCCTGGTCTTTCTTTGAGTGGACTTGAAGGAACTCGTCATTATTCTTGGCTTATCATAAAGGATCTCCATGTTTATGTACTGATCTGCGGGCATATCATATCTACACTCAAGTTTTACTTCC
Source organism: Ailanthus altissimus (assembly GCA_946807835.1). Lineage (NCBI taxonomy): Eukaryota > Viridiplantae > Streptophyta > Magnoliopsida > Sapindales > Simaroubaceae > Ailanthus > Ailanthus altissimus. The sequence goes on along the minus strand of OX327698.1, from coordinate 21,596,038 downwards.
ACTTTAATTTATTTAGATGTTGAAACATCTTTGAGTAGAGGTTCTTCTTTCTCATCTCATAGGAGGCTTTCATCATTATCGTCTCATCAAACATCACATCATGACTTATAATACTCCTAAGTAGTGTCCACTCTTTACACTATACATTATATCCCTTCACACCTTCGGGATACCTTATGAATATCCCTTTTATAGCACTAGGTTTTAATTTCCCTTGCTTCACATGAACAAAAGATAGGCAACCAAATTTTCTAAGGTGGTCATATGTGAAATGACTGCCAAACTATTGTTTTAAGTCATAAAGTCTATCACCAAGAAGGGACTTCTGTTAATCAAATAAGTTACAGTCATCACAGCTTCACCCTAAAACGCCTTGGACATCTTTGCATTGGTAAGCATTCATCTAACCATTTCAAGTAAAGTCATATTCATCCTCTTAGCTATACCATTCTACTCCAGTGTTAATCTTATAGTTTTATGCCTTGCAATCCCATACTCATCATACTTTATGTTGTAAAAATCAAGGCCATTATCAGTCCTTAGCCTCTTAACCCTTTTGCCAATTTGATTCTCAATAAGGGCCTTCCATGTCTTACACATATCAAACACTTGCTCTTTACTCTTCAACACATAAATCCATAACTTTCTCGAATAGTCATCAATGAATGTGAAGAAATATCTAACCCCACCATAGGTCGCTGTCTATGTTGGTCCCCAATGATTTGAGTGTATATAGTCAAACGTTTCCTTAGTTTTGAGCTCTCTAGTACTAAACCTTACTCTATGTGTTTTTTTCTAGCACACAATACTCATAAAACTTCAATGGTTGAAACTTATCCTCACCAAATGCTTTTTAACTAAATAACTCCTTCAAGTTCCTTTCACATAGGTGTTGTAGTCTAAGATGCCATAATTTAGTTTGTGTATTCTCATCAACGATAGAGAATGCTGCAGAACCACTCACTACCTCTCTCTTTAGCATATAAACACCTTTGTACTTCTCACTCTTCATCATAGTCATGGAACCCTTCAACGCTCTTAAAACCCTACCGTCAATCCTAATGGAACACCCATTCTAGTCTAAAGTCCTTAGTGTGATTAAGTTCCTCTTAAGGTCAAGAACATACCTAACTTTTAACAACTCTCTCACTTACCTATCATGCAATTTAATTTTAATACTACCAATTTTCATCGCCTAATAAGCTATATCATTATCCATTAATACCTTACCACCATTAATAGGCTGAAAATTGACAAACCATGACTTATGTGGGCACATGTGAAAAGTGTAACCAGAATTGAGAACTCGATGTTCAAAGCTCTTACCATCAGTAGCGATTAAAATCTCTGCACTGTCATAACTATCATCATAAGTAAGCGCAGAGTCTACATTCTTCTTGTATTTTTTTTTCTTCTCCGAGCAATCCATTATAAAGTGTCCCTTTTTCTTACAGTAATATTCCTAGAAGCACCCCTGGACTTTGATCTCGAGCCCTTCTTCTTTCCATCTTTATGTGAGGCTCTCATTCTTACAGATAAGTCTTCTATATTAGCCTCTATCTATCTTCCCAATTGCTTTGAGTTTATTGATGATTCCATATCACTTATCGTTAAACTCTCTATCGTAGAGTAGTATATCAACAAAGTGCTCATAACTTCTGGGAAGTGAACTCAATAAAATGATCGCCTTATCTTCATCCTCTATCATAATGTTAATAGCCTTAAGATCAATGATGATCTTATTGAAAGCATCTATGTGGTCTTTTATCGGCGTCTCCTCAAACATGAACAACTGATACAACTTCTTCTTTAAATGCAATCTGTTAGCCAACAACTTCCACATATAAAAGAGAGTCAAGCTTCTTTCAAAGAGTAATTATTGTCTTCTCATTTACTACTTTCCTTGATACTTTATCGCTCAATAATAGAACGATTAAATTATAAGCCATTTCTTGAATGTCGTTTCTTTCTACTTTAGCCTTAGATGACTTTGGTATTTTTATTCCTCACTAGATAGAGCTGTAGTCTTCTCTAGCGTCGAGCCTAACTGTTGGCTCATCAGTATCGCTATCACCTTAATCGTTTACAGATTAAAGTCATTTGTCCCGTTAAATTTCTCTATCTCATATGTGGGTGCGGCCATGTTTGCTAAGAATCAAGCTCTGATACCAATTTAGTAAAGCGAAAGTAATAAACCTAAGCAAATAATACAGTAACTAGCAATAAAGAAATAAAGTATAGAAGGTGAGTAAGAGAAAGCATACAAGATTTATGTGGTTCGAAAACTTACCTACGTATACGGTGGATCAAGATCTCACTTATTTTATTAATGAATCACAAAGTTCGCCTTTTACAAGAAAGAACTTAAAGTTCACAAAGAACTCACTCAATTGCTCTCATAAAGAACTCACAATTAATCTCTCTTGTAATCTATGTTTTCTTTCTTGTGTTTGTATTGTGATCACTAAGATGTGTTTACAAGCTACTTTAAAGCCTTTATATAGGCCTTGAACATCCTAGGACAATCCTAAATCAAATGGGAATCAATTTGGGAAGTCTTAACACACTTAGGATGGGTTTCCTAAATAAGGGGCTTGTTTCCCACATTGGCACTACGGTGCTGCTTATATGTCGCAACTAGCACTATGACGCTGGCCTTCTGGCACTGCAGCACTGGACATATTGCCTCTAATGCCGCAACGCCCAAACCTAGGTAATAACTCTTCAACTTCTTTCCTTCTTTCATGTTCGTTTTGCTTCCACATGTACCCAACATACTTGGCTTGATCATATCCCGATGATTTTTAATCAACATTCTCACAGGAAAAACTTGCTTATAAGTTTTTGGAACTTGTTGCCCTGAGCTTGGGGCTCCCAGCAAAGAGGTTCGACAGCATCTTTAAATATCAAACCAATTATCTAAGACTTAATCACTACACTCTTTGCCCTGTCCCTCATCTAGCACTTGGCCTCGGTCAACACAAAGATAACGGCGCCCTTACCTTCCTTACTCAATATGATGTTTGAGGTTTTGAAATCAAGAGAAAATCAAACGAATAGTGAGTTCGTGTCAAACCCACCCCTAATGCCTACATCATAAATGTTAGAGCCATCATTCAAGTAATACTTATTAGCTGGGTTAATTAATGTGGTACGAGGGTTATGGTCTCATATTTTGTCATTGTTTAGTGTCAGCAAATCTACATTAAGGTCCTTGTTAGGTATAAGCTAAATGACAAAGAATATATCATTCAGATGATTTAGTTACAAAATATATACGAGAAATATATTGTGGTGCTGATTTGTGCAAAAAGACAGTATGATTGTGCAGGTTTGGAGCAATGATGCTTATGAAAGTGTGGAGCACAAGGTTATGGTAAGCTTTGAGAATGAAAGATTTCCAATTTTATTCTTCTTCAACCTAGCACACTACAGAATGATGAAGCAATTAGATGAGCTAACAAATAAGCAAAACCCTACTAAATACAGAGCATATAGTTGGGGAAAGTTTTATGCTAATAGAAAACTCAATAATTTTAAGAAGCTTAACATCCAGAATATCTAAATCTATCATTTTAGGGTATAAGAGTTTGCCAATAAGCTAGATTGAGCACTCTCCATTAACAATAGTGTTGAAAATTGGTGATTCAATAATCTTGTATTGGTAAGAATTGAGATGAATACCAAGAGGAGAGATATTATAAAGTCAAATATGCATTGAATTATATAAGGGAGGAGCAAAATGGAAAGCCAGAAAAATGGATATTGTTCACGAGGTGACACTATTCACAGCGAGCACTATTTAGGCGAGTATGGGTACTGTTCATAGCGGGATACTATTCACGTGGTAACTTATGGGTTTTTCTTGTTTTAGCTCAATTGACTTCTTTAAGTGGGATTAAGACTCCTACAAGTAAGGACTCTTATTCCAACTAAGTTTATGATTTTTAAAGGTATTTTACTCACTATATAAACCCTTCTAATAAGAGAAAGACAAGTATTTAAAGTTTTAAGATATAAACCATAAGAGAGAATAAATGAACTAGATAGACACTAAATGTGTAGTGCACTAAAGTGTAACCTATTGGGAGTATTTTCTTTTAGTTCTTGAGTGAACAAATGAAACTCCATAGATCATTTTGGTTTAGATGCTCAGGCTACTATTGTATTCTTTGTAGAAGTCTCTTATAAAAATATACTAAGAGGTTTTGGAGAAGTCATAGTGATCAAGGATAGATATTTATGGATCTCTATGGGAGATACTAGAGTGGTTTATGAGAGATACTTTGAGTATTTTGAGATCATCGATAATGTAAGAAGATACTTAGTGATCTATATCAATAAAAGAAGCGGAATCATGGATCTTCTATGCACATAAGCATTTTTTTGGCTGGACCACATATATTTTATATCTTATTGATTAATTTAAAATTTATTTTTATTGGTGCATTGATCGTATATGTTCTTACTTATTATATAAGTTATATCTTCCGGTGCACATAAAATCAAAAAAAATATTAAAATGTAACTTAATTGATATTATATAAGTGTCAAACTAAAAATTATGATTTAATATTCACAACAAATGGTAAGTTATTAGCATTAATTTGTTTTTGTAAACATGGTGCTGTTCATGTGAATATGTACCAATAAAACATGTGTAATGGAATACTGTCATTAATTTGCAGTAGATTACACATCATTAAGTTTTTTGCAAGCTGAAAGTTACGAATGTTTTAGTTTTGGCAAATCACTTTAGTGATTGGTAAAAACCTATTTGGCTTCATTATTGATTTACATCTGTTCATATTTTATAATACTTTCATTTCAAGTCCTATGCCAAAATGGATAATTTAATTTTAACAAAACAGGATTTGAAAAAAAATCTAATTAAAAAAAAAAGAAAAGAAACTTGTAATAAATTCAGGTAGTTTTGAAGTTTCTTATCAAAATCTTTGGGCTAAGCAAGAGGACCAACCACTTTCTACCTGTACTGTTAATGATTCATGCCCCAACTTTGATTTAATGATAATAAATAAATGAATAGAAAAAATTTAGGAAAAGAAAACACAGAAAAGCTATTAAAATAGGAAATTTGCTAGTATTCATATGATTATGAAAATGGTCCCACAGCCCCTGGTTTGACACGTGTTCAAAACCTTTGTCCTAAAATGGATGGAATAAATAAAGAATCTCCATTGAGAGCGTTGTTTTGTTGGATTGGATCGGTGATGCCTTTTTCGACTCGGTCTACTCGGCTCTGACTCCTCACTTAAATCACTCTAATTTCCCAAAAATGCATTTTTTTATACCCTTTTGTAATTGGTATTTGGCGAGGATTATGTTATTAATATTATATTAATTAAATTTTATTATTGGTATTATATCAAATTATACTATTAAAATTATTACTATAATATCAGTTTAAACTATTGACCTAAACTAAATAGGAATACAGACGTTGCAGTTGGAACAAACCCTCAAATGCTTCAAAAATGTTTTACAAGAAAATTATTCAACTTTCTATTTTCTATTTTTTTAATAATAAAAAATACATTAGCATTTATGGTTATATTTAAAAAAACATTTTATTTAAAAAAATAGTAAAACGTTTATTTGTTAGTGATTATATTCTTTAAATGGATGCATTAAAAATATGGGATTTAAGTATTTATTATGATTTTTTTTTTCTTAGCTATGATATTTTTGGCATGATCTATCGAAACTAACACTGATTTAATTAGATGTGAAATTGAATATAAAATATATTAATATATCAAATTTACTAAATTTGTCCAATATAAATATAAATTTATACTAAGAGTAACATTAGATTTTCTTAATTATTATCTCAATATTTTATCCCAAATAATACATTATTTATTTATTGAATAATGAAAAAAATATATTTTATAAATTATGAAAACTTATAATTCAATTTATGAATAATATATAAAATGAAAAAAAAATTGAAATATCATTTAAAAATGTAGTATTGTTATTGCTTTAAATTCCTATGTGTATATATTTTCTTTTTTAAAAAATGTGTATATATCAAAAGATTTTATTGATGAATAAAAAGTGAGAGCTTAACTCTGAAGTATAACAACTATAGTACTTAGTAAACTCTGGCAACTTTACTTTTAAAGTTAAATCGATTTTATTACAGAATTATTTGATAAATTTTCTTTTTGTATAAAAATATTTAGAACTATGTGCAATTTACTTCAAAATTGACGTTCATAAGCACTTATATATTCTCATTTTTTTCTATATAATTTTTTTTTTGGTTAGAAAACCTACCTATTTTCACTTGCAATTAGATTGTTTACAATTTTACACGATAGAAGTTATGGTTTTAACACTACAATATCAACACAATCCCTTAGTTCTGTAAATTTGCTCAATGAACAAATTGTTTTTTTTTAAAAAAAAAAAGAATAGGAGAAAAAAGGCAATGATAAAATTATAATTTTGCAAAAATATCATTTTTAAAATTATTTTTTACTTATTAATATTTTGTGAATTGCCATTCAAATTTAGTATGTATATTTAGGGATAGCAAAATTTGAATTTGAGCTCAAGGTTTTCAATATTTGATTAAGATTTGTAAGAATGTCTGTAACTCAAGTTGCACTTGAATTTTTTTTGGGTGCAGGCAAGGTCTGAGTTTTAATCTTGGCTGAGTTCAGGTTTCTCACCCCAGACAAATCAAGCTTAGCCTCACTTAACCAAACCTACCGGCGAAGACAGGCACAAAGAATATGCCAAGAATATGCTTAAACGAATGTCAAAAAGATACTTAGCGTGTAGTAGAGGTATGTTAGAAAAAGATTTGAAGAAGGATATTTGGGTGTGACAGAAACACAATAGGAGTAGAGTCAGAATTATGTCAGGAGATCTGCAGAAAGATATTTGGCGTGTGACAGAAATACAGCAAAAGAAGAATGTCCAGAAAGTCCTTCGAGGATTAGTACTATAAACGAAGGGAAAGACACAGAAGCAAGGATGATGAAAAATGCTCCATCGATACTCTAGAGGATGCCCAAATAGCAGAAAAACGAACACAGAAAATAAAAGGTTTCCTTTCCTTCCTATTTGACACATCCTTACTTTCTTTCTTACTAGATTCCAATTACAAAGAGCCTTTTGGACTTAAACATGAGAGAATCTTTGTTAAAACTCACATTGGCAAGACCATCACGATAGTTATGTTAGTGTTTTGCAGGTCTTGCCATAGCTGATGTCAAAGAGAAGATCCAAACTCACGCAAGCAAACTCAACCAGGACGAGGCCTAAATGTTGATTCTGGCCAACAAACATATTTAAAGCTTATTGGCCCAAAGAAATATTTTTTTCTGTCAACAAAATTAAATGTGGCTATTGCTTATAAAGAGGGAAAGAGCTCAGTGGGTATAGGTTTTGTGATTTAAGACAATGGTAAAATTGTTAATTTTACAGGTGTAAAGGTCTTCACTACGTGGCTTTGATGTGTTTTTCTACTAAATGTATGGTAAATCTTCAAGGTTTGCTTTATATCAAGGCAGCTGGTATTTTGATCTATGTCATTAAATCTGATTGTCTTTGAGCAGTCAAATTTATTGCATAACTTTAATGGTGCTAATGGGAATTTAATTTCCGTAATTGATGGTGTATTAACTGAATTGGGGATTAGATTGGTTAACACACCTATAACCAATTGATTTTGCTTGAGTTTTGGGTCGGTTCATCTGGGTTCAAAAACATCGAATCTAGCCTAAACTTGAAAAAACAAAATAAAACACAACTTAGACCTTAAAAAAAACCATATTTTTAGGATTTTTCAAGGTTCAAATTTTTTTTCGAGTTTTCAAATTTTTCTAAGTTTAGGTTCAGGTTTGAGTTTTTTCACCATACCTATGCACATCAAGATAAAGTAATGTAAACAAAACTAAGTTTGTTGGTTCCAAAATAGTTTAGAGAAACTGGAAAACTAAGTTTGTTGGTTCCAAAATAGTTTAGAGAAACTGGAAAGATTAAAATGATATTTGATTTTAACTTCCAAAGTAATTCAAAGAACACAGAAGGACTGAAGGGATAATATTCAAAGCAAATCAAGAAGCAATAAAATGCACCGTTTCACTAATAGCAATTTGGTAACTACTATAGGTTTTTTACGATGCCATTTTGAAGGCTTTGTTAAGTTTTATGAACTAATGGTTTTTTTTGCCTCTCAACAACTTCTACACTTATTGTTTTGTTTTAAGAAGAGTCGATTAAATTCCTATATAAGGGGAAGCTTCTTTGAGTAATTAATATAGTTTTATTAACACTTTTACGAGCTAGAGAAAGCCCGTGACTAACTACAAAGAGTTTTGATTTTTTAGAAGAAAGCTTAAAGAATCTTGTGAGAGATAAATCAAGAAACATGTTGTGTTTACTTAAGGCTTCCATGATTTGTGTTCTTGGAATGGGGATTTGGGAGTAATTTGTGTAATTGACTTATATTATGTGTTCTTGTTGTAATAATTCTTCTCATTAGTACATTTGAGGTAGCTAATTAGGCTCAGTGAAAATGAATGTAGGTTCTGATTAAACCGAGTCACTATAATTATGTTCTTGGTTGTAGTTGTTGATTCTAGTTTATTTAATCTTGATAGTTTAAGTCTTAGGTTGGTATTTTCCAACAATGGTATCAAAGCGAGGTTCAAGACATTTCTTTTCTTAAGAAGACTCGGGTTCTTGATCAAGATTAGTAATGGCAACAACTAAGTCTGAGATGGAGAAGTTCAACAATCATGGGAATTTTAGCCTTTGCTAAAAGAAGATGAAAGCTTTATTAGTCCAATAGAAAGTGGCCAAGGCATTGCTTGATCCTAAAGAAATCAATACCTCAACATCAGAAGAACAAAAGGCTAAGATAGATGAAACAACTTAAAGCATAATTATTTTTCAATTGGCTAATAATATACCGAGGCAAATCAATGAAGAACAATAGTAAGAGGCCTTTAGGGTAAGTTAGAATCACTTTATATTTCTAAATCTCTATCGAACAAGATGGATTCTTCAAAATATCTTGAGAAAAACCTAGATGAATTTAAAATAATTTGCAGTAATTTAATAAATACTAGTGATGTAATCTCGGATGAGAACCAAGTAATTTTTTTTTTTTAAAGTTCCCTTCCCAATGCTGATAGGAAAGTCAAGAATGCAACTAACTACAACAAAGATACTCTTATGTTGGATGATTATCTCATTGCACTTAGATCTAAAGAACAAGATGTCAAGGTAGAGATCAAAGAGAATGGTGAAAATTTGTATGTAAAAGGAAGTCTTAAAAAAAAAAGTACTTTTAAAGGTAAAACTAAAAGGAAGTCAAGATCTAAATCTAAGAACGGTACCAAAATGTATTGTTTTTGTAGAAAAGAAAGCTATTTGAAAAGAAATTCCATCGAAAAAATCTAGAAGTTAAAGAATAAAGACCTGGAAAATAGAGATGCAGCAATTGCCTCTATGGGTATAACAGTTTAAATACTCTTATAGTTAAAGTGGAGAAAAATCTAAATGAGTGGGTCTTGGATTATGGATGTACTTACCATATAATTCCTAACAATGACTAGTTTAATACATATGAAAAATATGAAGGAGGTAAAATACTAATGAGGAATAATAATCTATGTAAGGTGATTGCGATATATATAATTCCCATAGAGTTGCATGATGAGACAATGAGAATTCTGAAGGATGTAAGACATGTTTTTAAATTAAATAAGAACATGATATTTTTAGGGGTTCTGGATGAATCAAGATATACTTGTAAAATTAAAAATAGACGACTAAAGATAAGCAAGGGTTTTATACTTGTAAAATTAAGAACATGATAAAAGGAACTAAGTAGGTTAGTTTGTATATTTTACAATGAAGCATTATTACTAGATATACTATTGTTATTGTCATGTAAGGAACAATTAGACTGATTTGTGACAAAGAAGATTGGGTCATATTGAGGAACCAAGTTTACTATAGCAAGAAAAATAGGGTTTAATTAAGAATGAAATGTTGGTAGGATTAGAATTTTGTAAGTGCTACATATTGGTAAAACAATGTAAACTTAACTTTAATCACCAACAATTACAAGGCAGATAGAGTCTTGAAATACATCCATGTAAACTTATGAGGCCCAACAAATACAAAACACATAGTGATAATATATATTTTCTATCCTTGGTTAATGATTACTTAAGGAAGGTATGAATATTTCTGTCGGGATCTAATACATATAGGTGTATGTATGTGCAATTGTGTCTATTGTCTAATATACGTATCTTATACGAATTTAACACGGCGAAAGCGTAAATTATATAATAAATAAATATTTTAATCACATTAATATATTAGAAGGTTTAAGAACTCACCTTGACGTGTAACGTTATACACGTATTTTTCTAGAGTCCGCATGAAGACCAGCTCGCGGATAATTTTAGTCACCAACACGATAGGCTTGGTAAACTAGAACAGTAGCCCTATATTCAGCATGGGATTAACTCTTTATCTCCAAAATAGTCGGGTGTGTGTTTTTCATCTTTTTCTCCAAAAGGATAAAAAAAATAAAAATTTTGAAGCAATTCACAATTGCTCCAATTGAAACCATAGAAAAAAAATGAAACAATTTTATTTTTCTCTTTTTCTTGTTCTTTTTTTTTCTTCTTCCTTCTTCTTCCTCCAGTTCCATTTCTGTCTTTTCTCTCCATTTCCTTTTCTCTTTCTCGGCCATAATTGCACACCCTCTTTCTCTCTCTCTCTTTATATATATATATATATAATAAAATATTAATATAATATATTATATAATATAAATAATAATATAATGAGTGTCAACTATTTAGTACCTAAATATAATAATAATATATATGATAATAAGAGAGAATGATTATTTAACAATTAAATAATCATAGTGTAAAATAACCATTTTACTCCTCATAAATAGTTACCAAGTCTACCTTCTAGTGGGTCCTACTAAATTCCACACTTTGGTAAACTCAACTGAGGGTCCACAATACGCCACATGTTATAATACAATTAGTAAATAACAATTATTAACTAATTGTTATATTTAACACTTAAATACAGACACGCACGTATTTCTGTGATAGTGCTAAATATTGCTGGATTAAACACTTTAATCAGCCACGCTGCCCCAGTGCACAACAAGTACACTCTATATCGCGAGACTCCTTAGGTTCTACGCTCGATTTGTCAAATGAAACTATTCCATGAATCTGTGAGCAATGCCCCACGCATATGTCACAGATATTACAAATCAGGGAGTTGAACCATACAAGTTGAAGTTACAACGCATACGTATAGTCCTTTCGTCATAATATCCTGGATGTACGGGGATATAGATTATCACCGTTAAATTTCCTAGTGCTTATGCATGTCTTATCTCTAGACTCGTATCTTAATGAACAATATGCACAAAATCATTTGCCATATTGTTCCTGTTAGGGTCGGTATTTACGTGTCATCCCTGAATGTACATATACTTGTGTATTTATACAAGTGTACATTCTCATTAAATCGCTAATACTGATTTATATGATATTATGCATGTAACATTGCAACATTGTAGATATGAAGAAGTTTAGATCAGATCTAAAGATGTTTAGATAAGGGCTTATAGTTAGCCACGCTAAGAGATATAAATGCTAAATGTTAGTACAGTCAAGAGTTAGTTGGTCATAATACTTAGCATATCCAAGAGTTGGAGCCTTATCTGTAATGGGACATAGACCTGAGAATATACTAGTAACCGCATAGTTGTAAGAGTTGCAATCGGGTGCGAGAAAATGCAAGTTGCGTAAGTATGTTCTTGAATAATTGTCCTTGATCTATTTCTACCAATGCAGGTCTGTTGATGGATACATTTTTATATAGATCAGCATATGTCGTACCTATAAAATATAGATGGTCGTTTCTAGCCGACTATGAGCTTGGAGCTCGTATTGACATATGAGTATCTAGTTAGGACTAGATATGGGACAGACTCACGAGGGCCTCCGATAGACATTCTATGTAAGCTGTCAACGGAGGGTTCTCTCGAGTTGAGTAATATACGTGGTCCTTTAACCTAAGTTCCATGGTGGGCTTGTAAGTGATCCACCATACTTTGGTTCCACGTATGTCACAGACCTTTCTTGGTGTGACCGTTGGGTGTCGCTAGGTATGGTCCGATGCTTATAGAGTCCAGTGTGTACAGATATAGGATCCGTGAGTTCGCAGAGGGAGTTAGATATCCAGATGCTTCGAGACTGTATCTCGAAAAAATCTTGTGGCCATAAGTATTTATCTCGAGAAAGAATTCTGCCAAGGTTGAATAATATGGCAAAAACATTTGCATATATTGCTCTGTGAGATACGAGTCTAGAAATAAGCTATGTATGAGTACTATGGGATTTGACGGTGATAATCTATATCCCCGTACATCCAGGATATCATGACGGAAGGACTATACGTATGCATTGTAACCTCAACTTGCATGGTTCAACGCACTGATTTGTATATCCATGACGTGTGTGGGAGGGCATCGCTCACGAACTCATGGAATAATTTCATTTGACGAATCGGGCGTAGGACCTAGGGAGTCCCGCAATATGAAGTGTACTCATTGTGCACTGGGACAGTGTGCCGAATTAAATTGTTTAATCTAGTACTATTCAGCAATACCACGAGAATACGTGCCTATTTGTATTTAAGATTTAAATACAACAATTAGTTAATAATTATTATTTACTAATTATATTATAACACGTGGTATATTGTGGACTCTCAGTTGAGTTTACCCAAGTGTGAGATTTGGTGTAACCCACTAGGGGGTAAACTTGATAACTATTTATAAGGGACAAAATGATTATATCACACTTTGATTATTTAATTATTAAATAATAAAAATATCTCTCTTATTATATTATATAATATATTTTTATATTATATTATGTAATATTTTATTATAAGATATTATATATATATAATAATATTATATTTTGGGTGCCGAATAGTTGGCACCTATTAGTGTTATTTTATTATTTTTATTATTATATAATATATATTATATTTTATATATTAGATATATATAAAGAGAGAGAAATGAGAAAAGTGAAAGAGTTTTGGTGTGCTTGGCATTTTGCCAGGAGGAAGAAATGGAAAGAAAAGAAAAGAAAAGAAAAAGAAGAAGAAGTGGTTGAGAAGAAAAAGAAGAAGAAGAAAAAATATAGGGAAAAATGAAACTGTTTAATTTTTTTTCTATGCTTCCAATTGAAGCAATGGTGGATTGCTTCAAATTCTCTATTTCTTATCCTTTTGGAGAAAATGATGAAAAATACACACCGACCATTTTGGAGTTTAAGAGTTAAATCTAGTGCTGCATATAGGGCTATTGTTCTAGCTCACCAACCCTACTGTATTTGTGACTAGAACTACCCACGAGTTGGTCTCTCTGCGAACTCAGAGGAAATACGTGTATAACGTTACACGTTGAGGTGAGTTCTCAACCTTTTTAATATATTAATGTGATTGATATATTTATTTATTGTGTTTATTGTTTATTTCACGCTTCCGCTGGATTTAAATTCATATATGATACGTATTTAGGCAATAGACACAATTGCACATGCATACACCCAGGTGTACTAAATTAGATCCTCTGCCAACAGCAATTCCACCCAGGCGTAACTCTTTCCCAAGATTGATGCTTATGGCCACAAGACTTTTTTAGATACAGTTCGAAGCATCTAGATATCAAACTCCCTATGCGAGCTCGCGGATCTCATATCTGTACACACCGAACTCCACAAGCATCGGACTATACCCAACGACACCCAGCGGTCACACTATGAAAGGTTTATGACATCCGTGGAACCGAAATATGGTGGATGCCCACTGTGGAACTCAGATTAAAGAACTACGTATACTACTCAACTCGAGAGCACCCTCCATTAACAGCTTATATAGGATGTTTATCAGAGGCTCTCATAAGTCTGTCCCATATCAAGTCCTAACTGGATACCCATATGTCAATACGAGCTCCAAGCTCACCGTCGGCTAGGAACGACCATCTATATCCTATAGATAATACATATGCTGATCTATATTAAAAGTATCCATCAACAGACTCGCATCGGCAGAAATAGATTAGCGATAATATTTTGAGAACATACTTGCGTAACTAGCATTTTCTGGCACCCGATTGCAACTTTTGCAACTATGCAGTTACTAGTATATTCTCAGGTCTATGTTCCATTACAAACAAGACTACAACTCTTGGGTATGCTAAGTATTATAACCAGCTAACCCTTACTTATGCTAACATTTAACATTTATATCTCTCAGCGTAGCTAACCATGAGCCATTATCTAAACTCCTTTAGATCTACAATGTCTGTAACGTTACATTGTATAATACCATATAAATGGGTTTTAGCGATTTAATAAGAATATACACTTGTATAAATACCAAGTATATGTATATTTAGGGGTAGCACGTAAACACCGACCCTAACAATTTTTACTCAAACACATAGATGAAACTTTTAATTACTTTAAGGATTGGAAGTTACTGCTTGAAAAAAATATTGGTAAGAAAATTAAAATACTAAAACTGATAATGGATTGCAGTTTTGTAATAAAGTGTTTGATGGCTGTTGTAAGGAATATGGCATTTTAAGGCATAGGAAAATAAAGGCATAGGCAAAATGGAATTATTAAGAGGATGAACAAAACTATCCTAGATAAGATTAGAGGTATGCTCCTTAGCTCTGGTCTAAATCATTTTTTAGGAGAGGCAACAAGTATTGTTTGTTATTTAATCAATAGGAATCCCTAAAATATGCTAGGTTACGAGACACTTGAAGGGCTATAGTCAGGAAAACTCTAAGTTATAAGCATTTAAGAGTATTTGGATATGCGACATATGCATATCAAAATATTGGTAAATTAGAACCTAGATCTCAAAAGTGTGTATTTCTTGGATATCCATAGGGAACCAGGGGATAAGACTTTAGATAAGATAATTAGATAGGGTCAAAATCATTATTAGTAGGGATGTATTATTTAATAAGACTGATATGCCTTATTTTAGTTTAAAAATAAATAAATTATGTAGAAACAAATGAGTCAGCGAGAACTCATAGTAAGATAAAGAGATATTCACCTTAAAGTAGAGTTTCAACCCTAAATTCCTATAGAGGAGATACACAAGCTGAGCCAGAAGAAGATCCACAACCTTAAACAGATCAACAACTAACAAAGTATCAACTAACAATGGATATCTAGATAGATAAGGCAAGTAAAATTACCTAGTAAAAATACCCTTTTATGATTTAATTGCTTTTGCTTTATGGTCTGCACAAGAAATAAAGGAAGTAGAACTAAAATAAAATTATCAAAAAACAATAAATAAGAAATACAAAAAATAATAGCAAGTTGCCATGGAAAAGAAAATGAATTCTTTGCTTAAGAATTAGACTTGGATTTTAGGATCCAAACTTAGAAATCAGAAGGTTGTAGACTGCAATTGGATACTCAAGTTTAAGGAATGAATCACTTTATAAGAGCCACCCAGATTCAAGGAAAACATTATGGCCAAAAGCTTCTTACAAAGAGAAAAGATCAATTATAATGAAATATTCTTTCCAGTTGTAAAATACACTACAATTAGAGTAGTATTGTCTATTGTCACTCACTACAATTATGAGTTACACCAGTTAAATGTAAAGATAAAATTCCTAAATGAAGAACTAGCAGAGGTAATTTATATGAAATAACTGGAAGAATTTGAAGAGAAAAGTCAAAAAGGTTTGGTCTATCAATTGACGAAGTCTCTTTATAACTTAAGTAATCACTAAGACAATGGAACAAGCGATTTGATACATATGTCACTAACATTGGATTTAGTAAAAGCATTTATTGATTAAATGTATTTTACATTTATTATTTTAGTTTTCTTAGATTTATGTACTTTATTATTATTTTATAGGTTTGTATCTAATGGAGCTATTGGGTTAAAATTTCAAGAAAAACAAAGCAAGAATAGCAAAATAAAATCAAAGCTCAACGTCGCAGCCTTAAGAAGTGAAGTTGTAGCCCTGGAAATGACCAAAAGAAATAACTTGGACAGAAACTCAAGGTCACGGAGGTAGAACCTTATCGGGCCAATGCTGCAAAAAAACTTGTTGTGGATTTTCTAGCATAAGTGCAAGTATCAAAACAAGTAATGTAATAATGAATAGAGTATTATTCTCATGGGAACTTGTTATTATATTTTTCTAAATATTAACCTATATCAGCTTTTAATTTATCCAAACAATCGATTAAAAGGTGCATAATTTAAGAAAAATAAAACTAAAAAGAAATAAAATATAACAAGAGTTTGAGTAGCATACTTTTTTAACTCACTAATAACAATAAATCTAAGGTTTTAATCTTCACTTTACACTTATCTAAATTACTACTTCCCCTCTGAACTAATTACTCAATTAAAATTGCTAACTAATAACCCTAATTTACCTACAAAGCTCTTTTAATGGTCAAATAGAATTATCCTTTTTAACTAAATCACTATATTTTTATGTGAATTAAATTAAGAAATGATTCATTAACCTTAGGCTCTCTTTAATGGTTGCATATGTCATGTAAGTACATTCTTATCTTACATGAACTCATCATAAGCCAATCAATGATCATATATTATTTTATCTATAGCTAAACTCTAAAATCAATTTCCCAAGTTTATTGAGGCTACCTAATCAATCTAGATGGTGATCAAGCATCTATACTAAATACAAGATAGAACAAATAATTATTCATTGAATAATGAAAACCAGATAGGAAAATAAAATTCAAACTACATGTAGAGATTCAATTGTAACCCTAGAAAATAAATTTAGTTCAAAATCAAATTAAGAAATTTAAAACATATCAGGTTCAACATTATGAAAAACATACAAATCTAAGAATAAAGAGGAAAAAAAAGTAAAACTAGGTTGCTTTAGCCCTTTAATCTTCAATGTCCTTTTCTTCTTGACTCTCTTTGACATTTCTCCTTCTTTCTAAATTCTTCAAGAACTGTTCTATCGTGAAATAGGCATTTTTCCATCTATTTATAGGTTTTACTTGCATCTTAGGGTTAATTTTCGATTTTAAGTCAACTTAGGGCTCAAGTTTCAGTGGCTAGTGTTAAGGTCCTACTTCCTTATGCTGGTCTGATAAGGTTCCACCATCGTGGCCTTGACAGTCAGTGCAATAGCCTTGAGTTTTTGTCCAAGCTACTTCTTTTGGTCATTTCTAGTACTTTAGCTTTATTTCCTGGGGCTGCAATGTTGTGCTTTGATTCTATTTTGCTATTCTTGTCGTGTTTTCATTGGAATTTTAACCCAATAGCTCCATCATCTTTAAACCTACAAAATAACATTTAAACACATAAAAAGCTTAATAACCATGCTTAGAATTAATAAATTTCAAACCTAAGAAAACTAAAATAATAAATGTAAAATACATTTATCACCTATGATTCATATTTCTACTTTAAGGATGTTACAAAAACAAATCTGGTTTACATTTATCACTTATGATTCATATATTTACTTCAAGGATGCTCCAAAAATAAATCTGGTGTATTTGTTATTGTTTATGTGTATGTGTATATATGTGTGTGTATATACACATACACATATACATATATATATGTGTGTGTTATATATATATATATATATATATATATATATATATATATAACATGCTATTAATAAGCAAGAATTCAGTGGAAATTCAAAAGATTAAAGAGATGCTAAAGGTGGAATTTCATATGAAAGACTTTAAGGAAGTAAGAAAGATGCTTGACATGGAAATCATCTGGGACAAAAGTAGAGAGAAGCTACAACTAACCTATAGAAGCTACTTGAAGAAAGTGATTGACAGATTTAGAATGAGCCAATGTAAACTAGTGAGTTTACCTTGGTAGCACATTTCTATTTTTCACTCAATAGAGTCCATCTACTAAGGAAGAAATAAGGCAAATTTTCAAAAATGCCTTATCAAAATGCAGTAGGGTTGATCATGTATGCAATAATTTATATCAGACCAAACTTAGCTCACTCAATCAGTGTTGTCAATAAGTATATGGAAAATCTTAGAAATGATTACTAACAAGGTATCAAGTGGATACTAAGGTGCTAAGACATTAGATTATAGGTGATGAATACATGAAAATGCATATTTATTAAGAGATTCAGTCACCATTTAATGTCACTAATTTTAGTAATTTTGTACTTTTAGCTTGAAATAAAGTGGTCTTTTTAAATTGTGATTAATGAATGTTATTTGCACAGGTTTAGGTAAAATGGATATAACTCTCAATGTAAAAATCAAAATGAAGAAATTCTTAAACTTGGAGTAACATGACTCAATCTTATACAAACTTTAAGAACAATTAGAAAAGTCAAATCCAACATGTTATGAGCCAAAAAAGGAGATACAATAGAATTGGGCTACAACTTCTGCTCAGCTTGACCCAACTCACATATTTGGACTTTATCTCACAAAATACATACCCAATTGGTATAATTATTAAAGCTGTAAAATACTGACATAATTATCAACAACTCTTATGTTAATGGTAAAGTCCAAATCAACTATTATCATAGACCAAATTGTCTTGTAAGTGGGTAAAAAGGTTGTTGGCCGAAATCTGATGTATCTTTGGAATTTTGCTTATATCTTATTGGATCCTCATCCAATTTGCACGAATCTAGTGCCTATGGAAAGAAGAGACAAAATTCTACAACTTTCATGTCGACTACAGAGGTTACTTTGGTCATTTACATTATTAAAAATGTGCTACAAATGGGTGAACGAGTTATTGGCCTAAAATTATTGAAGATTGATGTCATATATGACATATTTCTATTCATTGCCTATATAAGGACATTTTCAACATTAAATAATTCTCTCTTATTTTCTTCTCATTAACATGTATTGTAATCTATATTAGAGTTCTTGGCAAGGCTAAGAGATGAATTTTTATGTGTAATAAATCTAATTCTATGCTTTGATTCTTTGTCAAGAGCTACAAATATTTATAAGTTTAATTTTGATTAAACTTTTATCTATTTTATTTTCTATAATCCAAAGGTTATAATTCTCATGTCTCATATATGTTCAGTCATGCTTTTCTTATGTGATTCTTGTTGAATTATAATTGTTATTGGTTACATTATTTTATATGTTAATCTTTTACTGCAATATTGTCAAGATGATATATTGTTGATCTTAGATAACTTGTATAAATGAACATGATTTGTGTTAATATTGCAAAAGAGTTTAGTCATATCAAATGCATGTGGTATCAAATGTGCTTTATGTTACATATCTTTCGATTGATTGTTTAAATATAAAACTGTCAATTGAGTTATAAACATTGAATCAAAGTGTAGAGTAGATTTATAAAGTATAATTGTGATTTTCGAAGTCTTGTTTAAATCATCATAAGACATTTTCCTCAATTTATAGACAGTTCTATCTTATCCACTTAAACCAATTAGTTAATTTTCCCCTTGCTACTGCTTTAATATTTTTATTTCACCAATCTATTTTGCTAAAAGCTTCCTGGTGGGATCGACACCTCAATCTATATTGCAATAGCCGCATTATTTTGAACATAAACAATAGGTTAGTGTTTAGATATAGGAAGTCAAACCTAGAGTTGATAGGGCTATGTTGACTTAGACTTTGCTTGAGACATGGATATTAAGAGATCACTGACATCCTATTATTTTACACTTTGTGAGGATTGTGTCAATTTAAAGGCCCAGTTGTAGCCTATAGTCGCATTTACAAAAGCTGAGTATGTAGTTGCAACGGAAGCATGCAATGAAGCTATATAGTTGCAAGGAATTGTTTAAGAGCTAAATTTGATCAGATTAATAGTAATAGTATTTTTAGATAATTAGTCATCTATTCATCTTTATAAAAACCCAATGTTCCATAATAAAATCAAGCATGTGAATGTGAAATACTACTATATCAGGGAGTTGGTTTCTAATGGAAGAGTAAAGTTAAAAAAAAAATAAGTACTGAAGAGAATCCTGCTGATCTGGGGGATGAAAGTATTGCCTGTAAATAAGTTTAAAGTATGTTTAAGCTCATTGTAAATTAATAAAAGGTGATTGGAAGTAAATTCGAGCTAATCAGGGGAGACTCACCAAATATAGAAGGAATGACCAAATTGCTTTAAAACCAAAGGTGAATTTGTAAAAAACAATAAGTTTGTTGTTTCCAAAGTAACTTAGAGAAACTGGAAGAACTAGAATAATATTTATTTTTTATTTTTGGAGTAATTCAAGAACACAGAAGAATAAGAGGATAATATCTAGGGTAGATAAAAAAGTATCACAACGTGTCATTTCATGAATGGCAATTTGGTAAATATTGTAGGTTCTTTACAATGCCGTTTTAGAGTCCTTGTTAAGTTTAAAGAACTGACGATTTTTCCCGCCTCTCAATGACTTTCAGACTTATCATTTTACTCTTGAAAAACTCAATTTTGTTCCTATATAAGGGGAAGCTTCTCTGAGTAATTAATATAATGTTATTAACACTTTTCTAAGTCAGAGACAACCAATGACTAACCACAGAGAATTAAAGTTTTCAAAAGGAAGCTTTGAGAGTCTTGTGAGAAAGAGAATCAAGAAATGCATTATGTTTATTTAGGGCTTCCGAGATTTGTGTTCTTGGAAGAGGAATTTGTGTGTGATTTATGTAATTGATTTGTATTTTATGTTTTTATTGTAATCATTTTTTTAATCTATGCATTTGAGTGGGCTAATTAGGTTCGGTGGAAGTAAATATAAATTCTATTAAACCGAACTAGTATAATTGTATTTTTGGTTGTGATTGTTAATTCTTTTTTGTTTAATCTTGATTGTTTATAATTACTTAGTTAAATCAACCAAAAATACCAATAAACTTTGTTACAAATATGATAACATATAATATAAATAAAAGCCATTGTTTGCATCGACTCACCACTTACTGGAGCTCTTAGGCATGAATATGCAAAAATGTAAGGAAAAAAAAAAAGATAAATTTTCAGGATATTTATGAATAAAAAGTGGCCAATCAGAATATTGATAGAGTGGGACCAAAAAGTAACAAAAAAAAGAAAAAGTTTTGCAACCGGTGGGGCATCTGAGCTGCCAGCCGAGTGGTTCCTGGTCGGCTCAGTAAGTGGAGCTGGGTTTAACTTTCTAGGTCAAGTTGTGTTTTATTTTAAGGTTTAAAGGCACTGTTTGACTAGAGCCAGTGAAGGGGAGAGAACAGAGAGAGAAATAGTAGCAGATCTGAAAGCTCAGAATTCTGAAAGTCTTATCATATACTGAACATAACCATCATCATCATAATCATCATATGTTCTTTTGACTGTTTCCCAAAATGCCGCGCCCTTATTTCCAAAAGCTTATTCTCTCCTCCACCATTCATGAACGGAGACTGGTAAATCCGAAGTTACTTTTTGTCTTTTTGATTGTTAATTCTTGTTAGATTTATTAGTTTTGAAAAAATTTAGCTGGATATCAATAAAGGGTAGTTGAATTTTTCTTTGTTATGTGTTTTTATTTTCTGGGTATGTTTTTGTTTGAAAGATTTTGAGGTAAAGTTGGAAACTTTGACCCAGATGAGACAGTGATTAAATAAAGATTGAAACTTTATTTGGTAGATGGGATTGAGTATAGCTGAGTAGTGGTTTATGAAATTTTGAAGGACTGTACTAGTTTGTTTTGGGCGTTTAGAATGATTGTATTGCTTGATTGTATTGTTTGAGGACCTAAACAGTGGATTAATCATGACTTATATTTCCTTTTTTATTTTTATGTTGAAATTCTGTCTGGTTGTTGGGATTGGAAAAGCAAGGAGAGAATGAAATCAGTTTGTTGAAGTGTTTGATAGCCTGCTTTACCTTGTAGAAATATGATTAATCAACCTTCAGTTAGCTGCACTGTCATATAATGCTTATTAAGCTGAGAGAGGGGGCTTTTTCTAGTAAAATCTTTTCTTGGAAGTAAATATATCTCTGTTACCAAATTGAAATCTTTTGAAACTAGTTTGATTTGGGTTATCAATTTTGCTCTTTATGTTAGAGAGTTCATCATTTAGACAAAATAACCTTTTTAATCTTTACGGATAGTTCTGTGGTTTCTTGGCAAGTGGATGAGGTTAATGCTGAGATGGTTTTATTTTTCACTGGTTTGAGAAACCAAAGGGCACTGCATTAGTCATGGAGCAAGTTTGTATTCGAGTACAGTAGCCTCTTTAAATGCCATTCATTTTTACTATATGAAGATTTACTGTAATCTTTCCCTGCAATTAAATTAATTGTATTAACTCCATATTTACTCTAGATGTATTCCTTTTCCTTGATTGGGTGCATACATCTTCATCCTTTATGGTGAAATTGTGGAAAGCATAGAAAGAACATGAATGGAATTTTGTTGCTATGAACTTCGCTCTATTTTTTCCTTTTCATAACAGAAAAATTTTAGGTTGACAAATTATGTCCCTATTAGTTCTTCACTGTTTTTGTCTGTGCAGAATTTAGTTTGTAGATGATGATCCATTCATTATGACCACATCAGTACTTGTAAAATATATTGCATTCTAAAAATTATATTTTTTGAACTTGAATTTACTTTGATGTGAAACACTGAAATTGAAAGCACTGTGAGTAAACCCTATGTAAGGTTGAAGAAATTATTCCCAAGAACCATGTCTTCTTTTCATTTGAAGTAATGCTACTTATAATTATTTGGGAGAGGAATTAAATCTATATTCCTCATTATTTTAGTGCTTCCAACATAAAATTGTATTTACTTGTGATGACCTATTCTTTTGAAGTTATTCCTATTTACTTCTGGGCTGCAATGATTATAGGAAATAGGGTGTGCATCTATGTCACACAAATATCTAAGTGATATGACATCACTATTTTCATCACAAAGATATGAAAGTTCATCTACGATTTTAAATTGCCAGCATGTCAATTTATTCTCCTTGTGAAATGGAGTCTTACTTGATTTGTTTAACTGCAGAGGATTCCAGAAAACTTTATCAGGAAATTCAGGGACGAGCTTTCTGCTGTTGCTTCACTTACTGTTCCGAATGGTACTGTTTCTCGTGTAGGATTAAGGAGATCTGACAACAAAGTCTGGTTTTATGACGGCTGGCATGAATTTATGCAACGTTACTCCATTCGTGTTGGGTACTTTTTGGTCTTCAGATATGAAGGGAATTCATCCTTCAGTGTTTTCATATTTAATTTGCCTTCTTCTGAGATTAGTTATCAACCTAATGCCCTCAGTAATTTTGAAGCACCCAATCATAGCAAACAATACCATATATTTGCAGAAATGGATGATGCTGACTCTGAATTTGAAGATCAACCGACACAAAAGAAGACCTTCAATCCTCCAACGTTCCAGAATTTGCTCAGCAGTTCTAAACTTAGCAGCAGCATAAATGGTGCTGGTGAAGCAAACTTACAACGATTGAAAGGTTATGATAATTCTCTAGTTGGAAATGAGTATACTATAGAAATATCTTTCCCTACAGTTTGTGCATTTTTTTAGACATCTGGTCCACTACACACTTGTAATACTCTTTCTCATAGTTTGATTAAATCATTCCTAGTTTAGTATTAAAAATGGAAAAAGAAAAGGATATACTGTACCTTTAGGTGTTCAGTTTAATATTTATTAACTCAAGAATTTGTTAAATCATATATGCAGTCAAATTGTATTCGCCGGATGGAGAAATGCAAATGCCTAAAAAACGGGGGAGAAAGCGGAAGATTGATCCTAGTAAGATGTTTGGCTCAGATTCATGTTTAATCCTGTCATCTGTTAAGAATTGAAATTTCTCATCAAAATATTTTACGGAAGTGCAGATGGTCAGCAGCCACCAGCCCAAGATGAACATGAAGGAGACATGCGCTTTAGATTTTATGAAAGTGCTTCGGCGAGAAAAAGGACTGTGACAGCTGAAGAAAGGGAAAGGGCAATTAATGCTGCCAAAGCATTTGAGCCATCTAACCCTTTCTGCAGGGTAGTCTTGCGGCCATCTTACTTATATAGGGGATGTATTATGGTGAGCCAGTGAATCCCAAGCACTCTGCATGGTTTTTCCATTTCACATCTTAATATGCTTGGTCTGAGATGCATTTACCTTTTGCTTGTGCAGTATTTGCCATCTTGCTTTGCTGAAAAGCATCTAAATGGGGTTTGCGGATTTATCAAACTACAACTTCCTGATGGGAAGCAGTGGCCTGTCCGATGTCTATATAGAGGAGGCAGAGCTAAGTTCAGTCAAGGCTGGTATGAATTTACATTGGAGAACAATCTGGGGGAAGGAGATGTTTGTGTTTTCGAGGTGCTTAGGTCCAGGGAGTTTGTGCTGAAAGTAACTGTATTTCGCGTCATGGAATGTACGGGATTTACAAATCGACTGTCCCATTAGAATATCACTGGATTGAACCAGTTTCTACAATGTTTGTTACTTCTCTAGTAAGTAAACCCTGTCAAGCATCCTTTCTTCTTCAGGTGACTTATACCCATCTGTGTTCATAAACTTCTGTACAACTTGTGAAACTTCTTGTAGTTTTAGGGTTCTTATACAAAGTTTTGTGGCTTGAATAGGGTTGTACATAGATTGTTCAATTAAGTTGACATTCAGCTGGACTGGAACAGAGGGTGTTAGTCACAATGTTATTTTCAGCTTGTTTGAACTTTTCATTTGCTTCAGCCTACTCCATGTGGCATGGTGCTATATTACTTCTTAGGAATAACATTTTCTACTTGTTTAGATATCAGAAATGAGGAGCATTACATAGAAGTTCCGTTTCATTCAAAACTTGTTCCGTGATCTTTGGTGCTTATCAATCTTAATGTTTAGCGTGGTGCTGGAGCAAAGTCAAGAAAGCAGCAGATTGCATGCTACTGCAGCAGAACTCAACAGCCAACTTCTGATACTGCATTGCTGCGTGCACCAGAATGTGTTTGTTAATTGTCTGAAAATGGTGCTGGGAAAATGTCCCCTTCCCTCAACAACATATGAAGTGCAGCTAGGTGGAAGCTAGTAACTTATGATGGATCTTCCCAGAAACATTAACAAACAGACACGACGAAAATCTGAAGATGATATAAATGTCTGTAGTCGTTTGTTTAGGTTATTTCTGAACGACGAGTCGGTTGTAAGTTTCAGTCGGAGATGACATTCCATGTGAATATGCAAGAGAAATTTTCGAAAATAGCCTAAATAATAAACATCATCAATAAAATTATACAAATCAAATGAAATAAATATAATGAAAAAATTAAATTATTTAAGTAAATAAATTATATAAACTAAATAAAATAAAAAAATTTAAAACATAATGATGATAATTTTTTTAAAGAAAATTGCGTGCATTTTATTAATTTTAATTTTTTTTAGGTTGATGCGAATTCTAATAAATAATTAAACTAAATAATTAAATTAAATTTACTAAAAAGTTAAGCTTATTGTCAAATTTGTCTAGTTTCTTTTTCAAAGAATGTTTATATAATTTAAATATACCTATTAAATTAAGAGAAATTTTTTACAAATAATCAAAAATTTAGACTACTTAACTAATTTAGCCAAAATTCAAAATTTCTAACTTATTTAATCACACACAATAAATTTGAATGAAAATATATTTTTACTAATTCAACAGTATCCGATGAAAAGTATTCATTACAGTGTACAGTATCTATTACAGTAAACAGTGCCCACTACAGTACTTTTTGTTTATTCAAAATTAAATTTTTTATTTATTTCTTAAAATTATATTTATTTTATTATTTATATTATTTGTTAATTATTTAATCATAGTACTATAAAATTTTAATGAATATGATTTAATGTAGTTAAATTTAAATAAACAATATAAACCTAAGTTTAAATAAGTATAAATATAAATAAATTTTTTAATAAATAATATAAATTATTATATTATACATAATAAAACATATATACTAAAATTAAATGAAATATTTATTTATAATATAAATTTATTTATATACATAATAAAATATAAATTGGTCTGAAAAATTCAAGCTTTTATTTAGATCTGGATCTAAGTTTTTGCTGGAACTCAAAAATTAGGCAGAAATCTAATTTTTTTAAAAAAATTTAAATTAATTCCTAATTTTTTATAAATATAAATTTAACAATGCTTTACAAAATAAATGTCCTGAAAATTTAAATTTAACCTTAAAAAATAAAAAAATTTAAAATAAAAAATATATTAAATTATGAATACAAATTTTATAATTTAACAATTATTTTATAAAATAGATGCCCAAAAGTTTAAATTTTATATATTACATATTTTAAATTAAAAAAATTCTTAACCCCTTACGGTGGTAGAATCTTAAACCAGACTAAACTATTGCATATTTTAAATTTAAAAAGTGTAATATTTAATCTTTTAAATCACTAAATAGTTTTTTTTAAGAATAATATTTTTTTTAAAAACAAATTGAAAGCAATTTGAAAATGAATGGGGCTATTTGAATCCACTTTAATATTCTATAAACTCCCTTTTCAATAATTATTTTAATTATTAAAATGTCTTAAGAGAAATTACTATTATAGATATAATAATATAATTGAATAAAAAGATTTTGTTCATTATATTAGAGAAAATTTGTTAAACACACTCATCTTTTTATTTTTATTTTAAAGTTTTAATTCTGTATTTAGGATCAACTTGCAGTTATATATATATTAATTTATAAAAGTTAAAAATTAAGTCATTTTCAAAGATGTTATTATTATTGGTTGATGCTAAATTACAATAATAATAATGATAATAATGGGATTTTTGATGACACGTTTCAGTTGTAGTTGCGCCATCAAAACCAAAAGATTAAGCTTCATAATGATCAACGGCAAATGATTCTTGATGATGATAATGCATGATCAGATTACTGTTGAAGCAATGTCACTGCCACTGCTGGAGAAGGAGAAGGAGAAGAGGCCTTGCATTTTCTACAAGCTTATTGTGGCCTCCATTCTCCAAGACAGGAAGCTGGTAACTCCGCTTCACTTTCTTCTTCTTTCTACTTTCCCTTTGACTGCTGAGAAATTTGAGAAACAAGTTTTAGATGATATAACTGTTTGTTTGTTTGTTTGGTTGGTGGGAAAATTCTAGAAAGACGTCTCAATTTGATTGTGCGAGTCTGTACTCTCAACACTGCTCTGAGCATGTACCCGCAGCCCTTCAATTTTTTTTTTCTTTTCTTTTCTTTTGATATTACGTGTAATTCATTTGCAACCAAAAAATAAAAAATAGAAAAATACTGACGGTTGGGAAAATTGAGAAGATTAAAATGTGCATGCAATTGATCTTTTAATGTGTGCTTGCTTTTGGCAGAATTGTGTTGTGAGTACTCTTTTTCTCTCTCTTAAAACCCCCATTCGGCCTTCAATGGATAATCTTAAAGGCTAGTCTGAAATCTCATCATAATCTTGCAAGTGTCTTGCAATTTTGTCATTCTTGTCAAATCTGGTGCTTGTAATCCTAGAAAAATCATATCCGGATTATTACTTGGTTACTTTCAAGTGTTGAAGCAGGTTATCCCTGCTATTTGTCAAGTTTGTGTTATCATGCAATTTTCATTTCCAGAAACTCACCTGTTGCTTATAATCAGGATTTCATGGTCTTTGAAATACACTCCCATACTTTGTGCTCTTTGTTTGTGTGAATCAGTTATGTAATGCTCAAATTGATTTGGTCATGGACACTTGATTATTATAGAATCTTAGTTAATTTGGCATTTGCAGAGGATCCCAGATAAGTTTGTTCAGAAATTTGGGGGCGAACTTTCTTCAGTTGCAAAAGTCACTATTCCTAGTGGTCATGTCTTTCTAGTAGAACTAAGAAAACACAACCACAAGCTGTGGTTTGATAACGGTTGGCATGAATTCACTGAACATTGCTCCATTCATGCTGGATACTTTTTGATCTTTAGATATCAAGGGGATTCAAATTTTGATGTGTACATATTTGATTTAGCAACTTCTGAGATAGAGTATCCATGTAACACTCTTAATAGCTTGCAAGAACCTGATCATCGCAAGCAATGCCCTGTACCCATTGAGAAAGATGAAGAAAAGAACACTTTTCTGGAAATATTGCCTTCTTGTGCTCCATCCCCAGCTCTTGGTTCCTTAACAAAAAAGGTCTTAGATGAAGGTGTATGCGACAAATGGAATAAGAAATTTACATCTGGGGTTAAGTTAGAGTACATGAATCTAGGAGATGGGGATGGCAAACAATGGCATGTTCCCATTGAGAAAGATAAAGAAAAGAACAACTCTCTGGTAATATCACCTTCACGTGCTCCATCCCCAGCTCTTTGTTCTTTAACTAGAAAGGTCTTAGATGAAGATATACGCTACAGATGGAATAAGAACTTTACATCTGGGGTCAAGTTAGATTACATGCATCTAGGAGGAGAAGTGCATAATTGGCAAGCAACACGTCAATCTCCTCAAGATAAGGCAATACGGATCAAAAGCGAGTTTACGAATACATTAAATGAAGTTGGTTTGTACTCTAACTGTGGAACAAAAAGAAAAATCTCGTGGCCAGGAGAAATAACTGCCTCTTGTAAGCTCTATGCATTTGGATGCTCTTTTTATGTGAATTCCTATTGGCTTTTTATCACAAATTTTGAATGTCTACATCTATCATTAGGTAAAACCGAACTAGAGGAAGAGTTTCCTACAGTAGAAGTTTCTTTCAAAACTTATTCAAGGAGGTGGAGACCTGTAACACTCGAAGAAAAGAAGAGAACAGTTGATGCAGCTGAAATGTTCAAGACTGATAATCCTTTTTTCAGGGTTATCATGCGGCCGTCGTACGTATATGGAGCATTACTTTTGGTAAGCCCCTGAACTATGCTTTAAATATAATTTCTCTGATTCTATGATTAGAGAAAAGTGTAATTCTCTTGCTTGTGCAGCATATTCCATCCAACTTTGCTCGGACGCATCTAAATGGTTTTAGGGGAAATATTAAACTTCTGGATTCCAATGAAAAGCAGTGGCTTGTACGGTGTGTTTCTCAGAATGGTAAAGCTAAATTAAGCAAAGGCTGGCCTGCATTTGTGTGGGAGCATAACTTGGATGTAGGTGATGCTTGTGTCTTTGAGCTGATTAAGATGAATGACATTACACTGAAAGCTACTATATTTCGAGTCCTTGAAGATGCAGCACCAGCACACCAACCTTCACAGTAAGAAATCTGGTAAATGTAAGGAATTTGAGATCAAATGTTTTGTTGGGATGCAAAACCTAGTTAAGAACTAGAGATGAATGTAAATGTTTGATGTTTTCTATGCCCCTTTCTGGTATGCTCACGTGCAATTGGAGAAAGCTTGATCTTCTGATACATTTTGTTGCTCATATCTGAGTTTCTGGTTGTTGGGGTGTTGAATGTCTCTTTAGATGTTAAACTGCTCTTTATTTTTTAAACGTGAAAGTAAATCAAACTCAGAGAGCATAAAAGTTATTAGTACACTGTCCAACAAAATTTTTGTCAGTACGTGCATATACTGGATGTAGTGAACTCTCAATTTGTACATAACATAGTGCTGCAAATATTGTAAGCAGTGCGTCTTTATGTTTTCTATCATCCCATGCTGAAGACACGTAGCAAGTGAACTTCAAAAACCTGGGTGGCTGTTTCTCCAGGCTCATCTCTATATCTGAAAATTATAAGGTTAAATAAAGAATTCATAACCATGTTAAAGAGCTTCTTAATAAAGTCAAATTAAGAATCGCTTTGTTTCAACGATCGCACTGATATTCCATGTCTAATTATAGAAAGCCTGTTGTGATATCAATTCCGAGAAATAAAAGTCGACCCAATTACCAATACCCATAAACAAACGTCACTAGCAGCATGTATCTAGATTTAAATTGGATCTCGGAATTATATTTGGACCTTCCGGAATCAATTCGACTTAGTTTTAATCCAAACTACCATTATTACTTTTCAGAGCAATGTTGAATTTATAAACTTTTGATTTTAATATTTTTCATTTTAAATAATATACAAAAATTATTAGATATTTTTCATCTTAAATAATATGCGAAATAATTATTACATAAAGAAATAATGCAATAAATAATTTCAAAATTATAAAAAATAATTATCTAATAAATATTTGATATATTAAATAACAGATATTAAGATTAAAATTAAAAAAAATATAACATTATTCTTTCTTCTAATCTTATTCATTCAAAATCTATTGATCCTGTAAACATCCCCTCTTATTATGTATAGGAAGGTCACTCCTAAAGATTTAACCATACTCGTGTAATTGGAAGATTTAACCATACTCGTGTATTTAGAAGATTCACATCTCTTGATTCAAATAGCGGCAATTACTTTGATCCAATGGCATGTAAATTTTTACAAACAAGTAAGAGACTGTGCAAGAAGTTTGAAACGAATCAAATTATGATTTTTATTTCTATTATTATTATTATTTCTATTATTATTATTATTTTTAAGTTTAAATAAAAGATCAAAAAAAAAAAACTCTTACATGAGTAGATGAATCTGTTTGGAAGATTACTAAATAGGATTCATATTTATGTATACGTATTTTGAAAATGAGTTGAGTTAATATCCAATAAATAGAGGTAACTATTTTATTCATTCATCATTCATCATTATTGATTCATAGCTATTCATGGATACAAAATACATAACTCTATTTATTCATGCATACACTTTTTCACACAAGAGTACCATCTTTTATGACAAACACTAATCTGAGTGCTGGAGTGTTTTGTGTTGTACGAAGACGAAGGGTGGCTTCTTCAATCAAAAGACTTACGCAAGAATAAGAAGATAATTAATTGCGAAAGTTCTAGATCAGAGAATTTCAGTGGTGCCAACTATGGGGACAATAAATAATTTTAATAAAAATAACTAATTTTCTATAAAAAAAAAAAGACTACCTAAGAAAATACGAAGAAGATAATTAATTGCGAAAGTTCTAGATCAGGGAATTTCAGTGGCGCCAATTATGGGGACAATAAACAATTTTAATGAAAATAATTGATTTTCTAAAAAAAAAAAGACTACCTAAGAAAATACGAAGAAGATTTTAGGTCAAAAACACAATACTACACACCTTCTAGAGCTCTCAAGTAACATAGAGATAAGGGACACGAGCAACTCAGACGTGTTGAGATTGCAAGGCTCTTGCTATGATGACAGACATACTACCGAAAATCCTCAAATAACTTTGAGGAAACAATGAGAGAAAATCATGAATTACGAGACAAGTTAACAACCATAGAAGGATTTGAAGAATTAAATGAAAAATCTCTAGAATGATTGGCATCAAGAGAATTGGTCGAGACATACTTAGTGTGGATGAATGTTGAATGTAAGAGAGATATCTCGAGGTATAAGAAAAACCTAAACCCCGAAAGGAATAAGAAGGCCAGATGGAGATGAAATATATACTTTTATCATGAAGAAAGTAGGAGAATTGTATGCAAAAATTGGAAAACACAAGATTATTAAAGACGCAATGACCTTCGTAAGGAAGGCAAACTAAGATATGTTTATGGAATCTATTAGACGAGCAAAAAAAATCCCATAAGTTCACTATGCCAAGCTTTCATATGTATGATGAAATCCAGGATCCAAAAGAACACATCTTCAACTTCAATGCTAAAATGATTATACACGCGTGGGACGAACCCTTGAAGTGCATTGTAGTTCTATCAAGTTTAAAAGGTCTTACGTAAGCATGGTTCTAAGGACTAAAAGAAAACTTGATATCTTTCTTTGGTGAGTTGACAACACAATTCATTGTCCAATATATGCGAAACCAAAAAAAAAAAGACCCACATTAAACTTATTTTTCATAAAGTAAGGGAGAGCAAAATAATTAGGAGCTTCATCAACAAGTTCAATCAGAAACTAAGCAAGTTAGAAAGCTATAACACAATGATAACTCTATGTTCAAAGTAATTAATTAAAAATCAAAATAGTGGATAGAGAAGAAGAAGACAAGGCAATAATGATTAAGGAAACTTCTGTAATTATAACATGAAAGAAAGGAAGCTCATATTAGTGAGAAGAATAATGGAAGAGACCTTCTAGCCAAGAAGGTGATAAGGACAATAAGCGAGAGAGATAGATGATCAAATCATTGATCCCAATCAATACACCAACAAAAAAGATCTAGGCAAAATTTAAAGACTTTAAAATTCATGAAGCCAAAACCCGTGTTGACACTGGAGGAATAAAAGGATTAGTCTAAACGTTATTCCTTTTACAACAAACACAGGTATACACATAGATGAGTTTTGATATTTACAGGGACAAATTAACATCTTCATGAGGAATGAAGACCTAACAAAATTCAGAGTAGAAATAGAGCTTAAGAAGACTACAATACTAGAGAAAGATCTCAAGTCAACTAGAGCATAAGTTCCAACTGATGAAAAAGGACCCCACCAGTAATAAATAAAACCCCACAACTCTTTATTTGACTTTTGCTAGCTAGAAGAAGAGCACAATAAAAGAGAAAGTGAACAAATAGCCCACCTAAAAAACTTCTATATATCGAAAGGGTATAGAAACGAAAGGAAGCTTAATATAATAATCCTAGAAGGATCGTAAATTGAGGAAAGAGCAATTAAAAAGTCTATAGTGGCATTATCCACAATAGTGGCAATAAACCAATTTTTTATGCTAGTTCTCCATGACAGACCTCTAAATAAAGAAGAGAATGATGAGAGATGAAAATCGTTATTAAAGAGGGCAACCAAAGTACAAAGATGTGGAATAGGGGAAACAATCTCAATCATATTAATCAAACAAGAGATAAGAAAGATCACATTCTATTAAGAGGACCTGACATGCTTGATAATGCTCACTTGAATTCATTAATAATTAGTTTGAACATAGCTAGAAAAATAATATAAAGAGTTTTGGTTGATAAAGGAAGCAGTATGGATATTTTGTTTTAAAAAGCTTTTCAAGCTTGAGACTGAATGAGAAAGACATCAAAGGATGCAACATGAAACTTATCGTCTTTAAAGGAGGAAAGGTATAGGTAAAAAATATTATTACATTACTAGTTGTGGCAACAAGAAAGTAATTAGAAGTGGATTATTTGATAATCAATGCATCTACCACTTATAACATTACATCAAGATGCTATTAGATACATTATATAGAGGTTGTCCCCTTTACCTTGCACCAAGTGGTCATATATGTTTTAGCCACTAGAAAAGGAACAATAGACATCAAATGTGAGCAAATCTAAGCCTAGTAGTGTTACATAAACTCACTCAGACCTTCAAAAAAGCGAAGAAAGCAAAGAACACAGTTATACCTGCCATGAATGAAGTTAAATGAAGAAAAGATAGACCAATCAAAGTATTAGAATATCAAGCGACATAGAAACATTAGCCACGGATCCACTTCTACCTCTCCTCCGAGGTAGAAGCACCGACAAAATAACAATTACAAAATCAATCACCACGGGATTTTTTTAAGAAAAAGACTATATAGCACCTAGTGTCGAAGAAATGGAATAAATATTGCTCGACCCTTTCATCACCAATAGAAAGATACTATTAGGCACTGATATGTTTGAAAAAGAGAGAATAAGTATGATTAAATTATTTAAGAAAAACTAGGACATCTTTGTATAGTCCCCCAAAGACATTATTGGGATAGATCCAAAAATAATAGGTCATAAACTAAATATTAGAAAGTATTACCCCCCAGTAAGGCAAAAGCAGAGAAAGTTAGCTTTATAATTAAATATATAGATTGTTGAAGATAGGCTTCATTTGGGAGGATTATCACCTAGAATGGCTCTCTAACATGGTTTTCGTAAAAAAGAACAGTGAAAGTTATGACTTTGTATAGATTACACAAATCTTAATAAAGCAACCAACCTGAAATACTCCTTCTCATTCTCTAAGATAGAGTAGATAGTCGATGTAACAATTAAGAGACTATCATTCCTGGATGTGTACAATGACTACAACTAGATAAAAAATAGTATTGTAAGATAAAGAGAAAATAAGCTTCGTAACAGAACATAGAATATACTACTATAAGGTAATGTTGTTCGAGTTAAAAAAAATGCGAGAGCCACTTTCTAGAGTTTAGTCAACAAGATTTTTAGAAATCTAATAAGGGAGACCATAGAAGCATATGTAGACGACACAATAATCAAGAGCATGGAAGCACGAAACCACATAGTAGATTTATAAGAAGTATTTAATGTCTTAAGAAAATTTAAATTGTGCCTGAATCCAGTAAAATGCACCACCTTTCTAAAACATGTTGTAAGCACTAAAGAAATTAAAGTTGACCCAACACAAGTTTAGGCCCTTAGTTATACCACCATCCTCAAAACATCGAAGGAAGTATAAATCCTAATTGAAAGAGTAGCAACACTAAATAGGTTTATTTTCAGGATGTTGAAAAAATATAGACATTTCTTCTAAGCTATCAAGGTTGAAAATAGAAAACTAGAAGAGCTAGAACAAAAGGAAGCCTTGTAGAACCTAAAAGAATACATGAAAAAACCTTCAATCGTATCCATACCTAGCCTTAATGAGACTTTATACTTGTACCTTGTAGTTACCAACATAGTGGTCAAAGCATTCCTATTTTAAGAAATAGATGGCCGGCAAAAATCAATCTTGTACACTATGAAAGTACTCATAGATGCAAAAAAACCAAATATTCAGTGGCAAAGAAATGTCGTACAAGATAAGGATAAATACAAACATTATTTTGAGATATATCTCATCATAGTGTATGCATTATTTCTTTTAAAACATATCCCATCCAAATCAAATATTGTGGGAAGGGTCACCAAAATGGCCATGAGACTACATATTAACATCGAGTATTGGCTGAAGACAACAAGCAAAGGATAAGTAATAGCAAACTTTATGTTAGAATATTAACTAGCACCAGAAGATAACACATGGAAACCTATTAACCTTAGAGAATCCTAAAAGATGCATATAGATGGATCCTCAAATCAATAAGAATCAGGCTTAGGAATTAGAATCAAGTTTCCAAAGGGGTTGATATTAGAGCATGCAATTTGGCTATTGTCCCTAAAATCCAACAACGAAAAAGAATACGAGGCCTTGATCAAAGAACTTACCATAGCTAAACAGTTGATGATAAAGAAACTCCAGGTATATATGAATTCAACCTTAGTTACTTTTTAGTAGAATTAAGACTATACAACAAAAGAAAAAAGGAATAAAGAATACCTCGTTAAAGCAAAAGAAGTTGCTTAAAAATTGTAAGAAGTAACAATTAAACAAATACCAAGGAAACAAAACACACAAGTAGATAAGTTAGCCAATGATGTATTGATAGTAGAGCATTCAACAATCTAAATAATCTTACTTTTCACCAGAGACAAAAGAATATTAGATGAAGAAATCTTCACACCAAATGAATCATAATAAAGGACTCAATGGAAATCATGACTTTCAATAACTAGAAGACCCCTTATATCCATTGTTTAAGGGATAGGAAGATTTCATCAGACTATAAAGAAGCAAGAAAACGTGGGAGCAAAGCAGAAAGGTTCAGATTAATTAATGAAGAATTATATAGAAAATTCTTCTCGAGAATGTATGTGCAGTATATGCTCAAAGAAGAAAAAAGGAAGGTAATCAATAGAGTATGCAACGAACCATGTAGGAATCACTCATCACTTACAAAGTCATGAGACAAGGCTTCTAATGGCCTATTATTCAAAATGACACCTTAAATTATATGAAAAAAAAATACAAGAAATGCTAGAAACATGCCAAACTTACTCATCTTTCAATTAGGAACCTTAATATGGTAACCATCATATGGCTTTTCATTTAATGAGGGATAGACATTGTTGGGTCTATTACCATCTGTTACAGGAAGGAAGCAATTCATACTCTTAGCGATAGATTACTTCACGAAATGGATAAAAGCCAAAGCTTACAGTAACATAACCTCGTCAGAGTCGAAGAAATTCATATAGACCAACATTATCACAAAATACAGAATGCCATAAGTATCAGTCTCAAATAATGGGAAACAATTTATCAACGCAACCATCACTTCTTTTTTGTGCTAAGTACAAGATACAACAGAGATTCTCATCTAGAAAAGATTGGAACGTAATAAAGGAAGGTGGCCAGAATAGCTTTCAAAGGTCCTTTGGGCATACAGAACAATTGAAAATAGATTCACATGAAGCTCACCTTACATACTAGTTGATTAGCGTATTTTACACTTATTATTTTTGCTTCCTTATGCTTAGCATTTGTTCATTTTAAGTATGAATTTTATGCTTTTTATGTGCATTGTTGTCATTTTATAGGTTTGAAATTAATAGAGCTATTTGAGATAAAAATCTAAGGAAAATAAGCAAAACTATCAAATTTGAACAGTAACTTCTATAGTAATCAGCTATAATACCAACGCTGTAATACCGAGATCCCCTCATTGTGACGCTAAAGCCACTGTTTCCAGTGCCGTGGCTCTCAAAAGCCAAGGCCATGGCGCATAAATAGTACCCCCATGAATAGAACTCGTGAACAGTACTTTAAAATAATGTCAATGTTGGGCAGTGAAAAAAAAAATCTTAATTTAACTTATATTTGATGTTTTGTCCTAATTTGAAGACATAAGCCTATCAAT
Source organism: Ailanthus altissimus (assembly GCA_946807835.1). Taxonomy (NCBI): domain Eukaryota; kingdom Viridiplantae; phylum Streptophyta; class Magnoliopsida; order Sapindales; family Simaroubaceae; genus Ailanthus; species Ailanthus altissimus. Next base: position 21,559,222 of record OX327698.1, on the reverse strand, counting down.
AAAAGACCAAAAATTCTATTTTAAGAATAAAAATAGAAAAATAAGAGAGAGTGTAGAGAAACAAGTTTTTAGAGAGTTAGAGCAACTTTTGAAGGATTAAAAAGACTATAAGAATAAAGATTATAACAAAATTAGTTTTATCTCTTCATCTTTCTAGTTTCTGTGATTTTCATAATATTTTTCTTGATAAGCTCTAGAACTCTTTATTTCATCATGAGCTAATTTCTTTATCTAAGATTATAATTTGAACTCAATATGTAATTTAAAGTAATTTATTTTCTCTTAGTTATAAAATTAATATAAAATTGTTCAATTTTCTGTGCTTAATGCTTTATAATTACTTAATCACTAATTGAATTGTTGTGGAAACTCTGTTGAACTTTAGAACAAAATTTAGGTGTTGACATTGAATAAATTAATGTAATTTCATTGCGTAGCAATTGCGAGTATCATATGAGATAGAGATATACTTATATGACATATATAACAAATAGAGAACCATCCTAATGAGTTTTGTATTAACATAATTACTATAGGAATATAGGTAATTAATTAAGCAAAATATTTTTACTCGACCATCACAACAACAACAACAACAACAAGAAGGTTAGGTTTATGTGCTCATAAAAAAAAAAAAACTACCTTACAAAAGGTCGTGCGCTCTAAGCCATCATTCTTTGGAAGCATAACACTAAAAACTTCTTTAGAAAGATCATGTGCTTGACACATTTCTTTAGAAATAAGACCAAAAGAACCTTTCTTGGAAGACTCGTAGGCCTATAAGCTTATGAAGCACCATTCATTTGGAAAACCAAACTAATTGTCACAAAATCACCCTCTAAAGAAAAAGAGGTTTCATAATAGAGATCAATAAAAATACATCCTTCCCAAGTTCAAAAATTCAGTGATCAGAGAATAGAATGATACTAGGAAGTATTGTTCATCCCATTTCTAAATTTAATATTAAAAAAAACATAATAAGCACATCATAGGAAGCAACACTTTTTATCAAAATTTCTATATACATAAGATATACAAGGAAGCAATTTTTAAGAAAATTTTACAATTCACATCACAATACAAAATAAATAAATAAATCTCATTTATTCATTATAATCATTTACAAAATTTCCTCTAAGAATTACAAAGATTACAACGGATATCAAGAATCATTGTCCAATGATTCCTCTGGAAGATTAATGACATAAGGATCTACATTCGAAGCTCTTTTACCAACAGACTTATAGTTGATCTACCAAGGCTTATCATTGAAGTGCCTTACAGGCCAACCATGATACCACATACACTTAGCATTAAAGTTTATAGGCAATTCTTAATAAGCGGTAGGATCATACCCAGACCTAAAATTGCATCTAAAACTTCAAACAGACGCTATCAAAACTTGATGTCCATACAGATCCGTCGCTACATTAACCCTAATTTTTCACTGAGTGTTGGAAGTTTTAGCCTTAGATTTAGAGGCAGCCAAAGCTTGTTGAGAACTCTTTAATGCTTTCTCAACTCATTAACAACTACTTTAAGTTTAGACATATAAGCTTACATGGCCTTCAAAAGATCAGCACCGATGGCAGCTTGGTTCCTGAACTCTTTTAACTAATTGTGCTTTTTGTTTTTTGCAACTATACATTAACAGCAAATACTTCTTGCAGTTGACTAATTTTCTTTCCAAGACATCTTTCCCTTGCTTTAAATTTCTGCTTCCACTTTTAGGAAATACATTATTTCTTCATTAGTTCTCAATGAAGCTTGTATATTGTCGCTCTCATTCATGAGGATCTTATTAGATCTCTTGAGCTCTATATTCTCTTTATTGACCATATAAACAATTTGTCACAGATTAGTTGTCTTCAATACATAAGCAACATCTACCCTTAATTAGAAAATTTCCTCCTTCATCCTCCAAAGATCATTCTACAAAGTAAGGTTTCGTCCTATCATCAACAGTGCATCTTCATTCACCCCATTAACTTGCTCCTTTAATGCCTTAATTTAATGCTTAGAAGCATGGAGACTATCTTACAAAGCCTGTAAAATCAAAAACCTCAACAGAACCCCACAAAAAGATGACTTACCATAATCTAGAAGGAAGTACTCTTTAACTCTCAATCTCTCCCACTCATCATAGGAGGCAACTTTATGTTCACACAAGTAAAAATCTCCCAAGAATTACAACAGAGCTCTCTCTATCTATCTAAAGGACCATTGAGTTCCTTATAACATCCCTAAAACCTCTCTTCCAGAATTAAGGTTCAAACTCATCCTCTTCTCTTTAAGTGACATATTGGGGTAACCACAGAGGTGAATTTCTATGTGCATGACCTTTCCCCTTGTTCTAGCTCTAGAAGAAAAATTAGCTTGTTTTCTCTTCTCATTTCTATTCTAAAAGAGAGTTAAACCTTAAGAGTTACTCCTAATATTGATGAGATCCTTTGCAAGAATGGAACTATGAACAACTAATAACAAAGAAGAGAAAAATAAAAAGAAAGAAAAATTGAAAAAATTACCATTAGAAGAAAAGGATTTCGGTGCAAGATTATATAAGAATGAAGAAGGCTCAAGCACAGTGTAAAACTTCCCCTAATATTGTATGTGGAATCTCTTTTGGTTTTGAAACCAGAACTTCACTGCCAATAACCCTTAATGTAGCCTCAAAGACTAGAACCTCTAAGGTAGGTTTAGTGCATTGTTTTTTTAAAAAATAAAATAAAACAAAAGGATCTTCTGCATCTACAAGTATTCTTCTAGATTCTCTATTTTTTATTCTATAGGTCTTCGTTTTTCTTGTCCTCTGTCATAGAAAGCTCAAAATGATATCTAAAAGATTTTTCATAAAACCTAAAAATTTATAGAATTACGAAAGTATTAGTACAAGTATGACAAAAACAAGAAATAATATTAAAAGCAGACCAACCTTCCTCCTTATGAGAGGTGCCGATAAAGGGAACGGTCACTTCCACAGAAGGCATTACAAACCCGACTTCAACAAAAAGGGCTATTTGGGCTTTAGCATGAATGAAAGGTGTTGGAGGGGGAGGAATAAGAGCGGATATAGGATAAGCAATAAAAGGACCATTGGAAGGAATAAAATTAATGGTCATTTTTAAGCCTCTAGAGCATGAAGGGAGACTAGTTCTAAGGTTTTAAATCCATTTATAAAGTCTTGACCTACATCAAGGAAGCATTTAGATCTCGAGGAAGTGTCAAAAGAACAGAAATCCAAAATCTTACCATTAGAAGAGACTTATAAATGGAAGGAAGGAAAAGAAATCCAGATGCTCCTTACTACATAGAAAAACAAAAAGTTAATACTCTATATAAAAGAAATAAATAGAAGGAAAAGAGAGAAACTTACTTATATCAAGAAAGAAACCTTTATAAGTATAACAATTGAAGAAGTCTTCACCGACTTATTTTTCATTTCCAGGAGAAAATAACACATTGTTGTGGAGGGGAGTCATGGAACAAAACTTAATTACTAAATGCTTAGACATCAAAATAAAAACTCCTACAATTTGAAATTTTGGAGGAGTAAGAATCCATAAACTATTTTCTATAATAAGAATGCACGAAAGGTGCTGAGCCCTCTTAAGCTTGGCATACTTCACCAAAGAGCATGATTGGTACAAATCTTTGTGAGAAATAATATTCCTCTAGAAGAAATTTTTCAAAAACCAAGAAAGGAAGGTTAAGCTATCATTCCAATTGTAATTTCCAAAAGATGTGGGCAACTCATAAGGATAACTAGGCCTTTTTCATTCCTTACTTATGACAACTAAGCTCTTTTCAAACCCAACTTTCTTATCCTCGAAACCATAGAAGAACTTCCTCTCACCCTTAAGGGACAAATGATAGTTTATTTTGGTTTGGAGGTGGTTATAAGTTATAAAGACATTATAAAAAGTAGGAGCGTAGGGAGGAGAAATCATATAGTTTAGAATAACTATATCCTCAAACAAGTGAAAGACATTATGATGAATTTGAAGAATAGATAAACCTATAAGATGAAGAAGCTTATGGATTAAAAGGGCAATTGAGAAGCGGAAGTAGAGGAGGTGTTCCTAAAATAGAGGAAGCTCCTCGACTCACATCGAAGGAAGATAGAGATGGTTTTTCAGTGGGGAGATTTTAAATTTCAACATCCAAAAGGAATTAAAAAGTTGGCTTCAATTCATCTAAAGAAAAGTGTTTAGTCCTCCCGCCATTTTTTGTTTTTTAGGAATCGATTTTTGGGGCATAAAACATAGAAAAAAAGAAAGATTTTCAAAGATGCTTTTTAAAAGAGAAAGAGTTCTAGGGTTTCTTTTAAAAAGAATTGAGAGGAAAAGGAAAAGATGGTCGAAATTTATAAAAAAAAAGGGGACAATACCATAGATGCATCCATTTGTAACACAAAAATGTCACTTGCATTCAAAAAGATACAACAGCTAAAAACAATAAAGTCATAATGAAGTAGGAAATCGTAAAAAATTAAAAACAAAACCTAATTACATGGTGGCATGTATCATTATAATATTTTACATTATAATGCATGTCATTTTATTAAAAATTAAAAATAAATCAATTGTATTATGACACATGTTGCTTGTTATTAAATTAAAAATTAAAATGATAAAGAAATAAAACTTGCCATAGATTTGTATATGTGTTCTTTTATAGGTAAATATACAAAAATATCATTTTAACTATCTAAATTAACGAAAATTGTTAGTTGACAATAAGGTTGGTAAAATGAATATTTAATTCAAAATATATGTCAAATACAAGTAGGATATAATAAGATTTTATTAAATTCACATAATAATTTGAATTAAGAATTTAAATTCATATTCAATTTTAAACAAAGGGATATTATTGTGAATATCTTTAAGGTATTACTTAATTTTAGTAATATCCACTAGCTTAGAAAATAGGTAGTAATGCCCAACCGTTAAAGAATCTTCTATTAAAATTAACTTTAAAAAAGGATAATATCGTTATTTTAATACTGTTTTATCCAAACAACCCTTATCCTATATCAAAACACCCTAATCCCTCTAACCAAACACATTTATCCCTTTATCCAAATAATGTTATACTTATATTCAAACATGCAATTTTGTTTAAAAAAACAAAACAAAAGTCCAATGGCCACCGGACATTGGCTATTGTGGCCATATGGCCGTTGGAAATCAATTTTTTTTCTATTATTAAGAAATATTATTATGAATACCCTTGAGCTTTGATCTAATAGCATTGATACCCCCAACTTTGAAAAATAGACAATAATGGCCAACTGTTAAAAAATCTTTTGTTAAAATTAATTGAAAAAATGGTAAAATAATTATTTTATTATTATTTTGTCCAAAATGTCCTTATCCGTTACCAAACATTTTTTTATCCTTGTAATCAAACAATAAATAATAATAATTATTATTATTTTTTAAAAAAATTAAAAAATAATAAAAAAGAAAAATGGGGCCAATGGCCAAAAGTTACCGCCTTGCAACGGTCACAAATGGCTGTCGTTACAAGCAGCCAAAAATGGCCATTGCACATGACCACATTTGGCTGTAGTTGCACCAACTACATTTGGCCGCATTTTGCAATGGCCATTTGTTGCCCAAAACTTCGCCGTTGTTGCAGCGGCCAAATGTGGCCATTGCAACAGTAGTATTTTTTTAATTTTTTATTTTAATATAATAATTATATTATTAATTAAAAATTAAGAAATAAAAAAATATTATTAAATTTTGAATTTTTTTTATGAGAAATTGTACTTTCTTGTTTGTTGTGCAATTTCATTTCATTATTTTTTAATTGATAAGGGCAATTTGATCATTTCACACCGTTCTGTTAAAACTAATGAAATATTTTCTAACAGTTAAATATTATTGCCTATTTATCAAAATTGGAGGTATCAGTGTTGTTGAGCCAAAGTTCAAGGATATTCATGATAATATTCTTTTTTATTAACTATATTATTAATTTAAAATTTAATAAAATAATAAAATTTATTATTAAAAAATTAATTTTTATGGAAAATTATGTTTTGTACGGTACAATTATTATTTTATTATTTTTTATGTTTAAAAGGGTAATTTAGTCATTTTATATAATTTTGTTAATGCTAATAAAATATTCTCTAATAACTGGACATTACTGCATATTATCCAAACTAATGGGTATAACTAAAATTAAGCTATATCGTAAAGGTATTCACAATAATATCCTTAAACAAATTATGTGAATACAATTTGTTCTTTATTCACATTTTAACATAAATAATTCATTCATTTAATTTGATTCTAATTTGATCTATTATTTAATATTTTTTATTTTTAAAATGTTAATTATTCTCATTTCTACTTATAATTTATTTATTATAAAATTAATAAATTATTTTAAAATATATATTTTACACAAATTCTAAATATATTTTTATTTTATTTGAATTTTATCTAATTAGCTACATAAAAAGTAGCGAATCGTTGAATTTGGTAGCTAAATAAGATATTTGATTCATTTAATTATTTTTAAATTTGAATTTGATTAGTTTATTATATGAATCAATTTTTTTGTTACATTTGCAAAATTTGAATTGAATGCGTAAAAACAAACGAATCATAATTCATATTGCCATCTCTAGCTAACAGAGGTCTTAATAATTGTGAAATATTGAAATGTTAGTCCATTTTTTACAACCTTAAAGATCCAACTTTCTTTTTTTCTTACCTTTAAAAATTTATTTTAAACATAAAAAAATGACAGTTAAATCTCTAAAATTTTATTAAAGAGATTGATAGACCCTTAACGTTTCAAAAGGTAAAAAAAGCGCACGATTTTTTTGTACTAGTTAAATAATTTTTTTACCTTTTCAATAAAATTTAAACATATTTAATGAGACATGGCATATTTTTATTTTAATTATTTTAATAAAAAAATTAAAATAAATTGTTTTCTCCTTGAAAACCCCATAGGCCCTAAACTGGGCCCAATGGGTTAGAATGAACTAGACTGCTAGCCCAAAAGCACCATAGACGATTGTGTTGGTATGAGCATCACTCCGATACTCTCGAGTTCCCCACAAAGGGAAGTACCACCCCCAAACCCGCTTTGGTCTTAGAAGCTCAAATCTAAACAACTCATCATCACAAATATATTATGTCGCAAGCAACAACTCAAAACCGATCACAACTTGCTCAAAAACTCCCAAACATCCCAACTAGCTCACACCCTTCTAAGCTAATTCCCATTCAAGAAGTGATCCTGAGAATTCGGGAAGAAGAGTCATGTCCCAATAAGGTAAGTTTTCATGACCTTCAATGCACATTACTTTTAAAGGAAGTGCCTCCCGACAATTAATGAAGTAACGGCTTGAACATCCGCCCACAAAATTACAAGGTTTGCATAAAGGGATTGATCTTATATAAAGAAAAGTAGACAACAAAGAAAAAGGTAATGTCATCTTTTTAATTTAAAATACAAAAATATAGACTTCTCTCAAAAAATTAATTTAAGTATTAGAGGGTTTTCGTCAAAATTACAATCGGCAATACCATCACATACTACTATTTAATTTTTACAAAAAATATTTGAGTAAATAAAACTTAAAATTAGAGATCATAGCTCAACTCAAACGAGACCCAATGATATTCTTAAGATAAACAAATTTAAAATTTGTTAACTTTATTAACTAATATTTTTAGCCAATAAAATAAAAACTTAAATTTGTTTTTTTCATTCTTATGTACGGCCAAAAATTGTGTAACCGGTTGTCGATTAAATGCAACAAGTGCATATCCTTCTCAACAGTTGTTAAATACCATTGGATTGACTATTATCTCAATTCAAATATACTCGATCATGTCACTGCATTTGTAAGTTGTAACCTGGGGATGTGGAAGTTCAAAAGGTAATGTTACTGTTCGTTCAAATATCTGAAGAAAGTGCTCGAGCAAATTTTGAAGAAAGTGCACCGAGTAATTAATCACAAGCAACCGGAACACCACAAGTTTAACTCGAATCCCAAGCCAAGGCCAGTTACTTTCAAAGTACATTAAAAAAGGAATCAAAAGCTTCAAACAGAATGGTCTAAACCCATTTTCACCAATAATAATCTGAAGCAAATGGCTGCAAAACCCTCACATTTCTTCAAGATTATTCTCCAGCGTAGACTTGAAGGCAAGAAGCTGGTAACACGAGACATCTTCTGTTACTTGGCTTTGCTGCTTATTATTTCGCTTAATTTGTTAGTTTGCATATACTTCATGGACTTTTTGCTGATCTATTAATTTGTATTGTCTCTAGAATGCTACTAATTTAGTTGAAGGCTCTTATTTAATTAAAATTTTGGATATCTGTTTGATATTTATCTGAAAAGCGGATTACTGGGATTTGGATAATTAAGCAGACGTATGTGGACTTCGGTCATTTGCTTAATGTCTATGTTTATTGTTGTATATCAAAAGATTGTATTAAAATCTTCTTTTTTCTTAAAAAAACAAAATTCTTTGGGTGTTAACTGTTCAGATGCATGTGATTGGTTTTGTATCATTGATATATTGGTGATATCAATGTCGACAGATGATTCCAGAAGAGTTTGTGAGGAAGTTTGGGGATGAGCTTTCCTCAGTTGCTACTCTCACGGTTCCTAATGGTCGTGATTGGTGAGTAAGATTGGCAAAGGATAGCAAGAAAATGATTTGGTTTGATGGTGGTTGGGATGACTTCGTTAAATATTATTCCATATGTGATGGACACTTTTTGGTTTTTAAATATCGGGGAAAATCAAGTTTCAATGTTCTTGTGTTTGATAAAAGTGCATGTGAGATTGACTATCCCGATAATTGCCAAGAAGCAGAAAATGAAGAGCAGAACTTGCCAAATGGAGGAGGCGAAATGGAAAGTGAAAAGTCAGTTGAGATACTAGGTTCTAAAGCTACAGATCACACTGTTAGCTCTTTGAAATGGAAAAAATTTGATGAAAGTACTAAATTGAAGACAGCTATACATAAAGGGAAGAATGAGAATTCAGCAGGGATTGCAGGTAATGGAAGTAAACTGAAAAAGGCCACATATAAAGTTGGCACACATCCTTCAGAAGATGATGAAGTCACTGAAAGTACTAAATTTGTTTTCCTCTTTATGCACAATGCAATTAAGTCTAGCTTTTTCAATTGCTCTCTATGATTGCAAATGAACATGAGTTCTTGGATTTACTTAAAAAGAAGATCTTTATTAGCCAAGGATATAGATATCTTCCATTGAAACAAAGACTGAGAGCAAACTATGCTGCCCGATTTTTCAAGCCTGGAAATCCTTCATTCTTGAGTATCCTGGGGTCAATATCATATATGCGTTACGTGGTGAGCTCTTAAAGAAATGCAATCATGAAATTTCTCGCCTTATCCTTTCACAAATGTTTCGTTGCTTATTTTATTAGCTTTTCCTTTTGCTTCTGCAGTATGTGCCAGCCAAATTTGCTAACAAGTATTTCGAAGGAGATAGCAAATCTATCACACTACAAGATGCAGATGGACAAGAATGGACTGTTCATCTTACAATCTCTCCCCAAATGTGCATTATAACACGAGGATGGCGTACATTTTTGAAGGACAAGAATTTGGAAAAAGGAGCTGTATGCATCTTTGAGCTGATCGGGACAAAGGATGTTCTCTTGAAAGTTTCAGTCTATTGAGTACTTACAAGTGTTGAAGATGTTGTATTGTCGGTGATGTTTGCCCTGTGAGCTGTAAACATCTATATAGGAACTATTTATTTCTTTTTCTTGATGATTTTTGTTGATGCCGAAGCAATAAATATGCAATAAAATTAAAGTATATAACGCAATTATGTAATAAATTTAAAATATATAATACTGTAATAAAGTAATTAAGTAAATTAAAAAAAAAATACATAAAATTTACGTGCTTTGATTATTTGTTTATGTTTACAACGAATTAAGATTATTTTTTATTATTAAATTATAAGACACTTACAAAATATATTTTTTTTATAAAAAAAAATTCACAAAAAATACAATTTTCTCTTGTAATTATGTTTTTCTCTCTTGTAATTAGAGGTTTCTCTCATTAACAATTATAAAGATTATTTTGATCATTAAGATATTTGTGTTAATTACTAAGATATGTTTATAAATCAATAGATGACATTTATATAAATTTTAAGATGATCTAAGTTAACTTTAAAGGTATGAGTGGTCATTTTAGGGAGATTTGGAACAATTAGGAAACAAAAGAAAACTGGAAATAGTTTTTCCGCACCATCCTAGAGCCGCAACATTGTAGTTTAGGCTTGCAAGCGCCACGACGTTGAATCCTAGTGCTGTGGCGCCAAGGCTTGGGCAGTTGCGTCTTTTTTATTCACCTCTTTTTGTGTCTATCTTGATTCATTGTGCATCAACATACCTGGTTTGTTCTCTAAAATCATATTATAATGGCTTTTAATTAACTTTCTCACAAATTCCCTTCTTGAATCAAAATTATTCACAAAGTATTCTCGATCTCTCATATCCGTGTTTTCGATCACCCTTACATAGTAATGACTCCGATTAAGTCCTTCCATAGGATGAACTTAACTGAGGGCAGTGGTTTAGTCAACATATCAGCAGAATTTTCTGACAATGTTATCTTTGTAAAATTAATCTTACTATTTTGGACAATCTCTCGAATATAATGAAGCCGTTTATCAATGTGTTTCGACCTCTCATAAAATACTTGATGCTTGCTTAGGTGTATGGCACTTTGGTTATCACAATATACACCAGTGTTTACCTCTTCAATAGTCATTACCTCTGCGCATATGTCTTTCAACCACACGACCTCCTTAATAGCTTCTCTAACAGCTATATACTCCGTCTCTATAGTAAATAGTGCAATTACATATTACATAACTGATCTTCAACACATACTACAACTAAACACTGTGAATACATAACCCGTTAATGATCTTCTTCTGTTTAGATCACCTGCATAATTTAAGTCTACATATCCTCTTATCATTATATTGTTGTTTTAAACTCTTTTATATATCAATCCATGATTCGACGTCTCTTTGAGATATCTTAATATCCACTTCACTTCAAACTAGTGATCCTTCTCTGAATTCCCCATGTATCTACTCACCACACTCACAGTCTGTGTTATGTCTGGTCTTGTGTAAACCATAACATATATGATTCTCCCTATAGCATTTGCATACAATAATTTACTTATCTGTTGTTTCTTCTCTTTGGATGTCGATGATTGTGCTGTTGAAAGTTTAAAATGTATGACCAAATAAGTAAAGACAGCATTTGCATTGGACATACCAAACCTCTCTAAGATCTTGAGTATATATCGTTATTGTGACAAGAAGATAACATCTTTTCTTTCTCTTACAATATCATACCCAATATCCTCTTCGTTGCTCCCAAATCCTTTATCTCAAATTCGGTACTCAACTGCTTCTTGAGTTTCTATATTTTTTTCATTCTACGTGCGATCAACATATTATCCACATATAGAAGTAAATACATCATCCCACTGCTTAAGCTCTTAAAGTACAAGCACCCGTTATACTTGCACCTACTAAATCCACAAGACATCACAAACTCGTCAAATCTCCTAAATGACTGTCTAGGTGATTGATTTAACCCATATAATAACTTCTTTAGTAAACAAACATGATCCTCTTTTTCGAGCTCTACAAACTCTTGCAATTGTACTATGTAAATCATCTCTTCAAGCTCTCCATACAGAAAAACTGTCTTTACATCAATCTTCTCTAGATGTAAATCAAGGTTTGCACACATGGCCAACAAAATTCTAATAGATGTGTGCTTGACGGCTAGAGAAAATATCTCATGAAAGTTAACTCTCTGCTTTTGAATAAAATTTTGTGCAACTAGCCTAGCCTTAAATCTTGTAGGCTCTACCCTTAGTATCCATTCCTTAACCTTGTACACCTATTTGCATCCCACTAGTTTTTTTAGGTCTCTCCATAAACTTCTAGGTATTATTCTTCCTAAAAGAACTAATCTCTTTTTCTATGGTCCGTTGCCATTCATTTTTATTTTTACTCTTTATAGTCTCACCATATGTTCTAGGCTCATCAAATTCAAGAATGTAAGCAGAGTTAATGATGTGAGCAATCAAATTTGCTTATGCATACCTGATTTGTGGGTCAATCGTTCTTATTAGCCTCTCTCTAGCTAGTTGGTGCTCTTTAAGTTCCATCTCAGGAATCTTAGTCTTTCTTTGGGTAGACTTAGAGGAACCTGTTGGTGTTTTTGGCTCATCTTCAAGGATTTCCTTATTGAAGTGCTGATTTGGGGGCATGTCAGATCTACACTCAAGTTCCACTTCAACTTCTATTGAATTAGGTGCTGAGTTTTCCTTAGACATAGGTTCTTCTTTCTTATCTTCTTGGGAGACTTTCAATATTTTCATCTCATCGAACGTTACATTATGGCTTATGATACTTCTTAGTAGAGTCAACTCTTTACACCACACCTTATATCCTTTTACACATTCGGGATACCTTATAAATACCCATTTGATAGATCTTGTTCCAATTTTTCCTTCTTAACATGGACAAAAGTAGGGCAAAAGTTTTTTTTGAGGTGGTTATACTTAGGAGGGTTGTCACACTATTTCTTTTATGGTGTCTTGAAGTCTATTATCGATAAGGGACTTCTAATAATCAAATAAGTTGTAGTCACCACAGCTTCTTCCCATAATACCTTGGACATTTTTGCATTGGTAAGCATGCATCTAACCCTTTCAAGTAAGGTTTTATTCATTCTCTCAGCTACACCATTCTGTTGCGGTGTTGATCTCACAATTCTATACCTTGTAATCTCATGCTTGGCACAAAACCCATTAAACTTTCTATTACAAAACTCGAGGCCATTGTCAGTTCTTAGCCTCTTAACCTTTTTGCTAATCTGATTCTCAACAAGAGCCTTCCAAGTCTTGAACTTATCAACCATTTGATCTTTACTCTTCAACACATAGACCTACAGCTTCATCGAATAATTACCAATAATACTGAGAAAATATATAGCCCTACCATGAGTAGCTGTTTGAGTTGGTCCGCAAAGATCCGAGTGTATGTAGTCAAGAGTCCCCTTAGTCTTGTGCTCACTAGTACTAAACCTCACAGTATGTGCTTTGCCAAGTACATAATGCTCACAAAACTTCAATGGCTTACACTTATCCTTACCAAATGTCTTTTGACTAAATAACTCCTTCGGGTTTCTTTACCTAAGTGTGCTAGTCTAAATTGCCACAACTTAGTTTGCATATTTTCATCATTTATAGAAAATAATGTAAAACCACTTACAACCTCTCCCTTCAGCACATAAATATCTTTGTGCTTCTCACCTCTCATTACCACCATGAAACCTTTTAACACTCTCAAAACCTCTCCGTCAATCTTGATGGAACACTAATTCTGGTCTAAAGTTCTTAGTGAGTTCAAGTTCTTCTTGAGGTTAGGAACATACCTAACTTCTGTCAACTCTTTCACTCGCCTATCATATAACCTAAGTTTAATACTACCAACTTTTATCATCTGACAATTAATGTCCTTACCCATTAACACTTTACCACCATTCATGGGTTAAAAATTTATAAACCAAAACTTATGTGGGCACATGTAAAAAATACAACCAGAATTAAGAACCCGTTGTTTAGTACTCTTACCGTCAGTAGCAACTAGAGTCTTTGCGCTATCGTAGCTATCATCATAGGCAAGATCAGCATTTGCTTTCTTCTTGTCTTATGTTTTCTTCTCTGGATAGTTCTTTATGAAGTGTCCCTTTTTTCTTGCAGTAATATCACTTCCCAGAAGTCCCAAATTTGACCTTGAGTCATTTTTCATTCTATCTCTATGTGAAGACCTTCCTCTTACAGATAAACGTTCTATATTACCCTCAATCTATTTTTTCAATAGCTTTGAGTTTAATGATGATTTCATATTGTTCATCGTTGAACTCTCTCTATCGTAGAGTAACGTATCAACAATGCTCTTATAACTCTTAAAAAGTGAACTCAGTAAGATAATCACTTTATCTTCATCTTCTATCTTGATGTTAATAGATTCAAGATCAATAATGATCTTGTTGAAAGCATCTATATGATCTTTCATCGGTGTCCCTTCTAACATAGATAATTGATATAACTTCTTCTTTATATGCAATCTGTTGGCCAACAACTTCGTATATAAAGCGAGTCAAGCTTCATCTAAAGACCAATTGTTGTTGTCTTACCTGCTACTTCTCTCAGTACTTCATCACTCAATGAAAGAATGATTGTACAGTGAGCTCTTTCTTGAATATCCATTCTTTCTGCTTCAGCCTTAGATGACTCTAACATCTTCTCTTCTTCACTAGATGGAGCTGCAGTCTCCTTTAATGCCGAACCTAACCGTTTGCTCACCAACAATGCCTTAACCTTCATATTTCACAAATTGAAGTCATTTGTCCTATTGAATTTCTATACCTTAAAAGCCGTAATTGTTTATTGGCGATCTAATATACGTGTAGGCGTATGCATGTGCAATTATGCCTATTGCCTAAAATACATATCATATACATATTCTACGCGACGAAAGCGTGTAAATTATGCAATAAACACATAAATAATTATATTAATCACATTAATATATAAATAGATATTGAGAACTTACCTCAACGTGTAACGTTAGACACGTATTTTCTCGAAGTCCACATAGAGACCAACTCGCGGACAGTTCTAGTCACCAACTCGGTGGGCTTGGTGAGCTAGAACAGCAACCCTATACGCAGCACTGGGTTTAACTCTTAAACCTTAAAATGGCCGATGTGTATTTTTATCATTTTCTCTAAAATGATAAAAAAAAAAATAAAGAATTTGAAGCAATTCACAATTGCTCCAAATAGAAGTATAGAGAAAATGAAATAATTTCTTTTTCTTTTTCTTCTTCCATTTCTCCATTTCTTTCTCGGGCATAATACCCAAAATTGCACACTCTCTTCTTATCTCTCTTTCTTTATATATATAATAATAAAATAATAATATATAATATAAATAATAATATAATTGGTGCCAACTATTTGGCACCCAATTATAATAATAATATATATAATATTATATAATAAAAAATTATATAATATAATATAATAATGAGAGATAATGATTATTTAATAATTAAATAATCATAGTGTGAAATGATCATTTTGTCCCGCATAAATAGTTACCAAGTCTACCTCCTAGTGGATCCCACCAAATTTCACACTTGGGTAAACTCAACTGAGGGTCCACAATACACTACGTGTCATAATACAATTAATAAATAATAATTATTAACTAATTATTGTATTTAACACTTAAATATAAACACACATGCATTCCCGTGGTAGTGTTGAATATTGTTGGATTAAACACTTTAATCTGGCACGCTGCCCCAGTGCACAACGAGTACACTCTATATCGCAGAACTCTCTAGGTTTTACGCTCGATTCATCAAATGGAATTATTCTATGAGTCCGTGAGTAATGCCTCACGCACATGTCACGGATATACAAATAAGCGTGTTGAACCATATAAGTTGAGGTTACAACGCATACGTATAGTCTTTATGTCATGATATCTTGGATGTGCGGGGATATAGATTATCACTGTCAAATCCCCTAGTGCTCATCCATATCTTATCTCCAGACTTGTATCTCACTGAACAATATGTGCAAACTCTTTTGCCATATTGTACCCTAACGGAACTCTTTCCTAGAATTGAAACTTATGGCCATAAGATTTTTCGAGATACAGTCTCGAAGCATCTGGATATCTAACTCCTTATACGAGCTGACGGATCCCATATCTGTACACACTGGACTCCATAAACATCTGACCATACCTAGTGACACCCAACGGTCACACCATGAAAGGTCTGTGACATGCGTGGAACCAAAGTATGATGGATCACTTACAAGCCCACCGTGGCACTTAGGTCAAAGGACCATGTATACTACTCAACTCGAGAGGATCCTCTGTTGACAGCTTATATAGGATATCTATCGGAGGCCCTCATGACTCTGTCCTATATCCAGTCCTAACTGGATACCCATATGTCAATATAAGCTCCAAGTTCACAGTCGGCTAGAAACGACTATCTATACCTTATAGGTACGACATATGCTGATCTATATTAAAAGTATCCACCGACAGACCCGCATTGACAGAAATAGATCATGGACAATTATTCGAGAATTGCGCAACTAGCATTTCCTGACACCCGATTGCAACTCTTGTAACTATGTAGTTACTAGTATATTCCCAGGTCTATATCTTATTACAGACAAAACTCCAACTCTTGGATGTGTTGAGTATTATAACCAGCTAACCCTTAGCTATGCTAACATTTAGCATTTATATATCTCAATGTAGTTAACTATGAGCCCTTATCTAAACTACTTTAGATCTGATTCGAACTTATTTAGATCTACAATATCTATAACGTTACATTGCATAGTACCATGTTAATGGGTATTTGCGATTTAATGAGAATGTACACTTGTATAAGTACACAAGTATATGTACATTTAAGGATGACACGTAAGCACCGACCCTAATAATTAAAACGTGGCTGCTTTGATACTAGTTTGTTGAAGCAGAAGTAATAAATCCAAAGTATATAACACAGCAACCAACAATTATGAAAGGTAGATAAAGAAAGTAAAAGAAAAAACACACCAAATTTACGTGGTTTGACAACTTACTTACGTCCGCGACGGATCAACATCACACTCTCTTATTATTAAATCACAAGACACTTATAAAGTATGCCTTTTATAATAAAGAATTCATAAAGAATACAACTCTCTTTTATAATTAGGGGCTTTTCTCACTAAAAATCACAAAAATTATTTTGATTACCAAGATACTTGTGTTAACCACTAAGATGTATTTACAAGTTAATAGAGAGCCTTTATATATATTTTAGGATGAACTAAATTAACCATAAACATGTAAGAGTCATTTTAAGAAAATTTCAAACAATTAAGAAACAAAATAAAATGAAAAATAATTTTCCCGCATCAATATCAAATAGCAATTACGCCTTTTTCATTCACCTTTTTTTACGTCTATCTTACTTTTTTGTACGTTCAACGCACCTAACTTATTTTACAAATTATATTATAATAATTTTTAACCGATTTTTTCACAATCTTTTTACACTAATCTCGTGGGTCGACATTCCAATCACAAGCCTTCAAATGATAGGCATAAGGGCTGTAATGGATTAAATTTTATCTTTGACCACGGCCTTAAATAGATAGCCATATTAATGTTTTTTGGGAGCTAATTATGTAGTGTAGGTTATGTATTAATTATAAAATTAAGGAGAAGATGAGGAAGAGTAAGACTTCATTGCATTATCATTTCAATTCCAGCATCACAGTTTTTCATCACTTTGCTGCATTTGCTTTGGGGCGTAGTACTGTGTACAAAACTGGGCCCGGAAGAAAATAATCTTGGCTCTTAGAAACTATATTAATGACAAGAAAATTATTGAAATTGCAATATATAAGTGTAAAGTTTATTGGTCGTATTGTTACCATCTTCTCAAATCATGAGGCAAACAGAGAGTGTATGACTATAATTAATCATTCAAAATATTAAAATAAAATACGTGACTTGTCTTCTACTATAAATACTTTAATAATTATATATATAAAAAATATTATTTACATTACTCAAATTAAACAAGAATACATTAAAGAAAATAAAATATACTTAAATAAAATTAAGTATATTTTATTAAAATTTTATATTCAAGAGCTTTAAAATAAAAATAAAAATAATATTAGATAAATATACTTTGCTAATAATTTTGTAGATTTTATTTATTAAAATTTTATTCACATACGCATTTGAAAAGATAGAGCATGACATTGGCTTGTCTTCCTGGCAAACTGTCAACTTGCTGCATATCATTTTTAGGAGTAACTTTTCATTAAGAGCAGCGTATTATGCGAAAAAAAAAATATTTCTACAATTATTCTGAGCTATTTAAATTTGTACTTTTTTATATTAACTAAATTTTATCCAATTAGATTTTACTCATAAAGATTTTAAGAAGACAATTACATATCCAATACCACTTTAGGATTGATCAGATATTGTATTTCTAGTACTTTAATTTTTTATTCCACCGAGTTTTTCCTTAACAAAAATTAATTACAATTTAAAGTGATAAATATCTAAGGAAGAGTATTAAAACAAGATGTCTATCCACCATGTATTATGCATTTCACACTTAGCATTTAACGTGACATGTATGTGGTAATCATACATGTATCTTGAAAGCCTATATATATATATATATAAAGGGGTTAAGTTGACGAAGTGACAATGCCCATTATTAGGGGGTGGCAGAATTTTTACGGGTCGAGATTTTGTGGGATCTTTTTAAATGGAGTAAATTTTGAAATGTATTTTTATTATTTTTGGAGATATGATAGTATAGAGAAGTCAATCCACATCTAAATTAAATTTAACCCGAGGATGAGATGGTTTGATTTCTTTAAATTTAACTCAAAAATTTAATTTAATAATATAATTTAAAAAATCTTAATAATAATTTTTATTCTCATTAAAATTTAAAAATTATTTTTTTATTAAAATGAAAAAGAGTTCTTTTCAATAAAATATAAACATTTCAAAATTTTTAATTAAATCTATTTGTTTAGTATTATATAAAAAATAAAACCGAAGAATGAAAAAATTTATTTAATAGTATTTAGCCTTTTGTTAAGTGTTTTACCGATTTATTTATTTATTAAATTGGCTTGTTACTACATAGAATTTTAAAATTAAAAGATGAAAAATTTATTTGTAGAAATTTTATGATATTAATATATTTTTTTATGAAGTATCTTAATTATTAGAATTTAAAGTTTGTGAGAAAAATTTTAAATTTAAGATAATTTATTTGAGATAATATTTTTTTGTATATTATAATTATAAGGAGTGAAAGACTGTTTTATAAAATTAAATTGATACAAATTAAAAAATATTTTAAAACATTAATAAAAAAAAAAGATATGAAATACTCATAAAAATTTCATCATTATTTAAAAATTTCTCATCTCAAATCTAAATTACATAAATTAAATACAAAGTTAATATGAGAAATCTCACCCTATATATATATATATATATATATATATATATATATATATATAAAAGGATGGGGAATCTCATCCCTCCCCAACCAATTCCTACCCATTATTCTCTTCGAATATCAAGAGCAAAAGTTTACTTTTGCTTTACTCACTAATATACTATTTCTTTATTTTGCTCTTTTATTCTTATTTTATCACTATATGTGAAATTTTTTTATTTTTTATCATTCGACATATGTAGAATTTTAAAATAATTATCTATCCATAATTAGTACGAGAACTTGAGAAGGAACTAATTTATAGACTTTCTATTATTATGTATAAAAAAGAAAAAAATATTTTAATACATTAAAATAATACAATCATTTAATAATATTATGACATATGTATTTATATCTATTATAATTACCAACTTGTTTAATATTTGACAAAAATTTATATACAGAACATGATTTTATTAGGTGATTTTTATAGATAATGTGGTGTCTCAATGGATTAAAGTATTTCTTCCCTTGAAAGAAATGTTTTTTCAACCCATATGCATTAATTCCATACATTTTATTTTTCTTACTTATTAACTTTTAATAAAGAAAAAAGATAGGTAGACTCTTAAAGTTTACAATAATGTTACACATTTTAAATTAAGATTTTAAAATTTAAAATTTAAATAAAATGTCAAACAATCATTAATGGTTAATTTTTGTAATTTTTAAAGTTATTTAAATATTTATTTTGAAAATTACTTTTTAAAAAAAATGGATTATCATCAATTAAGAAAATCAGTAAAAATACAGTGACTTAGAAACCGTGGCATGGAATGAACCCATACCATAAAACATCATTAGATACACACTTTGTTAAAACACTCTGTTTGTTAAAATTTAATGATAGATTATATAAATTTTGTTACCATCACTATAATACCCTTTGAATTGTAGTGGACTTCAAATTTACTAGATTTCATATTTTAGTGACACATGGTATATCTGAACCACTTATTTTTGTTTATTATATTATTACATAATAAAAAAATAAAAAAATTACACTTAAATTATACTTGATTCATAAATGAACACATGATATTATATAATTAGATTATATTATATTTTTAATTAAAAAACTTATAAATTATTAAATAAATGTAATAAAATAAAGAGAACGGACACATGACATAATGCTATTAATTTATTTTTATATTTTAATTAAACAATTACAAGATAATTAAATAAATTTAAAAAATAAGAGTAAAAAATAATAAATGCAAAAGCTAGCAATTGTTATAATGACGGCCACTAACGTTGGAATTCAAATTTCATTATTTATGCGATAATATAATTATTTTGTCAAAAAAACAATAAGAGAGAATGAAACAATGAGATGAATATGGTAACCATTGCAATGAAAACGATGACATATTGAATGCATCGTCACCATCATATGAATCACTAGTCAAAGATTTATTTAATAGTCGTCGTTTGATAATAAAATTATTATAATTATCAATGTTGATTCTCTAATTTTTTTTAGCTCATTTGATAGAAATTATAATATTATCGTGTAAATTATAAAATTTAAAATTTAATGATATCAAGATTGACTCGATCCGCTATTGTTGATGTTGTTGCTGTGGGAATCGATATTAATGATGACCATTATTACAATGGCTGATTGCTCTTTTTTTATTTTATTATATATATATTTTCAATTATTTTATGTATTTTTTTATTAAATATGTATAATAAATTAATAATATTATGTTATCTATGATTTCAGTACAAAAAATATTATAATATTCTTATTAACATATAACTTAATGAATCTTTTTAGTAAAGGAAGATATTTTTGAATAATTTTAAAAATAAAAATAAAAATATCTTTTAATTGAAATTTAAAAGTGTCAGTATCCTTTTTTATTTATTTATTAAAAGCAGCGAGATTTGAACTTGAAACATTAGCTGAAGTGGAAGTAAAAATGTACTACCAATTCTTTTTTTAACACAAGAAATTTTAATAATTGATAATATGATTAATAGTATTCTTTATGGAAAACATGCTTTTACTTGAAGAACTTGAACTTGGTTACGTTGATTTCAAAACAAACAACATATCGTTTTCAAATCTCAATTAATAAATAAGCCAAATTGAACATTTAAGGTAGCAGGTTTGGTGAGTAAAATATAAAGCTTAGGCTTTTGTTTGTTCAACACTATGAAAACACTCCCACTTCTCTTTTAGAAAAGATGAAAGTTTAGTTGCTTTTTTCCATCTCTAAGAGGGGGCTCTCGGCCCTTTTTTCAGTGCACACCCTCCATTCCTTATGTTTCCCTCTCTCTTTTTAAGCTTGTTGTTTCCTTTCTTTTTTTTTTTTTTAGCTTCAATGTTTGGCTTTCCAGTGGATTGATGTCCCTTTTTTCATTTTCTAGTGAGATTTATTTGTCACACTTTAAATTTGAAAAGATTTGACACGTAATATAACTTATACTTATTTAATAATATGCATTTATAATTAATATTATATAAAATTTTAACTTTAAATTCTACATAAAAATCTTTAGTAAGTTGCTAATAAGTTCATCACAAAATTAACTTATGAACATAATTGGTGAATCATAAATCAAATACAATCATACTTAATAAAATAATATATAAGTATTTATTTAATAAATATAAATTAAATATCTCAAATTACGTGTCCACTAATTAAATACTTAGCATCCTAGCAATTTAAGAACTCATGGGACAACAAAAGTCTTGTTAAATCTGCATACTTAATAAAATAATATATAAGTATTTATTTAATAAGAATAAATCAAATATCTCAAACTACGTATTCACTAATTAAATACTTAGCAACCTAGCAATTTAGGGAACCTATGAAACAACAAAAGCCTTGCTAAATTTGCTAAGCACGCATGTACCTTATTTACCAAAAATCACAATAAAATATTATGAGTATAAAACTTAGTAAGCATACTAGTTTTTCATATACCAAAATATATATACATACATATTCACAATGTATTAGCATGATAGGCCATGATGGATCATAATCGTAAATCTTATTGAAATTACATGTCAAGTAAGCGCTTATACATTCTTTCAAAACATATAATAGGAATACTATTACCCAACTACTACTTAATAAGACTTCACATATCATACATCACATAATAAGTTAAATATCACTCATCGATAACATACTGTAAAAGAATAATAGTATAAGTAAGATTTAGATTACACACATATAATGCTCATGCTCGAAGGAAGAGCCAAATCCTCACTTTGATCATCGGTGAGTCCTCCTACATGTACTAATACGCCACCACATGAATGTGATGACTAACGCTTCCTTTAGGGTATTTATAAGATTCTCTCTATGTACGGAACACATATCACATATACTAATCCTGAAGGAAATGCCATACATCAAGACTCCACAAATCACATAAGGTGCCTACAAAGCAAATAGTGAGTTCAAGCATTCTCAAAACACAAAATATATTTCATGGACAAATTCCACTTAAAAGATTTTTTTGTTAAACACATTTCATTTTGAAAGCTCACTTTCATAAACACATGTATATCGTGTATGTCCATGCTCAATGTCAATGCTTATATTCATAAACATATGCTTTTCAAATTTTATATCAAAATATACTTTAGCATAACATAAACATATCTCAAAACTCATTTACAAAGTTATACATAAACAGTTACTATGTTTATTGTGATTCTAGTAAAAGTTGTTATACTTACCTCTCAACACTTTTGAATACAATAATTAATCTTCTTAACCTATCAATACAGATTAATCCTTTCATAAGCATCATCATTCACACAAAACACTTTATATAACTCATAAATTACATATATTGCACTTATCAC
Source organism: Ailanthus altissimus (assembly GCA_946807835.1). Taxonomy (NCBI): domain Eukaryota; kingdom Viridiplantae; phylum Streptophyta; class Magnoliopsida; order Sapindales; family Simaroubaceae; genus Ailanthus; species Ailanthus altissimus. The sequence goes on along the minus strand of OX327698.1, from coordinate 21,536,169 downwards.
ATCAAATTGGTGTAATGACTTGGTTTCAGAAAAACCTGTCATTCTGACAACTTATACTTAACAAAATTTTCTTATACATCAAATGATATTCAATTACTCAAAAATTATAATATGTCATTCTTAACTCATATATCTTTCTCATTTACGAATATTATATCATAATTCTTATACAATTCATTTCATAAACACCATTAAATTTAAACCATTATCTTAACAGGATCAAGATATTTACTGAACAATACTCAGTCTCCCACTTTTATAAAATCACATGCCAATTTAAAAACTATAAAACCATATTAGAATTACTCTTGACACATATCTCAATCCATGATAAATGTTTTACTCCAAAATTTATGCCAAAAGTATTTTAAAACTACTTTATTTTATAGCCTAAAAAAATCTGTTGATCAAACACTGCAGTGAACTAATACACTTTAGAAAATCATAATAATTTGACCACATTGAACTTAATACTCAATTTTGAATATGTTATATTAGACATGTAAATTTTCACATTGCAGAAATTCATAATTTTTTAAGATCATTTGATAGATCAAAATTTGTTCATCACTTGAGCATACTGTTAACACAAATTTTTTAAAAGTTTAGAGACATTTTCATAAATTCACTAAAAATTCAGTTTGTAGAATTTTTAACCAATTAAAAGTCTTAGATGATCCTAAATATGTCTAGTTTCATATTCTTAAAAATCAAAACTAGAATCAAAGTACAAAAATTTACAAACTTTTCTCTAATTAATATACTTTCAATTAGAAATTCTACAAATCCATAATGATTCATCAAGTTATTCATATAATCATCATTAATTCTCAACATATCTCACAAAATTTACATCAAATCCTCAATTTGATATATTTTTAGAAATTAAAACTTAAAGAAATTAGCTTAATGAGAAAGAGTTATGTTATACATTTTCAAGCTTAAAATTGTAATTTCTTCTTTTTATTCTTCTTCTCTTTCTCTCCCACATCTTTCTCTCTTAAAAGAGGTGGCTCTACTAAAATGAGTGACTTAGGGTTAATAATGTGTATTTTATACTAAAATGCTAATTTTTAGTATTTATAAATTAACTCTAAAACTTTTAAAGTATTACAATTTGGTCCTAAAATAAATCTAAAACCTTACAAATAAACCTAATACTATTAATAGGACCTTAATCTATTCAAATAATACTAATAACAATATATAAATCAAGTCTCACCCATGTATAAATAAAAATATGAATATTATATTTATAAATTTTTATTTTATCGGTTGTAAATAAACGGTTATTACACTGTTGGTCTCCATTGAGCCTCGTCGGGCCCTGTCCTGGCCTTGCCAACCGCTACCATACCTCCATCACTTTTTATCGTGCCTCCACTAGGAGCCATTTGCAAATTGTAAAACTTTTAAAGTATTACAATTTGGTCCTAAAATAAATCTAAAACCTTGCAAATAAACCTAATACTATTAATAGGACCTTAATCTATTCAAATAATACTAATAACAATATATAAATCAAGTATCACCCATGTATAAATAAAAATATGAATATTATATTTATAAATTTTTATTTTATCGGTTGTAAATAAACGGTTATTACACTGTTGGTCTCCATTGAGCCTCGTCGGGCCCTGTCCTGGCCTTGCCAACCGCTACCATACCTCCATCACTTTTTATCGTGCCTCCACTAGGAGCCATTTGTAAATTGTAAAACTTTTAAAGTATTACAATTTGGTCCTAAAATAAATCTAAAACCTTGCAAATAAACCTAATACTATTAATAGGACCTTAATCTATTCAAATAATACTAATAACAATATATAAATCAAGTATCACCCATGTATAAATAAAAATATGAATATTATATTTATAAATTTTTATTTTATCGGTTGTAAATAAACGGTTATTACACTGTTGGTCTCCATTGAGCCTCGTCGGGCCCTGTCCTGGCCTTGCCAACCGCTACCATACCTCCATCACTTTTTATCGTGCCTCCACTAGGAGCCATTTGCAAATTGTAAAACTTTTAAAGTATTACAATTTGGTCCTAAAATAAATCTAAAACCTTGCAAATAAACCTAATACTATTAATAGGACCTTAATCTATTCAAATAATACTAATAACAATATATAAATCAAGTATCACCCATGTATAAATAAAAATATGAATATTATATTTATAAATTTTTATTTTATCGGTTGTAAATAAACGGTTATTACACTGTTGGTCTCCATTGAGCCTCGTCGGGCCCTGTCCTGGCCTTGCCAACCGCTACCATACCTCCATCACTTTTTATCGTGCCTCCACTAGGAGCCATTTGTAAATTGTAAAACTTTTAAAGTATTACAATTTGGTCCTAAAATAAATCTAAAACCTTGCAAATAAACCTAATACTATTAATAGGACCTTAATCTATTCAAATAATACTAATAACAATATATAAATCAAGTATCACCCATGTATAAATAAAAATATGAATATTATATTTATAAATTTTTATTTTATCGGTTGTAAATAAACGGTTATTACACTGTTGGTCTCCATTGAGCCTCGTCGGGCCCTGTCCTGGCCTTGCCAACCGCTACCATACCTCCATCACTTTTTATCGTGCCTCCACTAGGAGCCATTTGCAAATTGTAAAACTTTTAAAGTATTACAATTTGGTCCTAAAATAAATCTAAAACCTTACAAATAAACCTAATACTATTAATAGGACCTTAATCTATTCAAATAATACTAATAACAATATATAAATCAAGTATCACCCATGTATAAATAAAAATATGAATATTATATTTATAAATTTTTATTTTATCGGTTGTAAATAAACGGTTATTACACTGTTGGTCTCCATTGAGCCTCGTCGGGCCCTGTCCTGGCCTTGCCAACCGCTACCATACCTCCATCACTTTTTATCGTGCCTCCACTAGGAGCCATTGCCCTTGCTCTCCTCCAATACATTTCAAAAATCCGCCACCATTGCTTATTATCCTTAAACAAGCACCAGCTGCCTTCTGAGTTAGTATGGCTCACCAGTAGCCATCGTGCAACTCAAATCTAGTAGGAAAGCTAAATATGGTAGCTGTCATGCTATCCGTGACACTTGCGTAGATCAACATCATTGTTACCATGTACGAGCAAGATTCGATTATTCATCTTTGGGTGGTTCAACAATGTTCATTGAGTTGGTGACTAAAGCTTTAATTTTTACATGTTTTTATATCTGTTATATTACATGTTGTTGTTGGTTATGAGTAGTGGATTTGAATGTGTTATTGTTATAAATGAGGGAAGAGATTATAAATAATATAGCAGTGTTTTTGTATAATCCCTTTTGCGTGAGAGGAGTTTTTGTCCCTCCTACATTAAGGTATTTTGTTTCTTATGTGTGAAGATAGCTAATCTCTTATTTGGGTCCATGTGCCTTGTCTAGGCTTAATCTTTATGTAGGGCCTAACTTATTTCTCTTCTTAAAAGAGTTTAAATCCAAATGCTTTTCAATAAGTTATACATATTGTGTTACCCCAATAATATATAGGTTTAGCTTTTTGAACTACTGTTCAAGTGCACAGAGTGAACATGGACCTAGTATCAAAGCTAAGCCTAATAAGAAGCTTCAACCTAAAGCCAACAATTTCTCAAAATTTGTTAAAAAAGGAAACAAATCATATAATTTATTAAACTGAAAACAAATTATTTAATTTGTTAAAGAAAAAATAAATTAAATAATTTTCTCTTTAATTGATTTTACATTAAATATTCTCAATTACCTTTTAGGTGTATTTCATTTTTATATGTAATTACCTAATTTAATTTTTCCCTTTTTCAACATAGGAATGGCATTATAAATATAAAGCTTACTCTTTATATTTTGATGTACAGCAATACACAATTCTTATTCAAATTCTTTCTTCTTAATCTCTCAATTTTTCATGGTATCAGTGTTTCTTATGGGTTATTTTTTCTTTCTTTACTGTATAAACAGTGTCTCAAATAGTACTCGTGAACAGTATCATAAAACAGTGCCTTGTAAATAGTAGCCATTGTAAATAGTGTCATAAAACAGCACCGTAAATAATTCCCTATAAACAGTAGCTACTGTAAACAATGTTGTGAATAGTCTCACAAACAGTGATGTGAACAGTACTCATTAACAATATCGTTGCCTTGAGCCCTAGGTTTTTTACATGACTTCTACTGATTTAGGAATAGAGAATAAGGAATTTACTAAAATAATGGTAGAGAAAGTTGGTAATGATATGGATGCCTTCACTATACATCACTGGGATTATTCAAGTCTCGTTTTGGTTATCAAAACACTTGAAGGAAACAAATATGGACAATCGAGTACACGATGCGTATAGTTCTAAGTGCCAATAATAAAATTAGATTCATAAACAGGACGATACAAGCACCACCTTAGTCCAACCTTAAGTTTTCAGTGTGGCAACAATGCAATGATATGGTATTATCTTGGATTTTGAATTTAATTCATTCTAATATTATAGGAAGTATTATTTATATAGAAATTGCAAACGAAGTATAGGACAACTTGAAAGATAGGTTTTCTTAAGAGAATGACTTCCGAATTTATCAAATTCGACAAGAAATTGTTGAACAACAACAAGGGTTTCAATCTGTTTTAGCTTATTACACCAAAATGAAGTCACTTTAGGATGAGTTGGCTTCTTATTATGATCTAATTTCTTATACTTGTGGGAGTCTAAAAGGCCTTACTGAACGAGAAGTAAAAGAAAGAGTCATGCAGTTCTTGATGGGACTAAATGAATCTTATGCCAGCGTGCAATGTTCAATTTTGATGATGAGTCCTTTCTCAGACACGCGCAAGGTTCATGCCTTGATATTTCAACAAGAGAGACAATTCGAAGTAGCCATTCAAAGAGAGAGAAAGAGCTAGTCATGCTACAATGCAAGTTTCAAATACTTTAGAAACCAATGAGCAAACATCAAAGAAAAATGGTTATATTCATTGTGGAAAAGACAACCACACCATTAATCGTTGTTACTTTATCCATGATTTTTTGCCTGGACACAAACTATTTGGTAAGAAAGTGAAGTTAAAAGGAAAGAAGCCTAATGTCAATAACTCGACGGCTGAAGAAGAATTCAAGTTATAAAATTTTATCAACACCATTTTCACTCTCGAAGAGTACAATCAACTCAAAACTCTACTTTGAAATAATAATGGTAACACTTTGTATTTTATGAACACTACATGTATTAGCTCACATTTTTGTTATAAGATTAATTCTCCATCACATACTGAGTGGATTATTGGTAGTGGTGCTACTGACTATGTCTCTAATGTTCAACTAACATTGCATAAGACAACTCCTTCCCATAATTCTGTTCAGTCACCAAATGGAGGCCAAGCTAAAATTGAGTGTGTTGGGTCAACAAAGTTGTTAGATAATATCACTCTAAATGATGTTTTTTATGTGCCAAAATTTAGAGTTAATCTGTTATCAGTTAATTACTCAGGTATTGGATTGTAGTATAACATTTAATCTTAATTTTTATGTGGTGCAAGACATGGCTACGAAGAAGAACATTGGCCTAGGAAAGTAGTTTAATGGTTTATACTATCTCGAAGCTAGCCAAATATCATCCATCACACTCCACATCCAATGCAAACCTCATATTTGGCAACGATTGGGTCATCCCTCCATTGCACAATTTCAAGCACTTTCCAAAAGCAATCTAAAAATCTTTTTTGATTCTACTCTATTTTGTGATATTTGTGCTTTAGTTAAATAAATTTGTTTATCTTTTCATAGTAGTTTCATATGTACTAGTGTACATTTTGAATTAATCTATTGTGATATTTGGGAATCTCATAAAATTACTTCTTATTGAAAAACCCATTATTTCTTATCTATTGTTAATGATTATTCTCGTTATACCTGAATACATTTGATGAGTTTTAAATACGAAACTCAATCACTGATAAAGTCATTTTTTATATGTTTGAACTCAATTCCATTGTGAGAATAAAGTTTTACGTTTTGATAATGAAAAAATATTTTCATCTTTGCAAGCCATTTTTATAGGTAATGATACGTATTTTCAACATATTTACCCATACACATCCTAACAAAATGGAGTTGTAAAGTATAAATATAGACATATTTTAAATATAAGTCGTTCACTCTATTTTTCAACTAACCTACATTTATAGTTTTGGAGGAGAGCCTACAAACAACCTGCTACCTAATCCAACACCCGTCCTATCCAGTTAAACATTATATCATTATCTTTATAATAAAACTCCGGTATAATTTGTTAAAAAAAAAATTATTTGATTTGTTAAAAAATTAAATCAAATAATTTTCTTTTTAATTAATTTTAGGTTAAATATTTTTAATTATCTTTTAAGTGTATTTATTTTTTATATGTAATTATCTAATTTAATTTATTTTTTCAACATAAAAATAGTGCTATAAAAATACACTATAAAAATAAAATTTACTCTTTATATTTTAATATACAAAAATACACTATTCTTATCTAAATATTTTTCTTTCCCAATCTCTCCATTTTTAAAAAATAAAAGCATGTCTGGGCGATCGCCCTTACCAAGGATTAAGAGAGAATCCCAACTTAAAGTTGCTGCTGTTGTTTTTAATATCCACAACCCTTAGGACAAGGTTTGTTTGTTAACGGGTACTTCATAAAACTCTCAATTCTTCGATTGTAAAAGAACAGCCATTTGAATTTGATTGTCTGTAAAATTACCTGTATTCTTGGGGGCCATTTCTGTCAGCTTCATCACCGTTATCTTGCTTGCTACCAACACTTCGAAATGCAGGAGCAATGATTCGTATTTGCTTTCAGAAACAAGTTGGTTACTGTGAAGAATCCTTTAACATATCTTCGTTCTCTTCTTCTTTCATCAAAACATGATTATGCTAAATAGTTATAAATTCTTTGCACAAACATGCAAGACAATCCTAAGTTGATGTGTTGCTTTGACTTCTCCAACTAAGATTTCTGTGTTTGTGGTAAGTCTCTTTCATATATTTAAGCTGAGTGGCTTTCTTCTTTTAATTGTGACAATTAATCTGATGGTACTAAAAATATATCATCTTTAAATTTATCTTCAAACTCTGTTTTCCTGCACATGTTCATATTTATTTTCATGCTCTTGACATAGTTAAAAAGAAAGAACTTGAGATATCATCAAAAGGCTGAAATTAAAACAACAAAGCAATTTAATAAATTGTAATCAGCTTTGCTTTCGTGACTGCAGAAGGTTATTTAAAAAAAATAAATAAATAAAGGTAGCTGGCTTCAGAAGGAGCAAGGGATTTCATTTAGGTCTCAATGTCTTTGTTTTTGTGCTCCATTTTTCTTTAAAAATGGGTGGAAAATGTATGTGGGTTTGCAAAATCGTGTTAAATGGAAACAGAAAATTGGGTTTTGAAGAAAGCAAGGTAGTGTCTTTGGAAGTGATACTTAAAAGTAATTGTTGAGTTTGGCAATAATTTTTGGATATCAAGTTGATGACATTTTAGGGTTGTTTACTTGTTTTCATCTGATGCTAGTTGTTGAAAAATTGGAGCTATTGTTCTTATCATATCTATTTATTTCTCTTAATTATTTTACTGCCATTTGTAGAGTAATGTGTGTAAAGCACTGGTTGAGAATTGTGTTGAAAACATAGATTTTGTTCACATTGAAGTTGTATTCAGAAAGTAATTGTATTTCTGTGTCCTTTGCTTGCGATAGGAGCCAACACAAAGGGTTCTATTTGTTGTAGCATTCAGACGTTCAATTGGATGAAAATTCAGAACTGTGCAGAGAGTGGCATCATGTCCACTTCCATGGCAAAGGCAGCTTTACATTTTTTAAAGGTCATCCTTGCCTCCATCATTGAGGAGAAAAAGCTGGTAGTTCTCACAACTTACTATATTCTAGTTTCCCAAAGATTGTTGCTCAGAAAAGAAAAAAGATCTGGGTTGTATGTTTTTAGTTGTTTATTGAGTTAACATTATCCATATTTCATAATCCACGCTTTATTGTTACTAGATCAGCACTAACCTGTCATATTGGCACATGGAATTTGGCTTTGTATGCATTGGGCATTTTTGAGGAAACAAACAATGATGTTGCTGCTCTATTATGTCCATTAAAAGTTTTCAGACATTGCTGTTGAAATATTTATCTCTAAATTCCATATGCAAGCTCTGTCCTCTATACAGAAGTTCCAGGTATATAAAGTATCTTTTTCTTTTCCTTTTTTTTTATTTTAATTTTTCTGAGATTAGCTATTAAATCACTTTGTGATAAGGATATATTTTCATGTCATTTAAGCATAAAATACTTATCTATATATATATATTAGGATATGGGTTAAATTTGTGTTATAGAACATGATCTTTTGGGATTCTATGGGTTTTGTTTCTCTAGATCATTAAAGGATGTGGCAAATACTCCAATTAATATATATATATATATCTATATATTTTTATGGAAATACTTCAGTTAATCTTTTAAACAAGATTTCTGTGACTTTAGTGCTTACAAAGTCATTTACATTCCTTTAAAAAGTGGAGAGATTATTGTATGCTGTATTTTGTGTTCTTGATTTCAATTTAATTGCTAGACATTTTATTGTGTATCACTTCCATATGAAATTTGTTTAAAATTGAAATGTAGAAGAGAAATTGAATTATGAGATAGAGTTCTGTTGACTTGCATGCCATATATGACTTTTTGGTCATCTACTTATGGTACAACTGTTGCAAGTTGTAAAATGTAAATTGTACTGTGAAGAGTTATATACGATGAAATTTAGCTTAGACTGTTATTATGCATGCCTTAGCTTCGGCAACAACCTGTTTACTGTTGCACCAGTTTTCAGCCTCATATCATTATCAAGATCATTGTTTCCCTTGTTTGAAGCATTTAATAACACATACTGCATGCCAAGTCTGTTGGAAATCTTAGGAGTATTTCAAAATAAATAAGTGAAATAAAGACACAAGGGAGCAAGGAAGAAAACCAAAGAAAAATTCAAACCAGTGCAAGTACAAAGCTTGGTGCCACAGCGCAGCACCAGACAGAAAGTTGGCGCTGCGCCGAATGCTGGGATATGACCTTTGAGAAAAGCCACCATGCCTGACCAACTTTGTGGCTCTTTGAAGGGGCTTTGTGTCTTTCCAAAGAGCAACCTGTGCTCTATAAATTGCTGGCATTCTCAAATGTAAAAAATATAATTGATCTTGATCTTGAATTACTCATTACAATATATAATCATAAATAATCCAATTCAAAAGTGTTTTTACTTGTTGTCTAAGAAAGTTGCACTTGAGAGTGCACTCTTGCAACTTTCATCATTGTCATTGAATTCTGGAGATTGTTCAACCCATGTGCATCAAGATTACATTCTTGTGGGGACAGAAATAGTCTTAAGGACAGTGCTTTGCACGCCTTGACAAAATTCATTCTTTGTATCCTTAACCATTTTTCCAACAAAGTCAACTTTCAAGTATGCTGGTTCTGGTTTTATTTATAAGAAGATTATCATTGTCTATGTTTGTATAGACACTAGCCTGTATCTTCTTATTTCTCTAACTTTGCTATAGACTGATAATATATTTAAGCATTTTTATCCCCGTTTTCAAGATTATTGGTCATCTAACCTTTTTTGCATAAATTCCAGATAATTCCAGAAAAGTTTGAGGAAATTTGGGGATGAACTTTCACCTTTCATTACCCTCACAGTTCCTGATGGTCATGTTTGGCCAGTTTTAAAAAGGGATGAGGGAAAGGTTTGGTTTGATTGTGGTTGGGATAACTTTGTGCAATATTATTCAATCTGTGCTGGAGAGTTGTGGTTTTCAAATATGCAGGGAATTCTGGTTTCCACGTTGTTATACTTGATATAACTGCTTGCCAGATTGACTATTCCTCTAGAACAATGTACACCACATCACAGCAGAACCAGCCTATGTGTTCAGCTGGAGGTAACATCAATCTGAAATGTGCTACTACTTTTGACAGCTCAAAATTCAAGAATGGCTGTGAGATGTAAGGCAAGAAGTGTGAAATGGAAGGGGTGGAGGTGATAAATGAATCAGACCTTGTGAATAAATCAAGGCATTCTCACAGCCATTATCCTTGTTCATCTAGAAGTAACATGAACCCAGAGTATGATGGTGCTGTCGACAGCTCCAAATTCAAGAATGGTTGTAAGGCTGAAGGGAAGAATTTTAAAATGGAAGAGGTGGAGGTGACAAATGAATTGGACTAGCTGATAAGAATGAAGATGGTGCAAATTAAACATGGACTCAGATTTTTCCCAAGAATCATTTCAATGCAAAAGGCATCTCAGTGAAATGTTCAGAGTTTATGTGCTAACAGCAAATGTAAGAAGACCAGACATACTGTGGAAGATTATATTGAAGTAGAAGAAGAAGAAGAAGTGACAGCAAGGCACAGAGGCAAGGAAAAGACCAATATGAACATCAGTAAATGTTTATGTTTCTTGATTCTTTGTAATTTAACAGTTGCTCCATTGTATGTGTATGTGTGAATGTCATGTCGATGTGTGCTTGGATTTGTGTCAGATAAATATAACCTAGTGGTTGATTTGATTCAGGGGGGTCTATGAAAAAGGGCTGCAGCTAAAGCTGGATGGTGTAAAGCAACTAATAATATCATATGGGAAGAAGTTGCAATAAAGTATGTCCTGTTTCCAAATCCGTATTTTGTGTCATAAGCAAGGTTGGGAGGCACGGACTTATTGGTAATGATCTCGGCTGATGTCTTGAAAGATTTTGCATTGGAAGTTTTTTTTTATTCCATTATATATTTGATTCTGGAAACTCTTTGTTCATCATTGCAGCATGTTCCAGCATATGTCTTCAAGTATTATGGACTTGAATTAGCTGAAAAGATTATCTTACAAGACATCTGTAGGAGGAAATGGCCTGGAGAGTTTATACAATGAAATATGGTCGAAGATGGATTACCAGGTGGAGAGCTTTCTGCCACTGCTAGCATGCGGGCAAAGAAGACCTTTGCATCTGTGAATTCCCACAGAGGGGGAAAAAGAAAGATATTGTACAGGTGTATATTCATCAGGTTTCATGTAGCAAAGCTGAACCAAGTGGGACAGAACACGCAAAGTGAAGGAGCTGAATCTTGATTACATTTCCATACCAAACTTCTTTTATATTCATTTAGAAATAATGTTTGCAAGAACAGGAAATATGATGTCCTTTGGTGAACCACATATTAATATTTTCTGTAGATTAATGATGTTAAAAATTGGGTGGGGAACAGGTTAGTTACCACTGGAGATTTTTGTATGTAGTGTTAAAACATTTGTGTATAATTTAATGGCGCTTGGATGCTGCAGGACTTTTTAAATTGGTGGCTGCAGGTTGTAGTCGTGGTTCAAAGTTTGATTCTTCATCTTCAGGAGTATTTGATTCCTCTTTGTTTCTATAATGCTTCCTATCGTACTTGCAAGTTTGTGTATTTTGGGTAAATTTCACATAAAAGGACATCCTGGTTCCTGGGCGGTGAGGCTTAAGCTCCCTTCTCTGATTATGAATGTAAACTTCATGTTGAAGCATCGATTGCAAGATTATCATATTTCTTGTTCAAGGGATTTATAATATGTTGGCCCAATTTTCCTTGCAAAAAAGTGAAGAGTCTCAAGTTCTGGAGATGATACTGATCAAGGGATGGAGAAGTAGAGGAGGGTTAATTGGGAGAATAGTTATGCCGTCTTGCAGTAGTAGAGTATAAATCTTGGTAAACCTGTTTATGCCCATGTGATAATTTCAAAATAATTATGCAATAATTCCTGTTCCCTTTGTGGCCTTGTATAGTTGCCGCTATCCAAATGATTATGTTGATAGGGATTATGAACCACATCCATCTGTTACATGACCATATCATGTATCTCAAACAAATTAGTGGTGCTGACTTAAGAAATAAACACTTTGAGCAATGAACAATGATTTATTCCTGAGCATGGGGGCTCAGCCAAGTTGGCTGAGCCCCCCAAGGACTCACATCCCCACCTGGGTTCGACCCCCCCTCCCCCCCAGGTGGTGCGGAAATGATGATAAATATTGTAATCCCCCCTTTCAAAAAAAAAAAAAAAAAAAAAAAAAAAATTATTTAATACAAACTGATTTGCCATCCACAGTGTGGGACCTCAAGATGACAAAATAAGATGGCTCAAACTAGTGGTCACTCTTTATTTACAAGTCCTGCATCTCATTTTTCTTGGCCAACATTTAAAGGTTCACATTCGTCTAATCTACTCGTCAACCAACCATCCTGTCCCCACCTTAACCTATCATTTCCATACATATCTTTGATTCCATCATTGCCTCTAATCATCTCTGTAATTCCACCCACATACAAAAAAATACCACAGCATCAACTCAAGGGTAACATTCCTTCCCTTCTCTAGTGTACTTGTAAATTTAGCTGAAATTATGCATCTTTTACAATCTTTTCATGTTTCTTTACTGATTATTTTACGTTGTGGGTGAAGATCAATAATGGCAACAGCCTCAGCTACTCTTTCTCCAGCAACACTCATTGCTGCCACTGCTGCTGGCTCCAGCAGGAGGAGAAACAGCATCAATGTGAACTACATATCAGGGCTCAACTCTTTTGGTGGGCTAAAAGCACATAACAGTGTCACCTCATTAGGCATGCCTGCGTGCAGTGAGCAGTCATTTGCAAAGATTGTGAGTTCATTGAGAGCTCCCGGAAAAGGCAAAGGCAGAAGTGGGGGTGCACTCTCTTCTACATGCAATGCAGCAAGTGAGATTTTCAGGATTGCAGGAATCATGAATGGCCTTGTTCTTATTGGAGTTGCAGTTGGGTTTGTTCTTCTCCGAATTGAAGCTTCACTTGAGGAGGCTGAGTGAGTGAGGATTGCAGTAACTTCATAAGCTGCTGGTTTATATGTAATTCTTTTTTTTTTTAACCAAATGGGTATGTTTGCACTTTTCTTTGTTTGGCGTAGAACTTGATTGTTTTGGATACCTAAACCAAACTACAAGTAGCATATGAGTTTCTGTTCAAGAATTTGATTTGTTAGATAAAATACATAATTTTGGTGGTGGTTGGTAACATCTTCAGGGATAATTCAATTGCAAGAATAGGTATTGAATTTGTCCTTAATTTTTATGGATTTAATATCAACAATTTATTCTGGAAATTCAGGAAATGAGCAGCAGATGCAATTCTTGCAGGTTCTTATATTCTTCATTCTTCATATCATGTGATTTTTTTTCTTCTGAAATAGATGTTGCACCTCACATTAATTACTAAATCTTGTCCTAGAAATAAAATATTTTAAATAGACAATATGTATATCTTTTGTTGGTTGTATGTAACAATGTAGTCATTTTTAGATAATGAAGGTGTTGTAAATACAAAACAAGACTCAAGAATTGCAACAAGAATCAATAATATACTCAGAAAAGAAATCAATTGCACAAATGGACAAAGATTTATAGTGATTCAGTCACAAACGTGACTCACATTCACTTGAGCTTAATAAGTTTTATCTATATTATTATATTAAATATTACAGCCTTAAAGAGATTACAGATTCTCAATAACATCTATTAGACTTGATCTATACAATAAACCCTAAACCAAAGAACCCAAAAAGACTTAAGTACAATGAAGAAGACTGGAGAAACAATACAAAATGAGATACACCACCTTATAAATGAGAATAATACAAATATATAGTAAAGCAAAACCGACGCCATATAGCCTAGGTTTTCAATTTAGAGATGAAATTGGCTATATTTCATAGATAAAAATAATAACAAGGATTAAATTTGAACTTTCTCAATAAGTCTTAATTGTTTTTTTTTGTAACAACCGAGAATGAGTAGAGATATAATTTTTTTTGCGGTCTTGAAAGCTATATACACTTTAGGTCTTTTGATCCCCACTTAGTTCGTATGACATCAGCCACTATTTTTTTAAAGTCGTGATAGGCCTAATGACTTAGTTAGATGTAAAAGAATAAAATAATATCTTGTTGCCCTTTACACAGGAGAAGCTTCTTGGTTGAGGACAATATTCCTCGACAGAGCTTCACTTTAAAAAAAAAATCATTATCAATCTATCATTATTGAGTTCTAATAGTCAACTTAAGAATTAATTAAAAATTTAAATAAAATGACAATTTTTCATTTGTTATACGAATAAAAGCTCGTAAAGCAACACAATTCATTGAACGATAAAAAAATTAAAAAAAATTTAAAGAGTACATGAGGCAAATAAGAGGCATACAGAAATAAAGTCCCATCCTAAAGGAATATTAACGATGACAACCATAAAGAAAATTAAATAAAACTAGTGCGTGGAAATTAAACTACAATTAATGGTGTTGAAAAGAGTTAGGTTTATTGAATTGAATGGAAAGGAACATCAAAGCAAGTAGAGTAAAGTCAGATGAATAATGCAAATCCTAATTTGGTAAACTCTTAGTATATTGTAGAAATTGGATTTCTCTCGAAGCATGAATCATTTAATTAATTAATTAATTAAACCACTCATCCATGCATGTTAAGCAAATTTTATACTAATTACTATCCTATATTACTCTTATTTTATGTAAAGTTGGCTCCGTTTGCTAAAGCCCAAGAGAACTGAAGCCTAACTTAAAGAAGGCTAAGTGCTATTCAATATTATAAAGAGGCCAATCTCCATAGCCCATTAAGGCTTGAAATGGCCTAATAATTCTACCAATAAATCCACGAGGTATGGCCTAGTAGATTAAATGAATATGGCCGAGGAATCTCTTCTTGCAAAGTCAAAGATCCATCGTTGAGGGCTATCAAAGACTTTTCACAAGGTTGAACACCATTTAAAATGGTCGTTCACCCCTCATCAAAGTATTTCATTATCACTAACACTATTAACATTCTTAAGACAACACTAAAAAGTTTAAAGATGAGCAAAATATGACATTTAAGAGATTGAAGATGAATGGAACACGACATTTAAGAGTTCATGGGTAAATGAAACACAATCTTAAAGGAGTCTAAAGAGGAATAAAATTAAAGAAGTATGAAAAGTCCATTGTAAGGTCAAAATCACCCTGATTCTATATAAAGGGGATACTTCTCCATATGGATAGGATAATTTTTTTTTCCTTAAAACTATATTTTTATAATTCTCTCTATATATTAGATTGCCATTTTTCTCTCTAAAAAATTTATTATGACTTAACCATCAGAGAATTTTCATTATCATAATCACTGGTTCAGTCAGAACCATGATTTTTTTTTTGTAGCCCTTAAGTCCCAATCATAAAAAGATCCTTGTGAAGAACAACAATGATTTGTCTACACGCCAAAATTGTTTTCTTAGGATATAAATTCAACTATTAGTTAAAGATTTATAGGTTTTACTTTCAATTTGACCAAAGAGGCTCAAAATCAACGTTAAACAATTTGGTGCTATCTATAAGAAATGATACAAAAGTCATAAAAATAAATAATACGAAATTTAACAAGAAGAACGCTTGAGAGAAGATGCCCACAACTTATATAAACCAAGAAAAAGAACAAGGGTGAAAGTACATGTGGAGTTAATGTTGAGATTTGTGCTTATGTGCCATCCCATTATATGTATAAATATTTAATGATAGTATTTATACAATTATCATTTCTAATAAAATCGTTAATATTATTTATAATAAATGGTAAGATGCTTGTAACGTTTCAGACATTGTATGATTTAAAGGAGTTCAGATATGGTATAAAGGAGTTTAGATCAGTGCTAAGAGTTAACAACGCTAATAGTTAAAAGTACTAAGAGTTAATGGTGCTAAGAGTTAGCAGATTAATGGAAATAGCAAAATCTAAACAATTAGCGCCTTATCTGAAATGGAACAATGACCTTAAAATATATTTATAATGATATAGCTGTAAAGAGTTGCAGATGGTGCTAATAAATTTCATTATGTAAATATGTTCTCAAACATAATGTAATTGATATAGTTTTATCGATGCGGGTCTATCGGTAGAATCCATTAATATAGATTAGTGCATGTCTATATCTGGATGGTCCAAACAATTAGTCTTAGCAAATTATGAGCTTAGTAGAAGCTTGTATAGATATACAGGTATTTAGTGAGGACTGAATATTGAATAAACTCACAAAGACCTCCAATAGATATCTCATAAGGCCGCCAATGGAAGGTCTTCCTAGTTAAGTAGTATTTGTGGTCCTTTAACCTGAGTGCCACGGTGGGCTTGCGAATGATCCACCATACTTTAGTTCTGCACATGTCAGAGACCTTTTATGGTCTGATCGTTGTGTGTCGCTGGGGATTGTACGTAGATATAGGATCCATCAGCTCATATGAGTGGGTTGTATATCCTGATGCTCCAAGATTGTATTTCAGAAAGTCTTGTGGCCACAAGCATAAACCTCAGAAAATATATTCCGAAGGGATAAACAATATCACAAAAATATTTGTGGATATTGTTTTGATATTATTTAAGGAAATATAAATTTGGACACAAGTTGATGGTTGAGCAAATAGAGATTTGACGGCGATGATCTATATCTCTGCTCTTCTAAGATATAAATAATGGAGAGATTATACAAATATGCAATAACCTTAACTTGTATGGTCTAACCCGCCGATTTGTAATATTCATAATGTGTGTGTGGGGCATCATTGATGGACGTATAGAAGAGCTCCATATGACAAATTAGGTGTGAACCTAGAGAGTCTTACAATATGAAGTGTACTCGTTGCGTACTAGGGTAGCGGATTGGATTGAATACTTCGATCCAGTAAATTCTAGCAAAATAGAATAATTGTTTCAGGATCCTTCGGGATGTGCATTTGTTAAGACTTAATTGTTAAGTATATTATTGAATTAATTAACAAGAGTTGTTAATTAATATGATGTTGACAAGTAGCAAAATTTGTTCCATGATTTAATTTTGCCTTCGTTTTACCATTTAACCTTGGTAGTAAAAACTAGTAAAGTAAAAATAATTATTCAAAATTATTTTGAATAATTAAATTAGATATTATTATTATATTATTAGATAATATGATAATATATATTAATCATGGCCATTGTATTTTAATATAATGAGGGGCCTAGATGTTAGCCATTTATTTACCTAATATGATTAAAATAATTATATTTGTTGGGTAATGATTTATTTAGGTGGCCATTATTCTAGTGCTTAATAAATTAATCCTAAATAGGAGACCAACAATTAAATTGATGGAACACTTATTTTTGTTTTATCAAAAAGTGTTAAATAACAAAAATAAAATTCGGCTAATAATTGAATATATTATTGTAACAAATTGATACAAAATAATTGAATGATTTCATTCAATTTAGAAGTGCAAAAATCGGCCAAGGCAAGGAGAGAATTGTTCAACAATTCACTTCAAGGTGAGCTCTTCAATTGGATTATTGGAGGACTTGAAGAATTTGTAAAGTTACCTTCATTAGGTAAGTATTCTTAACATTTTATTTTTAAATACAAAACTGTTCATCATATATAAGTTGTTGTATAATAGTTATACTTGATCATATATGTGATATATGTGGTTAAATTCGTTAAATTAGGTGTATATGTTAATGTTCTTCCGCTGCGTGTAGTAATTTTTAAAATTACGTATACACTTGTATGTCGCACACTCAATTTTCAACAATTAAAACTCAAGAGTAGGTTCTCTATGAGAAATTAAGAAGGTTTGAGCAAAGATTAATAGAGCTCCCAAAAATCAGAGAGTAGTAGAAACCTACTGTACAGAATAAAACCAAGAAAGAAATGAGATCATTACTCATTAACGACCTTTAAGATATAGAGCTTCCCACCACTTTCAAAATGCTTAATATCGCAACCTACAATGAGACCTTAGACTCATAATACTATGTAGATTGGGTGATTGTTCTTCAATCAGTCATGAGACTTAGGCAAAACCAAATGTGTTGATTGTTCCACCTCAATCTAAAAGGATAAGCTTTTTGTGGTACCGAGGACTTTGGGAAAGTATCTCTTCGTACAACTAGCTTACCATTATATTTGTTGAACACTTCCAAAAAGCCTATGATTGTGCTACGAATCCGCAACTATTGAGAAAGATTAAACAAAGATGATTAGATAATCTAAAATGCTTCATAGAAAAATTTCATAAGGTTATCCAATTTGGAACATATGGCTTACCAATTGCTTTAGAAGTATTAAAGGAAGTAATATAGCTTAATAGGTTTTGGTACCACATTTTTAAGAAATCTATTCAAATTTACTCCTTAGCTTACAAACGAGCACAAACCTATATGAAAATCGAGGAGAAAGAAAGCTTAAAAAAGTCAATCATAGAGCTTTAAGGGAAACTTTGAGAGAAGGAATGTAGAAGATCACTAAAGTATTAAAAGAGATCCCTAAAGATGAGGTGGAACAGAGGAAGACGAAAACGAAGTCTGTCAAGGCTGAACATTTATTTCAAAGATGAGAGGCCTAGAGAAAAGCACAATGTTAGGTTGAGAAGCTCTCTACCCAGAATAGCAAGGGCCGAGGATGACTAGTCCTTTATCCCTCTCACAACCTCAATAGATGCCATCTTTGAGGTTATTAAGGGTAGGGGACTCGGCAAACTTGACAACATCAAAACATCAACTTTTAGAAGAAATAAGGAGAGGAAGTATGATTTTTTTAAGGATAACAACTATTCGACTAAGAGATGTTATAGCTTAAAGAAGCAAATAGATGACAATAGGTACTTGAATGAATTTAGAGTTGATTACAGGCAAAATAGTCCTCAGTAAGATGTTAAACACATTATTCAGCAAGGACAAACCATGATAATTCGTAAAGAACCAACATTGACTGGAGATCAAATCGTCAAAGAAAGAAGAACTACTCACAATATTCTTTAGTAGGATATAAATTATGTATAACGTCTTAATTACAAAGAAACTTTAAATTTAGGACATTTCCATCATATAAACTGAAGAAGACGCTCAAGGAATCAGTTATCCACATGCAATGAGCTTGTAATCACATTACAAGTGGTTGGGATAGATATGTAGAGGGTGTTCATTGATCTGGAGAGTTCGGTAATTTTAAAGAAAGCATTAGATGACCTTGGCCTCAAAGACCTAAAGGTCGAAAGAACTTAAACCCTACTTTATGGTTTTGGAGAATGCCGTGTTATATAGGGATGGTAAAAAGGCCCCAACCCTAATCTAATCCCAGCCTAAAAAAATTTCTAATTTTTATCTGGATCCAGGTTGAATCTGAGTTACCGGCTTAGATTTAGGTCATATCCAAGTTACCAAAAACCCAGCCTGGATCCGAGTTACAAGAAACCCAGCCTAGATTCTGGTTTTTTGAAATTTTTTTTTCTAAATATCTTAAATTAATTCCTAATTTTTTTATATACATGAATCTAACAATTATTTTATAAAATAAATATCTCAAAAGTTTAAATTTAACCTAAAAAATTGAAACAAGGATAAAAAGTATATTAAATTATACAATACAAATTTCACAATTTAATAATGGTTTTATAAAATAACTTCCCCAAAAATTTAGATTTTACCAAAAAAAAAATAAAAATAGAAAAAAACTGGGTTTAACTTGGATTTGGCTAGACCTGACCCGAAAAAATTCGGGCTAAACCTGAGTTCTGAATCTCTAAACAAATATAGATTTGGATCCGGGTTGATTCTGCAGGGTTTTTGCTCTATATATTTCAGGCAACAAGAGAGATATATGCCACTGAAAATAGACGTGCCTTAATTCATAGAGGAGTTGCTCGTGGTTATTGTTATGGTAGACAGTTGGTTTAGCTCATAATGCCTTAGCTAATGGAAAAAATGGCAGAGTTGCTGATTTATCAAGTTCTGAAGTCGCATAAGAAGAATCTAATCGACTTGCTGACTTCTTGAGTTATGGTGGTGTAGGCCAGCTATTGGCTGCTTCATAGATAATTTTGATGCAACCATTGATACTAAAAGCGATTGATAAGCATAGGTATAGTGTTACGGGATTGCTCTGGAAGGATTTGTTTTGCTCTTGCTAAGACTTTAATTGGAACATTCTCTCCCCTAACTGTTGAATGCTTGGCTTTATTTTATGGCATCTCTGTGGCTATAGTAAATAATTGCTATATGAAAATTTGTTGAGCTTGACTGCCTCAATATTGTATAAGTTATTAATAAATGGTCTTTCTCTAGAGTGAAGGGTGATATTATTACTTTTGTGGTTCGTTAATTAAATGATCTGAGGAATGTAACTTGCTCTTATGTTAAACGTAGTGAAAGTACAATGGTTCATTGTTTTTCCAAACATGGTATCTGTAATAATGTTGACTCGGTATGAAAGCTTTCTATGCCTTAAATATTTTGATTCATTGTATTTTTGATGATTTTTTAATTGAGTGATATGTCACATTCTTCCTTTTCTTCTTTAAAATAAAAAACAAACAAACAAACAAACAAACACTTAATAGAATGCAAAGTCAAGCAATAGTACTAAGTATATGAATATCTCAAAAAGTACATATAAATGATGTAGTTTTGGAAATTGAGGTATACATACTATTGTGGCTCATAACCCCTTATAATATAAGTGGAGTTAGCATTTTACAAATAACAATCCATTCACACTTGGAAAAAAAATCTATTTAGTTTATTATCATTTTCCAATTCCTTGATGTCATCACTCTTCAATTTCAATTATTTAAAATTGTAGGTTAATTATTGGTGTTAGAAAATTATTCATCTTAGATTATGTTGATCGCTGATTTTAGGCTCCTTAGTCAAGCTAAAAATCAAATCTAAAATCTTTGACCAATAGTTGAATTTATATCCTATAGAAACAATTTTGGAGCATAGACAGATCACTATTATTCCTCACTAGAATCTCTTATTGATTAGGACTTAAAGACTACAAAATAATAAATTGGTTATAGTTAAGCCAATAGTTATATCAATAAAAACTATTTAATGCTCAAGTCAAAATGAAGTTTTTGGAGAGAAAATATGGTGATTCTGATATACAAAAAGAATTGCAAAAAAGTGTTTATAGGGAGAAAAAAATCCTACTTGTGTGGGAAAATATCTCTTTTATATAGAGTTAGGATGGTTTAGGCCTTATAATAGACTGTTCATTCTTCTAGAGTTCTATTTCTCTTTGGACTCTTTTAAAGGTGTGTTTTATTTACCTATAGACTCTTAAGTAATATGTTCTACTCATTTTTGGTCTTTTGAATGTTGTATTTTGCTTATTTTTAGACTCTTTGGAGTTGTCATTGGATTATTAGTGGTGCTCATCATAATGAGGTAATTTAATAAAGGGTGATAGGCCACTTTAAAAGTTGTTCAACCTTGTGAGGAGGGTCCTTGATGGCCATAGGCGATGTGTCTTTGGCCTTGCAAGAATGGATTACTCGGTTATATGTTAAGACTTGCTCTTTAACCATTATGTTAATAAGTGGATCTTCGTCAATCAAAGAGAAGGCTTATCAGTTGTTATTTGGAGAATTCTCATCCATAATAATAAAGGTTTCATTTTTGTAGAATGATAACTGCTTGGCCATAAAATATTGAGCGTTGAGGCTCTGGTCAGGCTTAATGCAGCTCTTGGGCTGAATTTGAACCTCATAGGTTTTTTTGGTAAAACTGTTCAGTCTCTTATACCTTAATAGGTTGGGGAGGCTAGCCTATTTACGATATCGGGTGAGGCTCGACCTATTTTAAGTTAGGCTTGATCCTGAGCCCAATTTGCGAGTTGGGCCTGATTCTGAGGGGCAACAGAGGTTTTTCAAGCCACCGGTGAAGCCACAATCTCAACCATTACTCAACTTGTTAAGAACCTTAGTCTTTTCAGTTTCATGACTTAATTCTCCTTTTATTTTGGAACGATCTGTTGAGGATTTAATATACATGAGTGTATACATGTGCAATTGTAATTATTGCATAAAATACGTATCGCATACATATTTAATACTGCGGAAGAATTAAATCATACAATAAACATAATAAATAATATATTAAACATATTAATATATTAAAATTGTTGAGAAATCACCTAAACGTGTAAAGTTATACTCGTATATCCTCGGAGTCCACATAGAGACCAACTCGTTGGCAATTCTAGTCACTAACTCAGTGGGCTTGGCGAGCTAGAACAATAGTCCTATATCAATCACTGAGTTTAACTCTTAAACCTATAAAATGGTCGGTTGTGTATATTCTTCATTTTCTCTAAAAGGAAAGGAAATGGAAATAGAAGTAATTCACAATTGATTTTTTTGGCACCACAAAGAAAAATGAAACGTGTGAAGAGTCAATAATCTTGGTTGGATAAGAATTGAGATGAATACTAAAGTGGAGAGCCACAAAAAGTCTAGAACGTGTGGGACACGTATAAAGAAGTTTATGACGTGTGGGACACGAAGGGGGAAGCAAAATGAGACTTGAAGATGCGAAGAAAATGTGCATATGAGACTCCAGGGCTGAGGGCTGCGGTGCCCAGCACAGCAACCCAGCACTGCGGCGATGGGCGTGACAATGGCCAGCACCGCGGTGCCCAGGGATGAGCGTCGCAGCGCCAAAAGCATTAGGAAGTCAGTTTTAATCCAGATTTCAAGTTTTGGGAAGTTTTGGGAAGTTTTGGACTTCTAAAATAAATGGACTCTTACTCTAACAAGGAATAGGGTTAGTAGACACGAAATAACCCCTATATAAATACTTGTAAACCTTTAGTTAAGATTAAACATTAAGAGAGACTCTAAGAAAGGGGAAGAACTGGGTAGACACTAAGTACTTATGTGCGCTAGAGTGAAACCATTGTTTGGGTGTTCATTGTTCGTGGTAGAGTAATGGTACATTAAACATTAGGTCATTTTAAGGGTTCTTCATTGGATTTTTCTTGTAAAATTTATAGGGAGTTAATAAGAGAGGCTAGGATCCACCGTGGACGTAGGCAATTGGTCGAACCATGTAAGATTGTGTTGCGCTATTTTATATTATGCTTTGGATTCTTGCTATTTTGCTTGATTAACAGGTTATTCTGCTGTGCAAAGAGGTTAGAGTTCTAGGTTGAACTTGAAATTCTTCACTTCAACTTAATCTCAAGAGGGAGAATGGTGTTTCCTCCCTCAACAAACATTTCATTTTTTCTTATTATTTTTTTTCTTCTTTTTCTCGGCATCAAGATGGGAAATGAAGCAATTTCATTTCCCTTTCCATTTCTTCACCTCTCGGTACATACACACACTCATTCCTTCACACACATATCTTATATATATATATATATATATATATTAAAATAATAATATAATATATTATATATATAATAGCCACCCATAGAAAAAATAATATTATTATATAAAATAAATAAATGAGTGACAACTATTGCCCATTATATAATATAATAATATATTATAATGAAATATTTTAATTATTTAACAATTAAATAATCAATGTGTGAAATGATTATTTTACCCCTCATGAATAGTTACCAAGTCTACCTCTAGTAGGTCCTATTAAATTTTACACTTGGATAAACTCAACTGAGAGTTCACAATATGTTACGTGTCGTTATACAATTAGTAAATAATAATTATTGACTAATTGTTGTATTTAACGGTTAAATACAGACACACACATATTTCCGTGGTAGTGGTTGATATTGCTGGATTAAACAATTAAATTCGGCACGCTACACTAGTGCACAACGAGTACACTCCATATCGGGGGACTCCATAGGTCCATGTATAATTCGTCAAATGAAACTATTCCATGAGTCTGTGAATATTGCTCTACGCACACATCACGGATATATAAATCAGTGCGTTAAACTATACAGGTTGAGGTTACAACGCATACGTATAGTCCTTCCGTTATGATATCCTGAATGTGTTGGGGATATAGATTATCACTGTCAAATCCCTATGTGCTCATCCACATCATATCCTCAGACTTGTATTTCACTGAACAATATGTGCAAACTCTTTTGCCATATTGTTCCACCCTGACCGAAACTTTTTCCCGGAATTAATGCTTGTGGCAACAAGATTTTTTGAGATACAGTTTCAAAGCATCTGGATATCTAACTCTCTATACGAGTTGATGGATCCCATATCTGTATACACCAAATTCCATAAACATCGGACCATACATAGAGACACCAAGCGGTCACACCATGAGAAGTCTGTGACATGTGTGGAACCAAAGTATGGTGGATCACTTACAAGCCCACCGTGGCACTCAGATCAAAGAACCAAGTATACTACTCAACTCGAGAGGACCTTCCGTTGACGGCTTACATAGGGTGTCTATCGAAGGCCCTCGTGAGTCTGTCCCATATCTAGTCCTAACTAGATACCCATATGTCAATATGAGCTCCAAGCTCACGGTCAGCTAGGAACAACCATCTATACCCTATAGGTGTGACATATGCTGATATGTATAAAAGTATCCACCGACAGACCCGCATTGACAGAAATAGATCAGAGACAATATTCGAAAACACACTTGTACAACTGACATTTTCTAGCACTTGATTACAACTCTTATAACTATGCAGTTACTAGTATATTCCCAAGTCTATGTTCCATTACAGATAAAGCTTTAACTCTTAAATCTTCGCTGAGTATTATAACTAGCTAACAATTAACTATATTAATATTTAACATTTATATCTCTCAACATAGCTAATAATAGGCCCTTATCTAAAATCTTTTAGATCAGATCTGAATTCCTTCAGATCATATAATATTTGTAATGTTACATTGCATAGTAACATATAAATAGGTATTAGCGATTTAATGAGAATGTACACTTGTATAAATACACAAGTATATGTACATTCAGGGATGTCATGTAAGCACCGACCTTAACATGATCAATATAAGATTAAGCCTTTGTGGACTTGGAACCCACTGCATGTTTGTCCAAGAATGGTAATCGAGTTCCAAAAGAAGCACGTAAAGTACTAGGAAAATAATAGTTTTTAGGTTTCCTTAAAACAACAGAATAATCCTTTAAACATTCCATAAAAGTATAGTTTAGCATCCCACCAAGTAAAAAGAAATTAGAGAGCCTTTTATATGCAAAAGACACCCAATGCAATCTATCTATGATTCCTAAACGTGCCATCAATCCTTTTCAAAGTGGTTTACAATAATCTAGATGCACTTTGATATAAAGGTAATTCCCAGTACATAACTTCATACCATCCATGTCCACCTCTTGGAAGGAACTGATCTTATTCCCAATCAACTCTTTAAATGTTGCATTCATATGAACGATAGGAAGATTAAAAACTTGAATTTTGGAAGGTATAATGCAAAATTTTGATTTTGTAGCAATGTCATCAATCGAGTCAAGCTCCATAAAAGGAGAAAATGACTAAAATTTCATGGTTCTAATAATAATACTTTCTTCCTTTCAATGTTCATATCGAATTCATCGAGAAACACATCCATGCCTAACTATTTGAATAGAGCCCAACTTCAAGCTTTCATAAATTCTTTATCGTATTCTTGAAAGCATCTCGTTAGAAGTGCTTCCTTGTTAATACTTTGACATAGAGACCACATTTTGCCTCCCATTAGTGACAAAACACTAAACCATCATCAACACCTAATACCTCATGCGAATGCTCACAATAATTAAGAAGGATTTCCATAAAGCTTCAATGTTATCCATCATCAAAAAATCAAATTGAAATAAAGAACCCAACAAGAGATGAGAATAAGATCTCTAGAACCAATTTATAGCGAAAAAAGAAAAGAAAAATTACTAAGTGATCATATTGCAAGATCTAGTGCGTGTTTGGTTGAACTTCTTTACAAGTCAAAAGAACTTTTTTAATACAAAAACTTCTTTTTATTTTTTTTTATGACATTTGATTGTATTTAGAGAAGAGTTTTTAAAAATTAAAAAAACTATTTTGTCTCTACTTTCAAAAACTTAAAATTTAAGTTTTTAAAAATAGAACTTTTCTAATCTTTTTATATTTGTGTATTGACACATATATTGTAATAATATTTTTTTTAATTTCATAGCATATCTTTAATAAAAAATAAATCATATTCAACTAATATATTTTTAACATTTTGTTAAAAGTTGTCAAATTTTTATATCTTTAGAACTATTACATCTCTACAAGGTTCTATCAAATTTTTTTGGGTCATAGGTACAATATTTTATTTTATTTTTATTTTTTATACAAAACATAATAATTTATTTAATTTATTAATTGCTATGTATTAACTTTATTTGAATTCTTATAAATTTATATTTATTGATGTTTATAGTTCTAATTATTTTGACCATTATTTCAACAATGACCGCAAAATTAAATTTTAGCATGAATCATTTTTGTGTTATCTATAAAAATACATTAATAAATTTTAAAGATTAAATTATAAATTTTATTTTATGCAAAAGGATTAAATTGTCTAGAATTTGAATTCAAACTTTATTAAGTATTTTTTTGGTAATTTAATAATAAATAAGTATTTTTAATAATATGTAACCAAAAAATTTATTATTTCAAAAAAACTCTTTAAATTAACAATTAAATAATTAAAATTTTTTATTTAAAATTTTATTTTTAAAATCTCTACTTTCAAAAACTGAACCAAATAAAGCCTTATTAAGTTACTTTCCTTGTTATTTTGTTTGTTACCTGCTGATAACTTAAATCCAGTAAACATTTATTAACTTTTTTTGTCCCAACTAATAAACTAAACTGGCATTTATTTTTTTTTTACTAAAATATAAAAAAGTAACAATTTGGTAAAAATTTGAATGTATTTAAATTTACATATTCGAATAATATGTTCGTTTCTTTTTAAATTTACCTAATTGACATATAAACCTTTTTCATATATAATATTTAGATAATTAAAAAAGGTTATGTAAAAATAAAATAGCCTTATAAAAGTTTTTTTTTTAAAAAATCATAAAATTCATTCACATGTTTTTAAAATCTTCTTCTTAAAAAAAATGTTTTTAAAATCACCGTGAGCTCTTTTAATTTTATTTAACAATAATTAACATATTTTCAACATTCAATTTAAAAAGTAAATGTTTCACAATAATTAAATAAATGGAAATGAGTTAAATTCAATGATTAGTGGAAAAAAAAAAAACTAAGATGCACTAAAATGCTTATGTGAAAAAATAGAACTCAACTCATTTTAAATAACTCATTTTTATACTAAGCAGACTTAACTTTTGTTTATACTAAGCAAACTTAATCTTATGGGGGTACAACAATGGCTCTTCCCCTTGACAACTTAAGCTGTTGCGCTTCTATTTTTTTTTTTAAAGAAAGGCCTTATATTTTTAGCAAGAGATGACTCACAAGAATTACATACGTATATTTTTAAAGGTGAGACTATTTAAACTTATCAAAATATTTAATAAATTAATTTTTTTATATATATAAACTCAATATTAAAATATAAAAAATTAAATTTTCTTTTATAAATCTGCTTTAATTTTTAATAAAACCTTACTAAATTAAATTATTATAACGAAAATTAATTTTTACTAATTATTCATATAAATTATTAATACTAAATGAATTCTACAATCATTTTTTCATAACAATTTGATTTTCTAAATTAAAACCTAATAACATTGACTGAGGGATAGAGAACCTTTACTAATTATAAAAAAAAATAATGTTTTAAGTAATTAAATAATATAGAAAAGGTCAGAAGTCCTTCAAGTATATGTGTTAAAATGTCCTGCACCAGAATCCAATCTAATCTACATATATGCAAGCAACATTAAATATCAAAGCTGATGTGTGGCCATTATGCCTTCATCTTAGCAAATGGATTTCTTCACTTTGTGCAGGAAATTGCTGTCATAAATTCATGAAAAGTAGGCAGAATCAGTCGAATCACAATTTGGACACTTGTATACAAACCAGTGGCAGTGCTATCTTTTGTGGAAAATCAGTGCCTTTTTTTTCACACACTCACTAGATATTTTATATTTTGGTCTAATACACAAGAGCGGAGATATATACACATAGGGAAGCTTCAATACTAACAAGTTTCTCTAGGACTTCAAAGATTAAAAAAAAAAAAAGACTTGGATTCTCGAGCTCTGAAACAACCATGGGATTTTTCCTTGAGCTGCAAGAAATCATAGCCTTCTCATTCTGCGCTCTTTTGTTTTCTATTATTTTCCTCTATGTGGCTAGAAACACTTCCAAAAGGAGCAAGATAAGAGGCAAGCGGCCACCAGAGCCAGCTGGGGCATGGCCTTTTATTGGTCACCTTCATCTTCTTGCGGGATCAAACCAACTGTTGCATCGAACATTTGGGGACATGGCTGATAAATATGGAAAAGCCTTCTTGATCCGCCTTGGAATTCATCAAGCGCTCATGATTAGTGGCTGGGAGGTGGCAAAAGAATGTTTCACCACCAATGACAAGCTCTTTTGTACACGTCCGAAATCCCTGGCTGTGAAAATCATGGGTTATAACAATGCCATGATGGGCTTTGCTCCTTACGGATCATATTGGCGCGATGTTAGAAAACTGTCCTCGGTTCACCTTCTTTCAAATCATCGGCTTGAGATGCTCAAGCATGTTCGTGACACAGAAATCAAATTATTTATCAAAGAGTTGTATGAACAATGTGCCAAAAACAGAGACCTTGTTGCTGTGGAGATGAAGGAAAGGTTTGGGAACTTAGCAATGAATATTATAGTAAAGAAGATAGCTGGTAAACGATATTTTGGCAGTGATACAATTGCTGATGATCAGGAATCAAGACGATGCCAGAAGGCCTTGGCCAAATTCCTCTATCTAGTGGGTTTATTCTTGGCCTCAGATACCATTCCATTTCTTGGTTGGTTGGATGTTGTGAAGGGATATACAGCTAAAATGAAGAAAACAGCTCAGGAGTTGGATAGTGTGTTTGGGAGTTGGGTGCATGAGCATCGTCGTAAGAGGCTCAACAGATGCATCAATGAGGAGGATCAAGACTTCATCGATGTGATGCTCTCTATCATGGATGATGGGGAGATTTCTGTTGAAGAGGCCAATACTGTCATTAAGGCCACTTGCTTGGTATGTACCCTGGCGATTCCATGACTTAAATTAATTATGCATCAGATATAAGAAAGGAAAAAGAAAATTTTATCCGCTTCACGGTCATCATTACCTTTTGATTTCACGTGGAAGGTTTTCTTAGAGCAAATTAAGAATCTTGAGTACAATACAGTACATATCTAAATTGAACATGAAAAGATGATGCTAGGAATTATATATTTATTATAGATTGGTTTATTATATTCAAAAAGGTTCTGAGTACACTAATAATGTGCCTGGTCAACCAGAAATGATACTAAGACTAGCTACGATTCTGTGATCTCATTCTAACTGACAGCTTTTTAATTCATCACCTCGATACTTTTGTTCATTGTGCAGAGCCTAATTTTAGGTGGCAATGACACCACAGTGATCACACTTACATGGGCGCTATCTCTGCTATTGAACAACCGCCATGTATTAAAGAAAGCGCAAGATGAGCTTAACATCCATGTTGGAAGGCATCGGCAAGTGGAGGAGTCAGATATAAAGAACCTGACATACATACAAGCAATTGTCAAGGAAACATTGAGATTATACCCTGCATTACCAGTTTCAGCTCCACGTGAGGCCATGGAGGATTGTACCGTTGCTGGCTTTCACATCCCAGCAGGCACACAGCTTTTAGTTAACTTATGGAAGATGCATCGGGACCCCAGCATTTGGGCAAACCCTTCAGAATTTATACCTGAGAGGTTCCTAAATGAAAATGGTAATTTGGATGTACGGGGTCAAGATTTTGAATATTTACCATTTGGTTCTGGTAGAAGGAAGTGTCCAGGGATCTCATTTGCTCTTCAAGTTTTGCACCTGACACTGGCACGGCTACTTCATGCATTCGAGTTAGGAACAGTCTCAGACAAATTAGTTGATATGAGTGAAACTTCTGGAATGTCTGTCCCTAAAGCAACACCATTGGAGGTTATACTTACCCCAAGGCTGCCTTCCATGTTATTTGACTACTAAAACGCAAGAAGATAAACTGGCCCCTATCTCTATATGCTTTCTAATAATCACTCCAGTGATAGGATTTAAACCAAGCTTCCTCCATTTGGTAGGCCTTCTCATTTAAATTTCAAGCATGTACAACTTATGTACTGCGTGAAATAATTGTATTCTGTAGACTGCTTTTCATGATGTGTATTCATAAATAACCTCTTGTCTGTAAAAGCTAAACTCCTATTGGCAGGTCACAAATCATTTAACGATATAGCTAGTTGTTGAACTTTGATATTTTTTAAGTTTGTAATAAGTTGTTTAAGTTATTTTGAATTTTAGTTTTACCGAGTTAATGATAGAGTTAAAGTTGATGTCAAAGTATTTAAGAATTTGATTTCAAATTCAGAACAAGTTGTTTAGCACTTATCTAAGCTCATAAACGTGTGTAAATATTTCAGGTTATCAATGAATAAAACTATTTCATTCAAGTATATTATTTGATATACATAGGTTCATAAATACAAAGCTTGCTAGTCAAGTTTCTTTGATCAAGTCTCTGCAAATTGTTAACATGGTATCAGAGTTTCATTGATTTTAAGGGCTGTGAGTGAGTGAATTACACCAATAAAAGCCAAATTTACAATCTCAACCATCTCTACAAGCTTAAAATGGCATCAACTAATTTTACAACACCCTTACATCTATCATTCACATGTGAACAATATGCAATATAGGCAGTTAAAATAAAAGCTTACATGGCTTTTGATTTGTGGAAAACAGTAGACATAGGGAGAAAACCACAACTGTTGCCCCAAAATCTTACTTTAGCATAAATTAAATAACACAGTGAAAAGTATTCAAAAAATTTCAAGGCTTTTATCTGTAATTTATGCCTTTGTATCAAACACAATTTTCACAAGAATCATGACTTGTGAAGCTGCTAAGCAAGCCTGAGACAAGCTCAAAGAGGAGTTCTAGATCAGTGATACAATAAAACAAATTGAGGTATTAAATTTATGGAAGGCTTATGAAGTATTAAGAATACAGGAGAGTGAGACTATCTAAGAGTATTCAGATAAACACATGAAGATAGTTAACCAGCTTATATTGCTTGGAGAGGATTTAAAGATACAAAAGGTACTTGTATGTGTACTCGAGAGGTTTAATGCAGAGATCTCATCCTTGGAAGATTCAAAGGATTTAACAAGGATGAGTTTATCAGTTTTGGTGAATTCACTTAAAGCCACTGAACAAAGGAAGGCTATAAGGAGTGAAAACACTATAGAACAAGTCTTTCAAGTTTCATATAGGGTCAAACCAACAAGCAATCGTGATGTTGCTAGCAAACAGATAGGAGAAAAGTCTAGAAAAGAGAAGAAGGATAGTGAAGATCACAAATGAGGTGGTAGGAAAGGGAAATATTCCCCATGTCCTTATAACAAGAGAAAAAACCACATAGAAAATTACTGCCAGTTTAGACTTAAAGTGCAATACAGACTCTACAACCAGTATGAACATATTGCTAAGGTCTGCAAAAATAAATTCAAGTCACAAACTCAATAAGCTCAAGTGGCAACAGATCAAGATACATCATATGAGAGTCTGTTTGCAGCCACTGCCAAAATAGTTAATGATTCCAGGAAAATTTGGCCAATTGACAGTGAATGTTCACACCATATATCCTCAGAGGAAGCAAGCTTTAAGGAACTTGATAAAGCCTACTCTTCAAGGGTTAACGTAGACAATAGTGCATAGGTCGAAGTTAAAAGGAAAGGAGTAGTAACTGTCAACACATCATCAGGTACAAAAATAATTTTGAATGTCTTATTTATTCCTAAAATCAATCAAAATATATTAAGTGTAGAGCAGTTGATGGATAGACAGTATACCTTGAAGTTTAAGGGTTAGAGTTGTTCTATAATTGATCATAAAGGATGTGAACTAATGAGTGTCAAAATGAGGGATATAGTGTTCCCTTTATATTGGACAAATACTGATTTAGTTGTATACCTTAGTAGTTGTGATGAGTCAATTCTTTTTAGCTACTCCACCTTACAAAAGATGAATAATTCCCAGCTTGTGTTAAACCTGTTAATCATTAAGCATATTAACCATGTTTGTTATGTGTGTCAATATGGGAAGCAAAACAAATTACCATTCTCAAATAGTACTCGAAGATCCTCTGAAAAGTTACAAATTGTACACTCAGATGTGTGTGGTCCTATAAGTGAGTCATATTCAAATGGAAGTAAATATTTATTACTTTTCATTGATGATTTTTCAAGATACTGCTACGTGTTTTTCCTAAAGCAAAAGTCAGAAGTTTTTGAAGAATTCAAGAAATTCAGGCAAATGTAGAAAAAAAAAATAGGTTATGAATTAAAGATGATCAGAATAGACAATGGAAGTGAGTTTTGTTTAACATAATTCAGAAATTTTTGTATCAAGGAAGGAATCAAGCACCAATTGATAGTTCCTTACATTCCTCAACAGAATGGAGTAAGTGAAAGAAGAATAGGACTGTAATGGAGATGGCAAGATGTTTGATAATTGAAAAAAGTATCCTAAAGAGATTTTGAACTGAAGCTGTCAATACTTATATATACTTGTTGAATTTGCTGCCAAGTAACACCTTGAAAGGTAAAACACCTCATAAAGTATAGACAGGATTAAAACCAACAGTGGAGCATCTCAAAATTTTTGGCTTTATATGCTTCACACATGTACCAAATGAAAAGCGAAGTAAGCTAGATAAAAAATATGAGGTAGGGATATTTATAGGATACAACATCATCTCAAATAGCAGGGATATTTAAAAATTGGGAAAATTATTGTGAGCAAAAATGTAACATTTAATGAGATAGCTTATTGGAATTAGGATAAAAATAAAACTGAAGCAACAAGCAAGGGACAAAATGATCAGGAGGAAGTCATTTCAAATGATGATTCAAATGCTAAATTCCCCGTCAGAGGGTTAAGGACTCTTGCAGATATGTATGAGAGGTGCAACATTGGATCCAACCAATTATCAAGAAGCTGCAAGTCAAGAAGGCTGGAGAGTTGCCATAAAAGAAAAGATCAATATAATAGAAAGAAATGGTATATGGGAACTAATAGATGCACCTTGCAATCAGATAGTCATAAGGGTTAAATGGATATATAGAACCAAATTGAATCCAGATGATTCAATAAATAAACTAAAAGCCAAGTTAGTTGTGAAAGGGTATTTTCAACAGCATGGTGTTGATTATACAAACACTTTTGCATCGGTCGCAAGGTATGATACAATAAGGGTACTTATAGCACTTGTAGTAAAGCAAGGCTGAAAAATCTACCATTTAAATGTTAAGTTAGCCTTCTTAAATAGTGTACTCAAGGAAGACATCTATATTGATCAACCAGAAGGTTTCAAAGTACTACAAAATGAATATAAGGTGTATAAGCTTCATAAAGCACTCTATGGACTCAAACAAGCCCCTAGGGCCTTGTATAGAAAAATTGATGGGTATCTACTCATGCAGGAATTTTAAAGGAGTACAAATAAAGCCACATTGTATGTCCTAAAATAAGAAACTAAAGTGGAACTGATTGTTTTGCTTTATGTTGATGATCTCTTGGAGACGGGAGAAACATCAAGGATTATTGAAGAATTCAAATAAAAATAGAAAGTGAATTTGAAATGTCAGATTTAGGATTGATGAGTTATTTCCTTGGAATGGAAATCTATCAAGTTGATAGTGGAGTTTTCTTTACACAAAAAATATACAGAAGAAGTGTTGAAAACATTTAACTTAAAGCAGAGCTAAACAAGTTCCAACACCACTTGTGGCAAATGAACAATTGTGTAAGAATGATGAAGAGGACAAAATAAATGCTACAATATACAGGAGCATAATTGGCAGCTGCTTGTACCTGTCAACTAGCAGACCTAATATAATGTATGCAGTAAGCCTATTGTCAAGATTTATGCCATCACTAAGCAAGAGACATCTAGGTGCTGTAAAGAGGGTATTTAGATATATCAAAGGAATAACTTAATTTTGTTTATGGTTTAGAAGAGATGAAAGTGATCAATTATAGGGGTATGCAGATAGTGATTGGGCTGGGAGTATTAAGGACTCTAAGAGCATCTTAGGATATGTTTTTTCATTTGGCAGTGCAACATTCTCATGAAACTCTAAGAAGCAAGATGTTGTTGCACAGTCATCAACTAAAGCAAAGTATATTGCTACTGCCAATGCAGCAAATCAGGCCATCTAGCTTAATAAGATTCTGTTCGATCTTGGTCATCACCAACAAAAAAACCTAGTCATCTGGGTAGACAACAAGTTAGCCATAGCCATGGCCAAAAATCCAGTTCATCATAGGAGAACTAAACACATAAAGATCAAGTTCCATGCAATTCGAGAAGTTGAAAAGTCAGGAGAAGTAACACTGGTTCATTGCAATTCACAAAACCAGTATGTAGACATAATGACCAAAGCTCTCCCAAGAGCTCAGTTTGAATTTCTAAGAGGCAAACTTGGAGTTCACCAAAAAATATTAAGGAGTGTTGAACTTTGATATTTTTTAAGTTTGTAATAAATTATTTAAGTTATTTGAATTCTAGTTTAACTAAGTCAATGATAGAGTTAAGAGTTGATATCAAAGTCTTTAAGAATTTGATTTCAAATTCAGAATTAGTTGTTTAGCACTTATCTTAGCTCAGAAACGTGTGTATATATTTCAGGTTATCATTGAAGAAAACTATTCCATTCAAGTATATTATTTGAATATACATAAGTTCAAAAATACAGAGCTTGCTAGTCAAGTCTCTCTGATCAAGTCTCTCTGATCAAGTCTCTGCAATTGTCAACACTAGTGTGATAATTATTGCCAATCACTTACATTAGAGCGACTCTACCCTGGTTTTATGCATAAAACTAAATCTCTTTACTTTGTTCTAATACTAGGAGCTTCTGATAGTCTTGAGATGTTAATCTTCGAATTGACGAGAAACCAAGTTCCTAGTGGCATAAATTGGTACTTCACGCATAGCCACCCTTTTATCTTGAACTTTCAGTGAGAGAATATCACATGCTTTGGCAAAAAAGCGTGAAAAATATATATATAATTGATAGGGAACTAACACAAGGGCATGGAATCTACAAGTGTTACACAGAAAGTGTAACAGTTATTGCAACAATACAATCTGCTTATTATTGATGTAGGCTTTGAAGAGCTCCAGCAGCCTTAAATAGATATGAAATTATCCTGTTTGACATACCACATCATCTTAAGGATGAACTTGCTTGAACCCATCAATTTTTATAGGAACATCTGCAACTCTACTGTGAAGTTGCTCATACTCAGTTGATCGGCACCTAGGGCCATATTTTCTAGCTAATAACATGGAAATAGATCCTGTGAATATCAGTATGCCAGAGAGTATCCAACTGAATTGCAAGTTAGCTAGTGCCCTTGCTCTAAAATCTGCCTCTTGGGATTCACAAATGACTGCTCCATGCATGTCAGTACTGATGGCCCCTCTCAACTTCGTGGTGCATCCCTGGGGAACAAATTCGGGAGCCCAGAGCATGAATCCCATATTCACAAACCAACACCCTTGGAAAACAACTGAAATTGAAAGAACAAGAGCTGAAAGAAAACTGGTCGGGAAACTAGTAGCTGATAAAGCTGCCACAAGGGAGACAAAAACTATAAGCTGAAAGAGCCAGTGATAATGGCCTTCAAGTCCAGCATGATCAGCTGAGTGGAAATGAATTAGGAAAAGTTCTTGACCAAAGACAGAAGCTGCAAGGATTCCTGGAACTCCAGACAGGATATCGGATGAATGAGTTATATCAGCACAAAGAGTGAAACCTGCAAATATGGCAAGATGGAGAAACATGGTTGCATGCTCAAAGTTGTCAAGCTTGAAAGCGAAGCGAAGAAAAGGGAAGTCCAAAACTTGCATGACAATTGCAAGAAGAGAGAAAGATAAGATGAAAATGAGCTCCAAGTGTTTAAGTTTTGAAAAAGGGCCATTGAATGGGAACCAGAACCTTACTGTAAAATTAGAAGAGCCTTTGAGACAGTAGGCTCTGATAGTGTTGATGGTGTGCCATAGGCCAAGGACCGTGAGCGCTAAACCAGGTACTAAATGTCCTAAAAACGTTCCCATATTAGTTTCTGTTTTCAGAGAGCAAAGGCTTTAACTGATCTTTTGTGATTCCCACTCAAAGCTTAAATAAATGAAGTAATTGCAGTAACTTCCAGAGGAAAGCACTAAAAGGATTTATAGACATGATGGTGATCTATTCAAACATTTGGTGCGTGGTGCGTGGTGCATGGTGCTTGTGTTCCCACAAACAAAAATGCGAAGAAAAGGCAGCCATATTATGCAGCATTTCCACTGCTAAAAGATATGATATTAGAAAGGAAAGTGAGTGTTTTTTTTTTTTTTTTTTTTTTTTTTTTTTTTGAATGTGAAAGGAAAGTGAGTGTTACTTCAAGGTTTTGGTCGTTCTATAAATAACTAAACGAGCTAGGTCCTTCCTCTGTGTAAAAGATTAAAACCACTTGTCCCTTCAGGAGTGCGAGGGCCGCACATGATATCCCCAACTACATAAGGTGGAGCATGACATATACCTCCAATATAATTAGTGTGGCAAACAAGATGTTTCCACTTGTTCAAGAAGTTTAATCTAAATGGAATCTCATTTCATTGGGCCAATAAAGTTACGAGATTCCATGTATATTACCTATGATGTTTAAATTGTTCTCTTGTAAATGCGTGTTTGCATTGGAATCCAACTCTACTTTTGAAAAGTTGAATTTTATATCACCTTTGGAAAAACAAAACAAAAAACAAGAAAAGAGATTTTAAGCTACGGAAGTATCATAGAAGAAATAGCATGGAACTGGAAGACATAAGAACTGAGATCTGCTGCACACAACAAATATAAGATATCATACATCAGGCCTATAATTTAAGCTTAAGTTAAATTCTTAGAATCGCTAGACAACTTTTGACGTGCCAAACTTGCTAATTTTAATAAATATAACTCACTGGCATATGCTTAGATTGGAAACCGTTTTATTCATTCTTTCTTTAGTCTGCCCGTGACTATTTTCTAGGAAAGTAAAACCTGGTCAGTTAACTTCACAAACGAAAGAATTCTGATGAGCAAATAAACTATACAAGTAAATAAAAAGTGTCACTATATTCGTGGCTGAAATGTAGAGACCCGGACGTTAAAAAGAGTGCAATAACCTCATATTGCACAATAGCTGAGATGTGATAAATGACCTTACATGAGAACATTTTGCACCAGAGGGCTATGAGAAATCGCCCCTCTTCCAGAGGTGTTAATATAATGCGATTTTTTAATCAAATATCAGAAGGGATTATTTCATCTGTTATCTGTTGCATAATAGACATTGCATTTCAGAACAAATATAGGATGAAAATAAGCTCAACCCTCAATTACATTTCCAACAATTTTAAAATACAAAATGCCAACGGCAGCATAGCTCAGAATTGATTTACAAATGAAAAACAAAATAACAAAGAAGCAATCACTTGCTGACTAAACTTACAAGTTACAAATTAA
This sequence comes from Ailanthus altissimus, assembly GCA_946807835.1. Classification (NCBI taxonomy): domain Eukaryota; kingdom Viridiplantae; phylum Streptophyta; class Magnoliopsida; order Sapindales; family Simaroubaceae; genus Ailanthus; species Ailanthus altissimus. The sequence goes on along the minus strand of OX327698.1, from coordinate 21,498,488 downwards.
AAAAAAAGTACCTAAATGGCTAACCCAAAACTGAAATAAATAACTTATTCCACATGCAAGCTTCTGATCTAAGGCAAAACAGTTTTAATATAAACTATTAACTATCTCCCAAATAAGAAATTCTCTCTCAGGTGAATCAAAAGAGAGGGTTTATTTGGGAGTTAAAATGCTGCAGGCTAACAAACTGCTATAAATGTTTTCCTCAACTTTATCAACCTTTGCTATCCCCTCAATCAAATATAAGTAGGTGCTGTCATCAGGAGTGATTCCTTTACTAACCGTTTCTCTTAGGAGTTCTTCAGCAAGATCTCCTTCCTGGTTCTTGCATAAACCTTGTATAAGGGCATTGTACATGAGATGGGTGGGAGTGAAACCAATGCTTAACATCTCATCCCAAATTCTAAAAGCATCCTTCATATCACCTCTCCTGCTATAGCCACTAATAAGGGTATTGTAACTTATGATCAGGTTTAATCACTCTTCTCTTCATCTCATCAAGAAGCTCACGGGCTTCTTCAACTTTCCCCTGTCTACAATGCCCGTGCATTAGGGTGTTGAAGGTCACGTCATCAGGATGAATTTTATCTTGTCCATCTCCTTCAATAGTGATATTGCATGCTCAATGTTACCATTAGCACAGTGACCGTCAATTAATGCATTGAACATAACAACATCTGGTGACATGCCTTTAGCTATTACGTTTTCAAACAATTGATCTACTTCATTCATTCTATTTCACTTCCTTAAAACATAAATAAGTGATGTATACGTCGCAATTGTTGGCTGAATCCCTTTATTCACCATTTCATCATGGGGGCTAAAGGCTTTCTTTGCATTCCCACATTTGCGATTCCCATTAATCAAAATGTTATACGTTACAAATCAGGAACAATCCCTTTTTCTCCCATTTCTTTTATCATATTGTCGGCTTCTACCATATTATCTTCCATAAACAATGCATGAATCAACAAATTATAAGTTGAAGCAGTCGGCATTATACCCTGCTTTAGCATCTTATCCCTATAACCAAAAGCCATTTCTAAATTCCCTTTATTACAACACCCATCAATCAGTGTATTATATGTCACAGCAGTTGGAACCAATCACTTCTCCTTCATCTCTCCTAACGTCTTAGATGCCTCCTCAAGTCTTCCTTACTTACACATCCCACGATTAAATGAACCATATGTATAAGAATCTGGTTGAACACCTCTACTCTTCATAACGTTCAAAACCATCCTCGCCCCTTCAATTCTCCCACTCAAACAATACCTGTGAACAATGGCATTATACTTGATAATATTTGGCTTAACCCCTAAACTCTCTGTAAACCCTAGAAACTTTTTCGCCTTCTTTAACTTTCCTTCCTTACACAACAAGTTAATCATTATATTAAACGTGTACACACTCGACATAATCCTCATCCTAAACATCTCAGCATACAAAACCCATGCTTTATCTCTTCTATTCAACTTCACAAACATATTTAACAAATCATTGCAAGTCTCAGTCTTTGGAACAAAATCCTTTTCTTTCGTAATATAGAAACACTCAAATGCATCATCATCCCTCTTTAATTCACAGCAAGCTCTTATCAAAAAATCAAATACAATACTACTTTAGTACCTAAATCATCACGGGCGACGGCCATCTCATCAAAAACTACCTTAATTGTAGCAATGCCAATACTGACAGTATCCTTTAAGAGTTGCAAAGTTGGTCTTGCTGATGATAACCGAACGATTACTGCTATAGCAAGGCAACGGGTTTTGACATCACGAATGCGATTAAAATCAACATGGTTTATGAATCGGAGAGCTAGCTCAGCGGATTTCTGAAGATTTGAAAGAGTTGTTGTAATAAGAGAGGGAGTGATTTTTGGTGCAAGGTGTTTGATGAAATGCCACTGCAAAGAGTGGACGTAACTATTGAGTAATTAATTCATCGGTGACTTTTGGTGGGTCTTTTGCATAATTGTTGGGAGAGAGATTTTGGGTGTGTTTTGTTGTTGTCGATTGAGAAGTGGATGAGAAAAGCAAATATGAGTGAGATTGTTTTGTAGGGAATATGGTTTTGACGCTCTGGTGTTTTAGTGTTTGAGTGATTTTGTGAGTTCTCTTCTTATGAAGAAATTGATTGAAAGCCAAGAGTGAGAGAGCTGCAGAAAGCTTAGTAGGTTCTACATGCCCGCAGGTAAAGTAAATTGTGTTGTTCAGTTAATCTTCATCATGTTAGTCGTAAGGTTCACGCTATTACCATTTACCAGAAAAGGCGGCAGCCGTCACGCTCTCTGCTCTGTAGTATGTTCAGTGCCAGTTTCTCTCCCTTGTACTCCAATCTAATAACCCTTTTCAGGTTTCACTTTATTCGGAGGGAAAAACTATTTGCCTTCGATTTGTCTATTTATCTAAATTTATGTCATTTATTTTAAAATATTTTATTTTATTTTAATTCGTTAAGTTACTATCATAAGTTGATGATTAAAGAGTAAAATTATAACTTAACAAAAAAAAAATATTAATTACATATTAAATAATTATTAATTAAATAAAATAAAAAAACCTTTACCCAACCACTTTTTTTTGTTGTCACCGACCTCTAACAATAAAAATATTAAAATTATATTATTAGACTCTATTTTCTTTTTTACATAATGAACGGGTTATTTTTTATCCAAAAAAAATAAAAGACAACAAAAAATATGGAGAGAGGGCGATAGCTATTGCCGCACTATCGTTAAATGGTGAAGTAATGACTTGCACCTCCGCCACCATTGAACAGATCAAATATTGATCTTTTAATAGTGGCGACGGTGCAAGTCATCGCTCTATTGTTGACGGCCATCGCTGTCCTACATTAGAGAGGGTGTTGACCACCACTGCTCACTATCAAACAATAGGGCTATAACATTGGACAAATCGGTGTTTGATCTATCCAATGGTGATAGCAGTACAAATCACAGCCCCACCATATGAGGGTAGTTGGACGGTGCCCACTATCTTCTTCTACCATTTTTAGCCACATATTTGTTATTTATTTTAGTAAAAAATAACTCCACCATTGTGTAAAGAGAAAAAAAAGTTCAATGATATAAATTTTAATAATTTTTATTGTCCGAGGTTAGCAATCGACGGAGGCTTATTTTATTTTTAAATAATTTATCTTTAAAAAATAAGTATTAAAATTTAATCCTATTCGAGTGTACCACATGTTTTTTTTTATTAATAGCTAATTATTGATTGATAAGGAAACATGACAAGTACGGTCAAATGGTCAATGGTTGACAAATGGATTCTAGTTTAGCTAAAAATGTCACTGTATAGCAAAATAAACATTTTAGTAAAATCTAGTGGCAACGGTTTAACGAATTAGGACAAAATTAAGTATTTTAAAGCAAAATGGATAAATTTGAATAATTGGCCAAATTTGAAAGACAAAAATATATTTTTCTCTTATCTAAATTAATTTGACTAATCATAACATTGAGAATAATGCTACACTTTATAAATAGTATCTTAAAAAAATTTCATCTCAAATGATGTGTGAAGTAATTATTGAATGGTGAAATAGTATAATTGGTAATTTTAAAATTTGCATAATTTTATTATCCAATAATTACTTGTCACATTTATTTTTAGATAAAAAAAATTGTGAAATGACATTTAGCAAGTGTATCATTACACTAATATTTAATAGACTCGAAGTATAACAAAAATAACAAACACAATCTCTATCAAAAAAATTAATATTTGTAACTTTATTTATTAATTGTTTCATTAAAATTATCGTTGATCTTATTATATGACTCATTACTTTCAATAGATAGTTATTGATGTTTATTAGTAAAGATTAATAGGTTAGTTTTTTGAGTTAGACACTTATATCATAGTCTTTACCCTTATAAGCTCAAGGCCTCCAACAATCAAGAATCTATCAAAAAAATTGATATAATATTGTAAGCATTAAATTTAACATAATTAGTTCTAGCCAATTACAGTATGACACAAGTTCAAGAGTATTTATGTGGAGAATAATAAAATAAGAAATAACATTTATTAAGGGGAGAATAATCTTAAATTGCAAGATTAATCTAATGAATAAAAGAAGTTTAAAAAAAGTTAGTTATTTTCCTCTACAATTCCCCTAAAAATTGGTGTAGTAGGACAAATCTAAGAGGTCATGAGAAAGAGACTTCTAAAAGAATTGATATTCTCTTTGAATCACAGTTGAATGAGACTAATACGTAGTATATATAAACTCATATGCATAATTTTCTGAGCAACCAAACACCACATTTTCTATTAATTTCCCATTTTTCCTTGAACCTATCTTTCCAAATGACTAATTTAAGCATCAAAGTTTCTTTTGTTGGTGGACACAGGCGTTCTTCATCATTTAGGAAGGTAGGAATAAGGTCGTGAAGGTAATTATTTTGAAAGTTCTAATCTATAAACTTTTAGTGGTGTCGTTTATGGGAATTGAATGGTAAAAGCCATTTACAATTTTAATTTTATCTATCTATTGTAAGGCAATGTAGACCATAATATTTAACACTATTAAATCCAACCACTAGCTGAATATTTTTTACGTGATGTTGTCAATAAATATAAAATCTCATATAAGACTAGTTTGTTTGCAAAGTATGATTATGATATAGAATTTAGTCATAATCATGCATAGAAATACAATATGTCAAATCTGGTTGATTTCCTTGCTTTTAGATCATTATTATAAGTTATGTTAATTCTAGATATGGATATTTGATTTGAAATTATGATAAAATAAGTATAGATCCATAGTTTGATTTTTTTTATTATTATAAACAATGTAGTTTTATGAATTGATAAGATTGGTATTGTAGTTTTGATTGGAGGAAGTAATAATCTTACAATATGTTTAAAGCGAAAGGGACTGATGGAAAAGGAAGAATTAATGTGGTTTTAATTAGAGGAAGTAATAGTCTTGCAATATGTTTAAAGTGGAGGAAGTGTTGAAAAAAGATGAATTAAGTTGAAGAAAGAATAGCTTGTAGAAGGTTGATTTGGTTGTGTAGAAAGGAGAAATGGCTTATGGAAGGATGATTTGGTTGTATGGGAAGGAGAAATAGCTTGTGGAAGACTGATTGTTTGTATGGGGAGGAGAGGTAAGCTTGTGGCAGATTGATTTGGTAAGTTGTATGAGAAGAAGAAGTAGCTTGTGGAAGATCAATTTAGTTGTACGGAAAAGAGGAATAGTCTTTAAGAAGATCGATTTGGTTAAATGTGAGAATAAGGAATAGCCTTTGGATTACTGACTTGGTTGAGGGGGAAGGAAGACTATTTTAGTTACACAGGAAGGATGAATAGCTTGTAGAAGATCAGTTTGGTCTTACAAATCTGTGAAATGTATTGCAAAAACTCAAATTACTAGTACGAAAATGAAAATCAACTTTCAAAAGAAAGAATTAGTTGCATCTGAGTGAAAATTGACTTTGCGAAAGAGAGAATTGTTTGTACGAATGAAAGAGATATAGATTTCAAAAGAAGGAATGGCTTGTGGAATGAAGAATTAAATATATGAAAATAAAGAACAACTTTTGAAAGGAAGGAATAGTTTTGTGATGAAATGAAACAGGAAGACAGTAAAATAGAGAAGATAAAGAAATGGTCTAAAGCTTTGAGTGAGAAGTTTTATCTAGAAATATAGAATTCGGTTTGGAAAAGAATAAAAATCAAGTGAATGTAAGTAAGAATTGAAGAACTGTTGCATCAGTAAAAAACTTAAAAGAAGTTGATTGCCAAAGCATGTTATGCGAGTGATTCTTTTTTTTTTTTTTTGGAAAAGGTTTCAATTGTAATATTATAAAAGAATTTACAATATTATAAAGTAGGATTGTTGATATTCATCAGATAATTATAAGGACGTTTTACAAAGATAAGATAAATTTTTTATACCCCATCCGAACCTATTACTCTTAACGGAGACACAACAAGTCTTATAACAGAAACTAGCCATATAAGGATCACTATCCCTATTATAGATAAGGAGATCCAACACTCACGCACGAGGGATTTAACCTCACAAAGGAGAATATTTACCTCATGTAGGAAGAAAATTATAAAGATACTTGTACATTAATCCATTGTACACACCAAATCATAATTTAACCATTAGCCACCTAACACACTGACAAATACAATCACAAAAGATAAGCTAGTAGCAAGGCGAGCTGTGGACCTAATGTTAGCTATTGCTCAGATTGATTTCCATGGCGAGTATAGGTGGGCTACATGGCCACCGAGGAGATGATGGCAAAGAGATGCTCATGTTGGCTATTTCTTAGTAATCGACAGTGAATGGGAGCTATGACCGATATGGTGGACGCTGGCTTCACACGATGGAGGTTGTGATGGCTTTAATGGCAGAATCAATGATTTTATGGCCACTTAAAGGCATGACGACGAGAAGTTTGCCATAGTTAATCGTCGGCGGCGAATGGAAGCCACGCCCAAAACCCTTGGAGGCTGTGGCATTGTAAAATAAAAAGAAAACAGAAAAACAAAAAAAAAACCTAAGGTTAATAAACCATTAAGAGCAGAAGGAGAACTAGAGGAAAGGGGCCACCGGAGAGGGGCTCTAGCCTTCTTTCCGGTGGCTGAGGGCTGAAGTGGTCAATGACTCTTGTTTTGTTTGAGAGAAAAAGTTTGAAGCTAAGGTTTTAGGGATCTTCTCACTATCAAGAGTATATGCGGGTGATACTTTGAATGCACTAAAAATCATTATCATTTTAAAGTGTTAAACATTAGCCATAATTGGCCACTTAGAGACGCATTGATACAATTGTATTTGCATGGACTAGATCTAATAATACATAGAATTTCATTTGCATAACCTTTTGACACATAAAATCCACTTGCATGAATTTATGGTAACCTAGAATTGCATTTGTATAGTCTTATGACATATGGGTATAGTGTTATGCTTAAAAAAAAATTTAAAAGCTATAATTGCCTTAGAAAATTATGCAGTCATTGTCAAAGAAATATCTTTCAATTATTACAATTTAATTTTGTCACATGCAATATTTTCTTAAAATCATATACTTGCTTCAAAATAATTGCCCAACACATTATTTGAGTCTATGGTATAGGACCAAAAATTATATCATATAATAAAGGAAAAGGGCTTAAAGCAACTTCGCATCTGGCAAAAATAACCATTTTTGCTTATCTTTGAAAGATTGAGGAATTAGCATAAAGCTCAAATTATAATAATTGTCTCTCACATAATTTATAATTTGTAGGACGCAAACCTTGTAAAATTTCAATTTAAAAAAAGACAGACGATTGAATTGAAAATAAACAATAGGCAATTGAAGTAATGAAGATAACAAAGCTAAAATATAAAGACAAACGCGACAAACAAAGATGACAGAAAGAGGAAGCAAGTGACTTTACAAAATTGGTGGTAAACTCTTTGATAATTATAAATAGGCTTCACAAGAGGTATAACTCTTCCATCATATACTAGTTTTATTATAATATAGTCAAAACTTCATTTTAAGTTGAAAAATGAACATATGAGTGAATGCATGATTGCTAAAGATAATTTAAATTTACTTTCTCAGAATAAATCGACATTAGTCTAAATATAACGATTAAATCGATAATTTAAATTTGCTTCCTTGAAAACAATCAATACTAATTTAGATATAACAATTGGCTGATAATTTATATTTGTTTCATTGAAGACAATCGATACTAGTTTATATATGACAATTAGACCAATAATTTAGATTTGCTTCCTTGGGGTCAATTAATATTAGTTAGATACGACGATTAGGTCAATAAATCCATCATTCTTTTATTAGTTATGAGAACCAAAAGTCATCCTTACCAAGAAGGATCATGTGCCCAAAAAAATATCAAAGCCATTATAATTGGTTAAGAAGACAAATGTCTTTCATTAAGGCTTTTGTAGATAACAAATTTAACGTAAGGTATGTCACTTGTCTAAGAACATCTAAATAGATAATAATAAAATAATAAATAACATCTATTAGGAGAGAATGATCCTATATCACAAGATGAATTTAATAGATAAGAGAATTTTAGAAGAAAATACATCACCTTTTCTATTAATTTCTTATTTTTTTTTGAACCAATCTTTTTAAATTACCGACATGAGTGTCAATGTTTCTTTTCTAGGTAAACATAAGCATTCTTCATCATTCACAAAGGCGGGAATGAGGAAAGTAATTGTTCTATAAGGTCAATTCAAAAACCTTCAAACATAATAAGATTTTTTTTTTTGAAGACTATTATTTTAAAATTCTATTACATGAATAAACTAATTAATATGCACAGATAAAAAAACATTATGTGACAACATTATTATTGAAGTTAAATGAATAAAAATGATATTGAGAGATAGAGCAATGGTGCAACAAGTAGAGTGTAGATACTATGTTTCAATGCCCATTACCTATTTCACTACCCATTATTTTAAGAAAGGTCAACCCATCATGTTGAAAACTTAATTAGCCAAACCAATTAGAAAATCCAGCTCTTTTGTATTAGGTCCAGGCCCAAGTTGCTAACTTCATTGGAATAAAGCATAGCCCTTATTAAATTTATTGATAGAAAAAGAGAGGCGCATGCCTCATAAGTTTATACACGAAGGCAAGGTTTGAAATGTGTTTGAAAGAAATATATATAAAATGAATGCTTTGTTTAGCATTTCAACCGAGAGTTAACGTTTCATATGTACATGATGAGCATTATTATGACAATCTTTGAGCAATAATTCTAAAATATTAGTCTCCATCTCTCCTTTTTCATCTCTATTTTTCTTTTTTGTTTTGTATGGCAGAATCTTATTAAGTTAAAGAGATAGACTTCACAGGCTCCAAGCTGTTAACAAAACTTCCAGACCTCTTGCTAACTACAAATCTTGAGGCTCGAAGCAGTCAATGACTGGCTCTTTCAGGTTCATTGTCAACTCGAAGTCGAACTCAAAACAAGATTAGTTCGTCTGTATAAAGCGGAGAGCATTAATAATGTTGGGTCAGATTATGTAGCTTTGGGGTACAATTTCTATTTTGATTTTTGAAAAGCGAATATTATGACAATAACGAGGTCTCTATTTGGGGAGGGATCAAAATAGAAAGCACACCCCGCAAGATTGAAGTATTGATATTACATAATTTAATAGACCTCGTTTCGCTTCGTTTGTTTCCTGCTGGGCCAATGCAACTAACATTATTGAAGTTTTAGAATTTGTTGTACTTAATCAGGTCCTTTGGGCTAGAAGTAGTGATAGTTGTTATTGGATCAATGAAAATATTGCACATTGGAAAGCAGAAGGATGCACAAGATCTGTTTTCTTGCTTCAAAATAAAACAATCTTTACTCGTTATGTGTCGACTCGAAACTTGGTCAATGTTGCAAGGACCTATTACTATGTTAAATACATCCATTCTATATGCTCAGGGCAGGGGCATACTCTGTTCACAACTCATCACTTCCCTTTTAACTTGCAACTTTTACAACAGTAAAAAAAGACCAATATGATGATAGGAAGGGGCTTTCCAATCCTGTTTTCTTGTCACATCTATAGAAGCAAAACTTCAGTTGAAACAATGCTGTTCAACAAAAATTGGTTTTCAGCAATATTTTCCTCCTACAATAACCTATCAAATCTTGTGTTAACTTTAAACCTCTATCATATGTTAATGATGAATACTAGATACATTGATTCTCAATTGCACATTCAGGCAGTCATTGCTATAATAACAACACATCTCCTAGAGTAGACAAAGAAAAACATTGGACCAGTAAATTTGAAAGGACCAGCAAATGAATCAAGTTATTAGGTATGTTTACTTCTGAAAATAGCAAATACTAATAACAAACTAATAACAATCACTCTTCCGGGAAACAAATTTTTTTCCCCTAATTGCTCACAATCACCAAAAAAAAAAAAAACTCACGAATTACTGACACTCCCTCACAAAACTTCATTGGCAAAAATGTGTGTGCACCATTTGCATCCAAAGTCAGATCAGACCATCTGCATACAGCGAAACTAGGTCAAATGCCTGATATATAGAAAGGACAACAGCTAAGTAAAACTATACAAGCTCATGATTAGCGCAACAAAAGTTATATGTTGTTTTATTCCTTTGGGTGAAACAATATTTACATTTATTAAACCAGCTTTAACTTCTGTTAATAAATTTGCACCAAGAAAGCAAGTGATTTGGAATAAGGTGAAGTGAAGATGGGAAATAAAATAACATGATTTGGTCAGCCCACATTTGTATGCAACAAACTTTCACAATATTCCGTTTCTCTCAGTGACAAATCAAAGCTGTAAAAATACAAACATTATGGCTAGTATAGGCTATGACAAGGCTGTTAAATTTTCATTTCATGCATAGAAAGATGATTTATATCAGTAGACACAACTACAGATGCAAGTGCTACATAGTTAAATCCAAAAAGATGATAAAAATGACGGTTAATATTAGATGTAGGCTGGTGAACATCACAACAAGAAAATACCATTTATTATAACACTTTAAGAACAAATTTCTAAACAAGACAAAACTCAGAACATTTTTTGTGAACTATCATGACCCATAGACAATGAAATTCTACAGCAGTTTTGTTGTTTGACAATGTCAAAGATGCAGAAATGCTAAATTGAAAAGAAAAAAGAAATTGCTTCAAAAAATATAAACAGAGTTCAGAAGCCATTATTGGGTAAAGGTAGATAAAATAATTTGGAAAACCAATCAAGGAGAAAATGAATTCAAGAATTTCAAGAAATTTATCACAATTCCAATTAAGTGAGTAGATGGAATCACGTGCAAATCATAACCTAGAGCTTAAAACACCAGCACCAAATCAATAATAAGTTCCAAAAATGTGGAAGATCAATAATTTTCGTATTTTTAAAAAATTCATGATTCTCAAAAAAGAACAATTAAAACAATCGGAAATTATCTTTCGCTCGGAATAAACATTAAGCAATCTCCTTTTCAATCTGCATATGCAACACCAACTTCCAACAATTACTTTCTTTAACTTCAACAATATTTTCAAAGTAAGCTGATTTTTCTTTTTCTTTTTCTTTTTCTTTCTATATAAACTATTGATATCCTAAAATTTCAATCTTGTGCCGAAAGAGAGTCAATTAATCGAAAACAATAAAACTGTAGTCACCTTTGAAGCATTTAATTCTTTTCTTCAAGCAACAGCCACGGGTTGTTGTTTGGGAGGTTCGAGCTTCCCGTCAGATTTCTTGTCGAGGAAGTCCTCGATATTGTAAATTACGGTGATGTAAAGCGAACAGCTGGGGCACCGGGCGATTTCCTCGCCGAGTCGGAGCTCGTCTCTTGTGATTTGGAATAAATCGCCGCAGGGACAGGGGTACGTGAACGCCTGCAGCTCCTCGTTCCACTCCATGTCTTCGATCTCCACGTCGTCGTACGACATCGTCTCTTTCTCTCTCTCGCAGTCTCTCTCTTTTTTTATTTGTTTCGAATTTCTTCTCCTTTTGGGGATTCCGGGTTAGGGTTTTGTTCCTACAGAATACGAATAAATTATGACGGTGGCGTCCGCGGAGGGAGCGATTTTATATTCTCCGGAACTTTCAGTTTGTCCATCTATTTTGTACTTATTGGGTTTTTTCCCATAAGGTTTTAAAATTCTCTGTTTACCCCACTTGATTTTCATCTTGTTTATTTATTTAATTATTTCCATCCTTTAATCTTCTTAAGGGAAAATGACAATTACATTTCATACTTTGGCTAAATAAGTAAGTTGGTCATCCTACTTTTAAAAATACTCAAAAATACCCCTCTTTTAGCAATTAACACTTGTTTGAACGACTATAAAGGTAAATTTGTACATTTACTATTACCTTTAAAATTTAAAACCGGAAGGATAGGAACACACACTTTATTGAATTTGAAGTCAAGACTTTTGATTAAAAGTCACACCTAAATTATTCGGCTACAAATACTTTGTTAACACTAAGTTTATTTATTTTCTATATAATCAATAAAATAGCCTAAATTACCACCAACTACTATATCTTTATTGCTAAACGCGTGGTGAATGTTGATTGGCAATTGTGATGGTAGTGGTGGTACACCTCCAATCAATATCGTTTAGCGGAGGAGATATAATGGCCACCACTTTATTCTCGGTTTTGGTCTTTCTCTGATGCTCTAATGATAAAACAATCACACTATTGCATAGATCTCTAAATTTAAAGTATAATAATGTAAATTTAAAGTCCATCGGTCATTGATGACTGGTGGTTGTCTAATTCTCTTGACAACAACCTGAACAAAATGAGTTAAATAAAAAAATTAATTTAGTAAATTAAATTTACACATATCAAGAAGTAACTTAATGTTAGCAAAGCGTCTATAACTAAATAGTTAAGGTGTTTGACTTTTAATTAAAGTTTCAACTTCAAGTCTCATTGGATATGCGTGTAATTTTATCCCTCTATTTTAAAAACATTTTAAAATAGAGATAAAATAGTAATTGTGCTCTTTAAATAGGGATAAAATAATAATTATACTCTTTAAATTGAAAATTCTGTTTAACCAAGCCTTAGTTACTAACAATGGGATATTTTTAGGAATTTTAAAAATAAGATGACTAATTTATCTATTTAATTAAACTACAAAAAGAATAATTGTTCTTTACCCTCTTATTAATTCAAAGCATATTTTAAATAAATCCGGCAAGGCCATAAGAATATATCCAAAAAAAATTCAACTTTTAGTTTAAAATTTTCAATCCCATTAGTTCAAATTTTAGTGTTCGATTCTAGTCAATTACAATAATTAAGTACATATTGATTTGAAGTAATAATTTTGTTCAAATATTATATTCCACCTAGAAAAGATAAAAAAAATTATACTCGACAATATCTTGACATTGTATCTCTTAACTCGCATTGTCAAACAATGCACAACTCAGCCACCATGTTGAATGTATATAACTAGTCATTATTTTAGTGGATTGAACAACATTAATATTAAATGAATGGTTTCACATAAATAATTTTATAATTTGATGAATATTTATGAAATATTTTTCCTGAGATTTTTGCTTAAGCCTAATTACAAGTCTCGAGCCTAAATATTCTGAGAACCCCTTGCCCGAGGCTCACAACTAGGCTTATTGTGCAAATATCCTAGGTTTCAATCCATCACCAGGGGAAGCTTTGAGAAATAATCAATGGAGTTCAGTGATCTTTAGCATAATCACAGGATTGGCCAATCAACTCAGTTTTTTAGAGTCTTGAAGACTAGTGATGTTTAGCATAAATTTAAATTCAAACAAGCTTAGGATGAGCTTAAATCAAGAAGGTACAAATTTGCTCTAATCCTATTAGAATTCTATAACACACGCCTATAAAAAGAAGGTTGAAGGGTTAAGAAAAAGGTTCTATTTTCTAGGTTCTTTTCTTTTCATCTTAACCAACACTTTTATAAACTTGACAAAAGTACAAAACCCTTAAAGCACCTCTTTAAATTTTCTCTTGCCTTTCTTGTTTTTCCTTAAGGCCCTTACTAACATAAGCATTAGAGGATCATTGCTAGAAAAAAACTCAAAGTGGCCTAATGTTATTTGTTATTATAAAAAGTTCATATAGCTCAATGTACCTCTAAAGTAGTCAATCCAACCTAATTTTGGCCCATCCATCAAGTCTTGTAATTATTCCTATAGTAATGCAAATTCAAATTGTTGACCCAAGATAGCACAACATTCAAGGTCAATAATTTGGCGCCATATATGATAATAAAACAAAAAGACATAACAAATAACCATAAAAAGTAACCATTCAAAGACCAACAAGATGACCATTAGATTTATGAATACCTAAAATCAGTAGTTGAGTGAGCATCATGACTAAAACAACAATCCAAATCAATCATTAGAAGTATATGATACAAATACAATATGCCAAGAAATGGAGATTGTCGTTTGTTGGACCAAATTAGAGGAAGAATTAAAGCAAGTAAAGCATGAGAGAAATGCGTTAAGAGAGCTATTGATAGGAGTATTGGAGAAGAACAAGAGGTTAAAAGAGTAGCTCGGGTCTCGAGATGTTATTAATTGACTAGCCAACTTAACTAATTTGAGAGAACCTCTCTCACCAGTTGAACCCAGTAAACTTCCTACTTAACTTACCTTAGAGCAAAAAAGTAAAAGGATACAAGAGTCATTTAATGATAACTGATCCCTAAGTTGAAGGTCGTATTAAGAACCCTGCAATTGAGCAACAAACTCTCAAGTAAGAGATTAAGGTCTAGGTAAATAAAATTGGTAGGTGGAGAGGCATGATGATAATCTAAGTAAGCATGATGCTCGAAGGTTTTAAAATTATAAGAAGCTTAAAGAAGGTAAAGAATAGAGAATTGAGGTTTTTGAAATACCTTTAGAGGAAAAGGTTTGAGGATTTAAGTAACGATTACATGAGTTGTCATGCCTCTACCCTCGAAGGCAACATAGGGAGAGAAAGTCTCCCTTTATTAATGAGCTTAGAGATATAGAGTTGTTTATGGTATTAACACTGCTTAGCCTTCTCACTTATAAGTGTAATAACTTACTTTGGGATGGACCCATACAATTTTATTCTTGGGTCTGCCTAAAAAATATCATACTGATTGAGAGGAAGTTCTACATATATAGCCTAAAAACTTTATTTAACTAAGTGATGTAGAATTTTGGCACTTCATCCTTACGTTATCCATCTTGACCCTCTTATCTATTGCCTCATGCATCTTGGATCTTAGGTGTTACAATCTACCTTTCTTAGGGGGACACATGGCTTCATATACGTTAGGCCCTTAGGGACACATGGCTAATCCATGTGAGCTAAACCCCAATGGGGCATGTGATAGGGGCATAAAAGTACCAGTATAATTTGTACCCAACTTTCATATTTTGCTCCAAATCATAAATATTTGGCTATTTAATTGTATTTTTTTTATCATAAATAAATGCAGACGAAAAATATGACGTGTAGTCCCTATGGGATCGATATTTGGACTTAAAGTTCTATATTACTTAATACGATAGTGTGCACTTGCGCTTAGCTAGTATAGCATCAATTAAGTTTTTGACGCCGTTGCCGGGGACTAGTTTTATCTATTCTTTAGATCAATACTAATACTAAGCTACTTACTTTTAATTCAAATTTTTATTTTTATTTTATCTTCTTCTTTTTACTTTGATTTTCTTTTTATTTTGCTTTGACAGTTCATACCATAGAGGGAAACAATGATCATATCAATAATCTAGTGTTTGAGCTCATGATACCACAGAGAGCTTTGAAAGAGTATGTTATCCTAATTACAAATAGTGTTCAATTTAGTATTCGACGATCAACAGTCAACGCTAATAACTTTAAGATCAAGCCGAATATTATTTAGATGCTGAAAGAAACTGTACAGTTCAGCGGAGCTCTCAATGACGATCCTAACATGTATATCATAAATTTATTAGAAACTTGTGATACTTTAAATACAACGAAGTCTCTAACGATGCCATTAGATTGAGATTATTCCCTTTCTCTTTAAGGGACAGAGCTAAGAGTTGGTTGATGTCATTGCCGTTAGAATCTATATCGATGTGGGAAGATTTAGCATAGACGTTCTTAGCCAAATTCTTCCAACCAACAAAGACAGTAAAAATAAGAAATAACATCACCTCATTCAGTTAGATTGATAGAGAGTCATTGTATGAGGTATGTGAGCGCTTCAAGGATATGTTGAGGAAGTGTCCTTATCATGGAGTTCCTAAATGGCTATTAGTCCAAATATTCTACAATGAATTAATAGGCTATTTGAGGACCATTGTAGATGCTGCTGTTGGAAGTGCTTTAATGAATAAATTTAAAGATGAGGCTTATGATCTATTAGAATAAATCGCTAAATAGTTACCAATAACCAGCAGAGAGAGTTACACCCAAGAGAGTTACCGGTATATATGAAATTGACGCATTCAATACATTGATAACTCAAATCAAAATTTTATCTAAGAACTTTGATGCATTGAAAGACGTCAAAATCTTATAAGTGACATGTAACGTTTATGGTGATAACCATATGAATGGGCGGTACATGGAAGTAATGAATTATGTTAGAAATTTTAATCGTCAACAACCTAACCTACAATTAAATTCCTATAATCTAGGGTGGAGAGATCATCTAAACTTCTCTTGGCGTTACAACCAAGAGGAGCCACCTAAACCAATGAATCCCCCAGGATTTCTGCCACTACAAGAAAAGAAGTCGACATTAAAAGATATATTTACACAATATATGAAGTCTAATGATGCCATCCTACAGAATTATTCAGTGTCTTTAAAGAATTTAGAGGTTCAAATGGGACAACTTGCTGCTGCAATTAATAGGAGACCTCAAGGTATTTGACTAAGTGATACTGAGACAAATCCAAAAGAAATTGTAGAACAATGCCAAGCCATCAACTTGAGGAGTGGTAAGATCTTATAAAAAAATACATCCACACCACTACCATCAAGCATAAAGGAGAAAGAAGTGCTGAAAAATAAAGTGCAACCATATAGACCGCTTATTCCTTTTCTTCAAAGGCTACAGAGGTGTTAAATAAGTGTTGAAACAGAAAATCAGTAGTATACCGATCTAGAAAATAATTCAGAATCTAAAATAAGTGTAGAATTTTCAATAATAAAACATGCAGAAACTGGTATTAAAGTGCAACAACATTCTAAGTTGCAGAAAAATGACAACACAATAGAAAATATCAATAACAAAGAGCAAAATCAGCTTATGCGCATTATATTACTTGACTGTTGTAACATTAATGTGGTGCCATCAAATACCAAAGAGCTCAAAGACATGGAGATGTTGAATCCTCACATAAAAAAAAAAGCGTTAAGGCATAAAAAAGAAGAAAGAAGAAGTAGTACGATGACAGGATCAAAGAGAAGGGTATAAAAGAGACACTTCACCGGTCTAAAAGTCAAACCTTTTCGGAGAAACATGAGGAGAAAGAGGAATAAGTTGCTGCCCAAGATCTAATAAAGAAGATGTGGAAGCTGAAAGAAAGGAAGCCTAACAAGCTTACATATAAAGATGCTTCCACCATTGACTTTGATCTTCCATAAAAGTAGTAAGAGCATCGTTAAGCCAACGACGCTAAATCAAGCATTTTTTGGGAAATAACTCAAATAGTTTTATTTTTATTAGCTTATTTTCAGTTTTAGTTATGTTAGTCTCTTTGCTTTTTTAGGAATAAATCAACAATTCAAGCATTCAATGAAGCAGCATAAGCAATTGTAAGCGTTGAAAGTAAAGAAAATCACAGTTACATTCATTAGAACACAATGTTGCATTGCTTCAACTTCATCTACCGGGGGAGTTTTTTTTACTTTTAAGTTTATTTTTAGACATTGAGGACAATGTCTAATTTAAGTTTGGGGTGAGAAACACACTTTCTTGTATTTATTTTGTTGCTTATATTGGTTGTTTGTCTTGTGGGTTAATTTTTTTTTTTGGGTCTAGTTTTGGTTGATACCATAATCATTAATCCATGATATGAAATAGAATATTGGTTGAATTTATTTTTATAAGTCTTTAAAAAATAATAGATGCTTGAGACAACTCTTATATCATGATTCTTGCACTGAATTCAAGCTTATTTTTGATCACTTATTCTTGAGCACAATGAAAGAAGCATGTATTAGTTGAATTTTTTGCGTAGAGTTATTCATGCTTAAGTAGTACACCACAGTCGTGAAGACCAACACTCTAGAACTTGCTTGATTACTACTTAAGGCAAAATTCTAGAATTCACATGCTTAGAAAAATGACATTAGGCCATCTTTAAATCATTTGAACCCTTTCAAGCCTACCTTATAAGTATATTTATCCATAATTACCCTATTTGAGCCTAATTATCCTTTTTTTTTTTCTGTTTAACCATATTACAAGTCTAAAGACTTTGAGTTTACTTATCTTAAAATCTACTGGTAGCACCATAAACTTTAAGTTTACTTAAAAATATTCTTAAAATGAAAAAGGTTGTAGATGTATGAAAGAAGGGTACTACAATGAAAAATAATAACTCTTAAAGGTGCATATCAATCTAAGTTTGGGGGTACTGTTAATAGCATAAGGACAATAGTATTTTAGCACTCTAACTTGGGTAATTTTGCTTCAATCCATTAATATTTAGCTACTTATTTGTGTTTTTAATCTTAATTAAGTGCGTGAAGAAAAATGTGACACATAAGATCAAATGGAAGGCGATTCGGGCGAGAAACGAGCGAAATACGCTTGAAAGACAGAAGTAGGAAAACAAGTGGCTGGGCGCCGCAGAGCCCAAATCAGTAAGTGAGCGAGCGCTCAGCACCTAGCGCCGCGGCGCTTGTCGACATTCACAAAAACTTGAAGCTCGTGCCCAGCGTTACGGCGCCTATGTGGAGGTTTAAATACCTTTCTCAACTTTCCTATTTAGGTGGATTCGAAGCTCCTTGCGCCTAGGGTTTCTTTTAACAATAAAAATACTATTTTTAGGCAAAAATAGAGAGACTTAGCAAGGAGAAAAATGCAAGCAACGAATACATATTCAAGCCAAGAGATCAAAGTGAATTTATTGAAGATTGAAAATTAAAGAATTAACTTTTGGGCAATCAAGACAAGAGGAAGAATAACAACTCAGGGCATCACTTGTATTATTTTCTTCCTTAATTTTAAGAGATGATTTTGTTCATGATATTTTCATACTTTTGCTTTGATATTCTTATTTTGAACATGAGCTAAATACTTTTGATCTAGGGTTAGACGTTCTTGAACCTAGTATATAATTGACTTTTTTAAACTCTTAGTTATGAACTTTTATCCCTTAATTGATACAATTTATCTATGCTTAATACTTTAATTATACTTGATCACTATTTTGATTATTTAGGAACCATGATAACTTTAACAAAAGGATGCATGTGTTTAGCCTAGGGTAGATTGATACGTGATCATAAAGTAATATCTATCAGTTCCATCTAGGATAGAAATATACCTAGATGGCACGTATGATTTGATTAGACTTATTCTTAATGAGTTGCACTTTATTCGGATTACCATAGACATATAGGTAATTGTTAGGGTGTGATATTATTATTCGACTATCGACAGAAGCTTATGATGAAATCAGTGTCTAGCCGATCAATTAATAATAAGGGAATAACTAAGGGGTTAATGGAGTTAATGAATTACTAGGGGATACGTCGATACCCTAGATTACTTACCAAATTAGTGAATTCTATCTCCGAGTACTTGCGATATTTTAATTATGTTTAATTCGATAGTAGTAATTTAGTTAGTTAAACTCCATCTTAGAAGCTAGTCTGGATAAAGGTAAAATAGAGAATTTTAGTAATCAATTGAATAAATAGAAACAATAGTCTATGTATAATCTGGACTTAGTCTTATATTACTTGGTACGAAAAGCGTGCACTTGTGTTAGGTTATTAAATTAGACATCAGGTACATAAAATAAAAAGAAAAAAAATGTTTAAATGCATAATACCCCTAACTTGAGAAAAAAAAAAATTCTTTGTAAAAGTGATTAAAAGAAAAATGAGAATAGCATAAGTTTGAGGGAAGAGATGAATAATCAAGGAGGAGAAGGAATCAAGAGGTTTCTGAGTAAAGTCTAAGTGTTAATGGTGTAATTTGCGCTTTATATATATATTTCTATCCCACCTTTACCTTAACCTTACATTACAAGCTAAATACAGTCCTAAATAGATTCATAGACATGTGTATTTCTACATTAGTGGAGAATAGTATGAAAAGCAAGCTTATAGTAGTGTTATAATTGAAAATATACCGAGATATCATATTTATGTATTTCTTAAGTATTGAATAAATCTATGTTCTATTTAGCTAATTACTTACTTATTACACACACGCACAAGTGATCATTTACAATGGAGAATAAAGTACTTGATCAATGGTATGAGAACTGTTGAAAGTTGTTTATTGATTTCTAAAGAGTTTTGTGCTATTTTTAACAGCCTTAATTTGAGACTATGATGATGATTGTTTAATCGATGAAAGCTTATTTTTAGTTTTATTTTTGAGTCATGAATAAGTTGTGAATATTTTTCTTTATTTTGCTCGAGGACGAGCAAAGTCTTAAGTTTGGGGGTATTTGATAGGGGTGTAAAAGCACTAGTATGATTTGTACCCAACTTTCGTATTTTGCCCCAAATATTAAATATTTGGCTATTTAATTGTGTTTTTTTTATCATAAATAGATGCACGACGGAAAATATGATGCATAGTACCTATGGGATCGATATCTGAACTTAAAATCATATATTACTTGATACGATAGAGTGCACTTGTGCTTAACTAGTGTAACATCAATCAACATGGCACGTGTGCACTATTTGTAACCTAGCCTGTAGGCTCATTGGCATACAACGCGAGGTAGGTCTGACTCTAATCTCATTTGTAACGACCTACTCTTACATAGTATGATATTGTCCTATTTAGGCTGAGCTTACCCGATTTTGTTATTAGGTATTTTTAAAAGACCCCATATTGATTGAGAGGGGTTTTTACAAATATAGTTTAGAAAATTTCTCTAACTTGGCAATGTGGGATCCTGGCATCTCACTCTCATCTCATCCATCTTGACTTTGCTATTTATGGCCTTATGTATCTTAGATCTCAAGTGTTACAATAAAGATACTACTAATCTAAACTATGACATGGATTAAGTGACCGACAGATTGTCTATACCAAGATTGAGGCAGAACTAGATATGCTAACTGTTTCACATGAATTTGGAAGGATCGACCCTTATTTATTACAGAAATTTGAAGCAAAAAAGTATCTCCTATTACAATAAGTTGACTAATAAATTTGTTTAGTACTTATATGGAGCTTATGAGTTAGCTAAAGACCTTAAGTTCTCGCTATTATTAGTAGTACTCAATATGATAACAAAGAGAATCTAATAGTGGAAGCCCCAATAAAGATTTTTTTAATGCTACCAGACTCTTATTGCAAGATAAAGGATATATATCTCTTCCAGATGCATCTGTAAGTCTAAAATTACCTCATATGAAGCAAGTCTTCTAGGTAGCTCAAACAACCTTGCAAAATTAATGGGAAACATTCATATGGGCTTAATCTGATGGAGGAAACACATCAACCAAATCTTATTTCATCATTTCAAACCGATTTCCTAGAAATTTCACACTCCAAGCAGTTGATGTTTAAGCACATGAAGGTGAACAATAGTGATAGTGGTTCTTTAAAGTCAGTTATTGATGAACCAATTGGATATCTTGAAGCTTAAGAATCACCTACTGATAAAGCTATAAGTGTACTTGTTGTAGTTCACAACCTTCCAATAAGAACTCAGAGGTGAAGTTTATGATGAAAGATAAAGTATACTCAGTATACAAAGTTAAGATTGAAGAGGAAAATAGTGATTATATTTCTATTACACTTGTTGTTAATTGAGTGTCCAGGGGTGAGTATAAAACTATTTTACTTCAACCACATGTTAGGTTTAATTTATTGTCCTATTTATTTACTTCAGATAAAAAGATATGGTCTTTGCCAAATGAAACTTTATGAAGTATGGATATCTAAGGTTTGCTGTATCATATCAATAGGGAATTTAAGTATATAGGATATCTACTAGATTATGTATCTACATTTTACATATTCAAGCTTAAGAAGTCAAAGCCTAAAAGTAGATATAAAATATATATGCTCTAAAATATTACAAGAGACTTGGTTTTTGGGCTTCCTATTGTCACGTCTCATATTAAATAGAAATTAAATTAATTTTGAAAATATATGAATGGATATAAAGTATTACCTAATATGATAGTCTTTTGGGTCAATAGTAAGTGTCTAACATTTGATAAGTAGTATCAAAGCAAGCTCAAATTCTTATTCGTATGTGGGTCTCTAAAATTGCCTCAATGGAGATTGTCACATGAGTAGTGGGTTCTTCAAGAGTAGAGGGAATGAGCATTACAGGCTAAGTGGGCTCTAAAAATCCGGTGTCTTGAGCTTTAATAGAGATTATCATATAGGATGTTGGTCGTCATGAATAATGAGAATAGGTAATATAGGTCACATTTGTTCCTGAGTTTGAGTTAGACCGTGATAAAGATGTAATGTGATTGGATAGAAGGAGAATATTATATCACACATTAGATAGAGATTGAGTATTTCTTAAAAATAAATATAAAGTATGTAGTATATCTAACATACTAGTCTTTTAAATTTATAATAAGCACCTAACCAATGATACTGTTCTGGCAAAGTAATTGGCCATTACAAAAAGAATAACTTTTAAAAAATAAAATATACATGTCTTGCCCTTTAATTATAACGACGCACTTTAGAAAACTCTAGCAAACCGTAGGAAAAAAGAAAACACTCTCAACTTAGTAAATTGGACGCCCACAACCTCTTCCACTGGGGAGAGGGTTTCCACCGCTTCTCAGATGGATTTAATTCCTCTTCTTCTCCTTTTACCATTTCTCTCTCTCTCTCTCTCTCTCTTTTCATCGTTTTTTCTTCCCATCTTTCTTAAATCTTTTGTTTATTTTCATTACTTCACTCTAGTTTTTCCTTTTTTGTTGTGGATCTTGTTAGTGTCTCGGTGTACTTGTCAGACTTTGATCTTTTCGGCTGTCTTCTGCTGTGTCTTGATGGTTGCTGTTGTGCTTCGCCAATCTGTTGCCATGAACTACCGGTGTCATTGCTTGTCTTCCTTATTTTTTCTTTCACTCATTTCGGCATTGATTGTTGTTTTGGTGTATGTTTCTAGGCGGATCTTGCCAGCCTCAATATTTCAAGTGCTGTGCTTTGCTTCTATAGTTTGTTCCTTGGCGTGTTCTTTGATGTTTCCATTGATGCTACTGCTCCGCACCTTGCAGCCAATATCTCGATGAGTTTTAGTCGCACTTACACTATTTCCATCCATATTGCTATCCTTGGTTGTGTCTTGGTCAGCTTCGTCAGACTTTCGCCAAACCTCTGCCAGATGCTGTTCCTTTCATTATCCTTTTGCACTCAAGCCCCCAGCCATCGCCATCATAGTCACTCTTTTGGGGTTTCTTCGACCTCAACGGCACATTTGATCTGATTTTGAGTGGTTCTAATGAGCTCCATTGGCCAAATCGGGTGTCATTTGACCAGCGTTTTTGATATTTCCAAATCGAGTGTCCTTTGACCAATTTTTTCAACTCTTTTTAATGGTTCTCCGTTTGGTTATTCATCATTGTGTTGGCGAATTTATTGAGTTATTGTTGCTGATTTTATAAAATAATGGAGTGTTTGTCTGAGTTAATTTTATTTTTATATATTAATAATTTCTTCTTTGTGTAAGGAATTTGTATTTCCCTCTTATATAAGATTTATTATCCAATTTCTTGAAAAAATTTGTATTTACTTTTTCAAAAGATGCAATTTTATCCTTACTCAAATGAATATAACTGTAACTTATTTTTATAAAAATCTTGATTTAAATAATTTTAAAATGTATTTTTTTATTTTATTATTCATTTTATTGTTGTATAAAATTTTTTTAATGTAATATTTTTGATAATATTCAATTATATAAAATTATTTTCTAAAGAAAAGGACAACTTTTTACCCGTAACAGCGAAGATATTTCGGATTTTGAATTGTCTATATTTTGAGTTGCGAGCCCATCTTTGTAATGCCCTTTTGTGGAGTTTTGTGCAGATTGTCCTTGATTACGTGGACAAGATTGTATTGTGATAGAAGTGCTTATTTCTTACAATAAATAAATAAATAAAGCCTCTCATTTTAGTTGTCTGCCGGTTATTATTCAGATAGCAATTAATAGCTGATTGCCATATTTTAACTAACTTTGTTGTTAAGGTTCTTTGCCTCACCAATAAAATAATGGTAATCTGTTGTCAACATCTCATAAATTTTTATGGTGTCACCTTGGCCCCTCCCCTCCCTTCTACCTCAGATGGAAAATGCAAAAGGTTGAGAAGAAAGAATCTTACTGAATGCTTTTATATCTTTACAGTCTGGTCTAGGTTGAATGCAGTTATATAATTGCTTGTATACTTTCCGTGATCACTGTTTCACTAACCTGGGATTATATGGATAGTTTTGACAATCGTATGTGTCTGTGCAGGTAAAAATGCATATGCAGTATCAGTCCTAAGGCGCATTGAGATGAAACTTGATGGTCGTGATATTGCTGAGAATAGGTATCTGCTTTCGTTAGAAGTTGTAATTTGCCGTGGATAAGACATGTACTAACAATGGACCTTTTTCATACTTGTTACAGAGATCTACCATTTCAGAGCAAGTGGATTATCTACTTAAGCAAGCTACAAGTGTTGGTAATCTTTGCAACATGTATGAAGGTTGGACACCGTGGATTTGAACATGTAAAGCCTCGGCATTCTAGAAAGAATCAGTGGTCTTGAGTTATTATGCACAAGATACAGTCTGAGCATGTCAGTGGCACTTCAATTACTTGTCTCACTGGCTGAACAGATCTTGTTTCTGAAACTCTTTCCAGTTGTCATCAGAAGGCCTTCATCAGAAACCCCTTTATTTTGGGTTCATGATCCGTGTCATAGCTAGTTTTTAAGAGGCATCTGCTATGAATCAGTGTGAGCCACTATAATAGGTGTCTGGGATTACACTAAATTTATTTTAAAAAAAATTTAAGTTATCTTATTTAAGTGGAATTAGGATATTTTTAAATTAGTAAATTTTTTTTAGAATTTAATTTATTAAAGATAAAGTTTAAATTGTACAAAAATTAAAAATATAAATTCTATAAAAAATTAGATATTACTCGATATATAAAGATGTTAGAGAATTAATTAAAAAGCTATAAGAGGAAAATAATGCGAAGGGTTGCGTAAAAAATATTTAAAGTATTCATATATTTTTTATTGTAAAATTATAATGAATTATTCTTGAGAATAGAGACGTAGAATGAGTAACATTATTTAAATAAATTATATCAATATTATTTTTTTAAGTTGCTTGCAAGGTTTAAACAAGCACTCTAAATAGTATGTTTCTCTATTTCTATATGCCTAATGCTCTTTTTTCTAGTGATATATTTGGAAACACTCTTAGTTTGTCTTATGTGTCTTAAACACTTCTATAATTTTAAAAATACTTTAAAAAAAACCCGACCGTCAACTAATAATATCATTACTAAAGGGGTGTTTAAGATATATATGTTTTTCTCTATATGATGTATAAAAACTAGAGAGATAATTTAAAAAATAATTATTGGACTTTTATTTAATATTTTTATTTTGTTATTTTGTTAGAAGTACATTTACGGGCTGTTTTTTTTAAGCTTAATGTTGAATTTGGGTTTATTTAGTTTATTAAGTCATTTAAGTTGTTGGTTTTTCTAAGTTAATAATAATTTCAAGTTAATTTTAATTTGATAGAAAAAAAGCTAATTGTTTTTTGCCTTTGTGGCTTAATGTAGAAAAATAAGAATAATATTATAAATAATTTAATATTTATTTTCAAATATTAAGCAAAAAAAATAATTAGGTCAACAACCAAATTCTATTATTCATCTATATTCAGTATTCAGCTTAATTCACTCTATTCAAAATTAAAAAAAAAAAAAACTACCTTAGTACCGCTTCCATTTTAAGTCACTATACATAAAAATTGTTTTGAAAATTAATTGGTTGCACCTAAAACCATTTTTTTTAACATCAAGAAAACATTTTATTAATGAGGAATATTAGTGTTTACAGGCTCACTACTATAAAAATGAGTTTTACTGACATTATTATTGACACTTTTTTAAATAGTGTCAATGAAGAGAAGTATAAATAAATTATTAATACCATGGTATTAGAAGTTTGAAATGTCAGTGAATTGCTGATACTATAGTATCAAAAAAGGAAGTGTTAATAAATTAATGATACTATAGTATTAAAAAAGTTATTTTTTATTTAAAAAATTAATTAATAAATAATTTAAATTTATAAAATTAATATAACACTCAAAACTATGTCATTTTGATCTTAAAAGCTTAAAAGTATTTTGTATCTCTATATTTTATAAATACTCAAATTTAATGATCATTATTAGTATGAAAAGTTATAATTTTTGTATCTTTTAATCATATTATTCTCAAGATTTAATCTTCAATATATATTTACATTTTTTTTGTTTAATTTTTAAAAAAAATTATTTTTAATTTATAACACAATAATTGAAAGTTAATATTCAAATTTTATATCAAAAAATTATGAATCTCTTTGTCTAAACGACATCACTTTGGGGCATTATTTGAAAATTAATGAAATGCCCCACAAAAAAACCCATTTTGGGAAGTAAATACAAAATCCCCAAAACGATGCCTTTTTGGGACTTTTATTCTAAAACAAAAAAAAAAATAAAAAAGGGTCCACAAAACGGAAACGTTTTGGCGAAGAAACTGAAAAAAAAATATCTACAAACTAAACCTAGTAATACAAGTCCACCACTCAAGCCTCTCTCTTTCTATTTATTTACTTTTGCTGGCAGTAAGATGTAATTCCTTAACTCTATATACGGGAATTGGGTCTTAAGTTTTTTGATGTTGCTCAGAGTCTCTCTTTCTCTCGTTTTTTATAATATCGATTCAAAGCTCCCAAAATCAAAATCATAAAATATAAAATCACATTTTTTTTAGTTCTCCTAAAAATGAATGGAGGCTATACGAAAACAGGCCACAAAGCTCATAAAATAAGTCGCCGGCAACAACTGGTTCCTCTGTTTATCTCTCTCTACATAAAGAGTAATTTGAATGCAATATATATTTATACTAACACATATCTTTGAAGGAACCCTAGGTTTCTTCTTTAAACTTCAATTAGATTCAGGTCCAGTTCTATTTCTTAACTCAATTAGGCTAATTATTTTTATTTATTTATTTCATTTGATTCATTTTAATTTTAATTTTAATTTTTGGTTCAGTCTCTGATTGATGTTTGGTTATTACGAAATTCTAATTGTGTAGCTTTTGATAGTTTTGAAAATTTGTGGTTGTGAAGTGGGTTTTTCAATTTTATTGAAATTGTTGATTATTAATTAGGTTTTGTAGGTAGTAAAATAATTTTATTTTTATTTTTTTATAAAGAATAGTTTTGAATATACTAAAATGTGTTTAGATTGATAGAGTGAGGATCATTCTATTGGCTAATTATATTTTTATCACAATTTTGTAAGAGATGTAGAATAGGAATAGAATACGTGTCATAATCAATTATAGCATAAATCACTTCCACTCATTTAGGAGCATTTACATGCTGATGAAGAGTTAGAATATTTAATCATAGTATTATACAGTTGTGGCAGAGTTAGAATATTTAATTATAGTATTATGCAGTTGTGGCATTATTTTTTTTCTTAACGTGGTATGATTTGTTGGATATATTTCATATGAATAGCTGAACTTATTAGATTATATTGTCAGTTTTGCGAATGTGAAATGAATTAGTAAAAGTCTTGTACTAAAGCATCGAATGAAGATTAGAGAAAGTCACTAACTGATGCTACATTATACTTAGTATCTTCACTTTGATTTTCTCTACTATAAATTGTCTAGTCTGTGTTTAATTAAAAGGCTTGACTTAGTTTGCCAATATCTTTTATTTTTTTCTTACTCACAAAATAAAAAAATTAATTACATAGACAATTTGGGGTGGGAGGTATAGTGGTTCAGGCAATGTTGTAACTAATGAAGCAGAGGTTCAGCGACATTAGAAACTTGAGAGGCTATGCATCTCGACAAGTTCTGCGAAGGTTGCCTAGTCTGTGGTTCATCTCTTTTCCATGTTTACTTCTCTTCTTCTAACTTCTGAAGGTCCACTATTATTTTTCAGCATTTCCAAAGGGATACCGTTCGCGGTATGGAAGGATAATATCATTACTGGATCTAAACAAATTGAAATAGGTGATTGGTGAAACCGTTGTGCCATTTTTTGGTGTTTTAATCTAAGTTTATTGATTAACACCATTATTCCATTTTATGTATACTTTATTTTTAACAAGAACAAAGTTGAAAATGCTTAAATCTATATATGGAATTTTGTTACATGGCATCTGAGCAAATGAGTCTGTTTATTATACCTAAGAATTTTGATGGATTTTACTTTCTCTATTTACCATTTTGGTTAAAATGACCTGCTATCTTACTTTAATTGCAGGAAATCTATAATTTGTTTCAAAGGATGGATTAAAATTCTTCTAATATGATATATAATGTATGCATACACCATTTGTTTTGAGTAAGTCTTTGCTTTTTTTTTTTTAAGGTCAAAGCCATCAGCAAATGAAGTCAAAATTTATGAATTTTCGATTATAGGCATGCAATTATTTCAACACACGATTAGTTTATGTGAAATCATATCATAGATTATATGGCAGCTTTGTCTTTTGTCTTTCTTTTAAAGAAAATAAAAACACTATTAGTTTTCTATCTGGTTCTGGTGATCGGTCGACGTTTTACTACTGTGGTACCCCGCTATAAGGCCGAGTTCTACAAGCTTTACTATTCGACATTGTGTCGTTCCAACCGTCGGCGGCCAACAGACTCAGCCGACCCTATAACAACCAACAAATCTTTACCAAGTCAGTCCAACGGCGGGTCTGTTACTCCTTTCGCTAGACACCATTGCATATCTTCTTTTTCTCGGCTCATGGGCCCACCGATCATTGCTGGCATTCCTCCGCAGTGACTTGCTTAGACGTTTCTGCTTCTTCAGTACTTGATATGGCACTTGCTTCTGGTGAAGTTACGGCAACCATGCCTCTACTCTTTACTGTCTCCTATTCTAGTCCCTCTGCTCTTTATTGTCTCCTCAAGCCATATTATTATTTTTATAATCTTTGAAATCTCTCTTCCTTCTTCATTTTTTTTTGTTTACATTTCACACATTTAGTGTTGTTGATTTGCAGTCCCTGAAGCACAGATGCAAACATTTCCCCCAACTAATGAAGCAGGCGGCAGGCAAGGTTATCAAACTTTTGAAAATCTCAGTGTCATGCTCTTTCTACATGCTGCTATGGAGAATTATTTCTTTGATTTAGGGAATAATCTTATTTGACTTGATTTCAAAAGTTTTGGTATTGTTATTACTAACATTCACTTTTTGAAAATTCAATAATCAAAGTTTGGTAGAAATGTAGCTGTAGCCAGCATGGAAATTTGATTTTATCAACTGAAAAGAAAATTGGAAGAAACTGAAAGTAGAGTTTATCAACTTCAAGACTCTTTGAACAGGTACTATTAATTTTTCTTGGAGATTCATGTATGATAATGGATATGATTGTGCTTATTCCATCTTTAAAAACAAAATGCTTTTGTTTTTAAAGATAGAATAAGAACAATCATATCAATGATCAAACAAAATGCTTTTGTTCCTTTTTTAGAATCAAACTGTGTGTTATGAGAATTTAATTGACAATTGCAGATTGTTGAATTTATCACACATGAATGTTGATTTTTATTCTATTATCAAAATGTTAGAAAAAAATTTCTTGGGTTCCACAAGTTTAATTATTTAAACTAATAGTGGTGTAGTTTATCTTGTGTTAAAGATCTAATAGTTGTGTAATCGTTTTATTTGCACATGTATCTATACAAAATTTTATGTACCATAATATACTTGCATGGCTAATACAACTATACATGCAGATGGATTTTGGGCATCACATTGGATGTGTTTTACTTCTACTGTCTTCCTTTTAGACATATGAGTTCCATATGACTAATGTCAATATGTTTTATTAAGTATTAAAGGTAAAATCTTCATTACGCTTGATAGGATAATTGCTTTAGACATGTTATTATGTAAAAGATCATTAATTGGACTTCTTTATTGATTACTTTGTATTTTCTATTGTATGTTTTTTCTTGTCTTCTTTATTTTTCCTACTAATAATATGCAAGTTGAATTTAAGGTGGTATTTGATATGTCGTTTAATCAGTTTATTAATTGCTTAATATGTCGTTTAATCAATTTTGTAGCTTACTTTTATGTTTCAATTTTATGTCTTTTCCACACATAAGAGGATGATGAGAATGAGGAAATTAAAGAGCTATTTAAGATGGGTAAAAGGAGAAAAAAGAATGAGAAAAATTCTATCACTGCTAAAGAAGATGTTGAACTCAATAAACAGGGTAAACCTTCAATAAATAAGTTGAAGAAGTTGTCTCTTCTAACAGAGGTTCTCTTAAAGTAAGTTATTTGCATTACTTTCGTTTTTTGTTGTGTGCTTTTGTTCTCACTAGTTGTAGTTCTTACTCTTCATGTTACTTTTTGATGCAGAAAGTAACTTCAACAAGAATATTTAGACCATTAAGTGCTAATGCTGTTAAATATTTGGTTTAAACCACTTTTTGATGGAAGCATGCCAAATATAAACATCCATGCAGTTATTCTAAAGATTTTGATTGATGTATGAAATGGATCCTCATTACATATATAAATAGCCATTGCCTCTGTACAAGCTTTATATTTTTTGGAACCTGAGTATTTCTTCTCACATGCAGTTTCTGATTTATTTAGAGCAGTACGATAGAAGGGAACAATTGAAGAGGAATGGTCTTGGAAAGTTTAATAACTATACATGGAGCAAGTGTCTTGCCTTGATGCTTTGTTCTTTCAAGTAGAAGCAACAATTTTGACGAATTTACTTTCAGGGCAGGTTATTAAGTTTTTATCAAAATCTGATGAGGAAACCAATTCCAATAGAAAACTTGCCAAGGATCTGATTGATAAATGGGTAATTTGATACCTGCTTTGCCTCGTGTTTTTTATTTATTAAAATTTACATTCTATTATTCCATTTAAATTTTGTTTCAAAATTCCATGTAGTGTATTTGATAGGGAATGACATTAGAGTGGCATGATGAGGGTTTGATTTATAGCTTATATTGAGAATTTGTCAATTGTAAATTATGGTTGTGATAAGATGAAGAGAATGCTTTACTTGAACTGGCTTTTGCAATGTCAGTGTTATAAACTGGAAAATAATTACTTTGCATAGAAAAGGTTCTCATTTAATAGAGAGTCATTCACTCTCTCTAATATTAATTACTTTAAAGGTTCTCATTTTGTAATTATTGATTATTTTTAATTGTTTCATTAGTTTCTTTGCAATAGCTTTTTTTTTTTACCTAAATCAATGTATGTCATATGCAGGAGGTTACCTTCAGAGACGATTATGCTATACTCAGTATAGGTTAGGAATTTGGTTTGGTTATCCTTGGTGATAAAAATATGGCGATGCTAATTGTTTCCGAAGTGTTAAGGATCTACTTACTCACAAGACTATATTCGAAGAAAATTGTGAAATGCTTACTACATTACTTGATAATGTTTATGAAAATTAGCTAGATAAAGTTTCTTCCACCAAAGGTGCTTTGTTCTTTTAAGATTTAATTTGAGATACTTTGTATACTTTATGAAACTTAGTTTGGATGTTTGTAGTTTTATTTATTTATAAATAAATAAATAAATAATTTAATATTTATTTAAAGGTGCTATTTATATATAGAATTGTAGTTATAAATAAATTCTAATTGTAATCCAATAATTCAAATTTAAAATTATAACAAAAAAAACTTTTAAATTAAATACAAAATCTTTGATCACAAAGTGTCAGTGATTTTCTAATACTATAATATTAGCGATTTATTAATATAATAGTATCAATAATTCACTGATACTGTGGTATCAGAGAATCACTGATACCAAAGTGACAAAGATTTATTGATACCATGGTATCAATAATTCACTGACACCATATATTATGTTAGTAAATTTTTAACTCGAGCAACATTGACATTATGAAATGGTTTCAGTGAAACCCTTCACTGACGCTAACTTAGCGTCAGTAAAAGCCATTTTTTTAGTAGTGGCTACAGTTAATGAAATAAGAATGTAAACAATCCAGCAATTTTAAATCTATAAAATTGAAAAATGCATATTTTGCTAAGACATGGGCAACTAAATTAACCTCATATCTAACAAAGTTACAAGATATTTTAAGGATAATTCAGATGAAATAACTATTAGAATAGGTATTTCGATAAAAATAAAAGAATATGAGTGGAGAGCTGTAATGATATTCTTGTAATCTATTTCCACTTGTGAAATAGGCAGTGATTGACTTAGCCAAATGAAGACCCTCATAAACAACAGAGTATTAGGCCTTAAAAGGGGAAAAAGAGCCATAATTCTTTTCCCCCCGTAAAAGCTAGGATCACAAAACCGAACTCATCCTAAATTACAATGTCAATTTTAAATGAAAATTTCCAACTTTAATAGTCGTATCAACATTCAATTTAAGAGAACCAAGCAAAGGGAGGTTTTCAAATATTTGGAAAAAGAGGGAAGAAAAGGGGTATAATTGTTAATCATTGTTGAAGCTATTGAAACTCACAAATAATTGCATTCAAAATAATTTAAATGGTTAATCTGGTGACACCCTCATGTATCCAACAGTTTCTTTCTTTCCAGCAACTCTAAATAAGGATACATAAGAATTTTGTTTCCTTTTTGAAAAGGTTTGAGAAAGCAAACCAAAAGAATTCTCCAACATTTTCCTCATTAAAAGATGAAATCAAATAAGAAAATTTGCTTGACAATCATACCTTCGAAATTAATTAACATTGCAAAATGGCATAAAAAGAGGATTCCATAATATCAATATAAAGACATTAATATGGTGCTTTTGGAGGTTCACATATGAAGGAATAATGCTAAGAAAAATTTGCCAAGTGAAAATCTTAATCTCTAATGGTATATTAAGGGATTATAAAAGTTTCCACCAATTTGAGATCAAAGATGAACAGTCGGAACAACTTGCCTGTTAAAATTGAAAAACCACTTGATATCCTGATTTTACTATATAGCGACCGCTCATATGATGATGTCAAATTAGAGATTCTTGAAAAGAAGTAAACCCCACTCAAATAGATAACATATAGTTCACATCAATAGACAGAAATATATTAATACATAGGTTAAATTTCTAGTAACTTGAATCATCAAATAGGTTTGAAATTGTGAAATTTGTGATCCAAAATCATGTTTATGTTGATGGTTATGTTTGGAACAAATTTAAAAATATGTCGAAATTATTTTGGAGTCGAAAATATGTTCTATCTCAACACTCAGCATTGGCCAAGGCATTGACATTGGTATTGTTCATAACCTTTAAATTCAAATATTAAGCATTTGTTTTAAATGCTTCGGTATTTTACACTTCATATAAATACCCCATTATGTGTAGGGTTAAGATAGAACATAAGAAAAACACTCAAAACACTATACAACAAACCCTATGGCTCTAAATTGAATTGTATCATTCTTTGATCTTCCAAGATTAATTCTCTTGTAATTAATCATCAAATAAGAGAGACTTGGATCCTTGATCCACAGTAGATGTAAGCACATTGTTGAACTACGTATTTTGTGTCTTGGTCTAGTATATTTCTACATTTCTCTATTGTTAATACTTAGCTCTTGATTTAGGTTGTTGTTCTTGCTTGGCTTGTGTATTATCTACTTCATTACTTATATACTCTATGTATTATGCTAATGTTATACTCCACAAATTGGTATTAAAGCTTATTATTGACTATCTAAGTTTATTTTTTGTTGAACATGGCACCACATAAACATGAAGTAGAGAAATTTATAAGGCATAATGATTTCAACTTATGGAAGCTTAAGATGATGGCTTTGTTAGAGAGTCAAGAGAAACCCTTTAGTATTACTGATAAGTCTTTAACATTTAAGTTAGACATGGATCATGAAATTATTAATAAAAAAGGTCCGGAGTGAAATTATTTTGAGTTTGGGTGATGAAGTTTTGAGGAAAGTGAGTAAAGAAAAATCAGCACTAGGTTTGTGAAAAAGACTTGATGAGTTGTATATGACTAAGTCTATTGCAAACTGGTTGTTTATCAAGAAGAATTTATTTAAGTTGTCTTTGGTTGAGGGTGGTTTACTCAATGAACACATTGATTCGTTCAATAAGGCTGTTATTGATTTAAAGATAGTTGATGTCAAAATCAGTGATAAAGACAAGGTAATTCTGTTATTGAGTTCACTTCCTAAAAGCTATAAACATTTTATTGATACTCTCTTATATGGAAAGGAGTCATTGACAATAAAGGATGTTAGAGCAGACTTAAAGGAGTTAGTCAAGAAGTCAGAATAATAACAATAAAATTCTACAACTATACTTGTTGCGAGGGAGAGAGCTGAGAGTAGAGAAACTAAAGTGAGAAATTCATTAATATTAAAATTAAAGGGGAGATCCAAAAAGTGTTACTTTTCAAGAAATAAGACCATTTCAGAAGGGATTGTACGAAAAGAAAAACCAAGTATCAAGGGAAGAGACCTGAAGTAGATGCAACTATAGTCTATAAAGAAGAATATGAAGTTGTAGAAACGTTAGTTGCTTTGAAAGGGCAGAACACCGGTGAGTGGATTCTAGACTTTGGATGTACTTTTTATATATGTCCTAATAAAGCCTTGTTAATTAGCTATCATTCCATTAATGGTTGTAAAGTATTAATGACAATAATATGGCTTGTCAAGTCATTAGAATAGGTAGTATTAAGCTGAAACTATATGATAAGAGTGTAAGGTAGTTGTTAGATGTGAGGCATGTACCTGATCTTAAAAGAAATTTAAATCCTCTAGGCATGCTTGATCAATCTGGTTGTACATTCAAGGGTGAGAGTGGTACATTGAAAGTGATTAAGGGTTCAATGGTTGTAATGAGAGGTGAACGTAAACACAAGTTGTATGTGTTGAGTAAGAAGGCTGTCATTAGTTCTACATCTTTCTTTGTTGATAATGAGAATATGCAGACCAAGTTGTGGTATTTGAGGTTAAAGCACTTGGGTGAGAGAGGTCTAAAGGAGCAGTATAATTAGGGTATATTTGGCAAGGAAAAGATTTAGCCAATGTGGTTTTGTAAACATTGTGTACTTGGTAAAGCTTATAGAATTAAGTTCAACACGGGTGAATATAATACCAAGGGCATTCTTGATTACATACATTCTGGCCTTTGGGGACATGCACAAGCTATCACTCATAATGGTGCATAGTATTTTCTGTCATTCATTGATGATTATTCAAGAAAGTTGTGGGTTTATGTATTGAAGAGCAAAAAGCAAATGTTTGAATCATTACAGAAATGAAAAGCAATTGTGGAGAATCAAACGAGTAAGAAAATTAAAATACTTAAGACTGACAATGGTCTTGAGTTTTGTAATTCCGAGTTTAATAAGTTTTGTGCTAAACATGGTATTACAAGGTATAAAATAGTGTAGTACACACCACAAAAGAATGGACTTGCAGAAAGGATGAATTGAACCATACTTGAAATGGTAAGGTGCATACTAACCAATGTTGGATTGTCTAAGGCATTTTAGGGCGTGGGGTGGTAACTGCAGCTTACTTAATAATACGAAGTCCTTCATTAGCTATTAGCTTTATGACACAAGAACAGAAATGGTTTGGAAGCACTCTAAAATATGATTACCTTATGGTATTTGGATGCCCTGCATTTGTACACATCAAGTAAGGCAATCTACAACCAAGGGCCTTGAAAGGGATATTTATTGGATATCCAGAAGGTGTTAAGGGATAGAAGGTGTAGTATACTGATCTTAATCCACACAAGAGTATCATTAGTAGAGATGTAATGTTCAATGAATCTACATTGTTGGAAACCAATTTAGATTCAATTTTGAAGAAGCTAGAAGATGTGCCAAATTTAGTTTCTGAATCTGAAATTGAACATCATTAAGTGAAATATGATTTGAGACCTGACATTCTTACAGGTTAACACTTAAATGATGAAGCACATTCCAAGGCATTGACACTAGTACTATTCATAACTCTTAAATTCGAATTTTAAGCGTATCTTTTAAATGCTTGAGTATTTTATATTTCATATAAAATCTCATTATGCCTAAGGTTGAGATAGAACATGAAAAACATTCTCAAAACACTGTACAACAAGCGCTGAAGCTCTAAATTAAATCATTTCATTTCTTGATCTTCCAAGATCAATTTTCTTGTAATTAACTATTAAATATGAAAGACTTGAATTCTTGATCTATCGTGAATGTAAACATATTGTTAAACTACGTATTTTATGTTTTGGTATAATATATTTTATATTATCTACGGTCAATACTTAATTTTTTATTTAAGTTGTTGTTCTTGTTTTACTTATATATTATTTATTTTATTATTTATATACTTTACGTATTTTGGTGCGTGTTAAATTTTACATAAATATTCAGTATATCTCAATCATAATAAAAGTAATTTAAAAGAAGTTGGTCTTAGGATTCTGGGATCTGAGAAAACTAAGACCGACAAACCACCCTCCGCACTTCATCTAACCCATGCCTTAAAGAAGACTATTCCCCGTTAAATAAGGAGGAATAAGGAAAATGCTTTCCTTTCAGGATTTGACCAATTAATGAGAGTGGAATTTATCAAAAGACGCCAAATTTGTTTGGCAGTCAAAGATTTATTGAAAAGTCTCAAGTCCTTGAAGTCGTGTCCACCCAAGTATTTCAGTTAGTAAAGCCCCACAAAAATTGCTTAATAGGTTGAGACAAAGCTAAAATAATAGACCCGGGAAGCTTGAAAGTACTTGTAGCAAAAGTCGACATAGCTTGAAGAACAACTGTAATTAAAACGTTTTTCGGCCAGCCCAAAAATATATATGTGCCACAAATTAAACTTCTGCCACACTCTGTCAACAACAAAGGAAAAAAAACAGCCTTCTTGTTTCGACCTGCAAATATAGGGAGGCCTAAATAGCGATTAAATTTCTGTGAGTTATTAGATTTAAATAAATTAGAATTGCTACTTGAGTTGTTTTATAAATATTAGGATTTAAGACAATTGTTGATTTGTTAAAATTAATATATCATCCCAAACAATTCTCATAAGTCCCAAAAAATGTCTTTTGCAATGGAACAACCTAAATTTGTGGCTTTGCAAAACAACAAACATTATCAACAAAAAATAAATGAGTAATAAAAGGGCTGAGAACACGAAAAACCACGTAGAGATTGATTGACTTTTGCTTGCTATGAAAGGAAATACAGTCCTTCAGCACAATTAAGAAAGAGATTAGGAGAGATTGGACACCCTTAACGAAGACCTTGGGAAGCGATCGCAAATCTAGTAAGTGAACCGTTAACCAGTAAAGAAAAAGATGCATTAGATATACATGCAAAGATAATATTTTTCCATTGAAGACTGAATCCCATTTTCTGCATCATAAATATTAAGAAATTTCATTCCACTTGATCGTAAGCTTTAGACATATTCAGTTTTAGGCTTAGAAAACCCTTTTTGCCATTAGTGTACCGTTTCAAAGAATGTAATAATTCAAACCCAGCAATAATATTATTCGAAATCTGTCTTCCAGGAACAAAAGAACGTTTAGATGGAGATATAATATCTAGAACTAATTTTAACCTATTAGCCAATGTCGTTGTGATAACTTTGTAAATCACATTATGAAGGCCAATAGGTCAAAATTCAAAAAAATATCGTGCATGTTGAACTTTAAGAATAAGGACTACATGAATATCATTAATAGAGGCTGAGGACAGTCCATCATTAAGAACTTTCAAACAAAATTTGTAATGCTAAAACCAATACCGCTCCAGTTTTGTTGAAAGAACACGTAATGAAAACCGTCTAAACTTGGGGCTTTGTGGGGGTTCATTGCAAAAGTGTTTGGTCTTCCTTAGAACTTGTAAAAGGAGCATCAAGAAACTCCTGCACAGATTAAGATATATATATATATATATATATATGGTAAAAAACCATTAAATGCTTGGAACTGTTGAGAGGTACAAGGAGAGAAAATAACTTAGAAAATAAGTAGCAATAATATTAGAGATCTGATCCCGTCATTCACACCAATCACCAAAGGAAAGAAAATAAACCATGGATTCCATTACGAGCTCTACGACTAGAAGCTTATTTATGAAAATATATTTTGATTTAAAATCATCCCTTTGCAACCAATCGGAACGAGCTCTTTGGTACAAATTATTTTTTTCTTGTTGCAATAATTGTTGCAAATCAGATTCTAAAGACCATTAACCGAAGAGAATAATTCATTGATATCTTCGCAAAGTCTCTGAATTTTGGATAAGAGAGACCCTCCATTATGAATATTCCATTTTTAGCGACTAACATTAAATGCTGCAATTGATCTGGAATAAGCCAATTGTTGAAAAATTGGTGATTCAATAATTTTTGTTGAACAAGAATTAGGATGAATACCAAAGTGAAGAGTTACAAGAAGTCCAGAATATGTGGGATACGTATAGAGAAGTTTAGGACGTCTGGGACATGAAGGGGGAAGCGAAACGAGACTCAAAGACGTGAAGGGAGCAAAAAAATGCGAATAGCTACAGGGCTAAGCGCCGTGGCGCCAATAGCTGAGCGCCACGGTGCCCAGGACAGTAGCCCAGCGCCGCAGCACTGGGCGCGATTTTGTCCAGCGCTGCAGCGCCCAAAGACGAGCGCCGCAGCGCCAGAACGCGTGGAAAAGTCCATTTTGATTCGGGATTTCGAGTTTTGAAAAGTTTTGGACTTTCAAAACAAGTGGACTCTTACTCCAACAAGGAATAGGGTTAATAGGCACGAAATATACTCTACATAAACACTTGTAAACCCTTGATTTTATATCAAGCATTGAGAGAGACTCTAAGAGAGGGGAAGAACTGGGTAGACACTAAGTGCTTGTGTGCGCTAGGGTGGAATCGTTGTTTGGGTGGTCATTGTTCGTGGTAGAGTAAGGATTCACTAAACGTTTAGGTCCATTTGAGGGTTCTTCATATTGGGTTTCTTTGTAAAATCTCTAGGGAGTAATAATAAGAGAGGTTAGGATCCTTGGATCTACCGTGGACGTAGGCGATTGGCCGAACCACGTAGATTGTGTTGTGTTCTTTTTATTTTCTGCTTTGAATTCTTGTTGGTTTTGCTTGATTAACAGGTTATTCTGCTGCGCAAGGAGGTTAGAGTTCTAGGCTGAATCTTGGGTTCTTCACTTCAACATAACCTCGAGAGGGAGAAGGGCGTTCCCTCCCTCAACAAACTGGTATCAGAGCTAGAGGTTCGATAATACACATTTGGGGTATTTAAACCATGGCTACAATCAAGCAAGAAATAGAGAAGTTCAATGGGATGAATGACTTCAATCTTTGGAGGAAGAAGGTTAGGGCTCTACTAGTGAAGGAATGGCTAGACTCAGCTTTAGAGGAGGCCAGCTACTCAATTAGCGATGAGGCGACAACCTCAAAGTCCGGGCAAAAAGATTGGGACACGATTCAGAAAAAGGCTCACAGCACCTTATTCCTAGCTTGAGCGACGAAGTATTAAGGGAAGTTGGTGATGAAGAAATCACTTTTGGGCTATGAAAAAGACTCGAGGCATTGTACATGTAGAAGTCTCTTGCAAATAGACTTCTTGTGAAAAAGAAACTACACCAGCTGACAATGCACGAGGGAACTTCATTGAAAGCTCACATTGATGAGTTCAACAAGATCATTATAAGTATTGAGCAACTGGGCATCAATACTGCGGATGAAGATAAGATCATTATCCTGTTAAGTTTGTCGCTAAAAAGCTATGAGAGCTTTGTGGATACACTGTTGTATGGAAAGGAGTCTTTAACAATGAATGACGTCAAGGCATCATTAAACTCAAAAGAATTGACAAAGAGATCGGAGTCTGAGAGTGGAGCAGTTTTGCTTGCACAAGGAAGGAAGAGCAACCAATCAAGGAGGAGATCCAAGAAGTATTTTCTTTGTAATAAGGAAGGGGACTTTGTGAAGGATTGTCCGAAATCAAAAGGCCAAGGATGGTGGGCTACAATTGGTACTGAGGAAGATACCGAAGTTGTAGACACATTGGTAGCCTTAGGGAGAAAGTACGCTGGTAAATGGATACTAGATTCGGGGTGCAGTGTCCATATGTGTCCCGACAAATCAATGTTTACCAATTATAAAGCCAAGAGAGGTAAAGCTCTAATGGGGAATGACATGACTTGTGAGATCATAGGAGTTGGTGGCATAAGGCTGAGGATGCAAGGTGGAGAAACTAGGGAATTACATAGTGTGAGGTATGTTCCTAAATTGAGGAGGAACTTGATATCCCTAGGAAAGCTCGATGAGGAAGGGTATTCAGTTAGAGCGGAAAAAGGAAAACTGAAGGTAGAGAAAGGACTTATAGGGTTTGAGGGTGAGAAGCACAATAGGGGGCTCTATGTGTTTACTGGGATGGCCATGAGTGGCCCAACGCGGGGTGTTGGGGCAATGCAGACCATTAGGCGACATCCAAACTGTGCTCACCGAGGTTATGAGGGCTGAAAAGGAGTGCAACGCATCCATACCCTATGCAAGGTGCCGGAATGCCTTTGGAAGCCGAAGTCACTAGCCCAGGGAAAGTTAAGTCTTGGTGGAGACTTAACTGGACTCAACTCTAGGTGATAGAGTATTGGTGTGGATCGGATCCCCAAGCCTTCTTATTTGGAACATTTAGAATCAAGGAAGGGTTTGTTAGAAAATTGGTGATTTAACAATCTTTATTGGACAAGAATTGAGATGAATACCAAAGTGAAGAGTTACAAGAAGTTTAGAACGTATGGGATACGTATGGAGAAGTCTAGGACGTGTGGGACACGAATGGGGAAGCGAAACGAGACTCAAAGACGCGAAAGGAGTAAGAAAATGCGGATAGCTATAGGGCTAAGCGCCGTGGCGCCAATGGCTGAGCGCCACGGCGCCCAGAACAGTAGCCCAACGCCGCAGCGCTGGGTGTGATTTTATCTAGCGCTGCAGCGTCCAAGGTCGAGCGCCGCAGTGCCAGAACGCGTGGAAAGTCCGTTTTGGTTCGGGATTTTGAGTTTTGGGAAGTTTTGGACTTTCAAAACAAGTGGACTCTTACTCCAACAAGGAATAGGGTTAATAGGCACGAAATATACTCTATATAAACACTTGTAAACCCTTGATTTCAAATCAAGTATTGAGAGAGACTCTAAGAGAGGGGAGGAACTGGGTAGACACTAAGTGCTTGTGTGCGCTAGGGTGGAATCGTTGTTTGGGTGATCATTGTTCGTGGTAGAGCAAGGGTTCACTAAACGTTTAGGTTCTTTTGAGGGTTCTTCATATTGGGTTTCTTTGTAAAATCTCTAGGGAGTTATAATAAGAGAGGCTAGGATCCTTGGATCCACCGTGGACGTAGGCTATTGGCCGAACCACATAGATTGTGTTGTGTTCGTTTTGTTTTCTCCTTTGAATTCTTGTTGGTTTTGCTTGATTGACAGGTTATTCCGCTGCGCAAGGAGGTTAGAGTTCTAGGCTGAATCTTGGGTTGTTCGCTTCAGTATAACCTCAAGAGGGAGAAGGGCATTCCCTCCATCAACACCAACCTCTAGATGATTAGCATGACTCTAAAATAATAGATTGACATTCTGAATCTTGATGCTATATTGTTTTTGCTGTAAATATTTTTAGGAGTATTACACATTGAGTTTTGCTGAAGAATTAAGTGCGGTGGCCGGTGATCAGAGTGAAAAGAATCTAGACAATGAATATGGGCAAATCAAAATAATTGACACCATTTTGTAAAAGCTAATCCCTTATCCAATCTTTCCTAAAGCAAACGACTTCCATTAATAGATGATTTCCATGTAAAAGGAGAACCAATATGTTTGGGGAGATACTGGGAAACAATGATGTGGCAAAATATTAGTGGTTGTAGTGATTTGCGCTTACATGGAAAGTTGTACAAGTGGTATGACTTGGGCCTAAGATATTAAATCTTAGCCTCTTCACTCATCTATGAGTTTAGAAATAAGGCTCACTAAACTCTTGAAAAGCTTATGGAGTATAAGGAATTGATATTTCAAATTTGTTCAGGCCATTCTAAGAGAAAAGGGGTGGAAACAGATAAAGAAAATAAATTTAATCACTAATTGGAGTATAAGAAGTTGATATTATGAATTTGTTTATGCTAGTCTAAGAAAAAAGGTATAAAAATAGATAGCGAATAAATTCGGTCACCAAGTGAAAGGTATGAGAGTTGGGCTTGGATAATAAAAAAACAAAAAAAAACATGATAATGTGTGTGTCTAAATATGATGAGGATGTTGGAAAACATATATGAGATTGTAACATGTGATGCAAATATGATTTATGCTATAAAATCTTAATTTGTGAAGGCTAAGAGGAACATGCCCCTAGAACCTTGTATTTGAGATCTTAGGATCTATCAATGATGAGTATGAGTTATGGGACAAAATATAACACTGGTAATGTCCAGGTCTTTGTATAAAGAATGCAAACAAAGAATGAAATGCTAAGGTTCTGTGGTCCTAAGGTATACGCCTAAGGATTTTTTTTTTTGTCTTTTTGCGTATAATGAAGTATATGTATTTTTTAAGGCTCTCAATGATGTCTAAAAGCTCTCTTTTTTACATAATTGTAAAGGATATTTAGTGTTAGAGTAGGGTTAGACTTTTTTTTAACCTTTTTTCCTATTTAAAGAAGATTTATTTGATAAATTTTCACCTTTCTTAAAGAAAAAATAGAAATAAATGTAGAAAAATACTTATTTCTTTCTAAATAAAATATATAGTACTTATTAAAGGCTGATTAAAATAAAGAAATTACTATATTTTATTTGAAGGAGTAAAAGGGTCCAATAGTATGTTATTGGGATTGTTTTTCTCTGTTAGCTTAATAATGTCAACATAAATTTATTTTGAACTAAATACACTTCAAGTAGGATTTAGTCTAAGGATCTACATACTTTGAGCCTTACTTAATACAACAGTATATCAACCAAACAACAATTTATAAGTAGTGCCTGAAAAGTGACTTAGGTTCATATGTCTTATCTTGTTATACATACTTGGATATACATGTGGGCTCGGACTTGGGCCTTTGTAGATGTTTATATAACAACACCATATAACCCAAGTCAGAGAGTTTATAAGATTGGATAACTTCTTGAAAAAGGACATAAGAGTATCAGAATTAAGTAGAACACCATTTTTTTATGTTGAGATAAAATTTCATTAAAACTACCAATAACCAATAAAGGAAGAGAATTTTGTCTTCTAAGGTCTTAATGTGCCAATGAGAGTAACCATTTATAATAATCCACCAATTTGATTTCCAAAGCATAATACCGTCATTTGACATTTAGTTGACAAAAATTTCTTAGTTTCATTTATCATTTTCATATTAGGATTGAATATAGGCATGCTATTCACATAGAGATATACAATGACATAGTTTTTAGTATCAAAAGTTTTAAAATAGACATATTTGTCTAAATCGTTAATCATAAAACCATTTGATGTCAGAGCATTGTCAAATATCTTATGTCACTATTTAGGTGCTTTATTTCAAGCCATATAATAATTTTGCATACTTTATGCTTTATACTAGTACTTACACAACATTCCAGATGTTTCATATAAATTTTTTCTTTTAAATCTCCCTTTAGAAAGGAAGTTTTAACATCCATTTAATGTGTGTGTAAATCATGAATTACTGCCAATACAACCAAGGTTCTAATTGATATAATTCTAGTTACAGGAGCATAAGTATCAACGTAATTTAAATCCTTATTTTGTATGAACCCTTTGGCAACTAATCTTACCTTATATTTTTTAATTGAATCATTAACCCTTATCTTCCTTATGAAGACTCATTTACAACCAATAGGCTTGGTTCCAAGAGGTAAATCATTAATTTGCGATACATGATTATTCATGATAGAGTTGATTTCATCATTTTTATCCTCTTTTTATAAAAAGAGCATCATAAGAGAACATATCATCTTCAAATGTTTGATGGTCCTTGTTAGGTGTGTTGTACAAATTAACTAGGGTGCTTGCATGTGGGTTGTGTTCATCATACAAACAATATACATATCTCATACATACATGTGCACAGCGGAAGATTATATACAATGAATACAGAAAATACATATTTGATTAAACTAAAAATTCGAGATTGAGAAAATATCACCAATGAAGCCTTTGGATTAATTTTCTTTGAAGTCCACCATGAAATGAATCTTTGATCAATCCTAGCAATCAACAAGGGTGGGTTTGATTGTCTAGAATGGCAGCATCTTAATCCAGCATATATGTTTAACTCTTAAACATGATTCAAAGTTAAACTATTTAACTTAATTAAATTTATTTTTCCTTTTATTCAACTCTTGAATAAATAAAACAAATCTTGTTTTTAGTTATTACATTTAGTAACCATTTATCTAATTTGTTTTGTGGTTTTAACACTTAAAACACAAAACAAACAATTTCAATTTCTCAAATTGAATTGGCTCCCAAAATGCAAAACCTAAAATCTAAAACATTTCTAAAACCATCTGATTTTAAATTTCATTTCACTTTATATACTAATGCATTAATTCCAAACTAATTTGAATTTCATTTGGCTTAACCTAACCTTAGTTAACATTTAACCATAGTTAGATTATTTTAACTTAACCTTTAAGTTAATAAATATTTAATTAATTTAACCATAGTTAACTAACTTAACCATGGTTAGGTTAACCTTTACTTAACCTTTAAGTAAGGTTAACTTAACTTAACCATTTGGTTAACTTTTAAC
Source organism: Ailanthus altissimus (assembly GCA_946807835.1). Classification (NCBI taxonomy): domain Eukaryota; kingdom Viridiplantae; phylum Streptophyta; class Magnoliopsida; order Sapindales; family Simaroubaceae; genus Ailanthus; species Ailanthus altissimus. Next base: position 21,453,708 of record OX327698.1, on the reverse strand, counting down.
CTTAGTTAAGTTAAATCATTTGTTTAACAATTAAACAAATAAATATTTATTTTAATTATTTAACAATTAAATAATCATAAGGTGAAATTACTTTTATATCCTTACTAGGTTATCGAGTTAACCTAAAGTGAGTCCCACCATTTAACCATATACTTTAGTTAACGTAACCTTAGTAATTGCTGAATTATATTGTATTGAACAATTCAATACGGTAAACTGCCCAAGTGCTTAAAGAGTACATTTTATATTGGGACTCTCTAGGTCCACACCCGATTTGTCAAATGAAACTATTCCATTAATCCGTAATCGATGCCCCACGCACACGTTACGAATATTACAAATCAGCGTGTCAGACCATACAAGTTGAGGTCATAATGTATACGTATAATTCTTCCATCATTTATATCCTGGATGTGCGGGGATATAGATTAACACCATCAAATCCCCATTTGCTCATCCAATAATCTTATCTCCAGATTCGTATCTCGATAAATAATATACGCAAACACTTTTACTATATTGTTTAACCCTGTGGGAAACTATTTTTCTGGGTTTATGCTTGTGGCCACAAGACTTTATGAAATACAATCTCGGAGCATCGGATATACAACTTACCTACGTAAGCTGATGGATCCCTTATCTACGCACACCGGACTCCATGAGCATCGGACCATACCCAGCGATACATAACGGTCAGACCATGAAAGGTCTCTGACATATGTGGAACCAAAGCATGATGGATCACTCACAAGACCACCGTGGCGCTCAGGTCAAAGGACCACGATTACTACTCAACTTGAGAGGACCTTCCTTTGACGGTTTCATAGGATATCTATTGGGGTCCTTATGAGTCTGTTCAGTATCCAATCCTGACTGGATACCCGCATGCCTATACAAGCTCTAAGCTCATGGTCAGCTAAGAACAATCATCTGAACTAGTCAGATATAGACATACACTAATCTATATATTGTAAATTCACCAATAGACCCGCATTGGTGATCATAGATCAGGAACATTATATTTGAAACATATTTACATAATGATATTTCTTAGCACCTATTGCAACTCTTTGCAACTATATCATTATAAGTATACTCTCAGGTCTTTGTCTCATTATAGACAAAGTTCTAACTCTTTAGACCTCGCTGACTCTTATAAACTGATAACTATTAACAATGTTAACTATTAGCATTTATAACTCTCAGCTTTGATAACTATTAGTTCTGGTCTAAACTCCTTTAAACCAGATCTGAACTATTTCAGATCAAATAATGTCTGTAATGTTACAAGCATTTTACCATATTAATATGATATTAACAATCTTTATTCGAAATGTTTATTGTATAAATATTAACAATTAATATTCATACAATATTGGAATGACACATGAGCACCAACTCCAACAGTCCTCTTTTATAAGAAAGACATAGAAATCATTACTAAAGTTTGTGACTTTCTCATTCTTTTACTTCTTTTAAGTTTACGTTTAGAACTTTTTGAAGGACTATGATGTATTTCAAAATTAGTTAATAATTTTTCAGATTGGGGTTTCTTAGGAAAAATAATCTCAAAAAACTTTTTATTTTTAGATTTGATTATATTGTTTGCATCAAACATATCATTGGTAATTTCTAATATAAAAAATTTATATGTAGTACTATTCTAAGCATAACCTATAAATATACAATCAATTATTTTTGGTCCTATTCTTTTCCTTTAAGGATCATAAATTAAAACCTTAGCAAAATACTCACACATTTTAAAGTATGATATATTAGGCTTATGACATCTTCATAACTCATAAGGTGCCTTACTATTTTCTTGTATGGTATTCTATTTTACATGTGACAAGCAGTAAGTAATGCTTTCCCCATAAGTTCATAGGTGTCTTAGAGTTTATCAACATATAATTGATTATGTTTTTTTAGGTCCTATTTTTTCTTACAGCCACTCTATTTGATTCAGAAAAATATGAAAATGTAACTTCATGTATTATTCAATTGTTCTCACAATAATAATTAAATATGTTAGACATATTCTCCACCTTGATCAATTTTTAGTCTTTTAATTTTCTTCCTAAATTGATTTTTAATTTTTTATTTGTAGCTTGTTTGTAGATTAAGAATTTATCATATCAATAATCTTTATTTCGCAGTAGATATACTTTGGTATATCTTGAGTAATCATCTATAAAGGTTATATAAAATATTTTCCCTTCTATGGTCATGGTATCTTTAAGCTCACTAAGGTTACTATATATCAAACTAAGTAATTCTTTCTAAGGTTACTATATATCAAACTAAGTAATTCTTTAAAAGTTATTGGTTTATAATTTTTTTTGTAGACTTTACTTTCACACATACATCACACTTATAAGCATCTTCTAAGTTCATAGTAGGAAGTAAGCTAACATTTTTCATTTTCTTTAAGTAAAGATAATTCAAGTGACCAAGTCTATCATGTCATGGATTCAATAATATAAACAAAAGAATACTTTCATTATTGGTAATTGTATCAAGTACATTAAGTTTGAGCAAATCATTGAAATAATAACACTTTCCAACAAATGTTTCACTCTTAGTCATTACAATGTTTTGCCATTCAAATGATACTTTTACATTAGTTTTACCAAGCATAAATATAGAAATAAGATTGTATCTAATGTTAGGAATATGTAACACATTATTTAATGCTAGAGTTTTTCCAAAAGTTAACTTAATCCTGTACTTAATAATGATAAGCAAAATGACCACTCTTACCATAAACATAACAATTGCCTTTATATTTGAATGAGGATTTTGAATTCTTAAAGTATGATTTATTTATCGATTTAGGATGCTTCTCACTTGGAGTAACATCATTCTCAACTAAGTTGGCTAAAAATTATTTCCTTGTCCTTCTTATTATTCTCCTGTTGACAATTGTTTTCTTCAATTTTAATATGAACTATAGTATCGTCCAACTTCAAATGTTTCTTTTTGTACTTGTTGGTTTTTTTTTTAATCTTTCTAAGAATTTAGTAATTTTTCTATTAAGCAACTAGTCACAAAAGGCTCAGGGAGAACAATATCATCATTTTTTAAAAAAAATTATTGATTAACAAATAAAAATAATGAATTTATGAGGTAACATCTTTTTCTTAGACATTTTAAAGTTTCAGAAGTTAGCAACTTCATATTTTTTAGCATCAAAATATTTTATAATATATTCTTTTTCTTATGTGGTGCTCAAATTTCATATGCATCTTTATATGAAGAGTAGATACCATACAATTTATTTGAAAGTGTAGATACCATACAAAATGGTATTACGATATACCTTATTTACTTTATTTTATTTTGAAAATTCTAGTATAGTTTTCTGCATCAGTCTTTAGTGAAAGTTGTGTAAGATACTTTGTCATATTCATCACATTCAAAGTATTGAACACTGATATTACATTGCTTGAAGTGCTTCCAATCAAATGGTGGAATTTTGGTGACTTTAAACAATGATTTGGCTATAACCAATAATAAAGAATCTGAAGTTGTATCCATGTAAGAAATAGTTAAAATTTTGAAAAACAAATGAGTGAAGATACAACTTGAGATGGTTGTCAAGGCATACAAAGTATTGTCCTTAAGACTATTTCCAGCCTTACAAGATAATAATAATCTTGATGTAAAACAGTTTGAATAATAGTATAAACTCCAGGATTCAATAACAAATGAAAGTTGCAAGATTGCATATCCTAGTGCAACTTTATTAGACAACACGTAATAACTTTTGAAGATAGAGTATGTAGATTGCAGAGAAATAATGAATCAAAGAGTAAGTAAATTGTATATAACTTTTGAAGATAGATTATGTAGATTGTATAGAAATAAGGTATCAAAGAGTAAGTAAATTGTATATACCTTTCATTTAAGATGTATCTGTAATTTATATAGAAAATATGGCTCTCTAAAGAGATATCAAACTCTTTCAAAGGTCCATAATTGTTGTAAAAGACATGGTGACTTTTTTCAATAATCATATTCAATAATTAGCATTGCGGTGCTAAGTGTTCTAACTAGTGCCACGACGTTGTTGACGTTGCATCTCTAGCGTCTGTGGCGCTAAGTCCATACTCAGTGCCGGTTTGTAATTTTCTCTTTGTTTTATATTTATTTGATATTTCATGTCTTATTTATTTATTTTTGAAATACTCTTAAATATCCAATACTTTCCAAGGCTAACAAAAACTTCTTTCTAACATGATATATAGAACAAGTGTTTTAACTATAATCTCTTGAGTATATCTTTCTTTCATTCTTTAACCTCTGAGAAGGGTTCAAGGAAGCAGAATTGATTTTAAAGAATTGCAATTAATTTGATTGAATCCGAAAGTGGGCGAGGAGATTGTACGTTAGATGATTGAAGTCAACGAATGGTGTGGAGATAGTCTTTACCAGTAAATTACTTTGATGGTGTTTTAATCATATTCATATCAAAATGTTATGAAAACGAGGGTGTGAATAATAGCCCTCCTTTATAAATAGTTTTTAGAAGCAAAGTTTGTATTTAGGTGAGGCTAAAAGATTTATAAATCTATGAAATAATTGTCTTGGTTCCTGTGTTCTTTAGGAGATGATAAAACAACTTTAGACATGGACTTTACAAAAGTTTAAAATAGAAACTTAGCATACCCATTTATTCAAACATTTTTCACAATGCTCCTCCACAGTTGCATCAGTTACTGCGAAAGTGCCAAGGCAAGCCTCACATTTTTTTACATGGCTTTAAACACCCAGCTCCTATATGAGCTACACGAGAAAATATTACACAATGCTTACTGAGAAAGAGGAAAGAGAATTGCTTGTCTTCCACTGCAGCACCACATATTGTCATAAGCAGCTCTCCACTATGCATGGATGCAAACAAGAGCCTCATTCATTGACCATGATTATAACTTTCTCGTCGGATTCCAACTCTTCCTTAACAGAGGATTTCTCGTCTGTTGGTTTAATATCCTTGTTGTACAAAGGGAAATTTGACCTTGGCTCAAAGTTTTTGCTGTTGTACAATGGAAAATTTGGCCTTGGCTCAAAGTTATCATTGTTGTACAACGGGAAATTTGGCCTTGGCTGAAAGTTCTTGACCGAGGATTTCCTTTTGTACAGTGGAATATCATTGTTGTATAAAGGGAAATTTGGTTTCGGCTCAAAGTTATCGCTATTATATAATGGAAAATTTGGCTTTGGCTCAAAGTTATCGTTGTTGTACAATGGAAAATTTGGCCTTGGCTCAAAGTCCTTGACAGAAGATTTCTTTTGGGATAGTGGAATGTCGTTGTACAAGGGGAAATTCGGCCTCGGCTTAAAGTTATCCCTATTGTATAATGGAAAATTTGGCTTTGGCTCAAAGTTTTCGCTATTGTACAAAGGAAAATTTGGCCTTGGCTCAAAGTTGTCGCTATTGTACAAAGGAAAATTTGGTTTTGGCTCAAAGTTATCGTTGTTGTACAATGGAAAATTCGGCCTTGGCTCAAAGTTGTCCTTATTGTACAATGGAAAATTTGGTTTTGGCTCAAAGTTATCACTGTTGTACAATGGGAAATTGGGTCTCGGCTTAAAATTCTTGATAGAGGATTGCTTTTGGGATGGTAGATTATCGTTGTTATACAAAGGGAAATTCGGCCTTGGCTCAAAGTTATCACTATTATACAATGGGAAATTTGGCTTTGGCTCAAAGTTGTCATTATTGTACAAAGGAAAATTTGGCCTCGGGTCAAATTTCTCGTTGTTATATAGAGGAAAATTTGGTCTTGGCTCAAAGTTATTATTGTTATACAAAGGGAAATTCTGCCTTGGTTCAAAGTTCTTGACAGATGGTTGAATGTCATTGTTGTACAAAGGAAAATTATGCCTCGGCTCGTAGTTCTTGACATCTTTATCAGTAGAGCTGACAGAAACGGGATCCATGGGAACAAAGTTCCTGATTGCTTCTGGCATTGCTTGATCTTTCATGACAGTTCTCCAATATTCCATCAGGTCTTTCCTTGCATCTGTAGTAGTTGCAAGCTGCAACTAGAATACAGGAAACAGAAAAGATATGAAAAGCAATTAGACTTAGCAAATCATCAAAAACTAATCAAAAGTTTAGAAATTCTAAATGTTAAAACTTTGAACATATATTTTCCCACTGTTTTATGCATTTTTCCTACTTAATGACCTCACTAGTTCTTCTATATATACATATATATGTTAAGTTAAATGGACCGTAAATAAAGCATACCAAGAAAAGCAAAGCGAATGCGGAGAGAGCAAAGAAGGGCTTCATGTCTTGGATACTAGCCAGGAATTCTATGTATGTCCTCTATGATTTGTATGGAGACCACATATTCTTACCTATTTTTATAGACAAAAATAATGGGTTGGCTCGAACTTTTTTGATTCACCTGGATGATTAATGACGCAAGATTACTCATCACGATGCTTATAGTATTAGGAAATTATTTGCAACGGCAAAAGGGATAGTCTCAAGCGATTACAACTGCTAGAGATATTTTTAAAAAGAGACGGTGGCTACTGGCTACTGGCTAGTCAAGTGATGAGAGAAGCAATCCATTCTATGATTGATTGGTCGTAATAATTTAATTTCTTATACTCCCAAGATGTCCAACTATGTTGCGTTGGTTCGTTGGATATAATATTTCAAATTGATATTTCTCGGACAATATTTCTCATGCAAGATTGGAGTTACCTAGTGATATGCTTTGTATATAAGATCTTGATCTTTCATCGATGTCGACAGCATACCAAATTCATAAAATCAAAGTTTTAGGTGAAAATGAGAGCATAAAAGATTTTGGAGGTGTGCATGGGTGATGGGTTATGGGATAGAGAAAACAAAGCTAATCAAATCTCGATTCCCATGACCGTTCCTATTGTAGCATATAAAAAACTCTTCCATTCTCATTATGTTTCTTCCCCTTTTTATTCATTCATCTTCAAGTTTTAATATAAACTTTGGTACAATTCTTAGGTAAGTAATTGATAATTACTTAAACCTATGAACTTGAAAGAGCAATGATCTATAGCCTTAAAGAGCTTCAAAATATATGTCTCAATTCTTGTGTTATTGTTTTGTTTTAAAGTGGAATATATATATATATATATATATATATATATAAAAGCAGGATTGAATTAATTGAAGTAATATCATTTGGTGTCAATTGGTTCAACAAAAAAATAAGTAACATAAACCTACTAAATACGATTCCAACTAAAAATAAATAAATAAATAATCAAAATTCAATATAGGAAAACTTCTTATATATTTGATTCATAATATTTTCAATTTGTTTTTCAGCAACATTCTAAATATTGGTATCAATAATTGTCATAAACTATTAACCAGAATTATGTAAATATTGCTGTAAATTATAGTGCCTCAAATTTTGAAAATATCAATGAAAACGGATAGCCATAATTGAAAATGCAATTGAATTTAGAGTTGGTGAAATGCTTTCTAATTTCTTATGCTTTTGTTTAATGTTTTTTGGGAGATCATCAGCTAATTAAATTTTTCTAATTTTATTGGGAGGTCATAACATCTAGCTTTTAAGATTTTCAATTACTAAGATTTAATTTTTGTAAATTTTTCTTATTAAACCTGTTTTAGTAGTTAATTATAACCGAATAACAAACCCACGCTTAACCCCAACAAATTTAAGGTTTCTTATTTCTTCTGCTTCATGATAACACTAGACTGTACCTTTAAAAAATTCGTCAACTTTAGAGGTTCGGCTGTCGGGTGCGGTACTCCCCACATCCCCGAGACTGAAGAAGTATTATATTTAAACCATCGGTCTTGTTCAGATTGGAAGTCCCAATCATCATCGCAGCCACTCCATTCATGATTTAGAATATTTCATCCTTGAGGGGGCTTTTTTGCTCCGAATTCTTGGAGAAAAGCTACCACCATAACTCTCCATGTTGGTATGAATTTTCAGGCGAAGTTATTATACCAAATAAGGGTTCTTTCCATAAAGCAAGTAACGAAATTGTTTGAAACAGAGAGTCTCAATGGCAGCTCTTCCAATTTAATGTTGGAGATGACGCATTAACTTATTCGGTATATTTTTAAAGAGAATAAAAAAAAAAAGAATTGATCAAATTTAAAAAAAAAAATTGTTACAATATAATTTGGATTTTATACACTAAAATTTTATTGTAATCTTTTCATTCTGACTTTATACATCAAGATATAAATACTAGGCTTATTTAGGTTATAAAGTTAAAAAACTTTATCGGCTTATCTATGGTATAAAGCCAAGAAAAAAAAGATCTAAAAGGAAAATTTGGTTTATTTCTTTTAGTCGAAGTCTTAAAGTCTTTGTTTAATTTTTTTTCTTCTAAAGTTTATACATTAAAATATAAATAACCGGACTTATTTAAGGTATAAAGCCTAGACCGGCTTTAGAAATATATTTTTAAAAAACTTAGGCTTGTCTTTTTACTTGAAAGAAACTAGAATGTCTTGAAAGAAAAAAAAATGAAAGCTAGAAGAAAAAGAAAGAGAATGATTATTAAATTTAGGGGTTAAAATAATTTATTAATTATTTAATTGTAGTTGATAATTAAAATGATGTATTTGTGTCTAATAAATTGAATCTTAATTATTAAAAATCGTAGGATTTATGCTACAATTTTTTTAAAAATATATAAAATATTAGATTAAGAGAAAATTAAATTTTTTAAAAAAAGGAAATAATGAATGAAGAAAAGAAAATGGTAAGGGCTCGTCAAACAACAAGTAAGTGAATACAAATGAGTGGGGCACAATAGCCTATAAACGTCATGTTGGAATATTTCAAAGATTGGGAGACATGATGAATCAAAATGGACCCTTTAACCACATCCATTCTCCAAAATAATAGTTAATTGTAATTGATAATTAAAATGATGTATTTTTGTGTTTAATAATTGAATCTTAATTATTAAAAATCGTAGGATTTATGCTACAATTTTTTAAAAAAATATATAAAATATTAGATTAAGAGAAAATTAATTATTTTTTTAAAAAGAAAATAATGAATGAAGAAAAGAAAATGGTAAGGGCTCGTCAACCAACAAGTAAGTGAATACAAATGAGTGGGGCACAATAGCCTATAAACGTCATGTTGGAATATTTCAAAGATTGGCAGATATGATGAATCAAAATGGACCCTTTAACCACATCCATTCTCCAAAATAATAGTTAAAGATTTGGTTTTAAAAAAATGTTTTAAAGAGATAATATTTTTTAAAGAATGAGAAATTTTGCTCACCAAATATTAATTTTTATTCGAATTTTGATAGTTGCGAGTGTAAAGCACATTTCATGATCATACAAATTACGCTTAGGGGTTTTCAAAGAGACATTTTAATAATGATGAGAATTTTCTTTAAAAAAAAGAGTTATAGATTGATGTAATGACGATAAAAATCTATATTAAAAATTTTAAATATGAAAGATTTTATTAACAAAATTAAAAGAATGATTTCGCTAAGGAGATTAAAGAAATTATTTCTATATATTTAGTTTGTTCAAACATTAAAAAAGTAAAATATTTTTTAATAAAAAAAATTGCAAGAAGAATTACTACCTTATTATATATTGATTTGAAGGAAACCACATAGAACATCAAAATATACACATCTTCAAAAGAAGTTGAAAGTCCAAATATTTTATTAATGAGGATTATAAGAACCATAGCTTGAATTATTATCGCACAAATATATAAAGATAATCGTAATTCAAACTTAGTTAATCTCCACTCATATCATTGAATGTATGTTTTTCTCTTATCATTTATATATGAATTCACCCATATACAAGGTTTATTGAATAAGAGAATATACAGTTTATTCATACATTTGTATAATTTCACATATAGGTAGGCAAATTCAGTTTCAGTAGAATGAGTAGATTTTTTTGTTCTTGATCGATCTAATTTGATCCATCCCGAAATTTTTGATTAGTTTAAGAATAAAATAAGTTTTCAAATTCGATTGAGACAGATTTTTTTTATCGCGATTAGATCATATCAATATTTTTTAAAAATCAATTATGATTCTTCATCATATTTAATTTCTTATACTCCCAAGATGTCCGACTATGTTGGGTTGGTTCGATGAACATCATATTCAAACGAGCTTTGAATAATATATCTTTCAGATTTTATTTCAAGTGCAAGTTTGGAATTAGTGAAATGCCTTGTATATAAGTAGGTCAATACAGATGAATATGGCACAATAGCATAAACGTCATGTCTGAGTATTGGACCCTTTAACTACTCCCATTATCCAAAATGGTCAAAGATTTGGTTCAAAAAGGACGTTTCAAAGAGAGATGTTTTCTTACAAGATTGAATAAAAATGAGAAATTTTATTTATTAAATATTAATTTTTATTTGAATTTTAATGATTGGGTAAGACGCATTTATGATCGTTCAAATTACGTTCATAGAGTTTTAAAAAGACATTTTAATAATGACGAGAATTATAATTTTTTTATTATATATGTACTTAATGAGATGAGTTACATTATACATACAAATATTTTTATACAAATAAACATAACATGTAAATATTGGTTGATTACGACATAAATATTAATAAAATAAATTAAAATAAATTATATGGGCTAATACTTGTATGTCACATAAATTTATATAAAATAATTTGTACAAATAATTTATATAAATAATGTTCTATTAATTAATGATAAGGGGTTTTTGGGACATTATCAATCAGATCTTTAATAATTGAGAAAAGAAAATATAGGACATAAGGCAAACTCCCTGTTGTTACAAATCATAGTATCTCAAATTTGCAAATACCAATGAAAGAGACAGCCATATTTGAAAATACAATTTAATTGAGAGTTGGTGAAATGCTTTCTAATTTCTTATGCTTTTATTAACATTGATAGCTTATATATACTTCCCCCAAAATCAGAAAGAAAATGGTTGCGACACGACAAGAAGTTGATGAATTCAAATGTTACAGAAGATAAATTAATGCAGATAAGCCTATCCGAGAACAATGCAGATAAGCCTACAATGAAGATAAGCCTGTATATAAACGACGTCATGTTGGAAAATTGAATCTTCTCATTTCTTAAACCTTCCAAAATTGGGAGATGCGATAACTTTTTAAAAGAATATTTCAAATAGACATCTTAATAACTATTCTAATTCCCTAAGATTATTTAATTTGCAGCCTGCCATATTAGACTCCACCAATTTATATAATGTGGAAGATACGTGGGTCAGTTCGATGATGAGAAAAGCAAGCCACTCTACTTCAATATGATTGTGCCTTGAATATATAACATTATTGTCTGGCATGTTTTTGTTTGAAATGCTTGAAAATCAAACATTCAAATTTCCTGCTATGTTTTTGTTTCGGAGCGTGGAAATATATTAACAAAAATGATTTAATAAAATGCCAAATACATATTTGATTTTTTTTAAAAAAATAGTGCTATACTTATATAATTAGGCTTTAAAGTTTGTATTCCAATTAATATCACTAATTGATCACTATTATTGACTTTTTTTATTTATTAATATGATAATTATATAATATTAATTAATAATAGACACATTAATTAGTTGAGATACAAACTTTATATCTTAACTATATAAGTATAGTATTATTGAAAACAATTATATAACTAACAATTAAAAATCTTTCTAAAATAACTTAACCCTATGTTGTCCACAATATTGAGAATCTTACAAATTTGAGTCTAGCTAACTGACTATTTCATAAAAGAGAAATTTACCATTATCCTCTTGTAGAATTTCATTATTACCACATTTTTCTATTGCTTTTTTTTTTAATTTACATTTTCCTATCGTTTTTAAAAGGTAAAAAACTCCCGATAGAAAGGTAAATAAATATTAATTTTTCGTTAATATTAGTAAAAAAAACTCTAATATGAAAAATAATGAAAAAAAATTGATAATTATGAAATTAGTAAAAAAAACTCTAATATTTGATCGAGTATCTATTGGGTCCAACACCAATTAATACAAAAGTAGTATTACTAGTTAGGATAATTTTATATCTCAAATAACTTGTGAATAATAGATAATTGTTGATACTTTACTTTTTATTAATATGGTAGTGATATAATACCAATCAATAATTGGCACATCATATACAACATTACTTTGAAAAAAAAATTATCTCAGCTATTTATGCATATCATTACTCATCAAATAAGAAAAAATCTACTCCCATTAATGTATTTAGGTAGATTTAAAATTTTAAACTCAATGTTGAAGTAACAAAAGTTTACAATTATCTTAAATTAGTGAAATTTCACTATCATTTAACAAATATTATGTTATCTAAAACAAATGTAAGATAAATGATTATCACGGGTCCTCTAAAATTTATATTAAAAAAAGGTTGGTAATATTTTCAAGTTACTTTTTAGTAACATTCTAACTATTGATATTGGTAATTGTCAAAAATTTGCAACTAGAATTATTACTTCATTCTAATCAACATTTTCATCTTTGTTGCGATGATCTATGTAAAAAAAACCTTATGCTTTGTATATATATATATTACTTAATGGGGAATTTTTGTATAAGATTATCTTACTACTTATTTACACGAAATTATTCAGTAAAAATTTATCACTTAATGTATATATTTGTAATCAATCAATTATAATTGTATTAATATATATATATATAAATATATATTTATAAGTGACATAATTTTATTGATACTCTAATTATAGTGTATTTAATGTTAGTAATTACTCATGTAAGATTTCATTATTGTAAATTAGAATGCCTTAAATTTGCAAATAGCAATGGAAAGAATAATCATATTTGAATAAGAGTAATATTACATATTTTAAATTAAAATTTAAATAATAATGTATTAGGTGATTAAAGAACATAAATTTTAAAATTATTTATTATATTCAATAATTATTTAACATATCATTATTTATATAATTTGAGATGCATAATATTTTTTTCTTTTGAATCAACATTATAATTAATGTCAGTCATCATCAGGAAGTTTGTATTATTGTAAATCATAATGCCTTAAATTTGTACCGAAGAAAAAGGATTGCCATATATTGCAAAAAACAGTTGAAGTGGAGGTTGGTAAAATGCTTTCTGATTTCTTATGTAAAATGGACCCTTTAACCACTCCCATTATACAAAATCATCTAAGATTCGTTCATTGGTAAAATGCTTTCTGATTTCTTATGTAATATGGACCCTTCAACGACTCCCATTATACAAAATCATCTAAGATTCGTTCAAACACTACACTTCTGGGGAAACAAAAACTAAAGATAAGACAACCTATAAAGTCACTAGTTATCTTGGAATTTTGGCTTTTCATATTAATTAAACTTACAAAAATGGGGAGATGTGATAGGATGAAAACGGAACCTGAACCGGTTAATCCATACCAATATTTAAAATGACAAGGGATTTGTTCAAAAATATCTTTCAAAGAGACGTGTCAATAATGCTGAACCAACTTTACGGCAATTTCGATCAACTTATGATCGATGGACGATCAGTCAAGGATATCAAGTTACTTTAAATTATTAATAATTATTATTTGTGTGGGTTCATCAATATTCTCCATTAATTAATGGTTAATTATTTAAGAATATTATTCATTATAGATCTTGAATTTATAAGTGAATGTTTAATATTATTAATTTTTTATTTAATTTTAAATTTTAAATTAATAAGTAAATGTTTAATATTAATATTAAAAATAAATTTTTAACAATCTCTCACATAAAATTAAAATTCGATTAAATCATGTTGAGGGAAGAAATGTCATTCTCCCTCTTTGAGGTTATGTTGAAGCGAAGAACTCAAGATTCAGTCTAGAATCCTGACCTTCTTGCGCAGCGGAATAACTTGTCAATCAAGCAATCACAAAGCAGAAAATAAAAGTGTACAACACAAACTTACGTGGTTCGGCCAATTGCCTACGTCCACGGTGGATCTAAGGATCCTAGCCTCTCTTATTATAACTCCCTAGAGATTTTACAAGGAAAACTCAATGAAGAACCCTAAAAAAAAACCTAAACGTTTAGTGAACCCTTACTCTACCACGAACAGTGATCACCCAAACAACGGTTTCACCCTAGCGCACACAAGCACTTAGTGTCTACCCAGTTCTTCCCCTATCTTAGAGTCTCTCTCAATGCTTAATCTGAAATCAAGGGTTTACAAGTGTTTATATATGATGTATTTCGTGCCTACTAACCTTATTCCTAGTTGGAGTAAGAGTCCACTTATTTTGGATGTCCAAAACTTCTTAAAACTAGAAATCCCGAACCAAAACGGACTTTTCCACGTGTTTCTGGCGCTGTGGTGCTTGTCTCTGGGCGCTGGACAAAATCGCACCCAGCGCTGCGGCGCTGGGTTGCTGTCCTGGGCACCGCGGCGCTCAGCCCTGTATAACTATCCATGTTTTCTTGCTTCCTTCGCGTCTTTGAGTCCCGTTTCGCTTCTCCCTTCGTGTCCCACACATCTTAGACTTCTCCATACGCGTCCCACATGTTCTAGACTTCTTGTAACTCTTCACTTTGGTATTCATCTCAATTCTCGTCCAACCAAGATTGTTGAATCACCAATTTTTCAACAAACCCTTCCTTGATTCTAAATCTTCCAAATAAGAAGGCTTCGAGATCCGATCCACACCAATACTCTATCACCTAGAGTTGAGTCCAGTTAAGTCTCTACCAAGATTTAACTTTCCCCGAGCTAGTGATTTCGGCCTCCAAAGGCATTCGTACACCTTGCATAGGGTATGGATGCGTTGCACTCTTTTTCGACCCTCATAACCTCGGTGAGTACGGTTTGGACGTCGTCTAGTGGTCTACATTGCCCCAACACCCTGCGTTGGGCCACTCATGGCCATCCCAGTAAGCACATAAACCCCCTCATTGTGCTTCTCACCATCAAACCCTATAGGTCATTTCTCTACCCTTAGTTTTCTTTTTTCCGCTCTAACCGAATACCCTTCCTCATCGAGCTTGCCTAGGGATATCAAGTTCCTCCTCACTTTAAGAACATGCCTTACATCATGTAATTCCCTAGTTTCTCCACCTTGCATCCTCAGCCTTATGTCACCAACTCCCATGATCTCACAAATCATGTCATTCCCCATTAGAACTTTACCTCTCTTGGCTTTATAGTTGGTAAACATCGATCTGTCGGGACACATATGGACACTGCAACCCGAATCTAGTATCCATTTGCCAGCGTACTTTCCCCTTGAGGCTACCAATATGTCTACAACTTCGATATCTTCCTCAGTACCGATTGCAGCCCACCCTCCTTGGCCTTTTGATTTTGAACAATCTTTCATAAAGTGCCATTCCTTATTATAAAGGAAACACCTCTTGGATCTCCTCCTTGATTGGTTGCTCTTCCTTCCTTGTGCAAGCAAAGCTGCTCCACTCTCGAACTCAGATCTTTTTGTCAATTCTTTTGAGTTCAATGATGCCTTGACGTCATTCATTATTAAGGACTCTTTTCCGTACAACAGCGTATCCACAAAGCTCTCATAACTCTTTGGCAACGAACTTAACAAGATAATGGCCTTGTCTTCATCCTCAATCTTGATGCCCAGTTGCTCAAAACTTATGATGATCTTGTTGAACTCGTCAATGTGAGCTCTTAATGAAATTCCCCCGTGCATTGTCAGTTCATGTAATTTCTTTTTCACAAGAAGTCTATTTGCAAGAGACTTCTTCATGTACAATACCTCGAGTCTCTTTCATAGCCCAAAAATGATTTCTTCATCACCAACTTCCCTTAATACTTCGTCACTCAACGCCAGGAATAAGGAACTGTGAGTCTTTTTTTGAATCGTGTCCCAATCTTTCTACCTGAACTTTGAGGTTGTCGCCTCATCGCTAGTTAAGTAGCTGGCTTCTTTCAAAGTTGAGTCTAGCCCTTCCCTTACTAGTAGAGCCCTAACCTTCTTCCTCCAAAGATTGAAGTCATTCATCCTATTGAACTTCTCTATTTCTTGCTTGATTGTAGCCATAGTTTAAATACCCCAGGTGTGTATTATCGAACCTCTAGCTCTGATACCAGTTTATTGAGGGAGGAAACGCCCTTCTCCCTCTTCGAGGTTATGTTGAAGTGAAGAACCCAAGATTCAGCCTAGAACCCTAACCTCCTTGCTCAGCAGAATAACTTGTCAATCAAGCAAACACAACAAGAATCCAAAGCAGAAAACAAAAGAGCACAACACAAACTTACATGGTTCGGCCAATTGCCTACGTCCACGGTGGATCCAAGGATCCTAGCCTCTCTTATTATAACTCCCTAGAGATTTTACAAAGAAAACCCAATGAAGAACCCTCAAAAAGGACCTAAACGTTTAGTGAACCCTTACTCTACCACGAACAATGATCACCCAAACAACGGTTCCACCCTAGCGCACACAAGCACTTAGTGTCTACTCAGTTCTTCCCCTCTCTTAAAGTCTCTCTCAATGCTTGATATGAAATCAAGGTTTTACAAGTGTTTATATAGAGTGTATTTCATGCCTACTAACCCTATTCCTTGTTGGAGTAAGAGTCCACTTGTTTTGGATGTCCAAAACTTCCTAAAACTAGAAATTCCGAACCAAAAAGGACTTTTTCATGCGTTCTGGCGCTGCGGTGCTCGTCCCTGGGCGCTAGACAAAATCGCGCCCAGTGCTGCGGTGTTGGGTTGCTGTCCTGGGCGTCGCGGCGCTCAGTCCTGTATAACTATCTATGTTTTCTTGCTTCTTTCACGTCTTTGAGTCCCGTTTCACTTCCTCCTTCGTGTCTCACAAATCTTAGACTTCTCTATACGCGTCCCACATGTTCTAGATTTCTTGTAACTCTTCATTTTGGTATTCATCTCAATTCTATTTTTATTCAATAAAAATTGTTGAACTACTAATTTTTAAATAAAAATTAAAAACTTTAATTAAATTAGAATTAAGTAAATCTCTTATCTCGTAAATAAAAAATAAAAACATGAGAAATAAAGATATAAGAACTCGAATTGTAGATTGAAAAAGAAAAACATAATATTTGAACTCAAAATTTTGACTTTAATACTATACTAATTCTAATTGGGCATAAGAATTTGGTTCTTTTGATGCGAAATCACTTCTAATGCTCTTAACGAAGCTAATTAATCAGTAATATGAAGCAAGTACTTACAAGTTCATGAATGGTAATTCCTTGAAGTGTTTCTGAAATTAATATATAAACTTGTAGCTAAGTGACAAGGTATATGACATGTGGATTTTGGATAAAAAGTTTTCCTGAAAGTGATGGGTCGGCCAGCAAGTGTCTACTGATGAGGGAAGCATATTAACCGTCTCTATTGTCCTTACTTTCTTTAAGCTACCTCATCAATTAATTACACAGTTTGTAACCGGACCCACGTATGTTAGATTTTTTCAGGGCAAGTTTTTCATTAACACTGTTTTCAAAAAAATATTTTCTATTTGCTTACTATAAATTGCGTGCTATATGTAAGTGCAATAACCCGCAGAAAACCAAAAGCAATATCAGTTGTAGAAAGCAAGATGAGGAACTTCCTCCTACATCTACTACTCCTTCTGGTAATCTTCAAGTTATCTGTGGCTCTTTCATTTAACTTATAACATCCATAAGCGAGCTTATCCACATAAGAACTTTTATTTATTGTTTTATCATCTTGAGTTGATTGAATTTCCCCAAAACCAGGTGACTCATTCAAGATGAAGTTGTAGGTTTACATTATAAATTTCAGATTATTCGTAGGCCAATAAATGATATATAAGCTTGATTCATATTTTAAAACGCAAAGAACTGATGATTATAGCTGATTGGAGCTCGTGAACTTGTCAATGATTGGAAGTATGTATTTCCAGACTTTGTTAGAATTTCAAAATATTAAAACTGAGGAAATGTTGGAACTCTATTGATCTTTATTCTTTTTTTGTTTTTTTTGCACTAATATTTGGACTTATATATATTGATTATTTCAAGTTCATCCTACTGAATTTTACTCTTGAACAATTCCAGTGCGCATACAGAACTGGTGCCAGAGAGTTGACTGAAAAAAGCTTGGAAGAGGTGGATGTTCATGTTCATGTTCATCCATTATCCAACACAAACCCTTTCAAGAAGGTATTTTTAACTTTGGATGATCTGAAAGTAGGGAAAAAGATGCCCTTCTATTTTGAAATGGGCAATCCTTCAACTTCGCCTAAGTTTTTGCCTAAGGAGGAAGCTGATTCCATTCCATTTTCATTGCAACATCTTCCTCATATTCTCGAACTCTTCAACTTCCCACATGACTCAGCGCAAGCCAAAGCCATGGAAGATACACTCAGGAAGTGTGAATCCCCTCCCATGCAAGGAGAAATCAAATTCTGTTTTACCTCTTTGGAGTCCCTGCTTGATTTTGCACGCAGCCTCTTCGGCCTGGGGACAGATTTTCAACCTCTAACCAATATCCACCTCACAAAGCTTAGCACTGGTTTACAAAATTATTCAATCCTAGAAGAGCCCCAAGAGTTTCCAGCTCCCAAGATGATGGTATGTCATACACTGTCCTATCCTTATGCAGTTTTCGTGTGCCATACGCAAGCGAAGGGGAACAGGGTATTCAAAGTTGCACTAAGTGGTGACGATGGAGATAGAGTGGATGCCATCACTGTTTGTCACATGGACACCTCTCACTGGAGACCTGATCATCCAGCGTTTGGTGCGCTTGGTGTTAAGCCAGGGGATTGCCCTATCTGCCATTCCGTCCAATCGGATAATCTAGTATTTGTGCCACTCTCTGCAGCTAAATGAATGATGTATTTATCTAAATTGTAATGTCTAGTAATCCTGCTGCTTTTTTTCCCGGTTTGCCCAGTTTGGGGATAATAAATGTTGTAAGTTCGCTGTGAATACTGTGTATGACGTTGTGTATTCAGTGTTGAAGGAAATAATAACGCTATCTTAATCTAGTTTGTGGAGACCTTTTATCCGTATTTTTCATCAATATTTTTCTTTTTTCTTTTTGGCAAGTTCTGTTGAGAGTTGTGTAAGAGCGGAAATGAAAATTTATTTTATGGGATTAAAATTTGTTTCCAATATATGTCATAAGTCTCAAAGATAAGAGAAGTTTTTTTTTCTTTTTTTTTTTAAATAAAAGATTAGAAAATCTACATAAACTAAAGGTATCATTAGTTCATTTTCTCTTTTCAAAAAGAAGAGTGAAGTGTCAATTATTGAGTTTTTGAAGCCTTATTGCAGCAATGAAGTTTACAATTTCCATACCATGCTTTGGGGGCTTGATTTTTCATCTTACAAATTTGTTTTGCCTTTTTCGGATTCACAAACTCTTTAGGTTGCTGCATGTAGACCTCTTCACTTAACCATTTATTTAAAAAGTCATTGTTCATGTCTAATTGTGTTGCGGATATCAAATCATGCACTTTAATTTTATATTTTTATGACATCAATTAAGCCACGACCTTGATACCTCTTTTATTCTATGCGCAACAGAAAATCATAACTCACACCATAAATAATAACATACAAGATCAACACACCAATTAAGATAAATAAAACAAACCAATCAATAAGACACAAGATATACGTAGTTCGACCCAAAATTGCTAATGTCCACGGAGGATCCATGATCCAGTTTCTTTTTCTTAAAATAGATCACTAAGTATTTTCTTACATCATCAGTGATCCTACAAGATCCTTAGTATTTCCCATAGAGACCTCTAAGTATCTACCCTTGATCACCATGACTCCCTAAGATCTCTTAGTATCTCCTCATAAGAGATTTTTATAAGGAATACAAGAATAGCCTGAGAATCTAAGCCAAAAGAATCCATAGTGTTTCTTTTGTTCACTTAAGAACCAAAATAAAACACTCCCCAAAGGTTACACCCTAGTGCACCATATACTTAGTACCTACCTAATTCTCTATTCTCTCTTATAGTTATATCTTGAAACCTTAGATGCTTGATCTGAACCTTGTGTTTAAAAGGGTTTATATAGTGAATAAAACACCTTTAAAAATCCTAAACCTAGTTGGAATAAGAATTCTTACTTGTAGAAGTTCTAATCTCACTTAAAGAAATTAATTGAGCCAAAACAGGAAATATCATAAAGTTGCCACATCAATAGTAACCACGTGAACAGTACCCATACGCGAACAGTTCATGTGAATAGTCCCCATGAACAATACCCCGATGAACAGTGCTCGCTTGAACAGTATCGCTGCATGAACAGTCTTGTTCTTTTTTGTTCCGTTTTGCTCCTCCCTTGTACACTCAATACGTACTTGACTTTATAATGACTCTGATCTTAGTATTCATCTTAATTCTTACCCATACAAGATTATTGAATCACCAATTTCCAACAATTCCCCTCATTGATTCAAAATCTCTCTCCATGAAGCTAATCATCGTCATCCCTCCTTGATCAATGCTTACTAACATTGTCTATAAGTCAAGTCTCAAACTTAACTAAGGCTCTTGCGACTATGGTATCCAAAGATTCCTGAATGCTGATGTCTAGAATAGTTCAATGTTGTGATCTTCCATGTCCCGAAGACACCAAGACCACAATCCCTTAATAGTAAAAACACATTCTCGCCATTACTACTTTTCCCACACATTCTCTTTCGATCCCTACCACAAAGTGATATAATTCAAAAGCTGCTTTATGGTCTGTTTCAAATCAATAACCCTATGTTGATCTAATTCTAAGCACTTTTCTTCAAGCACATAGCCTCCCTCTGTGCTTATCACTCCCCGATCCTTTTGCTTCCCATTTATTATTCATTCCTTCTGTCTTTAATGAATCTCCCTATTTCGATCTAGCAGACCTAAGTCCACTAGGTCTTTACGAGATGAAAAATGAAATCTTATACTTAGTCATTTCCTTGTCGTTTTCATTATGTAGTCTCAATCTTATTCTACCAATCTCTTATAACTTACCATAAGCCATATTTCTCCAATTGGTAAATAACAATTCTCCATGACCCATATGAAAACACTACCCTAGATTTCAAAAATAGTTTATCCATCAAACACTTATTCCTTCAGAACCTCTCATGCAATTAAGGTCTTTGCCTAGTCATCCAACAGACTTGTAAATCTACCTTTCTTCTATCTTTATCTTTCTTTAGGACTATACCTACAAGTGCCCTAGACACCTTTTGGATCTGCCCTTTAATCTTGATTGTTCTTTTTTTTTTCTATCTTTATTTTGTGTCCAATTTGAATGATTCTTCTAACTAGGACCTAGATGATGCTATCTTCTTGGTAGTCTCTTTTTTTTTCTTCAAGAGTGATCCTTACCACAAAAAAAAAACTCTCAATAAGGCCATCATCTTTTCCTCTTTCAGATAGTCATCTTTCCTATTGTTCTTCTCTTATATTTGTGAGTCCCTATGGCTAACAATCTTTGTTCTGCAATCTGAAACTACTATTTATGCTCTGCAATCTAGACTTCAACTCATACTTTGATACTAGTTTTAATACAAGATTGTTGAATTACAATTTCAACCCATTGACATTCCATCTCCCTAACACTGCCAAGATAAGCCTTGTTGTAGTGGGTTTTGCTATAAGACTGAATGTCTCCGTATAATTTATTTTTATTGTTTGTGTAAACCCCTTGGCAATAAGACTTGCCCTATATTTATCAATTGTTCCATTAGCTTTATACTTACTTTTAAAAAGCCACTTAGTTCTTACAAGTTTATAGTTAGCTTAGTTGGAACCAGTGACCACGTTTCATTGCTCATTAGTGCTTTATATTCATTATTTATTACTTCTTTTTATTTAGGATCATTCAGTGCTTGTTCAGTTCAAGATGGCATATCATTTAATGTATTTGACTCTGAGAGGTACCACTTTGGTTTACAGATGTCAGACTTTGACGTGGTGGTAATAAGGTGTGAGGATTCAGAGGGTTTTATGTGTTTCAATTGATGCTCTAGACTAGTTTCTAGTTTGTGTTTATTTAGTTTAAAGAATTTTAAGTTTCTGGTTTAGTAAATGTACCATTGTTTGGTTCTGATTTGTCTTGTGAGTTTATTTTTCTAGACTAAGTAGAAAACGTATATATTAAATTGAATAAGGAAAGAAAACTTTTCTTCCTTTTTTGCTAATGACAATTTTATCTTTTCTAAAGCGTCCTTATCCAATAGTGCCATAATTAAGAGTATCCTTCATGATTATGAAATTGCTTCGGGCCAGAAAATTAAAATGGAGAAATCGACTATTTGTTTTAGTAGGGTTGTATCTCATGTTTTACGCTAAGAGGTTACTCAAGACTTAGGGGTTCAAATGGTGGAGTCTCATAATAAATACTTGGGATTGCCATATATTCATAGAAGGAATAAAAGAGATATTTTTGCTTCTATTCGGGATAGGGTTTGGAATAAACTCCAAAGGTGGAAGGAGAAATCTTTTTCAATTGATGGGAAAGAAGTACTCATAAAAGTTGTGGTTCAAGCTGTTTCAGCTTATTCAATGAACCTTTTCAAGTATTCTGCTTCGCTGATTAATAGCCTTCACAAAATTTGTGCTAGATTTTAGTGGGATGGAAATGAGAATAACAAGAAAATTCATTGGTGTCCGTATAATGTCTTATGTCACAATAAGAAAGCTAGGGATCTAGGTTTCCAGGACCTATTTTTTGTTTAATAAACCAATGCTCGCTAAATAGGGAAGAAGAAGTTTAACGTTCCCCGATTCCCTTATGACGTAAGTACTAAAGGGCTTTTATTTCTCATAATCTTCTTTTACGTTGGCTAAGATTAAGAGCATGTCATCTTACATTTGAAAAAGTATCATTTAGGGTCTAGAGATAATCCTAAAGGGATCAAGATGACAAATAGTTAATTGTAAGGTTGTTTTGATTTACCATGACCAATGGCTACTAAGACCCTTTTCTTTCAAACCATTATTTCCCTATAAGCTTAATGAGCATACAAAGGTGGAAGAACTCATATCCGAGTCGGGGAGTTAGGATGTCAGTAGGATAAAGGACCACTTTTTGGACGAGGACTAAAAAGCCATTCTCAATATTCTAATTCAATAATTCCTCAGACATCATCAAGATAGTTTAATTTGAAATTTTGACCACTTAGGAAAATACACAGTTAAAAGGGGGTATTGGATTTTTAATCAATTATAAGGTGTGGTAAGTTCTTCAAACAAGTCTGAAGTTGGTTCTTGGTGGGAAAAATTATGGCAGCTCAATATTTCTCCTAAAGTTAAATTGTATGTTTGGAAAGCATCTCACAATTAGCTTCCAACATTGTTAAACCTAAAGCGGCATTATATTCCTATTGATGAACGGTGTACTAAATATGGTATGGGGCATAAAGCACCCCTCATACCTTATGGCTTTGGCCTTTTCTAGAGGATCTTCAATATAGTTGTAATTTCATGGCACAGGTATTCTACTCCCATCAAACAATTTAACTTTTATTTAAGCAATGCATCAATTGTTATTGGATGACTTGTAGTTGTTATGTATTACTTGTGGAGAAGCTAGTATGTTCATAACAAGATTGTAATGAATGATGGTAACATCTCAGTGAATGAAGTTTTAGGGTGGCAAAGGATTTCTTCGTTGATTATAAATCCTTGAACAAACTTCTTCACCTATTGATAAACAGGACAGAGGTTAGATGGCATCCCCCTGATCCAGGTTGCTTCAAGCTTAACTCGGATGCATCTCTAAATTTGGTGGGGAATAAAATGTGTTTAGGTTTTATGGTTAGAGATCATCATGGCAACGTGCTAATCTCAAGTTCAAAGTAGATTGAGGGGTTGTATTTGTTAGACATATAATGTTATTTATGCCCTTAAAACATGTGAAATAACATTTTATTTGATTAACAAAATTTATTCATACATATAATTAATTATACATTAATGAGCCCATATTTATAAAGTATGTGAGCTATGTATTAGACATATGATGCTAATACAGAGGATATAAATCACAAATTCTTTATAAATTAAATGAAGTTCACAACCATTAATGAAAAAGGATATTTCATTATGTAAGGTTGTAGTTTTTCTACTTCTTATAGTGGATGATTTGCCTTGATCACCGAAGTAGAGACGTCGAGTAGAAAAACTAGTGTATATGTTACATTAAACAGGACTATTGTAAATTTTGATTTGGTTAATTGAATGTCATAGATCTTAATTCACAAAAGCTTTAATAAGCATAATTGATCTTAATCCTGAGCAGGTAATGAACTTACATTCAAGCACTGTATCTTTTGAGTTATCACGGAGTGAGATCCAAATAAACGGTCAAAACCTCAATAGCTTAGAGATATAATTTCATAGGTCGTAAGAACATATATTTGCAAGATAGAATCTAACAAATAATATTCACCTAAGTTGTTTACAGTACTTGATCATTTAAATCTGTGGCCGCAATTTATTCAATAAGTTATTTATTGAATAATAATATTTATTTATAAATTTATTTACAAATATAGGTATATTAAAAATGATAATTAGAGCATTCAGTGACTTAGGGGCAAATAAGTAATTAAAGAGGCAAGACATTTTTTTGGTCTAAAGACTAAGCCCAATTTAATTAAAATGAGTTTTAATTAAATAGGCTTTTACTTTATAACATAGATTACTAGAGTACAACCCTTGACTTTTAGTGAAATAGCTTGGGGTTAACTTAGAAGAATTGATGTATTATGAGATAATAAAGATTAGGCCTTTTAAGTTAGAGTTAAGAAGTCTATGGGTCTTGCAGTCCCTCTACTAGCTCAAATCCTAGTCAAACTCTAATTTTCTAATCCTAATCAAATTGTAAATACTAAAGGGAGATCCCTATATATATATATATATATATATATATATATATATATATATATAGGAGCTATGAAGTAATATAAAATACACCATAACCATAAAGATAAAAATTCTTTTTACGTATTCTTACGTGGAAAAAGAATTTCATTAATACCATTCTCTCAGATTTGAGTATTTTAGAGTTTAAGAAAGATTCACGTGTCCACACACGTTGAGTTTGAAGATTGAGAATAGTAAAGAAGATTGCAGCCAGTCAATTCAAGATCTGCTATAGTGAGGAATTGAGGTAATCTTCTATCCATATACATGAAATTATAAACAAGAAAATCTGGCTTCCATTGTGTTATTTTTATAAACAGAAAATTTTTTATTTACCAACCAACAACTGGTATCACAACCTCCTTATTTCATATTATATATATAATTTATTTTGTGTATGATAGTAATTGTTTATTGTGGCACCAATTGCATACTGATCAATATTGTTATTTTATTAATTATATGATGAATGGTTATGTCTAATAATTCATGGTAGATATTTGTTTGTATTTTTTTCTTGAAATTGTAATAAGTGAGGATGATGAAATTATATCATAATTTCGTCTCTTGGTTAGGTTAATTCATGGTGATTCTTTAGATTTTTTTGTAAGCCAAATAAATAGCTTAGGGCTTTTATTTGTAATATAAAGAATATATATATATTAATTTTTTTATTGTATTAAAAAAAAAGAAGGAAAACAAAAAAAAAAAGGGAGGGAGAAGATGAACAGCTGCAGCAACGATCAGTAAACACGCACCACCGTTCGCAGCGCCGTGCGTGGCCGCTGGCCACCTGCAGCGTCAAAGCTCGTCGGTGGCAAAAGGATAGGATGTTCTCCTTCTTTGCTGTCGAAGATGGGCAGCAATGAAACGACGCGACGGTAAACTGCGATATGACCACGAGCTGCGGTGGCTAGGAGGGAGTTTGTGGCGAGTTGAGCTGGTTAGCATCGCATGAAGCCGTTAGTCTCTTCTTGGCGTCGATCAGTGGTTGGAAGCAAAGCTACAATTGTGGCCGGCGGTGGGCAAGTAGAGAGCGAGAGTGGTGCTGTGTGAAATAGGTGGAATTAATGTTTCACTAAAAAATATCACATAGGTCCCTCCTTATTATAAATAATTTTATTTTTGGTCAAAAGTTTGTATTATGTACAAATAAACCTATAAAAATTTGCATTTTATACAAATAGACCCATAAAAATTTGTCAATTGTGCAAATTGGCCATAACACAATTATTTTATTTCACTTAGACCCTACAGGATTTAGGTAATCATAATTTGGCTAGAGAACATTGAGATATTTATTAATAGGTCCCTAAATTTGATCAAAATTTATTTTTAGACTAATTTTTGGTATTTGCAAATTAAAAGTTAGCCCAAACTCATTTTAATCTTGGTCTAATTTTATAAAATTTTATTTGGGCTATTTTATTAAAATTATTTGGACCAAAGAAAATTTAATCTTTTTTAAAAGGCCCAAAAAAATTTTAAACCTGAAATAAACCCAATTTATTTTAAAAATAAATGGACCAAAGAAAATTAAAAGGTCCAAAATTCAAACCCATAAAAAAAGACAAGTAAGAGGAGGTAAGTTTCTTGAAGAGCCCAAGTTGACTTCAAGGAAGACTTTGAAGAATTTAGACTTAGTTCTAAATGTTTTTCTTCCTAGGAAAAGCCATGAATTATGGGTTATTTATTTATCTAATTAATTGATTGGATGAATAACACGTCATATAGATTAAGGGTGCTACATTCACATGTCTATGCATAAAATATATCATATTGTATGACATTAATGTTCTAGGATAAGATTATTGTCATAATTTTAATATTATATTAATTTATTATTTGACGTGGCCTTATTAATTAATTTATGAAAATAAAATAAGATATTAATGAGTAGAATGTCATTTTATAAATTAATTAAAAATTCTAAGAATTACAATATTGAGTGAGAGAGAGCTTTAGGCATAAAGGCTATGGCCTCCATTATTGGTCTTAAATAAGGTAGATTAATGTCTTACCTCAAATCTTGTGAGCTCCATATGGAGGGTATTAATCTGAATTGGTTACTAGATATGACTTTCCTAAAGGATAAGATCCAATATAGGACTCATGCGAAATTGACTATCCTATGGTGATTTTTTTTTAATTGAGAAATATAAAGGATTGAAATAATGGTTGTACACTCAACTTAAGTTGATTGATATCCTTCCTATGGAGTTCTTGTCAATTGAATCTATGGGCTAAAAAATTGATAGTTTATTATTATTTGATATGAGATATCTAAATAATAATAATAAATTAGTATAGAACTAGTCTGATTTATAACGGATATAAACACCATACAGATGCGCAATCTGAATGAAAATTAAATTACCGATGCATAATATAGTTAAAGAGCTCTATATAAATGCATTTTATGTATTCATGCAAAAGTTTCACATACTATCAGATAATGTATGCTTATGTATAAATTTATTTTTCAGAATTCTGTCTTCATTAATCCCACTAGCATCCATCCTAAACCAAAATAAGTTAACCGAGAATAATTATGTGGATTGGGAAAGAAACTTAGATATTGAACTTATAGTTGAAAAGCACAAATATGTCCTGACTGATAAATGCACTCAAATACCTAATGAAAATACACCCCAAGATAAAATAGATGCTTATAATAGTTAATTGACTAAGGGCCCATCTTCATCTTTTGGTCTCAATCATAGAGAAAAAAGTAGTAAGAAGAAAAATAATAAGCCAAAAAAAGCATCTAATTCACGATTTGTGCAAATTTATAAAAAGGTAGTAATGCCCAAAGGAAAGTGTTTCCAATATGGCATTAAAGGGCATTGAGAGAGAAACTATCATTTAGTTAAGTTTTCAATAGCTAAAAGGACAGCTTCAACTTCTGGTAAAATTCTTTTCATTGAGACATGTTTAGTGGTTAATTCTACTGATTCTTGGATAGTAGATTCTGAAGCTTCTAATCATATTTGTAATTCATTGTAAGGGTTCCACGAAACTAGATAACTCAATGAAGAGGAGATCAGTTTAAGGTTAAGAAATGGTGCAACTGTTGCAACCAAGGCAGTGGAAGTTGTTAAACTTTATTTTGATGATTTTAGGACTTTAGTATTAAATGATTGCTTGTTGGTGCCAGAACTCAAGTGCAATTTGATTTTAGTTAGTTATTTGAATAAATTTGATTATTCTGTTATTTTTGACTTAACTGTGGTGATTAAAAGAAATAAGTCATTTATATGTTCTAGTACACTAGTTAACAATCTATACTACATATATCCTAAAGTCAACTCACTGTATGACACACAATTGAATAATGAATCTAAGCACCATAAGAGGATTAAAGTGACTCCTATTAATCAAACGTATCTATGGCATCTATGTCTTGGTTATATTAGTCTAGATAAGATCTAAAGACTGGCCAAAGATGAACTTTTGAGTTTATTAGATATTGAACCATTACTAGTATGTGAATTCTGTATAGTAAAATAATTAGAAGACCCTTTAACACTAAAGGTAATAGAGCCATTGAAACATTAGAATTAGTGTACTTTGACGTATGTAGGCCTATGAGCACACAGGTTAGGAGAGGTTATGAATATTTCATCACTTTCATTGATGATTATTCTAGGTTTGGTTATGTATACCTAATGCACCACAAGTCTGAGGTATTTAATAAATTCAAAGGGTTTCAAGAAGAAGTAAAAGGGTAATTAGAAAAACACATAAAGGCATTTTGATCTGATCGAGGTGGCAAATACCTCTATAGTGAGTTCAGGACCTATTTGTTAAACAATGGGATATTATCCCAATTGACTACACCAGGGTCACCCCAGTAAAATAGTGTAGCAGAAAGGAGAAATAGAACTCTTCTTGAAATGATAAGGCCAATGATAAGTTATTCAAATTTACCTATCTCGTTCTGGGGTTATGCCTTAGAAACAACCATGTATCTTCTTAACTTAATTTCATCTAAGTCAATCCTTAAAACATCTCTAAAAATATGGATCGGACGTAAACCAAGTTTACATCATATACATATATGGGGTTGTCCAGCATATGTGCTAAAAGAGAAGACAGACAAGTTAAAATCTAAGTCAGAAGTTTGTCTATTTGGTGGCTATCCTATAGGAACAAGAGAAATGTTTTCCTATAGTTCTCAAGATAAGAAAGTATTAGTTAACACTAATGCAATCTTTCTTGAAGAAGACTATATAAAAGACTAGGAGTAAGATAATCCTTGATGAATTATCTAGGAATTCTAATACTGTGCCTAATAGAGTTAATGAGTTAATTCCTAATTCAGATCATAATAACCAACTAGAGCTAGTTGTAGAACAACAACCACCGATACTTTGTCATGGTAGGAGAATTATGAAACGTCCAACTATGTACATGTTAATTGGAGAGTCATTTTAGGCAGTCTCTAATGAGCATGTACTAAATCCCATTAGTTGTGATGAAGCAATGGTTGATAAAGATGCAAACCGTTGGCATAAAGCTGTGAAATCAGAAATGAATTCCATGTATTATAATAAATTATGAGAACTTGTAGAGAAACCTGAAGGGATAAAACCTGTAGGGTGTAAATGGGTCTACAAGAAAAAGAAGAAGGTAATGGGAATGTGAAAATCTTTAAAGCTAGGCTTGTTGCTAAAAGGTACACTTAAAAAGAAGGTATTGATTATGAGGAGACCTTTTCATCGGTAGCCATACTTAAGTATATTAGAATTCTCTTATCCATTGCAGTAAATCTTGATTATGAGATTTGGTAAAATTCTAACCAAGTTTTCCATGCATAATTCTAAAAGGAATTATTTTCTTTTAGATATAGAATTGATTTATCTAAGTATCAGTTTTCTTAGACAACTGAAGAGATAGATCGCATGAGAGGTATTCCTTATGCATTAACAGTGAAAAGTCTCATGCATGTAATGCCATGTATTAGATCAAATGTTTGTTATATAGTTTGAATGATCAGTGCATATCAATATAATACAGGACTAGAACACTGGACTACAGTAAAGCATATATCCAAGTACCTTTAAAGAACGAAAGATTATATGCTTGTATATTTCAATGAGAATCTTATACCAATTGGGTATACAGATTCAGAATTCTAATAACATAGGATACCCAGATCTCTCTCAGGATATGTGTTCATTTTAAGTGGTGAAGCTATAAGTTGGAGGAGTACAAAACAATCATGTATTGCAGACTCCACTATAAAAGCTGAATATGTAGTTACATATGAAGCTACAAAATAGACTATATAGCTCTGAAAGTTCCTTGTGGAGCTTAAGATAATACTTAGTGCTTAAGTGCCTATTGTTCTTTATTAAGATAATAGCAAGGCAGTAGCACAATCTAAGGAATCGAATACCATAAGAGAAGAAAGCACATTGAGAGAAAATCATGTTTGGTAGGGGAGTTTTGTGCAAAATAGTGAAGTCATGGTATCTAAGATTACGTAAGCAGAAAATCTAGTAGATCCATTCACCTAAGTCATTACCAGCAAAGAGTTTTGAAACTCATATGAATAATATTGAGGTTCAATAGTTACTCGAAATGCTTTAGGGCAAGTGGGAGATTGTTAGACATATAATGTTATTTATGCCCTTAAAGCATGTGAAATAACATTTTATTTGATTAATAAAAGTTTATTCATACATATAATTGAGCATACATTGATGAGCTTATATTTATAAAGTATGTGATCTATGTATTAGGCATATGATGCTAATATAGAAGGTATAGATCATAAGTTCTTTATAAATTAAATGAAGTTCACAGCCATTAATGAAAAATGGCATTTCATTATATAAAGTTGTAGTTTTTCTGCTTCTTATAGTAGATGATTTGCCTTGATCAAAAGTAGAGACTTTGAGTAGAAAAACTGGTGTATATGTTACATTGAACAAGACTACTGTGAATTTTGATCTAGTTAACTACATGTCGTAGATCTTAATTCACAAAAGCTTTAATAAGCTTAATTGATCTTAATCCTGAGTATGTAATGAACTTACATTTATGCATTGTATCTTTTGAGTTATCACGGAGTGAGATCCAAATAAACGGTCAAAACCTCGATAGCTGGGAGATATAATTTCATGGGTCGTAAGAACATATATTTGCAAGATGGAATCTAATAAATAATGTTTACCTAAGCTCTTTGCAATACTTGATCATTTGAATCTGTGGTTGCAGTTTATTCAATAAGTTATTTATTAAATAATAATATTTATTTGTAAATTTATTTACAAATATAGATATATTAAAAAATGATCATTAGAACATTCAGTGACTTGGGAGCAAATAAGTAATTAAAGAGGCAGTGTATTTTTATCATGGCATAGCTTTAATTATGGACATCAATTAGATGGTCAATTAAGTGGTTATTATTGGTCTAAAGACCAATAATAACCACTTAATTGACTCTAAAGACCAAACCCAATTTAATTAAAAGGAGTTTTAATTAAATGAGCTTTTACTTTATAACATGATTTACTAGAATACAGTACTTGGCTTTTAGTGGAATAGTCTGGGGTTAACTTAGAAGAATTGGCGTATTATAAGATAATAAGGACTAGACCTTTTAAGTTGGAGTTAGGAAGCCCATGGGTCTTACAGTCTCTCTACTAGCTCAAATCATAATCAAACTCTAATTTTTTAATCCAAATCAAATTCTAAATACCTAATGGAGATCCCTATATTACTTCATACCTCCCATATATATATATGAGAGGTATGAAGTAATATAAAATACACCATAACCATAAAGAGAAAAATCTTTTTACGTATTCTTACGTGGAAAAAGAATTTAATTAATACCATTCTCTCATATTTAGGTATTAATATTTTAGAGATTAAGAAAGATTCACGTGCCTACATACGTTGAGTTTGAAGATTGAAGATAATAGAGAAGATTGCAGCCAATCAATTCAAGATCTGTTATTAGTGAAAAATTGAGATAATCTTATATCCATATAAATGAAATTATGAATAAGATGATTTGGCTTTCACTGCGTTTATTTTTATAAACAAAAAAAAAATTTATTTACCAACAAACAGTATTCAGTTCAAGTGGTAAGGTAGTGGCCAGGCTAAAGGGCGTTCAACTTCTTTCGCATCTGCAAATTAATTTTCTGTTTATAGAGTCGGATGCTACCACCCTTATTAATGACTTGCTGTCTAGGATTGATGATAGATCAGAGGTGGGGCTAATTGTTAATGAAATTCTAAGATATCTAGTGGCTTTTCAAGTGTTCAAAATCCTTTTTATTCCCAGGGAAGTAAATCAGTTGGCATATGAGCATGGTAAGCTTAATGCTTTTTCTTCAAAATTTTGTACTTGGATGTATTCAGTTCCAAGGTCTTTAGACCATATTGTTTTGGAGGAGTCATCTCCTTCTCCGTCTAGTTCTTAATATAAAACTTTTATTCTTAAAAAAAAAAGGATTTACGGAGACCTTGTTATCGGTTTTCTTGATTTTATGACAAAATGTCACCTTTTTAACCTTTTATTTTTTTTTATTTTGCTTTGATAGTCTTAATCAGTTTAAATCATAACCAATTAATTTTATAGTTTGTCATCGCCCCCACATTTATAATGGTCTAATTATTTAATTATTGGATCTACATTTCTTATTTTACTTTATTTTGTTTTTATGAAAATCAGTTTCTATCCTAGTCCCACTCGATACTTATCAGATTTATATTTCATAAAATATATTTTCTATTTGCTTACTATAAATTGCATGCTAAATGTAAGCGCAATAACCCACAGAAAACCAAAAGCAATATCAAGTTGTAGGAAGCAAGATGAGGAACTTTCTCCCACATCTACTCCTGGTAATCTTCAAGTTATCTATGGCTTTTGCATTTAGTTTATAACATCTATAAGCGAGCTTATCCAGCTAAGAACTCTTATTCCTTGTTTGATCTTGAGTTGATTGAATTTCCCCAATATCTGGTGAATTATTCAAGATGAAGTTGTAGGTCACGATTACATTATAAATTTTAGATTATTTGTAGGCCAAAAAATGTAGAATACGAATACTAACAGCATTACTAAATTCACAAAGAAAAATATAATTCCCTAGCTGTTTAATGAAAAGCTCTTTAGATGGTTTTCACGGAGCCATTATTGTGGATTTAAAAGCATCACATTGGTAAGACTTTAACAAATAAACCAAAATGTTCAGGAGGTTGATTAGTCTGAATCACAGAATCGTCAACAGCCAGAACATTATTTTCTGAATTTCAATTGCACGTAAGAGAAAAAGAAAGCCACAAAATATCAACATCATCTGTTGAAAAGACGAATGAACAAAACAAAAGGAGAATTCAAAAGAGAATGAAGGAAAGAAGAGAATTAGATCTCTAGGTTAACCTAGAGAGAAAACCCCATGACATGGTTACCTAAAAGCAAAACGAAAATACGCTTTGTTATTCGTGCATGTGTCTGAAATAAAACTATTTTCAAATATGTCCTTTGTAAGGCAATAGAAATTTCTTTTTAACTTCATATATAGAACCACTGCAAAATTAAGGCTTATTTGCGTCGGGCTTTGCGACAGCTATTTTAGCAGTCACAAATGCCTTAAAAAAATGATGCCGTTTAGTTTTAAAAAAAAAATTAATAGAAGGAGAGTTTTCGATGAATCCAAAGTACTATCTTTCTTCTTCCTTTTGTTATTATGATTGTTGAATTTTAATTTGAGAATTAGGGTTCAGTTAAAGCGGATCAAGGACAAGATTAGCAAGCAACTTTCTCAAAGAGAAGAGCTGGTTTGCTGAAGAAAGCACATGAGAACTTCGTGTTATGCGATGTTGACGTTTCTTTAATTTTCTTCTCCACCAAAGGGAAGCTCTACGAGTACTCGACCGATTTGAGATTCATAAAATTCTCTTGCTAATAAATTAGCACTAGGTTATGATTATTAATCTTCCACATTTTTAGAGCTTTTACTGATTTGGTGTTGGTATTTTAAGTTATAGGTTATAATTTGCGCGTGATTCCATCCTGGGGCGAAACCAGGATTTGAAATTTCAGGGGGTTAAATCTTTACATAAATTTTTGAATTTAATAAATTAAAATAAAATAATATTTTTATTCTATGTCAATAATAGATGAACTAAAAGAAATATGTTATTGAAAACTCTAGTATAATCTTAAAAATTGGTGATGATGTATAAATTTATGAATTTTTAGTATTTTAAAATTGATAATTATATAGTTTTCCCATAGAAAAAAAATTAAACAATAAAGATGTATTATAATATTGGTAAAACTAAATTTTATATTTTAAAATTATAAATTTAAAGTAAAAGTATAAAGATCCATAACAAACTACATATAAAGTTACAATAGTAAAATATTAAAACATTAATTAATATATAAATAAAATTGTTGAAATTTAAAATATTCTAACTTATTTATTTTTTGGAGATCTTTTTTTCTTAGCCTTTGATTTAGGAATAGGAAGAATTAATACAAATTTGAAGAGGAGATAAAATCACTAATGTATTGCGTACCACAATTATAAGTCTATTTATATAAGTTAAATTGAAAAAAATTCTTTTCTATGTAGGAAAAGAATTACAACTATAAAATTTATTTGTATTAAAAAAAGATATATTCCATCTATGTAGGAAAAAAATTACAAGTACAAAATTCTTTTTTATTAAGGACTACTTATAAATATAAATTATTTTTATTAAGATAAGATAATTAAGTTAGAAAATGTAAAAATAGGGCCACTTATAAATTAAAAATTATTTTTTATTAGAGAAAGACATTAAAATAAAAAGGATGGGATATTGTTTGAATATTAAATAATATATTAAAAAGTAAATCTTTAATACTAGTATAGACCACTTTTTTAAATTAAAAATTTAAACAACTAAGTATAAAATTTTAAACAATTTTGGGGGGCCAAAATAACTATTTTAATACTAAAATTTATATAAATATATAAATGTATATGTATATAGAAATTTAAAGGAATTATTACAGGACTTGGAGGGCCATGGCCTTCTAGGCCTTGCAATAATTCTGCCATTGATTCCATCTACTCACTCAATTAGAATTGTGATAAATTTATTGGAAGTCTTGAATTCAATTTCTCATTGATTGGTTTTCCAAATTATTTTATCGTCCTTTACGGAGAATGGCTTTTGAACTCTGTTTATATTTTTTTTGAAGCAATTACTTATTTTTTTTTAATGTAGCACTTCTACATCTTTGACATTGTCAAACAACAAAACTGCTGTAGAATTTATTGTCTTTGGGTTATGATAGTTTAAAAAAAATGTTCTGAGTTTTGTCTTGTTTTTTTTAATGAAAGACAAAAGAAAAAATCACAAGAAAGAAGGGCTAAAATACCTTACTCTTGACAAAGTACATAAAAGAAACAAAAAAGTCCAATAGAAGTATGGGGTAAAACTTCATCTAAAATGTAATACTAATGAACCTATAACTAGGAATTCCATTTGTATCCTTAAAGAGCATATAATTAATATCTAAAGGAGGTCATAACCACCATATGAAGTCATCAAATTGTAACTCGAGATTCTCTAGTTTATTTGCCATTGCATTATTCTCTCTAAATGTATGATTAAATCAAAATTACAAGTGATCAAAATGATCCTTACAACATTCTCATTTATTGTGAAGTTTTCATAGAGGACATATTATAAGCTTAGAAATAAGATGAAAGACTAAAATAGAGTCAAACTCTAAAATTATCTTATACCATTCGCGAGCAATAGTAATCTCCAAAGTTAAGATGACCTCATTATTTCTGCATAGTTGGCAGTCTCAATTTCTAGAGGGCAAGAGAAGTCTCCTAAGAAAGATCTTACCTCATCCCTGAAGACTCCTCCACAAGCATTCATACTTAGGTTACCCTTTGAAAGTTCATCTGTATTGATCTTATTCCACATTTGAGGAGGCAAATTCCAAAATAGAACAATAATTTTTTGAGCAAGTGTCAAATTAGTTCCAATACTTAGATGGTCTAATATAGGAATATTATCACCAAAAATAAATTTGGGGCAAAAAGTAGCAAAGTAGCGAATATGAGCTATAAAATATTTACCCCGAAGGAAGATTTTGTTAAATATATAAGTGAACCAATTTTAAAGCTCCATAACAAGAGGGTAGCATACAAATATATGGTCCACTATTTTGGTCTCTTTCAAACAAAAGGAGCAAATTAGGACAACACAAATACTACAAATCTATAATAATTCATCAGTAGGAAGAAGATTTTGAAATAGATGCCACATGAATATAGAGATTTTAAGTGGAAAAAAAATCACGCCAAGAGATAATAAAGTTGAGTCAGTTATTATGATACTATTTATGAAATTATAACTCTTCTTTAAAGTAAGAATTCCATCTCTAATAGAAATCCAAACTAACTTATCAGCCTTACCATTAATTGGCAAAATAATATTATTGACCTGTTCCTTTAAATGAGAAAAAATAGAATAAAGACAAACTGGAATCCTCTATTAACCTTCTTTGATTATGTATTTTACCATTTCTTTTAAGTGTAAACAACCAATAGGAAGGATATGGTCGTATAACCATCTATCATTCCAAAAATTAATATAATTTTTATCACCAATGATCCACTTTTGTCCTCTTATAAAAATATGAAAGAATATATTTAAGGCCATTCCAAATAGAAGAGTTGAGGTATTGCTTACTTGTATTTAAAAAATTATACTATTTTCTTAAGAACTTTGAGCAGATAAAATTTACTTGGTGTATGTCCCAAAGGGATTTAAGTAGACAAACTTTATTAAGCAAGTCCAATTTACAAAGACCCAACTCTCTACCTTTCTTTGACATGCCAAGTCTATTCCATGACATTAAATTCATCTTAGGAGAGCAATGATCCCTAGAGATAATAAAATTCGGAGCGCAACCATTCAAGTGCTTGAGAAGGGAACTAGACTATGGATATACCTTGAAACTGTGCAATAGGGTACTTTAGAAAATTGTACGAACAGGCTCAATTTTACAAACCATTGAAAGAATTTTTCCTTTCTATCAATTAAGATGAGCACAAGCTTTGTCAGCCAAAACTTGCAAGTGTTGGCTATGTGGGCAGCCTCTAAAGATTAGAACTCCTAGACAAATGAAAGAAAGATTGCTTCCTAAGAACCCCCAGAAAACTAGAAATTTCTTGATGGCGATGAGTAGGATTTTATTTTGGGATGGTGAAATATCATTATTGTACAAAGGAAAATTCGGCCTTGGCTCAAAGTTGTCCTTATTGTACAATTGAGATATAGGGAGACCTAAGTAGCTATTAAATTTCTGTGAGTTATTAGATTTAAATAAATTACAATTGCTACTTGAGTTGTTTTAGAAATATTAGGATTTAAGACAATTGTTGATTTGTTAAAATTAATATATTATCCCAAACAATTCTCTTAAGTCCCAACAAATGTCTTTTGCAATGGAACAACCTAAATTTGTGGTTTTGCAAAACAATAAACTATGATCAACAAAACATAAATGAGTAATAAAGGGCCCAAGTGAGAACACGAAAAACGACGTAGAGATTGATTGACTTTCGCTTGCTGTAAAAGGAAATACAGTCCTTCAGCACAATTAAGAAAGAGATTAGGAGAGATTGGATACCCTTAACGAAGACCTTGGGAAGGGATCGCAAATCTAGTAAGTGAACGGTTAACCAGTAAAGAAAAAGATGCATTAGATATACATGCAAAGATAATAGTTTTCCATTGAAGACTGAATCCCATTTTCTGCATCATAAATATTAAGAAATTTCACTCCACTTGATCGTAAGCTTTAGACATATCCAGGCTTAGAAAACCCTTTTTGCCATTAGTGTACCGTTTCAAAGAATGTAATAATTCAAACCCAGCAATAATATTATCCGAAATCTGTTTTCCAGGAACAGAAGAACGTTGAGATGGAGATATAATATCTAGAACTAATTTTAACCTATTAGCCAATGTCGTTGTGATAATTCTGTAAATCGCATTATGAAGGCTAATAGGTCAAAATTCAAAAAAATATCATGCATATTGAACTTTAAGAATAAGTACTACATGAATATCATTAATAGAGGAACACGATATGAAAACCATCTAAACTTGGGGCTTTACGGGGGTTCATTGCAAAGTGTTTGGTATTCCTTAGAACTAGTAAACGGAGCATCAAGAAACTCCTGCACAGATTAAGAGATATATATATATGGTAAAAAACCATCAGATGCTTGGAACTGTCGAGAGGTACAAGAAGGAGAAGAAAATAACTTAGAAAATAAGTAGCTATAATATTAGAGATCTGATCCCGTCATTCACAGCAATCACCAAAAGAAGAAAATAAACCATGGATTCCATTACGAGCTCCACGACTAGAAGCTTACTTATGAAAAAATATTTTGAATTAAAATTATCCCATTGCAACCAATCGGAACGAGCTCTTTGGTACAAATTAGTTTTTTCTTGTTGCAATAATTGTTACAAATCAGATTCTAAAGACCATTAGCCGAAGAGAATAATCATTGATATCTTCGCAAAGTCTCTGAATTCTGGATAAGAGAGACCCTCCATTATGAATATTCCATTTTAGAGACTAACATTGAATGCTGCAATTTATCTGGAATAAGCCAACCTCTAGATGATTAGCATGATTCCAAAATAATAGATTGACATTCTGAATCCTGATGCCATGATTTTTTTGCTATAATTATTTTTAGGAGTTTTACACATTTGCTGAAGAATTAAGTGCGGTGGCCGGTGATCAGAGTGAAAAGAACCCAGACAATGAATATGGGCAGACCGAAATAATTGACACCATTTTGTAGAAGCTAATCCCCTATCCAATCTTTCCTAAAGCAAACGACTTCCATTAATAGATGATTTCCATGTAAAAGGAGAACCTATATGTTTGGGGAGATACTGGGAGGCCATGACGTGGCAACATATTAGTGGTTGTAGTGATTTGTGCTTACATGGAAAGCTGTACAAGTGGTACGAGTTGGCCCAATACGTTAAATCTTAGCCTCTTCACTCATCTATGAGTTTAGAAGTAAGGCTCACTAAACTCTTGAAAAGCTTATGGAGTATAAAAAGCTGATGTTGCGAATTTGTTCAAGCCGTTCTAAAAGAAAAGGGGTGGAAACAGATAAAGAAAATAAATTCAATCACTAATTAGAGTATAAGAAGTTGATATTGTGAATTTGTTCAGGTTGGTCTAAGAGAAAAGGTATAAAAATAGATAGCGAATAAATTCGGTCACTAATTATGAAAGGTGTGAGAGTTGGGCTTGCACAATAAATAAATAAAAAAACATGATAATGTGTTTGCCTAAAGATGATGAGGATGTTGGAAAACATATATGAGATTGTAACGTGTGATGCAAATAAGATTTATGCTGCAAAATCCTAATTTGTGAAGGCTAAGAGGAACATGCCCCTAGAACCTTGTATTTGAGATCTTAGGATCTATCAATGATGAGTATGAGTTATGGGATAAAATATAACAATGGTAATGAGTAGGTCTTTGTATAAAGAATGCAGACAAAGAATGAAATGCAAAGGTTCTGTGTGCCCAAGGTATACGCCTAGGGGTTTTTTCTTTTTTTTTTTTTTTTTTTTGTCTTTTTGCGTGTAGTGAAGTATATGTATTTTTTAAGACTCTCAATGATGTCTAAAAGCTCTCTTTTTTACATAATTGTAAAGCATATTTATGGTGTTAGAGTAGTGTTAAACTTTTTTTAACCTCTTTTCCTATTTAAAAAGATTTATTTGATAAATTTTCACCTTTCTAAAAGAAAAAAAAATGTAGAAAAATACTTATTTCTTTCTAAATAAAATGCTGTTATACTAATTAAAGGTTGATTAAAATAGAGAAATTACTATATTTTATTTGTAGGAATAAAAGGGTCCAATAGTATGTTATTGGAATTGTGTTTCTCCATTAGCTTAATAACGTCAACATAAATTTATTTTGAACTAAATACACCTCAAGTAGGATTTAGTCTAAGGATCCACATACTTTGAGCCTTACTTAATACAATAGTATATCAATTAAACTACAATTTATAGGTAGTGCCAGAAAAGTAACTTAGTCTCGTGTATCTTGTCTTGTTATTCATACTTGGATATACATGTGGGCTCGGACTTGGGCCTTTGTAGATTTTTGTATAACAACACCATATAACCCAAGCCAGAGAGTTCATAAGATTGGATAACTTCTTGAAAAAGGATGGAAGAGTATTAGAATTAAGTAGAACACCATTTTTTTATATTGAGAGAAAATTTCATCAAAACCACCAATAACCAATAAAGGAAGAGATTTTTGTCTTGTAAGGCATTATAGTAACTCTTATCCAAATTTCCTATTTGCAATAGAGGGATTACCATAAAACCTCATTAAGCTCTCATAAACAGCAGAATTTGAAGGCTTTGAATCAAACTTTTTTGAAACAGTATTAACATTAATGTGCCAATGAGAGTAACCATTTATAATAATCTACCAATTTCGTTTCCAAAGCATAATACCATCATTTGATATTGTCATTTAATTGATAGAAATTTCTTAGTCTCATTTATCACTTTCATATTAGGATTGAATATAAGCATGTCATCCATATAGAGATATACAATGACCTAGTTTTTAGTATCAAAAGTTTTAAAACAAACATATTTGTCTAAATCATTAATCATAAAACCATTTGATGTTAGAGCATTGTCAAATTTCTCATGTCACTATTTAAGTGCTTTATTTCAAGCCATATAATAATTTTGCATACTTTATGCTGTATATTAGTACTCACACAACCTTCCAGATGTTTCATATAAATTTCTTCTTCTAAATCTCCCTTTAGAAAAGAAGTTTTAACATTTATTTGATGTGTGTGTAAATCATGAATTATTGCCAATACAATCATTATTCTAATTGATATAATTATAGTTACAGGAGCATAAGTATCAAAGTAATTTAAATCCTTATTTTGTATGAATCCTTTGCAACTAATCTTACCTTATATTTTTTAATTGAATCATTAACCCTTATCTTCCTTTTGAAGATTCATTTACAATCAATAGGTTTGGTTCTAAGAGATAAATCATTAATTTGCCATGCATGATTATTCATGATGGAGTTGATTTCATCATTTTTATTCTCTTTCTATAAAAGAGTATCTTGAGAGGACATAGGCTCTTCAAATGTTTGATGGCCCTTTTCCATAAGAAAGATATAGAAATCATTACCAAAGTTTGTAACTTTCTTCATTCTTTTACTTCTCCTAAATTTACATTTAGAATTTTCTGAAAGACTATGATGTACTTCAAAACGAGTTAATAATTTTTTAGATTGGGTTTTCTTAGGAAAAATAATCTCAAAGAACTTTTTATTTTTAGATTTTATTATATTGTTTACATCAAACTATCATTGGTATTTTCTAATATCAAAAATCTATATGCAGTACTATTCTGGACATAACCTATAAACATACAATTAACTGTTTTCCTATTCTTTTCCTTTAAGGATCATAAATTAAAACCTTAACAAGATACTCTCACACTTTAAAGTATGATATATTAGGCTCATGTCATCTCTATAACTCATAAGGTACCTTACTATTTTCTTGTATGGTATTTTATTTTGTACGTAACAAACAGTAAGTAATGCTTTCCCTACAAGTTTATAGGTGCCTCATAATTTATCAACATATAATTGATTATGTTCTTTAAGGTTCTATTTTTTCTTACAGCCACTCTTTTTGATTTAGAAAAATATGAAAATGTAACTTCATGTATTATTCAATCATTCTCACAATAATAATTAAATATGTTAGACATATTCTCCACCTTGATCAATTCTTAGTTTTTTTTTAATTTTATTCCTAAGTTGATTTTTAACTTTTTGTTTGTAGCTTGTTTATAGATTAAGAATTTATTATATAAATAATCTTTATTTCTCAGTAGATATACCTTGGTATATCATAAGAAATCATCTATAAAGGCTATATAAAATATTTTCCCTTCTATGGTCATGGTATCCTTAAGCTCACTAAGGTTACTATATATCAAACAGAGTAATTCTTTAAAAGTTATTGGTTTATAATTTTTTTTTTGTGAACTTTACTTTCACACATACATCACATTTATGAGCATCTTCTAAGTTCATAGTAGGAAGTAAACTAACACTTTTCATTTTCTTTAAGTAAAGATAATTCAAGTGACTAAGTCTATTATGTTATATACCAAAAGAATTCAATAATATAAACAAAAGAAATACTTTCATTATTGGTAATTGTATCAAGTACATTAAGTTTCAACAAATCATTGAAATAATAACACTTTTCAACAAATGTTTCACTCTTAGTCATTACAATTTTGTGCTCTTCAAATGATACTTTTATATTAGTTTTACCAAGCATAAATATAGAAATGAGATTGTATCTAATGTTAGGAATATGTAACACATTATTTAATGCAAGAGTTTTCCTAGAAGTTAACTTAAGAAGAACCTTCTCTTTTTCTACCACATGTGTAGAATGAGAATTACCAAGATAAACTTGTTCTTCTCATTCTCTTGCTTGAATATAGTCATAGAAAGAACTTTTATTACCACATGTGTTTTGTGACTCCAAAATCTATGATTCACTATTTATTTTCAATGACAACCATTTTTACTATAGTATGGACAATCACTTCGTTTGCCTTGGGAGATTTATTGTTTCCCTTTTTATCTCTTTTCTTGCATTTAATAATGAGAAGCAAAATGACCGCTTTTACCATAAATATAACAATTACCTTTATATTTGAATGATGATTTTGAATTCTTAAAATATGATTTATTTATGGATTTAGGATGTTTCTCACTTGGAGTAACATCATTCTCAACTAAGTTAGCCTTAAAAATTATTTTCTTGGCCTTCTCATTATTCTCCTGTTGGGAATTCTTTTCATTAATTTTAATATGAACTATAGTATCGTCCAACTTTAAATGTTTATATTTGTGCTTGTTGATTTTTTTTTTTTTGGTAATCTTTTTAAGAATTTTGTAATTTTTCTATTAAGCAACTAGTCACAAAAGGCTCAAGAAGAATAATATCATCAATTTTTAAATTATTGGTTAACAAATGAAAATAATGGATTTGTGAGGTAACATTTTTTTCCTCAGACATTTTAAAGTTTAGAAAATTAGCAACTGCATATTTTTTAGCATTGACATCTTCTATAATATGTTCTTTTTCTTATGTGATGCTTAAATTTCATATGCATCTTTATATGAAGAGTAAATATCATACAATTCATTTGAAAGTGTGTTTAAGATGGTATTACAACATACCTTATTTGCCTTATTCTATTTTAAAAATTCTTGTATAGTTTTCTACGTCAGTTTTTGGTGAAAGTTGTGTAAGATACTTTGCCATGTCCATCATATTCAAAGTATTGAACATTGACATTGCCATTGCTTAAAGTGCTTCCAATCAAATAGTAAAATTTTGGTGACTTTAGACAATGATTTGGCTATAACCAATAATAAAGAATCTGAAGTTGTATCCATGTAAGAAATAGTTAAATTTTGAAAAAAAATGAGCGAAGATACAACTAGAGATTGTTGTCAAGGCGTACAAAGCATTGTCCTTAAGACTATTTCTAGCCCTACAAGATAATAATAATCTTGATGTAAAAGAGTTTAAATAATAGTATAAACTCTAGGATTCAATAACAAATGAAAGTTGCAAGAGTGCATACCCTAGTGCAACTTTATTGGACAACAAGTAAGAGTTTTTGAAGATAAAGTATGTAGATTGTAGAGAAATAATGAATCCAAGAGTAAGTAAATTGTATATGACTTTCATTTGAGATGTATTTGTAATTTATATAGAAGATGTGGCTTTCTAAAGAGATACCAAACTCTTCCAATGATCCATAATTGTTGGAAAAGACATGGTGACGTTTTTCAATAATCATATCTAGTAATTAGCATTGCAGTGCTAAGGGTTCTAACTAGTGCCACAATGCTACATCTCTAGCGCCGTGGTGCTAAGCCCATACTAAGTGCCGGTTTGTATTTTTCTCT
Organism: Ailanthus altissimus; assembly: GCA_946807835.1. NCBI lineage: Eukaryota > Viridiplantae > Streptophyta > Magnoliopsida > Sapindales > Simaroubaceae > Ailanthus > Ailanthus altissimus. The sequence continues at coordinate 21,409,689 of OX327698.1, read as the reverse complement.
TTGTTTTATATTTCTTTGATTTTTCATGTCTTATTTATTTATTTCTGAAATACTCTTAAATATCCAATACTTTCTATGGCTAACAAAAAATTCTTTCTAACATGATATATAGAACAAGTGTTTTAACTATAATCTCTTGAGTATATCTTTCTTTCATTCTTTAACCTCTGAGAAGGGTTCAAGGAAGCAGAATTGATTTTAAGGAATTGCAATTAATTTGATTGAATCCGAAAGTGGGCGAGGAGATTGTACGTTTGATGATTGAAGTCAACGAATGGTGTGGAGATTGTCTTTACCAGTAAATTACTTTGAGGGTATTTTAATCATATTCATATCAAAATTTTATGAAAACGAGGGTGTGAATAATAGCCCCCTTCGTAAATAGTTTATCGAAACAAAGTTTGTATTTAGGTGTGGCTAAAAGATTTATAAATCTATGAAATCATTGTCTTGGTTCATATGTTATTTAGGAGATGATAAAACAACTTTAGACATGGAAACAACTTGACAAAAGTTTAAAATAGAAACTTAGCATACCCATTTATTCAAACATTTTTCACAATGCTCCTCCACAGTTGCATCAGTTACTGCGAAAGTGCCAAGGCAAGCCTCACATTGTTTTACATGGCTTTAAACACCCAGCTTCTATATGAGCTACACGAGAAAATATTACACAATGTTTACAGAGAAAGAGGAAAGAGAGTTGCTTGTTTTCCACTGCAGCACCACATATTGTCATAAGCAGCTGTCCACTCTGCATGGATTCAAACAAGAGCCTCATTCATTGACCATGATTATAACTTTCTCGTCGGATTCCAATTCTTCCTTAACAGAGGATTTCTCTTCTGTTGGTTTAATATCCTTGTTGTACAAAGGGAAATTTGACCTTGGCTCAAAGTTTTTGCTGTTGTACAATGGAAAATTTGGCCTTGGCTCAAAGTAATCATTGTTGTACAACGGGAAATTTGGCCTTGGCTGAAAGTTCTTGACCGAGGATTTCCTTTTGTACAGTTGAATATCATTGTTGTATAAAGGGAAATTTGGTTTCGGCAAAAATTTATCGCTATTATATAATGGAAAATTTGGCTTTGGCTCAAAGTTATTGTTATTGTACAATGGAAAATTTGGCCTTGGCTCAAAGTCCTTGACAGAAGATTTCTTTTGGGATAGTGGAATGTCGTTGTTGTACAAGGGGAAATTCGGCCTCGGCTCAAAGTTATCCCTATTGTATAATGGAAAATTGGGCTTTGGCTCAAAGTTTTCGCTATTGTACAAAGGAAAATTTGGCCTTAGCTTAAAGTTGTCGCTATTGTACAAAGGAAAATTTGGTTTTGGCGCAAAGTTATCGTTGTTGTACAATGGAAAATTCGGCCTTGGCTCAAAGTTGTCCTTATTATACAATGGAAAATTTGGTTTTGGCTCAAAGTTATCACTGTTGTACAATGGGAAATTGGGTCTCGGCTTAAAATTCTTGATAGAGGATTGCTTTTGGGATGGTAGAATATCGTTGTTATACAAAGGGAAATTCGGCCTCGGCTCAAAGTTATCACTATTATACAATGGGAAATTTGGCTTTGGCTCAAAGTTGTCATTGTTGTACAAAGGAAAATTTGGCCTCGGGTCAAATTTCTCGTTGTTATATAGAGGAAAATTTGGTCTTGGCTCAAAGTTATTATTGTTATACAAAGGGAAATTCTGCCTTGGTTCAAAGTTCTTGAAAGATGGTTGAATGTCGTTGTACAAAGGAAAATTATGCCTCGGCTCGTAGTTCTTGACATCTTTATCAGTAGAGCTGACAGAAACGGGATCCATGGGAACAAAGTTCCTGATTGCTTCTGGCATTGCTTGATCTTTCATGACAGTTCTCCAATATTCCAACAGGTCTTTCCTTGCATCTGTAGTAGTTGCAAGCTGCAACTAGAATACAGGAAACAGAAAAGATATGAAAAGCAATTAGACTTAGCAAATCATCAAAATCTAATCAAAAGTTTAGAAGTTCTAAATGTTAAAACTTTGAGCATATATTTTCCCACTGTTTTATGCATTTTTCCTACTTAATGACCTCACTAGTTCTTCTATATATACATATATATGTTAAGTTAAACGGACCGTGTTAGAAAAATGGTGATTCAACAATCTTGGTTGGTTAAGAATTGAGATGATTACCAAAGTGAAGAATTATAAGAAGTCTAGAACGTGTGGGATACGTATGGAGAAGTCTAGGATGTGTGGGACACGAAGGGAGAAGTGAAACGGGACTCAAAGAGGTGAAGGGAGCAAGAAAATACGGATAGCTACAGGGCTTAGCGCCGCGGCGCCAATGGCTCAGCGCCGTGGCGCCCATGACAGTAAAACCAGCGCCGCAGTGCTGGGAGCGATTCTGTCCAGCGCTGCAGCGCCCAAGGACGAGCGCCGCAGCGCCAGAACGCGTGGAAAAGTCCGTTTTGATTCGGGATTTTGAGTTTTGGAAAGTTTTGAACTTCCAAAACAAAGGGACTCTTACTCCAACAAGGAATAGGGTTAATAGGCACGAAATATACTCTATATAAACACTTGTAAACCCTTAATTTCATATCAAGCATTGAGAGACACTCTAAGAGAAGGAAAGAGCTGGGTAGACACTAAGTGCTTGTGTGCGCTAGGGTGGAACCGTTGTTTGGGTGATCATTGTTCGTGGTAGAGCAAGGGTTCACTAAACGTTTAGGTCCTTTTGAGGGTTATTCATATTGTGTTTCCTTGTAAAATCTCTAGGGAATTATAATAAGAGAGGTTAGGATCCTTGGATCCACTGTGGACGTAGGCGATTGGCCGAACCACGTAGATTGTGTTGTGCTCTTTTGTTTTCTGCTTTGAATTCTTGTTGGTTTTACTTGATTGACAGGTTATTCTGCTGCGCAAGGAGGTTAGAGTTCTAGGCTGAATCTTGGGTTCTTCGCTTCAATATAACCTCATAAGGGAGAATGGCGTTACCTCTCTTAACAAACTGGTATCAGAGCCAGGTGCTAGGGCTTTATTAGTGAAGGAAGGGTTAGACTTAACTTTGGAGGAGGCCAGCTACTCAACTAGTGATAAGGCAACAACCTCAAAGTCCGGGCAGAAAGATTGGGACACGATTCAGAAAAAGGCTCACAACACCTTATTTCTAGCGTTAAGCGACGAAGTATTAAGGAAAGTTAGTGATGAAGAAATCGCTTTTGGGCTATGAAAAAGACTCGAGGCATTGTACATGAAGAAGTCTTTTGCAAATAGGCTTCTTGTGAAAAAGAAACTACATCAGCTGACAATGCACGAGGGAACTTCATTGAGAGCTCACATTGACGAGTTCAACAAGATCGTCATAAATCTTGAGCAACTGGGCATCAAGACTGAGGATGAAGACAAGACCATTATCCTGTTAAGTTCGTTGCCGAAGAGCTATGAAAGTTTTATGGATACGTTGCTATATGGAAAGGAGTCCTTAACGATGAATGATGTCAAGGCATCATTGAACTCAAAAGAATTGACAAAGAGATCGGAGTCCGAGAATGGAGCAGTTTTGCTTGCACAAGGAAGGAAGAGCAACCAATCAATGAGGAGATCCAAGAGGTGTTTCCTTTGTAATAAAGAAGGGCACTTTATAAAGGATTGTCCGAAATCAAAAGGCCAAGGAGGGTGGGCTGCAATTGGTACTGAGGAAGATACCGAAGTTGTAGACATATTGGTAGCCTCAAGGGGAAAGTACGCTGGCAAATGGATACTAGATTCGGGGTGCAGCGTCCATATGTGTCCCGACAGATCGATGTTTACCAACTATAAAGCCAAGAGAGGTAAAGCTCTAATGGGGAATGACATGACGTGTGAGATCATGGGAGTTGGTGACATAAGGCTGAGGATGCAAAGTGGAGAAACTAGGAAATTACATGGTGTGAGGCATGTTCTTAAATTGAGGAGGAACTTGATATCCCTAGGCAAGCTTGATAAGGAAGGGTATTCGGTTAGAGCGAAAAAAGAAAAACTGAGGGTAGAGAAAGGACCTATAGGGTTTGAGGGTGAGAAGCACAATGGGGGGCTCTATATGCTTTCTGGGATGGCCATGAGTTGCCCAACGCAGGGCGTTGGGGCAATGCAAACTACTAGGCGACATCCAAACCGTGCTCACCGATGTGATGAGAGTCAGAAAGAAGTGCAACGCATCCATACCCTATGCAAGGTGCACGAATGCCTTTGGAGACCGAAGTCACTAGCCTGAGGAAAGTTAAGTCTTGGTGGAGACTTAACTGGACTCAACTCTAGGTGATAGAGTATTGGTGTGGATCGGATCCAGAAGCCTTCTTATTTGGAAGATTTTGAATCAAGGAAGGGTTTGTTGAAAAATTGGTGATTCAACAATCTTGGTTGGCCAAAAATTTAGATGAATACTAAAGTGAAGAGTTACAAGAAGTCTAGAACGTATGGGATACGTATGGAGAAGTCTAGGACGTGTGGAACACGAAGGGGGAAGCGAAACGGGACTCAAAGACGCGAAGGGAGCAAGAAAATGCGGATAGCTGCAAGGCTCAGCGCCCAGGATGGTAAAACCGGTGCCGCAGTGCTGGGCGCAATTCTGTCCAGTGCTGCAGCGCCCAAGGACGAGCGCCGCAGCGCCAGAACGCGTGGAAAAGTCCGTTTTGATTTGGGATTTCGAGTTTTGGGAAGTTTTGGACTTCCAAAACAAGTGGACTCTTACTCCAACAAGGAATAGGGTTAATAGGCACGAAATATACTCTATATAAACACTTGTAAACTCTTAATTTCATATCAAGCATTGAGAGAGACTCTAAGAGAGGAGAAGAGCTGGGTAGACACTAAGTGCTGGTGTGCGCTAGGGTGGAACTGTTGTGTTGGGTGATCATTGTTCGTGGTAGAGTAAGGGTTCACTAAACGTTTAGGTCATTTTGAGGGTTCTTCATATTGTGTTTCCTTGTAAAATCTCTAGGGAGTTATAGTAAGAGAGGCTAGGATCCTTGGATCCACCGTGGACGTAGGCGATTGGCCGAACCACGTAGATTGTGTTGTACTCTTTTGTTTTATGCTTTGAATTCTTGTTGGTTTTGCTTGATTGATAGGTTATTCTGCTGCGCAAGGAGGTTAGAGTTATAGGCTGAATCTTGGGTTCTTCGCTTCAACATAACCTCACGAGGGAGAAGGGCGTTACCTCCCTCAACAGACCGTAAATAAAGCATACCAAGAAAAGCAAAGCGAATGCGGAGAGAGCAAAGAAGGGCTTCATGTCTTGGATGCTAAGCCAGGAATTCTCTGTATGGCCTTTATGATTTGTATGAAGACCACATATTCTTACTATATTTATAGAAAAAAATAATGGGTTAGCCCAAATTGTTTTAATTCATTTCGATGATTAATGATGCAAGAGTACTCATCATGATGCTTATAGTATTGGGAAATTAATTGCGACGGCATAAGAGATGGTCTCAAGCGATTACAACAGCTACAGAGATTTCCAAAAAGAGACGATGGCTACTGGTTAGTCAAATGATGAGAGAAGCAATCCATTCTATGATTGATTGATTGTTGTAATTTAATTTCTTATACTCCAAAGATGTCGAACTATGTTGCGTTGGTTCGCTGAATATCATATTCAAAAGCTTTGAATAATGTATCTTTCAGACAAATTTCTCATTTAAGTTTGCAATTAGTTAAATTCTTTGTATATAATATTCTTGATCTTTCATCGATGTCGACAGCATACCAAATTCATAAAAACAAGGTTTTAGGTGAAAATGATGACATAAAAGATTTTTAAGGAGATTAACTTTAACTTCCGATTTAGCTATTTTACTTCCCTGCTATGGTTCAAAACTAGCTAGGCATCTTCCTCAGTCTCGTTAACCGATTCACTTTCACTCACGGTCTCGTTACCACGCTAGCTGGTCTTTCCGATCAGGCATAAACATGAACGAGAACGTTTGGAGGGGCTCACATGGGGCTAGACCCATCACAAACCACAAAGAAAAGCTTTTACTAAGAAAGGTAGCCTCAGAAAAGCTAGTCAAAAGACTTGACCTCCGTAGAGCTGACCCAAGCAAAGGCATTTTGGCTGGTGGGTGTACCTCAACCCCCTAGAGATGAGATAGAGAATACAAAGTTGATCAAATCCCGGTTCCCGTGACTGTTCCTGTTGTAGCATATAAAACAATCTCCCATTCTCATTATGTTTCTTCCCTTTTATTCATTCATCATCAAGTTTTAAATATAATGTTTGGTACAATTCTTAGGTAAGTAATTGATAAATACTTAAACCTCTAAGGGGAACTTGAAAGAGCAATGATCGATGACCTTAAAGAGCTTCAAATTTTAAGTCTCAATTCCTGTGTTACTGTTTTGTTTCCAAGTGGAATATTAAAGAATGTAGGATTAGACAACCTATAAAGTCACCAGACATGTTGGAATTTTGGCTCTTCACATTAATAAAACTTACGAAAATGGGGAGATGTGATTTGATGAAAATGGAACCTGAACCGGTGAACCCCTACCATTATCTAAAACCATCGAGGTATTTGTTCGAAAACATCTTTCAAAGAGACGTGTCAATAATGTTTCAGGGCCCAGGGGATATAAAAAAGAATTTTATATTTATAATTAATTCACAATTAAGTATTTTTTTCTTGAACTAAAAAGAATGTTATATTTATAATTATTTTAATACATTATTTTTTTAATTTAATCTATATAAATAGACTCATAATTATGAGATATCAGATATTAGTAATTTTATCATCTTTAACTAATGTCCAATTTTTCTTCAAAGTTCAAAGGCCAAAAACAACTCTCCAAACATAAGTAAGTTACAATAATTTAAATATTTTAACTATTTTATTTTATAGATCAATTAAAATTTTAATATTTTATTATTATAACTTTATATGTATTTGACTATTTTTGTAGATCTCGATCTTTATGCTTTTTTCTTTAAATTTATTGATTTTAAAATATAATATTTCTCTCAACAAATAACATGATTATCTTTTATAATGAAAAAATAATTTACAATTGATTAATTTTTCAAAAACATTTGTTACAATTTGGACTTTATGCACTAAAACTTTGTTGTAATATTTTCATTCTGACTTTAGACACATCAAAATTTAAATAACTAGGCTTATTTATGTTATAAGTCAAAAACATTTGCCCACTTATCTTTTTTAGTTGAAGTCCTAAAGTCTGTCTTTTTTTTTTTTGGGTGGAGCATGAAAAGAAGAGATAGTTTATACATTAAAATATAAATATATTTAAAAAAAATATCACTTTAGTCTCTAATTTTATGAGTATATACTAACTTAACTCCTTATTTTTTAATATATATCACATTAATTTTTATCGTTAAAAAAATTCTGTTAAATAATTGTTTATTTTATTACTTCTATTGTAATACCTTTGATATAATAAATAATAAATATTTATCTTCATATAAAGAGTGAAAAGTGTTTTTAAATAAAAAAATATGAAATGCGACAAGAAACTCATCATCAATCTTTAAGTAAAAAATCAAATAAAATAATTTTTTTTATACTCTCTCTCTTATCATCAATCAAATCCATCATCAATCCCTTCCCAAAAATACTATAAATTTTTTGTGCTCTCTCTTTTATCATATATAAATGTTAAAAAAATAAAAAAACTCCACCAAATAATATATTTTACTCTCTCTTTTATCATATTATAAATTTTATATTAAAAATTAAAAAAATTCCATCAAATAATATACTCTTTTATCATATTATAAATTTTATACTAAAAAATAAAAATATTCCACCAAATAATAATTTTACTCTCTCTTTTATCATATTATAAATTTTATATTAAAATATAAAAAATTCCCTCAAATAATATATTTTATTCTCTCTTTTATCATATTATTAAAAAAAAAATATTCCCCCAAAAAGCTCACCCCTCCCCTAAGACCCAAAACTAGCCCCCCCACCCATTGGCCCCTTCCCCCAAAGCCTAAAACCACTCATCTCTCTCTCCATCATCTCGGCATCTCACTTCTCCTTGACAATAAACAAAATTGCAAAACCAAATAATAGAAAAGAAAAGAAATATTGGAATCACTTTACTTCCACACTTACTTGTATCTCCTCTGCCACAACCACTACAAAATTTCACAAAATAAAATCATTTCCTTTCTAAAATTAGCCTTTTTCTTTAGCCCTAACAAACCTACTTTATTTTTTTAAAGCCAACTCCACAACTTTTAGTTTTTATTCTACTAAATATATAGAAGAGTAACAACATTACATATCATATCTCTTAAGATCCTAAGGTATATAATTACTCATAACACAACATAATGAAGACAGAAATGAGAAGAAAAAGAAGAAGAAATAGAGAGATGAGAAAAAGAAGAAGAAGAAAGAGAGAAAAATATATTTATATATATTTTTAAAATTTTTATTTTGTTTTAAATTGACATTTGACAGTTTTATGAAAAACACTGAAAGTACTCTTTTACCCTTAAACAGTAATCATTTAACAAAATCTTTCTAACGATAGGGACTAATGTGATATATATTAAAAATTAGGGGATTAAGTTGGTTACATCCATAAAATTAGAAACTAAAATGAGATTTTTCCTTTTAAAATGCTAAAGCTTTTTTTAGTTGAATCTAGGATGTCTTTGTTTAGTTTTTTTTTTTAAGTGTGGAACATCAAAGAAGAAAAAGAAAGCTGGAAGAAGAAGAAAGGGAAAGATCAGTAAATTAAGGGGTTAAAATTGTTTACTAGTTATTTAATTGTAGTTGAGAGTTAAGATGATGTATTTTTGTGTTTAATAAAGAAAATAAAAATAAATTAAATCTTACTTATTAATAATCTTAAGAATTATATTACAATTTATTAAAAAAATAGAAAATATTAATTTAAGAGAAAATCTAAATTTACGACAAAATAATGAATGAAGAAAATGGCTAGGACATGTGAACCAACAAGTAAGTGCATACAAGTGAAATAGGGTGCGAAACCATGAGGTTTTGGTTCTGTTCTCTGGTTTTGAGAAACTGGATGCTCTTTATTCAGTTACTTATGTGGAGAGTAACGCCATGTTAAAAGGCTTGTTAGCGATTCAGCATTTAAATTTTCCTGTGATTGAACTTGAATCAGATGCTTCAGTCATAGTTAATGAGATTTTTGGCAAGGAACCCTATAGCTTCTGAACTTGGTTTAACTATCCAAGATATCTTTCAGTGCTTAAATTCCTTTAGGTCCTCAAAAGTGCTTTTTACTAATTAAGAGTGTAATAGGGTTGCTCATTTTTTAGCTAAACTAGCTTTGGATTCGGATGTTTCTGTCTCTTGGAAGTTTGATGTTCCAAGAACTTTGTTTTCCATTGTAAATGAGGATTTCCCTTCATATTATTCTTTCTGAATTTAATTCTAGTTTCCTTTTTAAAAAACACAAATGAATAGGGCACAATAGTTGTATGAGAATTGAAAAAAGTAGACAAACCTATAACATCATGTTCAAATATGTTGAAATAATATTGGATCTTTATGTTTTTTAAACCTTCTAACATTGGGAGACATGATAATCAAAATAGACATTTAACTACTCCCATTATCCAAAATGGTCAAAGAAGGGATTCAAACAGGATGTTTTAAAGAGAATTGTTTTCTTTAAAGGATTGAATAATGTTAGGCACATTATCTGTAGGTCTAACAAACTCGCACATTGTCCAATCCACAGATTTTGGATTCATCTTGCAAAGTAATCAAACTCACCAACTCATAGATCCCACAAATAGGTCATGGGCCTTATTAAAAAGATAGAATGTTGGATTTAGTGATTCAACAATCTTATATAGGCAAGAATTGTGAAGAATATCAAAGAGAAAAGTCACAAGAAGTCAATAACATATAAGACACATGAGAAAGAAGCGAAACAGAATTTGGAATAGCGAAAAAGGGGTGAAGAAAATGGAGGTTGTTGTCTAGACCTTAGCACTATAGCGCTAGAGGCAGTAAGCCCAGCACCGCAATGCCATCGATTGGCGCCACGACGTTAGATGTGGGAAAGTCAATTTTAGTTTTGGATTTCTATTTTTAAGGAGGTTTTGGATTCTTAAAATGCATGAAATCTTATTCTAATTAGGTTTAGGATTTTTAGACACATTATAACCTCTATATAAATCTTTGTAAACCCTTTAAATTAATTATCAAGCATTAAGAGAGACTCTAAGAAAGAGAAGAACTACATAGACACAAAGTGCTTGTATGTATTAGGGTGCAACTGTTGTTTGGGTATTCATTATTCTTGGAAGAACTAAAGTACGCCATTTATAGATCCTTTGAGTTTTTTTCATTGTGTTTTCTTGTAAAGTTTTCTAATAGAGTTAATAAGAGAGGTTAGAATCCTTAGATCTATCGTGGCATAGGCAATTGGCTAAAGTATGCAATTGATTGCGTTGTGCTCTTGTTTATCTGCTTTGATATTCTTGTTATTTTTGCTTGATATTTGGTTATTTTGCTTCACAAAGAGATTAGAGTTCAAGGTTGAACTTATTTCTAGGGTTCTCTGGTTAACTTAATCACAAGGAGAATGGAGGTTCCCTTTAATAGAGAATATATTAAAAGTTGAATCCTATTTAGATTCTAATGATTAACTATTATCCCACTTGAAGAAAACCTTTTGAACAAGTGTAGGAATTTCACTTAAATCATGCTCTCTTATTTAAAACAGATTATAATTCTTAATTAACTCAAGTTTAATTAAATCTATACTTTGATAAGGCTTTGAATTCATTCTTTTATACTTTGACAAGAATTAATATTTATGCACTATAAATAAGCATGCTACCTTGTTGATAATTTATTCAATCAATTTTATTCTATACTATTCACTCAATACACAATTAAGTGATTCAATTCACCCTTATCACTTCCATGTTTATCTTTCAAATACTTCATACACACAACATTTCCTTTTATGATCAAATATTGACTTAAGCATCAAAGATATATATTTTTTATTATAAGAGGACAATACATTTTTTGCAAATTCAAGCAATTATCAAGGGTAAAGAGGTTATTTTCACGAATTTTTAAAACCTAAAATTTTAAATAAGAATGAAAATTTTCACTAATTAAACACTAATTTTTATTTAAATGCTAATAGTCACAGGTGTAAAAATGCATTCATGATCATCCAAGGTACCCTTAAGGAGACATTTTGATAATAATAAGAATTAAAAAGAAAAAGAATTACAGATTGATAAAACAATTTAATAAAAAAATTTAATGTGAAAGATTTTATTAACAAGATTTAAAGAATGATATCATTGATAAGATTAAAGGAATGATTTTTACAATTTTAGTTTGTTCAAACATTAAAAAAGAAGAAGATGTTTTTAATAAAAAAACTTACGGGAATAATTACTACTTTATTATATTTTGATTTGAAGGAAACCACTCAGAACTTCCAGATGTACACATCCCTAAAACAATTTAAAGTTCCAAATACTTTATTGAGTGAGGATGATAAGGATCATAGCTTGAATTATTGTCACTCAAATATATAAAGATAGTCGTAATTCAAACTTATCAATCTAGACATAATATTTAATCTCCGCTCATATTATTGATGTATGATTTTCTCTTATCATTTATATATATAAATTTTTTCACCCGTATACAAGGTTTATATGGATAAGAGAGTATGCGGTTTATTCTTAAATTTGAATAATTTCACATAGCGCAACGTGGATGACTATCTGAAAACTTTTAGGGAAATTTTTGAAATTGACCTAAATTTTAAATATTAATTCTTTTTCTACCACAGCCCAAAGTTTTCATTCTTTAATGACCAAACAAATATCTCTTTTCCTTTTTTGCCCCTCCCAAATGCTCTCTCACATTACTAATTAAATAATTTTTTTAATTTTATTTAAAATTTAGTTTTAAAATAATTAATAATTTTATTTGTTTATCAATTTTTTTTTAATTTTAATTTTAATTTTTAATTTTTATTTAATTAATTATTATTATGAAATGTGTCACTTTTTTTTGTTTTCTTATAAACAACATTATAAAATTAAATAATAAATTAATAATAAAACTTAATAATATAAAACAAAAAAAATTAAAGTGACTTGTGCTCTACGCACTGTGATAAAAAAAAATCAATAACTATCTAATAAGTAGTAATTATTAATTAATGATATATATATACTAATTAATTAAATCGGTGGAGTCTAATTAGAATAGTATTATATAAGAATGGAAAAGTAATGTAATTTTTTAAATTCGTGTATTACTATTCATCAAATAAATTAAAAAGAGATATCAAGTGATGTAGTACATATTCACTAGATGATAAAATAATATTTTTGTTTAAGGTGTTGGCTCATATGATCGAATATCTGTTGGGTCCTACACCAATTAACACAAAAATAGCACTACACATATAATTAAGATATAAAATTTGTATCCTAAATTATGCATCATCAATAGTGATTACTATTTATCAGATAATTATTGATATTTTACTTCTTATTTATACGATAGTTATACAATACAAAACAAAATTGACATATCAGATACTACATTATTTAAGATACAGATTTTATATCTCGACTATATATACATAGTATTACTCTTAACACAATTATGATGAGTAGAGCACAACTTCATAACCGCTCATCAAATAAAAAAAAATCTACTCCCATTAATGTATTTGGGCAGATTTAAATTTCCAAATTCAATGTTGAAGTAACAAAATTTTACGTAAAATTTCACTATTTATTTAACAAATATTATGTTATCTAAAAAAAAATGTAAGATAAATTATTATTATGGGTACTCTAAAATTTATATTAAGAAAAGGTTGGTAAAAGGTTGGCAACACTCTAACTATTGATATTGGTAATTGTCAAAAATTTGCAACTAGAATTATTACTTCATTCTAATCAACATTTTCATCTTTGTTGCGATGATCTATGTAAAAAAAAACATTATGATTTGTATTATATATATTACTTAATGGGAAATTTTTGTATAATATTATCTTACTACTTATTTACACAAAATTATTCAGTAAAAATTTACCCCTTAACGTATATATTTGAAATGAATCAATTGTAGTTGTGTTAATATATTTGATACTCTTATAATACTGTACTTAATGTAAGTGATTACTCATGTAAGATTTCATTATTGTAAATTATAATGCCTTAAATTTGCAAATAGCAATTGAAGGGATGGTCATATTTTAATAAACATTCGTAATTAATGTCAGTGATCGTCATGTAAGATTGCATTATTGTAAATTATAGTGTCTTAAATTTGCAAATACCGAAGAAAAGGATTGCAATATTGTAAAAGACAACTGAAGTGGGAGTTGGAAATTTTGGCTCTTCACATTAATAAAACTTACAAAAACCAGGAGATGTGATGAGATGAAAATGGAGCCTTGACCAGTTAAGCCCTACCGTTCTCTGAAATCATTAAGGGATTTGTTCAAAAACATCTTTCAAAGAGACGTGTCAACGTACAATGCTGTGGCATGTCTAACAGGTTAATGAATTCAACTGTGGGGTACAAATATTGATTTTTTTTTTAAGAGGAAAAGGATTGAGGATAAATCAATGCAAAAAATCCTATAAACGACGTCATGTTGGAATATTGAATCTTCTCATACCCTAAACCTTCTAAATTTGGAGATGCGATAGATTAAATTGGAGTCCCAACCACCGTCGATTTCCAATTAAAAATCATCAAAGAACTATTTAAAAGAATATTTCAAATAGACATTTTAATAATGCTGGAAACAATCTAATTCCCTAAGATTGTTTGGTTTGCAGCCTGCCATATTAGAATCCACCAATTAGCCATTCTACTTCTCTATGATTGTTCTTTAGTTGTCTGGCATGTTATTCAACTCCCCCAATAAATATCCTTATATATCTTTTTCCTTGAATATCATATTCATAAGGTTTTATAAATATTATCTTTCATATATCCTCATGTAAGTTGATAAATAACTAGCTCTTTAGTGAACTTAATTGAAAGGTCAGTAATGGGTTTAGAGATGAGACTGAGAAAGCTTCTATCAACCCCATTGATGGTCTCAGTAAAAGCATAAAAAAACTCTTCCATTGTCCTTACATCTGTTTGTTCCTTTTTATTCATTCTTTAAGTTTTAATAATATTTAAATTTAATGCAAATGTAATATATACAAGTTGGTCGGTACTTAAAAATTAATCTAACGTGAACATGATAGAGAAATGAAGGCTTTAAAATGCTTGAAAGTCAAACATTCAAATCTCGTGCTATGTTTTTGTTTCGGAGCGTGGAAATATATTAACAAAAATGATTTAATAAAATGCCAAATACATATTTAATTTTTTTATAAAAAAAGAATAGTGTTATAGTTGTATAACTGGACTTAAAAGTTTGTATTCTAATTGATATGTCACTAATTAGTAATTATTATTGATTTTTTCTTTTTATTGATATGGTAATTATATAATATTAATCAATAATAGATATATTAATTAGTTAAAATACAAACTTTATATCTCAATTATATAAATATAATATTATTAAAAAAAATTATATAGTTAACAATTAAAAGACTTTCTAAAATAACTTAACCCTATTTTGTCTACAATATTGAGAATCTTACAAATTTGAGTCTAGCTAACTTACTACTTCATAATAGAGAAATTTACCATTATTCATTTTTTGAAATTCATGTATTACTATTGATTAAATTAATTAAAATTACTTATCAAGTGATATACTCATTCACTAGACAGTAAAATTATGTAATAAATTGTTTTCTTAGTTTTGGTTTATACAATCGAGTATTTGTTGGGTCCTACACCAATAAACACAAAAGTAATATTACATATATATAGTTAGGATAACTTTATATCTCAAATGATTTATCATTAACAGTGACGATTATTTGTCAAAAAATTATTGACATTTTACTTTTTATTAATATGGTAGTGATTTAATATTAATTAATAATTGATACGTCAAATACTACAACACTTAAACATACAAATTTTATATCTCAACTATATATATATAACATTACTCATCAAATAAGAAAAATTCTAATTCCCTAAGATAGTTTAATTTGCAGCCTGCAATATTAGACTCCACCAATGTAATTAATCAATTAACATATATATATATATATAATGTGGAAGATACGTGGGTAGTTCAGTGATGAGAGAAGCAATTAGCCATTCTACTTCTATGATTGTCCTTTAATTGTATGGCATGTTATACAACTCCCCCAATATATATCCTTATATATTTTGTTCCTTGAATATCATATTCATAAGATTTTATAAATATTATCTTTCATATACCCTCGTGCAAGTTGATAAATAATTAGCTCTTTCGTGAACTTCATTGGAAGGTCAGCAATAGGTTTAGAAAGCTTAAAAAAATCTAAAGTTAATTTTATTAGCTGTTGAAAGAAATGTGGTTGGTCTAGAGATGAGACTGAGAAAGCTAGCTATCAATCCCATTCATGATTTCAGTAGAGGTATAAAAAAACTAGATCTTCAATTGTCCTTGTACTTGTTTGTTCATTTTTATTCTTTCTTTAAGTTTTAATAATATTTTTTCATGCAGCTGTTATAAGTCAAGTCGGTCAGTTCTTAAAAATTAATCTAATGTGAACATGAAAAAGCAATGATAGCTTTAAAATGCTTGAAAATCAAACTTTCAAATCTCGTGCTATGTTTTTGTTTCGGAGCGTGGAATATTAGAGAAGAAAATACTGATTAAATAATTTAATTGCATAATTTATTTTGGATCAATTGGTAAAATTTTATTTTGAATAGTTAAATGTCTAGGGTTTCAATTTCATTCGTTTTAAGACTAAGAAGGAATTTAATTTACATTTAAATAATAAAAAACTATATATAAGTAACATAATCGAATGCAATTTAAAAAGTTTCGATAAAAATAAGGAGCATGAATGAGGTTTTTTATCCCCATTAAAACCTTTTAAAAAAAATACAATTTTAATTAAAAATATTAACTAATCAAAGAGAGAAAAACTTTGCAAATTAACTCAACTCATTTTTTCGCATAAATGCTTTCATATAATTGTGAGTATCTTACTAAAACAAATTAAAAAAGTAATGCTATACAGATATAGTTGAAAACAAACTTTATATTTTAAATGATGTGTCACTAATCAATAACTATCACTTGTCAATTAATTATTAATTTTTACTTTTTATTAATATCGTAATTATACAATAACAATCAATAATTAAAACATTAGATGTCACATTTGGAATTCAAACTTTATACCTCAATTATTTATCATAGCATACTTAAATAAAAATTTAGAAAACAACTCAACCCAAATACAACTATAATAAAAAAAAAAAATTCCAAAATAACTCAACCCTAACTGTGTCCACATCATTTATAAGATATCCTACCTAAACAAACAAATAATAATTTAGTAAAATACCAAAAAAGAGCTCTAACAAAAAAATTAAATAGCCAAAAATAAGGCAAATCTGCAAAATAACTTTACTATAAATTTGTCCACATCATTATATTGAAAGTATCTCTATCTAAGCAAATAATTTGTTTTTAACAAAGAAAAAATGGTTTAATAAAATACCAATTATATATCTTATTAAAAAAAAAGAATAATGCTATACTTATATAATTGAATATAAAGTTTATATCTCAACTGATTGGTGACTATCACTTGTCAAATAGTTGTTGACTTTTTTATTCTTCTTAATGTAATAATTATACAATACTAATTAATAATAAATACATTAGTTGAGATACAAACTTTATACCTCAACTATATAAACATAGTATTACTAAAAGAAATATTTAACAATTAAAAAAAATTTCAAAATAAATTAACCAGATTTTTGTCTACATTACTAAGAATCTTACAAGTTTGAGTCTAGCTAACTTACTATTTCATAAAAGAAAATTTTACCATTATCCTCTTCTAGAATTTTATAATTGCCACATTTTTCTATTTTTTTTAACTTACATTTTCTTCCTGTTTTTAAAAGGTCAAAAACGCCCAATAAAAGGTAAATAAATATTAATTAAAAGGTCAAAAACTCCCAATGAAAGGTAAATAAGTATTATTTTTCAGTTAATATTAACCCAAAAAATCTCCTATAAGGAGGTTTTCGGCCTTATAAAAATTACGTAAATAATGTGATAATTACGAAATTCCACAAGGGTTAGTTTGTAATAAATAATAATAGAAATCAGTTTTTTTTTCTTTAACATGTATAATTTCAAATCTGAAGAATTACCTAGTAATATATTTTATAAGATATATTGTTAAAAATTTGTGATTCAACAATCATGTATGCGTATTAATTTATATTGATACTAAATATAGAGTTAGTAAGAAGTCTAGTACAAGAAGATTATGTAAAGAATGAATAAAATGAAAAGTCAGAATAATAGATACTATTCACGCGGGTATTGTTCATGCAATAACTTATGCGTACTTCATATTTTGAATCAATGGACTTCTTTAAGTGCGATTTGCACTCCTACAAGTAAAGACTATTATTTCAACCAGGTTTATAGTTTTTTAGAACTTTGTAAGTACTATATAAACCCTTGTAAATTTTTAGAGAAAGCTCGGCATTTGTAAGTACTATATAAACCCTTGTAAATTTTTAGAGAAAGCTCGGCATCTAAAGCATTAAGATGTAAACATAAGAAAGAATAGAAGAGTTAGGTAGTAACTAAGCATGGTGCACTAAGGTTTAAACTTTGAGGGTGTCTTTGTCCTTGAATAAACAAAAAGGAGCATCAAAGATCCTTTTGAGAGTGCTTGGGACATTTTTGTATTTTTTGGGTTAAATCTCTTATAGGGTATGAGAGATACTAAGAGGTCTTGTGAAGATCATAGTGATCTAGAGAGATATTTAGAGGTCTATAGTGAGAGATACTAAGAGGTCTATAAGATTTGATTATTAAAAAAAAGCTGAATCATAGATCTCTTGTGGATGTAGGCGTTTTGGTAGAACCACATATATCTTAAGTCTTATAGTTTATTTCTTTATCTTTATTTGTGTGTCAATCTTGTATGTTCTTGATTATTTGTGAGTTGAGTCTTTTGCATACGCATAAGTGTTGGGTGCTGTGAGCGTCTGTACAGTGTTACAGTGAATATGTGTATTTTAAACAATTTAAATATAGCATATCTTATATGTAATATCATATAGCGAAATACATATATACATATTATAATCTCATTACTCTAATGAGATTAAGAGACTCACCCTTGAAGCTTACTTTGAATAATTCTAGTTAAGAACGTGGTAGGCTTTCTCAAGCTAGAATAGTTACTTTTCTATCAGACTAATTGAAGCAACTCTTGCTTCTTGATTATTTTTTTCGGATATTTGTTTCTTTGAGTATATAAGTTAACACTTAACTTCAAAGAAAACAAAATAAATTCAAATGAATTCTTAATTCATTTCCACTACCATTAGTCTCGGCCACTCATTTACATTTATAGGCAACATTTTCCTTTTGAATAGCCAATAAAAATAAGCAAGATGACACCTGAATTTTGATGACTCAGCAACTTATAGGATTAGTGGAAATTTGCTCTAAATCTTGCCAACACCTACTGCAATTTGAATTGAATCAAAGTCAATTCATGTTGCATCATTTGCTTTCATTTAATAAAAAGCAAACATATAGCCAATGTAATCAAATGAGTCAATTGCATTGAAACACCTTTCAATTGCTTTTGAATTCATCTAGTGAAATCAAAACAAGTAATCATTCCATTATGTTAAATGAATCAAATTCATTTAACATGTAAATACCAAATAGCAAATTGAAACAATAATTGTTTAATTTACTTATCTATCAATGCCTAATTTAGTACCCATATAAATTATTGACACAATATAAAGCATATACTAGATAAATAAAAATGTCAAGTTTCACTTGGCACAATCTTAGATTTAATACTTAAGCCTTAACTACTCCCCGAGAGACCATGAAATAAATAAATTGCTGAATAATTTAATTTAAATAAAATAACAATTATTTCATTTAAATGGTAACTATGTCCACCAACAACAAATTTAGTACCCATATAAATTATTGGCACAATTTAAGACATATGTTAGGTAAATAAAAGTGTCAAGTCTTTTTTGGCACTATCTTAGGTTTGACACTTAAACCTTATCTATTCCCCAAAAAACTTTGAAATAAATTCATATTTTTTCAAAAAAATTTCAAACTCCCTAGGTTCACACACGTTATGGATAATACAAAATGGCAAGCTAAACCACACAAGTTGAGGTTAATTGATATTCATATAATCCCTCTGTCATTAATATCTAGGAAGAGCAGAGACATAGATCAACACCGTTAAGTCTTCTATTACTTAACCATAAACTTATCTCCTTGATTCGTATTTCGATAAATAATATCCGCAAACTCCTTTGCGATGTTGTTTACACCTCGGGAAACTCTTTCCTAGGTTTAATGCTTATGGCAATAAGACTTCCTAGAACACAACCTTAGAGCATCTGGATATTTAACTCACCTATATGAGCTGACATATCCCATATCTACACACACCGGACTCCATAAGCATCAAACTATACCCAGTGACACCCAGTGGTTAGACCATAAAAGGTCTCTGATATGTGTGAAACCTAAGTATGGTGGATTACTTACAAGCCCATCATGGTGTTCAGGTAAAAAGACTACGAATACTACTCAATTCAAGAAGACTCTCTATTAATGAATTTATGAGATATCTATTAGAGGTCTTCATTGAGTCTTGTTAGTATCTAGTCCTCACTGAATACCTGTATATCTATATTAGCTTCCACTAAACTCATGGTCTACTAAGATTAACCATTTGGACAATTCAGATATAAATATACACTGATCTATATTAATTGATTCCAATCGATAGACCTACGTCGGTGGAAATAGATCAGTAACTTATAATTATAGAATATAATTACACAATAAAATTTCTTAACAATGCTTGCAACTCTTTATAACTATGTCATTGCAAACATATTCCCAGGTCACTATCCCATTTCATACAAAGTTCTAACTCCTTAGACATGATTTGAACTCCTTCAAATCTACACAATTTTTGAAATATTGCAAACATCTTACCTTAATAAAGTAATTAGAAATTTAATGAAATATTTATTTATTACATAAAAATGAAATTACAACATTCATACAAAATTGGAATGGTACATGAGTACAAATCCCAACAATAAAATATTTTAAGGTGTGAAATACCGAGCCATAGTGGTATTAGGGCACATAAAACCACATCAAATGGATCAAAATTATGGTTTAGTTAATACCTAACTGGTGTTAAATTGGAAAGCGTAGTATTTAACAATAATATTTAACATTAGTATTATATAAGAACAGAAAAGTAATATAATTTTTTAAATTCATGTATTAGTATTCAATAAATAAATTAAAATTACATATCGAGTGACGTAGTACTTGTTAAGTGAGTGTCTGATGTGTAAAGTGTACGTATAATTTTAAATTTTTATACACGCAGTGAAAGTATTTTGTACAATATATACCCAATATAGCATAATCAAACACTTATATCTCATATATATTCATATGTTTCATTTAAATAAACTGTAAGTAAATAAACCTACCCAGATTGAAGATAGATTTCTAATTTTTCAAGAATTCTAATCTTCAAGTCTTGAGCTCATCTTGAAGTATGTTGTTGCACAATTTTAGTTCACAACTATAAACCAGTGGAATTGTGAAACTAGAATAGCAGCCACAAATTTCCAACAAAAAAATGTTTTAACTCTTAAAACACTTTGATTTATATGGCATATGTTTCTTCTGAGTGATGAGAAAGAGTTAAATGTTCTTGGTCTTTTTCCCTCATAACCCTTTGTAAGAATATCAAGAACTTAGCCAAAACATTTTCTTTTTTTCTCTACACATCACAATGACTAAATCATGCCTTGAGCGAATTCAATTACTTCAATTTTGGTTCCACTAAATAATTCATTTTATGGCCTAGAAATAAAACATTATTGGCCATTTCATTGCATTATCTTATCAAATAAATTTTATTAATGGCCACCCAATATTCCTTTACCTAATGTCGGAATATTTTTAATTATTTAAGTAATAAATAGCCAACATCAATGACCCTCATTAGGTAAATGATACTATTGTCATAATTGATGTTTATCCCTTTGTAATAATAATAATAAATGAATTTTACATTAATTATTCAAAAACTATTTTTGAATAATTACTTTTACCTCACTTGTTTTTACTAGCAAGGAAAATCGGTAATTTCAAGGTAGAAACAAATTATACATAATATAGTTATATTTGTTAACATCCTATTGGTTAACAACTCTTGTCAATCAATTATGTGATATACTTAACATTTAAGTCTTGACAAATACACATCTTGAGGAATCCTTGAAACATATTTTTGGTTTGCTAAAATTTCTTGGATCGAACTGTTTGATCCAATATGCTGGCTTGGTGCACAACTAGTACACTTCATATTGTGAGACTCTCTATGTTCACGTCCAGTCTAATATATGAAACTTGTCCATATGTCTGTGAACAATGTCCCACACACATGTTATGAATATTACAAAATGGTGCATTAGACTATGCAAATTGAGGTTATAACATATTCTTATAATCCCTCCATTATAGATATCTTGGAAGAATAGAGATATATATCAATACCGTCAAGTCTTTATATGCACAACTATAAACTTATCTCTAGATTTGTATTTTAACAATTAATATCTATAAACACTTTTGCAATATTATTTATCCTTAGGATAAAACACTTTTTCTCTGGGTATAACTACTTATGGCCATAAGACTTTATAAAACACAATCTTCAAGTATCAAGATATATTACTCACCCAAATGAGTTGATGGATCCCATATCTACGTATACTTGGCTCTACGAGCATCGAAAAATACCCAGCAACACCCAGCAGTCAGACCAGCAGTCAGACCATTAAAGGTTTCTAACATGTGTAAAACCAAAATATAGTGGATCACTTACTTAAGTCAAAGGACCATAAATGCTACTCAACTCAAGAATACCCTCTATTGACAGCTATATGGGATGTCTATTAAAGGTCCTCGTGAGTCTATTCAGTATTTTGTCTTAACTGAATACTTATACCTCTATATGAGCTTCTACTAAACTCAAGGTCTATTAGGACTAACCATCTGGACCATCCAGATATAGACATACACTGATATATATATATAATAAGATTTTCACTAAAATACATGCATAAGTGAAGATAAATCAGAAACATAGTGTTTGAGAACATACTTGCATAACGACATTTTTAGCATCATTTGCAACTATGTCATTACTAAAATATTCTCAAGTCTTTATCTTATTTCAAACAAAACTGTAACTCTTTAGATTTCACTAATTCTTATAACCTGGTAACTCTTATTAGTGTTAACTCTTAATATTTATAACTTTTAGCGTTGATAATACCTAGCATTGATCTAAGCGCTTTTAAACCAGATCAGAACTTTTTCAAATCATACACTATCTAAAACGTTACAAGCATCTTACCATATATAAAATATTATTAGCGATTTAATGAAATAATAATAGTATAAATATAAAATAAATATTCATACATAACAAGGGATGACACGTAAGCACAAATTCAAACAACTCCCACTTGCTCTAGGCCATTCACGATGGTATCTAATACCTATTGACACCACATGTCTTTCAAATATTTTTTAAGTTAAGACTTTGGTAAGTGGGTCCGCTACATTATTCATAGAGTTATCATAAAAGAAATCTCGGCTATAGGAGATGTAATAGTTTATAGAGTCTACTCTATAAACTATTACATCTCCTATAGCCGAGATTTCTTTTATGATATAGTATTTCCTTTCTACATGTTTAGACTTTTGGTTTTATATCAGCTCTTTGGCTTGTGCAATGGCTCCATTATTGTCGTAAAATAATGGTATAGGATCTATTGAACTTGAAATTATTCCAAGTTTAGCGATAATTTGCATATCCACGCTGCTTCTTGTGCTGCAATATATTCTGCCTCCATTAAGTGGGTATGTGATGTGTAGATTGTACATATAATTTTAAACTTTTATACTCGCAGCGGAAGTATTTCATACAATATATCCGCAATATAGCATAATCAAACACATATATCTCGTATATGTTCATATGTTTCATTTAAATAAACTGTAAGTAAATAAACCTACCCAAATCGAAGGTAGCTTTCCAATTATTCAAGAACTCCAATCTCCAAGTCTTAAGCTTACCTTAAAGTATGCTGTTGCATAATACTAGTTCATAATTATAAACCGATAGGATTGTAAAGCTAGAATAACAGTCACAAATTTTCTGCAATAAAATATTTTAACTCTCAAAATACTTTAATCTATATTGTATATGTTTCTTGTGAGTGATGAGAAATACTTAAATGTTCTAGGTCTTTTTCCCTCATAACCCTTTGTAAGAATATCAAGGACTTACCAAAAACATTTTCTTTTTCTCACTACATATTACAATGACTGAATCATGCCTTGAATGAATTCAATTCATTAAATTTTGATTCCATTAAACAATACATTTCATGGCCTATCAATAAAACATTGTTGGCCATTTCATTGCATTATCTTATCAAATAAATTTTATTAATGGCCACCAAATATTTCTTTATCTAATATTAGAATATCTTTAATTATTTTAAGTAATTAATGGCCAACATCCAGGCCTCTCATTAGGTAAATGATACCGTTGTCATAATTGATGTTTATCCCTTTGTAATAATAATAATAAATGAATTTTACATTAATTATTCAAAAATTATTTTTGAATAATTACTTTTACCTCACTCATTTTTACTAGTAAGGTAAATCGATAATTTTAAGGTAAAAACAAATTATGCACAATATTGTTCCACTTGTTAACAACCTATTGGTTAATAACTCTTGTCAATCAATTATGTGATGTACTTAAGATTTAAGTCTTGACAAATACACATCCTAAGTAACCCTTGAAACATATTTTTCATTTGCTGAAATTTCTTGGATTGAACTGTTTGATCCAATATGCTAGCTTGGTGCACAACAAGTTCACTTTATATTGTAAGACTCTCTAGGTCCACGCCCGGTTTGTCATATGAAACTTTTCCATACATTTATGAACAATTTCCCATACATATGTTACGGATATTACAAAATGATGCATTAAA
The DNA here is from genome assembly GCA_946807835.1 of Ailanthus altissimus. NCBI lineage: Eukaryota > Viridiplantae > Streptophyta > Magnoliopsida > Sapindales > Simaroubaceae > Ailanthus > Ailanthus altissimus. Next base: position 21,385,414 of record OX327698.1, on the reverse strand, counting down.
CCATACAAGTTGAGGTTATAATATATTCGTATAATCTCTCCATCATAAATATCTTGGAAGAGTAGAGATATAGATCAACACCGTCAAGTCTCCATATGCTCGACCATAAACTTATCTCTAGATTTGAATTTTAATAAATAATATTCACAAATACTTTTACGATATTATTTATCCCTAAGATAAAACTCTTTTTCCCGAGTACAACTACTTATGGCCATAAAACTTTCTAAAACACAAACTTAAAGCATCAGTTACTCACCTAAATAAGCTGATGGATCCCATATCTACGCACACCAAGTTTTATAAGCATTGGACCATACTTAAATACCCAGCGGTCAAACCATGAAAGGTTTCTGATATGTGTGGAACTAAAGTATGGTAGATCACTCATAAGCTCACCGTGGTGCTCAGGTCAAAATGCCACAAATACTACTCAACTCGAGAAGACCATTTATTACAGCTATATGAGATGTCTATTGGAGGTCCGTATAAGTCTGTTCAGTATTTAGTCCTAACTGAATACTTATATCTCTATATGAGCTTTAACTAAACTCAAGGTCTGCTGAGACTAACCATCTGGACCATTAAGATATAGACATACACTGATCTATATATAATGAGATTTTCACTAACAGACCTACATTAGCGAAGATAGACCCAGAATATAGTATTTGAAAATATATTTGCATAATGACATTTTCTAGCATCCTTTGTAACTCTTTGCAAATATGTCATTACTAATATATTCTTAAGTCTTTGTCCTATTTCAGACAAGTCTCTAACTCCTTAGATTTTGCTAACTCTTATAACCTAGTAACTTTTATCAGTGCTAAATTTTATCATTTATAACTCTCAATATTGTTAATACTTAGCATTGATCTAAACTCTTTTAGACCAAATCTGAATTCTTTTAGATCATACAATGTTTGAAATGTTACAAGCATCTTACCATATATAAAATATAATTAGCGATTTAATGAAATGGTAATAGTATAAATATAAAACAAATATTTATATATAACAAAGAATGACACATAAACACACATTCCAACAGTACCACTACTAATTCACTAAATGATAAAAATATGTAATAATTTTGTTTCTTAAAGATGTACACATCAGTTATGATCAAGTATCTTCGGTGATTTCAGTTACGATCAAGTATCTATTGAATCCTACATCAAATAACATAAGTGCTACATATATATATTTGAGTGATGTAATTAAACAAAAGACGCTTTAACCAATCCCATATCCAAAATCAGCAAAGATTCGTTCAAACACTATACTTTTGAAAGAAAAAAAAAAGGAAAAAGATAAAAGGTTAGACAATTGTAAAGTCATTAGTCATGTGGGAATTTTGGCTCATCAATTTTATAAAACTTACAAAATTCGAGATATGATGAGATGAAAATGAAACCTGAACCAGTTAACCACTATCATAAGTCTATCTTATATTTTTATTCTAAATTAGATTTAAAAATAATGTGTTAAATAAATATTATGTGATAAAATAGTATATATTTTAAAATTATTTATTACATTCAATATTTACTTAATAAATTATTTTTAAAATTCAATTTAAGATAAAAATTTAACATCCTACCATTACTCTATCAAAAAAATCTTTCAAAGAGACATGTCAGTAATGCTGAACCAAGTTGACGGCAATTTCGATCATCCTATGATCGATGGAGGATCGGTCAAGGATATCAAGTTGCTTTAAATAATTAGTCATTAATATTCATGTGCGTCCATCAATAATTTCCATCAAAGACTAATTAAGAATACTACTCATTACATAAGAGTTTATGCATTAGTCACTAAGAATACTATTCATTCATATCATAGATCGTGAATTGAAATTTTATGTTAATGATTATATTACATAAGAGTTTCAGGAGAGTTTTGAAAAGCTACTTCAAGTGGGTTGGGCTTCCGCAGCTCATATGAAGAATTATTAGAGGACGTCAGAATTACATAAATTTGATGCGTAGTGATGATAATAAGGGTTGATCTATTTTAAAGATTAAGCCTTCCGTCTAGAATATTAGGCATGAGAATTTAGTTCTTTCCGCGTGAAATCACTTCTAATATACTTAGCTGACGCTAATTAATCAATAGTATGAATACAAGTACTTACAAGTTCAGGAATGGTTTTTCCTTAAAGTTTTTCCGAAATTAATATACACACTTGTAGCTAAGTAACAAGATACAAGTCTGCACTATTTTTAAATATAATCTAGTCAAAAGAAAAACTCTTTCAAAAACCCTAAAGTTCTTTTTAAAAAAATTCAGATCTCAACCGTAGAGGAGGCCTTGGCCCCCTCTCCGACAGACAACAACTACCGCTTGGTGGCTCGCCCTCTTTTTGCGCCTCTTTTTTAAAAAACCAGATCTAAACCGTAGAGGAGGCTTTGGCCCCTTCTTCGGCAGACAACAACCACTGTTTGGTGGCTCACCCTCTTTCCGTGGCTTCACCCTCTCTTTCTCTATTTTTCTATATTTTTTTATTTCTTTTTCCGGCGAACAAATGGAGCACAGCCACCACCCTTTCAGTCTTAGGCTTGCCAGCGAGTACCACCTCAGTTTTTGGCCTCCATTAAGATCCTCGATCTCAGTCAAGCATGACCCCTGTGATGCGTAGATCGAGGCTGCTAGTTGCCACTGCGATCTTGATCTCTGAGACTGACCATAGATCGCTGGCCATCCATCCAAATAAAAAATTTTGGTACTCACCACCAGTCACTGCCATCTTCCACCGTTGAGCAGTAGTCACTGTCAACTGAGCACAACCTATTCATTGGCAGCTGCTCAGCCTCTTGTCGGTGGGGACACTCTTTTCTGGCAACTCTCCAGCTTTAAACGGCCACATATTTTGATAAACTTTTAATTTACTGTTGGCTTTGTTTAGATTTGTAGTGGTAGTGGTAGATTTACATTTAATGTTTGTAATAGTGTAGTATTAATCTCTTGTGTGAGAAAGGTTTTTGTCCTTTCTGTGTGAGGATTTTTTTTTATCTCTCTTATGTAAGAATAGGTTGAGAGTAAATCTCTAAATCCAATAGTAGTAGTAAAATTTCATTCTAGTAATAATCTCCGTTAAAGGGTTAGTATATCCTCTTTATAAAAAAATAGACAAAATAAATCTATCTTAGTCCTATTTCCTGATTTTATATCAAAAGCCACCCATTGTAATATTATTAATTTTACACCGAACTTAAAAAAGAAAGTAACAAGATACAAGACGTGGGTCCCGAATACTCTTATCATGATAGAAACTTAAAAAGCTGCATAGGACACGCCACCAATATATTAATATAAAAGGTTTTGTCAAAAAGTTCTCCTGAAAGTGATGTGGCGGGGCGGCAATAGTGTATACTGCTGAGCGAGCACTCTATTATTATTCTTCTAATTTATAGCATATTAACCTTCTCCGTTGTCCTTACTTTCTTTAAACTACCTCAGTTATAGATATATGAAATCATAATAATTAATTTCAAAGTTTGTAACCTGACCCACGTTTACAATGGTATAGTTCTGTAATTATTGGATCTACATTTCTTATTGTATTTTCTTTTAATGAAATCTGCATCTATCCTAGTGGCCCACTCGGTACTTATCGGATTTGTATTTTAAATGAGTGTGGTCGTCGGACTTGTTTAATTAATAACAATTCACGATAGATTTTTTATAGGTCAAATTGTTTCATTAACACTGTTTTAAAAAATATATATATTTTCTCTCTGCTTACTATAAATTGCATGCTAAATGTAAGTGCAATAACCCACAGAAAACCGAAAGCAATATCAAGTTGTAGAAAGCAAGATGAGGAACTTCCTCCTACATCTAATACTCCTTCTGGTAAACTTCAAGTTTTCTGTGGCTCTTTCATTTAATTTATAACATCTATAGGCGAGCTTATCCAGCTAAGAACTTTTATTTATTGTTTGATCATCTTGAGTTGATTAAAATTTCCCCAAAACCTGGGGACTCATTCAAGATGAAGTTGGAGGTTTACATTATAAATTCGGATTATTCGTAGGCCAATAAATGATATATAAGCTTGATTCATTTTTTAAAACGCAAAGAACTGATGATTATAGCTGATTGAAACTCGTGAACTTGTCAATGATTGGAAGTATGTATTTCCAGACTTTGTTATAATTTTAAAATATTAAAACTGAGGAAATGTTGGAACTTTGTTGATCTTTATTATTCTTTTGTTTAGGCACAAATATTTGAACTTGTAAATTGTTGATTATTTCAAGTTCATCCTACTGAATTTTATTCTTGAACATTTCCAGTGCGTATACAGAACTGGTGCCAGAGAGTTGACTGAAAAAAGCTTGGAAGAGGTGGATGTTCATGTTCATGTTCATCCATCATCCAACACAAACCCTTTCAAGAAGGTATTTTTAACTTTGGAAGATCTGAAGGTAGGGAAAAAGATGCCCTTCTATTTTGAAATGGGCAATCCTTCAACTTCTCCTAAGTTTTTGCCTAAGGAGGAAGCTGATTCCATTCCATTTTCGTTGCAACATCTTTCTCATATTCTCGAACTCTTCAACTTCCCACATGACTCACCGCAAGCCAAGGCCATGGAAGATACACTCAGGAAGTGTGAATCCCCTCCCATGCAAGGAGAAATCAAATTCTGTTTCACCTCTTTGGAGTCCCTGCTTGATTTTGCAAGCAGCATCTTCGGCCTGGGGACAGATTTTCAACCTCTAACCAATATCCACCTCACAAAGCTTAGCACCGGTTTACAAAATTATTCAATCCTAGAAGAGCCCCAAGAGTTTCCTGCTCCCAAGATGATGGTATGTCATACACTGTCCTATCCTTATGCAGTTTTCGTGTGCCATACGCAAGCGAAGGGGAACAGAGTATTCAAAGTTGCACTAGGTGGTGATGATGGAGATAGGGTGGATGCCATCACTGTTTGTCACATGGACACCTCTCACTGGAGACCTGATCATCCAGCGTTTGGTGCGCTTGGTGTTAAGCCAGGGGATTGCCCTATCTGCCATTCCGTCCAATCGGATAATCTAGTATTTGTGCCACTCTCTGCAGCTAAATGAATGATGTATTTATCTAAATTGTAATGTCCAGTAATCCTGCTGCTTCTGTTCTCGGTTTGCCCAGTTTGGGGATAATAAATGTTGTAAGTTCGCTGTGAATACTGTGTTTGACGTTGTGTATTCAATGTTGAAGGAAATAATAAGGCTATCTTAATCTAGTGTATGGAGACCTTTTATCCGTATTTTTCATCAATATTTTTTCTTTTTTCTTTTTGGCAAGTTCTGTTGAGAGTTGAGTAAGAGCGGAAATGAAAATTTATTTTATGGGACTAAAATTGTTTCCAATATAATGTCATAAGTGTCAAAAATAAGAGAATTTTTTGTTTTCTTTTTTTGAGATAAAAGATTAGAAAAGATTTTATTTATAAGAAAATAAAAGAAGTACAATTTATAGGAGATACATAAGGAGCCAAATTTATAAAAAAAGTTTATTGTATAACTAAAATAAAGGGAAACCTTCAAAATTTGATTTAATAGAAAATTTCATCCATTTTTATAGAATTATCTAAAAACATCCCTTTTTGTTATATTTTTTTTTTCTTTCTAGTGCTCCTCTGGATGAAATAATATTATTATTATGTAAATCACAAAATGTTAGGACATGATAATGTCAATGGTAATTATTATTATGTAAATCACAAAATGTTGGACATGATAATGTCAATGATAAGTTAAAATCTTGTTGTCGCTATTGCTAAAAAGGATCGTTTTTAGTAATTTTGAAAACAAGAGGTAAAACTATCATTTAGGTCAAATTTTGAGAGTTCTAATATCTTTATTCATAAAATAAATAAGTAAACCTTTTATAGAAAATAAATCTTTTTTTAGTGTAGCTCAGATAGTCGTAATTTGCATCCCTTGCCACCTGAGCTTCATAAAAAAAAAATAAAGGGTAACAATTAATGTTTAGTAGATGAGATTTCTTATCCCCATTCAACAATTTAAAAAAAACTTTAATAGTAAATAACTTGCGGTAAATTTTATTTTTCAAAAAATATGAATAAATAAAACAAAAACAACAGTAAAATTAAGTTATTAATACTATTTCCTTCAAAAAAAATTTTGACTTAAATTTTCATCCATTAATTTTATACAATTCAATAGAGCAAATATTAAGTAAAAAATTGTATTTGATGTTGTTAATTATATACCATTTAGTGCTAGTAGTTGGTTAGGTTTTACCTGACCCGAACCCATACTTTAATGGGGTGGGTTACTCTCAACCCACACTATTACTTAAATCTTATAAATAGATTTGGGTTGGTTATATCAAATCGGGTCAAATGTAATTTATGGGCCCATTACCTAATACATTTTTGGTTGTTATGCTACAACATCGCTACCCTTAAAAAATCAAAAATATCAAAATCCCATCTTTATGTAAATCTCAACTCTCTCTTTTATCTTAGGGGGGTTTTCTGTTAGATATTTATTCCAATCAACATTCATAATATTATAAAATTAAACAATTATGGATTAACATCATACATGAATAAAAAGACATAATAATTGGAAATAGGTTACAAAAAACATACCTGTTTGAGAAATTATTATTGATTCATTGATTGTCACAGCAGATTAAAAGCTAGTCTTCCTTTCTATGATCTAGATTGATATTTGGTGGCTTTCAATGGAAAATAAACGTACTATTCTTAAAAGTTGAGTCTAGGTTAGAGAGGGGACATAACTTTTATACACAAAATTAGGGTTTTAAATTTAGCCCCTCCCATAATAGGCTTCAATGAGACCCAAAAACTCACATTTGCTACTCAACTTAGTTTCTACACAAAAGTTGCTACAACTATATTCAACAGCGATCACTAAACATATTGGACTACTCATTAACCCATTTTTATTAAATAAAAAATTTAATTAATATTAGCCCACATTTTGATAAAAACAATTTCCAACATTCTCCCATTTGGGTTAATATTAATTAATTTTTTGAGTGTTTACTAAATTTAATTTTGAAAATAAGACTCTAAGGTTAATAATAGAAAAATTATGTTTTGTGTGGCAATACCTTTTAAAAGAATGATAATTCATAAATAGCATTTTAAAAATTTTATCCAATCCAATATGATCTTAATATTGGACTATGATGATCTATATCTTAATCTCAACAACATATGACCATTCATAATCACAAATACTAATAATCTGATTGACATGGATTTTAAACCCAGTAGTGTGGTAAGAAACCAATGCCAACATGTAAATTAATATTCATTGTTTCTTATCGATCCTCTTTATAATTTCTTAATAAAAGCAAAATCAATATGAAATTGTAATTACAATTTCTCAATCAAAATAAAATTGCTTGACTTTAACAAGTCATACATCACCAACAGTTCAGCATGAGATCTCAAAATAACTGTTATATATGACGTCAAAAAGTATACAACAATAATTTTTAAAGCACAATATCTTAAGATATCATATTTTATACAATTCAAAATATAATATGCAATAATAGTGATAATCATCATAAAAAAATTAAAATTTGCAAAATGCATATCAATAGTGAGCATTTTTTTACATGACATAATAACCAAAATAAAGGAACAGGCATAAACTTTCACTAAACCAAAGAATCGAAAGATTCAATAACACCCATATTCACCAACATGTTCCATAAAACCTGTAGGCCTTAAACCTTTGGTTAGGGGATTAGCTAAAAAAGATTCGGTTTTTATATGCTTAATCACAATATCTTTTTTCTTTACTAAGTCCGTAACTGTAAGGTACTTAATTTTCATATGTTTGGAACCACTATTGATATTATTGTTCTTAGAATATAAGACAACTACTTTATTATCACAATTAATCACAATGGGTCGAGAGATGGAATCAATAATTTGCAACACTAAGATCAAATTTCTTAGTTAAACAGCTTGAGAAGATGTACTATAATAAGCTACAAACTTAACGTACATAATCGAGGATGCAATTAGGCTCTGCTTTACATTTTTTAATGAAATGGCTCCATCAGCTAACATAAAGATATATCATAAAGTAGATTTGCAACCGTCTAAACAACTACCTCAAGATTATTAACCCTTTTATACACAAGCATAAAGTTCTTCATTTTTTGGTAGATATCTCATGACTTGTTTTGCAGCAACCCAATAATTATGCCTAGGGTTTGACAAATATCTACCAAGAACATTAACTATAAAGGTAATATCAGTCTCGTAAATACTTATGCATACATCAGGCTACCAATTGTACTAGCATAAGGAACAGTCTTCATGGCTTCCTTTTTCAAATTATTCTTAGTACATCATTCATTGTTGAGTTTATCTTATTTCATAACAGCCATCTCACTTGCTTTGCATATCTACATAATGAATATTTTAAGCACACGATCAATATAAGCTCTCTGAGATAGTCCTAAGATGTTTTGAGATCTGTCACGATAAATCTCAATGCCCAAAACAAAAGATGCTTTACTGAGATCTTTTATGTCAAAATTAACAAACAAAAAAAGCTTGGTATTATTTAGGAGATTCATATCACTATTAGCAAGTAGGATATCATCGATATAGAGTACCATAAAATGAACTTACTTCCACTAATCTTTATGTATATGCACTAATCAAACTTCTTTTTTACAAAATAAGAAGAGGTCACCCTTTTTTTAAATTTCAAGTACCATTAGCAAGAAGCTTACATGAGACATAAATAAATCTTTCCAATTTATATATCGTGTTCCATTTTCTATTTTCTTTAAATCTTTTAAGTTGAAATATATAGACCTTTTCACTCAAATTTTAATTAAGAAAAATTGTCTTAACATTCATTTGGTGAAGCTCTAAGTCAAAATGAGCTACCAATGTCATAATTACCATAAATGAGTCTTTGATAGAAACAGGTGAAAAAGTCTCTATGAAATCAAAGCGTTCTTGCTATATATACTTTTTGTAACCAATTGGGCTTTAAATTTTTCAACATTTCCTTTATTGTCTCTCTTGCTCTTAAATATCTATTTACACCCTATGAGTTTATATCCTTTGAAAAGGTCCACAAGTTTCCAATATGATTATCATATATAAATTACATCTTATCTCTCGTGGCAAGTAACCATTCACTTGCCTAATCACTATTGAGAGATTTATAGTAAGTTGTTGGGTTCAACTCTTTCCCAATATCATACTCTTATTCTCCAAGATAAACATAATAATCATTAGAAATAGTATCCCTTCTTGTTCTTTACGATCTATTCACTTGTACTTCAGAATAAGACTTATTTGTGGGCTCATTGGTAAAAGAAATCTCATTTGCAATAGGAGTTTGTACAGTAGCAAGGGGATTAACAGTATCAAAGCCCTGTTAAATCCTATAATCAATGATTGTACCCTCAAGATTAATATAAAGTAGGCAATGGTAAAGAAATAATATTATAGGGTTCCATTTTTTAAGGGGTTGAGAGGGAATATCTTTAATAACATTCAACTCCAAAAATCTTGTTACATGGGACTTAACAACTCTAGTGCCACGAGTTGGACAATAAAATATGTATTTTTTTAAGTAATTAGGATACCCAATAAAATAGCATCTAGTAGTTTGTTAATTTATTTTCTTTAAAGAATGATCGTAGATCTTTTTCTTAGTTAGACATCCTCATACTTTGAAATGATTCAAACCAATTTTTCTGTCTATATTCAAATTGTGTCTTAGGCACTAACTTACTAGGAACACAGTTCAAAATATAGTTTGTTGTTTTGATGGTTTCTCTTTACAAGAATTCTAGCAAATAAGATATACTCATCATGTTCTTTTTAATTTTCATAAGGGAGCAGTTGTGTCTCTTTGCCATGCCATTATATTCAAGACTTCTGGGTATGGTATATTAAGAAACAATACTATTATCCTATAAGTACCTAAAAAATGGATCCATCTGTTGTCTAGCATCACTATGCTTTTCATAATATTCACTATCTCAACCAGATCTTACAATCTTGATGATTTTCCCTAGCTGTTTTTGACCTATGTTTGGAAGACTTTAAACATTTTAATGTATTTGCCTTTTCTTTGATCAAATAATTTTAGCCATATTAGAAATAATCATCAATAAATGTAATGAAGTACCTGTTACCACATAAGGTAGTACAATAAAGTCCATTAATGTTTGTATGAATAATCTCTAACACGTTCTGACTACGAGTGGCACCTTTTTTCTAAAAACTTTTCTCTCTCACATAGTCAACACAAACTCTTAGGTCATTAAAATTGAGAAGAGAAAGTATCTCTGATTGAATTAAGCGTTCTACTTGTTTCTTAAAATTGTGCCATAAATGCTTATGTCACAACAACAAATATCTTTCCTTAGTCAAAGATCTTTTAGCCGTGGTGTTTTCAATATTATAGGAACAATCATATTTCTTAGAAAATAGAGACAATCTATAAAGCTTGTCAAATAAAACATAGCTGTGAATAATTTTACATTCATAAATTATTTGAACTCTTTTATTCGAAAAAGTAAAAGAGTATTCATCTTTATCAAGTATTGAAAGTGAAATTAAATTCCTTATAAATGAAGCTACGTGGAAAATATTGTCCAAAACTAGCTGAAAACTAGAATCTAATTTTAAAACAACAATCTCAACATGCTCAATGCTAATTTTGATATCATTGCCAACTTTAAGTTTACACTCTTTCTCTCTTGACTTCCTCAGATTTCTTATCGCTTATAAAGTAGTTGCAATACGAATAATAGCACCACTGTCAAGCCACCATAATCTAAAGGAACATCAATTAAATTAGATTCAAAATAGACATAGGCAAATAACATGCTCTATTCCTTCTTCTTCTTCTCTAGCTAATTTTTAAACTTAAAACAGTCAACCCTCTTATGACTATTTCTTGTTGCAGTGATAGTGTTTTAGGACTATGTTCTAAGCATTTTCATTATTCTACTTTTCACTCATACTTTTCTTGAAATTCTTACTTTTCTTACAAGTATGGATGTTGGGCGTTCTATATTTTCTATCTCTTTTTAATATTTAGCTTTCTAGGGGCAACAAAATGAACAAATTCACTATTGTCTCTTTTTTAGCCTTTTATAATTTTTCTTCTTCAGTCATGCACTTAATGATTAGGTTATTTCGCTTTAGACTTCACACAAACGTTCTTTACCCAAAATGCTTCTACTTAGTTAGAAGCAGTCAAACGTTATAGGCTATCCCAAGATCATCTTTACAAGTGATGTGAGTTTTTACAATCTCCCATTCTTCAGGACCTCTTGTCTTTGTAAGGGTCAGTCAATTCTCACACAGGTCGCGATACCCAAGGAGTTACTTAGCATTATACCTTTTGATTGCCATTAGACTTAATTGGTTCAATTTTTCCTATTATTCATAATGAGTTTTTTTTTTAGCTTTAATGCTCACATTAGTGGGTTGTGGTAGTTGATTTTCACGTAAAGCCATATCTATGTCTACTATTCCCAAAGAAAATTCAAAATCCAATTTTCATCTCTTATAGTTCGACCCATTCAGAATCTCAATTGTAATATTATTGTTATTCACAATAAAAGAAACTGTATCTAAAAATTGTAACTAGATCAATTATGGGCAATAGATAGAATGCTCCTATAAGAATAAGCAATTCAATATTTATGAGAATCAATTGTATTATCATAAACTCCCATTTGAGTAGAGTATATAATAAGCAACTATTCTCTAAGCATGAAGATCAACAAAATAAAGAAAATTCATAGATCTAAAAATTCATCCCTTTTTGGCAGATTAACCTTTAAACTTACATATTTCCTTTAAAAATAATGAAATAAATAATTTTTCAAAATTCATTCCCTTTAGGCAAATAAATTTATCAGATTATTTATCTCATACAATATTCTTCATACCATTTAAATTAATTTGCACAATAACCTCTTTTGGGGAGGCGATTATACCAATTAATTAAAAAAAAATTTCCATCAACAAAATAAGAACTCAACAAAATTCTTGAAAAATTTGATGGTTAAACCACTTTGGTGAAATAACCTCAATAATTTATAAGTAACGCTCCAAAATTGAAAAAAATTGAATAATATTTCCCAACACAATAATGCATATTAACAACATATATGCATGTGATCAAACAAAATAAAGTACGTTACAAAATGTACTTTCAATGAGCAACAATTAATTATAATTGCATAAATTTGAACAACTATTTTGAACTATAATTTTAATTATAGTAATAGTTTATGAAACTAAACTTAATTAGGAGAGTATACTAGAAAACATTTCAATCCAAGGAGAGTGAGTATTATTCTCTTATTCCATGTATCTCAAAATAATTTTTGATAAATTTTCAAAAGGAACTCTTACCAAAAACTATTTTTCTCCTAATTAAAACACATAAACAAAGTAATAATTAGTTAATAAATATGTATCATCCTTAAAAAAACAAATTAAATTAATTACAAATTAGAGGATGAAAAATGAAGTTAAACAAAAGAGTTGAAATAGACCCCGGATAGGCCCAAACGCGCCCCAAATGCTTGGGCCGTGAGTAGGCCCTATATGGCTGGGTTGGAGGACACCTTCAACCTTCAACCGGGTTGGATCAGGCCTACAATACGGGCCTCATCAACCCGATTCTGATCTACAACCATAAAACCCCTAAAAGCATGTATTTGCAGTCTAAATTTTGAGGGTTTTTGTGTATTACGTCAATTCTAAGATGTCTAATCCATTGAATTGACAAAATAACAAGATAAAATATACTAAATTGGAAGAACAAAACTTGGATTTGTGCCTCTTATGTCCAACTCAAATTTTCAAGTTTTCACAACAATAAAGTCGAAATATTGTATGGGTTTTGCTCCTTAGGCAATATCTAAACTTTATATAGCAATTACTTATACAAAAACAAACTCAATCTTGCTTAATTTAAAAAGAGAAATTTAAATTTTTCTTGGGTTTATGCATTCATGATCAAAATTTTAAATTCAAAATTCTCTCAAAATACACAACCAAATTAGTCATATAATATATCAATTTAAATTTTGAATCAAGAAAAATAAAAGCCTTATGTTTTCATGATGAATAAGAGATAAGAATCATGTGCAATCATGGCAACAATATTCAGCCGAAAAGAATAAAAAAAAATAATGATTTCTTTCAATTTTCAATTGTAGATCCTAAATCATGTATGTTGGCTCTATACTATGGTTTTGCATGTGGTGAGTATTGTGTGAAAATAAAGCTTAAAAATGGATTTTAGTTTAGTTTTGTGTGTTGATGCATGTCTATCTGCTTTGTTTAAAGTTGGCTTTATAACACTTTTTCTTTTCATATGTTGGATATTAGGGTCGAGTTGGAGTTAATTCTAACACGAATTTGACCCGAATAATTTAAGAAAATTTTTACCTGACCCAATTTTATTTATTTTTAGTAAAATTAACCTGTGAGTCATTTTGTGAGCACTAATACCATTGCATTATATGAGATATATTAATTTAAATCACCATTTCAAGGTAAGAGAACCAAACCTGCTATTAATTTCAAAGAGAGGAAATTGAAAATATTATTATGATTTTGTTAATAAGATATATCTAAGAAATTTTTTATATATGTTTAACAGAAAACCAAATATAAGTAAATTCCAGTTAAATCTCATAGACAATTTGAATATTTAGAGTTAAAGAAAGTGTGCAAAGTTCTATCTTTGTATTGCAAGAGTAAATAAAAAATATGCTATTTTTACATGATGCTATAATGAGACATGTATATACAAAAGTATAAGCTAACCTAAACCACAAACCATTTTACCATTATACAATATTCCTTGTATTTTAGAAATTTGTTATAAGTTTTTACACAACTGGTTATCTTCTAGCTCAAACCAATGAAACAATAATAACTATATGTATTGGTCTTGTGCTATTGATATTTGCAACATCCTTAATGTTTTGCCTAGAATTTTAAGACATTCACAGTACACCTTAACTAGTTTCACATTTCTTTTTAAACACCCTCTTCATGCTCAAATGTCTATTTTCTAAGTGTGATATTGAGCTTACTCCTTAGGAAGTTGAATATGTCTATTAAAAGGGGTTTTGTTAGATGTTTTCTACTTGTTCATACATAGGTATATACTAAATTTCTCTGCCTTCATTTAAAAGTTTTTCTTTTAGAAAGTGCGCATTTATTTCAGTGTGTTTCAATTTTGTGTGAAAGATTGGATTGTGTCAAGGATATTGCGCTTGATATTGGTTTATTTATTAGTTTCACTTTTAATTAAAATAGCAATGCTTGAAGCCACATTATTTTAGCTGCTATATAAGCCAGTGATCTGTATTCAAACTGTCCTTGACCTTACCATAACTTTCTTCTTTTTAAATGACTATGAGTTTTGGTTATTTGGTAGATAATGTAGTACCCTCTAGTTAACCTCCTATCATCTTGATTTGCTACCCAATTTGCATTATTAAATGTTGATAATTCTATTCTACCTTTTGTTGTAATGTGCAAGCCAAACTTATTGTTCCTTGTAAATATTTAAGGACTCTTTTGCACCACTCCAATGAGTTTGCTTTCCATGAGTTGGCTTAGCTTTCAGATTGCAAAGGAGATTCTAGCAGGACTCTTATAACACTTTTGTATAGAGTTTGTTATTTGAAATAGCCTCATTTTTCTTGGTTAGTTTCATTCCAATGTGGATTAATGTTAGTGAACTTTTGTATTCTACTATCTTAGTCATTTTTGGAAGATCCCTGATAGATTTGGCTTAAGATAGATGCACTCCATATTTGTCTCTCCTTACTTCAATAACCAAGAAATCGTTTATAGGTCTTTGGATCTTTAAGAAAAAGGTCATGTTTAAATTAGATATCACTTCTTCCAATAAAGTGTTGTTGCTACCTGTGATTATTGTACAATCCACATAAACTAAACTAAAAGTATCATTAGTTCATTTTCTCTTTTTAAAAAGAAGAGTGAAGTGTTAAATATTGAGTTTTTGAAACCCTACTATACAATGAAGTTTTTAATTTCTCATATCACACCCTAAGGGCTTACTTAAGATCATATAAAACTTTTTTTCTTCTTACAAACTTATTTTGCCCTTTTTGAATTCACAAACCCTTTAGGTTGCTTTAGAGGGTTTGTTTATTGTCGATCTATGTAAATTGCTCTCTGTGTGTGTGTGTGTTTTTAATTCCCTTCTCAAAACTTTTTTGATTTGTTTGCTACATTATTATACTTGTGTGTAAGCGCTTCCGCCAACACTTAATGTTTTGGTACTGATCAAAATTGATTTCTTTTTCCTCTTCTTTTCTTTAATTTTGAATTGACATTATTACAAAATTGCCTTCACTGACATTAAAATAATATCAGTGAATAGTTTCACTAACACTATAAAATAGTGTCAGTGTTGCTCTAATAAGAAATTTACTAACACTATGTTAAGTGTCAGTGAATCAGTGACACTATAGTATCAAAGAATCCCTAACACCATAGTGTCAGTGAATCCCTTACGCTATAATATTAGCGACACCATAATATCAATAAATCTTTAACTCTATAGTATCAGTAAATCATTGACGCCATGGTATTAGAGAATCTATAGTATAGTATCAATAAATTTCTAATACTATAATATCAAAAATTGAACAAAAATTAAATAATTAAAATTATTTTTTTAATGATTTATAATTTGAATAATTGTACTAGAATTTATAAATAAATATCAAATATTTAATTATCATATAACTACATTTAAAAACCATGATGGTTAAAATATTACATACAGTCATACAACTACAATTGTCACTACTACAAAAATGGCTTTCACTGACGCTAAGTTAGCGTCAGTGAAGGGTTTCATTGACACTGATTCGTAGTGTCAGTGTTGTTCGAGCTAGAACATTACTGACACCATTTATGGTGTCAGTGAATCTCTGATACCATGGTATCAGTAAATCGCTAATGTTGTGGTATCAATGATTCTTTGATACCACAGTATCAGTGAATTTCTGACACCGTAATATAAGTAAATCGCTGACACCATGGTATCAATAAATTACTGACACTGCAATATAAAAAATTTTGTATTTAATTTAAAATATTTTTTAATAATTTCAAATTTGAATTATTGAACTAGATTTTTGAATTTATTTATAAACTACAATTCCATATATAAATATAACATCTAAGTAAATATAATTTTATTTATTTATTTAAATAAATAAAATTACAATTATTAAAGCATCCAAACTTATTTTCATATATATTGCTAAACATCTCAGATTAAATTGTTAAGAGCTACAGTATTTCAAAACATCCCAAAGTTTGAAAATTCGTTAAACACATAGCTGTCGCATTGTCACGTATCGAGGTAATGTCATCTTCAGTGTAACCTCTCTATCATTCACACCACTTGTAACAAGTGAGAGCAAATTCATCAATTCTATGCTTCCTACATTGATCAGATGATGGTAATGTGTTGTTTTGAAGCTCCTGCATAGCTTTACTAGATTGTTCAACTTCATGAGGTATACAGATCAATGATAGATGAATAAGGAGGTATACGATAGAGGTTGTAATAATTAAGATCAGAGAACATAAAAGAATTCCCAAAGAACCATTAAGTTGAATTGCAATGAGAAAGGAAAGAGTAAGTGATAAGAGTAAGTGATAGTGGGTATATTACCTTTCCACAGAACTCACAGAGGTACTTATTGTGTGGACTGACATCCATTTTCTTAATCTGCTTATACAAACTGGCACCATAATGGGTACCTAAATTAGAATTCATATTTGTAATTCACTCTTCTAAAGCTACACCAGAAATTATTTTGCTGCTGAATGTATTAACTTGTTAACAACCCACATCTCATGCTCACCACTTGATTAGTTAATGATGCACATTCCTCTTAACCAACTTAGGAGAAGTAAAAATTGGATCAAAATTTTGTAGTTTAGATTTTATAAAATAGCAAAAGAATAAACACTATACTAAAACAACCTACAGAAAATAAGTTATATATTGATCAAATGATATCATGAGAAATTAATAATGCTAATATGCATTTAGAATCACACATTGAAAGGTTCAAAGGGTAAGCTCATTTTTAGCATATCATCAAACACATGGTGGACTAACAAGAATAACTTATTTTAAGTAACCCTACTTACTAAAATGCTAAGTTTCTTCAGTAATCTTTACAATTGATGTTGAGTTTATACTGATTTATGAGATCCTTTGAGGATTCAATCTCTATGAGTGTAATTATCATCTATTCTACTCAATATAACACTATGGCCTGATTTTGGGCTTTAGACTTTCATTGACAAAATCAAGAAAAAAAAGGTCAAGTAGAAATTTTGAAATACCAAGTTAACAAAGTTTATAATATGCTAGCAAAATATTGTAAACAAATATCTTAACACATCTTTAAATTACTATAATAATATTAATTTTTTAAAGAACTCTAAGCATACGAGCTTAAAATAAGGCTATTGGTTCGCATAATTCTACTCAAAACCAGAGCTTAAGAATGGATTCTTAGATGATGTCTTAATGCAAGGTACTAGAATTATAAGCAATACTAGGCCATATGTTTTCCTTATATTAAAAATATGTACCTAAATATTGAAAGCACAACCATCATTCCACTCATTCTCCATAAAAAAAAAAACTAATTATAGCCAATAGGTAAAAAGATGTGGACAATTGGATAGTATATGAACAACTTAGCTATAAATTAAAAAACCAAGCCCTCGAAACTCTAGTAGCGCAAAATAATTATTGATCAATCAAACCACAGTAGAGCATTAACAATGGAAGCACATAATAAGGTCACTCAATATGGAACACTTCTTGCCAAGTATATTAGCATGTATCGTACTTTCTTAACCAAAATTTTAAATTCAATATATCGATATTTTACTCTCTATTAAAGCCCTCATTCTTAATTTAATCAATCGTTTAATTTCAACAATACCACATTTCAAATTAAAAAATCAATTCTTAAACTTGGTTCATAATTGGCGACATACTTACAACATGTAGCAGCCAATAATACAGCACTAGAGTCATACCTTAAATACAACCAGATAGTTCTGAATATCGCAAATGAATGAATATATTTAGAAATTGATGGAATCATTTGAGCAAATTAACTAAACAAGGCACAATAAAACTCTTTAGAATATCTAACCAAACATAAATTAAATATAAAGGGCCACACATTATCAAAATCAATCATAGTAAAATAGAAAATAAATCCAAGATAATAATATCAATTAGATTAAATCTATCAGATTAAAAATAAAACATCTCAAAATCTTCTGGTACCGTCAGATATAGCAGACTTAAAACACTAAAATAGAAGACATTAAACTTTATAATACGACAAGTGATAAACTCTTAAGAGAGAGAGAGAGAGAGGTATCTTCATCTACTTAGATCTCATATATTTAGGCTACTGTTGTTGCAGTTGCGGCTACTGCGCTTGTTGCTGTACAACCTTAAAAGGCGATACCTTGTTTAAGTAACTTATTCATGGCTATAAAATCAAGCATATTTTTTAAAAGATCCACATGCTAAAAAGTGCTTATATGTAACAAGAAAGATAAAGCATTTATAGAATATATTTATCAGGAAAATGCATAAAATAACCCTATATTAGCCCAAAAAATAGCCTCATTTCAGCCCCAAAACAACTCTAAAACAAGCTTAAAACAATAATAAGACAACTCCAAAAAGCAACCTAATAATAGCCCCTAGTTTAGCTCTTAAAATATCCCTCATTTCAGCCCCAAAACACCACCAACAACGGCCCCAAAACAACTCCAAGACAGCCCCTAAAATAACCTATATAAACCTCAAAAACAGATCCAAAACACCACTAAAAGCTGCCCCATTTTAGCCTCAAAACACTAACAATACCAAAAATACTTTTAAGTATAAATAGTTAACGAAAAAGAACTTTACCTATTTTTGATGATTTGTGATTAAGTCCGCAGCACATATCGCCCACTCATCACATATCGCATTATTATAGTCCATTCATTATTAGAAAAAATAATGAAATAAAAATAATAATGCAAAATGTTACTTCGTAGTTGTGTAACATTATTACATTAAGAAGAAATAAGATGCAACCCTCATAATGGGTATAGTGTCTATAGGTCAGTTCTATACTTTGTGTTATCTCAAATAATTAGCAAATTGTATAATCCTACAACAAAAGTGATTAATACTATAAACAAAAACATTATCAATATCATTAACAATGAAGTATAATATATTGAACTCATTTTCATTAGCTTCATCAACTCCTAGGTGAATGAATTTATATTTAAAGACTCTACTGAAATCTTAGATGCAACAAGTTTGAAAAATGTTACATCATTGTCCTACTTTACATTGAAGTTAAGCATATTTATCAAAATGGGGAAAAAATGGTCCCAACTAACCACAAATGTATGCACTAATGCAATGGATTAATTAAAACATATGCAAATTCATGAAAGGTTCAAGCATCTATGAAAAGGTTGAGTACGATGTGTACTGAGTAAATTTTAATGTATATATGGATGCTAGTTGTCAACAAAGCTGAATAAAGATGTCATGTGGTACAATAGACTAATTTTTTCCTTTGCTTGTAAAGAAACAAAAACATAATGATAATAGAGCCATGAAACTTTTAAGCCCATAAAACAAGAGAAACAATTAACACACATACAAAAATAAATAAATAAATAAAATAAAGTGGAGGATTGTACCTTATTGGAATTGGAGACTTGTTCAGAAGTGTCAACAAATCAAGAAAGTTTCAATTCTTTAGACCTCCAGACATAATTGTATATTTTTTAAAGCCAAATAAGGTAATCACTTGATAAAACTTGTGATACCATTAACGAGATGCTTGCTTTAGGTAATAAATAGACCTTTTTAATTTGCAGACCACATTCTTTAGATCTCCAGAAATAAGTTTTTTGGGTATACCACATATATCATTTTCTTAATGTCATCATTGAGAAACATGATCTTTATATTCATTTGATGTAGCTTTATATCAAAATGAGCTATAAGCGCTATGACGATTTCAAAAGAGTCTTTCATTGATACTGAAAAGAAAATCTCTTTATAATTAATGTTTTCCTTCTGAGTGAAATCCTTAGCAATGAGATGTACTTTATATCTCTCAGTGTTTCTTTTGAATCTATCTTGATCTTAAATATCCATTTGCAACTACTAGGCTTTTTACATTTAGGTAACTAGACAAGATCCTGAACATTATTGTTTATTATAGGTTCCATCTCATCTCTGTGGCCTTAATCCACTTATGAGAATTGAAGAATTGAAACTTTGTTTGCTTAACTGAAACTAAATGGATCATTTTTCAGTCCCATATTAAACTTATCTTCTTAGAGAAAGATGACATAATCATCTAAAATTACACTTTTACTTTCTCTATTGGATATTCTTAATGGCACTTGTTCTTGAGGTTGTTAAGATTGCTCTTCATGAATAGGAACAAATTCTTCACTTTAGATTTAGAGCCCTATATATTGTCTTGTATTTTGGATTTGCATCTTGAATAAAGTACCCAATGACCAAAGACTTCTGGTGAGATGAGGATTATGGGCTAGCTCGAGGACATCCTTATACCCTTATAGCATTTGGGCTTGTGTTCATGGGTTCAAATTTGTCGGCTACATGTGATGAGCTAGCTTTTATATTGAATGGGCCCATAAGCTAAAATCTAACGGGGAACAATTGTTAAAAAAAATAACATTTGAAGTGCAATTTTTAAAGTTAGCAAAATTTGTTTAGGGAAGCAAAGTAAATTGATATATTTAATCATAGTAAATAGTCTTATATTTGATCAAATATACCTTAATGACCTCTACAAGTGCATTTTAGACCATATTTTTTCAATTATAAAAGCTAATTAAGGTATTTAAAAAAATATAAGGACTATCTTTAAGAGTTGAATTAACAATTTTCCTAATAATAATGATCATTTTTGTTTATAAATAAAATTCGAATATGTTAGTTTCATTGATGTGCCACTAGAGACTAGGTATGTATGTGTTTTAAACTTAATGTATGACGTAATTTAACACGTTTGGTCATTGAAAGTTTTGATTAAATTAAAACAATAATGTTTTTAGTCTATTTATTTCACACATTCAATGTTAAAGGTGAAGTTTCCCAATTTAAAACCTCTATGATAATTGCCAAGTTGTACTCGTGTACTCTTTTAGTTAATGAAAGTGCACTATCCTCTTGCAAGAAAAAAATACTCTAACCTTCAAATTAGTATTTGTCCAAAAAAAGGTTATTGTGTGTGGAGTTTTCACAAAGACAAGTAGGATAGTAATATTTGTTATTTATTAGAATAAATGAATGATCAATGTAAATGTGAATCTGAATAGAATGAAAATTTCATAAATAATTGTTGATATTTATAAGGCATAAATTTAAATATTTTTCAAAGTATGCATGCATGTATTTAATTCAAACTCTAATTAAAGAGAATATGAATCTGATTAAAAGTTAACTTTCACTCTCATAGACATATGGCATATTATAATTGGCCGATACCAATTTTGTTAATTTTGGTACCTCTAGAAGTTCCTTCTGAAAAATCACCTATCTAAGTTTGATTATTTTCTTGAACGAAAGATAGGTTTATTGGTTAAATCGTTATGTTGAAGCTAGTATCAACTATGTATAAGGAAGCGAGTCTAGGTTTAGGCAAGTATCAGCTACTCTGATTTTGAGAAAGCATGCCTAGATAATTAGTTAAAACATTAAATCTAGACTCGTATAGAACTTTTTGAGAAAGTAGACTCAGGTTAAATCATTACATCCCTCTATTTATATATTCATATGCTTATTCTATAACTTGACAGTAACTTTTAACGAATTCAAATAAATTTAGCATACAAATCGAAAAAGTTGTTCCTTTTTTATGTTTGGTGGCATGCTAGGTTTGGCATTTTTCAACGATGTTTGGTGGCATGCTATTCAAGATAAATTGGCTGATAATGTATAAGGCTATTTCTAGTTTGTTCAACAACAATAAAGTCCGAAGAGATAGCAATGGTGCCATCTTAAGCAGCGGTGGTTTTGCCTCAGTCATTTTTATGATCTAGTTTCTTTCAAATATCTTTGAAGACTGGCGATGCTTGGAATTGGTAACTCAGGTTTTGCTAAGTTCGAGGGATGTCCTAGTCAGTGTCAATAGTGGTCAAAACAGCAGAATCGAATAGGTAGTGGCTGATTAGGTTTTTGATGATTTTGACAGTTGATGATGGTGTGGATTGCAGGGATAGATTGGCAGACTCTTTTTAAGTTGATTGATGGGTTGATCGATAATGAATTATATGTAAAACAATAGGATTGAAAAGTTAGAGCTGATATGATGTTTTATTCATTTTTAGGGATTTTATCGATAGTTTACAGTGAGACTAGCCAAGATCGGTTGGTCGAAGTACTGATTGGCGATGGATAAAAACCAACATGATAATTGGTGGTGGTGGGTGACGACTTCTGATGGTGGCTAAGGTTTCAGTAGCTACCTTTTTTTTTTTCAAAATTTTTGTCTTTCCTTTCGTCTTTCTTTTTAGATTTTTTTTTGGCAATTTTTTTTCATGTTATAAAAAATTCTTCGAATTTTCACTAAAGATGCTACTGAAGTTCCTTGATTTGGAACATTAGGTCAATTACTAACTTTTCTTTGCGTATTCTTTCAATTAACAAAAGTGAACTATCTTTTTGTAAGAAAAAATACTTAAGTTAGTGTTTTTTTTTAAAAATAAAGTGTTGCGTGTAGAGTATTTGCAAGGTAGTAATATTTGTTGTATGTCTGAATGAATGATCAACATGAATGTGAATCTGAATAGAATGAATAATTTATGAATAATTGCCCATGTTTGTAGAGTATCAATTCAATTTTTTTTCAAAGTATTAATGCATGTATTTAACTCAAACTCTCATTAAAGATAGTATAATTCTATTTAAAATCCACTTCCACTTGAGTACTATAATTAACCGATATTAATTATATTAATTTTAGTTCTTATGAAAGGAAATAAGGTTGTGTTGTAGTTTGTTTCTCACCTCTGCATAGGATGAGATCCTTGTATTTATTTCTAATTCATGGAGACCTTTGTTATCGGTTTTCTTAATTTTATGACAAAATGTCACCTTTTGAACCTTTATTTTATTTTTCTCTTTTGATTTAATAGTTAATCAAATGAAATCGTAACCAATTAATTTCATAGTTTGTCATCGCACCCACATTTATAATGGTCTACTTCTGTAATTATTGGGTCTACATTTCTTATTTTATTTTATTTATGAAAATTTGTTTCTATCATAAAAGAAATTTTTCTCTTTACTTACAATAAATTGCACGCTAAAAGTAAGTGCAACAACCCACAAAAAACCAAAAGCAATATCAAGTTGTAGGAAGTAAAATGAGGAACTTCCTCCTATATCTACTACTCCTTCTGGTAATCTTCAAGTTATTTGTGGCTCTTTCATTTAATTTAAAACATCTATAAGCGACCTTATCCAACTAAGAACTTTTATTCATTGTTTGATTTTGAGTTGATTAAATTTCCTCAATACCTGGTGAATCATTCAAGATTAAGTTGAAAATCAACAACGATTATTAACTCAAGGCAAAGCCGAAATCCTTGGAATTAAATACAAGGATTTTCCTAAATTAATTAATGATTCTGTAAGTCAATATTCTGATGGTTAAGGCAATAATCAAATGATTAAAGAAAGCTAGAATATTAGTTAATTGCAATTGATTTTGTAATTCTTCTTTAGCCCAGAAACCATTTTTTTCCAAAATACCTCTAACAGTTATATTTTGTGGTTGTTGAAGCGGAAACACACAAACAAAGTTAAACAATTCACCCAAGTAATATAATAATGTAGAACAAGTTATTAAGAAATAAAATAGAGAAGGGGGTAGAAGACGAACCCACAAAGAATTACGTGGTTCGGCAACTTGCCTACATCCACGATGGATCAAGATCACACTCTTTATTATGAATCACAAGGCAACCACAAAGTATGCCTATTACAAGAAAGATCACAAAAAAAACTCTCTCTTGCTCTCTAGGGATTTTCTCTCACAAAGAACCACTAAGAATAATCACTAAGATTATTATTGATCACTAAAATCTCTCTAAAATCATAAAGATCTCACTAAAATTGATAGCCTTTATATAAGCCTTGGGATGTCCTAGGTTTTCTCTATACGTGTGGGAGTCGTATTAAGGAGTCCTAGAGCAAGTGGGAGACGAAATTAGGAAGTTTCCTAATTTCGGGATACTGTTCCCGCGTCCAGCACTAGCGCACTTCTGCTAAGCGCTGCAGCGCTGGCTTCCTAGTGCCGCGATGTTGAGGTTCTGTTATAGGTGCTGCGGCGCCTACTCCTGGTCGTCGCGGCGCTGGTCGCCTGGTGCGCCCTTCTCCATGTTTTGCCTCCTTTCGCATCCATCTTCGATCTGTGCGCACCCTACGCACTTGGCTTGATCCCCAAATCATATTCCAATGATTTTTAATCAATATTCTCACAAATCCCCTCATTGATTCAAAATCATTCACAAAGTAAATCGATCTCTCATTTCTGCATCTTCGGTCACCCTCACAAAGTAGTAACTCCGGTTAAGTCCTTACATAGGACGAACTTAACCGAGGGCAGTGGCTTAGTCAATATATCAGCAGGGTTTTTAGATGACGCTATCTTTGTCAGACTAACTTCACCACTTTGGACAATCTCACGAATGTAATGGAGCCTCACATCAATGTGTTTCGACCTCTCGTGGAACACTTGATGCTTGCTTAGGTGTATGGCACTCTGGCTGTCACAGTATACACCGGTGTTTACATCTTTACGAGCCAATATCTCCGCGCATATGCTTTTTAACCATACGGCCTCCTTTATAGCTTCACCAACAACTATGTACTCTGCCTCTGTGGTAGAAAGTGCAACCACATATTGTAGAACTGATCTCTAACACACACTATACCCAAACACTGTGAATACGTAGCCCGTCAATGATCTTCTCTTGTCAAGATCACCTGCATGATCTGAGTCTAAGTACCCTCTTACCATTTCATTGCTGTCCTCATCCTTCTTATACACTAACCCGTGATTCGACGTTCCCTTGAGATATCTCAGAATTCACTTTACTGCAAACCAGTGATCTTTACCCGGATTTGCCATGTATCTACTCACCACACTCACAACTTATGCTATGTCTGGTATTGTGCAAACCATTGCATACATGATGCTCCCCACAGCACTTGCATACGGTACTTTGCTCATCTGCAGTTTCTCATCCTCGAATGTCGGCGACTGTGCTGCTGACAGTCTAAAATGCATAGCCAAAAGAGTAGAGACAGCCTTCGCGTTTGACATACCAAACTTCTCTAGAATTTTAACTATATATCGTTGTTGGGACAAGAAGATAACATCTCTTCTTTCCCTCACAATGTCCATACCCAAAATTCTCTTCGCTGCTCCCAAGTCTTTCATTTCAAACTCGCCACTTAAGTGCTTCTTGAGCTTTTGTATTTCTTCCATATTCTTGCATTTAATCAACATATCATCGACGTATAGAAGCAAATACATCATCTCACAACTCATGTTCTTAATGTACACGCATCCATCATACTTGCTCCTACTAAAGCCACAAGCCATCATAAACTCATCAAATCTCTTATACCACTGTCTAGGTGATTGCTTTAACCCGTATAATGACTTCTTTAGCAAACAAGCATGATCTTCTTTACCGGGCTCCTTGAACCCTTGCGGCTGTGCCATGTATATTATTTCTTCAAGCTCTCCATATAGAAAAACTGTCTTTACATCTATCTGCTCTAGATGTAAATCAAGGTTTGCACACACAGCTAACAAAATCCTAATAGATGTGTGCTTGACAACTGGAGAGAATATCTCACGAAAATCGACTCCCTCTCTCTGAGTAAAACCTTGTGCTACTAACCTAGCCTTAAATCTCGTAGGCTCAATCCCCGGTATCTCCCCCTTCACCTTATACACCCACTTGCACCCGACTAGCTTCTTTTGAGGTCTCTCCACCAACTTCCAGGTATTGTTCTTTCTAAGAGAACAAATTTCTTCTTTCATGGCCTGTTGCTATTCTTTCTTGTTTGCAATCTTCATAGCCTTACCATATGTCCTAGGCTCATCATACTCAAGAGTGTAAGCAGAATTAAAAGCATGAGCAACTAAGTCTGCTTGTGCATACCTGACTGGTGGATTAATCGTTCTCCTTAGCCTGTCTCTAGCAAGCTGGTACTCTTCAAGTTCCAACTCAGGAGTTCTAGTCTTCTTTTGGGTGGACTTGGAAGAACTCGCCGGTGTTCTTGGTTCATCTTCAAGGATTTCCTTGTTGAAGTATTGATTTGGGGGCATATCAGATCCATTTTCAAGCGCTACTTCAACTTCTATTGACTCGGGTGTTGAGTTTTCCTTGGTTACAGGTTCTTCTTTCTCATCTACTTAGGAGGTTTTCAGCATCGCCATCTCATTGAACATCACATCACGGCTTATGATACTCCTAGGTGGTGTTAAGTCTTTACACCACACCTTGTATCCTTTTACTCATTCGGGATATCCTATGAATACCCCTTTGATAGCTCTAGGTTCCAACTTCCCCTCCTTAACATGTACAAAGGCAGGGCAACCAAATATTCTAAGATGGTCATACTTTGGAGGATTGCCAGACTATTTCTCTTCTGGCGTCTTGAAGTCAATTGCTGAAGAGGGACTTCTGTTTATCAAGTAAGCAGCAGTCACTACAGCTTCTCCTCAGAATGTCTTGGACATCTTTGCATTGGTAAGCATGCATCTAACCCTTTCAAGTAGGGTCCTGTTCATCCTCTCAGCTACCCCATTCTGCTGCGGTGTTGATCTTACTGTTCTATGCCTTGCAATCCCATGCTTGGCACAAAACCCATCAAACTCTCTGTTGCAAAACTCGAGGCGGTTGTCAGTCCTAAGCCTCTTTACCCTTTTGTCAGTATGATTTTCAACAAGAACCTTCCAAGTCTTGCATATTTCAAAGGCTTGATCCTTGCTCTTCAACACATAGACCCACAGCTTCCTCGAATAGTCATCAATCAAGCTGAGAAAATATCTAGCACCACCACGAATAGCTATCTGAGCTGGTCCTCAAAGATCTGAGTGTATGTAGTCAAGAGTCCCCTTAGTCTTATGCTCGCCGGTACTGAACCTCACTCTATGTGCTTTCCCTAGCACACAATGCTCACAAAACTCTAAGAGCTGGAACTTATCCTCTCCAAAGACCTTTTGGCTATATAACTCCTTTAGGTTTCTCTCGCCTAGGTGTGCCAGTCTAAGATGCCACAACTTGGTTTGCATACTCTCATCATCTATAGAGAATAGTGCAGAACCACTCACGACTTCACCCTTAAGCACATAAACACCTTTATGCTTCTCTCCTCTCATCACCACCATGGAACCTCTCAAAACTCTTAAAATCCCTCCGTCGATCTTGATGGAACACCCATTCTGGTCTAAAGTCCCTAGTGAGATTAAGTTTCTCTTCAAGTCAGGAACATACCTAACATCTATCAACTCTCTCACTCGTCCATCATGTAGCCTAAGTTTAACACTACCACTTCCCATCATCTGACACGCAATGTCATTACCCATTAAGACCTTACCACCACTAATAGGCAAGAAATTTGTAAACCAAGACTTGTGGGGCATATGTGAAAAGTACAACCAAAATCTAAAACCCATTGTTCAGAGTTTATACCATCAATAGCGACTAGTGTCTCTGCGCTGTCATAGCTATCATCATAGGAAAGCGCAGCATCCGCTTTATTCTTATCATGTGCTTTCTTCTCAGGACAGTCCTTTATGAAATGCCTTTCTTTCTTGCAGCAATAGCACTTCCTAGAAGTCTTAGACTTCGACCTTGAGCCTTTTTTTCCCATCTCTATTTGAGGGCCTTCCTCTTACAGATAAACTTTCTGCATTGCCCTCAGCCTACTTTTCTAATAACTTTGAGTTTAATGATGATTTCACATCATTCATCATTAAACTCTCTATGCCGTAGAGTAGCGTATCAACAAAACTCTCATAGCTCTTGGGGAGTGAACTCAGCAGGATAATTGCTCTATCTTCATCTTCTATCTTGATGTTGATAGACTCAAGATCAAGGATGATCTTATTGAAAGCGTCTATATGATCTTTCATTGGCGTCCCCTCTGACATGGACAGCTGATACAGCTTTTTCTTTATATGTAGTCTGTCGGCCAACGATTTCCTCATATAAAGAGAGTCAAGCTTCTTCCAAAGATCTATTGCCGTCGTCTCACCTGCTACTTTCCTTAGTACTTCATCGCTCAATGACAGAATGATTATGCTATGAGCTCTTTCTTGAATGTCCCTCATTTCTGCTTCTGCTCTAGATGACTCTGGCGTCTTCTCTTTATCACTAGATGAAACTGCAGTCTCCTCTAATACCGAACCAAGTCTTTGGCTCACCAACAATGCCTTAACCTTCATCTTCCACAGATTGAAGTCATTCATATCGTTGAATTTCTCTACCTCATACTTAGGTGTGGCCATGTTTGCTTAAAACCAAAGTTCTAATACCAGTTTGTTGAAGCGGAAGCACACAAACAAAGCTAAACAATTCACCCAAGTTATATAATAATACATAACAAGTTATTAAGAAATAAAAGAGAGAAAGGGGTAGAAGAAGAACACACAAAGAATTACGTAGTTCGGCAACTTGCCTACGTCCACGGCAGATCAAGATCACACTCTTTATTATGAATCACAAGGCAACCACAAAGTATGCCTATTACAAGAAAGATCACAAAAAAAACTCTCTCTTGCTCTCTAGGAATTTTCTCTCACAAGGAACCACTAAGAATAATCACTAAGATTATTGTTGATCACCAAGATATCTCTAAGATCATAAAGATCTCACTAACTTGATCACAAAGATTGTCAAGATCACAAAGATGTATTTATAAGCCAATTGATAACCTTTATATAGGCATTGGGACGTCCTAGGTTTTTCCTATATGTGTGAGAGTCGTATTAGGGAGTCCTAGAGCAAGTGGGAGACGAAATTAGGAAGTTTTCTAATTTTGGGATACTGTTCCCGCGTCCAGCGCTGCAGCGTTGGGATCTCCTCGCTCCAGCGCTGGCGTACTTCTGCTGAGCACTGCGTCGCTGGCTTCCTGGCGCTGCGGCGCTGAGGTTCTGTTTTGGGCGCCGTAGCGCCCACTCCTGGTCGTCGAGGTGCTGGTCGCCTGGTGCACCCTTCTTCATTTTTTGCCTTCTTTCGCGTCCGTCTTCGATCTGTATGCACCCTTCGCACTTGGCTTGATCCCCAAATCATATTTCAATAATTTTTAATCAATATTCTCACTGTGGTATATAATACTTTGCCTTGTTGAATAAAAGACATAAAACTAGACATTCAAGCCTTCCAAAACACGTCTTTATGGTATTAAAGCCAGCCATGAGTGTAAGCACCAACTATCATTCTTTCTCATCTTTCGTTTCATTGCCCGAAGAACCAAAACTAGACATTCAAGCCTTCCATCAATGTAGCAACTCATCTCAACCAAACTTGATCACTTAATTGCCTCCTATAGCGTTGTCAAGAGCGTCGATTGATCAAAAATCTTAAACTGTCACACCATATTACACGCACTAAAAGGCTATATGAAGACATTGAAAATTCTGATGGAGGCAAGATTGCAAATCCAGAGTTCACCCTTTGGGAAAATAATTATGGTTTCTTAATTTCTTGGCTGTTAAGAACAATGACAAAGGATATTCTGAGCACCATCTTTAGGGTCAAATTTGCCTATTATCTATGGAAATCCATGAAGATCAGTGCTGCCAATAACTAAGGAGAAGAAGGTACATCTTATGGATCGGTTGCTTAGACTAAAATAAGGCTTAATATCCGTTGAAGTGTATCTAAAAATATTCAAACACCTATGTGATTGGTTGGCAGCCATAAAAAAACCTATAGATAATTTCGACAAGATTTTTAACTTGGCTAGAGGGCTAGAAGTAAAGTATCAAGACTTTCACCAGGCTATGCTCTGTAAGCCACCATAATTTAAACAATTTGTCATGGCTCTTGAAAACAATGAACAAACTTTGGTTAAGTTAGAAGAGGAGAACAAGAACTCCATTAATCATGCTCAAGCCTTCTACAGTAAAAGAGTTAGAGGTCGAAAAAATCGCGGTGGATATTTTAACTTCAGAGGTAATGTCTTTGCTCTTGCTGAAAGAGGAAACACCAATAACTTAGGCAGAACAAACAACCATAATTATAAATGAAACTCACCACAATAAGAAAAGAACCAACAAGCACCTCAAAAGGAGAAACAAATTTAATTTGTCAAATCTACCACAAAATAGATCACACAGCTAAGGAATGTCAACATAGGTATGAAAATGCCCTGTAAGTTAAGTAGCAACCATGAATTTTGATAAAGAAAGGGACTCGAACTTTTATGTCGACTTAAGTGCAACAAACCATATGACCAATGATCTAGGTATGGTTCTTAAACTTTATATCTATAAAGGAAATGATGCTATACTAGTAGGAAATGGAGAAAATTTAAAAATATAACATATTGAAAATACCAAGCTAAAAACTAGTGTTGGTAATCTTCATCTAATAGTTCTTTCATTAAAGAAAAATTTATTATAAGTAGGGCAACTTATCAATGACAAATCTTGTGTTATTGAATTTAATGAGACTGGTTTCTTTGTTAAGGATCAATCGGGAATAATTTTAGCCAAATAAATTAAAAGGGGAGTTCTTTATGCTCTAGAAGAGGATCACCACTAGGCTTTGCATGCTATAAGAACAAATAAAGCTCCTTTTAACATTTGGTACCAACTGATAGGGCATCCTCAAAATAAGGCCATCCAATAAATATATAATAAAGACTATATTGAAGTCTCTAGGTGGGTTAATAAAGACTCCAGATGTGATAGTTATCAAAAAGGAAAAAAAAAATGCAAACTCGTCATGTCTTGGACACTACCCAGGAATTCTATGTATGGCCTCTATGATTTGTCCGGAGACCACATATTCTTACCATATTTATAAAAAAAAATAATGGGTTGGCTCAAATTTCTTTTATTCATCTCGATGATTAAGGACGCAAGATTACTTATCGTGATGCCTATAGTATTGGGAAATTAATTGCGACGGCATAAGAGATGGTCTCAAGCGATTACAACAGCTAGAGATATTTCCAAAAAGAGACAATGTCTAGTGGCTACTGGTTAGTCAAGTGATGAAAGAAGCAATCCATTCTATGATTGATTGATTGTAATACTAATTAATTTCTTATACTCCCAAGAATTCCAACTATGTTGCGTTGGTTCGTTGAATATCATATTCAAAGGAGTTTGAATAATATATCTTTCAGACAATATTTCTCATGTAAGTTTGGAATTAGTGAAATACTTGTATATAATATTCTTGATCTTTCATCGAAGTCGACAGCATACCAAATTCATAAAAACAAGGTCTTAGGTGAAAATGATGACATAAAAGATTTTGAAGGAGGCGTGCATGGGTGATGGGTGTACCTAAACCCTAGAGATGAGATAGAGAAAACAAAATTAATCAAATCCCGATTCCCATGACTGTTCTTGTTGTAGCATATCAAAAACACTCCCATTCTCAATATGTTTCTTCCCTTTTTACTCATTCATCATCAAGTTTTATTATAATGTTTCGTACAATTCTTAGGTAAGTAATTGATAATTACCTAAACCTCTAAGGTGAACTTGAAAGAAGCAATGATCGATGACCTTAAAGAGCTTCAAATTTTAAGTCTCAATTCCTGTGTTACTGTTTTGTTTCCGAGTGGAATATTAAAGAATGCAGGATTAGACAACCTATAAAGTCGCCAGTCATGTTAGAATTTTGGCTCTTCACATTAATAAAACTTACAAAAATGGGGAAAGTGATGAGATGAAAATGGAAACTGAACCGGTGAACCCCTACCATTATCTAAAATCATCAAGGTATTTGTTCAAAAACATCTTTCAAAGAGACGTGTCAATAATGTTTCAGGGTCTAGGGGCATAAAAAGAATCTTATACTTATAATTAGTTATCAATTAACTAAAAGGAAATTTATACATATAATTATTTTCCTATATTATTTTTTATTTAACCTATATAAATATTCTTACAATTATGAGATATAGATATTAGTAATTTTATCATCTTTAATATATATGTCAAATTTTTCTTCAAAGCTCAAAGATACAATTATGAGATCTAGATATTAGTGATTTTAAATATTTTAACTATTTTAATTTATAGATCAGTTAATATTTTAATATATTATCATTATAACTTTATATGTATTATACTATTTTTGTGGATCTTGGTTTTTGTACTTTTTACTCTAAATTTATTGATTTTAAAATATAAAATTTATCTCTAGTAATAACATCATTATCTTTTGTAATGGGAAAATCATTTACAATTGATTAATGTTTCAAAAACTTTTGTTACAATTTGGAATTTATGCACTAAAACTTTGTTGTAAGCTTTTCATTATTAATTTATACACCAAAATTTAAATAACTAGGCTTATTTACTTTATACAGTCAAAAAAGTTGGTCCGGTTATCGTTTTTAGTTAAAGTCCTAAAGTTTTGGTTTTGTTGGAGAGCATCAAAAGAAGAGAAAGTTTATAAGCTAAAATATAAATATATATTTTTTTAAAATAAAATATTATTTTAATTTTTAATTTTATAGGTAGATATTAATTTAACTTATGATTTTTAATATATACTATGGTAGTTTCTGTTAAAAAATTCTATTAAAAAATTATTTTTTTATTACTTTTGTTATAATATTTTTGATATGACAAACGGTAGATGGTTGTCTTCATGCGAAAAGTAATTTTAAATAAAAAAAATAAAAAATGCCACATTAAAGACAAAAAAATCCGTCATCAATCTTTAAGTAAAAAATTAAATAAAATTATATTTTTTACTCCCTCTCTCTTATCATCAATTCCCTTTCAAAAAATATCATAAATTTGTTCGTACTCTTTTTTTTGTCATATTATAAATTTTATATTAAAAAATAAAAAATATTTTACCAAATAATATATTTTACCCTCTCTTTTATTATATTATAAATTTTATATTAAAAAACAGAAATTCTCCTAAATAATATATTTTGCCTCTCTTTTATCATATTATAAAAAATAAAATTATTCTCCTAAAAAACTAACCCCCTTCTCTCAAAGCCAAAATCACTCATCTCTCCTCTCAAGCATCTTAGCATCTCTCTTCTCCTTACCAAGAAGTATAAATACAAAATCAAATAATAAAAAAAAAAATTGGAATCACTTTCACTTTCACACTCTAAAATTTAAGTAATTTCTAAAATCCCTCCATGACCACACTTACTTGTATTTTCTCTGCCATAGCTACTATAAAATTTAACAAAATAAAATTATTTCCTTTCCAAAATCAGCCTTTTTCTTTATCCCCAACAAACTTATTTTATTTTTCAAAAATCAATCCCACAACTTTTAGTTCTTTTATTTTACTGAACATATACAAGAGTAACATTACATATCATATCTCTTTAAGGTCCTAAGGTAAATAATACTCAAAACACAACACAATAAAGATTGAGATGAGAAAGAGATGAAGAAGAAGAAGAAAGAGAGAGATGAAAGAGAGAGAGATGTGAGAGATAAGAAGAAGAAGAGAGAGAGAGATGTGAGAGATAAGAAGAAGATTTTATATATATTTTTTAAAATTTTATTTTGTTTTAAATTGACATTTGACAATTTTAGTGAAAAATATCAAAAGTACTCTTTTATCCTCAAACAGTAACTATTTAAAAGAATTTCTTTAACGACAAGGACTAACGTAGTATATATTAAAAACTAAGGCGATTAAATTAGTATATGTCCATAAAATTAGGAACTAAAATGATATTTTTTTTTAAAAAAAACTTAGGCTTGTTTTTTTTAGTTGAAGTCTAGAACATCTTTGTTTATTTATTTATTTTTTTTAAGTGTGGAACATGAAAGAAGAAAAGGAAAGCTGGAAGAAGAAGAAAGAGAACGATTATTAAATTATGAGTTAAAATTGTTTATTACTTATTTAATTGTGGTTGATAGTTAAAATGATGTATTTTTGTGTTTAATAAAGAAAATAAAAATAAATAGAATCTTACTTATTAATAATCTTAAGAATTATATTACCATTTTTATTAAAATAAAATAGAAAATATTAGATTAAGAGAAAATCTAAATTTAAAACAAAATAATGAATGAAAAAAATGGCTAGGGCACGTCAACCAACAAGTAAGTGAATACAAATGAATAGGGTGCGAAACCATAATAATTTAATTATGTTCTTTTGTTTTGAGAAATTGGATGCTCGTTATTCTGATACTTTCGCAAAGCTATGGCCATGTTGAAAGGCTTATTAGCGATTCACCATTTAAATTTTTCTGTGATTGAGCTTGAATTAGATGCTTCCGTCATAGTTAATGAGATTTTGGCAAGGAACCCTATAGCTTCTAAACTTGGGTTTAATTATCAAAGATATCTTGTAGTGCTTAAACTCCCTTAGGTCCTCAAAAATGCTTTTTACTAATTGGGAGTGTAATAGGGTTGCTCATTCTTTAGTTAGCTAGCTTTGGATTCGGATGTTTCTATCTCTTTGAGGTTTAATGTTCCAACGATTTTGCTTTTCATTGTAGAGGAGGACTTCCCTTCTCATTCTTCTTTTAGAATTTAATTCTAGTTTTTTTTAAAAAAAAAAGACAAACAAGAAAATGAATAGAGCACAATAGTTCTAGAATTGAAAAAAGTAGACAAACCTATAAACGTCATGTTCAAATGTTCGAAATAATATTAGATCTTCATGTTTTTTAAACCTTCTAACATTGGGAGACATGATAATCAAAATGAACTTTTAACTACTCTCATTATCCAAAGATTGGATTCAAAAAGGATGTTTCAAAGAATTTTTTTTTCTTTAAATGATTGAATAATATTGGGCACATTATCTGTGGATCCAATCAGC
This sequence comes from Ailanthus altissimus, assembly GCA_946807835.1. Classification (NCBI taxonomy): domain Eukaryota; kingdom Viridiplantae; phylum Streptophyta; class Magnoliopsida; order Sapindales; family Simaroubaceae; genus Ailanthus; species Ailanthus altissimus. The sequence continues at coordinate 21,350,214 of OX327698.1, read as the reverse complement.
TTGCATATTGTTCAATCCGCAAGTCTAAATTTTAAATTTATCTTGTACAGTAATTAAAATTGCCAACTCACATATCCCATAAATAGATCATGTACTTTATTAGAAAGAGAGAATATATTAAAATTTGAATCTTATTCAAATTCTAATTAATTAATTATTATTCTGCTTGAAGAAAACATTTTTAAAAGTGTAAAAATTCTACTTAAATCATTTTATCTTATTCAAAATAGATTATAATTCTTAATTTACTCAAGTTGAACTAAATCTATACTTTAATGAGGTTTTGAATACTTTGACATGAATTAGAATTTATGCACTATAAATAAATATGTTACCTTACTAAAATTATTCAATCAATTTTATTATATTCTATTCACTCAATACACAATTGATTAATTCAATTCACCACCATTATCACTCTCATGCTTATCTTTCAAATACTCTATATACACAACATCCCCTCTTCTGATCAAATACTAACTTAAGCATTGAAGTATTTTTTTTCTTTTGTAGGAGGCCAATGTTTTTTTTTTTTTTTTGCAAATTTAAAGAGTTATCAAGGGGAAAGAGGTAATTTTTGCAAGTTTCTAAAACTAGAAAACTTTAAATAAGAATGAAAATTTTCACTCACTAAACACCATTTTTTATTTAAACAATAATAGTCATATTAGACATTTTATGCCCTTAATGCAGGTGTAATAACTTTTTATTAGATTAATAAAATTTATTCATACATATAACTGAGCATATATTGATGAGCCCATATTTATAAACTATGTGATCTATGTATTAGGCATATGATGCTAATACAAATGGTATGGATCACAAATGTTTTATAAATTAAATCTAGTTCACAAGCATTAATGAAAAAGGGCATTTCATTATGTAAGATTGTAGTTTTTCTGCTTCTTATAGTAAATTATTTGTCTTGATCATTTAAGTAGAGATTTCGAGTAGAAAAACTAGTGTATATGTTACATTGAACGGGACTACTGAAAATTTTGATCTGGTTAACTAAATGTCGTAGATCTTAATTTATAAAAGCTTTAATAAGCTTAATTGATCTTAATCATGAGCAGGTAATGAACTTACATTCATGCATTGTATCTTTTGAGTTATCACGGAGTGAGATCCAAATAAACGGTCAAAACCTTGATAGCTTGGAGATATAATTTCATGGGTCGTAGAAACATATATTTGCAATATGGTATCAAATAATTAATGTCCACCTAAGCTATTTGTAGTACTTGATCATTAGAATCTGTGGCCACAGTTTATTCAATAAATTATTTATTGAATAATAATATTTATTTGTAAATTTATTTACAAATATAGACATATTAAAAGTGATCAATAGAGCATTCAGTGACTTAGGAGCAAATAAGTAATTAAAGATGCAAGACTTTTTTTTCATGGCCTAATTTTAATTATGAACATCAATTAGAGGCTCAATTAAGTGATTATTATTAGTTTAAAGACCAAGCCTAATTTAATTAAAATGAGTTTTAATTAAATGGACTTTTATTTTATAACATGGGCTATTAGAGTATAGCCCTTGGCTTTTAGTGGAATAGCTTGGGGTTAACTTAAAAGAATTTGTGTATTATGAGATAATAAGGATTAGGCTTTTTAAGTTGAAGTTAGGAAGCCCATAGGTCTTGCAGTCCCTCTACTAGCTGAAATTCTAATCAAATTCTAAATACCCAAGGAAGATCCTTATATATATGAGAGGTATGGAGTAATATACTAGAATAACAATATAGAGAAAAATTATTTTTACGTATTCTTATGTAGAAAAAGAATTTAATTAATACAATTTTCTCAGATTTTGGTATTAGTGTGTTTAGAAATTAAGAAAGATCCACGTGCTCACATACGTTGAGTTTGAAGATTGAGGATAGTACAGAAGATTTCAACCAGTCAATTCAAGATCTGCCATAACGAGGAATTGACGTAATCTTCTATCCATATACATGTAATTATGAACAAAGCGATCTGGCTTCTACTGCATTTATTTTTTATAAACAGAAAATTTTATTTACCAACCAACAACTGGTATCAGAGTCGCCTTATTTCATATTACATGTATAGTTTATTTTTATGCGTGGTAGCAATTGTTTATTGTGGCACCAATTGCATACTAATCTTATTATTATTTTTATTAATTATGTGATAAATGGTTATGCCCAATAATTTATGGTTAGATATTTGTTTGTATTTGTTTTCTTGAAATTGTAACAAGAGGGGGTGATGAAATTATATCACAATTTCCTCTCTTTATTAGGTTAATTCTTGGTTATTCTTTAGATTTCTTTGTAAGCCAAATAAATGGCTTAGGGTTTTTATTTGTAATCTAAAAAATATGTATTTTATTATTTTTGTTATAAAAAAAAGGAGAAGAAAAAGAAAAGAGAGAAAGAATAGGCGGCCGAAAGAAAATGGAAAGAATTTTTTAATTCGAAAAATATCATTTAGTCCCTTTCAACTTTAATTAATTATCTGTTGGACAAGTTATTTTGAGTATTTTATAAATTAATTCTAAATATTTGTAAATTTTGCAAATAAGGCCAACAACATAATTTATTCTCACTCAGCACCCTCTAATTTTAGATAATTATAGTTTAGTTAGAAACTTTGAAAAATTTATAAATAGGTCCCAAGTTTGATAAAAATTTGTTTTTCACTGATTTTTGGATATTTACAAATTCAAAGTTGGCCCAAACACATTTTATAATTTTGGTCCAAATTATATAAAATTTTATTTTAGGCTATTGTATTAAAATTATTGGGTCTAAAAATAATTTTATTTAAATTTTTTTTGAAGGCCTAAAGGAATTTTAAGCCTAAAATATGCTCAGTTTATTTTTAAAATAAGTAGACCAAAGAAAATTAAGAGGTTCAAAATCCAAACCCATAAAAGAAGACAAGCAAGAGGTGGTAACATTATGGAAGAACCCAAGTTGACTTCAATGAAGAATTTAGGCTTAGTTTTAAATGTTTTTCCTTTTAGGAAAAGTCATGAATTATGAGTTATTTATTTATCTAGTTAATTGATTGGATGAATAACATGCATATAGATTAAAGGTGCCACATTCACATGTCCATGCATAAAATATATCATATTGTATGACATTAATGTTCTAATGAAATTAGGATATAATTATTGTCATATTTTTAATATTATATTAATTTATTATTTGACGTGACCTTATTAATTATTTTATGAGAATAAAATTAGATATTAATGAGTACAACGTTAATTTATAAATTAATTAAAAACTCTAAGAATTAAAATATTAAGTAAGAAAAGGCTTTAGGCATAAAGCCCATGGCCTCCATTATTGGTCCTATAGTAAGGTAGATTAATGTCTAGACTCAAATTTTGTGAGCTCCCTACAGAGGGTATTAATTAGAACTAGTTACTAGATAGGACTTCTCTAAAGGATAAGATCCAATATAGGACTTCTTTAAAAGATAAGATCCAATATAGGACTTCTCTAAAGGATAAGATCCAATATAGGACTCATGCAAAACTGACTATCCTACAGTGGCTTTTTTAAATAAGAAAATATAAAAGATTGAAATAATGGTTATGCACTCAACTTAGGTTGGTTGATATCCTCCATACGGAGTTCTTGTCAATTAAATCTAAGGGCTAAAGAATCGGTAGTTTATTATTATTTGATATAAGATATTGAGATAATAATAATAAATTAGTATGGTATTAGTCTAATTTATAATGGATACGACCACTCTACGGAGGTGTACTCTGAATGGAAATTAAATTATCGATGCATAATATAGTTAAAGAGTTCTACATAAATGCATTTCATGTATTCATGCAAACGTTACACATACTTTCAAATAATGCATACTCATGTATGAATTTATTTTTCAGAATCATGTCTTCATTTAGCCCACTCGCATCTATCCTTAATCAAAACAAGTTAACCGGGAATAATTATGTGGATTTGGAAAAGAACTTAGATATTGAACTCACAGTTGAGAAGCACAAATATGTCATGACTGATAAATACACTCAAATACTAATGAAAATGCACCATAAGATGAAATAGATGCTTACAATAGTCAATTGACTAATCTCCCATCTTCATCATTTAGTCTCAATCATAGAGGAGTAGTAAGAAGAAGAATAATAAACCAAAGAAAGCATCTAATTCAAGATTTGTGCAAATTCATAAAAAGGTAGTAAGGCCCAAAGAAAAGTGTTTCTAATGTGACATTAAAAGGCATTGGAAGAGAAACTATCATTTAGTTAAGTTTTCAATAACTAAAAGGACAGCTTCACCTTCTGGCAAATTCTTTTTATTGAGACATGTTTAGTGGTTGATTTTACTGATTCCTAGATAGTAGATTCTGGAGCCACTAATTATATTTGCAATTCATTGCAAGGGTTCCAGGAAACCAGACAACTTAATGAATGGGAAATCAGTCTAAGGCTAAGAAATGGCGCAACTGTTGCAGCTAAGGTAGTGGGAGTTATTCAACTTTATTTTGATGATTTTAGGACTTTAGTATTAGATGATTATTTGTTGGTGCCAGAACTCAAATGCAATTTGATTTCAGTTAGTTATTTGAATAAATTTGGTTATTTTGTTGTTTTTAACTCAATTGTGGTGATCAAAAGTAACAAGTCGTTTATATGTTTTGGTACACTAGTTAACAATCTACACTGCATATATCCTAAAATCAACTCATTGCTTGACACAAAATTGAATAATGAATCTAATCACCATAAGAGGAATAAAGTGACTCCAACTAATCAAATGTATCTATGACATCTACGTCTTGGTCATATTAGTCTAGATAAGATCTAAAGACTGGTCAAAAATGGACCTTTGAGTTCATTAGATATTGAACCATTACTAGTCTGTGAATCTTGTATAGAAGGTAAAATAACCAGAAGACCCATTGATACTAAAGGTAATAAAGCTATTAAAACGTTAGAATTAGCACACTCTGACGTGTATGGGCCTATGAGCACACAAGCTAGAGGAGGTTATGAATATTTCATCATTTTCATTGATGATTATTCTAGATTCGGTTATGTGTACCTAATGTGCCACAAGTCTAAGACGTTTGGTAAATTTAAAGAGTTTCAAGTAGAAGTGGAAAGGCAATTAGGAAAACACATAAAGGCACTTCGATCTGATCGAGGTGACGAATACCTCTAAAGTGAGTTCAGGATCTATTTGTTAGATAATGGGATATTATCCTAGTTGACTGCACCAGGGTCACCCTAGCAAAATAGAATAGCAGAAAAGAGAAATAGAACTTTTCTTAAAATGATGAGATCAATGATGAGTTATTCAACTTTACCAATCTCGTTCTGGGGTTATACCTTAGAAACAACCATGTATCTTCTTAACTTAATTCCATCTAAGCCAGTCCCTAAAACACCTCTGAAAATGTAGATAGGACGTAAACCAAGTTTACATCATATACATATATGGGGTTATACAGCACATGTGCTAAAAGGGAAGACAGAGAAGTTGGAATCTAAGTAAGAAGTTTATCTGTTTATTGGTTATCATAAAGGAATAAAAAGAAGTATTTTCTATAGTTCTCAAGATAAAAAAGTATTAGTTAGCACTAATGTAATCTTTCTTGAAAAAGACTATATGAAAGACTTCAAGCATAGGAGTAAAATAATTCTTGATGAGTTATCTGGGAACTTCAATATTGTTCCTGATAGAGTTAATGAGTTAATTCTTAATCTAAATCATAATAACCAACCAGAGCTAGTTGCAGAACAACAACTACTGGTACTTCATCATTGTGGAAGGATTATTAAACGTCCAACTAGGTATATATTAATTGGAGAGTCATTTCAGGCAGTCTCTAATGAGTATGAACTAGATCCCACTAGTTATGATAAAGCAATGGTTGATAAAGATGCAAACTATTGACATAAAGCTATGAATTAGAAATGGATTCTATGTATTCCAATAAAGTGTGGGAACTTATGGAGAAATTTAAAGGGATAAAACCCATAGGGTGTAAATAGGTCTACAAGAGAAAGAGAGGGGTAGATGAAAAGGTAAAAACCTTTAAAGTTAGGCTTGTTGCTAAAAAGTACACTCAGAATGAAGGTATTGATTATGAGAAGTCCTTTTCACCGGTAGCCATGCTTAAGTCTATTAGAATTATCTTATCCATTGCAGTAAATCTTGATTATGAGATTTGACAAATGGATGTCAAAACTGCCTTTCTTAATGGAAATATTGAAGAAAGTAACTATATGACACAACCAAATGATTTTATAGCTATAGGCCAAAAGCATATGGTTTATAAACTACAAAATTCTATCTATGGGCTTAAACAAGCATCTAAATCATGAAATATCATATTTGCTCAAGCAATCAAATCATTTGATTTTGATCAAAATCCTGATGAACATTGTGTTTACAAGAAGATAAATGGGTAATTGGTGGTCTTTATAGTTTTGTATATAGATGATATACTATTCATTAAAAATAATGTAAGAGCATTATTATCAGTTAAAATTTAGTTATCTATCCAATTTGAAATGAAGGACATATGTAAAGCTAGTTACATCCTTGGAATTAACCTATTGCGAGATGGTAAAAACAGGATGTTAGCTTTATCTCAAGCTACATATATAGACAAAATTCTGGTCAGGTTTGCTATGCATGAATCCAAAAATGGATCAGTTCCTTTTAGACATGGAATTGATCTATCCAAGAATCAATGTCCCAAAACTCTTGAATAGATAGATCACATGAGAGGAATTCCTTATGCATCAGCAGTAGAAAGTCTCATGAATGCAATGCTATGTACCGGACTAAATATTTATTATACAGTTGGCATGGTCAGCAGATATCAATCTAATCCAAGACTGGAACACTGGACTGCAGTAAAGCATATATTTAAGTACCTTCGGAGAATGAAAGATTATATGCCCGTGTATTCTAGTGAGGATCTTATACTTATTGGGTATACAGATTCAAATTTCCAAGCAGATAAGGATGCATGGAGATCTACCTCAAGATATGTGTTTACTTTAGGTGGTGGGGCTATAAGTTGAATGAGTGTAAAGTAATCATGCATTGCAGACTCTACTATGGAAGCTGAATATGTAGCTGTGTCAGAAGCTGCAAAATAGGCTGTATGGCTCTGCAAGTTCCTTATGGAACTTGAAGTTGTGCCTAGTGCTAAGATGCTCATTTTTATTTATTGTGATAATAGCGGAGCTATAGCACAATCCAAGGAACCGAGATATCACAAGAAAGGAAAACACATGGAGAGAAAATACTATTTGGTACGAGAGCTAGTGCAAAAGGGTAAAGTTATGGTATCCAAGATTGCATTAGTAGAAAATCTAGTGGATCTATTCACCAAATCATTGCCAGCAAAGTGTTTTGAAACTCGTATATATGATATGAGAGTTCAACAGATGCCCGACATGCTTTAGGGCAAGTGGGAGATTGTTAGACATTTTATTTTATTTTATGCCCTTAAAGTATGTGCAATAACAATTACTAATAAAGTTTATTCATATATATAATAGGGCATACATTGATGATCTCATATTTATAAAGTATGTGATCTATGTATTAGGCATATGATGTTAATATAAAGGATATAGATCAAAAGTTCTTTATAAATTAAATCTAATTCACAACCATTAATGAAAAATGACATTTCATTATGTAAGATTGTAGTTTTTCTGCTTCTTATAGTAAATTATTTGTCTTGATCATTTAAGTAGAGACTTCGAGTAGAAAAACTAGTGTATATGTTACATTGAACGGGACTACTGAAAATTTTGATCTGGTTAACTAAATGTCGTAGATCTTAATTTATAAAAGCTTTAATAAGCTTAATTGATCTTAATCATGAGCAGGTAATGAACTTACATTCATGCATTGTATCTTTTGAGTTATCACGGAGTGAGATCCAAATAAACGGTCAAAACCTTGATAGCTTGGAGATATAATTTCATGGGTCGTAGGAACATATATTTGCAATATGGAATCGAATAATTAATGTCCACCTAAGCTGTTTGTAGTACTTGATCATTAGAATCTGTGGCCATAGTTTATTCAATAAATTATTTATTGAATAATAATATTTATTTGTAAATTTATTTACAAATATAGACATATTAAAAGTGATCAATAGAGCATTCAGTGACTTAGGAGCAAATAAGTAATTAAAGAGGCAAGACATTTTTTTCATGGCCTAATTTTAATTATGAACATCAATTAGATGGTCAATTAAGTGGTTATTATTAGTTTAAAAATCAAGCCCAATTTAATTAAAATGAGTTTTAATTAAATAAGCTTTTACTTTATAACATGGGTTACTAGAGTACAACTCTTGGCTTTTAGTGGAATAGATTGGGGTTAACTTAGAAGAATTGGTATATTATGAGATAATAAGGACTATGCCTTTTAAGTTGAAGTTAAGAAGTCCATGGGTCTTACAGTCTCTCTACTAGCTCAAATCTTAATTTTAATCAAATTCTAAATACTCAAGGGAGATCCCTATATATATGAGAGGTATAAAGTAATAAACTAGAAAAACAATATAGAAAAATAAATTCTTTTCCGTGAAAAAAGAATTTAATTAATACCATTCTCTTAGATTTGAGTATTAGAGTGTTTAAAGATTAAGAAAGATCCACATGCCCACACACGTTGGGTTTAAAGATTGAAGATAGTAGAGAAGATTGCAGTCAATCAATTCAAGTTCTGCCATAGTAAGAAATTGAGGTAATCTTTTATCCCTATATATATAATTATAAACAAAACAATCTGACTTTTGTTGTGTTTATTTTTTATAAACAAATTTTTTATTTACCAATCAGCAAGTCATATGTGCAAAGTGCATTCATGATCACCCAAGTTATGTCCGAGGAGTTTCAAAGAGACATTTTGATAATAATGAGAATTAAAAAGAAAAAGAGTTATAAATTGATATAATAACGCTAAAATTTTTATTAAAAATTTTAAATGTGAAATATTGTTTTAACAAGATTTAAAGAATGATATACTAATAGGATTAACGGAATGATTTTTACATTTTTTAGTTTGTCCGAACATTAAAAAAAAGATTTTTTAAGCAAAAAGAACTTACAAGAATAGTTACTACCTTATTATATATAGATTTGAAGGAAGCCACTCAAATCTTCAAGATGTACACATCTCCAAAACAACTTGGAAGTCCAAATACTTTATTGAGTGAGGATGATAAGAACCATAACTTGAATTATTGTCACTCAAATATATAAAGATAATCGTAATTCAAACTTATCAATCTACACGTAATATTAATCTCCACTCATTTCATTGATGAATGCTTTTCTCTTATCATTTATATATAAATTCATTGACCTGCCTATAAGGTTTATATGGATAAGAGAGTATATGGTTTATTCTTAAATTTGAATAATTTCACATAGCACAACTTGGATCACTACTCTAAAATATAAAAAATTATAGGAAACTTTTTGAAATTGACCCAAATTTTAAATATTAATTTATTTTTTACCACAGCCAAAATTTTCATTCTTTAATGACCAAACAAATTTCTCTTTACCTTTCTTGCCCTCTTCCCAAGTGCTCTCTCACATTAATAATTAAATAATTAATTAATTTTTATTTTAATTTTGGGTTTTTAAATAATTATTAATTTTTTTATTTCGTTTATTATTTTTTAATTTTAATTTATTTCTTATTTTTAAATTTTATTTAATTAATTATTTAAAATTTAAGAAGTGTGTCACTTTTTTTGTTTTGTAGAAACAAAATTATAAAATTAAATAATAAATTAATAATAAAATTCATAATATAAAACAACAAAATTAAGTGACTTATGCGCACTGCACTGTGATGAAAAGAAAAATATCAACAACTATCTAGTAAGTAGATTAGTGATATATATATATATATATACACACTAATTAATTAAATTGGTGGAGTCTAATAAGAATAGTTTTATATAAGAATAGAAAAGTAATGTAATTTTTTTAATTCATGTATTACTATTCATCAAATAAATTAAAAAGGGATATCAAGTGACGTAGTTTTTATTCACTAGATGGTAAAATAATTTAATATTTTTGTTTCTTAGTGTTAGCTCATACGATCGAGTATCTGTTAAATCCTACATCAATTAACACAAAAGTAATACTACACATAGTTAAGTTACAAAATTAGTATCTTAAATAATGTGTCATCAACAATGATTGTCATTTGTTAAATAATTATTGATCTTTGACTTCTTATTAATATGATCATTATGCAATACCAAAAAATAATTGAAACATCAGATATCACATTACTCTTAACACAATTATGATAAGTACAACTTAATAATTACACATCAAATAAGAAAAAATCTACTCTCATTAATGTATTTAGATTTAAATTTTCAAACTCAACGTTTAAGTAACAAAAGTTTACAGTTATCTTAAATACTAAAATTTCACTAATAATTAACAAATATTATGTATCCGAAAAAAAAATGGTAAGATAAATTATTATTATGGATACTCTAAAATTTATATTAATAAAAAGGTTGATAATATTTTCAAGTTACTTTTTAGCAACATTATAACTATTGATATTGGTAGTTGTCATAATTTTACAACTAGAATTATTACTTCATTCTAATCAAGATTTTCGTCTTTGTTGCAATGATCTATGTAAAAAAAAACCTTATGCTTTGTATTCTATATATATTACTTAATGGAAAATTTTTGTATAATATTATCTTACTACTTATTTACACAAAATTATTCAGTAAAAATTTATCACTTAATGTATATATTTGAAACAATCAATTATAATTGTGTTAATATAAGTGACATAATTTTATTTGATACTCTTATAATAGGGTACTTGATGTTAGTGATTACTCATGTAAGATTTTATTATTGTAAATTATAATGCTTTAAATTTACAAATAGCAGTGAAAGGAAAGGTCATATTTGAATAAGAATATTGTTATATATTTTAAGTTATATTTTAAATAATAATTTATCAAATAATTATTAAATAATAAAATAATATAAATTTTAAAATTATTTATTATATTTAATAATTGTTTGACACATTATTATTTAATATATAAATTTAAAATATATAATATTATTCTTTAAATAATTATACGTAATTAATGTCGGCGGTCATAACGGAAGATTGCATTATCGTAAATTATAGTGCCTTAAATTTGAAAATACAGAAGAAAAGGATTGCCATAGTGTAAAGTACAATTGAAGTGGGAGTTGGTGAAATGCTTTCCGACTTCTCATGTTTTTATAACGTATACAGCATATATCCCAAATTAATAAAGAAAGTAATTATGGCACTTCAACTATTTAATGAATTCAATTGCGTGGGCAAATATAGGTATAGAATTCACATATTCTACTCTTTAAAAAATAAATAAAGATAAAAAGTAGACAAGCCTATAAACGTCATGCTGGAATATCGGGTCTTATCATTTCTCAAACTTTCCAAAATGGGGAGATAATGTGATAGAAAAATGGACCTTTAACCACCCCCATTATCTAAAATCATCAAAGATTCGTTCAAAAACACTATACAAACAAAGAAAGTAAAGATAAAAGGTTAGACAACCTATACAAAGTCACTAGTCATGTTGAAATTTTGGCTCTTCACTTAATAAAACTTACAAAAGTCGGGAGATGTGATGTGATGAAAATGGAATCTGTACCGGTTAATCCCTGCCGTTATCTAAAATCATTAAGGGATTTGTTCAAAAACATCTTTCAAAGAGACGTGTCAACGTACAATGGTGAACCAAGTTGACGGTAATTTAAATCATCCTATGATCGATGGAGGATCAGTCAAAGATATCAAGTTGCTTTAAATAATTAGTCATTAATATTCAGGTGCGTTCATCAATATTCTCCATCAAAGACTAAATAATAGTCCATTCTTAAGACTACCATTCATTATATCATAGACCGTCAATTGAAATTTTATGTTAATGATTATATTAATGAAAAGAATATTTTTATCTTAAGAGTTTGACTTAATTTTTAGTTCTCTGTTAAAAAAGTTAATTTTGTCTTACGGTTAAATTTAACAGAAAACTGATATTTCTATGTAATAACAAAATCATAAAGGGAATGGCTGTGGCACGTCAACAGGTTAATGAATACAACTGTGTGGGGTACAAATATTGAATTTTTATAAGAGGAAAAAGATTGAGGATAAATTAATACAAAAAAGCCTATAAACGACGTCATGTTAGAATATTGAATCTTCTCATTTCTTAAACCTTCTAAAAATTGGGAGATGCGATAGATTAAAATGGAGCCCTGACCACCGTCAGTTTCTAATTAAAAATCATCAAAGAACTATTTAAAAGAATATTTCAAATAGACATTTTAATAATGCTGGAACCAATGTAATTAAGATTGTTTAATTTGCAGCCTGCCATATTAGAATCCACCAATTAGCCATTCCACTTCTATATGATTGTTCTTTAATTTTTTAGCATGTTATACAAGTCCCCCAATAAATATCCTTATATATCTTGTTCCTTGAATATCCTTATATATCTTCTATATGATTGTTCTTTAATTGTTTAGCATGTTATACAACTCCCCCAATAAATATCCAGGCAAGTTGATAAACAATTAGCTCTTTGATGAGCTTAATTGGAAGGTCAGCAATGGGTTTAGAAAGCTTAAAAAAATCTGAAGTTAATTTTATTAGCTGTCGAAAGAAATGTGGTTGGTCTAGAGATAAGAATGAGAAAGCTAGCTATCAACCCCATTCATGGTTTCAGTAGAAGCATACCAAAACTCTCCCATTGTCCTTATATATGTTTGTTGATTTTTATTCATTCTTTAAATTTTAATAATATATTTTCATGCAACTGTTATATATGCAAGTTGGTCGGTTCTTAAAAATTAATCTAATGTGAACATGAAAGAGCAATGATAGCTTTAAAATGCTTGAAAATCAAACTATGAAATCTCGTGCTATGTTTTGGTCTCGGAACGTGGAATATTAGAGAAGACAATACTGATTAAATAATTTAATTGCATAATTTATTATGGATCAATTGGTAAAATTTTATTTTGAATAGTTAAAATGTCTAGGGTTTCAATTTCATTCATTTTAAGATTAAGAAGGAATTTAAATTATATTTAAATAATAAAAAACTATATATAAGTAGCATAATCAAATTCAAATTTAAAAAGTTTCGATAAAAATAAGGAGCATAAAGATTTTTCTCCCATCAAACCTTTTAAAAAAAAAACTTTAATAAAAAAAATTTAAGTAACCAAAAATAGTAAAACTTTGCAAATTAACTTAACACATTTTTTTCACATAAATATTTTCATATAAATGTGAGTACCTTACCAAAACAAATTAAAAAGTGTAGTGCTATAAATATATAGTTGAATACAAAGTTTATATCTCAAATGATGTGTCACCAATCAGTAACTAACACTTGTCAATTAATTATTACTTTTTTTGCTTCTTATTAATATTGTAGTTATATAATATCAATCAATCAATAATTAATATTGTAGTTATTAATAGTGTCAGTGTTGCTCGAGCCAGAAATTTATTGACACCATAGTATCAAAAAACTAAAGTATCTGTCAATCTTTAACGCTATGGTGTTAGTAAATTACCAACACTATAGTATCAGAGAATTATTGTTACTATGGTGTCAAAATTGAATTAAAAATATTAATTTTAATTTAATTTAATTTTTTAATCATTTAAAATTTAAATTATTAGACCAGAATTTTTATTTTTATTTTTAAACTACAAATTCATACATAAATACCACATCTAAATAAATATCAATTTTATTTTTTTATTTAAATAAATAAAACTACAATAGTCAAAGCATCCAAACTAAGTTTCATATACATCTCAAACTGCATCTTAAAAAATTACAATAGTTTCATAGCACATCTAAATAATACCTAACAAGGTAAATATTGAAACAAATGTCAATATTTGAAAATTAAACCTATAACAATCAAAAAATAAATTGCACAAACTAACACTCCACCAAAGACTTGGGAGAGAATCTACCAAGAATGACCCCCTCAAGACAATTGACCTTATTGTCTTTCACACCACTTGTAACAAATGAGAGCAAATCCATCCAATTATTAGCCCCAGCTATTGTACGCCGTAATCTACAAGAGAAGCCAAATTCTTAAGACTGTTTCCATTTAGATACATGAGTCGATGTCCAGCAACCTAACATCAATGAAGAAATGCAATAAATAATCTTGATAGCATTATTATAGTCCATCCATTATTAGAAAAATTAATAAAATAAAAAATTATGCGAAAAACTACTTCATGTGTAACATTATTACATTAAAAAGAAATAAGATGCAAGCCTCATAATGGGTGTCCAGTCCATAGTTCAGTTCTATGCTTTGTGTTATCTTAAATAATTAGTAAATTGTAGAATCCTATAACAAAAGTGATTAGTAGTACAGACAAAAACATTATTAATATCATTAACAGTGAAGTATAATATTGAACTCACTTTCATTAACTTCATCACCTCCCAAGTGAATGATTTTATATTTAAAGACCTTATTAAAATCTGAGATGCAACAAATTTGAAAAATGTTTCATAATTGTCCTACTTTTCATTGAAGTTAAGCATATTTATCTAGAGCGGAAAAAACGGTCCCAACTAACAAAAATGTATGCACTAATGCAATGGATTAATTAAAACATATGCAAATTCATGAAAGGTTCAAGCATATTTGAATAGGTTAAGTACGATGTGCACTAAGAAAACTTTAACATATATATGGATTCTAATTGTAAACAGAGCAGAAATTAAGATGTCATGTGCTACACCAAAAGCTTAAAATAATATGATCTGGAACTATTAAAGATGGACTAATTTTTTTCTTTGCTTCCAAAAAAACAAAAATAGAATCTACTAACAAGATTAGAAAGAATTCAAAATAATGGACAAGTTTAAGATGGATAAAAGTACAAAATGTAAAGCAAATTCTCTATAATTTGAAAGAAAAACAAATGCATAACTCTATAATTGATACCCATTTTCCTGTAACTTAGTCAGATGCCCAGTTATTGTCCATAGTCATAAGTCACACAGCATGGATGTGATACTTTTTGGCTTTTAAGACTCTAACTCAAGAGAATGATACTAGAGTATATTATAACTAATAAAATAAAATTACATCATTGTATAAAAAATAATAATAATAAACCTAAGGTCTAAATGATGCAAGCTTGCATTAACTAGTGTTGATTACAGCTATTATAATATTGTTCATGTGCATTAAAGATTGACTGGCTATGAATACTGTCAATAACTGAAAATTTAATCTAAGCATACAAGATCAAAATGCAACAAACCTTAGTAGCCAAAAATAAATGTGCAACATCCACTTGTGACCAGTCCATCCCTACTAATGACATAAACACCCAGAACATCTGATATATGACAAGAACGTGAAACAAAGGGTACAAATATAATTATGGAGAAATAGCCTTCAACAAAGAAAGTACATAAGAATCAGATGGTAAACAAAATTGATTGCATGAATTCTTTAACTGATAGTAAAGAAAAATGATCTACGATAAGAAAATTGATGGCAAAGAAAATAAATAGAACCTCAACAACTCTAAACATGCCAACACATCTGATAAATAAATTTATAACAAAAACCATATCTTTATATTTCCTTTGGAATCAATAAGGGAATTCTCTAACTGCAACATATTAGATTATTATAGTGGTGTTAGAACGATAAGCAAGAACATTAAGAAAAATCTCGTGAAGTGGCTTACAATTCGATTTGAGTTGATTTAGAGGTTATCTTAAAATTCTTAGAAAGATTTAGAAATTACCTTGAGATCCCAGTGAGAAAAACTTTTGTTGTAGCAGTAACTCAAAGCATCAATCAATTGCTGGAAAAGCTTCCTTCCTTTAGCTTCCGAAAGTCTCCCTTTAGATGCTTGTAAGATTGAAATGAAAAGGTATAATTTTACTTTTTTTTCTAATGACTTTTTTGGTACAAGGAACCCTAAGATAATTATACGGCAAAGGCCCGAGGCCTCTTATAATTCTGTCAAAGAACTTTCCACTAGTTACCTATTCCAAGACTATGCAAATCTTTGCTTTTGCTAGTCAACACTTGCATTTTTGTCATAGCAAAGCATGTCATTAGGATAATGAGCTTAAATCATACTACATTTATAAAACATCACCTGTAACTATTGGAAATTAGTGATTCAACAGTCTTGTATGGATAAGAATTAAGATGAATACCAAGAGAAGAGTCATTATAAAGTCAAGTACGCATTGAGTGTACAAGGGAAGAGCAAAACAAAAAGCCAAAAAGAATGGGTACTGTTCATACGATAACACTGTCACTGTTTATCAGGGGTAATGTTTATGACGGTTACTGTTCATTGTAGGTACTGTACACGTGGATATTATTCACGCGATAATTTTAGAGTATTTCCTATTTTGGCTCAATTGACTTCTTTAAGTGGGATTAGGACTCCTATAAGTAATGACTCTTATTCCAAATAGGTTTAGGGTTTTTAAAGGTATTTTATTTACTATATAAACCCTTCTAAACACAAGAAAAAAAAACAAGCATCTACGGTTTCAAGTTGTAACCATAAGAGAGAATAGAGGAGCTAAGTAGGCACTAAATGCGTGGTGCACTAGGGTGTAATCTTTGAGGAGTGTTTTCTTTTGGTTCTTAAGTGAACAAAAGAAACACCATATATACTTTTGGCTCTTCAGTGAACAAAAGAAACATCATAGATACTTTTGACTTAGATGCTCGGGCTATTCTTGTATTCATTGTAAAAATATCTTATGAAGAGATACTAAGAGGTCTTGGGGAGTCATGGTGATCAAGGATAAATATTAGAGGTATCTATGGGAGATACTAAGGGATTTTATGGGATCATTGATGATGTAAGAAGATACTTAGTGATCTATATCAATAATAAGAAGTTGGATCATGGATCCTTCGTAGACGTAGGCAATTTTGGGCCGAACCACGTATATCTTGTGTCTTGTTGATTGATTGATTTTCTTTATCTTTATTAGTGTGTTGATCTTATCTTTATTACTGCTCATAGAATAAAAGGGGTATCAAAGCTGTGGCTTAGTTGATGCCATAAGGGTGTCAAATTGAAGTGCATGACTTAATACCTGCAACAGTAACAAATTCTTTTTTTAACTGTCCACTGAGTCCAATCCTCCAAGAAACTATAGATATATATCTCATTGCACGGGGTCGGCATGCAAAGTATGCGGCAACAACAATTATGAGCAAGGAAATCACGGTCGGAATAATAAGAAAATATTTCCATATGTTTCCGCCAGAATTTGATGGTGCAAAACTGGTTGGCATGGTCGAAGATTGGCTATTTGTACCATTGATCACTTGCACTGTTGAAACAGCAGATGAAGGCTGAGGTGCAGGTGAAGAAAAATGTTTTTCTTAGCACTTGGTATAGCAGGGAAGGTCCTACTACATCTGGAAAATGGAAGGACAATTATCTAATTAGAGGGAGGCATGTCAAAGGCAGATGCAACAAGGAGGTTATTAGATTGTTCAAGTAGCCTACAATGTGCAATAATGACATAATGCTATGTGTGATGAAACGAGTGTGTCTCAGAGGAACCTGCTTAATGCAAAATACAATATCATAGTCTTTTGGAAGCATAAATATTGATATCCAATTGTCGAACAGTTTCTACTTACTTGGCAAATCAGTACAACAATGGTCTTTATAGGTATGCAGAGAGTCCTTACCTAACTTGAACCTTGCAAGAAGGATAAGCAGTTTCAACAAAGAGAAAGATGATGAAAGTATAAATTAATAATATTGCCAAAAGCAAATAGTAAGAGAAATGTTTCCAGTCCCATACAATGGCAGTGGCAAGACATTGTGATTCCACCTTGTTCAGTTGCTTCATATTTCTATACCAGTTGCTGCCCAAAACAACTAAAGCATAAAAAAACTAGTGCCTATGACTACAAATTTGATTATTTGACTAGTAAGAAAGCAAAAGATATAAGAAAACTTTTAATTGGAGAAGAGGTATTATATAATAAAGTTCCACAACCAATTCATGCTGAAATATGATCCATAATAACCTTAATGTTTATGAATTACCATTGACCTTACAGTTAATTCGGCGTAAACCAGAGTCTGTTTAAAAAGAGGAGCTAAAAAATATAATTGAAGAAGCCCTTATATCTCGTTAAAAGCTTACATGTACTTGAGCATTTAATATAGTTATTTATCAAGCAGATATCTGATAGTTTGATTATCCATTGAGTTAATTAAACGCTTTATAGCTACGAACTTAAAGTGGAAGCAATTGCTTTGAACTTATTCATATGATCACCAAAATCTTTCTCTGTAGTGATACAGGCATAATCTTTAAAATTCAGGAGATAATTCATGTGCCTAATTCTTGTAAATCTTTTGTGCAATAGAATACCTAGAAACTAGGCACTTGAAAGTACTTTTCTCATACATGCATAGATGAACGAGTGTTAGCCCTGTATAATTAACAATATTTTCATTCCTTGTGAAGCAAAATTAAATATGCTCAAGCTTTAGCATTTGCCATTTTTCTATAGTTGATAGCACTAAACTTGCAGGGTGAATAGATCATTTATGGGGTTAGAATAAAAATCTCCATGTGATATGACTTTATACGGGAGGCGTGTGTTTGGTGTGAGGAAGTAAGGAGAAGATTGGTAGATTCACAACAAGTCCATTGATTAGAGCAAAAGTCTAACCAATACAGGCCAAACTTTTTATTTGCACATCTGATTCCAACAGCCATAACAGAGGTAAGGTAGTCATCAAATTCCAATTCAAAGAGGAAGGTGAGCCTGTTGAGCTCTAAAGAAATGCCTCATTCAAATTTATTGTTGTCAAGTATCCTGGGAAAAAAATGATTTAGTCCGAGTATCCTATGTCTTAGAACATCATATACATATTAAACCTAAAACAAGTAACTTACAAAATGTTCTAGTGCTGACAAACCACGTATTTCTGTTGGAATTGTTCCTCCCACCTCATTGTTCCTTAAATTTAGTACCTCCAGCTGTGTGAGCTCTCCAAGCTCTTCAGGAATTGCACCAGAGAAATGATTTTTGGAGAGTACACTGTTAATGTAAATGGAGAGAGCAAGAAGAGTAAAATTTAATCACCTTCAGAGAGCACTGCAAAAATTAC
The DNA here is from genome assembly GCA_946807835.1 of Ailanthus altissimus. NCBI lineage: Eukaryota > Viridiplantae > Streptophyta > Magnoliopsida > Sapindales > Simaroubaceae > Ailanthus > Ailanthus altissimus. Next base: position 21,330,946 of record OX327698.1, on the reverse strand, counting down.
TAAATATCAAGACTCTGGGTAGACAGTTTTTGATTTAAGAAAACCCCGAATATATAATAGTCTATAATATGAAGACCCTTACGAGTACAAACTATCTCTCGGGTTCAAATAATGCAAAATATGAAACATATTATGTTTTAGACATGATTCATAGAATTCGAATCAAAACATAGCTTTTAAAAGGACAAAAATTATGCACCATTTACCATTAAAAAAATGGAAAATAATTATTTCATACCCCCAGAAGAGCATGTATTCTGGAAATAAAACCTGATATCCTGTCAAACCTGTTAGGGTCGGTACTTACGTGCCATCCCTGAATGTACATATACTTGTGTATTTATACAAGTGTACATTCCCATTAAATAGCTAATACCCATTCATATGGTATTTTGCATGTAACGTTATAGATATTATAGATCTGAAGGAGTTCAGATCAGATCTGAAGGGTTTAGATAAGGGCTCATAGTTAGCCACGCTGAGAGATATAAATGCTAAATATTAGCACAACTAAGTGTTAGCTGGTTATAATACTCAGCAGATCCAAGAATTGGAGCATTGTCTGTAATGGGACATAGACCTAGGAGTATACTAGTAACTGCATAGTTACAAGAGTTGCAATCGGGTGCCAGGAAATGTAAGTTATGTAAGTATGTTCTCGAATAATTGTCCTTGATCTATTTCTACCGATGCAGTTCTGTCGATGGATACTTTTATATAGATTAGTATATGTTATACCTATCGGGTATAGATGGTGTTCCTGACCGACCATGAGTTTGGAGCTCGTATTGATATATGGGTATCCAGTTAGGACTGAATATGGGACAGACTCACGAGGGCCTCCAATAAACATCCTATATAAGCCATCAACGAAAGGTCCTCTCGAGTTGAGTAGTATACGTGGTCCTTTGACCTGAGTACCACGGTGGGCTTGTAAGTAATCCATCATACTTTGGTTCCACGCATGTCACAGACCTTTCATGGTGTGACTGTTGGGTGTCACTAGGTATGGTCCGATGCTTATGGTGTCCGGTGTGTACAGATACGGGATCCATTAACTCTTATAGAGAGTTCGATATTCAGATGCTTCGAGACTGTATCTCAGAAAATCTTGTGGCCACAAGTATCAATCCGGAAAAGAGTTCCGTCTGGGTAGAACAATATGGCAAAAGAGTGTGCGCATATTGTTCAGTGAGATAAAAGTCTGGAGATAAGATATGGATGAGCACTAGAGGATTTGCCGATGATAATCTATATCTCCGCACATCCAGGATATCATGACGAAAGGACTATACGTATGCATTGTAGCCTCAGCTTGTATGGTTCAACGCGTTGATTCATATATCCATGACGTGTGTGGGGGGCATAGCTCATGAACTCATGAAATAGTTTCATTTGATGAATCGAGCGTAGGACCTAGGGAGTCCCGCGATATGGAGTGTACTCATTATGCATTGGGCAGCGTGCCAGATTAAAATATTTAAAATAGTAATATTTAGCATTACCACGAGAATGCGTGCGTGTTTGTATTTAAGTGTTAAATACAATAATTAGTCAATAATTGTTATTTACTAATTACATAATGACACGTAGCGTATTGTGGACCCTCAGTTGAGTTTATCAAAGTGTGGAACTTTGTGGGACCCACTAGGGGGTGAACTTGGTAACTATTCATGAGGGGCAAAATTGTTATTTCCCAATTTGATTATTTAATAGTTAAATAATCAAAATATCTTTATTTTTATATTATATATATTATATTATTATTTATATTATATAATATATTATATTATATATTATTATTATATTATATTATATATATATAGAGAGAAAGGAAAGAAAGAAAGAGAGGAGAATTGAAGAATTTGGCCAAACGGTCGAGGGAGAGAAAGGGAAGGAAGAAAGAAAGAAGAAGAAGAAAAAAGGGAGAGAAAAATGAAATTGTTTTATTTTGTTCCTCTACTTCCAATTGCAGTAATTATGAATTGCTCTAAACTCTCAATTTCTTATCTTTTTGGAGACAAGGATATAAATTCACTCCATGCCATTTTGGGGATTAAGAGTTAATCCCAGGCTGAATATCAGGCTGCTGTTCTAGCTCACCAAGCCCACCGTATTGGTGACTAGAACTGTACACGTGTTGGTCTCCATGTGGACTACAAGAAAAACACATGTATAATGTTGCACGTTTGGTGAGTTCTCTAACCTTACTAATATATTAATGTGATTAATATATTTATTTATTGTGTTTATTGTAAAATTTACACGTTTTCGCTACATTAGGCAATAGACACAATTGTACATGCATACACCCACGTGTCTTAGATCCTCCGCCGACAGCAAAACCTGCATATTTGTCCTTGTATTTCTTGATATAATGAGCTTTGATGAATCATATCTAACTCTTCTTCAATCCAGAATATATGTAGAAATTTAATAATGAGTATGTTATTTATTTCGTAAACTACTTTTCTTTAATGCTTAAAAATAGATACCAAATACATGAAAGAGAATTAATTCAAATTCTGCTATACAAAATTAGGCAAGCGAACGAATTTTTAAAGGAAAAAAAGAGAAGACAAACGAAAAAATCCTAACTTATAAAACCAATAAATTTGTATCCCTAGTTATTGAACAATTAAACACAAATATAACAACACTAGATTACAGGAACAACGAATAAATAAACCCCCAAAAACTCACAACAAATTTAAAGAAACACTTGATTTCAATGATTAAAATATATTTACACAAAATTTTTTTTAAAAGAAACCACATAATTGAGGAATACCCATAAGAACTAGAATAAAAGAGGGCACACTTATATTTATAGATCGAACAAAACTCTTAACAAATTAAACACTTTAAGATAATTTCAAAACTATAACCCTAGAATTAAAATCAAGGGGTAGAGGGAGATCGAAATGAACAAAATAAAATCAAATAGAAGAATAAAAGAATAAATCTAATTTGAAACGAAATCGGAGGAGTCGTGATTAGAAAGAAAGAAAGTGAAGGAAAGTGAGAAGCAAGCGATGTGCAATTCAAGAAGGGATTTAACTAAGAAAATGAAAAAGAGAAGAGAAGAATAGACAAACTTTGACACTTAGTCTTTTAATTAAGAACCGTTACCTATACTTATGGTTGATAACTTGTTGCGCGATTTTGGGTGAGAGATTCGACAAAAGGAAGGAGAAGATGATCAACAAAATCAAGGGGGCGGTGATTGTTTTTGTTGAGTTTTTGCAAAGTTAGTGTGAAACTCGATTGAAGAAAAACCTAAGTTTAGGGCAACAATTTTGCTCAATTTTTAGGTGAAAAACACTTTATTTGTTTTTAATTTTTAACCCAAAATGACGTCGTTTTGGAAGCTTTTTTTTTTAAAAAACAAATTATAACACCCAAAACTATATTGTTTTAGGCATTATATAAATTAAAATTATTTTTATTAATTAAAATTTTTAATAAAAAATAAATTTTTGATATTATGGTATCACTAATTTATTGACATTATATATTTTTGCTATCATGGTATCAGCAATTTACTGACATTTTAAATTTTTGATACCATATTATCAGTAATTTATTGATATTTTTAATTCACTGATACTATTTAAAAAGTGTTAATAGTATAATATCAATGAAACTCATTTTTGTAATAGTAGCACTAGTCATTAAAAATACTATTCATTCATAGCATAGATCGTGAATTGAAATTTTATGTTAATGATTATATTACATAAGAGTTTTCTGGTGGGTTTTAAGAAGTAACTTCAAGTGCGTTGGGCTTCTTCAGATCATATGAAGAATTATTACAGGACGTCAGAATTATGTAAATTGTTGATGGGTGGTGATGATAAAATATGATGGGTTGATCTATTTTGAAGATTAAGCCTTCGTCTAGAATATTAGGCGTGAGAATTTAGTTCTTTTGAAGTGAAATCACTTCTAATAATATGAAACAAGTACTTACAAGTTCAGGAATGGTTTTCCTTGAACTTTTTCTGAAATTAATATATAAACTTGTAGCTAAGTGACCAGATACATGACATGTGGGTTCTGGATTCTCTACCAAGATAGAAACTTAAAAATCTATGTAGGACACACCACCAATATATTAACATAAAAGGTTTTGTAAAAACGTTTTCCTGAAAGTGATGTGGTCGGCCGGCTATATAGTGTCATGAGCGAAGCACTCTATTATTATTCTTCTAATTTATAGCATATTAACATTTTCCATTGTCCTTTTTTTCTAATACACGAGGGAGAGAAAATCGAACCTAAGATTTAAAGGGATGCAATTTTTAAATCACCTTGACTATCTTAAGCAATCACCGGACCCACGTTTACTATGGTCTAGTTCTGTAATTATTGGGTCTAGAATTCTTATTTTATTTTGTTCTTTTTTCTAATGAATTTGCGCATCTATCCTAGTGGCCCACTCGGTACTTGTCAGATTTATATTTTAAATGTTAGATTTTTTTAGGGCAAGTTGTTTCATTAACACTGTTTTAAAACATATATATATTTTCTCTTCGCTTACTATAAATTGCATGCTAAATGTAAGTACAATAACCCACAGAAAACCAAAAGCAATATCAAGTTGAAGAAAGCAAGATGGGGAACTTCCTCCTACATCTACTATTCCTTCTGGTAATCTTCAAGTTATCTGTGGCTCTTTCATTTAATTTATAACATCTATAAGCGAGCTTATCCAACTAAGATCTTTTATTCATTGTTTGATCATCTTGAGTTGATTGAATTTCCCCAAAACCTGGTGACTTATTCAAGATGAAGTTGTAGGTCACGATTACATTATAAATTTCAGATTATTCGTAGGCCAATAAATGATATATAAGCTTGATTCATTTTTTTAAAACGCAAAGAACTGATGATTATAGCTGATTGTAGCTCGTGAACTTGTCAATGATTGGAAGTACGTATTTTCAGACTTTGTTATAATTTTAAAATGTTAAAACTGAGGAAATGTTGGAACTCTGTTGATCTTTATTCCTTTTTTTCTTTGGCACTAATATTTAGACTTGTATATTGTTGATTATTTTAAGTTCATCCTACTGAATTTTATTCTTGAAAATTTCCAGTGCGCATACAGAACTGCTGCCAGAGAGTTGACTGAAAGAAGCTTGGAAGAGGTGGACGTTCGTGTTCATGTTCATCCATCATCCAACACAAACCCTTTCAAGAAGGTATTTTTAACTTTGGATGATCTGAAGGTAGGGAAAAAGATGCCATTCTATTTTGAAATGGGCAATCCTTCAACTTCTCCTAAGTTTTTGCCTAAAGAGGAAGCTGATTCCATTCCATTTTCATCGCAACATCTTCCTCGTATTCTCGAACTCTTCAACTTCCCACATGACTCACCACAAGACAAAGCCATGGAAGATACACTCAGGAAGTGTGAATCCCCTCCCATGCAAGGAGAAATCAAATTCTGTGTTACCTCTTTGGAGTCCCTGCTTGATTTTGCACGCAGCATCTTCGGCCTGGGGACAGATTTTCAACCTCTAACCAATATCCACCTCACAAATCTTAGCACCAGTTTACAAAATTATTCAATCCTAGAAGTGCCCCAAGAGTTTCCTGCTCCCAAGATGATGGTATGTCATACACTATCCTATCCTTATGCAGTTTTCGTGTGCCATACTCAAGCGAAGGGGAACCGGGTATTCAAAGTTGCACTAGGTGGTGATAATGGAGATAGAGTGGATGCCATCACTGTTTGTCACATGGACACCTCTCACTGGAGACCTGATCATCCAGCGTTTGGTGTGCTTGGTGTTAAGCCAGGGGATTGCCCTATCTGCCATTCTGTCCAATCGGATAATCTAGTATTTGTGCCACTCTCTGCAGCTAAATGAATGATGTATTTATCTAAACTGTAATATCTAGTAATCCTGCTGCGTTGTTCTCGGTTTGCCCGGTTTGGGGATAATAAATGTTGCAAGCTCAATGTGTATGAGGTTGTGTATTCAGTGTTGAAGGAAATAAGGATGTCTTCTTGTTTAATTCTCACCTCTTAATGGTTTCGAATTTATGGGCCTTTTATCCGTATTTTTCATCACTAATTTTTTTTTTTTTTTGGGGAAGTTCAGTTGAGAGTTGTGTAAGAGCGGAAATGAAAATTTATTTTGTATGACTATATTTTGTTTCCAATATGATGTCATAAGTCTCAAAGATAGGAAACTTTTTAAAAAAAATATAAGATTGTAAAAGTTTTGATTTATAAGAAAATAAAAAAAAATACAATTTATAGGAGATATATAACGAGCCTAACTTCTTAAAAAGTTTAGTGCATAACTAAATAAATAAATAAATAACTTTTATAGAAAATAAACATTTTTTTTGTGTTGTTTAGATAGTCATAATTAGGGCTAAGGATTGATATTTAATGGGTGAGATTTCTTATCTCCGTTCAAATCTTTTTTAAAAAAAATTAATGGTAAATGACTTACATTACATTTGTTTTTTAAAAAATGAATAAATAAAATAGGAACAAAAGTATATAAAATTATTAATACTATTGTATTAAAATTTTAGGCCCAAAATTTAAATTTGAATTACTGCCACATGACAATATCTTATTAATCCACAATTTGAGCACTATTTAATTATATTACAAAATTACACTACATGTCTAGATACTCACTCTATAATAACCTACATTGCTCACTAGGACAAAAGTATATATGTATATATGAGCATTGATCTAGTAGGTTACGTAGCTCATCACATAACGAGCTCCTAAATACGTGGCAATATTTTTTAATATATTGTAAATTGTGCAAAAAGTATAAAAAATTATAAATTTACTAGACAGTGATATATGGTAGCGGAGCTCATTATGTAATCCACTAGATCAATTATATATATATATATATTTTTCTTAAGTTTTTTGAATTAAAATTTTGACTTAAATTTTTATTTATTAATTTTATACAATTTAGTAATTAAATATTAAAGTCAAATGTAGTATTTAATGCTGTTAAGTTTATGCTATTGCATTATATGAGATCAATAAATATTAATTTAAATTACTATTTTAAAGTAACAGAACCAAATCATTTATCAATTTTAATGAGAGTAAATTGAAATTATTATTAAAATTTTGTTAGTGAGTTATAACTAAGAATTTTTTTTTTATAAATTTAATAGAAGATCTTATTTTCCTTTAGATATAGTTCAAGTGGTCTGAATTCACTTCCCAATTTGTTTGTAGTGTCTTTATCCTAGTTTCCATGACATTTTCAAGTTAGTTCTTGAACTGAGTGAAGATTTGTATTGCTTGAGATTTATCTTTCAAGGGACATGTCTAGTGTGTCTAGTGAAGCCATCTACTATATTAAAAGTTGCACTTGTATCTATTTGATGATGCTATTGAATTTGGCCCCCACAGATCAGCATGGAGCTATGTCTGGCTTGTAAAGCTGAATTGGTGATTTTTGCCATATTGACGTGTTTCACAGAAGAATATTCTTTGAAGTTGCTTATAAGATGTAAGAATATTCCTTAATACATGGGAATATAGGTGTACTAGTTTCCTATGGAGACCATCTAGATCATTGACAGAAACTAACTCCACCTTGGATTTATGCAAGGGACATGACTTAAATTTTCATCTATCGATTTATGCAATACAGTAGTTAAAGCCAAAAGTAGTATTTAATGTTGTTAATTTTATACTATTGCATTATGTGAGATCAATAAATATTAATTTAAATTACTATTTTAAAGTAAGAGAACCAAATCATTTATTAATTTCAAAGAGCGTAAATTGAAATTATTATTAAAATTTTGTTATTGAGTTAGAAGTTTTCAATTCTTTTAATAGAAGATCTTATTCTCCTTTAGATATGGTTCAAGCGGTCTAAATTCACTTCCCAATTTATTTGTAGGGTCTTTATCTTGGTTTCCATGAGATTTTCAAGTTAGTTATTGAACTGAGTGAAGATTTGTATTGCTTGAGATTTATCTTTCAAGGGACATGTCCAAGTATGTCTAGTGAAGCCATCTACTATATTAAAAGTAGTACTTGTATCTATTTGAGGATGCTATTGGATTTGGCCCCACAGATTAGCATGGAGCTATGTTTGGTTTGTAAAGCTTAATTGGTGATTTTTGCCATATTGGCGTTTTTCGCTGAAGAATAAAGATAGATTTTTTTTTAATAATTGAAGTTGCTTATAAGATGTAAGAATATTCTATCACACTAGGCTTTAATATAGAGCTCAATTAAAAACAAATTGAAACAAATTAGTTAGTTATTTTTATTTGAAGCTTTTAATAAGCTTCACCCATTTAAATCCACTTTTCTAAAGTTCTAAAGCTCTCACTTAAATTTATTTTGTCCAAATTATTCTCATCCTAAGAATTTTATAACTCTAGTTTTTTTATCACTTTTAATCATTTTAATATTAATATTTAATCTCTTTAATTCTCATCTTGCTTTCATTCTTTTAGAAAGAAAACCTTCAGTATAATATTTTGGCACCATCTTGTACCCCTTGACCTATATGGTTGTTAAATATATTAATTGTTGTAGTTTAAAGAATTACTAACTAATAAGTTTGTCTAAAAATATCAAGTGCAATAATATATCTTCTTTTACGATTTAAAATATATATGCTTCAATTGAGCTCCATATTAGACACTAGTGTAATAGAATATTAAATACGGAATGTAATTATTTAAAGGACTTAATTGATAATTATTCAAAATATATAAATGTTTTTCATTTTTTAAAAAGTTTTGAGGACTTCAATGAAATGAACAATGCTATTCGGACACCATTTAGTCAACCACCTTTCGGGACATTTAGTATTATTAGTTATATAATAAGATTATGTGCATTCCCTATTGTGAGTTTAGATTTACCTGGATACTCTATCCTGATGATGAAAATATTTAGATTAGTTGTAGCATGGTTAATTGCTCTACTATCTAAGTACCAATTCTGATTTGCTAATTCTTATTGTTCTGCAATGTAAGTTGATATTTAAGCTGGGTTGTTCCTCTTTTTGGGCACAAATTTCTTCTTGAACCTCTATTAGTACTAAAGGGCTGCTTCTTGAACCTCTATTAGTACTAAAGGGCTGAATGGTTTGAAAAGAAGCAGATTTGACATACCTTGTCTGACTGCTATCTTGGTTGTCTTTCCCTTTCCCTTTCCTCTGTTTTATGACTCTGATTGTTAGTTTGAGAATATATTTTTTCTCTTTCTCGGTTGTTCACGTGTCTATAACCTTTGCCACCACTTTGCCTCATTGAAAGCTGGTTTCCTTAATCTCTATTTGGAAAAGTGGTCTTCAAGACCATAATTATCCAAGCCTTGTTCAAGTCAGCTCCTAAAGCTTACAAGCTAATATATGCATCTCAAGGGATATGCCTTCAGGTCTTGGGGTCATATTGATAGTAACAAAACTATAGTCTTTGTTCAAACCACTAACTATATAGAGTATTAGATCATTGTTCTTGGTTGTTTTTACAATAAATTCCAATTCATGAGCAAGGAGTTTTTATTTTATTGAAAGACTCACTCATCTTCATTGATCCTTCCTTGGTGGCATGTATTCTTCCTTTGATTTGCAGCTCTTGAGCTATAAACTGGGAACAAATCATTTTTATTAAAGTTCTCTGCATAGCTCACAAGATGTGGAACATTGAGTCACCAAGGTGATGAGATTTTCACTGATTGTGAACAGTAACCAATCCAAAAAAAGTTTGTCCTTTCTTCAGTAAGGTAACCTAAGTTTTCCATTGTTCTGATGCTTTGGTCTAGATCAATAGAGATTATATATTTTTCACGTGTGTTCTTTGTTCCATCAATGAGCTCCTCAAGGTCATTGCCATACATTAAAGGTAGCACCTGATTTTTCCAAATGGTATAATTCTTCCTATGAAGCTTGATAAGTGTTATGAAGGTGAAGTTTTTTTTGCTCGAGTTAAATGATTGTGGTTTTTGGAGTCATAGCCTTAGTTATTGTGACTTAAGTTGGAATTGGATTACTTGAACTAGCCATCGTTTGAATGGCTCTAGTACCAAGTTAAATCATTTCAATATTCAAAGTTAGAGAGAATATGCAAAGTTCTATCTTTACATTGGTAGCAATTGTAACATACCTTTAACGTTAAAGAAGTCACTACACAAAAACAAAAGTTTCTTATTGATGAACGCTTGAAATTACACATTTAATAAGGGTTTTACATCATTGTTTTGTATTACTAGTGTCTTTAACCCCCCCAAACTTAAGTATGTTTAACATATTGTACCTAATTAGCTTTTAACTATTATGTGGTAGGTTTGGTAAAATAGGAATAATTTTTTACCTAAAGATCCAATTAGAGTGATTCTTAATGCTTTGAAGAGTTGACTTAATGGGTTAACATATTATATTTCACAAAGCATTTAAAATTCAAGCGTTTAGAGGGTGAAAATGGCCTAGAACAAAACTGATCTGCAGTATTGGCCCAGTTCGAATAGTAATCAGTATTTGGCCCATAACTATAGCAATACGTATCTAATACGTATGAAACAACTTAATTTGGAAAGATAAGAGACTTATATACAACTTTGATGTTTTGAGTGATAGCTAATTGGGATCATATCAATTCCAAATTGGATAATCAAGTGAATGCATTAATGATAATCAATGTAAATTATTTGCCACCATTCTTTACTTTTATCATTCAAGTGGTTCCCTCTTCATTTGTCTCGATTTATTTATGTTTTTCTATAAATATATAGATGTTTTTGCCCAAATGATCTAATTAGAGAACTAGATTTTAGTTTAAAACACTTATCTTTTGTATTATTTCTTTGTAATATTATTTCTCTTATTTGTTATTCTAAAGTCAAGTTATCTCTTCTTCTATTTCTTTTTTGTTTCTTTAGTTTTATAATGTCCAAGTAATTTTCTTTATGCTAAGTGAAAGGGTGAAACTCTTGGCAAGGTAATAAGATGTACTTAACTCTTATTCATGAATTTAATGCTTCATTACTAAGTTATGCAAATTTATATATGATGTATTTATTTTGTTTGTAATATTAATACACTTTCTTTTAAAAGTGGTGCCTCTTGATTTATTATAGCTAACTTTTATAGTTGGCACAATAAATTCTTGAAACCATTTACAAGATTTGGTGTATATACCATTCTTGTAAAGTAAGAGTCTTGATTTACTGTAGACAAATATAAAGATTGACATAATAAATACTTGAACCCAATTATAAGATTTGGTGTATAATAATTGAAAGCAATAAATACTAGTTAATATATAAATAGTGATAAACTTTAATTGTTATATCTTCCGGTTTGAACCTTCTTTGTGTGAGGATTGTATTGAGTTATAAAAATAGTTAAATATATTCTTACTTCTTATGCCAAGAGTGGATCTCCTTACCCTTAGCTTTTATTTGAATTGGTTAATGGAATTAATATTTGCAAACATCTTATACTGCATTAATTATCTTTAAAGTATTTATAATTTGTAATTTTGATTATACTTCCCCGTGGATCGACCCCGTTCTCATGGGATTATTTATTACTTTGACAATCCTGCACTTGTGAATAAACTCCTATGATTACTCTACCAATGGTTGCCCAACTTTGCCTGCATTTAGGGAATGTCTCCATGAACAAGCCAATGTTCTCAACACGTTCAATTAGTCAAACGATAACCCATATTCACAAAACTACAATCTTGGATGGAGAAATCACCCAAATTTTAGTTGGAGGAATGACACTCAAGCACAGGCTTCACAACCACATTTCTAACCACACTAAAATTTTTAAAATCATCAAGGTTATGCACCATATGTTCCACCTCCTAGGAAAAATCTTGAAGAAACTTTGCATGCATTCATTGAAAAGCAAGAGTTTATTAATTCTCAAAATACTCAAACATTTGTTGATTTGAAAGATATTCTTGCAAAATTTACATCCGCACTGAACATTCATGAGAAAACAAAATTTTCTTCTCAACCACAACCAAACTCTAAAGGATAACATAACTCAAATGCATGTAGTTTAGGAAGCCAACACATAGATCAAGTTAAAGTGGTCATCACTCTTCGCAATGGTAAAATTGTTGAAAAAGACATTCTTGAACATCATGAGAACGATGAATCAATCTCTAAGTGTAAGAAAAGTGTTGAACATATATCTACTGAAGAAAATACCAAACCCTTGCCTCCACCCCATTTCCTCATGCATTACGTAATACTAAGAAGATAAACCACAATCCTAAAATTTTTGAAATCTTTAAATAGGTAAAAGTTAATATTCCTTTATTGGATGCTATTAAATAGGTTATCTCTTATGCAAAATTTTTGAAGGATTTATGCACAGTAAAAAGAAAACTGAATGTGACAAAGAAAACATTTTTAGCTGATCAAGTAAGTGTCATTCTTCAGAACAATAATGCTTTGAAATATAAAGACCCTAGTTGTCCTATAATTTTATGTATTATTGGAAGTTATAAAATTGAACAAGCCTTACTTGATCTTAGTGTTAGTGTGAATTTATTATCGTATTCAATTTATCAGCAGCTCAATCTCAGTGAGTTAAAATCAACTTCTGCAACTCTTTTGCTTGCCGATAGATCAATAAAAGTACCAAAGGAGACAGCGAAAGATGTTTAAGTGCAAGTTGATAAATTCCTATATCCTGTAGATTTTATTGTCTTGTACACAAAACCTGTTAAAGGATGTAATCTAATACTTGTTAGTTTAGGTCGTCCATTTTTAGCAACTTCTAATGCTTTGATTAATTACAGGAATTGAGTAATGAAGCTTTCATTTGGAAGCATGACACTTAAGCTCAATGTTTTCAACATGTGTAAGCAACCACATAAGGGGGAGGATGAAAGTGAGGAAGCCGACATGATTGAAACAATTGTGGAGGATCATATTCAAAAAGGGAGTTCTACCGATCCCTTAGAAATGTGTTTAATAAATTTATTTAAGTCAAATGTACAATTAAATCCTGAAATCTCTGACATATGTTCTTTACTTGACTATGTACAGGTGATTAAAAATAAAGGATGAAAACCAAAATTTAAAGAATTAGGAGAAAAATGAGGATAAACAAAATGAAATTTCAAAGTTGGAGTAAAATCCTCTACCTAAAGGACTAAAATATGCATTTCCTAGATAGAAACAAACTTACCCGGTGGTAATCTCTTCTACATTCACAAGCGAACAAGAAGGTAAGTTGATTAAATTATTAAAAATGCAATTGGGTAGACTTTAAAAGACATAAATGACATTAATCCTTCGATTTGCACACATAGAATACAGTTAAAGGATAATGCCAAAAATTTCCAACAACCTCAAAGGAGATTAAATCTACATATGAAAGAGGTAGTGAAAGCTGAAGTTCTCAAATTACTTGAAGTAAGAATCATCTATCCTATCTCAGGTAGTACCAAAATAATCTGAAATCACAGTCATTAAAAATGACAAAGTTGAGTTAATACCAACTCGAGTCTCATCTTGTTAGAGGATATACATAGATTATAAGAAGTTGAACTCAGCCACTAGAAAAGATCATTTTCCTTTACCATTCCTTAATCAAATTGTAGAAAGAGTAGTAGGACATCCCTACTATTGCTTTCTAGATGGTTATTTTGGCTATTATCAAATTTTTATAGCACTAGAGGACCAAGAAAATACTACATTCACATGCCCTTTTGGGACATTTTCTTTTAAAAGAATAACCTTTGCACTTTATAATACCCTAACAACATTTCAGAGATGTATGTTAAGAATTTTTAGTGACATGGTTGAGCATTATTTAGAAGTTTTCATGGATGATTTAAATGCGTTTGAAAATTCTTTTGATAATTGTCTTGAAAACTTAGAAAATGTCTTAAAAAGATGTAAAGAAAAGAGTCTTGTATTGAATTGGGAAAAATGTCATTACATGGTTACTTCTGGAATTATTTTGAGACATGTAGTGCCTTCTAAAAGAATTGAAGTGGATAAGAAAAAATTCAAACTCATTACACATTTGCCTCAATAAAAAAACAGTTAGAGAAGTCTGATCCAAACCGGGTTCAAGTGAGCCTTCTCTTCTCAAAAGCTTAGGCAAAAAAAGAAGTTTATACTCGCCTAGACAGAAAGTCAATAGACTAGCTCAACCATCAGGTTTTTTGAACATCACTTTATGAAAATAATAGTAGATACAGGTAATAAATAAGAGAATACTAAAGATTCTTCTTTTTATTGGTTGTTAACCAATAGAAAGCATGAGAGTCTTTGGCCTTTTTAGGACATGCTGGATTCTATAGGAGGTTCATCAAAAAATTTAGTTCTATATCTAAACCTCTTGCAAAAGATGTATTATTTGAGTAGGCTCAAGAGTGTCAAAATTTGTTTGAAAAATTAATTGACCTCTTAACATTTGTTCCTATCATACAATCTCTTGATTGGTCTTCACTTTTTGAGCTCATGTGTGATGCTAATGACTACACTGTTGGTGCTGTATTGGGACAAAGAAAGGAAGGTAAACCCATATAATTTATTATTCAAGTAGAACTTTAAACAGTGCATAAATAGATTACACAATTGAAAAAGAATTACTTGCTGTAATATTTGCATTAGATAAATTTTGTTCTTACTTAATTGGTTCTTCAACTGTTGTGTTTACTGACCATGCTGTTGTAAGGTATTTAATGTCAACACAGGATACAAAACCAAGACTGATTTGATGGATTATATTGCTTCAAGAATTTATTATCATTATCAATGATAAGAATAAAGTTAAGAATGTTATTGCAGATCACTAATCAAGACTCGCACCAGATTCATCAACAGAAATAACACATATTAATGATTCTTTTCCCAATGAATTTTTATTTCCTACTGTTATAATGCCTTGGTATTATAATATTGTTAATTTTCTTGTAACAAAAGAAATGCCACCTCAATGGAATGCTCAAGACAAAATGAAATTTTTAATTGAGGTAAAAAAGTTTTATTGGGATGATCATTGTCTCTTCAAATATTGTCGTGACCAATTATTTCAAAGATGCATACCTGACAATGAGGTAAGTAACATTATTGAATTTTATCATTCTGAAGCATGTGGGGGACATTTCTCATCAAAGAAAACTTCTGCAAAAATTTTGCAGTGTGGATTTTATTGGCCCACTTTATATAAAGATACACATGCATTGTGTATAACATGTGAAAATTGTCAAAAGTTTTGATAAATTTCAAAATGAAACATAATGCCTTTGAACCCCATTCTTGTTATTGAAATCTTTGATTATTGGGGGATAGATTTCATGGGACCATTTTCGCTATCATTTGGATTTATGTATATCTTAGTCGCAGTAGATTATTTCTCAAAATGGATTGAGGCTATTCCATGTCGAAATTATAACCATAAAACAGTCATGAAATTTTTGAAAGAAAATATCTTAAGTCGATTTAGAATCCTCGAGCCATTATAAGTGATGGGAGTAAGCATTTTGTAATAGGTCATTTGAAATATTAATGACAAAATATGGTATTACTAATAAAGTTGCCACCCCTTATCATCCTCAGACAAGTGGACAAATTGAATTAGCAAATAAGGAGATAAAACAAATTTTAGAAATAACTGTAAACCCAAATTGTAAAGATTAGTCTTTAAGACTTAATAATGCACTGTGGGCTTATAGAACTGCTTTTAAAACTTCATTGGGTATGTCTCATTTTAGGATAGTTTATGAAAAATCTTGTCACTTATCTGTGGAACATGAGCATAAAGCCAACTGAGCTATTAAAACTTTTAATGCAAATCTTGATTCTGCTAGACACATACATAAATTACAAATAAATGAACTTGAAGAATTGAGAAATGATGCATATAAGGATTTGAAAATTCATAAAGCTAAAATAAAAACTTTTCATGATAAAAAAATTCAAAGAAAAACATTTGATATTGGTCTGAAGGTTTTGCTTTATAATTTTCAACTTCACATATTCCTTAAAAAATTAAGATCAAGATGGAATGACCATTTTATTGTAAAACATGTATACCCTTATGGAACAATTGACATTGAAAATCCTAGAAATAAAATGTGTTTAAGGTAAATAGGCAAAGACTTAAGTTGTTTCTAGAAAACTAAGCTTTTCATGAAGAATTTGTGTCTCTGTCTGACTCTTGTTACGAGACCAATTAATCATTAATTTATATATTTATATATTTATTCTTCTTCTAACTTTATTTATTTATTTATTTTACTTGCAGGTTAATTTAGTATTTTTGTTAAAATTTTATTTTACACCCCGGTTAAGTGAGGAATAACGGTACTCCGTGACATTCTAAGTCAGTCTTGTCAGTTTCTCATAATTACTGATACCTTCTCTTATTCCTCATTTCTTAAAAAAATGGATGACATTCTAAAGAATTTGAAAAAGCGTTCTCCCTCATTGCCTTAAAATTCCTTAAAAACAATTTACCAAACAAGATATGAAAGATTAAGGTTATTAATGATTATAAATATACCTGTTGATTTACGTTGGTTAATTGAAGCCAAAGTTCGATTGACAGGTGAATTTTCACACTTATTAATTTCCTACTTGCATGTCTTAGGTAAAAGCTCTTTTACAAAAAAATGAAGAGCAAAATGATTAAGCGTTTGTTACAAGTGTACACGCATGACTTGTAACACACGTTGCCGCACTTTAGGAATGGTGTCTATAAATCACGAAGATAAAATTATGTTCATTAAGGATGGCCCGAGTAAGGAGTCTTTAGATGATATCTTATCGACTCTTAAGACACATCCTAGTGGATATGTGCATATTACAATTTGTGAATTATGGGACATATTCCTAAAAGAACATGAGTGGTACAGTCTCGGGAATCTGACTTTAAAAGACCCTGTTTGCCAATTTATAAGAAACTTGGATAGGAAGCCTATCTCTGACACATAAAGGTGGTTTATTCTGTTTTTGGATGTAAAATCAGAGGAAGATGTGAGCTACAATCACAACTACTTGTACATATATTACTGTAGCTGTTATTTTTAAATATTTCATTTCAAACTCAAACGTCTTTTTCAACAACCAACCATCCATAGTCAATTTTGAAAATTTTGTATTTTAAGCCAACAACCCATGTGACTTAACTTTACAACACCTTTTGGCTCTATAAATACATTGTATTTTTTTGTATCTTTATACAAACTCAAATAATTTAAAAGAGAGGGTGAGTGTAATAATGGAAGGAACATCAACTCGTAAATTCACAAACATTTATGTCTTTTGTGGATCCAGCCCTAGAAAAATTGGAGAGTTTGTAGAAGCAGCAGAAACCCTTAGTAAGGTATTAGCTGAGTAAAAAATTTATTTAGCATATGAGGGAGATAGTCTTGGATTAATGGGACGTGTGACAACCGTTGCACAAAATAAAGGCAGTCAAGTTTTTGGTGTCATATCGAAAGCTCTAGCTGTTAGAAACATTGTAGAAAAAATAATTAGAGATGAATTATAGGTATCATCAATGCATGAGCGAATGTCTCTTATGATTTGGAATGCTAATGCCTTTATAGCTCTACCTAGAGGTTTTGAAACTTTGAAGGAAAATTTTCAAATTGTCTCATGGGCACAATTATAAATTCACTAAAAACCCATTGGTTTGTTAAATGTTGATAATTTTTATAATGAGTTGTTATCTTTTCTTGACTATACGGTGGAAAAATAGTTCGTCTCATCTGCAGCACGACAGATCCTCATTTCTTCTTCAACTGTTGATTAGTTACTTGATGAACTACAAGCTTTTATACCTCTATCTGATCCAACAATGTGTCAGATAGATTGGTATACTGAAGATAATGAAAAGAAATGCAAGATAGATTTAACGCTTCGTCTGTAGCCTATCTACTTTTATGTGGTTTGTTTTATTTTGTTGCAGGTTTAATTTCCAATAAAATATATTTCAGGTGATATCTTCTATACTTTACTCTTTCTATATTTTGACATTGAGGACAATGTCTTAATTTGGTTGAGGGGAGAATAGTTGATATCTAATGTTAGTGTTATTTTTTTTTTGTTATCACTTTGTTCTCTATTAAAAACAAATTCATCATAAATGACGTGAGTAAGAGATTTATTTATGAATTCTTCAGATGCATTCTAGTTCTAGAATGGCAAAGTAAAGAGTAAATTACTAAACTTTTGAGACACATGCTAATTGGTTTATTTTTAATGCATTCTATGTTTGTTGCTTAAGTTTTTGATAAACTCTTGCATAAATAAGTTTGCTTTACTATTGAGGTATGATTTCAAAATTGTTTAGTTTATATTATTTTTTTCTATCTAGGTCATTAAAGAATAACTTCCGAAATTATTTCTTGAGTACAATACTAAGCCTTGTGGTAAGATGGATGATTCAATATATATAGCCAAGAGAATTTTCATGTTTAAGTATATATATTCTTTTTAAAAATCACATATCTTTTGTGAATAAGTGGAGAGGTTTGAGATAATAGCTTAAGAACTTTCATTGATCTTTTGAAATGGTTAATTTTTGTTTGAAATGATATTATTTGGAATGAGGAATGATTTGGTTGCTTAGATGAAGGATAATAAAAATATATATTTTGGAAAAGTATTATGGTGATAAATTGCTCTTATTTTATAATGATTACTTATGTTTTTCAAAAAAATAAAAACAAACACACAAAAAAGTAGTATAATAAAAAAGAAGTCAATTTAGTTCAATAAAGTCTTCGTTCAATTCTAGAAGACGGAAGTCATTAGAAGCAATTTTATCACCAAACTCTTTATTCATAAGATTCGCATAAAATAATTAAAGTCTTGAAGCAAGCATGTAGAAAGAATGGTTTGGCTCTAAATAATTGATTTTTCTATCTTTGGATTAATGTTAGTTTGTCTGACTGTCCTTAAATGTAACCTTTTGTTGAGCGATTATCTATTTTCCAACTCCATGAGTGAAATCCTAACCCATTAAACAAGTTATTCAACTGTGGGGATATGGAGTTGAGGATTTTACTTGGAAAACATTTTCAAGGCTATATATGTTGTGGTTTGTGGTAAGAAGGCTTCGACTTAGGCTTAATTCACATACACACAATTTTGGAAGTTATGATTGAAATAACCTTTATAAAGATTGTGATCTTAAACTGATGTTTTGTTTGAAATACTTAGGTAGTGTTTAAATTTTATTTATGTTTAAATTGCTAAGAACTAGCAATAAACTGGTTGGGGGGTATGTTTAACCCCCCTAACTTAAGTATGTTTACAATATTGTACCTAATTAGCTTTTAACTATTATGTGGTAGGTTCGGTAAAATAGGCATAATTGTTTACCTAAAGATCCAATTGGAGTGATTCCTGATACTGTGAAGAGCTGACTCAATGGACTAACATATTGTATTAAAATTTGAGCATTTAGAGGGTGAAAATGGCTTAGAACATAACTGATCTGCAGTATAGGGCCAGTCCAAACATTCATCAGTATTTGGCCCAAAACTATGGCAATACGTATCTAATACGTATGAAACAACTCCATTTAAAAGGATAAGAGACTTATCAACAACTGCAATGTTTTGAGTGACGGCTAATTCGGATCACATCAATTTCAAATTGGATAATCAAATGGATGTATTAATGATAATCAATGTAAATTATTTGCCACCATTCTTGACTTTTATCATCCAAGTGGTTCCCTTTTCATTTGCCTTGATTTATCCATATTTTTTTATAAATAGATAGCATGTTTATGCCTAAATGATGTAATTAGCGAACTAGGTTTTAGTTTAAAACACTTATCTTTTGTATTATTTCTTTGTAATATTATTTCTCTTGTTTATTATTCTAAAGTCATGTTATCTCTTCTTCCATTTCTTTTCTTTTTCTTTAGTTTTTGTTGGAAAATTGGTGATTCAATAATTTTGGTTGGACAAAAATTGAGATGAATACCAAAGTGGAGAGTCACAAGAAGTCTAGAACATATGGGACATGTATGGATAAGTTTAGGACGTGTAGGATACGAAGAGAAAAGTAAAATGGGACTCGAAGACATAAAAAAATGAAGAAAACACGCGGAGAGGCCACCAGGGCTGAGCGCCGCGGTGCCCAGCATAAAAGCCCAGTGTCGTGGCGCTGGGCGCGACATGGTGAGCGCCGCAAGACCAGATGCATCAAGATGTCCATTTTTGATCCGAAATTTGAGTTTTCTGAAGTTTTAGACTTTCAAAAACAAGTGGACTCTTACTCCAACAAGGAATAGAGTTAGTAGGCATGAAATACACTCTATATAAACACTTGTAAACCTTTTATTTCAAATCAAACATTAAGAGAGACTCTAAGAGAGGGGAAGAACTGGATAGAAACTAAGTGCTTATGTGCGCTAGGGTGGAACCGTCGTTTGGGTGATCATTGCTCGTGGTAGAGCAAGGGTTCAATAAACATTAGGTCATTTTGAGGGTCCTTCATTGGGTTTTCCTTGTAAAATATTTAGGGAGTTAATAAGAGAGGTTAGGATCCTTAGATCTACTGTGGATATAGGCAATTAACTGAACCACGTAAGATTATATTGTGCTCTTTTATATTCTGCTTTAGATTCTTGTTATTTTTGCTTGATTAACAGGTTATTTCGCTGCGCAAAGAGGTTAGGGTTTTAGGTCGGACTTTGGTTTCCTTTCTTCAACATAACCTCGAGAGGGAGAAGGACATTTCCTCCCTCAACAAACTAGTATCAGAGCTAAAGGTTCGATAATACACACTTGGGGTATTTAAACCATGGCTACAATCAAGCAAGAAATAGAGAAGTTCAATGAGATGAATGATTTCAATCTTTGGAGGAAGAAGGTTAAGGCTCTACTAGTGAATGAAAGGTTAGACTCAGCCTTTAAGGAAGTCAGCTCCCTAGCGAATAGACGATAACCTCAAAATCCAGGCAAAAAAATTGAAGTAACTTTAGAGAGAGATTCAAGGCGTTTTTCGGCATCAAGAGTTCATAGGCAGCGCAATTAAGAGCAATTCGACGTCTATATAGGTTTGCTATTGATTATATCATGATTTATTGTTTTTTTTACTGCTGTTCTCTTGTAGCCATGAGCTAAACTTATTTTTGAGGGTTAATACTTAAACTCAATATGTGTGCTTAATTGCCATATCTTTTGAATATTTAATAAACTTAGATCTTTGTTATTTAAATTACTTGATCTTAATGCTTCAATATATCTGGCCAATATATAGTGAATGAGTTGGTAATATTGTTGATAAATTCGGAAGAGTTATCATAATATTTAGACCTAGGTAATTTGATGCATGATTGTAGAGTAACATTCGATGTTGCATATGCAAGTTTCAATTTAGGATAGGAATATACCTAATTGGCATGTATGATCAATAAGACTTAATCTTAATGAATCTTAATTTATTACAAGTACTATAGGAATATAGGTATTTGGTAAATTAAGATATACTTACATGACCTTGGAAGAGGCTTGTGAATACATTAATGTCTTGATCAATAACAAAGACTAAGAGAATTAAATATTAGAGATTAATTATTAGAAAGAATATTGAGGGATAGTACTAATCCTAGGTTTTCTCTATATTGCTATCACCTAAATCTCTTTGCATTGTGTTTTTATTTTTATATTTTCTACATTCATTCTTAGATTTTTATTTTTCTGAATAATTATTAGGAAGACATAATTTTAGTAATTGGTTAAAAAAAGAAGAAATTATCCCTGTGGGTTCGACATCCGACTTATTTAGTCCCTTTATTACTTGCAAACGATAGTGTATACTTACACTTAATTTTAAGATATAGAAATATCGCATAATTTACAGCCATTCCAAACTTTTTAGGGAAGCTTTTAGAGTCTTTGGTTCCTTAATTTGCAAGATGTGTAGGGCTAGGTAAGGATTATTTCAGGATTTATTCCTGGTGACCATAGGATGTGTATTTGTGGTTACCGGTGTATGATGGTTTGATATGTCCAAAAGTGCAGTATTAGGTTCAGGTTGTTATCTTGTCGTGTCTAGTGGCTCTAAGGCTTCTAGATATGCGTTTTGGATAGAGAACTTTATGACTAAGTTTTTGGTAATGTTAGGAGCAGGTTCAGGTTCTTCAAGAAATTGTATAGGTTCAATTTCTGTTGAATTTTCCCTTCTGATTGTTTGAGGTCCTGATTTGGTTGCATCACTTTCTAGAGTTAAGGCAGAATTTGGAGTGTCGTTTAGGGCTTCGTTACTGTGTTGTGGTTGTTATGTTGTCATTTGTATGTTGGGAGTATTATCTTGAGTTATTGTGGCTTCATCATCAGTGATAGCAATGGGATCATGTGGCAATTGAAAGTTTATTTCGTTATCTGGCAAACTTGTTGGACTAGGATGAAGACATGACATTGGTGAGTTAGAAGTTAAGGGCTGAGGGCCTTGAGAGTTCCATTCTTCATGAGAAGGGAAACTAGATATAGTATTTTTACCCTGTAAAACAAAAGACATGGTTAGATTCTTATAAAGTAGTATCGTTTCATCAAATACAATATGCCTTGAAATATAAACCCTATTTGTGTTTGGATGCAAGCACTTGTACCTTTTGTGTATTTGACTATATCCTATGGAGACACAAGGATAGGGTTTCTTTTCAAACTTATTTTTATTGTAAGTTCGAAGATATGGAAAACATATACATCAAATGATTTTTAAGCATTGATAATCTGGTGACCTATTGTAGAGTTTTTGATATGCACTTTTATTGTTGTTAGATGTTAATGGTAATCGATTAATATTAAATGTTACTGCAAGGAAAACACCAACCCATAATCACCTAGGTAAAGAAGCATGAAACATTATGTTTAATGTCGTTTCTGTGATGTGCCTATGCTTTCGTTCAACCATACTATTTTGCTCATGTATGTGGGCAAGATAGTTGTTGTTGTATTCCATGATCTTTTAAATGTCTAACAAACCTATTCAAAGTAAATTTCATTCCTTCATCACTTTGAAAAATTTTAATTTTGCAGAAGAATTGATTTTTGACCTACCTTTGAAATTTCACAAAACATTCAAAAAAGTCAGATTTACGTTTTAAAGGAAACAACCACACAAAATGTGAGAAATCGTCAATAAATATGATATAGAAATAAAAATTTTGTGTAGATTGTATAGGTGTTGGACTCCAAAGGTCACAATGGATTTTGTCGATAGGAGATTCCAAAATTTTATTAGTAGGAGAAAATGGTTTCTTACAAACTTTTCCCAATTGACAAGATACGCAGACACTTGTATCTTTTGTTCGATTTGGAAAGTTGATAAGATTTTTATTTCTTAATAATTATAACATCCTAAGATTGGCGTGACCTAGTTGCATGTGCCAAGTGTTGAAGTCGTTTGAATTTCCTTTTATGTCATGAGAGCTAATTACTGATCCTCATTCAGTGTGAAAAGTTTTCCACACTTATGCCCCTTGGCTAGAACCTAGTTCTGTTGATTCTTCACAAGAAAACCATTAGTATTAAAAACAAAGGTGCATGAATTATCATCTATAATTTGTCCAACAGATAATACATTTTTTCTTAACTTAGGAATGACCAGAGTTTTATTTAATCTTAATTTTCCTTCTAGGGTATTTAAGATTGTTTTTCCCGTGTGGGTGATTTTTAAACTCTGTCCATTGCCAACAAAGACTCAATTTGTTTCTTTATAGGGTATAACTTGGTTAATTTTACCTAGATCATTTACCATGTGAGAGGTGGCTCCAAAACTAACATAGAACTGATCACTTTTCTTGCCAACCTGTGCTTGAAGGTCATCTTTTTCAGCTAGATCGTATCTAAACCAACATTCTACTACTGAGTGTTTTCGTCTTTTGCATATTTGGCACACGAGTTTCTCATTTTCAAATGCTTCATCTTCATTGTTAATGTTTTTTTATGGAGTCGAAATCTGTTTGAATTGACGAAATAGTTGTTGATGATTTTGTCCATTGCCTTGATAATTTTATGAGGTTTGATGCATAGGTTGTCTATTACGGTAGTTTGAAGGTCATCCTCGTCCCCAGTTTCCATGTCAGCCTTCTCTTTGATTTCTTCCACGTCCTCTTTGGGTGAAATGGGCCTAATTAATATTGATTTGTTCCTCTTCTTCAGCTGGCAAGATTACAGATTGTTTATGACTTTGTAATGCATACAAAAATTGTTTAAGAGTTGGATGAGGGGGTTTTGCAAGCATGGTTGTCTTAAAATCCGAGTATTTCAGGCCTAATGCTCTTGCAAGTTGAAACATTTAATCCTCCTCACTAATTGGCTTCCTAATTGCATGTAGGTTATTACATATTTCCTTGAACTGTTTCAGAAATTCTTCAAGTGTCTTAGATCTCTTTTTTAAAGAGTAGAAGTTGTCTTTTAACCAACTTTCACGTTCTTTGGTGGCTGGCAACATATGATCTTCTATTGTAAGCCAAACTTCTCGAGTCGATTGCAGGACGATGGTTATACTTTACACTTCTTTGGTCATCATGTTTCGAAGTCAAGCCATGAGAACCCCACTATTTGTCTTCCAATAGACGAATTGAGGATTAGTTATTTCTTTGTCATTGTCTTTTATCACTCTTGATCGAATCTCAGCATCTTCCAAGTGATGTTGAATCTCAAGATTATAGATTAAAGAAAGAAACCGAGATTCTCAGAGAAGATAGTTATTTTGTGTGAGTTTGAAAGATATAAGGCTAGTACATTGATGAAAACTTTGAAGAGATATTGTAGGTTCGACATTTGATGCCATGGTAGGCTCTGATACCATAAAGAAACTGATGAGGGAACGTCTCTTACAGTATATTATTTTTCTTCACACCAGTTATGTACAAGAATGATTATATACAAGTACATCTTAAAGAGAAAACGTTTTTGTCAATAATTTCTTCCTAAGTGAGAAAGACTTTCTATGGCAGTGAAACATTGATCATGTTGTCTGATATCTCTTGCCTTTACGGGTTATTGAAACAGCTAAGAACTCATTCATTGTCGTGTCCAAAATAGAAAGTTAGCTCTTGGCTTATGCTTGAATCTTGGACGTAGCTGTTTGTGTGCTTGACTTGCCTGGTTTGGATAAGTTTGAATTGGAATGATATAATTTGGCTGAACTGGTATTTTCTTAATTCGATTGATAAGTGAATGTGGCATGATGCTGATTTGGTTGGTGGGCGTAATAGGTGGTATTTCTAGATTCGACTGAATTGATGTATCCTTGATTCGATTGATGAGTGAAATTATCATGATGAATGGCATGATGAGTAGCTTGATACTGGTTTGGATGAGGATCATGATGAGTGGCTTGATGTTGGTTCAGATAGGCGCATGATATATGGGATTTCCTTGATTCAGTTGAGTAGTGTGATGCTGATTCAGATGATGTTTATGCTAGTTCGGTATGGCATGGTGAGTGGCTTGTTTATGCTGATTCGGTGTGGCATGATGTGTGGCTTGATGTTTATCAGCTGGCCATGTAACACCGTAGCACTAGATCAAGTCGCACTGAGCACTACAGTGACTAGCTTCGAGGATTTCTGTGAGATCAATATATATTAATTTAAATCACCATTTCAAGGTAAGAGAACCAAATCCGTTATTAATTTCAAAGAGAGGAAATTGAAATTATTATTAAGATTTTGTTAATTAGATATATCTAAGAAATTGTTTTATATACTTTTAATAAAAAGCCAAATATAAGTAAATTCCAATTAAATCTCAGAGACAATTTGAATATTCAAAGTTGGAGAGAGTGTACAAAGTTCTATCTTTGTATTGCAAGAGTAAATAAAAAATATGCTCTGTTTACATGATGTTATAATGAGACATATATATACAAAGTATAAGCTAACCTAAACCAAAAACCATGTACCATTATATAATATTCTTGGTATTTTAGAAATTTGTTATAAGTTGTTACACAACTGGTTATCTTATAGCTTAAACTAAGGCAACAATGGCAACTATATGTATTGGTCTTGTGCTATTGATATTTGTAATGTCGTTAGTGCTTTACCTTGAATTTTAAGCCATTCGTAGTATACCTCAACTAGTTTCAAATTTCTTTTTAAACACCCCTTTAAGCTCAAATGTCTATTTTCTAAGTGTGGTATTGAGCGTACTCCTTAGGAAGTTGAATATGTCTATTAAATGGGGGTTTTGTTAGGATGTTTTCTACTTGTTCATATGTAGGTATACACTAAATTTCTCTATCTTCATTTATAAGTTTTTCTTTTATAAAATGAACATTTTATTGCAATGTGTTTCATTCTTGCATGGAAGACTAGATTGTGTATCAAGGATATTGTACTTATTTTGTTACACTAAGTTATTAGTTTATTTATTAGTTTCACTTTTAATTAAAATAGCAAGGCTTGAAGCCACACTATTTTAGCTGTTATATAAGTTAGTGATCTATATTCAAACTTTGTCCTTGACCTTAAAATAACTTTCTTCTTTTTAGATGACTATGAGTTTAGGTTATTTCGTAGATAATGTAGTACCCTCTAATTGACCTCCTATCATCTTGATTTGCTACCCAATTTGCACTATTAAATGTTGATAATTCTATTCTACCTTTTGTTATAATGTGCAAGCCAAATTTATTGTTCCTTGTAAATATCTAAGGACTCTTTCGTTCTACTCCAATAAGTTTGATTTCCATGAGTTGGCTTAGCTTCATGATTACAAAGGAGATTCCTATTCTTGTAACAATCACATATAACAGGGTTCTTATGACACTTTTGTATAGAGAGTTTTCTTTGAAATGGTTTACTTTCTCTTTGGTTAATTTTACTCTAATGCTGATTAGTGTTAGTGAACTTTTGTATTCTACCATCTTGGTCCTTTCTAGAAGATCTCTGATGTATTTAGCTTGAGATAGATGCATTCCATATTTATCTCTCCTTACTTCAATAACCAAGAAATATTTTAAAGGTTTTAGGATCTTTAAGGAAAATGTCATTTTTAAATTGGATATCACTTCTTCCAAATAAACTGTTGCCGCTACCTGTGATTATTGTATAATCTACATAAACTAAAAGTATCATTAGTTTATTTTCTCTTTTAAAAAAGAAGAGTGAAGTGCCTGATGAACACATGAAAATGCATATTTATTAAGAGACTCAGTCACCATTTAATGTCACTAATTTTAACATTTTTGTATTTTTAGCTTGAAATAAAGTGTTCTTCTTACATTGTGATGAATGAATATTATTTGCACCGGTTTAGGTAAAATAGATGTAACTCTTAATGTAAAAATAAAAATAAAGAAATTTATGAACCTAGAGTAACATAACGCATCTTACACAAACGTTAAGAACAGTTAAAAAGCCAAATCCAACATTTTATAGGCCAGAATTGGGATACAACAGAATTGGATTGCAACTTTCGTTCAGCTTGACCCACCTCACGTATTTAGACCATATTTCCCAAAATATATATTCAATTAGTATAATTCTTGAAGCTATGAAATACGAACTCAATTATCAACAACTTTCATATTGATGGTAAAGTCCAAATCAGCCGTTATCATGGACTAAATTATATTGCAAGTGGATAAAAGGGTTGTTGGTTGAAATCTGACATATCTTTGGCATTTTTCCCATATCGCATTGGATACTCATCCAATTTGCGCTAAAATTCTAGGTACGGTATGCCACGTGTCCTCATTAGTGACCAAAGAACACATTTATATAACCGTTCTTTTGAAGCTTTGATGTGCAGGTATGATTTTCCTCATAAAGTTTTCACTGCATACCATCCACAAACAAATGGACGAGCCAAGCTAGAAAATAGAGAGGTTAAACAGATTTTAGAAAAGATGGTTAACCCGAATCGCAAAGATTGTTCTCTACGTCTTTATGATGCATTATGGGTATATCGCACTGCATATAAACCATCTTAAGAATGTCTCCATACCGTCTTGTTTATGGGAAAGCTTTCCATTTACCTATTAAGCTAGAGCATAAAGCTTATTAGGTTGTAAAAGCCCTTAACTTTGTTTTGAGTGCTGCAAGTCTTCAGAGAAAGTTACAATTATCAGAAATAGAAGAGTTATGAAATGATGCATATGACAACTCCAAAATTTACAAAGCTAAAATGAAAGCAGCTCATGACAAAAAGATCTCAAGGAAACACTTCAAACTAAATCAACGGGTCTATCTTTATGGTTCTTGATTGCATTTACACTCTGAAAAGTTGAGATCTCGATGAACTGGTCTATTTATGGCAAGGCACATTTTTTTTAATGGTGCTGTCGATATCGAGGACCCCACTGATGAGTGAACTTTTAAAGTGAATGGACAGCAGCTGAAAAGCTATGTGGAAAAGGTAGACCACTCTATGTACATAAACGAGATCCCTCTTATAGATTTTGTCTATCATGCTTGAATAGGTTCAATTTATCTATACTATATTTTATATTTTGTCTATATTTTATCTTTGAATTTGTAGTTTTTCTTTTATTTTCCTTCATATTCTATTTTACTTTATTTTCTTCTTTTTATTTTTCTTTTTCTTCAGTGTGATTTTATTTCCAGGTCAAGTGGCAGATACAGTACTCCATGAATATTAAAGTCGGTTTCTCAGTTCCCTAAAACCTATCCCTTAAATTGTACATTCATCTCTTTTCTTTTTCACTTTCTTTTAAAATGGATCGCATTCTTGCCAACCTTAAAAAATACTTTCCTTTATTACCTCAAAATGCTCTACTTAAGATTTACAAAGCACAGTCTGAAAGACTAAGGCTATTGATGTTGAGTAATATCCCTGTGGATATCCGTTGGTTAATTAAAGCCATAGTTCGATTATCTAGTGAGTCTGCAAATGATTTTGTTTCTTTTATGCCTATTATTGGAAAAAGCTCTTATACCAAAAGGCGACTAACAAAGAGGTTACAAGTCTGCCATAAATGTGCTTAATGGAATTGTAACCGAAGTTGTCATTCTTTAGGATTTGCATCTAGAAATTGAGAACAAAAAATTCAATTCATTAAGGATGGACTGAGAAGGAGTCTTTGAATGATATACTATTGACTATTGAGACGCATCCTTGTGGGCTTGTGCAACGTGAACTTCTCGATTTATGAAATAAATTCAAAAATGAACATCAACGGTATAATCTGGGGAATTTGATTCTAAAAGACCCTGTTTGCCAATTTATAAGAATATTGGATGAGAAGCCTATCCCCGACCCATAGAAGGCGTTTAAGCCGTTACTGGACGTAAAACCAGAGGAAGATGTGAGCGTCAATCACAACTACCTATAAATACATGTGTTTTAATTTCAAACTTTATTTTATAAATAGTAGGGCTACTCATATAGATATCTTAAATTTAAATCTTTTAGTTAAATAATGTATGTAAGTCATGATCTTTAAATTTTTGTGTTTTATTTTTAAATCTTTTCTGACAAACTATCAAGTTACCACAATCATTGTTATCATTTGGTACTCTATAAATACATCACCTCATTTTCTTCATTTTCATATACTAAGATAAAGGTGAGTGTAGATATGGAGGAAACTCCAGTTCAACAATTCCGAAACATATGTGTATTTTCGAAAATTGAATCTGACACTTCGTTTGTAGATTTTTCATTATTTTATTTATTTATCAGCATCATCATTTTAGTTTATATTTGCTTAAGTGTCTCTCAGGTTTTTTTTTTTTTGAATAACTGGCGTTTCAAGTAATGTCTCATATACTTTATCTCTTTCTATTTAAACATTGAGGACAATGTTTCATCTGGTTTGGGGGCGCTTAGTAGATATAAGTTGCATTTTGCATTTTAAAAAAACAAATTTGTGGTCCGACATTTGACTAAAATAGCAGAGTAAAGAGTTCATTCTTGAACTCTTGAGATGTATTCTAGGTCAAATTAGAAGGGCAGAGCAAAGAGTTTTATTTCTAACTTTTAAAACGCATTTTAACTAGCTTTTTGTTGTTTTGTTTTATATTTCATGTATTATTGTTTATTGCTTGTAGTCTTGGTAATTCTTATATAAAAGAATTTTCTTTTCTGCCTAGGTATGATTTCAAAATTGTTTAGGTTGAGTCACTGTTTCTATTTAGGTTACTAAAGAATGACTTCCAAAATATTTTTTAGCACAATGCTAAGCCTTGTGGTAAGACGGATGATTGAATTTATATAGCCAAAAGAATTCTCATGTTTAAGTATATATTTTTCTAATCTCACATATCTTTTGTGAGTAAGTGGAAAGGTTAAAAAAACAGCTTATGAACCTTCGTTAATCCTTTGAATTGGTTAATTTTTGTTTAGATTGATATTATTTGAATTACGGAATAAGTTGGTTACATTTGTGTATAATATATATTGGTAAGAATTTTTTTTTTAATTTTGTAATGCTTCCTTGTATTCTTAATATATATATATATATATTAAAAAAAAGAATCAATGCAGTTTAATAAAGTTTTCATTCAATTTTAGAAGGCAGATATCTTGTAAATTAGTTTTCTCACCAAGCTATATTTGTATTATTCTCACAAGACAATTGAAGTCTTAAAATTGGTACATGTCAAGAATGATTGATTTCTAAACAATTGATTTTCATATCTTTAGATCAATGTTAGTTTATATGTCTGTCCTTAAAATTGACTTTTCCTTGAGTGCTTAATTATTTTCCAACTCCATGAGAGAAATCCTAACCTTTTAAATAGTTATACACCTGTGAGGATATGGAGTTAAGGCTTTTACTTGGAGAAATTCTCAAGGCTATATTTGTTGTGGTTTATGGTAAGATGGTTACGACTTAGTTCACACACACAATTTTTGGAAGTTATAATTGAAAAAATCAAAATAGCAATAGTGATCTTGAACTGACTTTTTGTTTTAAATACTTGGGTAGTTTTACATATTCTATTTACGCTTGAATTGCTAGAGACTAGTAATAAGCTGGTTGGGGGCTATGATGAACACATGAAAATGCAAATTTGTTAATAGACTCAGTCACCATTTAATGTCACTAATTTTAGCATTGTTGTATTTTTAGCTTGAAATAAAGTGTTCTCCTTAAATTGTGATTAACCAATGTTATTTGCACAGGTTTAGGTAAAATAGACGTAACTCTCAATGTAGAAATTAAAATGATGAAATTCTTGAACCTGGAGTAATATGACTCATTCTTACATAAACTTTAAGAACAGGTAAAAAGCTAAATCCAACATTTTATGGGCTAGAATTGGGATACAACAGAATTAGATTGTAACTTTCACTTAGCTTGACCCACCTCACGTATTTAGACCGTATTTCACAAAATACATATCCAATTGGTATAATTATTGAAGCTATGAAATACTGACTTAATTATCAACAACTCTCATGTTGATGATAAAGTCCAAATCAGCCGTTATCATGGACTAAATTATATTGCATGTGGGTAAAAAGGTTGTTGGCCAAAATCTGACATATCTTTGGTATTTTGCCTATATCTCATTGGATAATCATCCAATTTGCATGAACCTGGTGCCTATGAAAAGAAAAGACAAAATTATACAATGTTTATGTCTGTCAAAAAGGCTATATCGGTCATTTCTATTATCTAAAAGGTGCTGCAAGTGGGTGAACGAGTTATTGGCTTAAATTATTGAAGATTGATGTTACACTTAACATATTTTTATTCATTGCCTATATAAGGACACCCTTAAGATGTTTTCAAGATTAGATAATTCTCTCTTATTTTCTTCTCATTAACATGTATTGTAATCTAGGCTAGAGTTCTTGGCAAGGCTAAGAGATGAACTTTTGTATTTAATAAATTTACTTCTATGCTTTGATTCGTTGTCAAGATCTACAAATGTTTGTAAGTTTGATTATGCTTAAACTCTTATCTATTTTATTTTCTATAATCCAAAGGTTATAATTCTCATGTTTCCTCTATTTTTAATCATGCTTTCTTTATGTGATTCTTGTTGAATTATAATTGTTATTGGTTACATTGTTTTATATGTTAATCTTTTACTGTAATATTGTTAATCGATATATTGTCGATCTTGGATAACATGTAAAGGCAATAAATGTTTGATATTCAAGTTGATCTTTTACTACAATATTGTTAAAATGATATGTTGTCAATCTTAGATAACTTGTATAAATGAACATAATTTGTGTTAATGTTTGCAAAAGAGTTTAGTCATATCAAATGTGCTATATTTTACATATCTTTTGATTGATTGTTTGGGATGTAAAACTGTCAATTGAGTTATAAACATTGAATCAAAGTGTAGAGTAGATTTATAAAGTATAATTGTGATTCTCGAAGCATTGTTTACATTATCATAAGACATTTTTCTCAATTCATAGACAATTCTATCTCATCCACTTAAACTAATTAATTAATTTTATCATTTGCTACTGCTTTAATATTTTACTTCACCAACCTATTTTGCCAAAAGCTTCTTTGTGAGATCCACACCTTAATCTATATTGTGATAGCCGCATTTGAGCTTAAACAGTGCCAAATATTGAGTTTTTAAAACCCTACTATGCAATGAAGTTTTTAATTTCTCATATCTCGCCTTATGGGCTTACATAAGATCATATAAAGCCTTTTTTTGCTTACTAACTTACTTTTTCTTTTTTGGATTCACAAACCCTTTACGTTGCCTTAGAGGGTTTATTTGTTGTCGAATCACATAAATTATTGTCTGTGTGTTTTTTTTTTGTGATTCTCTTCTAAATTCTCTTTTTCTTTGTTAGTTACATTATCATCCTTGTGTCTGTAAGTGTTTACACCAACACTTAATGTCTTGGTATTGTTCAAAATTAATCTTTTTTCCCACTTTTTTTTCTTTAATTTTGAATTGATAAAGCATTAAGCATGCATATATTGGAATTAATGATACCGAGTTTGTGGTAAGATAACCCTGAGTTTTTAGCTAGATCATTTAAAAGATGATAATAAGTCGAAACAAAATAGATGTTTCTAGAGCCCAATAAGAAAAAGTTCAAATAGATCACTTAAATTAGTACTTTATTTATGATAGCCCATAATATAATTATTATTAATATGTAACATCACATAGCAAATAATATAACCCAACAATCTCCCACTTAGGCCACATATATTGTCTGGAAATAATTATACATTATAATCTTTTGTATGCACAATGAATGTTATTTTATCTTAAAACATCTCCTTACAATTTGATCAATTAACCATATCAATATGGGATCAAAGTGACCTTCATTGCACTATTTGTAACTAGACCTATCAATGGTCACCATACTAATATAATCAATGACAAAGATCATATATGAATGTGTAGCACAAACATTACATGAATGTGATCTTAAACATGCCTATTTTTAATTGGTCTTACTTGATAACTCCAAGGATTTAGACTAAATGCTTTTCTAAACTTTATGCAAAACTGTAGTAAAAAGTGTAACATTATTTCAAAGTTTCAACAAAGAGTCCATTAAACTTTATTTTATAGAAAATAAAACTTAAGTATGTCTTACCCAAATAAACATCAAATAATAAATTCCCAATATTCATGCATATCCTCAAATAACACAACACCTATATGAGCAACATGCTCTTAGGCAGTAATCATTTGGTGAGTAAATTCATAATCATAGAGTTTATACCAATATATTCTACTGACACTTATTGACTTTGAACTCTTTCTTTAACAACTAGAAACTTGATGTCTAAGTGTTTAGACTTCAATGAGTTTTTATTGTTATGCACATACAACATAGTGGTTTTATTATCAAAATAAATTTTCAATAATGTTTTACTACTATTGACAACACGAAACCTCGTGATAAAGTTCCACATCTATATCCCATAATTCAATACCTTAAAACAAGCTATAAACTTAGCTTCAATAGTGGAAAAGGTTATGAGTGTCTGCTTAGTACCCTTCTAGAAAATAGCTCCCTAGGTCAAAGTCTATATATAGCCTGATATGGATCTCTTACAATTTAGGCATCCAAAAAAAAATTGGAATACCTTACAATTTCTAATTTATTCGATCTCTTATATATGAGCATGTAATTTTTTTATTCTCTATAAATATCGTATAACCTGTTTAGTTGCTTTCCAGTGATCCATCTTAGGGTTACTTAAATATCTGCCTAGTATCCTAATAATCTAAGGAATATTTGTATGTATACATACTGGAGCATAGATGAAATTACTTACTACTAATACATAAGGGAATTTCTGCATCTTTTCCTGTTCAATCTCATTCTTGAAGCACTGATTAAAACTAAACTTATCATCTCTAGTAATGAGCATATTTCTTGGAGCAATATCCTTCATGTTAAACCTGCTAAGCACTTTATTGATATAGTTCTTTGTGCTTAATAAAAATACAAATACATCGAGATCAAACTCAAATTATCCTTGAGTTTGATCTCAATGTACTTGTATTTTCAATACAAAAGATACGTCCCCAATATCTTTAATCTCAAAATTCTTTGATAGAAATCTATTTGTTTCGTGCAATAAGCCTATATCGTTGTTGTTAGTAATATATCATCAACCTATAAAATCAAGATGATAAACTTATAGCCATTGAACTTATGATATATACATTCATTAACTATATTTTTCTTCAAGCCAGATGAAGTAATCACTTAATAAAACTTGTAATACCATTAACGAGATACTTGCTTGAGGCAGCAGATAGACTTCTTTAATTTGCAGACCACATTATTTAAATCTCCAAACATAAAGTTTTCTGGATATACCACATATATCATTTTCTCAATATCATCTTTAAGAAACATGATCTTTATATCCATTTGATGTAGCTCCATATCAAAATGAGCTATAAATACTATAACAAATTTAAAATAGTATTTCATTAATACTGAAAAGAAAGTTTCTTTATAATCAATGTTTTCCTTCTGAGTGAAATCCTTAGCAATGGGACATACTTTATATCTCTCAATATTCCTTTTGAATCCCTCTTGATCTAAAATATCTATTTACCACTACTAGGTTTCGCACTTGTAAGTAACTAGACAAGATCCCAAATATTATTGTCTGTTATGGATTTTATCTCATCCTCTATGGCCTTAATCCACTTATGAGAATTGAAACTTTGCTTAACTTAACTAAAATTGATTGGATCATTTTTCAGTCCCATATTAAACTTATCTTTTTAGAGAGAGATGACATAATCATCTAAAATTGCACTTCTACTTTATCTATTAGATCTCCTTAATGGCACTTGTTCTTGAGACAAATTCTTCATTTTATATTCAAAGCCCTGTATATTGTCTTGTATTTTTTAATTTGCATCTTGAATGAAGTACCAGATGACCAAGGACTTTTAGTGAGACAAAGATTATAGGCTAGCGCGAAGACATCCTTAAAGCATTTGGGCTTGTGTTCATGGGTTCGACTTTGTGGGCTACGTGGGATGAGCTAGCTTTTGTAGTGAATGGGCCTATAAGCCAAAAATCCAATGGTGAACAATTGTTAAAAAATAACATTTGAAGTGCAATTTTTAAAGATATCAAAAAGTTTTTAGGGAAGCAAAGTAAATTGATATATTTAATCATAGTAAATAGTCTTATATATGATCAAATATACCTTAATGACCTCTACAAGTGCATTTCAGATGATATTTTTTCAATGATAAAGGCTAATTAAGGTATTTAAAAAAAATATAAGGACTGTCTTCAAGAGTTGAATTAATAATTTTCCTAACAACAATGATCATTTTTGTTTATAAATTATATTTGGATATGTTAGTTTCATTGATGTGACACTAGAGACTAGGGGTATGTGTGTGTGTATGTGTGTGTTTTAAAACTTAATGTATGACTCAATTTAACACTTTTGGTCATTGAAAGTTTTGATTAAATTAAAACAATAATTTTTTTAGCCTATTAATTTCACACATTCAATGTTAAAGGTGAAGTTCGCAATTTGGAACCTCTATGATAATTACCAACTTGTACTCATGTACTGTTTTAGTTATAAAAAAAGTGCACCATCCTCTTGCAAGAAAAAAATACTCTAACGCTTAAGTAAGTGTTTATCCAAAAATAAGTTATTGTGTATAGAGTGTTCGCAAAGACAAGTAGGATAGTAATATTTGTTGTTTGTTAGAATAAATGAATGATCAATGTAAATGTGAATTTTAATAAAATAAAATTTTCATAAATATTTGTTGATATTTATAAGATATGAATTCAAATCATTTTCAAAATATGCATGCATGTATTTAATTCAAACTTTGATTAAAGAGAATGTGAATCTTATTAAAAGTAAACTTTCATTCTTTTAAACATGTAGCATATTATAATTGGCCGATACTAATTATGTTAATTTTTGTACCCACAGAAGTCCCCTATGAAAAATTACTTGTCCAAGTTCGATTATTTATCTGAAATAAAGATAGGTTTATTGGTCAAATTGCCATGCTAAAGCTACTATCAACTATGTACAAAGAAGCGAGTCTAGATTTAAGCAAGTATCAGCTACTCTATTTTTAAGGAAGCATGCCTAGATAATTGGTTAAAACATTAAATTTAGACTCGTATCGACCTTTTCGAGAAAGTAAACTCAGGTTAAATCATTACATCCATCTATTTATATATTCATATGCTTATTCTATAACTTGACAGTAACTTTTAACTGCGTTTAAATAAATTTAGCATACAAAAAGAAAATTTGTTCCTTTTTTGTAATCTATTTATAAATATAAAAGAATTTACTAATTCTTAAGCCGTTGGATGACGAGTGGATGTACTGATACTTGAATTTGAGATTTTATTGATGTTTTAACCTATAGATGGTGCAGAATCGATGATAGGTGAGCAACGATGGCCTTTAAGCTTTCGTACCGCAAGTTTGGCATTTTTCAACGATGACTGGTGGTAGGCTATTTAAGCTAAATTAGCCGATAGTGTATAAGGCTATTTTCTAGTTTGTTCGACAACGATAGAGCCTAAAGAGATAGCAATGCGTGCCGCCTTAGGCAGCAGCATTTTGGCCTTAGTCTTTTTCGTGATCTAGTTTCTTTTAGGTATCTTTAAAGGCTGGCAATGCTTGAAATTGGTAACTCAAGTTTTGATAAGTTCGAGGAACGTCCTAGGCAATGTCAATAGTGGTCAAAACAACGGAATCAAATAGGTAGTGGTTGATTAGGTATTTGATGATTTTGACAGCAAATGATGGTGGGAATTGTAGGGATAGGTTGACGGACCCTTTTTGAGTTGATTGATGGGTTAATCGACAGTGAATTATGCGTAAAATAGTAGGATCAAAAGATTGCGGCTGATACAAGGTTTTGTTTATTTTTGGGGATTTTGATGATGGTTTACAGTAAGACTGGCCAGGATTAGTTAGCCGAAGTGTTGATTGGCGATGAACAAAAACCAACATGACAACTAATAGTGGTAGGCGATCACTTCTGGTGGTGGCTAAGATTTCGGCAGCTACCTTCTTCTTTTTCTTAGCATTTTCTATCTGCTTTTTATTTTGAATTTTCTTTCTTTTTAGATTGTTTTTGGTTTCACAGTTGTTTTTCATTTTATAAAAAAAATTTGAATTCCCATTGAAAATGCTACTAAAGTTC
Organism: Ailanthus altissimus; assembly: GCA_946807835.1. Classification (NCBI taxonomy): domain Eukaryota; kingdom Viridiplantae; phylum Streptophyta; class Magnoliopsida; order Sapindales; family Simaroubaceae; genus Ailanthus; species Ailanthus altissimus. The sequence continues at coordinate 21,293,363 of OX327698.1, read as the reverse complement.
CTCAATTTGGAACTTTAGGTTACTTACCAATTGTCTTTATGTATTCTTTCGATTAACGAAAGTACACTATCTTATTGTAAGAAAATGTACGTCAACACTCAAGTTAGTATTTTTCTGAAGAAAAAAAAAAGTGTTGCATGTGGAGTGTTTGCAAGGTAGTAATATTTATTGTATGCCTAAATGAATGAATGATCAATGTGAATGTGAATCTAAATAGAATGAATAATTTATAAATAATTGTCCATATTTGTAGGGTATCAATTCAAATTTTTTTCAAAGTATTCATGCATGTATTTAACTCAAACTCTCATTAAAGATAGCATAATTCTGATTTAAATTCTACTTCTACTTGAATGCTATAATTAATCGATATTAATTATGTTAAATTTAGTACTTACAGAAGGAAATAAGGTTGTGTTTTAGTTTGTTTCTCACTTCTGCAGGGGATGAGATCCATATATTTTTTTTCCCATTTTATAGAGACCTTTGTTATCGATTTTCTTAATTTTATGACAAAATGTCACCTTTTCAAGCTTTTTTTTTTCTTTTTCTTTGATAGTTTTAAACAAATTAATTCATAACCAATTAATTTTATAGTTTGTTATCGCACCCACATTTATACTGGTCTACTTCTGTAACTATTGGGTCTACATTTCTTATTTTATTTTGTTTTTGTTTTTTTATGAAAATCCATTTCGATCATAAAAGAAATATTTCTCTTTGCTTACTATAATTAAATTGCATGCTAAAAGTAAGTGCAACAACCCACAAAAAACTAAAAGCAATATCAAGTTGTAGGAAGCAAGATGAGGAACTACTGCTGGTAATCTTCAAGTTATCTATGGCTCTATCCTTTAATTCTAACATCTCAAGCAAGCTTATCCAGCTAAAAACTTTTATTCTTTGTTTGATCTAGAGTTGATTGAATTTCCCCAATACCTAGTGAATCATTCAAGATTAAGTTGAAAAGCAACAATAATTGTTAGCTGTAAAGCCAAAATCCTTGGAATTAAATACAAAGATTTTCCTAATTCAATTAATGATTCTGCAAGTAAACTTTTATTCCTTGTTTGATCTAGAGTTGATTGAATTTCCCCAATACCTAGTGAATCATTCAAGATTGAGTTGAAAGGCAACAATGATTGTTAGCTGCAAAGCCGAAATCCTTGGAATTAAATACAAAGATTTTCCTAATTCAATTAATGATTCTGCAAGTAAACTTTTATTCCTTGTTTGATCTAGAGTTGATTGAATTTCCCCAATACCTAGTGAATCATTCAAGATTGAGTTGAAAGGCAACAATGATTGTTAGCTGCAAAGCCGAAATCCTTGGAATTAAATACAAATATTTTCCTAATTCAATTAATGATTTTGCAAGTCAATATTCTGATGGTTAAGGAAATATTCGGATGAATAAAGAAAGCTAGAATATTAGTCAATTATAATTGATTTTGTAATTCTAGTTTAGACTAGAATCCATTTTTCCAAAATACCTCCAATGGTTATATTTTGTTGTATATAATACTTTTTCCTTGTTCAAAAAAAGACAAAGCAAGTTTTATTTAAAAGATATAAAACTCTTTATGGTATCAAAGCCAATCATGAGTGCAAGTACCAACTCTCATTCTTCCTCATTTTTTGTTTCATTGCCCAAAAAACCAAAACTAGACATTCAAGCCTTCAATCAATACACTTTCACACCACATTACAAGCACTAAAAGGCTATATGAAGAATTTGAAATTTCTTATTGAGGCAAGATCGTAAATCCAGAGTTCACCCTTTAGGAAAATAATGATGGTCTCTTAATTTCTTGGCTGTTAAGAACAATGACAGAGGAAATTCTGAGCACTATCATTAGGGTCGTAACTGCCTATTATCTCTGAAAATCCATGAAGATCAGTTATTGCTAATAACAAAAGAGAAGAATGTGCATCTTATGGATCTGTTTGTTACACTAAAACGAGGCTTAATGTCTCTTAAAGTGTATTTGAAAAAATTCAAACACTTGTGTGATTGGTTGGCAGCCATAAAAAAAACCTATACATAATTTCAACAAATATTTAACTTGGCTAGAGGGCTAGGAGTGAAGTATCAAGACTTTCACCTGCCTATGTTCTCTAAGCCACCATACCCTGCCTTTAAACAATTTGTCATGGATCTTGAAAACCATGAACATACTTTGGCTAACTTAGAAGAGGAGAAAAAGAACTCCATTAATCATGCTCGAGCCTTCTACAGTCAAAGAGTTAGAGGTCAAGAAAACCGTGGTAGATATTTCAACCCTAGAGGTAGTGGCTTAGCTTCTGCTAAAAGAGGAAACAACAACAACTCAGGTAGAAAAAACAACCTAATTATAAAGAAAACTCGACACAATAAGAAAAGAATCAACAAACACCTCAAAAGTAGAAACTAATTTAATCTATCAAATCTGCCACATAAGAGATCACACAGCTAAAGAATGTCAACATAAGTATGAAAATGCCCCGTAAGTTGAGTAGTAGCCATGAATTTGGATAAAGAAAAGGGCTCACAATTTTTATGCCAACTCGGGTGTAATAAACTATATGACTAATGGTCCATGTATGGTTCTTAAACTTTATATCTATAAAGAAAATGATGTTATAATGGTAGGAAACGGAAAAAATTTAAAAATATCACATATTGAAAATACCAAGCTAAAAACAAGTGTTGGTAATCTTCATCTAAATAATGTCCTAGTAGTTTCTTCATTAAAGAAAATTTTATTATCAATAGAGCAACTTATCAATAACAAATCTTGTGTTATTGAATTTAATGAGACTGGTTTCTTTGTTAAGGATCAACAGGGAAGAATTTTAGCTAAATAAATTAAAAGAAGGGGTTTTTATGCTTTAGAAAAGGATCACCACTAGTCTTTGTATGCTATAAGGACAAATAAAGCTCCTTTTTAGCATTTGGCACCAACAGATGGGCATCCTCAAAATAAGGCCATCAAATTTATATATAATAAAAACTATAATGAAGTCTCTATTTGGGTTAATAAAGACTCCAAATGTGATAGTTGTCAAAAAAGAAATAATTGCAAACTCTTTTTTGACTCATCAAAAAACAATTTCTAATATTCCTCTATTTAAGATTCATTGTGATTTAAGGGTCCTACTTCATTTTCTCCAAACAAAAATTTTGATATTATACAATTTTTATTAATAATTCACCTTGTTCACATGGATATTTCCCTTACGAATGAAATCAGATTTCTTTAATTGTTTTATAAAGTTTCAAAGGTAGGTGAAAATTCAATTTGATAAGAGAATATAAATCTTTCAATCTTACAAAGAATGTGAGTTTTCATCTAAAATCTTCAAAGAACATCTCAGTAAGTGTGGTTTAGTTCAACAATTTTCATGTCTAAATACTTCAGAATAAAACGTTGTGGCCGAAAGGAAACATCAACACATTATTGAAACATGTTTGACATTATTCTTTCATTCCAACATGCCACTATGCTATTGGGTTAATGCATTGTTTACTGTTGTTTACATTATAAATAGATTACCTTCATCAGTTTTAAGCATGAAATCGCCAACTTGAGGGAGAATGAAAGGCAATAGCTATTGTTAGCTCAATGCAAGGCCGAAATCCTTGGAATTAAATACAAGGATTTTCCTAAATCATTAATAATTCTTCAAGTCAATATTTGGATGGCTAAGGAAATATTCGTATAATTAAGGAAATCTATAATATTAATCAATTATCATTGCTTGTGTAATTCTTGTTTAGCCTAGAATCCATTCTTTCCAAAATACCTTCAACAATTATATTTTGTTGTATATAATATTTTGCCTTGTTAAATGAAAGACACGGCATATTATAAATTTCAGATTATTCGTAGGCCAATAATTGTAGAATACAAATACTAACAGCTCACAAAGAAAAATATCATTCCTTAGCTATTTAATGAAAAGCTATTTAAATGATGGTTTTAATGAAAAACATCATTCCACCGAAGAAGGGTGTTTTAGTACTCTTTTCTCTTCTTTATTTATGTTTTTTGGTTTATTATTTTTTAGTTTTGTTTTTATTGTTTGTTGTGCTCAGTTTTCTTGTGGAGAGTCGTTTCTTTGCAAGACCCATATTTCTACCATAGTAGCGGATCCTCAACCCAAGCTAAGCCGTTGGGTCCCTGTTGCATCTTTTGGGGCTGACCGACTTGCTTTATCGGTTTTAGCTGCCTTTGGACTCCCTTGACTGTAGAAACCATAGATCAAACTTAGTTTGGCCATCGCTGAACTTTCCTGGGTTTCTGGCTTCGGATGAGACCTTGCCGAACTTTATCAAACACATTCATTTGTCCCTCCTTGATGAGGGTAGTTTAGTATCTCTTTCATAAGGTTAGATTTTGTCTATGGGTGGCAAAATTTCTCATGAGATTGAGGACTTGCTCTAAATGGAAAGTAAAACAAATTATATTGTAAGCATTTTTTTAAGATGGGATGAATTTGGGTACAGTAATTTAAACCCAAATTAAATTTAGATTAAGTTTAGAGATAAGTTAATTTTTTCAAACCTACCCTAAATACTTGATTTAGAAACAAAATATATTTTAAAAAAACTTAGTATAAAAAAATTTACTTATTTATACAAATTAAAATTAGCTATGTACTAAATTTAGAGATATAAAATTTACTTATATTATATTTTTTAAAAATTTGATTCTTATTCTTATTCATATTTTTTATTTTTTATTTTTTATTTATTTCTTTATTTTTTTAATTATATTTAATATTAGACATTTGTTTCCAAATTGGAGTGAATTCATTTGTTAAAGAAAAAAAAGACGAAGAGGAACAAACAAAAGAACTAAATGATTTTATTACCATTTTTAGTTTCTTAGTCATCACTTTGCGAAGAATCTTAATAGAGACTTGATTTTTGGATTACAAATAAAACATGATGATTTAGATGCCAAAGTTCAAAGAAACTATTAATTTTTGTGATATTTAAATTTTAATTAATGTTATTTATTTTTAAATTAGTAGTTGAAGACTCGATGTAGTTTAAATTTTCATGTGATGTTTACAAATGTTTTTTGGTATATTATAATTATGGGTAAAATACTATTTTAAAAAATTGAATTGGTACAAATAAAATAATTTTTAAGAAATTAAAAAAAATAATAATTCGGGTACGGGGTACCCATCCCACAATGGGGATGGGGATCCCCATACCCATTGTGGGATCCCCTACTCTAAACTCGAATTACATATATCAGTTATGGAGTGAGTATGAGGATTCTCATACCATTCGAGTACAGGGATAAGGATTGTAATCCCCGCCCCATTGCCACCCTAAGTTTTGTCACTCTTTATGGAGGGTAGTTTTATCCCCTCACTTAGGGGTAGGTAATCCTCGTCTAAAATAGGGTAAGTTATCCTCGTTTTATATAGGGTAGATTTTTTTCGTCCTAAACTGGAGTAAAGATCCCAGTTGGGATAGTCCCCTACAAAAGGAGTTTGTCTGTTTCTCTTCATGCAAGAGTTGTAGGTCCAGGCGAGCTATAATAAATATACTTAATTTATATGTAACGTCTTGATAATTTTTTAATTTTATATCAGAAACCTACGATGTAATATTATTAATTTACATTTAATTATGTTTTTAAAAAAAAGGACCACGTTGGTAAGACTAACATGTTATAACTTTAACAAATAAGCCAAAATGTTCAGGTGGTTGATTAGTCTAAGCATGGACTGGGCAACAGCCAGAACATTATTTTCTGAATTACAATTATACCAAAGAGAAAAAGATTGCCAGAAAATATCTACTTCATTCACTGAAAAGACAAATTGTCAAAACAAAAGGAGACTTCAAAAGAGAATGAAGGAAAGAGGAGAATTAGATCTCTAGCTTAACCTAGAAAGAAAACCCCATGAACATGAGTACCTAAAAGCAAAAATAAAATACGCTTTGTTATTCGTGCATGTGTTTGAAACAAAACTATTATGTGCTTTATAAGGCTAATAGAAACTTCTTTTTAACATGATATATAGAACAAGTGTTTTACAAACTATAATCTCATAACTCTCTTTAATTTGAGTATATCTTTCTTTCACTCTTTAACCTCTGAGAAGCGTTCAAGCAGGCAGAATTGATTTTAAAGAATTGAAATTAATTTGATTGAGTCCGAAAGTGGGTGAGGAGATTGTACGCCTGATGATTGAAGTCAACGAATAGTATGGAGATTGTCTAAATTACTTTGAGGGTGTTTTAATCATATTTATATCAATTTTATGAAAACGAGGGTGTGAATAATAGCCCCCATTCGTAATATATTCATAAATCTATGGAATCATTGTCTTGGTTTATATGTTATTTAGGAGATGATAAAATAACTTTAGACATGGAAACAACTTGACAAAAGTTTAAAATAGAAACTTAGCACACCCATTTATTCAAACATTTTTCACAATGCTCCTCCACAGTTGTATCAGTTACCGTGAAAGTGCCAAGGCAAGCCTCACATATTTTACAGGGCTTTAAACACCTAGCTTCTATACGAGTTACATGAGAAAATATTACACAATGCTTATTGAGAAAGAGGAGAGAGAGTTGGCTGTCTTCCACTGCAGCACCACATACGATCATAAGCAGCTCTCCACTCTGCATGGATAAAAACAAGAGCCTCATTCATTAACCATCATTATAACTTTCCCATCGGATTCCAACTCTTTCTTAACAGAGGATTTCTCTTCTGTTGGTTTAATATCCGTGTTGTACAAAGGGAAATTTGACCTCGGCTTGTAGTTCTTGACATATGATTTTTCTTCTACCGGTTTGACGTCCTTGTTGTACAAAGGGAAATTTGGCCTTGGGTCAAAGTTCTTGATAGATAATTTCTTTTCAGATGGCATGATTTCTTTGTTGTGCAAAGGAAAATTTGACCTTGGCTCAAAGTTATCGATGTTGTACAATGGAAAATTTGGCTTTGGCTCAAAGTTTTCGTTGTTGTACAAAGGAAAATTTGGCCTTGGCTCAAAGTTGTCCCTATTGTACAAAGAAAATTTGGCTCTGGCTCAAAGTGATTGCTATTGTACAATGGGAAATTTGGCCTGGGCTCAAAGTTCTTGACATAGGATTTCTTTTGGGATGGTGAAATATCATTATTGTACAAAGGAAAATTTGGCCTTGGCTCAAAGTTGTCCTTATTGTACAATGGAAAATTTGGTTTTGGCTCAAAGTTATCACTGTTGTACAATGGGAAATTCGACCTCGGCTCAAAGTTATCACTGTTATACAATGGAAAATTTGGCTTTAGCTCAAAGTTATCATTATTGTACAAAGGAAAATTTGGTCTCGGGTCAAATTTCTCATTGTTATATAGAGGAAAATTTGGTCTTGGCTCAAAGTTATCATTGTTGTACAAAGGGAAATTCTGTCTTGGTTCAAAGTTCCTCACAGATGGTTGAATGTCATTGTTGTATAAAGGAAAATTATGTTTCGGCTCATAGTTCTTGACATCTTTATCAGTAGAGGTGACAGAAGTCGGATCCATGGGAACAAAGTTCATGATTGCTTCTGGCATTGGTTGATCTTTCATGACACTTCTCCAATATTTCATGAGGTCTTTCCTTGCATCTATAGTAGTTGCAAGCTGCAACAAGAATACAGGAAACAGAAACGAAAAAAAAGCAATTAGACGCAGCAAATCATCAAAAACTAATCAAAAGATTAGAAGTTCTGTAGAGATTAACACGCAGCGGAATACGTAGAGAATACAAGCAATGAAGTAGTTTAAAACAATTCAAGCAAGAACAACAAGCTAAATTGTAGAGCTAAGTATTGACAATAGAGAAAAGTAGAAATATACCATACCAAGACACAAAATACGTGGTTCAGCAAATTGCTTACGTCCACGGTGGATCAAGGATCCAAGTCTCTCTTATTCTTTGGTTGATTACAAGAGAATTGATCTTACAAGATCAAGGAATGATACAAATGAATTTTGGAGCTCTAGGGTTTGTTTTTAAAGAGTTTTGAGAGTGTTTCTCATCTTACATAACCCTAGGCATAATGAGGTATTTATATGAAGTCTAAAATACTCATAAAAAACGGAAAGGAAAAGCCTAAAATCGGAATTTTAAGATTGTGAACAGTGAACAGTAACCGTGAACAGTGCAGCGCCGCGGCATTGAGAAGTGAACAGTGCATCATCGCAGCATTGAGATCCAGCGCCGCGGCATTGACATTCTGGAACCAATGCCGCCGTCAGCGCTTCCTGCGCCGCGGCGCCCACACTTGGGAATTTTTCCCTGTTTTCTTCTGCAATTTTTTCAACTGTTCCATTAGAATTCCACCTCTTCCACACATGCTTCCGGCTCCAAAATAATTCCGACATGTTTCCGAATTTGTTCCAAACATTACCAACATCATAAACATGATTTTGGATCACAAATTCCACAAATCCCCTCCTTGATACAAAATCACTCCAACAACACCAAGAGAGCAACCAAGGATCCATCCTTCACATCACAACCTTAATTGTAAGTTGATATTCCAGTTAAGTCCATACACAACTTGAACTTAACTGAGGGCAGCGGCTTAGTCAACATATCAGCAGGATTCTCCGACGTCAGAATTTTACACAGACTAATAATGCCACTCTGCACAGTATCTCGAATGAAATGCATCCTAACATTAATGTGTTTCGATCTTTCATGAAACACCTGATGTTTGCTTAGATGTATGGCACTTTGGCTATCACAATGTACTGAAGTATTAACTTCATCCATAGCCAAAAGTTCAGCACATATACCTTTCAACCATATAGCCTTCTTAATTGCTTCTCCTAAGGCTATATACTCGGCTTCGGTAGTTGATAGTGCTACAACATGCTGCAATACTGATTTCCAGCATACGCTACATCCAAACATCGTGAAGATATACCCAGATAAAGACCTTCTATTGTCCAAGTCACCTGCGTAATCTGAGTCCACGTAACCCTTCACCATGTCATCACCTGTGCCAACCCTTCTGAATAGCAAACCATAATGTGACGTTCCCTTTAGATACCTAAGTATCCATTTCACGGCCATCCAATGCTCCTTTCCAGGATTAGCCATGTATCTACTTACAACACTCACCGCTTGTGCTATATCCGGCCTTGTGCAAACCATAGCATACATTATAGAACCAACAGCTCTAGCATATAGTACCTTAAGCATATGCAATTTTTCTTCTTCAATTTGTGGTGATTGAGATGCCGACAGTTTGAAATGCATTGCCAATGGAGTCGACACAACTTTGGCATCCCTCATTCTAAACCTGTCAAGAACCTTGAGTATATACCGTTGTTGAGACAAGAAAATAACATCACTGCCTCTCACTATATCCATACCCAAAATTCTTTTGGCTGACCCTAAATCTTTCATTTCAAACTCACCACCCAACTGATTTTTCAGCTTGTGTATCTCTTCCATATCCTCACATGCAATTAACATATCATCAACATATAGAAGGAGATACATACGCTTACTGTTATTCAATGCTTTGAAGTACACACATCCATCATACTTGCTCCTTGTGAAGCCACAATGCAGCATAAAATCATCAAATCTCCTATACCATTGTCTTGGAGATTGCTTCAGCCCATATAAAGACTTCTTTAGCAAACAAGCATAATCTTCTTTGCCCGGTTCTTCAAAACCTTTCGGTTGTGCCATGTATAGCTCTTCTTCAAGCTCACCATGAAGGAAAGCTGTCTTTACATCCATTTGTTCAAGATGTAAATTCAGATTTACACACATGGATAATAAAATGCGAATTGATAAGTGTTTTACAACAGGAGAAAAGATTTCATGGAAATCAACCCCTTCTTTTTGTATGAAGCCCTGTGCAACAAGCCTAGCCTTGAACTTTGTAGGCTCAACACCCGGAACCCCCTCCTTAACCTTGTAAACCCATTTACAGCCAACTAACCTCTTGTTCTTTGGTTTCACCACCAATTTCCAGGTATGATTCTTATTAAGAGAAGTGATCTCTTCTTCCATAGCTTGTTGCCATTTAACACAATTTACACTCTCAATAGCTTCAGTATATGATTTTGGTTCATCATATTCTATAGTGTAAGCAGTGTTAAACGCATAAGCTATCAAATCAGCATGTGCATATGTAGTAACCAGTATCCATAACCGGTAAGAATATGTATATTTATATATATAAATATACGTATTTTATTTGTATGTGGGTGATCCTTGATTTATATATTGTTATTAGTAGTGTTTTTATAGGTTAAGGATATACTATTAGTATTGGGTTTATTTGCAAGACTTTGGAATTATTTTAGGGACCAAATTGTTATACTTTGAAAGTTTTGGGGGTGAATTCGTAAATACCAAAAATTAACCACTTAGTATAAAAATACACTTTTAAAACCCTAATTCTCTCATTTTTGTCGAGCTACCCATTTTTAGAGAGAGAAGAGAGAAATAAAGGAGAGAGAAAGAGAAGAAGAAGAAGAAATTGGAATTTTGGATCTTTAGAGGTATATCACAACTAATTATCAATTTATTGGTGTTAATTAAGTTAATTTCTTTAAGTTTTGATTTCTGGAAATATGTATAATTAAGGATTTGATGTGTATTTCGTTTGATGTTGTGAGAATTGATGATGATCTATAAGATAGTTTGATCAATCATGATGAATTATGAAATTTCTGCTGGATAACCTCTTGATCTAGGAATTTTATAAATTGTTGTGATTCGATTCTGGTTTTGAATTTTGAGTATATGAAATTAGACATGTTTAGGATCATCTGAGACTTTGAATCGACTGAAAATCTCGGAAATTGAATTTGTAGTGAATTTACCAAAATGACCCTGGAATTCTGGAAATTTTCTGTGTAAACAGTATGATACAGTGGAAAATAATTTTTGACCTGCTGAATGATCTTTAAAAATTATGAATTTGTGGAATATGATAATTTTATATGTCTAATATGATATACTCGGAGTTGAGAATTTGGATCAATGTGGTTGAAGTGTTATGAATTTCTAAAGTGTATCAGCTCATTGTAGTATTTGATTAACAGATTTTTAAAGTTATGAAATAAAAGAGTTTTAAAATAATTTTGGCAGTTATTTGGAAGCCAAATATTTATCATGGACTGAGATATGTGTCAAGAGTAATTATGTGGTAGTTTTATAATTTTTGAGTTAGTATATGATTTTATAAAATTGGGAGATTGAATACTGTTCAGTAAGTATCTTGATCCTGTCAGGTTTGTAGTTTGGATTCGATGGTGTGTATGGAATGGATTGTGTAGGAATTTTGATATAATATTCATATATAAGAAGTATATATGAGTCAAGAATGATATATTCTGATTTCGGAGTAATTGGACATCATTTGATGTATTAGAAATTTTTGTTAAGTGTAAGTGGTCAGAATGACAGGTTTTGAGAAACCAAATATTTAGACCAATTTGATGTGATAAATGCATTGTGCATAATTTTGTAAGCTATTTAAAGTATTTTGTGTGAATTGTGAGGCTTATGAAAGGATTAATCTCCATTGATAGGTTAAGGAGATTTAAGCCTTGTAGCTGAAAGTGTTAAGAGGTAAGTATACTAGACTTACTACTGGAATCACAATAAACATAATAATTGTTTTGTATGATTTTGTAAATGGGGTTAAGAATATGTTTATGATATGTCAAAGTATATTTTGATATAAAATGTGAATATATGTTTATGAATGTGAGCATTGACATTGAGCATGGACATACATGTGTTTTTGAAAGTGAGCTTTCCAAAATAAGATGCGTTTAACAAAGAAAGCTTTTGAAGTGTAATATGTCCATGAGAAATATTTTGTGATTTGAGGGTACTTGAACTCACTGTTAACTTAGTAGGCATTTTATGTGATTTGTGGAGCCTTTATGTGTGGCCTTTCCTTCGGGATTGGTATATGTTATGTGTTCCGTATGTAGGGAGGATCCTATTGGTACCTAAAGGAAGTGTGAGTCATCACATTCGTGTGGTGGCGTATTGGTACACGTGAGAGGACTCACCGATGATCAGGGTGAGGGTTTGGCTTTTACCTTCGGGCATAAGCGTTATATATGTGTGATTTAAAGACCTCACTTGTACTATTCCTCTCATACGGTATGTCACCTACGAGTGACATTTGGCTCATTATGTGATATGTGATATGTAAGTCCTACTAAGTAGTAGTTGAGTGATGGTATTCCTATTATGTGTTTTGAAAGAATGTGTAAGCGCTTACATGATATGTGATTTGATAAGATTATGATTTTGATTGATCACAGCATATCATACATATGCATTGTGTACATATATGTATTTGTATTTGATATATGAAAAACTAGTATGCTTACTGAGTTTTATACTCATTATAGTTTATGGTGATTTCAGGTAAATAAGGTACATGTGTGCTTAGCGGATTTGGCAAGGCTTCTGCTGTTCCTTGGGTTCCCTAAGTTGTTAGGTTGTTATGTGTTTCATTTGGGGACAAGTGGGATAGGATATTTGGTTTGTCCCTATTGAATAAATACTTATGTATTATTTCATTGTGTGTGGATTGGATTTGGTTTAAGTTTTATAAAGTGTGGTTATTGGATGATTTTAAGTAAGAATTTGCAATGGATATATTCTGGGCTCCCGGTAACAAAGTTGCTACTGGTGACGTAGTAGAGTGTTAATCTCTGAGAAAACTCTGCGTATCTCCGGTTTAATAATTGTCCCAGTCATAATTCAATTGCTATAATTCTGAAAGAAATTGAAATGAATGTTTAAATATTGTCAAGAGAAGTTTATATTTATATGTTAGGTTATGGTTGATTTTAGTGTTGAACTTACTAGCAACTTGCTAAGGATTTCTGTGTTGAATGAAAGTTGAAAATTTTGTGTAATATTATTTATGAGTGCACATGCAGTAAATGAATGCAAGTGATGTCGTGTGTCGGATCTTTTGGGTCTGGGGCGTGACAGCTTTTATTGGTATCAGAGCTAAGATATGATTCTGTAGACTTTTAAGTGTCGAGTCAAGGGAACCGAGCAGATGCCAAATCCTTAGGATTGTATTTGTAGCTTTGTTGTGTAAAAGTTTGACATATTCCTTAAATTTTGTATGATTTTGTGAAGATGGCACAGTATCCAAGAGCTACTAAGATTGTTGTTGTTATGGATAATGGTACCTTGTGGATCTTAATGTTACCATTTAGATTTTCTTTTAAGTTATGACTAATATGCTTAGTAAGAGTGATGTTGAATATCTTATAATGATAATTTGCATGTGATAGAGCAAATTGAGATAATTTTCTCAATGACAAAATATAGAGAAATAGAGTATTGAAGACATCAATTGAAACAACTTTTATTGAAAAGGAAAACAACAACACAACAACAATAGCAGCAACAAAAATACAATAGAGGCTACGGAGTGAGATTTAAGTCTATTTTGCGCTTCTTCTGACTGTCATGAGTAGACCAATCTAACTGATGCAATGTTGGATTAGACAGAGGAATAAAAGACTGCAATTGATCAATCAGTTGATCAACAGTTGGAGCTGAAATAAGAATCCGTCGTGCTAGAAGTGGGATGAATTGTGTTCCCGCTGCATAGTCAAGAAAAGATATCAACCCGTCGTAAAAACCATTAACATTTAACAAACCAATGGGTTTTTGGTGGATTTGTAATTGTGCCCATGAGACAATTTGAAAAATTTCCTCCAAGGTCCCGAAACCTCCTGGTAGAGCTATGAAAGCATCCGCATGCCTAAGCATTTGAGCCATTCGCTCGTGCATAGATGAGACTTGTAACTCATCCCCAATTGTTTTTCCTACAACATTTTCAATAGCTAGAGGTTTTGGAATGATACCCAAAACTCGACTACCTTTATTGTGTGCAGCTTTTGCCACAGACCCCATTAACCCTCGGTTACCTCCTCCATATACTAAATGTATATTTCGCTCAGCTAATACCTTACCAAGATTTTCTGCAACTTTTGTAAACTCTTCAGTATTCCCAGGGTTGGATCCACAAAAGACACAAATTTTTGTGAATCGACGAGCTGAGGTTTCCTCCATTGTTATGCTCACCCTAATCTTTGAATATTTTTGAGTTTGTATAAGGATGCAATAATAATGTATTTATAGAGAAACAAATTGATAATAGCTGTAGAGCATATGTGTAAGTATGTTCAAGTATATATTTTTCTCGATTCTTGTGAGGTAAAACAAAAAAAAAAAGAGAATGAGTTTTACTTTATCATTTTATAAGGGACAATAGGTCGCAAAATCTTGAATAAATATATGTTGATATGTAAGTGTGATAAAAAATTGTGTCGGAAGTGTGATAAGTTAGGTAAGATAATTAAGAAAAGTCAATAAAGGCCTATTTCATGGATTTAGGGACTTAGCCATTTTGGCACTAATGGTCGACAATACATCAATGACTTGAAGACTTTTTGAGCTAACAATTGGACTTTGGACATGAGGCCAAATTAACTTTATTAATTACAAAGATTTTGGGGTCTTAACATTAATTTTTGGCCGATAGATTAAAAGCAGATATGAAGAAAGATAAAGCACACTTGACATAAAGATAAAGCAGTAATCAGTCTCTCCTTGATGTGATAGAGCAACACGGATCTAGTTTCTGTGAAAATAGAAACAGCAATGTAGGTCAAAATGAGTCTCCTTGGTCGCTTTCATCTGTGTCGTATCCGTGAGAGAGAAACTTATGGAGTTGTTGTTCCCATACATTGAATGAGGGCTCTGGCGGAGTGGAATGTGGGTCTACCATATCTTGATCTTCTCCAGGTGAGCTGGTCTGGATGAGGGATGTGCTGGCTTCCTCTTGGATTTGGGTGTCGGTTGGATAAGGTTGGGAGTCTTGAAAGAGGGATAAGTCAAGATTGGGTTGGTGTTGGTCAAGTTCTGTCGGGACAACTGGCTGAGATTGAGTAGGTTCTGTCGGGACAACTGGCTGAGATTGGGTAGGTTCTGTCGGGACAGTTAGCTGAGGCCATTGGTGAAGGTTATCCATTGCTTGTCTGTATCTGGCATAATAAGTCATGTTTGGGATATGGTGATGATGAGTAGAGTAATCTGTATTTCTGAGATGTGAAAGATGATATTTTTGTCTTTGTTGGAATTTGAGTATATTGGCAAAATTCAGGTCTTCTGTAAAGTCAGCTTCAACTTGTTCCCAAGGTGCAGCATCTTCTGGGGAGATCCAAACAGACGGAGGAATTATTTGATTTTCCTGAGCAAGAATTCTTTCAAGTTCTCTCTTTTGCTGAATTACTTCTTCAGGCCAGAGCTTAATTGATCCCTTTAGTGAAAGGGTAAATGTGAAGTAATCCTTAACAGTGGGGTAATAATGAATCTCGTGATCTGAAATAATCATACCCTTCCGTTGGAGAAGTAAGACTGACCAAAGATGTTGTCTGGGGACTGCAGCATTTGTGTTGTTTGCAATCATGTATTGAAATTTAGTTATCCACCATGTCTTTGGGTAAAACCATTGGAGAAAAATCAGGGCTGGATGATCTTCATCACATTTTTCTAATTTTTGGAGGGTTCTAAGTAATGGGAATTCCATGGCGATTGTATACAGATCTAACAGGTACCATAACAAGTAAAGGACAGGTTTGGACCATTGGGAAAATGGGAAAAAAGAGTGCAGGTGAAAGAAAGGGTATTCTAAGTTGAACAAAGGGCCACCAAGAACTGTGAGGCCGTGTTCTTGGACTGCTAAGATGGCGTAGTGTCTGATGAATTCTTTGGCACGGGAATGGAGTGTTCTGGTTTTGATTAAGTCTGAAAATTGTGGTGGAGAAAAAGGAACAGGAGGAGTTATGATAATGGGATTCATTATGAAGATGGTAAGAAGGTTGGTTTTATTTATTGCTAGAAAAGTGATTATGAGGTTTAGGCTATTTATAGAGTTTTATGAAAGAAAATCAATAATCGTTTTGTCCTTTCCTTTTACATGGATGACGTTAAAGGAATAGTTAAAAGAATCATATTTGCCATCGCAGTAATTGTGCTAGTAGAATCTTTTCTATTTGAAATCGAGCATATTAGAAAAAGCAGACATGTCAATCTCAATGAGAAAATGATGTCCAATAAGGTGGACTATTTTTTTTAAGAATTTTATGTAAGAGATTAGTATGGGTATTCTACATCTATGTTATTCTTTAATGAATGAAAGGTGAAGTGTATAGATACCCATTAAATATTGAACGAATGGGAAAAAAAAAGAATAAAAATATGTGTGTATAATTTTATAAGTCCATAATGTGTGTCATATGTTTATTTTATGGATATATGTTTCGTACTCCTCTCGTATACTCAGCTATGAGCCAACTTAGAGATAATCTAACATATGAACGAGTATTTATTAGGATTTTGGACCACAATGAGCAAATCCTATATACAAGGAAGATTGCTTTGTAAATGTTTTATGAATAAACTATACAGTTGAAAAGGAAAATTGAGAATGAGAAGAAGAAATGAGATCTAAGTATCCTCATCTATGTGCTTAAGTTATGAATTTCGAGGACGAAATTCTTATAAGGAGGGGAGAATTGTAGTAACCAGTATCCATAACCGGTAAGAATATGTATATTTATATATATAAATATACGTATTTTATTTGTATGTGGGTGATCCTTGATTTATATATTGTTATTAGTAGTGTTTTTATAGGTTAAGGATATACTATTAGTATTGGGTTTATTTGCAAGACTTTGGAATTATTTTAGGGACCAAATTGTTATACTTTGAAAGTTTTGGGGGTGAATTCGTAAATACCAAAAATTAACCACTTAGTATAAAAATACACTTTTAAAACCCTAATTCTCTCATTTTTGTCGAGCTACCCATTTTTAGAGAGAGAAGAGAGAAATAAAGGAGAGAGAAAGAGAAGAAGAAGAAGAAAAAGAAGAAGAAATTGGAATTTTGGATCTTTAGAGGTATATCACAACTAATTATCAATTTATTGGTGTTAATTAAGTTAATTTCTTTAAGTTTTGATTTCTGGAAATATGTATAATTAAGGATTTGATGTGTATTTCGTTTGATGTTGTGAGAATTGATGATGATCTATAAGATAGTTTGATCAATCATGATGAATTATGAAATTTCTGCTGGATAACCTCTTGATCTAGGAATTTTATAAATTGTTGTGATTCGATTCTGGTTTTGAATTTTGAGTATATGAAATTAGACATGTTTAGGATCATCTGAGACTTTGAATCGACTGAAAATCTCGGAAATTGAATTTGTAGTGAATTTACCAAAATGACCCTGGAATTCTGGAAATTTTCTGTGTAAACAGTATGATACAGTGGAAAATAATTTTTGACCTGCTGAATGATCTTTAAAAATTATGAATTTGTGGAATATGATAATTTTATATGTCTAATATGATATACTCGGAGTTGAGAATTTGGATCAATGTGGTTGAAGTGTTATGAATTTCTAAAGTGTATCAGCTCATTGTAGTATTTGATTAACAGATTTTTAAAGTTATGAAATAAAAGAGTTTTAAAATAATTTTGGCAGTTATTTGGAAGCCAAATATTTATCATGGACTGAGATATGTGTCAAGAGTAATTATGTGGTAGTTTTATAATTTTTGAGTTAGTATATGATTTTATAAAATTGGGAGATTGAATACTGTTCAGTAAGTATCTTGATCCTGTCAGGTTTGTAGTTTGGATTCGATGGTGTGTATGGAATGGATTGTGTAGGAATTTTGATATAATATTCATATATAAGAAGTATATATGAGTCAAGAATGATATATTCTGATTTCGGAGTAATTGGACATCATTTGATGTATTAGAAATTTTTGTTAAGTGTAAGTGGTCAGAATGACAGGTTTTGAGAAACCAAATATTTAGACCAATTTGATGTGATAAATGCATTGTGCATAATTTTGTAAGCTATTTAAAGTATTTTGTGTGAATTGTGAGGCTTATGAAAGGATTAATCTCCATTGATAGGTTAAGGAGATTTAAGCCTTGTAGCTGAAAGTGTTAAGAGGTAAGTATACTAGACTTACTACTGGAATCACAATAAACATAATAATTGTTTTGTATGATTTTGTAAATGGGGTTAAGAATATGTTTATGATATGTCAAAGTATATTTTGATATAAAATGTGAATATATGTTTATGAATGTGAGCATTGACATTGAGCATGGACATACATGTGTTTTTGAAAGTGAGCTTTCCAAAATAAGATGCGTTTAACAAAGAAAGCTTTTGAAGTGTAATATGTCCATGAGAAATATTTTGTGATTTGAGGGTACTTGAACTCACTGTTAACTTAGTAGGCATTTTATGTGATTTGTGGAGCCTTTATGTGTGGCCTTTCCTTCGGGATTGGTATATGTTATGTGTTCCGTATGTAGGGAGGATCCTATTGGTACCTAAAGGAAGTGTGAGTCATCACATTCGTGTGGTGGCGTATTGGTACACGTGAGAGGACTCACCGATGATCAGGGTGAGGGTTTGGCTTTTACCTTCGGGCATAAGCGTTATATATGTGTGATTTAAAGACCTCACTTGTACTATTCCTCTCATACGGTATGTCACCTACGAGTGACATTTGGCTCATTATGTGATATGTGATATGTAAGTCCTACTAAGTAGTAGTTGAGTGATGGTATTCCTATTATGTGTTTTGAAAGAATGTGTAAGCGCTTACATGATATGTGATTTGATAAGATTATGATTTTGATTGATCACAGCATATCATACATATGCATTGTGTACATATATGTATTTGTATTTGATATATGAAAAACTAGTATGCTTACTGAGTTTTATACTCATTATAGTTTATGGTGATTTCAGGTAAATAAGGTACATGTGTGCTTAGCGGATTTGGCAAGGCTTCTGCTGTTCCTTGGGTTCCCTAAGTTGTTAGGTTGTTATGTGTTTCATTTGGGGACAAGTGGGATAGGATATTTGGTTTGTCCCTATTGAATAAATACTTATGTATTATTTCATTGTGTGTGGATTGGATTTGGTTTAAGTTTTATAAAGTGTGGTTATTGGATGATTTTAAGTAAGAATTTGCAATGGATATATTCTGGGCTCCCGGTAACAAAGTTGCTACTGGTGACGTAGTAGAGTGTTAATCTCTGAGAAAACTCTGCGTATCTCCGGTTTAATAATTGTCCCAGTCATAATTCAATTGCTATAATTCTGAAAGAAATTGAAATGAATGTTTAAATATTGTCAAGAGAAGTTTATATTTATATGTTAGGTTATGGTTGATTTTAGTGTTGAACTTACTAGCAACTTGCTAAGGATTTCTGTGTTGAATGAAAGTTGAAAATTTTGTGTAATATTATTTATGAGTGCACATGCAGTAAATGAATGCAAGTGATGTCGTGTGTCGGATCTTTTGGGTCTGGGGCGTGACAGCATACCTGCTCGGTGCTCGAACAACTCTCCTTTGTCTATCTCTAGCCAACTGGTACTCTTCAAGTTCAGCTTCAGGAGTGCTAGACTGCAATGGTGCTGTTTCAGAGAAATTTTCAGGTTCTTGTTCTTCATGTGCATCATCATTGAAGTGCTGACCTATAGGAATGTCAGGTCTCAAATCATGTTCCACCTCATGATGTTCAGTTTCAGATTCAGAAACTGAACTTGGCACATCTTCAGGCTTCTTCAAAACTGAATCCGAATTGGTTTCCAACAATGTAGATTCATTGAACGTCACATCCCTACTAATGATACTCTTGTGCGGATTAAGATCAGTACACCACACCTTGTATCCCTTAACACCTTCTGGATATCCAATGAATATCCCTTTCAAGGCTCTTGGTTCTAGTTTGCCTTGCTTGATGTGTACAAATGCAGGGCATCCAAATACCCTCAAGTGATCATATTTTGGAGTGCCTCCAGACCATTTCTGTTCTGGTGTCATAAAGCCAATAGCTGAAGAAGGACTTCGGTTTATCAAGTAAGCTGCAGTTACTACCGCCTCCCCCCAAAATGCCTTAGACAATCCGACATTGGTTAGCATGCACCTTACCCTTTCAAGTAAGGTTCGGTTCATCCTTTCTGCAAGTCCATTCTGTTGTGGTGTGTACCGCACCATTTTATGCCTTGCAATACCATACTTAGCACAAAACTTATCAAACTCAGTATTACAAAACTCAAGACCATTATCCGTCCTAAGTCTTTTGATTTTCTTACCCGTTTGATTCTCCACAAGTGCTTTCCATTTCTGAAATGTTTCAAACACCTACTCTTTGCTCTTCAACACATAAACCCACAACTTCCTTGAATAATCATCAATGAATGACAGAAAATACCGTGCACCACCATGAGTGACAGCTTGAGCAGGTCCCCAAAGGTCAGAATGTATGTAATCCAAAGTGCCATTGGTGTTGTGTTCACCCGTGTTAAACTTAACTCTATGAGCTTTCCCAAGTACACAATGTTCACAAAACCCCATTGGCTGAATCTTTCCTTTGCCAAATACACCTTGATCATACAACTCCTTAAGGCCTCTCTCACCCAAGTGCCCTAACCTCAAATGCCATAACTTGGTTTGCATATTTTCATTATCAACAGAGAAAGATGCAGAACCAATAACAGCCTCTCCACTCAACACATACAACCCGTGTTTACGCTCACCTCTCATTACAACCATTGAACCCTTAATCACTTTCAATGTACCACTCTCACCCTTGAATGTGCAACCGGATTGATCAAGCATGCCTAAAGAAATTAAATTTCTTTTAAGATCAGGTATATGCCTCACATCTAACAACTCCCTCACACTCCCATCATGTAGTTTCAGCCTAATATTACCCATCCCAATGACTTGACAAGCCATATTGTTGCCCATTAATACCTTACAACCATTAATGGACTGATAGCTAGTGAACAAAGCTTTATTATGACACATATGGAAAGTACATCCGGAGTCAAGAATCCACTCACCGGTGTTCTGCCCATTCGAGGCAACCAATGTTTCAAACACCTGCTCTTTGCTCTTCAACACATAAACCCACAACTTCCTTGAATAATCATCAATGAATGACAGAAAATACCGTGCACCACCATGAGTGACAACTTGAGCAGGTCCCCAAAGGTCAGAATGTATGTAATCCAAAGTGCCCTTGGTGTTGTGTTCACCCGTGTTAAACTTAACTCTATGAGCTTTCCTAAGTACACAATGTTCACAAAACCCCATTGGCTGAATCTTTCCTTTGCCAAATACACCTTGATCATACAACTCCTTAAGGCCTCTCTCACCCAAGTGCCCTAACCTCAAATGCCATAACTTGGTTTGCATATTCTCATTATCAACAGAGAAAGATGCAGAACCAATAACAACCTCTCCACTCAACACATACAACCCGTGTTTACGCTCACTTCTCATTACAACCATTGAACCCTTAATCACTTTCAATGTACCACTCTCACCCTTGAATGTGCAACCGGATTGATCAAGCATGCCTAAAGAAATTAAATTTCTTTTAAGATCAGGTATATGCCTCACATCTAACAACTCCCTCACACTCTCATCATGTAGTTTCAGCCTAATATTACCCATCCCAATGACTTGACAAACCATATTGTTGCCCATTAATACCTTACAACCATTAATGGACTTTTAGCTAGTGAACAAAGCTTTATTAGGACACATATAGAAAGTACATCCGGAGTCAAGAATCCACTCACCGGTGTTCTGCCCATTCGAGGCAACCAATGTTTCTGCAACTTCATAATCTTCTTCATAGACTATAGCTGCATCTGCTTCAGGTCTTTTCCCTTGATACTTAGCTTTCCTTTCCGGACAATCCCTTCTGAAATGGCCTTCTTTCTTGCAGAAGTAACACTTCTTGGATTTGCCCCTCGATTTTGATCTTGAAGAATTTCTCACTTTAGATTCTCTACTCTCAGCTCTCCCCCTCGCAACAAGTACAGCTGCAGAATTTTGTTGTTGTTGTTCTGACTTCTTAACTAACACTTTTGAGTTTAAGGCTGCTCTAACATCTTTCATTGTCAATGACTCCCTTCCATATAGAAGAGTATCAACAAAATGTTCATAGCTTTTAGGAAGTGAACTCAATAACAGAATTGCTTTGTCTTCGTCACTGATTTTGACATCAACCATCTCTAAATCAATGACAGCCTTATTGAAGGAATCAATGTGTTCATTTAGTGAACCACCCTCAACCAAAGACAACCCAAACAAATTCTTCTTGAGATACAACCGGTTTGCAAGAGACTTAGTCATATATAACTCATCAAGTCTTTTCCACAAACCAAGTGCTGATTTTTCTGCACCCACTTCCCTCAAAACTTCATCACCCAAACTCAAGATAATTTCACTCCGGGCTTTTCTATTAATGGTTTCAAGATCCATGTCTAACTTAGATGTTGAAGACTTATCACTAGTACTAGAGGGTTCCTCAAGGGCTGATTCTAGTCCTTGACTCTCTAACAAAGCCATCATCTTAAGTTTCCATAAGTTGAAATCATTATGCCCTGTAAATTTCTCTACTTCATGCTTATGTGGTGCCATGTTCAACCAATAACAAACTTAGACAGCCAATAATAGCTTTGATACCAATTTGTAGAGATTAACACGCAGCGGAATACGTAGAGAATACAAGCAATGAAGTAGTTTAAAACAATCCAAGCAAGAACAACAAGCTAAATTGTAGAGCTAAGTATTGACAATAGAGAAAAGTAGAAATATACCATACCAAGACACAAAATACGTGGTTCAGCAAATTGCTTACGTCCACGGTGGATCAAGGATCCAAGTCTCTCTTATTCTTTGGTTGATTACAAGAGAATTGATCTTACAAGATCAAGGAATGATACAAATGAATTTTGGAGCTCTAGGGTTTGTTTTAAAGAGTTTTGAGAGTGTTTCTCATCTTACATAACCCTAGGCATAATGGGGTATTTATATGAAGTCTAAAATACCCATAAAAAACGGAAAGGAAAAGCCAAAAATCGGAATTTTCAGATTGTGAACAATGAACAGTAACCGTGAACAGTGCAGCGCCGCAGCATTGAGCAGTGAACAGTGCAGCACCGCAGCATTGAGATCCAGCGCCGCGGCATTGACATTCTGGAACCAATGCCGCCGTCAGCGCTTCCTGCGCCGCGGCACCCACACCTGGGAATTTTTCCCTGTTTTCTTCTGCAATTTTTTCAATTGTTCCATTAGAATTCCACCTCTTCCACACATGCTTCCGGCTCCAAAATAATTCTGACATGTTCCCGAATTTGTTCCAAACATTACCAACATCATAAACATGATTTTGAATCACAAATTCCACAAGTTCTAAATGAATAAACTATGAACATATATTTACCCACTGTTTTAAGCATTTTTCCTACTTAGTTACCTCTCTGGTTCTTCTATATATAAATATATATATGTTTATTTAAATGGACCGTAAATAAAGCATACCAAGAAAAGCAAAGAGAGTGCGGAGAGAGGAAAGAAGGGCTTCATGTCTTGGATACTACCCCGGAATTCTATGTATGGCCTCTATGATTTGTCCGGAGACCACGTATTCTTACCATATTTATAGAAACAAAATAATGGGTTGGCTCAAAAATTTTTTATTCATCTCGATGATTAATGACGCAAGATTACTCATCGTGATGCTTATAGTATTGGGAAATTAATTGCGACGGCATAAGAGATGGTCTCAGGCGATTACAACAGCTAGAGATATTTCCAAAAAGAGACAATGGCTAGTGGCTACTGGTTAGTCAAGTGATGAAAGAAGCAATCCATTCTATGATTGATTGATTGTAATAATAATTTAATTTCTTATACTCCCAAGAATTCCAACTATGTTGCGTTGGTTCGTTGAATATCATATTCGAAGGAGTCTGAATAATATGTCTTTCAGACAATATTTCTCATGCAAGTTTGGAATTAGTGAAATACTTTGTATATAATATTCTTGATCTTTCATCGATATCGACAGCATACCAAATTCATAAAAACAACATATTAGGTGAAAATGATGACATAAAAGATTTTGAAGGAGGTGTGCATGGGTGATGGGTATACCTCAACCCTAGAGATGAGATAGAGAAAACAAAGTTAATCAAATCTCGATTCCCATGACTGTTCTTGTTGTAGCATATCAAAAACTCTCCCGTTCTCAATATGTTTCTTACATTTTTACTCATTCATCATCAAGTTTTAATATAATGTTTCGTACAATTCTTAGTTAAGTAATTGATAATTACCTAAACCTCTAAGGTGAACTTGAAAGAAGCAATGATCGATGACCTTAAAGAGCTTCAAATTTCAAGTCTCAATTCCTGTGTTACTGTTTTGTTTCTGAGTGGAATATTAAAGAATGCAGGATTAGACAACCTATAAAGTCACCAGTCATGTTGGAAGTTTGGCTCTTCATATTAATAAAACTTACAAAAATGGGGAAAGTGATGAGATGAAAATGGAACCTGAACCGGTGAACCCCTACCAAAATCATCAAGGTATTTGTTCAAAAACATCTTTCAAAGAGATGTGTCAATAATGTTTCAGTGTCTAGGGGGCATAAAAAGAATTTATACTTATAATTAGTTCTCAATTAACTAAAAGGAATTTTATAGTTATAATTATTTTCTTATATTTTTTTTATTTAACCTATATAAATAGATTTACAATTATGAGATATAGATATTAGTGAATTTATCATCTTTAATATATATGTCAATTTTTTCTTCAAAGCTCAAAGATACAATTATGAGATATAGATATTAGTGATTTTAAATGTTTTAACTATTTTAATTTATAGGTCAGTTAATTTTTTAATATATTATCATTATAACTTTATATGTATTTTATTATTTTTGTGGATCTTAGTTTTTGTACTTTTTGCTCTAAATTTATTGATTTTAAAATATAAAATTTATCTCTACTAATAACATGACTATCTCTTGCAATAGAAAAATCATTTACAATAGATTAATTTTTCAAAACATATTATTACAAATTAGAATTTATGCACTAAAACTTTGTTGGAATCTTTTCATTATGAATTTATACACCAAAATTTAAATAACTAGGCTTATATAGGTTATACAGTCAAAACAATTTGTTCGCTTATCCTTTTTAGTTGAAGTTCTAAAGTTTTTGGGTTTTTTTTCTTTTTTTTTGGTGTGGAGCATCAAAAGAAGAGAGAATTTATCACTAAAATATATATATTTTTTAAAAAAGAAAAAATATCATTTTAATCTCTAATTTTATAGATATATATTAAATTAGTTGTATAATTTTTAATATATACTACATTAGTCTTCTTGATATATCGTTAAATTTTTTATTAAATAATTATTATTTTTACTATAATATCTTTGATATGACAAACGAGAGATATTTATCTTCTTGCAAAGACTGAAAAGTATTTTTAAATAAAAAAAATATAAAATACCACATTAAAGACAAGAAACTCATCATCAATATTTAAGTAAAAAATCAAATAATATTACTTTTTTTTACTCTCTCTCTTTTATCATCAATCAAACCTATCATCAATCTCCTCTGAAAAAAATCATAAATGTACTCACACTCTCTCTTTTATCATATTATAAATTTTATATTAAAAAATAAAAAATATTTCACCAAATAATATATTTTACCCTCTCTTTTATCATATTATAAATTTTATATTAAAAAATAAAAAATATTTCACCAAATAATATATTTTACCCTCTCTTTTATCATATTAAAAAATAAAAAATTCCCCCAAATAATATATTTTGCATCTCTTTTATCATATTATAAAAAATAAAATTATTCTCCCAAAAACCTCACCCCCTTCCCTAAGACCGAAAACCAACCCCCCATACCCCCTTCTCCCAAAGCCAAAATCACTCATCTCTCCTCTCTAGCATTTCAGCATCACTCTTCTCCTTATCAAGAAGTATAAATACAAAATCAAATATTAAAAAATAAAAATTGAAATCACTTTCACTTCCACACTCTAAAATTTAAGTAATTTTTAAAATTCCACCATGACCACACATACTTGTATTTTCTCTGCCACAACCACTATAAAATTTCACAAAATAAAATCATTTCCTTTACAAAATTAGTCTTCTTCTTCAGCCCCAACAAACCCATTTTATTTTTTTAAAGTCAATCCCACAACTTTTAGTTCTTATTCTACTGAACATACACAAGAGTAACATTACATATTATATCTCCTTAAGGTCCTAAGGTAAATAATACTCATAACACAATACAATAAAGACTGAGATGAGAAAGAGAAGAAGAAGAAAAAAAAAAGAGATGAAATAGAGAAGATGAAGAAGAAAGAGAGAGATGAGAGAGAGAATAAGAAGAAAGAGAGAGAAAATATATATATATATATAATTTTGTTTTGTTTTAAACTGACATTTGGCAATTTTAATAAGAAAGACCAAAAGTACTCTTTTATTTTTAAACAGTAACATATAAAAGAATCTCTTTAATAGTAGGGACTAATTTAGTATATATTAAAAAATGAGGGGAATAAGTTAGTATATGTCCATAAAATTAGAGACTAAAATGATATTTTCTTTTTAAAAAATCTTAGGCTTGTTTTTTTGAGTTGAAGTCTAAAACGTCTTTATTTATTTATTTTTTAAGTGTGGAACATGAAAGAAGTAAAAGAAAACTGGAAGAAGAAGAAAGAGAAAGTTCATTAAATTAGGGGTCAAAATTATTTATTAGTTATTTAATTGTGGTTGATAGTTAAAATGATGTATTTTTGTGTTTAATAGAGAAAATAAAAGTAAATTAAATCTTACTTATTAATAATCTTAAGAATTATATTACAATTTTTTATATTAAAAAATAGAAAATATTAGATTAAGAGAAAATCTAAATTTAAAACAAAATAATGAATGAAGAAAATGGTTAAGGCACGTCAACCAACAAGTAAGTGAATACGAATGAATTGGGTGTGAAACCATAATAGTTTAATTCTGTTCTCTTGTTTTGAGAAATTATTTGCTCGTTATTCTGATACTTTCACGAAGGCTATGGCCATATTGAAAGACTTATTATCGATTCAACATTTAAATTTTTCTGTGATTGAGCTTGAAGATGCTTCAGTCATAATTAATGAGATTTTGGCAAGGAACCCTATAGCTTTTGAACTTGGGTTTAATTATCAAAGATATCTTATAGTGCTTAAACTCCCTTAGGTCCTCAAAGTGCTTTTTACTAATTGGGAGTGTAATAGATAGAGGAGGACTTCTCTTCTCATTCTTCTTTTTGAATTAAATTCTAATTTTCTTTAAAAAGAAAAAATTAACAAATGAATAGAGCACAATAGTTATAGAATTGGAAAAAAAAGAAGACAAACCTATAATCGTCATGTTCAAATGTTGAAATAATATTGGATCTTCATGTTTTTTAAACCTTCTAACATTGGGACACATGATAATAAAAATGGACCTTTAACTACTCTCATTATCCAAAATGGCCAAAGATTGGATTCAAAAAGGATGTTTCAAAGAAATATTTTTTCTTTAAGTTATTGAATAATGTTGGGCACATTATCTGTGGATTCAATCAGTTTGCACATTGTTCAATCCACAAGTCTAGATTTTGAATTTCTCTTGCACAATAATTGAATTCGCCGACTTATATTCCACAATAGATCATGTGCTTTATTGGAAAGAGAGAATATATTAAAATTTGAATCTTATTCAAATTCTAATTAATTAATTATTATTCTGTTTGAAGAAAAAAAATTCATAAGTAAAAAAATTCCTTTAAATCATTCTCTCTTATTTAAAATAGATTATAATTCTTAATTTACTTAAATTTAACTAAATCTATACTTTGATGAGGTTTTGAATTCATTCATTAATACTTTGACATGAATTATGATTTATGCACTATAAATCAATTTTATTCTATTCTATTCACTCAATACACAATTGATCAATTAAATTCACCACTATTATCACTCTCATGCTTGTCTTTCAAATACTCCATATACACAACATTCTCTCTTTTGATCAAATATTGACTTAAGCATCGAAGTATTTTTTTTCTTTTATAAGAGCACAATATTGTTTCCACAAATTTGAGGAGTTATCAAGGGGAAAGAGGTCATTTTTGCGAGTTTCTAAAACTCAAAAACTTTAAACAAGAATGAAAAACTTCACTCACTAAACACCAATTTTTATTTAAATGCTGATAGTCATAGGTGTGAAGTGCATTCATGATCATCCAAGTTATGTCCAGGGAGTTTCAAAGAGACATTTTGATAATAATGAGAATTAAAAAGAAAAAGAGTTATAAATTGATATAGTAACGATAAAAAATTTTAAATGTGAAAGATTTTATTAGCAAGATTTAAAGAATGATACACTAACAAGATTAAAGAAATGAATTTTACATTTTTAGTTTGTCCGAACATTAAAAAAAAATTCAACAAAAACAACTTACAGGAATAGTTACTACCTTATTATATATAAATTTGAAGGAAACCACTCAGAACTTCAAAATGTACACATCTCCAAAACAACTTGGAAGTCCAAATACTTTATTGAGTGAGGATGATAAGAACCATAACTTGAATTATTGTCACTCAAGAAGCAATGAACCACCGGATGAGGAGAAAAGAGTGGTCCGGTTTGAAGATTTTGTCCCTTTGTCCGTGCCACTCGAGGATGTCTACGAAGCCATCCAGGACAGGGGATTGTTACAGAGGAATTTAAAAGGAAAGGGAGCAAAGTGGCGAATGGATCCTAAGAAATGGTGCGACATGCACAAAGGTCCCAGGTACACCACCGGAGAATGTACCAAGCTAAGAAAATAGGTCGACCACCTAATAAAGAATTGGTACCTGGAAGAATTCTAGGCAAATCGGTAGACAACGACCGCTAGCCTACCCGGTGCATTGAACCCTAACTCCATCCCGATTATTTCAGATGGACCCACGCTGGCAGGATACTCGAATAAATAGGGGATGAACTACTTTAAGTACTCAATGGTGGCACATCAAGTCATGTGCCACACCCCTTTAGCCAAGAAGCTAAGGCTACCACAAGAGGTTCCAATCATGTTCACGGAGGAAGATGCTCAAGGGATCAGTTACCCCCACGATGATATACTTGTGATTGAAGTAGTGGTAGTGGGAGAGAAGATAAACAGGGTGTTTGTAGACCCGGGCAGCTCGGTTGACATAATCTTTAAAGAAACCCTAAACGACCTGAAAATCAAGAATCTCCATATAAAAGAGATCCAAACATCACTGCAAGGATTCGGGGATAGTTGTGTACTGTCGATCGGAGTGATGGCCTTCCCCCTCACCATTAGATAAAGGCCTTACGAGAAAACGATAATGACCAAGTTCATAGTTGTAGACCAACTATTCCCATATATAATTCTCATCGGTCGATCGTTCATGGTAAGTACTAATGCAACCATATCCATCCATTACCTGAAGCAAAAATTCTCTACGGGAAAAAGGATCAGAGTAGCATTGGGAGATCAAAAGGCAACAAGGAACTGTTACACAATGACGGTGAGAAATGCATTTTGCATTTCCGCCATTGATCCAAGAGAGAGAGTCCTTGAATCCCCAGAGCTGGCGGAAGAAATACAAGAACTTCAAGTCGAAGCTAGGGAGTCTGAGAAAGTGGTTAGAATGGGAACCCAGTTGAAGCTAGAGGTCGAGGAAGGGCTAACCCGATTGATTTAAGAGTTTTCAGATATCTTTTCCTAGTCCCATGAAGACATGTTTGAAATTGACCCAAGACTGGCTACCTACAAGCTGACCATCTGCCCTCGTCTTGACTGGTCAAGCAAAAAAGAAGGATCTTCAACCAATAGCGAAATAGAGCTATACCAAAAGAAGTAGAGAAGCTACTAGCAGCTCAGTTCATCTTGGAGGTCCATTACCCAGAATGGTTGTCCAACGTCGTGATAGTAAAGAAGGCAAATGAAAAGTAGAGGATGTGTGTTGACTTCACTAATTTGAATAAGGCATGCCCCAAAGATAGTTTTCCCCTCTTGAAGATCGACTAGCTAGTGGACGTGACGGTATGACACATTTCATGGATGCAGTTTATGGTTATAATTAGATCTAGATGTTCCCTCCCGGCCAGGAACAAACATCGTTCATCACTTATCAAGGGACCTATTGCTACTAGGTAATGCCGTTCGGATTGAAAAATGCAAGAGCCGCCTATCAAAGATTAGTGAACAAACGTTTAAACTTTTGATTGGTAAAAATATTAAAGTCTAAGTAGATGACATGATAGCTAAGTCAGTAAAAACGGTGGACCACGTGGCCAACCTCAAAGAAGCCTTCATAGTATTAAGGAAGAACGAAATAAAACTAAACCCCGAGAAGTGCATCTTTAGGGTAAGATCCAGAAGTTGCTTAGGTGATGCGATATTTCTATATCATAAATTAAGTGCAAGTATACACTATCGTATGCAAGTAATAAAGAGACTAAATAAGTCGAATGTCGAACCCACAGGGATAATTCTTTCTTTTTAACCAATTACTAAAATTATATCTTCCTAATAATTATTCAGAAAAATAAAAATCTAAGAATGAATGAAAGAAATATAAAAGTAAAAACACAATGCAATGAGATTTAAAGATATAGCAACGTAGAGAGAACCTAGGATTAATATTATCCCTCAATATGTTTCTAATGATTAATCCTCTAATATTTAACTCACTTAGTCTTTATTATTGATCAAGACACTAATGTATTCACAAGCCTCTTCCAAGGTCATGCAAGTATACCCTAATTTACCAAATACCTATATTCCTATGGTACTTGTAATAAATTAAGATTCATTAAGATTAGGTCTTATTGATCATACATGCCAATTAGGTATATTCCTATCCTAAATTGAAACTTGCATATGCAACATTGAATGTTACTCTACAATCATGCATCAAATTACCTAGGTCTAAATATTATGATTCCTCTTCCGAGTTTATCAATAATATTACCAAACTCATTCACCATATATTGGCCAGATATATTGAAGCATTAAACACAAGTAATTTAAATAATAAAAGACTAAGTTTATTAAATATTCAAAGATATGGCAATTAAGCACACATATTGAGTTCAAATATTAACCCTAGAAAATAAGTTAGCTCATGGCTACAAGAGAACAGCAGTAGAAATAATTATAAAACATGATACAATTATTAGCAAACCGATATAGACGTCGAATTGCTCTTAATTGCGCTGCCTAAGAACTCTTGACGCCGAAGAACGTCTTGTATCTCTCTCTAAAGATGCTTCAATTAAGCTCCTATTGCTCTCCAAGACTCGTGCTCTGTATTCTTGGTGCTCTTGGGTTGTCTTGGATTCCTGGTTAAAGGCTGGGAACGAGTGGCTTTATATAGGGATTGATATGAGCTTAAAAATCTCAATTCTCGTCGGACTAGGACTCGCACTACCGCTGGCGCGCTATGAATCTGTCGCTGGGGCGACGCGTGAAAAAGCCTTCACCGCTGGAGCGGTGGGATCTTGGCGCTGGGGCGCTGCATGAAAACGGCTTCACCGCTGGCGCGGTGAATTTATGGCGCTGGGGCGCTATACGCGACTTAAGCAAGTCGTTTTTCTTATTTCGATCACTATTTCAGCGCTGGGGCGAAAATCCTTGTGGCGCTGGGGCGCTGGACTCATATTTTGAAAACTT
The DNA here is from genome assembly GCA_946807835.1 of Ailanthus altissimus. Taxonomy (NCBI): domain Eukaryota; kingdom Viridiplantae; phylum Streptophyta; class Magnoliopsida; order Sapindales; family Simaroubaceae; genus Ailanthus; species Ailanthus altissimus. The sequence goes on along the minus strand of OX327698.1, from coordinate 21,261,661 downwards.
TGCATTTTAGTCCCTGTTTTCGCTCCTTTTGCGTTCTTTCTTTAAATTTCGTTCAAGTCCCTATAAATAACAATAATGCACATAAATAGCCATCTATTCTCATAAAATCATAAAATATCAATAATAAAAACATGAGAAAATATATGACAATTTTGCCCTTATCATTAGGCTTCATAATGAGCCAACATAGAATAGAAGTCAATCAAGATAAAGTCTAAGCTATCTTAGAAATCAAATCTCCAAGCACAGTGAAAGAGATCCAACGGCTAATTGACAGGATCGCGGCATTAAACAGATTTATCTCTAAAGCCGCCGACAAATGCTTCACCTCTTTTTAGGCCATCAAGAGAAAGGGGAAAGATTAGTGGATCGAAGAGTACAAACAAGCCTTATAGCAGTTAAAGACCTACCTCTCGAACCAGTACACTGGGCAATTCTAGTACAAGGAGAGTCGTTGGTAGTGTACCTTGGAGTCTCAGAACGGGCTGTCAGCTCAGTCCTCACTGAAGAAAATGGGGGATACAACGACCAGAGTACTATAAGAGCAAAGCCTTCACCGGGCCATAAACTCGATACTACCCCCCCTGAAAAATGAGTTTTTGCACTAATTACGACCGAAAGAAAGCTACGACCCTATTTCCAAGCGCATACTATCGTGGTGCTAACCAATCAACCGCTGAGACAAATTTTGCATAAGCCATACCTATCCGGCCTACTGGTTAGATGGTCTGTGGAGTTAAGTGAATTTGACATTCATTACAAGTTCTAAACCATCATTAAAAGGCAGGCCTTTATCGATTTTATAGCTGAAAGCACCTACGAAACAGTCGCAAGTCGGGAGATAAACGACCAAGTCCTTGAGGCAATCTCTGAAAAATGGGTACTTTATATTGACTAGGCATCCAATCTGCAGGGAAGCAAGGCGAGGATCATCCTCATATGCCCCAAAGAAGATGAGATCAGGTATGCTATTTGCTTCAGATTCAAAGCCTCAAACAACGAAGTAGAATATGAAGCTCTCCTAGGCGATTTAAGAGTAGCTCAAGCATTGCCCGCAAAGGAAGTACTGGTCAAGAGCGACTCTCAGCTGGTGGTAAATTAAGTAGTGATTTCAAAGTAAGAGAAGAAAAGATAGCCGCTTATCTCATGATAGTATAGACGTTGATCGGTCAGTATAGAAAGATATAGATCGAGCTGAACCCAAGAAATGAGAACCATTAAGCGGATGTCATCCCCCAAATGGCGTCATCAGAAGATGCTAGTATCCCCCGTACGGTACCTGTGAAATTTTTGTCAAAACCTAGTACCCAGGAAGGTGAGCAGATCATGTAAATAGAATCAGTGCAAAGCTGGATGGACCCCATCAAGGACTATATCTTGAACGGGATAATTTTGGTCAATAAAAAGGAAGCTTGAAGAATTAAATACCGGGCCGCTAGATACTGAGTGATTGATGAGGTATTATATCGAAGGGGTTTCTCTTACCCTTACATGAGGTGCCTAGACCCCATGGAGGCGGAGCGAGTCCTAAGGGAGATCCACAAAGGAGTGTGTGGCAACCATTTGGGGAGGGAAGCTTTGGCTCACAAAGTCTTCTGAATGGGTTATTTTTAGCCCACCGCCCTTTAAGACGCTAAACACTTAGTTCAACGCCGTGATGCGTGTCAAAGGTTCACTGACAGGATCTAGGTACCTCTTAGAGGAGTTGACCACAATAAGCAGACCGTGGCTATTTGCCCAGTAGGGGCTCAACTTGATCGAACCACTCTCCCGAAGCAAGGGATCTTGTAAGTATATGGTCGTGGCGGTCGACTATTTCACAAAATGGATCGAGGCCGAGCCGCTGTCAAAAATCATAGAGAAGAGTGTCTGTGAATTTGTATGGAGGAGCATGATATGTTGGTATGGCATCCCCCACACTATCATCACCGACCATGAGAAGCAGTTTAAAAATAACCACTTTAAGCAATTCTGTGAACAGCTAAGAGTATGGTTGTCGTTCACCTCCCCCGCACACCCTAAAACCAACGGCCAAGTCGAGTCCCCCAACAAGCTGATCAAAACACTGCTCAAGAAGAAGTTGATGGAAAGAAAGTAAGCATTGGTAGAGGAGTTATTGGAGGTACTATGGGCACTCTGAATGACTAGCAAGAAAGCTACTTGCGAGACACCGTTCTTTTTATTAAAATTTTTCAAAGCCGTCAATAACGAATTGATAAAAAAAGGGCTGGACTCAATCGAACAGCTTAGAGACCAGGCCCAAATTAGAGCAGCAGCCTACTAGCAAAAGGTGACCAGATACTACAACAAGAAGGTCAATGCCCAAGGTTTCGAAGAGGGAGACCTGACGCTACGGAGGGTAGTGCTTAATACAAAGAACCCCGCAGATGGAGTCCTCGGCCCCACCTAGGAAGGGCCATACAAGATCCTCAGGCGTGTAAAAGGGGCGTATGGACTCGAAGGGATGGACAGATGAACCATCAAGAAACCATGAAATGCTAAGCTGCTGAGAAAATACTATCTTTAAGATTTTGTTTATAATCATTCGCTGTAGAAACATCGTGCTTAAATAAAAAGTTTTTTTTTTTTGTATGAACGTTCGTGAGGAGAAAATTGACCCAAACATGGAATGAGTCGCCCACACAGACGCCCTCGAATTATTTGACAAGATGACTTGCATCAAATTACCTGAAATGGTATACCATGCCCTATTTCAGGATCCTTGCGATGTCATCATCGCAAGGATATCCTCATTTTTAACGAGGCATCGCCGTGACCGGTTCAACTTTCATTCTATTTCACCATCACTGGTTTGACACTTATAGACCATTTCACTGTGACCGGTTCAACTTTCATTCTATTTCGCCATCACTAGTTCGACGCTCGCGAAGCATTTCACCGTGACCAGTTTGACTTTCATTCTATTTCACCATCACTGGTTCGATGCTCGCGAAGCATTTCACTGTGACCGGTTTGACTTTCATTCTATTTCACCGTCACTGGTTCATACGCTCACAGAATATTTCACCATGATCGGTTCGACGATCGTCTTCTAAGCATTACACCTGGATGGCTCGGTGGGGCATAGGCTGTGGTGTTTCTACAGCATTACCATGGGTTTCACCATGGTGCTCATTGAAGAGGGTTCGACAGTAGATTTACCATGAAATGGACCTTTGAAACCCTTCCATCCCGCTTTGGCGAAAACCCTTTTCGTAACCAGCCGACCACAGGTTCCTCTGCTGCTCGAACTAGTCTGCCAAGGAGATCTGGCTTTACTCAACCAGCTCCCTCTCCCTTTGGGCAGCACTGAGCTGCGCTTTAAGTTCCTCACTCTGACGCGCCAGCTCGGCAACTTGGGCCCCTGCCACTGTTAGAGAATTTGTCATCATCTGCTTAACCAACCATTTTTATGCTCGAGCTCAAACAATTTGCTCTTCGCCTTGGCTCTAGCGGTCATCATCTCATTGAGTTTGGCCTCCGCCTCATCGGCTATCTTCCTCTCCTGCTTGACGATCCTCCTCACCCGCTGAGTCTCAACCTTAGACTGAGCAAGGTCATCCTCCGCTTAGAACCAAGAAAGTAGGAAAGTAGACCACAGAAAGATGCGGGGTTAAAGCAAATAGATACACAAAGGAGAAATAAACCAAATACCAGGCAACTTACATCAATGGGAAATCCCAGTGCGATGTTGAAGCTCGTGGGAGGATCCAGAGAAGCCTGCCCAGGTAAGGGTCACATACCTCTCCAGCTTCCGCATCAGCGGGAGCAAGAAGCCCAAGTTCTCATTGACCTCCGGGACCAGAACTGAGGCAGACACTCGGGAGGGCTCCTAGCGAGAAGACCACCCCTCCCGCCTCAAGGAGCTCGATGAAGTTGCGGCTCGCCTGGGCTGTGTAACCTGTGTTGATGAATGAGGTAGAGAGCCCTGCCTCCTGCATGGCGTTTGGGCAGTAGGGGAGTCTTGTGGCCGAGCCTCGATGGAAGCCCGTTCCCTAGAAGAACCCCCTTAGGTTGCGCCCCTTTCCCAGACAGTCAGACTCCAGACAATTCTATCCTCACGAACCCGATTATCAACAGATGGCAAAGACGATTTCCTCCCCTGGGAGGGCTTTCTCACCTGACTCCTCCCGGAACCAAATAGCATCCTATGACACTATCAGGGTTTAGAGGCCCTCGACCACTTGAGGAAGAGCCTTCAGTTTGACTCATTTTCCTTCTCTCACCACTTCTTTACTCAAACATTCCTGCATTTTGTACAATTTAAGAACAAAAAAAAAAGGGAATGAGAAGCTTGGAACAAAGGATAAAAACTCACTTCGGGTTCGAAGTAGAGATGGAATGGAAGGAACTAGTCCCGATTCGAAAAGGCTAAACAGGGATAGCAGCTCCTGAATCGGACAGATGTGTTGAAGCATGACGTTTATCCGATTAAAGGTCTGCTCGAAAACTTCCACATCAGTAGCTTAGGTAACTGTAAAAAAAAAGGGGGGGCAAACAAAGAAAAGTCAGCCAAACTAAGCAAATTAATTAAATCAACACATATGAAAGAATTAGGACCTGCATCCATAGAAAAGGTAGTGGGGACAACCCACTCTCCCCCACCCCTCTTGGGGACCTTCTGACCCCACTCTCCTTCGGCAAAAAATAATTCCCCATCCAGTCCTTTATGGAGGTCGGTCGACCTGGGACCGGGTTCTAAAGGCCATGAAAGGAGAGGTAATAGAAGCGCCTCTGGTTTCTGGCATTATTCATGAAATGGTACATGTAGCATAACTCTTGAAAATAGGGGGACTGCCCTGCCTTTTCCCATAAGATGAATAAGCCCGCAAGCACCCTCTATGAGTTCGGACCTAGCTGAGAGGGGGCTATCCCGAGGTGGGCCAACATTTTAGCGAAATACCGCTACATAAGAAGCCTGAGTCCCAACCTCAGGAACTCAACATGAATGGCCATCTCTCCATTGGTAGGGCTGCTCGAGTAATCCTCTTCAAAGGGTGGCTTGAGGGTAACCATCTTGGAATGTCATAAGAACGCTTGATGAGATCTAAGTCGTCCTCACTAAGGTAAAAGGCGCGATATCTAGCAATCATCATACTCCATTACCTCCACGACCTCCTTCGCCACTAGGCCGTCGCGATCGTTGCCTTCCCCCTTTCTAGTCTTCAGGACCAGCTCAGTCTCGCTTAGAACTACCTCAAACGAGTAAGGAACTCTACCTGTTGAGGTGAATGCTACCTCACTCGCCCTGGCTCCCCTGCTCTTCCTACCCAGTGGGAGCTCTAGGGACTATTCCCCCCACCTTAACCGCCATATCCATAATTGAGAGGTCTAGATTGACCTTGGAGGCCATCAACTAACAGAAGATACTTCTTAAATTAGGCTACGGGTTACTGGGCAAGGACAGCGACAAGCTAACCACACTCAAAAACAGTAAAATAGGTGACAACTGTCAAGACCAGAAAGCACAAGGAAAACCAAAACAAGGAAGATACAGACAAAAGACTAGAAGCAAAGCCTAAAACTCCAAGTCTCCGAAAAAAATAAGACAGAAGAAAATAAGCCAAAAAGAGATTAAAAGGACATACCCAGAAGAACTGACGAAAAGCTAGAGTCGAGCACGATGGAGACGAAATCCCCAAGTCAACTCACCTTCGACGAAAGAGAAGTAATGGTAACACAATAAGGTGACAGCAAAAAATTAAAAATACGTGATAAAAGGTACAAAATGAAGAAGAGAATGACTATTTATAGGCAGTAGTAAAGTGATCTAGACAGCTCAAAATTAAAATGAACGGGTGAGATCAAAAGGAAATGCCTAACACCAAGAGACGTAACACCTCGGATCCTTAAGTGCAATGAATATGCCTCTTCAGAAGACTATAACCTAAGCCATTGGATTCAAATAGATCGGACGGTCTGAGAAACTCTAGTCAGTTAAACACTACTCAAAAAGAAAGAAAGAAACGACACTTGGGTTACAGCCGCTATCAACCGTCCGATCAAATCAACGGTTGACAACAAAGTGACTTTTGTGAAAATCAAAGATGACGTTTGAAGAGACATGCCATTCAATTTGTAAGTCTTTAGAGAAGCCGCCATTACGTGGCAGTGATTCTTTGGATCACCATGATATCACTACTGCAAGCCTCCCTGCCATTGACATCTCTAAAATCCATACCAAAGCACGCAATAGCTTTCAGGTGGCAATTGAGGTTAGCTCGGCAGAGAAAGAGATAAAAATTGGTGGACCAAATAGCAATATAAGCCAACCAGATAGGAATAGAGTTTCCAATTTTGATAAATCAAAACTAGAAATTGACGGACCCCTATTTTTCCCTTATTCTGCCTTTCGGTTCGAGGCCCTTAAATACAACCGAAGCCAGCCCTAGAAGCTCAGCCAGACATTTCCTTCCAAAAGACAACTTCCCGTTTTTTGAAAGTTCACCAAAAAATTTGCATATGCAAGCCCAGGAACAAATGGACAATGGGCCGAAAACCCAACAGAAATGACAGAGAATTGGTTCAAACTCAGAGGGTTTAATCAAAAAATAAAAAAACTTGTTCGGTCTTGCCGACCCTAACACGACCATGGCCAAGCAAGTACTGACCACGTCCCACAAGTTTTGCTCTTAGGAGTACTGCACTAATATCAAATTAGTAAAGGAGGATTGTTCAAAATCTGACTCGAGCCGCTTGAAATAAGTCTCACTTAAACCAAAACCGCCGGTAGAGACAAACTCAAGGAATATGCTTAACACATTAGATGGAAAATCTTACGTTTGGTAAAAATGGGGTTAGAACAGTTGCAGAAGGATATTTAGCGTATGTTAGGGGGCATAGCAGGGGGATATTCAGTGTATGTCAAAGGCACAGAAAGAAGATATTTGGGATGTCAAAAGCGCAATAGGAAATATTTGGCGCAAGACAAAAATATTGCAAAAGAAAGCACAAAAAGGCCTCTGAGAGGCCATCATTATAAAGAGGAGAAAATAAGACGTTGAGTGGATGATGAAAAAATTTCTGAAAGAGAAAAGACAAGAAAAAAGGTAAGAAACCTTCCCTCTCATCTCCAGTATTGTAGAGATCTATTTTTGTCTAATCCTATTTTGAGAGAAAAAATAAAAACAACATTTCTAACTTAAGCATCGGAGTGTCTTCCCCGGAACCTACCATCAAGCTTGTGTTTGTGTTTTCTTTACAGGTCCCCCATAAAGAACTGATGATTATAGCTGATTGGAACTCGTGAACTTGTCAATGATTGAAAGTATGTATTTCCAGACTTTGTTATAATTTTAAAATATTAAAACTGAGGAAATGTTGGAACTTTGTTGATCTTTATTATTTTTTTTTAGGCACAAATATTTGGACTTGTATATTGTTGATTATTTCAAGTTCTTCCTACTGAATTTTATTCTTGAACATTTCCAATGCATATACAGAATTGGTGCTAAAGAGTTGACTAAAAAAAGCTTGGAAGAGGTTAATGTTCATGTTCATCCATCATCCAACACAAACCCTTTCAAGTAGGTATTCTTAACTTTGGAAGATCTGAAGGTAGGGAAAAAGATGCCCTTCTATTTTGAAATTGGAAATCCTTCAATTTCTCCTAAGTTTTTACCTAAGTAAGAAGCTAATTCTATACCATTGTCGTTGCAACATCTTCCTGATATCCTCGAACTCTTCAACTTCCCACACAACTCATGTAAGGCAAAGCCATGGATGATACACTCAGGAAGCATGAATCCCCTACCATACAAGGAGAAATCAAATTCTGTGTTACCTCTTTAGAGTCCCTGCTTGATTTTGCACGTAGCATCTTCGGCCTGAGGACAGATTTTCAACCTCTAACTAATATCCACCTCACAAATCTTAGCACTGGTTCACAAAATTATTCAATCCTAAAAGTGCCCCAATAGTTTCCTGCTCCCAAGTTGACGGATTTTTATACACTATCCTATCCTTATGCAGTTTTCATGTGCCATACTCAAGCGAAGGGACAGATGTTAGATATGTTCCTGACCTCAAGAAGAACTTGATCTCGATAGGGACTTTAGACCAAAATGGGTGTTCTATCAGGATTGACAGAAGGGTTTTAAGAGTATTGAAGGGGTTCCATAGTGGTAATAAGAGGAGAAAACTACAAAGGTGTTTATGTGTTGAAGGGTGAAGTTGTGAGTGGTTCCGCATTATGCTCTATAGATTATGAGAATATGCAAACCAAGTTGTGGCATCTTAGACTAGCACACCTAGGCAAAAGAAACCTGAAGGAGTTATTTAGTCAAAAGACGTTTAGTGAGGATAAGTTCTAGACATTTGAGTTTTATGAGCATTGTGTGCTTGGGAAAGCACATATGGTGAGGTTTAGTACTGACGAGCACAAGACTAAAGGGATTTTTGACTGCATACACTCAGATCTTTAGAGACCATCTCAGACAGCAACTTGTGGAGGTGCCATGTATTTTTTTAGTTTAATTGATGATTATTCAAGAACGCTATGGGTTTATGTGTTGAAAAGCAAGGATCAAGCATTTGATGTGTCCAAGACTTGGAAGGTTCTTGTTGAGAATCAGACTAACAAAAGGGTAAAGAGGTTAAGAATTGACAATGGCCTCAAATTTTGCAAGAGAGAGTTTGATGAGTTTTGTGCCAAGCATGGGATTGCAAGGTATAGAATGGTAAGATCAACACCACAGTAGAATGATGTAGCTGAGAGGATGAATATGATCCTACTTGAAAGGGTTAGATGCATGCTTACCAATACAAAGATGTCCAAGGTATTTTGGGAAAAAACTGTAGTGACTGTAGTTTATTTAATTAATAGAAGTCATTCCTCAACAATTGACTTCAAGACACCAGAAGAGAAATGGAATGGCAATCCTCCTAAGTACGACCACCTCAAAATATTTTGTTGCCCTACCTTTATAAATGTTAAAGAGGGGAATTTAGAACATAAAACTATTAAAGGGGTATTTATAGGATATCCCGAATGAGTGAAAGGATACAAGGTATGGTATAAAGACTTGACACCACCAAGGAGTATCATAAGCTGTGACGTGACATTTGATGAGACGACCATGCTAAAAGCCTCCTATAAAGATGAGAAAGAAGAACCTATACTTAAGGAAGACTCAGCACCCAAGTCAATAGAAGTTGAAGTGGAGCTTGAGAGTAGATTTGATATGCCCCTAAATCAGCACTTCAACAAAGAGATCCTTGGAGATGAAGCAAGTGTTGAGTTCGGGTTTATTTAGGGTGTTTGCATGTGGGATATGTGTTTAACAAGAAAATATACATATCTCATACATATATATATATATATATATATATATATATACAACATAAGCATAAAAATTTGTAGTAAACACAATTATTACATAGTAATTAAATTAACAAAAATGAAATTAAGAAATAGCCCTTGAAGCCTTTAGATCAAAATTGTTGAAGTCCACTGAAATGCAATCTTTGATCAATTCTAGTAATCAACAATAGTGGGATTGATTATCTAGAATGACAGTATTTGACCAAGAAAAAGTTTCTCAAATTAAACTTATGTTCTTGATATTTCTTTTATTAACGCTTAATCAATTAATCAAAAACATATTTTTCTTAATTGGTTTTTGTTAGGGTCAATGCTTACGTGTCATCCCTGGATATACATATACTTGTAAATTTATACAAGTGTACATTCCCATTAAATCGCTAATACAAATTTATATGGTACTATGTAATGTAACGTTACAGACATTGTAGATCTGAAGGAGTTCAGATCATATCTAAAAGAGTTTAGATAAAGGCTCATAGTTAGCCACGCTAAGAGATATAAATGTTAAATGTTAGCACAGCTAAGTGTTAGCTGGTTATAATACTCAGCAGATCCAAGAGTTAGAGTCTTGTCTGTAATAGGACATAGACCTGGAAATATACCAGTAACTACATAGTTACAATCGGGTGCCAAAAATTGCTAGTTATGCAAGTATGTTTTTGAATAATTATCCCTGATCTATTTATGCAGATGCAAGTCTGTCGGGGGATACCTTTATATATAGATCAACGTATTTCGTACCTATACGGTATAGATGGTCGTTCATAGTCGACCGTGAACTTGGAGCTCGCATTGACATATGGGTATCCAGTTAGGACTGGATATGGGACTGACTCACAAAAGCCTCCGATAGACATCCTATATAAGCTGTCAACGGAGGGTCCTCTCAAGTTGAGTAGTATACGTGGTCCTTTGACCTGAGTGCCACGATATACTTGTAAGTGATCCACCATACTTTGGTTCCACGCATGTTACAGACCTTTCATAGTGTGACCGTTGGGTATGGTCTGATACTTATGGAGTCCGGTGTGTACAGATATAGGATCTGTCAACTGGTATAGAGAGTTCGATATCTAAATGCTTCGAGATTATATCTCAAAAAGTCTTGTGGCCACAAGCATTAATCCTAGGAAAGAGTTCGGCCAGGGTGGAACAATATGGCAAAAGCGTTTGCATATATTATTCAATGAGATACAAGTCTGGACATAAGACATGGATGAGCACTAGCAGATTTGACGGTGATATTCTATATCCCCGCACATCCAGGATATTATGACGGAAGGATTATACCTATGCGTTGTAACCTCAGATTGCATGGTTTAATGCGTTGATTTGTAATATCTGTGACGTGTGCGTGGGGCATTGCTCATGGACTGATAGAACAGTTCCATTTGATGAATTGAGCGTAGGACCTAGGGAGTCCCGCAATATGGAGTGTACTCGTTTTGCGCTGGGACAACGTGCCAGATTAAAATGTTTAATCTAGCAATATTCAGCAATACTACAGGAATGCGTGCATATCTGTATTTAAATGTTAAATACAATAATTAGTCAATTATTATTATTTACTAATTGTATAATGACACATGGCACATTGCGGACCCTTGGTTGAGTTTACCTAAGTACGAATTTAGTGGAACCCACTAGGAGTAGACTTGGTAACTATTCATGAGGAGCAAAATAGTTATATCACACTTTGATTATTTAATTGTTAAATAATCAAAATATCTCTCTTATTATATTATATAATATATTTTTATATTATATTATATTATTTTATTATATTATATGATATTATTATATAAAATAATGGGTGTGAGTTGTCACCCATTATCTTTATTTTATTATTATAATTATAATATATTATATTATTATTTTATTATATAAATACATGAGAGAGATGAGAAGAAAACGTTTTGAAATGTGTGTGTTTGGCCAAATCTGGCCGAGAGAAGCAGAGAATAGAAATGGAGAAGAAGAAAAAGAGTCGAAGGAAAAAGGAAAAAGAAAAATAAAATTGTTTCAAATTTTTTTTTTATTGTTTTAATTGAAGCAATGGTGGATTGTTTCAAATTCTCCATTTCTTATCCTTTTGGAGAAAAGGATAAAAATACTCACCGGCTATTTTGGGGTGTAAGAGTTAAACTTAGTGCTACGTATAAGGCTGTTGTTCTAACTCACCAAACCCAACATGTTGGTGACTAGAACTGTCTGCGAGTTGGTCTCTATCCGGACTATAGAAAAAATACGTGTATAACTTTACACCTAATATATTAATGTGATTAATATATTTTATTTATTGTAATTTACACGCTTCCGCCGCGTAGAATATGTATAAGATACGTATTTTAGGCAATAAACACAATTGCAAATGCATACACCCACATGTATTAGATCCCTGACAGTTTTAATGCCTTATAAAGGAAAATTATGAATTCAACAATTGAATCCAAAATTAATATAAAATTTTTTTTTTTCTCTCTTTGTTATGGCTAGCCAATTTCTTAGCAAAATAAAAATTAACAACTCTCTTTAATTTTAATTACATTTGGCTAATATATAAAAATAAATTTAATTTTAATTTACATTTACATTTAACTTAACCTAACCATAGTTAACTCTTAACTCTGGTTAGATTAAATAAATATTTAAATATGCTAACCATAGTTAACTAACTTAACCATGGTTAGATTAACCTTTACTTAACTATTAAACAATGTTAACTTAACTTAACTTAACTATATGGTTAACTCTTAACCATAGTTAAATTAAATTATTTATCTAAACTATTAAATAAATAAATATTTATTTAAATTATTTAACAATTAAATAATCATTAAATAAAATTATATGTATGTCCTTACTAGGTTACCGAGTTAACCTAAAGTGAGTCTCACTATTTAACAATATACTTTAGTTAACTTAACTATAGCAAATTGTTGAATTTAACTGTATTGAATTATTCAATACAATATGCTGCCCAAGTGCTCAAAGAGTATATTTCATATTGGGACTTCCTACGCCCACGTCCGATTCATCAAATGGAACTGTTTCATAAGTCCATGATCGATGCCCCACGTACATATCACAGATATTACAAATCAGCGCGTTAGGCCATACATGTTGAGGTTACTACATAATTGTATAATCCTTCCATCATTATATCCTAGATGAGTGGTATATAGATCATTACCATCAAATCTTGATAATTTTATCCGTGAACTTATCTCCAGATTCGTATCTTAATGAAGAATATACGCAAACACTTTTGCTATATTGTTCAAACCTGTAGGAAACTCTTTTCCCAAGTTCATTGCTTACAGCCATAAGACTTCATAAGATATAACCTTGAAGCATTGGATAAACAACCCACCTATATGAGCTGGCAGATCCCATATCTACGCACACCAAACTCCATAAGCCACGGACCATACCCAGTAGTACGTAGAGGTCAGACCATAAAAGATCTCTGACATACGTGGAACCAAAGTATGATGGATCACCCACAAGTTCACCATGGCGCTCAGGTCAAAGGACCACAAATACTACTCAACTCGAGAGGATCTTTCTTTGACGGATTCATATGATATCTATTGGGGTCTTTATGAGTCTATTCAGTATCCAGTCTTTACTGAATACCTACATGTCTATACGAGCTTCCACTAAGCTCATAGTTAACTAAGAATAATCATCTGTACAATACAAATATAGATATACACTAATCTATATAATAGTGATTCACCGATAGACCCACACTGGTGAAGATAAATCAAGAACTCTATATTTGAGAACATACTTACATTATGACATTTCCTAGCATATATTACAACTATGTCATTATAAGTAGACTCTCAGGTCTTTGTTGCATTATAGATAAGGTTCTAACTCTTTAGATATCGCTGACTCTTATAACTTACTAACTCTTAGCATTTATAACTCTCAGCGTTGCTAACTTTTAGCCTTAGTCTAATTGCTTTAAATCAGATCTGAACTCCTTCAGATTATACAATGTCCATAGTATTACAAGCTTTATTACCATTTAATAAAGGTTATTAGCGATTTAATAAAATATTCATTGTATAAATATTCATACAAACAGGGATGGCACGTAAGCATAAACCCCAACAAACTCCAACTTGCTTTAGTGCCATTCATACTGGTATTTTATACTCATAGCCTCTATGTGTTTCTAAAACACCTTTGGAGTTAAGGCTTTAGTAAGTAGATCCGCTACATTATTTATAGAATCTACTTTATAAATTGATATATTTCCTTTAGGTAAGATCTCTTTAATTATGTGGTATTTTCTCTCCACATGTTTAGATCTCTGGTGTATTCTTGGCTATTTTGCCTATGCAATGGCTCCATCATTGTCGCAAAATAATTAGATAAGATCTTTCGAACTTGGAACTATTTCGAGTTCAGCAACAAACTTATGTATCTACACCGATTCTTTTGTTGCATTAGAAGTGGTTATGTATTCTCCTTAATGGTAGAATCAGCTGTAGATCTGTGTTTAGTGCTTTTTCAACTCACTGCACCACCGTTGAGAATGAACACATACCCAGATGTAGACTTTCTATCATCCAGGTCAGACTGAAAGTCTGAAATCTACGTATCCTCTCACCTACAAGTCCCTATCTCCATAAATAAGAAACTTGTCCTTCGTACCCTTAAGGTATTTAAGGACATATTTGACTGCCATCAAATGGTTGTCATCTGGATTAGACTGGTATTGGCTAGTAACACTTACAGCCATACTAATATCAGATCTCGTGGACATCATAGTATACATCAAGCTTTCAATAACTAATGCATATGATATATTAGACATTCTAACTCTTTCATCTTCTGTTTGAGGAGATATTTTTCTCGAAAGATGAATGCCATGTCTAAAAGGTACACTAGTTGTCATACAATTAGTAAAACTGTACCTTTCTAGGATAATATTACTATACAATGATTGGGACATTCCTATCAGCTTCCTCACTCTATCTCTATAAAGTTTTATACTTAGTATAAAGGACGCCTCTCCTAAATTCTTCATGAAGAAGTTTTACTCAGATAGCTCTTGACTGATTGCAAGATAGTTATATTATTTTCAATGATAAGTATGCCATCAACATAGAGAACTAAGAAACCTATTATGCTCCCATTGACCTTTCTTTACATATAAGCTTCCTCTTTATTTTTTATGAAACCAGACCCTCTGATTACTTTATCAAAATGAAGATTCCAGCTTCGGGAGGCTTCCTTAAGTCCATAAATAGACTTATTCAGTTTGTATATTAGACTAGAGGTCAAGTTGGATGTAAAACCTTCAGACTATTCCATGTATATCTATTCTTTGAGATATCCATTCAGGAACGCTGTCTTTATATCCATCAGTTATATCTCGTAATCATAGTATGTTACTAATGCCAATAATATTCAAATTGACTTAAGCATCGCTATTGGTGCAAAGATTTTCTCATAATCAATCCCAGATCGCTGAGTATAACCTTTAGCAACCAATTAGGTTTTAAAGGTTTCAACCTTTACATCGAGCCTACGCTTCCGTTTGTAAATAAATTTACAACTGATAGAAACTATTCTTTTGGCAAGGTAAATCAAGTTCCAGACTTGATTCTGTTGCATAGAGTCAATTTTGGATTTCATGGAAGTTTTTCATTTTTTCGAGTCAATGTTAAACATCGCATCTCTATAGATCAAATGATAGTTTTCTTCAATTAAGAAAACTCCAAGTGCACCTTCAGGCATCTGACCATATCTAGCAGGTGATCTAGACATCCTTTCTATGAGTAGGGTATGTTAAAGGTATTTTGCTCGATTGAGCTTGAGTTTCCATTTGAAGTTCATCTTGGTTCTAATTGACTTCATCAAGTTCAATCTTTTTACAATCCCTAAAATCCATTAGAAACTATTTCTCAAGAAAAGTGCCATTGCGAGCAACGAACACATTTTGCTATTCAAGATCATAGAATTGGTATCCCATTGGATTATTGGGATACTTGATGAACTGATACTTATACCCCATGGATGCAAGTTTATCATATTGTGCAACATTTACATAAGCAGGACAACCCCAAATTTTAAAATATTTAAGACTAGGTTTCCTTCTAGTTAATATTTGACATGAAGTGGAGAAAACAGTTTTAGATGGAACTCTGTTCAATAAATGAGCAGAAGTTTTTAGTGCATAACCCCATAGATATTTAGAAAGATCGGTAAAGCTCATTATTGATGAGATTCATCTCCGAGACACCATTGTGTTGCGGAGTACCTGGAGGACTATATTGAGGTAAAATCCCATTATCCTTTAAATAATGCAAAAATTCACTGCTCGTGTACTCACCGCCTCGATCTGATAGAAGGCATTTAATGTTTATGCCGGTTTGTTTCTCTACTTTAAGTCGGAATTCTTTGAACTTTTCAAAAGTTTCTGACTTGTGTTTCAAAAGAAACATATATCTATATCGTGACAAATCATTGATAAAAAGTATAAAGTATCAAAATCCACTAATTGCAGTATGATTCATTGGAGTGCATACATCACTATGTACAAGTTCCAATAAATCCGAGGTACAGTGTCTAGCACCTGCAAATAGAGATTTGATCAACTTTTCTTAAATACATGATTCACAAACTGGATAAGACTGTATGGTCAGATCAGGTATCTGACCATCCTTAACTAAACGGGTTAGGTGTCTCACACCTATATAACCTAATCTCATATGCCATAATTTCGTTTCATTCAAAGTTTCCAAATTTTTACTCGTACTAGCTTGCATATTTATGACACTTCTTGTTGTATCTAATATATAATGCCCATTCACTAACCGACAATCAGCTAATAAAACATCATGCATATCATATAAACATAAAAATAGTTCAAAATATATATAAGATACCCTTTACTCTAGAGTACAGGAAGGGATATAATCTGTCTAATGATACTAGGAACATAATAACAATTATACAATACAACGTATTTATTACATGGGAGAAGTAAATCTAAATGTCTAACAGCTTCAACCTGTAGGAAATTGCCTTTTCCAACTCAAAGTTTTACCTCTCCTAGCTGAAGCAATCTAACTTCCCTCAAACCTATAACATATTACAGATGTGAGATGGACGTGATGTATCTAATACCCAGCCTGTACTAGTATCAAATGCTAAAGAAATGTCAATGATAGGAAAGAAAATACTTGAGGGAGTCTTCTTTAAGCTTGCAAGATATTTTGGGGAGTTACGTTTCTAGTGCCCATCCTTGCTGCAAAAGAAACATTCTTCTTTTGCCTTGCTATTCTCTAGAAGTTTGGATATCGGTCGCCTTTAAAGACCCATTTGGGGTGTCTGCCTCATCTTCTGTTTCTTCTTGCCTTTGGACTTCCCAGAACTCCTCGAGATAAAAGATAAAGAACCCTAAACGGAGAGGGCAGAACCCTCTTTATGCATATCCTCATCTGTTATCTTCAATATATTATGAAGATCAACATTGGTAGGGGTTAATCCATGCATATTAAAGTTCATAATGAACTGTGTGAATGACCCCGAAAGCGACTGGAGAATTAATTTATTCCCAAAATTATTGTTTAAAGAAATATCCATAGTGTTAAGCCTCTCAGTATATCTAATAAGTTTTAGGACATGAGGATTGACTGGACTGCCCTCAGGAAGTCTAGCCTAAAAACATACTTTAGCGACACAGTATATTTCAACCAGAGGTCTATCACCAAAAAGCTCTTTCAGGTGGAGCATAATGTTGTTAGCATTGTCCATATAGAGATGCTCTCTCTACAACTGATAAGATATAGAGGCAAGGATGTAAGATTTAACTTTTAAATCTTCATCCAACCATTTCTGATATGTCACCTGTCTTTTAGGGTGGCATAATCAGAAACACCTCTGAGCATCTTTTGATCAATAATATATCCAAACCTCTTAGAATTCAGAACAATTCTGAGATTGGTCATCCATTATGAATAGGTTTTTATCATCTTTGAGTTGGTTGGCATCATGAATATGCATCAAAGGGTTGTTCGAAGCCATATTAATCTTTAGAAGACAAAATAAAATAAAAAATATCAGCGGATTATAAATTAATCAAATCGCTAATTAAAACGTTTTAAATCATGGGTATAACAATTATACAATTTTTAATTTAAAAACGCTCTCCCATTGCTTTATATAATCCCTTTAATCTCTCTAATGGGATAATGATAATTTAAGAATTTTTTAAATTATACAGTGAGAAGTGGACCCTATTGGCATTTTACTCTAGCCTCACGCTAATGTAATATTGGCCTTTGTAAACCTAATAGTTAGACAACTCTTGTCAATTGCAACTCATGCAACTCTTATAGCTAATCCTAAATATACCTTATCCTCACGCTAAAGCAATATTGGATAAGTGTATTTCAGATTAACTTGCTAATTATCAAATATATGTTACTGACACCACCCTCACGCTAAAGTAATATTGGATAACATGTTTATATATATTTGACTCATCTCATATTTTTTGGCATTAGACCAAGTCACACCGACCAAATCCCTCACATTATAGCAATATTGGGAAAGACCATAGTGACCCATCTTATACCATATTGACAAGACAGACCATTTATAATATTAACACATTGTACAATAAAATTTAATCTGATTAAGAGAAATTTTAAATACAGGCTCTCATCATATGAGAAGATTATTCTCAATTAATTATTTAATTCTGTGCAAACACAACTAACCCCTATTAATAAGGCTTCCATTGTGGCTACTAACACAAAAAAAAATTCTTGGTTTATTATGTAAACTAATAACTCTTATTATTACATCTTATAAACCCCCCACATGCAAAAAATTTAAAAACATTTACTCTTTTTTTAGTGTCAACACTGCAACGTTGGCGTTTTAGCACTGCGGCGCTAGGGATTCAAGCGCTAAAAGCAATGCTTCCAACGCTAGAGCGCCATAATTTCAAGCGTTCATATGAACGCTGTAGCGCTGGATATGAGGGCTGCGGCGTTCTAAGGGCTGTTTTTACTGGTTTTGCATTTTCATCACTTGAAATGCATCCGAACAGCCTCGAAACTTGTCCTACAACATAACTAACATTTAGCCAACACTAAAAAATACCCAAAATCACACGAAATTGCTCTGATACCAATTGTTGGGTGTGAGTTTATTTAGGGTATTTGCATGTGAGATATGTGTTTAACAACAAAATATACATATCTCATACATATATATATATATAGCATAAGTATAAAAATTTACAGTAAAAATAATTTTTACATATTAATCAAATTAACAAAAAAAAATTGAGAAATAACCTTTGAAGCCTTTGGATCAAAATTGTTGAAGTCCACCGAAATGCAATCTTTGATCAATTCTAGTAATCAACAATGGTGGGATTTATTATCTAGAATAGCAGTATTTGATCTAGCAAAAGTTTCTCAAATTAAACTTATATTCTTGATTTTTCTTTTATTAACACTTAATTAATTAATCAAAATCCTATTTTTCTTAATTGGTTTTAATGCTTTATAAAAGAAAATTATGAATTCAACAATTGAATCCAAAATTAATAAAATAATTTTTCTTTTCTCTCTTTTTCATGGCTGACCAATTTCTTAGCAAAATAAAAATTAACAACTCTCTTTAATTTTAATTACATTTAGCTAATATATACAAATGAAATTAATTTTAATATATTACACTTAATTTCAACTTACATTTAACTTAACCTAACCATAGTTAACTCTTAACCCTAGTTAGGTTAAATAAACATTTAAATATGCTAACTATAGTTAACTAACTTAACCATGATTAAGTTAACCTTTACTTAACCATTAAGCAATGTTAACTTAACTTAACCATATGGCTAACTAGTAACCATAGTTAAATTAAATTATTTATTTAAACTATTAAATAAATAAATATTATTTGAATTATTTAACAATTAAATAATCATTAAGTAAAATTATATTTATGTCCTTACTAGCTTACCAAGTTAACCTAAAGTGGGTCTCACAATTTAATCATATACTTTAGTTAACTTAATCATAGTAAATTGTTCGATTTAACTGTATTGAATTATTCAATACGTTACGTTACCCAAGTGTTTAAAGAGTACATTTCATATTAAGACTCCCTAGGCCCACATCCGATTCATCAAATGGAACTATTCTATAAGTCCGTGATCGATGCCTCATGCACATGTCGCGGATATTACAAATCAGCGTGTTAAGCCATACATGTTGAGGTTACTACATATTCGTATAATCCTTCTATCGTTATATCCTGAATGAGCGGGATATAAATCATCACTGTCAAATCCCGATAATTTCATCTATAAACTTATCTCCAGATTCGTATCTTAAGGAACAATATACGCAAACACTTTTGCTATATTGTTCAAACCTGTAGGAAACTCTTTTCCCATGTTCATTGCTTACGGCCATAAGACTTCATAAGATAGAATCTTGAAGCATCGAATATATAACCCACCTATATGAACTGGCAGATCCCATATCTACGCAAACCAAACTCTATAAGTGGAACCAATGACATGTAGCGGTTAGACCATGAAAAGTCTCTAACATACATAGAACCAAAGTATGGTGGATCACCAACAAGTTCACCGTGGCGCTCAGGTCAAAGAACTACAAATACTACTTAAGTCGAGAGAACCTTCATTTGACGGATTCATAGTATATCTATTAGGGTCCTCATGAGTCTGTTTAGTATCTAGTTCTTACTGAATACCTACATGTCTATACGAGCTTCCACCAAACCCATAGTTAACTAAGAATAATCATCTGTACAATACAAATATAGATATACATTAATCTATATAATAGTGATTCACCAATAGACCCGTATTGGTGAAGATAGATCAGGAACTCTATATTTAAGAATATACTTACATAATGACATTTTTTAGCATATATTGCAACTCTTTACAACTATGTCATTACAAGTAGACTCTCGGGTCTTTGTTGCATTATAGATAAGGTTCTAACTCTTTAGATTTCATTGACTCTTATAACTTGCTAACTTTTTAATAGTGCTAACTCTTGGCATTCATAACTATTGGCATTGCTAACTCTTAGCCCTGGTGTAAACGTTTTTAAATCAGATTTGAACCACTTCAGATCATACAATGTCTATAGTGTTAAAATAAATATTACAAAATAAATAGTCATACAAACAGGGATGACATGTAAGCACAAACTCTAACACTAAGAACACTGGTGAGTTCCTCTAAGTCCACCCAATGAAAGACAAGGACTTCTGAGATGGAACTTGAAGAGTAGCAGCTAGCCAGAGACAGGCTAAGGAGAATGATTATCCCACCAGTCAGGTATGCATAAGAAGATTTAGTTGCTCATACTTTTAATTCTGCTTACACTCTTGAGTATGATGAGCTTTGAACATATGGTGAGGCTATGAATAGTGAAAACAAGAAAGAATATCAGTAGGCTATGAATAAAGTGATTAGTTCTCTTAGGAAGAATAATACCTGGAAGTTAGTTGAGAGACCTTAAAAGAAACTAGTAGGGTGCAAGTGGGTGTATAAAGTAAATGAGGGGATACCGAGGATAGAGCCTATGAGGTTTAAGGCTAGGTTAGTTGCACAAATGTTTACTCAGGGAGAGGGAGTTGACTTTCATGAGATATTCTCTCCAGTCGTTAAGCACACATCCATTAGAATTTTGTTAGCCATGTGTGCAAATTTTGATTTTCGTCTAGAGCAGATGGATGTCTAGTTTGTCTAAAAATATCAAGTGTAATAATATATCTTCTTTTACGATTTAAAATATATATGCTTCAACTGAGCTCCATATTAGACACTAGTGTAATAGAATATTAAATAGGGAATATAATTATTTAAATGACATAATTGATAATTATTCGAAATATATAGTTTTTTCCTTTTTTAAAAAGTTTTGAGGACTTAAAGAAAATGAACAATGCCATTCGTACATCATTTGGTTAGCCGCCTTTCGGGACATTTAGCATTATTAGTTATATAATAAGATTATGTTCATTCTCTACTGTGAGTTTAGATTTACCTAGAGACTCTATCCTGATAATGAGAATATTTAGATTACTTGTGGCATGGTTAATTGCTCCATTATCCAAGTACCAATTCTGATTTGCTGATTCTTATTATTTTGCAATGTAAGTTGATGTTTAAGTTGGGTTGTTTATCTTTTTGGGCACAAAGTTCTTCTTGAACCTCTATTAGCACTAAAAAGCTGAGTGGTTTACAAAGACGCAGATTTTACACACTTTCCTTATTTAACTACTCTCTTGGTTGCCTTTCTCTTTTTCTCTATTTTATGACCCTAATTATTAGTTTGAGAATACCTATTTTCTCTTCCTTGGTTGTTCACTTGTCTATAACCTCTGCCACCACTGCGATTCCTTGGAAGCTAGTTTCCTTGACCTCTATTTGGCAAGGTTGTCTTCAAGACCATAGTATCCAAGCTTTGTTCAAGTTTGCTCCTAAAGCTTACAAGCTAATATAGGCATTTCAAGGGATATTCCTTCTGTTGGGATTTGTGCTTACGTGCCATCCCATAATGTATAAATACATAGTGATTGTATTTATACAATTATTATTTCTAATAAAATCGTTAATATTATTTTTATTAAATGGTAAGATGCTTGTAACGTTTTAGACATTGTATGATCTGAAGGAGTTCAGATTTGGTCTAAAAGAGTTTAGACCAGGGCTAAGAGTTAGCAACGCTAATAGTTATAAACACTAAGAGTTAGTGGTACTAAGAGTTAACAAAATCTAATAAGTTAGAGCCTTGTCTGAAATGGGACAATGACCTGAGAATATATTAGTAATGATATAGCTGCAATGAGTTGCAGATGGTGCTAAGAAATGTCATTATATAAGTATGTTCTCAAACATAATGTTCCTGATCTAATTTCATCGATGCAGGTCTATCGGTGAAACCCATTATTATAGATTAGTGTATGTCTATATCTGGATGGTCCAGATGGTTAGTCTTAGCAAACCATGAGCTTAGAAGGAAGCTCGTATAGAGATGCAGGTATTCAGTAAGGACTGAATATTGAATAGACTCACGAAGACATCCAATAGACATCTCATAAAGCCGTCAATGGAGGGTCTTCCGAGTTGAGTAGTATTTGTGGTCCTTTGACCTGAGCGCCACGGTGGGCTTGTGAGTGATCCACCATGCTTTGGTTCCACACATGTCAGAAACCTTTCATGGTCTGACCACTGGGTGTCGCTGGGTATGGTCCGATGCTCATGGAGTTCGGTGTGCGTAGATATGGGATCCATCAGCTCATATGAGTGGGTTGTATATCCTAATGCTCTGAGATTGTATTTCAGAAAGTCTTTTGGCCGCAAGCATAAACCTTGGAAAAGATATTCCGGAGGAATAAACAATATCACAAAAGTGTTTGTGGATATTGTTTTATGAAATATAAATCTGGAGATAAGTTCGTGGTTGAGCAAATAGAGATTTGACGGTGATGATCTATATCTCTGCTTTTCAAGGATATAAATGATGGAAGGATTATACGAATATGTAATAACCTCAACTTGTATGGTCTAACATGCTAATTTGTAATATCCGTAACGTGTGTGTGGGACATTGTTCACGGACGTATGGAGGAGCTCTATAGGACAAATTAGGTGTGGACCTAGAGAGTCTCACAATATGAAGTATACTCGTTGTGCACTGGGGTAGCGGATTGGATTGAATAGTTCGATCCAATAAATTTCAGCAAGAGAGAACGATTGTTTAGGGATCCCTCGGATTATACATTTGTCAAGACTTAATTGTTAAGTACATCACTTAATTAATTAACAAGGGTTGTTAATTAATAGAATATTGACAAATGACAAAATTTGTTCCATGATTTGATTTTACCTTTTTACCATTTAACCATGGTAGTAAAAATTTGTAAGGTAAAAAGTAATTATTCAAAATTGTTTTGAATAATTAAATCATATATTATTATTATATTATTAGATAATATTATAATATATATAGATCATGGCATTGTATTTTAATACAATGAGTGGCCTAGATGTTGGCCATTTAATTACCCATTATAATTAAAGTAATTATAATTACCCATTATAATTACCCATTATAATTAAAGTAATTATAATTACCCATTATAATTACCCATTATAATTAAAGTAATTATAATTGTTAGGTAAAGATTAATTTTGGTGGCCATTATTCTAGTGCTTGGTTTAATTAATTCTAAATGGGAGACCAACAATAAAATTGGTGGAGCACTTCATTTTGTTTATTTTGTTTAATCAAAGTGTTGAATAAACAAAATGAATTTTGGCAAAACAATTGAATTCATTCATTCATTCAATTTTGGGAGAAGAATTTGGCAATGGCAAGGAAGAGAGGTAAGAGAGAGTTCTTTGAGTTTTTATTCTTTCAAGTGTTGAAAAATAAACAAACTTCTCTTCATCTCCTTCTTTAATGGATGGCCAAAAATGAATGATATGTAAATGGAGAAAAAGATAATTATTTTACAAAGAGTTGTTCAAAATAATTATCATGTAAAAATTGTTTCTAAGATTAATATACAAGAGTTGTATGTTAAAGATTTTTAATTTATACAAGAGTTGTATAGAAAATATTTACCATCTCCATTTGAGAAACAAAATTGTATTCAAAAGAGTTTGCATACAAGTGCTGAAAATTCTAAACACTAAGCTACCATTCTAGCTCTTTAATCCCACCAAAAGTTATGGACTAGAATTGTTCAACATATACTTCAAGGTGAGCTCTTCACATGGATTGGTGAAAGACTTGAAGATTTTGTAAAGCTATCTTCATTAGGTAAGTATTTTACATTATGTGTTATAATACAATATTGTTCAACATGTTTATATTTGTATAATTGTTATACTTGTTCATATATGTGATATATGTTGTTCATTATGTTCATAATTGTATAATTGTTATACTTATGCATATATGTGATATATGTTGAATTTGTTAAAATGAGTGTATTTTGTAACATGCTTCCGCTGCGCATATGGTAATTTTTGAAATTACGCATACACTCGTATAATCACACACTCTATGATAAACACCCAACACCTTCTGGTCTTAGGGTTATATTGATAATAACAAAATTATAGTCTTTGTTCAAACTACTAACTATATAGAGTATTAGATCATTGTTGTTGATTGATTTTTCAACAAATGCCAGTTCATGAGCAAGATTTTTTATTTTATTGAAAGATTCACTCATCTTCATTGATCCTTCCTTGGTGGCATATATTCTTCATTTGATTTGCAGCTCTTGAGCTATAGACTTGGAACAAATCATTTTTATTCAAGTGCTTCGCAAAGCTCACAAGATGTGGAACATTGAGTCACCAAAGTGATGAAATTTTCACTGATTGTGGACAGTAGTAACCAACCCAAAACAAGTTGGTCCTTTCTTTAGTAAGGTAACCAAAGTTTTTCAATGTTTTAATGCTTTGGTCTTGATCAATGGAGATTAAATATTTTTCATGTGTGTTCTTTGTTCCATAAATGAACTCGTCAAAGTCATTACTATATATTGAAGGCAGCACCTGAGTTTTCCAAATGGTGTAATTCATCCTATCAAGCTTGATAGATGTTATAAAGGTGAAGTTTTTTTGGCTCGAGTTAAATGATTGTGGTTTCTGGAATCTAGCCTTAGTTATTGTGACTTAAGTTGGATTTGGATTACTTGAACTAGCCATCATTTGAATGGCTCTGGTACTAAGTTAAATAATTTCAATATTCAAAGTTAGAGAGAATATGTAAAGTTCTATCTTTATATTGGTGGCAATTGTAACATACCTTTATCGTTAAATAAGTTATTGCACAAAAAAGAAATTTTCATATAATATACATAAAATCAAAATAATAAGCATGTTCTTATTATTGTCAGACCAATTTTTATTGGTTTGTCAATCACGAAACTCTAGTATTGTAATCAATTACAAAATTCGAAGCCCAACCAAGTCTTTTTAGTAGTAAGCAACCCCTTCCATGGGTTCCTTTATGGGCGTAACTCAGTTGTAGTAATTTGGTAAGCATTTCTCAGTAGGCCGATCCCTCTCCTTAGCCCACCTTAGTGAGTACCTTTATTTTGCCATAAGTATTCCAAGAACACTAAGCCCGTGAGGTGAGGTCGCATATCAAAGTAGCATAAATATGAATTACATCCAGTCCCGGGGGCCAATTAGCACTAATCCTCTAGGTGTCTTTCTTTTGGCCCAGGTTTATGAAGTAATTTTCAAACTGAATTCTTTATCATACACTAATTCCTATAACGTCTTCATAAATAACTATCACGATATAAATTGACATAAGACATGAAGTTAAAAGACATCAACTTTCAATAACGTTATCCTACAATTTCGCAAAACAAAAAAAAAACGTGTTGTAATTTTAGACATTATTTTAATTTATAAAATCATAATGTTATTGTTTGGGAAATGTTCATTAATAACCTTTTTTAGCTATAATTTAAAAATAAATAAAAACTATTTGACTAATCTTATGTTGGAATTAATAATTCAACAATCATGTATGAGCATAAATTAATATGGATACTAATAGAGAGTCATCATGAAGTTGAATACACGACAAGCACACGAGCAAAGAGCAAGACAAATAGTTGGAAGCAAGGAGAAGCACGAAAACAATGGGAGATAACACTAGGCCTTAATGATGCAATGTTGGATCTCAAGTACCGCAAAGCTGGCCATGCAATACCGTAGCGCTAGATCAAGTCGCCTTGAGCACCACGGTGACTAGCTTCAGAGATTTTTGTGAGATCAATATATATTAATTTAAATCACCATTTCAAGGTAAGAGAACCAAACCCGTTATTAATTTCAAAGATAGGAAATTGAAATTATTACTAAGATTTTGTTAATTAGATATATCTAAGAAATGTTTTTATATACTTTTAATAGAAAGCAAAATATAAGTAAATTCCAGTTAAATCTCATAGACAATTTGAATATTGAAAGTTAAAGAGAGTGTACAAAGTTCTATCTTTGTATTGCAAGAGTAAATAAAAAATATGCTCTGTTTACATAATGCTATAATTAGACATATATATGTATATATATATATATATATACACACAAAAGTATAAGCTAACCTTAACCAAAAACCATTTAGCATTATACAATATTCCTGGTATTTTAGAAATTTGTTATAAGTTATTACATATTACACAGCTGGTTATCTTATAGCTCAAACTAATGAAACAATGGCAACTATATATATTGATATTGTGCTATTGATATTTGTAATGTCCTTAATGCTTTACCTTGAATTTTAAACCATTCACAGTACACCTTAGCTAGTTTCAAATTTCTTTTTAAACACCCCCTTCAAGCTCAAATGTCTGTTTTCTAAGTGTGATATTGAGTTTACTCCTTAAGAAGTTGAATATGTCTATTAAAAGGGGTTTTGTTAAGATGTTTTCTACTTGTTCATATGTAGGTATATGCA
This sequence comes from Ailanthus altissimus, assembly GCA_946807835.1. Taxonomy (NCBI): domain Eukaryota; kingdom Viridiplantae; phylum Streptophyta; class Magnoliopsida; order Sapindales; family Simaroubaceae; genus Ailanthus; species Ailanthus altissimus. Next base: position 21,234,802 of record OX327698.1, on the reverse strand, counting down.
CATTTATTTCAATGTGTTTCATTCTTGCATGGAAGACTAGATTATTTTGTTACACCAAGTTATTAGTTTATTCCAGTGTATCAAAGATATTGCACTTGTTTTGTTACACCAAGTTATTAGTTTATTTGCTAGTTTCACTTTTAATTAAAATAGCAAGGCTTGAAGCCACATTATTTAGTTGTTATATAAGCTAGTGATCTGTATTCAAACTTCGTTCTTGATCTTAAAATAACTTTCTTCTTTTTAGATGACTATAAGTTTAGGTTATTTCGTAGATAATGTAGTACCCTCTAGTTGACCTCCTATCATCTTGATTTGCTACCCAATTTTCATTATTAAATGTTGATAATTCTATTCTACCATTTGTTGTAATGTGCAAGCCAAATTTATTGTTCCTTGTAAATATCTAAAGACTCTTTCACTCCACTCCAATGAGTTTGATTTCTATGAGTTGGCTTAGCTTTCTGATTGTAAAGGAGATTCCTACTCTTGTAACAATCATATAGCAGGGCTTTTATGACACTTTTGTATGGAGATATTTCTTTGAAATGGTTTCCTCTCTCTTTGGTTAGTTTTACTCCAATGCTGATTAGTGTTAGTGAACTTTTGTATTCTACCATCTTGGTTCTTTTTAGAAGATCCCTGATGTATTTGGCTTGAGATAGATGCATTCCATATTTGTCTCTACTTACTTTAATAACCAATAAATAGTTTCGAGGTCTTAGGATCTTTAAGGAAAAGGTCATTTTAAATTGGATATCATTTCTTCCAATAAAGTGTTGTTGCTACGTGTGATTATTGTATAATCCACATAAACTAAAAGTATCATTATCTCTTTTCAAAAAGAAGAGTGAAGTGTCAAATATTGAGTTTTTGAAACCCTACTGTGCAATGAAATTTTAAATTTCTCATACCATGCCTTGTGGGCTTACGTAAGATCATATAAAGCCTTTCTCTGCTTACTAACTTACTTTGTCTTTTTTAGATTCACAAACCCTTTAGGTTGCCCTAGAGGGTTTATTTATTGTCGAACACATAAATTGTTGTGTGTTTTCTTTTTCTGATTCTCTTCTTAATTCTCTTTTTCTTTGTTAGTTGCATTATCATCTTTGTGTATGTAAGCGCTTCCGCCAACACTTAATGTCTTGATATTGTTCAAAATTGATCTTTTTTCCCACTTTTTTTTCTTTAATTTTGAATTGATAAAGCATTAAGCATACATATATTGGAATCAATGATACTGAGTTTGTGGGAAGACAGCCCTAAGATTTTAGCTAGATCATTTAAAAGATGATAATAAGTTGAAACCCAATAGATGTTTATAGAGCCCAATAAGAAAAAGTTCAAATAAATCACTTAAATTGACACTTTATTTATGATAGCCCATAATATAATTATTATTAATATGTGAGATCACATAGCAAATAATATAACCCAACAATCTCCCACTTAGGCCACATATGTCGTCTGGAAATAATTATATATTATAAATCTTTAGTATTCACAATGAATGCTATTTTATCTTGAAATATCTTCTTACAATCTGATCCATTAACTATATCAATATGGGATCAAAGCGACCTTCGTTGCACTATTTGCAACTAGACCTATCAATGGTCATTATACTAATATAATCAATGACAAATATCATATATGGATATGTAGCATAAAAATTACATGAATGTTATCTTAAACATGCTTATTTTTAACTATTCTTACTTTATAACTCCAAGGATTTAAACTAAATACTTTTTTAAACTTTATGCAAAACCGTAGTAAAAAGTGTAACTTTATTTCAAAGTTTCAACAAAGAATCCATCAAACTTTATTTTATAGAAAATAAAACTTAAGTATGTCTTACCCAAATAAACATCAAATAATAAATTCTTACTATTCATGCATATCATTAAATAACACAATACTTATATGAGCAACATGCTTTTGGGCAGTAATCCTTTAGTGAGTAAACCCACAATCATAGAGTTTATACCAATATATTCTATTTACACTTGTTGACTCTGAACTCTCTCTTTAATAACTAGAAACTTGATGTCTATATGTTTAGACTTCAAAGAGTTTCTCTTGTTATGCACATACAGCACAGTGGTTTTATTATCATAATAAATTTTTAATGATTTTTCAATACTATTGACAACACGAAGGCCCGTGATAAAGTTATGCATCCATATCCCATAATTTAATGCCTTAAAATAAGCTATAAACTTAGCTTTGAAGTGGAAGAAGTTATGAGTGTCTGCTTAGCACCCTTCTAGAAAATAGCTCCCCAGGCCAAAGTCTATACATAGCCTGATATAAATCTCTTATAATTTAGGCATCTAAAAAAAAAAGAGTTGGAATACCCTACAATTTCTAATTTATTTGATCTCTTATATATGAGCATGAAGTTTTTTTGTTCTTTGTAAATATCGTATTACTTGTTTAGTTGCTCTCTAGTGATCCATCTTAGGGTTACTTAAATATCTTCCTAGTATCCAAATAATCTAAGAAATATTTGGATGCATACATACTTGAGCATATATGAGATTCTCTACTACTAATACATAAGGGAATTTTTGCATCTTTTTCTGTTCAATCTCATTCTTAGAGCACTGATTAAGATTGAACTTATCACCTCTAGTAATGAGCATATTTCTTGGAGTAATATCCTTCATGCCAAATATGCTAAGCACGTTATTGACATAGTTCTTTATGATAACTCAAGGATACATTGAGATTGATCTCGATTTATTTGTATTTTTAGTACAAAAGATACGTCCCCAATATCTTTAATCTCAAATTTTTTGATAGAAATCTCTTTGTTTCATGCAATAAGCCTATATCGTTGTTATTAGTAATATGTCATCGACATATAAAATCAAGAAGGTAAACTTATAGCCATTGAACTTATGATATATACATTCATTAACTTTATTTTTCTTCAAGCCAAATGAGGTAATCGCTTAATAAAACTTGTGATACCATTAACGAGATGCTTGCTTGAGGTAGTAGATAGACTTCTAGTTATTTGCACTTATTTACTGTTTTAGTTAACAAAAGTGCACCATCATCTTGCAAGAAAAAAATACTCTAATGCTCAAGTGAGTGTTTATCCAAAAAAAGGTTACTGTGTATGGAGTGTTTGCAAAAACAAATAGGATAGTAATATATGTTGTTTATTAGAATAAATGAATGATCAATGTAAATATGAATCTGAATAAAATGAAAAATTCACAAATATTTGTTGATATTTATAAGGTATGAATTCAAATCATTTTCAAAATATGCATGCATGTATTTAGTTCAAACTTTGATTAAAGAGAATCTAAATCTCATTAAAAGTCAACTTTCATTCTCTTAGACATGTACCATATTATAATTGACCGATACTAATTATGTTAATTTTGGTACCTACAGAAGTCCCTTACGAAAAATTACCCATCCAAGTTCGATTATTTGTCTGAAAGAAAGATAGATTTATTGGTCAAATCATCATGTTGAAGCTGCTATCAACTATGTACAAGGAAGCGAGTCTAGATTTAAGCAAGTATCAACTACTCTGTTTTTAAGGAAGCATGCCTAGATAATTAGTTAAAACATTAAATCTAGACTCATATCGACCTTTTCAAGAAAGCAAACTCAGGTTAAATCATTACATCCATCTATTTATATATTCATATGTTTATTTTATAACTTGACAGTAACTTTTAACTGATTTTAAATAAATTTAGCATGCAAAAAGAAAAGATGTTCATTTTTTGTAATCTATTTATAAATATGAAATAATTTACTAATTTTTTAAGTTGTTGGATGACGAGTGAATGTACTGATACTTGAATTCATGATTTTGATGATGCTTTAGCCTATTGATTATGCAGAATAGGTGATAGGTGAGCAACGATGGCCTTTAAGCTTTCGTACCGCAGGTTTGGCATTTTTCAACGATGTTTGGTGGCAGGCTATTTGGGATAAATTGGCAGATAGTGTATAAGGCTACTTTCTAGTTTGTTCAACAATGATAAAGTTTGAAGAGATAACAATGTGTGCTGCCTTAGGTAGCAGCGGTTTGGCCTCAATCTTTTTCGTGATCTAGTTTCTTTCAGGTATCTTTGAGGCTGGCGATGCTTGGAATTGGTAACTCAAGTTTTGATAAGTTTGAGGGACGTCCTAAGCAGTGCCAACAGTGGTCAAAATAGCGAAATCAAATAGGTAGTGGTTGATTAGGTATTTGATGATTTTGAAAGCAAATGATGATGAAAATTGTAAGGATAGGTTGGCGGACCCTTTTTGAGTTGATTAATAGGTTGATACACAATAAATTATACATAAAATAGTAGGATCAAAAGGTTGCAGCCGATATGAGGTTTTGTTCATTTTTAGGGATTTTGGTGATGGTTTATAATGAGGCTAGCCAGGATCAGTTGGCCGAAGTGCAGATTAGCGATGAACGAAAACCAACATGACAACTAATAATGGTAGGCGATGACTTCTGGTGGTGGCTAGGGTTTTCGTAGCTACATCTTTCTTTTTCTGAACATTTTCTACCTGCTTTTTTATTTGAATTTTCTTTCTTTCTGTCTTATTTCTTTTTAGATTTTTTTTTTGTTTGGCAATTCTTTTTCATGTTATAAAAAATCTTTGAATTCCCACTGAAGATGCTATTGAAGTTCTTCAATTTAAAACTTTAGGTTACTTACCAATTGTCTTTACGTATTCTTTCAATTAACGAAGTACACTGTCTTCTTGTAAGAAAAAATACGTCAACACTTAAGTTAGTGTTTTTCTATAAAAACAAAAAAGTTGTTGCGTGTGGAGTCTGCAAGGTAGTAATATTTGTTGTATGTCTAAATGAATGAATGATCAATGTGAATGTGAATATGAATATAATGAATAATTTATAAATAATTGCCCATATTTGTAGGGTATCAATTCAAATTTGTTTTCAAAGTATTCATGCATGTATTTAACTCAAACTCTCATTAAAGATAGCATAATTCTGATCTAAATTCAACTTCCACTTGAATGCTATAATTAACCAATATTAATTATGTTAATTGTAGTACTTACAGAAGGAAATAAGGTAGTGTTTAGTTTGTTTATCACCTTTGCAGAGGATAAGATCCTTATTTTGTTTTTCAATTTATAGAGACCTTTGTTATTGATTTTCTTAATTTTATAACAAAATGTCACCTTTTCAACCATTTATTTTTTTTCTTTTGCTTTGATAGTTTTAATCAAATTAATTTATAACCAATTAATTTCATAGTTTTTCATCGCACCCACGTCTATAATGGTCTATTTTTGTAATTATTGGGTCTACATTTCTTATTATTTTTTTTTTATGAAAATCCGTTTCGATCATAAAAGAAATATTTCTCTTAATTTCTTGGCTGTTAGGAACAATGACAGAGGAAATTCTGAGCACCATCATTAGGGTCGAAACTACCTATTATGTCTGGAAATCCATGAAGATCAGTTGCTACTAATAATTAAGAAGAAGAGTGTGCATCTTATGGATCTGTTTCTTACACTAAAACGAGGCTTAATATCTCTTAAAGTGTATTTGAAAAAATTCAAACACTTGTGTGATTGGTTGGCAGCCATAAAACAAAATCTATAGATACTTTTGACAAGATTTTAACTTGGCTAAAGGGCTAAGAGTGAAGTATCAAGACTTTCACCTGACTATGCTCTCTAAGCCACCATACTCTACCTTTAAAGAATTTGTCATGGATCTTGAAAACCATGAACATACTTTGGCCAACTTAGAAGAGGAGAACAAGAACTCATTTAATGATGCTTAAGCCTTTTACAGTCAAAGAGTTAGAGGTCAAGAAAATTGTGGTGGATATTTCAACTCTAGAGGTAATGGCTTTGTTTTTGCTAAAAGAGTAAACAACAACAACTTATGTAGAAAAGAACAACCTAATTATAAATAAAACTCGACACAATAAGAAAAGAATCAACAAACACCTCAAAAGGAGAAACAAATTTAATCTGCCATAGAAGAGATCACACAGTTGAAGAATGTCAACATAAGTATAAAAATGCCCTGTAAGTTGAGTAACAGCCATGAATTTTGATAAAGAAAGGAGCTTAAACTTTTATGGCTACTCAGCTGCAATAAACTATATGACTAATGAACTATGTATAGTTCTTAAACTTTATATCTATAAAGGAACTGATGCTATAATGGTAGGAAATAGAGAAAATTTAAAAATATCACATATTGGAAACACCAAGCTAAAAACTAGTGTTGGCAGTCTTCATTTAAATAATGTCCTAGTAGTTCCTTCATTAAAGAAAAATTTATTATCAGTAAAACAACTTATCAAGGACAAATCTTGTGTTATTGAATTTAATGAGACTGGTTTCTTTGCTAAGGATCAACAGGGAAGAATATTTGCCAAATAAATTAAAAGAAAGGGTCTTTATGCTCTAGAAAAGGATCACCACTAGGCTTTGTATGCTATAAGGACAAATAAAGCTCCTTTTAGAATTTGGCACCAACAGATGGGGCGTTCTCAAAATAAGGCCATCAAATTTATATATAATAAAGACTATAATGAAGTCTCTAGTTGGGTTAATAAAGACTCCAGATGTGATAGTTGTCAAAAAAGAAATAATTGCAAACTCTTTTTTGACTCATCAAAAAACAAATTCTAATATTTCTCTATTTAAGATTCATTGTGATTTATGGGTCCTACTTCATTTTCTCCAAACAAAAATTTTGGTATTATGCAATTTTTATTAATAATTCAACTTGTTCACATGGGTATTTCCCTTACGAACGAAATCAAATTTCTTTAATTATTTTTTAAAGTTTCAAAGGTAGGTGGAAAATTAATTTGATAAGAGAATAAAAATCTTTCAATATGACAAAGAAGGTGAGCTTTCATCTAAAATCTTCAAAGAATATATCAGTAAGTGTGGCTTAGTTCAACAATTTTCATGTCCAAATACTTTAGAATAAAACGTTGTGGCCGAAAGGAAACATTAACATATTGTTGAAACATGATTGACATTACTCTTTCATTCCAACATACCACTATGATATTGGGTTGATGCATTGTTTACTATTATTTACATTATAAATAGACTACTTTCATAAGTTTTAAGCATGAAATCGCCAACTTGAGAGGGAATAAAAAGCAGTAGCTATTGTTAGCTCAATGCAAGGCCGAAATCCTTGGAATTAAATACAAGGATTTTCCTAAATCATTAATTATTCTGCACTCTTTTCCCTTCTTTATTTAAGTTTTTTGCTTTATTATATTTTGGTTTTGTTTTTATTGTTTGTTGTGCTCACTTTTCTCATGCAGAGCTGTTTTTTTGCAAGACTCGTATTTCTCTCCAGCCATAGTAGTGGATCCTTAACCCAAGCTAAGCCGCTAGGTCTTTGCTGCATCTTTTGGGGTTGGCCAACTTGCTTCGTCGATTTTAGCTGCCTTTGGACTCCCTTGATTGCAACAACCAAAGATCAAACTTAATTTGGTCGTCGCTGGACTTCTCTGGGATTCTGGATTTGGATGAGACCTTGTTGAACCTTATTAGACACATTCATTTGTCCCTCCTTGATGAGGGTAATTTGGTACCTCCTTCATGAGGTTATGTTTTATTTAGGGGTGGAAAAATTTCTCGTGAGATTGGGGACTTGCCCCAAATAGAAAGTAATTCAAGTTGTATTGTAGGTATTTTTTTAGGATGGGGCGAGTTTGGGTACAGTAATGCAAATTCGAAATTCGAATTGGGTAAAAGACTATTTTACAAAATTGAATTGGTATAAATAAAATAATATTTTAGAAATTAAAAAAAATTCGGGTATGGGGTACCTATGAGGATCCCCATCCTTATCCCTATTGTGGGATCCCCTACCCCAAATTCGAATTACATAAATAAGCTATAGGGTGAGTATAGGGATTCTCACACCATTCGAACATAGGGATGGGGATTGTGATCCCTGCCTTATTACCACCCCTAATTTTATCCATCTTTTGGGAGGGTAATTTTATCTCCCACTCAGGGGTAGGTAATCCTCGTCTAAAATGGGGTAAGTTATCCCCGTCCTATATGGGGTAGATTTTTACCGTCTTAAACTAGGGTAAAGATCTCAGTTGGATAGTCTCACGTTAAGGGGTTTGTCTGTTTCTCTTCATGCGAGAGTTATAGGTCGAGGCAAACTATAATCGATATACTTAATTTATATGTAGCGTCTTGATAATTTTTTGATTTTATATTAGAAGTCTACGATGTAATATTACTAAATTAATTAATAAAATTACATTTTAATTATGCTTAAAAAAAAGGACTAACATGTTATAACTTTAACAAATAAGCCAAAATGTTCAGGAGGTTGATTAGTCTAAGCATGGAATGGACAACACCTAGAACATTATTTTATGAATTACATTTACACCTAAGAGAAAAAGATTGCCAAAAAATATCAACTTCATCCATTGAAAAGACAAATTGACAAAACAAAAGGAGACTTCAAAAGAGAATGAAGGAAAGAAGAGAATTAGATCTCTAGCTTAACCTAGAGAGAAAACCCCATGAACATGAGTACCTAAAAGCAAAAAGAAAATACGCTTTGTTATTCGTACAATGTGTTTGAAACAAAACTATTTGGAAATATGTGCTTTATAAGGCTAATAGAAATTTCTTTCTAACATGATATATAGAACAAATGCTTTACAAACTATAATCTCATAACTCTCTTTAATTTGAGTGTATCTTTCTTTCACTCTTTAACGTCTGAGAATGGTTCAAGCAAGCAGAATTGATTTTAAAGAATTGAAATTAATTTGATTGAGTCCGAAAGTGGGTGAGGAGATTGTACGCCTGATGATTGAAGTCAACGAATGGTGTGGAGATTGTCCTTGCTAGTAAATTACTTTGAGGGTGTTTTAATCATATTCATATCAAATTTTATGAAAACGAGGGTGTGAATAAAAGCCCCCATTCGTAATATATTCATAAATCTATAGAATCAATGTCTTGGTTTATATGTTATTTAGGAGATGATAAAACAACTTTAGACATGGAAACAACTTGACAAAAGTTGAAAATAGAAACTTAGCACACCCATTTATTCAAACATTTTTCACAATGCTCCTCCACAGTTGCATCAGTTACTGCGAAAGTGCCAAGGCAAGCCTCACTTTTTTTACAGGGCTTTAAACACCTAGCTTCTTTACGAGTTACATGAGAAAATATTACACAATGCTTATTGAGAAAAAAGAGAGAGAGTTGGTTGTCTTCCACTGCAGCACCACATACGATCATAAGCAGCTCTCCACTCTGCATGGATGGAAACAAGAGCCTCATTCATTAACCATCATTATAACTTTCCCGTCGGATTCCAACTCTTCCTTAACAGAGGATTTCTCTTCTGTTGGTTTAATATCCGTGTTGTACAAAGGGAAATTTGACCTCGGCTTGTAGTTCTTGACAAAACAATTTTCTTCTACCGGTTTGACGTCCTTGTTGTACAAAGGAAAATTTGGCCTTGGGTCAAAGTTCTTGATAGATAATTTCTTTTCAGATGGCATGACTTCTTTGTTGTACAAAGGAAAATTTGACCTTGGCTCAAAGTTATCGATGTTGTACAATGGAAAATTTGGCCTTGGCTCAAATTTATCATTGTTGTACAGTGGGAAATTTGGTATTGGCTCAAAGTTCCTAACGAAGGATTTCTTTTGTGGAATATCATTGTTGTATAAAGGGAAATTTGGTTTCGGCTCAAAGTTCCTAACGAAGGATTTCTTTTGTGGAATATCATTGTTGTATAAAGGGAAATTTGGTTTCGGATTAAAGTTCCTAACGAAGGATTTCTTTTGTGGAATATCATTGTTGTATAAAGGGAAATTTGGTTTCGGCTCAAAGTTATCCCTATTGTATAATGGAAAATTTGGCTTTGGCTCAAAGTTTTCGTTGTTGTATAAAGGAAAATTTGGCCTTGGCTCAAAGTTGTCGCTATTGTACAAAGGAAAAGTTGGCTTTGGCTCAAAGTTATCGCTGTTGTACAATGGAAAATTTGGTTTTGGCTCAAAGTTATCACTGTTGTACAATGGGAAATTCGGCCTCGGCTCAAAGTTATCATTATTATACAATGAAAATTTTGGCTTTGGCTCAAAGTTATCATTATTGTACAAAGGAAAATTTGGCCTCGGGTCAAATTTCTCATTGTTATAAAGAGGAAAATTTGGTCTTGGCTCAAAGTTATCATTGTTGTACAAAGGGAAATTCTGTCTTGGTTCAAAGTTCCTCACAGACGGTTGAATGTCATTGTTGTATAAAGGAAAATTATGCCTCGGCTCATAGTTCTTGACATCTTTATCAGTAGAGCTGACAGAAGTGGGATCCATGGGAACAAAGTTCATGATTGCTTCCGGCATTGGTTGATCTTTCATGATACTTCTCCAATATTTCATGAGGTCTTTCCTTGCATCTATAGTAGTTGCAAGCTGCAACAAGAATACAGGAAACAGAAACGGAAAAAAAGCAATTAGACGCAGCAAATCATCAAAAACTAATCAAAAGATTAGAAGTTCTAAATGAATAAACTATGAACATATATTTACTCACTGTTTTAAGCATTTTTCCTACTTAGTTACCTCTCTGGTTCTTCTATATATAAATATATATATGTTTATTTAAATGGACCGTAAATAAAGCATACCAAGAAAAGCAAAGAGAGTGCGGAGAGAGCAAAGAAGGGCTTCATGTCTTGGATACTACCCAGGAATTCTATGTATGGCCTCTATGATTTGTCCAGAGACCACATATTCTTACCATATTTATAGAAAACAATAATGGGTTGGCTCAAATATTTTTTATTCATCTCGACGATTAATGACGCAAGATTACTCATCATGATGCTTATAGCATTGGGAAATTAATTGCGACGGCATAAGAGATGGTCTCAAGCGATTACAACAGCTAGACACATTTCCAAAAAGAGACAATGGCTAGTGGCTACTGGTTAGTCAAGTGATGAAAGAAGCAATCCATTCTATGATTGATTGATTGTAATAATAATTTAATTTCTTATACTCCCAAGAATTCTAACTATGTTGCGTTGGTTCGTTGAATATCATATTCAAAGGAGTTTGAATAATATATATTTCAGACAATATTTCTCATGCAAGTTTGGAATTAGTGAAATACTTGTATATAATATTCTTGATCTTTCATCGATGTCGACAGCATACCAAATTCATAAAAGCAAGGTCTTAGGTGAAAATGATGACATAAAAGATTTTGAAGGAGGTGTGCATGGGTGATGGGTGTACCTCAACCCTACAGATGAGATAGAGAAAACAAAGATAATCAAATCCCGATTCCCATGACTGTTCCTGTTGTAGCATATAAAAAACACTCCCATTCTCAATATGTTTCTTCCCTTTTTACTCATTCATCATCAGGTTTTATTATAATGTTTCGTACAATTCTTAGGTAAGTAATTGATAATTACCTAAACCTTTAAGGTGAACTTGAAAGAAGCAATGATCGATGACCTTAAAGAGCTTCAAATTTGAAGTCTCAATTCCTGTGTTACTGTTTTTTTTCGAGTGGAATATTAAAGAATGCAGGATTAGACAACCTATAAAGTCGCCAGTCATGTTGGAATTTTGGCTCTTCACATTAATAAAACTTACAAAAATGGGGAAAGTGATGAGATGAAAATGGAAACTGAACCGGTGAACCCCTACCATTATCTAAAACATCAAGGTATTTGTTCAAAAACATCTTTCAAAGAGGTGTGTCAATAATGTTTCAGGGTCTAGGGGGCATAAAAAGAATTTTATACTTATAATTAGTTATTAATTAACTAAAAAGAATTTTATACTTATAATTATTTTCCTATATTATTTTTTTATTTAACCTATATAAATATTCTTATAATTATGAGATATAGATATTAGTAATTTTATCATCTTTAATACATATATGTCAAATTTTTCTTCAAAGCTCAAAGATACAATTATGAGATATAGATATTATTGATTTTAAATATTTTAACTATTTTAATTTATAGATCAGTTAATTTTTTAATATATTATCATTATAACTTTATATGTATTTCACTATTTTTATGAATCTTGGTTTTTGTACTTTTTACTCTAAATTTATTGATTTTAAAATATAAAATTTATCTCTAATAGTAACATGATTATCTTTTGTAATGGGAAAATCATTTACAATTGATTAATTTTTCAAAAAAATTTGTTACAATTTGGAATTTATGCACTAAAACTTTGTTGTAATCTTTTCATTATGAATTTATACACCAAAATTTAAATAACTAGGCTTATTTACTTTATACAGTCAAAAAAAATTGGTCCGCTTATCTTTTATAGTTAAAGTCCTAAAGTTTTGGTTTTTGTTTTGTTTTTGTGGGGAGCATCAAAAGAAAAGAAAGTTTATACGCTAAAATATAAATATATTTTTAAAAAAGAGAAAATATTATTTTAATCTCTGATTTTATAAATAAATATTAATTTAACTTGTAATTTTTAATATACTATGTTAGTTTTTGTCGTTAAATGTTTTTATTAAATAATCATTTTTTTACTATTTTTATTATAATATTTTTGATATGACAAACGATGGATGTTTGTCTTCATGCGAAATGTAATTTTAAATACAAAAATATAAAATGCCATATTAAAACAAGAAATCCATCATCAATCTTTAAGTAAAAAATAAAATGAATTATTTTTTTTACTCTCTCTCTTATCATCAATTTCCTTCCAAAAAATATCATAAATTTGTTCAACTCGCTCTTTTATCATATTATAAATTTTATATTAAAAAATAAAAAATATTTCACCAAATAATATATTTGACCCTCTCTTTTATTATATTATAAATTTTATATTAAAAAACAAAAATTCTCCTAAATAATATATTTTGCCTCTCTTTTATCATATTATAAAAAATAAAATTATTCTCCGAAAAAACTCACCCCCTCCTCTAAGACCCAAAACCAGCCCCCTACCCCCTTCTCTCAAAGCCAAAATCACTCATCTCTTCTCTCTAGCATCTTAGCATCTCTCTTCTCCTTACTAGGAAGTATAAATACAAAGTCAAATAATAAAAAAAAATTTAAATCACTTTCACTTCCACACTCTAAAATTTAAGTAATTTCTAAAACCTCTCCATGACCACACTTACTTGTATTTTCTCTGCCACAGCCACTATAAAATTTAACAAAATAAAATTATTTCCTTTCCAAAATTAGCCTTCTTCTTTATCCCCAACAAACCTATTTTATTTTTCTAAAGTCAATCCCACAACTTTTAGTTCTCTTATTCTACTTAACATATACAAGAGTAACATTACATATCATCTCTCCTTAGGGTCCTAAGGTAAATAATACTCATAACACAACACAATAAAAACTGATATGAAAAAGAGAAGAAGAAGAAGAAAGAGAGAGATGAAAGAGAGAAGATGAAGAAAAAGAAGAGAGAGAGAGATGTGAGAGAGAAGAAGAAGAAAGATAGAAAAATATATTCATATATTTTTTTTAAATTTTATTAAACTAACATTTAGTAATTTTAGTGAAAAAGACCAAAAGTATTCTTTTATCCTCAAACAGTAACCATTTAAAAGAATTTCTTTAACAACAAGGACTAACATAGTATATATTAAAAAATGACGGGATTAAGTTAGTACATGTCTATAAAATCAGGAACTAAAATAATATTTTTTCTTTAAAAACACTTAGGCTTATTTTTTTTAGTTGAAGTCTAGAACGTCTTTGTTTATTTATTTATTTTTTTAAGTGTGGAACATGAAAGAAGAAAAAGAAAGCTGGAAGAAAAAGAAAGAGAAGATCATTAAATTACGGGTTAAAATTGTTTATTACTTATTTAATTGTGGTTGATAGTTAAAATGATGTATTTTTGTGTTTAATAAAGAAAATAAAAATAAATTAAATCTTACTTATTAATAATCTTAAGAATTATATTACAATTTTTTTTAAAAAAAATAGAAAATATTATATTAAGAGAAAATCTAAATTTAAAACAAAATAATGAATGAAAAAAATGGCTAGGGCACATCAACCAACAAGTAAGTGAATACAAATGAATAGGGTGCGAAACCATAATATTTTAGTTTTGTTCTCTTTTTGAGAAATTGGATGCTCGTTATTCTAATACTTTCACAAAGGCTATGGCCATGTTGAAAGGCTTATTAGCGATTCAACATTTAAATTTTTATGTGATTGAGCATGAATTAGATGCTTCAATCATAGCTAATGAGATGTTGGGCACATTATCTGTGGATCCAATCAGCTTGCATATTGTTCAATCCACAAGTCTAGATTTTAAATTTATCTTGCACAGTAATTGAAATTGCCAACTCATATATCCCACAAATAGATCATGTGCTTTATTAGAAGGAGAGAATATATTAAAAATTGAATCCTATTCAGATTCTAATTAATTAATTAATTATTATTCTGCTTAAAAAAAAATTCACCAAGTATAAACATTTCGCTTAAATCATTGTCTCTTATTTAAAATAGATTATAATTCTTAATTTACTCAAGCTTAACTAAATCTATACTTTGATGAGGTTTTAAATTCATTCATTCATTCATACTTTAACATGAATTAGAATTTATGTACTATAAATAAACTTGTTACCTTACTTAAATTATTCAATCAATTTTATTATATTCTATTCACTCAATACACAATTGATCAATTCAATTCACCACCATTATCACTCTCATGCTTGTCTTTCAAATACTCCATATACACAACATCACCTCTTTTGATCAAATATTAACTTAAGCATCAAAATATTTTTTTTTTCTTTTGTAAGAGGACAATGCTTTTTTTGAAAAATTTGAAGAGTTATCAAGGAGAAAGATAATTTTTGAGAGTTTTTAAAACTCAAAGACTTTAAATAATAATGAAAATTTTCACTCGCTAAACACCAAATTTTATTTAAACACTAATAGTCACGAGTGCAAAGTGCATTCTTGATCATCCAAGTTATGTCCAAGAGTTTCAAAGAGTTATTTTGATAATAATGAGAATTAAAAAGAAAAAGAGTTATAAATTGATATAGTAATGATAAAAAATTTAATTAAAAATTTTAAATGTGAGATTTTATTAACAAGATTAAATGAATGATTTTTACATTTTTAGTTTGTCCGAACATTAAACAAATAAAGATTTTTTCAACAAAAAAAACTTACAAGAATAGTTACTACCTTATCTGTTAAGAAAATAAATAAAGTCCCACATTGAAAATAAATGAGGAAGATCATGGGTATATAAAGAGTAAACTATATCTCCATTAGTATGAGGTCTTTTGGGTAGAGCCCAATAGTAAAACTATGAGGGCTTAGGCCCAAAGTGAACAATATCATACCAATGCAGAGATATGTGTGGTTTATGAACTTTTTACAAGTGGTATCAGAGCCATGCCTCGAAATTAGTAATGTGAAAGAAATCTTCGGTGCCGAACAAAAAGGTGGTGAACCTCAGTTTACGATGGGATCCGAAGTAAGCTCTATGGATAGGTGGTGGTATACTCCCAGACTTCACGTAAGGCGTGTCGTCTCAACGCAGTGATGTGGGCTTCACATAAGGCGTGTCTCCTAGCGCAATGATAAGGAGTTGACCTGATAGAGTAGGCTCTCGAAGTAGGCAGTACTCTGGGTTTCACGTAAGCCGTGCTCCCATAATGTAGTGAAGATAAGTAGAAGATGTGTACTAAAAAGAGAGCTAGATCTTCCTATGTGAAAGATAAACGAATGGAATATAGTTTGAGGGGAGGTTTCGTAGTTCTTTATTAGATGGAAAGATTGTTAAGAATACAAACAAAGTCCCACATTGAAAATAATTAAGGAAGATCACGAGTATATAAAGAGTAAACTATATCTCCATTGGTATGAGGCCTTTTGAGTAGAGCCCAATAACAAAATTATGAGGACTTAAACCCAAAGTGGATAATATCATACTAATATAGAGATATATGTAATTTATGAACTCCTTACATTATCATATATAGATTTGAAGGAAACAACTCAGAACTTCAAGATGTACACATCTCCAAAACAACTTGGAAGTCCAAATACTTTATTGAGTAAGAATGATAAGAACCATAACTTGAATTATTGTCACTCAAATAAATAAAGATAATCGTAATTCAAACTTATCAATCTACACATAATATTTAATCTCCACTCGTATCATTGATATATGCTTTTCTCTTATCATTTATACATAAATTCATTCACCCACATACAAGGTTTATATGGATAAGAGAGTATATGGTTTATTCTTAAATTTGAATAATTTCACATAGCACAACTTGGATCGCTACTCTAAAATATAAAAAATTATAGGAAATTTTTTGAAATTGACCCAAATTTTAAATGTTAATTTCTATTTTACCACAGCCAAAATTTTCATTCTTTAATGACCAAACAAATTTCTCTTTACCTTTCTTGCCCTTTTCCCAAGTGCTCTCTCACATTAATAATTATTTAATTAATTAATTTTTATTTCAATTTTAGGCTTTTAAATAATTATTTATTTTGTTATTTTGTTTATTATTTTTAATTTAAATTTATTTTTTAATTTATAATTTTATTTAATTAATTATTTAAATTTTAAGAAGTGTGTCACTTTTTTTATTTTGTAGAAACAACATTATAAAATTATATAATAAACTAATAAATTGATAAATTAATAATAAAATTTCATAATATAAAACAAAAAAATTACATGACTTGTGTGCACTGCACTGTGATGAAAGGAAAAATATCAACAACTATCTAGTAAGTAATAATCACCAATTAGTGATATATATATATATATATAAACACTAATTAATTAAATTGGTGGAGTCTAATAAGAATAATTTTATATAAGAATAGAAAAGTAATGTAATTTTTTTAATTCATGTATTACTATTCGTCAAATACATTTAAAAGAAATATCAAGTGAGTAGTTTTTATTCACTAGATGATAAAATAATGTAATATTTTTGTTTGTTAGTGTTAGCTCATATGATCGAGTATCTGTTAAATCCTACACCAATTTACACAAAAGTAGTACTACACATAGTTAAGATACAAAATTGTATCCTAAATAATGTGTCATCAATAATGATTGTCATTTGTTAAATAATTATTGATATTTGACTTCTTATTAATATGGTCATTATGTAATATCAAAAAATAATTGACACATCAAATACAGCATCATTTAAGATGCAAAATTTGTATCTCAACTATATATGCATAGCCTTACACTTAACACAATTATGATGAGCATAACTTAATAATTTCACATAAAATAAGAAAAAATCTACTCCCATTAATGTATTTAGGTAGATTTAAATTTTTGAACTCAACGTTGAAGTAACAAAAGTTTACAGTCATCTTAAATTAGTGAAATTTCACTAATAATTAACAAATATTATGTTATCCAGAAAAAAAATTGTAAGATAAATTATTATCATGGATACTCTAAAATTTATATAAAAAAAAGGTTGATAATATTTTCAAGTTACTTTTTAGCAACATTATAACTATTGATATTGGTAATTGTCATAAATTTGCAACTAGAATTATTACTTCATTCTAATCAAGATTTTCGTCTTTGTTGCAATGATCTATGTAAAAAAAAAAAACCTTATGCTTTGTATTCTATATATATATATATATATATTACTTAATGGGAAATTTTTGTATAATATTATCTTACTACTTATTTACACAAAATTATTCAGTAAAAATTTACCACTTAATGTATATATTTGAAACAATCAAGTATAATTGTGTTAATATGAGTGACATAATTTAATTGATACTCCTACAATAGTGTACTTAATGTTTGTGATTACTCATGTAAGATTTCATTATTGTAAATTATAATGCCTTAAATTTACAAATAGCAGTGGAAGGAATGGTCATATTTGAATAAGAGTATTACTACAAATTTTAAGTTGTATATTAAATAATGATGTGTTAAATAATTATTAAATAATAAAATAATATAAATTTTAAAATTATTCATTACATTAAATGATTGCTTGATACGTTATTATTTAAAATACAATTTAAAATATAAATTTAAAATATGTAACATTATTCTTTAAATAAACATTCTTAATTAATGTCAGCGATCATAATGTAAGATTTATTGTAAATTATAGTGCCTTAAATTTGCAAATACCGAAGAAAAGGATTGCCATATTGCAAAGTACAATTGAAGTGGAGTTGGTGAAATGCTTTCCGATTTCTCATGTTTTTATAAAGTTTACAGCACATATCCCAAATTCATAAAAAAAGTAATTATGGCACTTCAACTATTTAATAAATTCAATTGCATGGGCAAATATAGTTATAGAATTCACATATTCTACTCTTTAAAAAATAAATAAAGATAAAAAGTAGACAAGCCTATAAACGTCATGCTGGAATATCGGGTCTTCTCATTTCTCAAACTTTCCAAAATCTGGAGATCATGTGATAGAAAAATGGACCCTTTAACCACTCCCATTATCTAAAATCATCAAAGATTCGTTCAAAAACACTATACTTCTTGAAAAAAAAAAAAAAAGATAAAAGGTTAGACAACCTATAGAAAGTCACTAGTCATCCTGCACTAGTCACTACTTACAAAAATGGGGAGATGTGATGAGATGAAAATGGAATCTGTACCGGTTAATCCCTGCCGTTATCTAAAATCATTAAGGGATTTGTTCAAAAACATCTTTCAAAGAGACGTGTCACGTACAATGGTGAACCAAGTTGACGGCAATTTAAATCATCCTATGATCGATGGAGGATCAGTCAAGGATATCAAGTTCCTTTAAATAATTAGTCATTAATATTCATGTGCGCTCATCAATAGATTCAAATGGAGCCCTGCCCACCGTCAGTTTCTAATTAAAAATCATCAAAGAACTATTTAAAAGAATATTTCAAATAGACAATTTTTTTTTTTTTGGTAACGGGGAATCCTTGCGGTAAATTCCGGGGAGACCAGCCCAACAATCCCACCGCCAACGTCCCCCACTTCAGTACGGGTTCATCTAAAACGCCACAGCTTTTCACCAAGTCTGTGAAGGAGAGAGACTCGAACCAAGGTTTTACACAAGGTCTCTATTTGACTTTCTACTGTTTTGCCAGTCGAGCTGCCCGTGGTGGGTAAATAGACATTTTAATAATGCTGGAACCAATCTAATTCCCTAAGATTGTTTAATTTGCGGCCTGCCATATTAGAATCCGCCAATTAGCCATTCTACGTCTATATGATTGTTCTTTAATTGTTTAGCATGTTATACAACTCCCCCAATAAATATCCGTATATATCTTGTTCCTTGAATATCCTTATATATCATCAGGCAAGTTGATAAATAACTAGCTCTTTGATGAACTTAATTGGAAGGTCAGCAATGAGTTTAGAAGGCTTAAAAAAATATGAAGTTAATTTTATTAGCTGTCGAAAGAAATGTGGTTGGTCTAGAGATGAGAATGAGAAAGCTAGCTATCAACCCCATTCATGGTTTCAGTAGAAGCATACCAAAACACTTCCATTGTCCTTATATATGTTTGTTCCTTTTTATTCATTCTTTAAGTTTTAATAATATTTTTTCATGCGACTGTTATATATGCAAGTTGGTCAGTTCTTAAAAATTAATCTAATGTGAACATGAAAGAGCTATGATAGCTTTAAAATGCTTGAAAATCAAACTTTCAAATCTCGTGCTATGTCTTTGTCTCGGAACGTGGAATATTAGAGAAGACAATACTGATTAAATAATTTAATTGCATAATTTATTATGGATTATTGGTAAAATTTTAGTTTGAATAGTTAAAATGTCTAGGGTTTCAATTTCATTCATTTTAAGATTGAATTTAAATTATATTTAAATAATAAAAAACTATATATAAGTAGCATAATCAAATACAATTTTAAATGTTTTTGATAAAAATAAGGAGCAGGAATTGAAGTTTTTTATCCCATCCAAACCTTTAAAAACAAATTAAGTAACCAAAAATAGAAAAACTTTGCAAATTAACATAATCTATTTTTTTCACATAAATGTTTTCATATAAATGTGAGTACCTTCCCAAAACAATTTAAAAAGAGTAGTACTATACATATATAGTTGAATACGAAGTTTATATTTCAAATGATGTGTCATCAATCAATGACTATTACTTGTTAATTATTAATTTTTTTATCTTCTTATTAATATTGTAATTATACAACATCAATCAATATTTAAAACATAACATGTCACATCATTTGGGATTCAATCTTTGTATCTCAACTATTTATGCATAGAATACTCAACTAAAAATTTTAGAAACATACCAAATATAACTATAATAATAAAAAAAATTCCCAAAATAACTCAACCCTAACTATTTCCACATCTAATTAGATATCCTACCTATCAAACAAATAAGAATTTACGAAATAATAATTTAATAAAATACTAAATAAAGCTCTCATAAAATAATTAAATAGCCAAAAATAAGGTAAATTTGCAAAACAACTTAACTATATGTCCACATCATTATATTGTAAGTATCTCTATCTAAGCAAATAATTTGTTTTTAACAAAAAATAGTTGTTTAATAAAATACCAACTTTATATCTAATAAAAAAAAAGAATTGTGCTATACTTATATATTTAAATATAAAGTTTGTATCCCAACTAATATGTTATTGATTGATGACTACCACTTCTCAAATAGTTGTTAACGTTTTTCTAAATAGACACGTCAGTTTTAAAATATAAACTTTGTATCTCAATTATGTAATTATAGTATTACTAAAAAAATTGTTTAACAATTAAAAAAGTTTTCAAAATAAATTAACCCTATTTTTGTCTACATTACTAAGAATCTTACAAATTTAAGTATAGCTAACTTACTATTTTTAAAACAAAAAATTTACCATTAGGCTCTTGTAGAATTTTATTGTTTTAACTTAAATTTACCACATTTTTCTATTGTTTTTTTTGTTACTTACATTTTTCTACTGTTTTTAAAAGGTCAAAAACTCCCCGAAAAAGGTAAATAAGTATTAATTTTTAATATTAACCAAAACAATCTGCTATAAGGAGGTTTTTGGCCTTATAAAAATTACAGAAATAATGTGATAATTATGAAATTCCACAAGGGTTAATTTGTAATAAATGATAATAGAAATCAATTTTTTCTTTAACATGTATAGTTTCAAAGCTGAAGAATGTCTAGCAATATATTTTATAAGATATATAATTTTCAGATCATAACGACCATAAAAATACTTATTAACACTAGTATTATATAAGAATAGAAAAAGTAATGTAATTTTTGAAATTCATGTATTACTATTTAATAAATAAATTAAAATTATATATCGAATGACGTAGTACTCATTCACTAAATGATAAAATTATGTAATAGTTTTGTTTCTTAGAGTTGGCTCATAATCGAATATCTATTGAATCCTACATCAATTACTACATATACATATTTGGGAGATGTGATTAAAAAATAGACCTTTTAACCACTCCCATTATCCAAAATCCCCAAAGATTCGTTCAACAAATAAAGATAAAGGGTTAGAGAATTTATTAAGTTAGTAGTCATGTTGGAATTTGGCTCTTCACATTAATAAAACTTACAAAAATCGGGAGATATGATGAGAAGAAAATGGAACCTGAACCGGTTAACTCCTATCATTATCTAAAATTATCAAGGGATTTGCTCAAAAAGATCTTTCAAAGAGAAGTGTCAGTAGAACCAAGTTGACGGCAATTTCGATCATCCTATTATCGACGGAGGATCAGTCAATGATATCAAGTTTCTTTAAATATTTAGTCTTTAGCATTCATGTGCGTTCATCAATATTCTCCATCAAAGACTAATTTAGATTACTATTCATTACATAAGAGTTATGCGTTAGTCATTAAAAATACTATTCATTCATAGCATAGATCGTGAATTGAAATTTTATGTTAATGATTATATTACATAAGAGTTTTCCGGTGGGTTTTAAGAAGTAACTTCAAGTGGGTTGGGCTTCTGCAGATCATATGAAGAATTATTACAGGACGTCAGAATTATGTAAATTGTTGATGGGTGGTGATGATAAAATATGATGGGTTGATCTATTTTGAAGATTAAGCCTTCGTCTAGAATATTAGGCGTGAGAATTTAGTTCTTTTGAAGTGAAATCACTTCTAATAATATGAAACAAGTACTTACAAGTTCAGGAATGGTTTTCCTTGAACTTTTTCTGAAATTAATATATAAACTTGTAGCCAAGTGACCAGATACATGACATGTGGGTTCTGGATTCTCTACCAAGATAGAAACTTAAAAATCTACGTAGAACACACCACCAATATATTAACATAAAAGGTTTTGTAAAAACGTTTTCCGGAAAGTGATGTGGTCGGCCGGCTATGTAGTGTCATGAGCGAAGCACTCTATTATTATTCTTCTAATTTATAGCATATTAACATTTCCCATTGTCCTTTTTTTCTAATACACGAGGGAGAGAAAATCGATACTAAGATTTAAAGGGATGCAATTTTTAAACCAACTTGACTATCATAAGCAAGTGCCTTCCCCGTCGTCCTTAGTTTCTTTAAACTACCTCAGTTTTAGATTTATTAAATCATAATCAATTAATTTCAAAGTTTGCAACCGGACCCACGTTTACTATGGTCTAGTTCCGTAATTATTGGGTCTACAATTCTTATTTTATTTTGTTCTTTTATCTAATGAAATCTGCGCATCTATCCGGACTTGTTTAATTAATAACAATTAATATTAGATTTTTTTAGGACAAGTTTTCTTTTAAAATTCTTCTAATAACTCTAACTTTGAGAAGAATAATATAGTAAAGATCTGATAAGGAAGGGGGTCTCTAATCCTTATAAGAGATCAACATTACCCTTATTTCTAAGAAAAAATCAGATTATGTCAGAACTGCCGTAAGTCCCGCCAAATTAAGGAGGCTGTTAGGGTAACAAGTTTATGCCTAATCTCTGATTCTTCTAAGAATCTTCCCTAGAAAAGGCCTACCCAAGCTTGATTAGAGCATACCTTAAAGGTTAGCCCTTCTCCTCTTTACATTGGTATCAGAGCCATTCCTTTCTAATCTTGGTTAGGTTGTAAAGAGAATTCTAGTTCATAAATTATGGAGTCCTCATCTTCTTCTCCTATTCCACTTCCTACTTTATCTACCTCATCTTCTACTCTTACTCGTTCTCCTTCTCTCAAATCAACAGATGCATCTAAAATAGATCATTTGTATGAGATTACCTACTTACCCGAAGAATCCAAAATACCTGTCATAGATTTACTCATCATCAACCCATATAGTGCTTTCCTCAAACCCCAAAAACGTGTTTTTACAACTATAAAATACCTTGTCACACCGTATAGACCTAAATCCAAAGAATGTATTCAAGCCACCCAGTTTGATCACTGTTTCCTTCTAGCAACAATAGAAAAACAATTGGTTCACCTGCAGTTTCCAACTGATTTTATCCTTTAATGGCTAAAGCAAGGTTTTACCCATCTCCACTTTGAAGCAATAAGATTTTCTTTAACCTTTCATTGCAGAAAAGGTCTTGAAACTATAGAAAGAATAGACTTACTTGATACAAGGTTTTTAACCTATAAAGAAACATGTATTGGCACAATCTAAACAACCCTAAATGCAGGAACGGTATTGATTACACTGTACCCAAACTTTTGCAAGCCAATTTCTTGACCATGTCTTACCTCACCCTAAAAGCCCAGATCCAGATCACAGGAGCAGTCCCAGAAACAGAAACCTATATGGCTACCCTCTACTACCAGATGATGTACTGAGTCCAAAATCATGCCTTAGATTTTGGAACCCCTCATTCAAACCAAGATACTTTGGTCATCTCTGTTGACTCCACTAAAGTCCAATCTTGTACACATGTCCCTAGACAACTTTTAAATAAAGAACTTGTTACCCTTTTGCCAAATACTTGGATCACCAACTATGAGCAAAACCATAAACAAAGTCAGGCACCAAAATCTTTAAAATCAACTAGACACAACTTTTTTCAAAGACAAGATGGCCAAAATGAGATAAGTTTTGAAAAGCCCGGTTTATCCGCACCACCAAGTCCTTTCCCAACTCAATTCATGATCCAGGGCCAAGCAAACTAAGAAATGAACCAGGAGATTTGCCAGCAGTCACTTTTAACTCTGAAGAAAATCCTATTTTTCCCTTCAGGGATCCTGATGGTCATTACTATTGAGAACTTGACTGTCAATATCCCTCATCTCAGGCAGACCCTTTTTTTTTATGATGAGAACTACGAAAAAAGAAAAAGAAAAAGTCAAAAAAATGAAAACTTCCCAACAAATTTTGAAAGAAAGATATGATGATGGTGACCATGATGTAGGTCTTATTGGTGAACCCTCTGGTAAGTTTGACTATTATGTCACTTACTCAGCACCAAAACCAAAACTCATACCAAAATCCTTCCAACCGTGTCACAAGCCAAAACCATGCCCAAAAAATAAACCTACATCACATTAATCACCAATCCCAACCTATATGTTTACCCCAACAGACTTTCCGCCATTAACCCCTCAAACCAAACCAAAAGAAAATACTTTCCAACAGTGAAAAGTAAAGCAACCAAACATCCAAAAACCAGATGGCTCTTACGAGCAGATCAGCCCTGCTGAAGCAGTATTAAACTGGTAATAAAAAAATGTTGTTGTGCAAAATCAAGTACTAAAAAGAATTGAAGAATCTCAGCAGCGGATTGAAGCTAAAGTAAACACAGGCTTTAGCACCCACCAAGTCATTTTAGAAAAACTTCGGCTTGAAATCAGAACTCTCAATGAACATATTTATGAGCTCATTAGACAAGGCATTCCTTTTGCAGAACAAGAAAAAATACTTAATCATCTCAAGATACAGTTACAAAGTCTTAAGAATGAATTTGTACAACCATGGAAGCCTACAGATACTCTTCTGAAAATGTCACAACTTTTGGTACCAGTGTTTTCTCTATCTTTAGTGATAGCTCTAAGCTCATTCCAAAGAAAAAGACAAAAAAACACACACGAAGACATGCCAGTACAAGCTGTGAAGAAACAGTTCCAAGATCCTGCACTGAGTTAACAAACCCGATCTTTTCTTCCACAATAGAACTAATACTTTCACAAACAAGACTTCCAAAAGTTTCCATGCCATCCATGGCCCCACCGATGCCACAAATATTCCCACCAGTCTCGAAAGCTCAATTCATGGCCCTAAACTAAAAGTCACCAATTACCTCTACTTTTAGTCAGTCAACCATTATGATCTCTTCAAACTCTCTTTCTGACTCAAAATCAATTACACAGCCTTAATTCATGAACACACTAGTAGACCCACAGCCATCACATCAAACAACAAAATAATATGGTTCATCTTCTATGGATGAAACATACTCTATTCCCCAAACCTAACCAGCAAAGCCTGCAAAAAACTCATCTGAAATGAAACACTTGTTCACTCTTGATGATTTTCCCTTAGTAAAATAGATTGAACGAATCTTAGAATTTCAAGCATGGTGCATAACTGAAACCCAAAAGCCAAATGAAAATGTTGCCAATATCATACACAAAGCAATTGTAAGATTTCAAGGAATTCTAAAGTATTAGTATCTGCATCTTAGAGATTATTGTCAAACGATGTTGCAACAGGCAACCACAATTGAGCAGTTTATCAGCTTTATCTTTGTAGAATTTGTAGGTAAAGAAGCACACCTAGTAGATAAAGTTAGAGAAGAATTTTTTAAGCTCAAATATTGCTCACTTAAGCGAAAAGATCTTGAGCTCACTTCAAAAAGGTGGTATCTAGATACTATATGCTTGAATAGATGATCCTAACTTGAAATAGGCATATTTTAACTCTGTTCCAGAACTATTGGGATAAGAAGCACTCAGAATTATAGAAGCTAAAGGAAAAACTCTTGTAAACACTTCAATTGGCATCATTGAACAATCCATCATGCTCGTACTTGATAAATTATGTGCTCGTCATAAATTTTTCAAAGATTTTGATCATACAGGAAAAAAGATTCAAAAATCCTGCGAAAGACCAGACTTGTTGATCAAATGTCCAAGATAAGGAAGTTGCAGCTGTAGTGTAAACAAAAAGAAACACTATATGAAGCTCAAGTTCCAATCTCCATATAAGCTAAGGAAAAAATGGTTTTTCAAACGAAGGTTAGCATTGTTCAAAAAATCCAACAAGTGTTTCATCCGTAAACAAAAAGGACATTTTGCCAAGTAGTGCCCATAAAAGACCAAAAAGAAGAAATTCTTTGCAGCTATCACTACTGTTTCCCAATGTGACTCAGAGCAGATTGATCTTGAATCAATCTATTTAGAACAATCAGAACCAAATAGTGATACAATCTTGGTCCTCTTATCCTCAAACTCATAAACAGACTCAATCATAGATTCCCTAAAAATCCAACCCGAACCTCACCACTTAATCAAGCCATCTATGTCCTTAATCTTGGTCCCTATGATAAAAATATAATACTTTCTAGTAAGTATGATAACCCAATTAAAGTCTCAGAACTTCTTGATACAAGAGCTACTGCCTTTATCCTAAACCTGGCCATTTTACCTAGCTAGTATTAGAAGCCATACCAACAAACCTTCAGGGCTGCGCAATGATAAATTGTTTACTGTTAACCTTATCAGTAAAACAATTTATCTCAAGTTCTTTCATGGACTGATGTTAAAATACAAACTTTTAGGATTTGATTTACCAAGTAAAGACATTATTATTGGGTTTGATCTTCTCCAAAAGTTATTACAAAAAAAAGTCTAGCTCAAGCCTAACGGATTACTTTTCAAAGCTCATTTCTTACCATGGACCACCATCCCAAACTATTTCACCTTTGACTATATAATTACAACCTTTAACCAAATCAAAGCCCAATCAGCTGCCAACAGTCATTCAGAGTTTATCCTCAAGTGTCCAAATCCTCTATGGAAAAACTAGGCATTTCTCATCAAACTCTTATTCAAAAAAAATAAAGCAATCAACTCAACGAAAGCAAACCATTCAAGCATGTCACCAGAACATCTCTAACTTGCTAGAGATGAACTTACCCAACTCTTGGATGAAGGATTGATCTAGCTCACAAACTCTCAATGAGCCTTTCAAGATTTTTATGTCAACAAAAGAAGTGAACAAGTCAGAGCCAAACAACGTCTTATAAAAAATTATCAATCTCTTAATGATTTTTTACAGGATGACAAGTTTCCTCTGCTCAACAAATCGGAGCATTTTTTTAGGATAGCCACAGCAAAACTATTCTCAAATTTGATCTTAAATCAAGTTTTTGGCAACTTAGAATTGATCCAGAGGATCGCCACAAAACAGCAATTTGCACGCCCCAACATCACTTTCAGTGGATAGTCCTCCCTTTTGGACTCAAGACAGCCCCTTCACTGTTTTAGAAAGCAATAATGAAGATATTCGAGCTAATATCAAAAATAGCTCTCATCTATATTGATGATATTTTGTTATTCTTTGATGACATAGATATTTAATATCAACTACTTTTGCATTTTGACTCTCTTTTATACAAATATGGCATCATGATCTCTCTAACCAAGTGCTAAGTGGGCTATAACCAAATTGAGTTTCTTAGAATTAAAATTGTGATGCGATATTTCTATATCATAAATTAAGTGCAAGTATACACTATCGTATGCAAGTAATAAAGAGACTAAATAAGTCGGATGTCGAACCCACAGGGATAATGTTTTCTTTTTAACCAATTACTAAAATTATGTCTTCCTAATAATTATTCAGAAAAATAAAAATCTAAGAATGCATGTAGAAAATATAAAAGTAAAAACACAATGCAAAGAGAATAGGAAGATAGCAATGTAGAGAAAACCTATGATTAATATTATCCCTCAATATGTTTTTTAATGATTAATCCTCTAATATTTAACTCACTTCGTCTTTATTATTGATCAAGACACTAATGTATTCACAAGCCTCTTCCAAGGTCATGCAAGTATACCCTAATTTACCAAATACCTATATTCCTATGGTACTTGTAATAAATTAAGATTCATTAAGATTAGGTCTTATTGATCATACATGCCAATTAGGTATATTCCTATCCTAAATTGAAACTTGCATATGCAACATTGAATGTTACTCTACAATCATGCATCAAATTACCTAGGTCTAAATATTATGATTCCTCTTCCGAGTTTATCAATAATATTACCAACTCATTCACCCTATATTGGCCAGATATATTGAAGCATTAAACACAAGTAATTTAAATAATAAATGACTAAGTTTATTAAATACTAAAAAGATATGGCAATTAAGCACACATATTGAGTTCAAGTATTAACCCTAGAAAACAAGTTAGCTCATGGCTACAAGAGAACAGCAGTAAAAATAATTATAAATCATGATACAATTATTAGCAAACCGATATAGACGTCGAATTGCTCTTAATTGCGTTGCCTAGGAACTCTTGATGCCGAAGAACGTCTTGTATCTCTCTCCAAAGTTGCTTCAATTAAGCTCCTATTGCTCTCCAAGACTCGTGCTCTTGGGTCGTCTTGGATTCTTCCTTGAAGGTTGGGAACGAGTGGCTTTATATAGGGATTGATATGAGCTTGAAAATCTCAATTCTCGTCGGACTAGGACTCGTACTACCGCTGGCGCGCTATGCATCTGTCGCTGGGGCGACGCATGAAAAAGCTATTACCGCTGGAGCGGTGGGATCTCGGCGCTGGGGTGCTGCATGAAAACGACTTCACCGCTGGCGCGGTATATTGATAGCGCTGGGGCGATTGAGCGTCGCTGGCGCGGTGACTCTTCGGCGCTGGAGCGCCAGACGCGACTTAAACAGGTCGTTTTTGTAATTTCGATCACTATTCCAACGCTGGGGCGATATTCTTATGGCGCGGGGACGCCGAACTCAAATTTTGGAAACTTTGCATTTTAGTCCCTATTTTTGCTCCTTGCATTCTTTCTTTAAATTTCATTCAAGTCCCTATAAATAACAATAATGCACATAAATAGCCATCTATTCTCATAAAATCATAAAATATCAATAATAAAAATATGAGAAAATATATGACAAATTTGCCCTTATCAAATTGCCAGTGGATAGTTCACGCTCCAACCTCACATTGCTAGCCAGTTCACCAGATTCCTTGATGAAAACTTCTCCAACACTCAACTCCAATAATTATTGGGCATAATAAACTATATGTCCGACTTTATCCAGAACTTGGCCCAGCTGACAAAACCACTCTACTAGATGCTCAGGAAAAACCATCCTCCTTGGTCCCACAAGAAAATCACTGCAGTCAAAAAGTTAAAAGAAATAGTAAAAACTTTGCCACTACTCCAAATCTCATATTCGGGAAAAAGAATTTTGAAGACAGATGCAAGTAACCTCTACTGGAGTGTTGTTCTTCTTGAAGAACTCGATGGAAAAAGAAAGATATGTGGATACAAAAGTGGTAGCTTTTCTAAACTGGGATCCACCACCATAGCACATACAATGAGATACTAGCTGTAAAACGTGGCATTGAAAGATTCAAATTCCATCTTATTAGTCAACATTTTCTAATTGAGATTGACATGTCTGCTTTTCCTAACATGCTTAGTTTCAAACAGAAAAAGATTCCTCCAGTACAATTACTGCGACGGTAAAGATGGTTTTCTAACTATTCCTTTAACGTAATCCACGTGAAAGAAAAAGACAACACAATTGCTGACTTTCTTTCACAAAATCCTATAAATAGCTTGAGCCCCACAACCACTCCTTCAGTAAAGAAAACAAAATCCCTCACCTTTTTCATGATGAGTAATTTCACAGTCACTCCTTATAAACCCTTCATTCCACCTGAATTACCAGAGCTCATCCAGACCAGAACACTCCACTCTACAGCCAAAGAACTAATTAAGAACTATACGATAGAAGCAGTTCAAGAACATGGATACTTTGTAATTAGAGGTCCTCTTTTCAACCTAGATTACCTATTTTTCCATCTTCACTAACTCACTCCTCTCAAAAAATGGTCAAAACCCATCCTTTACCTTCTTTAGTATCTACTGGATTTATACACCATTGCTATGGAGCTGCCATTACAAATAATCCTTGAATACATACAGCAACATGAGGAGGATGACCCAGTTTGTATTTTCCTCCAATGGTTTTACCCAAAATCTTAGAGCATAAACAAACTACAACATCTGCTATATAAGCATATGATGCGATATTTCTATATCATAAATTAAGTGCAAGTATACACTATCGTATGCAAGTAATAAAGAGACTAAATAAGTCGGATGTCGAACCCACAGGGATAATGTTTTCTTTTTAACCAATTACTAAAATTATATCTTCCTAATAATTATTCAGATAAATAAAAACCTAAGAATGAATGTATAAAATATAAAAGTAAAAACACAATGCGATGAGATTTAAAGATAACAACGTAGAGAAAACCTAGAATTAATACTATCCCTCAATATTCTTTCTAATGATTAACCTTATAATATTTAACTCCCTTAGTCTTTATTATTGATCAAGACACTAATGTATTCACAAGCCTCTTCCGAGGTCATGCAAGTATACCTTAATTTACCAAATACCTATATTCCTATGGTACTTGTAATAAACTAAGATTCATTAAGATTAGGTCTTATTGATCATACATGCCAATTAGGTATATTCCTATCCTAAGTTAAAACTTGCATATGCAACATTGAATGTTACTCTACAATCATGCATCAAATTACCTAGGTCTAAATATTATGATTCCTCTTTCGAGTTTATCAATAATATTACCAATTCATTCACCATATATTGGCCAGATATATTGAAGCATTAAACACAAGTAATTTAAATAATAAATTACTAAGTTTATTAAATATTCGAAAGATATGGCAATTAAGCACACATATTGAGTTCAAGTATTAACCCTAGAAAACAAGTTTAGCTCATGGTTACAAGAGAACAACAGTAAAAATAATTATAAATCATGATACAATTATTAGCAAACCGATATAGACGTCGAATTGCTCTTAATTGCGCTGCCTGGGAACTCTTGATGCCGAAGAACGTCTTGTATCTCTCTCCAAAGTTGCTTCAATTAAGCTCCTATTGCTCTCCAAGACTCGTGCTCTATATTCTTGGTGCTCTTGGGTCGTCTTGGATTGATTCTTGAAGGCTGGGAACGAGTGGCTTTATATAGGGATTGATATGAGCTTGAAAATCTCAATTCTCGTCGGACTAGGACTCGCACTACCGCTGGCGCGCTATGCATCTTTCGCTGGGGTGGTGCGTGAAAAAGCTATTACCGCTGGAGCGGTGGAATTTTGGCGCTGGGGCTCTGGAGTGTCGCTGGCGCGGTGACTATTCGGCGCTGGAGCGCCAGAAGCGACTTAAACAGGTCGTTTTTCTAATTTCGATCACTATTCCAACGCTGGGGCGATATTCTTATGGCGCGGGGGCGCTGGACTCAAATTTTGGAAACTTTGCCTTTTAGTCCCTGTTTTTGCTCCTTTTGCATTCTTTCTTTAAATTTCGTTCAAGTCACTATAAATAACAATAATGCACATAAATAGCCATCTATTCTCATAAAATCATAAAATATCAATAATAAAAACATGAGAAAATATATGACAAATTTGCCCTTATCAGCATATCAACAGGTCAGTCAATCCTAGACACCTACATACAGTCCTATTACTCCAACGAAAATGGATGATAGTCTCAAAGTATGAGATACATTATTACTGATGCGATATTTATATATCTTAAAATTAAGTGCAAGTATACACTATCGTAACAAGTAATAAATGGACTTATAAAATCGGATGTCGAACCCACAGGGATAATTTTTATTTTCTACTAAGTGCTAAAATTATATCTTTCTTATAATTATTCAAAAAAATCAAATCTTAATTTTGTAATAAATTTAAATAAAATAAGAGTGCAGAAAATAAATGACACAACTCAAATAAAATAAGAAAATAGTAATATAAAGAAAGCCTTGGGTTAATTACTATACTTCAATATGTTTTCTAAAGATTAATCATTTTAATATTTATATCCCTCAATTCTTATTATTAGTTAAGACACTAATGTATTCACAAGCCTCTTCCAAAGTTATGCAAGTATATCATAATTTACCAAATAACTATATTTCTATGGTACTTGTAATAAATTAAGATTCATTAAGAACAAGTCTTATTGACCATAAATGCCAATTAGGTATATTCCTATCATAATTCGAAACTTGCATATGCAACATTGAATGTTACTTTACAATCATGCATCAAATTATCTAGGTCTAAATACAATGATGCCTCTTCAGAGTTTATCAAAGTATTACCAAATCAATCATAATATTGATCAAATATAATGAAGCATTAAGAACAAATAATTTAAATAATGAAGAATTGATTTCAAATAAATATTAAAAGATCTAACAATTAAGCTCACATATTGAGTTTAAGTAATAACTCTAGAAAATAAATTTAGCTCATGATAATAAGAGAATTATGGCTGAAAAATAAAATAAACAAGATACAAATAAAAACAAACTAATATACGTCAATTCACAGTTGGTTGATACGCCAAACATTTGTCAATAATCTCTTACTTTTTTGAATTCCCCTTGTTTCTATCTCTAAAAATTGCTCTTCTTCAATGGGTTATGGCTCTAAGAGCCCTGAGTTGTGTCTCCCCTTTAGGTCTGAAATAAGAAGCCTTTATATAGGGATTGATTGAAGTATTTGAGTTGTACTTCTTTTTATATTTATTGTAGCGGAACGATTGTTCATGGGGTTACTGTTCTGCGCATTGTTCATGTGCTGGGTGCTAAAGCTTAACTGTGGCGATGGTACTATAGCACGAACTACTGTTCACTCGAGTACTGTAGCGATTATTGTAGTGATTTGATGTTTTGTCTTGTTTTTCTTAGATTTTGATCCCCAATTGCTCCATTGACTCTAAACCTATAAATTAATGATTAAGCATATAAAAAGCCTAAGATTGTTATTAAAATGAGCAATTAATCAAGTTAAAGGAATGAAAATAATAGGTATAATTTATGCTTATCAAACTCCCCGAAACTTAACCATTTGGTCATCCTCAAGCAATGAAAAATAAAATTATGGAGAGAATATAAAGAGATTATACTTTACTCAAAATGAAATGAAAATTTAAAAAAAATATATAAAAAAATGCCAGGTTAGTAAGATGATAAAAAATAATTGTCTCAAAAGCTGTTTAAATGACACAAATCCTTAAGGTTGATATATAACTATTAACAATTCAATTATCTTCATTTAATCACTCATTCTTCCTCAAAGATAATCATCATGTGTATGTGTATGCAAGCAACAAGCAATAGCTAAAAATCATATTTTGATTTATTTTATATTTTAGTTTGTAAAGAAAAGATGATGTCTCGGCATTTGATTTGTATAATGACATTTACATAAATATGTCTTTACTATCACTCTCTACTAATATAGAAAATCACATGTCTAGAGATCTATTTAAGACTTTACTTAGCTAGTAACGTAAGGCTAAGGTCAAAGTAGGATAAAAGGATAAAAATATGTAGTTCAAGTCATACCATGAACATTTACACTTTACCTAGAAACCTCTTGATCTTCTTTTCCTTGTATTATCTCTTCCTTCAAACTTATTGTGTTTCCCATCTTTCTTTTCAACATTTATTTTTCAAAGAATTTCTTCTTTTTCTTAAGCTAGGGGTATTTTTCTTTCTTTATTTTTTTTTTGAATACCCCAAAACTTAGATTGACAAATATCACCCACACTTATTTTTCTTATATCACCACAACATTTTCCTTTCAAGAGTATTTCTAAGCAAATGCAAGATAAGTAAACTTTAAGTCTAGGGCTTGTAATGTGGTTAAACTAAAGAATGGGTAATTAGGCTCAAAATAGGGTACTATAGATAAATATACAATAAAATGTAGGCTAGAAAGGCTCAATCGGTCTAAAGATGGCCTAATGTCATTTTCCTATTCATGTATTTCTTAAGATTTCGCCTCAAGTGGTAATTAAAGAAAAGTTTTAGAGTGTCAGTCTTTCGAGGCAGTAGTGTACTCCCTAAAGCATAAGTATCTCTAAGTAATAATTATAACTATTCATGCTTAAAAAGTGCTAAAAAAGAATGGTGATTATAAATAAGGTTGAACTTGTTCTTAAACTTGGATAACCAAAATTGTCTCAAGTATCTATCATTCCCTATGGATTTGTAGAAAATAAATTCAGACATGTATTCTTTTTCTTATCATAGACTAATGATCATCTTAACAATCTAACAACTAAAAGTTAAAAAAAAAATTAATCCACAAGATAACCAATCAAATCATGCAGCAAAACTAAATACAAGAAAGTATTTTCTACCCCCAAACTTAAATTAGACATTGTCCCCAATATCGAAAAATAAACTTAAGAGTAAGAGAAAGTCCCTTGGTAAAAGAAGTTGAAGCAATGTAGCATTGTTGTATAATGATACAAATGCGGTGTCTTTTACTTTAGATGCTTGCAAATGCTCGTACTGCTTTCCTTGAGTGTTTGACTTGCTATTTTATTCCTAAAAAAAATTAAACTAACATAACTAAAACTGAAAATAAACAAATAAAAATAAATTTTACTTGGGTTGCCTCCCAAAAAGCGCTTGATTTAATGTCATCGGCTTGACGTTTTCTTTCTTGACTCATAGAGGATCAAACTGCATGTCAGTAGTATCGCGCCTATGGAACTTCAATCTATGTCTAAGAACATTGATATTTCTCTTCTTTGCCTTCTATAGCTCCACGAAAAAGTTTTGTAGACACGGTCCCATCTTCCTTGATTTGAGCCTTACCGAAAAGATTTTAATCTTAGACCGAAATATTGCACCCCGTTAGCCGGTATCAATCTGCCTCTCCATTATCTTGTCATTCCCCTTCTTCTTTTTTAACTTGTACAGTTTTGTATGAGTTTGTAGTTGAAGGGCTTCCATTAATTTTACTTTAGGAGGTGGTAGTAGATCTTCAGGAATTACCATGTCAACCTTGAAACATTAAGATACATTATTGAAACATTGTTGATGTTCAAGGTTCGTCTCTTGAAGTCTTTGTGCGAAAGATGGTTGTGGAATATATGGATTGTCTTTGCTCTGAAGTGCCATAATTCTTTTTCTTCTGTAGTTGCCTTCTTTTCTTTTGTCTTTATTGCTCTATCATGACATTCTTTACTGTGAGACGTTTCAGCAGCTATTAGCAATTCTTGTTCAGTCTTTAAAGTGATTGCTTGGCATTGCTCCTTATTTCTTTTTGGATTCACCTCTGTGTTATTAGTTAATGGGCCTTGTAGATGATTGTTAATTGATGTAGCTAATTGGCCCACTTACATTTTTAACGTCTTTAAAGAGGCTGCTTGGCTTTGAAGAAGGGTATCTGCCTGCTTTATGTATTGCATAAACATCTCTTTTAGGCCTAGTTTCTCTTTAATCTGTTGTTGAGGTTGTGTGGGCATGCTATGAGGGTTTACCTAATCTGAATTGTAGAAGTTGGTGTAAAGATTGTGCTGTTGTACTTTATAGTTCTCCATGTAGTGCATAGGCTCTATACATTGGCCATTTGGATGGTTCTCACCATAAAAAGCAGAAGTGATAGACTGTCTCTTAATAGTATTAACTCTAATGGCATCTAAATTCTTGGTCAATATGTTGATTTGTGCAGCTAGTACATTAACTCCATGTAATGCATAGGCTCCATACATTGGCTATTTGGATGGTTCTCACCATAAAAATCACAAGTGATAGGCTGTCTCTTAATAGCATTAACTCTAATGGCATCTAAATTCATGGTCAATATGTTGATTTGTGCCGCTAGTGAGATAAGTGCCCCTTCATTATATGTGTTTGTAATTCTTCTTAGGGTTGTTCTCTCTATTGGCCATTGATAACTATTGGATGTCATCTTCTCTAGTAGGTCATATGCTTTGTCAGTTGACTTGTTCATTAGTGCTCCACTGATGCGATAATTCTATATCATAAATTAAGTGCAAGTATACACTATCGTATGTAAGTAATAAAGAGACTAAATAAGTCGGATGTCGAACCTACAGGGATAATGTTTTCTTTTTAACCAATTACTAAAATTATATCTTCTTAATAATTATTCAGAAAAATAAAAATTCAAGAATGAGTGTAGAAAATCTAAAAGTAAAAACACTATGCAAAGAGAATAAGAAGATAGCAATGTAGAGAGAACTTAGGATTAATATTATCCCTCAATATGTTTCTAATGATTAATCCTCTAATATTTAACTCACTTAGTCTTTATTATTGATCAAGACACTAATGTATTCACAAGCCTCTTCCAAGGTCATGCAAGCATACCTTAATTTACCAAATACCTATATTCCTATGGTACTTGTAATAAATTAAGATTCATTAAGATTAGGTCTTATTGATCATACATGCCAATTAGGTATATTCCTATCCTAAATTGAAACTTGCATATGCAACATTGAATGTTACTCTACAATCATGCATCAAATTACCTAGGTCTAAATATTATGATTCCTCTTCCGAGTTTATCAAAATATTACCAATTCATTCACCATATATTGGCCAGATATATTGAAGCATTAAACACAAGTAATTTAAATAATAAATGACTAAGTTTATTAAATACTAAAAGATATGGCAATTAAGCACACATATTGAGTTCAAATACTAACCCTAGAAAATAAATTAGTTCATAGCTACAAGAGAACAGCAGTAAAAATAATTATAAATCATGATACAATTATTAGCAAACCGATATAGACGTCGAATTGCTCTTAATTGCGCTGCCTAGGAACTCTTGATGCCCAAGAACGTCTTGTATCTCTCTCTAAAGTTGCTTCAATTAAGCTCCTATTGCTCTCCAAGACTTGTGCTCTGTATTCTTAGTGCTCTTGGGTCATCTTGGATTCTTCTTTGAAGGCTGGGAACGAGTGGCTTTATATAGGGATTGATATGAACTTGAAAATCTCAATTCTCGTCGGACTAGGACTCGCACTACCGCTGGCGCGCTATGCATCTGTCGCTAGGGCGACGCGTGAAAAAGCTATTACCGCTGGAGCGGTGTGCTCTTGGCGCTGGGGCGCTGTCTCGTCGCTGGCGCGGTGACTATCTGGCGCTGGGGCGCTAGACGCGACTTAAGCAGGTCGTTTTTCTTATTTCGATCATTATTTCAGCGCTGGGGCGAAAATCCTTGTGGCGCTGGGGCGATGGACACATACTTTTAAAACTTTGCATTTTAGTCCCTATTTTTGCTCCTTTTGCATTCTTTCTTTAAATTTCGTTCAAGTCCCTATAAATAACAATAATGCACATAAATAGCCATCTATTCTCATAAAACCATAAAATATCAATAATAAAAACATGAGAAAATATATGACAAATTTGCCCTTATCATCCACCTATTGCGACATCTATTATAATCCTCAATTGCCCATTAAGCCATTATAAAACGTCTGCATAAGTAACCACTTTGAAATCTCATAATGTGGACATCTCCTTAACATACCTTTATACCGCTCTCATGCTTCATAAAGTGTTTCTGAGTCATATGCTTGAAAGAAATGATGTCATTCCTCATCTTTGTTGTCTTGGCTGGTGGAAAAAATTTAGATAGAAATTTCTGGGCCAAGTCATCCTATGTTGTAATTAATCTTGATGGTAGTGACATCAACCAACTCTTTGCCTTGTCTCGAAGTGAAAACGGAAATAGTCGTAATTGTACTGCATCATCTGAGACTCTATTATATTTGAACAAATCACAAATCTCTAGAAACTTTATGATATGTTCATTCGAATCATCGCATAGATGTCCACTAAACTGAACTGAGTCTTTCAACATTCGGATTATTTCCGACTGAATTTCAAAGTAATTAGCATTTATTGCTGGGTTGAATGCTGCTAATCGTAGGGATTGAATAATCTCTCAAAGATCTATATTCTCCCACTTGCTACTGAAACTGAAATTGATAAGCCATGATATAGCTTTGAAAGGTATCCTAAAAATAAAAACAAAAAGAATTGAAAAGCAACTGTACAAAAAATAAATATAAAAAAAGGACTTATATAAAAAATAAAATAAAAAAATTCTGAATTAAAAACAAGAAAGATAGATATTAATATTGGCGAAAATAAAATATTATCCCCAGCAATGGCGTTAGAAACTTGATGCGATATTTATATATCTTAAAATTAAATGCAAGTATACACTATTGTAACAAGTAATAAAGGGACTTATAAAGTCGGATGTCGAACCCATAGGGATAATTTTTATTTTCTATCAAGTACTAAAATTATATATTTCTTATAATTATTCAAAAAAAATCAAATCTTAATTTTGTAATAAATTTAAATAAAATAAAAGTGCAGAAAATAAATGACACAACTCAAATAAAATAAGAAGATAACAATATAAAGAAAGCCTAGGGTTAATTACTATCCTTTAATATGTTTTCTAAAGATTAATCTTTTTAATATTTATATCCCTCAATTTTTATTATTAGTCAAGACACTAATGTATTCACAAGCCTCTTCCAAGGTCATGCAAGTATATCCTAATTTACCAAATAGTTATATTTTGATGGTACTTGTAATAAATTAAGATTCATTAAGAACAAGTCTTATTTATCATACATGTTAATTAGGTATATTCATTTCCAAATTCGAAACTTGCATATGCAACATTGAATGTTACTCTACAATCATGCATCAAATTATCTAGGTCTAAATGCAATGTTACCTCTTCTAAGTTTATCAAAGTATTACCAAATCAATCATAATATTGATCAAATATAATGAAGCATTAAGAACAAATAATTTAAATAATGATGAATTGATTTGAAATAAATGTTAAAAAGATTCAACAATTAAGCTTACGTATTGAGTTCAAATAATAACTCTAGAAAATAAATTTAGCTCATTATAACAAGAGAATTATGGCTGAAAAATAAAATAAACATGATACAACCAAAAGCAGACCAATATAGACGTCAATTCGCAACTGGTTGATACGTCAAAAATTTGCCAATAATCTCTCAATTCTTTGAATTCCCTTTATTTATATCTCTAAAAATTGCTCTTCTTCAATGGGTTGTTGCTCTAAAAGCCCTGAGTTATGTCTCCTCTTTAGGTCTGAAATAAGAGGCCTTTATATAGGGATTGATTGGAGTATTTAAGTTGTACTTCTTTTATATTTATTGTAGCATAACTACTGTTCATTAGTACTGTTTATGGGTCTTGTTCCGTACACTGTTCACGAGTTATGGTTTATGCATGACTGTTTACCGTTGGGGTGATGGTACTGTAGCACAGAATCCTATCCATGGAATACTGTTCACTCGAGCACTGTAGTGATTACTATAGTAATTTGATGTTTTGCTTTGTTTTTCTTAGATTTTCATCCCCAATTGCTCTATTGACTCTAAACTTATAAAATAATAATTAAACATATAAAAAGCCTAATATTGTTATTAAAATGAGCAATTAATCAAGTTAAAGGAATGAAAATAATAGCTATAATTTACGCTTATCAATAACCCTACTGTTTAGGACTACTTCACCTTCCCATACTCTCTGCAGTTCTTCCAGGAAGCACATAAAATGGAGATCATAGCTCTAGAAAGAGTCTTGGTAGAAGAAAACCAAATAATTTCCCCATCAATATGGATTTCTCCTGTAGACCAAGCACCTTCGGAGAATGTACCACTAAAATTTTCTGAGAGAATGAATAATCCAAACTCCATTTTCTATAGAAACTGGCTCCGTGTCTCCCTATCACAACATAGATAAATTAACTACGCCAAACACCATTACTACACTCTAAATTCGAACAAATTTCCAAACCCGAACAGCTTTCCACAACCAAGTATGTCATGTGACCATATGCAAGTAGATGACTCTTCACAACAACCCAACTTGACTCTATCACTATTCTAAGATTCTCAACCTTATTCAACCAACAGTGAAGTCCAACGAGAAGCAGCCGTATTAGTAAAAACAAGCTCAATGAACCCTACACCTCCAAACATGAGAAGCTTATGGGCTCAATTCAATGACTTTACCTAGGGCTATGATAGTGATAACTCAAGCTACTCGTCATTCCACAGTTAATCATGCCAGAAGTGCTTTTACTTTATGTTATGTCAAGTATACTTTATCTTTAAGTCGTAAGCTTTATTGACAATAGTATTAAAAAAGCTTTTACTTTATCTTTATGTCAAGCATGTCAGATAAGCTTTATTAACAAGTGTGTCAAGTAAGCCTTATCTTTATGTCAATTTTATCTTTATGTCAGTCATCAGCCATAAAAGTCTTTATAATTATTTGGCCTTATGTCCAAAAAGTCTTCAAGTCATAAATGTATTGTTGGTTATTAGTGCCATAATGTCAAGGTCCCCAAGTCTATATAAGGGCTTTTACTTTCAATTTGTAATCAGAACTTAAGGAGGAATAAAACTTGTGTGTTTTATAATCATGTTTCTCTAAGTTTTCTCTTAGAATTCTGCTAACAGCTTTAACTTTAAGAAGAATGGTATAGCAAATATTTATTAAGGAATGAGGTCTCTAATCCTTGTAAGAGGCCAGCATCACCCTTATTTCTAAGAAAAATCATATTATGCCAGAACTGCCGTAAGTCTTGTCGAGGCAAAGAGGCCATTAGGGGCAAAACATTTATGTCTAATCTCTGATTCTTCTAAGAAACCTCCCTAGAAAAGGCATACCCAGGCTTGATCAGAGCATACCTCAAGGGTTAGCCCGTTTCCTTTCTACATTGTGCAGTAACCCACAGAAAACCAAAAGCAATATCAAGTTGAAGAAAGCAAGATGAGGAACTTCCTCCTACATCTACTACTCTTTCTAGTAATCTTTAAGTTATCTGTAGCTCTTTCATTTAATTTATAACATCTATAAGCGAGCTTATCCAACTAAGATCTTTTATTCATTATTTGATCATTTTGAGTTGATTGAATTTCCCCAAAACCTGGTGACTTATTCAAGATCAAGTTGTAGGTCACGATTACATTATAAATTTCATATTATTCGTAGGCCAATAAATGATATATAAGCTTGATTCGTTTTTTAAAAATGCAAAGAACTGATGATTATAGCTAATTGGAGCTCGTGAACTTGTCAATGATTGGAAATATGTATTTTTAGACTTGGTTATAATTTTAAAATATTAAAACTGAAGAAATGTTGGAACTCTATTGATCTTTATTCTCTTCTTTTTGGAACTGTTAAAGCGGAAGCACACAAATAAGCAAAAAATTCACCCAAGCAATATAATAATACAGAACAAGTTACTAAGAAATAAATAGAGAAAGGGGTAAAAGAAGAACACACAAAGAATTACGTGGTTCGGTAACTTGCCTACGTCCACGGCGGATCAAGATCACACTCTTCTCTTATTATGAATCACAAGGCACTCACAAAGTATGCCTTTTACAAGAAATATCACAAAGAAACTCTTTCTCTCACTCTAGAGATTTTCTCTCACAAAGAACCACAAAGATCTCATGTTTATCACAAAGATTGTCAAGATATGTTTACAAGCTAATTAATAGCCTTTATATAGGCTTTGGGATGACCTAGGTTTATCCTATACGTGTGGGAGTCATATTAAGGAGTCCTGAAACAAGTGGGAGACGAAATAAAAAAGTTTCCTTATTTCGGGATACTGTTCCCGTCTCCAGCGTCGTGGCGCTGGGCTCTCGTCGCTGCGGCGCTGGTGTTCTGGCGCCGCAGTGCTAGCGCCTGGTGCGCGCTTCTTTATTTTTTGCCTCCTTTCGCGTCCTTCTTCAATCTGTGCGTACCCTATGCACTTGGCTTAATCTCCAAATCATATTCCGATGATTTTCAATCAATATCTTCACAAATCCCCTCTTTAATTCAAAATCATCCACAAAAGCAACTCGATCTCTCATTTCCACATCTTCAGTCACCCTCACAAAGTAGTGACTCTAGTTAAGTTCTTGCATAGGATGAACTTAACTGAGTGTAATGGCTTAGTTAACATATCAGCAGAGTTTTTAGATGACGCTATCTTTGTTAGACTAACTTCACCACTTTGGATAATCTCTCGAATGTAATAGAGTCTTACATCAATGTGTTTTGACATCTCATGGAACACTTGATGCTTGCTTAGGTGTATGTAACTCTGGCTATCACAATACACACCGATGTTCACATCTTCATTCGCCAATACCTCTGCGCATATGCCTCTTAATCACACGGCCTCCTTGATAGCTTCACCAATAGCTATGTACTCTGCTTCTGTGATAGATAGTGCAACCACGTGTTGTAGAACTGATCTCCAACATACACTACACCCAAACACTGTGAATACGTAGCCCGTTAATGATCTTCTCTTGTCAAGATCACCTGCATAATCTGAGTCTACGTACCCTTTTACCATTTCATTCCTGTCTTCATCCCTCTTATCCATTAACCCATGATTCGACGTTCCCTTGATATATCTCAGAATCCACTTTACTGCAAGCCAGTGATCTTTTCCCGGATTCGTCATGTATCTACTCACTACACTCATAACCTGTGCTATGTCTGGTCTTGTGCAAACCATTGCATACATGATGTTCCCCACAGTGCTTGCATACGGTACTTTGCTCATCTGCAGTTTCTCCTCATCTGATATCGGCGACTGTGCTGCTGAAAGTCTGAAATGCATGGCCAAAGGAGTAGAGACAGCCTTCGCGTTTGACATACCAAACCTCTCCAAACTTTTAACTATATATCGCTGTTGAGACAAGAAGATAACATCTCTTATTTCCCTCACAATATTCATACCCAAAATTCTCTTTGCTGCTCCTAAATCCTTCATTCCAAACTCGCCACTCAACTGCTTCTTGAGCTTCTGTATTTCTTCCATATTCTTGTATGCGATCAACATATCATCGACGTATAGAAGCAAATACACCATCCCATAACTTATGTTCTTGATGTACACACATCCGTCATACTTGCTTCTACTAAAGATACAAGCCATCATTAACTCATCAAATCTCCTATACCACTGTCTAGGTGATTGCTTTAACCCGTATAATGACTTCTTTAGCAAACAAGCATGATCTTCTTTTTCGGGCTCCTCGAACCCTTGCGGCTGTGCAATGTATATTGTTTCTTAAAACTCTCCATGTATAAAAGCTGTCTTTACATCCATCTGCTCTAGATGTAAATCAAGGTTTGCACACATGGCTACAAAATCTAATAGATGTGTGCTTGACAACTGGAGAAAATATCTCATTCAAATCGACTCCCTCTCTCTGAGTAAAACCCTGTGCAACTAACCTAGCCTTGAATCTTGTAGGCTCAATCTCTAGTATCCCCTCCTTCACCTTATACACCCACTTGCACCCGACTAGCTTCTTTTGAGGTCTTTCCACCAACTTCCAGGTATTGTTCTTCCTAAGAGAACAAATTTCTTCTTCCATGGCCTGCTGTCATTCTTTCTTGTTTTCACTCTTCATAGCCTCATTATATGTCCTAGGCTCATCATACTCAAGAGTGTAAGCAGAATTAAAAGTATGAGCAACTAAGTCTGCTTGTGCATACCTGACTGGTGGGTTAATCGTTCTTCTTAGCCTGTCTCTAACAAGCTGGTACTCTTCAAGTTCCATCTCAGGAGTTCTAGTCTTTCTTTGGGTAGACTTGGAGGAACTTATCGGCGTTCTTGATTCATCTTCAAGGATCTCCTCGTTGAAGTATTGATCTGGAGGCATATCAGATCCATTTTCAGGCTCTACTTCAACTTCTATTGACTTGGGTGCTAAGTCTTCCTTGGACACAGATTCTTCTTTCTTATCTTCTTGGGAGGTTTTCAGCATCGTCATCTCATCGAACGTCACATCACGGCTTATGATACTCCTTAGTGGTGTTAAGTCTTTACACCACACCTTGTATCCTTTCACTCATTCGGGATATCCTATTAATACCCCTTTGATAGCTCTAGATTCTAACTTCCCCTACTTAACATATATAAAGGCAGGGTAACCAAATATTCTGAGGTGGTCATACTTCAGAGGATTGCCAGACCATTTCTCTTCTGGCGTCTTGAAGTCAATTGCTGAGGAGGGACTTCTATTAATCAAGTAAGCTGCAGTCACTACAGCTTCTCCCCAGAATGTCTTGGACATCTTTGTATTGGTAAGCATGCATCTAACCCTTTCAAGTAGGGTCTTGTTCATCC
The DNA here is from genome assembly GCA_946807835.1 of Ailanthus altissimus. Taxonomy (NCBI): domain Eukaryota; kingdom Viridiplantae; phylum Streptophyta; class Magnoliopsida; order Sapindales; family Simaroubaceae; genus Ailanthus; species Ailanthus altissimus. The sequence goes on along the minus strand of OX327698.1, from coordinate 21,190,460 downwards.
TCTCAGCTATGCCATTCTGCTACGGTGTTGATCTTACCGTTCTATGCCTTACAATTTCTAGCTTGGCACAAAACCCATCAAACTCTCTGTTGCAAAATTTTAGGCTGTTGTCAGTCCTTAGCCTCTTTACCCTTTTGCTAGTCTGATTCTCAACAAGAACCTTCCAAGTCTTGAATACTTCAAAGGTTTGATCCTTGCTCTTTAGCACATAGACCCATAGCTTCCTCGAATAGTCATCAATCAAGCTGAGAAAATACCTGGCACCACCACGAGTAGCTGTCTAAGCTGGTCCCTAAAGATTCGAGTGTATGCAGTCAAGAGTCCCCTTAGTCTTGTGCACGCTAGTACTGAACCTCACTCTATGTGCTTTCCCAAGCACACAATGCTCACAAAACTTCAAGGGCTAGAACTTATCCTCACCAAACGCCTTTTGACTATATAACTCCTTTAGATTTCTCTCACCTAGATGTGCCAGTCTAAGATGCCACAACTTGGTTTGCATACTCTCATCATCTATAGAGAATAGTGCAGACTCACTCACGACTTCACCCTTAAGCATATAAACACCTTTACGCTTCTCTCCTCTCATCACCACCATGGAACCTTTTAAAACTCTTAAAATCCCTCCGTCGATCTTGATGGAACACCCATTCTGGTCTAAAGTTCCCAGTGAGATCGAGTTTCTCTTCAAGTCGGGAACATACCTAACATCTGTCAACTTTCTCACTCGCCCATCATGCAGCCTAAGCTTAAAACTACTAATTTCCATCATCTGACACGCAACATCATTACCCATTAGGACCTTGCCACCACTAATGGGCTGAAAATTTGTAAACCAAGACTTGTGCGAGCACATGTGAAACGTACAACCAAAATCTAAAACTCATTATTCAGAGTTCATACCATTAGTAGCGACGAGTGTCTCTACCTTGTCATAGCTATCATCATAGGCAAGCGCAGCATTCGCTTTCTTCTTGTCTTGTACTCTCTTCTCAGGACAGTCCTTTATGAAGTGCCCATCTTTCTTGCAGCAATAGCACTTCCTAGGAGTCCTAGACTTCGACCTTGAGCCTTTTTTCTTCCTATCTCTATATGAGGGCCTTCTTCTTACAGATAAACTTTCTACATTGCCCTCGGTTTACTTTCCTAATAACTTTGAGTTTAATGATGATTTCACATCACTCATCATTAAACTCTATCTGGCGTATAGTAGTATATCAACAAAACTCTTATAGCTCTTGGGGAGTGAACTCAACAAGATAATTGCTCTATCTTCATCTTCTATCTTGATGTTGATAGACTTAAGATCAAGGATGATCTTATTGAATGCGTCTATATAATCTTTCATCGGCGTCCACACTGACATGGACAGCTGATACAGCTTCTTCTTTATATGTAATCTGTTGGCCAATGATTTTTTCATATAAAGAGAGTCAAGCTTCTTCCAAATACCTATTATCGTTGTCTCACCTGCTACTTTCCTTAGTACTTCATCGCTCAATGATAAAATGATTGTGCTATAAGCTCTTTCTTGAATGTCCCTTCTTTCTGCTTCAGCTCTAGATGACTATAGCGTCCTCTCTTCATCACTAGATGGAGCTGCAGTCTCCTCTAATGCCGAGCCAAACCTTTGGCTCACCAATAATGACTTAACCTTTATTTTCCACAGATTGAAGTCATTCGTACCGTTGAATTTTGCTACCTCGTACTTGGGTGTCGCCATGTCTGCTTTGAACCAAAGCTCTAATACTAGTTTATTGAAGCGGAAGCACACAAACAAGCAAAAAATTCACCCAAGCAATATAATAATGTAGAACAAGTTACTAAGAAATAAATAGAGAAAGGGGTAGAAGAAGAATACACAAAAAATTACGTGGTTCGACAACTTGCCTACGTCCACAGCGGATTAAGATCACACTTTTCTCTTATTATGAATCACAAGGCACTCACAAAGTATGCCTTTTACAAGAAAGATCAAAGAAAACTCTCTTTCTCACTCTAGGGATTTTCTCTCACAAAGAACCACAAAGATCTCTTGTTTATCACAAAGATTGTCAAGATATATTTACAAGCCAATTGATAATAGCCTTTATATAGGCTTTGGGACGACTTAGGTTTACCCTATGCGTGTGAGAGTCGTATTAGGGAGTCCTAAAACAAGTGGGAGACGAAATAAGGAAGTTTCCTTATTTCGAGATACTGTTCCCGTCTCCAGCGCCGCGGCGCTGGGCTCTCATCGCTGCGGCGCTGGCGCGCTTCTACTAAGAGCTGCGGCGCTGGTGTCCTAGCGCCACGGCACTCTGGTTCTGGACTGGGCGCCGTGGCGCTCACGCCTGGTCTCCGCAGCGCTGGCGCCTGATCCGCCCTTCTTCGATTCGTGTGCACCCTACACACTTGACTTGATCTCCAAATCATATTCTGATGATTTTCAATCAATATCTTCACAGGCACTAATATTTGGACTTGTATATTGTTGATTAATTCAAGTTCATCCTACTGAATTTTATTCTTGAACATTTTCAGTGCGCACACAGAACTGCTGCCAGAGAGTTGACTGAAAAAGGCTTGGAAGAGGTGGATGTTCTGTTCATGTTCATCCATCATCCAACACAAACCCTTTCAAGAAGGTATTTTTAACTTTGGATGATCTGAAGGTAGGGAAAAAGATGCCATTCTATTTTGAAATGGGCAATCCTTCAACTTCTCCTAAGTTTTTGCCTAAAGAGGAAGCTGATTCCATTCCATTTTCATTGCAACATCTTCCTCATATTCTCGAACTCTTCAACTTCCCACATGACTCACCGCAAGCCAAAGCCATGGAAGATACACTCAGGAAGTGTGAATCGCCTCCCATGCAAGGAGAAATCAAATTCTGTGTTACCTCTTTGGAGTCCCTGCTTGTTTTTGCACGCAGCATCTTCGGCCTGGGGACAGATTTTCAACCTCTAACCAATATCCACCTCACAAATCTTAGCACCGGTTTACAAAATTATTCAATCCTAGAAGTGCCCCATGAGTTTCCTGCTCCCAAGATGATGGTATGTCATACACTATCCTATCCTTATGCAGTTTTCGTGTGCCATACTCAAGCGAAGGGGAACCGGGTATTCAAAGTTGCACTAGGTGGTGATAATGGAGATAGAGTGGATGCCATCACTGTTTATCACATGGACACCTCTCACTGGAGACCTGATCATCCAGCGTTTGGTGCGCTTGGTGTTAAGCCAGGGGATTGCCCTATCTACCATTCCGTCCAATCGGATAATCTAGTATTTGTGCCACTCTCTGCAGCTAAATGAATAATGTATTTATCTAAACTGTAATATCTAGTAATCCTGCTGCGTTGTTCTCGGTTTGCCCAGTTTGGGGATAATAAATGTTGCAAGTTCAATGTGTATGAGGCTGTGTATTCAGTGTTGAAGGAAATAAGGATGTCTTCTTGTTTAATTCTCACCTCTTAATGGGACGAGATCCTTATAATTTCTTCTTTCGAATTTATGGGCCTTTTATCCATATTTTTCATCACTAATTTTTTTTTTTTGGGAAGTTCCGTTGAGAGTTGAATAAGAGCGGAAATGAAAATTTATTTTGTATGACTATATTTTGTTTCCAATATGATGTCATAAGTCTCAAAGATAGGAAATGTTTTTTAAAAAGTATAAGATTGGAAAAGTTTTGATTTGTAAGAAAATAAAAAAAATACAATTTATAGGAGATATATAACGAGCCTAACTTCTTAAAAAGTTTAGTGCATAACTAAATAAATAAATAACTTTTATAGAAAATAAACAGTTTTTTGGTGTTGTTTAGATAGTCATAATTAGGGGTAAGGATTGATATTTAATGGGTGAGATGTCTCATCTCCGTTCAAATCTTTTTTTAAAAAAGTTAATAGTAAATAACTTACATTACATTTTATTTTTCAAAAAATAATAAATAAAATAAGAACAAAAGAAAATAAAATTATTAATACTATTGTATTAAAATTTTAGGCCCAAAATTTAAATTTAAATTACTATCACACGACAATATTGATTAATCCACAACTTGAGCACTATTTAATTATATTACAAAATCACACATGTCCAGATACTCACTCTATAATAATCTACATTGTTTATTATGACAAAAGTATATATATATATATATATGAGCATTGATCTAATAGGTTACGTAGTTCATCACATGATAAACTTCTAAATACGTAGTAATATTTTTTAATATATTATAAATTATGTAAAAATTATAAAAACTTATAAATTTACCGAACAATGACATGTGGTCGCGGAGCTCACCATGTGGTGAACTACCTAACTCATTAGATCAATTATATATATATATATTTCTTAAATATTTTGAATTAAAATTATGACTTCAATTTTTATCTATCTGTTTTATACAATTCAATAATTAAATATTAAAGTCAAATGTAGTATTTAATGCCGTTAATTTTATACTATTACATTATATGAGATCAATAAATATTAATTTAAATTACTATTTTAAAGTAACAAAACCAAATCATTTATCAATTTCAACGAGAGTAAATTGAAATTATTATGAAAATTTTGTTATTGAGATAATTAAGAATTTTTTTTATAAATTTAATAAGAGATCTTATTCTACTTTAGATATGGTTCAAGTGGTCTGAATTCACTTCCCAATTTGTTTGTAGTGTCTTTATCTTGGTTTCCATGAGATTTTCATGTTAGTTCTTGAACTGAGTGAAGATTTGTATTGCTTGAGATTTATCTTTCAAGGGACATGTCCAGGTGTGTCTAGTGAAGCCATCTACTATATTAAAGTAGTACTTGTATCTATTTGAGGATGCTATTGTATTTGGCCCCCACAGATCAGCATGGAGCTATGTTTGGTTTGTAAAGCTTAATTGGAGTGTTTTGCCATATTGACGTTTTTCGCAGAAGAATAAAGATAGATTTTTTATTCATATTTGAAGTTGCTTATAAGACGTAAGAATATTCTTAATACATGGGAATTTAGGTGTACGAGTTTCCTATGCAGAACATCTAGATCATTGACAGAAACTGACTCCAACTTGGACTTTGTAGGAATTTTCTATTTTTACAAGACTGACTGAACGCAATTAACTAAAGCTAACAGTGACTTCAATGTCGACAGATGATGATTTTCCTCTTTTTCAGACATCAGTAGATATAATCCTCCTTTAGCTAGCAGTTCCTTAGAGTAACACCCTTTTCATTTGATCCTTAACAACACACGGATCATTGTAAAACTTAATTGATAAATCAAAATCATTGGTTAGTTTAGATATGCTCAATAGGTTTTTGGTTATGGTGGGTGCAACTAAAGACAGATTTAAGTAACAAGCATTTATTATTATTGGCATATGTCAAGGGCAGGCAAGCATCTCCAATATGTGATATAATATTAGAGTTTTGTTGATTTAATAATCTTATTTTAGTAAGAATTGTGAAAAATATCAAAGAGGAGAGTCATAAGAAGTTTAGAATGTGTAGAACACATATAAAGAAGCAAAACAAGACTTGAAGACGCGAAAGGAGGCAAGAAATGCAAGGACTAGTAGTTCAAGCCACAACATCGCGGCGTTGGAAACCAATGAGTACAGCGCTGCGGCAGGGTCGATTTCCCACCAACACCACAGCACTAGCCACCCCGCACCACGATGCTAGACATATAAGATTTGTTTTTGCTCAGATTGTTTGAGTTTTGAAAAGTTATAGATTTTTAAAACACATGCACTCTTATTCCCATTAGGATTAGGGTTAGTAGGCACAAAATAACCCATATATAAACTCTTGTAAATTCTTAGTTTGAGAATCAAGCATTAAGAAAGACTCTATATAGTGACCACTTATCCACAACCGGTAAGAATAAATATTTATATATATATATATATAAATATACATATTTTATTTGTATGTGGGTGATACCTTATTTATGTATTATTATTAGTAGTGTTTGTATAGATTAAGGACCTACTATTAGTATTGGGTTTATTTGCAAGACTTTAAATTTATTTTAGGAACTAAATTGTAATACTTTAAAAGTTTTGGGGGCAAATTCGTAAATATTATAAATTAGCTTCTTAGTATAAAAATACTTTAAAACCCTAATTCACTCATTTTGGTCGAGCCACCTCTTTTAGAGTGAGAAAAGAGAGAAAGAAATGGGACAAAAAGAGAAGAAGAAAAAGAAGAAGAAAGTTATAATTTAAGCTTTAAGAGGTATATTATAACCCTTTCTTAATTTCTTGTTATTAATTTAGTTAATTCCTTTAAATTTTGATTTCTGGAAAAATGTGCAATTGAGGATTTGATGTGAATTTTGTAAGATATTGTGAGAATTGATGATGATTTATGTAGATAATTTGATAAATGATGATGAATTGCAGAATTTCTTCTTGATAGTCTCTTGATCCAAAAATTTTATAAATTGTTGTGCTTTGATTCTGGTTTTGAATTTTGAGTATATAAAATTAGACATGTTTAGAATTATTTGAGACTTTGAATCGATAGAAAATTCTATAAATTAAATTTGTAGTTAATTTACTAAAATAACCCTAAAATTCTAGAAATTTTCTATATTAACAGTATGATACAGTGATAAACAATTTTTGATCTGTTGAATGATCTTCAAAAATTACGAATTTATGGAATATGATAAGTTTATATGATATACTCAGAATTGAGAATTTAGATCAATGTGGTTAAATTGTTATGATTTTCTAAAGAGTGTCAGTTTATTGTAATATTTGATTAATAAATTTTTAAAGCTATAGAATAAAATAGTTTTAAAATACTTTTGTTAGTGATTTTAAAGTGAAATATTTATCATGGATTGCGATATGTGTCAAGAGTAATTTTGTGGTAGGTTTATAATTTTTGACCTAATATATGATTTTATAAAATTGGGAGATTAAATACTGTTCAGTAAACATCTTGATCCTGTCAGGATAATAGTTTGGATTTGATGGTGTTTATGTAATGGATTATGTAGGAATTATGATATAATATTCATACATAAGAAGGATATATGATTCAATAATGATATATTCTGATTTTGGAGTAATTGGACATCATTTGATGTATAAAAATATTTTGTTAAGTGTAAGTGGTCAGAATAACAAGTGTTGAGAAACTAAATAATTAGACCAATTCAATTTGATAAGTGGAAAATGTATAATTTTGTAAACTATTTAAAGTATTTTGTGTGAATTTTCAGGCTTATGAAAGGATTAATCTCTATTGATAGGTTAAAGAGAATTAAGCCTTGTAGCCGAAAGTGCTAAGAGGTAAATATACTAGACTTTTACTGAAATCACAATAAGTATAATAATTGTCTATGTATGATTTTGTAAATGTGCTTAGAAATAAGTTTATGTTATGTCAAAGTATATTTGATATGAAATGTGAAAGACATATGTTTATGAATGTGAGCATTGACATTGAACTTGGACATACATATGTTTATAAAAGTGAGCTTTCAAAATGAAATGTGTTTAACAAATAAAGCTTTTGAAGTGGAAAATGTCCATCAGAAACCTTTTGTATTTTGAGGATGCTTGAACTCACTGTTGACTTAGTAGGTATTTTATGTAATTTGTGGAGCCTTTATGTGTGGCCTTTCCTTCGGGATTAGTATATGTTATGTGTTCCGTATGTAGGGAGAATCCCATTGGTACCTAAAGGAAGAGTGAGTCATCACATTCGTGTGGTAGCATATTGGTGCATGTGAGAGGACTCACCGATGATAAAGGTGGGTGTTTGGCTTTTACTTTCAGGCATGAGCATTATATGTGTAATTTAAAACTTCACTTGTACTATTCCTCTTATACGGTATGTCACCTACGAGTGACATTTGTCTCATTATGTGATATGTGATATAAAAGTCTTACTAAATAGTAGTTGAGTAATGGTATTCCTATTATATGTTTTAAAAAAATGTGTAAACGCTTACCTGACATGTGATTTGATACGATTATGATTTTGATCTATCACAACATATCATACACATGTATTGTGTACACATATATATTTTTATTTTGATATATGAAAAATTAGTATACTTACTGAGTTTTATACTTATTATAGTTTATGGTGATTTCAGGTAAATAAGGTACATGTGTGCTTAGCGGATTTGGCAAGGCTTCTGCTGTCCCTTGGGTTCCGTAAGTTGCTAGGTTGCTAAGTGTTTCATTTGGGGACACGTGATTTAAGATATTTGATTTGTCCCTATTGAATAAATACTTATGTATTATTTTATTGAATGTGGTTGTGGGTTGATTTTAAGTAAGAATTTGCAATGAATATATTCTAGGCTTCCGGTAACAAAGTTGTTACTGGTGTCGTAGTAGAGTGTTAATCTCTGAGAAAACTCTACGTATCTCCGGTTTACTAATTGCCCAGTCATAATTCAATTGTTATAATTCTGAAAAATTGAAATGAATGTTTAAATATTGTCAATAAATGTTTATATTTATATTTTAGGTTATGGGTTGATTTTAGTGTTGACCTTACTAACAACTTGTTAAGGATTCCTATGTTGAATTAAAGTTTGAAATTTTATGTAATATTATTTATGAGTGCACATTATTGAATGAGTGTAAGTTATTGCGTGTGTCAGATCCTTTGTCTGGGGCATGACACTCTAAGAGAGAGAAAAACTAGGTAGATACTAAGTATCTGTGTGTGCTAGAGTGCAACAGTTTAGGTATTCATTGTTCGTAGGAGAGTAAAGGTACACTAAACATTAGAACTTTTTTAGAGTTCTTCATTGTGTTTTTTTGTAAATTCTCTAGGTAGTTAATAAAAGAGGATAGGATCCTTTGAACGTGAATGTAGACAATTTGCTAAACAACATAAGTGATTGTGTTGTGCTCCTGATTATCTGATTTATAATCTTGCTATTTTTGCTCGATATTTTAGTTATTCCGCTGCGCAAAGAGGTTAGGGTTCAAGGTTGAACTGGTTAAGGTTCTTCTCTTAAATCTAATCTCACAGGTACAAGGGTGATTCCTCCAACATATAACAATAATGCTAAATGTCCCAAAAAGTAGCCGATCGAATGGTGTCGAATGTCACTATTCGTTTCATTCAAGTCCTCCAAATTTTTTAAAAAATATAACAAAAATTATATATTTCAGATAATTATCATTTTAATCTTTTAAATGATTATATTTCCTATTTAATATTCTATAACACTAGGCTCTAATATAGAGCTCAATTGAAGAAAAAAAACATTTTGAAAAATATTAATTAGTTATTTTTATTTGAAGCTTCTACTAAGCTTCACCTATTTAAATTCACTTTTCTAAAGTTCTAAAGCTCTCACTTAAATTTATTTTGTCCAAATTATTCTCACCCTAAGAATTTTATAACTCTAGTTTTTTTTATAACTTTTTATCATTTTAATATTAATATTTAATCTCTTCAATTCTCATCTTGCTTTCATTCTTTTAGAAAGAAAACTTTCAGTATAATATTTTGGCATATCTTGTACCCCTTGACCTCTATGGTTGTTAAATATATTAATTGTTATAGTTTAAAGAATTATTAACTAACTAGTTTGTCTAAAAATATCAAGTGTAATAATATATCTTTTTTTACGATTTAAAATATATATATACTTCAATTGAGCTCTATATTAGACACTAGCGTAATAGAATATTAAATAGAGAATGTAATTATTTAAAGGACTTAATTGATAATTATTCGAAATATATAATTTTTTTTCATTTTTTAAAAAGTTTTGAGGACTTCAATGAAATGAACAATGCCATTCGGACACCATTTGGTCAGCCACCTTCCGAGACATTTACCATTTTTAGTTATATAATAAGATTATGTCCATTCCCTATTGTGAGTTTAGATTTACCTGGATACTCTATCCTGATGATAAGAATATAGCATGGTTAATTGCTCCACTATCCAAGTACCAATTCTGATTTGTTGATTCTTTTTGTTCTATAATGTAAGTTGATATTTAAGCTGGGTTGTTCCTCTTTTGGGCACAAAGTTCTTCTTGAACCTCTGTTAGCACTAAAGGGTTGAATGGTTTACAAAGAAGCAGATTTGACATATTTCCCTTGTCTGGCTGCTCTCTTGGTTACTTTTCCCTTTTCCTCTATTTTATGACCCTGATTGTTAGTTTGAGAATACTTCTTTTTCTCTTCCTCAGTTGTTCAGTTGTCTATAACCTCCGCCACCACTTTGCCTCTTTGGAAGCTGGTTTCCTTGACCTCTATTTGGCAAGGTTGGCTTCAAGACCATAGCTATCCAATCCTTGTTCAGGTCTGCTCATAAAGCTTACAACCTAATATATGCATTTCAAGGGATATGCCTTTATGTCTTGGGGTTATATTGATAGTAACAAAATTATAGTCTTTGTTCAAACCACCAACTATATAGAGTATTAGATCATTGTTGTTGGTTGTTTTTCCAATAAATGCTAGTTCATAAGCAAGATTTTTTATTTTATTGAAAGACTCACTCATCTTTATTGATCCTTCCTTAATGGCATGTATTCTTCCTTTGATTTGCAACTCTTGAGCCATAAACTGGGAACAAATCCTTTTTATTCAAGTACTTCACATAGCTCACAAGATGTGGAACATTGAGTCACCAAGGTGATGAAATTTTCACTGATTATGGACAGTAACCAACCCAAAAAATGTTTGTCCTTTCTTCAGTAAGGTAACCTAAGTTTTCCAATGTTTTAATGTTTGTTCTTTGTTCCATCAATGAGCTCCTCGAGGTCATGCCACACATTGAAGGCAGCATCTATGTTTTCCAAATGGTATAATTCTTCCTATGAAGCTTGATAGGTGTTATAAAGGTGAAGTTTTTTTAGCTCGAGTTAAATGATTGTGGTTTCTGGAGTCATAGCCTTAGTCATTGTCACTTAAGTTGGAATTGGATTACTTGAACTAGCCATCGTTTGAATGGCTCTAGTACCAAGTTAAATAATTTCAATATTCAAAAGTTAAAGAGAATATGGAAAGTTTTATATTTACATTGGTGGAAATTATAACATACCTTTAACGTTGAAGAGGTCATTGAATAAAAAAGAAAGTTTCTTATTGATGAACATTTGAAATTACACATTTAATAAGGGTTTTACATCACTATTTTATATTACTAATGTCTTTAACCCCCCTAACTTAAGTATGTTTACAATATTATACCTAATTAGCTTTTAACTATTTTATGGTAGGTGCGGTAAAATAGATATAACTTTTTACCTAACTTTTCGAATGAAAACAAAAACGGAGAAATTATTGGAGTGATTATTGATTCTGTGAAGAGCTGACTCAATAGGATAACATATTATATTTCACAAAGAATTTGAAATTCGAGCGTTTAGAGGGTGGAAATGGCCTAGAACTGAACTGATCTGCAGTACAGGCCTAGTTCAAACAGTCATCAATATTTAGCCCATAACTATATCAATAAATTTCTAATATGTATGAGGCAGCTCAATTTAGAATGATAAGAGACTTATCTACAACTTTTATGTTTTGAGTGATAGCTAATTCGGATCACATCAATTCCAAATTCGATAATCAAATGGATGCATTAATGATAATCAATGTAAATTATTTGCCACCATTCTTGACTTTTATCATCCAAGTAGTTCCCTCTTCATTTGTCTCGATTTATCCATATTTGTTTATAAATAGATAGCATGTTTATGCCCAAAGGAAGTAATTAGAGAACTAGATTTTAGTTTAAAACACTTATATTTTGTATTATTTCTTTATAATATTATTTCTCTTCTTTATTATTCTAAAGTCATGTTACCTCTTCTTCCATTTCTTTTCTTTCTCTTTAGTTTTATTATGTCCAAGTAATGTTTTTTATGCTAAAGTGAATAGGTTAAACTCTTGGTAAGGTAATAAGATGTACTTAACTCTTATTCATGAATTTAATACTTTATTCTTAAGTTATGAAAATTTATATATGATGTATTTATTTTATTTTTAATATTAATACACTTGTTTTCTAAAAGTGGTGCCTCTTGATTTATTATAGAAAACGTTTATAGTTTACACAATAAATTCTTGAAACCATTTACAAGATTTGGTGTATATACCCTTTTCTTGTAAAGTGGTAGTCTTAATTTATTGTAGACAAATATAAAGATTGGCATAATAAATACTTGAACCCATTTATAAGATTTAATGTATAATAATTGAAAGAAATAAATACTAGTTAATATATAAATGGTGATGAACTTTAATTGTTATATCTTCCAGTTGGAACCTCCTTTGTGTAAGGATTCTAATTGAGTTATAAAAAGAGTTAAATATATTCTTACTTCTTATGCTAAGAGTGGATCCCCCTAACTTTAGCTTTTATTTGAATTGGTTAATTGAATTAATATTTGCAAACATCTTATACTGCATTAATTCTCTTAATGTATTTATAATTTGTAATTTTAATTCTACTTCCCTGTGGATCGACCCTGTTTTCACCGGGTTATTTATTACTTCGACAATCCTGCACTTGGAAATAAACTCCCATGATCACTCTACCAATGATTGCCCAACTTTTCCTACATTTAGGGAATGTCTCTATGAACAAGACAATGTTCTAAACACGTTCAAACGGTCAAACAATAACCTATATTCACAAAACCACAATCCTGAATGGAGAAATCACCCGAATTTTAGTTTGAGGAATAACACTCAAGCACAGGCTTCACAACCACCTTTCCAACCAGACCAAAATTTTCAAAATCACCAAGGTTATGCACCATATGTCCCACCTCCTAGGAAAAATCTTGAAGAAACCTTGTATGCATTTATTGAAAGCAAGAGTCTATTAATTCTCAAAATGCTCAAACATTTGCTGATTTGAAAGATACTCTTACTAAATTTGCATCCACACTGAACATTCATGAGAAAGAAAATTTTCTTCTCAACCACTACCAAACCCCAAAGGACAACATAACTCAAATGCATGTAGTTTAGGAAGCCAACACATGGATCAAGTTAAAGCGATTTTCACTCTTCGGAATGGTAAAATTGTTGAAAAAGACATTCTTGAACCTCATGAAAATGATGAATCAATCTCTAAGGGTAAGAAAAATATTAAACCTACTTCTAATGAAGAAAACACCAAACCCGCACCTCCACTCCCATTTCCTCATGCATTACGTAATAGTAAGAAGATGAATCATAATCTTAAAATTTTTGAAATCTTCAAATAGGTAAAAGTTAATATTCCTTTATTGTATGCTATTAAATAGGTTCCCTCTTATGCAAAATTTTTGAAGGATTTATACATAGTAAAAAGAAAACTGAATGTGAAAAATAAAACATTTTTAGTTGAACAAGTAAGTGTCATTCTTCATAAGAATAATGTTTTGAAATATAAAGACCCTGGTTGTCCTACAATTTTATGTATTATTAAAAGTCATAAAATTGAATAAACCTTACTCGATCTTAGTGTTAGTGTGAATTTATTGCCGTATTCAGTTTATCAGTAGCTCAATCTCGATGAGTTAAAATCAACTTCTGTAACTCTTTTGTTTGCCGATAGATCAATAAAAGTACTAAGAGGGATAGTGAAAGATGTTTTGAATCAAGTTGATAAATTCTTATATCATGTAGATTTTATTATCTTGGACACACAACTTGTTAAAGGATGTAATCAAATACCTGTTATTTTGGGTCATCCAATTTTAGCAACTTCTAACGTTTTGATTAATTGCAGAAATTGAGTAATGAAGCTTTCATTTGAAAACATGATACTTAAGCTCAATGTTTTCAATATGTGTAAGCAACTACATGAGGAGGATGATGAAAGTGAAGAAGCCGGCATGATTGAAATGATTGTGAAGGATCATATTCAAAAAGGGAGTTCTACCGATCCCTTAGAAATATGTTTAATAAACTTATTTGAGTCAAATATACAATTAAATCCTGAAATTGCTGACATATGTTCTTTACTTGACTATGCACAGGTGATTGAAAATAAAGGATGAAAAACAAAGTTTGAAGAATTAGGAGAAAATGGAGATAAATAGAATAAAATTTCAAAGTTAAAGTTAAAACCTCTGCCTGAAGGATTAAAATATGCATTTCTTGGAGAGAAACAAACTTACCTGGAGGTAATCTCTTCTATACTCATAAGCGAACAAGAAGGTAAGTTGATTGAATTATTGAAAATGTAAAAACAATGAAATTGGGTGAACTTTAAAAGACATAAATGACATTAATCCTTTGATTTGCACACATAGAATACACCTAGAGGATAATGCCAAAACTTCCCAACAACCTCAAAGGAGATTAAATCCATATATGAAAAAGGTAATGAGAGCTAAAGTTCTTAAATTACTTGAAGTAAGAATCATCTATCCTATTTCAGATAGTAAGTAGGTAAGCCCTACTCAGGTTACACCAAAACAATCTAGAATCACAGTCATTAAAAATGACAAAGGTGAGTTAATACCAACTCGAGTCTCATTTAGTTGGAGGATGTGCATAGATTATAAGAAGTTGAACTCGACCATTAGAAAAGACTATTTTCCTTTACCATTCCTTGATTAAATTATAGAAAGAGTAGTAGGACATCCCTATTATTGCTTTCTAGATGGTTATTCAGGCTATTATCAAATTTCTATAGCGCTAGAGAACCAAGAAAAGACTACATTCACATACCATTTTAGGACCTTTGCTTTTAAAAGAATGCCCTTTGGACTTTGTAATGCCCCAGCAACATTTCAGATATGTATATAAAACATTTGTAGTGGCATGGTTGAGCATTATTTAGAAGCTTTCATAGATGATTTAAAGAATCCTCAGGATCTTTATGAAGAAACTCCTCATTATACATCATCTTAATAAATTGACGCTCTCTAATTGTGTCCCTCATAAAAATAGCTAATCAAGCACCAATTTTCATACCCATGGTAAGGGCACAGATTTAGCAACTCTTTAAACCTTTCCCATGCTTGATATAAGGTTTCACTGTCTTTTTGGGAGAAAGAAGAAATTTGTCTTTTTAGGCCACTAGTTTTGTGTTGTGGGAAGTATTTATTGAAAAATGCTTAGGTCATTTCTGCCTAAGTTCCTAAAGACATCGGCTTCAAAGAGCATAGCCAACTCTTTACTTTATCTTTCAAAGAAAAAGGGAAAATTTAAGCCTAATAATGTCTATGGCTTCAGGTTGGCTATGGAATGTGGCAATTATCTCTTCAAATTCCCTAACATGAAAAGTTGACAGAAGTTGTATCGTTCTAGGTTTAAAATCTGAATGTGGTGTGTTAGGTGGAAATATAATGCATGATGGTGTGGCTGTACGAGTAGGATGCAAGTAATCTTTTAGAGTCCTAACGGGGTTTTCCTCATGTTGGCTCGCTGAGTTAGAATTATAAGATGAACTAGATGGTGACTTTTCTTCCCTTACAAATTGTGGTGGTGGTTCTAGTTTTACTTCTCTCACAAATCTTCCTCATCTATAAGTCGATACATACATCCTAACAATTTTTTTTTTTTAATGAAGAAAATGCTCAAGGAAAATTAAGAAGTGAAATAAAACGCAATAAGAAATAAAAATGAGTTAGGTGGTAAGACCAGCTATGAAATATAAATACAATAAATGAACAAAAGATAATAAACTGTAAAGTACGGAAAAAAAAGTACAATAAGTAAATAAAAGAAAAGAAAGTGCAATAAATAAAGGAAAATAAAATGTAAAGTACAATAAATAAATAAAATAAATAAAAAGTTAGGCGATAAAACCAGCCATTAAAATAAAATAAAAATACAACATAAAAAATAAATACAAATATAAAAATAATAAATACAAAAAAGTGTAATAAATAAAATAAAAGAAAATAAAGTGCAATATATAAATAAAGTACAATAAATAAACTAAAGTGCAATAAATAAATAAAGTGTAATAAATAAAAAAATAAACTAAGTTAGGCAGTAAAATCAACCATTAAAATAATATAAAATATAATAAATTAACTGAAGAAAATAAAATAAATTAGGTGGTAGAACCAACCATGAACAATAAAATGAATTACAACAAAGGAAATAAAACTAAGATTTTACAAAGAAAAGGAAATGTACAAAGTTACTGCTTTAGTATTGATAAACGCAACTGACTTTCGCTTAGTGTGTCTCCCCAGCAACGGCATCAAATTTTGTTTACGCTCAAAATGTAATGCGGCTATCGCAGTATAGATTGGGATGTCGATCCCACGAGAAAGCTTTTTGCAAAATAGGTTGGTGAAGTAAAATCTTAAAGCAGTAGCAAATGAGAAAAATAATTAATTAGTTTAAGTGAATGAGATAGAATTGTCTATAAATTGAGAAAAATGTCTTATGATGATTTAAGCAAGGTTTCGAGAATCACAATTATGCTTTATAAATCTACTCTACACTTCGATTTAATGTTTATAACATAATTGAAAGTTTCACATCCTAAACAATCAATCAGAAGATATGTAAAATAGAGCACATTTGATAACGCGTGTATTTAATGTGACTAAACTCTTTACAAACATTAACACAAATCATGTTCATTTATACAAGTTATCTAAGATTGACAATATATCATTTTGACAATATTGCAGTAAAAGATCAACTTGAATATAAAAAATTTATTGTCTTTACATGTTATCCAAGATCGACAATATATCAATTGACAATATTGCACTAAAAGATTAACATATAAAACAATGTTACCAATAACAATTATAATTCAGCAATAATCACATAAGAAACGTATGACTGAAAATATAAGAGAATCATAACCTTTGGATTATAGAAAATAAAATAGATAAGATTTTAAACAAAACCAAGCTTACAAACATTTGTAGCTCTTGGCAACAAATCAAAGCATAGAAGTAGATTTATTACACAATAAAGTTCATCTCTTAACCTTGTCAAAAACTCCAGCCTAGATTACAATGCATGTTAATGAGAAAAAAATAAAAGAGAATTATCTAATGTTGAAAACGTCCTAAGAGTGTCATTATATAGGCAATTAATGGAAATATATTAAGTGTGACATCAATCTTTAATAATTTAGGCCAATAACTCATTCACCCACTTGCAGCACTTTTTTGATAATGTAAATAACTGATGTAGCCTTTTTTGCCGACATGAAAGTTATATTATTTTGTCTCTTCTTTCCATCGGCACTAGGTTCATGCAAATTGGATGAGTATCCAATGAGATATTAGAAAAATTCTAAAGATACATCAGATTTCGGCCAGTAACCATTTTACCCAATTGTAATACAATTTGGTCTATGATAACGACTGATTTGGACTTTACCATCAACATAAGCGTTGTTGATAATTATGTCCGTATTTTATATCTTTAAGAATTATACCAATTGGGTATGTATTTTGTGAGATACGGTCCAAACACGTGAGTTAGACCGTATCTCAATTCAATTTTATTGTATCCTAATTCTGGCTCATAAAATGTTAGATTTGGCTTTTCAACTATTCTTGAAGTTTATGTAAGATTGAGTCATGTTACTCCAAGTTCAATAATTTCTTCATTTTGATTTTTACATTGAGAGTTACATCTATTTGACCTAAACCTGTGCAAATAACATTCATTAATCACAATTTAAGGATAACACTTTATTTCAAGTTAAAAATGCTCAAATTAGTGACATTAAATAGTGACTGAATCTCTTAACAAATATGCATTTTCATGTGTTCATCATAGACAAATTTCATTTTTACTTAATTGGTTCTTCAACGGTTGTGTTTACTGACCATGCTGCTGTAAGGTATTTAATGTCAAAACAGGATACAAAATCAAGACTGATTCTATGGACTCTATTACTTCAAGAATTTATTATCACTATCAAGGATAAGAAGGGAGTTAAGAATGTTATTGCAGATCACTTATCAAGACTCGCACCAAATTCATCAACAAAAATAATACCTATTAATGATTCTTTTCTCGATAAATTTTTATTTTCTATTGTTACAATGCCTTGGTATGCTAATATTATTAATTTTCTTGTAACAGAAGAAATGTCACCTCAATGGAATGCTAAAGATAAAAAAAAAAATTAATTGAGGTAAGAAAGTTTTATTGGGATGATCCTTATCTCTTCAAATATTGTCGTGACCAAATATTTCGAAGATGCATACCTGACAATAAGGTAAGTAAAGTTATTGAATTTTGTCATTCTGAAGCATGTAGGGGACATTTCTTATCAAAGAAAACTGCTGCAAAAATCTTACACTGTGGATTTTATTGGCTCACTTTATTTAAAGAAATACATGAATTTTGTATAACGTGTGAAAATTGTCAAAAGTTTAGATCAATTTCAACTATCATTTGGATTTACGTATATCTTAGTCGTAATAGATTATGTCTCAAAATGGATTGAGGCTATTCAATGTCGAAATAATAACCATAAAATAATCATAAAATTTTTGAAAGAAAATATCTTAAGTTGACTTGGAATCCCTTTAGCCATTATAAGTGATGAGGGTAAACATTTTGTAATAAGCCATTTGAAACATTATGGTATTGCTCATAAAGTTGTCACCCCTTATCATCCCCAGACAAGTGGACAAGTTGAATTAGCAAATAAGGGAATAAAATAAATTTTAGAAAAAATTGTAAACCCAAATCGTAAAGATTGGTCTTTAAAGACTTAATGATGCATTGTGAGCTTATAGAACTGCTTTTAAAACTTTATTAGGTATGTCTCCCTATAGGATAATTTATAGAACACCTTGTCACTTATCTGTGGAACTTGAGCATAAAGCCTACTGGGCTATTTAAACTTTCAATGTAAATTTTGATTCTGCTAGACAAATACGTAAATTACAAATAAATAAACTTAAAAGAATTGAGAAATGATGCATATGAGAATTCGAAAATTCATAAAGCTAAAATCAAAGCTTTTCATGATCAAAAATTTCAAAGAAAAGCATTTGATACTGGTCTGAAAGTTTTGCTTTATAATTCTCGACTTCACATATTCCGTGGAAAATTAAAATCAAGATGGAGTGGCCCTTTTTTTTGTGAAACATGTGTACCCTTATAGAATAATGAACATTGAAAATCCTAAAAATAGAAATGTGTTTAAGGTAAATGGGCAAAGACTTAAGTCGTTTCTAGAAATCCAAGCTTTTCATGAAGAATTTATGTCCCTGTTTGACCCTTGTTACGAGAACAATTAATTATTATTTTACATATTACATATTTATATATATTTATTCTTCTTTTAACTTTTTTTTTACTTGTAGGTTAATTTAGTATTTTTGTTAAAGTTTTATTTTACACCCCGGTTAAGTGGCAGATAACGGTTCTCTGTGATATTTTAAGTCGATTTTGTCAGTTTTTCATAATTACTGATACCTTATCTTTTTCCCCCTTTCTAAAAAGAAAATGGATGACATTCTAAAGAATTTGAAAAAGCATTTTCCCCTATTGCCTCAAAATTCCTTAAAAAAAATTTACCAAGTAAGATGTGAAAGATTAAGGTTATTAATGATTATGAATATACCTGTTGATTTACGTTGGTTAATTGAAGCCAAAGTTCGATTGACAGGTGAATTTTCACACTCATTAATTTCCTATATGTCTGGCTTAGGTAAAAGCTCTTTTGCAAAAAAACGAAGAGTAAAACGATTAAGCGTTTGTTACAAGTGTACACGCATGACTTACAACACACGTTGCTGCACTTTAGGAATTGTGTCTATAAATTACGAAGATAAAATTAGGTTCATTAAAGATGGCTTGAGTAAGGAGTCTTTAGATGATATCTTATCGACTCTTGAGACGTATCCTAGTGCATATATGCATATTGCAATTTGTGAATTATGGGATATATTCCTAAAAGAACATGAGTGGTACAGTCTTGGGAATCTAACTTTACAAGACCTTATCTGCCAATTTATAAGATAATTAGATGGGAAGCCTATCCCTGACCTATAGAGTGCGTTTAAGTCATTTTTAAACGTAAAACCAGAGGAATATGTTAGCCATAATCACAATTACTTGTACATATTTACTGTAGCTGTTTTTTTTAAATGTTTCATTTCAATTTTGAAAATTTTGCATTTTAAGCCAATAACTCATGTGACTTAACTTTACAACACCTTTTGCCTCTATAAATATATTGCATTATTTTTGCATCTTTACAAGACCTTATCTGCCAATTTATAAAAAAATTAGATAGGAAGCCTATCCCTGACCTATAAAGTGCATTTAAGTCATTTTTGGACGTAAAACCAGAGGAATATGTGAGCCATAATCACAATTACTTGTACATATTTACTGTAGCTGTTATTTTTAAATGTTTCGTTTCAATTTTGAAAATTTTGCATTTTACGCCAATAACTCATGTGACTTAACTTTACAACACCTTTTGTCTCTATAAATACATTGCATTATTTTTGCATCTTTATACAAACTCAAATCATTCAAGAAAGAGGGTAAGTGTAATAATGAAAGGAGCATCAACTCGTAAATTCACAAAAATTTGTGTCTTTTGTGGATCCAGCTCTGGAAAAATTAGAGAGTTTGTAAAAGCAGCAGACACCCTTGGTAAGGTGTTAACTAAGTGAAAACTTTATTTAGTATATAAGGGAGGTAGTCTTGGATTAATGGGGCGTGTGACAACTGCTGCACAAAATAAAGGTAGTCGAGTTTTGAGTATCATATCGTAAACTCTAACTATTAGAAACATTGTAGGAAAAATAATTTGAGATGAGTTACAGGTATCATCAATGCATGAGCGAATGTCTCTCATGCTTTAGAATGTTGATGCCTTCATTACTCTACCTAGAGGCTTCAAAACTTTGGAGGAAATTTTTCAAATTATCTCATGGGCATAATTGCAAATTCACCAAAAACTCATTGGTTTGTTAAATGTTGATGGATTTTATAATGAGTTTTTTTTTTCTTGACTATGCAGTGGAAAAACAGTTCGTCTCATCTGCAACACAACCGATCCTTATTTCTACTTCAACTATTGATTAGTTACCCGATGAACTACAAGCTTTTACACCTCTATCTAATCTGACAATGCATCAGATAGATTGGTATACTAATGACAATGAAATCAAGCACAAGATACATTTGACGCTTCATCTGTAGCCTATCTATTTTTATGTATTTTTAAGCATTTTGTGTGGCTTGTTTTATTTTGTTGCAAGTTTAATTTCCAATAAAAGATGTTTCAGTTGATATCTTCTATACTTTACTCTTTCTATATTTTGACATTGATGACAATGTCTCAATCTGGTTGGGGAGAGAATAGTTGATATATAATGCTAGTGTTATTTATTTATTTTTTTTGTTATCACTTTGCTCTCTATTAAAAAAAATCATCATGAATGGCATGAGTAAAACGTTTATTTATGCATTCTTGAGACGCATTCTAGTTCTAGAATGGCAAAGTAAATAGTACATTACTAAACTTTTGAAACACATTCTAATTGGTTTATTTTTAATGTATTTTATGTTTGTTGCTTAAGGTTTTGGTAAACTCTTGCATAAATAAGTTTGCTTTACTATCGAGGTATGATTTCAAAATTGTTTAGTTTAAATTATTTTTTTCTATCTAAGTTACTAAAGAATAACTTCTGAAATTATTTCTTGAGCACAATACTAAGTCTTGTGGTAAAATGGATGATTCAATATATATAGCCAAGACAATTTCCATGTTTAAGTATACATATTCTTTTCAAAACTTACATATCTTTTGTGAATAAGTGAAGAGGTTTGAGATAACAGCTTACAAACTTTCATTTATCTTTTGAAATGATTAAGTTTTTATTGAAATGACATTATTTGGGATGAGGAATGATTTGGTTGCTTAGCTGAAGGATGATAAAAAGAAATATTTTGGAAAAGTATTATGGTGATAAATTGCTCTTATTTTGTAATGATTCTTTATGTCTTTACAAAAATAAAAAATAAAAAAACAAACCCAAAAAAAAGTAGTATAAAAAAAAGAAGTCAATTTAGTTCAATAAAGTCTTCATTCAATTCTAGAAGACAAAAGTCTTTAGGAAGCAATTTTATCACCGAACTCTTATTCGTAAGATTCGCATAAAGTAATTGAAGTCCTGAATCGAACATATAGAAAGAATAGTTTAGCTCTAAATAATTTATTTTTCTATCTTTATATCAATATTAATTTGTCTGTCTATCCTTAAATGTAACCTTTTGTTGAGTGATTATCTATTTTCTAACTCCATGAGTGAAATCCTAACTTATTAAACAAGTTATTCACTTATAAGGATATGGAGTTGAGGCTTTTACTTGAAAAAAACTTTCAAGGCTATATATATTATGGCTTATGGTAAGAAGGCTTCGGCTTAGGCTTAATTCATACACACACAATTTTAGAAGTTATGATTGCAATAACCTTTATAGCAATTGTGATCTTAAATTGACGTTTTGTTTGAAGTACTTAGGTAGTGTTCAAATTTTAATTATGCTTGAATTGCTAAGGATTAGCAATAATCTGGTTGGGGGTGTGATGAAAACTTAAAATTACACATTTTAATAAGGGTTTTATATCATTATTTTGTATTACTAGTGTCTTTAACCCCCCATTCCTCTAACTTAAGTATGTTTACAATATTGTACCTAATTAGCTTTTAACTATATTGTGGTAGGTTCGGTAACATAGGCATAACTTTTTACTTAATTATCCAATTAAATTGATTATTGATCCTGTTGAGAACTGACTCAATGGGCTAATATATTATATTTCACAAAACATTTGAAATTTGAGCGTTTAGAGGGTGAAAATGACCTAGAACAGAACTGATCTGCAGTACAAGCCTAGTTAGAACGGTCATCAGTATTTGACCCATAACTATATCAGTACGTATCTAATACGTATAAGACAACTCAATTTGGAATGACAAGAGACTTATCTACAACTTTTATGTTTTGAGTGATAGCTAATTCGGATCACATCAATTCCAAATTTAATAATCAAATGGATGCATTAATGATAATCAATGTAAATTATTTGCCACCATTCTTGACTTTTATCATCCAAGTGGTTCCCGCTTCATTTGTCTCGATTTATCCATATTTTTCTATAAATAGATAACATGTTTATGCCCAAATGATGTAATTAGAGAACTAGATTTTAGTTTAAAACACTTATCTTTTGTATTATTTTTTTGTAATATTATTTATCTTCTTTATTATTCTAAAGTCATGTTACCTTTTCTTCCATTTCTTTTCTTTTTCTATAGTTTTATTATGTCCAAGTAATTTAATCCTCCTTTGTGTGAGGATTCCAATTGAGTTATAGAAAGAGTTAAATATATTCTTACTTCTTATGTCAAGAGTGGATCCCCCTAACCTTAGCTTTTATTTGAATTGGTTAATTGAATTAATATTTGCAAACATCTTAAACTGGATTAATTATTTTTAAAGTATTTATAATTTATAATTTTAATTCTACTTCACTGTAGATCAACCCCGTTCTCACTGAGTTATTTATTACTTCAACAATCCTGCACTTGGGAATAAACTCTTATATTCTGGACGTGTCACTTATAATATACATAAAACCAAAAGAATAAGCACGTTCGCAATGTTGTCGACAAAATTTTATTGGTTTGTCAATCACGAAACTCTAGTATCGTAATCAGTTACAAACTTTGAAGCCCAACAAAGTCTTTTTAATAGTAAGCAACCCCATCCATGGGTTACCTTGTGGGCGTAACTCAATCGTAATGATTTAGTAAGCATCTCTCAGTAGGCCAATCCCCCTTCTTAGCCTACCTTAGTGCCTGCCTCTTTTTTTCATAAGTATTCCAAGAACACCAAGCCCGTGAGGTGAGGTCGCATGTCAAATTAGTATAAATATGAATTACATCCAGTATTGGGGGCCAATGAGCAATATTCCCCCAAGTGTCTTTCTTTTGGCCCAAGTCTATGAAGTAATTTTCATACTGAATTCTTTATCATACATTAATTCCTATAACGTCTTTATAAATAACTATCACGATATAACTTGATATAGGACATGAAGTTAAAAGAAATCAACTTTTGAAAACGTTATCCTACAATTTCACAAAACAAACAAAAACGTGCTATAATTTTAGACATTATTTTAATTCATAAAATCATAATGATACGTTTTGAAAAATATTCACTAATAACCGCTTTTTGCTATAATTTAAAAATAAACAAAAACTATTTAACTAATCTTATGTTGGAATTAATAATTCAACAATCATGCATGGGAATAAATTGATATAAATACTAATAGAGAGCCATGATGAAGTCAAGTATGCGACAAATACATGAGGGATGAGCAAAACGGAGAGTTAGAAGCAAGGAGAAGCGTGAAAACAAGGAAAGACAACACTAGGCCTTAACGCTGCAAATGTTGGAGCTCCAGTACCGCAGAGCTGGTAAAGAAACTGATGAGGGAACGTCTCTTGCAGTATATTATTTTTCTTCTCACCAGTTATGTACATGAATGATTTAATATATACAAGTACATCTTAAGGAGAAAGAGTTCCTGACAATAATTTCTTCCTAAGTGAGAAAGATTTTCTATGGCAGTGGAATGTTGATCATGCTGTCTAATATCTTTTACCTTTTAGGGTTATTGAAATAGCTAACAACTCATTCATTGTCGTGTCTAAAATAAAAAGTTGGCTCTTTGCTTATGCTTGAATCTTGGACGGAACTGTTTGTGTGCTTAACTTGCCTGGTTTGGATAAATTTGAATTGGAATGAAATAATTTGGCTAAACTAGTATTTCCTTGATTCGGTTAATGAGTGAAATTACTGTGATGAGTGGCTTAATGCTGGTTTGGATGAGGAGTATGATGTGTGGCTTGATGCTGGTTCAAATAAGGAGCGTGATAAATGGGATTTCCTTGATTCGGTTAAGTGGCATGATGCTGATTATGTCACTGATTCAGATGTTGTTTCGAATGATTTTTATGCTAGTTCAATGTGGCATGATGAGCGGCTTGATGTTTATCAACCACCCTGAAGCTGGGCCGTGATTTCACGCCGAGCTTGGTACGTAGATTTTGAAAGGCAACTTTGCTTAGGGGTTTTGTGAGGATGTCGGCAACGTATTGAATGGTAAGCATATATTTAATGCGTAGAGTGCCGGCGATAACTTTCTCTCGAACAAAATCAGCATCGAGCTCAATATGTTTGGTACGTGCATGGAACACTGGGTTCTTGGTCATATAAATTGCACTCATATTTTCACAAAGTAATAATGGAGTGTTGAGGAGTGATATTCCAATTTCTTTAAGCAGATTTGTGATCCAAGTGATTTCAGTGGCAGTGGATGCTAAGGCACGATATTCGACTTCAGCACTAGACCTTGCTATTGTTGTCAAGCGTTTGGAACTCCAACAAAAGCAGTTTGCTCCAAGATAAATAGAGAAACCAGTTGTGCTTCGTCGAGTGGTTGTGCAACCTACTCAATCAGAATTAGAGAAACTATAAAGTGTTAGTGATATTTGAGACAAGTATCTGATCCCATTATTTAGGGTTCCTTTTAGGTAGCGTAGGATGCGTTTAACATCTTTCAGGTTGGCTTTTGTTGGATTTTTGAAATGTTGACATGCTTTATTAACGACTGGGTGATATCTGGTCTAGTGAAGGTTAAGTACTGAAGACTTCCCACAAATGTGCGATAAAAGGTTGCATTTATCAACTCATTGTCATTTGCCTTTAGGCTACTCTTGAGGGCCATTAGGGTACGAATAGAGGAGCATTGATCCATTTGGGCTTTAAGAAGCAAGTCTTTCGTGTATTTGGTTTGCGATAGAGAGATTCCGTAGTGGTGATGTTGTACTTTAATCCTTAAGAAGTAGTGTAAAGTACCAAGGTCTTTTAGAGCAAATTTTGAGCTCAGGGTATTAATGAGTGTCTCAATTTTGTGAGGGTTGCTACTTGCAAGGATAACATTATCAACATAGATTAGTAAAAGATTTATGTCACTATTTTGATGAAGAATGAATAATGAACCATCGGTTTTGCTATTTTTAAAGCTGATATTTAATAGGACTTCATATAGACATTCGAACCAAGCTCGTAAAGCTTGTTTTAGGCCATATAGAGATTTATGTAATTTGCACACAAAATAAGGCATGTAAGGTCTTCGAAGCCTAGGGGTTGTTTAATGTAGACTGTTTCTTTTAGTATCCCATGTAAAAAGGCATTTCGAACGTCAAGTTGTCTTATAGTCCATTTTTTACTCACTACTATAGCAAAGACAAGTTTAATGGTGGTAGGTTTAATGACAAGGCTGAAGGTCTCATTAAAATCGATTCTATGTATTTGATTAAAGCCTTTTGCTACTAGTCGAGTTTTGAATCTGTTCATAGTCCCATTTTCTTTGAATTTAGTTTTGTATACCCAATAACATGAGTGTTTTGAGGTCGAGGTACCAGGGTCCATGTGTTATTGTCGTGCAAGGCTTTAATTTCTTCCTTCATAGCTTGCAGCCATTTTGAACTTTTTAGGGCAGCTTTTAGGTTCTTTGGTTCCTTAATTTGCAAGGTGTGTAGGGCTAGGTGAGGATTATTTCAGGATTTATTCATGGTGACCATAGGATGTGTGTTTGTGGCTACTGGTGTATAATAGTTTGATATGTCCGAAAGTGCAGTATTTGGTTCAGGTTGTTGTCTTGTCATGTCTAGTGGCTCTAAGGCTTCTAGATGTGTGTCTTGGATAGAGAACTCTATGACTAAGTTTTTGGTAATGTTGGGAACAAGTTCAGGTTCTCCATGAAATTGTATAGGTTTAATTTCTGTTGAATTTTCCCTTCTGCTTGTTTGAGGTCCTAATTCAGTTGCACCACTTTCTAAAGTTAAGGCAGAATTTGGAGTGTCATTTGAAGCTTCGTTACTGTGTTGTGCTGTCATTTATATGTTGGGAGTATTATCCTGAGTAGTTGTGGCTTCATCATCGGTGATAGCAATGGGATCGTGTGGTAATTGGAAGTTTATTTCTTTATCCGGCAAACTTATTGGACTAGGATGAAGACGTGACATTAGTGAGTTATAAGTTAAGGGCTGAGAGCCTTGAGAGTTCCATTCTTCATGAGAAAGGAAACTAGATATAGTATTTTTACCTTGTGAAACAGAAGGCATGGTTAGATTCTTATAAGGTAGTATCATTTCATCAAATACAACATGCCTTGAAATATAAACCCTATTTGTGTTTGGATGCAAGCACTTGTACCCTTTGTGTATTTGACTATATCCTATAAAGACTCAAGGATAGGCTTTCTTTTCATACTTATTTTTATTGTAATTTTGGAGATATGGAAAACATTTACATTCAATGATTTTTAAGTATAGATAATCTGGTGACCTATTGTAGAGTTTTTGATATGCACTTTCATTGTTGTTAGATGTTAATGGTAATTGATTAATAATAAATATTACTGCAAGGAAAACATCAATCCATAATCACATAGGTAAAGAAGCATGAAACATCATGGTTAATGCCGTTTCTGTGATATGCCTATGCTTTCATTCGGCCATACCATTTTACTCAGGCATATGTGTGCAAGATAGTTGTCATTGTATTCTATGATCTTCTAAATGTCTAACAAACCTATTCGAAGTAAATTCCATTCCTCTATCACTCTAAAAAATTTAAATTTTGCGGGAGAATTAATTTTTGACCTGCCTTTAAATTTTGACAAAACATTCAAAGAAGTCAAATTTACCTTTTAAAGAAAACAACCACATAAAACGTGAGAAATCATCAATAAATATCACATAAAAATAGAATTTTTGTGTAGATTGTATAGGTGCTGGACCCCAAAGGTCCCAATGGATTTTTTCAAGAGGAGATTCTGAAATTTTATTAGTAGGAGAAAATGGCTTCTTACAACTTTTTTCCAATTGATAAGATACGCAGACACTTGTATCTTTGGTTCAATTTAGAAAGTTGATAAGATTTTTGTTTCTTAATAATTTTAACATCCTAGGATTGGCGTGACCTAGTCGATTGTGCCAAGTGTTGAAGTCATCTGAATTTTCTTTTATTGTCGTGAGAGCTAATTATTGATCCTCCTCTAATGTGAAAAGTTTCCCACACTTATGCTCCTTAGCTAGAACCTAGTTCTGTTGATACTTCACAAGAAAACCATTAGTAATAAAAACAAAGGTGCATGAATTATCATCTATAAGTTGTCCAATAGGCAATATATTTTTTTCTTAACTTAGGAATTACCATAATTTTATATAATCTTAATTTTCCTTGTAGGGTATTTAAGATTATTTTTCTCGTGTAGGTGATTTTTAAACTCTATCAATTTCCAACAAAGACCCGATCTGTTCCTTTATAGCGTATAAATTGGTTAATTTTACTTAGATCTTTACCATATGAGAGGTAGCTCCGGAATCAATATAGAACTGATCACTTTCTTCGGCTAGATCGTATCTAAACCAATATTCTACTATTGAGCGTTTTCGTCTTTTGCATATTTGGCACACAAGTTTCTCATTTTTAGATGCTTTTTCTTTATTATTAATATTTTTTATGGAGCCGAAATTTGTTTGAATTGACGGAATGGCTGTTGATGATTTTGTCCATTGCCTTGATAATTTTGTGAGGTTGGATGCATAGGTTGTCTACCACAGTAGTTTAAAGGTCCTCCTCGTCCCCGGTTTCCATGCTGACCTCCTCTCTGATTTCTTCCACGTCCTCTTTGGGTGAAAAAGGCCTGATTAATATTGACTTGTTCCTGTTCTTCAGCTAGCAAGATTACAGATTGTTCATGACTTTGCTATGCATACAAAAATTGTTTCAAAGTTGGATAAGGGGGTTTTGCAAGCATGGTTGTTTTAAAATCCGAGTATATCAGGCCTAATGCTCTTACAAGTTGCAACATTTGATCCTCCTTACTAATTGGCTTCCCAATTGCATATAGGTTATTATATATTTCCTTGAACTATTTTAGAAATTCTTCAAGTGTCTTGGATCCATTTTTTAAAGAGTAGATGTTGTCTTTTAACTAACATTCACATTCTTTGATGGATGGCAGCATGTGATCTTCTATTGCAAGCCAAACTTCCCGAGCCAATTGTAGGCCGATGGTTATGCTTTGCACTTCTTCGGTCATCATGTTTCAAAGCCAAGCCATGAGAAGCCAATCGTTTGTCTTCCAAGAGACAAATTGAGGGTTGGTTATTTCTTTGTCATTGTCTTTTATCACTCTTGATGGAATCTCAGCATCTTCCAAGTGATGTTGAATCTCAAGATTATAGATAAGAGAAAGAACCTGAGATTTCTAGATAAGATAGTTATTTTGTGTGAGTTTGAAAGAGATAGGGCTAACACATTGATGAAAAGTTTGAAAAGATAGTGTAAGTTTGACATTTGTGTTGGTGCTTGAATTTAATGCCATCGTAGGGTCTGTACCATAAAGAAACTGATAAGGGAACGTTTCTTGGAGTATATTATTTTTCTTCACACCAGTTATGTACAGGAATGATTTAATATATACAAGTACATCTTAAGGAGAAAGAGTTTCTGTCAATAATTTCTTCTTAAGTGAGAAAGACTTTCTATGGCAGTGGAACGTTGATCATGTTGTCTGATATCTCTTGCCTTTTGGGGTTATTGGAATAGCTAAGAACTCATTTATTGTCGTATCCAAAATAGAAAGTTGGCTCTTGGCTTATGCTTGAATCTTGGACGGAGCTGTTTCTGTGCTTAACTTGCCTGGTTTGGATAAGTTTGAATTGGAATGATATAAAATGGATAAACTAGTATTTCCTTGATTTGGTTGATGAGTGAATATAGCATGATGCTGATTTGGTTGGTGGGCGTGATAGGTGGTATTTCTAGATTTGGCTGAACTGATGTATCTTTGATTCGGTTGATGAGTGAAATTGCCGTGATGAGTGGCATGATGAGTGACTTGATGCTGGTTTGGATGAGGAGCATGATGAATAGCTTGATGCTGGTTCGGATAATGAGCATGATGAATGGCTTGATGCTGGTTCGGATAAGGAGCATGATAGGTGGGATTTCCTTGATTCGGTTGAGTGGCGTGATGCTGATTCAGTCGCTGATTCGGATGTTGTTTTGGATGATGTTTATGCTAGTTCGGTGTGGCATGATGAGTGGCTTGATGTTTATCAGCTGGCCATGCAACACCGTAGCGCTAGATCAAGTCGCGCTGAGCACTACGGTGACTAGCTTTGGGGATTTTTGTGCGATCAATATATATTAATTTAAATCACCATTTCAAGGTAAGATAACCAAATCCGTTATTAATTTCAAAGATAGGAAATTGAAATTATTATTAAGATTTTGTTAATTAGATATATCTAAGAAATTGTTTTATATACTTTTAATAAAAAGCCAAATATAAGTAAATTCCAATTAAATCTCATAGACAATTTGATTATTCAATGTTAGAGAAAGTGTACAAACTTCTATCTTTGTATTGCAAGAGTAAATAAAAAAGATATGCTCTGTTTACATGATACTATAATGAGACATATATATACAAAAGTATAAGCTAACCTAAACCAAAAACCATGTACCATTATATAATATTCCTGGTATTTTAGAAATTTGTTATGAGTTGTTACACAGTTGGTTATCTTATAGCTCAAACCAATGAAACAATGGCAACTATATATATTGGTCTTGTGCTATTGATATTTGTAATGTCCTTAATGCTTTACCTTGAATTTTAAGCCATTCGCAGTACACCTCAACTAGTTTCAAATTTCTTTTTAAACACCCTCTTCAAGCTCAAATGTTTATTTTCTAAGTATAATATTGAGCGTACTCTTTAGGAAGTTGAATATGTCTATTAAAAGGGGTTTTGTTAGGATGTTTTTTATTTGTTCATATGTAGGTATATACTAATTTTCTTTATCTTCATTTATAAGTTTTTTCTTTTATAAAGTGCACATTTATTTCAATGTGTTTCATTTTTGTATGGAAGACTAAATTGTGTATCAAGGATATTGCACTTGTTTTGTTACACCAAGTTATTAGTTTATTTATTAGTTTCACTTTTAATTAAAATAGCAAGGCTTGAAGCCACACTATTTTAGCTGTTATATAAGCCAGTGATTTGTATTCAAACTTTGTCCTTAACCTTAAAATAACTTTCTTCTTTTTAGATGACTATGAGTTTAGGTTATTTCGTAGATAATGTCGTACCCTCTAGTTAACCTCTTATCATCTTAATTTGCTACCCAGTTTGCATTATTAAATGTTGATAATTCTATTCTACCTTTTTTGTAATGTGCAAGCCAAATTTATTGTTCCTTGTAAATATTTAAGGACTCTTTCATTCCACTCCAATAAGTTTGATTTCCATGAGTTGGCTTAGCTTCCCGATTACAAAGGAGATTCCTACTCTTGTAACAATCACATATAGCATGGCTCTTATGATACTTTTATATAGAGATTTTTCTTTGAAATGGTTTCCTTTCTCTTTGGTTAGTTTTACGCCAATGCTGATTAGTGTATCATGGAAGACTAAATTATGTATCAAGGATATTGTACTTGTTTTGTTACACAGAGTTATTAGTTTATTTATTGGTTTCACTTTTAATTAAAATAGCAAAGCTTGAAGCCACACTATTTTAGCTGTTATATAAGCCAATGATTTGGATTCAAACTTTGTCCTTAACCTTAAAATAACTTTCTTCTTTTTAGATGACTATGAGTTTAGGTTATTTCATTGATAATGTAGTACCCTCTAGTTGACCTCCTATCATCTTGATTTGCTACCCAGTTTGCATTATTAAATGTTGATAATTCTATTCTACCTTTTGTTGTAATGTGCAAGCCAAATTTATTGTTCCTTGTAAATATTTAAGGACTCTTTCATTCCACTCCAATAAGTTTGATTTCCATGAGTTGTCTTAGCTTCCCGATTACAAAAGAGATTCCTACTCTTGTAACAATCACATATAGCATGGCTCTTATGACACTTTTATATAGAGATTTTTCTTTGAAATGGTTTCCTTTCTCTTTGGTTAGTTTTACTCTAATGCTGATTAGTGTATCATGAAAGACTAAATTGTGTATCAAGGATATTGCACTTGTTTTGTTACACAGAGTTATTAGTTTATTTATTAGTTTCACTTTTAATTAAAATAGCAAAGTTTGAAGCCACACTATTTTAGCTGTTATATAAGCCAATGATTTGTATTCAAACTTTGTCCTTAACCTTAAAATAACTTTCTTCTTTTTAGATGACTATGAGTTTAGGTTATTTCGTAGATAATGTAGTACCCTCTAGTTGACCTCCTATCATCTTGATTTGCTACCCAGTTTGCATTATTAAATGTTGATAATTCTATTCTACCTTTTGTTATAATGTGCAAGCCAAATTTATTGATCCTTGTAAATATTTAAGGACTCTTTCGTTCCACTCCAATAAGTTTGATTTCCATGAGTTGGCTTAGCTTCCCGATTACAAAGGAGATTCCTACTCTTGTAACAATCACATATAGCATGGCTCTTATGACACTTTTATATAGAGATTTTTCTTTGAAATGGTTTCCTTTCTCTTTGGTTAGTTTTACTCCAATGCTGATTAGTGTTAGTGAACTTAGTGTTAGTGAACTTTTGTATTCTATCATCTTGGTCCTTTTTAAAAGATCACTGATGTATTTAGCTTGAAATAGATGTATTGCATATTTGTCTCTCCTTACTTCAATAACCAAGAAATAGTTTAGAGGTCTCAGGATCTTTAAAGAAAATGTCATTTTTAAATTGGATATAACTTTTTTCAAATAAAGTGTTGTTGCTACCTGTGATTATTGTATAATCCACATAAACTAAAAGTATCATTAGTTTATTTTCTTTTTTCAAAAAGAAGAGTGAAGTGTCAAATATTGAGTTTTTGAAACCTACTGTGCAATGAATTTTTTAATTTCTCATATCATGCCTTATGGGCTTACGTAAGATCATATAAAGCCTTTTTCTGCTTATTAACTTACTTTGCCTTTTTTGGATTCACAAACCCTTTACGTTGCCCTAGAGGGTTTGTTTGTTATAGAATCACGTAAATTATTGCGTATTTCTTTTTTTTGATTCTCTTCTAAATTCTCTTTTTCTTTGTTAGCTGCATTATCATCCTTGTGTCTATAAGCATTTCCGCCAACACTTAATGTCTTGGTATTGTTCAAAATTGATCTTTTTTCCCACTGTTTTTCTTTAATTTCGAATTGATAAAGCATTAAGCATGCATATATTGGAATTAATGATACCGAGTTTATGGTAAGACAGCCCTGAATTTTTAGCTAGATCATTTAGAAGATGATAATAAGTCGAAACACAATAGATGTTTCTAGAGCCCAATTAAAAAAAGTTTAAATAGATCACTTAAATTGGTACTTTATTTGTGATAGCCCATAATATAATTATTATTAATATATGAGATCACATAGCAAATAATATAACCCAACAATCTCCCACTTAGGCCACATATGTCATCTGGAAACAATTATACATTATAATCTTTAGTATGCACAATTAATGTTATTTTATCTTAAAATATATTCTTACAATCTGATCCATTAGCTATATCAATATGAGATCAAAGCGACTTTCGTTGCACTATTCACAACTAGACCTATCAATGGTCACTATACTAATATAATCAATGACAAAGATCATATATGGATGTGTAGCACAAAATTACATGGATGTGATCTTAAACATGCTTATTTTTAACTGGTCTTATTTTATAACTCCAAGGATTTAAACTAAATGCTTTTCTAAACTTTTTGCAAAACCGTAGTAAAAAGTGTAACTTTATTTCAAAGTTTCAACAAAAAATCTATCAAAATTTATTTTATAGAAAATAAAACTTAAGTATGTCTTACCCAAATAAACATCAAATAATAAATTCCCAATATTCATACATATCATAAAATAACACAACACCTATATGAGCAATATGCTCTTAGGTGGTAATCCTTTGGTGAGTAAATCCATAATCATAGAGTTTATACCAATATATTCTACTGACACTTGTTGACTCTGAACTCTCTCTTTAACAACTAGAAACTTGATGTCTATATGTTTAGACTTTAAAGAGTTTCTCTTGTTATGCATATACAACACAGTTGTTTTATTATCAGAATAAAATTTCAATGATTTTTCAATACCATTGACAACACGAAGCCCCGTGATAAAGTTCCACATCTATATCCCATAATTTAATACCTCAAAACAAGCTATAAACTTTGCTTTAATAGTAAATGAAATTATGAGTGTCTGCTTAGCACCTTTCTAAAAAATTGCTCCCTAAGCCAAAGTCTATATATAGCCTGATAAGGATCTCTTACAATTTAGGCATCCAAATAAAAAGAGTTAGAATACCTTACAATTTCTAATTTATTCGATCTCTTATATATGAGCATGTAATTTTTTTGTTCTCTGTAAATATCGTATAACCTGTTTAGTTGCTTTCCAGTGATCCATCTTAGGGTTACTTAAATATCTGCCTAGTATCTTAATAATCTAAGCAATATTTGTATGCATACATATTTGAGCATACATGAGATTCCCTACTACTAATACATAAGGAACTTTTTGCATCTTTTTCTATTCAATCTCATTCTTGGAGCACTGATTAAAACTGAACTTATCACCTCTAGTAATGAGCATATTTGTTGGAGCAATATCCTTCATGTCAAACCTGCTAAGCACCTTATTGATATAATTCTTTATGAGGATACCTTGAGTTTGATCTCGATGTATTTGTATTTTTAGTACAAAAGATACGTCCCCAATATCTTTAATCTCAAAATTCTTTGATATAAATCTATTTGTTTCGTGCAATAAGCATATATTGTTGCTATTAGTAATATATCTTCGACATATAAAATCAAGAAGATAAACTTATAGCCATTGAACTTATGATAGCTATAATTTTCTTCAATCCAAATGAGGTAATCACTTAATAAAACTTATGATACCATTAACGAGATGTTTGCTTGAGGTAGTAGATAGACTTCTTTAATTTGCAGACCACATTCTTTAGATCTCCAGACATAAAGTTTTCTGGATATACTATATATATCATTTTCTCAATATCATCATTAAGAAACATGATCTTTATATCCATTTGATGTAGCTCCATATCAAAATGAGCTATAAATGCTATAACAATTTTAAAATAGTCTTTCAGTAATACTGGAAAGAAAGTCTTTTTATAATCAATGTCTTTCTTCTAAGTAAAATCCTTAGCAATGAGACGTACTTTATATCTCTCAATGTTCCTTTTGAATTCCTCTTGATCTAAAATATCCATTTACAACTACTAGGTTTCGCACATATAAGAAACTAGACAAGATCCCAAACATTATTGTCTGTTATGGATTTCATCTCATCCTCTATGGCTTTAATCTACTTATGAGAATTGAAACTTTGTTTAACTTAACTGAAATTGATTGGATCATTTTTCAGTCCCATATTAAACTTACCTTCTTAGAGAGAGATGACATAATCATCTAAAATTACACTTCTACTTTATCTATTGGATCTCCTTAATAGCACTTGTTCTTGAGATTGTTAAGGTTGCTCTTCATGAATAGAGACAAATTCTTCATTTTAAATTCAGAGCCCTGTATATTGTCTTGTATTTTTGAATTTGCATCTTGAATAAAGTACCCGATGACCAAAGACTTCTAGTGAGACAAGGATTATAGGCTAGCTCGAAGACATCCTTATAGCATTGGGGCCTGTGTTCATAGGTTCGACTTTGTGGGCTATATAAGATGAGCTAGCTTTTGTAGTGAATGGGCCTATAAGCCAAAATCCAATAGGGAACAATTGTTAAAAAAAAATAACATTTGAAGTGCAATTTTTAAAGATAGCAAAAATGTTTTAGGGAAGCAAAGTAAATTGATATATTTAATCATAGTAAATAGTCTTATATATGATCAAATATACCTTAATGACCTCTATAAGTGCATTTTAGACAATATTTTTTCAATGATAAAGGCTAATTACGGTATTTTAAAAAATATAAGGACTATCTTCAAGAGTTGAATTAATAATTTTCCTAATAACAATGATCATTTTTGTTTATAAATTATATTTGGATATGTTAGTTTCATTGATGTGCCACTAGAGACTAGGTGTGTGTGTGTGTGTGTGTGTTTTTAAAACTTAATGTATGACTTAATTTAACACTTTTGGTCATTGAAAGTTTTGATTAAATTAAAACAATAGTTTTTTTAGCCTATTAATTGAACACATTCAATGTTAAAGGTAAAGTTCCTCGATTTAAAACCTCGATGATAATTACCAACTTGTACTCATATACTATTTTTAGTTTAAAAAAAGTGCACCATCCCCTTGCAAGAAAAAATACTCTAATGCTCAAATGAGTGTTTATCCAAAAATAATGTTATTATGTCTGGAGTGTTGGCAAAGAGAAGTAGGATAGTAATATTTGTTGTTTGTTAGAATAAAGGAATGATCAATGTAAATATGAATTTGAATAAAATGAAAATTTCATAAATATTTGTTGATATTTATAAGGTATGAATTCAAATCCTTTTCAAAATATACATGCATGTATTTAATTCAAACTTTAATTAAAGAGAATGTGAATCTTATTAAAAGTTAACTTTCATTCTCTTAGACATGTAGCATATTATAATTGGTCGATACTAATTATGTTAATTTTGGTACCCATAGAAGCCCCCTATGAAAAATTACTTGTCCAAGTTCGATTATTTGTCTGAAAAAAAGATAGGTTTATTGGTCAAATCATCAAGTTGAAGCTACTATCAACTATGTACAAGGAAGCGAGTCTAGATTTAAGCAAGTATCAACCACTCTATTTTTAAGAAAGCATGTCTAGATAATTGGTTAAAACATTAAATCTAGACTCGTATCGACCTTTTCGAAAAAGCAAACTCAGGTTAAATCATTACATCCATCTATTTATATATTCATATGCTTATTCTATAACTTGATAGTAACTTTTAACTGAGTTTAAATACATTTAGCATACAAAAAGAAAAGTTGCTCCTTTTTTTTAATCTATTTATAAATATAAGAGAATTTACTAATTTCTTAAGTTGTTGGATGACAAGTGGATGTACTGATACATGAATTCGATATTTTATTGATGCTTTAGCCTATAGATGGTGCAAAATCGGTGATAGGTGAGCAATAATGGCCTTTAAGCTTTCGTACCGCAGGTTTGGCATTTTTCAACGATGTTTGGTGGTAGGCTATTTAGGATAAATTGGCCAATAATGCATAAGGCTATTTTCTAGTTTGTTTGACAACGATAGAGTCTAAAGATATAGCAATGTGTGCCGCCTTAAGCAGTAGCATTTTGGCCTCAGTCTTTTTGTGATCTAGTTTCTTTCAGGTATCTTTGAAGGCTGGCAATGCTTGAAATTGGTAACTCAAGTTTTGAATGCTTGAAATTGGTAACTCAAGTTTTGATAAGTTCGAGGGACGTCCTAGGCAGTGTCAACAATGGTCAAAACAGCAGAATCAAATAGGTAATGGTTGATTAGGTATTTGATGATTTTGACAGCAAATGATGGTGGAAATTGTAGGGATAGGTTAACGGACCCTTTTTAAGTTGATTGATGGGTTGATCGACAATGAATTATGTGTAAAATAGTAAGATCAAAAGGTTACGGCCGATACAAGGTTTTGTTCATTTTTGGGGATTTTGGTGATGGTTTACAATAAGGCTGGCCAGGATCAGTTGGCCGAAGTGCTGATTGGCGATGAACGAAAACCAATATAACAGCTGATGGTGGTAAGCGATGACTTCTGGTGGTGGCTAGGATTTCAGTAGCTACCTTCTTCTTTTTCTAAGCATTTTCTACCTATTTTTTTATTTTGAATTTTCTTTCTTTCTTTCGCCTTTTTCTTTCTTTTGTCTTTCTTTTTAGATTTTTTTTTGGTTTGGCAATTGTTTTTCATGTTATAAAAAAAAATTGAATTCCCACTAAAGATGCTACTAAAGTTCCTAAATTTGGAACTTTATGTTACTTACCAATTGTCTTTGCATATTCTTTCGATTAATGAAAGTGCACCATTTTCTTGTAAGAAAAAATACATTAACACTCAAGTCAGTATTTTTCTGGAGAAAAAAACAAAAAGTGTTGCATGTTGAGTGTTTGCAAGGTAGTAATATTTGTTGTATGTCTAAATGAATGAAAGATCAATGTGAATGTGAATCTAAATAGAATGAATAATTTATAAATAATTGCTCATATTTGTAAGGTATTAATTCAAATTTTTTTCAAAGTATTCATGCATGTATTTAACTCAAACTCTCATTAAAGATAGCATAATTCTGATTTAAATTCTACTTCTACTTGAATGCTATAATTAATCGATATTAATTATGTTAATTTTAGTACTTACAAAAGGAAATAAGGTTGTGTTGTAGTTTGTTTCTCACCTTTGCAGGGGATGAGATCCTTATATGTTTTTTCCAATTTATAGAGACCTTTGTTATCAGTTTTCTTAATTTTATGACAAAATGTCACCTTTTCAACCTTTGTTTTTTCTTTTGCTTTGATAGTTTTAATCAAATTAATTTATAACCAATTAATTTCATAGTTTTTCATCGCACCCACGTTTATAATGGTCTACTTCTATAATTATTAGGTCTACATTTCCTATTTTATTTTATTTTATTTTTGTTTTTTTATGAAAATCCATTTCGATCATAAAAGAAATATTTCTCTTTGCTTACTATAATTAAATTGCATGCTAAAAATAAGTGCAACAACCCACAAAAAACCAAAAGCAATATCAAGTCGTATGAAGCAAGATGAAGAACTACTGCTGGTAATCTTCAAGTTATCTATGGCTTTATCCTTTATTTATAACATCTACAAGCAAGCTTATCCAACTAAAAAGTTTTATTCCTTGTTTGATCTAGAGTTGATTGAATTTCTCCAATACCTAGTGAATCATTCAAGATTAAGTTGAAAAGCAACAATGATTGTTACCTACAAAACCGAAATCCTTGGAATTAAATACAAAGATTTTCCTAATTCAATTAATGATTTTGCAAGTCAATATTCTGATGGTTAAGGAAATATTCGAATGAATAAAGAAAGCTAGAATATTAGTCAATTACAATTAATTTTGTAATTCTAGTTTAGACTAGAATCCATTTTTCCAAAATACCTCCAATAGTTATATTTTGTTGTATATAATACTTTGCCTTGTTCAATAAAAGACAAAGAAATTTTTATTTAAAAGATATAAAACTCTTTATAGTATCAAAGCCAACCATGAGTGCAAGTACCAACTCTCCTTCTTCCTGATTTTTCATTTCACTGCCTTAAAAATCAAAACTAGACATTCAAGCCTTCAATCAATGCAATAGGCTTATCTTAATCAAACTTGATCACTCAAATTTCCTCTTATAGTGTTGTCAAGTGCTTCCATAGATCAAAAATATTAAAATTTCACACCACATTACAAGCACTAAAAGGCTATATTAAGAAATTGAAAATTCTGATAGAGGCAAGATTGTAAATCCAGAGTTCACCCTTTAGAAAAATAATGATGGTCTCTTAATTTCTTAGTTGTTAGGAACAATGATAGAGGAAATTCTGAGCACAATCATTAAGGTTGAAATTGTCTATTATCTCTGGAAATCCATGAAGATCAATTGTTGCTAATAAATAAGGAGAAGAATATGCATCTTATGGATCTGTTTCTTACACTAAAACGAGGCTTAATGTCTCTTAAAGTGTATTTGAAAAAATTCAACACTTGTGTGATTGGTTGGCAGCCATAAAAAAAAATCTATAGATAATTTCGACAAGTTTTTAACTTGGCTAGAGGGCTAAGAGTGAAGTATCAAGACTTTCACCTGGCTATGCTCTCTAAGCCACTATACCCTACCTTTAAACAATTTGTCATGGATCTTGAAAACCATGAACATACTTTGGCCAACTTAGAAGATGAGAACAAAAGCTCTATTAATCATGCTCAAGCCTTCTACAGTTAAAGAGTGCTAGGTCAAGAAAACCGTGGTGGATATTTCAACTCTAGAGGTAGTGGCTTTGCTTTTGCTAAAAGAGGAAACAACAACAACTCATGTAGAAAAAAACAACTTAATTATAAATAAAACTCGACACAATAAGAAAAGAATCAACAAACACCTCAAAAGGAGAAACAAATTTAATCTACCATAGAAGAGATCACACAGTTGAAGAATGTCAACATAAGTATGAAAATGCCTCATAAGTTGAGTAGCAGCTATGAATTTTGATAAAGAAAGGAGCTCAAACTTTTATGCCGACTCAGGTGTAATAAACCATATGACCAATGATCCATGTATAGTTCTTAAACTTTATATCTATAAAGGAAATGATACTATAATGGTAGGAAACAGAGAAAATTTAAAAAAATCACATATTGGAAATACCAAGCTAAAACTAGTGTTGGCAATCTTCATCTAAATAATGGAGCCTTACATCAATGTGTTTCGACCTCTCGTGGCACACTTAATGCTTGCTTAGGTGTATGGCACTCTGACCGTCACAATATACATCGGTGTTTACATCTTTACTAGCCAATATCTCTGCACATATGCCTTTTAACTACACGGCCTAATTGATAGTTTCACTAACAGCTATGTACTCTGCCTCTGTGGTAGAAAGTGCAACCACATATTGTAGAACTGATCTCCAACACACACTACACCTAATCACTGTGAATACGTAGCCTACCAACGATCTTCTCTTGTCAATATCACCTGCATAATCTAAGTCTACGTACCCTCTTACCATTTCATTGCTGTCTTTATCCCTCTTATATATCAACTCACGATTTAACGTCCCCTTAAGATATCTCAGAATCCATTTTACTGCAAGCCAGTGATCTTTACCCGAATTTATCATATATCTACTCTCCATACTCACAGTCTGTGCTATGTCTGGTCTTGTGCAAACCATTGCATACATGATGCTCCCCACAACGCTTGCATACGGTACTTTGATCATTTGTAGTTTCTCTTCTTCAACTATTGGCAACTGTGCTGCTGAAAGTCTGAAATGCATGGCCAAAGGAGTAAAGACAGCCTTTGTGTTGGACATACCAAACTTCTCCAGAATTTTGACTATATATCGCTATTGGGACAAGAAGATAACATCTCTTATTTCCCTCATAATATCTATACCTAAAATTCTCTTTGCTACTCCCAATCCTTCATTTTAAACTCACCACTTAATTGCTTCTTGAGCTTCTGTATTTTTTCCATATTCTTGCATGCGATCAACATATCATCGACGTATAGAAGCAAATACATTATCCCACAACTTATGTTCTTGAAGTACACGTATTCATCATACTTGTTTCTACTAAAGCCACAAGCCATCATAAACTCATCAAATCTCCTATACCACTGTCTAGGTGATTGCTTTAACATGTATAATGACTTCTTTAGCAAACAAGCATGATCTTCTTTTCCGGACTCCTCGAACCCTTGTGGCTATGCCATGTATATCATTTCTTCAAGCTTTCCATGTAAAAAAGCAGTCTTTACATCCATCTACTCTAGATGTAAATCACGGTTTGCACACATGGCTAACAAAATTATAATAGATGTGTGCTTGACAACTGGAGAAAATATCTCATTCAAATCGACTCCCTCTCTCTGAGTAAAACCCTGTGCAACTAACCTAGCCTTGAATCTTGTAGGCTCAATCTCTAGTATCCCCTCCTTCACCTTATACACCCACTTGCACCCGACTAGCTTCTTTTGAGGTCTCTCCACCAACTTCCAAGTATTGTTCTTCCTAAGAGAACTAATTTCTTCTTCCATGGCCTGCTGCCACTCTTTCATATTTTCACTCTTCATAGCCTCACCATATATCCTAGGCTTATCATACTCAAGAGTGTAAGCAGAATTAAAAGCATGAGTAACTAAGTCTGCTTATGCATACCTGACTAGTGGGTTAATCGTTCTCTTTAGCCTACCTCTGGCAAACCGGTACTCTTCAAGTTCCATCTCAGGAGTCTTAGTCTTTCTTTGGATGAACTTGGAGGAACTCGTTGGTGTTCTTGGTTCATCTTCAAGGATTTCCTCATTGAAGTGTTGATCTGGGGGTATATCAGATCTACTTTCAGTCTCCACTTCAACTTTTATTGACTCAGGTGCTGAGTCTTCCTTGGGCACAGGTTCTTCTTTCTCGTCTTCTTGGGAGGTTTTCAGCATCGTCATCTCATCAAACGTCACGTCACGGCTTATGATACTCCTTGGTGGTGTTAAGTCTTTACACCACACCTTGTATCATTTTACTCCTTCAGGATATCCTATGAATACTCCTTTGATAGCTCTAGGTTCCAACTTCCCTTCCTTAACATGTACAAAGGCAGGGCAACCAAATATTCTGAGGTGGTCATTCTTTGAAGGATTACCAGACCATTTCTCTTCTGGCGTCTTGAAATCAATTGCTGAGGAAGGACTTTTATTAATCAAGTAAGCTGCAGTCACTACAGCTTCTCTCCGGAATATCTTAGACATCTTCGCATTCGTAAGCATGCATCTAACCCTTTCAACTATGGTCCTATTCATCCTCTCAGCTATGCCATTCTACTGTAGTGTTGATCTTACTGTTCTATGTCTTGCAATCCCATGTTTGGCACAAAACCCATCAAACTCTCTGTTGTAAAATTCGAGGCCGTTATCAGTCCTTAGCCTCTTTACCTTTTTGCCAGTCTGATTCTCAATAAGAACCTTCCAAGTCTTGAATACTTCAAAGGCTTAATCCTTACTCTTCAACACATAGACCCATAGCTTCCTTGAATAGTCATCAATCAAGCTGAAAACATATCTGGCACTACCACGAGTAGCTGTCTCAGCTGGTCCTCAAAGATCCGAGTGTATGTAGTCAAGAGTCCCTTTAGTCTTGTGCTCGTCGGTACTAAACCTTACCCTATGTGCTTTCCCAAGCACACAATGCTCACAAAACTCTAAGGGCTGAAACTTATCTTCTCCAGACACCTTTTGACTGAATAACTCCTTTAGGTTTCTCTCGTCTAGGTGTGCCAGTCTAAGATGCCACAGCTTAGTTTGCATACTCTCATCATCTACAAAGAATAATGTAGAATCACTTATAACTTCACTCTTAAGCACATAAACCCATTTGTGCTTCTCTCATCACTACTATAGAATCTTTTAAAACTCTTAAAATCCCTCCGTCGATCCTGATGGAACACCCATTTTGGTCTAAAGTCCCTGGTGAGATCAAGTTTCTCTTCACGTCAGGAATATACCTAACATCTGTCAACTCTCTTACTCGTCCATCATGTAGCCTAAGTTTAATACTACCAATTCTCATCATTTGACATGCAATGTCATTACCCATTAAGACCTTACCACCACTAATAGGCTGGAAATTTGTAAACCAAGACTTGTGTGGACACATGTGAAAAATGTAACCAAAATCAAGAACCTATTGTTCAGAGTTCTTACCATTAGTAGCGACGAGTGTCTCTGTGCTGTTATAGCTATCATCATAGGCAAACGCAGCATCCGCTTTCTTCTTGTCTTGTGTTTTCTTCTCAGGACAGTTCTTTATAAAATGCCCCTCTTTCTTGCAGCAATAGCACTTCCTAGAAGTCCTAGACTTTGACCTTGAGCCTTTTTTCTTTCCATCTCTATATGAGGGCCTTCCTCTTACAAATAAGCTTTCTGTATTGCCCTCGGTCTACTTTCCTAATAACTTTGAGTTTAATGATGATTTCACATCACTCATCGTTAAACTCTCTCTGCTGTAGAATAACGTATCAACAAAACTCTCATAGCTCTTGGGGAGTAAACTCAGCAGGATAATTACTTTATCTTCATCTTCTATCTTGATGTTGATAGACTCAAGATTAAGGATGATCTTATTAAAGGCGTCTATATGATCTTTCATCGGCGTCCCCTCTGACATGGCAGCTGATACAGCTTCTTCTTCTTTCATCTCCTCATATAAAGAGAGTCAAGCTTTTTCGAAAGACCTATTGCCGTTGTCTCACCTGCTACTTCCATTAGTACTTCATCACTTAATGACAAAATAATTATGCTATGAGCTCTTTCTTGAATGTC
The DNA here is from genome assembly GCA_946807835.1 of Ailanthus altissimus. NCBI lineage: Eukaryota > Viridiplantae > Streptophyta > Magnoliopsida > Sapindales > Simaroubaceae > Ailanthus > Ailanthus altissimus. Next base: position 21,146,400 of record OX327698.1, on the reverse strand, counting down.
CCTTCTTTCTACTTCAGCTCTAGATGACTTTGGCTTCTTCTCTTCATCACTAGATGGAGCTGCAGTCTCCTCTAATGCCGAAACAAGCCTTTGGCTCACTAACAACACCTTAACCTTCATATTCCTCTGATTAAAGTAATTTGTATTGTTGAATTTCTCTACCTCATACTTGAGTGTGGCCATGTCTACTTAGAACCAAGCTCTGGTACCAGTTTTTTGAAGCGGAAGCACATAAACAAGCAATATCACCCAAGCAATATATGCAGAACAAGTAATTAAAGAATAAAGAGAGAAGGGGTAGAAGAAGAACACACAAAGAATTACGTGGTTCATCAACTTGTCTACGTCCACGGCGGATTAAGATCACATTCTTCTCTTATTATGAAACATAAGGCACTCACAAAGTATGTCTTTTACAAGAAAGATCACAAAGATAACTATCTCTGTCACTCTAGGGATTTTCTCTCACAAAGAACCACAAAGATTGTTGATGATCACTAAGATTTCTCAACCTATCACAAAGATTATTCCTTGATTACAAAGATGTGTTTACAATTCAATTGATAGCTTTTATATAGGTTTTGGGATGACCTAGGTTTACCCTATACATGTGGGAGTCGTAATAGAGAGTCCTGAAATAAGTGGGAGACGAAATAAGGAAGTTTCCTTATTTTAGGATACTGTTCCCATCTCCAGCGCCGCGACACTGGGCTCTCACCGCCGTGGTACTGGCGCACCCATCTGAGCGCTGCAATGCTCATCGCCTGACGCCGAAGGGCTCAGTTGCTGGATTGGGCGCCGCGGCGCTGGTGCCTGGTACGCCCTTCTTCGTTTTTCGCGTCCGTCTTTGATCCGTACGCACCCTACACACTTGGCTTGCTCTCCAAATCATATCCCAATAATTTTCAATCAATATTCTCACATAACTATTTAATGAAAAGCTATTTAAATGATGGTTTTAATGAAAAAATCATTCCACCAAAGACGGGTATTTTAGCACTCTTTTCTCTTCTTTATTTTTGTTTTTTGGTTTATTATTTTTTAGTTTTGTTTTTATTGTTTGTTGTGCTCAGTTTTCTTGTAGAGAGTCATTTCTTTGCAAGACCCATATTTTTCTCCAACCATAGTAGCGGATCCTCAACCCAACCTAAGTCGTTGGGTCTCTGCTGCATCTTTTGGGGCTGGCCGACTTGCTTCATCGGTTTTAGCTACCTTTGGACTCCTTTGCCTGTAGCAACCATAGATCAAACTTAGTTTGGTCGTCGCTGGACTTCTCTGGGTTTCTGGCTTCAGATGAGACCTTGCCAAACCTTATCAAACACATTCATTTGTCCTTCCTTCATAAGGTTAGGTTTTGTTTAAGGGTGGCAAAATTTCTCATAAGGTTGGGGACTCGCCCCAAATGGGGAGTAATTCGAGTTGCATTATAGGTATTGTTTTAGGATGGGGCGGGTTTGGGTACAATAATCCAAATCCGAATTAAATTCGGGTTAGGTTTGGGGATAAGTTGATTTCCCCAAACCTGCCATAAATACTTGATTTAGAAACAAAAAAAATTTAAAAAACTTAGTGTAAAAAAATTAACTTATTTATACAAATTAAAGTTGGCTATGTACTAAATCTAAAGGTATAAAATTTACTTACATTATATTTTTAAAAATTTTGATTCTTATTCATATTTTTTATTTTTATTCATTTTTTTTAATTATATTTAATATTAGACACTTGTTTTTAAATTGGAGTGAACTCATTTGTTAGAGAAAAAAAGATAAAGAGGAACAAACAAAATAACTAAATAATTTTATTACCATTCCTAGTTTCTTAGTTATCACTTTACAAAGAATCTTAATAGAGATTTGATATTTAGATTACAAATAAAACATGATGATTTGAATGTCAAAGTTCAAAAAAATTATTAACTTTTGTGATATTTAAATTTTAATTAATGTTATTAATTTTTAAAATTAATAGTTGAAGACTCAATGTAGTTTAAAATTTTATGTGATGTTTATAAAATTATTTTTTTTGATATATTATATTATGGGTAAAAGACTATAATAGATATACTTAATTTATATGTAGCGTCCTGATAATTTTCTAATTTTATATCCGGAGTCTACGATGTAATATTACTAATTTAATTAATAATATTACATTTAATTATGTTTCAAAAAAAACAGGACCACGTTGGTAAGACTAACTTGTTATAACTTTAACAAATAAGCCAAACTGTTCAGGAAGTTGATTAGTCTAAGCATGGACTGGACAACACCCAGAACATTATTTTCTGAATTACAATTACACCAAAGAGAAAAAGATTGCCAGAAAATATCAACTTCATCCATTAAAAAGACAAATTGACAAAACAAAAGGAGACTTCAAAAGAGAATGAAGGAAAGAGGAGAATTAGATCTCTAGCTTAACCTAGAGAGAAAACCCCATGAACATGAGTACCTAAAAGCAAAAAGAAAATACGCTTTCTTATTCGTGCACGTGTTTGAAACAAAACTATTTGGAAATGTGTGCTTTATAAGGCTAATAGAAATTTCTTTTTAACATGATATATAGAACAAGTGTTTTACAAACTATAATCTCATAACTCTCTTTAATTTGAGTATATCTTTCTTTCACTCTTTAACCTCTGAGAAGGGTTCAAGCAGGCAGAATTGATTTTAAAGAATTGAAATTAATTTGATTGAGTCCGAAAGTGGGTGAGGAGATTGTACGCCTGATGATTGAAGTCAACGAATGGTGTGGAGATTGTCCTTACTAGTAAATTACTTTGAGGGTGTTTTAATCATATTCATATCAAATTTTATGAGAACGAGGGTGTGAATAATAGCCCCCATTTGTAATATATTCATAAATCTATGGAATCATTGTCTTGGTTTACATGTTATTTAGGAGATGATAAAACAACTTTGGACATGGAAACAACTTGACAAAAGTTTAAAATAGAAACTTAGCACACCCATTTATTCAAACATTTTTCACAATGCTCCTCCACAGTTGCATCAGTTACTGCGAAAGTGCCAAGGCAAGCCTCACATTTTTTACAGGGCTTTAAACACCTAGCTTCTATACGAGTTACATGAGAAAATATTACACAATGCTTATTGAGAAAGAGGAGAGAGAGTTGATTGTCTTCCACTGCAGCACCACATACGATCATAAGCAGCTCTCCACTCTGCATGGATGGAAACAAGAGCCTCATTCATTAATCATCATTATAACTTTCCCGTCGGATTCCAACTCTTCCTTAACAGTGGATTTCTCTTCTGTTGGTTTAATATCCGTGTTGTACAAAGGGAAATTTGACCTCGGCTTGTAGTTCTTGACAAATGATTTTTCTTCTACCGGTTTGACGTCCTTGTTGTACAAAGGGAAATTTGGCCTTGGGTCAAAGTTCTTGACAGATAATTTCTTTTCAGATGGCATGATTTCTTTGTTGTACAAAGGAAAATTTGACCTTGGCTCAAAGTTATCGATGTTGTACAATGGAAAATTTGGCCTTGGGTCAAATTTTTCATTGTTGTACAGTGGAAAATTTGGTCTTGGCTCAAAGTTCCTAACGAAGGATTTCTTTTGTGGAATATCATTGTTGTATAAAGGGAAATTCGGTTTCGGCTCAAAGTTATCGCTATTATATAATGGAAAATTTGGCTTTGGCTCAAAGTTATCGTTGTTGTACAATGGAAAATTTGGCCTTGGCTCAAAGTTGTCCTTATTGTACAATGGAAAATTTGGTTTTGGCTCAAAGTTATCACTGTTGTACAATGGGAAATTCGGCCTCGGCTCAACGTTTTCACTGTTATACAATGGAAAATTTGGCTTTGGCTCAAAGTTGTCATTATTGTACAAAGGAAAATTTGGCCTCGGGTCAAATTTCTCATTGTTATATAGAGGAAAATTTGGTCTTGGCTCAAAGTTATCATTGTTGTACAAAGGGAAATTCTGTCTTGGTTCAAAGTTCCTCACAGATGGTTGAATGTCATTGTTGTATAAAGGAAAATTATGTTTCGGCTCATAGTTCTTGACATCTTTATCAGTAGAGCTGACAGAAGCCGGATCCATGGGAACAAAGTTCATGATTGCTTCTGGCATTGGTTGATCTTTCATTACACTTCTCCAATATTTCATGAGGTCTTTCCTTGCATCTATAGTAGTTGCAAGCTGCAACAAGAATACGGGAAACAGAAACGGAAAAAAAGCAATTAGACGCAGCAAATCATCAAAAACTAATCAAAAGATTAGAAGTTCTAAATGAATAAACTATGAACATATATTTACCCACTGTTTTAAGCATTTTTCCTACTTAGTTACCTCTCTGGTTCTTCTATATATAAATATATATATATATATGTTTATTTAAATGGACCGTAAATAAAGCATACCAAGAAAAGCAAAGAGAGTGCGGAGAGAGCAAAGAAGGGCTTCATGTCTTGGATACTACCCCGGAATTCTATGTATGGCCTCTATGATTTGTCCGGAGACCACATATTCTTACCATATTTATAGAAAAATAATAATGGGTTGGCTCAAAATTCTTTTATTCATCTCGATGATTAATGACGCAAGATTACTCATCATGATGCTTATAGTATTGGGAAATTAATTGCGACGGCATAAGAGATGGTCTCAAACGATTACAACAGCTAGAGATATTTCCAAAAAGAGACAATGGCTAGTGGCTACTGGTTAGTCAAGTGATGAAAGAAGCAATCCATTCTATGATTGATTGATTGTAATAATAATTTAATTTCTTATACTCCCAAGAATTCCAACTATGTTGCGTTGGTTCGTTGAATATTATATTCAAAGGAGTCTGAATAATATGTCTTTCAGACAATATTTCTCATGCAAGTTTGGAATTAGTGAAATACTTTGTATATATTATCTTTCATCGATGTCGACAGCATACCAAATTCATAAAAACAACATATTAGGTGAAAATGATGACATAAAAGATTTTGAAGGAGGTGTGCATGGGTGATGGGTGTACCTCAACCCTAGAGATGAGATAGAGAAAACAAAGTTAATCAAATCCCGATTCCCATGACTGTTCTTGTTGTAGCATATCAAAAACTCTCCCGTTCTCAATATGTTTCTTACATTTTTACTCATTCATCATCAAGTTTTAATATAATGTTTCGTACAATTCTTAGTTAAGTAATTGATAATTATCTAAACCTCTAAGGTGAACTTGAAAGAAGCAATGATCGATGACCTTAAAGAGCTTCAAATTTCAAGTCTCAATTCCTGTGTTACTGTTTTGTTTCTGAGTGGAATATTAAAGAATGCAGGATTAGACAACCTATAAAGTCACCAGTCATGTTGGAATTTTGGCTCTTCATATTAATGAAACTTACAAAAATGGCGAAAGTGATGAGATGAAAATGGAACCTGAACCGGTGAACCCCTACCATTATCTAAAATCATCAAGGTATTTGTTCAAAAACATCTTTCAAAGAGATGTGTCAATAATGTTTCAGCGTCTAGGGAGGCGAAAAAACAATTTTATACTAATAATTAGTTCTCAATTAATTAAAAGGAATTTTATAGTTATAATTATTTTCTTATAATTTTTTTATTTAACCTATATAAATAGATTTACAATTATGAGATATAGATATTAGTGATTTTATCATTTTTAATATATATGTCAAATTTTTCCTCAAAGCTCAAAGATACAATTATGAGATATAGATATTAGTGATTTTAAATATTTTAACTATTTTAATTTATAGGTCAGTTAATTTTTTAATATATTATCATTATAACTTTATATGTATTTTACTATTTTGGATCTTAGTTTTTGTACTTTTTGCTCTAAATTTATTGATTTTAAAATATAAAATTTATCTCTACTAATAACATGATTATCTCTTATAATGGAAAAATCATTTACAATTGATTAATTTTTCAAACAATATTATTACAAATTGGAATTTATGCACTAAAACTTTGTTGTAATCTTTTCATTATGAATTTATACACCAAAATTTAAATAACTAGGCTTATTTAGGTTATACAATAAAAAACATCTGTTCGTTTATCCTTTTTAGTTGAAGTCCTAAAGTTTTGGTTTTTTTTTTTTTTTTTTTGGTGTGGAGCATCAAAAGAAGAGAGAGTTTATACACTAAAATATAAATATATTTTAAAAAAAAAAAGAGAAAATATCATTTTAATCTCTAATTTTAAAAGTATATATTAAACTAGTCCTATAATTTTTAATATATACAACATTAGTTTCTATCGTTAAATTTTTTTTATTAAATAGTTATTTCTTTTACTACTTTTACTGTAATATCTTTAATATGACAAACAATAGATATTTGTTCATGCAAAGACTGAGAAGCATTTTTAAATATAAAAAATGCCACATTAAAGACAAGAATCCCATCATCAATCTTTAAGTAAAAATTCAAATAATTTTTTTTTTATTCTCTCTCTTTTATCATCAATCAAACCCATCATCAATCTCCTCTGAAAAAAATCATAAATTTGTTCGCACTCTCTCTTTTATCATATTATAAATTTTATATTAAAAGATAAAAAATATTTCACCAAATAATATATTTTACCCTCTCTTTTATCATATTATAAATTTTATATTAAAAAATAAAACATTCCCCCAAATAATATATATTGCCTCTCTTTCATCATATTATAAAAAATAAAATTATTCTCCCAAAAACCTCACCCCCTCCCCTAAGAACGAAAACCAGCCCCCCTACCCCCTTCTCTCAAAGCCAAAATCACTCATCTCTCCTCTCTAGCATCTCAGCATCTCTCTTCTCCTTACCAAGAAGTATAAATACAAAATCAAATAATAAAAAACAAAAACTGAAATCACATTCACTGCCACACTCTAAAATTTAAGTAATTTTTAAAACTCCACCATGACCACACTTGTATTTTCTCTGCCACAGCCACTATAAAATTTCACAAAATAAAATCATTTCCTTTCCAAAATTAGCTTTCTTCTTCAGCCCCAACAAACCCATTTTATTTTTTTAAAGTCAATCTTACAACTTTTATTTCTTATTCTACTGAACATATACAAGAGTAACATTACATATCATATCTCCTTAAGGTCCTAAGGTAAATAATACTCATAACACAATACAATAAAGACTGAGATGAGAAAGAGAAGAAGAAAAAAAAAAGAGAGATGAAATAGAGAAGATGAAAAGGAAAGAGAGAGATGAGAGAGAGAAGAAGAAGAAGAAAGAGGGAAAAATATATTTATATATATTTTTAAAATTTTGTTTTGTTTTAAACTAACATTTTGGCAATTTTAATGAGAAAGACCAAAAGTATTCTTTTATTCTCAAACAATAACCATTTAAAAGAATCTCTTTAATGGTAGGGACTAACTTAGTATATATTAAAAAATGAGGGGAATAAGTTAGTATATGTCTATAAAATCAAAGACTAAAATGATATTTTATCTTTAAAAAACTCTTAGGCTTATTTTTTTGAGTTGAAGTCTAGAACGTCCTTATTTATTTATTTATTTGTTTTTAAGTGTGGAACATGAAAGAAGTAAAAGAAAGCTGGAAGAAGAAGAAAGAGAAAGTTCATTAAATTATGGGTTAAAATTGTTTATTAGTTATTTAATTGTGGTTGATAGTTAAAATGATGTATTTTTGTGTTTAATAGAGAAAATAAAAATAAATTAAATCTTACTTATTAATAATCTTATGAATTATACTACAATTTTTTTATATAAAAAAATAGAAAATATTAGATTAAAACAAAATCTAAATTTAAAACAAAATAATGAATGAAGAAAATGGTTAGGACACGTCAACCAACAAGTAAGTGAATACAAATGAATAGGGTGTGAAACCATAATAGTATAGTTCTGTTCTCTTGTTTTGAGAAATTGGATGCTCGTTATTCTAATACTTTCACGAAGGCTATGGCCATGTTGAATGGCTTATTAGGGATTCAACATTTAAATTTTTTTGTGATTAAGCTTGAATTAGTTGCTTCAGTCATAGTTAATGAGATTTTGGCAAGGAACCCTATAGCTTCTGAACTTGGGTTTAATTGTACAAGATATCTTGTAGTGATTAAACTCCCTTAGGTCCTCAAAAGTGCTTTTTACTAATTGGGAGTGTAATAGAGTTGCTCATTCTTTAATTAGCTAGCTTTAGATTCGGATGTTTATGACTCTTTGAGGTTTCATGTTCCAACGACTTTGCTTTTCATTATAGAGGAGGACTTCCCTTTTCATTCTTCTTTTTGAATTAAATTCTAGTTTTCTTTAAAAAAAAAAAATAAACAAACAAATGAATAGAGCACAATAGTTGTAGAATTGAAAAAAAGTAGACAAACCTATTAGCGTCATGTTCAAATATATTGGATCTTCATGTTTTTTAAACCTTCTAACATTGGCAAACGTGATAATCAAAATGGACCTTTAACTACTCTCATTATCCAAAATGGCGAAAGATTGGATTCAAAAAGGATGTTTCAAAGAAATTTTTTTTCTTTAAATGATTGAATAATGTTGGGCACATTATCTGTGGATTCAATCAGTTTGCACATTGTTCAATCCACAAGTCTAGATTTTGAATTTATCTTGCACAATAATTGAATTCGCCTAAGTCATATCCCACAATAGATCATGTGCTTTATTGGAAGGAGAGAATATATTAAAATTTAAATCCTATTTAGATTCTAATTAATTAATTATTATTCTATTTGAAGAAAAAATATTTACAAGTATAAAAATTCCTTTAAATCACTCTCTCTTATTTAAAATAGATTATAATTCTTAATTTACTCAAGTTTAACTAAATCTATACTTTGATGAGGTTTTGAATTCATTCATTCATACTTTGACATGAATTAAAATTTATGCACTACAAATAAGTATGTTACCTTACTCAAATTATTCAATCAATTTTATTCTATTCTAGTCACTCAATACACAATTGATCAATTCAATTCACCACCATTATCACTCTCATGCTTGTCTTTTAAATATTCCATATACACAATATTCCCTGTTTTGATCAAATATTGACTTAAACATTGCAGTATTTTTTTTTTTTATAAGAGGACAATGCTTTTTTTTGTAAATTTGAAGAGTTATCAAGGGGAAAGATGTAATTTTTGTGAGTTTATAAAACTCAGAAACTTTAAATAAGAATGAAAATTTTCACTCACTAAACACCAATTTTTATTTAAATGCCGATAATCATAAGTGTAAAGTGCATTCATAATCATCCAAGTTATGTCCAAGGAGTTCCAAAGAGACATTTTGATAATAATGAGAATTAAAAAAGAAAAAGAGTTATAAATTGATGTAGTAACGATAAAAAAATTTAAATGTGAAATATTTTATTAACAAGATTTAAAGAATGATATCACTAACAAGATTAAAGGAATGAATTTTATATTTTTAGTTTGTCCGAACATTAAAAAAAAAAATTTCAACAAAAAAAACTTACAAAAATAGTTACTACCTTATTATATATAGATTTGAAGAAAACCACTCAGAACTTCAAGATGATATTTTATTGAGTGAGGATGATAAGAACCATAACTTGAATTATTGTCACTCAAATATATATAGATAATCGTAATTCAAACTTATCAATCTACACATAATATTTAATCTCCACTCATATCATTGATGTATGCTTTTCTCTTATCATTTATATATAAATTCATTCACCCGCATACAAGGTTTATATGGATAAGAGAGTATACGGTTTACTCTTTAATTTGAATAATTTCACATAGCACAACTTGGATCACTACTCTAAAATATAAAAAAATTCTAGGAAACTTTTTGAAATTGACCCAAATTTTAAATATTAATTTCTTTTTTACCACAGCCAAAATTTTCATTCTTTAATGACCAAACAAATTTTTGTTTACCTTTCTTGCCCTTTTCCCAAGTGCTCTCTCACATTAATAATTAATTAATTAATTAATTTTTATTTTTATTTTAGGCTTTTAAATAATTATTTATTTTTTTATTTTATTTATTATTTTTTAATTTAAATTTATTTTTTATTTTTAAATTTTATTTAATTATTTATTTAAAATTTAAGAAGTGTGTCACTTTTTTGTTTTTTAGAAACAACATTATAAAATCAAATATTAAACTAATAAATTGATAAATTAATAATAAAATTTCATAATATAAAACAAAAAAATTAAGTGACTTGTGTGCATTGCACTGTGATCAAAGGAAAAATATCAACAACTATCTAGTAAGTAATAATCATCAATTAGTGATATATATATATATATACTAATTAATTAAATTGGTGGAGTCTAATAAGAATAGTTTTATATAAGAATAGAAAAGTAATGTAATTTTTTAAATCATGTATTACTATTTATCAAATAAATTTAAAAAGGATATCAAGTGATGTAGTTTTTATTCACTAGATAATAAAATAATGTAATATTTTTGTTTGTTAGTGTTAGCTCATACGATCAAGTTTCTGTTAAATCCTATACCAATTTATACAAAAGTAGTACTACACATAGTTAAGATACAAAATTTGTATCCTAAATAATGTGTCATCAACAATGATTATCATTTGTTAAATAATTATTGATATTTGACTTCTTATTAATATGGTCATTGTACAATACCAAAAATAATTGATACATTAAATATCGCATAATTCAAAATGCAAAATTTGTATCTCAGCTTTATATGCATAGCATTACTCTTTACACAATTATGATGAGCACAACTTAATAATTTCATATCAAATAAGAAAAAATCTACTCCCATTAATATATTTAGGCAGATTTAAATTTTCAAATTCAACGTTGAAGTAACAAAAATTTATAGTTATCTTAAATTAGTGAAATTTCACTAATAATTAACAAATATTATGTTATCTGAAAAAAAAAATTGTAAGATAAATTATTATCATGGATACTCTAAAATAATAATATTTTCAAGTTACTTTTTAGCAACATTATAACTATTGATATTGGTAATTGTCATAAATTTGCAACTAGAATTATTACTTCATTCTAATCAAGATTTTCGTCTTTGTTGCAATGATCTATGTAAAAAAAAAACCTTATGCTTTGTATTCTATATATATATATTACTTAATGGGAAATTTTTGTATAATATTATCTTACTACTTATTTACACAAAATTATTCAGTATAAATTTACCACTTAATGTATATATTTGAAACAATCAATTATAATTGTGTTAATATAAGTGACAAAATTTTATTTGATACTCTTATAATAGGGTACTTGATGTTAGTGATTACTTATGTAAGATTTCATTATTGTAAATTATAATGCCTTAAATTTATAAATAGCAATGGAAGGAAATGTCATATTTGAATAAAAATATTATTACACATTTTAAGTTGTATTTTAAATAATGATATGTCAAGTAATTATTAAGTAATGAATAATATAAATTTTAAAATTATTCATTACACTCAATGATTGTTTGATACATTATTATTTAAAATACCACTTTACATATAAATTTAAAATATATAATATTATTTTTTAAGTAATCATTCGTAATTAATGTCAGTGATCATAATGTAAGATTACATTATTGTAAATTATAGTACCTTAAATTTGAAAATACCGAAGAAAAGGATTGCCATATTGTAAAATACAGTTGAAGTGGGAGTTGGTGAAATGCTTTCTTATTTTTCATGTTTTTATAATGTTTACAGCATATATCCCAAATTCATAAAGAAAGTAATTATGGCACTTCAACTATTTAATGAATTCAATTGCGTGGGCAAATATAGTTATAGAATTCAAACATTCTACTTTTTAAAAAATAAATAAAGATAAAAAGTAGACAAGCCTATAAACGTCATGCTGGAATATCGGGTCGTATCATTTCTCAAACTTTCCAAAATGGGGAGATAATGTGATAGAAAAATGGACCTTTAACCACCCCCATTATCTAAAATCATCAAAGATTCGTTCAAAAACACTATACAAACAAAGAAAGTAAAGATAAAAGGTTAGACAACCTATACAAAGTCACTAGTCATGTTGAAATTTTGGCTCTTCACTTAATAAAACTTACAAAAGTCGGGAGATGTGATGTGATGAAAATGGAATCTGTACCGGTTAATCCCTGCCGTTATCTAAAATCATTAAGGGATTTGTTCAAAAACATCTTTCAAAGAGACGTGTCAACGTACAATGGTGAACCAAGTTGACGGTAATTTAAATCATCCTATGATCGATGGAGGATCGGTCAAGGATATCAAGTTCCTTTAAATAATTAGTCATTAATATCCATGTGCGTTCATCAACATTCTCCATCTAAGACTAAATAATAGTCCATTCTTAAAATTATTGTTGACATAACACACTGGTTCTTCTCATAACAAATCTTAAATTTGTTAAAAATAAAATTAAATTTTGGGTCACATTTAGACTGAATCAATGAATATAAATTTAAATTTTATATTTTTGCGAACTGTAAAGGAGTGGCTTGCAATAATAACACACACACAAAAGCTCAAAGACGAATCAATGGGTTTTGACTATGACGCTTACTTAAATTAAAAAAAGAGATTTTTTGTTCTCTCAATATATGAATAATGACAAGTTAAGGACTGATATTTTCTCTCTCACCGCCAAAAAAGAGAGGTACCTTTATTCTTTTTATTTCTCCTTTCGGTAAATTTTTCATTATCATCTGTTATGTTTTCTCTTTTTTCTTATATAGTGATGACCTTTCAGGGATTTTTTTTAGCTTTATTCTGTAGTATTTTTTTTTCCGCCAAATATTTCCTGTTATACCTCTGACACACTCCATACACTTTCGTACTACTCCTTTGACATACGTCAAATATTTTTTTATAGATTTTCTGTCTCCATTCTTACCCCATGTCAGATGTTACTTCTGATGTATCAAGCATATTTCTTATGTTCGTCTTTGCCGACGTTTTTAGTTCAAGTGATGATTGTTTTGGTCAGTCCAGATCAATACTTGCTCGGCCGTAATTGCAATAAAATCAGCATATATTGAACAAATTTTTCTATTTAACCGATCAAATTCTTCGCATCCGAACCGATTCTATTACTGTCGGATTTATACTTATTAACCATTGTTCTTGAACCTGCCTTGAGTTTTACATTCTAAACCCTTGAATCTAAAGTCAGGAGGAGGTTTTTAAAGGGGAATAATTACTATTCATTCATATCATACACGTCAATTGAAATTTTATATTAATGATTATATTAGCTTTTATGTTAATGATTATATTAGTGAAAAGAATATTTTTATTTTAAGAGATTTAATTTTTAATAGTCCCTCGAGTGTTAAAAAAGTTAATTTTGTCTTACGATTAATTTTAACAGAAAAACTGATATTTCTATGTAATAACAAAATCATAAAGGGAATGGCTGTCGCACGACAACAGGTTAATGAATTCAACTGTGTGGGGTACAAATATTGAATTTTTATAAGTGGAAAAAGATTGAGGATAAATTAATGCAAAAAAGCCTATAAACGACGTCATGTTGGAATATTGAATCTTCTCATTTCCTAAACCTTCTAAAAATTGGGAGATGCGATAGATTAAAATGGAGCCCTGACCACCGTCAGTTTCCAATTAAAAATCATCAAAGAATATTTCAAATAGACATTTTAATAATGCTCGAACCAATCTAATTCCCTAAGATTGTTTGGTTTGCAGCCTGCCATATTAGAATCCACCAATTAGCCATTCTACGTCTATATGATTGTTCTTTAATTGTTTAGCATGTTATACAACTCCCCCAATATATATCCGTATATATCTTGTTCCTTGAATATCCTTATATATCCTCAGGCAAGTTGATAAATAACTAGCTCTTTGGTGAACTTAATTGGAAGGTCAGTAATGGGTTTAGAAAGCTTAAAAAAAATCTGAAGTTAATTTTATTAGCTGTCGAAAGAAATGTGGTTGGTCTAGAGATGAGAATGAGAAAGCTCGCTATCAACCCCATTCATGGTTTCAGTAGAAGCATGCCAAAACTCTTCCATTGTCCTTATATATGTTTGTTCCATTTTATTCATTCTTTAAGTTTTAATAATATTTTTTCATGCAACTGTTATATATATGCAAATCGGTCAGTTCTTAAAAATTAATCTAATGTGAACATGAAAGAGCAATGATAGCTTTAAAATGCTTGAAAATCAAACTTTCAAATCTCGTGCTATGTTTTGTCTCGGAACGTGGAAAATTAGAGAAGACAATACAAATTAAATAATTTAATTGCATAATTTATTATGGATTAATTGGTAAAATTTTAGTTTGAATAGTTAAAATGTCTAGGGTTTCAATTTCATTCATTTTAAGATTAAGAAGGAATTTAAATTATATTTAAATAATAAAAAACTATATATAAGTAGCATAATCAAATACAATTTTAAAAAGTTTCGATAAAAATAAGGAGCAGGAATGAAGTTTTTTTATCCCATTCATACCTTTTAAAAAAAATACAACTTTAATAAATAAAAAAAATTAAGTAACCAAAAATAGAAAAACTTTGCAAATTAACATAATCTATTTTTTTCACATAAATGTTTTTATATAAATCTCAGTACCTTAGCAAAACAAATTAAAAAGAGTAATGCTATACATATATAGTTGAATACAATCAATGCTATACATATAAATGTGAGTACCCTATCAAAACATAAATATTTTCTATTTTTTATATCTCAAATGATGTGTCATTAATCAGTTACTACCACTTGTCAGTTAATTATTAATTTTTTTTTTATCTTCTTATTAATATTATAGTTAGACAACATCAATAAATAATTAAAACATAATATGTCACATCATTTGAGATTCAATCTTTGTATCTCAACTATTTATGCATAGAATACTCAATTAAAATTTTTAAAAACATACCAAATACAACTAAAAAAAAAAACAAATTCCCAAAATAACTCAACCCTAACTATTTCCACATCATAATAAGATATCCTACCTATTAAACAAATAACAATTTAAGAAATAATAATTTAGTAAAATAATTAAATAGCCAAAAATAAGGTAAATTTGCAAAATATCTTAACTATATGTCCACATTATTATATTGTAAGTATCTCTATCTAAGCAAATAATTTGTTTTTAACAAAAAAAAAATTGTTTAATAAAATACCAACTTTATATCTAATAAAGAAAAAAGAATAGTGCTATACTTATATAATTAAATATAAAGTTTGTGTCCCAACTAATATGCTATTGATTGATGACTACTACTTCTCAAATAGTTGTAAACGTTTTTCTTCTTCTTAATGTGGTAATTATATAATACTAATTAATAATAGACACATCAATTTTAAGATATAAACTTTGTATCTCAACTATGTAAGTATAGTATTACTAAAACAAATTTAACAATTAAAATACTTTTCAAAATAAATTAACCCTATTTTTGTCTACATTACTAAGAATCTTACAAATTTAAGTCTAGCTAACTTACTATATTTAAAACAAAAAATTTACCATTAGCCTCTTGTAGAATTTTATTGTTTTAACATAAATTTACCACATTTTTCTATTGTTATTTTTTTTTACTTACATTTTCCCACTGCTTTTAAAAGGTCAAAAACTCCCGAAAAAAGGTAAATAAGTATTAATTTTTAATATTAACCAAAAAATCTGCTATAAGGAGGTTTTTGGCCTTATAAAAATTACAGAAATAATGTGATAATTATGAAATTCCACAAGGGTTAATTTGTAATAAATGATAATAGAAATCAATTTTTTCTTTAACATGTATAGTTTCAAAGCTGAAGAATGTCTAGTAATATATTTTATAAGATATATAATTTTCAGATCATAACAATAATAAAAATACTTATTAACACTAGTATTATATAAGAATAGAAAAAGTAATGTAATTTTTTAAATTCATGTATTACTATTCAATAAATAAATTAAAATTACATATCGAGTGACGTAGTACTCATTCACTAAATGATAAAATTATGTAATAGTTTTGTTTCTTAGAGTTGGCTCATAATCGAATATCTATTGAATCCTACATCAATTACTACATATACATATTTGGGAGATGTGATTAAAAAATAGACCTTTTAACCACTCCCATTATCCAAAATCCCCAAAGATTCGTTCAACAAATAAAGATAAAGGGTTAGAGAATTTATTAAGTTAGTAGTCATGTTGGAATTTGGCTCTTCACATTAATAAAACTTACAAAAATCGGGAGATATGATGAGAAGAAAATGGAACCTGAACCGGTTAACTCCTATCATTATCTAAAATTATCAAGGGATTTGCTCAAAAAGATCTTTCAAAGAGAAGTGACAGTAGAACCAAGTTGACGGCAATTTCGATCATCCTATTATCGATGGAGGATCAGTCAATGATATCAAGTTTCTTTAAATAATTAGTCATTAGCCTTCATGTGCGTTCATCAATATTCTCCATCAAAGACTAATTTAGAATACTATTCATTACATAAGAGTTATGCATTAGTCATTAAAAATACCATTCATTCATAGCATAGATCGTGAATTGAAATTTTATGTTAATGATTATATTACATAAGAGTTTTCCGGTGGGTTTTAAGAAGTAACTTCAAGTGGGTTGGGCTTCTGCAGATCATATGAAGAATTATTACAGGACGTCAGAATTATGTAAATTGTTGATGGGTGGTGATGATAAAATATGATGGGTTGATCTATTTTGAAGATTAAGCCTTCGTCTAGAATATTAGGCGTGAGAATTTAGTTCTTTTGAAGTGAAATCACTTCTAATAATATGAAACAAGTACTTACAAGTTCAGGAATGGTTTTCCTTGAACGTTTTCTGAAATTAATATATAAACTTGTAGCTAAGTGACCAGATACATGACATGTGGGTTCTGGATTCTCTACCATGATAGAAACTTAAAAATCTACGTAGGACACACCACCAATATATTAACATAAAAGATTTTGTAAAAACGTTTTCCTGAAAGTGATGTGGTCGGCCGGCTATATAGTGTCATGAGCGAAGTTCTAATTTAAAGCATATTAACATTTCCCATTGTCCTTTTTTTCTAATACACGAGGGAGAGAAAATCGAACCTAAGATTTAAAGGGATGCAATTTTTAAATCACCTTGACTATCTTAAGCAATCACCGGACCCACGTTTACTATGGTCTAGTTCTGTAATTATTGGGTCTATAATTCTTATTTTATTTTGTTCTTTTTTCTAATGAATTTGCGCATCTATCCTAGTGGCCCACTCGGTACTTGTCAGATTTATATTTTAAATGTTAGATTTTTTTAGGGCAAGTTGTTTCATTAACACTGTTTTAAAACATATATATATTTTCTCTTCGCTTACTATAAATTGCATGCTAAATGTAAGTACAATAACCCACAGAAAACCAAAAGCAATATCAAGTTGAAGAAAGCAAGATGAGGAACTTCCTCCTATATCTACTACTCCTTCTGGTAATCTTCAAGTTATCTGTGGCTCTTTCATTTAATTTATAACATCTATAAGCGAGCTTATCCAACTAAGATCTTTTATTCATTGTTTGAACATCTTGAGTTGATTGAACTTCCCCAAAACCTGGTGACTTATTCAAGATGAAGTTGTAGGTCACGATTACATTATAAATTTCAGATTATTCGTAGGCCAATAAATGATATATAAGCTTGATTCATTTTTTTAAAACGCAAAGAACTGATGATTATAGCTGATTGGAGCTCGTGAACTTGTCAATGATTGGAAGTATGTTTTTTCAGTCTTCGTTATAATTTTAAAATGTTAAAACTGAGGAAATGTTGGAACTCTGTTGATCTTTATTCCTTTTTTTCTTTGGCACTAATATTTGGACTTGTATATTGTTGATTATTTTAAGTTCATCCTACTGAATTTTATTCTTGAACATTTCCAGTGCGCATACAGAACTGCTGCCAGAGAGTTGACTGAAAAAAGCTTGGAAGAGGTGGATGTTCGTGTTCATGTTCATCCATCATCCAAAACAAACCCTTTCAAGAAGGTATTTTTAACTTTGGATGATCTGAAGGTAGGAAAAAAGATGCCCTTCTATTTTGAAATGGGCAATCCTTCAACTCCTGCTAAGTTTTTGCCTAAAGAGGAAGCTGATTCCATTCCATTTTCATTGCAACATCTTCCTCATATTCTCGAACTCTTCAACTTCCCACATGACTCACCGCAAGCCAAAGCCATGGAAGATACACTCAGGAAGTGTGAATCCCCTCCCATGCAAGGAGAAATCAAATTCTGTGTTACCTCTTTGGAGTCCCTGCTTGATTTTGCACGCAGCATCTTTGGCCTGGGGACAGATTTTCAACCTCTAACCAATATCCACCTCACAAATCTTAGCACCGGTTTACAAAATTATTCAATCCTAGAAGAGCCCCAAGAGTTTCCTGCTCCGAAGATGATGGTATGTCATACACAGTCCTATCCTTATGCAGTTTTCGTGTGCCATACGCAAGCGAAGGGGAACAGGGTATTCAAAGTTGCACTAGGCGGTGATGATGGAGATAGAGTGGATGCCATCACTGTTTGTCACGTGGACACCTCTCACTGGAGACCTGATCATCCAGCGTTTGGTGCGCTTGGTGTTAAGCCAGGGGATTGCCCTATCTGCCATTCCGTCCAATCGGATAATCTAGTATTTGTGCCACTCATTGCAGCTAAATGAATGATGTATTTATGTAGACTGTAACGTCTAGTAATCCTGCTGCGTTGTTCTCGGTTTGCCCAGTTTGGGGATAATAAACGTTGCAAGTTCAACATGAGGTTGTGTGTTTAGTGTTGAAGGAAATAAGGCTGTTTTCTTGTTTAATTCGCACCTCTTAATCGGATGAGATCCTTATAATTTCTCCTTTCGAATTTATGGAGACCTTTTATCCGTAATTTTCACCACTAATTTTTCCTTTTTTTCTGGCAAGTTCTGTTGAGAGTTGAGTAAGAGCGGAAATGAAAGATAGGAAACCTTTTTTTTTTAAATAAAAGATTGGAAAAGTTTTTATTTATAAGAAAATAAAAAAAAATACAATTTATAGGAGATACATAACGAGCCTAATTTATTAAAAAGTTTAGTGTATAAATAAATACATAAAACTTTTATAGAAAATAAACATTTTTTTGGTGTAGTTTAGATAGTCGTAAATACGATTTGCGCTCGTAGCAATCAAAGTTCGAGTAAACATTTGGGGCGATGATTAATATTTAATAAGTGAGATTTCTCATTTCCATATAAATTTTTAAAAAAAATTAATAGTAAATGACTTACATTACATTTTATTTGCCAAAAATGAATAAATAAAATAGGAGCAGAAGTAAATAAAATTATTAATACTATTGTATTAAAATTTTAAGCCTAAAATTTAAATTTAAATTATTGTCACATGACAATATCTAATTAATCCATAACTTGAGCACTATTTAATTATATTATAAAATCACACTACGTGTCTAGATATTCACTATATAATGACCTACATTGTTCACTATGACAAAAGTATATATATATATAATTGATATAGTAGAGTATGTAGAAAAGTATATACCATATGGTGAGTTCCTAAACACGTGTGTTAGAAAATATTGTCACGTATTTTGAACACGTGACAATATTTTATAACATATTATAAATTGTATAAAAATTATAAAAAAATTATAAATTTATTAGACAGTAATATATAACAATAGAACTCACGATGAGCTACATAACTTACTAAATCAATTATATATATATATGTGTGTATATATATATATTTTTTTATATTTTTTTATTTAAATTTTCATCTATCGATTTATGCAATACAGTAGTTAAAGCCAAAAGTAATATTTAATGTTTTTAATTTTATATTATTGCATTATGTGAGATCAATAAATATTAATTTAAATTACGATTTTAAAGTAAGAGAACCAAATCATTTATTAATTTCAAAGAGCGTAAATTGAAATTATTATTAAAATTTTGTTATTGAGTTAGAAGTTTTCAATAATTTTAATAGAAGATCTTATTCTCCCTTAGATATGGTTCAAGCGGTCTTAATTCACTTTCCAATTTATTTGTAGGGTCTTTATCTTGGTTTCCATGAGATTTTCAAGTTAGTTATTGAACTGAGTGAAGATTTGTATTGCTTGTGATTTATCTTTCAAGGGACATGTCCAAGTATGTCTAGTGAACCCATCAACTATATTAAAAGTAGTACTTGTAACTATTTGAGGATGCTATTGAATTTGGCCCCCACTGATCAGCCTGGAGCTATGTCTGGTTTGTAAAGCTGAATTGGTGATTTTTGCCATATTGACGTGTTTCACAGAAGAATATTCTTTGAAGTTGCTTATAAGATGTAAGAATATTCTTTAATACATGGGAAGAACATCTAGATCATTGACAGAAACTAACTCCACCTAGGATATTGTAGGAATTTTCTTACTTTCACTCATTTTTACAACTCTGACCAAACGCAATTAACTGAAGCTGACAGTGACTTCATTAAACCAACATTAATGCTACTGACTCTAGACTTCGTTGACAGATGATGATTCTCCTCTTTTCCAGACTTCAGTAGATATAATCCCCATCTAGCAGTTCCTTAGAGCAACACCCTTTTTATTTGGTCCTTAACAACACACGGATCATTGTAAAACTCAACTGATAAATCAAAATCATTGGTTAGTTTAGATATGCTCAACAGGTTTTTGGTTACGGTGGGTGCAACTAAGATAGATTTAAGTAATAAGCATTTATTATTACTGTCATATGCGTTGGAGTAAACTGCACAAGCAAATAAAAAATTTATTTAAACAATATCATAATATAAAATAAATTATTAAAAAATAAATAAATAAAAAGGAACACATAAAGAATTATGTGGTTCAATAATTTATTTACGTTTACGGTGGATCAAGATTATACTCTTCTCTTATTATGAATCACAAGGCATTTACAAAATATGCCTTTTACAAGAAAGATTACAAAAAAAACTCCCTCTCTCACTCTAGAGATTTTCTCACAAAGAATCACAAAAATCTTTTGTTTATCACAAAGATTGTTAAGATATGTTTACAAGCCAATTGATAACCTTTATATAGGTTTTGGGACGACCTAAGTTTACCCTATATGTGTGGGAGTCGTATTAGGGAGTTCTGAAACAAGTGGGAGACGAAATAAGGAAGTTTCCTTATTTTGGAATACTGTTTCCGTCTCCAGTGCCGCGGCGCTGGGCTCTCGTCGCCGCGGCGCTGGCGCGCTTTTACTAAGCGTTGCGGCATTGGTGTCCTAGCGTCGCGGCACTCAGGTTCTGGACTGGGCATCGCGGCGCTCACGCCTTGTGGCCGCGGCGCTAGCACCTGGTGCGCCCTTCTTCGTTTTTCACCTCCTTTTGCGTCCTTCTTCGTTTTTCACCTCTTTTTGCGTCCTTTTTCGATCTGTGCGCACCCTACGCACTTGGCTTGATCTCCAAATCATATTCTAATAATTTTCAATCAATATCTTCACATATGTCAAGGGCAGGCAAGCATCTCCAATATGTTATATAACAATAGGGTTATTAACACTGTCACTCTGAAGATTTACACAAATAACATTGTTATAGCAGTTATTAAATTAATTACACTGTCTCCATTCTACTTAACTTCTGTTATCTTTTCCGTTTGCACCGTTATTATTTTTTCTTTTTAATTTGAATTGTCTTCTTTTTTAATTATTTTATTTTATTTTTATTTTATTTTTAATAATTATTATGATAGTTATTACATAACTATCATAATGAACTATAAATTATAATGAAATAAGAGACCCAAATTAATTAATATTTAATTAAGAGAAATATCATTATAGTTATTTCATAATTATTAATATTTGATATTAATATTATAAATTAATTAATGTTTTTCATTATAATTAATATTTTTATTATAATAAAATATTTGTTAATTGAACTAAATAGTTTTTAGTTGAACAATCATTCCCTTCAAACCAAATTTGAGTTAGGCTTCTAACATAAGAATGAATGTAATTTCTAAGATACAAAATAAGAAAATGCTACAATGTGATATTGTATTTGTATAATCCATTAAGTTTTTTTATTATTGTATTTTTTAAGTTCTATTCTAAATTTTTGAGTTTTTTAAAAATTAAAATTAACACATAAATTAGCATAAAAAATATAAAAAAATCAGATATTTAATCAAAAAATTTAGAACTTGTAATAAAAAATTAAGTGTATATGTACAATTTTAGTAGTTATATTTTAGGCAAACACAAATACTTGACGATTTTATTGAATGTCTAAGTTGAAAAAATTAACCAACCAAAATATAATATTTAAGTTTATATATATATGGGGGCGTAGTTCGAGTAGTTTCTAAAGTATATTGTATTATTTATTTTATTAAATCAAATTATAGTATTAATTTATTACAACGTACGCGAGATACACTCAATGACATGTAGCATACAAGACGTGCATATACTGCATGCCACGCGGCCACACATGAACGCTTATATACAGGTTGAGCGCGACACACCTTACACAAAATATATTTTTTTATTAATAATTAATTATAAATAAGAATAATTTTATTTATTTACTTAATCATTAAATAAATAAAATTATTTTTTATTATTTAATAATTAATAATTATTTATTTAATTCATTAAATAAAAAATTATTTATTTAATTCATTAAATAAAAAATTATTTATTTATCTGTAATGCATAAAGAAAACAAAATGAAAATAAAAAGAAAAATAAAAGGAAAAAAATAAAATAATTAAAAAAAGACAATTCAAATTATAAAAAAAAACAATAACAATGTAAACAAAAAAAGTAACTGACAGTAGGTAGAGGGGGATAATGTAATTAATTTAATAGCCACCGTAACAATGTTATTTGTGTAAACCTCAGGGGGTGACAGTGTTAATACCCCTATAACAATAATGCTAAATGTCACGAATGGTGGCCGACCGATTAGTGCCGATGGCACCATTCATTTCATTCAAGTCTTTGAAATTTTTTTAAAATACAACAAAAGTTATACATTTCGGATAATTATCACTTAGTTTTTTAAATTATATTTCCTATTTAATATTCTATCAAACTAGTCTCTAATATAGAGCTCAATTAAAAAAAATTGAAAAAAATTAGTCAGATTTTTAATTGAAGTTTATACTGACCACCACCCATTTAAATTCACTTTTTAAAGTTCTAAAACCCTCATTTAAATTTATTTTGTCCAAATTATTCTCACCATAATAAATTTATAACTCCAATTTTTTATCACTTTTAATTATTTTAATATTAATATTTAATTTTTTAATTCTCATCTTGCTTTCATTCTTTTAGAAGGAAAACATTTAGTATAATATTTTGGTACCATCTTGTAGCCCTTGACCAATATGGTTGTTGAATATATTAATTGTTATAGTTTAAAGAATTATTAAATAACTAGTTTGTCTAAAAATACCAAGTGTAATAATATTTCTTTTACGATTTCATATATGTGTATATATATATATATATATATTCTTCAATTGAGCTCCATATTAGATACTAGTGTGATAGAATATTAAATACTGAATATAATTATTTGAAGGACTTAATTGATAATTATTCAAAATATATAAATTTTGTTCATTTTTAAAATGTTTTGAGGACTTAAATGAATTGAACGGTGCCATTCGGGTACCATTTGGTTAGCCACCTTTCGGGACATTTAGCATTATTAGTGATATAATAAAATTATGTCCATTTCCTATTGTGAGTTAAGATTTGACATACTTCCCTTGTCTGACTACTCTCTTGGTTGCCTTTCTCTTTTCCTCTGTTTTATGACCCTAATTGTTAGTTTGAGAATACTTTCTTTCTCTTCCTCGGTTGTTCACTTATCTATAACCTTCAACACCACTTTGCTTTCTTGAAAGCTAGTTTCCTTGACCTCTATTCATGGCAAGGTTGGCTTCAAGACCATAGTTATCTAAGCCTTGTTCAAGTCTGCTTCTAAAGCTTACAAGCTAATATAGGCATTTGAAGGGATATGCCTTCAGGTCTTAAGGCTATTTTGATGGTAACAAAATTATAGTCTTTGTTTAAACCACCAACTATATATAGTATTAGATCATTATTGTTGATTGATTTTCTAGCAAATGCCAGTTCATAAGTAAGATTTTTAATTTTATTGAAATGCCCACTCATCTTTATTGATCCTTCCTTGGTGGCATGTATTTTCCCCTTGATTCACAGTTCTTGAGCCATAGAGTGGGAACAAATCATTTTTATTCAAGTGCTTCGCAAAGCTCACAAGTTGTGGAACATTGAGTCACTAAAGTGAGGAAATTTTCACTGATTATGGACGGTACCCAACCTAAAAGAAGTTGGTCCTTTCTTTGGTAAGGTAACCTAAGTTTTCCATTGTTTTGATGTACCAACCTAAAAGAAGTTGGTCCTTTCTTTGGTAAGGTAACCTAAGTTTTCCATTGTTTTGATGCTCTGGTCTTGATCAATAAAGATTATATATTTTTTAGGTGTGTTCTTTGTTCCATCAACGAACTGCTCAAGGTCATTGCCATGCATTAAAGGTAGTACCTGAGTTTTTCAAATGGTATAATTCATCCTATCAAGCTTGATAGGTGTTATGAATGTGAATTTGTTTTGGCTCAAGTTAAATGATTGTGGTCTCTAGAATCATAGCCTTAGTCATTGCGACTTAAGTTGGATTTGGATTACTTGAACTAACCATAGCTTGAATGGCTCTGGTACTAAGTTAAATAATTTTAATATTCAAAGTTAGAGAAAATATGAGAAGTTTTATCTTTACATTGTGTGAGTGTTGATTATCCTAAGGTGCATACATGTGGGATTATGTTCATTGTTACAAAACATGCATCATATACATATTTGTGCACATATAGAAGTCCAAAAATCTAATTTCCGAAGTGATAAACACAATAAATATTCATGTTATCCCATAAATGAAATTACAAGTGTATATGGAGAATTACCTTACCAAGCCTTTAGAATTTGATGAGCCGAAGTACTTGCCTTGAAGTGAGCTTGTTGTAAATTCTAGCTCCCAACTTGGTAGGCTTGGAAAGTTTAGAATGGAAGCCTCTTTTCCAACAAGGAGTTTAGCAACTTAAACCCTAAGTTTAACTCTTAAACAAATTAGCTTAACACTTAAGTTTTTTACTACAACTACAAAGCTTTAATTGTTTCTTGTTCAATTTTAACATTTAAACAACAAAAATATTCTCTTATAGCTTATAGTAAATTTGGTCACTTAAAAAGAAAATTAAGAAGTGGAAGTTCAACTCTTGAACAAGCCCAACACTTGAAATTTTAGAGCTTCTCTCTCTTTCAACTTTGTGTGGCCATGTGTGTTTCACCAAAAGGAGCAAAATGCTTCTTTTTATTTACTTCATTTATTTTTCCTCCGATTATGAAACATAGGCCCACAAGTATGGCAACACTTGCCATTTATTTTTGTTTATAATTGTTTACACTAAACAAAATGAAAACAAAAGCAAAAGGGACGCACTTGGCCGAATTGTGCAACTAAAAGGAAATATTTTCAATTCTTGTATTGCACATTTTGGTCCCACCATTGACTTGCTTATTTACATTTGTGTTTGATATGTTTACATTAAACAAATCAAATGCATACAATGGAGGAGTGTTGGACGATGGAAACAAAGCAATTTGAAGAAATAATTTCTTCACTTGCTTGTTTAACATATCTTCATCCCACCAATTTCATTAGCCATGCATTCATGTTTTATCTCTTTATTTTAATCATATTAAAACAAATGAAACACATGCATAATGTTATAAATAATAATTATTTGACTTGATTAAAATAATAATATCAAATATTATTATAATTATTTTATTCAATAAATAATTTAATAAATAAAATAATAATCTTGCTTGTCCAACCAGTAAGGTTATTTTGATAATTTCTAAGTCAAACAATAATTAACCTATAAGGTACCACGTATCATCATCCTATTGGTCAATAACTATTGTTAACTAATTGATGTACTTAACTCTTAAGTCTTGACACATGCAGATCCTGAGAAAAATTGAAGCAAATGTCCGGTCTACTGGAATTTACTAGATTGAATTATTCAATTCGGTATACTGCCCAAGTACACTTCATATTGTGGGACTTCTTAGGTCCACGCCCGATTTAGAAAACAATACTATTTCGTGAGTCCGTGATCAATGCCCCACGCATAGATCACGGATATTGCAAATCAGAGCAGTAGACCATACAAGTTGAGGTCATAGCACATACGTATAATCCTTCCGCCATTTATATCCTAGAGGAGCAGGGATATAGATCAACATCGTCAAATCTCACGCGCTCATCCGTGAACTTATCTTCATACACGTATCTCGATAAATAATATACACAAACACCTTTACGATATTGTTGTATGCGTATATTTTTTAATCCTGTGGAAAACTCTTTTCTAGGTTTATTGCTTATGGCCATAAGTCTTTCTGAGATATAGTCTCGGAGCATCCAGATATATAACTCACCTATATGAGCTAATGGATCTCATATCTGTGCACGCCGACTCTATGAGCATCGGATCATACCCAGCGACACATAGCGATTAGACTATGAAAGATTTCTAACATGTGAAACCAAAGTATGATGGATCACTCACAAGTCCACCATAGCGCTCAGGTTAAAGGACCACGTACATTACTCAACTCGAGAGAACCAACCACTAATAGCTGCATGGGATGTCTATTGAGGTCCTCATTGAACTTGTTCAATATTTAGCTCTCACTAAATACCCATATGTCATACGATCTTTCAATAAGCCTATAGTCAGCTAACAACAACCATCTAAACCATCTAGATATGGTCATACACTAATCAATAATAAAGTATTTCATCAGCAAACCTATATTGGTGAATGAGATCAAGAACATCATGTTTGAGAATACATGTGCATAATAACATTTCTCAGCACCTATTACAACTCTTTGTAACTATGTTATTACTAATGTACCCTCGGGCCTATGTCCCGTTACAGACAAGGTTCTAACTCTTAGATTTTGTTGACTTTTATAACCTATTAACTTTTAGTAGTGCTAACTATTAGCAATTATAATTCTCAGCATTGCTAACTTTTAGTGTTGGTTTAAACTCCTTTAGGCCAGATCTGAATTCCTTTAGATCATACAATGTCTGTAGCGTAACAAGCATTGTACCATTTAATTAATGAAATTAGCGATTTAATAAAATATATTTTATAAATATTATAAAATAAAATATTCATACAAAATAGAATGACGCGTAAGCACAAATCCCAACACATTGGTTACAATTGTAACATACCTTTAACGTAAAATAAGTCATCGCACAAAAAAGAAAGTTTCTTATATTGTACATAAAATAAAAAGAATAAGCATTTTCTTATTATTGTCAGATTGAATTTTGTTGGTTTGTCAATCACGAAACTTCAGTATCGCAATCAGTTACAAACTTCGAAGCCCAACCAAGTCTTTTTAGTAGTAAGCAACCCCCTCTATGGGTTCCCTTGTGGATGTAACTCAGTTATAGCGACTTGGCAGGTGTCTCTTAGTAGGCCGATCCCCCTCTTTAACCTACCTTAGTGCCTACCTTTATTTTGCCATAATTATTCCAAGAACACCAAGCTCGTGAGGTGAGGTCACGTGTCAAAGTAGCACAAATATGAATTACATCTAGTACCGAGGGCTAATGAGCAATATGCCCCTAAGTGTCTTTCTATGAAGTAATTTTCATACTAAGTGCTTTATCATACATTAATTCCTATAATGTTATCATAAATAACTATCACGATATAACTTAACATAAGACATGAAGTTAAAAGACATCAACTTTCGATAACGATAGCCTATAATTTTACAAAACAAAAACAAAGTGTTGTGATTTTAGACATTATTTATAGCATAAAATAATAATGATATTTTTTTTGGAAATGTTCACTAATAACCTCTTTTTATCTATAATCTAAAAATAAACAAAAATTATTTGACTAATCTTATGTTAGAATTAATAATTCAACAATCATGTATGGACATAAATTGAGATGGATACCAATAGAGAGTCATTATGAAGTCGAGTACACGATAGGCGCACAAGGAAGGAGCAAGACGGAGGGTTGAAAACAAATATGAGCACAAAAATGTGAGGAGATAACACTAGGCCTCTGCGCTAGAGCTCCAGTACCGTAGAGCTAGCCATGCAACACCACAATGCTAGATCAAGTCGCACTGAGGGCCATGGTGACTAACTTTGGGGATTTTTGTTTTTTTGCTCGAATTCGACTTCTTTGAGGGGGTTTCGAACTCCTAAATACATGAAATCTTATTCTAACTAGTTTTAAAGTTTCTATAGACTTTGAAAGTACTATATAAACTCTTGTAAACCTTTAGAATTAATCAAGCATTAAGTATTAAATGACAGACTCTAATAGAGATTAAAGAACTAAGTAGACACTAAGTGCTTATGTGTATTAAGGTAGAACCATTGTGCTTGTTTATTATTCTTATGTGAACAAAAGTATGCCATATAGATTCCTTTTAAAGTTCTTGATTTTTTTTCTTGTAATCATTAGAAGAGTTAATAAAAGAGGCTAGGATCCCTTTATCTATCATGGATGAGTGTTTTTGACGAACTACTTAAACTGGTTGTGTGTGTTCTATCTTAATTTGGTTCTTAACTTTTTGATATTATATTTGCTTGCAATTGTACGCTTCTGCAAACAAATGGGTATTAGGGCGAAAGGTTGATATCTATGATAGATTAGTGCTAAATCTAAATCTCCCTTCAACCTTCAACAAACTGATATCAGAGCCAAGATTATGTAATACACTTAGGTGGCATTTATACCATTGCAAGTATCAAGCAAGATATAGAGAAAGTCAATTGGATGAATGACTTCAATCTATATAAGGTAAAGGTCAAGGCTCTACTAGTGAAAAATGTGTTAGACTCAACTTTGAAGGAACTCAAACAACTACTAGCGAAGAGAAGAAACCTTTGAAACCTAGGGAGATAAATTAGGATACCATTCAGATGAGATCCCACAACACTATAGTATTAGCGTTGAGTGATGAAATATTAAGGGAAATAGATGAAGAAGAGATGGCATTGGGTTTATGGAAGAAACTTGATTAGTTGTCTATGTCTGAAGGGTTATCAAAAGAGATCACATTGACATCTTCAATCAGATCATCATAAGTCTTGAGACTCTAGACATCAAGATGGAGAATAAAGACAATATCATCATCATGTTAAGTTCGTTACCATCAAGTTATGAGAACTCTATGGATACGCTATTGTATGATAGGGATACTCTTACAATAAATGATGTCAAGATAACATTGAATTCAAAAGAATTGGGGAAGAGATCTGAAACTGATAGTGCAACAAGTTTAGTTGCAAAAGAAAATAAAAACAACCTATTAAGGTTGTACCTATGTGTCATCCCAGTTTAGTATAAATATTTGATATCTATACATAATATATTTTGTTATATCGCTAATTATGTCTTAATAATATATTTTAATGCTTGTTATGCTATAGACTCTGTATTATCTGAAAGAGTTTAAATAGGGTCTAAAGGAGTTTAGACCAGTGCTAAGAGTTAGAAAATATTCCAAGAGTTGGAACAATGTCTGTAACGAGACAAAGACCTTAGAATATGCTTATAATGATATACTTGTAAGAATTGCAATGGGTTGCTAAGATGTGTCATTATGCAAGCATGTTCTTAAATATATTATTCCTGATCTATTTCTACTGACGCAGGTCTGTTGGTAGATCCCATTAATTCACATAGATTAGTGTATGTTTATATCTATAGGATATAGTTGGTCATTCCTAGCTGACCATGATCTTGAAGATTGTATAGATATACGGGTATTCAGCTAGGACTAAGTACTAAATAGACTCATGAGGATTCCATTAGACATCCTATATTGCCATCAATGAAAGATCCTCTCGAGTTGAATAATATACATAGGCCTCTGACATGAGCACCACGGTAGGCTTGTGAGTGATCCACCATACTTTGGTTCCATGCATGTCAGAGACATTTTATGATTTGACCGCTGGGTGTCGTTGGGTATGGTCCGATGCTCATGGAGTTTGGTATGTGCAAATATGGGATCCATCAACTTTCATAGGGAGTAATATATCTAAATGCTCCAAGATAGTATCTTAAGAAAGTCTTATAACCATAAGCAGTGAACCCGGGGAAGGAGTTTCCACAGGGTTAAACAATATGGCTAAGAGTTTGCTTATATTGTTCAGTGAGATACCATTCTAGAGATAAGTTTATGGATGAGCACATGGGGATATGACGGTGTTGATCTATGTCCCCGTACATCCAAGATATATATGATGGAAGGACTATACGTATGCGTTGTAACCTCAACTTGCATGGTTCAATGCGTTGATTTGTAATATTTGTGACATCTGCGTGGGGTATTGCTCACGGACTTATAGAATAGTTCCATTTGACGAATTGGGCGTAGACCTAGGGAGTCCTGCAATATGGAGTGTACTCATTGAGCACTGGGACAGAGTACTGGATTGAATTGTTTAATCCAGTAATATCTAGCACTACTACGGGAATACGTGCGTATTTGTGTTTAAGCGTTAAATACAATAATTAGTCAATAATTATTATTCACTAATTGTATAATGACACGTGGCGCATTGTGGACCCTTGTTTGAGTTTACCCAAGTGTGAGATTTAGTGGGACCCGCTAAAGAGTATATTTGGTAACTATTTATGAGGGGCAAAATGGTCATTTTACACTATAATTATTTAATTGTTAAATAAGTATAATATCTCTATTAAAATATATTATTTTATAATATTATATATTTCAATAATATAATTTATATTTATGCATGATAGTTGTCATGCATTTATATATATAATATTATTTTATTATTAGTTTTTACTCTAAGTGGCAAAATATATTATTATTTTAATATATAATATTATTATAATAATTAAATTAGAGATATATGTGTGTATGAAATGGGTGAGAGGCAATTTTGCTTCTTTTCATTTATCCATTTTGGACAAAAAGAATAGAGCTCCCGGCCATTTACTTGGGGTTAAAGGTTAATCCCATGTTGGATTAAAAGAGCTGTTGTTCTAACTCGTTAAGCCTACCAAGTTGGTTACTAGAGCTGTCTACATGTAAGACTTTAGGCGGGTTCCCCATATTTACGTGTAAAATGCTACACGTTCTGGTGATTTTTTAACTTTATTTTTGATATATTAATTTGATTAATATATGTTTATATGTTTATTGTATGTTTTAAATGTTCCGCAACGCCAAATATGTATGAGATACATATTTTTTTGCAATAAATACTGTTGCACATGCATACACCCATATATATTTGATCCCCAACATAACGAACCTAAAAAAAGATCCAAGAAGTATTTCCTTTATAACAAAAAAGGGCATTTTGTAAGAGATTGTCCTAAAATAAAATAAAGGGATAGAGATGCTATTGTAGTAAGTTATAAGGATGACATCGAAGTTGTAGACTGCTTGGTTGCTTTTGAGGGAAAGTACACTGATAAGTGGATATTAGATTTTGGGTGTAGTGTCCATACGTGTCCTAACCGATCATTATTCACCAACTATAAAGCCATTTTGGGTAAAGCACTAATGGGGAATAACATGGCTTGTGATGTCATAGAGATTAGCAATATAAGGTTGAGGATGCAAGTTGGAAAACTTGAGGAGGAACTTGATATCCCTAGGAAAGCTCGATGACGAATGGTATTTTGTTAGAGCAAAAAAGTAAAAACTAAGGGTAATAAAAGGATCTATAAGAATGGAAGGTAAAAAGCACAAAGAAGGGGTTTTGTGTACTTAAAAAGATGGCAAAAGGTGGCCCAACACAGGGTATTAGAGTAATGTAGACCATAAGACAATATCCAAAACAAACTCACCAAAGTGATAAGGGTCGAAAAGGAATGTGTCACATCCATACCCTATGTAAGGACTCTGAGTCTAAAATGAGTTTAGTCTTGACAGAGACTTAACTGGAATCGATTTTAGGTGATAGAGCATTAGTATGGATGGATTTAGAAGCCTTCTTATAGGGATATTTTGAATTAAGGAATGGTATGTTAGAATTGGTGATTCAACAATCATGTATATGTATGAATTGAGATGGATACCAATAGAGAGTCATCATGAAGTTGAGTACGCGGTGAGCATATGAGAGAAGAGTAAAGCGAAAATTTGGAAGGAATAGCGCAAAAACATAAGAAGATAGCACTAGGCCTCAGACCCACCGGGCCAGAGCCATAGCGCTGGCCATGCAATGCTACAATACTGGATCAAGCACCCAGCTTCGGGAATTTTCACTTTTGGCTCGTATTTGACTTCTTTGAAGGGGCTTCAGAATTCTAAACGCATGGAATCTTATTCCAACTAGGTTTAGAATTTCTAAGGACTTTGAAAGTATTATATAAATCCTTGTAAATCCTTAGAATTAATCTAGCATTAAGCATTAAAGAAAAGACGCTAAGAGAGATTAAAAAATTAGGTAGATACTAAGTACTTTTATGCATTAAGGAGGAACCATAGTGAGCATTTATTGTTCTTTTGTGAACAAAAGTATGTCATATAAATTCTTTTGAGAGTTATTTATTTATTTTTTCTTGTAATCTCTAAAAGAGTTAATAAGAGATGCTAAGATCACTTGATCCACCGTAGACGTAAGCTTTTACCAAACCACGTAAACTAGTTGTGTGAGTTATTTCTTAATCTAGTTCTTAACTTCTTGATATTATATTTGCTTACAATTCTACGCCTCTACAAACAAATAGGTATTAGGGCAAAAGACTGATGTTTATGCTCAATATGTAATGCGGCTATCGCAGTATAAATTGAGGTGTCGATCCCATAAGAAAACTTTTGGCAAAATAGGTTGGTGAAGTGAAATATTAAAATAGTAGCAAAGGAAAAAAAATTAATTAATTGGTTTAAGTTGATGAGATAGAATTGTCTATTAATTGAGGAAAATGTTTTATGATGATTTAAATAAGGCTTCGAGAATCACAATTATGCTTTATAAATCTACTATACACTTTGATTCAATATTTATATCTCAATTGACAGTTTTACATCTAAACAATTAATCGAAAGATATGTAAAATATAGCACATTTGATAACACATGCATTTGATATGACTAAACTCTTTTGCAAACATTAATACAAATCATGTTCATTTATACAAGTTATCTAAGATCGACAACATATCATTTTGACAATGTTACAGTAAAAGATCAACTTGAATATCAAATATTTATTGCCTTTACATGTTATCCAATATCAACAATATATCAATTGACAATATTACAGTAAAGGATTAACATATAAAACAATGTAACCAATAACAATTATAATTCAACAATAATCATATAAAGAAAGCATGACTGAAAATATATGAAACATGAAAAGTATAACCTTTGGATTATAGAAAATAAAATAGATAAGAGTTTAAGCATAATCAAACTTATAAACATTTGTAGCTCTTGACAACGAATCAAAGCATAGAAGTAAATTTATTAAACATAAAAGTCCATCTCTTGGCCTTTTCAAGAACTCTAGCCTAGATTACAATACATGTTAATGAGAATAAAATAAGAGAGAATTATCTAATGTTGAAAACGTCCTAAGAGTGTCTTTATATGGGCAATGAATGGAAATGTGATAAGTGTGACATCAATCTTCAATAATTTAGGCCAATAACTTATTTACCCACTTACAGAACATTTTTGATAATGTAAATGACTGATTTAGCCTTGTGACCAATATGAAAATTTTAGCATTTTGTCTCTTCTTTCCATAGCCACCAGGTTCATACAAATTGGATGAGTATCCAATAAGATATGGGCAAAATGCCAAAGATGTGTCATATTTTGACCAACAACTCTTTTACCCACTTGCAATACAATTTGGTCCATGATAAAGGATTATTTGGACTTTACCATCAACATAAGAGTTGTTGATAATTAAGTCAGTATTTCACAGATTCAAGAATTATACTAATTGGGTACATATTTTGTGAGATATAGTCCCAATACGTGAGTTGGGTCAAGCTGAGCGAAAGTTGTAGCCCGATTCTATTGTATCTCAATTTTTGGCCCATAACATGTTGGATTTAGCTTTTCAACTATTCTTCATGTTTATATAAGATTGATTCATGTTACCCCAGGTTCAAAAATTTCTTGATTTTGATTTCTACATTAAGAGTTATGTCTATTTTACCTAAATCTGTGCAAATAACATTCATTAATCACAATTTAAGGAGAACATTTTATTTCAAGCTAAAAATACAAGAAAATACTAAAATTAGTTACATTAAATGGTGAAATGACTTTTTGTTCGAAATGCTTAGGTATTTTTGCATATTTTATTTACGTTTGAATTGTTAGAGACTAGTAATAAGCTGGTTGGGGGCTGTGATGAATACATGAAAATGCATATTTATTTTTTTCAATTATAACTTCCAAAATTTGTGTGTGTGTGAACTAAGCCGTAATCATCTTACAACAAACCACAATAGATATAGCCTTAATAATTTCTCCAAGTAAAAGCCTCAACTCCATATCCTCACAAGTGTATGACTGTTTAAAATGTTAGGATTTCTCTCATGAAGTTGGAAAACAGTTAAGCTCTCAAGAAAAAGTCAATTTTAAGGACAGATATATAAACTAACATTAATCCAAAGATAGAAAAATCAATTGTTTAGAAATCAATTATTCTTAACATGTACGAGCTTTAGGA
The DNA here is from genome assembly GCA_946807835.1 of Ailanthus altissimus. Lineage (NCBI taxonomy): Eukaryota > Viridiplantae > Streptophyta > Magnoliopsida > Sapindales > Simaroubaceae > Ailanthus > Ailanthus altissimus. The sequence goes on along the minus strand of OX327698.1, from coordinate 21,111,559 downwards.
CTTCAATTGTCTTGTAAGAATAATATCAATATAGCTTGGTGAGAAAACTGTTTTACAAAATATTTGTCTTCTAAAATTGAATGAATACTTTTTTAAACTGAATTGATTCTTCTTTTTTTTTTTTTGTATTTTGCTTTAAATTTTTTTTTAATAATACAAGGAAGCATTACAAAAATTTTACAATGAAGCATTAACCAATTCAAATGATCAATGAAGGTTCATAAGTTGTTTCTCAACCTTTCCACTTACTCACAAATGATATGTGAGATTAAAAAAATATATACTTAAACATGGGAATTCTCTTGGCTATATAAATTGAATCATCCATCTTACCACAAGACTTAGCATTGTGTTCAAAAATATTTTGGAAATCATTCTTTAGTAACCTAAATAGAAACAGTGACTCAACCTAAACAATTTTGAAATTATACCTAGGCAGAAAAGTAAATTCCTTTATAAACGAATTACCAAGACTACAAGCAATAAACAACAATACATAAAACATAAAACAAAATAATAAAAAATTAGTTAAAATGCATTTTAAAAGTTAGAAATAAAACTCTTTACTCTGTCATTCTAATTTGACTTAGAATGTGTCTTAAGAGTTCAACATTGAACTCTTTACTCTGCTATTTTAATCAAATATCGGACCACAAATTTTTTTTTTTAATGCAAAATGCAACTTGTGTCTACTATCCCCCAAACCAGATGAAACATTGTCCTCAATGTTTAAATAGAAAGAGATAAAGTATAGGAGACATTACCTGAAATGCCAGTTATTTGAAAAAAACAAACCTGAGAGACACTTAAGCAAATATAAACTAAAATGATGATGCTGATAAATCATTAAAACAAAGAAAAACACATGTATTTACAAGTAGTTGTGATTGTGGCTCACATCTTTCTCTGATTTTACGTCCAGTAACGGCTTAAACGCCTTCTATGGGTCGGGGATAGGCTTTCCATCCAATTTTCTTATAAATTGGCAAACAGGGTCTTTTAGAGTCAGATTTCCGAGAATATACCGTTGATGTTAATTTTTGAATTTATTCCATAAATCAAGAAGTTCACATTGCACGAGCCCACAGGAATGCGTCTTAAGAGTGAATAGGATATCATCCAAAGACTCCTTACTCAGTCCATCCGTAATGAACTCAATTTTGTCTTCTCGATTTCTAGATATAAATCCTAAAGAACGACAACTCCAATTACAATTCCATCGAGCACATTTATGACAGACTTGTAACCTCTTTTTTCGTTGCCTTTTGGTATAAGAGCTTCTTCCAAGACCATGCATAAAAGAAACAAAATCATTTGTAGACTCACCAGATAATCGAACATTGGCTTCAATTAACCAACGGATATCCACAGGGATATTACTCAACATCAATAGCCTTAGTCTTTCACACTGTACTTTGTAAATCTTAAGTAGAGCATTTTGAGGCAATGAAGGAAAATGTTTTTTTAAGGTTGGCAAAAATACGATCCATTTTGAAAGAAAGAAAATAGATGAATGCACAATTTGAGGGATAGTTTTTAAGGAATTGAGAAACCGACTTTAATAGTCACGGAGTACCGTATCCGCCACTTGATCGAAAAATTAAATCACACTGAAGAAAAAAAAAGAAAAAATAAATAAAAAAAAAATGTGAAAGAAAAATAAAAGAAAAAATAAAAAGTCAAAAGGTAAAAGGTAAAACATAGACAAAATATAAAATATGGTACAGATAGATTGAACCTGATCAAGCATGATAGACAAGATCTACAAGAGGGATCTCGTCTATGTACATAGAGTGGTCTACCTTTTCCACATATCTTTTCAGCCGCTATCCATTCACTTTAAAAGTTTGCCCATCAGTAGGGTCCTCGATTTTGACAGCACTATTAGGAAAAATGTGCATTACCATAAATGGACTAGTCCATCGAAATCTCAACTTTTCAGGGTGTAAATATAATTGAGAATCATAAAAATAGACCCATTGATTTGGCTCTAAGTGTTTCCTTGAGATCTGTTTATTATGAGCTGCTTTCATTTTAGCTTTGTAAATTCTTGAGTTGTCATATGCGTCATTTCGTAGCTCTTCTATTTCTGACAATTGTAACTTTCTCTAAAGACCTGCAGTACTCAAATCAAAGTTAAGGACTTTGACAGCCCAATAAGCTTTATACTGTAGCTCAACAGGTAAATGGCAAGCTTTTCCATAAACAAGCCGGTATGGAGACATTCTTAAGATGATTTTGTATGCAGTGCAATATGCCCATAATGCATCAAAAATGCATAGAGACCAATCTTTTCAATTTGGGTTAACCGTCTTTTTCAAAATCTGTTTAACCTTTCTATTTGGTAACTCAGCTTGTCTATTTGTCTGTGGATGGTATACAGTGGAGACTTTGTGAAGAACACCATACCTGCGCATCAAAGCTTCAAAAGAACGATTATAAAAATGTGTTCATTGGTCACTAATGATGACACATGACGTACTGTACCTAGATAACACATTTTCTTTTAAGAATTTTACCACAGTTGTATTATCATTAGTACGACAAGCTACAGCCTTCACCCATTTTGATACATAGTCAATAGCTAAAAAGATGTAAAGGTATCCAAAAGATGAGAGAAAATGACTCATAAAATCGATACCCCAACAATCAAATATCTCGATAACAAGAATAGGGTTAAGAGCCATTATATGTCTTCAAGATAAAGGACCTAACTTTTGACATCTTTCACAGAAACTACAAAATTATTAGTGTCTTTGAACAAAGTGGACCAGTAAAGACCACACTGTAAAATTTTCACAGCAGTCTTCTTCATAGAAAAATGACCATCACAAGCAGCACTATAGCAAAAATTTAAGACACTAGAAACTTCACTTTCAAGAATGCAACGTCTTATAATTTGGTCAGGACAGTATTTGAAAAGATATGGATTATCCCAATAAAAATTATGTACCTCAACCAAGAACTTACGCTTATCTTGTGCACTCTAGTTAGATGAAAGTTACAAGCCAAATAATTTACGATATGTGCATACTAAGGTATTTAGCTTATAGCAAAAAGATGTTCATCAAGAAAATCATCTCGAATGGGTGGCAAATCAGTGGAGTCAGTGAACTCAAGGCAAGATAGATGATCAGCAACAATATTTTCAACGCCTTTATTATCTTTGATGGTTAGATCAAATTCCTGTAAAAGAAGAATCCACCTAATTAAATGGGCTTTAGCATCTTTCTTAGAAAGAAGGTATTTAAGGGCCGCGTGGTCAGTAAAAATAACAATAGGTGAACCAATCAAATAAGAACAAAATTTGTCTAAGGCAAAAACAACAGCTAGTAGTTCTTTTTCAGTAGTAGTGTAATTCATCTGAGCATCATTTAAAGTCCTACTAGTATAATAAACAACAAAGGGTTTTCCCTTCCTTCGTTGCCCAAGAACTACTTCTGCAGCATAATTACTTACATTACACATAATTTCAAATGGGAGGTTTCAATCTGGTGATTGCATGATAGGAGCGGTGGTGAGTTTGGCAATAAGTGTTCGAAATGCCTTCTCATACTCTTGTGTCCATGTAAATTCTGCATCTTTTAGCAAAAGGTTACACAATGGTCTAGATGTGGCAAAAAAAATTTGTATAAACCTTCTATAAAAGCCAGCGTGTCTAAGAAAAGATCAGACATCCTTTACCATTTTTGGGTGTAGGTAATTTAGAGATTAATTCAATTTTGTCCATGTCAACCTCTATCCCTCTTTTAGATACAATGTGTCCCAAAACGATTCCTGAAGATACCGTGAAATGACATTTCTCCCAATTTAGCACAAGTCCTTTTTCTTCACACCTACTCAAAACAGCTTTCAAGTTAAGTAGACATAAATCAAAAGAATTACCAAAAATAGGCAAATCATCCATAAAAACTTCCATGCATTTTTCAACCATATCAGAGAAAATATTCAACATACAACACTGAAAAGTAGCTGATGCATTACATAATCCAAATGGCATTCTACGAAAAGCATAAGTACCAAAAGAGCATGTAAAAGTGGTTTTTTCTTGATCTTCTATAGCTATCTCAATCTGGTAATATCCTGAATACCCATCAAAAAAGCAATAAAAAGGATGTCCAGCTACACATTCTAAAATTTGGTCGATAAAGGGCAATAAAAAATAGGCTTTCCTAGTGGCTGTGTTTAATTTTTTATAATCAATACACATTCGCCAACCACTTACTACCCTAGTTGGAACAAGTATCCCATTCTCATTTTCCACAACAATAACTCCAGATTTCTTAGGAACTACTTACGTTGGACTTACCCATTGACTATCAGAAATTGGGTAGATTATACCCGCATCTAATAGTTTCAAGACCTTTTTCTTCACCACTTCTTTCATTGTTGGGTTAAATCTTCTTTGTAGGTCCCTACGAGGTTGGGCACCTTCCTCTAAATGAATTCTGTGGGAGCATATCAATGGAGAAATACCTTTAATATCAGTTATAGTCCAATCTAGAGCAGACTTACGTTCTTTTTACAATTTTATCAATTTTTCCTCTTATTCAGCATTAAGTTCAGAAGAAATGATGATAGGAAATGTATCACCTGGTCCAAAGAATGCGAGTTTCAAACCTTTGGGCAGTAGAGAAAACTCAACTTGTGGTGTCTTGAGGTTTGATGGTTTTGGTCTCTCTCTCTCTCGTAGCAACTCTTTAAAACGTGGTTGCCAAAATCGAGTCCCTTTATCCTGTGAGTCAAAAATACTAAACACATTAGTTGTTACATCAGGATAATACAATTCTTCAAAATCAAAATTAAGAAGGTTTTTCAAAGAATCAGAGCTATAAGTTTTATAAGCTTCCTCCGCTACAAGTGTGTTTATCATAAATGAATGATAGCATTCGTTTTCTTCTCGTGGTTGTTTGCCAATATTGAAAATGTTCATCTCAAGAGTCATATTCTTAAAAGATAATTTCATTAGACCATTTCTGCAATTAATAAGAGCGTTAGCAGTGGCAAGAAAAGGTCTCCTTAAAATAAGAGGGATTTTTAACTCCATGTTAACAATAGAATGAGTATCTAAAACAAGAAAATCAACAGGGTAGTAAAATTTATCAATTTGTAACAAAACATCTTCTACTATTTCCGTGTTTCTTGATTGATCGGTTAGCTAATTGTAGGATTACAGATGTAGGTTTAATCTCACAAAGTCCCAATTTTAAGTAAATAAAATAAGACATTAAATAAAAAAAAGAACAAAATAATAAAATAAAGTACAATAAATAAATAAAGTAAAATAAGTAAACAAATAAAAAGTTATGCGGTAGAATCAGCCATTAAAATAAAATACAAATACAACATATTAACTAAGGAAAATAAAGTGCAATAAATAAATAAAAGAAAACAAAAATAAAGTATAATAAATAAACTAAAGTGCAATAAATGAAAAAATAAACTAAGTTGGGTGGTAGAACCAGCCATTAAAATAAAATAAAATACTACAAATTAAAAAAAAGGAAAGTGCAATAAATAAACAAAAATAAAGTGTGAAGCACAATAAATAAATAAAAGAAAATAAAGTGCGAAGCATAATAAATAAATAAAAGAAAATAAAGTGCGAATCATAATAAATAAATAAAAGAAAATGAACTAAGTTAGACGATAAAATCAACCATTAAAATAATATAAAATATAACAAATTAACTAAAGAAAACAAAATAAATTAGGTGGTAGAACCAACCATGAACAATAAAATGAACTATAACAAAGGAAATAAAACTAAGAGTTTACAAAGAAAAAAAAATGTACAAAGTTACCACTTTAGTATTGATAAACGCAACCGTCTTTCGCTTAGTGTGCCTCCCGACAACGGCACCAAATTTTATTTACGCTCAAAATATAATGCGGCTATTGCAATATAGAATAAGGTGTCGATCCCATGAGGAAGCTTTTGGAAAAATAGGTTGGTGAAGTGAAATATTAAAGCAGTAGCAAAGGGAAAAAAATTAACTAATTGGTTTAAGTAGATGAGATAGAATTGTTTATAAATTGAAGAAAATGTCTTATGATGATTTAAACAAGACTTTGAGAATCACAATTATGCTTTATAAATATACTCTACACTTTGATTCAACGTTTATAACTCAATTGCTAGTTTTACATCTAAACAATCAATCGGAAGATATGTAGAATATAGCACATTTGATAACATATGCATTTGATATGAATAAACTTTTTTGAAAACATTAACACAAATCATGTTCATTTATACAAGTTATCTAAGATTGACAACATATCATTTTGACAATATTGTAGTAAAAGATCAACTTGAATATCAAACATTTATTGCCTTTACATGTTATCCAAGATCGACAATATATCAATTGATAATATTACAGTAAAAGATTAACATATAAAACAATGTAACCAATAACAATTATAATTCAACAAGAATCACATAAAGAAAGCATGAGTGAAAATATATGAAGCATGAGAAGTATAAACTTTGGATTATAAAAAATAAAATAGATAAGAGTTTAAGCATAATCAAACTTATAAACATTTGTAGCTCTTGACAACGAATCCAAGTATAGAAGTAAATTTATTAAACATAAAAGTTCATCTCTTAGCCTTGCCAAGAACTCTAACCTAGATTACAATACATGTTAATGAAAATAAAATAAGGGAGAATTATCTAATGTTGAAAACGTCCTAAAAGTGTCATTATATAGGCAATGAATGGAAATGTGGTAAGTGTGACATCAATCTTCAATAATTTAGGCCAATAACTCGTTCACCTACTTGCAGCACATTTTTGATAATTTAAATGATCGATGTAGCCTTGTGATCGATATGCAAATTGTATAATTTTGTCTCTTCTTTTCATAGCCACCAGGTTCATGCCAATTGGATGAGTATCCAATGAGATATGGGCAAAATGCCAAAGATGTGTCAGAGTTCGACCAACAATTCTTTTACCCACTTGCAATACAATTTGATCCATGATAATGGCTGATTCGGACTTACCATCAACATGAGAGTCCTTGATAAGTAAGTCAGTAATTCACAGCTTCAAGAATTATACCAATTGGGTACGTATTTTGTGAGATATGATCCAAATACGTGAGTTGGGTCAAGCTGAGTAGAAGTTGTAGCCCGATTCTATTATATCTCAATTTTTTGCTCATAACATGTTGGATTTGGCTTTTTCATTATTCTTCAGTTGGTGTAAGATTGAGTTATGTTATTCCAGGTTCAAGAATTTCTTCATTTCAATTTCTACATTGAGAGTTATGTCTATTTTACCTAAACTTGTGAAAATAACATTCATTAATCACAATTTAAGGAGAACACTTTATTTCAAACTAAAAATACAAGAAAATACTAAAATTAGTGACATTAAATGGTGACTGAATCTCTTAATAAATATGCATTTTCATATATTCATTAACTGATCTCTAGAAGAGATTAGTGCTACACCTAAATCTCCCCTCAACCTTCAGCATCTTTATTAGCCAAGAAGATAATAAATGAATAAAATTACTTTTATTAATAACATAACTCAAAATATTTATTGTTTGAACCATAAAATCAACCCAAAAAAAACTGTTGTCATTATCCAAATAGATTTGAAACAATACTCTACAAATTGAGAACAAGTAATTTTGTGAGTAAATAATGTATTTGGAATTTTTTGTATTTAGTTTGTAAAAGTACAAGTATGAAAATATAATTGTAGTATATTAAGATAAAATACATACAAAAATAAAGTGCGTCGGCGAGAAAATACGATGAATCAGGAGAAAAGAATAAAATTGCGAACGAAGATGAAGATGAAGCCCATAATTTCATGCGCCTCCTCGTATATGAGGCGCAAAGAATTCTGAGCTTTGTCTTCTTCATCGTCCTCGATTTCATTTGTTTCACTATTTTTTAATTTTTCATTTCCCAATTGAGTTTTTTAACTTCCAAAATTTAAAATATCAATGTTAAATACTTGTTCTATTTATTTTTAAGATCGAATTTTTTAAAGTGTGTTTTAAGTAATTTTTGAAGAAAAATTTCAAATAGATTATTGTGGAAAAAAAAGGCAAAATATGCTTAAAAGAATAATAATTTAATTTAAACTTTGCGACTATTAAAAATTATATTTTAATTTTATGGTTATAAAATAATGTAAATTTAAACTAAAAGTTATTAGTGAATTTTTTTCGTATTCCACTTGATTTCTCTTTGTAACATTTTCAATTTCTTGTAAGCACCAATTCTTCGAATGAGAGGCATGTAGCAGCTTTTGATTAGGACGAATCGGCCAATAGTTGGATCTAAAAATTAACATACCACTAACAGTATAGCGGTATTGAGACATGTTGTGTTAAAGAGAGAGAAAACAAGTGAGAACATAGAAAATGAAATCTTATCTTTTTTTTATAGGAATAATAATATTTATTATTGAATAACTTCAAAGACAATACATCAACGAACCTTTGATTTTGAAATCAAAGGATTACCAGGATAAAGTAGAATGAGTACATATAGACATCTTCCTGAACCAAGCTCTTCCAAAGAAGAGTATCAGTCATACCTACATTGGGTAAGGACATCCCTGAAAGGGAATACGAACCCTTTTGATAAAAATGGTGAAATCTAGACCTTTTCAAAGAAAGAAAAATAACAGACCTCAATGAATGAGAGAAATACAGATCCCATCAAAGGGATGAGTTATTACAAGACCCATACTACTTACAATAAAACATATTCCAAGATAACTCAAATCCTATTCTATAACCGGTACGAAAAATGATGTTCGTAGCCAAAATAAATCATTGGCAAATGTATTGCACTGGCATGGTTACTGTTTCAAATTGGGGTTGGAATACGGTGCAGAACAAAGCGGAGATACTGTCACCGTAACTTCACCAGAGGTAAGCTCCGACCATAGGCCGAAAAGCTGTAAGTCGGAAGGGAGCCATGAAAAAAAGGCGACTGGACTCAAGGAATCACCAGCGAAGATGGGCAAGTGCAGATGCGGCCCCGTGAGACCGATGGAGGATAGAAAATGCAGTGGTGTTCGGCGAAGGGAACAGTAGTCACGTCATTGAAACACCAACGGCAAAAATCAGTCAATTGTTCTAGATGAAGGTCGGTCATGGCTGGTGAGCCTTGAAGGTTGGCGTCACGACGGTGAGCCATTTTTAACTTTACCCCTGCCGGCCACTGAAACACCGCTCACGCCATACTGTTATACTTTCCAACATCCGCTGCTGGTCATGGTTGAAGAGCTCCACAATCTCTAGCGACTCGATAGAAGCTGACCTGGGAACATGGCTTGAACGCCGCCGAAGCAACAAAACTCAAAAATAGAATCGACAAAAGGCCACTAAAGGCAGCAGAAAGGAACAGGTGAAAACTAAAGAAAAAGAACTAGAACAAAGAGAAGGAGATCTAGAAGAGGAGGGAGAGGGAGAAAGGTTCCACCGGAGAAGGGCGGTGAAACCTCTCTCCGGTGGAGGTGTGTGCTCATGCGACGCTCTTTTTTCCTAGAGAAATTTAAGAGAGAAATGAAATTTTATCTTAAAGCCTACAGATATATTATAAGATATAGAGCATGAAAATGATAATTAATTCTTTTACAAGAAACGTGCATGGCGTCATTGAAAATCAAAACAAAACCAACAACAACCAACCCTCCTTTATGAGCACAAGCAAAATCTTTGATATCTTCAAAACACCATACACTCAAAAGCATTCCAATATCTTCCAAACCTAAGATCTTTTCGCCTAATTGCCTTTCTCAAATTCAAGTAATTTTACCAACGTCTGTACTTGTAGATATATGGAGAAGTGAGCAAGCCATGCTGCATGAAGATGGTTGAACCATTTCACCGAATGCCACAAGCCATGGCTATGCTGAGTCAAGCAGCAACAGAACCCAAGTTGTCGAAGCTAAAAAAAACAAGAATTCATTATTAAATGAGAATGTTACTGAAGGGGCGAAATCAGGATTTAAGTTTTAGAGATCAAATTATAACATAAATTTTTAAGTTTAATAAAATAAAATAAATTGATATTTAAATTAAATTATAAAAATTATTTTTATTCCATATTAATAATAGATGAACTTAAAAAAAGTTGTTGGGAACTTTAGTGTAATCTTATTTCAAAAAGTCGTTCGACATTTTTTTATATTTTAAAAATCATGTATAATTGATTATATGCTAAATTGTTTTACAATTTTTCTTTTAATATATGTGATCAATGAGCAAAGTCATCATTTATTTTATTGTGAAGTCTTGCCTTAATAATATGCATAGTCAAAAAAGAACATCACTAATTCTAGTAGACATCGGAAGAGTGGTACAAAGATAATTACTCTATAGACAAGAAGAGTTTGATGAAAATTAAACATAAAATAAAATCACCTATATATTGTGTTTCATAATTGTGAGTTTATTTATATATGTTAAATTGAAAAAATTCTTTTCCATATACAAAAAGAATTACAAGTATAAAATTCTTTTGTATTAAAAAAATATATATTTTATGTAGAAAAGGAATTACAAGTATAAAATTTCTTTGAATTAAGATAATTTTATTTTATAAATATAAAATTATATTTTATTAAGATAAGAGAATAAAGTTAGAAAAATATAAAAATATGGATCATTTATAAATTAAAATTATATTTTATTAGAGAAAGACGTTAAAATAGAAGAAGATGGAATATTGTTTAAATATTACATAATATATTAAAAAGAAAGTCTTTAATATTAGTAAGGATCACTTTTTTAAATTGATAATTTAACCTACTAATTATAAAAATTTTAAAAGAAGTTTGTGTAGAGTATTGATTTATTTAAGGTGCATGCATGTGGTATTATGTGTTTATCATCAAGTTATACATATTTCATACATATATATACACAGGAAAAGCATAAAAATTTATAATAAATACAATTATTATATATTAATTAAATTAATAACTGAAATTGAGAATTAACCCTTGAAGCCTTTGGATCAAAATTGCTTGAAGTTCACCTAAAATGCAAATTTTGTCAATCCTAATAATCAACAAGGGTGTGATTGATTATCTAGAATGATAACATATTAATCCATCAAATTGTTTAACAAATTAAACTTGAGTTTTTTTTTTCCTTTGATTAACACTTAATCAATTAAATCAAACACCTATTTTTGCTTAATTGATTTTAAGCCTAATAAAAAGAAAACATGATTTTAAATTCAACAATTGAATTCAAAATAAGAAAACAATTTTTCTCTTTCTTTTTCTTTTTCTTTTTCTTTTTCTTTTATTTTGATTGGCCAAACACTTAGCAAAACTAATCTTCACTTCTCAAATTTTGTTTCATTTTGTAAATATATACAAATGAATTTAATTTGATTTTAATTTCACTTAATTTGAATTTACATTTAAACCTAATCATAGTTAATATTTAACCCTAGTTGGGTTAGTTTAACTTATCTATTAAGTTAAATAAATATTTAAATATTCTAACCGTAGTTAACTAACTTAACTATATGATTAACTTTTAACCATAGTTAAGTTAAATTATTTATTTAACTATTAAATAAATAAATATTTATTTTAATTATTTAATAATTAAATAATCATTAAGTGAAATTATTTTTATGTTTTTACTAGGTTACCAAGTTAACCTAAAGTGGGTTCCACTATTTAACTATATACTTTAGTTAACTTAACTATAGTAAATTGCTAAATTTTACTGTATTGAACTATTTAATACGGTACGCTGCCCAAGTGCACAAAGAGTACATTTCATATTATGATTCTCTATGTCCACGTCCGATTCGTCAAATGGAACTATTCCATAAGTCCATGGTTGATGCCCCACACACACGTCACGGATATAACAAATCAGCGCGTTAGACCATACATGTTGAGATTATTATATATTCATATAATCCTTTTGTTATTATATCCTAAATGGGCGGGATATAGATCATCATCGTCAAATCTCCATAAACTTATCTGTGAACTTATCTCCAAATTCGCATCTTAATGAATAATATACGCAAATACTTTTACTATATTGTTCAACATTGTGGAAACTCTTTTTCCGGGTTCATTTGTCACGCCCCAGACCCAAAAGGTCCGACACACGACATCACTTACATTCATTCACTGCATATGCATTCATAAATAATACACAAAATTCTCAACTTTCATTCAACACAGAAATTCTTAGCAAGTTGCTAGTAAGTTCAACACTAAAATCAAACCATAACCTAACATATAAATATAAATATCTCTTGACAATATTTGAACATTCATTTCAATTTCTTTCAGAATTATAACAATTGAATTATGACTGAGACAATTAATAAACCGGAGATACGCAGAGTTTTCTCAGAGATTAACACTCTACTACGTCACCAGTAGCAACTTTGTTACCGGGAGCCCAGAATATATTCATTGCAAATTCTTACTTAAAATCATCCAATAACCACGCTTTATGAAACTTAAACCAAATCCAATCCACACACAATAAAATAATACATAAGTATTTATTCAATAGGGACAAATCAAATATCATATCCTACGTGTCCCCAAATGAAATACTTAGCAACCTAACAACTTAAGGAACCCAAGGAACAGCAGAAGCTTTGCCAAATCCGCTAAGCACACATGTATCTTATTTACCTGAAATCACCATAAACTATAATGAGTATAAAACTCAGTAAGCATACTTGTTTTTCATATATCAAATACAAATATATATATGTACACAATGCATATGTATGATATGTTGTGACCAATCAAAATCATAATCTTATCAAATCACATATCATGTAAGCGCTTACACATTCTTTCAAAATACATAATAGGAATACCATTACTCGACTACTACTTAGTAGGACTTACATATCACATATCACATAATGAGCCAAATGTCACTCGTAGGTGACATACCGTATGAGAGGAATAGTACAAGTGAGGTCTTTAAATCACACATATATAACGCTTATGCCCGAAGGTAAAAGCCAAACCCTCACCCTGATCATCGGTGAGTCCTCTCACATGTACCAATACGCCACCACACGAATGTGATGACTCACACTTCCTTTAGGTACCAATAGAATCCTCCCTACATACGGAACACATAACATATACCAATCCCGAAGGAAAGGCCACACATAAAGGCTCCACAAATCACATAAAATGCCTACTAAGTTAATAGTGAGTTCAAGTACCCTCAAATCACAAAATATTTCTCATGGACATATTACACTTCAAAAGCTTTCTTTGTTAAACGCATCTTATTTTGGAAAGCTCACTTTCAAAAACACATGTATGTCCATGCTCAATGTCAATGCTCACATTCATAAACATATATTCACATTTCATATCAAAATATACTTTGACATATCATAAACATATTCTTAACCCCATTTACAAAATCATACAAAACAATTATTATGTTTATTGTGATTCCAGTAGTAAGTCTAGTATACTTACCTCTTAGCACTTACAGCTACAAGGCTTAAATCTCCTTAACCTATCAATGGAGATCAATCCTTTCATAAGCCTCACAATTCACACAAATACTTAAATAGCTTACAAAATTATACACAATGCATTTAACACATCAAATTGGTCTAAATACTTGATTTCTCAAAACTTGTCATTCTGACCACTTACACTTAACAAAATTTTCTAATACATCAAATGATGTCCAATTACTCCAAAATCAGAATTTATTAATCTTGACTCATATATCCTTCCTATATATGAATATTATATCAAAATTCCTACACAATCCATTTCATACACATCATCGAATCCAAACTACCAACCTGACAGGATCAAGATACTTACTGAACAATATTCAATCTCCTAATTTTATGAAATCATATACTAACTCAAAAATTGTAAAACTACCACAGAAATACTCTTGACACATATACCAATTCATGATAAATATTTTACTTCAAAATAACTACCAAAAGTATTTTAAAACTATTTTATTGTCTAACTTTAAAAACCTGTTAATCAAATACTGCAATGAGCTAATACACTTTAGAAAATCATAACACTTCAACCACATTGATCTAAATTCCCAATTCTGATTATATCATATTAGATATATAAACTTATCATATTCTATAAATTCGTAATTTTTAAAGATCATTCAATAGGTCAAAAATTATTTTCCACTGTATCATACTGTTTACACTGGAAATTTCTAGAATTTCAGGGTCATTTTGGTAAATTCACAACAAATTCAATTTCTGGAATTTTGAATCTATTCAAAGTCTCAGATGATCTTAAACATGTCTAATTTCATATACTCAAAATTCAAAACCAGAATCGAATTACAAAAATTTATAAAATTCCTGGATCAAGAGACTATCAAGCAGAAATTCCACAATTCATCATAATTTATCAAGCTATCTTATAGATCATCATCAATTCTCACAACATCAAACGAAATACACATCAAATCCTTAATTATACATATTTCCAGAAATCAAAACTTAAAGAAATTAACTTAATTAACACCAATAAATTGATAATTAGTTGTGATATACCTCTAAAGATCCAAAATTCCAATTTCTTCTTCTTTTTCTTCTTCTTCTTCTCTTTCTCTCTCCTTTATTTCTCTCTTCTCTCTCTAAAAATGGGTAGCTCGACCAAAATGAGAGAATTAGGGTTTTTAAAAGTGTATTTTTATACTAAGTGGTTAATTTTTGGTATTTACGAATTTACCCCCAAAACTTTCAAAGTATTACAATTTGGTCCCTAAAGTAAATCTAAAGTCTTGCAATTAAACCCAATGTTAATAGTATGACCTTAACCTATACAAACACTACTAATAACAATATATAAATCAAATATCCTCCACATACAAATAAAATACGTATATTTATACATATATAAATATTTATGATTACCGGTTGTAGATACTGGTTACTACATCATTGCTTATGACCATAAGACTTTGTACGATACAATCCTGAAGCATCAGATATACAACCTACCTATGTGAGCTGGCAGATTCCGTATCTACGCACATCAAACTCCATAAATATTAGACCATACTCAGTGACATGTAGCGGTCAGACCATGAAATATCTCTAACATACGTGGAACCAAAGCATGGTGGATGATCACCCACAAGCCCATCATGGCGCTCAAGTCGAAGGATCACAAATACTACTCAACTCGAGAGGACCTTCTTTTGATGGATTCATGGGATATATATTGGGGTCCTCATGAGTCTGTTCAGTGTCCAGTCCTGACTGAATACCAACATGTCTATACGAGCTTTCACTAAACTTATGGTCAGCTAAGAACAATCATCTGTACAATCTAGATATAAACATACATCGATCTATATAATAGTGTTCACTGAACATAGATTATGAACACTATGTTTGAGAACATACTTACATAATAATATTTTCTATCATCTATTGCAACTCTTTATAATTATGTCATTATAAGTAAACTCTCGGGTCTTTGTCCCATTATAAACAAGATTTTAACTCTTTAAATCTTGCTTACTCTTATAACCTACTAACTCTTAGCAGTGCTAACTCTTAGCATTTATAACTCTCAGCGTTGTTAACTTTTAGCCCTGGTCTAAACTCCTTTAAACCAGATATGAACTCCTTCAGATCATACAATGTCTATAGTGTTACAACATTTAGTACTATTTAATAAATGTTATTAGCGATTTAATAAAATATTCATTGTATAAATATTATAAAATAAATATTCATACAAATAGGGATGACACGTAAGTACAAATCCTAACAGTTTAATAGGAGCCAAAATAAGTGCATGTTTGGCTAGACTTTTCTATTGGCCGAAAAAGTTTTTTTAATGCCAAAAACTCCTTTTAAATATTTTGATAGCGTTTGGTTATAATTAAATAAAAGTTGTTGAATATTAAAAAGGCTATTTTACTTCTACTTGTAAAAGCTCAAATTAAGCTTTTAGGAGTAGTTTTTTTAATATTTATGTATTGATACATATACCCTATTAATATTTTTTTAATTCCATAGCATACCATTAATAAAAAGAAACTATAATTAACTAATATGCTTTTAACCTTTTGTTGAAAACCATCGTATCTCTATATATTTGCAATCATCATATCTTTATGAGACTTTAGCAAAAATATTTTTGTCATAGATACGTAGTATTTATTTTATTTTTAAATTTATACTAATGCAATAACTTATTTAATTCGTTGATTGTTATGTATTAATTTTACTTGAATTCTTATAAATTTGTATTTATTTATGTTTAGAGTGTTGGATAAAAATCTTTAATTGGTGAAAGAATCACCATAGTCAGGATCTCATGTTAAATCATCAAGAAGAATAAAATCGGAAGCGTACCTGAATCCATGGAGACGCAGAAAAAATTGTGGTTGATGCCTTCCACGTCTAAACCTTTTCTTTATGAGAGAAAAGCTACTGTCACTCACTGATGGGATGTGAATGAATAATATGTTAGGGTTTAGACTGGGGACCTCAACCTATTATTTATAGTATTTTATTTTATTTTGGCCCATCATAAAATAAAATAAAATAACTGGGTATCTACACATTAAAGCCCATGCTATACGTGATGCCCTAAAAGCCCAATAATAAATAAACTTTATTTGATCACTTTTAATGGGTAACAAAATAGATAGCCAATAATGTACAATTAATTGATATATGTAGGCCCACCTTATTATATAATACCCAACAATCTCCCATTTGGGCGACATATGTCACTTTACAATTGTACATTACCAAATAACTTTATGAGCTCAATATTTGCTATCTTAATAAAAGAAATCTCTCAACAATCTAGTCCATCAATTATACTAATATAGGATCAAAGCGATCTTCGTTATCTTTCTTGTAACTAGACCTATCAGTGTCACGTACATCAATATAATCAATGACATAGATCAAGCATGGATGTGTAGCATAAAAATTTCATGCAACGTGATCCTTTAACATGCCTATTTTCAACTGGTACTACTTTATAACTCATAAGAGTTCAATAATATACTTTCAAAACTTTATGCAAAATTGCAATTGAAAGAATATAACTTTATTTCAGAGTTTTCAATAAATAAACAAAAATGTAATACTTTAGTTTGATCAGAAAATATGTCAATTGTAATTGAACATCAAGAAACAAACTCTCACTATAGAAGCATATCATTAGGATAAACCACACCCATATGAGCCACATGCTCATGAAACACCTTAGGTGGTACACCCTTAGTAAGCGGATCCGCAATCATTAAGTTTGTACTGACATGTTCAATAGACACCTGAAGACTCTGAACTCTCTCTTTAACAACAAGAAACTTGATGTCAATGTGCTTCAATTTTGACGAGCTTCTGTTGTTCTTAGAATTTGATTTTGACGAACTTCTGTTGTTCTTAGAATATAACTCTGCGGCTTTATTATCACAATTTATTCTCAATGGTCTCTCAATACCATCGACAATTTGTAGCCTAATGATAAAATTTTATAGCCATATTGCTTGATTTGATGCCTCATAGCAAGCTACGAATTCTGCTTCCATGGTGGATGAAGTTACGAGTGTCTGCTTGACACTCTTCCATGACACAGCTCCCCCAGCCAATAGGAAGACATAACCTGAAGTGGATCTTCTGCTATCGAGACAACCAGCAAAATCGGAGTCTGAATACCCAATGATCTCTAAATGATCTGTTCTCCGATATGTGAGCATATAATCTTTTGTTCTCTATAGATACCGCATAACCCTTTAACGGCTCTCCAGTGATCCATTCTTGGATTACTTGAATATCTGCCAAGCATGCCAACTACATACGCAATATCCGGACGCGTACAAACTTGAGCATACATGAGACTCCCTACTGCCGACGCATAAGGGATATTCTCCATCTCTTTCTTTTCAATCTCATTTCTTGGGCATTGAAGCAGACTAAATTTATCACCTTTAGCAATGGGTGTGTCTCCTGATGCACAATTCTTCATGTCAAATCTACTAAGCACTTTATCGATATATGCCTTTTGTGATCAGCCAAGTATCCCACGAAATCGATCTCGGTGAATCTGTATGCCCAACACAAAAGAGGCATTCTCAAGATCTTTCATTTCAAATTTATTTGAAAGAAATATCTTGGTTTCATGCAACAATCCTATATCACTGCTTGCTAGTAGAATGTCATCCACATATAAGACAAGAAGAATAAATTTGCTCCCACTGATCTTGTGATAAATGCATTGATCAACAGTGTTTTCCTTAAAACCAAAAGAGGTAATCACTTGATCAAATTTTCGATACCATTGACGGGATGCTTGCTTTAAACTATAGATGGACTTCTTTAATTTGCACACCAAATATTTTGAATCTTTGGATTCAAAGTTCTTTGGTTGCAACATGTATATGGTTTCTTCAATGTCACCATTGAGAAATGTAGTCTTTACGTCCATCTGATGTAGCTCTAAATCATAATGAGCTACAAGTGCCATAATAATTCTAAAAGAGTCTTTCGATGAAACCGGAGAGAAAGTCTCTTTATAATCAATGCCTTCCTTTTGAGTGAAATCTTTTGCAACTAAACGTGCCTTATATCTTTCGACATGCCTTTCGAATCCCGTTTGGTTTTGAAAATCCATTTACAACCAATTGTTTCGCTTCTTTAGACAATTCGACAAGATCCTAAACGTCATTGTCTTGCATTGATTTCATCTCATTTTTCATGGCATTTATCCATTTCTGGGAGTTCACACTTTGTTTGACTTGACTAAAAGTTATTGGATCATCTTCCAGTCCTATATCAAACTCATGTTCTTGGAGTTACACGACATAATCATTCGAAATCGCTGATCTCCTCTCCCTGGTGGATCTCCTTAATGGCACTTCCAATTGAGGTTGTTGTTGTTGCTCCTCTACATGAGTAGGAGTGGGTTCTTCAATATTAGTGGGATGTGTCTCAAGAATGTCTTGATTATCTGTATTTGCATCCAGCATAATGACAGGTGCAATTACCTGGCCATTATTAATTGCAATATTAGGAATAGTTACATATTCCTCTTCAAAGACAATGTTCCTGAGTTTAGCACTCCCACTATATTCAACATCCTCAATGAACTTAGCACTCCCTGTCTCAAAAAAGGATCTGCTTGAGGGATCATAAAACTTGAAGCCCCTCGATCTTTTCGAGTATCCAACAAAGTAGCAGCTTACTGTCCTTGAGTCCAACTTTCTTTCATTAGGCCTATATGGCCTAACCTCAGATGGACAACCCCAGATATGCAAATGCCTAATACTAGGCTTCTTTCCAGTCCATAGTTCATATGGGGTTTTAGCTACTGCTTTACTTGGAACTTGATTAAGGATATATACTGCAGTCTTTAAGGCTTCACCCCAAAGAGATTCTGGTAAAGAAGAATGATTTATCATACTTCTAACCATGTCCTTTAGGGTCCGATTTCGTCTCTCAACTACACCATTTTGACTTGGAGTCCTCGGCATAGTGTATTGAGGAACGATGCCACATTCTTACAAATATCTTGCAAAAGGGCCTGGACGCTGTTCACCTGATCCATCATATCTACCATAGAACTCACCACCACGGTCAGATTTGACGGCTTTAATTTTCTTGCCAAGTTGATTTTCAACTTTAGCTTTATAGGCTTTGAAAACATCCAATGATTGAGACTTCTCATGAATCAAGTATAGATACCCATAACGAGAACAATCGTCTATGAAAGTAATAGAATATTGTTGACCATTCCAAGAAGCCGTAGGGAATGGACCACAAATATCAGTATGAATTAATTCCAAGACATTTGAACTTCTGTTGGCACCAACTTTTCTAATATTTGTTTGTTTTTCCTTAATGCATTCAATACATATTTTAAAATCTGAAAAGTCAAGGGAATTTAGAATTCCTTCTGACACAAACCTTTAAATTCTTTGTTTAGAAATATGTCCTAAACGCTTATGCCATAACATATAAGAATTCTCATTAATTAATTTGTGCTTTATACCATAATTGCTTACATGCAAGGTTTCATTAATTTGTGAGGCATGAAGATCCAATTGATATAAATTATCAACTAAAGAACCAGTACTAATAATATTTGAATTTTGAAAGAGACTAAACTTTCCATTTCTAAAAGAACAAGAGTAACCGAATTTGTCCAAACAAGAAATAGAAACTAAATTCCGTCTAAATGACAGTACATAAAATGTCTCATGTAAATCCAAATAATAACCAGATTCTAATAGTAATCTAAATAATCCAATTGCCTCAACAGGAGTCTTGTTGCCATCACCCACATAGATGACTCTTTCAGCATCAGTTGGCAGTCGGCTCCTTAGACAACCCTACATAGTCACACTTATGTGAGTAGTTGCACCCGTATCTATCCACCAAGTGTGACTTGGTACTAAAGTCAAATTAACTTCTAAACAAACAAAGTTGAGAAGTTTACCCTTTTTGTCAAGCCATTTTGCATACTTGGAACAATCCTTCTTCACATGTCTAACTTTCTTGCAAAAGTAACAAGAGATTTCAGTATTCTGTTTCTTTTGCACCTTAGGCTGTGAAGTTCCAATGTCTGCAGCTCTTTTTCCTTTATTATTCCATTTCCATTTCTTGTTGGCAGCATTGTCATTAGAAGAAGTTGCTAAATGAGCACTCTCTATCGTTTCTTGTTTCAATCTCTCTTCCTCTTGCACACATTGAGCAATAAGCTCATTAAGAGTCCATTTCTCTTTTTAAGTATTATAACTTATCTTAAAAGGACTGTATTGTACAGGAAAAGAGATCAAGACCAGGTGCTCGAGAATGTCATCAGACAACTTTAACTTTAGTGCCCTTAATCTTGTAACAAGATAAGAAATTTTTATAATGTACTCCCTTATATTTCCTTTGCCTTTATACTGCATTGAAACAAGCTTAGACAAAATGGTGCTTGTTTCGACCTTTTCATTACCAGCGAATCGGTCTGCTATTTAGCTCAAGAAATTTTTAGCATTTTCTTCCTCAGGCACTGCGCCCCTGATGGTATCTGGAATAGAGTGCTTTATGATCATCAGACTCATGCGATTAGAACGCTTCTATTTTTCATAAAATGCCCTTTGTTCAGCAGTACTGCTATCAGTAGGGGTGGAAGGTTCTTCCATTCGGATTGCATAGTTTAGACCCATACACCCAAGCACAATGATAATGTGCTCCTTCCATTTCCTAAAGTTAGTGCCGTTAAGCACTAGAATGTTGTTCAAGTTGGCAGATATAGAAGAAGCATTTACTGTCTAGAACAAACAAAAAACTCATAATCAATAACCATGTCATTTAATCATGCATTCATATAAACACATGGCATAAGATATAATAAATTGAGCCATTATAAGATACCAAACACAATATTGCTATTTAGTCTTTGAACAGAAATAATAATTTGTAAACAGTACTAAAACAAAATTAGACAATAAACATTGATAATAGATCCTGCCAATAATACGCCATTCTTTGGACCGATATATTATATGCATAGAAAGTGCTAAAGTTTATCACATATTTACTGTCACATGTGTTTATTATTTGGCCAAAAAATAATCTTCTTTTGGGCCGATTATTTTTCGCATAAATTTAAATACAATTATTTATTTTCTTTAATAATACCCACATATTTTAAAATAAATAAATCTACATAAAATAGGTCACTTTGGTGGCATTTTAATTTAATTTAATTTATTTTAAAATACTGAATATTAGTTTATACGGAAAAGGGAAGAAAAAAAATTAAATATAAAATGGTCAAAGTCAACGATCAAAAGTCAACAGTCAAATCATTCAAATTAGGATGGAACGAAAATGGGTAGGGACCAAAGTGGTTGGGTTAGGTCAAGCCTAACCTTTTTGAATTACCTATACTCTAAACTTTATCCAATAACCTAAACCCAAATTAGGCCAGGTTCATCCTAACTCACTTGCTTTGGTAAGTATGTTGGATATAAAAAAAAAAATTTAGGCCCGGTAAAATTTTTATGGGCCATATAAATTTGACTTAATAAACTCCCAAAATTTGTGGACACTAACATTAGGAGAAATCTCATCAAAATTGACATTATTAATTTGACTTTAAATAAATTTTAACTTCTTCCCCTTTTTTTATTTAATTAAAAATTAACGCATGAAATCATGTTGAATTTAAAACTTAAAAGAATTTGAAAATGCAAACATCTTGTTTGATAAAATCTTTAATTAGTGAAAAAATCACCATAACCAGGATCTCATGTTAAATTATCAAGAAGAATAAAATTGGAAACGTACCTGAATCCATAGAGACGCAGAAAAATTGTGGTTGATGTCTTCCACGTCTAAACCTTTTCTTTATGAGAGAAAAGCTGTCGTCACTCACTGATGGGATGTGAATGAATAATACGTTAGGGTTTATACTGGGGACCTCAACCTATTATTTATAGTATTTTATTTTATTTTAGCCCATCATAAAATAAAATAAAATAATTGGGTCTCTACACATTAAAGCTCATGCTATACTTGATGCCCTAAAAGCCCAATAATAAATAAATTTTATTTGATTACTTTTAATGGGCAACAAAATAGATAGCCAATAATATACAATTAATTGATATATGTAAGCCCACCTAATTATATAATACCCAACATAGAGTTCTAATTATTTTAGTATTATTTCATAATAATTGTAATAAATTTTAGCACGAATCACTTTGATATTGTCTATAAAAATACATTAGTAAATTTTAAAGAATAAATTGTAAATTTTTATTTTCTATAAAAAAAATTAAATTGTATAGAATTTTGATGTAAGTTTTATTAAGTGTCTTTTCAATAATTTAATAACAGATAAACATTTTTAATAATATGTAACTGAATGATCTATTACTTCAAAATAGATTTTTTAACTGATAATTAAACGATCAATGACTATTATTTATAAACTTTATAACCAAACAATCAAATGACTTTTTTTTAAAAGTTTTACTTTCAAAATCTTTATTTTCAAAAATATCTATTTAAAAAAGCCCATCAAATTAAATGAGTCCTAAGTAATTTTTATTAAAAACTTATATACATAATATAAATTTAAAAGGTTTGTCAGAGCTTAAGAGTGTCATAGCCCTCGAAACACTACATCAATTTTGTCTTTGGTCTCTACTTTTATTTAAAAAATGAGAGTTCATTCACTTGCATGTTAGATTATGTTCTGATTATGGTCTAATAATAAGATAAATAAAGAACACTAAAATTTAATAGTGAAAGTAAATCTCATATATTCATTTAATTATTTAATAAACATACTAAATTAATGTCTATTTAATATATAAATTGGTCATCTCTCTATCTATTATATCTCATAAATTGGCCTTCAATTGTTTTAAAAAGCACAAAAGACAATTCTATTAGTATTATTGAAAAGCTCAAAGTACACTTTTATTAATATTTTTGAGAAGTTTAAGAGATATTTTTATTAAATAATGCTTTTATTTATTATTGAAGTTTTTTCTCAAATTATAAATAATTTCATATAAAGTAATTTATATAAATAGTGTTGTAGATTAACAAGTAAATAAATGGTGATGAAAGAGAAATTAATTTATAAAGATAGTTAATTTTTTCGCATTAAGTATGTCTCCAAAATAATTTTGTGAAAATTATATTATTCTAAAATCTTAATTTATTATTTATATGCATCCGTTAATATACTTAAAATTTAAATATTACATTGCGTTGCCATTTTTTGTTGGAGGATTCAGTTTCCATCCTCGTTCAGTGCTTTCAGCCTTTGAACCTTAGATCTGCTTTTGTGTTTCTGTAATACTACACATATTTTCTATGTAAATATACATGTTTTTCTTAATAAATTATCTTTTAAATGAATCGTATCCATATATGTCCTTTGGCGAATTGTCTATCACAAAGGTATTTTTCAAACAAGTTCCTCTTGGCCATGAATACTTTAAAATATCGGCCAAAAGAAAAAAAGGGTTGGCTGTTTCTCAACACTAAAGAATTTAAAGCACACTGTAGATATATACACTTAATATCTCCAACGCACAATGAATTGACAGCATCGAAATCACACCTATCAAATTACTCAAATCAATACCTTCAAATATCTCAAAAAGCACTTTTAATATCTTTCTTTGCTTTGAATTTTTCTTGCCTTTTGATGCATGACATCTTTTCAATATTTCTGTCACTATTGTGATTTCTCAAGGCAGATTTTTAGTTAAGTTTGGATTTGTAAACATCGTTGATACAACTTGATAGAATCCAAAATTGATAAAGTAAACCGCCCGTAAGACCAAAAAAAAAAAAATTAACGCCGAACAAAACAAGAAGTCCATTAAATGATGTCGTTTTGGCGAATTATGCTAAGAGCACCAATTCGTCTACCCTACATGCACGACGAGAACATTGGACCCATCTCGAGAAAGGGACCCCCTCTTGTCTTGTGTTTGATGCACATTATTGGAGTGGACTAAATAACTAGCTAGTTCCATTCCTAAATATCCTTTTACCATCTAAATTTTTCATCTTAATAAATATTAATATCTAATTGATAATTAATAATATATATTATGATTATATATGCTTAATATAGTATACGAGTTAAAAAAATTCTTAAAAATTTAAGTAAATTTATACTCAAAAATAAATTTATAATCCATGCTTATTAGTAAGAATTAAGTACCATACTCAGAAACCTTTGAATTTGGATCTTACTCTTAAGTAAGTTTCATACATATAAAATTCAATAGATATATCTTCATGACTTAACAAATATTGTATTATCTAATGTAAAAACTATGTTACTCTAATATTAACTGATCGCTCACCACGAGTTTTTTATTTATTTATTTATTTTCAAATCTTTAATTTACTACTACTTAAAGAGTGTTGTTATTAAAATAATTTTTAACATATGCTTTGGACAAAGTATTTTACACTTTATTAAAATTTATCCAAAAAAAACCATATTAAAAAATATAATATTTAAATTAGTTTAAAATATATTATTTAAATTTGAAAAAAAAAACTTTTGAAGAAAATTTCATTTAGTATATATTTGAAAATTACTATTTTCTTTTACTCTTTAAGAAAAATACTTTTAAGTTTTTTCAAATAATTTTAGGGGAAAATGTAAGAAGTCCAAAGAATGATCCAAAATAGAGATGGGCGGATCCGTTTAATGTGAATGGGCCATGGGGCAGGGGAGGCCACGTGAACATTATTGCGTAGCGTGTGAGATTGAATGAGTAGCCAACTTCTCAGATATGCTTCCTGAGGGTGGAAGAGAGTGTATATCACGTAAGACTACATAAAAAAATCTAGACTATTACAGTGTGAGCACTCACACCTTAAACTTGTCAATCAGAAGATATTCCTTGCGGAATATTCCAAAAATAATAATAATAATAATAACCAAAATGAAAAAGATATAAAGATCTATGGGCATCCACTCAATTGATTTTAATTGACGAGTCAAAACCCACGCCTAGCATATTGATTCCCTCCGAAACCCGCCAAGTCCAACCACTACTATTCTTCTTCTCTGCCTTCATGATCGTATTCTATATAAACCCACTTAGCATCCCTTCCCAATACTCAATAGTCTCATTCAACAAGAAGAGAAAAAGAGAGAGCTATATAACGAAGAGGTGGGTTGTTGATTTTTTATAGTGAAAATGTCTGCGGTCGTTGAGATATGGATGGGTGAGATTGCAAAACTGAGGGAGAAAGTTAGAGCCAGGAAGCCAGTTTTGTCAAGTGCTAAGTCGAAAGAACAAGCTGAAGAGAGAGAGGATCAAAGGGAGATTACCGAACAGGTTGACAGAGAAACTACAATGTCTGAGTCTACCGTCTGTTTGCTGATGGACCGGTTTGTGCCTTGGTAAAGTAATTAAATCTTTTCTGTGGGTTTTGTATCAAGTTTTATCTAGTTAAAATTGACAATGTCATGTTTCTTTGTAAATAATATGTGTAATCCAGATGTTTGAATGCTCGTATATGTCAATTTGTGTTCACCAGCGGTTTCATGAACTTTATGTGTAATACTTTACTGTAGCTCTGTTCGAAGCCACGCTTATTGCGTAGTAAAAACACTACCTGCTAAATGGAAATAGATGAGTGTTTGATAAACATAATCTTTTACTCTTTATCAAACACTCCATCTGTTGTGCTTCCAACAATGTTGCTTCACAATTACAAAGCTCTTCCAAAGAAATTCCAGTGAACAGCTCTACTTTCTGAATTTTCCAGAAACCATTTGCTTTTCATCATCATATGACACACTACTTTCCCTTCTCCTTTGTTCCTTAAAACATTCATTTTTTTGAAGAAAATGCTTACCTGGAAATTAACAACATCAAGAATGAACAAAACTCTAAATTAAATTTTTTTTTTTAACTTGCTAAATCTGAAAGGGGAAACAACCCTTATTTACACCTTTATAAAAGAATCTATATCCCTGAATGCTACATATATCTGGCTCAGAGCTCTGTAATCTTTTATACACCCTGGATCAATTACAAGTATCATTGTGTATTTGCATTATGTATACACAAGCATTTGCGCAATAATGCTAACATAAGAAAGCCCCTATATCTTTTCTTTCCTTTTGAAAAAATTTCTCTTTCCAAATAATGCCTCACCGCCAAAAAAAAAAAATCACGATGACGAGCTTGCCTCGAAGTCAGTGCAGGACTCCATGATGTTGCTGAAGGTGGGTTGCTCTTCATCCCACTTCAGAATCTCTCTTGCATATTTAAGAGCTTCATCAACAGTCTCTGCTTCCAAGGCCGTAATCGGTGAAACAAACAACTTATGATCCGTAAGGGACATGAACAATCTCTTGAACTTCACTGCAATGTAGTGGAAAGCATATTGAGCCAGGGTGGTGCTGTTATTTCTTCTGCTACTGCTGTGGAGATTATGGCTGATCACAGGATTGAAGTCGTGAAACCATTCACATTGAGTGAGAGGAACTTGCTCAATCTTTTCCTCCAGCAGATCATACTTGTTAAGTAAAAGAAGGAAGTGTTTTTTACCAAAGGTTGGGTGAGTTGCAATGCTTTCAAAAAGTTGCCTGCTTGCCAACATCTTGTTAACTAGAACTCCATTAGTATCTTCAAAAAATTCATCATACTCAGTTAAGGAAACAGAAAATAGGACAATATCAACATCTTCAAACATTTCAAGCCACTTGCAGTTCTCCCCAAGGCTTCTTGGATGCACTCTAATGAGTTGATACCTATCAGTGTAAAGCAATAAGTGGTAAATAAGATGAACAATTTAAAAATATAACCAGGGCTAGCATGTGTTGAACAATTTTCATTGTTGAAAAGAATGTGAACTCGTATTAGGCCCACTTTTGCGGAAAAAGATTACCCATATTTGGATGCTAAAACTTTCAGGCCAAAAAATAAACAAAGAAAATCTATGCAGAACTCAAATATAAAATTCCAATGTTCACCAGACAAATTAGCAAGTGTACTTAATGTAAAAGTTCACAGGTAACTTATTGATTAATTAGCAACCACAGAAGTAGGAAACAAGAAGATAATTCCTTATTAAGTGTAGGCAAAACATGTAGGATCACTAACTTTACTAATACTTCCATTCCAACAGAATGATAAGACTATTTTTCATTGAAAATGATTTAAATTGCTTGAAATTCAATCTGCCAGCCAGAACTACCATCCACGGTTTAAGTCTTTTCATGTACATGTAATTTCACAATGGCAACAGCTGTAGCAAAATCTGGCAAAGTGCAAGACATTTTTGGATTGTAGAACTAAATTTGAAAGCAGACTAGAAAGTAACCTGAGCAAGGGATCATTTTGATCAGAACAGTCAATGGAGTTCTCTTGAAGTGACTTCGGAAATGAAAATTCCATGCAAGAAAGCCCGTTGGTTGAGGTAATTCCCTCAGCATACAAGATATCCATTTCTGAGGGCTCATAGACTGTCCTTGAAATCTCAACAGCCTGAGACGAAGCTAATATTAATATTGGAAAAAAAATAGTAAACAATATGTTACATGTCACAACAATCATCTTTTATTATTCAAGCTTTAAACAGTTAATAACGGGAACAGAACCAATTGTTCAATTTCAGATTTCCTTCCACTTTAGTTTCATCACTTCTATGACATATGCCATATGAAATAAATTAAAATAATAAACCACATGATTAACAGAAAATCAAACCATAGAAAATTTTGGTTTAGAAGTGGAATTTCAAATTACACCAACAGATTGTATATATATATTAACATGCAGAAACTATTATTGGATAGAGAATGCAAATTAACACCACTGACTAGCCATCAAGCAAATTAAATAAACTGCAAGACTTTATTGATCTTACATGGATACACATATACAGTCCTTCTCCAATAAGGATGTTCAGATGCCTTAATGAGAGCCATTAGATATCCAATGGCTCTCGAATCCTTGTTTTTTGTGTAAATCAACTTGCTAATATCTATGAAAAATATTGTCCCCTTGCATTCAAGTAGAAAAAGACATTGATTTGACTCCAGGGGTCTTATCGTAGCATCCTTGTTTTTGTATAAGGACATCCTTATTAGAGAAGGATTGATATACATCCAATCCTTCCCAATAACGATGCCCTTATTTTTGTAAATTACAAAAGCCCTAATGAGAGCCATCCAAATGGCTCTCAAATCATTGTCTATTGTGTAAATAACCTCACTAATGTTTGGAAAAAGTAGTCTCCTAGCATTTAAGTGGAAAAAGACAATGATTTGAAGTCCATTGAAACAATCCAATGGCTCTCATTAATGCATCCTTATTAGAGAAGGAGTGTATATAAGGACAATAGAAGATGATCTCACTCGTTCCAGGAAATAAGTAGCAACTCTGGGAAGCATGTCTAATTCATTCCTCCGATTGTATGTGGCTTGGAAGGCTGCATCCTTCCATAAATCCTCAATATATGGTGCATATTCACGAGTAGCCGCTGGGAATATGACTTCCAAGTTACCAGATTCCTTGACTTTGAGAAGCCAATCAGAGAAAGCTTTCAGTCTTGAACCAATGGTGTACAATGTTTTATCATCAATCTGCCCTGTATTAGTTGTTGTAACTGAATATATTCAGACTCTACCTCATTGTCAAAGAATATAAACATTTCTAAATAATAAACATCAATCTGCACAGCATATACATAGTTTCTCTTAGCTTGACAAAAGTAATTGAAGCACACACACACAAAATATACATACATATACACATACATGTATATATACTGATCATCACCACCTGGTACATAACTCTAAGAAAAGCCAGCGCTTGACTTTAGTTAAAAAAAAATTTCAACTAAAGTCAAGCTTTGGCTTTTTATAAAGTCACACATTTTTTTTTTAACTAAAATCAAGCAATGGCTTTTTGTAGAATCGTTTATCAAATGGTAGGAGACTTCGCATGTCTGATCAAAATCATATATATATATATATATAGGGTTGGGTTGGGTTGGGTTCCCTTAACTTAAATTTTTAACTTAAAAGGTGACTTAAATTTTATCTATTAATATCATGCAATCCAACTGTCTACAGTTAGCAACATTAAATGCTATTTTAGAATCCAAACTATTAGATTACATAAAATGAATGGATAAAAATTTAAGTCAAAATTTTAAATTAAAAGAACCCTACTTATATATATATATAGAGAGAGAGAGAGAGAGGATTTTTATCTGGCAGGTGAAGTTATTCATCTTATAATGTGCAACTTTAAATAAGCCAATGCTTGAATTTAGTTGAAAACCAACTTGCAAAAATTGTAGCACTAAGGAGAGCTACGATCAATGCTATATATATATGTGTGTGTGTGTGTGTGTGTGTGTGTGTGTGTGTATAGAGAGAGAGTATCATAAAAACAGACACATGATTATCTTTCATTTAAAGAAAATAAGAAGATTCATGACCACAAAGAAGTATCAAAGGTATTCACAAGAAACATGATGTGATTTTACCAAGCTGCTTATTCCTATGCTTTTAAATAGCTGGCCATGTCAAAAGAACCGTGTGAAGAAGTTCGAGGAGTGAACTATGGCCCAAATCATAGTCACAAGAAAAGCGTTACTTGTTCAAAAGTAATGAATGAATATAAACATAGTTGAAAAATGCTAAATTTTTAATAAAACTGAACAAAGAATGTTTATATTCTCTAAAATGAAAGATGTTGAATTGCAAAATTGTTTATATTCTCTAAAGGGATAAGGAGAATTTAGTATCTCGAGTTTGGCTAAATGGACAATTTTGTCCTAGTTAGATTTAAACTACTCAATTTTATCCCAGTCCATTAGTTTTTCTATTAAATTAAATTAAATATACTTTTTTGTAGTTTAAATGATTAATTGCCCTCTAACTTAAGTGTACACTAAATTTTATTTGAACACGTGAGGCAATCTCATCTATTCATTTAATATAATCTAATTAAATAAAATAAATTTTTATATAATTATTATGTTTACATTTAATATTATGCTAAAAAAATTTAATTAGTATAACATTTAATATTTGTATTTAATTATAATCCTTTTTCAAATAAATAAAATAATTATTACTTGATTAAATAACACAATATTTTAATGTATTGTTCAACTTAGTTTAATATATAGTTGAAATTCATTAATTATTTTTATTAATTAGTACGATTTATAAGTATAATAATTAAATTAAACTTGGTTTAATTAGAATTTAATAATTAATAATTAAAAAAATAAAAAATTTAAATATAAAAATTAGGTAATATTATACAACCATTATCAACTGTCGTCGACTACTGGCCGCCTACAGTGATAGATGAAATCCCTATTGGCATCGTTGAACTCAAAATTTTTCCATCTACGCAATGGTGGTAGTGGTTTTGTCTACAGAGCGCCAAAAAGAGGACAAACAAAGTATTTAGGGCAGCAAACACCGTAATGCCACCATCAAATGGCAGCAAGTTATAGTGCACTGCCACCATCATCATGTAGATCACCTGCCGACATTCAAATGACGGTGGTGACGCATCGGAATGCACTACCATTTAATAGTGGCATTACAGTGGTCGTCAGCCCAAACATCTTGTTTGTTCCATATTGGTGCTTTATTGACAAAACAACCACCGTCATCACATAGATGAGAAATTTTAAGTCTTGAACTTCTTCACTTCACCTAAACAGTCACCGGAATGTCGCCTAGACCACCACACTAGGAGCAATGCCAATGTTGTTCCAGTGACTAGTTTATATTTTAGGTTTCTTTTTTTTTCATTAATATAATTTTATTTTTAATTATTTAATTTTACATTATGACATGTGTCAATATAATTTAAATGTATATGTAATTAGACTAAAATGGCTCTATTCCATTTAAATTAACATAAAAAAACTAACGAAATGGGATAAAATTTGATATTTCGAATCTAACTGCAACAAAATTGTCCATTTAGTCAAACTTGAGGAACTAAATTGTTCTTATCCCTTCTCCAAAATTTTCATATTTTTAGCAGATAATCAACTCCTGACAAGACACCAAGCCAGATTTTCTTCGACAGCAAGAATCCAGTGAAGAAGATACAAGAATACAACATTTCTAAATAATAAATATCAAAGAGACCACAGCAAAGATGTGAAATATTAGACGAAAAAACTACTGGACGGCGTACATGTCCTTCAATCCTCAAGGTCAAGTTGTGAATATGATGAATGATGAACTTCATCCCCATACTTCATTTCATAATTTTAACATTGAAAGTACTGGGAAGCCTAAGCATGTTGAGCCCAAAGTAAGAGACTACCCAATCAATAGAAAGAAGAAAAACAATATCTGATTCATTGTTGGAAACTGTACTATATGCCTGTATAATAACAGATAAACTTGAGAGCGATGGCAATGCATGAAGTACTTTCAACCTGAAAGACTTCCTGATAAGTGCCAGACTTCATGCAAGAAATGGATCATATATATGTGTTGCCCAGAAAAAGATCAAGTGTGTTCAATATCTACCAGAAATGATTTGATACAGCAATAACGAGAAGAAACAAAATTTGATGCATCATCTACATGCCCTAAATGAAATTTCGTGAAATGTTGAAGAAACATCATATCATACAAGGTCCATGGAAAAGAGAAATAAATCTAGTCCCTATAATACCTGAAGGACCTGGCTCATCAATAACCTGCCTTTTCCTCTTTTCATTTAAACTTTCTTCTTCAAATCGTTCACGACCCTTGAGCAAGATACCAATATAGCGGTACAAGTTCCTTTGGATAATAAATTTAATATTTTGACGCTCATCCTCAGAGAAAGGAACATTGAAAAGAAGTTTGGCCTGAAATCAACATTTCTATCATTATGTATCTTTTCTATCAATTACTAGAAATGAAGAAAAAAAAATGCAACAAAAAGTTCTAAACTATAGCCCATAGGGAAAAATAGAATTCAATGTTCATTTCACCCACTGTCATCATTTCTATTTCTTGCTGTCTTAGGACCTTAATGGGGTGGGTCTTGGCCTTGTTACAAATACAAAAGCCCAACATGATCTAGAAAGACATGAAAGTTCCCAGAAATTCATAGATTATACCATAGATCCATAAAGGGGAAAGGATCTCCTATACTATATTTTAAGTGTCAACTGCAACGTGATTGATATGACATAACCTTGCATGTTGTTTCTTATGCATATATCTAAGGCTAACTGGAAGACACAAACAAGCTCCCATTTACCTATTTACAACTATAGAATCCCATATGTAGTGCAACTCAACTATTAATTGTACTTCGAATGTATACCACTAATTTTGCGTTTGTTTGAAGAACTAAACCAAAGGGATAAGGAAGATGAGCACTGTTTGGAGAGGTCATAGAAATTACTCAAATGGTGACCAAAAGAAACTTATAACAAAATATCTTATCTTTGTAAATAGTTTCACTTAATAAGTCTCTTTACTCGACCAACATTTTCCATTAAAAGTTTCATCTACAGAAAATTGCTAGTCATTACAAAATAACAACATAGTTCTTATACACAATGGCATAATTAGATAAAAAACAAATATTCCATCAGATGTTCAGCAGAGCCAGGTTAATAATACCTGAATAATAGCACCAGCATAATATGATGTTAGTTCCTTAAAAATTCCAATGATACTTACCTGTTTATATATGGTACTCGTGCCAGATTTTTCTTCACCAAGTAGAAGAAATTTACAGATCTTCTCACAGTAGTTAACACTGTTCACTTCATCACCACAAGGATTCACAGAACCAGGAGGGGTTGGCAAAGACAAGAGAGAACAAACTAACTTCGTTGTAGTCTGCAAAGCATATCAAAGTATTTGATAGTTGGATCAGTAACACAGAAAATGTAAATCAATAACATCCATGTGCAAACATACCTTGTCCCATATACGACCCTTTACATTTTTCATTCCTTCTTCCTGATAGGAACCATCTGCGCTCACCCAAAAGTGAAGTTTACCTTCACATTGCACTCCTGCTAACTGCAGTATTAACAGAATGTTATGGATCTTAATGTTAGAAAATTTGGAATTTCAAATGAACATGAATTTGTCCCTACAACCACCTGAAGCATCAAAAGCTCTCTTTTAGTAATCTCCCGATTATTGATCAAGACATTTGTATTTCCATTGCTAGCATTTTCCATGATCTTCCCCCCTACACTTAGTTGGGGGCTGATAATCTGGCAAGGTGGCTGTCCCATCTGCTCAATCAAGCCAGAAGATTAATTTGATTATAATTAGTGGAATTAAAGCCCAGTCTTTTAGAAAATAAAATTAAAAAATATAATTAGTACTTGATGTGTACCTTTCCCCACAGACCAGATACTTTATCGTACCAATAGCATCCTGGATTTAGCTTTTTTGGAGGGTTATCACAGCTCTGCAACATAACCAATTCTTTCCGAGAAAGAGGTTCATCATTTACAAAAACACGCTCTGACGGTAGCTGATTTGCTTCACATGATATCTCAGACCTCATTATCTGTTTAACTTCCATCTCAGTCAACAACTTTTTGAGCATTCGAGAACATTTCCCTAAGGTTCTTCTCTTATCATCATCTACTACCCTGAAACCAATGCAAGTAACACATTTTCTTCCTTCTGGCATGGACCCCATTGCCCTCAGCACACAGTTACAGCAATACTTCGCACCACAAACAATGCAGACCTCCTTCCCAGTAAACCGATTTCCTTTGAAGCATCTATAGCATGAACCTTTCTTCCCTGGCCTTTCAGCCTTTGGCTTGTCCTGGAAGCTCTCAACCTCAGAATACTCAGATTCTTCTTGAACTACATCAGTTGTCTCAGGGTCATGGAACGTAACAACTGATGGTCTTTTAACATGACAAGGAGTTTCTAACTTGTCATAATCCTCCTCTTTGCAAGAAAACACCTCAGATGAAGGACCCTGTGAACTATAACCTGATTCTGTCGATTCCGAGTTAGTAGGATTCATATAATCCTGAAATCCTGCATCTGCACCTTCATTGCTATCATCAGGTAATCCCACAGTTACATGCAAATTCTCTGGACATTCTGGACCTTTTAATTTACCTGAACTTCCTATTCTATCAGACATGGGCATGCCCTCATCTATCCCGAAACCAATGCACGCAACACATTTTCTTCCCTCAGGCGTTGACCCCATGGCTCTCAGCACACATTTGCCACAATACCTTGCTTCACAAACAATGCAAACCTCAATTTCAGTTGATCGATTTTCTTTCAAGCATTGACAGCACGAGACTTTCTTCCTGTGCCTACCAGCCTTCAGACTCATATGGCTGCTTTCAGCCAAACAACTGTCATATTCTTCACGAACTATATCACTTCTCTCAAGGTCATTAGAAGTAACACTTGATGGTCCTCTAATGTGGAAAGGAGTTTCTTCACCATTACAGTATTCCTCCTTGCAAGAAACAACATCAGAAGTACGTGCCCGTGAAGTTGAACCAGACTCTGTTGATTCCCAATTGGCATGATTCACAAAATTTTGAAATCCTGGATCTGCACCTTCCTTGCTACTATTGCATAATTTTTCAATCACGCATAAATTATCATGACAATTAGGACTATTCAGCTTATCACAAACCCCAATTGCATGATCTAAAATCTTACACGAATTATCTCGACACTTGGGACTTTCCAGATTACCAGACTTTCCGACCGCATCCACTGACATGGGCTGGCGGTCATAGCCAGTTGCAGATCGAGAATCACTTGAGCTATCCACCAAAGATGGTGATTCACATGACACATTCAGACCCTTTGAGGAGACACCAGAATTGGTCAATGAATTATTACATAAGGTAGGCTCAGAGCTTAATTTTGGCTCCTTCGATCGGTTTTTGCCAACTGGCTGGATTACTGGCAATGAACTATGATTCAGCAAAGGAGAGGCTGCTTTGGCTATAGGGATTTGGTCGACAACTATTGGAAATACTCGAGGAATATTGGAGATCAGACTCAGAGGACCAGAATACGGAGTAGCAATTGAGTATTCAATGTTGTTGGCATCATTATCATCATCATCATCATCATCATCATCACGTTTAGGACTCAATGGAACAACAGGAAGAATTTTTCTCAAAAGCCCAGCCATATTGTAAACCCTACTTAAATTCAACCCAAAACCAGTAACCCTAATTTGAAAAACCGATAAATCATAAAAGAATCATCTAAAAACCCGTAGAGAAAAGCCAATAGTTTAACATATCAATCAAATAAAACCAATTACTTCAACAATCCATGAAGCTATATCACTAATCTTACGAACTCACGAATCATAAACCAATTATGCCAATAAACCCATCAAGGATATCCGCTATTATCACAAGAACAGGAAGCTTAACCAATTATGACAAACATATAGCAAAACCAATTATCAAAGACACCCATAAAAGCCTGACCAACTACTTCAATAACCCATGAAGCAAAATCACCATATCTCAAAAACCCCACAAAGCAAAACCAATCAATAATCAAATTAAAACCACATCTTTCCCTTTTCTCAGCTCAAACCAAATCAAGTTGCATTTTTTTTTCACTTCTTTGAAGGAAAATACCGATCGAACAAAGCAAGAACAAAAAGGGAAGAAGATAACAAAAAGATAATGAAACAAAACCAAACCAAAATGGCTTGACGTTAATTACAAAGTGGATGAGAAAAAGGGAAACTGCCACGAAGAGAGAGGAGAAAATGAAAGCAACAAAGACAAAGTGACAGTTTAGGCATTAACAAGAAGGAAATTTGAAGTGTTCTTGTAATCTCACCACTGTACGGCTTAGACTTGAGCAATGACTTATAAGCCTTCATCTTCAATTTTTTTTTCTTCGTCAACGCTTTGAGTGGAAGACGAAATTGCCAGGAACTGATCACACGAGAACTAGGAACTGTGCGTTTCGTTTAAAATGGCAAGTAGTTATTGCTGCTCTTGCTTGCACACAACAGATTTTTGGCGCTAAGGAAGGGCATTTTTGTCAATAATGTACAACTACTAAACGAAAGTAGATAGACTCGAGAGTCGAGAATATGTTTTTATTTCTCTTTAGTTGAACGAGTCCTAAGAGAGTATTAAATATATAATTTTTTGTTTGAAAGAAAATGAAAATTCATTTATTTAAAAAAAAAAAAAAAAAGAAGGCTGCTCACAATAGAGTATTAATTATTAAATATTGATTATCAGTAGACTTTTGTTGTTTTTTTTATTTTGGGTAGATTACAATAGAATATTAAAGTCTTACAATAATTCATTTGAAAGTTGATATTAACATTAATAAATATTGTTATATTTTTTAAATGATATTTTAAAATTTTTTATGTCAAATAATATGTTATATTACTCTAATATTAATATAACAAATAAGAGTTGGTTGATGCTAAAAGCTTTCTACATCAATCATTAGGTTGTTGGTTATTGTTTACTAATCACATGAATTATTCTATGATTATGTTGTTAAATTTGATTAGGGATTTTCTTTTTTTTTCCAAAGCAATTTCAAGATAGAAAATTTTGGTATTGATACTTTAATTATTTATTTGTAATATGAATATTTGTAAGGCTATTTATAAAAACTTCCCTTAAAAATATTTATGTAATGCAAAACTTACAACTAATTACATATGGCAAAAATGTTGTTATATTAATATTGGGTCTCTCTGCATCAAACCATAATCAAATAATTTTAAGAAAATGCTTTTATTAGAAAAGTAGAAATCAAAACATCATATCATTAGAAGAAGAAGAAGTACCCACGAAGCATAATCTTGAGATTCAAAAGCCAATGAACCGTGTCTAGTGAATTAAGCTAAAATTCTATATTTCTCAAAATCTCAAATCAATTTTAAGTCTATTAAAATGAATTGGATGATCTGTCTTATCATCATCATAGAAATGGAATTAGTCAAATTCATTTCTTCATCACCCATTTGTTGAAATAAATGAAAAATTGCAAAACAATTAAATTAGCTTTAGATATACAAATTGAATCCAATCTATCGAATTATCACCCATAATAATTAATTGATTTAGATTGTCTCTATAATTTTTTTTCCATGAAAAAAAAAAGTAATAAATCAAATTCAATTTCTATTTTTCAATGTAAATACCAAGAGATGTAAAAATACTTTTTTTATTCATTGCATGAATATAAACTAACCTTCTCTTCAATTATATATTGATTAGGTTTCAAACTTAAACATTTTTATTATTTTTTTTGTACCAAACTTAAGAGATATTAAAAATTAAATCAACTAGCACTTTAATGAAAATGGAATGTTCCCAATTTTTTCTTCCTACAAAACAGAGAAGTCCTTTGACTAACAAACAGATGGCGGAAGACTTAAATGGGTAACTTCAATATTTTTTTTAAAGGAACCTTACACAAATTTTGTAAGACAACATATATATACTGAGTGGAAATTCCTTCCTTTGATTAAGAAAAAAAAAATATCTTGAAAAAGAAATATCTTGAAATTGATGGCAAGAAATGTTAAGGTGAGTTTTTTAGGAGATAAATAATATTTCCCTCTCATTTTGTATAATCACGCTCTATTTTTTACGCACAATGTTGTAATTTTTAAAATAGGTAGAGTTTTTTTTAACTTAATTTTTTTAATTTAAAATAGTAATTCTAATTTTCAAATATTGATTTTATGGAATTTACTGTTGTAAATTTAAAGTCAAAAATAATATATTTTACTACAAACATATATCATTGGATTGTATGAGATGAAATCAAAATTTAAGTTGTCATTTTAAAAAAAAAAAAATTAAGTTAAGAGAACTCAACCATTTTTTTTTAAATGCATCATTTTGCAAATCAATTATATTTAATATCAAAATTATCCCTTTTTTAGTATAATAAAATTTATTTATCGATCTTTGTAATTAAAATAATTCTTTATAAAAGAACGGCCTTATTTTAAAACGCTTTTAAAATTGTTCAAAAGATAAAAGATAAATTATTTTTAAAATTCTTTCAAAAACTTGAGGGCACAAAAATAAATTCTTAAAATCCCTAAATTTGGGAACTTCAGCAATTAAAATAATTCTTCTGTCCTTTAAAATTGTGAATTAGAGTAATGGAGTTCTTTCTTGCTCCACCATTTTCACATTTAAAACTGAGTTTATCTACTATGTTTTAATTGTCTTTTTATTAAGTTCTAGTGGGAAACTAAGTCATCTTTTCTCTGATTTCTTTCGAGAAATTTTTTGGATAATAGCTAAAAAAATTGAATAATTTTTTAATTTAGTCACAAACTCTTTTTTTTTTTTAAACAAAAAATTGTTATACTCAAAACACCCCACGAACAAACCAAAATACCCTCTTCTTTGACTCACAAATACCCTCTCAAATCACAAACTTTGTTCCCCATTTGATCTAAAAGTAGCAAGGACGACAGCACAAGGCAGCAAAGGTATTTTGCAGTTGACTTCGCCATGTGAATCAAAGGAAACGACACGCGAACCACCCCCACAAGGCTGAGCAAACGCAACAAATCACACTACCATTCGCACAGCATAAGCGTGCTGCTCATCGTGAAGAACAGCAGCACTCAGTTTACACTTGACTCCCAATTTGATCAAAAAGTCCAAAATCAAAGGATAATATTATCCACACAAAAAAAAAAAAAAAAATTCTATTTCTTTCGCATATATGTGAAAATTTTGTTCCCATGGGGTACATTCTTGTACTGAAAATTGAAGGGAAATGAATTCCGAGAAACCACAAATTCACAATTGGTAAACAAGGAGATTGCTTATTTGCAATTCAGTTTTTATTAGAAATGTTTTTCTCAAGCATATTTAATTTCCATGCAAATGCTTCTAATATGTCTAGCGTGAAGTGTACATAAAGCTAGATTGAGAAAACAAAGAAGCAAGAATAAAGAGGTGAATTGTTTTATTGGCGAGGAGAAAACTCCTTTTGATAACAAGAAAAGAAGACAAAATTGGAAGCTTTTAGGGTTCTCAATTCATATTTGAATCAGCATGGGAAGAGAAAAAGAAAAATACTCTCTTTCTTTGATCAATCTAATATACTTGGTATCCCAACGTATTTTATTGGGAAGCTTTACATTCTAAACTAGAAAATTCTCAGTTTCTTGAGTTTGGAGTGAATTATTTGTTATAAACTTCTCATTTTCACTATTTTAAAGGAAAATAAAATACATTTTAATTATAAAAGAAATGGCATAGATTCACTGGTACTGTAAAAAGAATAGGAATAATTTTGATATTGAATGGAGTTTTATCTATAAAATCAAATTTTAACAGGTGCACTTAAAATTTTAACAATCGCATAGAACGCAAACGGGCCGAACGCCAGTAAGAGAAACTCTACATGGGCTTTTTTCAAAGGCCAATATTAATTTGTAACTCAATTACTGCTATCTAACCCCATATGCACAACTCTAATTTCACA
Source organism: Ailanthus altissimus (assembly GCA_946807835.1). Lineage (NCBI taxonomy): Eukaryota > Viridiplantae > Streptophyta > Magnoliopsida > Sapindales > Simaroubaceae > Ailanthus > Ailanthus altissimus. Next base: position 21,071,556 of record OX327698.1, on the reverse strand, counting down.
GATCACAGAAGTCTAAAATGGAAAAAGGTTGGGGCTCATAGCAACCCACATGACATTTTTGGATGGTCATGAATCATGATGTATAAAAATGAGAGAACATTAGGGATGTTGAACCCAACTCCTCCTATTTGGATTGAGCATTCAGCGTTGAAACCCATCTGGTTCAAACTTTAATGCATCTTTCAAAAGTTTTGCTCAAGTTTGGTTTTTAATTTCATCTCGATCAAAAATATTAATTGGTGGGTTTGCTACTTTTTAAGCTGTACATAATTTACATGATGATTCTATTCTTGTTTTGCCATTTTTTAATAAAATAATACTTTTTTTTAAGTATTTAAAAAGGTTCTATATCGATAAAGCAAAAAAGAGAAGAAAAGTAAAGACCATCACTTATAAAGAAGTTGATTCTCTTGTGGTATTAAAGCAAAATTGTGAATTCCAGATCAATCATCAATGTGGACGTCCAAATACCCTCCTTGTTTTCATATAGATATATAAAATGAAATAGATGTAGATAGATGCAATTAACAAAATTCCTCAATTATGCAAATATATATATATATATATATAGATGTATCTCCTGCCATTTTGATTGCCATAATAAGTGTAATCAATGATATTTCAAATTTCTCAAAGTTACCCGATGGCCAATATCAAGCATATTGCTCACGTTTTCCATTATTATTAGGATGAAGTGACTAAAGAGTCAAGACCACACCCGATTGACCCTGAGTGCATGGCATATATAAATATTATTGTGATAATTTTAATATTCATCTCAACTCAATCTGCAACAATTTTATTGATATGATTTTTTGGATGCGTTTAGGTGAAAGGCATCATCACCCATGCCATTCACAATCTATATCGGGCATTTGGACGTTGATTGGGAGATGTTTATATATATATATATATATATATATATATATATATATATATGCACTCACTTCTTATATATCACGAGTGACATGACATGCATGATCAATTGATCGTATACTAATCTCTGAAGATCATTTGCAAGTTTGTATCCAATTGTACTGATCCAGCTCAAAGGAAAGAAGATGAGTGCTGCCAGTGTTGATCGATCTGTATTTGATCCAGTAATGTTAACATTGTAAATCTCAAACGCATGCAACCATGGAACCGCATTCACTTTGCTCCCCAGATAACAGATTCAAAGATTTTATACATTCAATTAGAAATATTACTGTTTCCTCTTGCCAACAATTCAACGCATTCATAACTTGTACAAGGTTTATGCAATTCCTTGACATTTTTCACAGACTACGTGCATTGGCCATGGCTAGTTTATTTAACCAAATTCTTTCTACGATCTTTACCATGCATGTAATGCTTTCATATATAATTTGTTAAAATTGGTAATTCAAAATTATATTATAAATATAATTTTGAGTTTGAAACTAATAAATATTCAATACGTGATTAAATATGCATTGAAAGAATATAAAAGGGATAGAAATGAGAAGCTGAAAATATAATTTTGAATTTGAAATTAATAAATATTCAATACATGATTAAATATGCATTGAAAGAATATAAAAGGGATAAAAATGAGAAGTTGAAAATAAAAAAGAACTTGAAATACGCAAACGATGCATCTCTAGGTATTGGCGCTACCGTAGCCTAGTGATTGGACAAAACCATAAGGCCGCAACACTAACTTGCAGGTATTTTTTATTTTAAACTACCTTGATTAGTTCGAGTCAATTTGACTTTCTAAATATATAAACTCTTATTTTAATTAAAAATAAAATTATTAAAATTATTTTGAAGTTTATATAAACTCATTGGATTGTCAGATATTGAAAAAAATAATAAGAGAAAGAATAAAGAATTAGAGAGTGTTTAAATTTTTAATAGCAAGAGAGTGCTATATAGAAAGCAACGCTTAAGTATTGTGTATAAAAGAGTGTTAATAAATTTTTTGGAGAATTCATTTATTGTTATATTTTTTAGTAATTTTTTATGAAAAATTTTTGTAATTTGAATATAAAAAAAATTAAAATCTCATGATCTATTATGAGTGTAAACAGTTACCAAACCATATAATTTTTATACTTTACATAAGATTATTTATTTGTGATCTTTGTTATTTTTTATTACTTGTAAACAAAGTCTTTTGTATATGTTAAAATTTTAAAATATTAAATTATCAATGAAGAGAATTAAGACACTTACAAATTCTAACATAATTATACAGCAAAAATTACAACTAATAACTAAATATTGACAACCATTAAAAGATAATACTAATTAAGATAGATGATAACACTGAATAGCAATATAAATAAAAGGGGGAAAATGTACCCGAACATGATTGCTATTTGTAATTTAATATGATTTTTTTTTTACATAATTGAAGTGAAATTCATATTTTTTTCGAGGGAAAAATACATAATGACTACACTTTACATACAATTTCTTGAGTCAAAATTGCACACTTATGCAAATGCTTATCAAATATGCCACAAACTTGCAAATGTTAAACAAACAGTCAATAATTTGTACATACTTGTTTTTTTTTTTTCAGGGGTGTCATTTTTCTATTAGCTGGATAGATTCTAATCCTATAGTGCCGTCCACAAACACAGTGCCTTGGAGTCCAAGTTTTTATCAGATACTCTCAGCACCACGCGGCCGTTACTTTTTCCCCTCTTTCTATGCTATTGCCTACGTGGGGACCACTTCACCTGATTTTAGCATATTACTTTCCCTGGCTCCGCGTGCTTTTCACGTCCCACTCCGCTTGCGTCATCTTTCACGTCCTCCCCTTTCCACCACCTTTCAACTTTAAATCTGCTTTTTGTACTCGGCCGGAGAATTAAAAGCCCTTCAAGAAAGGCGGGTATTCGACACGCGCCAAATTTTAACGGACTTATCCAGGCTCCCGCTGTAAACAATCCACCGTTGATCTCCCGTCTGATTCTGGTAACAATCACGATCTTCCTCAACGGCTAGGCATTTGACGGGCCCAGTGTGACCAGTCAAAACAGCCAAGCAACTGTGGGCCCCGCACTCTTCCCTTCTCCACACGCATATATTCTTATCAGCTGACCCGCTAAACACCAAATTCCCAGCCGCGGCCAGGCAAAGCACGGCCGATTTGTGGCCCCGCAGGACCCCACCGTGTGATAAGTGCTTTTCACGTTCCCAAAAGTTCACAAGCCCATCGGAAGACCCACAATAGATCACATCCGATTTTTGATTAACAGCCAAAGCCGTCACTGCATTCTCTTGTTTCAACAAAACCTGAACAAGAAAATGCTTCGTTCCTTTCCCTTGAAGCTCCCGTCTCCATACTTTCACCGTCCCATCAGCCGATCCCGTGAAAACTAAACAATCGAAGCCAGAAGCGACTGCGTTTATGGCGTCATCGTGAGCTTGGATCGACTCCACGCATTTAAAGTCCGCAATTCGCCAGACTTTGAGGGTTTTGTCCCATGAGCCTGAATATAACACCCCTTGTTCTTCGTTTAGGCTTAAGCAAGAAACTGCATCGAAGTGTTTGATGCGAAGGACGTTTCGGTGTCTACGAACTTCCACGTAGTTTTTAGGGTTTATTGAGCTTTTGACAAAATCTTTAAAAGTTGGTAAACTACCGACCCTTTTGTGGACGCTAGGGTTTTTGCTTGAGATCTTCCAAACTCGGATTTTGCCATCCTGATGACCTGTAAAAATATTGTTACCTGATATAACAATGGCCTTAACTAAGCCACTGTTGGATTTAAACCCTGAAAACTCCTTCAAGTTCTTCCAGACCCTGATGTTTTTGCTATCTGAGCCTGTGTATAACAAGTCACCATATGCTGCTAGTGAATATATATGTCCTTCTTCTCGAACTATCGATCCGATCAGGACATTGCATGTCAAGTTATCCCTGAGAGTATATGGTGTTGTCCATGGAGATTTTGTGTAAGGTGAAGCTAGCTGATTCCAGGGAGACATTGGGTAAGGTGAAGCCTCGCCGCTTGTTGGCGTACGTGTTCCGCTGTTGTTATAGCCCCGTCTGGGACTTGTCAAGGAAGCGCTGCTTTTCCGGTAAGAAAAATCATCGTCTTGGTTGTTGTTAAAAATGACAGATTCAGGGTACAAGAAAGAACCAAACTTTGGCCTGTGGAGGCTGTTAGGATCCATAACAACGGCACCACCTCTCTCGTTCGTCATGATTTTGTGGAAGCAGAGAAAGAAAAAGTCAACAAGCAATGGGAAAAAATAATTTTCAGAATTCTATTAGATTTTGACGGAGAAAATTGAGAGGAGGAGAGGAAGTTTTTTCACTGAGAATTCGAAAGAGTGGAGGAGCGTGAGGGAGCATATATAAAGAGTTAGGATTGAACAGGGGTTGGTGATCGAATGATGTGGGCTTGTGACACGTGGTGAGGCTGATGCGTAATCGTTACAAACAGGGTAACCGGGTGTACCGGTAATTAGGAAGCTGAACAATTTTGTAAAGTTGAATGGTGTTTGTGCGGGCGTTTGAGCTTTACACGTTAGTATTGGGGAATTTTATTTATTTCTAGAACGAAAACATTTTGAAAGGATTTCATTTTGCATGTGGAAATAGTAATTTCAAACCAGATGTATATTTCCAAATAGAGGAAAAACACTGACCTTTGAATTGTCAAATGTTTCTATTTTCCCTCTTTAAATGTGAAAACCTAAACGGCATCGTAAGGAAGGTGAGCGTTATTGGAATATTAGGGTTTATTTATTTATTTTACATTATAACAGTACATCCAAATATAAAAATTGGTGATTAAAAATTAAATTAAAGATGATTTTGAGATAAACTAATGAACGTGCAAAGACATATGGAGCGCTAAAATGCAAAGATAGGGCAGTACCTAAGTGTTGGGGCACGAAAAGTGAGGCCATCGTGCCAGAAATTCTAGTATGTAGGTGCCGAGGTGTAAGAGAATGGCACTGGAAGGGAGCTTGAAATAATCAGGGTGGCGCCAACTAGGTGGTGCTGTAGCTCCAGTGGCGGTTTCCTTGCGAGTTTTCCCTTTTAGGTTTAAACTTTCTTTTAAGAGTACAACTGGTATTATAATTTACTTAAGTTGTAAAAGGCTATACATAAACCATTATTTTAATTTAAAAAACATCACTAAAGAGAGTGTATTGTAATCCCGTAAGAGAAATCTTTTGTGATTAATTGATTAATTAAAAATATTATAATCTTAGACGTAAGCAGTAACTGAATCACGTAAAATTTTATATTGTACTTTTAATTCTTGTTTTATATTTTTTATTTGATTATTTTTAAATTTTACATTCATAATTAATTATGTGTGTTAAAATCCCAACACCAAATTTCACTTTTTTTAGAAATGGAAGCAACAATGTCATATGTATGAAAGAATTCATAAAATTATACATTAAGAATGTTCGAGTTTACAACTTGTCTTATATTTAATTAGTAAGCTTTTCATTAGACTAGGTTTAATGTTTCTAATTATAAAATAGTTGTCACATTCACTAATCATCGACTTGGTTTCGTTAGTTTAAGGTGTTTTTTAAAATTATAACGAGTACCTTTGGTGATTTTACGAGAGCAGCTGTATATTACAATAATATCTTTGACCAACTTTAATAAATCTAATGCTAATAATTTTGTAGTTAAAACTATATAACATATATATTCTTGTTTATGGTTGACTATGATCTACACATGATTTTAAATAAACATTAATCTTTTATCTTTGAAAAGTTAAATTAGCATTAGTGATGCAATTGTGACCCCCGAGAATCGAGAACTCCAGATGATCATTGGGAGTTCTGAAACCTCAAATTTACCGCAGATGAGACTTAATATCACTTCTTTAAGCTTACCCACAAACTCAATCTAAATCTCCACTTGTCCTAGCCTCGATTGGCCAAAACCAAAAGGCTATTTTAAACACATCAAAAAGCTATAGGCTATAGCGTTATGCTTCATATAATTATCAGCTACCGCTCTCTTTAACTTTACAATAGTGGCAAGCAGGAAATCAAGTGTTGAAAACTACGCTTAGTTGAAAGGTAATTGGTGATTTGCCTTCCCTGGGCCATTGCCAAATCTAGCAGTTACGAGGGTTACATTCGTGGCTAAACCATGATCCCGATAGTTAAACATGTCTATGTTCAAGAGATTGACTTTCCGAAAAATATTACCCCGTCATCTTGTAAAATGACCATAAATTTAGAATGTAATTTTGGTGTTTTCTTTGCGAGTAATGTACTTATTCAGTAATTAATGCTTCTTACGAAAGTATTTGACAAAACTTTTCTTAATAAAATTTGATAAAGTGTACTTCTTCCAAAAATAAGTCATTCTCTAATCTTATAAAACTCTTCTCAAATATACTTTTATCACGCATTGAAGATAGGTAAGTAAGATCTAATTCCTCTAGATACATTCAAGATTAAGAATTTAGTAAAGATGAATTATTACCTCTAATTATTTCTTATATTCTATAATAATTATTTTCACTTCACAATAAATATGGCCATATAACCACATCTCTATCATTTATATTAAGAGTAAGAGTAGTTAGACATTTCAAATTATATCTTAAAAAATGATGTGTCAAATTATCATTAAGTGATGAAATGGCAAAAATTTTAAAATCGCTCATTAAACTATTTCACCGTTTAGTGATTGATGGACACTTTTTTTGATATAATTTAAAATAAATGATGAATAATGCTACACATTTTAAATTGTTTCTCAAATTATATTTTAAAAAAAATGTATCAAATAATTATTAGGTGATAAAATAGTATAAATTCTAAAATATCCATTATATCATTTTGTCATTCAATAGTTACTTAACACATTATTTTTTAGAATATAATTTGAGATGCTTACCATTATTCTTATGTTAAATACACATTAAATAGAGTTGAATATTAATAAATAAAAGTTTTATACACTAGTCAATCAACTATTAACCGGTAATTTTCCGTTTTGGATAAAGAACAAAGTGATACTAGAAAACATCATAAATTCAACGGTATATCCATTTTAGAGAAAAATAAATAAATAAATAAACATGAGTTTTTCTTTGCCAAACAATTTAATTCGTATTTGTATTTCTTTATGATTCACAATGTGAAGTCGTAAGTTGTAGACAAGTCATAAGTTGGTAAACCATACGCTTTCCATTTTATTACAAAAAGAAAAAAGTCATTCAATTTACAAGGATCTTCTAATTAACGGGTTTTGTTTCACATTTTTTGTGCATAAACGCCCTCAATTTGCTGCTGCCACCTACGATCTCAGATTCGTTGAGACAGACAGAGCGACTTTTGCTTTGTAATACCTAACTGCCACGTGACGGTTTCTTAGTTTCTTACCCAAACGGAAACCTCTTTTGTCGTTTTGCCCACGTATCATTTATATAGGAATCTAGATATATGTTATTATTCAGTTCTTTTTCTTTTTTCTTTTTTTTTTTAAAAAAAATATGAGATATGTTATTGAGTTTAATGGTACAAAGTTGTGTTAATGCTGGGAATGTGATCGATTTTAATTATAAGATGGAATTCACATACGCACTGGAAGATCATCGAACTCTATTGATCCATGTTTTTAAAGAAATTAATAGAGAGAAGTTAAAAATTTTGACTTCTAAAGAGCGAGTAATTTCTCTTTAATGAATTTATTAATTTCTTTTTGTCTCTATACTCTTTTTTAATAGTGAAAGGGAGTTCATGGATTAAATTATATTTACAAATTTACTTTTAATGGACTTGTTATAAATTTATTTATTAAATTATTCTTTAGATAATTTTATGACTCTTACACGCATACAAAAAATTTATTTAATAGAAATAAAAACATCGGTTACTCTTAAATTTATTGTTTGTTTCTTAAAAATTATGTCAATATATATATATATATATATATATATATATATTAATAGCATGCCTTTGTTGATTTGATGTTAATAATTTATTTTGTTTTGTGTCCAATGAAAGTGATTTGCTATGTAAATTAAGTGGACACAAATTTATGAGAGCTAATTTTGATGCTTCAATAAAATAAACACGGTTCGTGTGCATGGTATCAATTCATTTTAAAACCATATTAATTTATTTAACTTCCACATTTTTAATTGAATTTGATGTTTTAGTCGCTTGAATTGAAGTGTTGAACCAATAAGTTGCGATTACCTACACGTTAGCATGACGGCATGCATGCATGAGCCAAAACCCTAAAGGGCCAAGAACAGACTTACACCTATCCAAAGCCGCCACGTATGTACATTATCCGTGGGCTTCATTAATTAGAAATTTTGTTTCTCTTAGTTGTTTCTTTATAGGGTCGAGTGTTTATATATAAAATTTGCTATGAAAAAATATATCAAATAGAAAGAAAAAAAATTTTCCTTAATTGTTGCATTATGGAGTCAAGTGTGTTTAATAAAAAATGAAAGCAGATGGAGCCTACATTATATAATTTTTAAATATCCGACTTAATAGATATATATCGCGACAGGAAAAAAAATAAATTATAATAAATAAGGTAATAAAAGTTTTATATTCTCTAAAGAAAATGCACAAATACAACTATTAAGATCTTTTATATAAAGTTTTTATCTACATAAACATTATAAGATGTAGAAAATGCTTTGTTATAAGAACTTAATTAAAATATAAGTTCGCATGGACTTAACGGGAAGAGGAAGCAAAATTCTATATTCATGTGATTATGATATATATTTTTTTTTGTTAGAATTGGTGATTCAACAATTTTATTTGAATATAAATTTAAGATATATACTAATGAAAAATAAATAAAAATTTTAGCATGTGAAGGTCGTATGAGGAAGGACTAAAATATAGAATCAAAAATAAGGTAGGGTTTAATACAAAGAAGATCATATAGGTCTGAACGCCTCAACGTTAAAAGAAAGAACGCCTCGTGTCAGTTTTAAAGAGACCAATGCCCTTACGTTGTTAAAGGACGTCGTAACATTGCAATAAGGTTGCACCAATTTCCCAATATTCGTCGAGGAACAACACAATATTGGAATAGTTGTATTAGTGTCCTAGTGTTGGATGTTGAACGCCGCAACATTGCTTGTTTAAAAAATTTTATTTTTGATTTAAATTAACTTTGTTAAGTGGGTTTTAGATTCCTACATACAAAAACTCTAATTTCAAATAGGCTTAAAGTTTCTAAAACTTTTATAAACACTATATAAATCTTTACAATTTATTAGAATTTATTCATTATTAAAAGAGACTTTAAGAAAAAAAAAATTAGGTAGATGCAATGTGCTTGGGTGCACTAGAATGGAACCATAATAAATGTCTTTATTCTGTATAAAAAGAGTACTAATAAATCATTAGAGAGTTCTCTGTATTATATTTCTTAATAATCTCTTAAGAGAGATTTTGGTGATTTGTAGTTCTTTTATCAACTTTAATAAAAGAGCGAGACTAGAATTCCTTAATCCACTGTGAACATAAATATTATATTGAATCACTTAATTAATTATGTGTGTTCTTTTATGATCTTGTTCTTATTCTTGCTCTCTTATTTACTTATGATTAAACACTTCCGCAACAATTAAGTATTAAGATAAAGACTAATCACTAAAAAAGATTAGTGCTAACACTAATATATTTCAACACCTTTCAATTCAAAAAAACGAATTGTGAATATAAATACATAGTTTCTTCAACCAAATAGGTAATAAGTCCCAATGTGGAAGACTTGTGAAACCAATTAAAAGATTAAAAAAAAGAAACTGATGAACAATATCTCAAGATTTCATGTATAAATAGATTAAGATATCATCAATTAGTTAATTAATGTTACTTAAGGGATACATCTAATGTGAATTCAGCTATCCAAGGAGCTGATATAAGCAAAACATACACAATGCGTCATATCTAGAAGAGTGGACGTATGCGGGAGCTACTAAGTTTTAATTAGCAAAACATGTGGGGTCTTGTACACCCGCTACATGTATTTGTTAAATGTACGTATATACCTCACAATTATTGTCGTTAAGTAAAGGGAAATATATCACATGTATTTATCCAAAGCTCTTTATTATTATTAAACAAAAAAGGGTTCTTGATATAGCAGCTTTCTTTGAGTTTTTGTACTGAGAAAATATTTTCGTCACTGCAATAAACCGAATCAATTGCATGCATTTAAGGGTTTGATAGACTTTTAATTGTAGGGCGGTCGATGGAGATTTAACAATGGCGTCTATGCACATGCAAACCTTAACCTATTTTCAACTTTCATTGACATCTAAGAAATTTTGGCAACTTGATTTTCTTTTTGACCTTGCGCAAGATTGCAATTTTTTTCTAATATTACTGTTGTAATATTAGATCTAAGAAATTTTTTTCTAAGTTTCACTGGCTAGTTATACTGCATTGAATCCTTTTTCCGCACTTACGATTTGCATTCACGAGAGTAAAATATCTATCCTTCTAAACATTGAATGACGAGAACTTTTCAATTTGCAAAAGCATGCCTTCGGTTTCAACCAAATAGAAGTGGTACAGAATTTTGAAGAAACGAATTTGGTCATAACAATGTTCAAGATATGGGAATGATAACAAGTCACATTGTTTTTTTTTTAATATGCGAGGATTTTTAAATTCTTCTTAATTACATGATAATTTCATCATCTTTTTGTTGGGGTTTTGGAACCAACAAATTCCTTAATTTACTTTTGTCTTTTCATGATTAGCGAACACTTTAAGTACTCTCTTTTTCTCATGATTAACAAATTAAAGTTGGATTATTTTGTGTGGTTGGGGTTATACGTGTCAACAAAATAGAATATTGCGTTATCAAAATCACACCTAACGTGGGACTATATATATACTAAGGTCACATTCATTAAGAGAAATAAAGTGTCTGTCATCACACCAAAGAAAAGTAAGCTATACGATTATAGACACTTGGCCCCAGTTCAGAAAATCTTGCTAACGTACAAAAATGGAGTTGCCAAATAGTTCTACCAAATTGTCTTTACCTCTTGAACTTGTTTAAAGTCAATTTAAGGGTAGCATTTAATAATTATTGAAGTCAAAATTGATCTACATCTCAGTTTACTTCTGGGTTTCTAGTATTATTTAATTGCAGCTTACTAAATCTTTCTCAATAGCAAGATTACATAAGCTATATGAAAAAGTGAAAGCTGAGGATAGCAGATTTGGGCAGGTGTTAATGAAACAAAATATTAGGATATGTTAAAATATCACTGGCAACCTTTCAATAGTTCTTTGTTCTATTTTCTGCGTGCTGTCTGCTAATCATCAAACACATTCGGCTAATATTTACTTTTAAGAGCAATCAAAATTCTCTAAAGATGGCAACTGGCAAAGATTACATAAGCAAGAAGAAAATTGAAAGTTACTGTAATTATAAAGATTGGGGAATCTGGGCAGGTGTTTGCTGATGATCTTCTTCTTAATTATAATATGCAGAAAAATGGTGAAATGGTCATTCTTTAATGAAACTTTAGATTAATTTAGGATTTGTATGATTTTAACCAAACAAGTTCCCTCACTGTTGAACAAGATTATCACGGCAAATATTTTAAAGTTATTTTTATTTTAATTTTGTTTAAATTAACAAGATTACTTAAGCAAGAAGAATCGGTCATGGGAAGCAGCTTTTGGTATTGACACTAAAGGAGATTTAAATATGGATGTCCTCCATTTATTTATATAAAGATCATGTAAATGTGGCAGTCCTTTATTTATTAATTATTAAGATAATGTCAATGTGGCACTTCTTTGGCTCTTTCTTAACTTCAAAGAAATATTGTGCACATCTTTTGGATACTAAGATGATCCCATTATTATTCTGCAAATCTTTTGGATAATATGATTGCATAAGCAAGAAGAATTGGTAAACGAGAGCAGTGTTGATGATTGATGAAGATCTTAACAATAAGAAAATTTAGATTAACATTTTAGTACTCTTTAGTTTGTCTACCCATCATCGAACGTTCAATGAACAACAGTTTCAATTGCTGGTCAGCTGTCAAGATGAATTAAAGCTCTGTATAAAGTAGGGGTTATGTGGCAAATTTAATCGATTATTTATGGTTTTAGTTGTTTTCTTTGATGCTACAACCTTAGAAACCAAGAGAAAGATTGCAATGCCGTAGAGATTAAGGAAATGCATTTTGCTTATTTTTAATAGTTATAATGATTGTGAGTTTAGGGTGTCAGTTGAATTGGCTAACACCTCAAAATTCGCTCTGACTATTAAGTTAGGGCTTTAATTTTTCTTTTTATTTGGGTACAAATTTATAAGCGTGTGTTATAAATATACATAAAAGAAAAAGTTATAATGATTATTAAATAATGATGCTAATACAGTGTTATGAGTAGTAATCTTTTGAAATTGGCCTCACACCTATTTATAAATAAAAAGTACAAAATAGGTCATTCCAACAAATGTTTTTGATGGATTTAGTCTATCATAATTTTTTTTTGTTGAAATCAAACATCTGGTCTTTATATCCATTACCATTATATCTCCTCTTTTTGCTTCCTCAACAAAACCTCTTACAACTATATTGATTAATCCAATAAAAGATAAAGATGTGAAATTATAAACTTTGAAAGGAAAAAAATAGAATTTTTTCATTTCTCATTTTTTTTTTGTTGGACATTGATGTCCAAATGATATGGGTCATATGAAATGGACAAGCTTTTTCCTACCAACCTCCCATTCAGTCAAGTGACTTAGTCCCATATATAGCCAAAACCCTAATCATGTCAAGAATTTCACTTCATGTTGATGCTTACACTGCTCCAAACTCTTTCATTTCCACCCATTTCAAAACACTCTCTGATATTTGCAATCAAAATTATGGGGGCATGGACCACAGATGAAGTCTTCCACAATTGAACCCAAAGGAATAACGTGAAGAAATTAAAGCTATCAGAGAATCAAAGGAGCCGTAGAAGCTCTAGAATTTGCAGAGAAGAGATAGTGCTGTACACATGGCATTCTTGTAAGGCACAAATGGACCTGAATCCTGAAACTAGACTAACCAATGAACATGGGCGGGGACAAGTGGTAATGATCTCAAAAGTCTTATAGCCAACAAAGTACAAAAGCACTTCTGGCCACTGTCACTGTTAGTGGCTTAGAGCAGAACACTTGGCTTTTCTCTGCATAATTTGAGCCATATTCCAAACATGGACTAACCAACAAATGCCAGTGGACAAGTACTATTCCTAACTAACACTATCAAGCTTACTTTTCATGTTCCCCGTGAAAGAGGAAAACAAATATCTTGGTTATCAATTAACTATTTTATGGTCACGAATTTTTTATAAGCTTGAATACTGGATTATGTTTCAAATCATGCACTATTCAACAGGCAGTTATGGATAAAGCTCATCAAAATTTGTGCAGCTTGTTGGGTGATTAAGTGTTTAACAACTCATCATTTGTTTGACTTCAAGTTGTTCTACTTAGTGTACATAATTAATCTGTTTGGATTACAGTTCTGATCTGGACAACTGCCAAAGAATTCAATAATTGTGATATCACAAGCTATTTGGCCATCTTGAAGCTTGGAGTTAGCCGGGAGATAAAGAGATTGTGAGTTAGATATATGTGATCATATATTAATTATAAATATGAAGTTTCAAGAAGAGTAGCTTAATACAAACACATTTTGATTGTGCTTGTTATGATTAAACTTGTGTTTATTATGTGTTTAAAATACACAAAAATCTTATATCGTACATACTATTCAATTATTTCAGTGATTATGTATGTCGTTATTTTTATGTGGAGTTTAATTTTTCTTTTTATATAAACAATTTGTTTGATTGTACTCTAATATTTCAAAAATTATAATTAGTTCTAATAATTTTTTACCGGATAATATCATTTAAAAAAAAAATCGTTACTCATCCCATACGTTGGAAGGGATGAAGAAGATATTAATGTGGAAGTAAAATATAAATGATGAATAATGTAACATATTTTAAATTATATTTTAAATAATAATGTGTCAAGTAATTATTGAATGGTAAAATGGTGTAATAGATAATTTTAAAATTTATATTATTTTATTAACTAATAATTATTTAATACATAATTAGTTACTCATAAATTATTAGAGTGAATATTAGATAAAGAACAATGATTGTGGAGGTAACAAGAAGGCTACCTAATCCCTTATTTCATTTATTTAATTTGTTGAGTATGTTAAGCATTTATTTTGGATTTTAGACCTTTTGGTTCATCCATTATTTAGAGCAGCATTTAAATGTGAAACCTACCTAACTCGTCAATCACTGAATCTCGGCGCGCACACTCTATCTTCCTTCTAATAATTCAAGTGTCGATTGACAAAGTCAAGCTAACCATTTTTGGCTGCCCACTTTTCCTTATCTTGACTTTCATTCTTTGAGATTTAAACAAAAACGATGCAAATTTGACACTAAATATTCAAAATGAAATTATAAGAGAAGGTCAAGAATGGAAAGAAAAAAAAAATTGACAATTCAAACAATGTGTTCACCAAGTATGTGGTGATCTTCCCAAGTATAAATAATTTTGAAATTATATTTCAGAGTGTTTTTGACATAATTATACAATAATTTTCATTGCTTGTTTCTAATAAATCATCAATAGAATTTAATATAAAAAACGATGAAATAAAAATTTATGTTTTGATTAAAACCAATTTGTTTTTTAATAGGGTCCCGGATGCACTTGTGATCGTAATTTTAGTAATCTTTGACGCTCCCAAGCTAAGATTAGTTGGGTTAGCCCTTTCAAGATTTGAAAATGTCCTTAGAATATTATGGGGCTCAAACAGAATTTCCGGAAGAAAGCCCAAATAAAGTTAAACCAATTTAGCCCAAAACTGATAGAATAGCCAGGCCCAAAGAGCCTCTTAAATCAGCACAATGTGTCAATTGATACTTTCTTGCAGAGGAACACCTGCATTATATTGAAAAGAATAACTTTTGTTCACTGAAATTCAAACTACTGATACTGAAGCCTTAATTTCTCTTTGAAAAAAAATGGAATTCGTTCTCGAAGAAGGCAAACAACTTAACGAGAACTTCTCAAATTTAATTCTGGTTCGTTTAATTTTTCTTTTAGTTTCATTTCAATTACAATTCTGTTTATTAATATATCTAACTCTATTGATTTTATTTTTATTTGTATTATTTTGCCAATTTGAATTGCAGCCGGCTTTGTCGATTGGAAATGTGGGCCAGCTGGCGGTGGATCTACTGGTATCGTCGACCAGAGCCGAAACAATCGGATACTTGGACGATCGATTCGTGCTTCCCTGCGTCGGCAACGACGCTTACCGGCCGACTCCTCGTGGCGACCTCGTTCTTCCTCTTCAAGGTTTTGACTTTTAATTTTTATTATTATTTGTGAATTTACAAGTATGAAATTATTGAGCACAGTGTGTTTGTACTTCTGTTTGCAGCGTACGAGTCTTCTTCTAGTGGGCTGACTCTTATACAACAAAGGTCCCCTGTTGTTAAGCTGTATTATTAAGCTTTGTATACAAGTAATGTTTGAATTATAGCAATGTTTGTGCTTTGGATTGTTTCTCTTGTTAGCTTAGTTGAAGAAGCAGAAGGTAATGGCATTGATATGTGTCTAGCAAAATTACCTAGTTAACCAAAACAGTAGAGCATTGAGTATATGAATTATTGAAATGTCTGTGATGCTAACTTTTCCCTTTTCCAAATTCATTGGACATCTTTTACATGTTGATGTGTTTATTACTTTTTTATTTTATTTTAATGAATTAGTGATGGTAATTTAAAATTTAGTGCATGTTTTTGAATCTTTACATGATCGTTTAAACACGGGATGATGGTTGAATATGCTAAGAACTTGGCGGACTTTGTTGCTGCTAGTGGAAAAAAACATGTTGTTTTGCTCTCTGGTTTAGACTTTGGGAGGTTGCAAAGAATTGATATGTCAAGGTAGAGAAATTTAGTTCAGTACTTTTTTCTTTGGTTATTCTCTTAATAAACCTTAAATTTCAAATAAACTTAGCATTCCAAGGCCCCTAGTTAACCAATTATTAATCTCTGAAATTGCAATTACTGAGAATAGGGTTTTAGACATCCATATAGGTCATAGCGTTATTTCTTATCCTAAGTCAAGAAAAAAAATTATCTTGTTAAATGTTTCATAGGTTCTGGAAAACGCAAAAAATTGGCAAATGTGCATACACTAAATCCATAAGAGAGAACCTTCTTCTCTCTTTCAATTTTCCATCCTTTTTTCTTTTCTCCTTTTCCTGGAATATCTATTGAGGACTTTTTCTTCACAGTTTTGTTTTGCGATTGTGTCTAAAATTTGAGAATTTTAAGAATAATTTGTTTAGTTAACATTTCATGGATAAAAGAGACCATCCCACACAGAATTTATCAAGAAAATGTGTGCTCAGGAAATATATGAAGAAGCATGAGACTTAAACATGATTGAAACTTGCATGGAAACATAACTTCTTTTTCATAAACAGTAATGGTAACATCATAGGTTAATGAAATTGTATGAAATACTTCTCTTCCACAGAGCTTCTCAGCAAAATAGATGGATACACTATCTGCAGTTACTTTGCAATTTTGTGACATTTAACTGATCTTTTTTGGGTCATCCAGTGGTTTGCAAATATATTACCTGTCTAGCACCAATGCTGATGGGACAGATGATTACTGTGAACAACTTGGGTGAAAAAGACTGCAGGAATACAACCCAGCTCAGAGGGGTTGGAAATATCTTAGCACTTTAGCTGAAGGAAACGAGGGGGAAGAGAACAATTTACTTTCTGAAGACGATCTGGAAGAAGAAGATTACTACCCAAGTTTGCCATTTGCTGCGCTATTTTCATGTTTCAAGGTATTAATTTGGACACATAACATGCATATAATACATAACACTTATTCCTATTGATTGTCAAAACTATATAGTTTGTAATCTATTTTGCAATTACAGCTAGATTTGATATTCTGTCTTTTCTGCTTTACCCCCTTTTTTGGTTGTCATCATAATGTGGATCTATGGATATATTATGTAGAAGTTCTCCATATCATTTATCTTCTGGGATTTAACCACTAATGCAATTACTAGTATTATGATATTTGTGTCGTGTGTTGGTGAATTGTGAATTGGACATTTGTAGGTACAACAACTAAGTCCAATGTCATTTTTCCTTCTTTTTTGAATGGTGAAAGTTATAGAATTAAAGAGTGCAAAGGGAACACAATGGATAAGCCACAGGGACTCTATAAACTAAAAAAGTTTAAAGGAGAAAATCGAAGAATGTCCACTACAAACCGAACAGTAGTTTAAAAACTTAAAGTGCACCTCATTTACTATGGAAAAATGCTGCATATGTTATAACAGTTGTCTTTACTCTGAAGATTATGGTTGGTTTGAAACTGAAGCAAATTTAACTTACACGATGTTCTTTGGTGATGAAATTAGGCCAGAGGTTTGAAGGATACATGCTTGTTATCTTACTGCTCAGAAGGGAACAATATAGCTGGTGCTTTCAATCTGGCTGAGGCTGCATGCAAACTTTTGAGGTTGAATCCCAATAAATTTCATGGTGCGTTTTAAAATTTTATGTTAGTGATTGAACTATATAACCTATGCATCCCCATTCCCAAATGCCCTCTTGCCACTTGAAATGATTAAAAGAATGTGTAGGCGGAACACAAATCATTAGCCTACCACATATAGTTGCATACTTATTCAAGAATTTGAAAGTTTCAGTATTAGTTTATTTTGGGCCCCAATCATCACATAAGATTCATACACATCTCAATTTAAGAATCTGGAGTATATACTATCTATTGGATGCCTCAAAATGCTAGGCAGGAAATCTGTGGCCTACCTACCATTTAGTAATGGATGATCACCTGTTCTGCCAGTCATTTGGACTGCAACCAACCATGTTTGCAAATGTTTCATTGGCAGGAGACATCTGATTGATACTTAGAGTCTTTATATGTTAAATTTGTTTGTTCTATCATCCCATGCATAACCCCAATCTAGTCCACTCTTTTCTTTGAAATGGAATATTGGAATCTTCAAAGGAATTAGGTATTCCTTTGTCCAATATCTAGTGAGAAACTCTTTTTTACCATTATAATATATTTGGATATGTTCTTAAATAACAAGTCTGGTTTTCTTATTGCAACATGGGCATGCACAAACAAATATAAAATTATCGGTATGCATAGTTTTGACATAACTCAGAAATTTGTAAATTCTGATTGTAATCATGGTACTGGGTTCATACAGGATTGCACAAGATGAACTTCCAACTTATTATGCATACTGTGTTTACTAATATGATTATCAAAAGATATGTAGATTTTTCCAAGATAAGACCTTAATGTTGGTCAAAGTTTTATCCAATAGTTGAGACCACCTTCAGCATAATTATGTCTTTGCTACAAACTTGATGATTCTATTGAGATGGTAGATGGCTTATTAGGTTGAACAATCATTTTTGCATGAGCTAATTGTTATTTTTCAGGTGATGAGGGTGAGAGATGGATTATCCCATTTTCATGGCAGACGGTGTATGGACCACCTCTTGATATCTCTATCTTCTAGGATTGATCGAGTTCAGAGTTGATAAGAGTTGTCATCATCGCACTCTAACTATTCTCTTGGTGTGTAATCTAAAAGCATTTACAGTAGTTTTGATCAAGTGAAAAGGAAACACACAGTATGTTGAATTAATAGAGGAAAAGAAGTGTTTGATTAACTTCCAGTTGTTTACTATGTTCCTCTAATGCAAGCTAGAGATCAAGTATTTCAGAGTTGAGTTGAAACATATGTAATTTTTTGCCAATAAGGCTCATTCTTCATTCGCCATTATTGATCTTTGTATTTACTGAATGCAGAAAGAGAAATGATAGAAGTATTTCAGAGTTGAGTTGAAACATATGAAATTTTTTTACAATAAGGCTCATTCTTCATTCCCCATTATTGATCCTTGTATTTACTGAACGCAGAAAAGATCTTGTGGGGATGGTTCTACAAAGTTTTGACTAGAAATACCTTGTCACACTCTATTATGGAGAAATGATAGAAGCTTGAGGAGTTGATGGGTATTTTAGTGATGATGTAAACCTCAAGCTTCGTAACTGATGCTTAATTTGCTGTGTATTATGGGTCTTGACTCCAAGAAGTGAAGTTTGCTGAAGCAAATTTTCTGAAGTAAACATGTTGATGCTTTATTTCTGAGATATACAAACTTGTGCCTTGGTATTTGTAGAGTTTTTCACTTATAGAACCTTCTACTGGTATTTACTTTTACTAATTTCTTTGTTGAAATATGTCAAGGAAATTTTTGAAGAAGAGAATTTGATATTTTGATTAATAACTTTAACTGTTGTCCTCTTTTTTTGTTTTTTTAATAGGCATTTTACAAGAGTTTAAATATTATATTATTAAAATTTAAATGTTAGTCTAATGTTTATCTTATGTAGATAAGAAACAGAAATTTAAATGTTAGTCTAATACTTATCCTATTTAGATAATAAATTAAAATTTAAAGACTTAAATTTTTAAATTCAAAAATATCTTTATTATCTTGGTCTTCAACAACAAACATAGCACTCTTTAACACAATAAAATATTTTCTTCTTTAAAAAAAAAAAAAAGAACATTAGAGGATGTTAATTCCAATGTTGTAGTGCATGTTAATTGTGAAATAAATGGTTTTTGGTTTTACTTTTTGGTTCCGGAATTTTTTTTGTTAATAATTATTTAACAGGCACAGGCATTAACAAGCAAAGGATATTTCTCTCTCAGTCTGCATGATTAGTATGGATCGATCTTAAGTTTGAGGAGTGAGGCAAACAAACTACAAACATACTTTATATTGGATGAAGATGTTAGAACTCTAACAAGAAAATTTAAATTAGAACTCAGCAATTGCAAGACGAATTTCAAATTTTAATAACTTTCTCTAATTATGGGCTGGAGTAAATATTACAGTACAGTTTATTTCTCATATTACTTCCTTTGTCCAAAGGCTTATTTGAAGGAAAACAATACAACGGTTACTTACTAAATAATCTCAACAATTCTTCAATGATCTCTCCTACAATCTTTTCAACCCCCTGCCTGAAGACTTGCTTCACGGACGGTCACCCTTTTGAATAGCTCCTCTCTCCAAGTTTGTATCTTGAACAAGTCCATGTTGAACTAGTCTTCCATCTTCAATGTTCATTGTAGCCAAACATTTAAGTTTGGACTTCCTAATCATTCTAGACTTACCATTTGCCGCCTCTAAAACTTCGACCTTACCCTCAAAGTTGAAATTGAAAAAAAGTATTTTATTACTTCGACACTTTCTTAACACATCACTTTTTAATATATAATTTAAAATATTTAATATTATCCATATATTAAATATATTTATCATTTTCTTTTTGGTTTGCAATTCATTGAATTAATGCAATTGAAGAAGTCATGACCTTTTGGATTGAATCCGTGTCATACAGCCAAAAAAAAAAAAAAAAAGAACTCCACATGCATTCAATGCAATCAATCAGATAAATTTAAACAAATTTACCGAATCCCAAAATTCTGGAAACGGTTTTTTTTAAAAAAAAACTTTGTTTTATATGCCGGTTCATAGATCAAACGAGTTAATTCAGAATTTCAGAAGAAAAAAAACACAAAAATTTCTCAATTTCAACAAATAATTCTTAAATTTTAAAAATTCTTAAAATTTAAAAAGACCCAAATTTAAACGCAAAATATATGCATATCATCATACACACAATTTAAATTTCATAATTTAGTTTTAGTTTTATCTCTCAATAATTTAATATGAGGTGATTTTCATACACTTGTTGTAAAAAAATTTAATTAATAAAAAATTATTATAATTAGAATTCATGTTAAATTATTAAAAGAATTTATTAAAACTGTACCTAAATCTAAGAAGACATAGAGAATTAGGTTGGCCAGCTTGATAGGTATAATGACGAACCTTTAAAGGCCTATAAGGCCTCTATAGAGATGGGAGCGGGGGTTCGAATCATTGAGGGCACAGGTAACTTGAGCTGGTTGTGTGGGTGCGCCAATGCTTGACTAGTGGGGATGGTGATCCCGATGCTGGTTGGACTAAAAGGTTAATAAACCCCACATAATCTGACAAAAAGATTATCAGAGTGTACGGGAGCTCACACCAACTCCTTGGTGTCCACCAGAGAAGAAGATGAAGAACTAGCTCACCTTACACACCCAACTTAGGTTATCTACGCCTCTAAGGATTCAAACTCCCACCCTCATTTCCATAGATGGGTACAAGGATGAATCTCTAAAAACTTATAAGGCCACGGAGATAAGGACGGGAGTTCAATTCTTTGGGAGCGCAAATAACCTGAGTTAGTTGTGTGGGTGTACCAGTACCTAACTAGTGGTGACTAAAAGAAGATGGTGATCCCGATGTTGGTTGGACTAAAAGGTTAATGGGTCTCACACAGCCTAACAGTGGCAGCCACCACTACTCATTAACAAACGCGAGGGCAGTGACTTATATCTTTCCTACTTATAAATAAATTGTCAACTAACCTACCTATACGTGGGGGCTTTGCAAGTCACCACTATTATTTTTTGAGTTTTTTTAATTTTTTTAATAAAAAAAATAATTATACTATTGTATAAATTAAAATATATAGAATTTAATGATAAAAAATTTAATTTTTATTATTACTTATTATCATTGAAAAAGGTAGTTGATTGATCGTTATTTTTCGACAATAATGAGTAGCAAATATTTTAATTATTTATTATTTATTGAAAATATAAATTATTTACATAATAATACGTATTATTTATATTATAACGCATATAACTACCGCGTAATTCTATATTTATATGGAAGCTGTAAACAAAAAAGGACATGACCTTTGGATTGAATCCGTGTCATACAGCCTTAACAAGAAAAAAAATTTAATGCACATGCATTCACGTTTTCCACATGCATTCAATGCAATCAATCAGATAAATTTAAACAAATTTGCCGAATCCTAAAATTCTGGAAAACCTCTTGTTTTTTTTTTTTTTTTGGATAGCACTAGTTTTCTTTATTAACTTTGTTTACAAGTTAAATCAGAATTTCAGAAAAAAAAAACACAAAAATTTCTCAATTTCAACAAATAATTCTTCAAATTTGAAAAGACCCAAATTTAAACGAAAAATATATGCATATTATCATATACACAATTCAAATTCCATAATTTAATTTTAGTTTTATCTTTGAATTTAATATGAAGAGGTTCTCATACCACTTCTTGTAAAAAAAATTAATTGATAAAAAAATTATTATAATTAAAATTTATGTTAAATTATTAAAAAAATTTATTAAAACCGTACTTAAATATAAAAATACATAAAGAATTAGAGTTGAGAATCTTTTACATTTAAATTTTTTTTTTTAAAAAATTTTTTAAAAAAAATTACTATTTACTCACTAATATATGTAAATAAATAATACGTTTGAATTTAAATCAAACACATCAATTTATTATTTATAATATTTTATTTTATTTTAATCTATTATAAAATAAAATTAAAATAAAATTATTAATCTTTATACATTAAAGCATATACTATGAAATGCTTTAAAAAAAAATTCAAAAACAAATAATAACTTTTAATGATATATGTAAACTTACTTTATATAATTTTCCAGCAAGCACACGATGATAATTTAGCAAAGATCATGTGTTCCTAATCCTATAGTGTCGGTAAAAGAATTTGACGGTCTTTCTTTTTTCATGGAGAGATAAAACAAATGAAACTTGATTGTAACAACAAGGTTTTAAACTAAACGAAATTCGCATGTATTAGAAATGTTTCACATCTATTAGACTTTGAGGTTCTTTCAATTCTTTTTAAGAATTAATGTTCTTGCCATTTTATTTGGATTACAAAATTTTCCATTAAGAAAGAAAGAAAGAATAGAAAGTGATCTTTCTATAGAATCAAACAAATGTACATGTGCATCATGTGCTTTGTACTCCATTGACGGTGATGATCTTTCAGATACCAGTTTGGACTTCTCTTCTTGATGATGAAATGACAAAGTGTCCGAGTTTTTTTTTTTTCTTTTTCTCTAAATTTTTTTTGTGGGTAATTTACTATTCCAATAATTTAAGAGGAAGTAGGTTATAAAACTAAAATTTTTCAATCTGGAGAAACATGAATCATTTTTAGTGTTTATACTTTCTGACAAGCAACAACTTAATTAATCGATTTTCAACCAAATTTACAGAAATAATAACAGTTTATATTAGAGTTTATCATAGCCTTATGATAATTATATCGAGTTGACTGTGACATATATGGGACATTTGGGTTTTGCGAATAAGATTTACTTGTATTTTCTATTAAAAATCAACTGAAACTTTTTACAAAGAACTGAAGTTTTTTTTTTAAAATAAAACAAAACAAAAATGAAAAGCACTTGTTATTTGGATAAGTTGGGCACGTATTTCGATGGCTACCACCATCGGATAGTTTAATGCCTCTTTTTTTAATTAAAAAAAAATTGGATACGAATTATAAACCAAGCCTTGTTTACTACCGTACTTGTTTACATTTTTTTTATAAAAAAAAGAAATTTGACAGAGGACAACAATTGCCGCTGCCTTACTCACCATTTTTAGTTTTTTTTTTTATTTTTTTATAAAAAAAATAATTTTATTATTATATAAATTAAAATAAATTAAATTTAATAATATAAAATTAAATCTTTGTTAATGTTTTATTATCGTCAAAAAAAGCAATTGATTGGTAGCCATTTTTTAATAACGGTGGAGAGCAAATATTTCAATTATTTATTATTTATTTTATTTTTAAAAATATTTATTAAAAATATGAACTAATTATATAATAATACATATTATTTATAATTAATCATATTATAACATATATTTTTTTATTAAAAATATATTTATTAAATATTTTTAAAAATATTTATTTATTAAAAATATAAACTAATTACATAATGACAAATATTTTTTTATAAAAATATATTTATTAATTTATTTTTAAAAATATTTATTCTTTCAACAAAATATATTTATTAAAAAATTAATTAATTATATAATAACACGTATTATTTATAATTAATTATATTATAACATGTGTTTTTTTATTAAAAAAATTATTAAAAATATATTTATTAATTTATTTTTAAAAATATTTATTCTTTCAAAAAAATATATTTATTAAAAATATAAATTAATTATATTTTGAGACATATCATTTATAACTAATCATCGTACATATTTTTTTATTATATTTTTAATATTTAAATTTTATTCACTTTTTAAACTGACACTTTATTCACTTTTTAAACTGATACGTCGACAGTTTTAATGAAAAATATTACAAGTATTATTATTTTTAAATAATAATTATTTAAGAGAATATTTTTAATGATAAAAACTAATGTGAAATTTATTAAATCACGGATAAAGTTAGTATATACATATAAACTCAAGGATTAAAATATCATTTACTTGAAGGGCATTAATGATTGTGCAACTAATGTGACCCTCGCAGTACTGTGTGAAAGGATCGAGTTTGAATATTATATTTATTGTCTCAACAGAAATTACCAATTGAACGGATAAAATGACTTGGTTAGATTTTATCAAATGAACCATGCGACCCTCGCAAAAATAAATAAATAAAACACATGCCTTATGACTCTTCATGTACCCAAATTTGACTGGTAAAAGTTTAACAAAAGTATGCAAGTAAACATCTTCACATTTTAAAAGTATGCAAGTTACAGAATTTGAATAATCTTTTACTTTCAAGCTAGTTAGCCACTTGGCCTTCTCTTTCAGAAAAAGAAAAAAAAAAAAACGAAAATGATAACTAGCTTTCATGTATATATTAATTATGCTTATACTACCTATTCTTTACATCTTCCATCAGATTACCAACAATGTCTTCCTCTTCTTCATCTTCATCATCTTCTTCATTACCACGCTCAGAACTTCCATTGAAAACAATCCCAGGTGACTATGGCATACCCTTTTTTGGCCCCCTTAAGGATCGTCTGGATTACTTCTACTTTCAAGGCCAAGACAAGTTCTTTGAAGACCGAATTGACAAACACAAATCTACAGTCTTCAGAACCAACATGCCCCCTGGCCCTTTCATTGCATCTAACCCTAAAGTTATCGCTCTTCTTGATGCTGCTTCATTCCCCGTCCTCTTCGACACGTCCAAAGTTGAAAAACGTAACGTTCTTGATGGTACTTTCTTCCCCTCTGTGTCCTTCACCGGCGGCTACCGTGTCTGTGCTTATCTTGATCCTTCTGAACCCAACCATGCCTCTTTAAAATCATTCATCTTGTCCGTATTAGCGAAGAAGCATGATAAATTTATACCTTTGTTCCGAACAAGCTTATCAGATTTTTTCATCGAGCTTGAAGACCAAATTTCTAAGAAGGGTGAAGCGAATTTCAATGCTCTCAGTGATGCCATGGCTTTCTACTTCTTTTTTCGCCTATTTTGTGATGATAATATAAATCTTAGTGATACAAAGATGAGATCAAAAGGGCCAAAACTTGTTGACAAATGGTTGTTTTTGCAACTTGCACCACTTATAACACTAGGGTTACCAAAAATTCTGAAGCCTTTGGAAGATATCTTATTGCATACATTTCCACTACCTTCCTTTTTTGCAAAATCCGGTTATAAGAAACTTTACGATGCTTTTTACAATTCTTCGGCTTCCGTTCTTGATGAAGCTGAAAAGTTCGGGATTAAAAGAGATGAAGCCTGCCATAACTTGCTTTTTCTTCATGGGTTTAATGCATATGGTGGTTCAAAAACCCTATTTCCTGCTTTGATCAAATGGGTTGGTTTAGCAGGAGAAAAGTTACATCATCAACTTGCTAATGAAATCAGGACCGTAGTTAAATCTGAAGGTGGGGTCACTTTATCAGCCTTAGACAAGATGGTACTGACCAAGTCAGTGGTTTATGAAGCACTAAGAATTGACCCTCCGGTGCCATTCCAGTACGGTAAGGCCAAGGTTGATATGGTGGTCCAGAGCCATGATGCTGCTTTTGAGATTAAAAGAGGTGAGATGATCTTTGGCTATCAACCGTTGGCTACAAAAGATCCTAGGGTTTTTGAGGATCCTGAGGAGTTTGTGGGTAACAGGTTTGTGGGGGAGGGAGAAAAGCTTTTAAAGTATGTTTATTGGTCAAATGGGCGTGAGACGGCGGATCCAACGGCGGAGAATAAGCAGTGCCCGGCTAAGGATCTGGTGGTACTGGTGTCTAGGGTTATGTTGGTGGAGCTCTTTCTTCGTTATGACACGTTCACAATTGAGGCCGGGAAGGTGTTGTTGGGTTCATCTGTAACCTTCAAATCCTTAACGAAGGCCACAACCATCTAATCACATCACAGCAAAAGGTCAACTACAATATTATAATTCATCTTTGCAATTGCATCACCCATCGTGTAACATGTCGATTTTAAATAACTCTCAATATTCTTGTATTTTATTTGTAAGATAATTTGGTGTGCCCTTGTGTTAATTTATGATTATAAATTTCGAATAAGATTGTGATTGGTTGAGGAAGATGATGGCTCGTCGCTTTTAGGTTATCAAGTGCAGGCAGACGTTTCCGCATTGTAAAAAATGAAAGACTTATGAACTATTATTGAGATTATTTATGAACTATTATTTAGTTTTTGTGTCATTCAAGAACATAATATTTTTTAGATGAGTAACATTATTATTATATAACTCAATATATGCATGGACATCCACATTATTAAATAAAGACTTGAGCTCTAGTTTTAGAACAAATTTTTATAGGGAATGGATGAAGTGAACGCAAACACTATAGTTTCTATATATAGTGTTATAAATCATATGATTATGAAATGTGGGGTATCTAAAAAATTTATTTATTTTATCATAGATTTGACATGTAAGGGATTGTGGGTTAGAATTAATTTTAGAATTATTGTTAAGTATTTTTTAAATAAGTTTAAATTAATTATTAGGTCAAGTGATTTCATCAATATGTAGTATAACATTTATATCATAATCAAGATTTTATACGTGTTCAAACACCACGATATTAATCCTAATTCTATTCGATTTCGATACCAATTAATTAAATTTATGTTTCAGGCATTTGAATATGCTTCTGAATCACGCCCTCCTTTATGAAATTTAGACATCATATTTTAAATCGCAGTGCAAATTATTCTTCCTATGAACACTGATCAAGAATTACACAACTATATATATTTTATTAGCAGTAACAACAAATTAACTAAGCTTCAAACAAGCACATAGTTGCAAAGGTCAATACTTTATGCTGCGACCTTCAGTTTAGGACTTTGTTCGACATATTGGATTCTTGTTACATACATGTTTAAAGAAGGCATTGCAATATTCTATACCAAAAGTTTTTAAAAAGATTAAATTTTGATTAGTTTTTTATCTGTAGAGTTGCACGTCCTAATTTTTTTTTACAAAAAATTCGAATGGTAGCACTAAAAAATAAAAAATATTTATTATCTTTCTTAGATGTGAGTGGATCTCTTATATATATATATATCATGAGAATTCAACTTGAACACTTGGATATAATTTAAATAAATAAAAGAAACGGGACACTCCATAAAAAGTGTCAATCAGAAATTAAGAAATCTTACATACATACATACATTTTTATGGGCTATATTCTAAAAGTTTAAAACTTTGAGAGATAATTCTACGAAAAATAGATAAGGTGAGTAAAGTGAAACAAGGAGTTTGTTGGGACAAAAATGGGCACACAGAAACAAGGAGTAAGTCATAAATGAAATATTTAAGTTATCTTTTTATTTAATTCAAATGAGACTTTTGTAAGCATCAATTAGTTTAATTGATAAATATTTTTTAATAATATAAAAAAATTAGAGTGCGAATTTCATTCTTACATATCAATGAAAAAGGTCCCATTCATATTTATATATTAATAAGAAAAAATTAAAAATCGGATGAGAATCTTAGTAACTGTATCAATCTAATAAAAGCTAATTATTATTAAATTTAGAAAAATTGATAGTTTAATTTTTGTGTTTTTGTTAAATTACTCGTATTTAATATTTTAAAATTTATCAATTATATTTTTTAATTGTGTTTTTACTATCTTTTCATCCCTAAAATATATTCAAATTAAACATCTTCTAAATAAACTGCATTTATTTATTTTATTATTTTTTTAAAAAGAAATGTCATAGGTTTTAAATTCATGGAATAAGTGCTTATGGAAGGAGATAAATTTATTATGAAGAAGCAAGTTTCCAATAGATTCTTATTATAAGTTTTAAATATATTTTTTTTTCAAAGTGAGAACGTCATTGATTGGGGTTTGAATAATAAAAAATTTATAAAAAAGATATCTAAATTCTCAAGATTTAATTTATACGAAGATTTATTCTCCTATTTTTAGAATTACTCAAAAATATTATTTTATATTAAAAAAATTATTTTTCACTAGTTTTTGCTCTTCTTTAGTGCTCTTTTAGATAAAATGTTGAGGGAGAGAACTCTCTTCTCCCTTTCAAAGTTATGTTGAAGTGAAAAATTTTAAATTCAACCTAGAACTCTAACCTCCTTATACAGCGAAATAATCTGTTAATCAAGCAAAATACCAAAAATCTAAAGCAGAATATAAAAAGAGCACAACACAATCTCAAATTCAACCTAGAACTCTAACCTCCTTGCGTAGAGAAATAACCTGTTAATCAAGTAAAATAGCAAGAATCCAAAGTAGAATATAAGAGCACAATATAATCTTACGTGATTCGGTCAATTGCCTACGTCCATGGTAGATTCAAGGATCTTAACCTCTCTTATTAGCTCTCTAGAGATTTTATAAAGAAAACCCAATAAAAAACCCTCAAAATAACCTAATGTTTAATATACCATTGCTCTACCACAAGTAATGAACACTCAAACGACAGTTCCACCCTAGCGCATACAAGTACTTAGTGTCTACCCAGTCCTTCCCCTCTTTTAGAGTCTCTCTTAATACTTAATCTCAACTAAATAATTTACAAATATTTATATATGGTGTATTTCGTGCCGATTAATCCTATTCCTTGTTGAAGTAAGAGTCCATTTATTTTGAAAGTCCAAAACTTCACAAAGCTTGAAATTCGGATCAGAAACGGACATCCTAACGCTACTGGCACCGCGGCGCTGGCCATTATCGCGCCTATCACCGCGGCACTAGGCGTCGCGGCGTTCAGCCCTAGTGGCCCCTCTCGAATTTTTTTAGCTTTCTTCGCGTTTTATTCGCGTCTTCGAGTCTCGTTTAGCTTCCCCCTTCATGTCTCATACGTCCTAGACTTCTCTATACGTGTCCTACATGTTCTAGACTTCTTATGACTCTTCTCTTTTATATTCATCTCAATTCTTGTCTAAACAAAATTATTGAATCACTAATTTTTTAACATAAAATAATACTATTATTATATAGATTACAAAGTTTTGAATATGATAATACCAATAGTAAATTAAAATCTTGTGGTCGCCGTTGTCGAAAGAAATTTTTTTGGATAATTTTAAAAATAAATGGATAAAATTATTTTTTAAATCAAATTTTAGGAGTTTAAATATTTTTATCCCTCATAAAAATACAAAATTTTATTCTAAGATTATTACTTTTTCATTAAGATAGATATTATAAGAATCTTATTTCACTTTTACTTATTTTATAAAAATAAAATAAGGAAGAGAAAAAGAATTTTAAGAGGTATTTAAAGGAGTGCTAATAGCGCCAACTTTAAATATTAATGTATTTGTAGCTATTGTATGCCCTCGTATAATAGATCACTAATAACGAGACTTTATTTATTATCTGTTGTTGTACAAAAATAGATAACAAGGGTTTAAGTACAAACTCACATGTATATTTATGTACATATAATTAGATAAGATATGTGAGCTTAAACTATTTTTTAGGATATAACTTGTGAGTTGTGATTTATAAGTATGTAAATACACTAAGGGTTTATTTAGTTGAACTATTTAAGTAGAGATTTTAAAAATAAAGTTTTAAGAAGAAAAAAAAGTCATTAATTGTTATTTAAAAAAACTCTTATAAAGTGCTAGAACATTTGGTTACACAATATTAAAAATATTTATCTCTTATTAAATTATTAAAAATAACACTTAATATAATTTAAATTCTAAACAAACAACTATACACACACACACACATATATAAGTTTAAATTTATCTCATATTTTCTCAAATCTAATTTCTTAAAACATAAGAATCCAAGTAATATTAATACACAATAATTAACGAATTAAATAAATTATTGTGTTTGGTACAAAAATTAAAAATAAAATAAATAAATAAAATAATACTTATTGTTTAAAAAAATTGGTGGAGAATATTGCAAAGATATGATTATGGTAGAGATATAAAAATATGATGAATTTTAAGAAAATAATAAAAACTATGTTAGTTCAATAGAGTTTTTTTTTTAATTAAAAGTACACCATAGAATTAAAAAAATATTATTAGGTTATGTATGACATTATAAAAATATAAAAAAAAAAAAGCTCAAAAAACCTCAACTCTTAAAATCTTAAATTTTGAACTTTTGCAAATAAAAGTAAATTTTTTAATCTCTAAAAACTATTCTTCAATTACAACCAAACTTCACCAAAAAATTTAAAAAGAGTTTGTAACATTACAAAGTTCTTTTATCTATTAGAGAAGCCTAACCAATAGGCATTAAGTAAAACTCAAAGCATG
This sequence comes from Ailanthus altissimus, assembly GCA_946807835.1. Taxonomy (NCBI): domain Eukaryota; kingdom Viridiplantae; phylum Streptophyta; class Magnoliopsida; order Sapindales; family Simaroubaceae; genus Ailanthus; species Ailanthus altissimus. The sequence goes on along the minus strand of OX327698.1, from coordinate 21,040,714 downwards.
TGAACTTCTAAACTAAAATTCGCTTGGAGGTATTTAATTTAAAATAAGGGCAAGCCATATTACTACACTAGTGGAGAAACACAGTTTTAATAAAACATTATTTGATTCTTTGAATCCTTCTTAAAATAAAATATGATAAATTCTTTATTTATATTGATCCTTAATGAAAAGGGATAATACACTTTTCTATGGCATTACTTTACCACTGAGTTAAAATGACTATTTGATTCAATTACGGAATGAGTAACTATGCAGATAAGATAAATTTATCTCTTTATATATATATATATATATATTATATAAGTAAATGCAGTCGACTCGTACCAATTAATGATTCCGTGAAAAATGAGAATTTTGATTTATTTAAGAAATATATGGTAATTTTGATTTATTGATATTAAGTTTGATAAATAGCAACAATTTAACTCTTTGAATTTAGCTTGATAGACAATTTTATCTTAACTAGATTTAAAATATTCATTTTTATTCTAATAATCTATTTAGATAGTGGGAGGGTAAAGACATAATATAACAACAAAATTTAAAATTGGTTGGCATACTGTATTGAGTGAGATTTACTTTGACACACAATGTGTCATATCTACACATATGTCAAGCTTTGATTAGATGTCCCTCTGTTAGAATTTAAGAGTATATTTTAAATAAACAAATGTTAAAATAAAGAGAAATAGTTGAGAAGAGAAAAGAAGACGCATGGGAAGCGCCCAAGCCATAGGAAGCTTAGGCGTCGCAGTACTCCAGTTTCTAGATTGGACGCCACGGCGCCCAACTTGAACATTGGGCACCTCGACGCCCAAAGTTGGACAGGTGACTCTTTGAAGAGTCACACATCCCTTTTAATTGATGTGGCCTTTCAAAGAGGTGTTCTGTCTCTCTAGAGAGACACTTACAACTCTATAAATATTGTAGGCACATTTCAATCAAACAATTAAATTCTCTTCTCAATATTTGATTCTCATTTTCTCTCTTATTAACTGTTTTCTAAGTAAACACTTGTAGTCTAAGAAAATTATATTTGATGTGCACCTTTATACTTTCTCATAAGTCATTAAATTCTAGAACTATCTTATCGTCAAACCCATTTTGCACTTTTGATTATCATCAAAGCAGTGGTAGAAATAGTTTAAAGATATTGCTAAGCACGCCTTAACTTCTATCATTTATATTAGTATCCTTGTGTATTTACCCATATATAGAACTCTTTAACCAACAATCTTAAATTATTTCTAGACATATAAATATAGATGCTATAAGCGATTCCTTATTGTTGTCTGTTGTCAAATCACTCTCAGAGGTCACAAAGATCCCACCTTTTGATGGGAAGCACTTTAAAAAATAGCAAGATCGGGTGTTTGATACACTTGATATGACTAAATCTCTCGCCACTTCTCCTTATAAGGCTACTGCAGAAAATTACAATGAGGAGTTTCTCAAATGGACTAGGGCAAATAAAATATACCGTAACACAATCTTATACACATTATCAAATGACTTGTATGATGTATATTCCACATACAAGGATACACATAAGTTGTGGGCACAGTTTACGAGAAAGTATGTTATAGCAAATTTTTTAGACTTCCAAATGTCTTAGGAAAAAAAGGTCATTGCACAAATTCATAATTTTCACCTCTTACTAAATGACTTGAAAAATGAGAATGTTATTCTCTCTGAATCTTTTATTGTAGGTTGCTTAATTGAAAAGTTGCATGAATCATGGAAGAATTATAAAAAAAGTAACAAACATAAAATGAAGAATTAAACTTTAGAAGATTCTATTGTACAAATTAGAATAGAAGAAAAGAATCGCCAAAGGAAGAATTTATAAAAGGCTAAAAATTTACTAAAGTCAATTTAGTAGAGGGTGATAATCATAATAGGAAACATCAAGATTCCACAAGAAATACTCATTTTAAGAAGAATAAAGCCTCATTCAAAAAGAAGGGTAAATGTTATGCTTGTGAAAAATGTAGTCATTTTGCTTATCAATATAAACATAGGAACAAAAAAGGAAACAACAAAACTCTCAATGTCAATTTGACTGAGGGAGAAGTTGTTATTACTACAGTTGTTGTTTCATAGAAGAATATGGTGGCAAGTGACAACAAAGAATGTAATTAATTATAAAGCTATAAGACACATATGTGGAGACAAAATTTCCTTCCAAGAGCATGTTTCTATAATAGAATGCGATGAGCAAGTCTATATTGGTGATTCTCATTCTTTACCAGTGGTGGGGAAAGAGAAGATTCTTTTTAAACTTACTTCGAAAAAAACTCTTGTGTTGAATAATGTTCTCCAAGTTTTCAATATTAAATATAATCTTATTTCTGTGTTTATGTTGGAGAAAGCTAATGTAAAAGTTGTTGGAATTTGTGCTTACGTGCCATCACATTATGTATGAATATTTGTTTAATATTTATACTAGTGTTATTATTTTAATAAATCGCTAATTATATTTATATATGGTAAGATGCTTGTAACATTTCAGACATTGTACGATCTGAAAGAGTTCAGATCTGGTCTAAATGAGTTTAGATCAGTGTTAAGAGTTAGCAACGCTGAGAGTTATAAATGCTAAGAGTTGGCACTGATAAGAGTTATCAGGTTATCAGAGTCAGTAATATCTAAAGAGTTAGAGCCTTGTCTGAAATGGGACAAAGACCTAAAAATATATTAGTAATGACATAATTGTAAAGAGTTACAAATAGTGCTAGGAAATGTCATTATGCAAATATGTTCTCAAATATTATGTTCCTGATCTATCTTCACTGATGCAGGTCTGTCAGTGAATACCTTAACAAATATATAGATTAGTGTATATCTATATCTGGATGGTCCAGATGGTTATTCTTAGCAAATCATGAGTTTAGTGAAAGCTCGTATAGAGATACAGGTATTCAGTAAGGACTGAATACTGAACAGATTTACAAAGATCTCCAATAGACATCCCATAAAGCCGTCAATAAAGAATCTTTCGAGTTGAGTAGTATTCGTGGTCCTTTGACCTGAGTGCCACGGTGGGCTTGTGAGTGATCCACCATACTTTGGTTCCACACATGTCAGAAACCTTTCATAGTCTGACTGTTGGGTGTCGCTGGGTATGGTCCGATGCTCATGGAGTCTGGTGTGCATAGATATGGGACCCATCAGCTCATTTTGGTGAGTATTATATCATAATACTCTATAGATTGTATTTCAGAAAGTTTTATGACCATAAGCAATAATTCCCGAGAAAAAATTTTAACCCTAGGGATAAATAATATTACAAAAGTGTTTGGGAATATTATTTATTAAAATATAATTCTAGAGATAATCTTTCAGTCGGGCATATGGAGATTTGACGGTGTTGATCTATATCTCTGCTCTACTCGGATATAAATGATGGAAGGATTATATGAATATGTTATAACCTCAACTTCTATGGTCTAACGCGCCGCTTTGTAATATCCGTAACGTGTGTGTGGGGCATCGTTCACGGACGTATGGAGGAGTTCTATATGACAATTCAGGCGTGGACCTAGAGATTCTTACAATATAAAGTGTACTCGTTGTGCACTGGGGCAGCATAATAGATTGAACAGTTCTATCCTAAAAATTTTAGCAAACTTAAAATATGTTTCGGGGTTCTTCGGGTAGTGTACTTGTTTAAACTTAAATGTTAAGTATATTATTTAATTAGTTGACAAGAGTTATTAACTAATTAGATATTAACAAGTGGCACAATTTATTGTATGAATTGTTTTACCATAAATTCAACCATTTACCATGTTAGCAAAATCAAATAAGATAAATATTAATTATTCAAATAATTTTTGAATAATTAAATAAATGTTATTTTATTCCTAAATGGAAGACATACCTAATTTGAGAAACATAAACTAAATTTAGTAGAGCACCATTTTATGATTAATGGTTAAATTTATTAAACCATTAAAATGGCCAAAAAATTATTTTGGTAGTTGGCCACTTAATCTAATTTTGGTAGAGCACTTGTGAAGTTGTTGTAACCACTAAAAATGGTTAAGTTTCAAGTGTGTTAATAAGAGAGTGAAAGAAAATTCGTGCAAGGGTTGAGAGGAAAAAGAAGAGTTGGTTTTGAGAGAGTTTTTCAAAGAATAAAGACTTGTGAGAAAAACCAAAGGAGAAAGAAAATAAATCATTCATATTTTTCTTTCTAGAATCAAAACTTTGTTGTTGGAGATCATACTACTGTTATTCTAACTTCACAATTTCACCGAATTATTGTGAACTAGAATTGGACAAAAGTACACTTCAAGGTAAGCTCAAAATTGGAGCAAAGATATCCGGAATTCGAAATCTTCATCAGGGGTCTTCAAATGTATGTTTTTTGTATTCTTAAGTTGTTAAGAATTGAACTACATGTGTATATGTTGATTACTTGATAAATTTCGCTGCCAAATTCATGTATATGATGCATATTTTTAATTTTTCAATATGTACACAATCACATGCATACACTCTAAAATACGTTAACAAAAGTTTCCTTTGAAGAGGCCAAAGGTGTAATGACCAAGGGTAGGGTATACTTCCAATGAATTATTCATACTCAATGTACTTGATGTTTCAATGAATAAAGATGTTTCTTTTACTTATATTGTTGAGTCTTTCAATTTATAGTATGATAGACTAAGTCACTTGAATTATTTTTATTTAAAAAAGATGAAAAGAATTGATTTACTATCTAATATGAGGTTAGATATAATGCATCAATGTGATGTATGTGTCAAAAATAAGTCCACTAAAAAAAGTTGTAAACCTATAACTCTTAGAGAAATAGAATGGCTTGGTTTGATTCATAATGACTTAGGTGATTTTAAATATATCATGACTAAAAAAGATTTTACATAACTTTTATTGATGATTTCTCAAAATATACTAAGGTATATTTGTTAAGAAATAAAAATGAGTCACATGATAAATTCTTAATCTATAAACAAGAAGTTAAAAATCAACTTGGTAGAAAAATTAAGCGATTAAAAATCGAGAGAGGATGAAAGTATGTATCTAACTTGTTTAGTTTCTATTGTGAGGATAAACTATTATACGTAAAGTTACACCACCATGCTCACCTGAATCTAATGGAGTGGCTGAAATGAAAAATAGAACTTTAAAAGAAATGATGAATTGTTATAGATAAATTCTAAGGCACCTATGAATTTATGAGGGGAAGCAATATTAACTACTTGCTATATACAAAATAAAATTTCCTATAAGAAAATAAGAATTACACCTTATGACTTATGAAAAGGTTATACTCCTAATCTTTCATACCTCAAAGTATGAGGGTGTCTTGCTAAAGTTCTTATTCCTTATCTAAAAAGGAAAAGAATAGGACCTAAGATAATTTATTATATGTTTATAGGTTATGGCCTAGAATAATGCTGCATATAGATTCTTAGTATTAGAGGATACCATGAGGTTATTTGATGCAAACAACATAATAGAATCTATATATGTAGAATTCTTTGAGTTTATCTTTCTTAAGAAAGAAAATGTAAATAAAACTATAACTCATGTAAAGGTTAATTTATATCCTACCAAAAGCTCTAACAATGAACTTATGAGAAACAAAAGAATAAGCAAAGTTATTAGTTTTGGTAATAATTTCTATATTTTTTTATAGAAGATGACCCTAAGACTTTTAGTAAAACTATGACTTCTTATAATGCTTTATTATAGAAGGAGGCAGTAAATGATGAAATTAACTCTATCATGAGCAATTATGTATAGGAATCAGTTGATTTACCTCTAGATTCTAAGCTTATTAGTTGTAAATGGATCTTCATAAAGAATATGATTACTGATAGAACTACTAAGACGTATAAGGCAAGATCAATTGCCAAAAAGTTCACTTACAAGAAAGACTTAAATTACTTGGATACTTATACTTCTATAACTAGAATTACATCCATTAAAATTTTGATTACATTGGTTGTAATATATGATTTGTTCATATACCAAATAAAGGTAAAGACTACCTTTTTAAATGATGATTTAGAAGAGAAAATTTTCATGGAACAACCAAAAAGTTGTATTGGTATTGAAACTTAACATAAAGCATGTAAGTTGGTCAAATCTTTATATAACTTAAAACATGCATCAAAATAGTAGCATAAAAAGTTTAACAATGTTCTTATATCAAATAATTTTATGATAAATTATTCCGATAAGTGTGTGTGCTATAAAATATTTTATACTTATATATGTTATAATATACTTATATTTAGTCTTAGTCTAGAATTGATGGTTGAGACTACGATGTTTTCATCAAATGTATTTGATATTAAAGATTTAGAAAGACCTGATATAATACTTAGGGTAACGATTTTGAAAATATTTAATGGTCTCACCTTATTACAATAGCACTATGTAAAGAAGTTTCTTGAGAGGTTTGGGTACACAACATGTAAACCGATGCAACACCGTATAATGCTAGTGTTAAACTTCGAAGACTAAGATGTTTCCATCAAATGTATTTGATATGAAAGATTTAGGAGAAGCTGATATAATACTTAGGGTAACGATTTTGAAAACATTTAATGGTCTCACCTTATTACAAAAGCAATATATAGAGAAGTTTCTTGAGAGGTTTGGGTACACAGCGTGTAAACCGGTGCAACACCGTATAATGCTAGTGTTAAACTTCGAAAGAATATTGAATATAGTGACAATTAGAACCATTATACTCAAATCATTGGCAATGTCTTATATTTGATGAATACTACTAGACCTGATATAGCATATATTGTAGGGAGATTAAGTATGTATACTCAAAATCTAGGTAAAGAGCATTAGAATACCTTGGATAGAGTTGCAAAGTATTTGATATGCACTAAAACTTTTGTACTTTCATATGGTAGATCACAACTTGTGATTGAAGATTATTCTGATGCTAATTAAAAATCTAAATCCAATGAGGTTAAGTCTACTAGTGGATATGTCTTCACTTTGGGTAGATGAGTTATATGTTGAAAATTCACTAAACAGACTTATATAACACGATCTATTATGAAATCGAAATTGATGGCCTTAAAAAATCCTTGTTTTGAGGCTAATTGGTTAAGGATACTCACGTGTAATCTTTTTATTAGTACTCACCCTCCTATTATAATTTTTTGATAAACTATAATTACCTAGCAGTGATTGCTAGAGTCAAGAGTAAAATGTATAATTAGAAAAGCAGACATATCTGTTTACTACATGGTATCATTAAGTAATTGCTAGAATCTGGGGTGGTGAGCCTAGATTATATGAGGTCACAGAGAAATTTGGCCGATCCTTTAATAAAGCCACTAATTAAGAGATTAGTGAAAGATACATCGAGGGGAATGAGACTTCTGCTTGGAGCATGAGATAAGAGTGATAGTAACCATACTTATATGATTGAAGATCCTATTAAAGTAGATTCATAAGGGTAAGAAAAAGTCATTTGTTATCTTGTTGTACTATCGATTATTTTGTGAGTCCCTTCCTATAACGAGATAATGCATCTACCATGAAAAATAGTGAGTTAGTCTCTTAATAAACTCCATAATCCTTTATAAGATGATGTATTAAACCTGTAGGACACACTTGATGGAGTGTCACCTATATGAGTGTGAAATTGGATGGGTTCTTATGAGAGCTATGCAGGCTACTCTAGAGAACTCGCGAAGCTAGGAAGGCACATGACTATTAATAGTGCCAAACTGTGAATATAGACAAGTTATTGAGAGTTTAACTTGATAATTTGACCTTCTATTTTATATCCAAATGAATGAAGGTTGATAAAAATACTATTTCATATAGTTTCTGTAAAATACGGTTACTTAATCAATGGATTGGTTCATAACTTGGAAGAGCATCAATTTATATAAGTTAAATTCTACTTAGATATATAGTTGATTTAATTTATAATTGTTTATTTAAAATATATAGGGGATTGTTAAAATTTAAGAGTGTATTTCAAATAAACAAGTGTAAAATCAAGTGTTAAAGTATAGAGAAATAGTCGAGAAGAGAAAGGAAGATGAAAGGAAAGTACCCAAGCCGTAGGAGGCTTGGGCGCTGTGCCGCTAGAATAGGCGCTGCGGTGCCCTAGTCACAGGACTGGACGTCGTAGTACCCCAAAGCTGGACAAGTGACTCTTTGTAGTGTCACTTACCTTTTTCAATTGATGCGACCTTTTAAAGAGGTGTTATATTTTCTTAAAAAGGCACTTACAACTCTATAAATATTGCAGACACATTTGAATCAACACAATTAAATTATCTTCTCAATTTTTTATTCTCATTTTCTCTTTTATCAACCATTTTCTGAGTAGACACTTGTAGTCCAAGGAAAGCATATTTGATATGCACCTTTATATTTTTCTTGGACTACAAGTGTTTACTCAAAAAATGGATGTGCACCTTTATACTTTCTTATAAGTCATTGAATCTTGGAACTATCCTATCATCAAACCCATTTTAGACCTTTGATTATTATCATCAAAGTTGGGATAAATATAGTTTAAGAACAGTGTTAAGCACGCCTTTACTTCTATCATTTGTATTAGTTTCCTTGTGTATTTACCCATATATAGAACCCTTTTAACCAACACCCTCAACACACCTATCATCTTCATCTATCAAAGCCACTGCAGCTTACTCTTTTGTTGCCCTAATCATTTCATGAAGAACTTTTCGAGTTTATCAATTCAGTCCCTCACTTCTCTAACTTAGCCCTACTCACTAACCCTTCTTTAGACTTTTCAATTGACAAAGCCACCTTGATTCTTGCCTTTCGTTTTTCCAAGCTTAAAGGAATATACAAGATCATTGGCAAGGACAATCTCTAAGGGAAGATTGAGATACTCTCGCAAGAACGTTTTGCCCTTATTTGTGAGGTACCAATAATTTTGCTTTCAAACAAAGGTCTTACACATGTACTCCTTTAACTTAAAGCTCTGCATCAACTTAATGACCTGTAAATTTGAGACATTGATTTTTGGGTGCTTTGCCAAATTGAAGTCTTTTGCATAACAAACCTCTCAATAAAAATCACCACTAGTCAAATGCTCAATAAATCATATATATTTATTTTTCTACATCCTTTAAATAAATAGAATCAAAATAAAACCATATCATAATTCAAAATAACAAGGATAATTTTAAATATATATTAAATAAAAATACAAAAAGTATATATTTAATCAGTATCTTGTGTCATAGGCCGAATGCTTGCCATTGACTCAAAAGACTGGCCTGTTAGGTAATGTTACCTACTTGCCCATATATATACTTAAGATACACCAAATTTTTATTCGATGTGGGACATGACATTCTCTCCCACTCAATCACGTGACGCCTTTGTTATAGTCTGGTCTAAACTCAGGAGCCAATATGATCCGTATTGTTCATCCCCCTGAAGTTAGGGGACCCACTACCCACATGAAAATTTCTATTAAGACTCAAGACACATGATTTTAAGGGTCAACTTGGCCCATAATGCCCATCCCCCTTGGGACATAGGGGAAACACTTCCCATATGGTAATTTTTATTTGAGCAATTTTGGGGGCTCACATGCAAATAAGAATTTAGGTTTGCTCTAATACCACTTGTCACAGGTCGAGCGTTTAATATTGACCAAAAAGAATAGCCTATTAAATAATATTACCTATATTTTTATATATACTCAAGATCCACCCAATTTCTATTTGATGCGAGACGTGATACTTAAAATTTTCACTATGGTTCTGAAATAATCTAAAAATAAAACAGAATAACAATTAGACATTTAAATGAAATTGAATACTTACGTTTCTTTTTCTAGTTTATGGATCTACTTATCTTCAATTTCTTAACAATCAAATAGAATCTTAACATAAAAAGATATCCATTTCAAATAGAGAAAGTAAAATAGAGAAAGGAGTGAGTTGACTCAGTTAAATAATTAATTAATTTTGTCTGTCAATTTATTAAAATGTTTACATTTAATTAATTTAACAAATAGGGATAATCAAGTAATTGTATAGTAAAATTAGAAGCAGCGAAAAAAACTTATGGATTAGGACAAAACAAGATAGTTCTGAACTAGTTAAAATAAAATTATCAATTAAACTAAACTTGGGAACTAAATTGTCCTTATCTCTTAATAAGAATATTATTATTTTATTTAAAATAAAATAATATTTTATCACTTTTATTCATTAAATTCAATAGATAAATTATTTTCAAAGAAGAAAAGAGGCCAAATAAAGAGTTTTAACCTAGTGTAACCCTAGTACTATAAATAACTCTCATACTTATGTGAAATAAGACCATTTTTTAAACAAGTTTTGGGCGCCTTAGAGCAAGCATACACCATCTTCCTTATTATATGCCAAAATGAAACCTTAGGTGACTACTAGCATCTTGCTCATTCTCTCATTTTTTGTGTTCTTTACACAAGAACTTACTAGTTATCATTGTTCAGCGTTGTTCCAAAACTTATACATATCATAAACAAGTTCTAAGATCCCAAATACATGGTCTTAATAACACGTCTCTCCTATCCTCTATAAAACTAGGATTCTCCAATATAAATCATAAAACTTGCATTGGAGCTACATACCTCATATAAGTACCATAAATTTTATCATCATCTTTAGACATCACATAATACCAAATGTTTTTTTATTATTTATTGTACAAGTCTAACTCTTACACCTTTCATCGTTAATGACTAAATTTATTCATTTCAATTATCTTTTTCTAAAGTTAACTAGAGTAAATTCGCAACATTAAATTATTAGTCATTTCAATCTTCTTTTTCTTGAGTCGGCGTGACCTAATTTGTAATATCAAATTTTTAGACTTTAAATAATTTTCAAAAATTTGATAGGTCTAACTCCGAAATTACAAAGGAGAGAAGAGACTGAAATGTAACATTTTGAACCCAAGCCATATTGTTCGTATAACTTACCACGTAAGTAGGAGATTGCTGCGCCAGTAATGTCTTGCCATGTCACGATCTCTCAACTCTGTTCTTAACATTTTGTTGACTCCACTATAAAATTTGATTAGGATCGGACAATAACAAATACTAAAAAAAAGGTATAAAAACCCACGAAATACTGTTACTAAAAAGCAAGACGAGTCTTTTTGCTACAGTAACACATAGACCAACCTTTTGACGTTTGACTTTTAGGCAGTTGCACTTTCTAACTTTAGTTTTTTATGAAAGATTAATCCGGTGTCAATGATGATTGTATGGTAGTGTAGATCAATAATGAGGATTCTAAAAATATTAATGATGACATCAATCGTTGATGGTCAGCGACAGCAGTGGCGATGGGAATAGTCTCTGATGGCTGCAGTGAATAGTTGTTGAACCCTTTATTTTCTTTGCTTAGGTCTTTTCTTTTTTTATAGCTATATTTTATATATATAAGTTAGGAATTTAATATATATATATGTAAATTACTAATAATTAATATTCGAAATAAAAATACAGATATCCGAGTCTCTCTGCTACTAATAGAAAAAAAGTCATGATGATTACATTAGATAAGGGCTAATGAATTCAGAAAGATCAGAAAGAAAGCTGGAACAGGTGATGTAAGAAAAAGCGGTGGGATAGAACTCACAGACAGATTGATTGAGAAAGAAAATTATACGTGGCCAATATGCAGATTATTTTTAAGTTACCCATTTAAGCAAATCTTTAAAAGATAATATAATTTATGATTATTGATTATCTTCTTAACAACGCTACATAGGCCGGTTGTTGATGAACAACTGTCAACAATGAATCAGTTTGAATTCCCGCCTCCACGCGGCATTCGAATTATCAGGAATTTACCAATTAGATTATGTTCTTACACAAACATAGACAAAGCTTTCTATCTCTCTCTGACTTGTTCGGTTTGTTTTGTTTCTCCTCTCTATAGTAAGCTACGTCTTTGCTTCATAGACTTTCTGGGATCTTTTGGGTTCTAGGTTTTGATCAGAAGAGAGAATAGGAAGATGGGCAAGAATGGTTATTTGGCTTCGAGAACTGGTAAGAGTGACAAGTGATTTGATCAGCTCAGACATGAAAGAGCTTGTTGTGGCTGCAAAGAAGCTGGCTAATCATTCGATTGTTGCCATCAAGCTTGGTGGTTTCGGATTTGGAACCTCTGTACTTGAATGGTTTGCTTCTTTTGCTGCAATGTATGTTGCTATCTCTCTATCTCTCTTTAGCTCCATGTATGTAATTTTTATTTCTGTATTTATAAGATTTAAGTGTATTCGGAAGGACTTTTGATCTGGAGAATTTTGTTTGAATATCTTTAGCTATCATTGTGTTTGTGTTTGTCAGGAATGTGTTTACGCCATGATTTTATGTTGAATTTATTGATTTTTCCTTAATAATTCTAATTAATGTCTTGGTTGGGAGGAAAGGAGAGAAATCAGTTTGATCGTAATATTGAAACAGTTGGCCTCGGTATTTAGATTTTAGAATTATTTTTATTGGATTGTTTTTAGTTTGTGTTTGTCCATTGAATTAAATTTTACTTTATATACATCTTTTTGCATGATATTAAAGGCATTTGATATTTTTATTTATTTATTTAGAAACTACAATCAGCTAGAAGACACGGTCTTTAATTGTTTTTCCTGGTTTTCATGTGCTTGGAAATGTTTGTACTGAAACTTTTATGCTGAAGCCCTTACAAAAAGATTTCAGTACACCAGCCTTTCCTCTTATTTAGCATTCCATCGATTCTTACTGAATTTGAATCAATTAGCATACTTGACAGTCCACCTTTCGCTTTGGTAATTATACAAGCTTGTCCCATTTGTCATCCAATAAGCCTTCATTGCATGTATGTGTTTGTAGACTCACAAATGGATAAGCCAATGCCCTGAATACAGAACAAAATGTAAAGTTGCCAATTTTCTGTGAGAACATAAGTTGTGATCAGCAAGTACGCTGACCATATATAACACTTGCTGCAGTTATTTGTTGATCTTGGACCGAACAAATTGGAGAACCAACATTCTTACGGGATTATTGATCCCTTATATCTTCTTTAGTCTTCCTTCAGTGGTTTTCAGCTTATTCAGGTGATCTTCCATTCTACAGATAGCAGCTCTCATCTATGCCTTCAGTATTCACTTGTCATGCTTATAAATTGTTTTATTGTTCAGGGGAGATGTTGGAAAATGGATTGCTTTAATTGCTGTTATCTTGCGCCTTTTCTTCCCAAGACGTTTCCCAGGTAAAAATGTTTCTTTTAGTGTTCTACTCGATTCTATTTGACCTTTTATGCTGTGACATATTTGTAACCTTGGAATTAAGAAATTGAGATCCCTGCATTTGCATCATCACTTTGATGGAATGTACAAGAGGTTATTGTCAAACCTTGATCTCTTAAGCAAACTATCCCATGCTTGAGCAGATAACATTTGCTCAATTATCCTTACACTACACACATCACTTTAGTATCATATCAGCCTTCCGTTGCTGCTTTCCAATTACAACTGCGTATGATATCATAATCTAAATATATTTGGTCATTGTTCATGACTGTAACTGCAGATTGGCTGGAAATGCCAGCTGCTCTGATTCTTCTAATAGTGGTAGCTCCCAGTTTATTTGCAAGCACCATAAGGAGCCTCTGGGTTGGTGTGGCAATATGTCTTGTCATCGCTTGTTATTTGCTGCAAGAACATATCAGGGCATCGGGTGGCTTCGGAAATTCCTTCACAAAACCCCATGGCATATCAAACACAGTTGGTATTGTCATTCTATTAGTCTATCCTGCCTGGGCTCTGTTAGTTGACATCCTATAGTCACTCAGCAGCTTATTTACTAATCATTTTTTGCAAATCTTATTATTATTATTATGAATTATCTTGTTTTGTATTATTAGTTTATCATGTCCTGCAAATTCATTGTTGTTGATGTCTTCTGTAAACATGTGAAAGAATACCTTGTTTGAATTATGGAGGCCTAAGCTTTTGTTCAATTACGTAATATTTCATATTAAAGTGTTGTTAAAGGAATTGGAAAGATTATTGTTGACTTTGCATGTCAAGGAGAAATCATTGCGGCGTCAAGTACAATTTAGTGCAACAAGAAAATGAAAAAGCCTTGGCGAATGTTGCCACTGTTAGTTTAAGAACTATTTTGCTTCAATTCCTAAATCAATATATGTATATGATTGCAATCAGGAAAACAGAATAAGTAATAAGATGTGTCTGAAACATGAAGAAAGAAAATTTAAATTTTCTTTAAGAAATTTTGCGGATGGACTGCGATTTTGTTCAATAGCTATTAGCATTCCAACATATTACCGATGCAGTATGCAAGTCTTTTACCACCTCAGAGGAAAGAAATGGCACTAAATTTTGAGGGGAAAATGAAGACACTATATAATTGAAACTATGGAATGTAGTAAGCCTCACATGATTCCCACATAAGAAAGCTTCCAACAATCTTCTTATTTATGTACGAACAGACAATAATAGTAATCAGCAAGTCATGTTACTTTTGGTATTGCAATTTTTTCTTTACTATAGTTCACGAATAAGTTGAAAGAGTAACCAGAACTTTCAGGGAACTTCTGCAGACCTTAATATCTAAATATCAGGTTTTCTGGGTTCCAAATTTGCTCTTATGGCTTCGATCCCTTTGCTTCATTGTATAGTTGATCAATCTGGTCCTGCAGATTGTGTCAACGTGAATAAATCAATTAAAGTGATGTGGATGAACTTTTTAGCTAGATGAATAAGGAAAGGAAATGGAATAACAAAGAGCCAATCTATGAATTTATTAATTAAAGACTTGAAGAGCACATTTCTATTAACTTGGATTTTAACTTGAATTCGAAAGAGATCCAAGAGAAAAAACAGTAAGTAATAATTGTGACAGAACAAAAGAAACAACTTGTGCTTTTGTAGGAAGTCACAGCAGTGATGGTGGAAACATTATTTAAGTGACTAGGATGAGTGTAAATCATACCTTGTAGTATTTGAGCAATTGTGGCCTCTTCAGTTTGAATGTTGGAGTAATCAGATCCCTCTCAACGTCAAAGGGATTCAGGTCGAGATGAACTGCTTTTAACATCTCAAAACCTCTCAGCTGTAATTGTCATTCAGGTCAGATGAGGATATGATAACTACTCATCCAACAAGAAAGAAAATCAAGAAAATATTCCACATACTTTGTGTTTCTGGCCAGTGCTATTGAGCTCATCTAAAATGTATTTCCTTGCCTTCGGGTTCTCGCACAATGATTTAAAATCTAGAGCCTCGTGAAGGTGGTTCACTGCCCAGTCCTCGAGTGCCTTCCTGTCCGGGATGACAACAGCTACAAGAAATGACTCAAAACTGTTCCCATAGACCCATATCTGTGCACCAGTTAAAAGTATCAAAAATTTTGAATTAGTGGAATGTAAAACTTGCATGAACTAAGATGCTCAGACATATCGAATTAGAAACAAGTGTCCAATGTTAGGCATTTAGGAATACTCTAATCTGTTAATTCTTAATAGAAAATATGAACCAACAATGATGCGGAAACATACCGAGGTGATAATAGGACATTGCAAGTATATGTTTTCAATGCTCTCGACGGCAACATATTCTCCCTGAGACAGCTTAAATATATTCTTTTTTCTGTCAATTATTTTCATAGCTCCATTTGGTTGCCATTCTCCAATGTCACCTGCAATATTCTCAAAATTGTGTCCATATTTATTTTGTCAAAACAACTGTTAAAGATTTAGATCAATGTAGACATCGAAGAAGTGGGAATAGGAAATTCAGAATTCCACAAATACAAAATAAATTTTTTTCAATGTCCATCTTGGCTTCTCAAGTCTTGGCTAAAAGCTGAAGGTCTGAGTGTAAGCGAAGAAAAGCCTTTGCTTGGTTCTTTGATGAATAAGTCTACATTTGGCATGCTCAAGTTTATACAAGTGCCTTTTGCTTTCCATGATGACATATGTATTATATCCTAAAAATAATGACATTATATCAAGTCTCAATTTCATGTTCCAAAATTTATTATATGACATAATAGTCAACAAAAAGCCCATTAATTATCGTATTGTATACGGAATGCAATTGATTTAGAATTACTGGTGATTAAGCAAGGTCACTAGGGGTGCTAACTATGGGCTCATGAAACAATTTCCTAATAATCTCTGCCCATAGCCTTTCTTAAATTTGTATTGCCAAGGGCTTTTACCTGTATGGAACCACCCATCAACAATGACTTCTTCAGTTAGATCTGGACGCTTGTAGTAACCAGAGAACAAGGTATTCCCCCTCAAGCAAATCTCTCCACGTGGCTCACAGGAAAGTGCATCATACCCCATCTCTGGCACAGACTCAAGCCTTGCTTCAATGGTTGTCATAGGGATACCAACAGTTCCAATCATAGGAAATATATTGGCTAGGGATGTAAAACACCCTCCAACACTTTCCGTAAGGCCTATCATTGTTAAAAGTATTAGATGTAAGACATGGTCCAATCATTTTGAGCAACTTAAGTGGTAAAGAAAAAAGACCTTTAATGGCCTCTAGAATGAGTTCTGAAAGTTCTCTAAAGATTTAATTTGAGAAGACTAGATAAATGTAAAGCATCAAATGTCACATTGAATATTAACTATATATTTGTGTATGAATGTGCAAATGATTAATAATCCTGGTTCCACGGAATTTACTCCCATGATGAAACTGTTTGAAAATATATTATCGGATATATATATGTGAAATTATACGAAGTTTATCAAACTTTTCAAGATATTTTCAAGATATCATTGAAATATTCTGAACAATTCCTACAAGTATTAAGAGAAACAAACATTCTGCTATACCATATCCTTGTGTCAAAGGAGCACCACTAGTGACCCTCAGAAACTCCTCCACATGACTAGGCAAAGGGGCTGCACCAGACAACATGACTTGGACTTGTCCACCGAATGCTTGCCGTATCTAGCAAAATTAATATTGATTTAGAATGCAAAAGAGAAATTGTCAAATCAAGCAGGGGAAGGGCAAACAACGACCTTATTGAATACAAGACTGTCTAAGAGAGGTGCTGCTTTGTCTTGTGGCAGACCCTTCTTCATATTTCCCAACTTGCTGTCAGTGGCTTGTCATTAGTTGTTGTGCAGTAGAAAAACAAAGTAAAATAACAAAGGGGGTTCATTGCATTCAACATACTAGTTATATGCAAATTCAAACAATTTCTTTGAGAATGCACCTCCAGATGATATCTTATTAGATATTCCTTCAAGCAAAAGTTTAGGGAAACATTTAGAATAAAAAAAGCCAATGACAAGTCTAAAGAATATGTATTTGCGTAGCAATTATAAAGTTGTGTCTATGTTTATATCATACCAGAGTATATACGGTCGTATACTCTTGGAACCCCGGCAAACATAGTTGGTTTCAGTTCCTGAATGTCTTCCATCAAATACCGGACATCCTGCACGTAATGATGCAGAAGAAAGAATAATGTACACAGCTCTAAACTAGAAAATTGAAGAGAAAGATGAAGAAAACTGTAGAAATCATCATAAAAGAATGAGGTTAGTTCTTACGCCTTGCCAAAATCCTATCGAGCAACCCTTGTAAATGCACTGGGTTTCCAATATCTGATCATATACGTGAGCCAAAGGAAGGAATGAGAAGTATGTATCCTCTTCCGAACACTGTAATAGAGAAGACCATAAGTCAATATTTTTGCCATTACTTTTGTCTTGCCTGCAATTGAGAACACATATTGTTTTCACTTCAATGGAAACAAAAATAGAAGCAAATCTCTTGCCTAGCATTATATTGGGACTTTACTATGCACACCTGAATTTACTATGGAGATAGCTCCCCCTTGGCACCATACTAGTACTACCATTTGATCGTAATGAAACTTTTGACTGCATCTGACCTTAATTGATATACAAGCCAGAACTTGAAATCTCAAGACCGTATACAGTCTTACTTCGCATGAACTACAAACAAGCAGTAATTCTGTATGGATATTCTGTGTTGGTCCTGATTACAGATAATTGGCATGCCATTATAACGGGGATATCATATCAACTGTATCAGTATGGCACTAGGAACTAAATAGATACAATATGGACTCAAAATTAGCAGATTGACACATATTGACAAGGCTCCGCAGCTCAGACAAAATGAGACGGGGATAAGAATCTTGTGAGGAATACAACTTCTGAAAGGACAATATCCAATTATGTAAGATTTTTTTGGTCCTTTTAAGGCAGATTTCTGACAAGAAAAAAAAAGGGAGAAAAATAGGAAAAATCATAATCACACTAACTTTCAGAACTAGTATTTGGACTCTCACCACTTTGCCTGTGAGCATAAATAATTGGTCTATGCTCAATACTTCTGCCAAGATAGCCTCATTAGTAAGAACAACACCTTTAGGTTCTCCTGTTGTTCCACTTGTATACATTATTGTGCAGATGTCGGTCTTCTTTTTTGGAGGAAGTTCACAATCCAGACTTCCCTGAAGAAAGATAGATAAGGATAACAGAATTACATTGTTATAAATCAAATAGAATTACCAATCAAACTTGATTTTGAGATGATAAAAGCATCACTTTTTATAAGGGAACAGCAGAATGAACATCTTACCAACTGAAGAAATTCCTCCCAAGAAAAGCAAGATACTCCAAGTTCTTCAGCTTCCTTTTTCTGTGTGCTAGAAATATTTGCAAAGCTGACAATAGCTGAATGAAGAAAACTACAGTTTATTTTCTACTCCTATTAACACTTAGATTACAAGTATTTCAAACATTCAGCAATTTTTGACTCACTTTTTAAATATGAAGAACACCTTGGAAGGCAAGATAGAATCTGCAAAAACAGTTTATCGGACAGAAAATTACTGTTTATTGTGGTCATAAGAGACAATCTAAGGTTACAGCAGGAATTAACATGGCAATGCTTACTGAAGGAACTTTGTTCTCTTGAACAAAAGCTATTGAAACTTCAGCATGATTGATAATGAACTCCACTGCATTAGCACCTGATATAGAAATCATGTCAGATTAGTAGATCTCCACATATATTTGATTCAACTCCATCAGTTATCCGATTTTACTAGTTTCTTAACTGACGGGGGAAACAATATGATTTAACTAAGCATATGCTAAGGTTCACTGAAAATAAATGAGAACATACCAAGGGTGTCATATAACGGCACGTATGTTATAGCTTGGCTGTTACAAGCCTGAGGCAAAACAAACAAACAAATATATTATTACAGCAGGAACTCAAAATCGCATCAGGCTTCGACAAAGGAAGCATTAACTACACTGGAAAAATCTCCAGTTTCCTCTCATTATGTTAATGTGACATAGGAAGAAACATGAAGAAAGAAATTTATCCCACTATATTATATCTCATTCTCAGAGCTCTCTAGATCATGTACCAGTGTCACTTTTACCAATTGTCATTTCACAAACTATACTGGGCCAATTACTGTTCACTAGATTAAGCATATACCTCCATCGCTATGATCCATTCAGGGCAATTGGACCCATATATACCGCAACAATCTCCCTGAGGAAAAAAAAAAAATCATATATTCAGTAAATTAAACATTTCATTTTATATCAAGCTCAAAAGTGTAAAGAACTGTCAGCACTTACAGGATTGACACCACGGCTCCGAATTGCAGAACCAAAACGGATAGCAGCCTCGTAAACCTCTTGATATGTGAGCCATACATAAGGACCCGCCTGAAAAATCATTATGAAATTTACCATTTAAGTTTCTTCTAAGCAAAATGAATTCATCTGCTTTAATGGGTCAATGTAATCATTACAGTACTCACTGTATATGCTACGTGCATGAAAAATTTCAAACTAAACATCAACTTTGTGCATACAAGTACACACGGAGAAGATTGTTGTACCTTTTCATCGGTGACTTTGCGTCGACCCAGCATTCGGTTATTTGGAATTCTTTTAGAAGAATCACTGCAAGCATATTATACAGAGTGTTAGCCATGAGAACAGAAAACACAGTTTTAGCCATGAGCGGGCACATCAAAACGAGCAGTTAAAATTAAATTATATCATAGATATTGTACATAATAAGGTTTAGTATATTAAACTATAAGTTTACGTTAAATGGCCTATTAGCTCAGTTGGTTAGAGCGTCGTGCTAATAACGCGAAGGTCGCAGGTTCGAGACCTGCATGGGCCAAATTATTATTTTTTTTTGTTATTCAGATTTTCAATTAACAAAATCCATTTTTTTGAAACAGTAGTAAAAGTACATTTCAGATACAATACAAGAGAAATGTGTCAAGACAAAAAGTAATTCTAAAAAGCATTTAAGCATTAGACAAAAACACTTTTAACGTTCAATTTCAACAAAATGAACAAACATGCATGAAAAATGATGATAAAACACACCTAAAAAACTGCCATGGAGACTCCAAGCTAGCTGGCACCTCTAGGAGACCATCTTTAGCATAAATGCACCGATAAACCGGACCGGCCGACGGCTTCCCATCGGTGGCCGGCCTTGCTTCTTCAACTTTCACTGTATATACTTCAGCCATTGTCACCGAAATGCAAATAAAACTTTGTACCTTAGAATCAATAGAAATGGAAGTTCTGCTGAAGACTTCAAAGCTTGTGAATTGTGAGAAGTGATGAGCCTCCTTTTCTTATTGTTGAATTTAACACAATTGAGAGAGTGAGAAAAGTAGAATTGGTGGGTTTGGTTGGTTGAGCTAGCGGCGGCAATAAATTCACAGTTTTTATAATGTGAGCAAAGAAAGAAAGCAAAGAGGGTCTCTGATTCTGGTAAATTTAATTGATTTTGTAGCCGCTGGCTTTAATGAGACCTTCGATTTACAACTTTTCTTTTTATGTCAATTTGTCAATGTATATAAAAGGGCACATCTTACATTTATGATAGTAGATGGTAGGTTGGTGGATTCGATGTGCCCCAATTCCAAATTTTCTCCAATAATAATATTTTGCTGCTGTAATCAAACTTGTTTTTGTGGCTTCCCCCGATTTCTTAGGTGATCATTTACTTACTTTGGCAATATTCAAAGTTCGATTAAACCAACTATGACTTAAGTCTTTTGGGTAAGCAACATTTGGGTTTTCATTTAATTAGATTCTCATCATGGCTAGCCCCAAGTCACTATTTTTTTATTAAAAAAAGTTGAACGAGACAAATTCATTGTTACACAAATATATATTAATGTTTAAATGTGTTTTATTTATACATATATTAACAAATTTAGTCAAACACATCTACTGTTTATATGATTACAACAAAAAAATTTCGAAAGGTCTATAGTTTTTAGTCCTGTCCTTGAATTTTATTTATACTTTGAAATATCAATCTAATAATAAGATAAATTAGATATCAAAATTTTAAAAAAAAATGAAAAAGAAATTATTTTTGTTATTAGATAACTGTGTAAATGTGTTATCTATTATTAATTAGTGTAAATAAATATTATATTAATAAAAAATAAAAATAAATAACTACTTAATAAATGATAATTATTGATTAATAATAGATGTAATTTCCTCATTAATTTTGTTTGTTTTTTTTTTAACTTAAACCCTACCCAAACATGCGGATTAAAAAAAATGCTTAAATTAATTCCCCCCATTCATCAAATCTTAAACGAATATTAGTGAAGATTGAATCACTATACAATCTCTCGAGACTTGATTCCCATCACCATTAACCTCCCATCAACGTCTTTTTGTTTAATTGAAAAGCCCATTAACGTCTTAATCCAAGTATTTCAAATCTCATTTATGAGGCTGGAAAAGTAGTTAATATTTGATTCGAAACCTACGAAATTAACAATAATAAAATATTTGTGTTAATATGATGATAATAAAGTGCTGATAATATATCTATTTTTATTCGTTTAAAAATTCTTTAATTCAAATTTTCTCCCTACATAAAAAATTAAAAAATAAAATAAAAATTATTATTATGATATACTAAATATTGAAATTTGTACTTACATGCCATCCTTTTATATATGAATATTTATTTAATATTTATACTAGTATTATCATTTTATTAAATCGCTAATTATATTTTATATATGATAAGATGTTTGTAACGTTTCAAACATTATACGATCTGAAAAAGTTTAGATCAGGTATAAATGAGTTTAGATCAATGTTAATAATTAACAATGCTGAGAGTTATAAATGTTCAGAGTTAACACTGATAATAATTATCAGGTTATAAGAGTCAGCGATATCTAAAGAGTTAGAGCCTTATTTGAAATAGGATAAAGACCTAAGAATATATTAGTAATAACGTAGTTGCAAAGAGTTACAAATAGTGTTAGAAAATATCATTATGCAAATATGTTCCCAAATATTATATTTCTGATCTATCTTCACTGACAGATCACGTAATAAATATATAGATTGGTATATGTCTATATTTGGATGATTTAGATAATTAGTCTTAACAAACCATGAGTTTAGTGGAAGCTCGTATAAATATACAGGTATTAAGTAAGGATTGAATATTAAACAGACTCACAAAGATCTTCAATAGACATCCCATAAAGCCATTAATAGAGGGTCTTTCGAGTTGAGTAGTATTCGTGGTCTTTTGACCTGAGTGCCGCAATGGGCTTGTGAGTGATTCACCATACTTTGGTTTCACACATATCAGAAACATTTCATGGTCTGACCGTTGGGTGTCGCTGGGTATGATCCGATGCTCATGGAATCCGGTGTATATAGATATGGGATCCATTAGCTCATTTTGGTGAGTATTATATCCTAATGCTCTAAAAATTATATCCCAAAAAATCTTATAGCCATAAGTAATAATTTTCGAGAAAAGAGTTTAACTCTAGGGATAAATAATATTATAAAAGTATTTGAGAATATTATTTATTGAAATACAATTATAAAGATAAGCTTTCGGTTGGGCATATAGAGATTTGACGGTGTTGATCTATATCTCTGCTCTATCTGGATATAAATGATGGAGGGATTATATGAATATATTATAACCTCAACTTGTATGGTCTAACGTGCCTCTTTGTAATATCTATAATGTGTGTGTGGCATTGTTCACGGACGTATAAAGGAGTTTCATATGACAATTCGGGTGTGGGCCTAAAGAATCTCACAATATGAAGTGTACTCATTGTGCACTGGGACAACATAATGGATTTAACAGTTCCATCCTATAAATTTCAACAAACCAAAAATATGATTTGGGGTTCCTCGAATTGTGCACTTGTTTAGACTTAAATGTTAAGTATATTATTTAATTAGTTGATAAGAGTTATTAACTAATTAGATATTAACAAGTAACACAATTTTATTCCATGAATTCACTCATTAACCATGTTAGTAAAATCAAATAAGGTAAATATTAATTATTCAAATAATTTTTGAATAATTAAATAAATATTATTTAAATAAATAAAATATAATTTTATTTATTTGTTATTTTATTCCTAAATAGAAGGCATACCTAATTTGAGAAACATAAATTAAATTAAGTAGAGTATCATTTTATGATTAATGGTTAATTTTATTAGACCATTAAAATGGCCACAAAAAATTATTTTAATAGTTGGTCACTTAATCTAATTTTGGTGGAGCACATGTAAAGTGTTGATAGCACTAAAAATAGTTGAGTTTCATTTGTGTTAACAAGTGTGTGAATTAATTTGCGTGCAAGGGTTAAGAGGAAAAAAAAGAGTTGGTTTTGAGAGAATTTTTCATTAAACGAAGACTTGTGAGAAAATTAAAGGAGAAAAAAAAATAAATTTTCTTTCAAGTAATACAAACCTTGTTGTTAGAGATTATACTGTTGTTATTCTAATTTCACAATCCCACTAGATTATTATGAACTAAAATTAAACAAAAGTGTATTTCAAGATGAACTCAAAGTTGGAGTAAAAAAATCCATATTTAAAATCTTCATTGGAAGTCTTCAAAAGTATGTTTTTTGTATTCTTAAGATTGTTAAGAATTAAAATCTTAAGAATTAAAGTATATGTGTATATGTTAATTACATGATAAATTTTCCTACCAAATTCTTGTATATGATACATATATTTAATTTTTTTAATATATACACAATCACATGCATACACTCTAAAATACGTCAACACTAAATATATTATTATTTAAAATATAAATTTTATATCTCAATTATATAAATTTAATGTTATTTCTTTTTATATATATACACATGTATAAATATAATATTACTTGTTTAGTTTTTATCGGAACTTAAATGATATTTAATTTTTTTTTTAAATAAAATATTTATATGGTGGTGAGGTAAAGAATTGGTTGCAGTTAAGGAAAAGGGAAATGATTAGGATTTAGAAATACAATTACAAGGTTAGCATTAGCAAGTAATGTAGGTGAGTTTGGTGAGACCGAGACAAAAGGGAGTATTGTTGTCAAATTCAATGGTGTGGTTACTGGTTATGTTAGAATTAGATAACCTAAAAAGAGAGGCATTTAAACCCATATCAGAATCAGATCAGATCAGTCTACTAACTACAACTACTCATTGGTTGGACTTGGACTGGGACTTAACTTGAAAATATATCCCCCACTTTGCTACTCTTCCAGTTTTTTTTTTTGGTCTGGTTACTGGCTTACCTAACACTCAATGCCTAATGTGCCCACTCCATTGAATCTCAAATCAAATACAACCAAATCTATTAGTATGCGTCCATGCTTAATGAAAATATATATATTTTTTTAAATGTATTTTTTATGACAATAAAATAACTTTATATTTTTAATCATATAAATAATTCCGTATTTAATTAAAATTTTCTTATTATCTTCAAATAATATATATTAAAATATCATTCGAATGAATTAAAAGGTCAAAAGAAGCAAAAGAGACCGCCCAACCCTAACAATCCCTTCTTCACCCTCATCGTTTATGAGCCTCCCACTCCACTTGTAAAACTCTGCGTTTTGACGCTCGCTCTTTCTCTCCCTCTCTCTCTCTCTCTCTCTCCATTAAGTGCTTCGAAATTTGCCAGACCTCATTAACTCTCTTCCCCCGCCCCCCATCTTCGGCCGTCCATTCTCCACCACTCCTCAATCTCGTCTATCCACGTGTCCGGAAATTAAATATCACCTCCTTTTGAAAGTTTTATCTTCTGTTGAACCTGTCCGGTGATAATAACGCCTCGGGATCCCCACACCTTAGCCGACTCGACGAGAAAGCTGCCACCGCCGATGATCTCTGAAACATGGGGCTCGTCAACGACTTGCTCCATCGCGACGAGCCGGAGAACCTCACGCTTGATTCTGATAACGGGAAAAACCCTCTTCGTCTAAGAAAAGGCGATTTCATTCCTCTGTAATGCCTAAATGAGAACACTCTCGGCTTCGTCAACGAACCAAACGGTGACGGCCGTTTGCTCCAGAAACTCCCTCTCCTATACCTCCAAGGAGACGCCGTTACCGCCTCCGTCACCATCCTCTCTGACGCCAAACTTCTCTCAAATCCAAAAGAATAAGACCGCTTCAACAAAAAATCACGGCCGTTGAACCTCTCCTCCGAATTATAATTCTCGTTACTAACCGACACCGCCACCTCATCAACGCACGGCGTGATCTCAGAATCATTCGTCGAAACTGTCGTCGGCGGCATTTGAATTTCCGATAAAGACTCGAGAGAAATACTGACGTAACTGTCGTCGAAACTCGGCCGGATTCTCGCGGCCATAATCGGGACAAACGGAGACTCCGTCGGGAAAATTCCAGCACGGCATATTGGACAGTTGGCGTGAGACCTAAGCCAAATATCGATGCAGTCCACGTGAAACGAGTGGGAGCAGCCCGGCAGCGTACGGACGTAGTCGTTTTCTTCGAACTCCAACAAGCAAACGGCGCAGTCTCTAGCTTCTCGTAACACTTTCGACGTGGTTTTGTTTTTGGTGGTGAAGAGAGAGAGGGGGATGTTTTTGATGACAGAGTCATCGAGGCCGTAAGGTGAGAGCACGTGAAAGGAATCGACTGGGTGGTTGAAGGGAGAGGAGTAGAAGGGAGGAGAGTCCCCGTTGGAGGAAGGGTGGTAGAACCTCCGGCGACGCCAGCGTTTCCATCGTCGGAAAATGCGGAGGATCGGAGGGAGGATGTGGCGCGAGATAAGGCGAGAGTAGGTGACAATCAAGAAAGCCGTGGCCACCGCCACTACCATGGCGATCAACGGCGGGCTGAAGTCAACCGGGAGTCTAGTATTCTTATTATTATCATTGGACGGCGGTGATGGTGATGACGTGTCGTAATTGGCGGCCGAGGCGACTGGAGAATATGCTGGAGGTAGGCTGATCATTGATGGTGATGGTGAATATGGAGGGAGTGTTTTTGGACGTGGTGAGGTTGTTTGTGGAGTGAGGAGATTTGTGATTGTGGTGGGCTTGGGGGAGTGGGGGGCTTAATGTTAAGGTTTGACTGTTTTCGTTTTGGTGTTTAGAGATTTGTCGAGGGTGGTGGCACTGGCGGGCGAGTGACACGTCATTGTTTCTGAATTGAAGGCACATGGGGTTTTATCAGCTGCGGAGGACGACAATGGAACCATTTACTACGGGTTATATTACTTGCCACGTAATAAATTATTGTGTTGGCTTGTTTGCTGTTATTGACGTGTCTTACATTTATTGGTTGCTTGGACTTGCATAAACAAGAATGAAAACAATAAAAAAGTCTTGATGCGGTGGCCCACAGTCGCATATTCCACAAAACGGATGACTGACGAGATTGCAAAGCATAATCTGAATTTGTTGACTTTCACACTGGCTTTCTCTGTCGCGGAGTTTTCCCATTTCTGATCAGCCCTTCCATTCTTATTTCCTCAGCATCTCTCTTGTAAATTGGTAAGGAGTTCATTATCAAATATTACGCTACACAGTACACAATAATAACAAAAATAAATAAATAGACAAATAAATGATTTAGTAAGCTTATTTATTAAGTGTGGGTGCTATTTAATTTTTTTTGAAACCAAATAATTTTGGTTTAATTTTTTGAAGAAATAAAATTGAAAATAATTTTTTTAAGGAGCAAAATTAAATCGGACCAATTTGGTCTGGTTTGATTTTCTCAAATTTTTTAAATTTTTTTAAAAAAATTATTTTAAATTATAATTTTTTTTAATTTTTTTGTTTAAATAATTTAATAGATCATTTTAACTTATTTTTTATTATATGCTACATAAGTCATTAAATTTATTTTTATATATTATATAAATTTTTAAAAATTAAGTTGACTAAATTAATATATATTACACGTTATATTATATATTATATAATCAAAAAAATTATTACACATTACATAAATCATTAAATTTGTTCTTATATATTATATAAGTCTATAAAAAATTAAGTTGACTAAATTATTATATATTACACGTTACATTACACATTATATATTATATAATTAAAAAATTCATTACACGTTATATAAATTACTAAATCTTTTTTATTTATTATATAAGTCTTTAAAAAATTAAATTGACTAAATTAATAAATATTATATGTTATATATTATATAATAAAAAATTTTCATTACATATTACATAAACCACTAACTTTGTTCTTATATATTATATAAGTCTTTAAAAATTTGGACTATTTTTTTAATTTTTAATTTTAAATTGTAGACTCTTTTAATTTATTTGTCTAAATAATTTAGTAGATAATTTTTTTGACCTAATTTTTTGGTCTATTTCATATTAACATAATTACAATTTGCTTAGTTTTAGATAAATTTAAACTTTTTATTTATTAATAATATACAATTTTCTAACAATTTTCATAAAATAAAATTCTCCTATTTAATAAAATTACAATTAAAGTTTTTTTAAATTTTTTTTATTATAATAATGAGTGAGTGAAATTATGTTATATGTTTGCATTTTTAAATCCCAATTATTTAGTGCCATTTGGTAATATAGTTAGTTTTTGCCAAAAAGCCCAAAAATTAATTTTTTTGTAGCAAAAAAAAGGATCGAAGCGAACCAATCAGTTCAATTTTTTAATTATCAATTTTTTTTGCCTATCTTTATTGTTTATTATACTTACCCTCTCTACATATGCACGTATAAATATGTTTGATTTTATATCTTGACATATGAATCGCTTATAAGGAGTTGCGTGACTATTCAACCCACTACTTTAAAAGATTACTTGGGCCATAAATGAGCAATTTAATTGCGCTCAAGAAAATGTATATTAAGTTTGCCCATTTAAACACCTCTTTTTATGCACACTCTATTTGACACGTTATATTAACGTAACAATTTTAGGACTATTTGAATCACTACATAGTTAAAGTTCTATAAATTAGTAACTCTATCACATATAAGAGTGGGCAAAATTAGTTTTGATTGAACTGAAAATAAAATTAAAAATTAGATCAATCAATTTTTAAAAATAAAATTAAAAATTAAATCAAAAATATGTAAAATAAAATTGAATCTCGATTTAATACTGTTTAGTTCAGTTTATAATTTAATTTTTTTTTGACAATTAATTAGTTCAAATTGAGCTAATTTTATTGCATTAAATAGCCAAGTTCTTTCGATTTTGCTTTTAACTATTATGTATATTTTTTTATTTTTTTATAAAAAATAATTTTAATTCGGTTCTCGATTCAAAAGTTTAAAATTAAAAATTTAACTAAAATATTTATTTTTAAAAAATATAAAACTAAAAATTAAACCGAACGATCCAATTAATTGGTCAATTTTCTGCTCACCTCAATCACATCTCAATCATGACAGCCGGAAAAAGAAGAGAATAAAGTTTCAAGAATATAATCTTAAGAAACTCTAATATATCTCCATGTTATCACTTCATTCTTTTTTGCTAGAAGACTAAGTCTTCCTCGAACTAAAAGCCTACCATAAAGAAGGCTGAATGTTAGGGCTGAAATTTACCAATCTATTATTCCCCATAAAAAGCACCCAACAAGAGAACTGCTTCTTTCTCCAAGTTTTAACTGAAGGGTTACCAAAATAGTCCTAAATATTGTGTATTTCGAAAATGGCCCTACCAAACAATACAAGCAGTAATCATACACCACCACGTGTCGCCATAAGTGGTAACATTCTCTAAGCCATTTGAATTCCTATCTAAATGTATTCATTCACTTTTTGCCCACAAAAGAGAGAATAGGAGAAACTCTTAAGAACTAATTTTTCTTCACTTTGATTTTTATAAATTGAAGGTTATGTTTAAATGATAAATGCTTTTATACAATTATTCAAAATTTCATTTAAATTAATTAAACTATCAAATTAAAACAGAAATGACTACAAAATTTATGACTATTAGTTAGTATAATTTAATACAAGTCCGATATAATTAGATATTATAGCTTATTTTTTCTCTAATTAAGTGGTGAAAGGTTTGAATCTTCTTACATAAACGAGAGTAGATTTTTTTTTTTCTTCTTTTGAGAGGTTATACTTTTATAAAATTTAGATTGAGTTATAAATAAACCAACCTTAAACAACCCAAGATTAAAGTTAATTTAATTGAAATTTTATCTCATAATATACAAATATTTCAAAATTTAGATCTAGTTTGGATTAAAGAGTTCGCATAATCTCATTTGATCTTTGGCTTTTTCTATTTGCAATAATTGAAGAAATTAGAAAGTCTTCCTTGTGACATTTGCAACTACGTTATCTATTTTTGTCTTGATTAGGAATAAAACACAAATTCAAATTAAATGAAAAATCGGTTACTAAAGTTATAAAATTCAACAATGTTTTACACATAACTCTCTAATCAATTATAATTCTCAAAATTATAGATAATAGTTAAGAATTCAATCTACTATCATTTAAAGATATTTATGCTAAAGTTACATATAAATGTCGAACTATCAACAATGCTTGATATTATTGATGAAAAGAATATAATTTAATTAATTTTATATCAAATAAGAACAATAATTGAAAGCAGTCTCTTCTCCTCTCTCTCTCTTACTTTCATTTTTTTTCTAGGCTTGTGACCTTTTTCTATAATGCTCTAGAAAGTCTTTCATTAGTTTTTAGCTTGAATAGGAAGTAAAATTCTTAGCTTTGCAAGACTTTTCTAAAATGTGAAAAATCTTCCAAATAAATTACAAGAATTTTCATATATAATTTTTAAAATTGGCTTGACTCCTTTTGCATCTTTATTTATTATCTTAAAGAAGAAAAATAAATTAAATAATTAACAAGTACGATTTTATTAGATTCTTTTTTTTTAATTGAAAAAGGACTTACTTAAAAAAAAGGCTTGAAAATGGAGTTTCTGTTATTTTATTATATTTATATCTCAAGTTTTGTATATTTGAAATAGGGTGTTGTTTTGTCCAAAAATAAATAAATAAATAAATAGGGTGTTGTTAATCTATAATTATCATATGTAAATGATAAATTAATATAACAAATGACAAAAAAAAAAAAGGCTTTAGAAAATACAAGTCACACAAATTTAAAATCAAAGTCATGTTAATTGAAATATAAAGCTTAAGATACAAGTCTCTTTCAATGTTATAAAAATACATATATTTATATTAAACATTAATTATCTTAAACCTATTCAAATAAAAATTCTTATTAAATTAGGAATATGACTTAAATCTAAACTAATATAATATTTAAAAAAAATTAAAATAGGACTCAAATTAATTAAAATATTTATGAAAATAATAAAATTTAATTTAATTAAATTTTTTTATAATTTTGAGACTGCATATTCTCTTGTTCTTAAACAAAATTTGTCTTTGAATTTTGCTTGAATTCTTCTTTATCAAGTTTTTACAGGAATAGATTTCCAAAATAATATTTGATGTAAACTAAAAATCTTAAAATTTTCAATTTTTGTCAAAATATTTATTCAATCACTCCAACGAGGGGAACCGAAATCTTCAATTATCAAATTTTCTAATAAAATATTTAAAGAATGTTCATATGATTTCTCAAAATAATCGGTAATAAACAAAATTTGTTCCTCATACTCTTCTAGATATTAAAAAAAATCTTGTAATTATCATCTTTATTCTAATCAAGAAAATAGAACTCGATTTTATTATTTATTATCTCATCATACTTCTTAATCTCAAAAATTTTATCAAATATTAACAGTTGATAAAAAATCAATGATTGCATTCAAAAAAACTAATGTCGATGTAAATAATTAATTATTTTTTAATTTATCAGTATTGTCTATGACTTCAATATTATCTTCCTCCTTAACATTATCATTTTCATCTAATACTTAGAAAACAAATCTACGCACCCTTTTAGATTGGAAGAAATAATCACAAATCATATTTTTAATCCTCATTAATCCAAACTTTTCGTACCATAACTTTAATTTTTTTTTTGGATTTTTTCATTTTTTTTTTAATTTTAAACAAAAATAACTCAAAACCAACTCAAGGATAGAATTGGAATTGATCTTAATTATGATTTACTGTTGCCAACGAATGGTGGCTGTTGATGGAATGGAAAGAGTCAGGTCTTAAAGAACTGATGATGGGGAGTTGATACGTGGTGATAGTGTGACTGGACACCCAACGATTTTCGGTGAATCGGGAGGTGAAGATCACAGTTGTTGTTGGTAGTTTTGTGTTATTTTGAACGATTTTTGACAGCAAGTTAAGACGGAGATGGCTGAGATTAAACGACCAGACATTTTTTAAGGTCGTCTTTGGGTTTAGTCAATGGTGTCAGTAGCTAGAGTAGTGGATCAGAGATTCGACTTTGCTCAGGTTTTGGCTCTCGTTCTTATGATGGCTAGCAACGAGAGGTGGTGAAGAAGGTTGGGTTTTAGTTGCCGATTAAGTGTGACTGGATTGATTGGGCAGATCATCTACTGAGGGAGATAGGCGCGATAGTGATGGTATTACGCGGCATTTTTAGACTAAACATAAACTTATATCTTTATTTACCCTATCACTACATTAGTTTGGTATTAAAGCAGTTGTATCTATTTTTGTGCTAAATATAATTCCCAGCTAAAAAAATACTAAATCTGCCTAAATTTTTTTCCAAAAAATAACAAAACTTTTATCTTTCTTTTTCCTTTAGATGAGAAATAAATAAATAAATAAGAAGATGAGAAAAAAAATAACAAAAAATAAATAAACAAGAAAAGAAAAGAAAGATAAATGTTTTATTATTTTTTAGAAATTTTTTATGGCAAATTTAGTATTTTTTTAGCTCAAGAATTATATCTAGCACAGAAATAGATACAACTGCTTTAATACCAAACTGATGTAACGAAAAGGTAGATAAAGAGATAGGTTCAATATTATGTTTAGTCTAAAAATGCCTAGATTAAAGAATTAAATTAAACTTATGAAAACATGTGAATTTAGAACATTAAATCTTGTGAATTCAAGAATATCGAGAAATAACAAAAAACAACTCAAATCAAGATTTTATTTTATAATTAAATAATCAAAATGATAAGCATCTTCTAATGTTACAAAAATAGATATTTATACTAATCATTAATTATTTTAAACATACTCAAATAATTTTTTTTATTAAATTAAGAATACGACTAAAATCTAAACTAATAAAATATTTAAAAGAAAAATATATTAAAATAGGGCTCAAACTAATTAAAATATTCTTAAAATTAATAAATTTTAATTTAATTATAACTCTTGTAATTATGACTAATTAACTAATTAAGTTA
Organism: Ailanthus altissimus; assembly: GCA_946807835.1. Taxonomy (NCBI): domain Eukaryota; kingdom Viridiplantae; phylum Streptophyta; class Magnoliopsida; order Sapindales; family Simaroubaceae; genus Ailanthus; species Ailanthus altissimus. Next base: position 21,007,986 of record OX327698.1, on the reverse strand, counting down.
TTAAGACTCACAAGTTGTAACTAATAAACAATAAAAAAAATATCCGTTAAGTCACCGATACTCACAATTCATGACTAATATATAATTAAGGAATATTTTTTAAGTTGTCTAAACTCATAAATCTTGGTTAATAAACAACAATACAATATTTGTTAAGTCGTTCAAACTCACAAATCAAGATTAATATTTTATAAAAGAATATTCGCTAACTAAGTCATGAAAAAGTCACAAATTGTGACTAGAATGCAATTAAAGAAAATCTGCAAATTGCGGGAAAAAAAAGAGAAAAAAACCCAACAAAAAGCTTAAACTACTAAATCATTAAAAATTAAAAATTGTGACTATCAGTAAACTTTTTAAATGTTAAGAGCATGTCACATTTTGATGTCTATAAAAAGCAATGCACAAAAAAAAATAAAATTAAAGATGATAAAAATAAATGAATGATAGTCTATTTTAATACATTCAAACAATTTTTTCATAATAAATCGCAAGAATAAGTTCTTGTATAAACAATTTCTTAAGATAAAAACTTACATATATCTCCCTCATACTTATATTTAAAACACAAATGAAGAATAAAAATGTCATCAAATAAATCGTAACTTATGAATCATATAGATATAATTTCTTATGAATTTATTGTATATAATTACGCATATATAAATTTACCTATATTTCATGCATGTATAACTTTTCTTATATAAATTGTGACTACATCCTTTTGATTATAATGATATATTAAGCATGAAAAGATGAATATAAGAGAATAAGACAGGTAGTAGAAGAACAATTCACATATACATTTTTAAAGCTTGCATACATTTTTTTTAAAATAAATTAATCCTATACTTTTTTCCTCAAATATTATAAAAGAGTTCAAATATACAAAACAAAGAAAAAGAAATCTATTGTAACTTCTTTAGTAAGTCAAATATTCAATTTACTTATAATTCATTTCAAATTTACAAGGAATTATCAAAACAAAAGAAGATGTATATAAAATGGTGCATCAAGAGTTTTACTTGCACTTAAAGATCTCACGATAATAACAAATAATATTTTTATGTAGTTAAAGTTAATATCAATATTTAAGTGAAAAAATCAATGCCTTTTTTACAAGAACGAATCTTCAGAGGAAGTTACCAAAGAAGTTATAGAACTATAAGTATTAGAAGGTCTCCTATGTAAGAGCGCGCCTCAAGAAAAAAGTTGCAAAGAAGTCGTAAAGACAAAGTTTAAGAAGACAATACAAGTTCTTCAAATTCTAGAAATAATGCGACTTAAGTTCATTTAAAGTGAATAAACTTTTAACTTCAATGATGTGATTTCTCCAAATCATTAAAGGAATTCTCATATTTACTAAGAAGGGCGGATAAAATTAATTGATAATTAAAAAATTGAATCGAACTAATTGATTTAATTTTTTTTTTATAAAAAAAAATTAAATTATCTAGTTCAATTGCGTTAGAATTAAAACCAAACCAAAAAATTAAATTTTAAATAAATTTATTATTTTTGTCATGTGTTATCAAATTAATGGTCAAAACCTAAATCCTAAAATGAGTTTGCTCACATAAAATAATTCTTATATAAAATTTTAAATTAAAAAAATCGAACCCTAATTTCAAAAGAATCAAAATCTATCTCTCTCACCGTGTCTCTAAACACTCAACTCTCTCATTTAAAAAATATTCTCCCATTTTAAAAGTTCACATCTCTAACTCTCTCTCTTTTATCATGTCCTCATCTAATGTCGGTGTTGCTACCCACTGTCACGTCTCACCGTCGTCGTCTTCGTCGCCACCTCATTGTTGCTGCCTTGTCGTCGCAACTTGCCATTGCGCCTTGCTGTCACGGCCTCATTGTCACACCTCACCGTCACAACCTCATTGTCACACCTTGCCGTAGTCGCCTAACTGTCACACCTTACTTCCTTGCTGTCACTGCCTTTGAATGTTTGAATTGATGACTTTGCCCCATTGTAACAACAATTCATGCAAATTAATTTTTTTATTTGATCTAGTTAAATTATATGCCTATTATGATTAAATGGTTAAAGTTGCTTGAGTTTGATGTACAAATTATAATTTGGATGAGAATTTCAGATATTAGGATTTGGATTAGAATTTGGAAATGGGTTTTAGAGATTAGAAACCGAATTGAATTGAAAAAAATTGATTCAATTTTAGATTTAATTTCAATTATATTTTATTTTTGATTGTAGATAATTAAATAATTACAATTTGCTTTGGTTCCGATCAAAATTAAACTGAATCGAATTATACCCACCATTATTCACTAAGAATATTGAAAAAGAAGAATAAATGTAGGAACAATTTTTACACCAATATCATTGGGTATAATTGCAAATTGTCACATATAAAAGCCCACTTCATTCATTTTAAAAGTGACCCCTGCCTATAAAAATTGACGCTTAAATGGATTCACTATGTGCAATGTACTCACTCTCAATTAATAAAGCTCTCACCGATCTTGATATAATTTTATCTCAATTTATGATTTGTTATAACATGAGATTTGAAGATTCTTAATCCTTCAATATGTATTAAAAAAAATCTAAAATTTTCTTTTAATTTAAATTAGTTTAATTTTTAAATAATTTTCTAACTCGTATAGATTATTGCTTATATATGTTAAAGATTTATTACTTTATTGTCTTTTTATTTTATTCATTATTATCAACCAACCAACCTATATTTACTCAGGGCTGAAATTGAGGCAAACCAGTGATTAGAAATCTATACCTACATCTTTAGATTACATATTTGAGTTATCTCTTGATAGTAATATAAGTAAAAAGAAAAACTATATTTGCTCAAATAAAAGATTAACTTATGATAAAATTTTAATTTATTAAAAATGCAAATAGATAATAACTATAGGCTAAGAGGTAGTTTTTCAAAAATATTTAAACTTAGAGGTGCATATTTACAATTTAGTTCATATAATCGAAGGAATGAATATTAATAAAAGTCTAGGGAGCAATGTGATATTTACGAAAATTAAAGACTAGAACCTCATCACCACACACGCGTGAAATCCACAGTTGACGGTCCTGAATTCACTCGCACGTGCCACAATAGTTAATTTGAAGTCCTAAAACCCACACCCAAACCCCCTAATATTTGTTTTTTCTGGATCAGCAACAAAAGCACAAGAGAACAGCATCTAGGGTTTTAGCCAAAACCAAAAGAGTAAAGGATGTTTCCGGGAATGTTCATGCGGAAGCCCGACAAGGCGGCGGCCTTGAAGCAGCTCCGGGCCCATGTGGCGATGTTCGGTGCTTGGGTCGCCGTGATTCGCGTCACTCCCTATGTTCTCCATTATCTCTCCGGTGAAAAGGAAGAGCTCAAGCTCGAGTTCTAGATCCCGCTTTAGGTAATTGTCATTTAATTTTAGACCCTTATTGATTAGTTATGCGTACTCTTAATCTCAATATTGTTGTACAGATGGTTGATATATATTTTTTTTCTGTTTTCTGTCTGTTATTATTTAGATGTTTTTGAGTTTTATTTGATTATAGCTAAAACCACAGGATTAAGTGTGCTTATTGTTTTCGTATGAAGTGGGTATTAGTGTTTTTACTTTCTTCTTATTTCTTGAGCAATTTGTGTTTTGCATGAGAATTAAGTTTATGTTGTTTGATACCAAATTTGTTTCTTAATTTTTAATCTTCTTATTAAGGTCAATCGTGCATAGTGGTTCTTTATTGGTCAGTTATGTTCGTGAGTGTGTCTTCCGCGGTCTATTAGTGAATTATCAGATGAGTTAAGTTCACACGAGAAGTTATCTGATTAAGGAATGTCAATCAATGAATTGTGCACCCTACTTTAATCTGTTTTCTCTCTATATTTTTTTTCCTTGGCCAAACATTTTGATAACAGTGTTGATGTATGAGACACACACAAGTTATTGGAGAAAAATTGGGAATTCCAAAACATGGCAAGTTTTAGGAAATTAATGGAGGATTTATTGCTATGAGTTAGCTGACTGCTCTATGAATTTGATATGATGATTGAGCACATTGAAGGGAAGAACTACGAGTGGTTATGAAACAATTTTTAGTTGTAAGTGATTATCATTATTTTTGTTTGACAGAAAATTCGTTACGGGGATGATTTTTCTGTGTGTCAAACTTTAAGGTACACTGATCGGATATAATCATCTTTTCACCTGAGATTTTTTACATTAGGAACAACCTTGGGATTTTTCTAATGTGAAATATGCACGAGTGAAGATATGATTGTCTTTTGTTGAAGAATGTCAATGGTTCTTTCCATGTGGGTGTTGAGGCACTTACAGCTCCTATTTACTTCCTCACCATCAATCAGCACAAATTACTAAAGTTGCTGATTACAGATGGCTCATTTTACTAGAATTGGGAGTTTGGGTTTCGGAAACTCTCTATTATTGTCCTGCCAACCTGGATGGTCAATTCTTTTGGCAGAGAATAAACTCAATGGCGTGCAACTGCTTTTCTTATGTTTGCCCCAAATCTGTTGCATTTGTGAAAGAGGTCACATTGGTCACAGTTTTTACAGTGGAGATAGACTGCTGGATAAGTATGCAAAGGTTTGATACTCCAGTTTGATATGTGCTCAGCTGAAGGAGAGTCTGCATACTCTGATGCCTTGTGAATTCCCAACATGTTCCTCTGTTTCTAAATTCAGTGTTTATGTCTTCAGTTTTCTTAGTCACATTTGTTTGTGTTCTGTCTTGTTGTTGTGTATTTTTGTTTAATCGGGAAAACTAAAAATGTAAAAGCAAGGCAGCTTCCTGACTGTGTTTTGATTAAAATTACCCAGGCTATTGAATCCCTATGTGACATCTACTTGTATGACTTACGATTCAGGCCCTTGCCTTACTGGTGTGTTTCTTTTCGTAAAACCTCTTCTTTTTTTCTTCCTTCAGGTGGATGTTTTATGATATGGAAACAAATTGCCAAATATGGTAATTTTTGAATGTGAAAAATTGCCCTATTAGTGAGACTATCCATCTGCGTAAAATCCTTAATTTCTTCTGTAGGTAAGGCTGCTAATTGTTGGGAAATTTAAGGTGTCAATATCAAGAATCATTACATTTTCCATCTTTTTTATTTGTTCATTGGGGGCTATTTGGCATGAAGAGAAGTCTTGGCTTAATATTTGGTTGATCTTAGCAGCTAAATCTTTCCTGTCTCTTTGTTTGGTGGTGCAGCTGGTGCAAGAGCTCGTGAAAGATGAGAGGGAAATTGTATTGGTTTGGAGAAGTCTATTGTTTTCTTTTCAGCTTGGAAAAGGACACAAGGCCAGCTTGTCGTTGTTATTTATGCATCCCTTGGTTTGCTTTGGGGTATCATCCCTGTAGCCTTTTTATCAATTTTCAAGCTTTGGTTCTTTCTTATTATGTAATATTTAGGATTATTCTTGTTGAATATACTTCTGTTAGTAGTATCAGCTATTAATTTCTTCTCCATTGTGATTATACATTGCTCCATCATGTTTTCTCACATGCAGGAGTCCTATTCAATTTGCTGCCTAATTGTTTCGGAGTATGTTTGAATCTAGAATAAACCAATCTGACTTTCTTCATGCATTCTAGAGGGTCAGAACCAGATATTTAATTTGCTCCAACTTTTAACTTTGTTGGATTTCTATTTCTTTCAAATGAATATGGACAATTCAATGTAAATTCACCAATAAGTTCTTGCTTTGTAAGATAGAGATAAGATTAGTTGATGAATTTTCTAATGGATCATTTGTTGTTAAGGAAGTAGTTGTCATATCACCCACATCTTCATTTAAAACACAGCTTCTAGATTCCAGGAGCACAATACAAATTGGTCCAAAGCTATGAGCTGAATGTATAAACAATTAGGTGGGTATTGATTATTGAATGTGATAGGAGTGTTACTCTCGTTTCTGAAACACATCACATGCAGTTGATTCACAACCTCTGCTCTGCCTTAATCTGTATTGTGCATTCAGTAGGGTCTCCTCTTTCCTTTATTTGTTACTTGTCATTTGATGGTGATGGCTATGGGAGTTTTAGTAACAAATCAATTGTATGCAGTCAAGGATCGGATGAAGAGATAATTCTGAAACACTTGCCCCCCATATTTCTATAATGACAATAAAATTACATAGTTGAAGGTTGAAGTTTCAAATTAGAATATGTTGCTGATTGAGAAAACACATTCTTGGTGGATGCGTTTTCGCTTTCTTGCGGCATCTCCATTAATTACTTGCTACTGTGCCATCCAAGTGGAGATCAAAGACTTTCATTTCATCTTGGGATAAGGCAAAGCTCAAACCCTCCAATTTTTCTTTTGCTCGGAGGCAGCCAATGCTACATAACCCACATGCTTTGTAGAAGATAAATGGTGACAAAGAAATGAAGTGTTTGATTTACAAAGATTGGTGCAGAGTAACAGTCACGAGCCAATATGGGTGGCCACCAATCAGTTGTTGCCGACACAACCAAACATGGAAAAGTCACCCATAAAATAATCCTCTATATGAATCTCTCTAAAACCAGTTATGCTGCTACCATCTCTGCAATTTTTTCCCCCTTAACATCTTAAGTGGATTGGTTTTAATTGATTGACGAATTTTAAGTCATAAATTCAATTAAATATGTAAGTCGTTGACATTTGATCAAATTGGAATGATTTTCTTAATTGAAAATTATGCTTGTGGTTTGTAATTAGAAGATGTCAAACCTTAACAAAGATTTCATTCACCAACAGTGTAAATTCTCCACTTTCCCACTAACAGAGGAGTCTATTAAAGAAAGACACGTGGTAAATCTGTGACCTCCCCTTTAAGGCATAGGATTAGGCTCAGCTTGTTCTTCTGGTCATTCGCACATTATTTTGACTAAAGATTTAAGTTTGTTTATTACGCCATAAGTGCTTGGCTTTCATTAAAGCAACCCCCTTTAATCCCACTACATGATTCTCCCAATTTTCTTACCAACCACAAGATTTGGAATAAAGGGGTTGTTAAATTTTCTATTCTTCTTTTGAATTAATTAGTATCATAATAGTTTTCCGGAGCTGCATGGAAAATTTCAGCCGCTTTCTAATTACATTGTGGGGAAAAAATGTAAAAAAGAAAAGCTAAGGAAAATAGAATATATAAATCCTACCTGGTGGTCAATCAATTTCTCGATTACCATATTTGGTGGCTGGTGCCAATTTTTTTTTAAAAAAATATAAGTTGTTATAACTAAACATCCTACTTTTGCGTGTTGATTAAAAAAAAAAGAGTAGAAATTACAATGTAAAAAAAAAAAAAAAGAAATTACAAGATTGAATGGTCTACTAATAAAAAGTGAAAATTGAATTATGATTGGGTAATCATATATGAAATGTATAGTATTAAAGGAAAAAAAATAACATCTCACTTGTGTAAAGTAAAAGTGAAAATTTCAAAATCTCCTCAATGGCAGTCGCAATAATCATAGGCAATGAGATATAAGTAATGTTATAATTTTTAAATGATATTTTAAATTTTTTTATTTTAAATTAATATATTAAATAATTATTATTTAATAAAATAATACAAAATTAAATTAATTTATTATATTATTTCACTACTTAATAATTATTTGAGATATAATTTAAAATATTTTATAAAAAATTTAAAATACCATATAAAAAAATATAACATTATTCGTTAGACTTAGCCATCCAAAATCAAAGATTACAAACAAGTGTCATTTTCAGCATAATTAAAGAAACCTTTGATTATTATTATTATTATGATTATTCATTCAAGCAATAATAAATAAGAGTTTTTCAATTCACGGGTTCAAAGTTCCAAAGTTCAAACTCTCTCACCTGAAAATTAGCCGGTTCTCTATAACACCAACTTTCCCTCTCTCTCTCTCGTCTGATCAGGCAGCTCTCAATAGTTACATTGTCATAGAAAGTGAAAAATGTTTTGCAACAAAATCTTTTGATACCGCGGGATCATATTGAATTCTAATACATATTGTGTATTTTGGGGTTGATATAGATGAAATTTTTTGTGGGGTGGCGGCGGCTGCTATGTTGGAGAGTTGAACAAGCCATAATAACAAGATCATGATCAGCTTCAAAGAGAGAAGAAGGAGAAGAAGAGACGATAATATTAATAGGGGGGAGGAGGGGTAGAGATTATTTGATGCATGAAAGATGGCGACGGATGATATGGTGCCTGGGTCAGTTGGAACCAGTGCCAGTTTGTCTTTGAGATTGGGGCAGGCTGTTTTCTCTTCTGCTTCTCTTCTCTTCATGTCTTTAGGTGTTGAGTTTTATAGCTACACTTCTTTCTGGTAATCATTCTCTTCTTTTGTTCTTGATTTTGTACTGGGTGGCCTTTTCTTGTGCTTATTTTCATGTCTTGAATCTTTGAATTGTGATGCTGGTTGTTTCTGATTCATTTTTCTGATCCTTGTGCTACTCCTTTGAAACTTTCTGATCTTGTTTGTGAGTTGTGGTGGAACAAGGTGACAAATTCATTTGGTTGATTGACAAATTAATTATAATATCCAACTAACTTATTTGAGGAATTTTAGAGATTTTTTCCTTAAGACTGGAGATTTTTGATTGTATTTTCTCAAGTGTTAGAAGCGATTCTGCTTGACTTTTTAGAAATTATCGATTGGAATAAGGATCATCGGCCAACCCATTATGGAAATATCTCAGATTTTGGTAGTTATCAACTGCTTTGATGGCAGCTCTGCAGTTTGATCATTCCATCATTATATGCAGTTTCCAAAAGTGAACCAGTTTTTCGATATGAGCTCACTTGAGTCATCAGCACTAAGATTCTATCCCCGTTGTCCTTGGGCAATTTTTTTTATTAATATCCAGATAAGAACCTTGTTCCAGAAAATAATTTTCTCAAAACTGGTTTCCCCATTTTGCGCCAGCTCTGAAGCTTTCAAAATTCAATGCTAGTTTATTAGAATTTGGTCTATTGATTAGAACATTATTGGCTATATCTCCTCACGTGGCCGGCTGGCAGATTTGCAATTTTGAGTTGGCATACTCAACAAAATTTTCCACTGAATTTGATTCTCTCAACGAGTTAGTTACCATCAGATTCGTCTTGTATTTCCATGAAATGTCCAATTCCTTTTCTTCCACTTTGTTCTCATAATACTCACTACCTAACTTAAGCTTCTCATGGTTTAATTTTTTGCTTTGAAATCTCAGCTAAATTCGTTCGATACTCCCGACTGATATAAGGTGGTCAAAATCTCGTAAAAACATGTAGCTACCTACTCAGGGCTCAGGACCCGTTTGGTATAGCTGCACTATTGATTAAAATTTGTTTGGTATAACTATGCTTCTGCTTTACTTTGAAAACACAACAGCTAAAATCAGGTAAACATTAGTTGCTAAGTGTTTACCAAATATCCACCTTCTTTCACTCTGCAACCAATGCTTCCACTAGAAAGCAGCTATCCTTTGAACCCACAATAACTAAGCAACTCTATATCGCAAACAGACCTCAGTCTCCTTTATAAGGCACAAAAAACAAATGGGCGGGTTCATTTTATATATGCTATAAATGCTGATGGCCTTATTCATAATTAAGCTATGGTCCGTAGTAAGAATATTTTATACTCTTTTCTTAGGTTTCTCCTGTCTGAAATAAGAACAGTGTTCTCATCTTCATTCAACATTTTTAACTTTGCAGCTACTTGGTAACAATAATGGGTTTAGTCATTCCCTGGAGTTTCACTTTGGCAATTGTGGATGGATACTCTGTTCTGGTCAAATGCCCCATTCGGCAGCCCGGAATTCTGCTGATAATTGTTGTTGGAGATTGGGTATGCACCATTTTGATTTTTCACAACTGCATAATACATCTAATGCGAACCAAAATTTTGATGAATTCATAACTTCATGACAGGTTCTATCAGTTCTTACCCTAGCAGCAGCATGTTCAACGGTGAGTGTTGTTGATCTTCTGCTCCACTCTGATGGTTCTTATTGCCCTCCAAAGTTTTGCAGTAGATATCAAATATCTGCTGCCATGGCTTTCTTGACTTGGCTTCTTTCTACGGCTTCATCACTTTTCAATCTTTGGATACTCCCCTCCTTGTGATCTCAGCTGGGTTCTTCACAATCTGCAGAATTTTGTGGTATAGTGAAAAAATTGTTTTATGATTTTTCTACCATCTGAAATTTGTATATTGGTAGCATTCAAATTTTTAAGAGAGGATAAACATTGAAGCTGTAGTTACAACATAGTAAATGTTTTGGCAATTGTACACAAGCAGTATCAGTAAACAAGATAAATTTGCCTAGTTCCTTTTTTAATAAATGTAGATACTGGCCAAGAAGACATGTACGTTGGGAAATATTCTGTTAAAAATTATTTCATGTACAATGAGAAGAGACTTCATCAAGTGTGAATTTTTTAGATATGAACTGCTTTTAAGGTCTTCTACTTTTTGTTGGCCTCAAGACAACAGCAAATGAAATGTTAGGTAAGCATGCAGAGCAGATTTCATCGATGGAGATCAAATTATATTGTCAATTTAGTAATTTCATTGATTTTGATTATATATGACGACTTGTCCACCCCAACAATCAACTTCACACACAGAATAACTCGTATAAGGATATGATAGTTTACATGGTAAACAGTGGCCAACATGACCAGTTGGAAAAGATTCACCTTCTGCTTCTTCACAGCTTTTCCTTTCCTCCAGTTGCTTCTTTCTACAGTCATGGCCTAAGTAGCAGAAGCATTTTTCCTCTACTGCAATGCATGAGAAACCACTCATGGATGGCCATTGAGCAACTTATATCTGTTTGTGAGAAACATCTAACACAACACTTGAAAACGAAAACATATATTATTATGAATGAAATTAGCATACTTCTTATCCATGCATTCCTCATTAACGAAAATATGAACATATACTAAGAAAAGCTAATCAACTTTGTCAAATTTCAATCTTACACTAAAACATCTGAAAAGTAATTCCAGAACCACAACTTGAGTGATACAAATCATGGTAGAGAAATACAGCAAACTCCAGGGTGGTTTAAGGCCATAAAGCACCCAAAAAAATTAACTACCAACATGATACATGTCCTTTCACCATGGATTGGTACATTGATTTTCCTTCTTGCTTCATATGAAAAAGTCATAGGTCAATTATGATCTACCTATATAAATTGGCAAGGATAAATTTAGATTTTAATTTTTTCTTCTGAATAACAAAACTTATGCCCAATGATAAGAGTTATGTACGACTCATATCTCATATACTTAAAACCAAATTGACATAGTACATAGACAATTCTGCGGTTAAGTCTAGCTTCAGAGTGCTTATCTTACTACAATCACAATACAAATCAAACTGTTAAAAAGTCAGAATAGAGTGATATCTTACCTATATCAAGAGTCACTTCACCTAGAACGCCAGACAAGACATCTGACATTCGAAGAACGTCCACAGGCAATGGTCAGGAAATATTAGAGATTTTAATTGATTCAGAAGCACAAAACAAAATATGCAAGAGAAAACACATCATATACTAAGCCACTAAAATAATAAGTGGCAATGGCTGCTGTCATGACTTAAGGGGTTAGCTCATACTCAACCAAAGACAACATCTAACGATCAACCTGCCTCCTTTGAGTTTCTAACATCTGCTTCCTCACCAATGCTGCCATTTCCATATTTCCGTGTTTTGTATACACATAAATAAAAAGCATTATAAATCTCCAAACTTGGCACAAACCCTTTTCCCACCATTTCTGCCTGAAACATCAAGGCTTCTTTTATCTTCCCCTCCTCACACAACCCCTTAATATAGAATATATAGCTTTTCTCTGTTGGAAGCAAACCGAACTTTTCAACTCTGGTCCTTGATACCGCTTGTGCATCAAAATTCTTCTCTTAACACAAAGTCCTCTAATCAATGCCGCAATAGTGGAACCCTCTGGCATAAAATCTCTCCTACAGATATCCTTACACACTAATATTGCTGAATCAACATCCCCAACTCTACAATATCCGTTAACAAGATGCTCAAGAGTAACACAACTACTCTCAACCCCATCACCCTAAAGAAGAACTCAGCCCTCCCCATCTCTTCAATCTTGCAAATTCCACCAATAATAGTGTTATAAGCCACACCATCATGCTCTACATTCTTAGATCTCATTTCTTCCCATAGCTTCTCGGCTTTTCCCATCATCCCTTCCTCACAAAAACATAGCCATCAAAACACTATAACTATAACTATTAGGTTCACATCTCAATCTCTCCATGTCAATCTGGGTATCCTCCACTTTTTCAAACAAGCCTTCTCTATAAAAACACACCATCAATGCATTGAATGTATGCACATTAGGCCTAACTCTAACCACTCCTTTCACATCTTTACGATTTCCTTCAATCTCATCACTATTCAACCCAAAAACCTCCCTATAAATCTCATACCCTAAATTCACTCCTTTACACTTAGAAACCTCCCATATCAATGCATTACATGTACTAACTTTAACACTAAGCCCACGAGACGTTAACATTCTAAAAATATCAACACAAGCTTCAGTCTTTTTCACTTCCAAGCAAAACTTTATCAACAAATCAAACACAAACGGAGCAGAACCACACTACCTATAAGTTTTCACAAGAACTTCAAAAAGTTTTTGCCTTGACTTAGTTTCAAGCCAATCTGGATCATTTTCAGGCAATCTAATGGCGACCCGCATGACATCTCGGGCGGGTCCAATGTGCCTGGCGCGAGAAAAGATATGAATCATAGTGGCATGAGTGGAGGTTGTGCTTGCAGAGAGACTTGCTTTGTGTAAAGGAGAAGAAGCAGAGGGCAAGATGGGGATTGTCTTTAAGGCCGAGGACGATCTGGGGAAACTGGGTTGGGTGATACCAGAGGGGTAGAGGGAGAGGAGGTGGGTCCACCGTGTTTGGAGCGGTGTGGGTGAGTAGTGAAACGATGGTGGAGATTAGTTGGTGGGGTTGATCAGATGGTGGAGATGAAGAAGTTGAGAATTGGGACAAAAAGCAGAAAGGCTATTGTTTGGTTTTTGGCGTTGAGAATGAGAAGAGAGTTCGTTTAAGGATCTGGACTGCCATTTTTACAAAATTAAAAATTCTGTTTCAAACACAAACGAATCAAATAAGAATCATGTGGCGGCAGCGGCGGCGAGAATAGCCAAAAAAATCCTCGCCGGTGGCGGCGGCAACAATTCTTAATGACTCCGTCCGACCTAAAGATAATCTCGTTGCTGATGCCTCAAGCTGCACAAATCGAAATAGATTTTTTATTTCTTCACATATAATTATGTTTTTGTCAAAAAAAAAAAAAATCCCCACATAAGTATATTAATTTGTTTTTTTTTAATAAAAAAATTGTTGCTTTTAGTAGTAAGAAAAACAAAAAGAAAAAAGCTTCCATTAAATAAAAAACTAAAACTAATAATAATAAAAAATATCATGCCATTAAATAAAACTGATTCTGATTCCCATGTATTGTATGAAGTGGCTATAACATAATTTTCTTACTTAGATTGTGTTTCCAAAACATAAATTTTGAAGTGGCTGCCACATAATTTTTTTTTGCTCATCTGAATGGAATGTAACATAATAATTTATAATTGTATCTGTTTAATTTTAAAACCTTCTAATTAGAAGTAGTGTTGGTAAAATGACCCGCGGGTATCTAAACTTGTAGGTATTCGACCCATTTAAGGTGGGTAATTAAATAAATATTTTTAAAAAATTTAAAATTAAATTGGGTAAAAAATACTCGAATTATTCAAATAAAAATTACTCAAATTATTTGGGTAAAATTATAAATCTCCAGCCCAACCCAAATACTCAATATATATATATATAAAATTTACCCGAATAGTCAAAATTCTGTTCAGCTTAATTTCTCTTTTAGTCCTAATTCTTCCAACGCGTCTATAGTAACAAGGATCCATAATTGGTAAGAATAAATATTTTTATATATATTTTATTTGTATGTGAGTGATACTTGATTTATGTATTATTTTTAGTAATGTTTGTATAGGTTAAGGACATACTATTAGTATTGAGTTTAATTACAAGACTTTAAATTTATTTTAGGGACCAAATTGTAATACTTTAAAAGTTTTGGGGGTAAATTCGTAAATATTAAAAATTAACCTCTTAGTATAAAAATAAACTTTTGAAATCCTAATTTACTCATTTTTGAGTCGAGCTACCCCTTTAGAGAGAGAAAAGAGAGAAATAGAGGGGAGAGAAAGAGAAGAAGAAGAAAAAAAAAAAGAAGAAATTAGAATTTTAGATTTTAAGATGTATATCACAACTATTTCTCAATTTATTGGTGTTAATTAAGTTAATTCCTTTAATTTTAATTTCTAAAAATATGTATAATTGAGGATTTGATGTGTATTTCGTAAGATATTGTGAAAATTGATGATGATATATGTAGATAGCTTGATAAATCTTGATGAATTACGATATTTCTACTTGATAGTCTCTTGATCCAGGAATTTTATAAATTGTTGTGATTCGATTCTGATTTTAAATTTTGAGTATATGAAATTAGATATGTTTAGGATTATCTGAGACTTTGAATCGATTAAAAATTTCAGAAATTGAATTTTTAGTAAATTTATCAAAATGACCCTGAAATTTTAGAAATTTCTTGTGTGAACAGTATGATACAGTGAAAAATAATTTCTGATCTACTTAATGATCTTCAAAAATTATGAATTTATGAAATATGATAATCTTATATGTCTAATATGATATACTCAAAATTGAGAATTTAGATCAATGTGGTTAAATTGTTATGATTTTCTAAAGAGTGTCAGCTCATTGCAGTATTTGATTAACATATTTTCAAAGCTATAGAATAAAATAGTTTTAAAATATTTTTGACAGTGATTTTGAAGTGAAATATTTATTATGGATTAAGATATGTGTCAAGAGTATTTCGGTGATAGTTTTATAATTTTTGAGTTAGTATATGATTTAAAAAAATTAAGAGATTGAATACTGTTCAGTAAATATCTTGATCCTGTCAGGATAATAGTTTGGATTTGATGGTGTTTATGGAATAGATTGTGCAGGAATTATGATATAATATTCATACATAAGAAGTATATATGAGTTAAGGATGATATATTCTGATTTTGGAATAATTGGACATCATTTGATATATAAGAAAATTTTGTTAAATGTAAGTGGTCAGAATGATAGGTTTTGAGAAACTAAGTAATTAGATCAATTTGATGTGATAAGTGCAATAAGTATAATTTTGTAAGTTATTGAAATTATTTTGTGTGAATTGTGAGGCTTATGAAAGGATTAATCTCTATTGATAGGTTAAGGAGAATTAAGCCTTATACCCGAAAGTGCTAAGAAGTAAGTATACTAGATTTTTTACTGAAATCACAATAAACATAGTAATTATTTTGTATGATTTTGTAAATGTGGTTAGAAATATATTTATGTTATGTCAAAGTATATTTTGATATGAAATGTGAAGATATGTATTTATGAATGTGAGTATGGACATACATGACATATATGTGTTTTTGAAAGTAAGCATTTAAAGTGAAATGTGTTTAACAAAGAGAACTTTTGAAGTGTAATATGTCCATGAGAAATATTTTGTGTTTTGAGGGTACTTGAACTCACTGTTAACTTAGTAGACATTTTATGTGATTTGTGGAGCCTTTATGTGTGGCATTTCCTTCGGGATTGGTATATGTTATGTGTTCCGTATGTAGGGAGGATCCTATTGGTACCTAAAGGAAGAGTGAGTCATCACATTCGTGTGATGGCGTATTGGTACATGTGAGAGGACTCACCATTGATCAGGGTGAGGGTTTGGATTTTACCTTCGGGCATGAGCATTATATATGTGTGATTTAAAAACCTCACTTGTACTATTCCTCTCATACGGTATGTCACCTACGAGTGACATTTGGCTCATTATGTAATATATAAGTCCTACTAAGTAGTAGTTGAGTGATGGTATTCCTATTATATGTTTTGAAAGAATGTGTAAGCGCTTACATGATATGTGATTTGATAAGATTATGATTTTGATTGATCACAGCATATCATACATATGCATTGTGTACATATATGTATTTGTATTTGATATATTAAAAACTAGTATGCTTACTGAGTTTTATACTCATTATAGTTTATGGTGATTTCAGGTAACTAAGGTACATGTGTGCTTAGCGGATTTGGCAAGGCTTCTGCTGTTTCTTGGGTTCCCTAAGTTGCTAGGTTGTTGAGTGTTTCATTTGGGGACATGTGGGATAAGATATTTGATTTGTCCCTATTTAATAAATACTTATGTATTATTTTATTGTGTGTGGTTGGATTTGGTTTAAGTTTCACCAAGTGTGGTTATTGGTTGATTTTAAGTAAGAATTTGTAATTAATATATTATGAGCTTCTGGTAATAAAGTTGCTATTAGTGACGTAGTAGAGTGTTAATCTCTGAGAAAACTCTACGTATCTCCGGTTTACTAATTGTCCCAATCATAATTCAATTGTTATAATTCTAAAAAAAAAAATTGAAATGAATGTTTATATATTATTGAATGAATGTAAGTGATGTCGTGTGTCAGATCTTTTGGGTCTGGGGCATGACAGCGTCTCCTTCATCTACGGCTCACATTCAAGGAAATTGTAGATTGAGCTTTGACTGTGGAAAGCATCTTGCAAAAGTCGATCAGGATTCTTTCGCTTCATTTACACAAATATTCTAAATATCCCAAGATTGCTGCTTGACTAGTGAGGTATCAGAGATGTTTGTGCAATTTTCTTTTTTATTTTTTCAGAGAATTGTTTATGTTTGTAATGGGGAGTTATTGTGATGATCTTGCCATTTTTTGGAATATTATAATTTTATTAACGATCTAGAGATGGTCTATTATTTTTATTTTTCTTTTTAATTTCTCTTTTATATTTGTTGACCTTGAATCTAGGGTTTTAAGATTTGGGGTTTCTAACATTACTATTTTTTTTTGTATGAGTCTGAAATTTTTGATAAGCCTTTCAAATATTGAAATGATGTTCATCTTATTTAATTATCTGCGATTTGTAATCTTGAATTTCATTTGAGTTTACAATTTGTTGATGTTTGAAACATGATAAGATGAATTGAGTTAATTCTTGACATCATTTTCTATTAGTTATTCGATATTGACAATTTGTGTGATTTTCTTTTAGATAATTTGTGTTCCGTATGTCTATTTGGTAGTTCATATCTCATGTTGTGATAATGGATAAGATGATCTTTTCGATATATAAGATGAGTTTGCATAAAGTTTCTTATAATGCAGATAGGATTCCGTTAAGTCTACTTGGATCCGGATTGTATCATTTTCAAATAAATATTAAAAAATCTCAGCTCTTATAACCTACATTTGTTTGAGAATCATTGAGACGATAATCATGTGGGGGTTCAAATTCATTGTTTGGATTGATCAGCATTGAATTCTTGTGGCTTATAGTTGGAATCAAATGAACAAAAAGAATCTGATAGCATTTGTCTTAAACAGAGAACTATTGTTTTAGATTTTCTACCATAGAAGAGAATACAAATTGAATCTAGAGAAATATATCATTGGATTGATTATTATATTATGAATGATAGATAAGACTAAAATGCAAATGGTGGAAAAGAAAAGATATATTTGTGGTTCTTAATACCTTCTTTAGTAATATTTTAATTTCATATGCTAAAACCAGTAAGATATCAATAATAGATATTAATTTTCAATCGCTGGCAATATGTTAAATCTAAATAATAAGGGAATGTGTTAAATAACATGGTATGCAGAATAATGCTAAAGAGATGCCAGCCACACCTGCTAGATCCCTCCATCTACATTCTCTTGTTTCCTTCTCTTAGTTTCTAAAATTTATATTGTTTGGATGGATTATTTTTTCTTTCATCCGTTTTAATGGAACCTTGTGTGGTCATGTATTTAAGGATAAAATTTGAGAAATATTATTTTCTACACTTTGAAATATGGTTAGTAAGATTGCTTATCTGGCTAAAGAAAATTACTTGTCTTGCCAAAGAAATAAACGAATAGACAAATAAAAGAAAGATAACCAAAATTTTTGTTGTTAATAAAATTTTTATCTTGCTTATTGTCCAGTAGAATAAACAAATGCTAATGTTTCTTTAATTTTGTCAAACAATAAACGAAATGCCGATATTTCTTTAATTATAAAGGCATGACCTATACAATTGAATTCTTTTAAACCCAAAAATAATACACGGGAAGAAAATTCAATATGTAATGATTTAAATTTTTAATTTTGGATTACATGCACTCATTGTAGCTAAAATGGATTTGTCTCTATGGCACAGAAATAGTCTTTTCTTGTGGGTGATTTTGCATTACAAGTTCTGTTTACCTCTTGGGTTATCTTGGTTATGCCTAGGTTCATGGTTGTTTCTTCATCATGATAGGGTTGTTAATGAATTCTTATTTTGCTTTTTGATGTGGTGTTTTGGATTTTTTTTTTTATCTTTTTCCCATTTTGTTTATAAATTAACCCAGCACAAAGAAGTTGTGGGTTAGCTTTTGGAAAGAATTTAAACATGTTTGCAGCCAATAAGTTTGCCAATCTTTAATGCATTAACTTGACAACCATATATGCTATACTTTAGTTTAATTGTTTCTATCAATTTTATTACAATTTGCTTATAGATTTATTTGTTATTCATTTTGTAGGTCAAATATGTCAAATCCTGCACTACATGAAGTGGATGATGACGTTCAAAGTGGTGATGAAACTTCAACTCAATAATCTGTCCAAATTGATAGTGGTGGGGGGGAAAATGATAAGGTTGCGATCGATTGTGTGGAAACATTTTTATAAGAAAGAAGTCGATGGAGAGCAAAAAGCTATATGTAAATATTGTAGCAAAGAGTATGTGGGAAGAAGTAGTGATGAAACTCATAATTTGTTGATCCATATAGATAAATGTAATATAAAGAGGTAAAATGAGATGACGAAGTGTAAAAGTGCATTGAAAACTGTACAAGATGATGAGGAAAATACAAGAGAAGAGACTTAAGAGTTTTGATCAAGAAGTTACAAGGAAAACAATAGCACGTACAATTATTAAACACGAGTACCCATTGAATATAGTGGAGCATGAAGGGTTTAGAGAGATATTAGTATCCATTAATCCACTATAGAAGAACATAACTCGTAATACAATAAAAAAAAGTATTAATTTGTATAAGTTTGAAAAGGCAAAGAATATGAGTTTATTGGAGGGTCTTCAAAGTAAGGTTGCTATTACAACGGATATGTGGATGACAAACGTATAAAACTAAGGGTATATTGTAGTCACTGCACACTTTGTTGATGACACTTGGGCTTTACGGAGTCAAGTTTTGAGGTGACTTCTTAAGTTTTATTTACAATATAACAAATATTATTGTTGTTAAATGTTAATTATAATATTTTATTCTTTTTCTTTAATTATTATTGTAGGTTCATACCTGTGCAGCATCCATACACCGGTAGAACACTTGCTGACTTATTGATGGCTTGTTTGGTGGAACTTAATATTGAGCGCAAGGTATCTTCAGTTACTATTGATAATTGTTCTACAAATGATCGTATGATTAGATATTTGTTAACGAAGATTGAAAAGTCTAACTTGCTCATGAGTGAGAATTTATTTCATATTCGTTGTTGTGCCCATATCCTAAATTTGTTTGTAAAGGAAGGTTTAGACATGGTTGGTGATATAATAGGAAAAATTCGTGAAAGCATTATTTTTTGGAATGCATCACCAAAAAGAAGGGAAAAATTTGAGGATAATGCTATTCGGGCTGGTATAACAAGTGGTAGAAAATTAATGCTTGATTGTCCTACTAGATGAAATTCTTGTTATCTCATGTTTTCATCTGCATTGCATTTTAAGAATGCTTTCAATCGATTGCATCAAATTGATGCACAATACACTGATATGCCTAATGAGCAAGAATGGAATTTGATTGGTGAATTAGAAGATAATCTAAAATTATTTTATGATCTCACTTGTTTATTTTTTGGTACAACATATCCCACATCAAACACATTTTTTTATCATGTTTGTGAGATTAGATTATCCTTGAATGATTGGTCTTCATCGGATTATGAGGAGATTAGAAATATAGCTTTAACCATGATAAAAAAATTTGAAAAATATTGGAAGGATTTTTATAGTTTGTTAGGTATGGCTTCCATATTAAACCCAAGGTACAAAATGAAGTTGATTGAATAATTAACTCTTCTCAAAGATTATCTCAATGATTCATAACTTTAATTTGATAATTGCACACACCCTTTTTATTTTATTTCTTAATTGCTATTATATAATTTAAGATTAAAGAAATGAACTAGCTGCCCCATTATTTATAAGAATAATGCTCCATTTATTAAATGTTAGTTTAATTTTTTTTATTTCAAATAATGTATCAAATAACCATTTAGTAATAAAATGATTTGTTAGCGAAAACGCTTACACACACAAGTATAATAATATAGCAAATAAAACAAAAGAGAATCAAAAGAAAACAAGCAAAATAATTTACGTAGTTTGACAATTGTCTACGTTATGACGAATTAAGATTTCGCTTCTTTTATTAAATCAATAAAAATTCATAAAGAACTCTTAGAAAGAACTCACAACAAATAATTTTTCTCTCTAGAAGGGATTACAACAATTGCTTTCTCAATTGTGTGTTATATTGTTGTGATCTATTGTTACATGTTCTCAAGCAAAAATAAGGCATTTATATAGCTTATGTATGTTTTAAGTTAACCATAATCTGAGTTGGAACCAAAATAGGGTGTTTGAGATAATTTAAGAGTCTTAAAATCGAGATAAGTCGCACTACCGCTGCAACACTAGCTTCTTGGTGCAGCAACGTTGCTATAACAGTTTCCAATGCCGCAATGTTAGCATTTAGGCCTTGTGGCATTGCGACCTGAGACATGGGCACTACAGCATCACACAATAAGTGCTACGACACCTTAGATTCTATTTTTGGTGCCGTGACGGTGGTCTTCCAGCACCATGGCGTTCGCTTATTACTTTGTATTTTTTAACTTTTTCTTACCTCCACATGTAACACACGTGTGATAAGGGTTCATTAAGTCTAATATTTTCATCTTCCAAACTTAATATTTGTTCGTAGAAATTAAGATTATTTGGCTTTTGATGTATTATTACTTTTGTAGATTTGGAGTTAATGGAGTAAATAGGGTCAAAACTCTAATGAAAATAAGCCAAAAACATCAAATTGCTACAGTTCATACTACAGTGATTTGCTACAGTACAATCACAGTAATTCTGCTACAGTGACCATTGTCGTGGCGACCAAAATAGTGTCTCAACGCTACAGAGACCAGGATCTAGCGCTGCGGCACCCGTGGCGGTGAACAGTATCGGGTAAACAGTGCTTTTTGCTATAGTACGCATGAACAGTAATTTGCAGACATAAACCTATTAATAGAAGGCCAAAAACCTTAATTGAGGGAGGAGAAGAAAAGAGGCAAAAACCTAGGAAAAGATTCACAATACAAAATTAAAGATTAAAGTCGAAGATTAAAGAACTAAGAACAAGATTCAAGCTTCAAGTTAAGATTGAGCAAGAAGCATACCAATGAGTTACTTTGATTAGTTTTTCTTCTCTTTCTTTATCATTATGCTCTTATTCTTGTTGATATTTATGACTTGGTTAGATACTTTTGATTTTGTGATAGACTAAATTGTTCATCTAGGGTTAGACTATGTGAACTTAATATAAATTTGGATTATATTAATTTTTAGTTTATGAACTTGATACATTCAATTGATTCATTCTATCTTGTGTTTTAATGCTTTCATTATACCTGATTAATATTTTGAATGATTGAGGAACCATGATGAACTTGATAAAGGGATTCATGTGTTTAGCCTAGGGTAATTTAATGCATGATCATAGGGTAACAACTATAAGTTCCATCTAGGATATACATATACCTAGGTGACATGTATGGTATAATTTAAACTTAATCTTAATGAATTACATTTTAATTTGATTACCATAGATATATAAGTGATTTTTAGAATGTGTAATATAGTCACTTGACCATTGACAGAGCTTGTGATGAGATTAGTGTCTAAGCCAATCAATTGGTATTAAGGGATTAACTAAGTGGTTAATGAGTCTAATGAAATATTAGGGGGCGAGTCAAAATTCTATATTATCTTTATTTGTGAATTCTATCATTTACTTTTGTTCAGTTTAATTGATAGAGTAGATTAGTTAAATAAATTTCAGATTGTGATTTTTTGAATAAAACTTAAATAGGTACAATTTTAATACTTGATTTTTAGAATTAGATTGTATAGTCCCTGTGGGATCAATACTTGGACTTAAAATCCTATATTACTTAAAACAATAGCGTGCACTTACGCTAGGATATTAAAATATACAATCAACGTGTTCTAACTAATTTAGTTAAACTTAAGCAAGAAGTGAAGTAAGGAATGAAATGCATACTGATTTAATGTTGAGAGCTAATGAGACATTAGTTATGGGTAATAGGCTTTGTGTTCCAAATAACACAGAGTTAAAGAAGTAGATTTTAGAAGAAGCTCGCAGCTCAACTTATGCTATGCATCTTGATAGCATTAAGATGTATCGTATTTTAAGAGAACATAATTGGTGGCAAGATATGAAAAGAGAGATTGCAGAGTTTGAATTGCACTGTCTGATTTGTCAACAGGTTAAAACAGAACAATAAAGGCCAGTAGGATTATCTTAGCTACTTTAAATTCCTGAGTGGAAGTGAAGGCATATCTGTTGAGTTAAGTGTGTGATTTAAGAGTGTACATGTAATATAAAAAATTTACAACACGCAGCAGAAATATGTTGACAAAATTACACTCATTTATAGCATATAAACACAAATATGCTTATGTAGAACTATTATACAAAATTTATATATGATGAACAATTGTGCAAAAATAAAATGTGAAGAACACTTACCTAATGAAGGTACCTTTACAAAACTTAAAGTCCTCTAATTATCTAAGTAAAGAGCTCACATTGAAGTGTATTTTTAAAAAATTCTAGTCTATAACGATCTGGGGGGGATTATGAAGTTAAAATGGTAGCTTTGATTTAGAATTTTTACCAATATGTATTCAAACTCTTTGAATACAAATACTTGTTTATAAAATGAAGATGGTAAATTTATATAGACAACTCTTGTATAATTGTTGGAAACAATTTCTATAGGATAATTATTTTGAACAACTCTTGTCTAAAATAAATATTTTTTTCTCCATTTTCTTTTATTCATTTTAAGCCATCCAAGAGAGAAGAAGAAGACGAAGAGAGGTTGCCTATGTTTTCAATACTTGAAAGAAAAAAAAAATTCTCTCACTTACCTCTCCTTTATTGGCTGAATGTGTGATAGCCAAATGAATGAATTAATTCATCATTTTGCTCTTCTAACATCATCATTATAATGCCCTTACCATTATCATTTTTTATTGAAATCAATTGATGGCCATTAAGAAAGTGCTCCATTATAATTAATGGTTGATCCGTTTTTTAATTAATTAACAATTTATTTAATTTAATGACCAACAAAATTTAAATACCTAATATTTAAATTATTTAAATATTTTAAATGACCAACATATAATCCATTGCCATAATGAATTTATTACAATATTATTTAATAATATATAATTTAATTATTTAAAATAATTTTGAATAATTACTTTTATCTTACTTATTTTTACTATCAAGATTAAATGGTAAATTTAAGGTAAAAACAATTTATGGACCAAATTGGCTACTTGTCAACATCCTATTGATTAACAACTCTTGTTAATTAATTAAGTGATATACTTAATAATTAAGTCTTGACAAATGCACATCCCGAGGGATCTCGAAATAATTATTCGATTTTGTTAGAATTTACTGAATCAATTTATTCAACCTAGTCCGCTACCCTAGTGCGCAATGAGTACACTTCATATTGTGAGACTCTCTACGTCCACACCTATTTTTTCATATGGAATTCCTCCATACGTCCGTGAACGATACCCCACACACATGTTATGGATATTATAAAGCAGCACGTTAGACCATGTAAGGTGAGGTTATAGCATATAGGGGTAGGCAATTTCGGGTTTGGGTCGGGTTTGAAAATTCCTAACCCTTACCCGAACTTGATCGGGACACATTTCGGGTAGGGAAGGGTCGGGTTGAAAAATCTCAATTTTTTTAAAAAAATTATTTTGAAACGACGTAGTTTTGATTCGAGTTCGGGACGGGTCGAGATAATTCGGGACGGTTCGGGATGGTTTGGGATGGTTCGGGTCGGGTTCAAAATAATTCGGGATGATTCGGGACAGTTTGAGTCGTGTTCGGGATAATTCAGGATGGTTCGGGTCGGGTTCGAGATGGGTCAGAAATTCCCATTCAGGTTCGGGAATTTTTTGAACCCGACCCGTCCCATTCGGGACAGCAAATTTTGTCCAAAATAAGTCCCGAACCCATTCCTTTTCCCATCCAGATCCAAACTTTTGGGATGGGTCGGGTCAGGATGGAAGGTTCAGGAATAATGCCCACCCCTAATAGCATATTCGTGTAATTCCCTCATCTTTTATATCCTACAAGAGTAGAGATATAGATCATTACCGTCAAATATCTATTTGTTCAACTGTGAACTTATCTTTAGATTTATATTTTTATAAACAATATTTACAAATACTTGTGTGATATTATTTATCCTTTCGAAATATATTTTTCAGAGTTTATGCTTGTGGCCACAAGACTTTTTGAAATATGATCTTGGAGCATCAAGATATACAACTCACTTATATAAGCTGACAGATTCTATATCTACGCACACCGGACTTTATGAGCATCGAACCATACTCAGCGACATCCAGCGGTCAGACTATGAAATGTTTCTAACATATGTGGAACTAAAGTATGGTAGATTACTCACAAGTCCACCGTGGCATCAGGTCAAAGGACCACAAGTACCACTCAACTCAAAAGACCTTCAATTGACGACTTTATGAGATATCTATTGGAGGTCCTCGTGAATCTGTTCAATACCCAGTCCTTATTGAATACCTGTATCTCTATACAAGCTTCCACTAAGCTCATGGTTTGCTAAGACTAACAATCTGGACCATCCAGATATAGACATATACCAATCTATATTAATGAATTTCACTGATAGACCCGCATCGATGAAATTAGATCAGAAACATAGTGTTGAAGAACATACATGCATAATGACATTTTCTAGTACTATCTGTAATTCTTTACAACTATATTATTACTAATATATTTTTAGGTCTTTATCCAATTTCAGATAAGACTCTAACTTCTTAGATTTTGCTAACTCTTACAACTTACTAACTCTTAGTATCACTAACTTTTAGTACTTATAACTATTAGCGTTGCTAACTCTTTGCATTGATCTAAAATCTTTTAGACTAAATCTAAACTCTTTTAGATCATACAATATCTGAAATGTAATAAGCATGTTACTATTTAATAATTAATAATACTAATGATTTTATTAGAAATGATAATGGTATAAATACTAAAATTAAATATTTATACATAATGGGATGACATGTAAACACAAATTCCAATAATATCACTATAGATTTTGTTATTGGGCTTCCACGTACTCGGAGTTGTCATGATAATATTTAGATAATTATTGATTAACTCACAAAGTCTATTCATTTTCTTTCTTATAAGGTTTCATATTCGTTAGATAAGTTGGCTCATTTATATATGAGTGAGATTGTACGATTATATGAGACTCTAGTGTTTGTTGTATTAGACAGAGATCATTGATTTGCTTCTAGATTCTGACCTAACTTACAAAAGGCCTTAGGCACTAAGTTAAACTTTAGTACAGTTTTTCATCCTCAAACAGATAGGTAGTAAAAAAGAACTATGTAGATATTAGAAGACATACTCAGAGCCTGTGTGTTGCAGCTTAAAGGTAATTGGGATGATTATTTACCATTGATAGAGTTTGTATATAATAATAGTTATTAGTCTAGTATTTAAATGGCGCCATATGAGCCTTTATACAGAAGAAAATACAAAACTCCGATTTATTGGGATGAGGTTGGAGAAAGAAAAATGTTGGATCCAGAGATTGTCCAAGCCATTAGTGAGAAGATTAGTTTTATCAGAGATAAACTCAAGGTACTTTAAGACAGACAGACTAGTTATACAGATAAGCATTGCAGACAGCTTTAGTTTGCAGTAGGTGATAGAGTTTTCTTACGAATTTCTCCATAGAAAGATGTACTTCATTTTGGCAGACCAAAAAAAATTGAGTCCTCAATATATTGGACCATATGAGATTATTGAGAGGGTTGGTGTGGTGGCTTACTACATAGCATTACTATTTGAGTTGTCACGAATTCATGATGTGTTTTATATCTCTATGTTACGGCAGTATATACCTGACCCTTCTTATATTCTAAATACTCAACCAGTTCAGTTGAGGCCAAACTTGGCTTACGATAAAGAGCTTGTTCAGATACTTGACTACTGCCAATAAGTATTGCGTAATAAGAATATTTCACTGGTTAAAATCTTATGGAGGAATTATGTGATGGAAGAGACTACATGAGAGCATGAGGATTAGATGAGAGCTCAATATCCACACTTATTTCAAACAGATAAGTGAATTTTGAAGACAAAATTCTTATAAGAAGAAAAAATTGTAATACATGGGTCCTAACTAAGGCATTTATCCTTTTGCTTTGTCATGCCAATAGTGTAACCTTCTTATATATATACTGCATGCGGCTTTTGTTTCATGCAAAAATCAAGTCAATTAGTGTTATTGTAAGCAAATAAAAGACGCAGAGATGAGTGTTTCATCTTGCATCTTTTGACTTGGGTTATATAGTTTTTTGTGATTGGTTGGAGGGACGACAATATTAACTATTATACTAATAAAAGAGAGGTGAGTAAATTGATTAAGGATGAATGCTACGTGCCTTAAAATTTTTGAGTGATGGCTTCATTTTATTGGCTTTTATGGGCAGTTGGATTACTTATATAAATGAGACAAATTGTTTCATTTGAGTGAGATGCAATTAAGAGAAGAGAAAAGAAAGAAGAAAGAAAATCGAGAGGAGAAAAGAAAAAAGAAAAAAGAAATAGAGAAAGAAAGGCTGAGAGAGAAATTAAAAAAGGAATAAAAGGAAAATTATAAAAAATAAGTTTCGGTAGTAGATTTATACCCAATTACTCAGCGGGTAATAATTTTATAATTTTAAAATATTTAATTTTTAGTTTTTATAATATATATCGATACTAATGATATATTTTTAAACTTTATGATATAGGAGGAATATCGATAATTGGTAAACCTTAGGATCCAGAACCAGTTCAAGATTAACACATTTTTCTGAATAGATAATTATATATATTATATATATTTTTAATACAGCAATTTATGATTTTACAAGTTATCAAATATATTCATGATTTATTTTAGATAGATAAATATTTATGCTTATTTAGTATATTTATAAATATTTGTAGAATATATTATAGTATAGCTTATGATTATGTTCAGTATAGAAATATTTATATTAGAATAATAATGCTTCCATGATATTATATAGTAGTAGTTTTTAAACCATTAGATGCGTATTCTTTCATTTGGTGTAGTTGCTCTGCGCATGTGTTAAACTAGTTTAGCGTGCTTTACCCAACGATGCAACATTTCACTGAGTTAGATTAGCTCAGATCCCCCGTTCTGTCTGTGCATGAGTTATTCCATCAAGTTAGACCAGTTTTTTTTTTCTAATTTGATGTGATTTTTATTTTGCATATAATACATATTTTCAAAACTACATTACATATATTCAGCTTCAAAATAGATTTTATGACAACTTATGTTTTCAGTACTAGCTTATTTATTTTTCAATATTCAGTTTCATAATTATTTTATATTATACATTTCTATGTATATTATTTATAATTATATTATTATTAAAATTATTAGTAGAAGCTATTATTTATGGTATATATAAAGTACATAATATTTTCATATTTTTATATTATGTCCACTCATTGAACCACAAGCTCACTATTTTTTCTATTTTTCATTTTTTTTTTCAGGTTATCGCAAAGACATCATATAGTGTGATTTTTACTTCACATTTGAAAGTCTGGCCATTACACGCAAAACTGCATAATTATCACGCTCTGTATAATTTGTATATCTTTATATATATATATTTGTGTACATGTGTACACTTTTGTTGGGACATGTGGCCTTATTTTATTAAATGCAATGAGTAAAGAGTATGTAAGTTTTATGTTATCACATGATCCACCTCGATTTTTGAGGAGGGCTCGGATTGGGTCCTATCACTGCATCTTTACAATGTATCCCTTATTCATTGGCTTGACTCCAACTATTTTTAAAATAATTTTTAATCATATTCTCTTTTAAAAGTATTAATGCATTATTCTATTATTATATATAAGTCACTAGCACACTTGTTTAGTTTCTTATAATGTCTTCTAAAATACAGCTTCTGCAATCTCTTATTAAAGACTCAATTAACTTTGAATTGCAATCAGAATCTAGAAAGAAATAAAAAGAGAGATAGAAATAAAGAACAAAGATAGAAAAAGGTTTGCAAGAAAAGGATTGAACTGAACATTATGTCCATTAGAGAATTAAAAAGACTGACCAGAAATGTGGATGAAGCTGAGAAAAAAAGATTGAAATCCATTAATCTTTGCAAGTGCAACACCATGCTACAAACGACTGGATGTGGGCAATTACCACAAAACTCAATTGCAAATTTTTGGAATATTTCATATGTTTCTTTTGTACCAAAAGAAAATGAAACTACATTTGCCATTATTGAGCTCACAAGAATTAAATTCTTGTGGTATTGTTTTCTCTTATTCTTGGTAACTGTTGACTAAAATGCATATATTCTCTATAATCTCACAATTTCAACATAATAATAACAAATTGCAACACCTCAATGATGCAATGCCAATTTAACTGGAATAAGTAAGTGTATTATGTAAAGTTAGATTAGGTTTATGCTGTGAACAAAACACTTTTAAAGAGTTTCCAACAGCAATTGAAAATGGACACCTAGACTTATTCGCAAGAGTATTAATTACTTATTTGAATTAAAAGGAAAGGAATCAATACCCTTTATGTTATGTCACATGGGGCACGGAGGCAAAGATGCGAAATTTAGAACTCAGCACTTTTAACTCAAGTTAGAAGAGATATAATCATACAAATTGCAAATGGATATTATTAATTTCATGATAAGGAAGTGCATATCCTTGAGAGGTCAAAAAATATTTCCAATAATAGGTATTTGTTCTCCTACATCATTATAAAAAAGATGATGTACATACACAAGGAAGTTATTCGAATTCCATGTATGAACAAATTAATTGTTTCAAGGGCCCTTGGTTTTATTCTTTATGTTCTGAATTTACATTACTTATGGATTAGCCAAATGTTTATGGCTTGATTAATTAAGAACATTAGCTTTTAATTTACCTGTGATAAAGGTTCAAATTAATCCGGGCGTATAATCAGCTTAATTGATCTAGTAATCCCAGACCAACTTTTATAGATGCGGCTAATATGCCAAGGTTCTTATTCTCCCATGAAAGCTCTAGATAATTTGCAGTAAGTTTCAAGATCCGTCCGGATAAAAATCCTCCCTAAGTTCTTCATTATTCAAAATTTTAACTTTTGAAACATTCCTCAATCCTCAATCAAGATCATTTAAAAAAAATGAAGACATCCTATGCTCATGCTTGATTCCATAATCGGCTAGTAAACGTGTAGGTTCAGATGCTTAGAATATAGCTCTTAACAACAAAGAAAATGCATATATGAGGTAAGATCTATGGTATCTCTCTCTTTTTTTTTTCTTACACTAAGTTTTAATATAAAATTTTAATTATTAGTTTATTTTTCATTCAATGATTAAGATTAAAGTTAAAATATATTTATTGTATTTTTAAAAGTTAATTAATAACTAATGAACCTCACGATAATAATAATGTATTATTTTCTCTTTTTTTCTTATTTCATCTAACTCATTTTTCTCTCTCATATTAATGATTCCATCCCTTTTTGTGTACAAACATCATATTTAATCAAGTTTAATAATTTAATTTTTTATAATTGTATTTATAAATTTTATAAATTATATAGGACTCAATTTAAAGTTATTTACTGTTTTTTTAAATATTTTTAAATTTATAAATTAAAATTATGCCCAAATAAATTTGTTTATATTTATAAATTACTATATATTTATATTCGTACATAGTTCTCAAAATATCAGTGCCAAAGTTTATACATACATGAAAGCTTACACTTTAAACAAGTGCCAAAGTTTCTTCAGGAGCCTCAAGACAAGTTTCAGGGGATTGTATATAAGAAAAAAGGTGATTGTTAGTTATCTTAGTTGTGAAGTAGAAGAAAAGAAGGGAGCAAAAGCAACGTCAGGTTTTTGCTTACACCTGTTTTCTCTTGAAGAACAAGGTGTTGTTTTGGGATTAGGCTGAAGTGGCTACTTGGAGAGGAAGCTCTTAATCTGCCCTTTGTGTGCATGTTATTATTTATACTAAAATATAAACAAAATGGAAAACGAAATTGAGGGACGCCCAAATGAAGAATTTCACAATATTTGTATGAGATTTATTGAGGGATTCAAGTGGGAAAAAATAAAAGTGATGGATATTTATATAGTAATTTATAAAAACAAACAAATTCATTTGGGTATGATTTTAATTTATAAATTTAAATATATTTAAAAAATAGTAAAAAATTTCAAATTGAGTCCTATATAATTTATAAAATTTATAAATATAATTTTAAAAAATAAAACTATTAAATTTAGTTAAATATGATATTTATACACAAAAAGGATAAAAGCATTAACATGAGAGAGAAAAATGAGTTAGATAAGATAAAAATAAGAAATAAAAGGGAGAGAAAAAATAATACATTATTATTATTATATGGTCCATTAATTATTAATTAACTTTTAAAAATACAACAAGTATGCTTTAGCTTTAATCTTAATTATTAAATAAAAAAATTTAATAATTAAAAAATTGTGTCAATACTTATGTTAAAAAAGAGGTGTCATATATCCTACCCTATACATATATATATATAATTCGTGATATTTTTTCTTTATCTTTATGTTTTCTTGTAATTAATTATTCCGACAATAATGATTTTAGAGGATCAATTAAAGTGAAAATTTGTATATATTCTTACGTGGGACATGACTCAATATGCCATGTCTTCTCTTTTTTCTCATCTTGACGTGGGGATTCCTTTGTACGCTCACTTATCACCATTACCACTAGTGCCAAGCATAAGTCCTTAGCTTCAACTACAAGCCATAACAAAATTAAAAACCCTAACCTTAATTACTTCTTAGAGTATTAATCACTTTCTCCCCCCCCACATTAACACAAATCCCAAACAGACCCTTATATATATATATATATATATATATATACACATATGCTTTATTAGGGTCATTTGTAAGAGGGAGCAAACTAAGACTACATCATGAAATACAATGAAGTAACTCACTTTAGCCACCCTCAACACAAGCTGAAATTTGAGTACAGTGAAGTTCCCTTCAGGTGTGATGGCTGCAAAGAAGTAGGGATTGGCTCCCGCTACAAGTGTTCGATCTGTGATTTCGATCTTCATATGCACTGTACCATCCCTATTCCTTCAATCTCTCACCCTTTCTACACCAAATGCTCCTTCCAGTTCCTTTCCGGGCCGCCAGGCGATAGGCCGAGGTATTGCAACGCATGTGAAAGGGATGTTACAGGCTTTGTCTATCACTGCCAGTCATGTGGGTTTGATCTTCATCCTTGTTGTGCTAAATTGCCGATGGTGCTTGATGATGGAGAAGTGAAGCTCTATTTGTACAGGAAAGTGAGCTCATCATGTCACAAATGTGGACGTAAAGGGAGAAGCTGGAGTTATAGGTCAACATGCAAGAAATATAACTTGCATGTTGCGTGCGTTAAGGATATGTTGGTTGAGAATTGGCATGAGTTATATTTTGGACGTGGCAAAAGTAGGAAACTGGAGACTAGAATTCCCAGTTTGAAGAATACACTTCAAACCCATCACAAGAAGAGCAAAGGGAAAGTCGAGAAATGTTGTCAGATCGCTGGATTAGCTGTGCAATTCATTATATCAGCTGTGCTTGGAGATCCAACGGCTCTTATTGCTGGGGTTATTGGGTCTCTGATGTCAAGGGGTTGATGTAATTTTAGGTTTACTTTTGGATGCAATTCTTGGTTTCGTCAATCATACGTAATTTCTTGTATTTGCAGGGGAAACTATGTTCCTACTACTTTTGGGTAGTAGTGGATAAAAGGCCTATGTGTTTGTGCCTCCCATGCGAATAAATGCTTATGTAATTCTCTTAATTTCCTCGCAATTTGGGCTGGGTTCCATGGATGAATTTTTATATAAGGTTGTCAATACTTAAACAAACACATTTTAAAAAAATTATTCAGGTTTAGTCGATTTGGATTAAAGTCTTGCTTTAAATTATGCGTTAATTTGTTTTTTTCATTACCATTTTGAATTTTTGTTTTCGAATAACTTGACTAGATTGCTATCCATGTCTTAGGTACTAAATAATTTTAAAGTGATTTTTTTTTTAACATGTACAAAGTCATAAATTGAATCTCCTTACAAAGTTAAAGGAAATGTGCAAATCAGTTATTTACTATTGGCTACAATTACTTGGTATATTTTAAACTTTTCTTTAAGGAGTATTATATAAGGATGGACACGATTCGGTTCGATTTTTTAAATAAATAAAATCGAAATCGATTTTTTTAATGAAAAAAATTAAATTGGACAGAGTCGATTTTTTTTAGTTTAGTTTTTTCGGTTCCATTTTTTTATTTTAAATTATAATTTTTTTTAATTTTTGATTCGATTTTTTTAATTTTTTTTAAGAAAAATCGAATCGGAATCAAACTGGACTGGTCGTTTTTTTCTTAAAAAAATAAAATTAAATTTTTATTAAAAAAATCAAACCGAACAGAACGATTTAATTTTTCTATTTTTAATTTTTTGTGCTCACCCTTAGTATCATATATTTATATTTAGAAAAAAAAAGTGTCATAAAATTTTCTAATTATCGTCTATATATATATAAAGACAAAAGGACTTTTACAATTACAAGGATTTGGTTGAGGCCCATGGATGATTGAATCTGGCCTAATTTTGGGATTTGACTTTGTTTTGAATTTGATGGCCAGACCACTTTCTCCATAAAGGCAGATTTCGCCGAGTGTCTGAAGGCCCATCTAAGCCATAAGCGGCCCAATATCTCACTATGCTACATCTATCTAGATCTCAATGCTACATCTATCTACAAGTGGGACACTCTTATAAATTGAGTATATTTGAATTTTTTTTAATATTATCATTTACCATACCACTATATATCTTAATTTGAAATCAAGATCTATCATTTAAATCTTTTTCTTTCTATTAATACTGCAACTATCTAATTGATCTGTCCTGAACTTTATTTAAATCATCATAAACTATCAGCTTAAATCCAAGGAATGTGACAACTTCACTAGAAGGTGGAGAACTAAATGGTTCATTATGAAGAGTTAACTTAATAGCTAGCTTTGATCAAACTCAAATGCAAGAATCTTGTATTAGGAAAGAATAAACCAATAACTAAGAAGATCAACCAATCTTTTATATTTAGGAAATCAAGGAATTTGCCTTAGATTTATAAGCATAATGCTACATATCATAAGTTTGTATTTTAAGTAATGATACGTTAAGCAATCATTAAGGATAATGGGTAGTTTTGAAATTTATATCATTTTACCACCCAATAATTATTTGACACATTATTAATTGAGATATAATTTGAAATATGTAGCATTACTCTTATCATAATTTGATAGTTTTTCACTAAATTTTACACAAGCCTTTGAAATTGACCAGGATGCTATAACATTTGGAAATAAGAAAATAGAAGTGCTTGATTGAGCCTTGACTATGGTATTAACTTTGAGAGGATAGAGGTTCTGTTTTCCAATGAATATGAGTGGAAGTACCATTTCTGTTTTCACTATGAAAAGTTGTTAAGGAATGCTCTGTATCATAAAGATTCAAATGGAAGAGGAAGGGAACAAGAGTTAGCTGCCTTTGCAAATGGCTTTACACAATTGGTCTACAAAAGTCACCAATCATAATCAGATAAACATAGCAGAAGGCAGTATCTTATTGGTCCATAAGGCCTCTAATCAAAATCCAGCAAGTATAAGAACAACTGTACAATCTATGCATTGACACTCTTAAATTTCAGGAATGCTTGGAATGTTTCCATTGGTCATTTGTAAATTCTATGTTGTATAAATAGAGCAACAAATACAATAGATTAAATTATTAGAAATATATGACTTAAAACTCTGTATACAATGTTGTGTTTCCTTGATATTTCTTGTAGCTTAGTGCAAAAGGTTCAAAAATAACTTCAAAAATTAACTTGATATCAGAGCAAGTTCAGTTAGCCAAAAGCTGGTACAAGCTCAATCTTGATTCAAATATCAAATGATACACCAAATCAAGCACAAAGAGCAAACACTTGCTTCAATCAAACAGCAGTAATTAATCAAGCACCAAACAACTTAACTTTCTCAGCGCCAATCAAACTTGATAGAAATAACTATATAATTTGGAAAACTTAAGTTCTTCCTTTTATTAGAGGCAATAATCTTCAAGAATACATTGATGGCACTAAGAAAGCTCCTCAATGATATAATGTCACCATTGATGAATCTTAAAACACCATTACCACAAATAACCCACTTTACACTCATTGGAGGATCAACTATTGCTAAGAAAGCAAGATCAGCTACTCCTAAGCTGGTAATTATCCTCATTAAGTGAAGTGTCATTAGCTCAGTCACTAAATGTTCCACTTCATTAGAACTTTGGGCAGCCTTCGAAAGAATGTATTGTTCTCAATCTATGGCTACAATACTTGAAGTTAAAAGGCAGTTGAACATGACAAAAATTGAGTCACTAAGCATATCATAGTACTTCAATAAAATGAAAAACTGGCTGGTAATTTCTCAACATCTGGAAAACTAGTGACTGATGATGATTTGATACAAATTATTCTTGGAGGACTCAAATACAGTTTATTATTGGAGGACTTGGATCAAACTACGACCTAGTTATGGTTAATATAAAGTCCAAACTCAGATCTATGTCTCTTGAAGATGCATATGCTAATTTGCTAAGCTTTGAGAATAGGCTTAAGTTGAATGCTGGTTAAGAAAGGGACTTTGAAGCTAATATGACTTACACCGGCAGTAGAAGTAATAGAAACACAAGAAGAAATGGTTTTGGAAGAGGTCAAGGAGGAAGAGGGAGTTTCTCACCTGGAAGAGGGTCACAAGGAAGAGGAGACAGAGGAAATAGAAATAAAAGAGGAAGGCCAAACAATCAAGGCAGAGGCAAAGGAAAGTAGCAAACATCAACAAGCAAGGGAAAACCAAAAGTCACTTGCCAAATTTGCTGAAAAGTAGGCCATGAAGCATATGACTGTTGGTACAGATTTGAAGAGGATTTTGAGCTAAGAAGAAACCAAAACTTAGCTTATATAGCAGCATATGATGATGATGAAGATCAAGAATGGTATCTTGACAGTGGGCTATAAACCATGTTACCAACAATAACAATAATCTGGTAATTAGGTCTAAGTTCAAAGGTAATATAGAACTTACTGTTGGAAATGGTTAAAAGCTTTCAATAATTTCATTTGGAATTTGTGTTCTACCTTGCTAAAAGCCTAACCGTTAGAAATTCCCTTTGTATACTTAACATTACGACAAATTTGATAAGTATATCAAAATTGGTGAATGACCATAACTTGATTTTGGAATTTAATAAATCTTCATGCCTTGATAAGGAACAAATGGGGAAGCTTCTACTTCAAGGAATGCTTAAGGAAGGCCTGTATCAGTTGTTAAGTTTAAGAAAACATGGAAACAACTTAGCCCAAAATACAATTTCTGCAGTATCACTCTTTGCCTCTTTTACTGAAATTAGTTAAGATTTTATTTTTAAACTGTCAAGGAATCAATAGCTTATTCAAGCTCAGGTCTAAGTCCAAATCAGTGTCTATAGATCATTTAAATACTCTTCATACAAGATATGGTCATTGCTGAAAATAAGACACTGAAATCTCTTGAAATACTATATTGTGATTTATAGGGTCCAACACTTTATGAGCTCACGACATGACTATAAGAACTATCTAAGTGTTGTTGATGACTACACTAGGTTCACCAAGATATTTTCACTCCATACAAAATCACAAACTTCCACTGTTCTATGTTTCAAAAAGAAAATTGAAAAGGCTCTTGAATTCAGAATGAAGACCATACAAACTGATATAAGGACTGAGTTCAAACCTCTTAATCAAATCTAAAAAAATATAGCATTGAAATAAGGTTCACTTATCCATATACATCTCAACAAAATGGAAGAGTTGAAAGAACAAGTAGGCACATAGTAGAGCTTGGTTTGACATTACTGGCACAATCAAACTTATCACTAAAATACTAGTAAAATTCATTTGAAACTTCCATAATCCTAATCAATTGATCACCAACACTGGTATTAAGTAATCTGACACCTTTTTGAAAAGCTCTATCTTAGGAAACCAAATTACAAGTTCCTTAAGGTCTTTGGCTGTGTCTGCTACCTTCATTTAAGACCTTAAAATCACAACAAACTAAACTTTTATACCATGAAATGCACCTTCTTAAGCTATAGTCCTAAACATAATGGCTATAAATGACTAAGTAGTTCAGGCATAGTGTTTGTGTCAAGGCATGTGATTTTCAATGAAGAAGACTTTCGCTTCAAAATAGAAACCAGAAAAATACCAAGAATAAATAACACCACCTTCAATTATTTTTCTCTGTTACCATCTCAGCAACCAAATTCAGCAGAGTAGATAACTGATACAAGCACCCTTCAGTCACTTAGAGTAGATTCTTCAACACATTAAGGAACACCTACAATCCTCCTCACTCTCATGTAGAATCGAATGCTCTTAGTGACAGTTAGCAAAATTATGAATCACCAATGCTTGAACTAGAAACCAAAACAAAAAAAAAAAATATAATAATGCTTCAAAACCATCAGCACTGCAACCACAAACACAATTAACATATCTAATGACCACCATATACAAGTCAAGCATTTCTAAACCCAAAATTTACCTTGCATCTCAGCAAAACATACTTAATAATGAATTATCAGAGAATGCAAAAACAGCCCTCAGAGATCCAAAATAGAAAGCTGCAATGATAGAGGAAATTCAAGCCTGATAATAGACAATATATTGAAACTTGTCCTTTTCATGCCAGATATGAAAGTGAAGGAAATAGATGGGTATTTAGAATTAAACACAAACTTAATGGTTCCATCGCAAAGTACAAAGCTAGATTGATTGCCAAAAATTATCACCAATCAATAGGAATAGAATACTTAGAAACCTTCAGCCCTATGGTAAATTCGCAACAATCAGAGTTATGATCAGTTTGATAGTTCACTTTAGTTGGGACATTAGGCAAATTTATGTAAATAATACACTCTTAAATGGTGATCTATCAGAAGAAGTATATGTAGAACAACCTAGAGGATTCAAGGACCAAAAGAATTAAACATGGTTTATAAATTGAAAACAAATGTGTATGGTTTGAAGTAAGCTCTTAGAGTTTGGTATGATAAGCTTAGAATAACACTGCTCAATTGGGGTTTAGTGAATAACATATTATTTGTACTAAGGAAAGATGATAACATGGTCATTTTAATGGTGTATGTTGACCACAGGAAACACTGAGGATCTAAAAGAAGCAATATTAAAAAAAATTAGTGAAAATTTCTTATTAAAGGTGCTAGGGTTATTGAATTACTTTTTTGAGGTTGAGGATAAGAGAAATAAAGACGGAATACATTGGAGTCAGCCCAAGTATATACTTGATCTACTTAAGAAAACTAAAATGCCCAACTACAAATAGTCTCCCACACTAATGAGCACTTGAATCAAATTCAAGAAAGAAGATAAAGATGACTTTGAAGATAACAACCTTTATAGAAACATCACAGGAGCTCTGCAGTACGTGACACTTACAAGACTTAAAATTATCTTTAGTGTTAACAAATTGAGTTAACTTTTGGAAAAGCTAAAGTACACTCATTGGCAAAGATGTAAAAGAATTCTAAGGTACCTTCAAAGAGCATTAATCACGGACTTCATTATATTGTATGAGGGATGCTTGAATTGATCTGTTATATTAATGCAAATTAGGCTAGTTCAGATGATAAAAAATCAGTTAGAAGATACAATGTGTTTCTATGTTAAAATTTAGTTTTAGACTCGTTTAGTTGAGTTTTTTAAATAAAATTTTTAGAAGTAGAACTTTTTAAAGTAAAGCTTTCAAAAGTAGATTTTTTATAAAATTTTTGACATTAAATTTTTTTTCTAACCAATAAGAAAATCTAATCAAATAGGCATTTTATGACGTTCTAGAAAACATAAATTGGTTTCAATATCAAGTATAGAATCAAAATACCAAGCATTGCACAAGTAGGAGTAAAATAACTTGGATGAAATAACTTTTATTAGAATTGAATATCAAGTTAGCAAACAAACCAATCATTCGATGTGATAATTAAAGTGCAGCTGCACTTGCTTCAAATTTAATATTTCATAGAAGAACAACACACAAAGATAAATGTTAGTTTTACTCGAGAAAAGGCAGCAAGCAATTAATTGGAGAAAAAATTTGTACCATCACAAGACTAGGTAGCAGATATAATGATCAAACCACTTTCAATAGAAAAGTTATGATACTTCAAAGACAAGCTCAAAGTCATAGCTAACACTTAAGTTTGAGATGGAATGTTAAGGAATGTTTTGTATTATAAAGATTCAAATAGAAGATGGAAGGAGTCAGAGTAAGCTGACTCTGCATATGGCTGCACACAATTGGTCTACATAGTCACCAATCATAATCCAGCAAGTATAAGGATAGCTGTACAATCTATGCACTGGCAGTCCCAAACTTCAGGAATGCTTGGAATGTTTTCGTTGGTCATTTGTACATCCTATATTGTATAAATAGAACAACAAATAGTGTAACTTAAATCCTTAGAAATATATGAATTAAATTTTGTATACACTATTGTGTTTCCTTGATATTTCTGGTAGCTAGCTTAGTGCAAAAGGTTAAAAAAGAACTTCAAAAATTAACTGAAGTGCTTTGCATAACATATATACTTGATGGAGCCTAAATCTCTGAATGTATTATAGATAATCGAGAAAGCTGAACTCTAGAATTGATATTCAAATTTCTACAGTGTAACTAGGAACCGTTTATTCATAAGTAATCCCTATAGAGATGTGTTCAGGATCAAAGTTTCAGTTTTGAATGCCCGTTCTTGGTTCTCGATCGGCGAGAAAGTTATCATTTCATTCGAATAGCTGCTTAGCAGATAACGAATTATGTTGAAGTTAATTGCTTTCTAGTAAATGGTCAGTTTTAATCATTTGTTTAACCTACAAGTTAAAGAAGACATGCCGTTATAACGTTATTATTTATTGAAGCCAAATAATGTAAAATAATGAGTCCAAAAATGACGAGGAATCCCACGTAGACTTAAGAAATTACCAAAAGCCAAAATATCTGATTCAATTTATAAATTCAAAAATCGTTCGGCAATATTTTTCTAATAAATTAACCTGCAATTTTATAAATAGATAACTTAATTAACGGTGGTAGAAGGTCAAATAAACATCGGTCTTTGCAACTCAAAGGCGAGCTCAAAGAATTTTGGAACCCAATTAGGGTTTCTCAGCTACTAGAAGAAAATCCTAGTTGTTAAATAGTCCACCTAGGGCAAGCTTGGTACTAACGATAGATGGTGGTGCAAAGAAGTGCTTCTGTGATTGCGTGCTGTGTGGGATTAAAAGATCAATGGATCAAATGGTGTTTGATCCACTAGCAAAATGGTCGATGACTGTGAATAAAATGAATAATATTGAGCTTTGGTGGCAGCAGTCCTAGCAGTGGTGATACTTGTGTTAGCTGTGATGTAGGATTTGTGATGAAGAGAAATGGTGCTAGGCGAGGAAGATTATATTTACTAGAAATTTGAGTGTCATTTTGGGGGAGTTAGTTTGAGTCTTGACTCTCGAGGATGACTTTAGCATAATAGGGAATTAATGTCCTATGACTTCCTGATTTAATTATATGGAAGCATAAGATGATCATATTGATTATATTACATGTAAATTAAATAAAAATTTCTCTTCTTTTGTTCTAAAAAAAATTTTCGTTAATTCTAATCTTTTTTACTATTCTCAAAATTCTATCTTTTAAGTATGTGCACACTTAATTTTCCTTAATGATTCCAACTATGCCTCTTTTTAAATTATTTTATTTTTATGAAAAAGTAGAAATTAGGTTATAACTTATTTAAATTAAAAGATGCAAACAATTATAATTGTGTTTTTTCTTTTTAACCACCACACTAACATATAAAATTAAGTGGTGATTTATTTACATAAAATGAGGCAAAACACTCGTAATCATCATTTTAGATAAAAGATAAAATAATAATTTGAGCTAGTAAAGGGACTAAAGGCCTGTGAGTTTTTTAGTTCCAAATTAAAGATTTAAATTTTAGTCATCTTATGATTCATTAGATCTTCTAAGTTAACCCTGGGCTATTGCACTAAAAGCCCAATGTTACACTCCAATTGGTCGATGTAATAAAAAAATCTAAAATTTAATTAAAATTACTTTAATTAAAATTAATAATTTGACCAATAATAACTACTAAATTAACCATTTATATGATGTCGTAATTAAAGCTAAACCATTATAAAATGTCATGCCTCTTTAATTACTTATTTGCTTCCAAGTCATTGAATGTTTTAATGATCATTTTTAATATGCTTATATTTGTATATAATTTTATAAATACATATTATTATTCAATAACTAATTTATTGAATAAACTGTAGCAACAGATTTAAATAATCAAGTACTGCAAACAATTCAAGTGATATTATTTAATATAGATTTCATATTGTAAGCATATGTTCCCACAATCCATGAAATTGCATCTCTAAATCATTGAGATTTTACCTGTCTAATTAGGTCTTACATCGTGATAACTCAAAAGAATACATTATATAAATGTAAGTTTATCACTTACCCAAAATTAAGGTTAATCAACTTATTAAAGTTTTGTGAATTAAGATCAATGATATTTAGTTAACTAGATCAGAATTTACATTAGTTCAGTTCAATGTATCATACACTAGTTTTTCTATTCGAAATCTCTACTTCAATAATAAAAGTAAATCATTTACTATAAGAAGTAGAAAAACTACAGTATTTTATAATAAAATGCCATTTCTGTGAACAATATTTAATTTATAAAGAACTCGTGGTCTATACCTTATGTATTAGCACTATATGCTTAATACATAGATCACATACCTTATAAATATGAACTCTTCAATGTATGCTCAATTATGTATGAATAAAATTTATTAATCAAATAAAATGTTCTTATACATGCTTTTAGGGACCATAAAGATATTACATGTCTAACAATCTCCCACTTACCTTAAACCATGTCGGGTATCTGTCGAACTCCCATACCATCTATATGAGTTTAAAAAATCTTTACTGACAATGACTTAGTGAATGGATCCACTAAATTATCTGCTGATGCAATCTTGGATACTATTACTTCACCTCTTAGCATTAATTCTCTTACCAAGTGATATTTCCTTTCAATGAGTTTTTCTTTCTTATGGTATATTGGTTTCTTAGATTGTGCTGCTGCTCCACTATTATCATAATAAAGAATAGTAGGGGTTTTAGCACTAGGTACCACTTTAAGTTCCAGAAGGAACTTACAGAGCCATACAACTTCTTTTGCAGCTTCAGATGCTGTTATATATTCAGCTTCCATTGTAGAGTCTGCGATACATGATTGCTTTATACTCTTCTAACTTATAGCTCAACCACCTAAAGTGAACGCATATTCAGAATTTGACCTCTGGGTATCTTTATCTGCTTGAAAATCTGAATTTGTATACCCAATAGGTACAAGATTGTGACTAGAATATTGTTCGCAGAATTATACACACGCGAATTATAATCGCAAGTGCACTGGTTGTGAACAAGTAATAAAGTGATGAGTGAGTATCGTTTCCACGAAGATTGGTATCCTAAATTAATGTTAATTACCACGGTGTTAACAACCTAACTTTATCTAAGCTAATTTAAAGGATAGTTAAATTATGGAATTAAAATGATTTAAACTAAGTAAATTGATAAATTAAAGAAATGAGAGTTCTATGGAAATGAGGTTCTAGGGCTTTGATTTCCCTTTATTGTTTTTATACTTTTTATCATTTGTGATTAACAACTAATCTAATGGATTCATTAATCAAGAGCTTTACAATAATCTCATTTTTCCTCCCGAGTATCGCATGAGACTCTATGCATATACAAACAAGTTGATATCCTTATCTAACCTGTTATACATACACGCATTAAGCTACCCTTATGTGACTACCCTAAGTTCATTAGTCTCTCAACTCAACAAACTCAAAGCTATGCCTTTTACAATCAACATATGGATTACATTTTCCCAAGCACATAACCCAAATGTTTAATTCATCTAATCCATTTCTCAATGCAAGTATAAATGAATAAACATCAAATAGTCATTAATCACAAAATAACATCAATACATAGAGTTCAATAGAGTTCCATCAAACCCTAGAACATATAATCTAGTAATCTATAATGAA
This sequence comes from Ailanthus altissimus, assembly GCA_946807835.1. NCBI lineage: Eukaryota > Viridiplantae > Streptophyta > Magnoliopsida > Sapindales > Simaroubaceae > Ailanthus > Ailanthus altissimus. The sequence continues at coordinate 20,964,956 of OX327698.1, read as the reverse complement.
ATATTCAATTACATTATTCAAATGTTCATAAAAGTACACATGTTCAAATCAACATAAAACACAATTACAAACTAGAAATAAATGTAAATGAAGTATAAAGAGAAGAAGGAACTAGTTTAAGATGCCTTTGGAGTCTTCAATCTTTAACAATCTTCCTTAATCCAAGCTTCAATGATGTTTCCCTTACTAAAAATCAGAGTTTCTTTCTCTATTTCATGCTCCCCTTTGATGCTTGAGAAAATGGCTAAAGGGTAATATTTATAGGTTTCAAATTAAGGTAAGAAAATGAGGTTTGAAACAGATGGTGACGCTTGGGTGTCACTTTTTGGCACTCGGGCGCTAAGCATTCTGCCTGTTTTAACACTTGGACGCTAAGTACTATAGCTCAATATCATTGTTCATTGTAGCGGTACTGTAGCGATACACTGTTTACCAACAATACTATTCATTGTATTGTAGTATTTTTGAATTTTTTTACTTGTTCCCTTTGAATATTCATTCCAAATAGCTGAATTAGCTTGAAACCTACAAAATAAAATTAATACACATAAAAAACCATATATTCACATTCAAAATGAGTAATCATCAAATTAAGAAGGGCATAAAATCATATACAAAATACACTTATCAAATATACAAGTATATAATCTTTCGTTCTCCGAAGATACTTGAATATATGTTTTACTGCATTCCAGTGTTTTAATCTTGGGTTTGATTGATATCTACTGACCATGCCAACCGTATAACAAATGTCCGGTTTAGTACATAACATTGCATACATGAAACTTCATACAATCGATGCATGAAGAATTTCACTCATGCGATTTATCTCTTCAAGTATCTTTAGACACTGATTTTTAGATAAATCAATCCTATGTTTAAAAGGAAGTAATCCTTTTTTGGATTCATGCATAAAAAAATTAATTAGAATTTTTTCTATGTATACAGCTTGAGATAAAACTAACATTATATTCTAGCGATCTTGCCATAGCTTAATGCCAAGGATGTAACTAACTTCACCTAGATCCTTATATCAAATTGATTAGATAACCGAATTTTTACTGATGATAATGCCCATACATCATTTTTAATAAGCAGTATATTATCTACATATAGGACTAAAAATACTATCAACCGATCATCTATCCTTTTATAACATAAAGTTCATTAGAATTTTTATGAAAATCTAATGATTTGATAGCTTAATCAAATTTGATGTTCTAAGATATAGATGCTTATTTTAGCCTATATATAGATTTTTGTAGTTTGCAAACCATATGTTCTTGGCATTTAGTTATGAAACTGTATGGTTGTATCATAAAGATACTCTATTCAAAATTTCCATTGAGAAAGGTAATCTTAACATCCATTTTTTAAATCTTATAATCAAGATTTACTACAATAGATAAAAGAATTCTAATAGACTTAAGCATGACTATCGGTGAAAAGATTTTCTTATAATCAATGCATTCTTTCTGAGTATAACTTTTCACAACAAGCTTTACTTTAAAGGTTTCTACCTTTCCATCTATCCATCCCTTTCTCTTGTAAACTCATTCGCAACCTATGAGTTTTATCCCTTCAAGTTTTTTTATAAGTTCCTAAACCTTATTAGAATACATAAAATCCATTTTTGATTTTATAGCTTTACGTTAATGATTTATATCTACATCAATCATAGCTAGTGGGATCCAATTTATGTTCATTAAAAACTGCGTGAAAAGTTTCTCCAATAAACATGTACCTATAAGGATGTATAACATTGCTCCTACTATAACGAAGTACTGGTGACTGATGCTCTACATTTGGGTATGGTTGGTTATTATGATCTGGAATAAAAATTATTACATTGTCTCTTTCAGGTACAATACTGGAGTTTTTCAGATAACTCAATAAGAACCATCTTACTTCTACGCTTGAAGTCTTTCATATAATATTCCTTAAGAAATATTACATTTGTGGTAATAAACACTTTCTTATCTTGAGAACTATAGAAAATACTTCCTCTTATTCCTTTAAGATAGCCAATGAACAGACAAACTTCTGACTTAAAATTCAGTTTATCTATATTCCCTTTTAGCACATAAACTGGACAACCCCATATATATATATATAAATGAATATATATGACATGAACTTGTTTTATGTCTTATCTATATATCCAAAGGTGTTTTAGGGACCGATTTAGATGGAATTAAGTTGAGTTGATACATTGCTATCTCCAAGGCTTAACTCCAAAACAAGATTGGTAAAGTTGAATAACTAATTATTAACTTCGTTACTTCAAGAAGAGTTATGTTTCTTCTTTTCACCACACCATTTTGCTGGGGTGACTTGGGTGCAGGCAATTGGGATAATATTCTATTTTCTGACATATAGGTCTTGAATTCATTATAGAGGTATTCTCCACCTCAATCAGATTAAAGTAACTTTATGTGTTTCTTTAATTACTTTTTCACTTCTGCCTAAAACTTTTTGAATTTATCAATTGCTCTGACTTATGGCGCATTAGATACACATAACCGAATCTAGAATAATCATTAATGAAAGTGATGAAATATTCATAACCTCATCTAGCTTGTGTGCTTATGGGCCCATACACATTAGAGTGCACTAATTCTAACACTTCAGTAACTCTTCCACCTTTAGCATTAAAGGACATTTTGGTTATTTTACCTTCTATATAGGATTCGTAAACTAGTAATTTTTCAATCTCTAGTGAACTTAGAGATTCATCTTTGATCAGTCTTTGGATCCTATCTAGACTAATGTGACCAAGACATAGATTCCATAAATACGTTTGATTAGTAAGGGATATTTTAATCTTTTTATGGTGATTAGATTCATTATTCAACACTATAACATGCAGTGAGATGATTTTATGATATATATAATATAAATTGTTAACTAATGTACCCGAACATATAAACGACTTATTTCTTTTGATAACACAGTTAAGTCAAAGATTACAAAATAACTACATTTATTCAAACAACTCATTGAAATCAAATTGCATTTAAGTTCAGGTACAAACAAATAGTTATTTAATATTAAAGTCTTAAAATTATCAAAATACAGACAAATGACTCTTACTGCTTTAGTTGCAACAATTGCACTATTTTCAAGTCTAAGACTGATTTTTCTATCATTGAGTTTTCTGATTTCCTGAAACCCCTACAAAGAATTACAAATATGATTAGTGGCTCTAAAATCTACAATTCAGGAATCTATAGAATCAACCACTAAACATGTCTTAATGAAAAGAATTTTACCTGAAGTTGAAGTTGCCCCATTAGCCATTGAAAGCTTGGCTAAGTTAACTAAAAAGTTTCTATTCCAGTGCTCTTTAACGTCATATTGGAAACATTTTCCTTTGGACTTTTTCTCCTTTTTATTGATTTGTACATTTTTTGAATTAGATGCTTTCTTGGGCTTATTTTTCTTATTCTTCTTACTACATTTTCCCTTAAGATTGGGATTAGAAGAAGGGCCCTGAGTCCAATGAATACTTTGTCTATATTTTATGATAGCCTCAGTAGCTTTTAGTTGATTCATCAGCTCAGTTAATGTGAAATTTAGCTAGTTTATTGACATATTCAATAAGAAAGTCTAAAATGAGGGTGCTAGGGTTTCTAAGACCATCTCAACCTTAGATTGGTAGGTATATTGCCCACCTAAGTCCTCTACTTCTTGAAACAATGCAATCATTTTTAGCATATGATCTTGCACTAGAGTTCCTTTAGCTTGTTGACTATTCATGATCTTTTTAGTGTAGCCTGCCTTAAAGTTCTGTTTTTTTTATCAACAAACATCTCTAAAAGGCTGAAAATCATATTAGCAGTTGTAGTCATTCCTTCATGTTGTTTGACCAATGTATTAGACAATGAAGCTAATATGTAGAGTTTAGCCATTTCATCAGACTATTGCCACTTATTGTATGCATTTATTTCAGCTTATGATGCATTATCTTTTGATTTTGGAGAGCATTTTTTAGTTAAAATATATTTGTGCTTATCGGTTGTGAGTACAATGTCTAGGTTCCTCTTTCAATCGACAAAGTTATGTTAGGTTAATTTATTTTGGTTAAGAATAAATACTAGTGGGCTGAATGATGTCATTTTCTGAAAACAAATAATTAATACATAAGCATATATTCTTTTGTAGTATATAAAATTTTTGCATAAATGCATAAAATATGTGTGTATATATATATATATAAAACTTTTTAACTACATTATGCATCGGTAATCTAATTTCTATTCAGAATACACCTCTGTAGGGTGGTCGTATCCATTATGAATCAAATTAGTACCATACTAATTTATTATTATAATCTAGATATATTATATCAAAATAATAATAAACTACTGATTCTTTAGCTTTTATGTTTAATTGACAAGAACTCCGTATGGAGGATATCAATTAACCTAAGTTGAGTGTATAACCATTATTTCAATCATTTATATTTTTCAATTAAAACAAGCTATCGTAGGGTAGTCGATTTCGCATAAGTTCTATATTAGATCTTATCCTTTAGGGAAATCCTATCTAGTAATAAGTTTTGATTAATACTCTTTGTAGGGAGCTCACAAGGTTTGAGAGAAAGTATTAATTTACCTTACTATAGGACTAATAATGGAGACCATGGACCTTATGCCTAAAGCCCTCTTCCACTTAATATTTTTGATCCTTAGAGTTTTTATTTTGGTTTTATTTGTTTTAATATAGTAAATAATTTATTAAATTGATATTCCGCCAATTAATATATAATTTTATCAAATAAAATAATTAATTAGGCTATGTCAAATTATTAAATTAATATATTAAAAACATAACATTAATCTTATCCTAATCACATTAGAATATTAATGTCACATGGTATATCAATGCATGAACATGTAAATGTGATACTCTTAATCTATATAATATATTATTCAATCAATCAAATAGTTAGATAAATAAATAAACTATAATCCATGATTTAAATAAACCATAATCTATGATTTTTCCTAGGAAGAAAAATATTAAAACTAAGTCTAAATTCTTCAAAGTTTTCTTTGAAGTCAACTTAGGCTCTTCTATAATGTCAATCTCTATCTTCATTTGCTTGCAAGTTTAATGGGCTTGAAATATTGAATTTTTAAACTTTACTTTGGTCTATTTATTTTTATTATAAATTTAGGCATTAAACAAAAAAATTTCTTTTTGGGCCTTATGGAAAAGATTCATTAAAATAATTTTAGACCCAATAAAAATAGCCCATTAGATACTTCATAAAATTTGGACCAAAATTAAAAAGAATTTGGGTTAATTTCAAATTTATAAATACCTAAAATAGTCCATAAACATATTTGGGTCAAAATTAAGACCTATTTGCAAATTCTCCAAAGTTTTATAGCCAAAATATATTTATCCAATAATTTAAGGGCTTAGATGACAAATTAAAAATTAACAATTTTGGACTATTTTATAAATATTTTGATATTAAACTTGCCAAAATAAAAATCACAAAATTATAGGGGGGCTGAGTGAGAAAAGACAAGGTGAAATCCAATTTCAATTTTTCTCTGCCCACATTTTATGCCACACTCCCTCTTGCCGCCACGTGCCACCATCTCACCGAAAAAATTATATATCTTATTTTTTTTTATTTCATATCAATTACAATCATAATTGTATTACATGATATTCCTATACAAAAAAAAAAATTGATTTACAATATATCTAAAAAAATGAAATAATTAAGAGAAAAAATTATGATATTATTTTATCGCTCCTTCATGTTGCATACCATAAAATTAATAACAAGCAAATCTCTACTATGGATTTGGGCAATAAAAAATATTCATTAAATAATTGAATTATAACAACAATAGATCAATGAAATTATTTAGTACCACAATTAATATTCACAACCATACACAATATATATCATATTTACATGTAATATAGATCAAAACTAGCTCTGATATCATTTTGTTGGAAGCCTAAGATTATCATATTGATTATATTACATTTAAATTAAATAGAGAGAGGAAGAAAATTACCTTAAAATATTTTGATGTAAGGAAATTCCTTTAGCTCCAAACTTCTATTCATTTGTTGTAGAGAGAATTTTCATTGGCTCTAGTCTTCTCTACTATTCTCAAAATTCTATCTTTCAACTGTGTGAACACTTAATTCCCTTTAATGATTCCAACTATGCCTCATTCCATTCCACTTTTATGAAAAAGTAGAAATTAGGTCACAACTTATTTAAATTAAAAGAGGCAAACAATTATAATTTATTTTCTCTTTTTAACCACTACACTTATATATAAAATTAAGTGGTGATTTATTTAAATAAAAGGAAGTAAAACACTCATAATTGTGCTTTGCATAATCATTATTTTAGGTAAAAGATAAAATAGTAATTTGAGCTAGTAAAGGGACTAAAGACCTGTGAGCTTTATAAATTCAAATTAGAGATTTAAATTCTAGTTATCTCATAACTCATTAGATCTTTTAAGTTAACCTCAGGCTATTACACTAAAAGCCCAAGGTTGTACTTCAGTTGACCCATGTAATAAATAAATTTAAATTTTAATAAAAATTACTTTAATTAAAATTAATCATTTGACCAATAATAGCTACTCAATTAACCCTCTATATGATGTCGTAATTAAAGTTAGACCATTATAAAGTGTTATGCCTATTTAATTACTTATTTGCCTCCAAGTCACTGAATGCTTTAATAATCATTTTTAATATGTCTGTATTTGTATATAATTTTATAAATACATATTATTATTCAATAACCAATTTATTGAATAAACTGCGACATCAGATTTAAATGATCAAGTACTGCAAATAGCTCATGTGACATCATTTAATATAGATTTCATATTGTAAGTATATGTTCCTACGATCCATGAAATTGCATCTCCAAATCATCAAGATTTTAATCATCCAATTAGGTCTCACTCCGTGATAACTCAAAAGAATGCAAAACATAAATATAAATTCATTACTTACTCAAGATTAAGGTTAATCTAGCTTATTAAAGCTTTATGAATTAAGATCATTGGCATTTAGATAACTAGATCAGAATTCACATTAGTCAAGTTCAATGTATCATACATTAGTTTTTCTATTCGAAGTCTCTACTTCAATAATCAAAGTAAATAATTCACTATAAGAAGTAGAAAAATTACAGTCTTTCATAATGAAATGCTTCTTTCATTAATAATCGTGAACAATATTTAATTTATAAAGAACTCGTAGTCTATACTTTCTGTATTAGCACTATATGCCTAATATATAGATCACATATTTTATAAATATGAGCTCTTCAATGTATGCTCAATTATATATAAATAAAATTTATTAATCAAATAAAATGTTCTTATACATGCTTTTAGGGACCATAAAGATATTACATATCTAACTGTAGGTACTTTTTTTTTAAAGGATCGCATGGTTAGAGAGTTAATTATATTGCTTTGTCATTTCATTAATCACACTTTTCTATTTCCAAACTATATTTTTTTAATTTTTTTATTGTTTTAGTATATGATCATTTAAGGACTTAGAGTTTTGGTATCACCTAGAGTCATTTAGAATAAATCTCAAGTCTTAACAACAATAATGTACACAATATTTAATTGTTTAGAAGCCTAATGAGGAAAATTCTTTTATTGAAAAGAGCTAATTAAAGAATAATAATAGATTCAACTAAATGTCATCTATATTTTTAAAAGAGACTTTTGTTAAGAAAATTTATCTTAGGTTTCACAAATGCAAACAATTAATTAAACCTTAATAAAAAGAAGCCAAATCTAGTAAATCAAAGAATCAAACAGTAATAAAAAATACAGAAAGAACAGAGAAAGAAAAAGAAAAAACAACTTATGTGGTTCGGCTGTAAAGCCTACATTCACGATCAAAACAACCACTAGTAAAGAATTTCATTAATAGAGATCACGAGATCTGATACAAGGAGCACATAGCATTTAAAGAAATCAAATTTATTAAGAAATCGCAAAGATATCAACTTATGAAAGGGAGTTGATCATTAGCCTTTATTTATTGGAAATGCTAAGCCTTGTTAGTTACAACTTAACTAACTCTGAACTCTACTAGGTCATGTCAGCATTACCGCGTTAGCATTTCACTCTCTAACAATATTAACTGATTTTTGAATCATCTTCACTCTATAAATCTCCATCTGGTCACAAATCACACCCCAGAATTAGTTGCTTCAACAGAAAATCATCACTTAGCATCATCAACTCCTACTAAGTCCAAACACAAGTTAAACTTAGTGATTGGCAAAGGTTTTGTAAGCATATTAGTAGGGTTATCTTCAATATGGATTGTCTCAATAATTACAGACCCTTTGGTAATCTCATCTCTCACAAGATGGAACTTAACATTAATATGCTTAGTTCTTTCATGGATATACATTGACTCTTACAGACCCTTTGGTAATCTCATCTCTCACAATAGTATACTTTGACTGTCACTATGCATATACATTGCCTTCTGGATCAAACCAAATTCTAAATTAAGTCCATTTAGCCAAATTGCATCTTTCACAACCTTTCTAATTATTATATACTTAGATTCAGTAGTAGACAAAGCAAGCATAGGCTATAGTGTTGCTTTCCAATTGACACATCCATCAAACAGCTTGAATACATACTTATTGTGGATTTCATTTTGTTAAGATCTCCTACAAAGTCAGCATCAATAAAAATAAATAACACATAAGTATTTAGATCACTCTTTTTAAACATCAGATCATGGCTTACTGGCCTATTTAATTATCTTAGTGTTCATTTAATTGCCTTTCAATGTTTTCATCATAGATTCTCCATTAATCTGCTACCAACACTGACAACATATGTAATTTTAAGTCTAGTGCAGACCATTGCATACATCGGTTACCTGCTATATTTGCATAGGGTACTTTGGCACTTTTTTCTTAATCAATTTCTAGTACCATGGCCTTTATTAACTTAAATTGAGTACTTAAGGTACTGACACAGATTCTGAGTCACTCATGCTGAACTTTTTTAGGATCTTATTGATATATTCTTCTTTGCTAAGAAATAAAGTGCTGCACTTTTGTTTCTTCTAATCTTCATTCCCAAAATCTTCTTAGCAGTGCCTAAGTCCTTCATTTTAAAGGTTAACCTTAATAGATCCTTCAATTTGATCAACTTAGCATTATCATGACTTACCATCTGTATATCACCAATATAAAGCAATAAATACACAAATTTATGAACTGAGTACTCTTTAAAGTACACACAACTATCATACCTACTTTGGTAATACTCATGTTAAAACATAAAGTCATCAAACTTCATGTACCATTGCCTCTGTGATTGATTGAGTTCAAACAAACTCTTTTGGAGCAAGCATACATAATTATCTTTCTAAGTCTCCATGCAAGAAAGCTATTTTGACATCCATTTAGTCTATTTCTAGATCATTGGCAGCAACTATTGATAGAAAAATTCTTATAGAGATATGTTTCACCAATGGTGAGAACACTTCATTAAAGTCTACCTTTCTTTCTATGTAAACCATTTTACCACCAATTTGGCTTTGAATTTTGTTGGTTCCCCTTCTTGTATTATTTTCTTTAGTTTATAAACCTAATTATAGCCAACAATCCTTCTATTTTTTTGGTTCTTAAACTTAAATCCAAGTCTGGTTCTTATCTAAAGAAGCAATTTCTTTTTTTATAACTTATAACCAGTTAAGACTATAATCATTTTCCATTACTTCTTTGTAGGTTAGTGGCTCATCATCAATAATAGAATCTGAAACTACTGGAGCATAGTTAATTACATCAACATATCCATACTGGGTAGGTGGCTTCATATGTCTTCTTTTTCTATTTATAGCTAGTTTGTAATCATCCAAAGCTGATGAAGTTGTTGATTCTTCCTTTTCTTCATTCTGAACCATGTGTTCAATAGGATTTTTATTCTTCAATTTAAAACTCATTTTGTCACTTAGAGTATTTGAATTTATAGTTTGTGCATCTAACTTGTTATGGTATTTAAGCATTGCATCTTCATTAAATACCACATCTCTAATGATTATGCACTTATTCATATCATTGCACTAAAACTTGTATCGTTTAACACCTTCATGATAGTCAATAAAAATACCTTTTAGAGCTCTTGGCTCAAGCTTCCCATGTTTTTAATTACTATTGATGGGTTTTTATTTACCAAATAGGCTGCTATAGAGACTACTTTAGCTCAAAATTATTTTAGAAAACATGTAAAGAACAACATGCATCCGACCTTCTCCTTTAAGATCCTATTCATCCTTTCAACTAAATCATTTTCTTGAGAGGTATACCTGTGGAATTTATGATCCAAAATCATATTTAAAGTGATGGTTATATTTGAAATAAATTTGGGAACAATTCAAAATTAATTTAGAGCTGAAAACAAGATTAAAAGGGGTAAAAAACTAATGGAACAGTGTCCAAAAAGTAGGGAGAGTACAGGAAACAAGAAGCCTGTTTCTAGCTTGAGCACTGCGATACTGGCCTTTTAGCGTTGTGGCACTAGTGGTAGAATATACAACGCCGTAGCATTGATCTTCCAGCGCTGTGGTGCTGGTACTGTTCATTGACCCCAAAATTTAAAATTTGAATTTTTAAAGGGCTGGGTATTATGGACTTCATATAAATATCCCATTATGTCTAGGGTTGAAAAAGAATTCGAAATACACATTATACAACAAACCCTAGAGCTCTAAAACTTGAATTGTATTATTCCTTGATCATTTCTCTTGTAATCAAACATCTAATAAGAGATACTTGGATCATTGATCCACAATAGGTGTAAATACATTGCTGACTCATATATTTTGTGTCTTGGTATGATATATTTTTGCATTTTCTCTGCTGCACATTATTAGCTCTTGTGATTAGCTTGTTGTTCTTAGTTGGCTAGTTTAATTATCTACTTTATTGCTTAGCTTGTATACTCTAAATATTTCACTGCATGTTAATACTTCTACAAATTGGTATCAGGGCTTGTTATTAGTTGTGTGTTTATTTGGTTAAACATGACATCACATAAGCATGAAGTAGAAAAATTTATAAGGCAATATGATTTCAATTTATAGAAGCTTAATATGTTGGCTTTGTTAGAGTTAAGGACTAGAATCAGCCCTTGAGGAACTCTCTAGTGCTAGTGATAAGCCCACAACATCTAAATCTGATTTGGATCCTGAAACCATTAATAGAAAGGCCCGGTGTGAAATTATTTTTTAGTTTGGGTGATAAAGTTTTGAGGGATGTGGGTAAAGAAAAATTTGCTTTAGGTTTGTGAAAAAGACTTGATAAGTTGTATATGACTAAGTCTCTTACAAACCGGTTGTATCTTAAGAATAATTTATTTGGGTTATCTTTGGTTTAGGGTGGTTCACTCAATGAACATATTGATTCCTTCAATAAGGCTATCATTGATTTGCAGACAGTTGATGTCAAAATCAGTGATGAAAATAAAAAAATTCTATTATTTAGTTCACTTCCTAAAATATATGAATATTTTGTTGATGCTCTATTATATGGAAGGGAGTCATTGACAATAAATGATGTTAGAGTAACCTTAAACTCAAAAGAGTTGGTTAAGAAGTCAAAATAACAACAACAGAATTCTGCAGCTGTACTTGTTGTGACGGGGAGAGCTGAGAGTAGAGAAAATAAAGTGAGAAATTCATCAATATCAAAATCAAGGGGCAGATCCAAGAAGTGTTACTTTTGCAAAAAAGAAGACAATTTCAGAAGGGATTGTTCGAAAAAGAGAGTCAAGTATCAAGGGAAGAGACTTGAAATAAATATAGCTATAGTCTATGAAGAAGACTATGAAGTTACATAAACATTAGTTGTTTCGAATTGACAGAACATCATTGAGTAGATTCTAGACTCTAGATGCACATTTTATATGTGTCCAAACAAAGCCTTGTTCACTAGCTATCAGTCAATTAATTATTGTAAAGTATTAATAGACAATAATATGGTTTGTTAAGTCATTAAGATATATAGTATTAGGTTGAAACTACATGATGAGAGTGTGATAAAGTTGTTAGATATAAGGCATGTATCTGTTTTTAAAAGAAATGTAATTTCTTTAGGCATGATTGATATATCTAGTTGCACATTTAAGGGTGAAAATGGTACATTGAAAGTAATTAAGGGTTCAATGATTGTAATGAAAGGTGAACGTAAACACGGGTTGTATGTGTTGAGTGGAGAAGCTGTCATTAGTTCTCCATCTTTCTCTGTTGATAATGAGAATATACAAATCAAGTTGCGGCATTTAAGGTTAAGGCAATTGGGTGAAAGAGGTCTAAAGAAGTTGTATAATCAGGGTGTATTTGGCAAAGATAAGATTTAGCCAATGATTTTTTATGAACATTGTTTACTTGATAAAGCTTATAGAGTTAAGTTCAACATGGGTAAACATAACACCAATGACACGCTGCATTACATACATTTTGACCTTTAGGGACCTGCACAAGCTATCACTCATAGTGGTGCACGATATTTTCTATCATTCATTGATGATTATTCAAGAAGGTTATGGGTTTATGTGTTGAAGAGCAAATATCAAGTGTTTAAAACATTCTAGCAATGAAAAATACTTGTAGAGAATCAAATGGGTAAGAAAATCAAAAGACTTAAGATGGATAATGGTCTTGAGTTTTACAACATCTAGCTTGATAAATTTTATGCTAAGCATGATATTGTAAGCCACAGAACGGTGTGATACGCACCATAACAGAATGGACTTACAAAAAGGATGAACTGAACCTTACTTGAAACGGTAAGGTGCATGCTAACTAATGTCAGATTGTCTAAGGCTTTTTGGGGGTAGGCAGTAGTAACAATAACTTACTTGATAAATTGAAGTCCTTTCTCAGCTATTGGCTTTATGACACCAAAATAAAAATAGTCTAGGAGCACTCCAAAATATGATCACTTGAGGGTATTTGGATGTCTTGCATTTGTACACATCAAGCAAGGCAAACTAGAACCAAAAGTTTTGAAGGGGATATTCATTGGATACCTAAAAGGTATTAAAGGATACAAGGTATGGTATACTATTCTTAATCCACACAAGAGTATCATTAGTAGGGATGTGACATTTAACGAATCTATATTGTTGGAATCCAATCCGGATTCAATTTTGAAAAAGCTAAAAGATGTGCCAAGTTTAGTTTTTAAATTTGAAACTGAACATCATGAGATGGTACATGATTTAAGACTTGACACTTTCACATGTCAACACTTCAATGATGAAATACATGAAGAATAAGAACTTAACAGTTCCTCCGAAACAGTACCACTGTAGTCTAGTACTTCTAAAACTGAACTTGAAGACTACTAACTGGCTAGAGATAGGCAAAGAAGAGTTGTTCGGCCACCGAGTAGGTATACACATGTAGATTTGATAGCCTATGCATTTAACACTACTTACACTAGAGAATATAATAAAGCCATAGAGAGTGTAAATTGTGTCAAATGGCAGCAAGCTATAAAAGAAAAGATTAATTATCTTAAGAAGAATCAGACCTGAAAATTGGTGGCGAAACCAAAGAACAAGAGGTTAGTTGGATGCAAATAGATTTACAAGTTTAAGGAGGGGGTTTCAAGTGTTGAGCCTACAAAATTCAAGGCTAGGCTTGTTGCATATGACTTCACACAAAGAGAAGGGGTTGATTTCTATGAAAGTTTATTTTATGTTGTAAAATACTCATTCATTCATATTTTATTATCCATATGTGTAAAATTGAATTTACATCTTGAACAAATGGATGTAAAGACAGCTTTCTTTCATAGTGAGCTTGAAGAAGAAATATACATGGCACAACCGAAAGGTTTTGAAGAACTGAACAAAGAAGATCATTCTTGTTTACTAAAGAAGTCTTTATTTAGGCTGAAGCAATCTTTAAGACAATGGTATAGAAGACTTGATGATTTTATGCTACATTGTGACTTCATAAGGAGCAAGAATGATGAATATGTATACTTCAAAGCATTAAAAAATAGTAAGCGTGTGTATCTCCTTCTATATGTTGATGATATATTAATTACATGTGAGGATATTAAAGAGATATATAAGCTGAAACATTAGTTGGGTGGTGAGTTTGAAATAAACTAATTAGGGTCAGCTAAAAGAATTTTGGGTATACATATAGTGAGGGGTAGATTCAGAATGAGGGATGCCAAAGCTGTGTCGACTCTATTGATAATGCATTTTAAATTGTCGGTATGTCAATCACCATAAACTGAAGAAGATAAACTGTAAATGCTTAAGGTATTGTATGCTAGTGCTGTGGGTTCTATCATGTTTGCTATGGGTTGCACAAGGCTAGATATAACATAAGTGCTGAGTGTTGTAAGTAGATATGTGTCTAATCCTAGAAAGGAGCATTGGATGGCTGTGAAATGAATACTTAGGTATCTAAATGGGTTGGCACAGATGATGAAATAATGAAGGGTTATGTGGACTCAGATTATGCAGGTGACTTGGACAATAAGAGGTCTTTATCTGGGTATATCTTCATGGTGTTTGAATATAATGTATGCTGAAAATTAGTATTGCAGCATATAGTGGCACTGTCAACTACCGAATTCGAGTATATAACTTTAGGAGAATCAATTAATGAGGTTATATGGTTGAAAGGTATATGTATTGAATTTTTAGCTATGGATGAAGTTAATGCTTCTATGCATTGTGATAGTCAAAGTACCATACATCTAAGAAAATATTAGGTGTTTCATGAAAGATTGAAATATATTGATGTTAAGATGCATTATTAGCCTTTGTAAAATTTCGACATCGGAGAATCTTGCTAATATGTTGATTAAGCCTCTACCCACAGTTAAGTTCAGGTTGTGTATGGACTTAACTGGAATCACAACCTACAATTAAGGTTGTGATGTGGATACAATGGATCCTTGGTTGTTCTCTTGGAATTGTTGGAGTGATTTTGTATCAAGGAAGGGGTTTGTGATTCAAAATTATGTTTAATGTGATTGTTATATTTGGATCAAATTTGGGAATAATTTGGAATCAAGTTAAAGCTGAAAACAAGCTTGGAAGGGATAAAAAATCAATGGAACAATGTCTAGAAGGCAAGGGACATCACAAAAAATAGGAAGCCCGTTTCTATTCTTGATCGCTGCAGCTTTGGCCTTCTAGCACTGCGGTGCTAGTGGCAAAATGTACAACATCGTGGCGCTGATCTTCCAGCGCTGCGGCACTAGTATTGTTTATGGTACTGTTCATTGACCCTAAAATTCAAAATTTGAGTTTTTTAAAGACTTGAGTATTGTAGACTTTATATAAATATTCTATTATGCTTAAGTTTGAAAAAGAACTCGAAATACACATTATACAATAAACCTTAGAGTTCCAAACCTTGAATGATAATATTATTTTCTTGTAATCAAATATTTAATAAGAGAGACTCAAATTCTTGATCTACCATAGATGTAAACACATTGCTAAATCACATATTTTATATCTTGGTATGATATATTTTTGCATTTTCTTTACGTCACATTATTAGCTCATGTGATTAGCATATTATTTTTAGTTAACTAGTTGAATTATCTAACTTCATTACTTAGTTTATATACTCTATGTATTCTATTATACGTTAATAATCCCCTCATCGACTTATGCATTAAAATTACATTTTCAAACACAAAATGTATCAAATTCTGCACTAATATTTGCCCAAAGTAGCACCTAGAAGGAGACCTATCAAACTATAGAAAAAATTGGTACTGTAATTAAGATGAAAAGCAATGATAAGACACAGTTAATTATAGATAGTGTGACTTGTGAAATCAATTAAACAAATAGAGATACGTCAGTCAATGAAAGCTTTTATATTAAGGCCGGTTCCTTTCATAATTCATTAGAAATAGATGCTTGACGAAGACACAAAAATTAAAAGTGTCTCTTGACTCACTATTTGGCTGCTTTTGCAGTCGTGGAATTTGCAAGTATGTGGGACGTCTTTTTGGATAGGGACATGCCATTTTATTTAATTTAGAAATCTGTGAGAATATTGATTAAAAATCATCAGAATATGATTTAGAGAATAAACCAAGTGCGTAAGGTGCGCACGGATCGAAGACGGACGCAAAAAGAGGCAGAAAATAAAGAAGGGCGCACCAGGCGCTAGCGCCGCGGCGCCTAATCCAGCAACTGAGTACCGCAGCACCAGGCGATGAGCACTGCAGTGATCAGACAGGTGCGCCAGCTCCACGGCGGTGAGAGCCCAGAGCCGCGGCGCTGGAGACGGGAACAGTATCCCAAAATAAGGAAACTTCCTTATTTCGTCTCCCACTTGTTTCAGGACTCCCTAAAATGACTCATACATATTTAGAGTAAACCTACAACGTCCTAAAGCCTATATAAAGGCTATCAATTGGCTTGTAAACACATCTTTGTGATCAAGGAAGAATATTTGTGATGGGTTGAGAAATCCTAGTGATCATCAACAATCTTTGTGGTTCTTTGTGAGAGAAAATCCCTAGAGTGAGAGAGAGAGTTTTCTTTGTGATCTTTCTTGTAAAATGCATACTTTGTGAGTGTCTTGTGATTCATAATAAGAAAGAGTGTGATCTTAATCCGTCGTGGACGTAGGCAAGATGCCGAACCACGTAATTCTTTGTGTGTTCTTCTTCTACCCCTTCTCAGTTTATTCCATAATTTACTTGTTCTGTATATATTGCTTGGGTGATTTTGCTTGTTTGTGTGCTTCCGCTTCAATAAATTGGCATTAGAGCGTGGTTCTAAGCAGACATGGCCACACCCAAGTATGAGATAGAGAAATTCAACGGTACGAATGACTTTAATATGTGAAAGATGAATGTTAAGGCGTTGATAGTGAGCCAAAGGCTTAGTTCAGCATTAGAGGGGATTGCAGCTCCATCTAGTGATGAAGAAAAGATGCCAGAGTCATTTAAAGATGAAGCAGAAAGAAAGGACATTCAAGAAAGAGCTCATAGCACAATCGTTCTGTAATTGAACGGTGAAGTACTAAGGGAAGTAGCAGGTGAGACGACGGTAATAGGTCTTTGGAAGAAGCTCGACTCTCTTTATATGAGAAAATCGTTGGCCAACAGATTATATATAAAGAAGAAGCTGTATCAGCTGTCCATGTTAGAGGGGACGCTGATGAAAGATCATATAGACGCCTTCAATAAGATTATCCTTGATCCTGAGTCTATTAACATCAAGATAGAAGATGAAAATAGAGTAATTATCCTGCTGAGTTGACTCCCTAAGAGCTATGAGAGTTTTGTTGATACGCTACTCTATGGCAGAGAGAGTTTAACGATGAGTAATGTGAAATCATCATTAAACTCTAGGAAAGCAGACCGAGGACAATGCAGAAAGCTTATCTGTAAAAGGAAGGCCCTCATATAGAGATAGGAAGAAAAAAGGCTCAAGGTCGAAGTTTAGGACTCCTAGGAAGTGCTATTGCTGCAAGAAAGATGAGCATTTTATAAAGGACTGTTCTGAGAAGAAAGCACAAGACAAGAAGAAAGCGGATGCTGCACTTGCCTATGATGATAGCTATGACAGCGTAAAAACACTCGTTGCTACTGATGGTAAGAGCTCTGAACAATGGGTTCTTGATTCTGGTTGCACTTTTCACATGTGTCCACACAAGTCTTGGTTTATAAATTTCCAGCCTATTAGGGTGGTAAGGTCTTAATGGGTAATGACATTGCATGTTAGATGATGGGAATTGGTAGTATTAAACTTAGGCTACATGATGGGCGAGTGAGAGAGTTGACAGATGTTAGGTATGTTCCTGACTTGAAGAGAAACTTGATCTTACTAGAGACTCTAGACCAGAATGGGTGTTCCATCAGGATCGACGGAAGAATTTTAAGAGTTTTGAAAGGTTCCATGGTGGTGATGAGAAGAGAGAAGCGCAAAGGGGTTTATGTGCTTAAGGGTGAAGTCATAAGTAGTTTTGCATTATTCTTTGTAGATGATGAGAGTATGCAAACTAAGTTGTGGCATCTTAGACTGGCATACCTAGGCGAGAGCAACCTAAAAGAGTTATTCAGTCAAAAGGCGTTTAGAGAAGATAAGTTTCAGCCCTTAGAGTTTTTTAAGCATTGTGTTCTTGGGAAAGCACATAGGGTAAGGTTTAGTACCGGTGAGCACAAGACTAAGGGGACTCTTGACTACATACACTCGGATCTTTGGGGACTAGCTCAGATAACTACTCGTAGTGGTGCTAGATATTTTCTCAGCTTGATTGATGACTATTCAAGAAAGCTATGAGTCTATGTGTTGAAGAGTAAGGATCAAGCCTTTGAAGTATTCAAGACTTGGAAGGTTCTTATTGAGAATCAGACTGGCAAAAGGGTAAAGAGGCTAAGGACTAATAATAGCCTCGAATTTTACAACAGAGAGTTTAATGGGTTTTGTGCCAAGCATGAGATTACAAGGCATAGAATAGTAAGATCAACACCACAGCAGAATGACGTAGCTGAGAGGATGAATAGGACCCTACTTGAAAGGGTTAGATGCATGCTTACCAATGCAAAGATGTCCAAGATATTCTGGGGAGAAACTGAAGTGACTGTAGCTTACTTGATAAATAGAAGTCCATCCTCAGCAATTGACTTCAAGACTCTAGAAGAGAAATGGTCTGACAATCCTCCGAAGTATGACCACCTTAGAATATTTAGTTGCCTTGCCTTTGTATATGTTAAGGAGGGGAAGTTGGAACCTAGAGCTATCAAAGGGGTATTCATAGGATATCCCGAATGAGTAAAAGGATACAAGGTATGGTGTAAAGACTTAACACCACCAAGGAGTATCAGAAGCCATGACATGACGTTCGATGAGATGACGATGCTGAAAACCTCCCAAGAAGACGAGAAAGAAGAACCTGTGACCAAGGAAGACTCAGCACCCGAGTCAATAGAAGTTGAAGTGGAGACTGAATGTAGATCTGATATGCCCTTAGATCAACACTTCAACGAGGAAATCCTTGAAGATGAACCAAGAACATCGGCAAGTTCCTCCAAGTCCACCTAAAGAAAGACTAGGACTCTTGAGATGGAACTTGAAAAATACCAGTTAGCCAGAGATAGGCTAAGGAGAACGATTAACCCACCAGTCAGGTATGCACAAGCAGACTTAGTTGCTCATGCTTTTAATTATGCTTACACTATTGAGTATGATGAGCCTAGGACATATGGTGAGGCTATGAAGAGTGAAAGCAAGAAAGAGTGGCAGCAGACCATAGAAGAAGAAATTAGTTCTCTTAGGAAGAACAATACCTGAAAGTTGGTGGAGAGACCTCAAAAAAAGTTAATCGAGTGTAAGTGGGTGTATAAGGTGAAGGAGGAGATACTGGGGATTGAGCCTACAAGATTCAAGGCTAGGTTAGTAGTACAAGGTTTTACTAAGAGAGAAGGAGTCGATTTTCATGAGATATTCTCTTTAGTTGTCAAGCACATATCTATTAGGATTTTGTTAGCCATGTGTGCAAACCTTGATTTACATATAGAGCAGATGGATGTAAAGATAGCTTTTCTACATGGAGAGCTTGAAGAAACGATATATATGGCACAACTACAAGGGTTCGAGGAGCCCGAAAAAGAAGATCATACTTGTTTGCTAAAAAAGTCATTATACGGGTTAAAGCAATCACCTAGATAATGGTATAGGAGATTTGATGAGTTTATGATGGCTTGTGACTTTAGTAGAAGCAAGTATAACGGATGCGTGTACTTCAAGAACATAAGTTGTGGGATAATGTATTTGCTTCTATACGTCGATGATATATTGGTCGCATGTAAAAATATGGAAGAAATATAGAAGCTCAAGAAGCAGTTAAGTGGCGAGTTTGAAATAAAGGATTTGGGAGCAGTAAAGAGAATTTTAGGTATGGATATTGTGAGGGAAAGAAGAGATGTTATCTTTTTGTTCCAATAGCGATATATAGTCAAAATTCTAGAGAAGTTTGGTATGTCCGACGCAAAGGCTGTCTCTACTTATTTGGCCGTGCATTTCAGACTTTAAGCAGCACAGTCACCAACATCTGAAGAAGAGAAATTGTAGATGAGTAAAGTACCATATGCAAGTGCTGTGGGGAGCATCATGTATGCAATGGTTTGTATAAGACCAGATATAGCATAGGCTGTGAGTATGATGAGTAGATACATGATAAATTTGGGTAAAGATTACTGACTTGTAGTAAAATGGATTTTGAGATATCTCAAGGGGATGTCAAATCAAGGGTTGATATATAAGAGGGATAAGGACAGCAATGAAATGGTAAGAGGGTACATAGACTTAGATTATGCAGGTGATCTAAACAAGAGAAGATTGTTGACGGGCTACGTATTCACAGTGTTTGGGTGTAGTGTGTGTTGGACATCAGTTCTACAATATGTGGTTGCACTCTCTACCATAGAGGCGGAGTACATAGTTGTTGGTGAAGCTATTAGGAGGCCGTGTGGTTAAAATGCATATATGCAGAGATATTATCTAGTGAAGATGTAAACAGCGGTGTATATTGTGACAGCCAGAGTGCCATACACCTAAGCAAGCATCAAATGTTCCACGAGAGGTTGAAACACAATGATGTAAGGCTTTATTACATTTGAGAGATTGTCCAAAGTGGTGAAGTTAGTCTAACAAAGATGGCGTCATCTAAAAACCCTGTTGATATATTGACTAAACCACTGCCCTCAGTTAAGTTCGTCTTATGCAAGGACTTAACCGGAGTCACTACTTTGTGAAGGTGACCAAAGATACGGAAATGCGAGATCGAGTTGTTTTGTGGATGATTTTGAATCAAGGAAGGGATTTGTAAGAATATTGATTGAAAATCATCAGGATATGATTTGGAGAGCAAGCCAAGTGCGTAGGGTGCGCACGGATCGAAGATGAACTCAAAAAGAGGAAAAAAATAAAGAAGAGCGCACCAAGCTCCAGCGCCACGGCGACCAGGCGTGGGTGCCCCGGCACTCAATCCAGCAACTGAGCGCCGCGGCGCTAAGCGACGAGCGCTGTAGCACTCAGAAAGGCAGCCAGCACCGCAGCGGTGAGAGCCCAGTGCCACGGTGCTGGAGACGGGAACAGTATCCCAAAATAAAGAAACTTATTTATTTCATCTCCTACTTGTTTTAGGACTCTCTAAAATAACTCCCACACGTTTAGGGTAAACCTAGAATGTCCCAAAACCTATATAAAGGATATCAATTGGCTTGTAAACACATCTTTGTGATTAAAGAAGAATCTTTGTGATAAGTTGAGAAATCTTAGTGATCATCAACAATTTTTGTGGTTCTTTGTGAGAGAAAATTCCTAGAGTGAGAGAGAGAGTTTTCTTTGTGATCTTTCTTGTAAAAGGCATACTTTATGATCTTTCTTGTAAAAGGCATACTTTGTGAGTGCCTTGTGATTCATAATAAGAAAGAGTGTGATCTTAATCCGCCGTGGACGTAGACAAGTTGCCGAATCATGTAATTGTTTGTGTGTTCTTCTTCTACCCCTTCTCTCTTTATTCCTAATTTACTTGTTCTGCATATATTGCTTGGATGATTTGGCTTGTTTGTGTGCTTCTGCTTCAACACAACCTATATATCATACATAGGAAAAGATATGAATCACGTGGTGCGATGGATCGTAAATGCACAAAACATGAAGTTTTTTAAAAGTCGACATCTATTTCAATTATTTTTTAATTTTTAATTTCTTTTTTTGGTTTTGGTAGCATAGAAGTTATAAGCATGGTTGATTTAGAAACATACGAAAGCATGAGACATTATATTTTTATATATAGATATATAAACAATGAGTTGTTTCTTAGTATGACGTTCACTTTTTTTTAAAAAAATGTAAACATAACTTTTTGTATTGAGTTACTATAAAATTTTTTTTTGTTCAAACTCTTTACATAAGGAAATGGATATGTTTTTGTTTTTTTTTTAATTTTTTTTAAAACAATTGTACGTCCAAGATAAAAGGGACACATCATATAATTGTATACAAGAAAAATTACACTTTTTGGATAATTATTTTTTTTAATTTTTATTAATATAATAATTATACAATACCAGTCGACAATAGATACATTAGATATCAAATAAAAAAGATAAAGTTTGTATCTTAACTTTATAAGTCTAACATTATTTTTGCACCAAAAAAGATAAAGTTTGTATTTTAATTTTATAAGTCTAACATTATTTTTACACCTTAAAATTTTAATGTAAATATTTTTTTAGGATGAAAGAAATCCCCCCCCCCCCCCCCCCCCCCCCCCCCCTCCCTTTTTTTTTTATAAACAAAGGAAATATATTAAAAACAACTATACTAGTGGATGAAGATCATCGATTACAAAACATTGCAATAGAGAAGGACTGCTTTAGTCCAAATTGTTTTATGAGATACATTTAATGTAAATCTACAATAGTTCATGAGCTAACCTATTAGTATCTCTAGAGGTGTATGAAATAATGGATGAAGAGAATGATATTCTCAAAAAAAAAAAAGAAGAAAAAATGGATGAAGAAATGAGCTTAAGAGCTCTCTAACACCATGAATTAGTAACCCTAGATTAGAAATGATGATTTAGTAGATGTCGCAATATTTACAATGTTCATGCAGTCAAGTTCAAGTTCAATTTGGGTGAGATTAAGTTGTCTTGAGTTGTAAACCTTGATTAGCTGCCAAGGATTCTACAACATCCACAGATACAAAAGAGCTAAACCCCAAGGCCAATTACACCATTGTCTCTGTTGTAAGCAACATCGGTGTTGATTTTGAATCCATTGCATGCTTGTAACTTCTATAAAATAGATGGATGGGGTTGAGGGAGATTATGGCACTAGTTTTTAACTATAAATCGTTAAGTAAGAGCTAGCCTACCCCACCACATCATCTGTGCCAATCGTGAACATATTGGATCTTTCTAAACCAAATACGCCTAAATAATTGCCCACACTTCTAGTTCTTTTATAGTTAGCTATTGTTTGCAAATTAAAGCTAACTTTGAGAAAGAAGGTGGATCGCTGCATGTCACTAAATACAAGAAAGGACAAGATGATCAAATCTTCTTCAAAGATTTGCACAACCACAAAGCATGCACAATTTTCTCTTGGCGTTGCAAGCAAAAGGGGCAGGCATCATAACTGAAGCTAGCCAGTATCTACTCTTTTAAAAAACAAACTATCCCTATTTGTTGAAATGCCAAATTAATTCATCAGTTCCATCTTCATCATCGACTAGAATACTTAAAATGGCTTCCACTTCCCCCTAATTAAAAGATTTTGAATCTGTTCCACATTTTAGGCCCCTAAAATAGTTTTCAGATCCCAGAACAAACTTTTTCAAAGAAAAGAAGATCATGATTTATCCTTTGCCTACATGAAATGGCAATCTGAAAAATAACAACTTTTAAGAACCCTTGCTGCCATAGAAAATTGATTGCGAATCGATGGCCATCCTTGCTTTGCTAATAAGGATTGATTAAACATAACAAGTTTTCTACACCCCAATCCTTTAGCTTTCTCGTATTAATAAAATTCATCCTACTTACACCAATGTAGTTTTTGTTTTACATCTGTGCCCTCAACACACAGAACCAGATACTTAATTGATGGAGTGAAGATATTAAAGATTTTGAAAGCCATAATAAATCATAGAATAAGTGGGAATGGATTGAATTACTGCTTTAAGAAATAATTCATCCTACTAGGCGATAAGAGCTTAAACTTCCATCATTTAGCATATTCCAAACTCCATCTTTGATTTAAGTAAATATTGTTTTCCTGCACTTACTAACATATCCTGGGAGTTCCAAATACCGCTATGTTGATTAACCAATTTAACCTAAAAAAGGTACAAAATTTGATCAGTAACCCCCGACATATGTGATTTGTTTAAACAGATTGTCGATTTCTCAAAGTTAACGAACTGTCTAGATACAACTACATACATTGATAAACCATTTTTAATGGCTTTACAATCACTCATTTGAGCTGTAGTAAGAAAAATATTATCATCAATGAAAAATAGGTGTGAATTGCACGACCCATCATGTTCATATTGTATTCCACAAATTTTACCAGCAAGTTCTTGTTAGCACAGGAGTGATGAGAGTCTTTATACATAAATAATAAAGAGACACAAAGATAAAGGGTCCCTTAATTGAATACCTTATGTTAGTGAGAAGGAGCCTTTTATTTAACCATTAATAAAAAAAAAAGAGAACGATATAGAAGATATATAGTGCATCACCTTCTGGCACTAGGAAGGAGAGAAACCAAGCTTCCACATCATCGCCTCCAAGCCCGGGCGTAGTGTTTTAACATATCAAGTTTAAGAGTAACCTTCTATGACTTTGATCTTCATTTGAGGGCATGAAAGCATTTAAAGCCTATAATTGCATTGTTAATAATAAGTCGACTTGGAATAAAATCACTTTGGGAGTCAGAGATCACCTCTCTTAAAACAACCCACAACCTATTTATTAGTGTCTTCGAGATAATTTTATTAATAACTGATAGAAAATTGAGGGGCTCTGATATTGTGAGAATATCGGTACCATATGTGTGAACAATACTTATATGAATAGTAACTATATGAATAGTACTCTTCTACTGTTATGCGATTCGAACCATTTGGCTTTATATGTATTAATAGAAATTTATGAAGTGATTGAAAGGATAATGTGAATGTTTATGAGAGATATATGCTTTGGAGGATAAAGAAAAGTTTTATTATAGAAAGAAATAGATTACATAACTTTGGAGGGGTTTGTTAGCTAATTTCACCTTGCTGGAACATATCACACACCCCTCTATTTATATTTGCAGCCATTGCCTCTTCTAAAAAATCTCACATAACTCCCATAATTGTTGACTTATTATAAAATATCTTGTAAATTTTCAAACATTTATGGAATTGTTTGTCATTTATTACAAACATTTCTATAATTTTCTAGACAATTATAGATTTGTCTAGATATTTTAATTATTTATAATTTTGAGCCTCTTTTTTAGAAAGTTCATTGATTTCAACACTCCTCCTTAATGCACTTTCGTTGAACTCTCAACATTTCTCACAGTAACTCGAACTTTGGTCTTGGAAGAGCCTTGGTGAAGATGTCTGCAATTTGTTCTCTATTATGTAATACTTAAGTTCAATCTCTTTATTTATTGATGCCTCTCTCAGAAAGTGATGCTTGATTGCAATATGCTTGGTCTTGTTGTAGAACACAGGATTTTTTGCCATAACTATTGTAGACTTGTTGTTGCAGAACATTTCTACAGCTGCATTCATTTTTTCTCCAATGTCTTCAAATATTCTTCTTGGCCATATTGCTTGACAAGTTGAGCTTATTGATGCTACGTATTCTACTTCATCTGATGATTGTACCACTATTGCTTATTTCGTTGATGTCCAAGAGAATACGCCAGACCTAATAGTGCAAGCATATCCTAATGTATATTTCATGTCATCAACAGATCCTGCCCAATCACTGTCAGTATATCCAATTAGTTTGAGTTTGGAGTAGACTTGTACCAAAGCCCATAATCCATTATATCTTGTAGATATCTTAGAATTCGCTTTGCTACTCTATAGTGAACTTGAGATGGTTCCTGCATGAATCTTGAGAGAAGACTGGTAGTATATATGATGTCTAGACGAGTTGCTATTAGATATAGTATGCTCTCGATCAAACTTCTATAAAGGAATCCATCAGCCTTCTCCGACCCATATTTCTTTTAAAATTTTTCACTAATAGACAAAGGTGTAGCTACAAGATTGCAACTGAAGATCTTGAAAATCTTCAATAAATATTTTGTGTACTTCTTTTGGCATATAAAGATTCCTTCTGGTTCTTGACTTATTTTAATACCAAGAAAGTAATGCATCAACCCGAGATCAGTCTTTTCAAATGTCTTCATCATGTTTTCCTTGAATTCTTGTAATAGTTTGTCATTGTTTCATGTGTAGACGAGATCATCCACATATAAAGAGACAATGAGAGTATTTGAATCATCTTGAATCTTGATGTATTGTGTTGGCTCACTTTTGCTCATCTTGAAACCTGAATCCATAAAATAGTTGTCTTTGCGATTGCACCAAGCTTAAGGTGCTTGTTTTAATCCATATAGAGTTTTTTTTTTAGTTTTAAAACTTTTTCTTCACTTCCTTATTTCACGAACCCCTGTGACTACTCTACATATACTTCTTCTTCTAGCACACCATTCAAGAATGCTGACTTTGTATCAAACTGATACACTTTTCACTTATTTTGAGCTGTAAGTGTCACAAGTGCTCTTATAGTGTCTAGTCGTGCTACTGGAGTAAAAGTTACATTGTAGTTGATGCCTGGTTGTTGAGAGTAGCCTTGCTTTATATTTCTGGACTGAGCCGTCTGGATTGATCTTGGTATTGTACGCCCATTTGATATCAATGATTTCTTTATCTTGAGGGCGCTCCATAAGTTCCTATATTTGATTCTTTTCAATTGTCTTAATCTCTCTTTTCATAGCATTCCTCCATATTTTTTATTTTGCTGCTTCTTCAAAGTTTTCTGGTTCCACAATAGAGAAGTTGTATGTCTCATATATGTCTTTGAGTTCTCTAACTCTTCTTGGTGGTGATTTAAAAGATGGTTTATCTTGTCTTGTTGGCGATGCTGGAGGCATTTTAGAAACTTCTAATTCTGTCACTATACCTTTATCTTCTTCTGTAATGCCCTTCCTTTGGTTTGCTAGTACTATGATGCTTATTTGCTCGACCTTTTCTTCTTCTGTAATGCCCTTCCTTTGGTTTGCTAGTACCATCAAACTTAACATCTTTGTTAATCATCAATTTCTTAATTTTTAGATTATATATCCAGTAGCTTGATAGAAAATTGAAGGGCTTTGATACTGTGAGAATATCGGTACCATATTTGTGAACAGTACTTATATAAATAGTAACCGTATAAATAATACTCTACTACTATTATGCGATTCGAACCACTTGGCTTTAGTTATATTGATAGGAATTTATAGGGTGATTGAAAGGATAATGTATTTGAAGGTTTATGAAAGATATATACTTTGGAGGATAAAGAAAAGTTTTATTATAGAAAGGAAGAAATTACATAACTTTGGAGGGTCTATTAGCTAATTTTAGCTTGTTGGAACATATCACACACCCCCTATTTATATTTGTAGCCATCGCCTCTTACTTCTAAACAATCTCGCCTAACTCCCATAATTGTTGACTTATTACAAAATATATTGTAAATTTTCAAATATTTCTAGAATTCTTTGACATTTATTACAAACATTTCTATAATTTTCTAGATAATTATAGATTTGTCTAGATATTGTAATTATTTATAATTTTAAGCCTCTTTTCTAGAAAGTGAATTAATTTCAACAATAACATTGCATAGGCCATTAAGATAATAATTAGATACCCCGTTTTGATTATTATGCTTAGGATAAGGACAATAAAAGTTTCATTAATCATTAACCTATGGTTGAACACATCCTAAGACTTCTTCTAAATCTCGAACTGAACTAGATTATAAAGAAAATAATTCAGAAAAATAATATAGAACCACCCTTTCTATAGATCCAGTATCATTATACCAAATTCCATCTTTGTCTACAAAACCCATAATCTCATTCCTTGCTTTTCCGCTGAAAGTCTTATGATGAAAACATTGAGTATTCTTGTCACCATGTTGCAACTAAGACACCTTTGAGCATTGATGCTAGTAAATCTCTTTTTTTTGTCTAGAAAAACATATGCCTCCCTTTTAATAGCTCTGTGATTATCCCATAAAGAAGCTAAAGCATCATGATTAAGGTTAGTAAGCAACTCTTGCTTCATATAGATATTACATGAAAGAGGTTTAAAATTTACAAAGTTCTACTTAGTACCAATATAAGCAAGATTTCCTTTCATAATTTCAATAGAACTTATTGGCAAAGACTAACCCCCTTTAACTATATCTGCAGAATCATCATAGTCAAGCCATGCATTTTCGAAATTGAAGTGTGAGATCCTGTGTTTGACCCCATTAAAACATGTGTTCACTATTTATGCCAGCATCTCTAAAATTGGAAGCTAATGATCGGAACCCTAAAAATCAAGTTCTAAATCACAAACATAGGAAAAATATCAAACCAAGCACTATTAAAAACAAACTATCTAACCTCTCTTGAATGAAGATCTATTACTTTTTCCATTGTAACAAGTGAAGTTAGGTTTTGAAAAACCCTCGTTATAGAAAGAGCAATCATTCAATGCAGAATAGAAATTGGACTTTAAATAAGGTTTAAGGACATTCTTGTTTCGGAAGTTTGGCTAAATATTTAATTTTATTCCATGAATTTTTAAAAAGATAAAATTGTCCTAATTCATAGTTATTGTCATTTATTTTAATGAAAAATCTCATTTTACTATACAATGATATTTTTGCCCTCATTTATTAAGTCAGATGATTAAAGTGATGGAATACGTTAGCAAATTTTAATAATTCAATAAAAATTATTAAATTTTAGTCTTTTTTAATATTACAAATTAATATTATAAATTTTATCTTAAAAACTAAAAAATATAAAAAAAATTCATGACCAAGACAACCTAAATATAAAATGCACAAAAAAAAAAATTTAACAATGAATAGTTATGAGATATCTCAATCTCACCTACAAATAAATGAGCTATGCCGACCTAAATCCACAAAAGTTTCAGTGTATTAACATTTCTAGTGAACAAAATAAATGTGAGAGTGTTTTAAGATTTGATGGTGATATTCTCAAAAGAAAAAAAAAGATATGGTGATGAATATCGATGCAAATATGATGAT
Source organism: Ailanthus altissimus (assembly GCA_946807835.1). Lineage (NCBI taxonomy): Eukaryota > Viridiplantae > Streptophyta > Magnoliopsida > Sapindales > Simaroubaceae > Ailanthus > Ailanthus altissimus. Next base: position 20,936,054 of record OX327698.1, on the reverse strand, counting down.
GAAGTTATTGGGTATTTTGTTTTAGAAATGTACAAATTTCATTACAATGGTTTGATTATAAATATAATTGTTAAATATAATTGCACAATTATTAAATTATAATTATTTTTAAATAAAAAAATATATAACTTTTCAACTTTTTTAAGGACTTGAATTTTTGACTTAAGATTAGGAGGTGTACAGTCACTTGAGCAATGCAATTGGGTGCTGAAGATATTGGTATTTGCTAATGAATTTGTGATTTTTGTTATATTAAAAGTGATGAGAAAGTAGTCGAGAGAGAAAACTGTGAATGGCAAAGAGAGAGTGTGAAAAAAAAAAAAAAAAAGAAAAGAGAAGAAGAAGAGAGAAGAAACTGAGCGAAAATTAATCTAAAAATTTTAATATTAAATTTTATATTAACTAAAACTAATAAATTTTTGTGGGCATTTCATGACTGTCACAACCACTGTCTAATAAAGTATCCAAAGTACCAATCGCTATTGGAAATGTAGAGGTTGCCCTCATAGAGTTTCTAGTAGGCACCATAGGGAAACTATCAGCGGACGGGGTTATTAACACTGTTACCCCCTGAGGTTTACACAAATAACACTGTTATGATGGCTATTAAATTAATTACACTATCCTAAATTTTTGAGTTTTTAAAAAATTAAAATTAATACATAAATTAGCATAAAGAATAAAATAATCAGATATTTAATCAAAAAATTTAGAACGCGTAACAATTTTAGTAGTTATACTTTAGGTAGACATAAATACTTGACGATTTTATTGAATATATTAATTAAAAAAATTAATCTACCAAAATATAATATTTAAATTTATATATATATATATATATATGGGGTGTAGTTCGAGTGATTTTTAAAGTATATTGTATTATTTATTTTATTAAATCAGATTATAGTATTAATTTATTACAACGTGCGCGAGATACACTCAATGACATGTAGCACACAAGACGTGCATATGTTGCATGCCACGCGGCCGCACATGCACGCTTATATACAAGTTGAACGCAACATACCTTACACGAAATATATATTTTTATTTTATTATTAATAATTAATTATAAATAAGAATAAATTTATTTATTTACTTAATCATTAAATAAATAAAATTATTTTTTATTATTAAATAATTAATTATTTAATTCATTAAATAAAAAATTATTTATTTATTTGTAATGCATAAAGAAAATAAAAACAAAAATAAAAGGAAAAAATAAAAACAAAATAAAATAATTAAAAAAAAGACAATTCAAATTATAAAAAAAAATAATAACAGTGTAAACGAAAAAAGTAACTGACAGAGTGGGGACAGTGTAATTAATTTAATAGCCGCCATAATAGTGTTATTTGTGTAAACGTTAGGGGGTGACAGTGTTAAATCTCCAGCGGACGAGACATGCACATTGGTAACGTAATGACTTACTAAAGTGGGATCATTGACGAGATTGTTAACAACCTTGCTGACTTAGAACGCTGTCGGGTTTCAAGGGGATGGTCAATAAATGGTGGCAAGAGGAAGATTGCCCAAGGGGTTCATGGTTACTTCGCATCTGCTGAGTGATGCTGAAAGCAGAATATCCACCAGGGCTAGCCCAAATCAAAGGCTTATAAAGTTAAATGGAAGGATCGTTCACACTACCATAGTAGTTAGTGCATTCTCTATCTAGATGGCTAAAATGGCCGCACCTAAAACAAAGCTCAAGAAGCTTTCATATCAGAGAAGGATAATTACCAGGTCATCGGACCCATCAAGTTAAACCCCCAAAGCCAGTTTAAAGGGGACAAATACATCAATACTCCTGAGGCTCCTTTATCAACCTCCTCCACAGTCCTAATCATTCCATCAATCATCTTATGAGCATCATAATGCATAAAGAATATCAACATATTATGAAGTTGGACCAAAAGGAAACACGATTAAACAACAGTGAGTCCAATTTTCCAAGGCCATGTTGTACCGCAAGGACAAGCAAAGAGTTATTAAAACTCCATGGTCCACCACTTAACACAAGCCACCGATCAACCTTCAATTTAAAGTGAAAAATGAACATATTATGGACAAACCACACCAATTCAATAATAAAAGTTTCCACCATTTGTCAGATATGGCGCATACTAGTAATAAACATCTCTCTACTCACTGGTCGAGAGCAAAGAACTTTACAAATAACTGACAACGAAACTCGGTCTTCCCCAACTTTGCAGATAGAAAAGTTGAGGGTAACAATCAGGACATTGATCCATTGTTAGCAAGGTCACTATACTTCTTAGTCAACGACTCTAAATCCATAGTCCACTACTCTTAGATTGCAGAGAAAAATCCATAGCCTAGGGGAGTTGGTTATTCTTTTAAATATTAATTAGTGAGAAATGAGAAAATACATGAACGCAATTCTATTAATGGCTTGTTTGGTCGAGTCTTTTAAATAGAATTTTTAAAAATAAAATTTTTATATATAGAATTTTTAGAAGTAAAATTTTAAAAAATCTTTAATTGTTTGATTGTTAATTAATTTTTTTTAAAATAGTAAATCATTTAATTACATGTTGCTATAAGTACTTATTTATTATTAATTAAATTATCAAAAAAATATTTAATAAAGCTTACATTTAAATTCTAAATAGTTCAATATTTTTTTATGTTTGAAATGAGAATTTATTGGTGATGTCATTTTACAAATCACAATAGAGTATTAATGGCAATCATTGAAGACAAACATGCATTCTTTAACTAATTGAGCATTAAGTTTTAACTATGGTATTTTTTTTAACTAATGTGCACATTAAGGTTTATTTTTTTTAACTAATATATTTTTATAAGCAACACAAAAGCGATTTGTGTTAAAATTTACTTTGGCAGTCATTGTGAAATAATGGCCAAAATAACTAAAATTCTAAACATCAACAAATAAAAATATACAAGAATTCAAATAAAATTAATATATAGCAATTAAAAAATTAAAAAAATTATTGTGTTTGATATAAAAATTAAAAATAAAATAAAATAGTATGTACCTATGACAAAAGAATTTTGTAGTAAAGAACATTGTAAAGATATAATGATTGCAGGGATATAAAGATGTGATGGCTTTCACAAAATATTAAAAACATATTAGTTAAATATAATTTATTTATATTAAGAATATGTCAAGAAATTAAGAAAATATTGTTATATTATATATGTTAATATAAAAAAAACAAGAAGCTCTATTTTTAAAAGTCAAAATTTTAAGTTTTTTTAAATAGAGGCAAAATAAATTTTTAATCTCCAAAATTTTTCTTCAATTATAATTAAATATAATAAAAAAAATTTAAAATTTTTTTTGACATTAAAAAAACAATCAACTACTAGAGAAGCTCAACCAAACACATAGTAAGAGCCCAAATCAAAAGAATCATAGAAAGAAAAAATGTGAAATAGATATTTAGTTGTAAACTAAAAATTAGAAGGAAACAGAAATCTGATACTCTTACGAAAGTTAATATTGTTAAAATAAATATTTCCTAAAATAGTGAAAACAAAAGCGAATTATAAGGCCCAAATAATTAAATTTTGATTGAAAAGCAATCTCTGTTACAGGTAAGGAGAAGTTTTACTCGTTGAGCTATTTCCTAATTAAGAATAATGTATTTCCGGCCGTTTCATTCTGGACGGATCATTAACTTGTGTTCTACGTTATCTTTATTTTAGATTAATTTGAACAATATTCTAATGTTTGATGATATACTTATTAGTTTCTCCCGTATTATTCCTTAATCACAAGATTCTCAACTATTTAAATAATCACGTTTCACATCATAATAATGATAAAAATTAGTTAAAATTATTGATGATTAGGTGTTCCTTACGTGGAACAAAGAGAGGTTTGAAGAAACCAGTCCAAGAAAATCATGACAGATCTTGAATATTATACGCAGTTAGCTCCAAAGAAAAGGAAGCACGCCGTATATAAATATTTTCTTATACTGTTTAAAAATAATTTTCGGAATGAATGAACGAGTTTTTTAATTACTTGAAAGAATATAGCAAAGCAATCACTGACTAGTTTTTCTTTTTTTCTTTTTAAATATATATTGCTTGTAAACTTGTATATCTCTTTATCTTGCCTCCAATTCCTCAATCTTCACGAACTAGAATAAAAGTCAAGAAAAATATATGGGTATCTGTAACTCATGTGAGTCAACTCAAGTAGCCACGGCAAAGGTGATCCTTCACGATGGCAGGCTCCAAGAATTTGCATACCCAGTTAGGGTTTCACAAGTACTAGAGAAAAACCCTAGGTGTTTTGTCTGCAACATGGATGATATGGACATTGATAGCTTCATATCGGCTATTAATGGCGACGAAGTGCTTCAACCAGATCGGCTTTATTTTGCTTTGCCGATGAGTTGGTTGAAGAGTCCACTAAGAGGAGAGAAAATGGTTTCTTTAGCTGTCAAAGCAAGTTTGGCTTTGAAAATGAGTGGTGGAGGAAAGTGTTGTGGGTGTGGAGTGAAAAAAGCTGAATTTCCGTTGGATATCAACAATAGAGTATTGGATACAACAAGTCCAACGATAGTAGTTGGTGGCGGAGGAGGTGTCGCTGGTGGCAGAGGATCTATGGTGCGTGGCATTGGCCGTGGTGGCCGGGGAAAAGGTGGGTTTATTACAAAGTTGAATGTTATTTTAGAGGAACAAAGAGATGACTAGAAAGGAGATTGGGATGGTTTCTGTATTTTATGTTATTATCAAGTGTTAAATCTTGCAGGTAAACTAAAAGAGGTTTGGAATTGAGCCTAATTATGGAGGATTATATCATCTGCGAGTTAATTAGATCACGAAAGAAAATGAGCAAACTTTTGCTTATGTTAAATTTTCTTTATCATGCTGCTGTAAATATATGGAACTTTTGAATTTAATTACTTAGACGTGTTTGATTGATTGAGGTACATAAGTTTAATAACTGTTGTTCTAAGACTGTTCCACATCCAATTCAACTCCTCTATATTAAGTCAGATTAAATCAAAATCAATTCGGTTTAGGTCGGCTTCAATATTTTGGTGGATTGAATTGATTCTAAACTTTTAAAGATCAATATAGTTAATGAATTAAAAGATTCTCAAAAGGTGATTCATTAGAAAATCAACTTATGATAACATCAGTAGATTGAAATTCCAATTTAAGATTTGATAGTATATATACAATTGTTTTTTTTAATAAAAAAAAGATTGAATCAACGTCAAAGCAAATTGAGTTTTAGCAAGATTTGATTGGTTTTAAACTATCAAAATCTCTATTTACAACGGGAATCAAAATCTAGTTACCTCTCTAACACTATAACAAATGAAGAGATCGACATGGTGTCATACGTTACAGGACTAATGGGAAAATATGTTATCTAATTTGATTTTGATCAAGTATGAAGGAGATAAATATAACGACGTCCATTTCATTATCTTTGATTCTTGGATGGCTTTATTGTTATGACATTTGTCTTTATCAAAATCCTTCATTGCATGTCTACATGTCAATGGATTGTCTTGTCTTGTGTCAGACACAATTATTTATGCTTCTCCCTCTTCTCTATAATGAGAAGATAGTCTCACTATCCTCCCACTACGTCGAGATTTCAAGGTGTTCCGATCACTATTGGTGGTTACTTGACTTTGTCGTTCACTAACTATCGGTGGTAAAGGTCTAATCTGACCAGAAAACATTTCTTCTAGTATAATTTTACCGCGAGGTTTATAGTTTAATATATAATCATTCTCAAGAAAAGTGACATTTGTTGATACAATCACTTTCTTTTCTTGAGGACTATAAAACAAACCTCCTATTGTGCCTTTAGGATAACCTATAAATAGATAAACTTTTGTTCGCCGTTCTAACTTTTCAGTCTTTCTTTCAGCACATGTGCCAGACACCCCATATACGAAAATAGCGTAAACTAGGTTTACTACCATTCAACATCTTCTAAGGTTGTACTTTGGATAGATTTGGAAGGCATTACATTCAAAATGTAGACCGCAGTCTGTAGTGCATAACCCCAAAATGAGGGCGGTAGTGAAGAGTAACTCATCATAGACCTAACCATATCTAGCAAGGTTTTGTTTCTCTTTTCTGCAACACCATTTTGCTGTAGTGTTCCAGGTGCTGTGAGTTGAGATAAAATTCCATGCTCCAATAGGTGATCCTTAAATTTTGTGTCAAGGTATTCACCACCTCGATCGGATCGAAGGGTTTTAAGAGTTTTCCCTAATTGTATTTCAGCTTCTGCTAAGAATTCTTTGAACTTTATAAAAGTCTAAGATTTTCTTTGCATTAGGTAAACATAACCGTATCTTAAATAGTCGTCAATAAATGAGACGAAGTATTCATAACTGCTTCTTATTTGTACATTTAATGGACAACAAACATCAGTATGTACAAGTTGAAGTGGTTCTTTGGCTCTTTCACCCTTAGCTGAAAAGGGTTTTTTAGCCATTTTACCCTATAGACAGGACTCAAATACAGGAAGAGTGCCAGCGTTTAGCTATCTTAAAGGACCATCCTTTACTAACCTGTTTATTTTATCCAAATTAATATGACCTAACCTAAGATGCCAAAGATACATGTCATCATTAGGAGAAACTTTTTGCCTTTTAGTAGATTTAGGATATTCTACTCTAAATAGTTTAAAATTATGTAGTGAGGGCTCTTTGGGCCTTAAAACATAAAGCCCATTTTCTAATTTCGCATGACAAATATCTACACAATTTCTACTAATAATAATCTCATTATTATAAAAAGAAATATTAAACAATTATTCATGCAACTTAGAAACAGAAATCAAATTCCATCTAAATCTAGGAATAAAATAAATCTTATTTAAAATTAAAAAATTATTTCCAAAATTCAATCGAGCTACTCCCACTGCTAAAGCTGAAATGATTGCCTCATTGCCAACCCGCATGGTAAAGTTTCCATCAGCGAGCTCCTTAGAAGAGCTAAGCATCTGCAAGGAAAAACAAACATGATTAGTGGCTCCTGAATCAATTATCCAAAGAGAAAGTTCATCCTCCACTAAACAGGCTTCTAAAATCAATAAATCATATTTACCTTTGTTCTTTTCCTTCAGCTCGAAGAGATACTTTTACAGTTGCTCTTCCAATGCCCATCGACTTCGCAATGAAAACACTTTCCTTTCTTTACTTTGAAGTCCTTCTTTTTACCCTTACTGCGGTTAAAGGCTTTCTTGGCATTTCTTCTATAACCTGAACTACCACCAATGTTCTTCCTCTTTTTATTTTGTTTAGAGAAAGACTGTTTAGCTTCAGCAACATTTGCCTCAAACTATTTAGGCTGATCTGATATAGCCTCAAAAGTTTGCAGTTCATTAAGTAGCTGAGTCATATTATATGACAGCTTGTTCATGATATAATTTATTTTGAACTACGAAAATATTGGAGTAAGAGACTCTAGAATGATGCTGACTTAAGTCTTATCATCTATGGTGACTCCATAGATCTCTGCCTGATGCATTAAATTAATAATGTTCAAAATATGCTCACGCACCGGAACTTCTTTCTTCATTTTAGCATTCATGAAGTTATGAGTAGCTTTATGGCGACTTTATTCCGACTACTAGCCAAACATCGCTTGGAGAAAATCCCATATCTCATGTGCAGTCTCCAAGTGTTCATGCTTCATTCTAAGTACATCGCTCATGCTGGCAAGCATATAGTAGCAGGCCTTATTATTGGCCTGTATCCATTTCTCATATTGCTCCCGTACATTATAATGAGCATTGGTTGCAGGTTTCGGAAGACACTCCTCCATAAGAATGAACTTTTGGTCCTCACAGATCAGCACAATATTTATATTGCTTTTCTATTTTACAAAGTTATCATTAGTCAATTTTTCATTTGCTAAGAGGGCTATGATAGGGTTTGTTCCAGATATGATGTTGAAATAAATAATTTTTTTTTTAAGAATACTTGAATAAATATCATAGTGATTTTCAAAATAGTAAACAGAATGCATGAGTGCATTTATTTAAACACATAAATTTATACTAATCCATGATAGTTCAATTTAACAATTAATGTGCCATCGTAAGGTAGGTCACATTAAATTAAAATTAAAATTGAGACTATCTCAAATTAATAGAAAATTTTCAAAATATTTCATATTTTCATTTACTTATTAACTACTATTTATTTCGGTCAAGATATGATTAACCTCTTATTTATATTTTTGTGAGTGTAACCCATTATTTCAGATCAAAATGACTTAACTCAAAAATATCGCCGTAGGGTCGATCAATTATGAAATACATCACTTAATCCTATCCCTAGGAAGTCAACCTTGTTATTGAAATAAGCGGACACCCTCCGTAGGGAGGACAAAATCAAAGCGTCGCGAGGCGCCACCTATATCTCACGATGTTGTACTAATAATAGAGACTAGTGGGTTCATTGTCATGTACCATCTCCCACTCACTATTTTTAACATGTGTTTTTATAATTTATAAAACATTTTATGTTTCATAACATCAGCAAATTATTATATCTCATATAATAAATTACTAAGTATAGTTAATTAATCCTAATAAAGTCCAATCTTATTGGGCCTAGTTTCATTAGTCTAACTATTCTTATTAAATAGGCATAACAATTTAGGTGAACCTAGTTTTTCAATTACTGGATTAATTAATTATTTTTATAAATAATAAAATTATTGATTTTATTAATAATTTTTTAAGTAATCCTAAATTAAACTATTTAATTTAGGTTACCTAAAATAATGTAAAATTATCAATTTAACTATTAAATCTAATTTCACATTATTTGATTAAGTATACAAGTTCTAAACATGCTAATCAATCCATTAATATAATCTTATTAATTATAATATACCATAATAAAAAAAATATTTAAATTTTAATTATGGCATGTATGTATGTCATATTACAATAATACAAGTGGGTACAAATCTATGACATGTAATTATGCATAATCATGTTATAATTCATCACATAAATATATAACATAAATTAATATTTAATATAACTTTGGCCATGTCCTCTAAGATTTTAAATTACAACCCATAAAAGAAGAGTAAATAAATTACATAAAAAATATAGGCACGCAGTCTAGTTGCACGTGGTCTTCTCAAATCCATAAAAGGTGCAATTTTTTTTTTTAAATAATTTTATGCGTATAGACTTAAGAACTTTTCTTAAACCCATTGTATATTTTGCAAGATAATTTAACTCTTAGATATTTTTTTTAAAACAAATGCACATAAAGTCCAAACAATTTAAACTTTAAAAAAAGAAAAATATTTTTGTTTTTTTTTTCTAGCAAAGGATACCAACATTTGGTTCCTTGTCATGAATTTTGAATGGTGGTAGTAAGCCACCAAATTATATTGCCTTTCCTCTTTTTTTATTTTTTTATTTTCGTCTTCTTCTGCTTCTTTCTTCTATAACTTCATGTTTCAATTTCTTCTTCTTGAATCCACGGTCCAAAGAAACAATCAACAAAAAAAAAAATTTATATATTACAAAAAATCCTATAATCCTTTATGTGTTTACAAATTTTGATTTAATTAAATATACAAATAATTAAAAACAATCTTAGAGGACCATATAATTAACGACCAAAAGATCATTCATCACATGAATATTATAAAATACAAGTACCCACTGAAACACACATACCCATAAAATAAATCATGATTTAAATAAAATAAATTATAACAAAAAATCATATGTTAAAGAAACCATTGCTCTGATACCAATTGTTGCATGGTTTTATTGTTATGACATTCATAATGTAGTAGAATAAAAAACAAAAATTCTTTAATCTTTGTTTTCATTAGATAAAAATACTTTTTATCTAAGGATCTTATGAATATATGAATTTGATGTTAAAGTAAATAAAATTTAATAAGAACATACTTTGAATCCACACAGAGTTTTCTTCCTCCAAAGGATTCCAAATCAAGCCTCTTATTCTACAGTGAGAGGAAGAGTGAGCTTCTTGTTTTTATTTTTCTTCACTTAAAAAAAAATACGTATCCTGCGTTTTTTTCACGTATCTCTTTTTTGTGTGTATTTTATTTAGACTAGTCTTCTTATTTTAAAATAATAATTTAATTAATAATATTTACTAATTTAATTATTATCTCTTAAAAGGAGATCTAATTCATATAAACCACATAGAGTCATACTCTTTGTGGTTAACATATAATACCTAACATTTAAGCATTATTAGTCTTTTAATAAAAGAAAAATACTAAAATTAAAATTAAAATCTTTTTGATAATTTCAAAAATTATCTTTAAGATTTTATTTATTTGATTTCTTAAATTAAATATTTAATTATATTTAGATAAGATCTTATCTATATCAATTAATTCTTAATTAATTAATTTTATCCAAATATAAAATATACGTATTTGAGAACTATTTTTTGGACACAAATAATTTGTGTAATAACACAATTCTTTTTAAATGTTCACCGTAATAACAAAAGAGGTGGTATTGAGGACCTATGGACTTATAATTTCAAGCTCCTATAAATTTTAAATAATTAATTAAACTCTTTAATTAATTAATTCAATTTATTAATTCCAGTATTATTCCACTAAAAACTTGAAATTGCACTCTTGAAATTATAGATATAATTTACTTAGAAAACTTAGAGCAGTCTATTGATTTAATCACTACATGCAATTTAACCCTCCATAGATGGTTCATAATTAGAGCTAGGTTAATTATCGTCTTATCCCTCTAATTATTTCTTTATCCTTAAGTACAATTAATTCACCAGTGAACAGTTAATTTGTAACATTATTGCAAATTGAGCGCTCTAACCATTCAGTTCTAGAATTAACCCTTAAGAGAACCTTCTTTCTCACTTTTTTTTAGGAATAAATGGATTCCATATCTGTAAATCATATTCCCAACCGTTTATCTCACAAAGCCACTAAAATACAAGTTTTTAGTTTGTTCTTTAAACAAACCATAACGAGTATTTCAAATGACATAATGACACAAACAAGAGTTTATGATCACTCAGGATTAAGGTTAATCAACATATGATCATCGGTTGACGTTATTTGAATTCTTAATTAACAACAGTATTTTACATAAGAATTCAAATTACGTCTGGTCCAGTCCTATATAATCATATTATATATAGTGCCTCTACCATAATGTCACTACATTAGTAATCCAGATGAGATCACTATATTTTAAATGTTTGTGGACCGCACTAGTAATATTTAATTAAAGATCTCAACTTTAATTAATTTATTACGAACTTTTTCTGTTTATGATCCGTAACTTTAATCCTCTTCTATATAATAATTATATACTAAAGTTATGATTACATAAATAAATGATGGATTTTTTGATATTTATGTCATAAAATTATGAACACTCATCAAGTATAAAATTGCAACTTTATTAATTTTATAAAAACAGTACAAGTACATGCTTTTAGGGCATTACCCCTAACACTGATAAGGTAAACAACGTCTGAAACTTGCTGTGATGATAATGGATGGGCATACAGATAGAATATAACAATAACATGAAGACAGAATCTAAAATGGGGAAGGCAAAAAATTCAAAAAGAGAGAATATGGGTGCCGTGTAAATCCAAGGAGAGCAAGATAATGAACGTGATAGAAAGAGATAAGGTTGATGTTTTTCCTTTATTTATTCAAATAGTCAATGACAAGAAGTGTGATAATGCTCATGATCATGTTCTAGCAATGTGAGATATCCAAAAGTACTTGGGTTAACAGAAAAACGTATTGAGAAACTGGAGTCTTTAACTAAATCTATAAAGAAAGACCAAGTCATGCATCATTGAAACTTGAAAGATACCTCATCTTTGAAGGATATTATATCATTATTCTATAACTTCCTATCTATTCACGAAAGTAACTACCCTTGATAGTTCCTTAATGGATTTAGGTTGGGTCTATCTATCATAGGCAGATCTATTCAAATTCTAACATTTCCCATTCACACATAATGAGATGATGTTCTATGATAGAGTAATAAGAGTGTTTTCAACCCAAAGCGATAAACACAACATATATACTGACAAATACAACATGTGTCCTATGAATAAATTTTAGTAAATAGGAGCTATAAAAAAAAAATCTCAATTGTAACATTATAGAAGAGATTTATAAATAATTTTATTCATCTTGTCTCTTAGATTTTATTTTGTTCCACTAATCCAAGCATACTCATTCCCTCGATAGTAGCTATACTCAATTTCTATGCACTATGTATATTTATAATTGTATCAATCCTCCTATGAACAATACAGTTGGTTGACTGATGAATATATAAGTCATATGTCAGAAATCAAATCTTCCAATCCAACTTAATTTTATTTTATTTTAGATTAATTATTTTTTTAGTTATGTTTTGTAGATAAAATATGACATTAATCCTCGCTTCAAAATATAGTAAATGGTAATTAAAGATACTGGTTGAGGTTTTAAATAACCTCAAAAGAACTTATATAATGAGAAAGTAAGGACCCATTAACTTATTTTCCTACGTTGGTCACAAAAAGCATTCATGGTGTGATTTATAAGCTACAACGAATTTTCTTTAAAGAGTATATATCTTATAAGTTCATTGAAGAGATCTTAGTTGTTGCCACTTTAGCACCAAACTTGAGTTCTCAATAAGCCCACTTCTTACAAAGTACCAAATTATAAAACTCACATCTGGTTAAATTAGGATTTATGGTAGTGGGGTATGTTATGGTTAATTTAATACTTGCAAAAAGTGAACCTTAACTTGACTAAGTTAAGAGGACACTCAATTATGCAAATGAATATCAACTCCATGAGAATAAATAATGTATTTTATTCTTTTTTATTTTAGGTATCATCTCATATTGTTTTTCTAGCAATTGAGGAGACTACTTGTGTAAGAAAGTAAGTTATAACCTAAAGATATATCTTTCATCATGTTATATGTGTACTATGCTAGCTATAATCATAGATAAAGAAGGAATATATAATAAAAAAAATTATAAAGTACAATATCATAATGTGTATCCTTAAAGATCACATATATGCGGTGTAAAAGATATCTCTAGTCATAGATTTGGTACTATCATATGACTTGTAAATATGCATTATTTGCACACATCATTTTGTGATACAATATCATTCAAAATTACACCTATGTATTTTAATCTATTTTGATAACTCAAATCTTTTATAAAAGGATGTTATTTGATTGTTAAAAATACATAATCATTGAACTAGTAACAATGATGACATTGAGATCCTTTAATAATCTTTTAAGTCAAATACTCTTTTACATTACTATTAAACATGTCATATTCCTAGCTTTTATTATTAAGGGAGCTCGTGCAGGGTTTTTTTCTTACCATTCTATAATTTAGTACCACTATGGGTGAAAAACAAAAGTATCCTAAAGTAGATTTTTCTTATCATGATTGCCTTCCCAATTGGCATTTGCATATAAGCCTGAATCACCTCCTTGATGGCATAAAGAGTAGTCCATAGTATTTTTAAAGTGTATTAAAATTCTCATGGCAACATGCTAAACATTTGCACAACAGATTTGATTGGTATCCACTCACCAATCCCACAATATTACTTATATCATTTTTTCTTTTTGCATACATCAAAGTGTATATAAAGCTTTCAATAATATTTGAGAACAAAACTTATACAATGTATTTCTTATTTTTTGAAGAGTCTTAAGACACATGTCAAGGCTAAAAGTTTGTCCATTTTGAAATATGAGTATCCATAGATTTATGTTCCTTCAATGAGATTCTAAGGTAAGACTATTGTGATAGAGTTAGAAGCATTCTTGGAAGATCCTTGTGGATTTTAACTCTCAAACTATAGTTTCAATCATCCCAAAATTTTAGATTAACCACTCTTCAATGGTTTTAATAAACTCTTTATTATTTCTAGCCAATAACATATCGTTCACATATGATAACAAAACTTTTAAGCTTGCAAACTTTATGTTTTTAAATTTTGGCTTTATGACCTATAAGTATTCCATAAAACACCTGCTTTTAATTATTTATTGCGAATATGAGTATTATAGTAACTCTAGGTCAAAATGTGCAATAATCTGTATAATTAATAATATAAAGGCACATCTCTTTATTGAAGAAAAGATTTCCTCAAAGTCTACACTATTTTATTGGGTATTTTATTTCAGTGACTAATCGTACCTTGCACCTTTTAAATTGTGTCATACATCTTACATTTGTTGTGTAGAACCCATTTATCTTAAAATGACTTTATAGTGGAGATGATGAATTAACCAAGTCCTAGACATGGGTAATTTCAATAGACTCTATCTATTTAGCCATTGCTTTTATCCATAATTTCTTGACAAATACTATGACAATCTTACTAAAAATTCTTGACCTATTAGTATTATGCAAAGTAACCATAAATGTCTCCCTCGCAATCTCAAAGAGATGACATGGGATATTTATACGATTACTTCATCAAATCGAGTTATATTGTAAAATCAACTTAATAAGTGATTGACTCCCATTAAAATTAAAACTGTTAGGAAAAAGTAGAGTTCCTTTCACTTCGTAATTGAAATTGAGTAACCTATGAAGTCATAACATCAAGTGTTTGACTCCCACTAAAATCAGAACCCCTAGAAAAATCTAGAGTTCTTTTTAATTCATAAGCTAGAAAGCAACAATATCATGATAATAATTCAATTTATAGAATTGAATATCCTTGTTAACTTTTCTAATGCCAAGAAATTTATTTTCAAAAGATGTGATATCTTGTGATAAGTAGCTTTCCTATCCGTCCATAGCTCATATGGGATGGAACTAACTAATTTACTCAAAATTTGATAAGTATATAGGTTGTTTGTCATAACATTAGCCCAATGCGAAATTGGAAGACTTGCTTGTGCCGTTATAAACCTAAGTATTTCGAGTAATGTCCTATTCATTCTGTCAAATTATTTTGTTATGAATTTCTAGGAATAGATAACTATCTAAGAATACCTTTCTCGTTACACAGTTTCTTTAACTCTTCATAAAGATATTGATGTTTCTTGTCTATCTTAAGAAATTTAATTCTTTTATTCAATTTGATTCTCTACCAACCTCTAAATAATCTGAAGCAATCTAATACTTTTGATTTATAAGAGACCAAATAAAAAAGACTAGAACATTAATAGTGATAAATGAATGTGATGAAACATACGGCTCTATACTACTTTTACATTCATTTATCCATAGATGTACAATAAATTATTTGTAATAGCTATTTTGTCCTAATCACTTTATCTAATGGTTTATTTTTCTAGCTAAATAATTAACATAGGATTAATGTTAACGAGTGAACCCAATAAGTCATCTCTAGCAACACATTCATTGTCTTCTATATGACCTAGTTTAGCATGTTGGACGCTAAACATTCACATCAACATCACTAAATGCATTTAAAGAAAAACAACCAACAAGCAAATGATTAATGCTAATACTAATAGAATAGGAATAACTAGTAAACAAACATCATGTAAATGAGAAATTTATATATCATATTCTCATAATAAGAATATGAAAGACTAAGTTTTATCGAATTTTTAATGCATATCGGTTATCATGGAGAATAAGGTTAACTATCATGAAATACCTCATCTATAAGTGTCTACCTTATTTTTTGTTATTTGATTATGCTCCACATAAAATTTCATAATTCCTAGCTACACAATCTATGTCTCCTAAGTCTACAATCCATCATGGATGAGATTTAGTCAGAGAAAAGAGCTAGAAATATAATAATGGCTAAAATGTAGAATTTTAATTATGTCAAATTTTCCTTAGAGTATTCACGAGCAAAACGGACTAGCTTACTTCAATTGCAACAAGTTATCTTAGTTTTGTTCTTTCTACTATCTTGGGCTTGCCTCTTAACTACTTTATAGTAAATAGACTTTCTTTTAATTTTGTTGTTCTATTACGCTTAAAGCCTTGAGCTTTGCCCAAGCTGGACTTAGCAATATAAAAGTGAATAGAAGCTTTTAGCTGCCTCTAGGTGCTCATCCTTTGGTTTCTAGATAATGTGAGATCATAAAAAAAAATTGACGTTATCATTGTGCACTGTACTTACTTTATATACTCTCAATTTTTAAGAAGAGACTGTGTAACTGCCTGAGCCTAGCATTTATAAGTTATTGTATATCTAGCACCATTTAACTTAGATATCATGCTTGGTAGTAAAAATACCACTAGAACCATCTCTTCTAAGGAAAGTTAGTCTTATAAGCTGGTTTGGTAGTCAAAATACTATTTCTCGAACTCATATACATGAGGTCTTTTAGAATTCATACCAACAACATATTGTGAGCCTCTTGATATTTTGTAGACTTGAGAAGCCTTTAAAACCTTCTAATGTTGAGAAATAGTACTATGCTAAGGCTTCATTATATTATTTGTAAAACCTAAAAAAAAAGACTTTACTAGAATATACTAAACCTCTATGGTGCCAAATATCACAATTGTCACCATTTAGTATATTTTATTTATTTAATTGACCAAGATAACTAACTTTAAATGCACTGGCTATTTAATATGTACATAGACATTGAAATAACTATACTAGCAAAAAATTAAATATTACACATATTTGCAAATACAAAAGTTGATAAACATGGGAGTTAATATAAGGATTCAATTTAAAAAGTTGTTGAGGCTTCTAATCATCATCCTTAATTTTTAAATATTAAATCATCATAATTTTAGTCTATTGCACAAAATTTTAGTTCTATTTGTTTATTTTCTTAGAATTTTAACAAATATGAACTTCATTTAAAAAGATAACATGTGATATACTAATTTACTTTATTTCCAACAAAGAAATAAAATGCAATATCATGTCTTTAAACCAAAATAGATCTTGTTAATAATCAACAAATAAAATGAACGACTAAAACCTAATCAATTGGTTATAAAAACATTTCTTTAAGTATGTTATTTTAGGACATAAGTCTATTAATCCCTTTGTAATTATGGGCATTGCCATAATCAAAGACTTATATTTTCATAATAACACTTTTTAGTCATTTCTTAGTACTAAAGTCTTTTCTCATGTACTTATATGTCTAGTGCTACAATGACTAGAGTATATTTTATGGGCAATGGTTTGCACTCCTTTGCAATCATATTCACATTTTAAATTTCACAAAGAAATTTTTGTAAGTTACTATAGTTGAATAACCTATGTTCTACAATCTGGTTCAGCAACCTATGCTTTACAATCTAGTTCTGTAACTTATGCTCTGTAATCTGGCTCTGTAACCCTTGTTTCGTAATTTGGCTTTACAACCAAAACTCTGTAATGGGCCTCAACTTGGTTATAATACCAATTATTAGGGAATTAGCCTAGGCTTTCTAATTTGATACCACTTAGGTATCAACCTCTGTATTAGATCTAATTGTTGGGTTATGGAGTGCAAATTAACTAAGGTGCTTGCATGTGGGTTGTGTTCATCATACAAACAATATACATATCTCATACATACATGTGCACAGCGGAATATTAAATACAATGAACACAGAAAATAACATTTGATTAAACTAAAATTCGAAATTGAGAAATATCACCAATGAAGCCTTTGGATTAATTTTCTTTGAAGTCCACCATGAAATGAATCTTTGATCAATTCTAGCAATCAACAAGGGTGGGTTTGATTGTCTAAAATGGCAGCATCTTAATCTAGCATATATGTTTAACTCTTAAACATTTTTCAAAGTTAAACAATTTAACTTAATCAAATTTGTTTTTCCTTTTATTCAACTCTTGAATAAATAAAACAAATCTTGTTTTTAGTTATTACATTTAGTAACCATTTATCTAGTTTGTTTTGTTGTTCTAACACTTAAAATACAAAACAAACAATTTCAATTTCTCAAATTGAATTGGCTCCCAAAATGCAAAACCTAAAATCTAAAACCCTTTCAAAAATTAATGATTTTCAATTTCATTTCACTTTATATACTAATGCATAAATTCCAAACTAATTTGAATTTCATTTGCATTTCATTTGGATTAACCTAACCTTAGTTAATATTTAACCATAGTTAGATTACTTTAACTTAACCTTTAAGTTAATAAATATTTAATTAATTTAACCATAGTTAACTAACTTAACTATGGTTAGGTTAACCTTTACTTAACCATTAAGTAAAGTTAACTAACTTAACCTTATGGTTAACCTTTAACCTTAGTTAAGTTAAATCATTTATTTAACAATTAAACAAATAAATATTTATTTTAATTATTTAACAATTAAATAATCATAAAGTGAAATTACTATTATATTCTTACTCGGTTACCAAGTTAACTTAAAGTGGGTCCCACCATTTAACCATATACTTTAGTTAACGTAACCTTAGTAATTGCTGAATTATACTGTATTGAACAATTCAATACGGTACACTACCCAAGTGCTCAAAGAGTACATTTCATATATGGACTCTCTAGGTCCACACCCGATTTGTCAAATGAAACTATTCCATTAATCCATAATCGATGCCCCACGCACACGTTACGAATATTACAAATCAGCGTGTCAGACCATACAAGTTGAGGTCATAACGTATACGTATAATCCTTCCATCATTTATATCCTGGATGTGCGGGGATATAGATCAACACCATCGAATCCCCATTTGCTCATCCAATAATCTTATCTCCAGATTCGTATCTCGATAAACAATATACGCAAACACTTTTGCTATATTGATTAACCCTGTGGGAAACTCTTTTCCCGGGTTTATGCTTGTGGCCACAAGACTTTATAAAATACAATCTCGGAGCATCGAATATACAACTTACCTACGTAAGCTGATGGATCCCTTATCTACGCACACCGGACTCCATGAGCATCGGACTATACCCAGCGACACATAGCGGTCAGACCATGAAAGGTCTCTGACATATGTGGAACCAAAGCATGATGGATCACTCACAAGACCACCGTGGCGCTCAGGTCAAAGGACCACGATTACTACTCAACTCGAGAGGACCTTCCTTTGACGGTTTCATAGGATATCTATTGGGGTCCTCATAAGTCTGTTTAGTATCCAGTCCTGACTGGATACCCGCATGCATATACAAGCTCTAAGCTTATGGTCAGCTAAGAACAACCATCTGAACTAGTCAGATATAAACATACACTAATCTATATTTTGTGAATTCACCGATAGACCCGCATTGGTGATCATAGATCAGGAACATTATATTTGAGACTTACTTACATAATGATATTTCTTAGCTCCTATTGCAACTCTTTGCAACTATATCATTATAAGTATACTCTCAGGTCTTTGTCTCATTATAGACAAAGTTCTAACTCTTTAGACATCGCTGACTCTTATAAACTGATAACTATTAACAGTGCTAACTATTAGCATTTATAACTCTCAGCTTTGATAACTATTAGTTCTGATCTAAACTCCTTTAGATCAGATCTGAACTCTTTCAGATCAAACAATGTCTGTAATGTTACAAGCTTTCTATCATATTAATATGATATTAACAATCTTTATTCGAAATATTTATTGTATAAATATTAACAATTAATATTCATACAATATTGGAATGGCACGTGAGCACCAGCTCCAACACTAATAACACTTCTTGGGGTTTTTACATGCCCTAATAACTCTATAGTTAGTATTTAGCACCCTAAAATCTTAAGCGCATGTTGAAGACTTTGTCCATTAGTAAAACAAGAATAAAAAAGATAAAACAAGGCAATAGAGATAAATAATCCCACACATAAAGTACAAGTATATATGTGGTTCAACAACAAATGCCTATACTTACAGTGGATTATAGGATCCTAACTTCTTTTTATTTAGTTTACAAAGAACTCAAGATCACAAAATTCTAAACCGAGAGACTCTCAAGAAATAAATCAATAGATGAGCTCTCATAAAGAATCTATTAGTGCTATCTTGAGCACTTAGCACTCAATCACTCCCATGGTACTCTTTCGCGCACCTAACCTCGTAGAGCTATCTAAATTCTCTATTTAATCTCTTGTTGATGCATTGATGCACTAACAAGTTTAAACAAGTTTATATATATTTCAAGACATTCTTAAGAACCTATTTCTTATTGGAATAGTAGTCCATGTATTTAAGAAACTCAAAAGTAACTTAAATAAATCAAGTCGACTAAAAAATGACTTTCCCAAAAATGGGCACTGTGGCGCCAATACAGCCACGACACGGTGCCATGTTGCTATGGCTTGGAGAAGGCTTCTTCTTGCGCTTTCTTGCCCTTCCTTGCTTTTGGCTCTTCATTTTTGTTCCTTTCTTATATGTCTAATGTGTACTTAATATTGTGTCAACTTCTCATTAGTCTCCAACTCAAAATCAAACTTAAACATGATTTTAAATCACCAAATTTTAATATTATTCAATATGAAATAAATAAAACGTTTACAAACATTTTTTCCAATAAATTAATCTTTATTTTGATAAATATATAACCTAGTTAATGATCATTGAAGGCTAGGTAAACATGGGTATTTACAACTCAACTAGTGTAGCTACAACCAAATTAATCCTTTAAGATTGCGGGCTTAAAGATTTCTTGAACCTAATTAAGATTTCTCAAATACTTCAAAAAGGATCCTAGTTGTTTTATCTGTAACTTAAATGACACGAACTTTAACAAAAATTATTTCAACCATTAATAAAGATAAAGAGCTTCAACCAGTTGAGCTTTACTTTGCTTTGCCATTGAGTTAGTTAATATTCCACTTCGGGTTATGGAAATGGATTCCTTTGAAAATTAGAGAAACTTGATATTAAAGATGAATGGTGGTGCGAAAAAGTGCTTTTTGTGATTGAGTGTTGTGTGGGATTAAAAGATCAATGAATCAAATGATGTTCACTAGCAAAAGGGTCAATGACTGTGAATCAAATGATGTCATGATGATACTTGTGCTGGTCGTAATGTAGGAATACAATGAAGAGAAAATTTGTAAAAAATGGTGAGAGGAGGAGATTTACTGCAAAATGAATATTTTTGAGTTGTTTTAATATAAAAAAATATTTGGACGTGTTTTCTCCTTAAGAAGATGGGCCAAAGATTGTGGACACAATTAATTAAGACTTCGGGGATACTGAGGCCCAGATTTTACCCAAGCCATCATAATGTTTGACTTTTGGATTTCATCTATGCCCGGAAACCCCCTTAGTGGCTATGTTGTGCATCATCATAATTTCTTAAGCAAAGGTCACGCCAAGCAGGCTATACAAGGAAAAAAAAAACTAAGAATTATAGAGTTTTTAGTTTTGATAAGTCAAAACTATAAATTAAGGAACTTCTGTTCTCCTCTAGAGGATCCAGCTTGATATTAAAAGTCAAAACAATGACGCGAAAGATAACAAGCACACCGGCCCCTACCTCAAGGTACGAAACCTTGGCTCAAAATGAGAATTAAAGCCCAAACCTACCCTAAAATTGGTCATATGTAGACCCTGGGCCTTAATGTCATCTACTGTCTCAAATAATGACCTCTTCGATACCGACGCATAAATCTTGAGGAGGTCATCCATCCTCCCCTAAGCACACTAGACCCCAAGGATCTTAAAAGCTCATCTTAACCTGCAAATCCCACTTAAGGGATCTTCATCAATCATCATCCAACAAGGAAAGACCCAAAAATCTTGGATGAGAATCAATCCCGTTAACCTCTTGTCTGTCACAAATCATGATGAATATGGAGTAGATTTCTTGGAATAAAATAACAAAGACCTGCTATAGAAAGGTAAAGCCACAATGATCAAAGTTAATGAAAATTTTCTAGACCAATACTCTTTTAGCCTTTTTATCTTTTCAACCACATTCTATATTTTGCTGACTTAGATATCAGAGGTCCTTATCAGAATAACTACTGACAAGATTTAATTTTATCTTTTTTTGTTATAGGAGTGTCAGAATCACTAAGCAAATTCATCTTAGCATGACCTAGAGACAGAGACCTAGTTTCGTTTTTTGAAATAAATAAATTAAACCTCTTTGGTCTAAAAAACTAGTTTTTTTTGGGTCAATAGTATGAAATAAAAAAAAATTATAATCTTGTAAAAGAGAATAAAATTTTCAAAAGTTGCTAAAAAGATAAAATAAGTTTTATTAGATTTAATTGCACATTTTGAGGCCTAAATAATATGTTTTTGGGCCAAAAGTATTAATTTATTAAGGTGCCCGATTTTGGCTATTTACCAAAGTTAAGACCCGCAAAACTTTAGGCGCTCGCGACATGACATACATTAAAATAATAATGAGTTCAACTATTTATAACATCAAAATTATAACGAATTCAACTAATTACGTTTTATATTTTTGAAAGGAATTTGGATCCCATGTTAATTAGAGTTTTCTTTAATTTTTATAGTATCTCACAACACGTGGCATTTATTATGTTCAATGACGAAAATTTATTTACTTATTTTATTATTATTATTTTGGTTTACACTGAATTTAAGTGTATAGCCTCAGACCTTTTTAACATATTGAGTTATTTGCTGGAATATGTTGAATATGGTTAAGCCCAATGGAGCACTATTTTTCTGTGATAAGAAAATAATTATGGTGAGACAAATTATAGCTGGAATTGAGGGAAGTTTAATATAAGAATATTATTGTAAATATTTTTAAGGTATGATTTACTCATTAATTTAAAAAATAGGCGCCTTTAATTATAAATAGCGTAATTAAACAAACAACGATCAGTCGGTCAATGAAAAGCTACGTTATTCCGGCCGGTTCCTCTGATGCATTCACAAAAATTGAAGTGTCTCGTGACTGACGTTCTGGTTGCTGTGCACGATCGTGGGATTTGCAAGTATGTGGAATGTCTCTTCAGAGATTGTCACGCCATACAAATATTGTTTAATTAAGCAGCCCATCAAATATAGACAAAGCGAGGAATCATCCAGTATGGACCCATCGTAAATGCACATTAAGTTTCTTGAGTACTTTAATTAAAGTCATGGTTGATTGAGTAATTTACCACAGCGTGAGAATCATGTTTATATATATATATATATACAATTCATATATGATATTTTTAATTTTTATATATTCCTTTTATCATGAAAAATTAAGGAGAATTGTTTCAAATTATTGTGTAAGAAAATTTCTCAACTCCACTAATTTTTTTCAAGTTGACCATGTAAGGCAATAGAAAACATTCTTATTATATTTTTATCAAAAAAAATTCATTTAAAAAACATTATTACCATCTTTCATGAAAAAAAATCTTTTAACTTCAAAAATTTTATTTTTTAAAACAACTAACCTTTTTTTTTTTCTTTTAAGTTTTGTTGACTCGGATTTTGAGAGATTGTAAACCTACAAGTTGAATATATTAGTTCTTAAGAATAATAATTAAATCTCTTGAAGGAATGAATTAAGATAATTATTTTTTTATATTTGTTGAATTTTTAAAATCTCAAATTCAATCAAAATTCAAAAAGCAAGACAAATATACTATTGAATATATTGTTTTTACAACTAGAAATAAATAATTAAGATCACCACTTTGCAAGAAAGGGTATCAATATTATAAAATAAAATAAATACATCATATATAAATTTACTTAACTTAAGAATGGAACATTAAATTCTATAATAAGAGTTTAAGTATATTTTATTACCTTACCAAGAGTTTCACCCTTTCACCTTAATAAAATAAAAATTACTTGGACATAATAAAATTAAAAAAGAGAGATGGAAGAAGAGATAACATGAATTTTAGAATAGTAAACGAAAAAAATAATACTATAAAGAGATAATACAAAAAATAAGTATTTTGAACTAAAATCTAACTCTCTAATTAAATTCTTTGGATATAAACAGACTAGCTATTTATAAAAAAATATAGATAAATTAAGACAAATAAAGAGGGAACCACTTAGATGATAAAAGTAAAAAAAGGTGGCAACTAAATTACATTAGTTATCATTAATGCACTCACTTAATTGTCCAATTTGGAATTGATGTGGTTTGAATTAGCTTTCACTCAAAAACTCAAAGTTGTAGATAAGTTCCTTATATTTCTAAATTGAGTTATCTTATACGTATTAGATATATATCTCTAGTTATAGGCCAAATACTAATAACTGTTCGAATTGAGCCTGTACTGCAGATCAATTCTCTTCTAAGCTATTTTTCACTCTCTAAACACTCGAATTCTAAATTCCTAATGAAATATAATAGTTTATCCCATTGATTCAGCTCTTCACAGGATTAATAATCATTCTAATTGAATTCCTAGGTAAAAAGTTATACCTATTTTACTAAACTTACCACAAAATATTTAAAACTAATTAGGTATAATATTGTAAACATATTTAAGTTAGGGAGGTTAATGACACTAATGATACAAAATAATGACGTAAAATCCTTATTAAATGTGTAATTTTAAGTGTTCATTATAGTGCCTTTTTTTGTTGTTCTGAAATTTTTTTTGGCATTTTATGTGTTTTTTGGGCATTTGTTCTTCAAAATTTGAGTACTTAGCTTGAACATGTTGAGTGTTCATTTGCAATGTCTTGAGTGCTCAGTGTAGTAGATTATTAACAGGTTTTTCATATTGTTTGTCTAGTTTTTAAAATCATGTCTTCAGTTGACAGCTCCTAGAAATATCTAGTCTTGAGTTCTACAACTTTGGCAGTGACTCAGCTATTAGGTAGATCAAATTGAGGAAGTTAAAAGCGAGAATTCTAAGGAGGGTTAAGGTCTTTAATTGAATACTAATGAGATTATCAAGGAGGGAATGCTGAGGTAGAGTTGTTCGATGGTTTTAATGACTCCGAGAGGATACCCAGTAGAGGGTAGGGTGCTTTAAAAGTATTTAATGCTCTTCGAGGGTGAGTATTAGTCTTTAGTTAGCCAAGTAGGCTGCAGAAAAAAAAAGTGATTGTTTTTTAGACTGATAAGAAGGTCCCATTTGAGTTGGATTATCTGCCCCACCATTCTTCGGGTGTGAAATAGGAGGATCTCGACTTATTGAAGGTGCAGGACAATATACCAAGCATATTCATGCTAAAGGTTCCTCTTTGGGATGATTATACTTATGCGCCACTTGCTAGCGAGGTGAACTTTAACTTTATTTGTTTTAAATTAGGGCTAATGTTGCTTCTCTAGCATATTTTATTCATATATTCACCCATCTGAGCTTAACACCGTGTTAGTTGAACTTTAATTCATAGAGGATACTAGTTGAATTGTATGTGATGTGGTTAAAAGTTGATTATAATGAGCTTACTTTTTTAAAACTTTAGCAGATCTATTAGAGTAAGGCAAATGCTAATTAGTAGAGAGGGTTTTATTATCTCACTACTTAGGATGGTGAGAAGAAATATGCCTCTATATGGGATTTTTCCTCGAGGAAACCATAAATATGGGATCTTTACCAGTTGAGAATTAGGTCGAGAGTATGTTAGAATGCTAAGAAATTTCTCATGTCTACATATGTTTTCAAGATTAAGTCCATATAAATCATTTTTTTAATACTTTGTACTTTTAAAATTTTTGGTGGTTTATAACCTATTCGTCATTTGTATTTTAGCAATGTTATCAATGGCCAAACCCAACTGACTTGGAAAGAGAAAGATAAAATTTTTAATACTTGAAAATAAGAGAGCTTCATCAAAGAACTTCTTACTCAACAGGACTTAAAGAGTACCGGGCTGGTCAACCATTTTACTAAATTGCTAAAGCAAAGAAAAGAAAGAAAAAAGGTAGTCCTCAGTTCTCTTCCATGGTGGTGTTTAACCATTATATATAAACAAGGAGACAATAGAAAACATCTTTGCATGTCTTTGAATTCTAGCTCAACCCAGTAGAGATTCCCGTGGTGTTCTCATATTGGTTAGTCTTAGCAGAAGTGGTGAGACAAGGTACTAGTCAAGGAGTCGGCGTGGGAGCTCCTCTGTTAATAAAGGAAAGATGTCGATCAAGGATTCTATTAATCCTTTAAGTCTGATTCCCTCTTCACAATAACTGGGTAAGGAATAGTAATATTAGATTCTTCAGTGACTCCCTCGAGTCAAACTACTTCTAGCTTGGGTAGGCTATAGACACAGCTGAGGTCTTTGACTTTTACTTTGTTGGATATTCCAGTAAGAAAGCAATATTAGTATAGGCACATGAGGCCTTTGGTAAGGGAGGCAGCGTGTAGTTAAGGTTATTCGCACTGATACTACCTCAAAGTATAATACCTCCAAGTCCTTTGTACACCACATAAGATGTGTGCTCAAGGTAATGTTTGTTTGATGAATTTTATATTTTAGATTTATTCAATGGGTTGTTTGGTCGCTAACCATTCCACTTTTTTTAATTCATGTGGCCTTTGCTCTTACTCAGCACCAAGATGAAATTTAGGGTGCTATAAAGGATAGGAAGAAGTTAAAGAAGGTTGGGGTTGAGATTGCACATCCTTAGGGATATTTGTCAAAGGCTAATAGAAGATTAAAGAGGGGAGCCAAGAGCTCAAGGACTATCAGGTCAAGATAGAAGAGCTTAAAATTAAGGTAGCCATTACGAAGAGTAGAGTTTTTTCTCTTTAGGCAGAGATTCATTAGCTCATTACGTAGCTAGTGAGTCTTAGACCATAGTAAGAAATCTTTGAGAGGTTAATACAATACTTGTAAAAATGAATAAAGAGCTAACCAAGGAGCTAGAATCTATTCGAGTTGTAGTTGCTGGCAACTTTGAGGACTAGTTCATAGAGGGAGACAACTAAGATTTTAGGAAGTATATTGATCTGTTTAAGGCATACTACCCTGACCTAGACCTCACTTGGTTGAAAGAGGCGATCGCTGGTCAAGCAATGATTGGACATGGGAAATCGTGAGCCTCATACAAAGCAGATTAGGATATTGAAGTGGTCCATCCTTAATCTAATCAGAGCAATCTTCTTCCCCCAATTAATTAAAGCTCCACTAAGGACCTCTCTAACTCTACTATTGAAGAATAACACATTGTTCCTCATGCTTAGAAATGTTCTTTTTCTTTTTTTGTACTTTTGTAACTTTAGATTAGGCTTTTTATTTATAAAGAAGAACTTTGCCTCAAACAATAAAATATTTCCTTTCCATACTTAGCATTTTTATCCATGTGGATGTTATTTATTTTGTGTCATTAATAACATTTAGTATTTTGATAATGAATAATTATTAACGTGATTAAGTTCTCATAACTTGTCTCCAAACTATTCGATATTTATTATGCTTTAATTAGCTTGAATGTGTAAGATCACTTGTTGGTCAGGAAAGAATATTTTAGTGAGAGAAATATTTTTGTAATAATAACTCCTTAATTTTAACCTAGTTGACTCTAATTCACTTCAAGTCTTTGGCCTTTTTAGGCATATTTAGATAATTAAACCAAGTTATTAACTTTATAATTTTCTTTTAAAGACTACTAAATAATTTTATCTTGAAGGGTCACTTAGTGGCTATCTCCTCTACCCTTTTAGTTTCTCAACTGAGAGGGTCACTTGGTGGTTACCACCTTTACCCTATTTATTACTCTGTTAGGGAGGGTCAGTTGGGGGTTATTGTCTCTACCATCTTACCTGCTGTATCTCTTTAAGGCTAGCTCAACAATTTAGTTAAGAGAGTCATTTGGTGGCTATTGCCTCTACCCTTCTATCTTTGGTATTCATTTGAAGTTGGATTGAGAATTTAATTAAGAAGGTCATTTGATAGCTATTGTCTCAACCCTCATATCTTTAATATTCTTTTGAAGCTTGCTCAAGAATTCAATTAAAAGGGTTACTTAGTGGCCATCACATTTGCCCTTATCTCTTCAGTGCTTGGGAATTGATGAACACTTAAAATTACACATTTAATAAGAGTTTTACATGATTGTTTTGTATTACTAGTGTATTTAATTTTCTTAACTTAAGTATGTTTACAATATTGTACTTAATTATCTTATAACTGTTTTGTGGTAGGTTCGGTAAAATGGGTATACCTTTCTACCTAAAGATCCAATTGAGGTGATTCTTAATCCTGTGCAGAGCTGACTCAATGGGCTAACATATTGTATTTCACAAAGCATTGGAAATTCGAGTGTTTAGAGGGTGAAAATTGGCCTAGAACAGAATTGATCTGCAGTACAGGTCCAGTTTGAACAGTTATCAGTATTTGGCCCATAACTATAGAAATACGTATCTAATACGTATGAGATCACTCAATTTGGAAATATAAGAGACTTATCTACAACTTTTATGTTTTGAGTGACAGCTAATTCGGATCACATCAATTCTAAATTGGATAATCAAGTGGGTGCCCAAGTGATAATGAATGCAAATTATTTTGCCACCATTCTTGACTTTCATCAACCAAGTGGTTCCCTCCAAATTTGTCTCGATTTATCCATGTTTTTCTATAAATAGGTGGCTTGTTTATGCCTAAAGAATGTAATTAGAAAGTTAGAATTTAGTTCAAAATACTTTTCCTTTGTATCCATTTCCTTGTACTATTATTTCTCTTGTTTACTATTAAGTCATGTTATTTCTTCTTCCATTTCTTTTCTTTTCATTTAGTTTTATTATGTCCAAATAATTTTGTTTAAGCTAAGGTGAAAGGGTGAAGCTCTTGGCAAGGTAATAAGATATGTTTAATATTTATTCATGAATTTAATGCTTCATTTTTAAGTTATGTAAATTTATATATGATGTATTTATTTTGTTTGTAGAATTAATATCATTTCTTCTAAAGTGGTGATTCTTGATTTATTATTGACAAACTTAATACTTGGCACAATAAATTATTGAAACCATTTACAAGATTTGGTTTATATAACCTTTCTTGTAAAGTGGGAGTCTTAATTTATTGTAGACAAATATAAAGATTGACATAATAAATACTTGAACTCATTTATAAGATTTGGTGTATAATAATTGAAAGAAATAAATACTAATCAATATATAAATGATAATGAACTTTAATCGCTATATTTTCCGGTTGGAACCTCCTTTGTGTGAGGATTCCAATTGAGTTATAAAAAAATAAAAAGTTAAATATATTCTTACTTCTTATGCCAAGAGTGAATCCTCGTAACCTTAGCTTTTTATTTGAATTGGTTAATTGAAATAATATTTACAAACATCTTATACTGCATTAATTATCTTTAAAGTATTTATAATTTGTAATTTTAATTCTACTTCCCTGTGGATCGACCCCGTTCTCATCGGGTTATTTATTACTTCGACAATCCTGCACTTGGGAATAACTTCTATATTCTGGACGTGTCAAGTTTTTGGCGCCGTTGCCGGGGAGGTAACGTTAATATTTTGTTTTGTTATTGTTTGTTTGTTTATTTTATTTTCATGGAAGGCTGAGCCTCCTACTCGTTATTTATTATTTGTTTTTATTTTATTTTATTTTTTATTTTTTTTATTTTCATAGAAGGCCGAGCCTCCTAACGTACTTTATTATTATTCTGTTTTTATTTTCGCGGAAGGCTGAGCCTCCTACTCTTTATTTCGTTTATTTATTATTTTTTTACTTTTTATTTTAGTTTTTTTTTTATTTTCATGAAAGGCCGAGCCTCCTAACGTACTTTACTTTATTTATTATTCGCCTTTTATTTTCGCTTTTTATTTTAATGGAAGGCTAAGCCTCCTACTATTTATTTATTAACTTTTTATTATATAATCTAACATCACTAATCTAACTTCTAATTATTTATCTTTATTTTGCTTTTAGTTTTACATATTTTATTTACTTGTGTGTAATATTTTATTTTATTTAGCTGTGTTTAATATTTTATTTGTATTATTGTTATTATATTTTGTTTTGTTTCTTTTTATGAGCGGTTGGTTTCGAGATCCTAATTCTCATCGTTTAGTAAAAGGTAATTTCAAAACTTCCTTTGATAATTTGTTAGATTCTCCTTCATCTTCTCATTCTTCACCAAGTAACACCATGAGCGAAAATCAAATTGAGGGACTCATAGACCCAGGGGACAATCAGTCCCAACATAATGACCATAACCGACCTAGGACACTTAGAGACTATATGAACCCTACACGAACCGGTGCACCATCTTGCTTAATTTTTTCACCGGATGCAACGCATTTTAATTTTAAGCCAGGCATTATCCAACTTTTACCCACTTTTCATGGCTTAGATGCAGAGAACCCTTATCTACATCTAAGAGAATTTGAAGAAGTGTGTAACACGTATAATGATCAAAATTGTAGCATGAACACAATTCGACTTAAGCTTTTCCCTTTTTCTTTAAAAGATAAAGCTAAAACATGGCTACAAAACCTTAGGCCAGGATCCATTTCTTTATGGGACGAGATGCAACAACAATTCCTGAAAAAGTTTTTTCCCTCCCATAGAACAAATTCTTTCAAAAGACAAATCACCACTTTTGCCCAAAAATCAGGAGAGACCCTTTACCAATGTTGGGAAAGGTATAAAGAATTACTTAATACCTGTCCCCATCATGGTTTTGAAACATGGAGAGTAGTCTCAAATTTCTATGAGGGCTTAACACCCCAAGTTAGGCAAATGGTAGAAATGATGTGTAATGGAACATTTGAGGAAAAAGACCCAGAAGAGGCAATGAACTATCTTGACTTACTAGCAGAAAATGCTCAAAATTGGGACACTGCTGGTACCTGTGAGGCACCTAGCAAAAATCAAACCACTACATCTAGTGGGGGTATTTATCATCTTAAGGAAGACCATGACCTTCAAGCCAAATTAGCATCCCTTGCTAGAAAAGTCGAAACCTTAGAAATGAAAAAGAGTGGTCAAATAAAATCTGTTCAAGAAATTGTGTGTCACATTTGTGAAACCCATGATCACCCTACCAATGATTGCCCAACTTTGCCTGCATTTAGGGAATGTCTCCATGAACAAGCCAATGTTTTAAACACGTTCAAACGGTCAAACAATAACCCATATTCACAAAACTATAATCCTGGATGGCGAAATCACCCGAATTTTAGTTGGAGGAATGACACTCAAGCACAGGCTTCGCAACCACCTTTCCAACCACACCAAAACTTTCAAAATCATCAAGGTTATGCACCATATGTCCCACCTCCTAGGAAAAATCTTGAAGAAACCTTGCATACATTCATTGAAAAACAAGAGTCTGTTAATTCTCAAAATGCTCAAACATTTGCTGATTTGAAAGATACTCTTGCTAAATTTGCATCTGCACTGAACATTCATGAGAAAGGAAAATTTCCTTCTCAAACACAGCCAAACCCCAAAGGACAACATAACTCAAATGCATGTAGTTCAGGAAGCCAACACATAGATCAAGTTAAAGCAGTTATCACTCTTCGGAGTGATAAAATTGTTGAAAAAGAAATTCCTGAACCTCATGAGAGCGATGAATCAATCTCTAAGGGCAAGGAAAGTGTTGAACCTACACTTAATGAAGAAAACACCAAACCCTCACCTCCACCCCCATTTCCTCATGCATTACGTAATACTAAGAAGATGAATCACAATCCTGAAATTTTTGAAATCTTCAAACAGGTAAAAGTTAATATTCCTTTACTGGATGCTATTAAACAGGTTCCATCTTATGCAAATTTTTTGAAAGACTTATGCACAGTAAAAAGAAAACTGAATGTGAAAAAGAAAGCATTTTTAGCTGAACAAGTAAGTGCCATTCTTCAGAACAATAATTCTTTGAAATATAAAGAACCTGGTTGTCCTACAATTTCATGTATTATTGGAAGTCATAAAATTGAACAAGCCTTACTTGATCTTGGTGCTAGTGTGAATTTATTGCCGTATTCAGTTTATCAGCAGCTCAATCTCGGAGAGTTAAAATCAACATCTGTAACTCTTTTACTTGCTGATAGATCAATAAAAGTACTAAGAGGGACAGTGGAGGATGTCTTAGTTCAAGTTGATAAATTCATATATCCTGTGGATTTTATCGTCTTGGACACAGAACCTGTCAAAGGATGTAATCCGATACCTGTTATTTTAGGTCGTCCATTTTTAGCGACTTCTAACGCTTTGATTAATTGCAGGAATGGAGTAATGAAGCTTTCATTTGGAAACATGACACTTAAACTCAATGTTTTTAATATGTGTAAGCAACCATATGAAGAGGAGGATGAAAGTGAAGAAGGTGACATGATTGAAACGATTGTGGAGGATCATATTCAAAAAGGGAGTTCTACCGATCCCTTAGAAATGTGTTTAATAAATTCATTTGAGTCAAATATACAATTAGATCCTGAAATCTCTGACATATGTTCTTTACTTGACTGTGCACAGGTGATTGAAAATAAAAGATGGAAACTAAAGTTTGAAGAATTGGGAGAAAATGAGGATAAAAAGAACGAAATTTCAAAGTTGGAGTTAAAACCTCTGCCTGAAGGACTGAAATATGCATTTCTTGGAGAGAAACAAACTTACCCGGCGGTAATCGCTTCTACACTCACAAGTGAACAAGAAGATAAGTTGATTGAATTATTGAAAATGCATAAAAATGCAATTGGGTGGACTTTAAAAGACATAAATGGTATTAATCCTTTGATTTGCACACATAGAATACACCTAGAGGATAATGCCAAAACTTCCCAACAACCTCAAAGGAGATTAAATCCACATATGAAAGAGGTAGTGAGAGCTGAAGTTCTCAAATTACTTGAAGTAGGAATTATCTATCCGATCTCAGATAGTAAGTGGGTAAGTCCTACTCAGGTAGTACCAAAATAATCTGGAATCACAGTCATTGAAAATGAAAAAGGTGAGTTAATACCAACTCGAGTCTCATCTAGTTGGAGGATGTGCATAGATTATAGAAAATTGAACTTGGCCACTAGAAAAGACCATTTTCCTTTACCATTCCTTGATCAGATTATAGAAAGAGTAGTAGGACATCCCTACTATTGCTTTCTAGATGGTTACTCTGGCTATTATCAAATTCCTATAGCACTAGAAGACCAAGAAAAGACTACATTCACATGTCCTTTTGGAACCTTTGCTTATAGAAGAATGCCATTTGGACTTTGTAATGCCCCAGCAACATTTCAGAGATGTATGTTAAGCATTTTTAGTGACATGATTGAGCATTATTTAGAAGTTTTCATGGATGATTTAACTATGTTTGGAAATTCTTTTGATAATTGTCTTGAAAACTTAGAAAAGGTCTTAAAAAGATGTGAAGAAAAGAGTCTTGTATTGAACTGGGAAAAATGTCACTACATGGTTACTTCTGGAATTGTTTTGGGACATATAGTATCTTCTAAAGGAATTGAAGTGGATAAGGCAAAAGTCAAACTCATTACACATTTGCCTCCACCAAAAACAGTCAAAGAAGTCCGATCCTTTTTAGGACATGCTGGATTCTATAGGAGGTTCATAAAAAACTTTAGTGATATATCTAAACCTCTTAGCAAAAGATGTATCATTTAAGTGGACTCAAGAGTGTCAAAATTCATTTGAAAAATTAATTGGCCTCTTAACATCTGCTCCTATCATACAATCTCCTGACTGGTCTTTACCTTTTGAGCTCATGTGTGATGCTAATGACTACGCTGTTGGTGCTGTATTAGGACAAAGAAAGGAAGGTAAATCCTATGTAATTTATTACGCGAGTAGAACTTTAAACAGTGCACAAATGAATTACACAACAACTGAAAAAGAACTACTTGCTGTAATATTTGCATTAGACAAATTTCGTTCTTACTTAATTGGTTCTTCAACTATTGTATTTACTGACCATGCTGCTGTAAGGTACTTAATGTCAAAACAGGATGCAAAACCAAGACTGATTCGATGGATTCTATTGCTTCAAGAATTTATTATCACTATCAAGGATAAGAAGGGAGCTGAAAATGTTGTTGCAGATCACTTATCAAGACTCACACCAGATTCATCAACAGAAATAACACCTATTAATGATTCTTTTCCCGATGAATTTTTATTTTCTACTGTTACAATGCCCTGGTATGCTAATATTGTTAATTTTCTTGTAACAGGAGAAATGCCACCTCAATGGAATGCTCAAGACAAAAGAAAATTTTTAACGGAGGTGAGAAAGTTTTATTGGGATGATCCTTATCTCTTTAAATATTATCGTGATCAAATATTTCGAAGATGCATACCCGACAATGAGGTAAATAAAGTTATTGAATTTTGTCATTCTGAAGCATGTGGGGGACATTTCTCATCAAAGAAAACAGCTGCAAAAATCTTACAGTGTGGATTTTATTGGCCCACTTTATTTAAAGATACACATGCATTTTGTATAACTTGTGAAAATTGTCAAAAGTTGGGATCAATTTCAAAACGAAACATGATGCTTTTGAACCCCATTCTTGTTATTGAAATCTTTGATTGTTGGGGGATAGATTTCATGGGACCATTTCCGTTATCATTTGGATTTACGTATATCTTAGTTGCAGTAGATTATGTCTCAAAATGGATTGAGGCTATTCCATGTCGACATAATGACCATAAAACAGTCATGAAATTTTTGAAAGAAAATATCTTAAGTCGATTTGGAATCCCTCGAGCCATTATAAGTGATGGGGGTAAGCATTTTTGTAATAGACCATTTGAAACATTAGTGAAAAAATATGGTATTACTCATAAAGTTGCCACCCCTTATCATCCTCAGACAAGTGGACAAGTTGAATTAGCAAATAGGGAGATAAAACAAATTTTAGAAAACACTGTAAACCCAAATCGCAAAGATTGGTCTTTAAGACTAAATGATGCACTGTGGGCTTATAGAACTGCTTTTAAAACTTCATTGGGTATGTCTCCCTATAGGATAGTTTATGGAAAACCTTGTCACTTACCTGTGGAACTTGAGCATAAAGCCTACTGGGCTATTAAAACTTTCAATGAAAATCTTGATTCTGTTGGACACATACGTAAATTACAAATAAATAAACTTGAAGAATTGAGAAATGATGCATATGAGAATTCAAAAATTCATAAAGCTAAAATTAAAGCCTTTCATGATAAAAAAATTCAGAGAAAAACATTTGACACTGGTCAGAAAGTTTTGCTTTATAATTCTCGACTTCACATATTCCCTAGAAAATTAAGATCAAGATGGAGTGGCCCTTTTATTGTGAAACATGTGTACCCTTATGGAACAATTGACATTGAAAATCCTAGAAATGGGAATGCGTTTAAGGTAAATGGGCAAAGACTCAAGCCGTTTCTAGAAAACCAAGCTTTTCATGAAGAATTTACGTTCCTGTCAGATCCTTGTTACGAAACCAATTAATCTTTGTTTTATATATTTACATATTTATATATATTTATTCTTCTTCTAACAATTTTTTTTTTTACTTGCAGGTTAATTTAGTAGTTTTGTTAAAGTTTTATTTTGCACCCCGGTTAAGCGGCGGATAACGGTACTCCGTGATATTTCAAATCGGTTTTGTCAGTTTCCCATAATTACTGATATCTTCTCTTCTTCCCCCTTTTCTTAAAAAAAAAAAAATGGATGACATTCTAAAAAATTTGAAAAAGCGTTTTCCCTCATTGCCTCAAAATTCCTTAAAGAAAATTTACCAAGCAAGATGTGAAAGATTAAGGTTATTAATGATTATGAATATACCTGTTGATTTACGTTGGTTAATTGAAGCCAAAGTTAGATTGACAGGTTAATTTTCAGACTCATTAATTTCCTACATGCCTGGCTTAGGTAAAAGCTCTTTTTCAAAAAAACGAAGAGCAAAACGATTAAATGTTTGTTACAAGTGTGCACGCACGACTTGCAACACACGTTGCCGCACTTTAGGAATGATGTCTGTAAATCGTGAAGATAAAATTAGGTTC
This sequence comes from Ailanthus altissimus, assembly GCA_946807835.1. Classification (NCBI taxonomy): domain Eukaryota; kingdom Viridiplantae; phylum Streptophyta; class Magnoliopsida; order Sapindales; family Simaroubaceae; genus Ailanthus; species Ailanthus altissimus. Next base: position 20,900,184 of record OX327698.1, on the reverse strand, counting down.
ATTAAGGATGGCCTGAGTAAGGAGTCTTTAGATAATATCTTATCGACTCTTGAGACGCATCCTAGTGGATATGTGCATATTGCAATTCATGAATTATAGGACATATTCCTAAAAGAACATGAGCGGTACAGTCTCGGGAATCTGACTTTAAAAGACCCTATTTGCCAATTTATAAGAAAATTGGATGGGAAGCCTATCCCCGACTCATAGAGGGCGTTTAAGCCGTTACTGGACGTAAAATCAGAGGAAGATGTGAGCCACAATCACAACTACTTGTATATATTTACTATAGCTGTTATTTTTAAATGTTTCATTTCAAACTCAAATGTCTTTTCAATAATCAACCACCTATAATCCTTTTTGAAAATTTTGCATTTTAAGCCGACAACCCATGTGACTTTTCCAGCTAACAAATTGAAAATTGGTAAAAGGTATTGAATCTTGTATTTCAAGCCAATAGCCATGTGATTTAACTTTGCAATACCTTTTGGCTCTATAAATACATTGCATTATTTCTGCATCTTTGTACAAACTCAAAATCATTCAAGAGAGAGGGTGAGTGTAATCATGGAAGGATCATCAACTCGTAAATTCACAAAAATTTGTGTCTTTTGTGGATCTAGCCCTGGAAAAACTAGTGAGTTTATAGAAGCAGCAGAAACCCTTGTAAGATGTTAGCTGAGTGCAATATTCATTTAGTATATGGGGGAGGTAGTCTTGGATTAATGGGACGTGTGGCAACCGCTGCACAAAATAATGGCAGTCGAGTTTTGGGTATCATACCAAAAGCTCTAACTGTTGGAGACATTGTAGGAAAAACAATTGGGGATGAGTTACAGGTATCATCAATGCATGAACGAATTTCTTTTATGCTTCGTAATGCTGATGCCTTCATAGCTCTACCTGGAGGTTTCGGAACATTGGAGGAAATTTTTCAAATTGTCTCATGGGCACAATTGCAAATCCATAAAAAACCCATTGGTTTGTTAAACGTTGATGGTTTTTATAATGGGTTGTTATCTTTTCTTGACTATGCGGTGGAAAAACAATTCGTCTCATCTGCAGCACGACAGATCCTCATTTCTGCTTCAAATGTTGATCAGTTACTTGATGAACTACAAGCTTTTACACCTCTATCTGATCCAACAATGAGTCAGATAGATTGGTATACTGATAACAGTGAAAAGAAACGCAGGATAGATTTGACGCTTCGTCTGTAGCCTATCTATTTCTATGTATTTTTAAGCTTTTTTGTGTGGCTTGTTTTATTTTTTTTGTGGCTTGTTTTATTTTGTTGCAGGTTTAATTTTCAATAAAAGATGTTTCAGGTGATATCTTCTATATTTTACTCTTTTTATATTTTGACATTGAGGACAATGTCTCAATTTGGTTGGGGGGAGGATAGTTGATATATAATGTTAGTGTTAATTATTTTATTTTGTTGTTGTTATCACTTTGTTATGTAAAAAAAAAAAATTATCATGAATGGCGTGAGTAAAATGTTCATTTATGTATTCTTGAGACGCATTCTAGTTCTAGAATGGCAGAGTAAAGAGTACATTATAAACTTTTGAAACACATTCTAATTGGTTTATTATTAATGCATTTTATGTATAATTGTTTGTTGCTTAAGTTTTTGGTAACTCTTGCGTAAATAAATTTGCTTTACTATCGATGTATGATTTCAAAATTGTTTAGTTTAAATCACTTTCTCTATTTAGGTTACTAAAGAATAACTTCTGAAATTATTTCTTGAGAACAATACTAAGCCTTGTGGTAAGATGGATGATTCAATATATATAGCCAAGAGAATTTCCATGTTTAAGTATACATATTATTTTCTAAACTCATATATCTTTTGTGAGTGAGTGGAGAGGTTTGAGATAACAGCTTACGAACTTTCATTGATCCTTTAAAATGGTTAATTTTTATTTGGAATGACATTATTTGGGATGATAAATGATTTGGTTGCTTAGCTGAAGGATAAAAAAAAAAATTAGAAAAGTATTATGGTGATAAATTGCTCTTATGTTATAATGATTCCTTATGTCTTTAAAAAAAAAGAGTAAAAAAAAAAGAAAAAAAAAGAAAGAAAAGAAGTCAATTCAGTTCAATAAAGTTTTCATTCAATTTTAGAAGACTAAAGTCATTAGGAAGCAATCTTATCACCGAATTCTATATTCGTAAGATTCGCATTAAATAATTAAAGTCTTGAAGCTGGCATTTGACAATAATGGTTTGACTCTAAATATTTGATTTTCCTATCTTTGGATCAATGTTAGTTTGTCTGTCTGTCCTTAAATGTAACTTTTTCTTGAGCGATTATTTGTTTTCCAACTCCATGAGTGAAATCCTAAGTCATTAAACAAATTATTCACCTGTAAGGATATGGAGTTGAGGCTTTTACTTGGAACATTTTTAAGGCTATATATGTTGTGGTTTGTGGTAAGAAGGCTTTGGCTTAATTCACACACACACAAAATATATTTTTGGAAGTTATGATTGAAATAACCTTTATAGCGATTGTGATTTTAAAACTGACGTTTTGTTTGAAATACTTAGGTAGTGTTCAAATTTTATTTATACTCGAATTGCTAGGGACTAGCAATAAGCCAGTTGGGGGGTGTGATGAACACTTAAAATTACACATTTAATAAGAGTTTTACATGATTGTTTTGTATTACTAGTGTATTTAATTTTCTTAACTTAAGTATGTTTACAATATTGTACTTAATTATCTTATAACTGTTTTGTGGCAGGTTCGGTAAAATGGGCATAACTTTCTACCTAAAGATCCAATTGAGGTTATTCTTAATCCTGTGCAGAGCTGACTCAATGGGCTAACATATTGTATTTCACAAAGCATTGGAAATTCGAGTGTTTAGAGGGTGAAAATTGGCCTAGAACAGAATTGATCTGCAGTACAGGCCCAGTTTGAACAGTTATCAGTATTTGGCCCATAACTATAGAAATACGTATCTAATACTTATGAGATCACTCAATTTGGAAAGATAAGAGACTTATCTACAACTTTTATGTTTTGAGTGACAGCTAAGTTGGATCACATCAATTCCAAATTGGATAATCAAGTGGGTGCCCAAGTGATAATGAATGCAAATTATTTTGCCACCATTCTTGACTTTCATCAACCAAGTGGTTCCCTCCAAATTTGTCTCAATTTATCCATGTTTTTCTATAAATAGATGGCTTGTTTATGCCTAAAGAATGTAATTAGAAAGTTAGAATTTAGTTCAAAATACTTTTCCTTTGTATCCATTTCCTTGTACTATTATTTCTCTTGTTTACTATTAAGTCATGTTATTTCTTCTTCCATTTCTTTTCTTTTCATTTAGTTTTATTATGTCCAAATAATTTTGTTTAAGCTAAGGTGAAAGGGTGAAGCTCTTGGCAAGGTAATAAGATATGTTTAATATTTATTCATGAATTTAATGCTTCATTTTTAAGTTATGTAAATTTATATATGATGTATTTATTTTGTTTGTAGAATTAATACCATTTCTTCTAAAGTGGTGATTCTTGATTTATTATTGACAAACTTAATACTTGGCACAATAAATTATTGAAACCATTTACAAGATTTGGTTTATATAACCTTTCTTGTAAAGTGGGAGTCTTAATTTATTGTAGACAAATATAAAGATTGGCATAATAAATACTTGAACCCATTTATAAGATTTGGTGTATAATAATTGAAAGAAATAAATACTAATCAATATATAAATGATAATGAACTTTAATTGCTATATTTTCCGGTTGGAACCTCCTTTGTGTGAGGATTCCAATTGAGTTATAAAAAAATAAAAAGTTAAATATATTCTTACTTCTTATGCCAAGAGTGAATCCCCGTAACCTTAGCTTTTTATTTGAATTGGTTAATTGAAATAATATTTACAAACATCTTATACTGCATTAATTATCTTTAAAGTGTTTATAATTTGTAATTTTAATTCTACTTCCCTGTGGATCGACCCCGTTCTCATCGGATTATTTATTACTTCGACAATCCTGCACTTGGGAATAACTTCTATATTCTGGACGTGTCAGGAATTCAGTTAAGAGGGTCACTTGATGGCTATCGTCTCTATTTTCCTATCTTATTTATCTAAAGGCGATCTTTATAGGACCTCATATTATCTTAAAGCTTATTGATTCTCAAATGATCCTTATGGGGATCTCGAATCCTCTTAGAGCTTTTTTATCCTCAAATAATCCTTATAGGGATCTTAAATTATCTCTGTGAGTATTAGCTTTGGGATCCTTGAATAATTCTTGTAAGGATCTCGAATCATCTTGGTGAGTACTAGTTTTAAGATCCTCAAACGATGCTCATGGAGATCTCGAATCATCTTAGAGCTTTTCCATCCTTGAAAGATCCTCGTAGGTACTTGAATCATCTCTTGAAAAGCTATCGCCTTAGCTATAATTTTCCCAGGTTGGTCATTGTTAGAGATTAAGTGGTTATGTAACCTTTAATAGCAAACACTAATCTTGTTTATAAATGAGAAGACTTGAGCATTGTGCTTATTGTTACAATAAATGAAAATAAATAAAAGGAAATTAATAGTTTATAAATTTGGGATAGTATTTTAAGGAGCTTAGTATTTTGTAATTTTTTAACTTTATCTCTGCATGCTCGATCTCGTATATTTGTAGCTTGACCCCATGGGCACCTTATAATGGCTGTAATTGAAGCCAAAGACATTATCGGGCATTTGTTGCTATAATTGTCTTTTCTTCTTCTTCTTCTTCTCCTTCTCCTTCTTCTATCCTTATGGACTTGGGTGCTTGGCCACAGGCAACTACATAGGTCGTTATTGAATTCTCGATAAAATAGTACTATAGTCAATTCTCGATAAAGTAGTACTTTATTCTCATTAAAGTAGTGCCTTAAGCCAGGTATCTTTTTGGTGGAATTGACTTATGAAGTCTCTCAAACTCTCTGCTCGGCCTTACTTGAGCTTTTTTAATTGTTAGGGGTCTTTGGTTAGCTGGTAGGCTTTATAAAAATTCTAGAAAAACTTGTCAATCAGCTTTGTATATGAGAAAATACTTATCCGCTTCAACCTCCAGTACCAGAGAAAGGCCTATCCTTCTAGGCTTATGTGAAATAGTCGATACATTTGATTATGTATTAATCTTGCAATAGATAGCAAGTCGGTCACTTAATCCATATAATGATTCAAGTCAGTCATGCCTTTATAGCTAGAGAGGTTCGATAATCTAAAGGTCATAGGAGGAAGTCTTCATTTCTCTTCCATTAACTTGTGCAACCGCTTTCTAGCCCTCAAACTTTTTCTTTCAAGGGTATTTCTTGTATCACACTTTTATTTTTGTTACCTTTCTTGAGTTTCTTCTTAATTATCCCGATTTCCTCAAATATTTGGGTATTCAGTCATTGTGCTCTCAGTGCAACCTCTTGTTCTAGGGTTGACTTTCTTTTTTTAAAAAAAAACTCTTGTATCTCCTTGCCCTTCTATTCTTGAGTGCGTTCAATAGGAAATTTACCATTCCCAATTGGCAAAAGAGGTTGTCTCAGATTGATCAATCTAATTCGCCAATCAGTAACTTTTTGGGGTTCGTATTACTCTTCTAACCTTTGGTGCTTTTCTAGCATTGTTGCTAATAATTCTCTGAACTCCTTACTTCTTGTCTTGCCTTCTTTAGTTCTTATAATTCAATTTTCTAGGTGTGGGTGGCCTTAGCTTAGTGTGTTGCATTATCATCTCATAATTTTAGTGACTATTGCTGGTTTGTTTGGCAATGAGTTTTTTTTGTCAATTACGGGCTTTACTTATTATCACGTGCAATTATAGATTAAGTGACTATCTTATCTAATCTCAATTAAATGTCTTTCATGACTTTTCGTTTTGTGCCCACAAATGATGCAAACTATTGACTTTGGATTTTATGAGATCCTAGGTTCACGAGTTAAATTATTTTGTTCTTGAAAACAATGATTAGATCTCTCGAAGGGCTGGGTTAAGATGATCACCCTTTGATGTTTGTTGGGATTTTAAGGCCTCAAATTCAATTAAGAATCATAAAGAAAGTCAAATATAAGTAGAAGTAAGATTATAGAAGTTCGGTTCCATATGAATCTACATCCACGTTATCGAGCGTAATTAGCTCATTAAATGTATTATTTAATAATATTTTTATTGCAAGAAACAAATAATCAGAGCCATTACAAAAGGGGTATTTTATCTTTGGATTTAATAATAGGATTGTTTCCTTAAAGGTTGAACTAGAAAGTTGATTTAAAAGGGGTATTTTATCTTTGGAAGCCTCATTGTTTTTCATTATTTAACCTTTTTTAATAGGCATTATTGTGCTAGGTTGTAGAGGCCTTTCAGAACTAAATTTGGGACATGCAGAGTTCCTTTTAAACTAGGATTGTGGAGTTCTGTTGGAACTAGAACATGTCTTCGCGACTCTGTGAACCTCGAGAATAAGGGCACCATAAGTCCTCACTCAACAGTGGGTAGGCACCTTCTTATTGGCCTCTAAGAGCTTTGGTGGTTCACTTTTAGAGGTCTTATAAGATCGACCTTTTGGAGGACTTACGTGGTTGAACTTTTGGAGGGGTTACATGATCAATTTATAAAAGACTTACATGACCAGCCTCTTGAAGGGTTTACGTAGTTGAGGACTTTTTGTCTGAGGATATTCCTTTGTGAGCTATGATCTTCAAGTGTTTGTGCGATGAAATTTCTTGTGGGCTGCAATGGGCCTTCATGTTGGGCCAAGTGAGCTTTTTAAAAAATTAGACTTCGGTCGAAATTTTAAGAAAAACAAGTTTAAAGTTGAAATTATCAGAGTCTCACATTTAAAAAAAAAATAGATGTATAACTATTTGTATTTATATTTGTTAAGAAATAAAATTTTGCAACTCTTCGTCAAAGAATTAGAGAAATTTTATCATTTAATTCGTTAAAAAAAAAAAGAGAATTGTACATCGGGTAAAACATATAAGTAACGGAATTCGCTTCTCAAAATTTGTATATAAACAATTTTTAGGGTGAAATGGATTGGGTTAAAAGATAAAATCAAGAGAATGCAATATTTATCATAGAAAGACAATGTGACTTGAATATTTAATTGCATAAAAAAATAGAAAAAAACAGAAATCTGATACTCTTTAAGACATTTAAAATAAATATTTTTTAAAAAGTAATACTATAATTTTAAAATGTTATTTTAAATTGTTTTTTTATTAAATAATTATAAGACAGTGAATTGATATATTTTTTAAAATTACTTATTATACTATTTTATTATTTAATAATTATTTAATATATTATTTGAAATAAAAATTTTAAAATAATATTTAAAAAATATAATATTATTTTTCATAATGTTTTTATAAAAAATATTTAAATGCCGAATAAATGTTGTGTTCGTAGACACTTAAATTTGAGTAAAAGTAAAAAGTAAAAAGATATTTAATATGAAAAATTTCTCATCCTCATAAAAACAATTCCTTTTTAAGAAAAGATTTCTCCTTTTTCCAATCTTTTGGATTGACGATCAATGTAAAGGCCTTAATTTGTGGGTTCGGTCTATCTCTCTAGATGGAGGATAAGTATTCTGCTTAAATTGAAGGTTCTCGTGCACTTAGCTTTCCTCTCAGAAACAGGGCCATCTAATAAATAATAAAATTTGATTGAAAATCAATCTCCATTATAGTTACAGGTAAGGAGTTTTATCGGTTGAGCTATTTTCCTAAATTCGTATTCTAAAGTGTTTCCTTGTCATTCTATGTTACCTTTATTTTAATTTAATTTGAACAATATACAGTATTTGAGATTATTAATTATTAGTTTCTTCTGTATTATTGTGATAAAAAAATAATGACAGTTCACATCATAAAGGATGAAAATTAGTTAAAATATTGGTGATTGCGTGTCCTGTGGAACAAAGAGAGGTTTGAAGAATCCAGTCCAAAAAAAGTTACGATTTTAATTATAAGAAATTAGTTCCGAAGAAAAGGAAGCACGTAGATAACTATTTGCTTAAACTGTTTAAAAATACTTTGTGGAATAAATGAATGAATTTTTTAATTACTTGAAAGAATACAGCGATCACTGATTAGTTTTATTAATTACATTATATATTCCTTATAAACTTGTACTTCTCTTTATCTTCACTCAAATTGGGTCCTCAGTCTTCACGAATTAGCAGAAAAGTCAAGAAACATATGGGTATCTGTAACTCATGTGAGTCAACTAATGTAGCCATGGCAAAGGTGATCCTTCACGACGGCAGGCTCCAAGAATTTGCATACCCAGTTTCGGTTTCTCAAGTACTAGAGAAAAACCCTAGGTGTTTTGTCTGCAACATGGATGATATGGACATTGATAGCTTCATATCGGCTATTAATGGCGACGAAGTTCTTCTAGCAGGTCGGCTTTATTTTGCTTTGCCGATGAGTTGGTTGAAGAGTCCACTAAGAGGAGAGAAAATGGTTTCTTTGGCTGTAAAGGCAAGTTTGGCTTTGAAAATTAGGGGTGGAGGAAAGTGCTGTAGGCGTGGGGTGAAAAACGCTGATTTTCTGTTGGATATCAACAATAGAGTAATGGATACAACAAGTCCAACGGTAGTAGTTGCTGCCGGCGGCGGTGTCGCTGGTGGCACGGGATCCATGGTGCGTGGTAGTGGCCGTGTTGGCCGGGGTAAAGGTAGGTTTATTACAAAGTTGAATGTCATTTTAGAGGAACAAAGATATGATTAAAAAGGATATAGGATGGTTTCTGTATTTTATATTATTATCAAGTGTTAAATTTTGCAGATACTTTTTAAAGAGGTTTGAAAATGTAATACCCTGATTATGAAGTTCTTGGAAGGATTATATCATCTGTGAGTTAATTTTCATTACAAAAGAAAACGAACAATGATTTTGCTTGTGTTAAAATTTCCGTCATGTTTGCTATAAAGTTTTGAAACTTTGAAGTTAATTACTTTATGAGACATTTTTGATAGATTCAGGTACACGAGTTTAATTACTGTGAATTCTAAGGCTGTTCGACATCGAATTGAACCCAATTGATATTAAATTGGTTGAACTAAATCAATAGATTTTAGATCGGTTTAAGGGATTGTCTTGAACCTAAACTTTTAAAGTTCATTGGAATCAGTTCATTAATATTTAATGGATTCCGGAAGGAGATTAATTTAAAACTGAACTACTCAATAAATATCAATTTGGATTTTAATTTACTGTTGTTGACCTTAAATTTTGGCTGATGAATTGAATTTATATTTTTTAAAAACAATAATTGAACTGAAAAAAATAATATTATTAAGATACAACAAGAAAATGAGTGGAAAAAGAAGCAAAAGAAGTTGCTTCTTTCTTTATTATTTTACTTATTTTTATAGGCGTCCACATGTTTGGTTGTAGAATTCTTTTAGAATCAAGATTCATTTTAAGATTGTATGATTATAATTCCTTTTAGGATTAAGATCCCTTTTAAGATTAGGATATGTTATTTAAAATTCAGGAGAAACATAGGTCCCTCAATTTTTAATATTAATTTATTGACCCTTAAAACTTTATAATAAACTTTTGACTTAGCATCCTGATGTAGTTTTTATAGTCGAATGCTAGGTCCTTGGATTGGTTTGTACCTCAATCTTTAGGAGGCCTTAGTCTGCACTTGGGGGGCTTAGGTTGATTAACCTTAGTGAGGGCTTATGTAATCAGCCTTGACGAGGGCTTACATGATAGTCTTGGTGAGGACTTATATAGTAGTCTCGATAAAGGCTTACATGGTAGCCTCGATGAGGGCTTACATAGCAACCCTGATGAGGGCTTACATGACAACCTTCATGATGGCTTACATGATGGCCTTGGCGTTTGGGTCCTTGTTCCTAGGTCCTCAGCAGAAGACTGTAACAAATTATCTAAAATGTTCATTCTATTTGGGGTCTCTTTGTAAAATTTTAAAAATATTATGGTCAAAATTAAAAATTTCAAAATTATAAAAGGGCTAAGTGAAAAATGTCTGACGAATCTATAGTTTTATCTTTTTCTCTCCGTCATGTCACACAAACTTTCTTGTCACTAGCCTTTGCCAATTGTTGCCAAGCCCCCAACCACCATAAGGAGATTGTTAACCGCCACAAGGATTATTGAACCGCCTCAGAAGATGCCATGCATTGTCATTGAAGTAGCATTCACCATCTAGGAAGTTGACAATGCTCGAAATATAGATCCATCTCTGAGAATAGAAAATAACCCATATTCAAATCTGGGTTCTCCTCGACCATCTTTGGGTTCAGTAATAGTCACAAGTGTCACATCCTACATCAAGTAGAAATTCGGTAGATCTTGGGTATATATGGGTGGGTAAGTAATATTATCTAATAGTTTAGTGTTTAGGGACAATGGTAAGTACCCAAGCCATGACAAGTGATGTGAGAGCAGACCTGAATTCTTATTCGCATATGGATCCCAAAATCACTCAAATATAGATTGCCAAGTGGAATATGGTCTCCCATGGCTCCAAGAGGATAGACATTATGGGTGGTCCTTGAAAATCTTGTGTATTGAGTCCCAATAGAGATTGTCACGTGGGTAGTGGGTCCTTACGTTCTTAAGAGATATGCAATACATGCTAAGTTGGCCCATGAGTTGGGCCAGACCGTGATGAGAGCCTCACGTGATTAGGTGAGAAAAAAATGTCATATCCCATATCGAATAAAAATTAGTTAGATCTTTGGTATATATAGGTGAGTAGGTAGTGTTACATAACAAGCTAGTCTTTTGGGTCAATGGCAGCTACCTGACCAGTGACACAAGACTGCCTTAGTCTAATTTCTGTTGATGTCACCTTCCTTCGCATCATTGAAGCAATGTTCGTTGTCGAGGAAGTTGATGAGGTCTTTGTGCTTGGCAGGGGAGTTCACAAAGTCATAGAAGGGTGTCACAAAGACCTACTTGTGTCTACAAGCCAAGGGGTTCGTGGACTGGATATCGCGATCGCACGTGTTATAGAGTGCTATAGCATGGGCCTTGCATATGACATGAGCAGGGGCTTTCTCATATACCTCATAGACCCAGGCCCATTCATAGCAGGGGGCGAGCTTGTTGGTTGTGTAGATTTTAGTGTTGTAGTTGACGCACAAGAAAGTCAAGTGAGGTTGGTCGAATAGAGTGGCTGTCATTGACTTGCATAAGCAACAAAGCTTGGATGCAAATTTATTTTTCTCCAATTATGGAAAGAGTTTCCTTTAAATTTATAACATTGTAATTATTTGAGATTTAAGATATAATACTCGTATCGCGGTTGAAAATCTAGTTACCTCTCTAGCACTATGACATATAAAAAGATCAACATGGTGTTATACATTACAATACAAGTGGTGAAAAGATGTTCCCATCTTTAATTTCGACCAAGTATTAAAGAGACATATATATCGGCATCGTTCCTTTATTTTTGATACAGTAAACAACATCTGAAACTTCCTGTGATGATGATGGATGGGGGAAGATAGAATATAACGATAACGAGAAGAAAGAATCCAAAAGGGGTAAGGCGAAAAATTCAAAAAGAGGAAAGATGATTGCTGCGTAAATCCAAAGAAGTCAAGAGAATGAACGTGAAGAAAGAGACAATTAGGTTGATGTCATTGGTCTATTTATTTAAAGAGATAGAGTTAATAGAAAAAAAATGGCGACAAACAAGAAGTGTGATACCAATGTCGATTACAAGAGCAACTCAGTACTCGTGCATCACATTAAAGTTGAAACACATCTCCTATTTGAAGGTTCCGATGTCACTGTCTTTGGGATTAAACTTTTTTAATATCTCACACAACACAAGCACGATGGCCAATGAAGCGCTCGACGTGATACTATACATCGCAACACAAGTGGTGAAAAGATGTTCCCATCTTTAATTTCGACCAAGTATGAAAGAGACATAAATAACGGCGTCGTTCCATTATTTTTGATAAGGTAAACAACATCTGAAACTTCCTGTGATGATGATGGATGAGGGGAGATAGAATATAATAATAACGTCAAGAAAGAATCGAAATGGGGGAAGGCGAAAAATTCAAAAAGAGAAAAGATGATTGCCGCGTAAATCCAAAGAAGGCAAGAGATTGAACGTCGAGAAAGAGCAAAGGTTGATGTCATTGGTTTATTTAATATTCAAAGAGTCAATATACAACAAGAAGTGTGGTGATGCTCATCGTCATATTCCAAAAAATGTGATGTATCCAAAGAGACATGTGAACAAAATAAGGAAGTGCTTTCGCTAATAGTTTAAAAGCAAAGAAATAAACCTTGCTCTTTGTAGCGGGACTAATAATGAATGACTAAGACATGCATCATTGAAACTTGAAAGGTATCTCCTCTTTGAAGGTTCCGATATCACTATTATTGGGACTCTTAACTTTTTCAAATCACACTCAACAAAAGAAAGCGCTTTAGCAGCATCAAGATGATGTAGTCCCATTTCGCAATAATATAGTACTTATGTTGAGTATATTTATTTAAGATATTATTTATAATATATTAAATGAAGTCTTCTTAAATTATTCATTAGTTTTTTTTTTATAAATAAATTGATGTCTAATCATGATAAATAGTCGTATAGTTATTTAAATAGACGTTAATGCTTTTAAAAAGTATACTTTAAATCTATTATAAGGACTAATCTAAATAGTTAAAAAAACATATAAAGATTGATTGGCAATTGAACTAAATTTCAAGTAATGGACTAAAACATTTCATATATTAAAGCATATAATAATATCAAATATTTAAATATAAAATCATTAACAACATAATATAATTAAATAAAGAGAAAGGTTAGAAAATTTAGCTTTAAACAAAGATGACGCATGTTAATTAGCACTATCATAAAACTAAATAATTTTCTTCTTGTATGAGTATCTACGATCTTATATGGCTATAAGAGATAATTCAATACTCGTAGCTATCTTCCTTGATGAGTATGATCACCATAAGATAATAATTAAGTCTCCAATATTATGGTTGTTTATAGCATAATAAAATATATGAAGTATTATATGTTTGTATATGTCATATATTTTTATTTCAATTCTTTTCTCTCTTTTTGTTATCTAAGAATAGGCACCTCTTTATACATTAGTTGTTATTAATTCTAAAACTTAATAAGAAAATTTTAATATTTATAATCTTTAATATAATTAACTAGGTTTAATGAATAATTTTAATGTTGGTATAACTTTAATGTTGTAACCATCATATAATTGATAGTTTTTATTGTGTATATTAAATTTTATAACTCAATGAATTATTAAAATAGTTTAAAAAAATTTATCCTTGACAATCCCTTATAAAAAGTTTGTAATCCTTTCAAATTAATAATAGATAAATTAGATAGATATATAGGAAAAAAATGTAATTAACAACAAAAATAAAAAGAGTAACCTAGTATTATGCATTAGGCATTGGTGATTAAGTCTCGAACCACTATACTTTGGTCTTATTGTTGGATATGTGAAGTCTAATTAGCCATCCTATTCATACATTTTCTAATTTATTTTCTTACTATTGAAGGGAAATTATCCTAATCTATTTCCTACTAGTAAAAAATAGTACTCTAATTCATTTCTTGGTAGGCGTAGGATTTTATAAGTGTGTTTGTGTACCTACAAAAGATAGTGTTAGGGCAAGTATTATATTTTGTAACTCTTTCTCATTATAGGGAAAAAAACTGCAATGACCGTGGATGTAATCCTAAGTTAAGACTGAACTACTATAAATTTCATGTATGTTTCTTTTTTACGCTTCACTTTTATTCTTTTATTATTTTTATTAATCTTGTTTATAGATATATTAGAGTTTACTCTACAACAATGAGTATTAGAGTCTAAGGTTCGTGTAATAAGCAATGGTTGGCAAAGATAAAACTGAGACTATGTCTAGGCATAGATTTGATAAGTCTAAGGGTTCACATTTTGTGTTATGAAGAATACAAATTGAATATTACCCTTATGGTCCGAAGCTATATAAACTTCAATTGGAAAAAAACTAGCAACTATATTAGAAGTCGATTAGAAACTCTTTGATGGATAATTGTTAGGTGTTATCTAATTAACATTGTTAAAGAATATTGCTCATGACATGGCGAAAGAGAAGATGATGATATGATTGATAAAAGTATTATTTGCCGTGTATGATAAGCCTCTATAAATAATAAAGTACATATCATGAAAAATCTTTTCAATATGAACATGGAAAAAGGCACTTCAGCAGTAGATCACTTGATGAATTCAATACAAATGTTAATCAATTGACAATAGTTAAAATCAATATTGAAAATGGAAATTAAATCATAATTCTTTTAGCCTCTCTACTAAATAATTGAGAGTATATATGAGTGGGAATGAGTAATTCTACAGATATTATAAAACTATAATTGAAATATGTTAAGGATCGACTCATCACTAAAGAAATTTAAAGATTAGATGCAGGTGAGACATAACATCAAATTTTGCCCTAAAACGGAGAATTCAGGAGAGGTGTTGTGTGATTTCTACGTTAAGTGCAAGTGCACACTATCGAGAACAAGTAATATATGATGAGGTCCCACAAGAAATTGCTATTACCCTTAACCAATTACTAAAATTATTTCTTCTAACCTTTATCTAGACAAATGATAAATTTGATTTAATACTATTAAAAGTAATTACTAATTCTATAAATCAATCCTAATTGTGCAAATGGTGTAAACGCAATTGCTATATGAAAAGTCTCTAAGATTATAGTTATCCTTCAATATGAATTCATAATCTTATTATTAATCCCTAGGTTTAATTATTGGTCACAACATGTATTTCATTACAAGCCTATTCCGATAGTCAAGTGATTATACATTAATCTACCCAATACCTATATTTCTATGGTAATTTGAATAAATCAAAGTTCATTACGAACAAGTTGTATTAACCATACATGCAATATAGGTATATTCCTATCCTATATCAAAACTTGTAGATATTACTCCACAATCATGATCAATTTGTCTAGTACAAATAATAGGATGCATTTTTTAATTTTCTCCTAATGTTCAATAATCATCAAATCACCATTCATAGCATATTGAAAGTATTACGAACAACACAAATTAAATTCATAACAATGAGAATCAAATACTACAATTAAGTCCACATATTGAGTTCAAGGCTACAATCCTAGATAATAAAATTAAATCAACATAACAAGAGTTTAATGGCTAAATAAAAACAAATAAATATGATACAACCAATCCCAAACCGAATTTATAAAGACAAGGGTGCCACTATTCAATCCATGGCCATTGGTTAAATCCTCCAAAAGTTAGCCAAAATGCTATTGATTGTGTAATTTCTCTCCAAAATAGGTTTAAATATATTTTTGCATAATATGGGGATGATATTTCAGGATTAAATATGTGTTAGATTGAGAGAAAATAGGTTAAGGGCCAAATTTTTGTGTTTGGAGGCGAAACAAGCTATTTATAGAATTGTCAAAATACTGAGGCATTCACCATTCAATGTAAGGGTGTTGGTCACTATAGTAAATCACTGTAGTAATTTTCTCTCATTTACTCCAATTTCATTATTTTTCACATTCTCCTGATTTAACCCTTTAACAATAACATTTTACGTTAAAAGCTCTTAAATTACTCAAAAAGGGACAATTACTAAGATAAATGAGGTCGGATTATAGATCCAAAATATACTCATTAAATACCCCCTAACTTAGACAATTGATCATCTTCAAGCAATTAGAGAGAATAATATAAAGTAGAAAAAAATAAATACACAAACATATAAAAGTAACAATTGGTCAAATTGATTTAATGATTACCATTATTGTCTCAAATTCTACATCATTATTCTCTATCCTTTTGGAATTAATAAACACTCTAAACAATTCACAATTACCATATTTAAGTATTTTCATTCTTCCTCATAAGTGATCAACCGTGTGTGTGTGAAACAAGTAAGTACTAACTGATTTGTACATAAATTAGCTTAAGTACTTAAGATTGTACAAAAAGAGGGGTCTCAGCATATTTTTAAGTATAAAACACTACCATAAGTTTATTTTTCATACAACTCTCCACTAATATAGAAATACACATATTTAAGGATCTATTAGGTCTTTTATTAGCTTGTAATGTAAGGCTAGGGTCAAGGTGGGTTATTTTGGATACAGATTTGGTTTAATTTACACCATAAATAGTAAGTCCCCTTGGCTACCACTTGAACTTCTTACACTTGATTTAATTTTTCAAACTAATGATTTTGACCTAAATTCAACCACATATTCTTTTTTTTTATTTGTGAAGATATCATTTTATTTATTTTCATCATTTTTTTATTACTCCCTCAAACTTAGAATAATACCCCTAAACTTAAAGCAGTGCTTACTCGCAAAATTTCATTGTTTTTCCTCTTTAAATAACCATAACGCTACAACTCCATAATATATTTCAATGTGTTCAGTGTTTATAGTGTTAAGGTTATTTTGGGGATTAAAATTCAAAGTTTAGGCTTGTAATGTGGTTATATAATAAATTGAATATTTTAGGCTCAAATGGAGTGACTAGGGATAAATATAAATCAAATGTAGGTAGAAAGGCTCAAACGGTCCAAAGATAGCCTAATATCATTTTCTTATTCATGAGTTTCCAAGGATTTTTCCTTAAGCCATAATCAAACAAGTTCTAAAGTGTTTTCATGTTCATCAAGACTAGAGTGTACTACTTAAGTATGAGCATCTCTAAGCAAAAATTCAACTAACACAAGCTTCAAGTGCTTAAAATTAGTGATCACAAATAAGGTCAAAATTCATATAGGTATTGGTGCTTCAATTATTAATGTATCTATCGTTTCCTAGGGAATTGAAAAATAAATTTTGTAATCAAGTTTCTTATCATAGATTAGTAAAATCATCTCAATCCAACACACAAAATAAATAATAAAAAAATTAGCATACAAACCAAAACAACTAAAAATAACAGCTATAAAAAAAGTGTACATAACAAAAATGAGTAAATAAACACAGAAGAGTGTTTCCCTTCTCCAAACTTAAATTTTGACATTGTCCCCAATGGCGAGAAAAAGAACATAAAGTTAAGAAACTTCCTTAATGGATGATGTTTCAACATGGTGGTGTTCAAATTTTAAAGCCAATTATGTTGTTAGGCTGATGCTGAGTTGCTGCAGTAAGTGCCAGCTTGTTGCCAATACTTCTAAATTGCTTTGTTTTCTAGTTTCTTTGACTGTATCTTTATGGTTATGCTTTAACTCCTTTTTATTGACCTCTGTTAGGCATCGATTTGTTGTTTTATACACTATAAGAAAGAAACAACATTAAAAATATATATATTAAATTTAAAAACTAAAATTTATTTAGGTTGCCTCTTAAGAAGTATTTGATTTAACGCCATTAGTTTGACGTCCTCTTTATTGGATCAAGGAAGATCAAACTGCATATCCGAGGCATCACTCTTGTAGAACTAAAGTCGATGTCTTCGAGTGTCAACATTTATTTTCTTTAACTTCTATAGCTTTATGAGAAAATCCTAAAGTGGCATGCCTAACCACTTTGTTTTTGCCTTACGAGAAAGACTTTAATCTAAGACTGGAAGACTGAACCCCATTGGATTATTTTTGCTATTTTCTTTTTGAAATTATTTTGCCTCTTTTTAGTCTTTTTTTGTACAGCGATGCTATTTCATGATCTTGGGGTTGGATGGCTTCTATCACTTTTAGCTTTAGAGGTGACTGTGTTTCATCTAGAATTACCATTCGATCTAGAAACAATGAGAATAATCTTTGGAAATCTGTAGATCAAGGTAATTCTTTTGAAGTCTCACAGGTAATGAAGGTGGTGAACTGCAATAACTTAAAAAGCTTTATTGTTACCGCTCTTCTTCTTCTTCTTCTTGTGCTTTCACTTTTTTCTTTATTTTCCATTCATCTATATGATGATCAACATTTGATTTAACTAGCTCAGAAATTTCAAATTGCTCCATTCCACCATCTACAGTGATTGGTTTGCAGTGTTCAATATTTTCTATATAAATGACCTTTGTGGTTCTAGGCAATGCTTCTGGATGATGATTATAGCTTGTGTTTATAATTTTCTCAACTTAAGTCTCTTCAGTCTGCAAAGAAGCACATTAGCTATGTAATAGAGCATCTGCATTATTTATGCTTTGTATGAACACATTCTCTATCTAAGGTAGACTTCTTTACACGTTGTAGTAGATTTTTTGTTGGAAGCTTAGAAGGACTCACTTGCCTTGAAGTATATTCTTAGTGGCCACTCCAAGAAACATTTATATGACCCTTCCATTCTTAATAATAAAAATTAAAAGTGGGGTCGTGCTGCTATTGGTTACATCCTTCAATATAATATGGAGTTTCAATGCATTGACCATTTGGATGGTTATCACCATAAAAATCACATGTGATATGTTCTCTACACGCGGTGACTTTTATTAAAGAAATACTTTTAGTTGTTCATTGATACTCATTAAAGGCCATCTATTCTAACAGGTTATAAGCATCATCAATAGACTTATTCATGAATGCACCCCCTGCTACAGCATCAATTATGATTCTTAAATGTCCAACTAACCCATAGTAGAAGGTTTGCACAAAGCATCCATTTTGGAATCCTATGGTGTAGACATTTTCTCCGCAATTCTTTGAATCTCTTCCATGCTTCATATAAAGATTCTAGATCATTCTACACAAATGAAGTGATGTCGTTCTTTATTCTTACTGTTCTTACTGGTGCCAAGAATTTAGCCAAATATTTCTGTGCTAAACCATCCCATGTTGTAATAAATCCAGAGGGTAACGACCTTAGCCAAATCTTTTCTTTGTCCCGAAGTGAAAATGAAAATAGTCTGAGCCGTATTACATCATCAGAGACTCCATCATGTTTGCATAGATCATAAATTTCTAAGAACTTTATAATATGCTCACTTGGATCTTTATTTGGTAACCCACTGAACTATACTGAAGCTTTCAACAATTGGATTACCTCCGACTGAATTTCGAAGTAAGCAACATCTATGTTAGGTTTTCGAATGCTAGATTATATGTCGCTTACTTGTGGGATAACAAAGTCTCGCAGTAATCTTTGTGTTCTTACTTAGCTTTACTTAGCCATCATGTAAAAATTAAACATACTGCAAGATGAAAACAAAACAAATTAAAAGTAATTGTACAAAAATAAAAAAAAAGTCACTGTTTAAAAATATATTTGAATTAAAAACAAAGCAAAATAACACAACACAAAATAAAATAATTCCAAATAATTTACAACATAGCACCAAAAAAAGTAAAATAATCATAATTTAATATAAACAAAAATAAACAAAAGCAATTAAAAACACAACAATAAAAATATAAAAAAACAAAATTAAATGAAATAAATAAGACAAAATAAAATAGAAATTAAACAAAAATTAATCAAAGAAAATAACAATAAAATAAAAATAAAAACAGAAAGTAAAATCCGAACTAAAAGCAAGAAAGATTAGTATTAGTATTGGAAAGAACAAATCTAATTCTCCAGCAATGGTGCCAAAACCTTGTTGTGTGATTTTTTCGTTAAGTGCAAGTGAACGCTATCGAGAATAAGTAATATATGATGAGTTGAGTGTTGATCCCATGAGAAATTGTTATTATCCTTAACCAAATACTAAAATTGTTTTTTTTACCTTTATTCAAACAAATGATAAATTTGATTTATTACTATTAAAATTAATTACTAATTCTACAAATCTACTTTAATTGTGCAAATGGTGTAAGTGTAATCACTATACAAAGAGTATCTAGAATTATAGCTATCCCTCCAATATGAATTCATTATCCCATTATTAATTCCTCGGTTTAATTATTGGTCATAACACGTATTTCATTATAAGCTTTTTTCGATAGTCATGTGATTATACATTAATCTACCAAATTCCTGCATTCATATGGTAATTCAAATAAACCAAGGTTTATTACGAACAAGTTGTATTGACCATACATGCCATATAGGTATATTCTTATCTTATATCGAAACTTATAGATATTACTCCACAATTATGCTTCAATTTGTCTAGGTCTAAATAATAGGATGCATTTTTCAAGTTTATCATAATGTTTCATAATCATCAAATCATCATTCCTAGAATATGGAAAGCATTAAGAACAACACAAATTAAATAATAAACAAAATTCATAACAATAGAAATCAAATACTACAATTAAGTCCATATATTGAAATCAAGGCTACAATCCTAGATAATGAAATTAAATCAACATAACATGAGTTTAATAGCTAAATATAAATAAATAAACATGATACAACCAATCCCAAACTATATTTATGAAGACAATGGTGCCTCCATTCAATCTATGACCTTTGGTTGAATCCTTTAAAAGTCAGTCAAAATGTTCTTGATTGTGTAATCTCTCTCTAAAATAAGTTTAAATGTTATTTTTGCACAATATAGGGATGATTTTCTAGGTTAGAAACATGTTAGATTGAGAAAAAATTAGTTAAGTTTAGATTAAGGGTTGGATTTTTACGTTTGGAGGTGAAACAATGTATTTATAGAATCATCGGAATGCTAAAGCGTTCACTATTTAACGCTAGGGCATTGGTCACTGTAGCATACTGTAGCAATTTTTCCTCATTTGCTCTAATTTCGTCATTTCTCACATTCCCATGATTTAACCCTATAACAACAACATTTAATGCATAAAAGCTCTTAAATTATTCAAAAACAAACAATTGCTAAGATAAATGGAGTCGGATTATGGATCTAAAATATACTCATCAAGAGGTAGTGATAGGAATCTATAATTAAGGAAATGGTAAATGAAAGTTAAGCAATGGAAGGGGCAAATCCAAATCTAGCTAGAAAATTAAATTTGGGATTGTAACAAGGTTGGTTGTAAGACAAGTTGTGCATTACTTGAGAAAGATAAGAACAATTATGCTTCCAACTTTATAATTGTCAAAGAATATGATGCATTATTTTTGTTTGTTGGTCGTCCTATTGAATCTCGAGTTTTAGACTTAGGTGCCTCCTTTCACACCATTACACACCACAATATCATGGATAATTATGTTCCTATAAATTATAGAAAGGTATGCCTAGCATATGGAGAACTTTTAGATATTATTGGTATGGTTGAAATTCGTTTAATGGTTTCAAATGGATCTATGTAGAAAATTCAGAAATTAAGGCATGTTCTTAAATTGATGCATAATATAATTTTAGTAGAGCAACTTAATGATGAAGGGTATAATGTGACCTATACTAGTAATATATGGAAGGTCACAAAATGATTTATGATAGTTGCTCGAGGAAATAAAATTAAAACTTTTTTTACTTTCAATTATGGGGACACTGTTGTGGTTGTTAATGAAAGTGTCAAATTAAATTTATGTCACTTTATACTGTGATAAAAAATACTTCTATCAAAAGGAAAGCTTTTGCATCTAAAGATTATTTAGCATAACTATTGTGAAAAGTTGTAATATGGCCAAGCAAGATATGGTTAGCAAGTTTTCAGAATTGAAACCAAATAAGTTTGAGTTAATTCACACTAATATGTGAGGACTTGCCTATATAGCATCCCTTAGAGGCTTAAGATACTATGTGACATTCATTGATGACTTAAACAAAAAGGTATGGATTTATTTTTTAAAAAATAATTCTAATGTCATCAATACCTTTATAAAGTAAAAAGTTATGGTTGAGAATGAGACAAATTTAAAAGTCAAATGCTTACAATTTGATAATAGGAGAGAATACATTGATTTTGTTTAAATAATATTATAGTAATAATGGAATCACGATGGAGAAGATCATTTTAGAAAATCTGTAATAGAATGGTATAGCCGAAAGGATGAAAAGAACTTTAGATGAATGTACTAAGAGTATGAGAACACACTTAGAGTTACTAAACATATTCAAGGTTGATGCAGTTAACACAAAAACATAATTGATCAATAGAAAACCTTTAACATCATTAGTTAACAAAATACTAGAAAAAGTTTTAAACTCTTAACTACGTCAGCTCTGATCGTCTTTAGTAATCCTGGGTGTAATTTCATACTTTTGGCACGTTCATTCAAAGTTCTATTTGTCTTTTCAAATATACCATTTTATTGTAGATTTCTTAAAATGGTCTTCTCCATTTTGGTCCCATTATTAGTATAACCTTGTTTAAACATAACATTAATGTGTTCTCCCTTATTATCAAATTACAAGCTTTTGAATTTTAAATTGTCTCATTCTTAATTATGGCTTTTCACTTTTTATAGGTATAGAAGACTTAAGATTTATTTTTCTTAGAATAAATCTATACCTTTATTCTTGAGTCATTAATAAATGTCATGTAGTACCTTAAGCCTCATAGGGATGCTACAGAGGAAGGCACCCTGTACATCAATATAAACCAACTCTAATTTCCTTGGCTTTAATTTTCTAGCAATACTTAAGAAGCTAACCTTCTTTTACTTATAAAGAATGCAACTTTCAAATAAGTTAAGTTCAATAAACTTCAAATTTGGAAGTTATCCTTTTTATAAAAGCATTTGCATCCTTTTTTTTTCATTTGCCTAAGTCTATAGTGCCACAAATTTAATTTGACACTTGCATCAACAACCACAATATGTCCCCACAGTTGAAAGTAATGTAAAACATTCTAATTTTATTTCATTGAGTAACAATAACAGATCTTTTAGTGACTTTTCATGTACTACCAGTAAAGGTCACATTATGCCCTATATCATCAAGTTGTCCTGCTAAAATCATTTAATTGAAAGTAATATATCCATTTCTTCATCAGTTACAGAGTTCGTAGCACCATTGTTCTCATCTTTCTTAAATAATCTATAGTTCTACTTTATGTGACCAATCTTACCACAACTGCACAATTAATGTTTCAGTTAAATTTGGATTTGCCCCCTTTATTCCTTTATTTTGATCTACCACTATCTTGATTATAGTTTCTATCACTACCTCAACCCTTAGTTACGAAGAACAAGGTACATCTTTAGATTAAAATTTATGGCAGAAGGTGCTCGCATAAACTCCCAATTGTTTGGTAGAGAGGCTAAAAGAACTAGGGCTTGAATTTCGTTATCAAAATTAATTTCAACTGCTATCAGCTGATTAATAATGGTATTAAATTCATTCAAGAAGCACATTTTGCTAGATGTTCCTTGTTATTCACAATAGGCTTCTCATACATATCAAATAGTTCTTTCATCAATTCCACTGTTGTCTTCTCCTTCGCCATGTTATCAGTAACGTTCTTTGACAATGTTAACCGAATAATACTTAATAGTTGTCTGTTAAGGAGTTTTCAATTGGCTTCTAACATGCTTACTGGTTTTTTTTTCAAAAGAGGTTCATGCATCTTCTTACCATAGAGGAAATCTTCAATTTTCTTTCTTCAAAATGCATAATCTGAACCATCAAAGTTATCAATTCTATGCCCAAATATAGTCCCAATTTTATCTTCACTAGACATTGCTCTTTACGTAAACCTTAAGCTCTGATACCAGTTGTTATAGATTAAACCCTAATTTGCTTATAGACAAGAGAAATAAAAATAATAAAAAAATAAAAGTGAAGCATAAAAGAAAAAATGCACATGAAATTTACAGTGGTTCACCTTTAACGTAGGGTTATATCCATTATCGTTGCTGTCTTTTAATATTATGAGAATAACTATAAGATACAATACTTGACTTTATACCACCCTTTATGTAGGCACATAAACACCATAATAAAATCCTATACCTAGTAAGAAACAAATTAAGGTATTATCTTTTACTAGTAGAAAATAAATTAGGGTGTTATTCTTGTACTAATATGAAACATACTAAGACATTTTTTCTTCGCTAGTAGGAAAATAAATTAGGACAAGTGTAAATGGAATAATTAATTAGAATAAAAAATATATCTAACAGCCATTGCCTTTGCCTCTACTTTTAATGTGTATGGCAAAATTTGATATTGATGTCTCTCTTGCATTTTTTTTTTTTTTTTTGTGTGACAAATCTCTTTAGTGATAATTTGACTCCTAACGCTTTTGAATTCAAGTTTTATAATACCTGTGGAATTACTAACTTTTAGCCAATTAGGATCCTAATAGTTTAGTATAGAGTTTAGAAGAATTAAGGCTTGAACTTTATAGTCAAATTTGATTTCAATAGTTTTCAATTGATTAACAATCATATTAAACTTATTCAAGTGGTCTGTTATTAAAGCACCTTTCTCTATCTTCAGAATAATTTTTTTTTTTCATCAAATGTACCTTATTATTTGCAATTGAACTTTTTATTCATTTTAGATAATGCTTGCATTAAAGCTGTTAGCATATTCTCATTTGTCACATTATAAGCAACATTCTTTAAGAGTGTTAATCAAATAACACCTAATACTTGTCTATCAAGAAGTTTTCAATGCATTCTAACATGATTGATGGCTTTTTATCCAAGAGAGATTGATGCAATTTTTTACAGGAGAGTTAATCTTCTATTTGCATTCTCTATAACTCAACATTCAAACCATCGAATTTATCAATTCTATGCCCAGACTCAATCTTAGTCCCAAATTTACCTTCTTTTTCACATTGCTTTTAGGTGAATTTTACGTCTAGTACTAATTGTTACAAATTAAGTCCTAATCCATTTAAAACAGAGCAGTCAAATAATAAAATTGAAACATATTAAAAAAAAAAACACATACGAAATTTATAGTAATTCACCCTTAATCTAAGGCTACATCTATAGTCCCTATATATTTTTAATGTGATAAAAATATTTATAAGCAATACAATACTTGCCCTTACACCACTCTTAACTTAGGTCCACCCTCATAAAGTGTTTGCATAAGGCGATTACTTAGGCTTTACATCTCTAACAATCTTTAACTTGGAGACTAATTCATTATCAATTATCTCATCTTTAATGATAACCACTTTTCAGACTTCAAGAGAGAAGTTCAACTAAAATTGTGTGTAGCTTTAGTTTTTTTATTGCTACAGTTTTTTTTAGCGTTGGTTGGATTCTTACTTATATGAGTCATTTTTAGCGTTAGAATTATATTTTTCAAAGCTAATCTAATGAAATAATAATAATCCTATACGGGCTTGTCCTAACATGATAAATAAGATTATTTATTAACATTTTTATTGTTGCAATAAAAATTACTATTTTCATGCTTCTTAGTTAAATCCTCTATAAAGGTCTATACTATATCATTTTATAATTTTGCCTCGACAAAATTTTGAAGGTTTAGAAAGTTTTAATTTTCTTAAAATTTTTCTTTTTTTAATTTAAAACAAAATCATCATTTCTAATTTTATGGATTAAAATAAGTTACAGCAACAATTATTTTAAAAATAAGTTTGAGCCTTTTAAATTATTAGTCAGACACAATCAAATACAAGCTACAAAAAGAAGATAATACACTTAAAAAATGGTTTAAGGCTTGTATAATTTTTCAATCATAATCTCCTCGTAATGTCATGTGCTTTTTTATTCTAACTTTAATAAGATAACCTACCCAAAAAAACTTGTGAAATAATTAGAAAACTTAAATTTATCAAATTAATTTGTTTATCATCGAAATTAGGATTGTATGACAATATAGGTCAGCAAATACCTCTAATTTGGTGTACATATAAAGCTATGTCGTAGATTCTGGCATATACTATCTCTTTATCAATGGCATTGATTTAACTTGATTCGTTATTACTAGTTGTAATATATTACAATTAAGACTTAGATTTAAGATATCTACCACTTCAAGGCGAATATAGATAAATAAGATGGAATAAGACGTCAAAGTATCAAATCCTCTTATTAGAAAAGGTCATTAAATTATATACATACATTCATTCATATCAATAAAATAAACTCAAGATTCTACATTAGTTAAGACATATAATTACCACCGAGAGTTGTACCGTTATATTAGAAACGGCCATAAAATACTATTTTATAAGAACACTTTTTGATGTATCGTTATAAGAGATTAAAATTTAGTGTAAGACAGCTTAATTTTTCATCCATATTGAATTAATTTGTGGAAAATTTTTAGAAATAATTTTATAATTTTACAAATATTTTTTATTAGCTACATTTTTATTACTTATTTATTATTAGTCAAATAAATTGTAAATAAATTATTTATCATCGTAGGTATAATATAATATTAAACAAAACGTATGCATATTAAATTTTATAAATTCAAACTTAATTTGAGCCAATTTATTTTTAAGAACACAATTTAATATCTAGAATTTAAATCATTATAAAATTTACAAGAAAATAAAATTAAATAAAAAAAACTGAAATGACAAAAAAAAAAAAATAGAGAATTGCATGCAACTAACACAAGGCTACGATTGTTGGCCATCTCAACTCACAATTCATCTAACAAATTGTTGGCTGAGATGGCCAACAATCTCAAGCCTGCGATTGTCAGCCAAGATAGCCAACAATAGTCGAGATGACCAACAAATGATGGCCAACAAATTATTGGCATCTCGACTAATAATTGCGAACTTATGACAATTACTCGCAATAGAACTCATTATATAATTCTTTAGTTTTCCTCTCTGTTACCTTATTTCTCCTCTATTCAATTTTATTTTTCTTTCAAATTTTGTCATTATTTGAATTCTGAATATTAATTTGTGTTTTCATAAATAAAAAATCAAATTTAAATTTATTAAATTTGATGTTTATATATTTTGCTTAATATTATATTATGCATGAGAAAGTAAATATATTCATCTATAATTTATTTAATTAATAAAAAATACGTAATTAAAAGGTGTCTAATAAAAAATATTTATAAATTATAAAATTATTTCCAAAAGTTTTCCTTAATTTATTTGATATGGCCTATCACTTGCACATATTAACATAATGAGAGTGATTTGGTAACCGATGACAACCCGAGTTCGAAAAGAGGAAAAAAACAGAGTTTTGATGTCACTAGCAATAATTCATCAGACAAAAGTCTCCCCACAAAGAAAAAGAAATGCGAAACATCAAATTAATCCACGTGCCCAAAATTCATTATCCTTTACCCTTTTTGACCTCGATGCTTCCAGGAAAGTAAATTTCCACACTGATACCCTATGGCCCACGGCTAAGCAACGCGTGTCCGAAATCGGGAGAACGTATCTTTGAGATTGTATGGAATTTACCATACAAGACGCAATCTCTTTTCCCTTTCGCCTTTCAATTGTTTTGGCCTTCAGAATTTTAGTTCATTTTTCGTTCACTAGAAATTACTCTTTATTATACTCTCAGTTTTCTTATTTACAAATTCTTTATATCTCTCTAATACTAACATCTTAAATTGAATCCAAAAATTTACATTCTAAATGACGTGGTAGATAACGTGAAATTTATTCAATTGATAATAAAATCGTATGTTAAATTATCATAAAAATTGTGAAGGTTCACGATCTATTTAATAACTGTCAAATAGCATACTAAATCATAATTTAAATTTCCTCGCATTACTGAAAGATACATAACAACTTATTGTTATGTATAAGCATTCTTAAATATTAATAAATTAATCATGTAGGCTTATCATTCAAACGGTGGAAAAAAAATCTAAAAAACTGAAGGTCAAATTAAGTTAAATTTAATGCATTAGTGACCTTTTATCTATATTGTTATAAACAATATAAAAGATTAACTCAAGTATTAGAGCATTTCTAAAAAGTATTAACTCAAATATTAGAGCATTTCTAGAAAGTATTAACTCAAATATTAGAGCACTTCTAGAAAATATTAGAAAGTATATACATTATAGGAGTCAGACGTGTATATAGGCAGGATATAGGTAGAATCTACCACCTCACCATCTCATAATACTTATCTTTGGATTTAATCACTTTTATTGTATATTATTTTGCTAAAAAAAAAGTTTAGTTGAAAAAAAATTAAATAAAAATAAATACAAATCTATAATATACAATAATAATGAACATGCTTAATATTATTTCATTAAAACTTTGTCAGTAAAATTCAATAAAATAAAATATGGTTGAAGAAAAAAGAATATAGTACATGAAGTTTTAGGTTTTTGAGAACCTCTATAAATTACTTCTACGCTCTTGGATCGTCGAAAGAATTTCAAGAATGTTCTTGCGCCTATTTCAAATGATTCTAAGAATTTTTTTCTAGGACTAAACCATCCTCTTATAAAAAAAAAACACTCTAATACTCAAGTTAGTAACAGTAGAAGAATCTCGTGTTGTGTATGTAAAGTGTTAAGCAAGCAAGAGGATTTTATTTTTATGTGTGTATGCTTTTGGAGACCAATCGAAGATCTCAAGAGTGCTTGGGTTTTTACTATGTTATGTTTTTCAATGTGTATTTTGATTAACGTAATCATATAATAAAAATTATTTTAAAGTGTAGTGTGATAGAGTTTAATTTATATACAAATAAACTTTGAAAAGATGAAGTTCAATCCATTCCAATAATGAAGTGATTTGGCATGTTCTGAGATGAATTATCTTCTTTAAAGAGAAGTTCAATCTCAATTACTCTTTAAAAGTTTTGATTAATTATGAGACAGAATGTGGACTGAATCTCAACCAAAAACATGACATATCAATTGTTGAAAAAATTGGTGATTCAATAATCTTGGTTGGACAAGAATTGAAATGAATACCAAAGTGGAGAGTTACAAGAAGTCTAAAACTTGTAAGACATGTATGGAGAAGTTGAGGACATATGGCCACGAAGGGGGAAGCTAAATGGAACTCAAAGAAATGAAAGAAGCCAAACCGCGTATAAGAGGCTCTAGGGTTGAGCACCGCGATGCCCAATACAGTAACCTAGTGCCGCGGCCCTCAGGAATGAGCGTCATGGTACTAGAAGCTTCAGGAAGTTGGTTTTGATCCGGATTTCAAGTTTTGGACTTTTACTCCAATAAGAAATAGAGTTGGTAGACATGAAATAACCCTTATATAAACCTTTGTAAACCTTTTATTTCAGATTAAGCATTAAGAGAGACTTTAAGAAAGGGGAAGAACTGGGTAAACACTAAGTGCTTGTGTGCGCTAAGGTGGAACCATCGTTTGGGTGTTCATTGCTCGTGGTAGCGTAAGGGTTCAGTAAACATTAGGTCCTTTTGAGGGTTCTTCATTTGATTTTCCTTGTAAAATCTCTAAGGAGTTAATAAGAGAGGTTAGGATCTTTGGATCCACCATGGACGTAGGCAATTGGCCGAACCACGTAAGATTGTGCTGTGCTCTTTTATATTCTGCTTTGAATTTTTACTATTTTGCTTGATAAACAGATTATTCCACTGTGTAAGAAGGTTAGGATTCTAGGTTGAACATTGGGTTCTTCACTTCAACCTAATCTCGAGAGGGAGAAGGGCGGTCCCTCCCTTAACAAACTGGTATCAGAGCTAAAGGTTTGATAATACACACTTAGGGTATTTAAACCATAGCTACAATTAAGTAAGAAATAAAGAAATTCAATAGAATGAATGACTTCAATCTTTGGAGGAAGTTAGGGCTCTACTAGTGAAGGAATGGCTAGACACAGCCTTAGAGGAAGTCAGCTTCTCAACTAGCAATGGGACGACAACCTCAAAGTTCGAGCAGAAAGATTATGACACGATTCAAAAAAAGGATCACAGCACCATAATACTAGCATTGAGCGACGAAGTATTAAGAAAAGTTGGTGATGAAGAAACTACTTTGGAGCTATGAAAGAGACTCGAGGCATTATACATGAAGAAGTCTCTTGTAAATAGACTTCTTGTGAAAAAGAAACTATATCAGCTAACAATGCACAATAGATCTTCATTAAGAGCTTACATTGACAAGTTCAACAAAATCATCATAAGCTTTGAGTAACTGGGCATCAAGACTGAGGATGAAGACAATGCCATTATCCTATTAAGTTCGTTGCCAAATAGCTATGAGAGCTTTATGGATACGCTATTGTATGGTAAGGAGTCTTTAACGGTGAATGACGTCAAGGCATCATTGAACTCAAAGAATGAAAAAGAGATCTGAGTTCTAGAGTGGAGCTGCATTTTTTGCACAATGAATGAAGAGCAACCAATCAATGAGGAGATCTAAGAAATGTTTTCTTGGTAACAAGAAAGGGTACTTTGTGAAGGATTGTTCGAAATCAAAAAGCCAAGAAGGGTGGGTTGCAATCAGTACTGAGGAAGATACTAAAGTTATAGACATATTGGTAGCCTCAAAGAGAAAGTACGCTGGCAAATGGATACTAAATTCGGAGTGTGGCGTTCATATGTGTCCCGACAGATCAATGTTTACCAACTATAAAACCAAAAGAGGTAAAGCTCTAATAATGAATAACATGACTTGTGAGATCATGAGAATTGGTGACATAAGGCTAAAGATGTAAGGTGGAGAAACTAGGGACTTACATGGTGTAAGACATATTCCTAAATTGAGGAAGAACTTGATATCCCTAGGCAAGTTCAATAAGGAAGGGTATTCGGTTAGAGCGGAAAAAGGAAAACTAAGGGTAGAGAAATGACCTATAAGGTTTGAGGGTAAAAAGCATAATAGGGGGCTTTATGTACTTACTGAAATGGCCATCAATGGCCTAAATCGAGGTGTTGGGGTAATGCAAACCACTAGGCGACATCCAAACCATGCTCACCGAGGTAATGAGGGTCGAAAAGGAGTGCGATGCATCTATAACCTATGCAAGGTGCATGAATGCCTATGGAGACCAAAGTCACCAGCCCGGGAAAAGTTAAGTCTTGGTAGAGATTTAACTGGACTGAACTCTAATTGATAGAGTATTGGTGTGGATTAGAAGCTGAAGCCTTCTTATTTGAAAGATATTGAATCAAAGAAGGGTTTGTTAGAAAAATTGGTTATTAAACAATCTTGGTTGGATAAGAATTGAAATGAATATCAAAGTGGAGAGTCACAAGAAGTTTAGAATATGTGGGACATGTATGGAGAAGTCTAGGACTTGTGGGACATGAAGGGGGAAGCAAAATGGGACTCGAAGACGTGAAAGAAGGGAAGAAAACGTGCATAAGAAGCTTCAGGGTTGAGCATCGCGGCACCTAGCATAGCAACCCAACACTGTAATGCTAGGTCCTTAGTGCTACGGTGATGGATGTAACAATGGCCAGCATCGTGATGCCCAGGGATGAGCGCCGCGACACCAGAAGCATCAGGAAGTTGGTTTTAATCATATTTTTAAGTTTTGGGAAGTTTTGGACTTTCAAAACAAGTGGACTCTTACTCCAATAAGGAATAGGGTTAGTAGGCACGAAAAAACCCCTATATAAACACTTATAAACCTTTTATTTCAGATTAAGTATTAAGAGAGACTCTAAGAGAGGGAAAAAATTGGGTAGACACTAAGTTTTTGAGTGCGCTAGGGTGAAACCGTTGTTTGGTTATTCATTGCTCATGGTAGAGTAAAAGGGTCAGTAAAAATTAAGTTCTTTTAAGGGTTCTTCATTGGGTTTTCCTTGTAAATTCTCTTGGGAGTTAATAAAAGAGGCTAGAATTCTTAGATCTACTGTGGACGTAGGCAATTGGCTGAACCACGTAAAATTGTGTTGTGCTATTTTATATTCTACTTTGGATTCTTACTATTTTCCTTGATAAATAGGTTATTCCGTTACGCAAGAAGGTTAGGGTTCTAGGTTGAATCTTAAGTTCTTTACTTCAACCTACTCTCATGAAGGAGAAGGACATTTTCTCCTTTAACATTAATTATATGATATAATTTGGTTAGTCATGTAACAATCATAACCGGATAAATAATCATGATAAGAAAAATCAATAAGAGAAGAGATATTCGAACCTGGCTCAAGTTCCCTATCCATTTCTTGTTAAGAAACATGAGAAAAGCTTAAGTTTGAGCAGAACTCTCCTACATGCTCAAACTCAGGCTCTTATTTATTTGAAGGGAATTTTGGTAATTTGTATTCTCAGTGGACCTATTTTCTAGGTCTGATAGTCTTCTGAGATTGTCAGTTTCTCTATCAATCTGTTGTCAGATCCGACTTTTGACCTTTTAAACGAGTTCAACCTCTTTTGTGAATGATTCTTTAATTGTGCCTTACACCTGATTGGGCTTTATTAGTTATGAACTCAACAGTACACATTTGTAATTGATGTAATTCTTCTTCAATAAGAACATGCTCTCCCTGATTAAATACTCCCCTTCATTGTAACATTCATTAGACTGTCAATTTGTTGAGCTAGTGTATGCCAATATTGTATACTAATTTCTCAAAAATTGATATTACCAGAGATTTAGTGAACCAGTCTATAAAATTGTTAGTAGAACAAATTTGCTTAACATCAGTCTCAGGTTGCATGTACTTTAGTGGCAATAAAGGTTTGTTTTACGAATCACTAAGAGATTATTGTATTGTTGTAAGTAAAAACATACCTTGTTTACAAGTAAGTTTTATAGAGATTAGATAAGTACCCAACATTTACATAACTAACTAGACTTAATTTTTTTATAGGTTCATTAGAATAAAATAATCACAATCTATCGTTCCATGAAGGTAATGAACTATATTTTTTTACACCATTCAATGACATCAGTTAGTGCAAAATTAAATGTTGCCAACAAAGTTATTGTAAAACTATGTTCGATCTGATGTATTGGGCTAGATATAAACTACCAATTGTATTGAGATATGGTACTTTTGGATCAAGTATTTTCTCATCATCTTTATTAGGATCAAGAGACCGAACAATTATAAGGAGTTAACAAATGAGCTTCATCCATATTGAATCTTCTTAGAATTTTTTTAGTATAATTATATTAATAAATAAAGATTTCGTTTAATTTGTATTTGATCTGCAGGTTGAGATAATATTTAGTCTTTCTCAAGTCTTTCATTTCAAATTCTTGTTTTTAAATATTTTTCAATCTTTAGGAGCTCTTCATGAGTCCTAATCAATTTTATGTTATTTTATATATACAACTATAGTAACAAACCCATAATCTGACTTTTTTATAGGTACACATAGACATAATAAATCATTAATAAATCATTCCTTTATCAAATATTAGTTTAGGCAATTGTACCACATGCTTTTAAATTATTTTGATCCATACAAAGATCTCTACAACTTGATTGAATCAAATTGGGATTACATAGTTCAAGTGTGTTTGAATTCTTATATAAATATTCGTCTCAAGTGACTCATATAAATATATTGTCACTATATCTATAAGACACATATCAAGCTTTTTTAAGACTGTCAATCTTAATAAAAATATATCACAGAGTAATAAGTTTCATTGTAATTAATACTAGATTTTTGCAAGAAATCTTGTACAATGAGTCTTATTTTCTATCTAGTGACATCATTGTTTTTATTATGTTTTCAAACAAAATCCCATTTATGTTCTACGGGTTTGACATCTTCAGGTGTTTGAACTATAGGTCCAAATACTTTACACTTGGCTAGAGAAGTAAATCCTACTTAAATTGCTTTTTTCAATTAAAGCCATCCATGTCTTTCTCTGCATTTATCAACAGTTTATAGCTCAAAATCATCATTCATAATTTTAATAACTATGAAAGATGAGAACATATTATCAATAATTATTTCACCACGTTTTCACATTTCTCTTTTATAAGCAATTTGTACCATTTTTCTTAATTATGAAATTTTTGTGCCTCTTTTGAGGTTAATGTCTTTTCTAGGACTTATATCTCTTCATGGACTTGTGTCTCTTTAAGGACTATTAACCCTTAATGATTTATAAAATATAAATTTATTGGCTCAAGCATAATTTTTAACAAGATTCTATTTTTCACTTTCTTCTTCTGTGGAATTATATCTCTTGAACGAAGTGATCTGTTATGCTTTTGACATGCATCAAATGATTTATTTACTATATTTTAATTAGATTATTTTATAAAAATAACTATCGGGTTGGTGTATTAGCAGATGGTATATATGACTTAGTTACTTTTGATGCATCTGTACACCTTATTTTCATATTGGTTTATGCAAGAATCCAAATAAAATATGAGAGTAATTTTTTAAAAAAATTCATGCCTTAGTTCAGGAGGCCTTTAATGGTTGGAATATTGTCTTATCAAAATAACAATCTACAAATTGTGTAGTAAATAAATCACTTGTCAGGAGTTCAAACTACATTATAATTGATTGTGAGTTAAAACTAAAATAAATCCCGAAGTGACGTTGAGGTCCCATCTTAGTATCTTGTGAGGATGCTATAAGTACATACCCAACACAACCAAAGGTACACAAATAGGATATATTAGATTAATAGTCAAGTATAAGTTGTAATGAAGAATATTGATGATGTGCAATAAACCTACATAATACTGCTACATATAGAATAATGTAACTCTATGCATAAATTGGTAAAGTACGTGCACTTACCTAATATTGTTTAAGCAAAGATTTTGCTAATCTATTTTATATGTGAACATATAGCACATATTGTTTCACATCCAATACCATGATGTATAATAGTCATCAAATATTTTAGATATAAGCTCAACAACATTATCTAAACCTATATTTTTAATAAGGTAGTCTAGAAATTATGTCCTCACTCTAATGATTTGTCCTAATAATCTAGTGAATGCAATATTTCATATAGACAGTAAATAAATATATGATGACTATGTAGATCCATCGATCAAAATTATAAAATAATGAAAAGGTCCGCTTGGTGATGAATTGGTCTACAATTATCTCCTTAAATTCTTTGTAAAAATGATAGAGATTCTAAAGTAATTTTAAAAGGAAATGGTCTAACTACAATTTTGTCTTGTGAGCAAGTGGTACAAATATTCTTATTAAGTAACAAAATCTTTAGGTTCTATAAACATCTATGAGAATTCACAATGATTTTATCCATTAATTTTTGTCTTGGATGACCAAGGTGGTCATGTTATAATATAAACTTTTTTTTATCACTGAACTTCTGGTTCATTATTGCATAACTTTCAATTGAATTTATGATTGTATAATACAAATTACACAATAAGATACGAACCTTTTCAAATATACATTTCTTATCTGAGATGTTGAAAGTAATGCAGAGGTATTCTACATTATTCTCACTCAAAGTCTCAATGTGACATTTATTTTAGAGGATATCATTAAAACTAACCAGATTTTTTTTTTTGGATTTGCTTGTATATAAAGCTCAATCAGATCTACATGACCTAATATAGTATTAATTTTTTCATCAATATTTCTTATATCAAAAGATAATGTGTGTAGTTGCACTATTAGCTAAACAGACATCCTCAACTTTCCTTTCTAAAATGGACAATTCATCTTTAAAATCTATATTAAATAAAAGTTCATGTTAGATATCAAGGTAATATACTAAAAACAATTTACATTTTTTTCATTCATACAAAAAAGCCCTTACATGGATATATTAATCAAAGCTTAATATTGAGTATTCCCTTCTATATCCCCTAAGAAATTAAAATATTTAGATGAATAAGATTTGCAAGATTTGAGTCATCAATAACATTTGTCTCCCCATTCTTTCCTTTTACCTTGATAAATGCCTCACAATGAACCACATCAATAATAAGTATTTTCTTAATACTTAGGGCTTTTATTCTATACATTATTATCTTTGTCTTGGTGTCTTTGTCCCTTTTAGTGTTATTTTATTCTTGGTATTTATGGTCACTAAGAAGGTGATAATCGTGCCCTCTCGCTTCTCTACAACCACATGCAACGTTGTGACGAGTATTTGCATTTACTTCTAGGAATGACTGAAAACTAGTTGGATGTTATTTGTAATTTTTAATAAGAACTCATTATTTTACTTAGCAAATAGAAGATATGAGATTAATTTTTAAAATTTTTTAAATCAACGCTCGCAATACTATTATTGCATAGCATTAGATACATGAAAAGTAAAGATAGTCTTCTTTAATATATCTTGTGATATAATTTTCTCATTATACAATTTCAACTGTAAGGTGATTCTGAACAAAGCAAAATTGTATTGAATAATAGATTTAAAATCCTATAATCATAAATTCATCCACTCATGTCTTGTTCTTGGGAGGACGACATTCTAAAATTCAATAATCATAAATTCATCCACATATATCTTGTTCTATAACTTTCTAACCATAGAATTTAAACTATAAGATGATTCTAAACAATGCAAAATTGTATTCAATAATAGTTCTAAAATTTTACAATCATAAATTCATCCACTCATGTCTTATTATTAGGAAGAATATATCTCTCTAATGATCATTTCTTTCTTTTAGATTTTTCAGAGAATTTATTAGTCATCTACCATCAAATTTGAGCTTTCAAGCTCTCATATAGGTGATGAAGGAAAAAATCATAACCATCATCGTATCCAATATTCATGATAAATAATTTTTTTAGAGGCATTAAGTATTGGAATTTGTAAATTTGTTAAGCGCATTTTTAGGGGCTTTTGGATATAAAAGAAAGGAATTAAAATTTATATGATAAAATATAAATATTATTCAATAAATTTTATAATACAAAATATAAATATGAAAAGTAATTTTTAGGAGGCATGACCTTCTATATATATATATATATTATAATAATAATGATAATTAGGAGGCATAACTTTTCATATTTTAATAGTAATGAAAAGGATTGGCCTTCTATATTTTGATAATAATGAGGAGGCATAGCCTTCTATATTTTAATAACAATAAAATGACATAACCTTCTATATTTAAAAATAGTTAAAATAGAGAAACAAATTTAAAAATTTTAGTATAAAACTTCAAGTTTTAATATAAAACTTCAAGTTCTAATTTATTTATTTGTTCTGCAAACTTTAGGGTGTAGATATAATATTTAAATTTAAAAAATATATATATATATACATAAATATGAGATAATTGATACGGATATTTATCATAATTTTTTTATGTGAAAAATTTAATAAATAACAATAACAAAACATACTTTTAAAGATTATAACATATAAAAATAATAAGAATTAAATATAAATAAAATAAGGAAAAAATTTAACATAAAAATTAAAAATTAAACTTACTAATAAATTGTGCTGATAATGTGTTATAAATAATATAAAAAAATTAACTCAAATACTAGAGTGCATTTAAAAAGTATTAGGACACTTTTAAAAAATATTAAAAGATATATACGTATACATAGACAGTATGAAGCGATAGGAGGTGGAATCCGCCACCTCACCGCAATCATAATATTATATATATATATATATATATATATTAATTATATAGAAATGCTAATAATCTTATACTACTGCTGCAATCTTTCTATAGAAATCACTGCTGAAAAGTCAATCTTCATCTTTTAATTTTAACCATGCTTTTTCTGCTTTTGAATTTGCTTTTGCTTTCCTATATATGTCACAATTCTCCCGTCTCGAGTATCTTATCCATCAAACCCATAACTCATTCTCTCTCTTAAAAATACAAACATTTAAGCAAGAACACATAAAGACACAGATATGGGCAACTGTGCAGCACCTCAGTACAAAAAAAATGGTGTCAATTATCTGAGTTGGCCAGCCACAGCCAAAATAATTTACTTAGATGGAAGGCTACAAGAATTCCGGGAACCGATCAAAGCCAGAAACATTCTCTCTCAGAACCCTAATTTCTTTCTCTGCAGCTCAGAATCAATGTACATCGGCGCTCAAGTGCCTTGTCTGCAAGAAGATGAAGAACTTAAACTGGGCGAAATTTACTTTCTCATGCCACTATCAAAATCACGAGCCCCATTAACTCTACAGGAATTATGTTCACTGGCTATAAAGGCAAGTTCAGCACTGTCTCTTGTAAGCAGTAGAAGTGGTGTTAAGTCGCCGGTAACACATCTGGGCTGCTGTCAACTTCCAACCGGATTTCAGGTTCCGGCAAGGCGAAATAATCAGAAAATTGACTTTTATGTTTCACAAGAAAAAAAGGTGTGGCGTGCAAAGCCAGAAGGTTTAATTAATTAAGTTATTTATTGCTAATTAATTTTAGTGCGTAAGGCACATTGTTACTATTTAGTATATATTATATAGTTTAATAGTGATGACCATATCTTTTGAAATTGTAGCTCTTGTCGTAGAGATAAAGGCCAAGCTTTAATCATAACAGCGTTTTGTAAACAATTACATAAGAGATAATGTGCCTCTGGGTGTTGCTCAATTGATTATGAAATGCGTCAATTGATGTTTAATGGTTAAACTTTTCATTTTCATTCAAATTTTAAAAATTAAATAAATAAATAACATAAAGGATATTGTCAAAAGATTTGGAATTGACTGCAGATAAAATTAAAAAGAAATAATTTTAAATAGTTTGATCCTATTTTTACTTTATTATTAAGTACATATAAATAAGGAAATGTTATACCTTTATATGTATATTTTTTGAAAATTTATACATTCACATTTTATATTAATTAAATTGGTGCAAGGAGTGTGATGCTTGATTTGATTACTAAATCTTTATGATTCACACTTTTTTATGGTTTCTTCAATAATATTAGTTTTTATAAATAACTTAGTAAATCGTCCATTTTAGCATTTATGCGTCTTATGATTTTGTTTCTGAATTTTAGGCTTTAAATGTGTTTATTAAGTAAAGGTATATTACCTAATTAAACCGCAATGAAATTAGGTATAGGAGCAATTTGGAACTTCAATTCACAACAAACTCTCTTAATTCACATTTTATATTAATTAAATTGGTGTAAGGAGTGTGATGCTTGATTTGACTACTAAATCTTTATGATTCACATTTTTTTATAGTTTCTTCAATAATATTATTTTTTATAAATAACTTAATAAATCGTCCATAGGCATTTATGCGCCTTATAATTTTGTTTTTAAATTTTAGGCTTTAAATGTGTTTATTAAGTAAAGGTATATTACCTAATTAAACCGCAATGAAATTAGGCATAGGAGCAATTTGGAACTTCAATTCACAACAAACTCTCTTATCGCAATCATGTGCCTTACAATTTTATTTTACAAATTTATTTTTGAACTTCAGGCTCTAAATGTGTTTATTAAGTAAAGGTATATTACCCTAATTAAACCGCAATAAAATGAGACAGGAATTGACAACAAACTCTTTTTGAAACTTTAATTGACAACAAACTCTTTTATAAATAAAAAATAACGTATTATAAATAATTTAATAGACAAACTCTTTTATCACGTTCATGTTAATAACGTAATATAAATAGTTTAATAGACAAACGTATTATAAATAATTTAATAGAAATTGTCTATTGTAATAATTTTGAACCTCGTGATTTTATTTTTTAGGTTTCATGTTCAAAATTCATCTACTAAATGAAGGCCTATCATCCTATTTAAATTGCATTGCAATGAAGCTCAAGAGCGATATGGGACTTCATGTCATAACATCTTTCAGCTTTTTTTTTTTTTTTGTCCAGGGGCTTATTAATGGGATTGCTTTTTAGGTTAATCATCAGATCACTGGAAGTGGACTCAGTATGTTGAGAGTCATTGACCATGGAATCACGTCAAAGTTAATATCCTTAGCTTCAGGGGCGAAATCAGAAGGATATTTGAGTCATTTTAATAGGGACTGGAGATTGATACAAAGGGACAAATTGTCCTATCTGAGAAATCATGAAAATACAGGGACCTGGATATTATTACCCCTTAAATGATACACGTCGTCAAGAATCCACCGGTGATTGAAAAAATATAAAAAAAAATATGGGGGATGAAACGAATTTATAGATGAGGTGGATAGCGATTAGATTAACGAGTAGAGCCATGAGAAATAGAAACAGTGATGGAAGACTTAGCGAAGCAATAGGAAAAGAATCTGGCTTTTGGTGGGGCCGGTGGCTTCACTACATGCATTAAAGCCGAACAAGGCATGGGTTCACCTTTGGATTTATCCTCCAAGAGAATACATGTATTATGTTACCTGTATTTGCAGAAATTTTAATAAATATAATGATAAAAAGCTTTAAAAAAATAATATATTTATATTGAATAATTTCATTAAAATTAGCTCATGCAAATTATTTTCTAAAAATACAGATAAAATTATTGTAAATTACATATAATAATGAACCCAATATGTTAATGGACGAGTAAAAGATCATGTCTCATTTAAGTTACAAGATTTTAAATAAAGGTATTAAAAAATTGATAATTCAATAATTTTAGTTGGACAAAAATTGAGATAAATACTAAATGAAAGATTCATAAGAAGTTTAGAACGTATGGAACACATATGGAGAAGGTTAAGACATGTGAAACACGAAAGAAAAAGCGAAATGGGACTCGAAGACGCGAAGAAAGTGAAGAAAACACGCATAGGGGCATCAAGGCTAAGTGTCGCGGCACCCAAACCAGAAGCCCAGTGCCGCGGCAATGGGCGCAACAATAGCCAACGCCACAGCACCAAAAGCATTAAGAAGTCGATTTTGATCTGAATTTCAAGTTTTGAAAAGTTTTGGACTTCCAAAACCTGTAGATTCTTACTACAACAAGGAATATGATTAGTAGGCACGAAATAAACCTTATATAAACACTTGTAAACTCTTTAGTTGAGATTAAGCATTAAGAGAGACTCTAAGAGATGGGAAGAACTGGGTAGACACTAAGTGCTTGTGTGCACTAGGGTGAAACCATTGTTTAGGTGTTCATTGCTCGTGATAGAGTAAGAGTTCACTAAACATTAGGTCATTTTGAGGGTTCTTCATTGGGTTTTCCTTGAAAAATCTCTAAGGAGTTAATAAGAGAGGCTAGGATCCTTGGATCCACCGTGGACATAGACAATTGGCCGAACCACGTAAGATTGTGTTGTGATCTTTTATATTCTGCTTTGGATTCTTACTATTTTGCTTGATTAACAGATTATTTTGCTGCGTAAAGAAGTTAGGGTTTTAGGTTGAACTTGAGGTTTTTCGCTTCAACCTAATCTCAAGAGGGAGAATGACGGTCCCTCCTTCAACAAACTAGTATTAGAGCTAAAGGTTCGATAATACACACCTGGGGTATTTAAACCATGGATGCAATCAAGCAAGAAATAGAGAAGTTCAATGGGATAAATGACTTCAATCTTTATAGGAAAAAAGTTAGGGCTCTATTAATGAAAGGAAGAGCTAGACTCAGCCTTGGAGGAAGCCAGCTTCTCAACTAGTGATGAGACGACAACCTCAAAGTCCGAGCAGAAAAATTGAGATATGATTCAGAAAAAGGCTCACAACACTATAATACTATCATTGAGCGACGAAGTATTAAGGGAAGTTGGTGATAAAGAAACCATTTTTGGGCTCTAGAAGAGACTAGAGGCATTATACATGAAGAAGTTTTTTGCAAATAGACTTCTTGTGAAAAATAAACTATATCAGCTAACAATGCACGGGGAATCTTCATTAGAAGCCCACATTGACGAGTTCAACAAGATCATCATATATCTTGAACAACTCGACATTAAGACTGAGAATGAAGACAATGCCATCATCCTGTTAAGTTCGATGCCAAAGAGCTATGAGAGCTTTATGGATATGGTGCTGTATGGTAAGAAGTCTTTAGTGATGAATAACGTTAAGGCATCATTGAACTCAAAAGAATTGACAAAGAGATCTGAGTCCTAGAGTGGAGTAGCATTGTTTGCACAAGGAAGGAAGAGCAACCAATCAAGAATGAGATTCAAGAAGTGTTTCTTTTGTAATAAGGAATGGTATTTTGTGAAGGATTGCCCGAAATCAAAAGGCCAAGGAGGGTGGGCTGCAATCGGTACTGAGGAAGATACCGAAGTTGTAGACACATTGGTAGCCTCAAAGGGAAAGTATGCTAGCAAATAGGTATTAGATTCAGGGTGTAGCGTCCATATGTGTCCCGACATATCAATGTTTACCAACTAAAAAGTCATGAAAGGTAAAGCTTTAATAGGTAATAACATGACTTGTGAGATCATAGGAGTTAGTGACATAAGATTGAGGATGCAAGGTGGAGAAACTAGGGACATACATAGTGTAAGGCATGTTCCTAAATTAAGGAGGAACTTGATATCCCTAGACAAGCTCGATGAGAAGGGGTATTCAGTTAGAGCGGAAAAAAGAAAATTAAGGGTAGAGAAATAACCTATAAGGTTTGAGGGTGAGAAGCATAATAGGGGGCTTTATGTGCTTACTAAAATGGCCATGAGTGGCCCAACTCGAGGTATTGGGGTAATACAAACTACTAGGCGACATCCAAACTGCGCTCACCGAGGTGATGAGGGTCGAAAAAGAGTGTAACACATCCATACCCTATGCAAGGTGCACGAATGCCTTTGAAAACCAAAGTCACTAGCCTGGGGAAAGTTAAGTCTTGGTGGAGACTTAACTGGACTCAACTTTAGGTGATAGAGTATTGGTGTGGTTTAGATCCCGAAGCCTTCTTATTTGGAAGATTTTGAATTAAGGAAGGGTTTGTTAAAAAATTAGTAATTCAGCAATCTTTGTTGGACAAGAATTGAGATGAATACCAAAGGAAAGAGTCACAAGAAGTCTAGAATATGTAGGACACATATGGAGAAGTCTAGGATGTGTGAAACACAAAGGGGGAAGCGAAATGGCACTCAAAGATGCGAAGAAAGTGAAGAAAATGTACATAGAGGGCATTAGGGCTAAACGTCGTGGCGCCCAAAGCAGAAGCCCAGTACTGTAGCACTGAGTCCCTAGCGCCGCAGCGATAGGCGCGACAATGGCCAGCGCCGCAACATCAGAAGCGTCAGAAAGTCGATTTTAATCCGAATTAAGCATTAAGAGAGATTAAGCATTAAGAATAAATCATATATAAACAATTATAAACCCTTTAGTTAAGATTAAGCATTAAGAGATACTCTAATAGAAGGAAAGAACTGGATAGACACTAAGTGCTTTTGTGCGCTAGGGTGAAACCGTGTTTAGGTATTCATTTCTCGTGGTAGAGTAAGGGTTCACTAAACATTAGGTCTTTTTGAAGGTTTTTTATTGAGTTTTCCTTGTAAAATCTCAAAAAGTTAATAAGACAAGTTATGATCCTTGGATCTACCATGAATATAGGTAATTAGTCGAACCACATAAGATTATGTGGTAATAGTTTATATTCTACT
This sequence comes from Ailanthus altissimus, assembly GCA_946807835.1. Lineage (NCBI taxonomy): Eukaryota > Viridiplantae > Streptophyta > Magnoliopsida > Sapindales > Simaroubaceae > Ailanthus > Ailanthus altissimus. The sequence continues at coordinate 20,856,994 of OX327698.1, read as the reverse complement.
TTAAATTCTTACTATTTTACTTGATTAATAAATTATTCTACTGTACAAAAATGTTAAGATTTTAGGTTGAACTTAAAATTCTTCATTTTAGCCTAATCTCAAAAGAAATAAGGGTGATCTTTCCTCAACAAATGGTAAGACTATTATAGAAGGAATTTATGGCATGGTTCTCTTAGCTTTCAGTCAAAGCAAGTTTGGCTACGAAGATTTGCATTAGGGAAAAAGTGTTTTAGGCGGGGGGTTGATGAATAATAACGAGGAAAAGCGATGGATAAAAGAAGAGGCGTTGTAAAGAGAAAAGTTTTGATAGAATAATTATTGAAAAGATAACAAATTAGGATTTACGTTTTTCTTTTATATCTAAATTAAGTAATACGAAATTATTAAAATAGATAAATCTGAATTATTTTAATGTAGTAAAATAATAATAACCTAAATAAAAATAATAGAATAAATGATAACTTAATACAAATTTCTCAAAAAAAAAAATATAAAGATAAAATTCATAGGATCCGCCAGAAATTTTCTTTTTTCTTTTTAATAAAAAAAAAGTTCAAGTTTAACTATGCATTTTGACGAGAATAAAATGATAGAATTTGGGCTCAATTAAAAGATCCCTAACTTTAATAAAAAAAAAAAAATGGTTAGAGCTCCTCAATAACTTTCAATACTCATAGTTAAGTTATGATCTTTGGTATTAAAGTTAAGATTCTGAATTTAAATTTTATGTCTTTGTTTTTAATTAATTTTTTATTTTAGTCTTTGGCGATTTATTCTATTTTAAATTTTAAATTTAAATTTACGTTTTACTTTGGTACAGTTAAAATTTATCTTTAATATTATCATTGAGTAATTTTAAAATTTTTGAGTAAAGTAATAAATTAATAATAAAATATACATTTGACAATTGTATATATCAGTTCCCTTTACTTGGAAATAAGCTCATCCTTAAGTTAAACACACTGAAAACAACTCATCTTCACGAAACTCATACAAATCAGCAACGTTAAAATTATTTGAAATATTCCAATCAATCAACAACTGCAAAATATAGGCGTTATCCCTGATCTTTCTTGCCATATGAAACAAACTGTATCATATTCACAATTCTGACACTCATAGCTCGAGTTATGACCTTCTCAAATTAGATGCACATTTGACATACCTTACGTCAAAAACAGTTGATTTGTTATGGATATTAACAATAGGGTTTTGAATACAACAAGCCCGAAGATAGCAGTTGGTAGTGGCCGCCGAGGATCTAGGGAATGTGGTGGTCATCATGGTGGTTCGGGAAAAGGTAGGAGGACCACAAAGCTGAATGTTATTTTAGAGGAACAAAGAGATGAAGGAGATAAAGGCTTTGATGCCTGAATCTGTGTATTATACCTACTGTTAATTCTTGTAGATACTTTAAAAGAGTTTTGAGCATGTAATACCCAATTAAGAAGGGTTTTTGAAAGGTATATTTTATCTTCTGTGAGTGAATTTTGATCAGGGAAATAAATGGCCACAAAGCTTTGCTTTAAATTATGAACTATTTAAGTTAATTACTTTTTGAGACATGTTTGATTGCACGAGGAACATAATTTAATTACTGTTAATTCTATGGCTGTTCAACATGCACTTCACTCATCCATTTTAAATGGCTTGGACCTAAATCAATGAAGTTGAATTAGATAGGTTTGAGGTTTTTGGTGGATGGAATCCAATCTAAACTTTTAAAATTCGATATTATCTATTTATTAATCAATAAATTTTCAAAAGAAGATTAATTGATAACTGAACTAATCGTTAATATCAATCGGATTTCAGTCTACTGGATTTAATTCTAATTTGTGATTGAATCATATATATGCAATTAAATTGAGATCTATTAAATTTTATTAGTTCTAAATTATTTAAATTTCTATTTGTAATGACAACCACCCTGTGGTCTAATGGTTAGTGTCAATACTTTAATTACTTTAATTGTTGAGATGATAAGTTCGAATTAGATTGAAATCTCTCTAATTGTTTAAAATGATTATTTATTTGAAATATTGTGTTTGTATCTTTCGACTAAAAAAAACCTCTATTTATAACAGGAATCAAAATCTAGTTACCTATCTAGCACTATGACAAATATTGAAGCGATCGACATGGTGTTATACGTTGACAACACAAGTGGGGAAAAGATGTTCCGAACTTTGATTTCGACCAAATGAAAGAGATATATATATATAAAACGACGTCGATGGTTCCATTATTTTTTATAAGGTAAACAACATATGAAACTTCCTGTGATGATGATGGATGGGGAAAGATAGAATATAACAATAACGAGAAGAAAGAATCCAAAAGGGGGAAGGTGAAAATTTCAAAAAGAGAAAAGATGATTGCCATGTAAATCCAAAGAAGGAAAGAGAATGAACGTGAAGAAAGAGACAATTAAGTTGATGTCATTGGTTTATTTATTTAAAGACACAGAGTCAATAGAAAAAATGGTGACAAACAAGTAGTGTGATACCTATGTCGATTACAAGAGCAAATCCTATTTGAAGTTTCCGATGTCACTGTCCTGGGGACTAAACTTTTTTAATATCTCACACAACACAAGCACGAGCTTAATAATTAGCATCACCAGGATGATCATGTAATTACTCCATGCATGTTGATATTACATGTTACTTAATATACGTTGAAAGAAGATTAAATAACAAGTAATAATAATAACAATAATATATTTGAACTTATAGCCATTGTTTGATGTGGATAATTGGACGGATTAATACATCATATCAAGATGATTTGTTCTTATTATGATGTCCTTAAACAAACAATTTTTTTTTTTTTTTTGCCAAAAACCTTGCACAAAAACTTGTTTATAATTATCCCAAAATAGCCACAAAATTTAATCCAATGATCACATGACATACAGAGAATGAAATTTTGTTGCATATCCGAGCATATATATTCTCTCTTTATCAGTATCTTATTACTAGCTGCACATATGTGAAAATGAAGATTCGAGATCTAGGATATATATATATATATATATATATATATATATATATATATATATAAGATTATGAGAAATAAGATGAAATAAGAAAAGCATCAAATCATCTCATTGGGATGGGATATTAATAAGGATTTTTATTTTTGTTTCGGAAATCTTTTCTAGAAACAGCAATATTCAGTCTCGGTCCTCTCGGACCGGCTTGACTATAATTTCAGTCCAAGTTAGATTAACTTGTTGAATGGCCAATGAAAGTGATTAGATAACCAATGATAACCCAGGTTCAAAAAGAGAGTAAAAAAAAAATTTGATCAGAGATACAACACCCCAGTATCCCCCACAAAGAAAAAGATGCGAAACAACAAAATAATCCAAGTGTCTCAAATTCATTACCACTTTCTCTTTATTAATCTCGATGCTTCCTCGAAAGTAAATTCCCCACGCCAATATTTTCTGGCCCATGACAAAGTAGCAAGTCTCAAATCACGCGATTGTAGCCCTGAAATTACATAGAACTTTCAATACAAGCCACACTCTCTTTCCCTTTTACCTTTGAATATAGTTTTGACCTTCAAAATTTCAGCTCCTTTTTCGTTCAACAGAAATTACTCTTATTATATATTAATTAGTTGAAGTTCTTTGATCTTATCTTTGTGAGATTAGGGTACAACTAAACAATGTATACATAATATTGACCAGCAATTGATATATTATGATTGTACTCAGTCTAAGCCTAAGCAACTTAGGATTTTTTTTTATAATAGAATTAACATAATTATTATTTAAGGGTCTTTTATTATGTGTATTTTTATGTAATAACTACTAATAAAAAATTTAAACTTATTTAGATAAAAACTCATTAAGAGAGTATTCTGATTCCAAAATGAGTCTCAAACTATCTAATTAACGTACTTAAGATCAAGGAAGAGTGATTGGGCTGGTTAGGAATAAATATCTCATAGACTATTGGATTCAAAATGAATAGCATGTATTCGCAAACAAAAGCACCTTCAAACATAAATTTTTAGGTTTCAATATTCCTCAAATTTCTTAGTATATAGTTTTTGGATGATCCTATTGGCAAAAATGCAAGAAAGGTAACTACTAATGATCTTAACCACCGTCTAGAAAAGCCATCATACTGAAGTTAGTTTGTGATGCACATGATCATAAAAGATAATTATTAACTTGTTATTGTAATTGTTTCCCATTGGGGTTTTGTCCCAAAACCCATCTTTTTTAGGGCCGAATCAGCTCAGAAACTTTAGGCATGATCAATGTTAAAGATCAAGAGGACATCATAATGCAGCTCAGGTTTGTACAAAGCAATAAAAAAATATAAGCATGGGGTATTCGAGACACATCATGGAGTGGGTAGATCGCCGGTCTTGATTAGCATGGGCCGGTCAAAACATCAATGTCTTATGAAGTTTGAGCACGCCACCTTAACAAAGGAAAATATTGGACTAAGGACATTTAGAGAACACAAAAAAAGATGACCCTGAAAATATGGATTGCCCTTAAACCTGAGATTCTTGAAATCTTAAAAATTCCAGGATAATCCCTAAAGATCCATAAATGTGCCCTAAAAGGAGAAAGGAGACAACTTGCCTAGTGAAAACTAGACTCAAATCGATAGACATCCATAAAGAAAGATTCCTTCCATAGAGAAGGGATCATGTATTCATTCTTCTTGTATTTTCTCTACGTTTTTATTGTAAAATATTGTTAAAATAGTGAGTTGATAGAGAGCTTAAAGACTCGATGAAGTAGACATAAGCTCAAATTAAATTGAACCACTATAAATCTTGTGTTTTGTTATTTTTTTTATGTTTATTTTAGTTAATATCAATTTCGTTTTCAAGAACTAACAAATTCAACTCGTTGACTTCGAATTGACTAAATTTTAAAGTCAACAGTTTAATACAATCTATGAACACAAACAAAAAGCCATATTCAAAAAGACATTTAATGATTGACTCATAAAGACCTAAAATATAAAAGAATTAGCAAGGACGCCAAATATAGTGGGAATTCAGAAGATAACCCTGATCAAAGTAAAAAATGGTCATCATGGAGTATACAAAAAGGCTCGACTATTGAAGCAAAGGTCTAAGCAAAGAAGAAATGATTTTATAAGGATTTGGAAAATTGCAAAGGCCACCAAATAATATTTTTAATCCGTTATTTAATAATCTCTATGTTCATTATTGTGAGCGCTCGAATTCTCCTAGATTTGATCATATCATAATGACCATCTCTCTCGCAGGGACTGAAACAATTTGTTGGGATTAGAGTTCCTGTAAAAAAAAGTTGAGAGATATAAGGAAAGGCCCTTATAATCCCCTTAGTTGGCTGAAAAACCAAAAGGTATGATGTGAGACCCCTGTGACACCTTTAATCCAAAGAACCAAAGGGTATAAGGCGAGGCCCCTATGACCACTTTGGTGTACAGAGCTAAGAGTACTGGTAAAGACCTCTACGACCCCTTAGTTGGCTATAAAACCAAAGAGTACTGAGCAAGGCCCTTATAACCTTTTTAGTTTGAAGAGCAGAAAGATATAAGGCAAAGCCCCTATAACCCCTTTAGTTTAAAGGGCTGAAGGGTACGAAGCAAGGCCCTTTTGACTATCATAATTAGCCAAAAAATCTAAATGGTATATATGGGGGCCTTTATGACCCCTTTGGTCTGAAGAACCAAATGGTACGTGCGAAGGCTTCTATGACCCTTTCAGTGTGAAAAGTTAAGAGGTATAAGACAAGGCCCTTATGACCCATCTAGTATGAAAAATCAAAAGGTATGGAACGAGGCCTCTATAATACTTTTAGTGTGAAGAGTTGAGGGAGTATAGAGTAAAGCCCTTATAACCCCCTCAGTTGGCCATAAAACCAAAGGGTACAGGGCGAGGCCTTTATTACCTATTTATTGTGGAGAGCTAAGGGATACAAGGAAAGGTGCCTATGACCCACTCAGTTGGCTATAAAACTAAAAGGTATTGGGTGAGGGAAGAGTAAGACAAAAAAAGACTTTATTTTTTTAATTCAAAATAGGGTTATCAATCGATTTGAAAATAATGAAAGAAATGATTACTAATAATCCGTGCTACTTTTACTAAAGTGTATGTTCGTGCCCCCATGAACCCTTTGGTCCAAAGGAGCAAAGGGTATAGGGTGAGACCCATATGACCCCTTCAGTCTAAAGACCTAAGGGGTATAGGGTAAAGCTCTTGTGACCCCCTCAATCGGCCCAAAAAATAAAGGATAAGGAGCAAAAGCCATGTAACCTATTTGGTGTGAAGAGTTAAGGAGTATGGGGTAAGGCCTCTATGACCGCCTCAGTTCATCATAAAACCAAAGGAAATAGGATAAGGCCCCTATGGTTTTTTTAGTTTAAAAAGTTGAAAGGTACGAGATAAGGCCCTTATAACCCTTTCTGTATGAAGAGCTAGGGGGTATAGGGCAAGCCCATACGACTACCCCTCCTCCCTACTCCTTTTCAATTGGCACAAAAAAAAAGGTATCTAACCTAAAACAAATCCTTGGAAAATCAAGGAAAATAAATGTAATAAAACCACTAAAGACTACTTTCATAGATTGTTAAATTAAACCACCTCAAAAAGATTTCAAACAAATAAGCTTTGGTAACTAAGTTTATAAATATTTTCTCTCATAGGAAAAATAGAGTAAAAAAAATATAAATTAACAAATCCAAAAACACAACTAATAGAAAACAAGTCTTTATAAATAAATAAAATAATATAGAAGGAAGGGACCAGTAGATTACAAGAATTTTTTTTAAAAAAAAGCCTTATCTAAGGGATGAAAGATGTATCCTCAACATAAACATCCTTAACAGGAGTAACCGATCAAGCTAGAGAATCCTTTTGGCTAAAGAAATGTCCTTGGCTTTACTGTCATCTTCTGCCTGGGCATATATTGCTTCTTTAAGCCAGGCAAATCTAAGTCAGGATAATGATTCTTGACAACTTGAATGCATCGGTCAAAGCTTATATTCACCTTATCATCGAAGCAAGCTTACGCTCTTAAATGAGTATCAGCTCAAGTAGTTTTGAGCTCCCCAAAAAATTCCTCATTCCTCTTTCTAAGAACAGCATTCTCTTATAAAAGAGATACGATCAAGGATTAGGACTCGTCAGTCACCTCTTTGAGCTAGTGAACTTCTAACTTAAGAGCTAAAATCTTACTTTTTGAAAAAGTAGCCTTGACCTAAACATCTTCCACTTTGGCAGTTAGACCCTTACGTCTTCAACTTTCTTCGACAAATTTTTTATTTGCCTCCAGCAAAGTCTTCTTAAGCTTGATCATCCCTTCCTCAACCTATTGCAACTCTTACTTCTCCTTTAATGCTCCTAGGAGCTCGTCTCATTGCTGGAAAAAAAAAACCTATCTAACAAAGAAAAATAATTTAGAAAAATGATAGTATAAAATGAAATAATGTCACAACAAGAAGCAAAGGATGAATCTTGAGTAAACACCTCATGCCACGCTTTAAAGATGAAGGGGCATCATACTTAGATAGATTGACAACCTGTGTAGTTGAGATTACCCGTTCGACCTCCCTTGATATAGGCACAATATGCCTATACTTGTCTAGTTTCACAGCGATTACATCAGATAGCTTGAAGGATGAGCACCCTAGCTTTACCCAAGACTCGTCCAGGCTTGAGATGGTAAGAATGGGAAGGATGCCTATAATACCACTAATGCTTACTTGCTAAAGAATGGGAATACTTGTGGAATGAGGAGGGGTAACTTTATCTCGTGGATCCATTAAGGTAGGAGACTGATAATCCTATGAATCCACAAAGATGCTTGGAGGAGGCACAAAGAATTTGTAGATCTTCCACTTATATTAGAAGATGAGCTTATCAAACTATAGCACATGGTTCCACTACTCAAACCACTCCTCTCACCCAAACCAATAACTAAAAATAGCTCATTTATCCTCTTGTTCAGGCTAGAAATTTTAGAAGAGTGCTTTCGGTTGCTATCACCAACACCCATTTCAACAAATGATGTGAAATGTTAAATAAAGGCAAGAGTAATAAAAAAAATTACCATACCAATACACAAGGCAAATAGAGTACCTCTTCCTCTTCTTATATTTTCTCGTAACTTGGATGATTTGGTGATTAGGCTTGCATACTCTAAGTTATCTTGAGAAACAAGCTATTTTACAAACCTTTTTTGCTTCTCAGATTGCTCAACCTAATCTTCCTACTCCAAAAAGAGTTTGGGCTTCCAAGTTTAAAAAGTCACTGCAAAACACACAAGTTAAATATTATCTTAAACCTACCTTAGAGATCGGATAACATAATAAAAGGGTAAAAAGCCTGATCTAGAGAAAACTTAAGGACAAAAAAAAGGACCAGATGTTCTTACACACTCTTAGTCCCACTCCTTGCCAACAAACACTATAAAAATTTTCATTTATAATTACTAGATGGGCAAGTCTAGAATAAGAGTGCTTTTTCTCACCATCATAAGTAGAGAAGTAGTGCAGCCCTTTATACTTGTTAGTGTTAACTATACACTGATAAAATTGTTAAAATTCGACAAAGGTGGGATTATTATACTTGGCCTTTGTCCACAACACCTTAACACTGACCAGTACCTTTTATACATTCAAACTTAGATAACAAGGTGCCAAATTTAAATGTGTAAGCATGTACATAAAGGAAGGTTGAAAGGGTAACCTTAAGCCAAAACTGAAGAAGTGTAAATTAAAAGCCAACTCCTGCACCTGTCTTGTATATATACTCGCACTCTTGAAGGACCTTAAGAGTAACAAAAGTAAATATATTATATTTCTCCCTCAAGGTCACAAGATTTCTTTCTTATACAGTTTAAGGATAATAAAGCAGCACCCAAATCAAAGGGGATCTCCTCGCTAGCTCCTATATTGGGTTTCTTTTTCTTTAATACTTTTTTGGCCTACTAGATTGACTTAAGGTATGAAATTACTCCCTATGCACCACATCACTAAGTGTCTTCTCAGAGTCACTAAGAGCCCATAAGGGTTTTTGATTGATACTATACTAGTTAAGCATAAGTGCACGCTATCGTATCAAGTAATATAGGATTTTAAGTTCAAATATCGATCCTACAAGAACTATGCGATCTAATTCTATAAATCAAGTACTAAAATTGTACTTACTTAACTTTTATTCAAAAAATCATAATCTAAAATTTAATTAACTAATATAACTCTATCAATAAATTAACAAAAATAAATGGTAGAATTCACAAATAAATATAATCTAGAGTTTTGACTTGTCCTTTAGTATTTTATTGGATTTATTAACCACTTAGTTAATCAATTAATACTAATTATTGGCTTAGACACTAATCTCATCATAAGCCTCTATCGATGGTTAAGTGACTATATTACACATTTTAACAATCACCTATATGTCTATAGTAATCAATTCAGAATGTAATTCATTAAGATCAAGTCTAAATTATACCATATATGTCACTTAAGTATATGTCTATCCTAGATGGAACTCTATGATCATGTGTTAAACTATCTTAGGCTAAACACATGAATCCCTCCATCGAGTTCATCATGGTTTCTTCATCATTCAAAATATTAATCAAGTATAATGAAAGCATTAAATACAAGATAGAATGAATCAATTGAATGTGTCAAGTTCATAAACTAAAAATTAACATAATTTAAATCTATACTAGGTTCATATAGTCTAACTCTAAATGAACAATTTTAGCCCATTACAAAATTAAAAGTATCCAATAAATTCATAAAGATCAACAAGAATAAGAACAACAACATAATGATAAAGAAAGAGTAGAAAAACTAATGAAAGTGACTCCTTGATGTGCTTCTCGCTCTTCTTTGACTTGAAGATTGAATCTTGATCTTGATTTTTTAATTTTTGGCTTTGATCTTTGATTTTGTATTGTGAATTCTTTCTTTAACGTTTTGTCTCTCTCTAATCTTTTCTCTATTTTCCCTTAATTAGGATTTTTGCCTTTTTATTTATAGGTTTATGTCTTCAAATTGATGATGAACATCAAATACAAGTCAGATATGATTACTATTTATGAGTTACTGCAGCAAAAATACTGTTCACATGCAACTGTTCACCGGTATTGTTTGCACGCCTCGGCGCTGCAGCATGTAAACACTGTTTCAGACACCGTGGCACCCATTTCTGGGTGCTGGATACTGTAGTAGATCACTATAGCTCGTTATTATAGAAATTCACTGTATCCTGTACTATAGTAATTTGATGTTTTTAGCTTATTTTCATTAGAGTTTCGACCCTATTTACTCCATTGACTCTAAACCTATAAAAATAATAATAAAATATATCAAAAGCCAAATAATCTTAATTTCTACGAATAAATATTAAGTTTAAAATATGAAAATGACTTAATTAACCCCTATCAGTTCTACAGAGTTCCCCCTCTCAAGATGATCCCTTGATAACTAAGCAAGGCCGATAAACCTCCCAAGTATTTGCATTGTCTGCATTTTAAGCAGATTTACTCCCTGTAATCAAAATCTTGCCAATATCGCCAAGCTCACGATTAAATACATTCTAGAAGTCCTTGACAAGGGACATTATTCATATACTTAGACAAGAAGGAAATGTATAACCTATCAGAAAGATCATTTTTTTATCAACAACTCAGTTCGACCACTTAAGTTGAACACTCAAAGTTTTTAGTGTGAACCCAAAAAGACATCATGAATACAAGCATCCAACATAATAAGAGCATCATAATTAATGGCACTAGAAAATAAAGAAAAAAAATACTTAAGTGAAAATTCTTTCAAATAAAGACTGCATAAAACAGAAATCACAACGTTCCCCTTTAAAAACACCAAGTCATTATTCTCTTTCTGAAAATTGCCAAATAGAAGAAAAATGAAAGAGTAAAAAGGATGACTCTTATTTACGAAAGGGATCACCATCGTCATAGTTATTAATTTTAGATCTAACAAGTAAGACGCTCTCATAGAGAGAATGTCTTTTCAATGGGTGATAATGCTTCTAATCTCTTCCCCAATTTTTTGATCGACTCATGAGATCTAGGATTTAGCCACATCAACAAGTAAATGAATGAGCATATTAATTTTTGATTGATTTCCAATAGATATTTCTTGAAGAATTGCTTATAATTAAATGAAGATAAGATAGACACCAATTTGAAAAAAATAAATCAAAATCCAAGCAGTATAATTTGACAACCACGTAAGACTTACATCATATAAAGCCTAGGGAAAATATATAAAGAGAACTCTATTACCGAGGAACTCAATAAGTAAAAATCGAGAAAATGTTTTTAATCTAAAGTACTATTACAGAGTTTTCAATATCAATAAGTTAATACTGAAAATTAAAGGACTTGTATTTCCCTCTGGAATTTCGACCTAAACCATAAGCAACTTAGAACCTACAAGCATAATCAGGCCCCTGACAAAAGATCAAGATGGCATTATGATCAAACTCAAGTTTACATAAAGCAACAATCTAAAATACATTAGCATTGGGTATTCAACAAGCATCATTGAGCAAGCAGGTCTCATGTCCTAATTAACATGGGCTCACCAAAACATCAATATCACATAAAGGCCGAGCATGACACCTTAATAGAGAAAAATACTAGACTAAGAGCTTTTAGTGAGGACCAAAGTAGATCACTCTAAAAATATAGGCTACCTTTAAATTTGAGATTCTCGAAATTCTAAAAATCCTTGAGGATAATCCTTATCGATCCAAAAATTTGCCCTAAAAATAGAAATGAGACAACTTGCCCTAATGAAAATTATACTAAACCATCAATAGCATGGCAAAAGACTATATTGTGTATTTCTCATTGATGGGTTGAAATAATTAAGTTTGGGATAGAGTTTGATTGATGATGAGGTGTGGGTCTAGAGTAAAGAAATGCACAGATGGTTGAGGATAAGAATATGGGTAACTTGAAAGAAGTTCAAGATTAAGAAAGGGTTGTAAATCTTAACCTTTTTGCTAGCATGTTTCCCAGTTCAGGATTAAAAATAGCTTGTCCAACAGAAAATGCAATAACTACTTAAGATGATCAAACACCAGTTCCCACAAATAGGAAGGTTTGTCGATCACCATGAAGCTTTTATGTTGGAATGTTTAGGGATTAAGCAATGCCCAAACCCTCTAAGATAAATCGGTCATTGCCAAAAAAGATATATCCATGGCATAAATCTGCAAATAAATGAATATGAGTAAGGCAATCTGCCTTAATCCTATATAAACTAAACCCCGCCTTATCAAATTGAAGGCGATTTCGATAATGCCAAATAGAATATAACAAGTATACTGCAGATAGATGCAAAATGTTATAAAACCAAGGACTAAAAGATTTAACAAGAATTATAGACCATAGATCTATAATTGAGGTGGCATTCAGAATGTGTGTCTAAAAATTATGGATAAACCAACCCTAAAGATCTTTAGAAGAAGGGCAGAAAATAAATAAATGATTTACCGATTCATAATCTTTCAAACAAAAGAAACACACCACAGGATCTCAAAACCATATCTGTTAGAATAAGGTACTGAAGTAAGCACCACATAAAAATACTAATCTTTGAGGGGAAACAAATTCCTCTAGAGAAAAGATAAAATCATATTAGAGGAGGTGTGATTCTTAATAAAATTATAACTCTCCCTTAATGACAAGGATCCATCCCAAGCAGAAGTCCAAATAAATTTATCTTTCATACGGAAGATAAAATAATACAAGAAAATTAGTCTTTCATATGAGGAAAAGTCACATAAAAAGAATTTAAAATATTCCATCTTCTTTCAAAAATAACATCAACGACCTTACACTAGAGGTCTAGAGTGCCTTGCAAACCTTGAGGAAGAATAGGTTTGTTAAGCCAATTATCAAATCAAAAATTAATAAAAGAACCATTACCAATGATCCACCTAATCCCTATGTGAAAATATGACAGGATAGCCTTGAAACCTAACCAAATATAAGAGCATATATAGGACTTATTTTTGTTACTAAAGTCATACCACCCCTTATGGGAGTTTGAGCAAGAAGTTGTTGAATTATGAATATCTTAAAGGGATTTGAGAAAGCAAGCTTTATTCAAAATATCCAACCGTTGAAGCTCTACTCCTTCATCTTTTTTAGGTAAGCAAAGACGATACCAAGATACTAAAGCCATTTTTTGGTTACTATGATCACTAGAAATGATAAAATTTTGAGCATATTCATGTAACTTTTTCAATAGAGAAACTGGCCAAAGGTAGACTTTAAAACTATGCAACAAAATACTTTAAAACACCATACGTACCAATTCAATTCTACCTACCATAGATAAAAAATTTTCCTTTCAACCTGTAAGTCGTGCAACAGCCTTGTTTGTAAGGATTTGCAAATGATGAGCTCACGGATAACTCTTAAAAATAGGCATCCAAAGTAATAAAAAGGAAGGCTACTTTGAGAAAAACCCAGAGTATCTGATATTTCCTGGTAACGATGCATAGAAGATTTTCTAAGAAAGAAAAGGCTTTTTCCCTTATTAATTGTCTGTCTCGAGGCTAAACCGTAGATATCTATGAAAGTCATAAGATAAACGAGAGATTTACGATCACCTCTACAAAGCACAAAGACATCATCTACATACAATATATGGGATAGGGTAGTGCATCCTCTAGAAATCGAAATAGGAGATATTTTGTTAGTATCTATCAAAGTTTAGATCTCTCTTGAAGTAGCATCTTCACCTAGACAAAAAAGAAGATGAAATAATAGATCACATTGTCTTACACCCCTATCATAACCAAAAAAATCTTTAAGGGAGTCATTAATCAAAATAAATAACTGTGCAGATTTGAGAATAATAGAGATCTAATTAATAAATGCATAGTTGAAACCAAAATGATGCAGAACTTACAGGAGAAAATCTCAACTGATGGTATCAAAAGCCTTAGTATATCCAACTTTATTCCAATATTTCCTCTAAAAGATTTTCTATCCAGCATATTAATGCCTTCTAAAACCATTCAAATACAATCCTGAATATAATGGTCGCTAATGAAAGTCATTTGATTTTGAGATACCAAAGTAGGCATGATACCTGCCAATCTATCAGCAATGATTTTGGTAATAATTTTGAAGAAGATATTTTCCAAAGCAATCAGTCTGAATTGATTGATATTCACAGCATCTGTCACTTTTGGAATCAATACAATAAAATTGGAATTTAAATTAGGTAAAATGAAGCTGGGTGTGAAGAATTGCTTAATACCCAAGATTATGTCCTTTTTGATAATATCCCAACAATGATGACAAAAAAGACCTATAAATCTATCTGGCCCTAAACCATTAAAGGAATCCAAAGAGAAAACTTCTAAACGCACCTTTTCTTCAGAGGGAATGCAAGTCAGAAAATTATTATCTACATCTGAACCTGCATTCGGAATATTATTATAGCTCTGCAAAATCAACTCCGGATCTACATTAAAAATTGCATAGAGATCACAAAAATAATCAATAATATGAGATAAAATATGTGACATATTATCATTCCAAACATTATTAATGAGTAACCTTAATTTGAGACTTGCTAGTATGAATTTTTGCATAAGAGTAAAAAACATTGGTGCACTTATCTCCCTTCTTAAGCCATCTCACTTTTGCTCGATTATGCCAAAATTCAGATTGCAACTTAGAGATATGGAGGAGTTCCACCTTTGTTGTAGCTTCAGCTTCCAATAACTCATCTGTGGTACCTTTTGTAGCCATATATTCTTGGATAGAAGCAAGAGACTCACGGGCTTTATTTAATCACTCATAAATATTCTCAAAAACATTCCAATTCTATTTTTTTTAAATGAGATTTTAGCACTTGTAATTTTTTGATAACCATAAACATCGAACAACCATAACAATAAACCGAATTCCAAATATCTGTCACCATATCTTTAAACCTCGGGTGATGTATCCATATTGGTTAAAAACGAAAAGGACAAGGGTCTAACCTGTTCATAGAGTCGAAAGAGAACAGTAGGAGAAAGCAGTTAGAGACTGTGCGAGGGAGAACTATGCAAGAAGAAAAGCTCCAAGTCTCTTGCCATTGAGAGGAAAGAGAGCACAGTCCAATTTTCTTTCAATGTGACCTTTATTTGCCATGGTTGTAACCCAAGTGAAAAACAGACAAAATCATTAACTTGTTATTATAAGCATTCTTAATTAATAAATTAATATTTTTAAATATTTTCAATATATAAAATTTAAATTATACTCATCTTTACCTTTTTTTTAAATTAATATTATATCAAATATCTATTATACAACGTTTATATTTATTAGAATTATATATCACTTAACACTTACACACATTCGAACCAATATCTCTATAGCAATAAAACCAGCTACTCTCACAAAAAGAGAAAAATATTAACAATATCCTAAATTATTATAGGAATCTCTAACTTCAAATTAGAAGATATGTAAATCTTGCTATCCGAACAAGACAGCAGCTGCTTGCATACGCATCTCTAATTTGATGTGAACATATTTAAATTTGCAAACTTCCTACTTTCATTAAAAGATTACGCCCACTGAATCATAATTAAAAATTAAAACAGCTAAGAAAAGCATTAGTGATCTATTATATAAATCTTGTGCATATCCAACGTGACTAGCGGCCTCCACTATTGTTTCAAATATGTTCAAAATCTTGTATACATACGTGCATATAAATAGAAATTGCTGATAATTAATTAATTTATTATACAATACTATAAGCTTTATATGTATATATAGAAATCACCGTTGGAAAGTCAATCTTGATCTTATAATATCACAACCATGCCTTGTTTTGCTTTTGCTTTGTTCTAGTACACCTTATATAATACCGCAATTCTCTCTCATCTCTTCCCCAATCAAACCCACAACCAATCTCTCCCTCAAAAATACAAACAAACAAGAAACACAATATATCAAATATTCAGATATGGGCAACTGTTCAGCTCCTCAGCACAAAAAAAATGGTGCCAATTATCTCAGTTGGACAGCCACGGCCAAGATAATTCACTTAGATGGCAAGCTAGAAGAATTCCGGCAACAGACCAAAACCAGAAACATTCTATCTCAGAACCCTAATTGCTTTCTCTGTTGTTCGGAATCAATGTATGTGGGTTCTCAAGTGCCTCATCTGCAAGAAGATGAACAACTTCAACTGGGTCAAATTTACTTTCTCATGCCACTATCAAGATCTCAAGCCCCGTTAACTCTTCCGGAATTGTGCTCACTGGCTATAAAGGCAAGTTCAGCACTATCTCTTGTAACCAGCGGAAATGGTGTTAAGTATCCGACGACACGTACCTGTGAAGTTCCGATCAGATCATTTCAGGTTCCGGCGAAGAGAAATGACTTTTAGATTTGGGCAAATGAAAGTAGAAATGGAAATAAAGGAAAATGTGTGGCGTTGATAGCTGGAAGCTTTAATTTAATTTAATTATTTTTTATTTTTACTTTTTTTTGTCTGATTTTAGTGTGTCTCGCGCAGTGTTTTTTTTTTTTAACTCTCATTATTATTTTTTTGTATATTCTATAGTATATGTAGTCCATGGTATGCATTCGATTTGATCATTTGGCTCGATCTAAATTTGAAAAAATTTGGAACTTAGTTTAAAAAATTCAAGTTTTATTTAAATTTAGATTTAATGTTTTTTAAGGAATTTGGATTACCAAAAATTCAGCCCGTATATAAATTTTTTATTTTTTTATTTTAAAAAAATATTAAATTAATTTTTAATCTTTAATATATATAAATTTAATAATTACATTACAAAATAAATATTTTAAAATTTTAAATTTAACTTAAAAAATTAAAAAAAAATTAAAACAAGAATAAAAAATATATTAAATTATGAATACAAATTATATAATATAAGTTTTACAATCTAATAATTATTTTATAAAATAAATATCTTAAAAGTTTAAATTTTATCAAAATAAAAAAAAATTAAAAAATCAAGTTCAACCTAGATCCAGCTCGACCCAAAAATTCTCTAGTTGAGACAAACTCAAATTTTTTATCTAAAATAATTTAAATTTAAATTGAAAAAAATTCAAATTCGAATTTAAATTTTGTCATCTTTAATATGCATATGTTTTAAAATAGTAGCTCTTAGAATAAAGATAGAGGCCACACTAAGATTATAAGAGTTAAGACTGTTGACAATAAAGAATTGTCAAAAGCTTTGAAATAGGCTTCAGACATAATTAAGAAATTAATTAAAATAGTGTGGGTTTTAACTTCAAGATTGTTTAATACATATGTAAAGGGATTCAAAAGGAGAAATGCTTTGATAATATATAATACTTATTAAAAATTATCAGGGTTTGATTTGAAGAGCAAGTCAAGTGTGTTGAGTGCACAAGGTCGAAGACGGACGCATGGCTGGGTGTTGCGGCGTTATGTGCGAAGAAAGTTATTTCTCAATTTGTTTCGACTCTCACTTGTTCCATAACCCCCTAAAATAACTCTCACATGTTTATGATTAACATAGGTTGTCCTAAAGTCTATATAAAAGTTCTCTATTTGCTTGTAAACGCATCTCAGTGATATCTTTATGATCTTTGTGATATCTAAGTCTAAGTGTTCTTTGTGATTCTTAGTGAGAGAAATCATTTGTTTACAAGAGAGAGTGAGTTCTTTCTTGTAAAGGCATACTTTGTGATTACCTTGTGATTCAATAATAAGGGAGTGCAATCTTTATCCGCCGTGGACATAGGTAAGTTGCTAAACCACGTAAATTATATGTGTTGTTCTTTTACTTTCTCTCTCTAGATTTATTACTTGCTTGTTTCTACATTATATTGTTTGAAATATTTGCTTGTTTGATTGCTTCCACTTCAACAAAGCCAAGTTCTAAGTAGGCATAGCTATACCCAAGTATGAGGTATAAGAATTCAACGGAATGAATGACTTCAATTTGTGGAAGATAAAAGTTAAGGCGTTGTTGGTAAGCCAACGGTTAGGCTCAGTATTAGAAGAGACTGCAACTCTATCTCGTGAAGAAGAGAAAATGCCAGAGTCATCTAAAGTTAAATCAGAAAGACTAAACATTTGAGAAAAAGCTAACAGTACAATCGTTCTGTCATTGAGTGATAAAGTACTGAGAGAAATAACATGTAAGACAACAGCGATTGGTCTTTGGTAGAAGCTTGACTCTCTTTATATGCAAGTCATTGGCTAACAGATTGTATATAAAAAAAATAATCGTATCAATTGTCCATGTCAGAGGGGACACCGATGAAAAATTATATAGATACGTTAAACAAGATCATTATTGATCTTGAATTTATCAACATCAAGATAAAAGATGAAAATAAGGCAATCATTTTGCTAAGTTCTCTTCCTAAGAGTTATGAGAGCTTTGTTGATACATTGCTCTACGGCAGATAGAGTTTAACGATGAGTAATGTAAAATCTGTTGGGGTTTGTGCTTACGTGTCATCCCTATTTGTATGAATATTTATTTTGTAATATTTATACAATAAATATTTTATTAAATCGCTAATAACCTTTATTAAATGGTAATTAAGCTTGTAACATTATAGACATTGTATAATCTGAATGAGTTTAGATCTTGTTTAGAGAAGTTTAGACCAGGGCTAAGGGTTAACGATGTTGATAGTTATAAATGCTAAGAATTAGCACTATTAAGAGTTAACAGGTTATAAAAGTTAGCGAGATCTAAATAGTTAGAACCTTATCTATAATGCGACAAAGACCTGAGAGTCTACTGGTAATGATATAGTTGCAAAGAGTTGCAATAAAAACTAAGAAATGTCATTATATAAGTATCTTCTCAAATATAGAGTTTCTGATCTATGTTTACTAATAAGGGTTTATCGGTGAAACACAATAATATAGATTAGTGTATGTCTATATCTATATTATACAGATGATTATTCTTAGTTAACCATGAGTTTGGTAGAAGCTCATATAGACATACAGGTATTCAGTTAGGACTGGATACTGAACAGACTCACGATGACACTAATAGATATCCTATGAATTCATCAAAGGAAGGTCCTCTCGAGTTGAGTAGTATTTGTGGTCCTTCGACTTAAGCGCAACGGTGGGCTTGTGGGAGATCTACCATACTTTGGTTCCACGTATGTCAGAGACCTTTTATGGTCTGACTGCTACATGTCGTTGGGTATGGTCTGATGCTCATGGAGTTTGGTGTGCGTAGATATAGGATCTGTCAGCTCACAGAAATGGGTTGTATATCCGATACTTTGAGATTGTATCTTATAAATTCTTATGGCCATAAGCAATCAACCTGGGAAAAGAGTTTCCTACAGGTTTGAACATTATAGCAAAAGTGTTTGCGTATATTGTTCATTAAAATACGAATCTGGAGATAAAGTAACAAATAAAATTATCAGGATTTGACAGTAATAATCTATATCCCGCTCATCCAGGATATAATGACGAAAAGATTATACGAATATGTAGTAACCTCAACATGTATGGTTTAATGCGCTAATTTGTAACATCCGTAACGTGTGCGTGGGCCATCGATCATGAACTTATGAAATAGTTCTATTTGATGAATCAGGCGTGGACCTAGGGAGTCCCAATATGAAATGTACTCTTTGAGCACTTGGGCAGCGTACCGTGTTGAATAGTTCAATACAGTAAAATCCAACAATTTACTATGGTTAAGTTAACTAAAGTATATGGTTAAATGGTAGGACCCACTTTAGGTTAACTTGGTAACCTAGTAAGAACATAAATGTAATTTCACTTAATAATTATTTAATTGTTAAATAATTCAAATGAATATTTATTTATTTAATAGTTAAATAAATAATTTAATTTAACTATGGTTAAGAGTTAACCATATGGTTAAGTTAGGTTAACTTTACTTAATGGTTAAGTAAAAGTTAACCTAACCATGGTTAAATTAGTTAACTATGATTAAAATATTTAAATGTTCAATTAACCTAACTAGAGTTAAGAGTTAACTATAGTTAGAATATTTAAATGTTCATTTAACCTAACTAGAGTTAAGAGTTAACTATGATTAGGTTAGGTTAAATGCAAATTGAAATTAAGTGAAATTAAGTGTAATTGAAATTAAATTTATTTGTATATATTAGCCAAATGTAATTAAATTCATAAGTTTGTTAAAGTTTTAATTTTGCTAAAAACTTGGCTAGCCATTATAAAGAGAGAAAAGAGAAATTGTTTTCTTATTTTTAGATTCAAGTTGTTGAATTCATAATTTTATTTTATAAGGAATTAAAACCAATTTAGCAAAATAGGTTTTGATTAATTGATTAAGTGTTAATTAAAAGAAAAAATCAAGAACATAAGTTTAAGTTGTTAAACTTTTGCTAGATCAAAGACTGTTATTCTAGATAATCAAACCCACCATTGTTGAGTACTATAATTGATTAAAGATTGCATTTCGATGGACTTCAACAATTTCGATCCAAATGCTTTAAGGGTTATTTCTCAATTTTGTTTTTGTTAACTCCTTTAATATGTAATGATTGTATTTACTGCAAAGTTTTAAGCTTCCGTTGTATACTTATATGTATGAGATATGTATATTTTATTGTTAAACACAAAACCCACATGTAAACACCCTTGATAAATCCACTCCCAACAAAATCATCATTAAACTCAAAGCTATTAGGAAAGCAAATTAAAGGCAATGCAGAAAGTTTATCTATAACAGAAAGGTCCCCATATAGAGATGAAAGAAAAGTGGCTCAAGATCAAAGTCTAGGACTCTTAGGAAGTGTTATTGCTGTAAGAAAGAATGGCACTTCATAAAGGACTGTCTGAAAAAGAAAGCATAGGACAAGACAAAAACAAATGTTGCGCTTGAATATAATGATAGCTACAATAGCACAAAGACTCTAGTCGCTACTGATGGTAAGAATACTGAACAATGGGTTCTTGATTCTGGTTGTACTTTTCACATATGCCAACACAAATCTTGGTTTATAAATTTTCAGCTCATTGATGGTGGTAAGGTGTTAATGGGTAATGACATTGATTGTCAAATGATAAGAATTGGTAATACTAAATTTAGGTTGCATGATAGGCGAGTGAGAGAGTTGACAAAAGTTAGGTATGTTCTTGACCTCAAGAAGAACTTGATCTCACTTGAAACTTTAGATCAGAATGGGTGTTCCATCAGGATTAATGGAGAAGTTTTGAGAGTTTTAAAGGGTTCCATAGCGGTAATGAGAGGAGAGAAGCACATAGGTGTTTATGTGCTAAAGATAAAAGTTGTAAGTGGTTTTATATTATTCTCTATAAATGATTAAAATATGCAAATCAAGTTGTGGCATCTTAGATTAGCACACCTAGGTGAGAGAAACCTAAAGGAGTTATTTAGTCAAAAAATATTTTGTGAGGATAAGTTCCAACCATTGGAGTTTTATGAGCATTGTGTGCTCGAAAAAGTACATAAAGTAAGATTTAGTATCGGTGAGCACAAGATCAGCACTTCAACAAAAAAATCCTTGAAGATGAACTAAGAACACTAGCGAGTTTCTCTAAGTCCACCTAAAGAAAGGTTAGGACTCTTGAGATAAAACTTGAAGAGTACCAGCTAACTAGAAATAGGCTAAGGAGAACGATTAACCTACCAATCAAGTATGCACAAGCAGATTTAATTGCTCACGCCTTTAACTCTGCTTACACTCTTGAATTTGATGAGCCTAAAACATATGGTGAGGCTATGAAAAGTGAAAATAAGAATGAATAGCAGTAGGCCATTGAAGAAAATATTAGTTCTCTTAGGAAAAATAATATGTGGAAGTTGGTGGAGAGACCTTAAAAAAAACTAGTGGGGTGCAAGTGAGTGTATAAATTTAAGGAAGGAATACCGGGGATAGAGCCTACAAGATTCAAGATTAGATTAGTTGTACAGAGTTTTACTCAGAGAGAGGGAGTTAACTTTCATGAGATATATTCTCCAGTTGTCAAGCACATATCCATTAGAATTTTATTAGCTATGTGTACAAACCTTGATTTACATCTAGAGCAGATGGATGTAAAATAAACTTTTTTGTATGGAGAGCTTGAAGAGACGATATACATGGCATAACCGTAAGGGTTTGTAGAGCTCAGAAAAGAGGATCATGCTTGTTTACTGAAGAAGTCATTATATTGGTTAAAGCAATCACATAAACAGTGGTATAGGAGATTTGATAAGTTTATGATGGGTTGTGACTTTAGTAAGAGTAAGTATGATATATGCGTGTACTTTAAGAGCTTGAGTTATGAGATGATTTATTTACTTCTATACGTCTATGATATGTTGATTGCATGTAAGAACATGAAAGAGATACAAAAACTCAAGAAGCAGTTAAATGGAGAGTTGGAGATAAAGGATTTGGGAGCAGCAAAGATAATATTGGGTATGGATATTGTGAGAAAAATAAGAGATGTTATTTTCTTGTCTTAACAGCGATATATACTTAAGATCCTAAAGAAGTTTGGTATGTCTAATTCAAAGGCTGTCTCTACTCCTTTGGATATATATTTCAAACTTTCAGCAGTATAATCGCCAACATCCGAAGAGGAGAAACTGCAGATGAGTAAAGTATCATATACAAGCATTGTGGGGAACATCATGTATGCAATGGTTTACATAAGACTAGATAAAACAACGGACTATGAGTATGGTGGGTAGATACATGGTGAATCCGAGTAAGGATTACTAACTTGGAATGAAGTAGATTTTGAGATATCTCAAATGGATGTCAAATAACGGGTTGATGAATAAATGAGATGAAGACAATAGTATAATGGTAAGAGGATACGTAGACTCAGATTATACAGATGATCTAGATAAGAGAATATCGTTGACGAGTTATGTATTCACAGTGTTTGGGTGTAGTGTATGTTAGAGATCAATTCTAAATATGTGGTTGCATTGTCTACCACAAAGGTAGAGTACATAACTGTTGGTGAAGCTATTAAGGATGTCGTGTGATTGAAAGGCATATGCGCTGAGGTAATGGCTACTTAAGATAAGAACACCAATGTATATTGTAATAGCCAGAATGCCATACACCTAAGCAAGCATCAAGTGTTTCACGAAAGGTATAAACACATTGATGTCCGGCTCCATTACATTCGAGAGATTATCCAAAGTGGTGAAGTTAATCTAACAAAGATAGCGTCGTCTAAAAATCCTGCTGACATGTTGACTAAGTCACTGTTCTCAGTTAAGTTCATCCTTTGCAAGGACTTAATCGGAGTCACTACTTTGTGAGGGTGACCAAAAATGCGGATATGAAATATCGAGATACTTTATGAATGATTTTAAATCAATAAGGGAATTTCTGAGAAAGTTCATTAAAAATCATAGGAGAAAAAATCATAAGGGGATTTAGAGAACAAGTCAAGTGCATTAGGTGTGCAAGCATCGAAGACGGATGCAAAATGAGGAAAAAAGACGCATGGTGGTGCTTAGGCATGGGTGTCGCAGTGTTAGGTTATGGGCACCACAGTGACCCAGACAGCACCTGAGCTCCGCATCACCAGGTGCCCAGCACCACATGCTGAGCGCGGCCACCCCTCATTGGGCGCTGCAGCGCCCGATGCTGGAAAAGTTGTTTCCTAATGTTTTTCAATTCCCACTTGTTCTATGACTCTTTAAAACAACTCCCATACGTTTAGAGTTAACCTAGGTCGTCTTAAAACTTGTATAAAGGCTTTTTATTGACTTGTAAATACATCTTAGTGATATCTTTGTGATCTTTGTAATATTTAAGTGATCTAAGTGTTCTTTGTGATTCTTAGTGAGAGAAACCCCTTGTTTACAAGAGAAAGTGAGTTCTTTCTATAAAAGACATATTTTGTAATTGCCTTGTGATTCAATAATAAGAAAGTGTGATCTTGATCTGTCGTGGATGTAGGCAAGTTGCAAAACTACATAAATTATATGTATTGTTCTTTTACTTTCTCTCTCTAAATTTTTTAATTACTTGTTTCTATATTATATTACTTGGAATATTTACTTAATTGATTGATTCCGCTTCAACAAATGGTATTTGTGAAGAGTATAAAGAATTTTCTCTGAAAACGAAGGAATCAATTATTCAAATTTTATGAATGAATTTCATGTTAATTTTTGCCTTAAAATTGTGCATTTAAAAAACATAAATTGCCTTAATTGGTTTTATAAATTATCCTGGGACTCACCACTCGAATTGATTTTTGAGTTAATTTGTTATAAGGCAACTTGCTTCTCCGATGAGTTAATCTCAAGTTTTTATTTTTTATTTTTTATTTTTTTTGGTTGAAACAAATAAGGGTAGGCATTTTTAGGTTTGGGAATTCTCGATCCCTATTCGAACCTAATCAGGATGCTAAAACGTGTCCCATTCGAGACACGTTTAGGTCGGAAAATTCCAATTGTTTTTTAAAAATAATTATTTTAAAACGACGTAATTTTAATTCGGGGACGGACAGGTTTGGACAATTCCGGATGGGTCGGGTCGGGAATTTTTAAATTTAATTTTAAAAACATAAAAAAATGAAACAAAATTTAATTTAATTTAGAATTAAAAATGAACCAAAATTAAAAGAATAAAAAATGAAACAAAATTTAATTGAAATTTAAAAAAAAAATAAAATTAAAAAAAAAGTTGTTCGAGTCAAAAATTCTCGTTCGGATTTGAAAATTTTTCAAACCCAACCCGACCCGTTCAAAAAAAAAATTCTATTACAAACGGATCCCAAATTTATTTTCGTTCTTGTCTTAACTTAAAATTTCGAGATGAGTCGGTATGAAAAATTTGCCCAACCCTAGAAACAAGATGGACCCCAAGTCAACCATGGAACTCCATAAAGAAAAATATTAATTTAGTCTTTGTAAATATTAATATTTACTTTAAAAGTCCCTCATTTTTTCACAAATTTATTTTAATCCGGTTCTGTTAAATATTTACTTTTTATAAGCAAAAGAGATTTTTGTCATCATAATTTAATTTTTTTAAAAATTATTTTCCCAAAATTAACCCCCCACCACTCCACTCAACCGTCCCTCATGAAACCAACGTCCCCAACCCAAAACCACCTCACAAACTAGCCCTCTTAACCCAAAACCATCCCCACGAACCAAGTTTATTTGGGTATGGCGAAGGTGGTTTTGTGACTGTAGTATTGTATTTTACATAATTTAATTATATTAAATTTTTGTAGATGATGTTAATTTGAGTGTGATGAAGAAAATTTGAAAATTTAAAAAAAAATGATAATTTGTTTTTATATTTGGGCAATGAAAATAAAATTTTTTATTTTAATTTTTGAATTATTATACTTATTAATTATCACATCAAAAGGCATTATTGTAAAAGCATCCAAAAAATAAATATTTAATAAAACCGTCATAACAGCAGGGATTAAAGTAGATTTTAAAAAACAACTGAGAGATTTTAGGATAAATTTTAATATAAAGACTAAATTAGTATTTTTCCTTTTTAGAATATTTTTCTTAACAGATTTTTTAAATTCCATTACCATATATATATATATATATAGACAAAAATGTCATTGAATTAACGGCTTAGTTCACTATATACATAAAAGAGCAAAGACAAAGAATGACATGCAACTTGAGGTTTGGATTCTTCTCCAAAGGCACGTATCATTAGTCTCAAGAATGTGAAGCTCTTCTAGGTAGGCTTACGGTGCTCCTCTCTCTTTAATTAAATTTCACTTAAATCAAGTATATACAAGCGAAAACTAATTCTAAAGTTTCATATACTACAGTTGGAACAATTTGTTAACAACTATTTTTTAGTAACATAATGATACTGAGTCTTTTATTACAACTCGTGTTATTAAATTATTTTTAATATCAATAATTAAGAATTATTTTCTCTTCTTTGTTGATATCAAAAACTAAATTACAAATTTTTAATAAACAATAAACAATTCGAACCAGATTTATAATATGATTACTTTTATGTTTTGCAGATATATAAGGTGTTATTTTAGGATTTCATTTTCTAGTACTATGACAAAAATAAGTTTCTGCTTCCATGATCTTTTTTAAATTGATGTTTCAATATCTTCTTGTCATTTGCCCTGCAATAAATATTTTCTCTGATGGAACTTTCTTGCAAAGATTGGATCATATCAATTAAATTAATTAATACCAATAATATTTAATATAACAAAATTATTAATAAAGAAAAAAAATGAAGTATCACGAGTTTATCATGTCGTTTGTGCGCCTAACTGATAAGATTTTTTAACAAGTGCATTTAATCCTAAAGAATTATCTTAACGAGTTTAAAACAAATTATCTTAACAAGTTGACTACAAATTTAGATATATAGGCCTCCATAACTCGGCCTAGAAAGGCCGTCAATTGAGACTCGCATAAGGACATGTGTCATCACGTACAACTGTCATATGACACATCATTATGGACAAATTACCTACCATGTCATCATTGAGCCCATTAATGGTACACACATCAATTAACAGAGTTCAAGTTTTGCCAAGTCACCATCTGATCCTATTAGTGGTTCAGCTAGAGCCACGTTAGTCAATGACTAGACTTAAGGATAAGGTGTAATGAGAAAACTCTCCAAAAATTTAATAACAAATATATAGATCAACAAGTACCAAGCCCTTGTCCTCTGCTGACACACAAACCAAAGCTCTCTAGAGTTGTTGGGGTAATTTAACACTAAATCTACTTATCTCAGGAGGATAAAGTTTGCTAACCACTCAGTGTTCCTAGGCTCACCTAACTAAGCTAACTACTCTAAAAACACCTAAGCAAGAAGATACATAGTTTTTCAAATATCAGAGGGCACAATTATCCACATGCTCTCATTTAAGCTAGTTCTCCAAAATGTCTTTAATTAAAAGGATAATTCTCTGGTTGTATATCTCCATATGTCACCCTTGAAGAGGAATAATCTTTAAGTTGGCTTTCTTTTTGCTCAGCGAAGAATTCGAACTAAGACAACAATTTTAGTAAGAAAAACTCTCTACCTTCTCTCTCTCTCTCTCTCTCTCTCTCTCTCTCTCTCTCTCTCTAAGAGCATAAACCCTAGGAAAGATTCATCATTAAGCTACTACCTAACTTGAGCATCATCGCCAACCATTCTACTAGCGCCTGCTATTGAGCTCATGTTTCTTGTATTCTTTAGGTCCTTTAAGGCAGCTTAACTTGCAACCGGTCCTCAAGTCGATTCCAACTTAGCCTCAATTCTAACACCACCAAATTGAAGGTCCAAACCTATACCAATAAGCCCAATAACTCAAAACTTCCTTTACTCTGCACTCCTCACACATTTGGGGCAATTCTCTAGCCAAAAATCATCCCCAAATAATAATAATAATAATAATAATAATAATAAAGAAAAATAAAACATACATCATACATTGTTTGAGGCAATAAATTCATATTTAGTTTTCTAAATATCAGAGGGGCACAATTACCCACATGCTCCTATTTAAGTTAGTTCTCTAAAATATCCCTTATAAAAAGAATAATTCTCTAATTGTATATCGCTATGTGTCACCCTTGAAGGGGGGTAATCTTCAAGTTGGCTTCCTTCATGCTCAGCGAAGAATTCGAATTAAGACAGTAATTTTAATTAAAAAAAACTCTTTAACTTCTCTCTACTCTCTCTAGGAGCATAAACCCTAGGGAAGATTCACCATTAAACTGTTACTTAACTTGAGCATCGGAAGGGCATCATTGGCCATCTTATTGGCGTCTACTATTGAGCTTATGTTTCTTGTGTTCCTTAAGTTTTTTAAGGCAGCTTAACTTGTAACCGATCCTTAACTCAATTCCTATTTAGTTATAGTTCTAACA
Source organism: Ailanthus altissimus (assembly GCA_946807835.1). Classification (NCBI taxonomy): domain Eukaryota; kingdom Viridiplantae; phylum Streptophyta; class Magnoliopsida; order Sapindales; family Simaroubaceae; genus Ailanthus; species Ailanthus altissimus. Next base: position 20,829,103 of record OX327698.1, on the reverse strand, counting down.
CCATCAAAATGAAGGTCCAAACCCACACTAGCAAGCCCAATAACTTAAATTTTCTCTTACTCTACACTCCTCACACATTTGGGGCAAGTCTCTGGCCAAAAATCATCCCTAAATAATAATAATAAATAAAATAAAATACACATCATACATTGTTTGAGACAGCTCTTGAAGACTTTAAGGTGGCAAAATATCACTAGAAGCAATCATTCTATGCTTTCATGGCAGTTTGTATGTAAGATACGGCCTAGGCCTAACAATGAATCTCAGCCTCGTCGCCCATATACATTTAGAAGTAAGGTCCACTAAACTTTTAAAGAACTATTAAAGTCCAAAAAACTTGATGTTGTGAATTTATTCTAATGGCCTCTAGTGTAAGAAATTTTTATGGACAAACCTAGTCTTAAACTATAAGAAGTATAGGAACTGAGTTTTGAATAGCATATAATGAAGAAACATGCATGCTATAATATGTGTGGGGACTATTATGAATGTTATTAAATCTATGTGAGGTGTGTAACGTGTGATACAAGTCTAAGGCTTAGAACTATAAAGACTTTAATTCTAAATGTTAGAGGAACTTGCCTCTTGAACCTTGTAAATTTACTGTTTGTAGGGACTTTGAGGTTGAAGTGAAAGAGAAGTAATGTATGGAATATCATGTATGCTAAAGTAATATTAGGACAACTATAACGAGTGGAAGAATTTAAGACTATGACCCTAGAGTTCTATCATGTCCAAGGCTGTGTTTTCCTTGTATCATACAGATTGTGATGTCAGAGTTTTGTCATGTCCAAGATTACGTTTTATGTGTATCATGGAGGTTTTTATAGGATTAAAGTATTGTACCAAGTTAAAACTTTTTTTTTAACACCTTATTTTCATATAATCTACTTTATTTAATGAGTTTTACCCTCTCAAAAGAGAAAAATGAATTTAACAAATAAATGTAGTAAGATATGATTTATGTTAAACAAAATACTAATATGCTTATTAGTTGTCAAGTTAAATACAAAAATTATCAATTTTTATTTGAGAATGATTCAAGGACAAATAGTAGCTTATTGGGATTATATTTCTCTATTAATCTTAGTAATATGAACTTATCTTTATTGTGCTAAGTACCCTTAGTGGACTTTAGCCTAAGAGTTCAAAAGCTTTAAATCTTATTTAGTGAAACCTTATATTCACCAAACCACAACTCATAGGTAGAATCCTGAAAAATGATTTGAACCCATGTATTTTTACTTTGTTATTAGTACTTAATTATATGTATGGGCTTGAATTTAAGCTATTGTAATTTTTTATACAATAATTTACGTTTATTAGAATCTGATTGTGAGACTGTCTCAATTACATTACCATCGGAGTTGCTATAAAAGAACAAAAAAGTAGAATTATTAAATTCATTTGAAATCAACATTATGGCATAAGGTATTTATGTGCATGCATAGAAATACACAAAATAACATTAACACATGATCTTGAACTAGCTTATGGAAGTTTTCAATATATTACAGAGGGAAGAGAACTTTATTCAAAAATGGACATAACATGAGTAAGTCCCTGCACACGCATTGCAATGGAGGGGCACATGATGAATTCGACGAACTCTGCATGCTTCACTGGAATGATAGAGTCATTCTTAATAAAACCATACAAATGCATGGCGCGGGAATCCCCTTATGTGGCCCATCAAATAACCTTCACCTAGACACTAGGAAATGGCCCAAGAATAGAAGAATGCAAACACGTGATACTGAGAATCAAACTAAGAAAACTCGGTACTTGCAAAAATGCTCGGCAGAACCAGCAGAAGATGCACAGGCATTTTCAGCCAACAGCAACTCCAATTCACACCACCTTCAAGAGAAAGGTATGAAGAATATTATTTTTAAAGAGAGGGAAAAGCTGCCAAAGGTATGCAGACCAGTTACCATCACTGGTGGAGATGTATGTGCTAAAGCTGGCCCATCTAATACCCACCACGTTCTAGCAAAAGGAGTGAAGAAAACCATTTGCAACGGGAGGGAAAGGCTGCCGAATGAATACAGATCAGATACTATCACTAGTGAAGCTTCACGTGAGGAAGCAAGCGCATCAAAATGTATTATCCCTCATTTACTGATTTCCACCACTGCAACAGGTTATAGCATGCTCCTTGTCTCACGCTCACATCTAGGTGTCTCCCACCCACATTTAGGTCCTCAAGTGGACGAAGAAACCAGGGGGAATCAGCCAACATGGCAACCTATCCTAACCAGCTTCAATCAGTTGGCCCCGCATCCAAAAAATCCTGACACCACAGAAGTTGCCCCCCACAATTACCCGAACTCTGCAGAGCACCATCTACTCTCATCAGGGGACCAACCAAACCCTGTCCCTTATGCAAACATTGAGGCAAGCATTGAAGAAACACTATTGGTGACAGTAGGGAATCAAAATCAGTCTCGTGAGGCTAGCGCAGAAATAAATCTCACTCAAGTAAGCTCCCTCCGAAGGTCATCAAGATAAAAGAGTTGCAGACGATCCCATAGCACCTACCTTAGAAACAAACCTAAACGGGTTAATTCTGGCCCTCGAGGAAAAAATGCCTCCAGTCTCTCCAAGCCACACTACCCTACAATCTGCTACCCAAGCCTAAAACGGAAAAAGCGTTTCGATGATGCTGAATCCTTCACTATCACTAAGAAAACTGTACCCAGTTCTAAGGGGCAACATGCACTAGCCTCTCCTTCTCAATTTTAAAAGGTTTCCCCTGCCGAGGTGCAGGGCTATTGATCCCAATGAAAACCTTATACTGGAATGTGCAGGGGCTGGGCAACCCTCGCATATTTCACATCCTGTCCAATCTGATGCATGAACACTACCCAGAGGTAATCTTTCTCATGGAAACACAAGCTCTCGAATATAGGTTGAAAAAGATCGAGTGAAACTTGGATGTGTTGAAAAACTTGTGGTGGAGAGAATTGGACGTAGTAAGGGCTTGGCGTTACTATGGACGAACAAGGTAGATATCTCCCTACTATCTTTCTCTCATTTTCATATTGATATCATTGTTACAGAACAAGAGAAGAAATAGAGATTTATAAGTTTTTATGGCCACTCGGATACATCTCAACGTACGCACTCTTGGACACTTCTACGACGTTTGTGTCATCTTTCTTCCCTCTCGTGGGTGTGTGGTGGGAACTTCAATAAAATCCTTACTAACTCTAAAAAATAGGGCGGGCTGCCTCAACCTTTATACCTTATGCAAAATTTCAAGAATGTTGTTGATGATTGTAACTTAGTGGGGATCCACTTCAAGGGTTCCCCTTTCACTTGGTGTAATGAACACAAATCCAACACTTTTATACATGAAAGGCTTGACTGCATGTTCTACTCCTTCTCATGGCATAACCTTTTCTCTAAAGCCTTTGTGTAACACCTGGATTTTTTGGGGTCCAATCATCGCCCCCTCCTGTTAGTTAGTGGTGACTATAGAACGACAACTGGGATTTCGAGACCCCATTGCAGGTTCAGGTTTGAAGAAGCTTGGGTTGATGAAGATGATTGCAGACAAATTATCTCAGATAGATGGTCTCATAATACGGCTTCTATTGACGGTATCTGTGGAAACATACAACATATTGGGTGTAGACTCAGAAGGTGGAACCTGAAACATTTTCAGAGACTGACTTCGGAGATAAAAAGAAAAAACAGTATTTGAGGATCTTAAACTAACAGGTTGATGCACAAGCTTGGAGAGAGATTTCAAAAGTCCAAAAATCCTCTAATGCTTTGTTATATAAGGAATAAACATACTGGAGACAACGTTTAAGGGTTATGTGGCTCCATGCTGGTGATAGGAATTCACGGTTCTTTCACCTTAAAGCCTTTGGACACAGAAGGAAGAATCATATCTCAGGGATTATAGGCAGTGAAAGAACTTGGCATTCAAACTTTGACTAGATTGCACAGAAATTTGTTGAGTATTTCTCTGATATTTTCACGACATCCAATCCTTCTGAATCAGATATCAACTCTGTTGTCTCTGATGTGGGGAGGCGACTCTCTGAGCAACACCTCCAGTTGTTGTAAACCCCTTTTCATGCGAAGAAAATCTATAATGCTATACATCAAATGTACCCCACAAAAACTCCAGGGAAAAATGGTATGTCTACCTTATTTTATAAAACATTATGGGATATTGTTGGCTCTTCTATTTGCAGCATCTGTTTAGGCTTTCTTAATAATGGCGAGGATATTGGAAAGGCTAACGAAACCCTTGATGCGATATTTCTATATCATAAAATTAAGTGCAAGTATACACTATCGTATGCAAGTAATAAAGAGACTAAATAAGTCGGATGTCGAACTCACAAGGATAATTTTTTCTTTTCTACCAAGTACTAAAATTATATCTTTCTAATAATTATTCAAATAAATAAAAATCTAAGAATGAGTACAGAAAATATAAAAATAAAAACACAATGCAACGAGATTTAAGTGATAGCAATATAGAGAAAACCTAGGATTAATACTATCCCTCAATATACTTTTTAATGATTAATCTTCTAATATTTAACTCACTTAGTCTTTGTTATTGATCAAGACACTAATGTATTCACAAGCCTTTTCCAAAGTCATGCAGGTATACCTTAATTTATCAAATACCTATATTCTTATGGTACTTGTAATAAATTAAGATTCATTAAGATTAGGTCTTATTGATCATACATGCCAATTAGGTATATTCCTATCCTAAATTGAAACTTGCATATGCAACATTGAATGTTACTCTACAATCATGCTTCAAATTACCTAGGTCTAAATATTGTGATTCCTCTTCCGAGTTTATCAACAATATTACCAACTCATTCACCATATATTGGCCAGATATATTGAAGCATTAAGATCAAGTAATTTAAATATCAAAGAACTAAGTTTATTAAATATTCGAAAGATATGGCAATTAAGCACACATATTGAGTTCAAATATTAACCCTAGAAAATAAATTAGTTCATAGTTACAAGAGAATCACAGCAATAAAAATAAAAAAAATATGATACAATCAATCGCAAATCGATGTAGACGTCGATGCTCTTGAACTGCTCTAAGTTCTCTTTTTCTTGCCCTAGGTTCTTCTCTGGTCCCCTCTTTACGTCTGGGTCGAGTGGCCTTTTATAGGGTTTGATTTGAACTTGAAAAACTCAATTCTGGTCGCACTAGGATTTGCGCTACTGCTGGCGCGCTATGCAGTTGTCGCTGGGGCGCAGCATGAAAACGGATTCATCGCTGAAGCGGTGAGATGATAGCGCTGGGGCGCTGTAGCGTCGTTGGAGCAATGACTATTTGTCGCTGGAGCGCCAGATGCGACTTAAACAGGTCTTTTTCATATTTTGATCACTATTCCAGAGCTGGGGCGACAATACTTCTTTAAATTTCGTTCAAGTCCCTATAAATAACAATAAAGCACATAAATAGTCATCTATTCTCATAAAATAATAAAATATCAAAATAAAATCATGAGAAAATATATGACAATTTTTTCCTTATCAACCCTTATCTCCTTAATCCTAAAAATCTCGGAGCCTAAGATATGCTCAGATTTTCGTCCCATCGGCCTTTGTAATGTCTTGTACAAGATTATCTCGAAGACACTTGCTAACAGACTGCGATGTGTTATGAATGATGTGGTGTCAGAAACCTAGAGTGCTTTCATCCCGGGACGTCTAATCACTGATAATGCAATAATTGGGTTTGAATATCTCATGCTATTAAAAGGAATAAATTTTCTGGCGGGAATTACTTGGCCTTGAAACTGGACATGTATCATGTATAAGGCTTATGACCATGTGGAGTGGCCCTTGTGATGGCTATGATGCGGAGGCTGGGCTTCCCTGACAACTGGGTGCCTACTTATTTATCGATGTATCTCTTCGGTTTCTTACTCGGTTGTTATAAATGGTGTGGCACATGGTAAGATCTCTCCTTCTCGTGGTCTCCGCCAAGGTGACCCTCTATCCCTATATTTATTCCTCTTTTGTGCGGAAGGCCTCTCTTCTCTTCTCAATTCAGCTGAGCAACGGGGGGGCACTACATGGACTGAAATGTGAAAGAGCGGGTCTATCTATATCCCACCTCCTCTTTGCTGATAACAACCTGATTATTACTAGAGCTTCTTTAAATGATTGCAACTTAGTACTGAGAATTTTGAGGTCATATGAGGTTGCTTCTAGGCAGTTGATTAACTACCAAAAATCGGTTGTATGCTTTGGTAGATCCATATCAAGGGAGTCCGCGGCTCACCTATCTTAGTATCTTGGTGTCTCTCTGGTTCCGCACCACAGTAAATACTTGGGGCTCTCATGTGTCTCTAGTAAGAACAAACATAACTTGTTTGCCACCATTAAAGAAAGAGTATGGACCAAATTGAGAGGGTGGAAAAAGCATATTTTTTCAGGTGGTGGTCGGGAAGTGCTTCTCAAAATAGTGATTCAGGCAATCCTAACTTTTGTAATGAATCTGTTCAGGCTTCCTAAGAGTCTCATCAAGGAGATCCATAGACTTTGTGCCAGATTCTTTTGGGGTGGAGATGAAAATAAGAGGAAAGTTCACTGGTATTCTTAGGATTTCTTGTGTCGCCACAAGAAGGATAGAGAGTTGGGTTTCAGGGATTTGAACTCCTTCAACCAAGCTATTTTGGCTAAACAGGGATGGCAGGTAGTTGCTAACCCGGACTCGCTAATTGCAAGGAACTCTCTGTAGTATTTACTTCCCAAACTCTTTATTTTTACAAGTACTTCCTAAGCATTCAGATTCTACTGTCTGAAAAAGTATTTTATGGGGTCAAAAATTACTATTAAAAAGACTTCGTTGGCGGATGAGTGACGGCACTTCAGTCTCAGTCTCCTATGACCAATGGCTCCCGCGCCCTATGTCTTTTAAACCTCTATTTCCTCATATACTAACTGATCATACACTAGTGGCTGATCTGCTTCTCCCTTCAGGGCACTGGAATCGTAAGCTTATTCGTAACTCATTCATAGAAGATGAATGCAACCTCATCTTAAGCATCCCACGCTCACACTCTTGGAACCACCTTACGGATTCAATTATGTGGCATTTTGACAAACACAGACAATATTCTGTAAAGAGTGGTTATTGGCTTTTCATTGCTCTTAACCATGCCTCATCCAGCTCTAGCAGTAGTGTTACCTGCAACTGGTGGCTGGCCCTATGGAACCTAAAGCTTCCTCAAAAAATTAAACATTTTATTTGGAGAATGTCGCATAGCTGAATCCCTACTTTCTCTAACCTCATAAGACATCATGTCCCTGTTGATAACTCATATAGTCGTTGTGCTAATGGTGCAAAAAACACTATTCATGTGCTATGACTTTGTGACACGTTAAATAAAGTACGCCAATTATGGCCTCTCATACATAGTTTTCGTATCTTCCATAATACATCCATGTTGAATCTTTTGATTGAATGCCAGACGTGCCTACCGCTTGAGAATTTTGAGTTTCTGCTAATTCTTTCTTGGAGATTTTGGTTTATTAGAAACCAATTCATTTTGGAACAAAAAGTATTTTCTTTGTCAGAGATGCTGAGTTGGGTGCATTACTACAAGAATGAATTGATGACTATTCAGGCCCCTCTTTCTAATACCCCAATGTCACCTCATAGATTATGGCTGGCCCCTCGACTGGGCTCTATAAAGCTAAACACTAATGCAGGCCTATCCTCAAAACACTTCAAGGCCGGGTTAGGGGTGGTGCTACGCGGCTATTCTGGGGTTGTCTTGGCCTCCTCATCCATCCCTATTGAGGCACAGCCTCCTGTGGATATCCTTGAAGCCCTGACTCTACTACGAGGACTGCGTCTGGCCAGGTGGCTAGGTATCTCTGCCCTTGAGGTAGTTTTCGATGTTGCGGGTGTCATTCAGGACATCAACAATTGCTCTACTTCTGCCTCGGAGTTAGGCTTGGTACTTCATGACATTACGACAATTACTTCGTCACTCTTTCAATGCTCTTTTAGTCATGTTTATCGCTCATCCAATAGAGTGGCCCATGAATTAGCACATTTTGCCCTTAATTTAGATTCTGAAACTATTTGGTATGGCAATGTACCATCACAAATTGAACATGTCGTAATTGAGGACATTTCCTCCTGTGTTTAATGAAATTTGACCTTTATATAAATAAAAAAGTATTTTATTTATTTCTTTTTTTTTATGGGAAAATATAGGTTGAATGGATTATATAAGTGACAGAATTGAAATCCATTTTAATTGACACACTCAAAGGTTTTTTTTTTTTCAATTTCTCATTAAAGTGGTAGATCTTATGAATGGTGATAATTAACTATATAATTGAATAAATGAATGAATGTTTTTTTTTTTTATAATGATGTTGTTGAGCCCATAAATTAATAGGCCCAATTAGCCCACGCCATTATATATTCTAAGATGCAATTTGTTTCAAAACAGGACTAATTTTTGTATTTCTAACCTATCACACTAAGTAACTCATTCCATTGACCCATGAACTCTAGAAATGGATCGCATAAGATATGATAAAGCAAGAACGGATTGAAATTACTGTTTTATTCAAATATAGATTAGTTTAAAATTATTCATTACACCATTTCACTATCCAATAATTGTTTGACACATTATTTAAAATAAAAAAAAATTGAGATGCTATTTTATTTTTAAATAATGATAGGGATAGTTTTATATGTTATGGTTGCCCGGAAACATGCAGGCTTAGAGCCTTTTAATCTCACTGTTAGTATAGATTTCACCAAAAGTAATAAGTGGATAGGTATGGTATATTCATAATGTTGTACATATATTAGGACTTCATGCAACTAGCTTAACTTGTTTTAAAACTTCAGGTGCAAGATCATTCAACCAGCGAAGCTTCCATCACATTGGGCATGATCAAAATCCATATGAACAAGCAATTCCATTATCGGCCTTTGATAAGGATATTTATACTACATTTATGCTATATGGTTTAAAGTCCATTGTCTTTGTCGACATCTTTTGTATCGTTTGAAAGGTCTTTATTTATTATAGAAGCATACAATGTCCTGATTTGAAACTTTGAAGTTTCTGCTTGGAGTGGTTATAAATGCTGCTCTTAAGTAGAAAGAATGCTTGGTAGTAGGAAGGCCTTTCAGGAATCATCATTTCATAATCCTGTAGTTTTTAATATTTGGTTTAGCTTCCTGAGCCCTTTTGTTTACTTATATCTGAATTTAATTTCTGTTGGTATAAAGCGAAGCAGATATTGGAACAAAGTTTTGATATTAGTTTCTACTTTCGGGGTGTTTGGAACATAAGAAAAGAGAAGAAAATTAAATAAATTGTAATTCTGTGGCTGAAAACGTTCTTGTTAATATTGTGTTTGCACTAAAAAAAAAACCTCTTATTTGCATCGGGCTTTGCGACGGCTAATTTAGCCATCACAAATGAACCTAAATACGATGTCGTTTATATAAAATATACAAAATTAATGTTTTAGCAGCCCCATATCACAACTTTATCTTCTTTCATTCTCCTTCAAACCCCAAATCCCGATTCGCAACCCTTATTACCAGAAATTGAAGCATTCTCAACAATCATAAATCATCAATCATTTGAAGTTTTAAAGCTTGATATCTCATTTCTTAGGGAAGATTATTACGATTATTGAAGTTTTGAAGCATTTGATCTCTCTTTTTTAGTGATTTGAATTGAATTTTTTTGTTTTATTGAGTATAAAGATTCATGTTGTGTTATATTTGTTGACAATCGAAATGTTATATGTTGAAAAATTAGTGATTCAGCAATTTTAGTTGAACAAGAATTGAGATGAATAACAAAGTGCAGAGTCACAAGAAGTTTAGAACGTGTGGGTCATGTATAGAGAAAGTCTAAGACGTGTAAGACACGAAGGGGGAAGCAAAACGGGACTCGAAGACACGAAGAAAGCGATGAAAACATGTAAGAGGCCACCAAGGCTGAGCGTCGTGGTGCCCAGCACAGAAGCCCAGTGTCGCGGCGGTGGACGCGATATGGCCAACGTCGTAGAGCCAAACGCGACAAAGAGTCTATTTTTTATTCGAATTTTGAGTTTTTGCAAGTTTTAGACTTCCAAAACAAGTGGACTCTTACTCCAACAAAGAATAGGGTTAGTAGGCACGAAATGCACCATATATAAACACTTGTAAACCCTTTATTTCAGATCAAGCATTAAGAGAGACTCTAAGAAAATGAAAGAACTGGGTAGACGCTAAGTGCTTGTATGTGCTAGGGTGAAACCGTCGTTTGGGTGATCATTGCTCGTGGTAAAGTAAGGGTTCACTAAACATTAGGTCCTTTTGAGGGTTCTTCAAATTGGGTTTTTCTTAAAAAATCTCTAAGGAGTTAATAAAAAAAGCTAGGATCCTTAGATCCACCGTGGACGTAGCCAATTAGCCGAACCACGTAAGATTGTGTTGTGCTCTTTTATATTCTGCTATAGATTCTTGCTATTTTGTTTGATTAACAGGTTATTCTGCTGCGCAATGTGATTAGGGTTCTAGGTTGAACTTGGGGTTCTTCGCTTCAATATAACCTCAAGAAGGAAAATGGTGTTTCCTCCCTCAATAAACTGGTATCAGAGCTAAAGGTTCGATAATACATACTTGGGGTATTTAAACCATTGTTGCAATCAAGCAAGAAATAGAGAAGTTCAATGGGATGAATGACTTCAATCTTTGAAGAAATAAGGTTATGGCTCTACTAGTGAAGGAAGGGCTAGACTCGGCTTTGGAGGAAGTCAGCTCCTCAACTAGCAATGGGACCACAACCTCAAAGTTCGGGCAAAAAGATTGGGACACGATTCAAAAAAATGCTCACAGCACCTTATTCCTTGCGTTAAGCGTCGAAGTATTAAGGGAAGTTGGTGATAAGGAAACCACTTTGGGGCTATGAAAGAGACTTGAGGCATTGTACATGAAGAAGTCTCTTGCAAATAGACTTCTTATGAAAAAAGAAACTACATTAGCTAACAATGCACGAGGGAACTTCATTGAGAGCTCACATTAATGAGTTCAACAAGATCATCATAAGTCTTGAGCAACTGGGCATCAAGACTGAGGATGAAGACAATGTCATTATCCTGTTAAGATCGTTGCCAAAGAGCCATGAGAGTTTTTTGGATACGCTGCTGTATAGTAAGGAGTCTTTAACAATGAATGACGTCAAGGCATCATTGAACTCAAAAGAATTGACAAAGAGTTCTGAGTCCGAGAGTGGAACAACATTGCTTGCACAATGAAGGAAGAGCAACCAATCAATAAGGAGATTCAAGAAGTGTTTCCTTTGTAATAAGGAATGGCAATTTGTAAAGGATTGTCTGAAATCAAAAGGCCAATGAGGGTGGGCTGCAATCGGTACTGAGAAAGATACCGAAGTTGTAGACACATTGGTAGCCTCAAGGGGAAATTACGCTGGCAAATGGATACTAGATTCGGGGTACAACATCCATATGTGTCACGGCAGATCGATATTTACCAACTATAAAGCCAAGAGAGGTAAATCTCTAATGGGGAATGACATAACTTGTGAGATCATGGGAGTTTGTGACATAAGGCTGAGGATGCAAGGTAGAGAAACTAGAGACTTACATTGTGTAAGGCATGTTCCTAAATTGAGGAGGAACTTGATATCCCTAGGCAAGCTCGATGAAGAAGGGTATTCAGTTAGAGTGAAAAAAGAAAAACTAAGGGTAGAGAAATGACCTATAAAGTTTGAGGGTGATAAGCACAATGGAGGCTCTATGTGCTTACAAGGATGGCCATGAGTGGCCCAACGCGGAGTGTTGGAGTAATGCAGACCACTAGGAGACATCCAAACTGTGCTCACCAAGGTGATGAGGGTCAGAAAAGAGTGCAACGCACCCATACCCTATACAAGGTGCACGAATGCCTTTGGAGACCAAAGTCATTAGCCTGGGGAAAGTTAAGTCTTGGTGGAGACTTAACTGGACTTAACTCTAGGTGATAGAGTATTGGAGTGGATCGGATCCCGAAGCCTTCTTATTTGGAAGATTTTGAATCAAGGAATGGTTTGTTGGAAAATTGGTGATTCAACAATCTTGGTTGGACAAGAATTGAGATGAATACCAAAGTGCAGAGTCACAAGAAGTCTAAAACGTGTGGGACACGTATGGAGAAGTTTAGAATGTGTGGGACACAAAGGGAGAAGTGAAACGGGACTCGAAAACGTGAATGAAGTGAAAAAAAAACACACGAAGAGGCCACCAGGGGTGAGCGTTGCAGTGCCTAGCACAGAAGCCCAACGCCACGGTGGTGGGCACAATATAGCCAGCACCGCAGTGCCAGATGCGACAGAGAGTCTGTTTTTTATCCGAATTTTGAGCTTTGAAAATTTTTGTACTTTCAAAACAAGTGGATTCTTACTCCAACAAGGAATAGGGTTAGTAAGCATAAAATACACCCTATATAAATACTTGTAAATCCTTTATTTTTGATCAATCATTAAGAGAGACTCTAAAAGAGGGGAAGAACTTGGTAAACACTAAGTGCTTGTATGCGCTAGGGTGGAACTGTCGTTTAGGTGATCATTACTCGTGGTAGAGCAAGGGTTCACTAAACATTAGGTCTTTTTTAGGGTTCTTTAAATTGAGTTTTTCTTGTAAAATCTCTAGAGAGTTAATAAGAGAAGTTAGGATCCTTGGATCCACCGTAGACGTAGGTAATTGGCCGAACCATGTAAGATTGTGTTGTGCTCTTTTATATTCTGCTTTGAATTCTCTTACTATTTTGCTTGATTAACATGTTATTCCACTGCGCAATGAAGTTAGAGTTCTCGGTTGAACTTTAGATTCTTCGCTTCAACATAACCTCAAGAGGAAGAAGGGCGTTTTCTCTCTCAACATTATATTTGTTGACAATCAGAAGAAATTATTTCTAGGGTGTATGGTTTGCTTTAGTTAGAGCTGTATTAATACGAAATGTTTAGTGTGGGGATTGTATATTCAAGATGTCGAAGTCCTCAATTCCAGTTTTGAGAAATTATGAGCATGTTTAGATTTCTCTTTCAGTTTCTGCTCTGTTTTAATATGCAGCATTTAGAAAAATTATGGCACTTATTGTTTAACTTCTACGTCTGCCTCGCTGCAGATAAATTTTTTTAATTTGCTTAATGCTTGGGCTAAATATCAACAATTAAAAAATGAAAACGACACATTTCTTGTATTTTTGTAGTGTGTTTGTGGCTTAAAATAGAAAGAATAATCTCATACCTTTATTTTTGATCTTTAGGTTTGGTCAAATAAATGAATGTATTCTGACTCAATCTTATCTATTTCAGATTTTATGAACTCAAATCTGTGCTAGCATTTACCATAAATATGTTCAATTCATTGGCAGATACTTGGGCCTGATAGTGGTTGGCATCCAATTTCGCTAATGGATATATAACTTCTGTAGCGGTAAAGAAAGCTTACAGGAAAGCCACTCTCTGTCTTTATCCTGACAAATTACAACAAAGAGGTGCAAGTATCCAACAGAAGAACATATGCGAGAAAGTGTTCGATCTTCTTAAGGTGTGCTATTAGCCTCCTTAACTTATGGTCTGTTACTTACAATAATGCTTGAGAAATGATAAGATTCACATGTGCATGTAATATTTATAACAATTTTCTATGTCAGTCTAATATCCTCTGCAATTGCTGTAATTTTGGTAAGCAATATTGAAAATTTGGCGAAGTGATAAATATCTGGCCAAAATATTCTAATACATTTTGAGAGATAACATCCATCCAACTCTTACACAGTTAGAAAACCTCTTTCCCTACACTAATTCTGTTTTAATTGTTAGGGGAAATGTTGTCTTCTTTCTTGCCCTTAAGGGTATATATTCACTCTTTATAATAATAAAACGGTCAAAATTTCTAGTCTCCTTTGATTTAAAATTCTTTAGTTGTCAAGGGATTATCAAACATTGTTTAGTACAATCTTATATTATCTAAATGCCCCTCTTATAGGGGTCTTCCACTATCAATGAAAGCGAAAGAAAGACAAAAACCCAGTACGTTTTGTATAGATCGTTTCATCCATTCCTTCCTCTGGATTCGAAAGAAGGAATTTATTCGGGCCGGTAGGTCATCGAATTTATAGCATTTCCTATTCCTCAAACTTTTATGTTTATTTCTAGGGAGTTTTATTCATTGTTAATACTTTGCACAATTGTATTTAATAGATAAGTACCCTGCAATATCTAAAGTTTTCATCAATTTTTGTTTTAGGAAGCTTGGAACAAATTCAACTCAGAAGACCAATAGCCCAAACTAACCAGAAATACATGCTTGAATTAACAATCAAGCTACATATTGTCATTTTGCAGGTAACATTACAAGAAATCCAGAAACTTAAAGAAATTTCTACTTGCATTTGTTAGGATAAACATTTATGTCTTGAGGAACTGCCATGGAATAAATCTGAAAGTTTTAGTTTGAATTACCCTGATAATACAATATAGGTCCCTTTAGATGTTCAATACACCACTTGGTTTAACCTTATATAACCACTTAAAATGTGAAGCTACATTAATTGGTAGCTCAACTCTTGCTAATAAAGCTTGGTAATGTGGGTTTCGATGTGCTGCAGAGAACAATTAATTGCCCTATCTTCCATTATTTTATTCCAATCATCATGTAACAGAATTGTTATTCTTTTAAATAACATGATGTAAAATAGAACAATGGCTCACATCTTATCCCATTCATATGGGTGAACATTGAACAACATATAACCAGATTAGCTAGGGAGGTGACTAATATCATATTCATTCCTTCTAATCAAATCCAATTCTTACATCTCAATGAATTGATCAAAAAGTTAATGGCCTTTTCGTGCAACTTATAGCTAAATGGTATATTGATATGGACTCAAATTCTCTCTTAATCTTATTTTTATCAAATCTTTTATAAACATGGAGTTAGTAGTTGATATAATGTAAAACAATAATAAAAAAAATCTTTACCATACATAACAAATTTAAAATACTTGTCAAAGGATTAGATCATATGTAGATCCTAATTCAATGGGGGTATATAATTTTTGCAATTCCCTCGTCAAGCAATTGATGATGAATTTTCAGATGAATTTATGCCGACAAATTCAAAAACATAATGGGTGACGGGTTCTAAAGTTTTCATTTTATTCTTTTAAATAATTTTCTTTCTCATTTGAATTTTAATAAGTGGAAACTAAGGTCCTTAATCAATCTCATTGTTATTTGCAGTCTTTGCAGAGTGTGGTTTTCAAAGAGGTACTTTTTGTCTAGTTCAATTCTCTTTTTCATTGATATGCTTAATATATTTTAATTTATTTTAAAATGATATGCATGTATGTAACCTTAGACCCATTCAAAAAGTATATAATAAAACATGTTTTCTCATTGTTATCTTCTTATGATGGTAAGAGTTGTATGTCATGCGACTCTCACCATTTTTAGAAGATAACAATAAAAAAAGTATGTTTTATTATATAATTTTTTATTATCCTGATTTGGATAGTTTAGAAATGCATAATTCTATATGGTAGTAGTAGCTCAAGTTTTGTCTCACTCAGTGTATATTCCAATGATGACTTCTACTGTTCAGTAGGTACATACTAGATTAATATGTATTTTATGTTATTTTGAGTACATAAATTGAAATAACACAAGCATGCATTAATCTATGTCATCTACTTGGAGAACTAAAAGGAGATTCTGCCAGAATTTTCATTGAAGTGGACAAAACTTGAGCTACCATATAAAATTATGCATTTTTGAATGGGATAGGACCACCTACCTTATAGAAAAGAGTTAAAGGAGATATGTTTCATGTTACATGTATTTATTTTCATTTAAATTAAGAAGTTAAACATAATTAACTTAATTTTATTTTGCACTGAAGGGAGTAGATATGGACAAGAGTTGGATTGATTTGTCAGATAGAATATTGAAGCCGTATATTGATGGCGTTGAAAGATTTTTAGATTTTGCATATATAAATATTACTGGTGATACAAGAATATACTGTCCATACGAAAAATGTTGCAATCGTTATTTTTTTGTTAGAGAAGTAGTTAGAAAACATGTTATAGTAAATGGTTTTTTGTCAAAGTACAAAAATTGGACTGCACATAGTAAACATTCCACGTCTTTTGACTATACCCAGGAAACTAACATTATTAATGATTGGAGTACTGATGATGACATGGTTAGAATGATACATGATACCATGGGTACTCTAGATTTAGACTTCAGCTTAGCTGATGATAATCCATTAGACAATGAGCATACTAAAAGTCCCAATGATGAGACTAGAAAGTTTTTTAAATTGCTTCAAGATGCAGAATCTCCCTTGTATCCACGCTGTGAAACGTTTTCTTCATTGTCATTCATTGTTCGACTTCTACATATAAAAGTGTTGTGTGGATGGACAAACAAATCATTTACAATGCTTTTAGGATTGCTAAAAGAAGCATTTCCTAAAGAAGTAAAGTTGCCAGAGTCATATTATGAGCCTCAAAAGATAACTATCGACTTAGGTATTACACACAAGACATGGGATACATGTTCTAATAATTGTTTGTTGTTTAAAAATGAGTATGAAAAGCTCGATATATGTTATATATGTCATTCTTCAAGATATAAGCAATTGGATGGTGATTCAAGTGGACATCAAAATAAGAACAAAAAAATATTGCACTTGTTAATACTGGCCAAACAAGTGCGGTATTTTTTGTTAGTGTCAAGATTACAAAGGTTGTTTATGTCTTCAAAAACCGCTTCCCTAATAAGATGGCATACTGATTCGCACACTGATGATGGTGTGTTAAGACATCCTGCTAATAGTCCTGCATGGAAAACTTTTTATAAAAAAAATACTGATTTTACTTCTCATAGTAGAAATGTTAGACTTGGATTGGCAGCTGACGATTTTAACCTATTTAGGACAATGTCTATATCACATAGTACATGGCCAGTTGTTCTAATGCCTTACAATTTTCCGCCATAGTTATGCATGAAACAACCATTCTTCATTTAATCTATGCTTATTTATGAACCTAAAGGACCTAGTAATAAAATTGATGTTTATTTGCAACCGCTGATTAAGGAGTTGATGGAATTATGGTTTAAAGGGGTACTCGCTTATGATGCATTACGTAATCAAATGTTCAAACTCCACGCAGCATTGTTATAGACTATTAATGACTTTCCAGCATATGGTAACTTGTCAGGATGGAATACAAAAGGTGAAAAAGCTTGTCTTGTTTGCAATCAAAACACTAGATCTCATTAGTTGTTAAATGGTAGAAAATACAGTTACATAGGTCATCGACGATATTTACCTATATCACATAAGTTTCAAAAAGATAAAGTTTCATTTGATAACACAAGGGAATGGGGACAAGCACTTAGTCAATTGCCAGGGACTGAGATGAAGAGACAGTTGAATGACATATTTACTGAGTATAAGCTATAAGATCTCCAAAAACGAAAAATGAATGAGACTGAGAGAAAACTGATAAGACTACTTGGAAGAAAAAAAAAAAAAATTTTAATTGCGATATTGGGAGTTCAACTTAATTCACCACAATCTTAATGTAATGCATATTGAGAAAAATATTTGTGATAATATTCGTTGGACTTTATTAGGTGTTGCTAAAAATTCTAAAGATAATTTGAAAGCACGACGTGATTTTCAACATATTGGCATCAGAAAGCCATTACATCCTAAACCATGAGGTGCTAATAAATTAAGGTTACCTCCTGCTTGTTTTTCTATGACCAATGAACATAAGAATATTTTCTTGAAAGTCTTGAATGAAGTGAAGGTTCCAAATGGCTATGCATCGAATATTTCTCGACGTGTGAATATCAAGGAGCGTCGTATTTGGGGTCTTAAAAGTCATGATAATCATATATTAATGCAACAATTACTTCCTTTGGCATCTCGTAGAGCATTGTCTAAGAATGTTATAGAAGTGTTAATTGAGCTGAGTAACTTTTTTAGGCAATTATGCTCAAAAGTGAATATGCCAGATGATCTATTCTATATTCAAGATAGAATTGCACTTATAATTTGTCATCTTGAGAAGATTTTTTCAATGTCATTTTTTGATATCATAGAGCATTTACCTATTCATTTAGATGAAGAGGCGCTACTTGTTGGTCTTGTATAGTTTCGATGGATGTATCCTATTAAGAGGTATAGCTGTCAATGTTATTGCATTTTTTAAATCTTTTTTTCAAAAAAAAATTAAAACATATGTTAATTATATCTAAATAATTTTCACTATAGGTATCTACTAACTCTAAAACTTTATGTGCACAATCGAGCACATCCTGAAGCATCAATTGTTAAAGGGTATTTAATGAAAGAATGTATGAATTTTTGTTCAAGATACTTTAATGAAGTGGAAACTAAAAGTACCTGACCAATTCGTAACAATGATTATGGTAATAAGTTTGGGCGTCCTTTGGGAAAAGAAGTTAGAGTTTGTCTTGACGATGTTTCATAAGTTCAAGCACATAGGTATGTGCTAGTGAACACTAACGCCGTCAATCCCTTTCGAGAGTAAGTTGTTTATTTATATTGAAATTATTTTATCCCTAATTTATTATTTTTCTAAAAGTAACTTATCCAATTTTTGTTTAGGCAACATCTTGTTGAACTAGCAAGAGAAATGCCTTGCAGTGCAAAGCATTATATTCAGAAAGTTCACAATAAATTATTTCACAAATGGTTTATAAATCATGTAAGTTCTCTAAATCTTTTGATTTATAAATCATTTCTCAAATCATAAATAATGCAAGCTTCAATTGTTGTCATTTCTAATAATTACATGTTTATATAGATTCAAGCCTTGCAACGAATATCAAATATAACATTGTCTGAAGAAATAAAAATTCTAGCCAATGGTCTTGACCAGCTTGTTCAGAGATTCAAATGCTACATTGTGAATGGCTTTCAATTTCGAACAAAAGACAATGATATAAGTAGAACCACTCAAAACTTTGGTGTTGTGTTAAAAGCTAATACTATAAGCTATGCTAGTGCAAGGGATAAAAATCCTTGCTCGGGCAATGTAACATTTCATGGGGTGTTGACAGATATACTTGAAATACGTTATACTAATGACATAAAGTTTATTTTTTTTCAAGGGTGATTGAGTAGATAATGAAATTGGAAGGATGCATGATGAATTTAAATTCACATTTGCGAATTTCAATCATTTATTATACAAAAATAATCAAATAGGTGATGAACCTTTTATTTTAACAGAGTAAGCAGAGCAATTTTGTTATGTGAAAGACCCTTTAAATGTAAATTGGCATATTGTTCTTAAAATGACAGTTAGAGATTTATTTGACATGTACACAAAAAAATTCTTCTTATAGGCCATCAATAGTACCTCAAGTTGAACTATATGCTAAACAACAATTGGATGAAAGCCTGTATGTGTGATATGAGAATATTGGTTAGGTTAGGCAAGGAGTTAATGAGACAATGGTAGATGCAAATGTTATTGATGATGATGATAATGATGATAACGATAAAAATGATGTCACAAAAAATGTTGAATGATCTTTCTTTACAAATTTGTTTTGAGTAAGTTGTAATAGATTGCATTTGAAGGGTAAGGCTAATTACGCCCCCCTGTCTAGGTGTCATTATATGTTTTTTGATGATGAATATTTTTCTTATATATTTTAGTAATTACATTGTTCTTTTTTATTAATAATCAACTTCATTTATATATTAATTTTTTGTGAATGTTTTTTAACAATACATTTTAATATCTAATTGCAGCTAGTTATGGCACCGAAAAAAGAAAAATGTCCATCTATAGATGTCTTACTTCTATAGCAGGAGTAGTCACAGCGACAAACATCTATTTCTTCTCGTTCTTTTGCACAAGATGATGAAAAAGGTATAATAATTAATTTTAACTTCTGTTATTTGAAAAATCACACTAATATGAATTTTTTTAGAACCAAATGAATCAACACATTATGGGTCAGCTCTAGGTGTTAATGATTAGGGCACAGGAAATATTATGCATCTAGAGTTTAATTCAACGTGGCAAGTAATTGGTCTAAATTTTGATCATTTTAAATCTCAACTTTAGACCATAACACGAAATGGACTGAAAGCGCCTTTGACATATGTTGAGTGGATTGACATGCCAGATAATCTCTTAGAAATTATTTGGAGAGAGATGAAGGTACGAAAATACTACTATAACATATAATTAGTTTAGGCTAATGTTTTATAATATAATTATATTCATATTATATTGTAGGCAAACACAGATACTCCAGATACTTATAGACGCACTGCTTAAGAAATGTGGGAAGACTTTGAAAAGATTGAAAGTATCGATTGAAGAGTAAGTATTATGATAACAAGACAAATGCTGAACGTCTTGCATCCATTCCTTCCAGAGTCATTGAAGAGCAATGGAAGACACTTGTAGCTTATTGGGCCAGTGAGAAAGCTAAGGTATAACTTAACTAAACATAAGTTAATGTTGTAAGTTATAATTAGTATAAAATAATGTTTTGCATGATTATTTCGTATTGTAGGCCATTGCTGAGAAAAATAAAAAAAAATCGTATGCAAATGTTTTCACTTTCTAAAACAAGTCGAACTTCATTTACTAATAAGAGAGAACATGTTAGTTATATTTTTATGAGTTTAATGATTGTTTTGGTGAGAAATTTTTATTAAATTGATCATTGCTTGAACTTGGGCTTATTAGTTTTTTTTTTAATTGATTTGTTAATGAATGAGGGATTTAATAATGTTGATATTTATTGTTGTATTGAATGTAATATTAATTTTTATATGTATGTATGTGTTTACGATGTTTTAGATAAAGAAAAAAGAAAAAAAAGACAGATTGTATGAGTGTATTTATTGAGACTCGATCCAAATCTGATGGTAATATAGCTGATTCAGATAATGCATAAATAATTGTAATTGATATAAATTTACAATAGTCACATATTTAAGAAATTTTTAAACTTCTATATTCTAACTAAGTTTCAATATTTTTAGGGTCAATTAAATAAATATTTGTCTCAGTTGCCTTATGATGAACAAACAGAAGCTACGAGAGATCAAATATTTATTGATGTGATGGGACGCAATAGTTATGAATATGCGAAAACTTATGGGCATAGTCCATCACCATCAAATATTACACAATAAAGTTCAAGCTAAAGCAATAAACAGATAAAAGTAGAGTTAAATTGTTTAAAATTCAATTATAATGATCTTCAAGGTAAATATATAGTTTTACAAAATCAATGTGATGAGATGCGTACAATGATGCAACAAGTTTTTTATAGTAATGGGTTTCAGCTATCTATTAATGATCAAGTATGAATGCTTAATTTAATGTTATTTTTAATTTAATATTATTTTTTTACTTGTAAAATCATCTTTAAAATACAAATATTTTATTTGTAAATCCAAGATGCTTTTAGTGCGCACCATCATCGTACAAAAACTAGATAAAAGTTAAAAAGTTTAGAATTGTTATTAATATATTTTGAATATTATTAATACATTTTAGATGTCATATTTGAATGTTATTAATACATTTTGAATGGTCATATTTAAATATTATTAATACATTTTGAATGGTCATATTTAAATATTATTAATATATTTTAAACGGTGATATTTAAATGTTATTAATATATTTTTAAATATTTTTAATATATTTTAAATAGCTTATTGGCTTTTTTTTATTTATCTTTAGTTCTCATTCTTCGTTTTGGGTAGAGGGAGAGAAAGAGGTGATTAATACGAAGATATTGGTTAAGAGAGAAAGGAGTTCTAACAAAATCACCCCCATTCACAATTATGAATGACGCTAACCAAAATGCACCCACATCACATCAAATCACATCAATAAATTTGTACCCAATAAATATATAAATAGACTAAATCCTAATTCATCTGACCAAACCGAACACCATCGCACCACATCTAACTCTTAAGAACACACAACTTTTTTAAAAAGAAAAAAAAAAGGTGATATGCAAACATAGTCTAATCAAATGAAAGAATGTGAAAATTAACTCAAAATTTGAGAAGAAACAAAAATACTAAAACCAAAAACAAATCATAATGGGGGATTATGAGTGGTGCTGAACTAGTAAGTAATCACTATTTTCAATTTTCAATTCTTGGGTTTTCGGACATGGGAAGATATATAATTATTATAAAAAAAAATCATAGTCCAATTGGCTCAAGTTTTGAAGGACCAGAATCTAATCTACCTCTCTACACTCTAGTTCTCACCTTAATGCCAGCTAGGATCCTATGTGGCAGTCAACTGTGGTCAAAGTTCGTTTCCAAGAGGGCTCCTTTTCCTCCTCCGAAAATTAAAATATGCTATTTGCTAGCTGTTTTCATGAGTTTGTTGGAGGTTAAAACTTGAAAGAGAGTCTAGATTGTTATCCTCTGTGTAAAAATAACCTGTAAAACCTGCCTTCTTAAACACTCTCTCAAGTTTTATAAACTCAGTTACTCAAAGACTCTGAATTTTCCCTTGTATTTTCTTGCCAACTTTCTTAGCAACCAAGGGCACATTAAATACCCCCTCTCAAAGCAAGCTCTGTTCCAAAATATTTAGCCAATCAAGAAATGAACTTACAATTAAGGGTGGACTTTTTTTGGACTGAATCAAACTGATAACTATGGTAGTGGCACTTCCCCAATGTAAGGAGTGAAGAAAAAGCTGCTGTAAATGATGTGGTAAAACCAAATAGTACTGCAACTGAAGAAGGAAGATAATCTATGATAAGTAAACACAGAAAAACAATTAGATTGCTCCATATAGACGAGATGAACATAGGATAAGAGCATAACAACACTTGGTCAAATACAATAACGATTACAGATGTTTGTGAAGCTTACTTTACATGAAGCAAAATCACTGCTAAATATAATTAGCAAATTAAGAAGGAGGCTTCATTTCATTTTTAATGGCAGCAGACAATTGATCATAAGCTTCTGACCAAGCATTCTTCATCTCCTGTGACCACATATCTGGTACTGCTTCTTTTATGGTTTCTAACAAGGCATACTTTGTGACCTATAACCGTAAACAAACAAATATCACTCGTAAATCAGCAAACTCTGTTCTAAAATTTTAGCCATTAAGTAAACATGCAATTTAAGAGTCAGTTGAGGCTTAGCTCAGTTCATCGATCAGTAATTATGGACATCAGATTACCTCAAAATGTTCATCAACAACCCCATATTTGAAATGAGTGGCCCCTAAATCTTTTAGGTTGGACTCTCTCACCGTAACTTTGCCAACCTTTCTAAGTTGTATTGCTGATTCACAAGTCTGCAAAAATATTCACAATTCTTGCAAGTGGTTAGTGAATTTACGACCCTCAGCCTATTTGTGCACAAACTGTAAGTTATGCTAGGCAAATATGAAAAAGAAAAAAAATCTAGTTTATAGAGACACAAACATGGTTTCTCATGGGATTCAATTTTAATCTATCTCAGTTCGGACTCTTAGGATTACTGGTATTTCATATAAACAGAGTTGAATGAGAAGAATAGAAAGTAACCATAACAAAGACTGTCATGGCATGGGGCTTTAGTTTTGGATTTTGCTCCACAGGAACATCTGAATCTCTGAGGAAAGGGAACAGCTTCTTGGCTGATGGTGCAATCTCAAAGATCCTGAAAAAAATTTGGTACAACAACCGCTCCTCAATCAGGATGATGATCCATCTCTAAGGAAAATTAATTATGTTTAAGACACATAACATTCTTATATGAGGAAAGAAATATTAACATAATAAAAAGGAAGACTTTTGAGGACCTCAAGAAGAACTTAAGACCAAGTTCTCCAGCATTTTTCTTCATAGCATTCCAAGATTTGACCACTAAAGCCTCTTGCTCTTCTGTAAAAGCTCTCACTTTGAATCTTCCACTCCTCTCCATCCCTATTCAAGTATATATACATCACAATGAGAGGACAATCTTGGACAAAAAGGAAGAGGGGGGGAGGGGGGAAATAGAGAAAGAAGGCAGGAAACTGTACTCGTGATTGATTTTTGGGTTCTGCAAATAAGACCCTTCAAAGATCCATCCCTCCTCTTCCATGAGAGGTACATATACTGCTGATGCATTACTCTTGATGTTGGAGTTGCACAAATTTTATTAGAACAAAACATGTTGATGCCAGAATCTGAGGTGAAAAGTAATAATTAGCGAAAGTCAAACAATAGAAGAAAGAGATGTTAAAAGGTGAACAATACTAACCTTTTGAGAGGAGCATGTTGGTAGCTTTTGAAGAAAGACTGTGAATGGCCATGAGATTCAAAGCTGAGAATTGACGATGATCAGCACAAAAGATCGAGAGGGTTCTTCTATGTAGGAACAGTTTTGAAGCACTAAAGAGATGTAGCTTCACCAGTTAAGTTCAGTAGGTACAGCAGCAAACTCGGCTACACGTCAAAACAAAGGGACGTCAGAATAACCTTTCAAGCTTTCACAGAGCCAACTTTGCCTATATTATATATGACAATGTTTTATGTACATATTTATATTATCTGAAAACCATGGGCTTGTGGGAACTTCACAAATACCTCGACTGACTGGACTATTCGGTTGATCTAGGTACAGTATCGGAGAAGTTCTTCAACAAATAGTCATAAACCGGGATGACCCACTTGCAATATCGCATTTAAACTAATGCACCTGAAACTTTCTATTTTCTTTCATTCGCTTGCATTTATATGAGCGAATATCAGTATACTAATAAAGATTAAAGAGCATAAGCTAATCCAAGCAGCAAATAACTGGTTGAATATAGATTCCTTAAGTTACTACAAGCTATTTAAATGGAACTTTTAACTCCACAAACATTGATTCTTTTAGATATTTTAGCCTTTCCAAGTCGGTAAAACTCTTTAAGAGTAGGAAAAAAAAAATCAAAATCATAGATATTTCAATTGAAGCTCAAGATCAAGACAATTATAGACATGTTAGAAAATGAATTACAAATTAACCACTTCCATAATTGATATCTGGTTTTGCAGCAACTAA
This sequence comes from Ailanthus altissimus, assembly GCA_946807835.1. Taxonomy (NCBI): domain Eukaryota; kingdom Viridiplantae; phylum Streptophyta; class Magnoliopsida; order Sapindales; family Simaroubaceae; genus Ailanthus; species Ailanthus altissimus. The sequence continues at coordinate 20,803,969 of OX327698.1, read as the reverse complement.
ATCAAATGGAATTTCCACCCTCTCCTTCACAAGGCATAGAGCTTCCCCGTCCTTGACAACAGGGACTTTCCCTGGTGGGCATTGAACAGCTACTCTCTTCTCTTCAACTGCTGGTTGTCTAAAGATGCCCAAAAGATTCAAAGGGGCATTTTTCTTCGCAAGATTTTGTGCAAAACCTGACCTGCTTAGTACATATACCACACCAAGTGGAAGTACCATCTTAGCCACAGAACTAATAAAGTGTCCCAATCCTTTCCTTGAGGTTGTTTCACTTAGATTGTTTCTTGCTTCGTTAGTTAGTTCACCAGTGCTTACTCCATTTTGTGAAGACTTGCGCGTGTAATGAAATTGTGATAGATAACTATCGTCTAAGGTCAGTGACTGAGGGAAGCGACTAGGATATGGAGGAAGCAGCAGATCATTGTCATGGACTACTGTTTCACCAGCAAAAGCAGATGCCTCATGTATCACTTCCAAGTTCTCCCCTTTGTACTCCTTGAGTTTTTCCAGTAACAGCTTCCGACTAAACTCAATCTCAGCAAGTGCAACTTGCCTGTCATAACGTTGCTGCAGCTGTAGATTCTGAGCATCCAAAAGGAACTGTTAGTTTTAAACCACAAGATTTTCAAACCACTATTGTCTATGTAACTTATACCAATGCTATATCATCTCTACAATCGTCATTTTGTTGGATATAAATTTTTTTGTTAAGACTTGATAGCACAGTTTATGGTTTTTGATGCAAGTAAATGTAAATCGGAAAATGAAATGAGTTGAACTAGCATTTGGAAGCCTACCAACCAAAAGGACAAGTTTTTGATATCATATAAATCAAAATTGGCTGGACAACAAAAAGTAGGAAAACAAGCTAATAACGGCCAATTTGAAGGCTAATCTGTGCTGTACAGGAGCATAGATCACCAAACTGAAATCTACAAACCAATGCTTTCTTAAAATTCCTATTGACATCCAACATGATCTTAAGTACTATATCCATCAGCAACACTCATTTATGTGTCCTTCCCAGTTAACAACATCATGTGGCTGCACACAATTGGGCTACAAGACAGTTAGTCCTTAGTTCAGTTTAGGATTGGTGTCCTTTCCAGTGTGAACTGTGTATTATCAATTTTCCCAAAGCATTATGTAAATTTGAAATACATCAACAACAGGAAGGATGACAGAGAGATCCAAATTGGTATTAAATGTAAGAACTTTCCATCATTATCAACTAGAGTTTTTAAGACATTCTACCTAGGAGGAAAAGAAATTTGTATTGATGGATAACAAATATATAAAACACAGAGGTTATATGAGAAGCAATGACCTCAAGTGATCTTATTTATCTAGTGTGAAGTTCACAGTTTTTGCTAAGTATGTAGAGTGAGTTACAGCACAAGGATGATAATCTACACAATTAACATTTCTGAGACATTGAACTGCTATGCCATAAGGATGTCAGATATAATCGAACATCTCAAGACAGTAAGCTATTGAAAAAAATAGCTCATTAAATTTTGTATGCTGGATTAGTCATATGTTGTGCAATTAAAGACGCAAGTCTCAGAAATCATATACAAAAACTCAAGAATCTCTTAAAATGGGACAAAAAATATATTAAAATGAAAGGTTATCACAAGATTATGGCAATGTAATTCCAACAATACCGCCATCGGAAACAAACAGCAAACCCCAGAGAAACCTCCCAAAACCCCAAACAAACACAAGCAGAGGAAAAATTTAAGAATAATTCAAGTTGATAGCAAAATTCTAATTATTTTAGTATCAATTTACAAAATTCATATGAATGTACAAAAGACATTACCACCTTATAGTTAACAAAGAAACGAACTTTAAATGATCTACATTACACTTTTAAGTTAAATAACATCAAGTACCAAACCCACAACATAACTCTCAGATACTTCAAAACCAATTCTTGAAACAAAAAAATTCAAGATTATATTTTTACAATAAAGTTTTCAATAATTGTAATTTAAAGACTTCGGTCTTTTTTTTTTTCTCCGTTTTTGAACAAACCTGCAAATTACTAAGCTGGGCCTCCAAAGATTCAAGGGCACTATGAATAGTCAACAGCCTTTCTGCCTCTTCATCGTAGTCTTCTTCTTCTTCTTCATCATCACCAAACTTAAAGACAGGCTTTTCATTATCTCCATTAGCAGCAAGGAGACCCGCTTCTTTTTCTTGTTTACCAGGAGAGAAATTTGCATGGTGGATACAATTAATGATCTTTAATCTAAGTTCGGCCGCTCTAGCCAAAACTAAGCCAATACCCTCCTCATCCATGTCTTTTTATCTTAACTGTTACGTAGCTTTAGGGTATTGAGGGGTTGAAAGTGAGGGGCTTTGCTTTGGTTGGTGAGGGTTTTTGAGAGAACAGAACAGAAATGAAGAGAAGAGAAAAGCCAAAACAGGGGACTTTCTGGTGAGGGTTTCAAGTGATTGTGGTGCTCTCTCAAGTCTCGCTAGATATCTTGGTTCTTGGACTTTGATTTTAGATTTGGCCAAAATGGCAAAATTGGCATTACGTTTGACACTTTTCAATTTAAAAATAATAAAAATAATTCTCTTGAATAAAATAAAAGGTTTATGACATCAACACTATTAAAGTTTTACGAAATTAATTGAAAGACTTTAATTTTAAAAAAATCTAAAAAACTCAAAACGCAGAACTAAACCCTTTTTTCCTTTCTACCAAACCCTAACTGCCTTTCAATCAAACCCTAACAAAACACAGCCGCCAACACCCTTCTCATTGCCACCGGAGAAGGGCCTTCCAGTGGACTGGTGTTTTTTCCTTTTCTTCTATTATGTTCGTTTTTCTCATTATGTTTTCAGTGTTTTTGTAAAATCTCGTATTTTTATGTGTACAAAACACGGGTTAAAAAAGGGTATTATTAATTTTATTATAAAATTAAAGTATTATATTCCAGATTTTTTATAAAAATTTATCAAATTTTTATTCATCAAATCAAAAAATTTAAAAGTCTTTAAATAAAGATAAATCTCTAAAATAAATTCTCAACTTTTAAATCATACTTATAACTCAAATAAAATAAAATTAAAATTATTAGAAGCATAATTTTTTCTTTTTAAAAAAAAGATTAGCTCTCTACATATTTAACTTCAAAATAATTCACCAAATTAAAACTAATTTATAAAAATATTAATAACAAAATGTGAGCTGTCGACTCGATAAATAAAATCATTTATAATGTATAAAAAAATTTATTCGAAAGATTGCAAACATTTTCAAACATATCATTAATAATATTAACAAAATATTTTCATTTTAAATTTATCAAAACAGAATTCTTTAATATCATAAATTATTTTAAAAATCGATTCAATAATAATTCTTGTAAACTTACATATAAAAAAGTTGCTCGTATCATATAGTATCACCTGTATTCCTGGTGACCTAGTCAATATTAAAATCTTATAATATCACCTATACTCCCAATGACTCAGCCAATTTTAAAATCTTATAATGTCACATATACCCCTAATAACTCGACAAATAATCATTTATAGTGTACACTTTCAAAAAATATACCAGTCGATCCAAATCATATATCATGTCAATCGATCAATATCATATGACTATAAATAATGAGTCAAAACATTTTTTTTATTTTAGATTTAATAATTTAATTCATTTTAAATATCATAACTTCAATTCTTTTATAATAACATAACTTGCAACAGTTTTACAAATAGTATTCAATTAACTCAAAATCAAAACCGTAATGTTGAATTACGTAAAAGATTCATAGTTTTGCAATCTTATTTAAAGAAATATTTAAAATTATAAATAAATTATTAAAAACTTTGAAAAATACATAAACTTAAAAGATAAATTTACACTTTTAACCAAAATAAGTGAAAAATTATTTAATTGAAAAACTATAAATAAGTTTCAAAAGTAATAATAAATTATAAGTTTTTTAAAGTCTTTTCTATATTTGAATATCATAATAACAGCATTTCTTATTTGAAAATAAAAGGGATACATTATGAATGAAGTTACTTATATCAACAAAATTCAAATACCTCAAAAATTATCTCTACTTGTCTATATATCACAAATATCCTACTCATCAAAATAATAATTAATTATCTTTCATAATCATTCTCAAAATAGATATATCTCAACCTATAACTCTCTTTTTATTTCTATTTCAATATTAAATAATAAATACTCTAAAATTTGTATCTTATATTTTGTATATCGCATTCATACAAACTATATATACATCTATTGTAAACACATAAAGGTTCAACATATAATTTACTTAGAATATTTAGTTTAGTAAAATTATTAAAAATAAATTTATGTTTCTACTTAACAGAATCTATCAAATAGTTTTCGTACGTGGATGTAGTTTGTAATTTAGTTTATAAAATATTTTATGATTGTCTAAAAATTACGAAATTAAAATTAGAATAGCTAGACATATATAAATGCCAATTTATAAAATTTCAGAATTTTTAAGGATCTTTAGTAGGTGAAATTATTTTTGTAATTTGGGTTTATTGCTGAATTTTTTGTTTTTTAACATTGTAGTCACTATTTTAGAAATTCATATAAAATTGAATTTTTGGAGATTTTCAGTGAAACAAAATTTTCCAAAATTCTTATTGTGTTATCTTTTGAATAGTAAAAATATTTGTATAAAAATACACGTGTATAAATATAGTTTATTCAAAAAATTATACATGTTGTTGTTAAATTCTCTATTTTTCTAGGATCCCACTTATTGCTTAATATGAATATATATTCAAAAGCCAAAATTAAAGAATTCTTGATAAAAACTAATGTTTTAAATAATCATTATAAAGTATAATTAATTTGAAAGAATCACATTTATAAAATAGTTATTTAAAATACCTTTTACTTATGTTAATACACCACTCATAATAAACTCAACACTTAATTTCTACTTTACATAATCCCTTTCTCAATTCTATTCTACATAACTTCATTCTCATAAACTATTTTCATTGTCAATTCACCATAAAAATATGTTAACTAGGTATGAACTCTACATAATTATAAAAATTATAACTAAAGAAATTATAGTAGAGGAACATACCTTAAATCAAGATATCAATTAACATTTAACTATCTTCTTCTCTTCTTCTTCTTATTCTTATTCTTCCTTTTCAAATCAACACTTGATTATTTTATGACTCAACATTCTCAACTCACATACACACTCTATTTTGATTTTTTTTAATCATTTTTTACACAATTTCTTACATAGATACCATCTATATATAATGTCTATTTAAGTGGTATATGATGATAAATCTACTCACTTAAGGTGGATATATTATGTTTATGAATGAGTCATTAAATTAGATATTTGTTTAGTAAGTGCTTATATTAAATCACATTTAACACTACATATGTATAAGTTATTGATGATTGGGTCATCAAGATAGAATCAAATTAGGTAATTGTTTGTTAAATGCTTGTGTATGTCATATTCAATACAAGACTTAATTATATCTAAAGCATTTGTGTAAATTATTGATGAATGGATTATCAAGATAAAACCAAATTAAGTATTTGTTTGCTAAATACTTGTGTTAGGTCACATTTAACACTAGACATAATTTTATCTAAAGCATATGTATAAGTTATAAATAAATGAGTCCTTAATATAAGATCAATTAGGTATTTTCACTGAACAATTATTAATGTCTAAATTTTATAAATTTAAATACCTACTCAAAAATTATGAAACTACTCAAATTTATTCAAGACACATATATTAGTTCACAATAAATAATTCAAAGTAAATTTCATTGAGAACATATTTTAAAATGAATTTATGTCAAATATTTCAGAATCTGTCTGTAAATTTTTAAAATAGGGTTACCTTATTTAAAAAATCATAAAAAAATTTAAATAATTAATAAAATTATGATATTTTATTATGTAATACTAGACATCTATAAGTTTAATATTCCAGAAAATCATAATTTTATAAAAACATTTGATAGACCAAAATTAATTATTCATTTATTCATACTGCAGAAACAGTGGATTTTCATAATTTTATAGTCACATTTAAAAAATTACTAAAAATCTAATTGATGGACTTATAAACAATTAAAAAAATTTCAAGACTATAAACATGTCTAAGCTAATATTATCAAATATTAAAACTAAAATCAACTAAATAGTTTATAAATATTTTGGATTAAGATATGCTCATAAGAAAATTAAGTTATTCTTTTATGATTCCTTCAATAATGCATATATAATTATACACAATAATTTCATTAGTCTCACATATTCCATAATAATATATATGTAATAAAAATTTTGATCACATATTCTAATAACAATAAAATAAAATAATAATGCGGGTATTATAATTTTTCTCTTTAATTTTGCTTTGTTCTTTTAATTAATGGCTGATGTGGTTCCTGTGAAGATATTGATTGAAAATCATCAGAATATGATTTGAAGATCAAATCAAGTGCGTAAGGTGCGCACGAATCGAAGATGGACGGGAAAAACGAATAAGGGCGCACCAGGCGCCAGTGCCGTGGCGACCAGGTGTGAGCGCTGCGGCGCCCAGTCCAGAACCTGAGTGCCGCGGCGCCAAGAGGGCAGTGCCGCAGTGCTCAGCAGAAGCGCGCCAGCGCTACGGCGACGAAAGCCTAGCGTCGCGGCGCTGGAGACGGGAACAATATCCCGAAATAAGGAAACTTCCTTATTTCGTCTTCCACTTGTTACAGAACTCTCTAATACGACTCCCACACGTATAAGGTAAACCTAAGTCATCCCAAAGCCTATATAAAGGCTATCAATTAGCTTGTAAACACATTTTGGTGATCAAATATAGATCTTTGTGATCTTAGTGATAATTTTTGTGGTTCTTTGTGAGAGAAAATCCCTACAATGCAAGAGAGAATTTTCTTTGTGATCTTTCTTGTAAAAGGCATAACTTTGTGATTGCCTTGTAATTCATAATAAGAGAAGAGTGTGATCTTGATCCACCGTAGACGTAGGCAAGTTTCCAAACCACGTAATTCTTTGTGTATTCTTCTTCTACCCCTTTCTCTATTTATTTCTTAGTAACTTGTTCTGCATTATTATATTGCTTGGGTGAATTTTTTACTTGTTTGTGTGCTTCCGCTTCAACAGTTCCGATGAAAGGAAGTGACCATTGTTCGAACAAGATCCATGTAGTTCTCTGACTAACACAGCGGATCCACGACCATACTGAGCTGTCGGGGCCTTTGCCATATTTCATGGTGTTGGCTGACCTGTTTCATCTACAAACTACCGCTAGACTTTCCTGACTCTGGTGCCCTTTCATTTGGCTCTATTTGGTTGCTGTTAGACCTCCTGGTGTCCGGTCGTGGTGAGCCCCACTAATCTTTACCGAAGCTTCACCAGCGCCATGAACCAAATTTGCCCAATCTATGATCCATATCTCGACCTCTATTGCCGCTGCTGACCACCATAGAAGAGTAGCCATTGTCATCCAAGTGAGTCAAGCTCTCCGATAGCCTCTCTATACCTAAATCTGATAAGATACAAATTTCGATGATCCCATATCCCTCACATCTACCAAATATTTTTAAGACAATTTGTTGTTTAATTGTGGTTGTAGGGTAGAACTAGTGGAGATAGTTTGGGATATGAAAATTGTATATGCTAGGTGGTGATTTGTATTTTTTTTATGTGGGAGATTTATTTTGTCTCTTTTATAAGGATAGTTTTGTCCCTCTTTTGTGAAGAAAGCTTTGTCTCTCTGTCTTAAACTGAGTAGGTTATCCCTCGTTTTAAATCGGATAGGCTTTTCTCATCTTAAACAGGGACAGATTCTGATTAGGATAGTCCCTCATTAAGAAATTTGTCTATTTCTCTCTATAAAAGAATAATAAGTTCGAGTGAGCCATAATAGATATAACTAATCCCTGTGAAGTGTTCTGGTAATTTTTCAATTTTATATTAGGAGCCCTACGATATAATTTTACTGATTTGTTCGATAATATCATATTTAATGATGTTTTAAAAAAAAATCTAAAACACCTCTTTCCATTAGTATATCTCGTTCATTTTAATATAATTTTCATAAATAATTATACTATTATTATTTTATCTCTAATTCATTAAAATGTCTGAGTCAATAAATTTGAATTAAAAAAATTAATAGAATTAATAAAGAAGCTATACAATGACCACACGACAATCTTGTTATTTTTTTTCTTTTAATTATTTTTCTATTACACTTTTTTTTATTTTCTTACTTGCTAAACACCACCCAAAAACTATACTACAATATAATTTGTAATATCTTATATGTGTTCAGGGATCAATGCATATCTTCACTTGTCTTATCTGGGAGACTCGGAAGAACCCCTGCCGTGAATTGCAATTGCAGTTACAAAAATGTACAAGAATCCTTGCCCCATGTACTTCAACTGCAACTTCGAAGTTGAGTAATATTTAACAAATGTTATGCAATGTCCATGAAATACATTGCTATCAATTTTGAACCACAATAAATTAAATAGACAGCTTCTTGTATATCCTTCTTTCTTCACTAATTACCAAAATACATCAGTTACCCATTTCAAATAGCTGGGGAATCAATTTTCATCTCAAACAATTTCAATACAAGGCTCAAATTCTTTCTCTTCTCGTCCATCTTCAATGGTGAACTCCGATGAAAATAATCCGATATTTAAGTTAGTATTCAAGTTTATTTTTAAAACAAAATCTGGTGAATTTAATGTGTTAAAAGTTATAAAAAAAGTATTTTTTTAAATAGAAAAAATTCGATACTCATGTTGGGAAATACCTCCTTTATATAGAGAGTGAGGTGGTTTGAAACCTATAATAATTTCCTCACTTTTTTGGAGTTCTATAATTCTTTGAACTACTTTAAAGATTTATTTTATTTATCCACGAACTTTTGGGTGTTGTGTTCTACCAATCTTTAGTCTTTTTTAGTATCATATTTTATTCATCTTTGAACTTATTTTGGTCATCTTTTGAGTATTAATAGTGCTCAACTTGATGGAGAGTGGCCGAGTCATTTTCAAGGGTGCCCAACCCTACGAGGAGGGTCTCTGGTATCCTTTTGTGATGGATCTTCAGCCTTGTAAGAAGGAGACTCCTCAATCATATATTGAGACTCACTTGTCATCCAATATGCCAAAAACGGGTCGACATCAATTAAGGAGGGGACTTCTCAATTTGTAGTTTGGAAAATGCTTATTTAGAATAAGTAAGGTTTCCTTTTGTAAACTAACAATTATTTGGTGACGATTACTTGGCCGCAAAACGGTGAGTACTAAAGCTCTAGTCAAATTTTTATCTACTTGAGGTTGAATACAAACCTTTAGATTTTTTGTAGAAGTGTTCAATCACTTCAACCTTTAATGAGTTGGAAAAATCAATTTTTTTATGATTTTAAGCAAGCTCGATCTTCTTGGGCTTTTGTTGACTAGGCTTAGATTTTAATAGACAATTTTAAATAGACATTATTTCATTTAAATAATACAATAAATAAATAAATAATTCGAATAGTACAAAAAAATATAATATCTCACTATAGTGAAATATATTTTGATTGCAATGTAGATTCGATTCTATTTCAGTCTCAATTTTTTTATTACAAAATACAAGTTTAAATTTAGAAGCCACATAAAATTTGGAAGTGTGAGAAAATATATATATATTCTCCCAAATGGAGGTACCAGTATTTTAGTATCCCTTTAAATCGGGCAATGGCGTTTTGTATGACTTCATGGATGGTAACTCCAGCCTTTTGTTGCTTAGCTAAGCACCATGCTTGGAACTCGAAAATGCAATCAACCCATTGGTGAGGGCTGACGTCATCAAGAGTTAGCCAGTATTTTTTCTGTGTTGTCTGGTCGTGATGATTGGACTTGTCTTCACAGGGGAGTTTTTGCCTCGTCCATGGAGGAATCTGGTTCATGAACTTCTGTTTGTGGTCTTGATGCCTGTAGGTCTGAGGGTGTAGTGTTCATGTATTGGGGTGGAATCAGGGAGGTCGTTGACCATGATGTTGACTCAAAGATAGATTCAGGTTCTGAGGCTGTTTGTGGTGTTGGTGTCTTGGTGAGGGTGAATAATTGATTCCTTGTGGTTGAAGAAAAAATGGATGTCATGGGGTTCGGGTTCCGATAAAATTCTGGGGGTGGGGTTGGTAGGGTTTTAAATATGGGTTCTGTGATTGTGTCTAGGGTTAAGGCCGTGAATATGGTGGATGGCTCGGAGCCATGCTTTTTCTTTTTGTCTTTATTTTTTGGAATAAGTGTAGAACTGTCACCAAAGATGGAAGGAGGCTTGGTACATGGTAGGGGTTGTGATGCCTTGGGCAAGATGTCTACTGGTCGCCACGGCTGAAAGATGTCTTGTTCGAGGCTTCGTAGTTGAGTTTTCAAGTGATTGATTTTCTTTTCCTGCTCTTGAAATGGGAGACCGTGTTGAACCAGATCTAGCACATGTTCGTGTAGCATTTTAATTTCAAGTTCGAGTTTGTCTATCAGCATCTAGTGGGTCGTGAAGCCATTGTCAATTTTGACTTCTATTCTTGTCTGTGATTCTTCAATTTTTTTAAGAGCATTATTTTGGACTACAGCATTCTGTAACTGCCAGTTATAAAATAAGGACATTTTTATGTATTTTAAAATTATTTGATTACAAAAATTAAATAAAAAATTATGTATTTAATAAAAAAATAACTCATAATTTATTACTATTCTCCAAAAAATTTCCAAATTTTTCTGGTCAGTTTTTAGTGGGCATTGCTTTCCTATTGAGTGTTTATTAAGAAAACTCTAAAACCAGAAAGTATTTTTGCACTTCATAGTGGCAAATGGCAAATAGTCCAACAAGACAAAGATCTTTTTACAGCAATTTATTGTATATCCTATGTTGTTCCTTTTACATTATTTCAAGTCAAATGATACCAACAATATTGTTCAAATTGTAAGTAGTAGTCTTCATTTTCATGAATTCGTGATGTAGAGTATATATGGGTGAAAAGAAAGATTCAATTTTTTTAAACCTAAAAATATAAAGAATGATAAGATAAATTAAATTTTTGTTAATTTGCATAATACCCCAAATTTGAGGATGAATTTATTTCATGACAAATAATCAATCTTTAGAATATAAAAAATGTTTATTTACACTAATAACTGCTTACTATAACTGGATTAGAAAAACTACTCAATTAAATTTGACTATTAAATTAGAAATACAACCTAAACAATAATTATTAAACTAATAAATACTAAAAAATAAAATAAAATTAGTTGAGACATTTTTAGAATTAATAAACTTTAATTTGAATAGAAATTCTTAAACTTTTTTATCTGTATCAATTTGGATTCTATGTTAACATAAATTTTCACGAAATTTAAGGGAAAGTTTGATATCTTAAAAATTAACTTGAAATATTGTGGATGTAGCTGAAATCGAAGCAGAGCCAACTCAAGCAAATTTCAGGCTTCGGGTGAAAATTTCAAAGCAAGCTTTACTTTTATGAATATGAATATTCAATTAAATATGAAGCTTAGATAAAGGGGTGGCCTAAGGCAATTATAAGACCTAGCTACCTAATGAGATTTGAATATTGACTATTGAGCATGCAGGCGTAAAATCAACGGCTACTTAGAATGCATGGGTTTGGATAAAACCCATAAAATGATGGCTCAGAAATCAGAATAGAAAACATTGTGAAGCAAAAATAAACTTGTACAAGGTAGAAATGGCCTGAAACCATTACATGAACTCTCCCTTGGCTCATACATTTGTACACGAAGGACTCGAAGACACTGAAAAATGACAGCCGAATCACAACCTTTCCATGATTCAGTTGTGATTCATCTGCCATTCTAACCTATCATTCTAACATACCCAATGGATTATATTTGTATAGATGAAAATGAAATCGACGAAATCAAAATGCCACACAAATTTAATCTTCATCACCACCAAGAGTATGACTTGGGCATTCACTACGCAAGTTCTTTTGAGAGCAGAAAACGGAATGCGAAGTTATGAGGGATCCACTCAATGCTTTTCCCTGATTTTTTATGCTGACACAGCTGAATGTTCTTCCTCAGAGAATTAGGCACGAGATGCTCAATCATCTCCAATACACCAGCTTGGCACATATCTGAATCTTTTGCAAAAGACTCCACTATCTTTGGCAATAGGATCTTTTGTTCCTTGTTTATGCTGAAGTTTGATTGGATGTACTCTTCTTTTGCGGTTTCCAGGTCCTGTAACACTCTTTTGGGTGTGTATATACGGACCTACAGAGGAACAAACCACGGTGGCTGATGACAAAAATTCAATTTAGCATGATATCAAGATGTTTTGATTCTAAAAGAAAGGCGTAAGAAGCATACCACAGGGTCAGACGTACTTCCTGAACATAATGCAAAGTGCAAACGAGGTTCTGAATGCTCAATTTTGTATGCTTTTCGCGCATCACCAACCTTAAATTTTGCATTTGAAGAAAACAAAAACCTCAACCACTGCAAAAAGGATCAGATTGTTGACTTGAAACAAAATTAAGCAAAGGGCGGCCGCAGTATTTGACAAAGATTTCAATATATAGAATTTACTTGTCCTGGACGAGGCATCCGGCATCCAAGAATACAACTTTGTATCATGTCGACATTTATGGTTTGGCCCCCAACATTATATGCAGCCTGAATCAACCATAGATTTGTTAATATAAATTAGATTACAAGGCAGTTTAGTAGCTGAAGGTAACCAGAGACACTGACCTTGAGTGGTAATGAAATTCTTTTCAGATTATTTTTGGGAATCCCGTAAACTAAATATGCCTGGAAAGAAAAAAAACAAATGAATTGCATTGGTTCATTTTCTTGCAAAAGAAGTAAACTGATCAACTTTACTCTTAAGAGTCCAAACATTACGTGCATAACCACAGCATTGTGCACATTAATCCAGAAAGCTAGCTTCTGTTCATGTTTCATCCTTCTAGGATCAACTTCTTGTAAGCGATGAACCAGTGACCTACAAAAGAGTAGCTTTACATCTTCCTTACTGGATGTTTGAAGATAGTTAAACGTAATTTAAAGACTTGGGTATGACACAATAGGCTTACGGATTTAGTAAAGTATGAAGACCCACCTATAAAATTGTAGCTTATGTTCAATATCTCTTAACTTCTGATCGTCTCTACAAATCTTCTCCACCTTTGCCAATGTGCAGTATGGTCCACTGAATTCCTTAGACTCTCCAAAGCTGAAAGGATTGTCGAAATGTGAATTGAAGGATAAGAACTTCCTACACTGTGGACTCCAGATATCACCTTGACCTTGCGAAGAAAGCATATCCAATGATGATGAGTATGAAATAGGCGAGAATGGACCATCAGGATTGGTCAAAGGAGGGTCTGCAAGTTCACAATATATATCTGAAATACATTTGATCATCTCCTCTGAAAGCCAGTTTGGTGTCTCTGGAACATGATCAGAAATACTTGTCCCAAGATGCTCTGCCAAACTGATTCCACCTGAAGTATCAGCCGGAGCTTGCTGGAGAGAAGATATTGGAAACCACATATTAGAAAAGCTGTTTATTGCCATTTACACAAAGCTGTTTAAAGACAGGTACAAGTCTAATGGTATTAACTGAAGGAACATGTAATCTCTTCTGGTGATAATGATCATATTTAAGTGATCAAGTTACCTCCAACATTGACAAAGGCAGGGAATGGTACGAGTCCACAGCTTTAGCCAACGACTTTAACGGTGGGGATGTTCTTATTGAACACACAGAATGCTGAGATAGTGAGGAGTAGCTCCGATGAATGCCATAATCTAAAAGATTTTTTCGTTCCCCATTGTCATTGCATTCCTTAAGAAGATATCCTGACGAATATCCGCAAGACAATGAATTTCTTGTTCGGGTAATTAAATTCTCTTTCTTTGCAGTAATATCATATTTAGAAACTTCTGAAAACATCTCCTGGTTAGTTTCTGTAGCTGATTTCAGTCTTTCATCCATGGTTGATAGAGAGGATATACTTTCATCAAATTTTTTTCGATATAAAGAAAGAAGATATTTTTCCAAATACGCAACTTCTAGTTCTAACACTGCCATTTCCTTGATTAGTTCCTTGGCATCCTGAAATCAAACAGAGATTTGAATAATCAACAAATACAAACAGGAATGCATCTTTAGAGATAAGCAGCTCATTCTTACAACCCAATTTCACAGGATGTACCTTGGGGATTGACTGGTCCGTCATAGTATCAAAGGAGAAGGGCTTATAACTTATTGCCTTCTCAAATGCACGGCGTACCACAAATTGGTCCTGTAAGTTTTCTTGAAGCTGCAGAATCTGCAAAAGAGAAGAAAAATGATATAGTAACAAGGATTATCTTACGATTTATCACTTCGTAGAACTTTCTAGTTACTTCCAGTTAGTAACTTGAAATGAAAGCAACATTTAAAGAACTAGAGAAAGACATTCTCTTTCAACATCATTTTGGCCAACGTTAATGAGTTTTCATTGTATTATACTAAGTGACAACTCATGAGACTTGAGATGCACATACCTCTTGCTTTAATGAATTATGACCCTCGGCATTAGGTGGTTGCCTCATTCTGACTTCATCAGAGTGCTTAGGTTCTCCCATTTCCTTCTGCGAACAAAACTTAACAGTTAGTTAGACCATTCCGGACCATGCTTGAAAATAAGCAGGAAAATTATCCCGATCTGATTGCAAGAACTTACCCTGAACTTAAGAGTTTTCTCAGAAAATAAAAGGTGGATAAACATATACAAAAGAAGAATAAGCAAAAGTAAATATACAATAATATGAAAAGTAGCAGACGTTGACATGGCACTTGGAAAACAATCTTAGGGAACAATTAGAAGTTCACATTTATCCTGAAGCAGATATTGCTTTCTTCATGTGTTAAAAGAAGGCGCCTGCTACTATGTACAAGAACTTGCAAGCAAGAAAACACTAGTAAGAAGAAATTCTTACAGGCTTAGAGCTGTGAGTTGCTTCCTTGATGTCATCTGGTTTATCTTCCCCTGCTTTTCTTTTAGCAAGATCACTGTCAATAAAAAAGAACAAATCTGACAAAAATGAAATACAATACAACCCAAATTTGTTTTTTTTTTTTAAATAAATAAATTAAATTGATATTCGTTATTTAGTTCATTTACTGTTGTGCATATTGCAGACAAGTTTGAAAAGCCTGTTAGCGTTTGTTGTTGACACTTTTAATAACAAAATAGAAGAGCAAAGATGGAAAACTATCATCATTATAACTCCAAGTACATGAGCTTTCTCTAACTAGTTGAATGACTGCATGGACATGAAGCAAACAAAACCAAAAGGAAGGAAAATTATCTAACAGCTAATAGGACTCCCTTGTGCACAACATAAAAAAAAACATACAGAGAACAGTTACTCTTATAACCCAGAAGCACAATTTGCATTCAAGTTTAAGATAAAACACAAAACACAATGTATTTCTTATAGTTGAAGAATATGATAATCAACCTAAACGAAGAGGATGAAAATGAATAATCAAAAGTGTTTTTCAATGTAAGCAAATGATAACAAAGAATCCAAGGCTGACCTCTTAGAACGCTTGTGTCTTGAAACTCTTGCTTCCATAAACGTGAATGGCTTTAAACTAGAACCACCCCGCCAATATATTTCATTCATAGTTGTAACACAAAGTGGTAGCCTTACAGTCCCCACAGTTGAAAAATTACGCTGAAACAGCAATAAATGCAGCACATACTACCATCAGATATTGACAAAGTCCTTAAACAGAAGAAAAAAACACAACATCAAAGAAACATCCAAAAGCCATTAATGGCTAGAAAATAATCTCTGCTTATAATGTGCACAAAAACACACTGATAGAGTGAGACTACTCACAAAGATTGGTTTTCGAAAAGCTGGAACAAATCTGCCGGCTCAAATACCAAATTTGTTCCTTGCAAAATCTACTTTCTAATATAAGCTTAAAAAATCAATCAACCCGTTCATTCAATATGGCAGCATGTATGCATACATGCAAGTGATATATATACACACAAAACGCATACGGCTTAAAAGGGTGTCAATTTTTTTTGACCAGTCGCTTGTCTTAGAAAGCAATGTCACCTTTGAAGCTTTTGCAACGGTGGGCTTTTTGCATTTGCATTAAAAGAAGTAAAAACCTCAGTTGGTGGCTTTTAATAGAAGAAGATGCTTAAAAGTAAAACTTAGGGCATTAATTTTAAAAGAACACAGGGACAAGAGACAGATGACAGAGAGGTGACTATGGTTTATATATATATAGCTGTGGTTCATGGGATCATTTGCATACACAGTTGAAAAATTATTTTGGTTCTTGATGCCTTGTAATATCAACTTAAATATATGAAATATAACAATTCTCATTGGAGCCCATCTGGGTCTGGTTAATTTTATCTGGTGTACTAACTTAGGTAATCAACTCAATTTAAGGTTTTAACCATATGATTTTCTTCTTTTTTTTACAAGAATAATTTTGAAGATACTTCCATTCAATCAAATCATATACCATTTATGATTGAAGATACTATTTTTTTTCATTTGCCAACATGGGACTATTTGTGATGTAGGACATGAGATTTATGAACTAACTTATTCATTATAAAGGCATGAAATGATCATGACATTAAGATAAAAGAAATTAACCCAACAAATAGTGCATTACATGGAAATTCACATTTGTTTATTCAGTCAAAATTCAATGCTTCGAACTTCATACTAGCATTAATTTATTTGTCTTTAGAAGAGGTAAATTCTTGCCTATACTCTCTTTATGGTTTTCAAATTCAAAGTTATACCTCTATCTTAGTAGATAATTTCTATTTTCAGATCAATGTTTATCTAAAATCTTATCTCTTTGATACTTTTTTTTCTTTTACTTTTTTGAATCTTAATTGGTAATTAATAGAAACGAGCCAAATAAGTCTTTACTTTTGCTTCACCAAATTTCCGGTGTATAATATTTCTCTTTTAAAGAAAGGGTTATATTCACTTTGCGTGAAAATTGGAATGTTAAGTTATTGTTAAAGATTTCAAATGAATTGGACCGTTTGTTTACATGTGAGGGTGCCATGAAATATTCAAATATATGCACAATCTACAATGAATCGCAAAGGGACCATTGTTTTCTCTTAACTTATCCCCCAACAAGACCCATTTCAATTGACTTAGCCTTATATATTCTAGTAATTTGTGTTCTACTTTTAGCTTTCAATTGCTTTCGCCTTAACGTACCAAAACAAAACAAAATGGAATGTTAATAGTTTCATGATCAATAATGCAAGTTCAAATGATACCCTTTTGGTTTAGTTAATTCAATTTTATTTGTAAAGTATATACAAGGCCAAAGGGTGCTAGCTGCAAGCAATTACACCGAGAAAGAAGATTATAATGTATAGGGTAGTGATGTTGGCTCAAATCACCAAAACCAAAAGGAGGCAAAGGCAAAGCACTTGAAAAAGAAAAGGCAGCCTCAAAAGGGCTGAAAGGTGAAGGGTCAAACAAAAACCAAATACAAATACAAAAATGCACGTTTCATATGAAATGACTGGTTTTTAATTTTGGTGGGCTTTCTCTCATTTGAGAAAATTAGATAATTACAACCATATGAGATCCCTTTTGTCTGATTCAAAAACACTTTGCTCATCACATAAAGTTTCTTGCCTTTTCTTTTGGGATAAGATGCTACAAAGATAAAAACTAGAATCGTTTTGTTTTGTTTTGTTTTGTTTTGACCAGTTTTTTTTTTTTCCCTTCGTCTTTCAATTTGTAAAAGTATATACTTTACATTAAAAAAATAGAGGGAAAAGTTATTTTTATTAAAAAATATATATCAAAAGTAACGTTTGGATCACTTACCTTATGTCATTCTATGATTCTGAAAAACTTCTAGTATCAAAAGTATTTTATATTATTGAATTAAATCAGCAAATTAAGAATGATGAAGTTCAACTATTAATCTAATAAATACAAATAATCTCACTATCTATACCGTCAAAATCTTCCCAACATTGTAGAATAATACCTCATCTTATAAAACATATCTATGTACTTGAATCAATCCTACAATAGTAAGTAAAATTAAAATTTGACAACATTTTTTATAATAATGTTCACTGTAAAATGAGCAATATTTCTCACTATATCAAATCAAAAGTATTTATATCATCTTAGATGTATTATATTAGAACTATATATATAATCATCCTCAAATCAGAAAGTGACAAATATATGGATGAGTATAGATTGGAATCAAAATTTGGTCACATGGTTCACCAAAGATTTCTGCGACTGCATGCATAAGATTTTGTCATGTATGCTGTTATATTTTTTTGGGAAATTAAGATAAATATAATGCGACCAACCTTATAAATAAGAGGGGAAAAGAGAAAAAAGATACCGCAAACCTTGAAAATTGTTATACCTAAATGAAAATGAAGATTTCGAAGTGAATAAATTTATACCCATGATTTTTTTTTATTATTATATTCAATATGTACACATAGTCCAACCAATTTGACAGTGAACTTAACAATAATAATATTAATCCAGATCCAATAATAAGATTTGAATGTATCCCCTAAGAATCATATTTAATAATATGAAGAAGATGTGTTAGTTTTAGTGCATCGATAATCAAAACAACATTGAAGAAATGAAGGCAACGAAATCCAATGGAAGTCAATTATCGATTTACAGAAGAAACTGACAGACATGCTCGTAGATGTGCTTTTAAAAGTCCAAGTAGCTGGCTGGCTATCAAATTAAGTTAGCTCAAAACCAAAAACGAACAAGGCAAGGATTCTGCAAACTTCGAAGCCCCAATTGAATTAGTGCAAATTGCAAGACAAATACATACATACATATATATATATATATAATATATAGACCTTATAATTTTATCCTGAAAGTTAATTGCTACTTGCTAGCCTAGCCCATCAATCTTAACCTAATAAGAATGAGACATTACAGCCATGAGTTTCAGGAAAAGTGCCATTTTTGCAACCAAAGGGATGAGTAGAATAGAGACTTAAGGGGGTGGATTAATTAAAGACAAACATCATAACAAATTCAAATTTGAAAAATGGTCATAATCTCTACTAAAAACATATTTGATGCCGCAAGAAACTTCTAATTTGTTTGAGGCGCAAAGTCAAAACTGGAAAACCCGTCGTCCATGTAATTTGGACGCCATTTCTGAGACTCATACCCACAAAACAATTGCAAGACACGATAAAAATGTCTACTAGCTTTCATTTACCAATGGAGATGATATTAAATGAACAAAACAAGTCGCTGTATCAGGAAACTGACAGACATGCTTATGGGTGTTTAAAAAAATAGCCTGGAGCTTTACATGAATTACGTTGGTTAATGGGCTATTAATCAGAACAAACAAAATGTTGCGCAAACTTCAAACGCATTTGATTTAGTGTTAACAAAATGGTTGTTATATTAAGAAGACTCGATTTATCATTAATCAATTAATAAATATATAAATAGTTAACTTCTTCTACTGATAAGGTCAAACAGGAAATATGGAAATCTCTTCTTCGATACTCATTTTGAGAAAAAAAATATATATTTTTATAAATTTACAAGCAGACAAAAACTGTATTACATTATTATTAATTTGAATATGATCTCACAACAGATGGTAACGCAATTAAATAAATAAGCACTCAAGATTTTATTAGAAAAATGTTCTTGAAAATCTGCTAACTGAACACTTCTTCTAAAGAAATTTTGCAGAATCTGAACTATGTTGGTGAATGGTTATAAAGGGGTCTAAAAATAATATGCATGCATTGGTTATATAACTTCTTTAACAGAGAACCTAATTGCAGAACCCAGAGGGAAGCTTCTTTCAATGAAGCAAAATCGAATCTTTTACATTGAGATTAATGAGAGGATTAAAAACCCATGAAGAAACACATACAGATGTGAACTGTCCCAAGACAAAACTGAACAAGCTTAAATAAATCAAGGGACCAATGATAAGATACAAAAGTTAAGAATGTTCTCTAAATTTTCTTGCTCTCAAGGGAATTGAGCTCTTCCCCTATCATACTCTTATTTAGATGGAAATGCACCATCACCAAGTTACGAATCATGCATAATCATAATATTATAGGATAATCACAAGCAAAACTATTGGTGAGCTTTTCTTGCAAGTGCAAACTAACACGGTGAATTGTTGAAAATTACACAGATAAAGAACTCAACAAGAGCAATTTACATGATAGTTAAGTTAGTCTTGGAATCCTTCCACAAATATAGTTTCACTGAAGTAGGCTCTCTTGCTGTAAAAAAAGGTAGCCATAGCCCACCAAGTGGCAAGAGGGAGGAATGGACATGCTCTCTCAACCCAAAATTAATTATAGATAAGTTTGGTCGAGCGAGAAAAATTTATTGAAAGAATAAAAATAAAATTACAGATCAGGGAGGACATAATAGGTCTTATGGATAAGTAAAATCTGTAATTAAGGTAATCATTGGCATCTTTATGCAGTAAATATAAAATCTCAAATGGTGGACGTACTTGTTATGTAAGATCATCATAGTTCAAGTTAATGTTTGCCGAGCAATCCGCAATATTATTATTTTCTCTAAAAAAATAAACAAAGCGAAAATGCATATATGACACACACCACTAACAATTCTTCTATCTAGTAACAAGGTTCCAGGGAGGATTTAGCTTAGGATTAGAAATGAGATAAATGAGAAGTAAAAAATTAGTTTCTAGAATTAATCTATGTCAACCACAAGTATAAGCTATTTCAATAACTAGGATCGCTCTCATTATTTCAGTATAGAAAGATGTCTCAATCTGTAAAGGATAAGAAAAACCTTTAAGGAAAGAACCTTTCTCATCGCGAAAAACTCTTCCGCAAGCTGCTCTTCTCGAATTACCTTTAGAAAGTCTGTATGTACTTACCTTAATCCATCCATTTGGAGAAAAATTCCAGAAGATCATAGAAATTTTTAAAGCACGACCAAGCTTAGGGCTTATACCCAAACCCTCTAAGATAAATCGATTATCGCTAAAAAGGGTATATCCAAGATATAAATCCGCAAAGAAACGAATATGAGCAAGGCAATCTGCCTTAATCCCATGCAAACTAAAACTCATCTTATCAAATCAAAGGCGATTTCGACAACGTCAAATAGAATATAACAAGTATGCTGCAGATAAAAGTCAAATATTATACTACTGAGAACTGAAAGACTTAACAAGAATTGTAGACCATAGATCTATAATTAAGATGGCATTTGGAATGTGTGTTCGAATATTATAGGCAAGTCAACCCCAAAGATCCTTAGAAGAAGGGCAGAAAACAAATAAATGATCGACCGATTCATAATCTTTCAAATAAAAGGAATAAGTCGAAACAATACAAATATCACGGGATCTCAAAATCATATATGTTGGGAGAAGGTATTGAAGTAAGCGTCACATAAAAATACTAATCTTTGAAGGAAAAAAATTCCTCCAAAGAGAAGATAAAATCACATTAAAGGAGGTGTGATTTTGAATAAAAATACAACTCTTCTTTAATGATAATGATCCATCCCAAGCAGAAGTCTAAATAAATTTATCTTCCATATGATTGGAAGGTAAAATAATATAAGAAACTTACTCTTTCAAACGAGGAAAAGCCGCAAAAAAAGAATTTGGGATATTCCATCTTCCTTCAAAAATAACATCAACAACCTTGCACTGAAAGTCTAAAGAGCCTTGTAAATCTCTAGGAAGAATAGGTTTGTCAAGCCAATTATCAAATTAAAAATTAATAGAAAAACCATTACCAATGATCCACCTAGTCTCCATGTGAAAATACGACAAGATAGTCTTGAAACCTGACCAAATAGAAGAGTATATATATGACTTATTTTTGTTACTGAAGTCATACTGCCCCATAAGGAAGTTTGAGTAAGAAGTTGTTAATTTATGAATATCCTAAAGGGATTTAAGAAAGCTGGCGTTATTCAAAACATCCAACCGTCGAAGCCCCACTCCTCCATCTTCTTTAGGCATACAGAGAAAATTCCAAGATACTAAAGTCATTTTTCGATTAATATGATCACAAAAAATAATAAAATTTCAAGCACATCCATGTAATTTGTTCAAGAGAGAAACTGCCAAAGGTAGACTTTAAAACTATGCAACAAAATACTTTGAAACATTGTACATATCAATTTAATTCTACCTGCCATTGATAGAATTTTGTCCTTCCAATCTACACGTTGTGCAACAACCTTATCTACAAAGATTTACAAATGATAAGCTCGTAAACAACCTTTAAAAATAGGCACTCCCAAATAATGAAAAGGAAGGCTACCTTAAGAAAAACCCAAAATATCTAAATTTCCTAGTAACGATGCATAGAAGATTTCGCAAGAAAGAAAAGACTTTTTTTCTTATTAACCATCTATCCCGAGGCTGAACCGTAGATATCTATGAAAGTCATAAGAGAAGTGAGAGATTTACAATCACCTCTACAAAACACAAAGACATCATCTGCATACAATATATGGGACAGGGCAATGCATCCTCTAAGAATCGAAATATGAGATATTTTGTTAGAAGCATCTATCAAAGCTTGAATCTCTTTTGAAAAAGCATCTTCAACTAGACAAAAAAAAAAGAAGAGATAACAGATCGTCATGTCTTACACCCCAACCACAACCAAAGAAACCTTTAAGGGAGTCATTAATCAATACAAATAACCGTGCAAATTTGAGAATAATAGAGATCCAATTAATAAATGTTAAGTTGAAGCCAAAATGATGAAGAATTTGTAAGAGAAAATCTCAATTGATAAGAGAGATTTACGATCACCTTTACAAAACACAAAGACATCATCTGCATACAATATATGGGACGAGGCAGTGCATTCTCTAAGAACCAAAATAGGAGATATTTTGTTAGCATCTATCAAAGCTTGAATCCCTCTTGAAAAAGCATCTTCGGCTAGACAAAAAAGAAGATGAGATAACGGATCGCCTTGTCTTACACCCTTACCATAACCAAAGAAACCTTTAGGGGAGTCATTAATCAAAAAAAGATAACCGTGCAGATTTGAGAATAATGGAGATCCAATTAATAAATACAGAGTTGAAGCCAAAATGATGAAGAACTTACAGGAGAAAATCTCAACTGATGGTATCAAAAGCCTTAGTTATATCCAACTTCATTCCAATATTTCCTCCAAAAGATTTCCTATCCAGCATATTAATGCCCTCTGAAACCATTGATACCAATGTAGGCATGATATCTATCAATCTATCAGCAATGATTTTGGTAATAATTTTAAAGAAAAAATTATCTAAAGCAATCGATCTGAATTGACTGATATTCACAACATTTGCCATTTTCAGAATCAATACAATAAAATTGAAATTTAGATTAGGTAAAATAAAGTTGTGTGAAGAATCTCTTAATACCCAAGATTATATCCTTTTTTTTATAATATCCCAACAATGATGATTAAAAAAAAGCCTATAAATCCATTTAGCCTTGAAGCACTAGAAGAATTCAAGGAGAAAACAACTAAACGTACCTCTTTTTCAGAGGGAATGCAAATCAAAAAATCATTATTTGTATATGCATCTGAAACTGCATTCGAAATATTATTACAACTCTGCAAAATCAACTCTAGATCTACATTAAAACTCGCATAGAAATCACAAAAATAATCAATAATATAAAATAAAACATGTGACATATTATCATTCCAAATATTATTGATGAGCAATCCCTTAATTCAAGACTTGGCAACTCGAATTTTAGCTTATCATTCCAAAAAATTTGGTGCACTTATCTTTCTTCTTGAGTCATCCCACTTTTGTTTGATCACGCCAAAATTCAGATTGCAACTGAGAAATATGAAGGAGTTCCACCTTTACTGCCACTGCAGCTTCAGCTTCTAATAACTCATCTATGGTATCTTTTATAGCCATATCTTCTTAGATAAAAGCACAAGACTCATGGGTTTTATTTAATCGCTCTTGAATATTCCAAAAAACATTCAAATTCCTTTTTTTTAAATGAGATTTTAGCACTCGTGTTTTTTTATGACCATAAACATCGAATAACCATGACAATAAACCGAATTTCAAATATCTGCTACTATATCTTTAAATCCCGTATGATGTATTCATATTGATTGAAAACGAAAAGAAGAAGGGCCTAACCTATTCATAGAGTCGAAAGAGAATAGTAAGGGAGAGTAGTCAAAAACTATAT
The DNA here is from genome assembly GCA_946807835.1 of Ailanthus altissimus. Lineage (NCBI taxonomy): Eukaryota > Viridiplantae > Streptophyta > Magnoliopsida > Sapindales > Simaroubaceae > Ailanthus > Ailanthus altissimus. The sequence continues at coordinate 20,779,605 of OX327698.1, read as the reverse complement.
AATGAAGAACCATACAAGAAGAGAAGCTCCAAATCTCTTACCATTGAACACTAAAGAAGGCATGGTCCAATTTTCGTTCCATGTAACCTCCATTTTCCGTGGTTCTAGCCCAAGTGAAAAATAGACTAGAAGAATAAACCTTTAAAAATAAAAAGCAATAGATTCATGAAAATCAATACAAGAACGAGGATCAGGAAATCTCCCTCTAATTTGCTTCTAATCTGCTCTCCCTTTAATTTGCTTCTAATCTGCTCATGCACCCCAAGCGTGGCATTGAAGAAATCCCCCTCCAATCTACTCATGCACCCTAAGAGTGACATTAAAATCACCTATCACAAGCCAAAGAGATAGACAGGAAATAAACTTTAATTTTTGACCAAAGAGTCCATCTCTGAACATATTGTGAGGCTGCATAGATAAAAGATAACTGACAGAGATGAGAGTCAATTGAAGTACTAATTGTAACATGTAGAGACCCAATTGAGATAATATTAACAACTGCCACCATATCACTCTTTAAAACCTATAGTTTTGGAAGAGTGTTATCTATATGACCTACAAAATAGAGATGTAAAGAGTTCTAGAAAGAATCATAAATAGAATGAAAAGCAATTATAGGTTCACTAATTACCATAAACAACGATTTATGCTTCAAACATAAGATGGCCAATTCATTTCAAGATAGGGGATTGGCCACTCCCCTAATATTCTAGTAGATAATATTCATAGATTCAAATCGCAATCCGAACCCTACGATTTGCAAATCACTAAAATTTCCTTATTCTTTGCTCGTAATCTCTTTTTCTGAGATTTAGAAACAACAATTTCAAATCCATCCTTCATTGGTGGTTTGGTGAGAATATCCATGACCTTTTGCAAATCATTATCTAATACACCCTTGTTAACATTATTCTCAACCTTTGAATTTCCTTCTTGATCACAAAACATCACCTCATGCTCAAGATTAGTTTCATCGTCGAAATTAACTGGTTGAAATTCATTAACTAGTTGAGTTTTACTACCATCATTCTCTCCAGACTTAAAAGCAGAAACTACATCATCATTATCCACAAGTTGCATCTCAACCTTGCTAGTATCTATATGGACCTCATTATTTGGCTCTACACTCCCTATTCCATCTCTCATCTTATCTCTGTCATTTGCATCTATATAATCTTCTCGATTATGACCATCCTTTGTAATCACATTAATCTCGAAATGAGTCCAATTATTATTCTCCGATGATCTAATAGCATCAGCCTTAGTCAAGCCCATTTGTACCTCTTTAGAAGTATCTAGTATTGTTTCAACATCTTTCCTTACCCCAAGACTTTGAAGGAAGCGATCTTTTTCCTTTGATATTCTTCGAATTGACCGAATGGCACGAAGTGATCTCATGACCAATAGAATCACATTCATAACATTTAGGTGGAAGTATCTCATAAATCACCTTTACTTGGAAGTCATATCTATTATGCTTAATGGTAAAGAATGTAGAAAAAGTTTCAGAAACATCAACTTCCACAAGTACTCTTGCATAATATCATAAGTTTTTTCCCTTATTGCTTTGTCTAATTAAATAAAAAATCCAACCCCACATGCAATTCCTATAATTATTTTAGCGCTCTAATACTCCCAGCTAAAGCTATAGATTCTAACATAAACTTTTAGCCTTTGAATAAACATCAAGACAGTATTGATCGAAATCAGGTTTCCATTGATATAACCTAAAGTAACCTTATGTAAGTGTGCAAGTGCCTCCACCCCACATATGTCTTCTGCATCCAAAAAATATAGCACATAAAAACCTTTGGCTAAGGGTGGGCATTATTCCCGACCCGTCTCGACCCGACTCGTTCCAAAATTTTGAGTCGGGACAGGAACGGGAATGGGTTCGGAACTCATTTGGAACAGAAAATTTTGTCCCGAACAGGAGGGGTCGAATTTGGGAATTTTTCAAACACGAACGGGAATTCCCGACCCGTCCCGAACCTAACCAAAACTGTCTGAATTGTCCCAACCCGTTCCGAACCCGAATCAAAACTATGTCTTTTCAAAATAATTTTTTTTTAAAAAAAAATTGAAATTTCCCAACCCAACCCAAAATGTGTCCTGATCGAGTTCAGGTTGGGGTCGGAAATTTCCAAACTCGACCTGAACCCGAAATTGCCCACCCGTACCTTTGGCCATGGGAAATAATTTCCAACTATTTTTCGAATTTCAAAGGCGATTAAGCCTAACTTTTAAAAAATCCACCGTAAGAAATTGAGATCCTTTTTCAAAAATAATTCGACCTATCAAGTTTGTCTTACTCAATTCAATGCGCTGTGGTACTCCGATTTATCAATACAAATGAAATATTGATCACCCTTGATTGATGAATAAGGAAGATTGGAAGGGTGAGAATCCAGATCAGAGGCGGATGAAAGAATGGAAGCGAAAGATTTTTTTGCAATTATTGGTTCCGTGGGAGAAGAATTAGAGATCTTAGGTTGAGCTACCATGGCAACCGTTTTATATCTATCTAACAATTTAACTAATTCATCAAGAATCTCCATCAAAAGAAGAAACCATTAGATAAATGTAGTGTTAAATTGCAGATTGAGCAAACTAAGAACTACCGAAAACTAGAAGTTTGCTGCCAGAATCAGCAGAAATTCGTGCTGGAATAGTAGAAAGCAACAGTAACAACCTAAAGCCACTGCAAAAACAGAAGCAAAGCAACAGACAAACAATAACCAAAATCAGCAGCTGGAAATGTCAAAAACCAGGACGCCTCCTACAGAAAATATAGCCGAAACAGTAGAAAGAGTGGAGACAGCAGCAACTTAAAACGATGGCAAAAAAAGCAGCAAAGCAGCACATAAATCAGCAACTGAAAACGTCAAAAACCAAAAAATTGCCAGAACAGTGACAGCAGAAAAAAAGATGCTATGATGTCGCGCAACGGTAGCTGGATTTGTGCCAGAACAGTGTTAAAGGAAAGCTACAGCAAGATTAAGCTTTTCCGAAACAGCAATTAGATAGATTGTAGTTGGAACAGCCCGTGTTGCTTGGAGATGCCAAGAGGAATGCGAGTTGATTAACTGTGCCAGAACAGTGCAGACAAAGCTTTTCCAATCTATCAAAGATTGGAGGACAGATTGAAAAAAAGCTAGTCTCACAACCACTTAGAATCAGGTGGCTAAAGATGAAGATGAAGAAGTCCGATGAACTCACCGGATCGGGAATAATTCTCCAATTAAAGAAGCAATAGAACTGTAGCAAGAGGCACTCCACCTTTTAATTCTCATCTAACTTGCAAAAATTGTGATTCATCTGCTAAAAGGACAAGAAGATGCAAAGTTGAATGGAAAACAGAAGAGAAAATCAGCGATCGAAGCTGATTTGTAGTTACTGTGGCAAAATCTTCTCCAATTTACTGTAGCACAATTAAGAGAATTTAGGTATTGTAGCACAATTGAGAGATGTCTCCTCAACCCAAAATTAATTAAAACATAATCAAACTAAGTTAAGCAACAATATTGCTTGATGTAATATAACCTCAAAAGATATGCAAGTGTGTTACGTTACTAAAATCTTAAATCGAAAATTTACATATATCTTATTGCCCACAAAAGTCCAATAAGAGACTGTACTGTACAATATATTAATTTTCAGAGAGAGCCGGGAAGCACAGAACCAAGCAATTCCATATTTCTAATCCAATATATCTCACTCACCAAAAGGAGGAAATGTAAGGAACACAAAAAGACACCAATGTCAAAGTTAGGCACTCAGGTGCTTAACCCACATACAATTAATCCCATAAAGAGTTGAAGCATCTTCAGTTAGTGCTGTATACCTATGTTTTTATGGAAACCTGCAATGTCCAAGATCAATTCCGGTCAATAGTTTCAGCCGGCAAGTTTAAGTCAAAATACCCACCACCAACAAAATCATCCTTCCTAGCACGTTTCCGGGAAGAGCATCCACTATCATCTGAACTCCCAGAGCCTGAAGGTCGATCATGTTCTGAAGTCCCTCCTATAGCATTTCAGCATGTTATATGACTTTCATCAAATACGATCAGTCATCAGACTCTGTAAAAGACAGGTGATACTGATCTGCAATAAATTCTTAGCTATAATACTAAATGAGTAGAAATAATATTAAACCCTTTTAATAACAACAAAATAATTTTTAAAAAATGAATTAGTCACTGTAATTTCAAAAAATTTCTCCAGCTGGGTCCAGAAAAGTTCCAAAACCTTCTGACCACTAGGCTTGGTCAACTCAAACTTGCAAAGTTGAGAACATCCCTTTTGGATGTGATGGAACAAGACATAAAAGCCAGAAAAGAAAGAAATCATTTCTCAATATTATCAAAGTAAATATCATTTCAAACTTTTAAGTTCCAATTAATGAGATGCAAGATGGGATTTTTAATGAGTTATACAATCGGAGCCAAACAAGATAGACCATATAGAAATAATCAAAAGCCTTGAAATAGTCCCCATTTTGCCAAATTACAGTATTCTATACTAACAGGGTGTTAGGGGCGATACAAATCCTACAGAATGCACATCAGTCATGCACACCAATTACCAAATATGCAAATCAAATGACTCCAGAAGACATGCCACTTCAAGTAGGGAGAAATAGGGGTGGGCGAAGTTGGTTTTTGGTCGGTTCGGAACCAAAAACTGAACCAAGCGGTTCTAAGGGGAAGAACTGAACCAACCCCAACCAGATTGCTGCGGTCGGTTCGTGTCCAATTTGCCCACCCCTAGGGAGAAATCAGCCATGGTGTGCAAGTAATTACTATTAACAAATCATGCAAGGTATGCCAAATAAAGATATTTCTCTTGTTCTGTAATCTTTTATAAATGACAGAAAAAAGAAAAGAAAATTATAAGGAAAATGATAAATCTGCATTACCACTTGTGCTACCATCTGAGGGCCGACGCTTATCAATAGTATTGGCTTTAGTTGCCCAACATGTAGAAAGTTCTGAAGCCCTCTCAATGCCTTTCGACTTGTAAGGAGCTATATTGTGGGTACCAAGTTGAAGACTACCCAACAAATCATTCTCAATGCACTCATACCTACCAGTGGTTTTGTCAAAACAAGTACATATTTTTTAAAAATCCAATTATATGCAAAGTTTTGAGAAGATGATACTTACATTTTCTTACAGAGGGTATCAATGATTACAGACAGATTGATAACTCGCATCCTTATCTCCATAACTTTGTCGTCGGGATATTGATCAAAGGGCTCCTCTAAAAACTTGGAGAGCTTCTCAACATTAGCCTCAAGCTGCTGCTGTTGGTCCTCAAATAGATGCTGTTTTATTTCCCTTTCTTTGTTTGTCATCTCATCCTTGAAGAGTTCCTCTCCAAACATGTAAAATGCAAACGGGTAGGAATAGGAAAGGACTCGTCTAGATCTGAAAAGTCTATACAATCCATTAGTTACCCAGCTAAAATCTCTGAGCCTTGATTCCCTCTCTTCTGATGTTGACACCTTTTCCAGGATAGTTTCCTTAAGTTTGCTTTCAAGCTTAAAGGAATCTGTATGAGCTTTGTAACGGTTATGATAATGCATATACCGATAGAGATCCCGCTTGGCTCGTTCGGTTTTTTTCGCTTTGTCTTCCTTGTAACGACCACAACTGTGACCAGAAATTCTTGACCAAGTATGATCTCTTCCAGTAGCTCCACCGCATAGCCAACTGAAGCAAAAGAAAAAAAGAGTAAGCATTTTAAGTCAACTATTACCAACCAAAGGCACTAATGACAAAAGAGAATAAATGATGCCAGTATGAACAAACCAACAATAGCAGTGAATGACAAGCATGCCTCAAGAAAATGAAAAAAAAAAAACTTACCAAAATGCTTGTCCACAAATGCAGCTCACAAGGTTACAGCCACCATTTTTCTCCACAGGTTTGTGACATTTTGGACAAGGTTTTGTGTTAACAGTGATCCAATTAACGGTTTCAGACTCGTCTCGGCACTTCTTGGCCCAAAGATCCCACATCAAACACGAACAAGGAGAGTGTGCTTCTGATAAGCAACTAAAACAGAACTGTACACCACAGGCACACTCTACCTCACAAAATTCATCTTCCTCAACACGTATTGCATTCCCACAATGGGGTATACTTGGACACCACTTTACCATTTTATTATCCTCGATATATGACTCAAGGAGAAATCGGTCAAATTTCTCAGCCAGATCGGCATGCTTTTTGCTGACTAGATTTCTGACAACAGCTTCATCACAGATAGCATGACATTTGTATGCCATGCATCTAATCCGCCTGCTCTGGCCCTCATTTATTTTTACAGTAAAATGTTCCGTCCAACCTGAAAACAAAAATGAACACAGAAGATTCAGTTCACATAACTGCAAAAGGGATAAAAAAAATTTAGTACAACCATTAGCTTGCGTTCCCTCGCCAAAATAAACTGCCTATACTCCCATTATCAGTACTCTAGAAACAGACATGAGCTTGCAAATGAAATGCAAAATAGACTACCTTAAAATAGTAAGGTAACACAAACACACCTTAGACAAGAGAACATCAACAAAATTTAATTATCTCATTGCTTACAGGGCTTGTAATGCTTAAGGATTGAAGCCAGCTTATCAATATTCTGCACGACAATATGCAACATATACCAAGTACTCGCAACTAATTAAGTAGAATATAAAGCTACAATGGGAGAAAGTCCAGGGATAATAAGCAGGGTGCTTACAATCATTGCAAAAGCAATGGCCACAATCCATTTTGGTAGCTTTATCACCAGAAACCTCCTCCATACATATATCGCATATTATTGAAGAAAAGGGCACTAAGGAATTGGCTTCTTCATTTACCGTGACGCCTGCTTCAGTAAACAAGCTTGCTTTGCCCTTCTCAACAAACACCGCCAACAACCTCTCAAAATCCCAACGATAATGAATAAGTAAAGTACGAGCATGATGCTCTCTTAAAGATAGCAATTCCATCACTCTCCGCAAATCCTCTCTCTGCATGAATAACCCACAGCTTAAAACGTCAATTTTCCAGAACAAAAAAGTATAGATTTTTCGAGAAAATACACCATTAAACAAAACTTATTGTTCCATTACCTGTGCAGCCAAAAGAGATTCTTTTGTTATAACCTGCAAAATGCGAAAAAAGAAAAAAAAAATCACTTTTTAGATTACGCATGAAAAAAAAACTAAGAAAAAAATTTAAAACATACAATATAATTAACAAAAATAAAAATATGAATAAAACTCCTTTCGCAGCCGAAGCAGCAACATAAAAATCCAACCTTGACAGAGAATTAGTCAATAGTATAATCAAAACAAAACAGAATTTTATTTCGAAAATAAGAGATAAAACAATATAAAAAAAAAACCTAAATTGGGGAAAAGGGGGAATGAACCTTGGTGGAGGAAACCTTGGGTGGGACCCAAGGCAGATCGGATTCGTCGTTCTCGAGCCCGTCGAACGACTCCCGATCCGACGAATAATAATCCTCGTCTCCGCTAAGGCTATCCTCCATCGAGAAACAACAATTATCAAAACCAAAGCCAAAAAATAATAGTAATAATTTCGATATTTATTAAAGATTATATATATCGTTACAGATACTCTTGTATCTACAGCTAAATAAAATTCCAACAAACAAATCGAACGGGAGAGAGAATTCCGGCGAGTACGTAGCCGGCGACGAGAGTGAAGCACTGCTGCTTACAAAAGAAGCTTGGTCACGCCAAAAAGAGAAGAGGGAGAGAGAGAGATAGAGAAACTAAGTACCAAACTATCATTGTTTATATTTTTAATAACTAATTATTTGCGTGGGAGAGGGTTGTTTGTTTTTGTCTTTTTTGAGAAAGAAAAGACGAACGGTGTCGTTTCCGTTTTGTGGGGGCGGGTTATGGATATGGAACGGCGGCGTTTTAAGGACGACGTTAGGAGATTGGGAAAGCGAAGGCATCGGTGAAACGGTGAGTACTGAGTGAGGTTGGTTGGAGACTTGGAGGTGGTGCTTGTATACGACGTGTGGTTATCCTTCTACAAAGAATCCAAATGAGATCACGACTTATTCAGTTTCTTTTTTTTTTTTTTTGAAATCTAGTTGAAGGAATATTAGATTTAGCTTTATTTCTAGTTTATATTAACAAAAATAAAATGGATAACAACAAATTTGAGGTGAAAAAATTCTTTTTTTTATGGTTTTAAAAATAGATAATAATGTTATTTACATATAATACATAAAAATTTATTGTAATTTATGTGAATTTATATCTAATGTGATATAATACAAAATCCATATTATGATTAATACGACCACTTTTTGGCAGTATTAAAATTAATATTATATATATAATTTTTTTAATAACATGCGAGTATTAGTTGAATAAAATATATAAAATAATAAAATAAATTATACGAGTCAATATTTATATATCATATTAATTTTTTAAAAAAATCTATACTAATAATCAATAATTTTATTCTTTTCCTTAATATTAAAAATATAAAATTATATGTTGAATATTTATATTACTATAACAACACCTATTTACATTGAAAGAAGATTCCTCTCACTTCCGAAAGTGAATATCACTTATTTTAGGTATGAATTAGATTAAATTATTATTAGTAATAAAAAAAATTAATTATAAAAATAAACGTAGCGAAAATCAGATCTTTTTATTCATAATTACATATATATATAGATAGAAGATTATTTCAATCTTTTATTATGACAGATCTTGAATTGATTAGCTACAATTAGGGGTGGGCATTATTTCCGAACCCGACCCGTTCTGTCTCAAAATTTTGGGTCGGGATAGGAACAGAAATGGGTTCGGGACTCGTTTGGGACAGAAAATTCTGTCCCAAACGGGACAGGTCGGGTTCAGGAATTTCCCAAACCCGAACGAAAATTCCCGACCTGTCCCGAACCCGAACCGTCCGAACCCGCCCAGACCTGAACTATCTCGAACCATACCTGATTTGTCCCGAACCCGAATCAAAACTATGTTGTTTCAAAATAATTTTTTTCCTAAAAAAATTGAGATTTCCCTACCCGACCCGTCCTGACCCGAAATGTGTCCCAATTGGGACACATTTCGGCATCCCGATCAAGTTCGGGTAAGGGTCGGGAATTTCAAAACCCGAAATTGTCCACCCTTAGTTGCAATCTTCTCTACTATCCTTAATCTTCAAACTCAACGTGTGTGGGCACGTAAATATTTCTTAATATCTAAAAACACTAATACCCAAATATGAGAGAATGATATTAATTAAATTCTTTTTTCACGTAAAAATACGTAAAAAAAAAAATTTCTCTATATGGTTGTGGTCGTCTTTATTATTTCATAACTTCCATACATATAGAGATCTCCCTTGGATATTTAGAATTTGATTAGGATTAGAAAATTAAAATTTGAGTTAAAAGATGAACTGCAAGACCCATGAGTTTCCTAACTCCAACTTAAAAGGACAGTTCTTATTATCTCATAATATACCAATTCTTTTAAGTTAACCCTATGCTATTTCACTAAAAGCCAATGATTGTACTCTAATAATTTATGTTATAAAGTAAAAACTCATTTAATTAAAACTCATTTTAATTAAATTAAATTTGGTCATTAGACCAATAATAACCACTTAATTGACCTTCTAATTGATGTTTATAATTAAACTTAGACCTTGAAAAAATGTCTTACCTCTTTAATTATTTATTTACCCCTAAATTATTGAATGTTTTAATAATCACTTTTAATATGTCTATATTTGTAAATAAATATTATTATTTAATAAATAATTTATTGAATAAACTATTGCCACAAATTCTAATAATTAAGTACTGCAAACATCTTAGGTGGACATTAATTATTAGATTCCATCTTTCAAATATATATTCCTACGACCCATGAAATTATATCTCCAAGCTATTGAAGTTTTGACCGTTTATATAAATCTCACTCCGTGATAACTCAAAAGATACAACACATGAAAATAAGTTCATTACCTACTCAGGATTAAGATCAATCAAACTTATTAAAACTTTTGTGAATTAAGATCTACAACATTTAGTTAATCAGATTGAAATTCGCAGTAGTGCTGTTCAATGTAACATATACACTAGTTTTCTACTCAAAGTCTCTACTTCGATGATCAATGTAAATCATTCACTATAAGAAGCAGAAAAACTACAATATTATATAATGAAATGTCATTTTCATTAATGTGAACATGATTTAATTTATAAAGAACTTGTGATCTATACCCTCTGTATTAGTATCATATGCCTAATACATAGATCATATACTTTATAAATATGATCTTATCAATGTATACTCAATTATATGTATGAATAAATTTTTATTAATAAAATAAAATATTATTTCACTTGCTTTAAGGGCTAAATAACATTATATGTCTAACAATTATATTGTACATAATTACACGAAGGTAGAATACAAATCCTCTCCTGTAGTTACATATATTGATTCTATCACTTAACAAAGGCTAGAATAGCTCAGTTGGTTAGAGCGTGTGGCTATTAACCACAAGGTCAGAGATACAAGCCCTCCTTTTAGCATTTTTTTTTTGTTGTAAAATTAGCCTTATTTTTTTAAAAATAAATCATTAGTCATCAGATCCTCCCCTTTAAAATGTGCTAAATCATGCTCAAAATGGATAATGATAATTTCATTCCTTTTGTAATTGAATTACTATTGCTAATACTTCCACTTTAGGATACGATTGAATCAAGATTACAACATGAGTTCAAAAAAGAAAACAATCTGGAAAGAAAAACAAAAGAAAGGTTGTGTTACAGGAAGTTCTGAGTGTCAGTCCATGTCATCAATGTTGGTTCGGAAAATAAAATCTTCACCCTCTAATTCTTCATGAAACATAGAGAGTGATGGCATTGATGGCTTCTCATGCTTCTTACATGATTCTTCGTTATTTGATGATCTCCTTCCCTGGAAAATGTTAATTTCTCATAATTTGAAATAAAATGTGCTCCAAATTGCAAAATCCATATGCTCCAAATTCATATATGCCACCAAAAGCAATAAAACTCCCAGACTCTAGACTAACCTTTCTCAAAATATAGAAGAAATAGTGAAATCCATCGCCAAAGGTGATCACATCTACAGACCAGGTAAATTGTCGAGCATTAAAGAAAGGTCGCCTGAAGTGTGGCTGTCGAAGATATGATTCAAAGTGAGAAATATGCAGTAGATACTACAATGAGAAATCATATGATTTTATTTGTGTTACCTGGCCAAAGGAAATTGAGATGAAAATCCCATCTGGTTTCAAAACCCTATGAACACCTTCAAGCATTGCCGTGACCTTGGTCACTGTTTCAGGCTTTGGATTCCACGGATCACCACTGTTCACAAACAATACTTCCTTCAAACCAAAAAGTTAAATGTATAAATATATTAACTTAACTAAGACCAAAAAACAAGTGCTATGCTCATAATAGTATCCATGATAATTAGGAAGAACAAATTGTAATTCCAGCATGTAAGAGGAAAATCATTATGCATTCTATTTACCATCGTTCCTTTCTCAATAACCACATCAAAACACTCGTTGCTAAAGGGAAGGTCAAGCATGTCAGCTTCCAACACCTTGATTTCTGATGATGGAAATAGAAAATGAAAAAAAGCTTAATGCTAGTAAGTCTGAAATATATCCATTCAAATGCATTTGAATTTTTCCGTTAAAAATAATGGGAAATTTAATATTTTCTAGAAACAGAGTTCACATATGTTCCAATAAAATAAATAAACCATATTCAAATCCAGCACTCTCATTCGTTTGGTGGGAGTGAGAAGATTTTGGATTATCCTGTTTGCTGGTTTTCACAAACAATCATGCACTGAAACAAATAGTTAAATTGAGCCCAACTATATAAATATTAACCGAAAAGAGAAAAACAAACAAATGAAGTAGTGGCAAGTCTTTCTCATTCCTTTTATCATCACAAAACATAAGCTATAAGATCAAGTAACACTATATAATAATAATCACATGAACAATATAGACTCATGTTTTTACTAAGTTCATGCTCCATCTTCAAAAGATCCATCAAGCACCGACAAAGGTTTTGCTTATCTGCTTTCATGAAATCTTTTTTCCTACTCTCGAGTGATTTTATTAAGTAGTTTAGTTGTTCATATAAAATAACTAAGCAGAAAATCTGATTTCCTGTATGAGTTGTTAATGATCAGAAGTAAAATTGCACATCTAGCAACACACCTTTATATCCCTTCAACTGTAAACGTTCCCGCATCTTCTCAACTGCAACTGCCGACAGATCAATGCATGTTATCTCAGTAATCCCATCCTTGTATAATTCCTCACTCAACCGAGAATTTCCGCATCCCAACTCCAATACCTTTGTCACAAAATTGCTCATCATCAATGCTATCAAACTATCAGACATTCTGAATGGACATTAAAAATTAATGGTGACTACGGCTAGCTTAAGAGTTGACATAATATACTGATCATAATGGTTCTAATGAGGTCCTTGAGTTGAAACCACAACTTGTAATTACAAACACAAAATTTCCATTCAAATACTTGTAATTCCAACTTAGCGATAATATACTAGAAAATCAGTATACTGCCTAAATGAGAGTTTGCCAAGTTCCATATCTCACTTAAATCTTAACCCATGAATTAATTTTTCTCCTTTTCTTTTACCTAATTACTAAATCAATCCAATTCATATAAACACCCCCTTTTCCATACTCTCGGAACCAATAATAAAAACATCATAAAATTTTCTAGCAAGCTATCACCAATACTACATGGTAATCCTTAACTTTCAAGTAGGAAGATATATAGCCTATTTGGGTGCCAAAAGCAATTTTTAGGAAACCAGAAGTGTTTTGCGCATTGTTTTACACAAAAAGGAAAACAAAAGTACTTCTTTGAGATTAAACAGTGATTTTGTAAAAGGAAAGAATTAACCACAAAAAGCAAGATTTTCAGTAAGCAATTAAACATAATTTTGAAGAAACGCCAGACAGATGCTTTTTTTTCCCCTAAAAAATGCTTTTCAAGTCACTTTTCACTTGAAAGTGCTTTCAGCAATGTAACTCCCAAACTAGAAATCATTTGAAAAATACCACAAAACTTCAACAAATCTACAAAGCCATATAAAATGCATAAAGAGCATACAGAAGAAGTGGGTTTAACATGAGCTTGAACGAGGTGCCGAAAATGAGAGTAATCTTTTAACCACTCGTAATGTTCCTCATTTGAGAACCGTTTATCCCTGCAACCCAAACATGAAGAAAAGAAAATTAATATAGAACTTACATTTAAAAAAAAAAAAAAACCATGTGGGCAAACCAAATTTGAAAGAAAAAAAAGTAAAAAATTACCAATACTGAGGATCAAGATAAGCCGAAGTAGATGAAGGAGCAACAATTTTCTTGGCTGTTGTTTGTGGGTTTTGATCCGTATCCATTTAGGGGCTCGTGGGTCGACCCGCTTATTCTTCCTTCTTTATCTTCTTTGTTGGTTGGTTTGTTGTGTTTGAACCGAGCTAAATCCTAAAACGCTTCTGCTTAATTCTCAGACGGTTTTTGCAAAAATAGCCAAATTGATAAGTCGTTAACGACAATTAGCACATTTTTTATTTTCAGCTAAATTCTCATAAATTTCTTCAACAAATAACACACGCGACCAAAATGGTCTTAATAATTTAAACAAAATTAAGGATGGCAAAAAAAAATCTGAAAATTTTCAAATTTATTAAAATTCGTATATATTAAGAAGGATTTAATAAGATTTAAAATAAATTTGATATGAATTTAATATAAAATTTATAAAAAATTTAATACAAATATAAATTTAATATAAAATTTATAAATACTTATTACATACTTATAAATATTATTATTTTTTTTAATAAAAAAAATTCTACGTGTACAATTGCAATGTGCTTTAGTGTGTTTTTGCCTGTAATGTGGTCACATAATCAATATCATATTGCTTTGGTTTTTTTAACAACATTATCATTGCTTTTTAATAACATTATTTATTTTTGACAAAGAAAAATTAAATTAGTCAAATAAAAAGATACAAAAGGCAAAACGTTAGCCTTAGTATACATCAATGGGTGTAATGTAGTTTGATTCGGTATTTTATAGAATTGAATTGAGTTAAAAAAATTAATTTTTATTTTTAAAATCAAATAATATCAAATAATATGTGAAAATCAGTCCGTACCGAATTGATTCAGTTCAATTAATTTAGTTCTATTTTTTAAATATTTAAAAAAAATTAAAATTATATATTTAAGAGATAAATTTCAAACAATTTTTTTTTTTGAACAAAGAGTATACATCAATTTTAAACACCAAATTATTTAAAATGTATGAACTAAACAAGTTACAAAAAATTGTTAAAAATTAAAGTTTTAAGTACTAAATTAATTAAAAGTTTATACACTAAACATGTTACAAAAAATATTAAAATTAAGTTCTATCCAAACAAAAAATTTACCATTAACTTTCAAGAACTAAATTAATTAAAGTTTATGAACTAAATAAATTAAAAAACTATTAAAATTAAAATCTACCAAATAAATTATATAAAAAATTTATGTAAATTTTGTTTATGTTTTTTAATTTGGTTGGTCTTTTTTAAATAAAATTAAACTGAACTTAATTTATTGGAGACCAAAATAAAAAATTTAATCGGTTAATTTTTATATTTTAATATTAAATTAAATCGTCCGATTTGATCTTATTTGATTCAATATTTTTAATTCAAGTACTTTTTTCCACTCCTAATTGATACTATCTAAACACAAGTAGAATTAAATATTTTTTTGGTTCCAAAGCAAAATTCAATAAGTGAAATTTTATTTATGAGAAAAAGATGGTTGGATTTAATATTTCAAAAAATAGATTAATATACTTTAATAGTTTTAAAAATACATTAAAATTCCCATTCTGTTCATTAAGTTGAACGGTAAAAGATAATTTTATATTTTTACTTATAAAAATTACGACACAAATGTGGTGGTTTTTTTTTCATTTTAATATTTAATTTAAATACAATTGATATGTGTCATAAATTTATTTATTTTTAATAAAAAATTTAAAAAATAAAATAACACATATTATAATATAATAAATTACAAATTATACATCGTATAATTTATTTTTTTAAATAAAACATTCTTATAATAAATTCAATAAAAAAAATTCAAAAAGAGGGCCACTGACAATCCATCATCAATAATTTTTTATGCTCCATTAACGAAAACTATCTCCCATCTTATAAATCACAAACTTTTAAATAATGTTAACTACATGTCAATCTATCATTAAACACCAATGATTTTGTGACCATTAAACGCCAATGATTTTGTGACCATTAGTGGAAGTGACCACATGTGGGATCAATGACCAACTACTTTCTTTTATTTTATTTTATTTATCTTAATTTTTTATTTTAATAAAAAATAAGTAAATGAAAATATGGTATATGTCATTATATAGGAACAAATTTTATTTAAAGAAATAAATATATTATTTTACTGTTATAAAAGTATGGATTATCTAAATTAACTAATATCATCATCTCTCTTAAAGGGTATCAATTTTTTTTTAAAAGTTTAAGAGTTCGATTGTCTCTTTTATTTTTATTTAATATTTTTTTTTAATTTCAAAAATGAAGAATTAAACTTGAGACCTTTACTTTAATAAAAAAAAATGCATTGTAAACTCTTTACCATTAGGCCATTTAAGCTAGTGCATCCCTTTATTTAATTTCTCTAATATAAAATTACAAATGAAATTTTATTTTTATTTTTTGTGTTAGTATATAAATAAAAAGTGAACTCTCGTAAAAGGAAAATAAATAAATAAAACCTGGACTAATAGCATGATAATCTAAATTAATAGATTACTTTTTTCAAAATTTTACTTGATTTATATACATATATCTATATTTTAAATCCATGAATGTAATTTTAGAAATTAAATTTGACAATGTTTCAACTTTCAAAATCCAAAATTTTATAAACATATAAACACTAGACCATAAAAATTAAATAGCTAGACTTTATTTAATTAAAAAGACCATGATTTTTACTTGAGATGATTCAACTTGGATAGTTTTCTTTTTCCTGTGTCTTCAAGCTTTATATGGATACTGATACGAACTTGGCCGAATTCATAAATATGGCACTTGATGGGTGGGAATCCATAGAGAACCAAGAAAAGGAGAAAATTTCATGTTAAAAGAATACCTTCATCGTAATTCATTGTTCTCATTCAATGTAGTTTTTAGTTTGAAATTGCTATACTTCATTAGAAATATAAATAGTTGGAAAGATCAACACAATAGAGTAATGAAATATGAATCACAGAATAAGATGTCCATAGAGTTGAAACTTCTGCAGGTTCACTAGCTTGCCTCTTCTTATGATACAGGTAACTTCTCGTGTAAATCCCCGGTCGAGGGTCCTGATTATTTCGATGATTTCTCTGACAATGACATTATTTGAGTTATTGCATCAAGCTTTAGCCTAAATTAACAATGGAGTTTGTAATGAAGGAAAAGTAAGAAGCATTTAGAATTATTACCTTGTCGAAAGATACACAGTTCTGCCTCTTAAGATTTCTTTGGGGATGGAATTGGCGATGTTGGAGGCTTCAAGTCTTCATACCTGGTTGTTAATTTGAATATGAAAAAGGAGATACTCAGTATAAGCTGCTTCCTGAATAGCGTAACAGCATATGGACTACACTAGCACCAGGTGCAAAATGAAGCTACAAATTCTTCAAGGTGATTTAGTGAATGAGATCATATTTAAGCAATAACTACGGTATGCACACTCAAAAATAGCAATAATCATCTCACACATACATGTAGTAGGGTGAATGATGATATGTTGTATTTGGGGAAGGATCATTTTCAACAACACTGGTTTCGGGAGTCTTTGCTACATCATTGCCTGTAGTTAATTGGGGTGCAACTTCCCCGGGTGTTGAGGCACTTGAAGGTACTTCTTTGGGACCGCTTGAGGTTGGGCTAGGAGAGCTAGGTGGTTTTAAGTCCTCGTAACTATCAAAATTATATCAGCTTCTACAGAAAGTAAGCCATGATATACAATTTGACAGAAAAACACTAGAACTGACTTACACAACATAAGGAGAAAGAGGCCTTGTTCTCGGTGCTACTTCCTGGGGTGGTTTTGTTTCAGTGATGCCGACATTTACTCCTGATGTACTTGTTTGAGTATCAGAAATACCAGGCATTGACAGTCCATCTACAATGGTTAAATGTTTCTTCCCAGTAGGAGCAGTTGGAATAGGAGATGTGGGTGGCTTTAAATCCTCGTAACTATCAGCATTGAATCAGCTTGTAAAGAAAACATGCACCAAGTAATATAAATGATTTGAAAAGAACACTAGAACTGACTTACGCAGAATAAGGAGAAAGAAGCTGTGCTCTTGGCACTTCTTCCGAAGCTGACACTGTTTCAGTGGTGGCAATGGCCACCTCTGATGTATTTGTTTGAGAATCTGAAGTGCTGGGTGTTGACAGCCCATCTACAATGGCTAAATCTTTCCGTCCAGAAGGTGTTGGAGTAGGAGATGCAGGTGGTTTCAAATCATCATAACTGCATATTAACAAGACCACAACAGTTAAACAATGCTGTTGCAAGAACATCAGATTTAAATGAATGCAGGCACATCAGATTTCAAAGAATAAAGTATCTTAAACTTTATGGTGATAATTTTACACTCTTGAAATCTGTTTGACATAAAAAGGCATCAAGGATTTTGGTACATCATCTCAAACTTTCTCTGTGATAATTATGTATTTCCTACACTAGGTCCTCATTCTGCTGATAAAATGCGCAGGAAAATGGGATGGATTCAATTTTTAATATTCAGAGGAAAAAGGTAAAGAGATATGATTTACAATATGAGCTTACACATTATAAGGTGAGAGAGATTGTGTTTTCTTCATGTCTGCCTGCGCAACTTCCTTTTCAATTGTCGTGCTCGGTGGTTCCGGCAAAAGGGTGGATTCTGAGGCCACTGGCACGGCATCTAAATCACTTGTTTTGAAGGCACCAGAAGTGGTGCTTGGGGTTGGAGCAGGAGATGAAGGCAGTTTCAAATCTTCATAGCTTTTGAAAATAAAAAGAAAAGAATAAGTTGTTTTCAGGTTTTGAGCTAAGAGATTGAAACCTGAGAGATTAATTATAGCAATATAAGATTGGTTTAAGATTGAATAGATTGGCTTACGCAGTGTAAGGAGAAAGTGGTTGTACTGCCTTTGCTTTTGTTTGGTCAGGTTTCTTGGTAGTGAGAACACTAGGTTCCTCAGGTATGATGCTCTTGGAAGCTGCTGGATCGGGCCTGTCTGGAGCAACTGGTTCCTGATTACATCAGTATAACAAGAATCAAGCTGACTGCTAATTTGGTGATAATTTCACACAAGAAATTATCCTATCAGATTGATTAATAGTTAGACCTTTTCTCAGCTCTTGTTATAGAGTGATAACCAATGAATAACCATACCACGATAACAAAGAAAGATGGATGTCTCCACCAATGCCTTAATGCAGATCAAGTAATGCACTGGTCCCATATTAAAAACTGAATTTTATCCTGCTGGATATAATCATACAGGCTAGTAATAGAAGCTATTTTAAGTTGAGGATTATCATATAATTTCTCTTCCCAAACAATCCTAACTGCATCCAGAAAGTGAAGTAGCAGTATTTCTAATTCATTATGATGCAGGAATGGTCAATTTATTCTTTGGTTTAAAACATTAGATTGAGGGCACACTAGTAGTGGGTGTATAATGAAAAAGGTGAAAGCTATTAGTACTCAGGTAAAAGAAGAGGAAACCTCAAAAAACTGATTTGCTGTCTCACATTTGAACTGCCAAGGATAAGGCTCAATGTGGCAGAATGGCAGGGGAGGTTTCTATGTTAATAATCTAAGTAATTGTGATTCAAAAAAAATAAAAAAGAAAACCACAGAAACATCCCGTCAAGTTTGGATGTTTGAGATCATACTTCAGCAACTCAAGGCTCTCTTATCAAGCCCAATGAAATATATCTGCAGATAAATGCATTTTTAATCAGAGAAGGAGGAAGCTACCTTTGGTGGTTCAGCACGTTGAGACGGTATCTTTCCAAGAAGCTCCTCCATAAGGATCAATGGTGCAGTTGTCTCAGCAATTACTTCCACCACCTTGCAATATGAAAGGCTACGGTTTCTGGCCATGCATGCCATGAGTTCTGCGACCTAGGATTTATTTGCTTGTGTCGTTAAGAACATATGTGTTGCTCAACATATGTGTTGCTCAAACATACTGTGATTAGAAAATTCAAATTTACCAAACATATACCTGAAGATTAGACACCTGGCCACCAAACAAAGTATCTTCTTGTGAAAGGGTTACATTATGAGTTTCCTTGTAAGCATCAGTAGGGCGCTCCATGCCTCCAGGTCTGACTATCTGAAGAAGCACTACAAGATGAGTAACAAGTTCAAGCTAAGATGACCTTGCAATTGTCGTGTTCTACAAATTTCTAGCAGCTAGTAGAAATTCTTACAGTATAAGGGAGACCACTGACTATGAGCGCTACTTCCGCCTTCCTTTTCCAGATCAGTACTCCCCAGAACAAACTTAAGCAGCAGAGAGGGAAAAAAAAAGTAATTTGATAACTCAACGAAAATAATTTGATACACTGACCTCTTTTTTGCAGTAAGCTGTTAATAAATATAGCAAATTGTGATAAAATCTAAACAAGAACATAAAAAGTTTTAAGCTTACTTTAGAATAGCTGCAGGAAATCCAACTTTATTTGTTCCCAAAGATGAAACCATAATAAAGTGGTCAACTTTTGCAACAGTTGCTGCACATCAAAAGAAGCATTCTAGTTTTAGCACATATATTTAGAAAGAATGTAAATAACTGAATAAAGCATTAAGGCACAACTATCACAAGAACCAATAACAAACACTGCACCCCTGCTTGATTGTTCTTTTGACTGGCTGGCTGGCTTAATGCTAGGGACGAGGCGGGTGGAGAAGATTCTCAGAAGTAAATTCTTTTAGCTGTCATTTCTCTTATTTGTTTCCCTTCAAATTCATTTAAGTTTGGAAAATCTTGTAAACTATAGAACAGATTGTGATTTTCAAGATTGTTACACTGAAAATGAATTAACAAATAGACAAAATAACTAAGTCATGGTTTCATACCGGCATCAATAAGGTTTTTGGTAGCCTGGTAGTCAATCCTGTAAGGTCCTGTAATATCAAATACTTCCTTCTCGCCGGCGCCAATGCAGCATATAACCACTGATGCATTGCCTAAAGCTGGCAGAATCCTGTCTCGTTTCTCCAAGTCACATTCCACAATTTCAAGCATTTCTACAGCTGGGCTAAAGACCAAAGACTACCTGTTACTTCCTAAGGGACCACATATGTCACATGCTAATATTTAGCAGCATATATTTTTGGTTATTCATTGTTTATAGCAATTAAATATAAGAATATGATACTCCCAAGGTTCTCTTTTCTTACGTTGAATTCCTTTGTTTGCAAGTTCAGGATCGAGCTTCATTTGCTTAACACTCTGCATATTAAAGTTTATGGTAGATAAGTAATTTTACAAATAGTGATAGTAACACAATGGTTAACACACAACTAAAGACCACACATACTTGGAGAAGATTTTCCGCTTTCTGAGCACTCCTGACTCCTGCTCTAACTCGAAAACCAAGTTTCAAAAGCTCCCTGAGGAAGATTCCAAATAATACAACATATTTTATAACCAGACATCAAATTAAAAGATTGTTTGGTTTTAAAAGGAAACAAAAAGCAGATCTTCACCTTACTGTTCGAGAACCAACTCTACCAGTAGCACCAGCAACAAATGCAAGATTTTCATCTTTCGAATCCACTTTCTTTGGATCTCCTCCAGCTGCCTCTGAACGTATTTTTAGGGTGCCTTGTAGACATTCATAATATCTATTAGATAGAGATAGGGAAAATGTAGAATGCTCCTAGTTCTGCATCAGAAAAATATTAGTATGTCCTATCTAATTGTTAAGCATTCACTTTCCTAAAAATGATGCCACCTCAAAAATTTCCCGCATATGAGTACATAAACATGTGAGATTCATCCAAAAATATGATTCAGCAGACTGTTCTAAGGCACTCTCATATCACTTCCATCGCCAACTAACCCACAATGCAACGCTTAGCTTTTCACTTGCTCATTTGAGTATTACGGCCTATCTTGGGGCTGGAAATAATTCAATGGGCACACTAACAACTAATTCATTGGCAAAGTACATTAACATGACGCCGCAATCACAACATTTACACGAATAACAACATGTTTCAATTGTAGTTAATCCCATGTGTTTCATCCTAGAGAGACACACACATCAAACCAAGAGAACATGTAATTACCAAAAATGACAAACCAGAAGATGCCCATTTCAGAAGAAACAAAAACAATAGGTAAAGTTACAATAAGTTGATTGAACGCAGGAAAGCTTAAGCATACCTGAAGCTTGAGCTTTAAAATCAATAAACCTGTGCTTTCTTGCATGAGAATATTTCTTTGAATTGGGAAATTTGAGAATTTGACAGTACCCATAAGGTTTTTCAATGAGCCCATTTCTGGAGAGAGAGCATGTAATGGATGTTAGAGTTGGTGATTGCAAGGAGCAAGTCTCCATTGCAAGAAAAAATTGGAATAATGTTGTTGTGGTGTTTTGTGTTCAGTGCTCAACAACAAAATTATTTAGAGAACTGAGGTTAAACTGGAGAGAATCATACTGTTTTATCTTGAATGCACCTTTAGTTGTTTGGCAGTTGCTGCACTCTCCACTGCATCTGGATATGATGGGCCCCAAACAAAAGCTAAATTTATGCGAGGAAATTGTGGCTATTGATGACACTTGCTTTTTTTCTTTTACTTTCTTATTACCAAAAAAAAATTATCGACCCTCGTTGAAAATAGACCAAGTCAGCTCATGCAGTCACGCTTTCTCCTTCGCTTTGCTTGCTAGAGTTATTGCTTTGGTTTAAGCCTTTAATTAACAATCTTCATCAACATCAACCATAACACACCATATGGTTAAGTGAGCAAATATACATTCGAACCCAAAATCTGTGTCTTACATGTAGAGAATGCAACGACTTCATGTTAGTTGAGTGTATCACAATCCTGCTAATAATTAAAGGAGTTTTTTTTCTCTCTTTTTTTTTTCAATAAAAGAGTTAAAACAAAGAGTTACTATAGCAAAATTAATCCCATCCCATAATCAAGTTAAAATGAATTTTTACCGGCGAAAGTCTTTATTTACACATATTCAAGAATTGCAAAAATTCACACAAAGTAAAAAAAAAATAATAATCAAACATATAAAATATAAGAATATACGTGATTCGTCAAATTATATATATTTATGACGAATTGCGTAATTTCAACTTCTTTTATTATTTAATGATTACCAATGAACTATTCAAAATGATCACAAAAATTACTTAAGAGATTACAATGAATACTTAATAGAACGAGTTATTCAATGATTTATATCAACACTCTCTTGCACACTCAATACCCAAGCCTTCCCTAAGCTCTATATTCTCTCTTTTGATACTTCTTTGATGCTTTCACCCTAATGACACAACAAAGGTTTGTGTAGGCTTTAAAATGTCTTTAGAAACCTAGAGTTAGAATAAAACTCTATGCGTGTAAGAGTCTTAAACTAATTAGGAAAAGGCGAAAATTGCACAAAATAGGAAATCTGGCGCTATAGTCCATGGGTCAGCGCCGCAATGCCTAACTACTTCCAGGCTGGTGTTACAACCTAGCTCCATTGGGGCCATGACCTCAATGGCCTGGAAATACACTCGTTGTGTGTTTCGAGCCCCTCCTTACTTCCGAATCTCCGTTTCGTTCCAAATCTTGTCCTTCCATCTCATTCTTGATCTTGTGTCATCTCCTCATTAGTCTCTGACTCAAAATCAACCATGATTTTGAATCATTAAATTCTAACAAAACTCTCATTTATTTAAAATCACTACGAAACTTTTTTAGGACCCATCCAAGCATAATTTTGAATCACCAAATTCTAACAAAACTCTCATTTATTCAAAATCACTAAGAAGCTTTTCCATAACCCATCCACTCTTCATCACACACACAATTACTTAGCGATGATCTCATTTAAATCTTTGCATAAACTTAACTCCATTAAGGATCGTGACTTAGGTCTTCAAAGATCTGAATATATCTTGTCTATAGTGCTTTGTATTGATCTCCCATAACATTTTTTACTCCATGATCACAATACCTTGGTGATTGAAACTTACCTTGCCAATAACACCCTTACTATACATTCACTTTTGACCTATTTCACTTTGGTGAGCTAATCTCTAATGCTGCCTCTTGGTCTGCATCCTTTCAAAAACACATGTTAAACTACTCACAGCATTCCAATTTAACACATATAATCCATTGTGTTTCTTACCCTTCATTATCATTATAGACCCCTTCATTGCCTTTAATATATATATATATATATATTTTGCCTTGAATGAATATCTCACTTAATCTAGCTTACCTAAGGATACCAAGTTCTTCTTAACATCAAGAATATGTCTTACACCAAGTAATTCTCTAACTTTTTCATCATTTCATCTCATCCTTATACTACCAATCTCCATGACTATATAAGCCATATTATTACCCATTAACACTTTTCCCATATTAATGGACATATAATTGGTAAATAAAGATCTATTAAGACACATATAAAAATTACAACAAAAATCAAATATCCATTCACTAGTATACTTTTTATCAGAAGCTATTACAGGTTTTGCACTATCATAGTCTTCCTCATAGACTATTGCAGTATCACCTTCCTTTTTCTTTTCATTCTTCATAGCCTTTATCTCTAGACAATCCCTTATGAAGTGCCATTCTTTATTGCAACCATAACACTTCATAGCTTTGCCTTTTGACTAGTTGTTCTTTTAATCTTTATTCTTAACCCTTCAATTTGTAGTATAGATTACTATAGTATTTATGGGCTCTAATCTTTTCCCAATTCTTTTGAGTTTAACAAGGCTTTAAAATTAGTTATCTTTGAAGTCTTTCTACCATACAAGAATTTATCTACAAAAAGCTCATATCTGTTTAGTAGATAACTCAACAAGATAATGGCTTTATCTTTATCTTCATATTCTATCTTGATGTCTATCGACTTAAGATCAATGATCATTTTATTAAAAGTATCAATAGGGTATTTAATCGAAATATCCTTAACCATGAATAAATGATACAACTTCTTCTTGATGTGCAAACAATTCGCTAGGGATTTTGTCATATACAGATCATCAAGCTTCTTTTAAAGACCAATTGTTATTTTTCCTTAGAATTTCATCACTTAATGATAGAGCAATGGTACTATAGGCTCTCTTCTAAATGATTTCATGATTAAGGTCAAATTTAGATGTCATAGGATTCTTCTCATCATTGGTTGTTGCTTGAGTTTCTTTAAAGGTCAAATCTAACCTTTGACTCACCAGTAAAGCCATCACTTTCACATTCCATAGATTGAAATTATTTTGTTTATTAAACTTCGCAACTTCATACTTGTAAAATGTCATGATTGAATAACCTTATTTTTGATACCACTTGTTGGAATTGTCACCCACAAGTATTTCAAGAATTACAAAAGATCACACAAAGTAAAATAGAGATAACAATCAAATATATAAGATATAAAAATATACGTAATTCGATAAATTGCCTACATCCACGATGGATCACAAGATTTTAGCTTCTTTTATTACTCAGTTATTACCAGCGAACCACTTAATAATCATAAATATCACTCAAGAGATTACTAAGAATACGCAATAGAATAAATTTTTCGAAGGTCTATACCAGTACTCTCTTGCACATTTAATGCTTAAGCATTCCCTAAGCTTTCTATTCTATCTCTGGATACTTCGTTTATGTTTAACACCTTAATGGCATAAGGATTTATATAGCTTTAAAATATCTCTAGAAACCTTATATTGAGTTGGAGTAAGAGTTTACTTGTATAGAAAATTAAATTTGACTTGGAATAGGCAAAAATTGCACAAAACATAAAACCTAGAACTATAAAACCATGGGCTGGTGCTACGACGCCACCAAGGCTAGGCCGCAATGTCCAGCTACTGCCTGGTTAATGCCACGTACCCAAGGCTTGGATATACACTCGTTGGGTTTCTGAGCCCCTCATCTCTATTTTGCTCCAAATCTCATCCATCCATCTATCGCGTTCTCGACCTTGTCTCCTCATTAGTTTCAGACTCAAAATCATATTCAAATATGATTTTGAATTACCAAATTCTTACACATACACACATAATCTATATCCTATACAAATGACAATATAATTAAACGACGATTTAATTTTTCCATTACTGTGATGTAGATCTTTGCCAATACTAATTTATCATTCTATTAGAACTCTCTAAAATTCATATGAACATTCTTTCAGAGG
Organism: Ailanthus altissimus; assembly: GCA_946807835.1. NCBI lineage: Eukaryota > Viridiplantae > Streptophyta > Magnoliopsida > Sapindales > Simaroubaceae > Ailanthus > Ailanthus altissimus. The sequence goes on along the minus strand of OX327698.1, from coordinate 20,754,004 downwards.
CCTAAGTTTTTGTTGATAGGTGGATGGTAATACTTGATTCAAGTCAAGCACTAGCTCTCTCTAGTTTGCTGATTATTATGTGATTATGTCAACCATTTTTCTATTTTCATAATTATGCTTCATGCCTTTTAGTTGCCTTCATTTTTCTTCTTTATTGAAACTTGAATGTAGGACCAATTCTCACGAGATGATATAGATCTTGCTATATAAGTTTCTCTTCTTGATCTCACTGAGAATGAGGAAAGCCTAATGGGGTTCTCTACTTAATTAATCACTATTTTTGTTGCTAATGAATAAGTTTTGTTAGCCAATGTATCAGCTTATTTATTTATTTATTATTATTATTATTACATACATGCAGATGATGAACTTGCTAAAGCCATCAAAGAAAGTCTCAAATCTTCCCTACAACATAGGTTACTTAACCAATCCTTACACTTTATATCTTTTTTTTTCATTACATAAAATATAATTGTTTTCTTTCTATACTCTGTTGTGAGTGAGATTTGAACCACAAACTTAATGGTTCTACCTCTACCTAAGAGACTTTTTATCATTTGAACAAACTAACACCTACAATCTTAACTTATTTAACATATGATATTTTTGTTTGGATCATATTGGTGATGACACTCCAACCAATTATGGCTACTGAAGGTTTAAGGTTTGTACATATAAAAGAAAGAAAATAGAATGATATTGATTCAAACAAGTAAGATTGAGAATTGATGGGAATGTGAATTATTTGTGTAGCGATCAGATGTAGAATGTATAGATGTAGATGAGCGAGAATCGAAGAATCTGCTTGGATTGTTATTCAACATCGATCAAACATACACAACAACTTGAACCTCTATAGTAGCTTTTTTGTGATCTCACGTATCACTATTGACTTTATGATTACAATACTTAAGTGGTTGGAACTTATCTTTGTCAACAGTACTCTTACCATACATTCTCTTTCACTCCGATGAATTAATCTCTAATATTGCCTCTTGGTCTACATCCTTTCAACAATACATGTTGAACCACTCACAGCATTCCCATTCAGCAAATATAACTTATTGTGCTTTTAACCCTTTATTATTACCATAAACATTTTCATCATCTTCAGTATTCATTTTTCTACTTTAAATGAATATCTCTCTTGATCTAACTTACCTAGGGATATCAAGTTCCTTTTATTAGGGTCGGTGCTTACGTATCATGCCTGAATGTACATATACGTATGTATTTATACATGTGTACATTCTCATTAAATCGCTAATACTTATTTATATGGTATTATGTAATGTAACGTTACAGACATTGTATAATTTGAAGAAGTTCAGATTATATCTAAAGGAGTTTAGATAAAAGCTTACAGTTAGCCACGCTGAGAGATATAAATGCTAAATGTTAGCACAACTAATTGTTAACTGGTTATAATACTTAGCGAACATCTAATAGTTGAAATCTTATCTGTAATGGGACATAGACCTGAGAATATACTAGTAACTGTATAATTGCAATCGGGTGCCAGAAAATGTCAGTTGCGCAAGTATGTTCTCAAATAATTATTCTTGATCTATTTTTGTCGATACGGGTCTGTCGATAGATATCTTTATATAGATCAGCATATGTCGTACTTATTATTCCTAGCCGACCATGAGCTTAGAGCTCGTATTGACATATGGATATCCAGTTAGGACTAGATATAGGACAGACTCACGAGGGCCTTCGATAGACACCCTATGTAAGCCGTCAACAAATGGTCATCTCGACTTAAGTAGTATACGTGGTCCTTTAACCTGAATGTCACGGTGGGCTTATAAGTGATCCACCATACTTTGGTTCTACACATGTCTTAGATCTTTTATGGTGTAACCGCAGGGTATGGTCCGATGCTTAAGGAGTTCGATGTGTACAGATATGGGATCCGTCAGTTCGCATAGGGAGTTAGATATTCAGATGCTTTAAGACTGTATCTAGAAAGTCTTGTGGCCACAAGTATTAATCCCGAGAAATAGTTTCTGTCAAGATGGAACAATATGTACAAAACAATACGGTAAAAGAGTTTGCATATATTGTCCAGTGAGATATAAGTCTGGGGATATGATATGGATGATGAGCACATAGAGATTTGACGGTGATAATCTATGTCACGCCCTAGACCCAAAAGATCTGACACATGACATAACTTACATTCATTCAATAATGAGCACACATACAATCTTATTGTTTCTAGTATATTCTTAAATTCTTGTTTACGGGTTACTCTCATGTTTAAAAATATAAACATAAACATTTATTAACAATATTTAAACATTCATTTCAATTTTATTTTCAGAATTATAACAATTGAATTATGACTAGGGCAGTGAGTAAACCGGAGATACGCAGAGTTTTCTCAGAGATTAACACTTTATTACGTCACTAGTAGCAACTTTGTTACCGGAAGCTCAGAATATATTCATTACAAATTCTTACTTAAAATTAACCTATAACTATACTTGGTGAAACTTAAACCAAATACAACCACACACGATAAAATAATACATAAGTATTTATTCAATAGAGACAAACCAAATATCTTACACTATGTGTTCACAAATGAAACACTTAACAACATAGCAACTTAGGGAACCCAAGGGATAGTAGAAGTCTTACCAAATCCGCTAAGCACATATGTGCCTTATTTACCTGAAATCACCATAAACTATAATGAGTATAAAACTCAGTAAGCATACTAGTTTTTCATATATCAAAATACAAACACATATATGTACACAATGCATGTGTATGATATGCTATGATAAATCAAAATCATAATCTTATCAAATCACATGTCAGGTAAGCGCTTACACATTCTTTCAAAACATATAATAGGAATACCATCACTCAACTACTACTTAATAGGATTTTTATATCATATATCACATTATGAGCCAAATGTCACTCGTAGGTGATATACCGTATGAGAATAATAGTACAAGTGAGGTTTAAATTACACATATATAATGTTCATGCTCGAAGGTAAGAGCCCAACCCTCACCCTGATCATCGGTGAGTCCTCTCACATACACTAATACGCCACCATACGAATGTGATGACTCACTCTTTCTTTAGATACCAATAGGATCTTCCCTACATACGGAACATATAACATATACCAATCCCGAAGGAAAGGCCACACATAAAGGCTTCACAAATCATATAAGGTGTCTACTAAGTAAATAGTGAGTTCAAGCATACTCAAAACACAAAATGTATCTTATGGACATTTTCCACTTTAAAAGCTTTCTTTGTTAAACACATTTCATTTTGAAAGCGCACTTTCATAAACACATGTATGTCCATGCTCAATGTCAATGCTCATATTCATAAACATATGTCTTTTACATTTCATATCAATTATACTTTCGTATAACATAAACATATTTTTAAGCACATTTACAAAATTATACATAGATAATTATTATGCTTATTGTGATTTCAGTAAAAGTGTAGTATACTTACCTTTTAGCACTTTCAGCTACAATGCTTAAATCTCCTTAACCTATCAATGGAGAATAATTCTTTCATGAGCCTTAACATTCATACAAAATACTTAAATAGCTTACAAAATTAAACATATTGAACTTATCATATCGAATTGGTCTAATTATTTGATTTCTCAAAACCTGTCATTCTGACCACTTATACTTTACAAAATTTTCTTATACATCAAATGAGGTCCAATTACTCCAAAATCAGAATATATAATTCTTGACTCATATATCCTTCTTATGTATGAATATTATATCATAATTCTTACACAATCCATTCTATAAATATCATCAAATCCAAACTATTATCCTGACAGGATCAAGATATTTACTGAACAGTATTAAATCTCCCAATTTTATAAAATCATATGCTAACTAAAAAATTATAAAACTACCATAGCATTACTCTTGACATATATTTAAATTCATGATAAATATTTTACTTCAAAATCACTGTCAAAAGTATTTTAAAACTATTTTAAAACTATTTTATTCTATAGCTTTAAAAATCTGTTAATCAAATACTGTAATGAGTTGACACTCTTTAGAAAATCATAACAATTTAACCACATTGATTTAAATTCTCAATTCTGAGTATATCATATTAGACATATAAAATTATTATATTCCATAAATTCGTAATTTTTGAAGATCATTAAGCAGACTAAAAATTATTTGTCACTATATCATACTGTTAACACAAGAAATGTTTAGAATTTCAGGGTCATTTTGGTAAATTCACTACAAATTCAATTTTTGGAATTTTTAATCGATTTGAAGTCTCAAATGATTCTAAACATGTTTAATTTCATGTACTTAAAATTCAAAACTAGAATCGAAGTACAACAATTTAAAAAATTTATGGATCAAAAGATTATCAAGTAGAAATTCTGCAATTCATCACTATTTTATCAAGCTATCTACATAGATCATCATCAATTCTCACAATATCTTAGAAATACACATTAAATCCTCAATTTTACTTATTTTTAGAAATCAAAACTTACATGAATTAACTAATTTAATACCAAGAAACTAAGAAAGGGTTGTAATATACCTCTTAAAGCTTAAATTCTAACTTTTTTTTTCTTCTTCTATTTCTCTCCCCTTTCTTTCTCTCTTTTCTCACTCTAAAAGAGGTAGTTCGACCAAAATGAGTGAATTAGGGTTTTAAAAGTATATTTTTATACTAAGAGGCTAATTTTTTATCTTTACGAATTTGCTCCCAAAACTTTCAAAGTATTACAATTTGGTCCCTAAAATAAATCTAAAGTCTTGCAAATAAACCCAATACTAATAGTATGTCCATAATCTATACAAACAATATTAATAACAATACATAAATTAAGTATCATCCACATACAAATAAAATATGAATATTATACATATATATAAATATTTATTCTTTTCGGTGTTGGATAAGTGATTACTACAATCTATATTCCCGCACATCCAGAATATCATGACGAAAGGACTATATGTATGCGTTGTAACCTCAACTTGCATGGTTCAACACACTGATTTGTATATTCATGACGTGTGCGTGGGGCAATATTCACAGACTCATGGAATAGTTTCATTTGACGAATCGGGCATAGGTTTAGGGAGTCCCGCAATACAGAGTATACTCGTTGTGCATTGAGGTAGTGTGTCAGATTAAATTGTTTAATTCAACAATATCCAGCATTATCACGGGAATGCGTGCGTGTCTGTATTTAAGTGTTAAATACAATAATTAGTTAATAATTATTATTTATTAATTATATAATGACACGTGGCGCATAGTAGACCATCGGTTGAGTTTATCCAAGTATGAGATTTGATAGGACCCACTAGGGGTAGACTTAGTAACTATTTATGAGGGGTAAAATGATCATTTCACACATTGATTATTTAATTATTAAAATATCAAATATCTCATTATTATATTATATTATATATTATTATTTTATTAATGGTGCCAAATAGTTGGCATCCATTATTATTAATATTATATTATTATTTTATTTATATTAGATATATATATATGTGTGTGTGTGTGTGTGTGAGAGAGAGAGAGAGATTGTGTGTAAAAGTGTGGGAGAGTGTGTGTACAAGTGATGGGAAATGGAGAGGAGAATGAAAATGAAATTAAAATTGTTTCATTTTCATTCTAAGGTGCCGAGAAAAAAAAAGAAAAAAAAAGAAAAAAAAATTGTTCCATTTTTATCTATGGTACTAATAGAACAATTGTAAATTGCTTTAATCTCCATTCTTATCATTTTAGAGAAAATGATGAATACACATTACCGCCCATTTTAGGGGTTTAAGAGTTAAACCCGTGCTGGCTATGAGGATGCTGTTCTAGCTCACCAAGCCCATCGAGTTTGTGACTAGAATTGTCAACGAGTTATCTCCATGCGGACTCCGAGAAAATACGTGTATAACGTAACATGTTTAGATAATTTTTCAACACTACTAATATATTAATGAGATTAATATATTTTATTTATTGTGTTTATTGTATGTTTTAATGCTTCCGCCGCATTTAATATGTATATGATACATATTTTAGGTAATAAACACAATTGCACATGCATATACCCATGTGTATTAGATCCCCGACACCTCTTACACTAAATAATTTCCTAACTTTCCCACCATGCACCCTCATTCTTATACTACTAAGTTTCATGACTTTACAAGCCATATCACTACCTATTAATAATTTTTTTCTAGTAACAGACCTATAATTGGTAAATAAAAATCTATTGGGACACATATAGAAACTACAGTTATAGCTAAAAGCAAGTATCCATTCATTAGTATACTTTCCATAATAAGCTATCAAGGTTTCTGCACTATCATAGTCATCTTCATAGACTATTGTAACATTACCTTCTTCTTTTTTAATTCTTCATGGCCTTTTTTTCTAGACAATTTCTATAAAGTGCCATTCTTTATTGCAACTGTAACACTTACTGGCTTTGTCATTTGACTGATTATTCTTACAATCTCTATTTTTAACTCTTCTCCTTAAAGTATAAATTATTACAATATCTGTAGGCTTTAATCTTTTCCTAATTCTTTTGAGTTCAACTAGGCTTTAAGATTAGTCATCATTAAAATCTCTCTGTCATATAATAGTTTATTCATAAAATACTTATATCTATCTAGTAGATAACTCAATAAGATAATGGCTTTGTCTTTATTTTCTATCTTAATATCTATCGTCTCAAGATCAATGGTAATCTTGTTGAAGGTATTAATGTGGCCTTTAATCAAAGTGCCCTTAGTTATAGATAACTAATACAACTTCTTCTTGATGCGTATACGATTTGCAAGGGACTTTGTCATGTACAGATCATTAAGCTTCTTTAAAGACCAATTGTCGTCTTTAATCCAACTACCTCTTTTATAAATTTCATCACTTAATGACAAAACAATGGTACTTTAGGAACTCTTCTGAATGGTTTTACAATGAAGATCAAATTTAAATATCTTAGGCTTCTTCTTATCACTAGTTGTTGTTTGAGTTTCTTTAAGGGCTGAATCTAACTCTTAACTCACCAGTAAAGCTATAACCATCACCTTCAACAAATTGAAATTATTTTTTCCATTGAACTTCTCAACTTTATATTTATAAGATACCATGATCGAATAACCTTAGCTCTAAAATCACATATTGGGATTTTACGTGTGAAAATTTTCACCCATAAGTATTTAAAAATTACAAAAGATCACATAAAGTAAAATAGAGATAACAATTAAATAATATAAGAATATACATGGTTCAGCAAATTGTCTATGCCCATGACAGATTATGAAATCTTGGTTTCTTTTATTACTTCGTAATTATTAACAAACTACTCAATGATCACATATATCACTCAATAGATTATAAGGAATACCTAATAGAATAAGCTCTTCAATAATATATATTAGTACTCTCTTGCACACTTTGTACTCAAGTTAATCACTCTCTAAGCTCTCTATTTTATCTGTCTTGATACTTCTTTGATGCTTAACACCCTAATGGCATAATAAAAGTTTATATAGGTTCTAAAACATCTCTAGAAACCTTATATCGAGTTGGAATAGGAATTTACGCATGTAGAAGTTTAAAACTGACTTGGAAAAGGTGAAAATCACATAAAACAGGATACCTGATGCTGTGGCACCACAACGCCGCCAAGGTTAGACCATAGAGTCCAACTACTGTCTGGAAAATGAATCATTTGTATCAAGTCTTTCCTAATAATCTGAAAAATTTAAAGCAGAGTGGAAAAGCCCTTTTATATGGAGAAAGAAGCGGAAATCGCCATTTGAATAAAGGGCAAAATATGTTAACACGTGACCTTAAGGCCTTAAAATGATCCCGTTGCATGTTTCAAGCCCCCCTCGCTTTCAGTTCTCTATTTCATTCTAAATCTCATCCGTCCATCGTGTTCTTGGCCTTATGTCGTCTCTAACTCAAAATCATACTAAAAAATAATATTGAATTACCAAATTCCAACACACACGCAATCTTTCTCCCATGTACATGACAATATAATTAAATGATGATTTAATTTTCCCATTACTATGACGTGGATCTTGGCTAATACTAATGAATTTTATCGTTGAATTAGAATTCTTTGAAATTTGTATGAACATCTTTTCGGAGGCCTAAGTTTTTGTTGATAGGTAGAGGGTAATACTTGATCCAAGTCAAGCTCTAACTGCTTTTAATTTGCTAATGATTATGTGATTATATCAACCATTGTTCTATTTTCGTAATTCTACTCCATACCTTTCAATTGCCTTCATTTTTCTTCTCTATTGAAACTTGAATATAAGACCAATTCTTACAATGGTAGAGTTCTCTACCTAATAGTTAATCACTGTTTTGTTACTATTGAATAGGTTTTGTTAGCTAAGGTATCAACTTATTAATTATTATTATATACATACAGATGATGAGGATTATGAACTTGCTCGAGCCATCAAAGAAAGTCTCAAATATTCCCTATAACATAGGTCAATTAATTAATCCTTATACTTTATTTCTTTTTTTTTTAATTACATAAAATATAATTGTTTTCTTTCTCCACTCTGTTGTGAGTGAGATTTGAACCACAAACTTATTGGTTTTACCTTTACTAAGAGACTTTTTATCATTTGAACAAACCAACACCTACAATCTTAACTCATTTAACATATGATATTTTTGTTCGGATCATATTGGTAACGGCACTCCAACCTACTACGACTGTCGGAGGTTTAAGGTTTGTACATGGTTGAGAATGTGAATTTGTTTTTGCATCGATCAGATGTAGTACTAATATATGGATATAGGTGAGTGAGAATTGAAGAATCTGCCTGGATTGTTATTACACATCGATCAAACATACACAACAACTTGAACCTCTTAATAAGGAGTGTGCTTCAATTTTTCAAACATAAAGATATGCAAATTAAGATGAAAATTCCTATTTACTTAGTCACCGGAGTTGGGATGAGGAATAACACTAGACTAAGAACATCTCTTAGGGTAATTCTTTTCTTTTCTTACTTTATAAAATTATTTCATTGCAATTATGGTCATTAACTAATAGGTTACAAGCTCTCTCATCTTAGAGGGAGACAAAATGGTAATCAACTAACAAGCAGAATTTAAAATTCCGGTTTATTTAGTTTTTCCATGTATTAATAATTCCATAACCCATTTTTGTTTCCTTCACTTTAACCTTCGTAATTTTCTCTTTCCTTAAAAAAAACCTTTATTACTACAAATATATACAATTTTATATTTGTAAAAAATACATATTTGAATCTTGATTAACAAGACTTAAAATTAAATTACAGGGTCATAACATGTGGAATTTTGGCTCATGGAATGATGCATGCTTGGTTAAGGCTTAGTCTCATCTTATAAAAAAAAAATTTATTTAAATTAACACAATCAATAAAAAAAATGGCTAAATACTCTATTTTAATTTTACATTATATATATATATATATATTACTTTTTAGTAATTAATAATATTCTTATTTTGAGCTTAAAGTGCCAGCAGAATTGGTTAGGCACCTTAAGGCTCACCTCTAGAAATGACAAAAATACCTGCAAATTTGTTAAAATCCGCTCACGTTAAGAAAGATTTGGTAAGATTTAAAATGATTTTGATATACAAAATAAAAATTCACAACGAATTTGGTATGAGTACAGGTTCAATATAAAATCCGTGGATACCCATTACAAGTATCTGCATACCTGTAAATGTTATTTTTAATTTTTTTAGAAAAAAATAATTTTTTAATAATTTTAAGTTAAAACTTAAAACATAGTCCTCATTTCATTTTATTACTTATTTTCTTTTTTAAAGTTAAACACTTAAACTTTCTTTGCTATGCACATGTCTTCTTCATTATAGCAAATTTTAAATTCCTTCATTTTTGTCTTCTTCTCAATTATCTAATTTATTTTATTTATGTTAAAAGTTTAATTAATGGATGATTTTTTTATTATTTTTTTAAAAAAGATATTTTAATATGTTTTTACAAAATCTGTTTAATTTTGCCCTATTGGTTTCTATTACATTTTTATCTAATAACTTTTTTTATTATGTAAAATAATTTTATTATACGAGTAAAATTGCTATATTTTGATTAATAATATTTTTAAATTGATGGTATGATTATAGACTTATAACAGCTACATTTTATAAATTTTTGTTTAAATTAAAATTATTATTTTATTTTTTATTATATAAATTTAAAACTTGTTTAAAATTTGTAGATAATTCGTTGTGGATTTGGTAATGAGTACAAATTCATTAGAGCGGATTTGGTAATGAAGCCCAAACCTGCAACAGGTTTAGGAGAAATTTAGTATTTTATTTTTTAAGCAGATGCAAATATGAGTTTAGGGGTATCTGTCCCAAACTCGATTTGCTTTCATCCTTACTCATCCCCTGACCTAATGGTCGGGGTTCAAATCCCCCCTGGTTGTGTTGTAAATATGTCAAAAAAAATAATATTCCTATTTTGAGTACCGTTCTCCCTTCTAAAAATGATCAATTACCCCTTCTAACAAGGGATATTAAAATACAAAATCATATAAAAATAGTTGGTAAATTCTCACAAATAAATAGAAATACCATGAAACACATAAACTTTGATTTGAATGAAGTTATTCATGCACTTGAGTTCTTACCTCAAGTAGTAAGCACCCTCTTTATGTGCATTTGTCCAACTTGTAGATTAGGGTTTGAACTTTAATAAATATCATAGCAATGTAATAATTTTTTTTTTGTTGGGATATTCTCTTCACTTTTAAATATTTATACTTTCTTTGTGAAGTATATCTCTAGACGTATGTCAATGTAAAAATAAAAATGATTTAATTAATCTCTAGTCATTGTTTTGATAAAATAAAAAAAGGTATGTACTATAAAATGAGCAACATTTAGTGTTACGTATGGATAAATGAAAGAGTAGTATTTTTTTTTCCTATTTGGGTTACTTTGGTGTTGATGTTGTTGTTTGATTTGATTTGATTTGATTTATTAGGTGTTCCAAATTTGGAGCCAAAAGTAGAAGAAGGAATACGCCCAGTGAATTGTTGTATTGGGTTGAATCTAAAGATCCACATGGTACAAGCTCAATTTGTTAGGAATTTGAAAGAAACTTGCACGCGCCAAGTTGGAAGGATTCAGAGATATGCTAAGCACTCCGTTGCTAACACGTGGCCGTACAAAATGTCGCTCAGTATATTTCAAAATATGGAATTATTTCAAATTAATTGTTAAAATTATGCAGAAAATAAATTATTTATTTTTGTATTAAGTGATGCGTAAAATGAGATTTTATAATAATAATAATAATAATAATAATCTTATTTTGAGTGGTGCAGTTATTGAGTTTTCTTTATTAAAAATTCCTCCTCACGTGAAGAAAATGAAAAAAAATCTAAAACAGTAGTCTAGAATTAGAAAGTTCAAACGGAGAAAGCAAAGTCAAAGAAGTGGGATTTGGAATGAGACTTTGCCAAACATGTTTCATAAAAATGATGTGAACATCATTTTATGAATAATAATTTAAGCATGTGCTATTAAACCCTAACTAGTAACTAGTAATTATTTGTGTCAATTCTTTATAGAGACAGAATTTATGAAACTATATATATATATAATATATATTTTACGTAATTTTTAGATTATTATTTTTTTAATAATTATAATTTAAGATGATGTAACATTTTTTATTTTTCTAAAAATCGTATAAACTCACAGTTCAGTTAAATACTCTATTCTCTTTCTTATACGAGTCTACAATTTCTTTTCTTTTTATCTTTATTTTTCTATTTTCTATTTTCTCTTTTCTTTTAACTCTTCATTTACTCAAAGAAACCTGTTGCAATTATGAACAGAAAGAATTTGATAAAGGTGAGACTTAGAACTTGGGTTGTGGCTTCTTGATTTTAGATTTTGGAGATAGAAATATGTTTGGCGGTGGCTTTGATGATTGTAACCAAGTATACAAATTTTACCATGATTCTAACAGAGTGTAAAAATTTCATCTACACCTTCTTGTTGAGGTTTTTTTTTTTTTTTTTTTTTATGTTTGTAAAAATTTATTTGAGTAAATGAAGAGTTGAGAGAAAAGAAAAAGGAAAAAAAATAAAAATTATAAAAAGAAAGAAAATAAAAAATATATATATTTAATTGAGTAGTGAAGTCACTCTTAATTAAATGGTTTATAAAAAAAATAAAAAAAATGTCACATCATTTTAAATTATTATTATTAAAAAATTAATTATCTAAGAGTTATAAAATTATGTCAAAATTTGTATAAAAATTAGGTGTGGAAAATCTGTCACATATATATATATATATATATATAAAATTGTATAAAATAGATTGTGAAATTTAGTGAGATGACTATAGTAATCCAAATCCAATTGTGTTTGGTCAACAATCAAAAATTGACACCCAAAGATTTAATTTGGTCTCCTTTCAAAATAATAATAATAATAATAATAATAATAATAATAATAATAATAATAATTTTATCAAGACGCATGAACCTCTTAAAAATTTAATACCAAACATGTGTTAGATATTAATTATAGTAAATTATTTTATTTAAAATTTTCAGACACGTGTATTTTAATTTTGGATTAAGATTAAACAAACAATCTCAAATTTTAATTTAATTCATCAAATCACTCAATTAGGAAGGAAGTGGAGATGTGGAATCACTCTGACGTACCTAACGAAACGATCCGGGTAAACAAAACGACAAAATGAAACCAAAATTTAATAAAATAATTTTTAAAAATTAAAACAGGGAAGAAAAAACAAGCAGCGCGAGATGATGTGAGGATATAACACGCGTCTACCGATCACACTCGACTATCCGTCCACGTTTTCCGCTAACGTGCGCATTTCTCTCTTTATCTCTCTCTCTCTCTCTCTCTCTCTCATGGCGGCTGCACTGCAACTTTGCCGTTTTTGCACACGCACGGACTTTGCCTCCCGCGATGGACGCGCCGGAGCGTTGGCACTGAGGCGCCGGAAGTCTGTCTCGGTTAGATGTTCCAGTGAAGAGTCGCCGAACCACACAGCGGCGGTCGGTGCCGAATTCGACGCGAAACGGTTCCGGCATAAGCTGACGAGGAGTGAGAATTATAATCGGAGAGGATTTGGCCACAAAGAAGAGACTATGGAGCTCATGAATCAAGAGTACACAAGTATCATTTTGTTTTTAAACAAAAATTTGCTTACTTGATTATTTAAAAGAGAGAGAAGAGAGATATATGATTTTTATTTTTTTTAATTTTTTTAATTTTTTTAATTTTTTTAATTTTTTTTTCGTTTATTCACTAAGAAATAAAATTATTGCAACTTAATTGTTTTCAGTTCTGGCTACTTATTCAGCTTAATTTTATCATTTGTGTACTTTTCTTTTTCGTTTTCCTTTAAAGTGAGAAATAATGAAAATATAATTTAATAGAGAAGAAATTTATGTGATTGATCTTTTTCAATTTTAGTTAATTATTCAGCATCTAAAAAAGATAGTTTTTCTATTATTATTATTATTATTTTCTTTGCAGCCAAACAAAGTTTTCCCTTTTTCGTTTTAGTTTTAATTTTTGTGAGTCCAGTTGGTTCTAATAAGCATGAATTATACAACTGAGGATTTAACTCAAGCTTACGTGAGCATGAAACTTTAATAGAGAGAATACGCTGAAGTCTTAAGTATTTTTATTTGGAGTTAGTGTTGGTGTGATGATGATATTGTTGAAACTTCATCAGGTGATATCATAAAGACACTAAAGGAGAATGGATACGAGTATACCTGGGGAAATGTCACGGTGAAGCTGGCGGAAGCCTATGGCTTTTGCTGGGGGGTTGAACGTGCCGTGCAGATTGCTTATGAAGCAAGAAAGCAATTTCCCGACGAGAAGATTTGGATTACCAATGAAATCATTCACAATCCAACTGTTAATAAGGTCTACAGAATTTCTAATAATTTTGGATCTTGAAATTTTTTATGTCATTTTGTTTGTTAAGGTGATTATATTGGTGGTTATGGATTTTAAGGGTGCAGATCTACTTTTCAGTACTTGAATTGGGGGGTTATCCAGAATCAAAATTGATTAATCTGTTTTTACTCCCTTTCGCTGCAGTCTTGATATGATTTTTTATTATTATTTTCTGTTACAAAGATTACTGAAGCTCTTAAAATACTCATGGCAGCGGTTGGAGGAGATGGAAGTTCAAAATATACCTGTTGACGAAGGAAAGAAGCAATTTGATGTAGTAAATAAGGGTGATGTTGTGATTTTGCCTGCATTCGGTGCTGCGGTGGAAGAAATGGTGACTCTGAATGACAGAAATGTACAAATTGTTGATACAACTTGCCCTTGGGTATCTAAGGTAACTTTAGCAGAGACACATCAGCTGCTATTATGATTATTTTTGTTCCACTTTCTTGAATCCCCTTCATGTCATATGTTGAATATATAATTCTTAAATTTTTTTGTGAAGGTCTGGAACAGTGTTGAGAAGCATAAGAAGGGAGACTACACTTCAATTATTCATGGTAAATATGCCCATGAGGAAACTGTAGCAACTGCATCTTTTGCAGGAAAGTATATCATAGTAAAGGATATGAAAGAGGTATGTTCAGAAGGTGGCTAATATTCTTTCGATAATAATTCATAATTCTCTTTTTGTTTTTTGGGAGAAAATGCACAAGGAATAGAAATAGATCTTAATTCTTTTTTGTTTTTTTGGTGTGTGTAAATTACAATATAATCCAGGCAATGTATGTGTGTGATTACATTCTTGGGGGAGAACTTAATGGATCTAGCTCCGCAAAAGAAGAGTTCCTTGAGGTACGAGTGCATGTTGCTATTTTGACCATGATGATCAACAATTTTGGGGACACCTGCAGATACTGAGATGGTTCTTTGGTTACCTGCAGAAATTTAAGTTTGCAGTGTCAAAAGGCTTTGATCCTGACGTTGACCTGATAAAAGTTGGCATTGCAAATCAAACTACAATGCTCAAGGGTGAAACCGAAGAGATTGGTTAGTTGCACTTATGCTACATCATCCCATAAGTTTGCAAGAAAGTTAGATCTCTGGTAATTTAGGTTATTTTTCATTCATACAGGAAAGTTAGTTGAGAAGACCATGATGCGTAAATATGGAGTGGAAAATGTCAATGAACACTTCATAAGCTTCAACACAATTTGTGATGCTACACAAGTAATTTCTGTTTCCCACTCGTCGTTTTCAGATTTTTCATAATTTTGTGAATCATAGGACATCCTGTACACTGCATGTCTTTTCATTCTTCTTAGTAAGAACCTAGAAAGTTGAACTTCGATACATGAAAGCAAATTGCAGATTCATTTCTAATGACCAAGCAGCTCCACCCAGCAATACATATACAGAAGTCACACTGCAAGTTACCTTCTGATTTGTTTAGTGTGGTCAAATTTAAGCTAAAAATTTCTATTTCAATTTTTTACAGGAGCGACAAGATGCAATGTATAAGCTGGTTGAGGAGAAGTTGGATCTCATGTTAGTAGTTGGTGGGTGGAACTCGAGCAATACCTCACACCTTCAGGAGATTGCGGAAGCCCGTGGAATTCCGTCGTATTGGATCGACAGTGAGAAGAGAATAGGGCCAGGAAACAAAATAGCATATAAGTTGATGGTACGTGTGAAAATATTGAAATTTACTTCAACAAAGTTACAATTTTATCACGTGAATAAGGGGGAAAAAAGGAAAATGATTTCTATGTTTCTAAGTTTTTGATTGTATAATTTTGAGGCGAAAAATCATGTGAAAATACTTCAACAAAGTTATGATTTTACCAATGCTTTGTTATATTGTATAGCATGGGGAGCTGGTTGAGAAGGAAAACTGGCTACCAGATGGTCCAATCACAATCGGCGTAACATCCGGTGCCTCTACCCCTGATAAGGTAATTCTCTTCTGTATAAAATATTCAAAAAAGGTGCTTGCCTAACCTGAACCATTTGATTTTTCATGCCACAACTATAAAATTGGAGGTCTCATCTCTATTTGTTTTAAAGTGGCATCGGTCATTTCTCTACTATAATCACTTGCAATATCTGCTTCTGATCTACATCATATGGTCATTTCTCTACTATAATCACTTGCAATATCTGCTTCTGATCTACATCATATGGTGCTACGGCAAATAGAAGTTGTACTTTATACTGGCAGAATATTGTTTGAACAAAAGAAACATTTCTCAAATCAATCTAATCTGCTGGTGGTAAATTTTTAGAGACTTAAAATTTTTTCTCTTGGATATTTTCAGGTTGTTGAAGATGCCCTTCTAAAGGTATTCGATATCAAACGTGAAGAAGCCTTGCAATTAGCATAAACTTAGGTCCATACATACATTGTCATCAATCAACTCTGTCATAAACTAAAAGCAGAGGCTTTGCAGTTTGCAGAGGTCTGTCAACTGCCTCATGTAACCTTGAATTTATAGTTGGGTAATATACAAGTTAAAAATATTTTTTGTGGCTGCAAATCTTTGCATTTTCCGTTGTTATTCCTAATCAACATTGGATGTGTTGTAAAATCAAGTATTGATTTCCGATATTCACCCAGTTAAAATTCATACAATAGTAATGTTCATATAATTTTAAATTCATACAATAGTAATGTTCATATAAATTTTACATCTCCGAGGCTATCCTATATCCATGGCTCTATCATCAAGTTGCACTTGAGCCACAAATTTTATGCCAATGTATGCATGCATGGACAGTCAAATTATAACCAATATCTCAAAGCTATTGACAAATCTGAAGACCACCAATGGAAAATTACTGCTCCTGTTAAAGATAACGGGATGAAACAATCAAAAGAGAATCTTCAACCTCCTGCAGTTTTTGTTAGCTCTCCTGATTTTTTAATCATCTATAGTTTATGTTTCTTCTTGTATGAAATTAATGAACCGTATATGTTGGATTCTCTTGAAGTTCTTGAGGCTCAGGGGCACCCCCAAATGTTTTCAGACGATTTTCAGCTAGCAAAGCCTGCAATTATGTAGTAATGCTATAAGTTCATCTTGAAGGTAAATATCCAAGTCTCCTGCATCTCAAAGTATTTGCACACTAGAATAAAATGATTAACATGATCAAAATGCTAATAATATTGTTCCGAGTCCTGCATCGTTATACATTGAACTGTGAGGCAAAATGTTTTGTGAGAGAAACTTTATGTACCTCTTTACGCCAGTTAGTTTTGAGCATCCGAAACGACACAATCATTATTTGAAACAGGCAACCGAACAACAATCCTAACCATATGCCATTAGTGCCAAGTTTAAATTTGTAGCCCAGCAAGGCACCAACGGGAAGTCCGATGATGTAATAACATGCAACGGTTATTATGGCGACTAAAAGCTGCCAGCCTGCACCTATTGCCACTCCTGGAATGCCAACAAAAAACACAATTTTTAAGTCTGCTATGGTTCCTGCCAGCAATTTAGATTTTAACATGGCTGTTTATTCTGAAGGAATCCAGTGTGGAATGTTTGCAAAGTTGTGTATGAGCACATTCAAATGTTAAAAAGTATTTACGCATGTGTTTTCAGGTGCAGAAGTTGCACATAATTTTGTAAAATGAAAGCTTATCCCAGGAATTTGAGCATAGCCCTGTTTATACAGTAGGTGGTGAATGTAGTTGCAATTACCAAGGAGAACGGCTTGGATGCTGTTGAGGAATATTGTTGCTGCCAGGAAATAAGCAAGCTTTGATGTCTCCCTTATGACAACTGGTTTGTCTATGAATAATCTGGGGAACTGGTTCTTTGTTGCCAGAATCAAAGCAGAGAACAAAATTCCAAGGGCTGCTGATGTTAAAACAGACAACAACACTGAGAGTTTTACTGCTTTTGGATGTCCAGCTCCAAGTTCATTAGACACTCGCACGCTACAAGAAAATCAGCATGTACTTAAATGAAGGCAGGATGAATATACAATATAGAAATGGATGCCATTTATGCAACTATGTTAAACCAACTGAATAAATGAGCTTGGATCCCGCAATCCCATGATCATAAAAGTTACAAATTATGTACGTTTCTCATGGCATTAATGATTTGAGAAGATGAAATCAGCTTATTTAGTACTTCTGATGATACCCAGTTTAATTATAATCCTGTTTATAATATTGTTTCAGTTAATAATTTATTCTAAATCATTGTTAGTGCAAAACATTTTTCAAATTCTGAATGTGACTGTAGTTGTAAATCACTTGAAATTATTCCAAGGAAAGCCATAACTGACCTTATTGCTGTATGGAGACCCAAAACAATCATTAAAGTCCATTGTTGCAAGTTCATGCTGCCATATTAAACCATTAAGAAGAAAAGTAAATAGGAAACGAGAAGCAGGTTTAATGCACCGAAACAAAAAGCTTACCAAATCGAGACGGCATCTACTGCAATTTCTGGATTCTTTAACCGTCCCACCATAAGAATAACTGCTGTATAATACCAAAGCTCCAAGCTGTTACCATAAACAGGTTGGTATATTGCATCAATACGGTCAAATCTCATATTGGTCTACTGAATTATCTTAACTCCATAAGTACTCATTACCATATCATTACAGCCGATGCAAGTGAAAGTTTAACAAAACTGGCCAACGACTTTAAAGCCATCAAGGAAAAGCCAGTCCATGCATCTGGAAAAAACCCAGAAGTCACATAAACTATCAGACCCAAAACCATAAGCCACCAAGAAATATTCCCAGCTATGGCAGCACCAAGAACTCCATATTTTAGCTTTGTCACTAGGATCCAATTTAACAACACATGAAATAGCAGGGTTGCCGTTGTAATCACAGTCATGACCCAAACTTTTGTTTGGGACTGCAGAAACTTTTGTATTGGATAGTTTATAGCAGAAGCAAACAGCTGAGGAAGAGCCCATCTAGAATACTTCCCTGCAAGCTCTGAAATTTCCTTGTCTTGGCCGAGAAGCTTCAATAATGGAGATGCATAGATATAAAAAGGTGCTAAACACAAAGCTGTGGTGACTGTAACAATAAATGATCTTTGCAAATAAACCCCAAGCATGTCAAAGCGCCCTGCACCAACAGCCTGACCAGAAAGTGTCTCCAGAGCGCTCCCCATACCCAGCTAATTAATACATATAATACCAAAAAAAATAGAATTAAGCTCAAATTCAAATGAAATATACCATTTGTTTTCTTAGAACAGCAAAACTAATTAATTCAATATTCATTTGGACTTAGTTACTATATACCAGGTGTAAGTAACATTACAACCGCCAACAAAGAATTTGAAACCTATCACAAAAATGTGAAAACTTCAATACCCAAGTTGAAATCATAACTCTGGCTTGAAAATTCTAAACAAAATTTGAAAGATTATGAAGTTTAACGTTTCAGATTACACGTCATATATGCATACTCATATCATTAATGCAGAAATTTTTTCAGTTATACTTACCATGATCCCAATTGCAAAGCCCTCAATGACATTTTGAACAACTGACACGGCTGCAAGTTCAACTTCACCCAGATGGCCAACAAAGGCGGCAGTGACAAAGTTGATTGAGAATTCAGATACTGATGCTAAGGTGACAGGCGCTGCTATCTCCCATATCTTTTTGGTTTCATCCCAGCTTCTCTGTAACAAGTTCATTTCGCTTCCCACGTCATCCTCGTCCCTCATCTCCCTCTCTACTTGTAATGATGACAACTGCTGATGCTGCTCCCCCTAATGCCGATGTTTCTGCCATCCAACTCCCACCGCTTCTCCTTAAATGACTTCTCATAATTGAGGTTTTACAGCTACCTCTCCTTGTGGGTGCAAAGGTCGTTGGATAATGATTAGACGTGGCAAATTTGTTTTACCTGTAAAAACGGTGCTTAATCATTTTTAGGCATTCAATAAAATTTTGTGAAGGGAAATTAACAGTCTAGTTCCTATATTTTTATTAAATTATTTGTTAGTTTTTTATATTTAAAAATTTCTCAATTATATGCTTTAAAAGTGTTATTATTATTATTTTTATCCTAAAATATATATTTTTACTATTATTTTCATGCTTAAAATATGACTATTTTTATCCCTAAAAAGTGCAATTTAGTAATTTTTAAAATACCAAGAATGTCATGGGTAATTAAAAAAAAAAGGCAATGACTAAAGTGACAATTTTCTTTTATAAATGATATTTTAATATCAAGTATTTATTAAATAATTAATTTTAATAATTATTTTACACAATTTTTTTAAAAAAAAATATTGAGATACTAGATTTAAAATCTAGTGTCACTCAAATATAAAAATTTTAGAAAAATTATAAGAGGAAAGACTAAATTTGTACACTAAATATATTCGTATAATTATGCATATATATTTATTTATATATGTAAACATAATTTAATGCTTTGGTGAAAATTTAATAGTGTCACTGAGCAACGTAGTTTATGAAATTATTTTTATATATAAAAGATACAAATTTTGTTAGGTGAGTGTATGTAGAATGATAGATTTTAAGGAAAAATTAGGTAATAAAATTGGAATGCATGGTGAGTGGTATTTAATTGAGTTAGGTTCACTTGAGTTGATGATCAAAGGCATGTCTGATCATGATATGATTATACGAAGGTGATGGTGTACATGGTATCCTCACAGGATTATTAGCATTACTAGAGCAGTAATGTTATCACAGGATTCTCATTGTCCAAGTGTGACAAAGAAGAAAGCTGAAACTGCGAAAAGTAATCATAAAGAATGGTATTCTATTCCTATTCCAAGGTATTGAATCTTTTCTTTTCTTAGTGTTAAAGTTCAAAGAAATGTATGGTCAGTCCTGTATTTGATCGATATAAGTAAAAACAAAACAAAAGCATATAATCTCTCAACACTGACAGATGCAACTGGGGTCCTAGAAACTATAATACATCATATCTCCCCACAACTGGAATTTCAACCTCGGCCAAAAACTATTTTGAGTCTGCTGATGAATTGACTAGTTCTAGTGATAGGCGTTGCTTGCTTATTTGTCAAGCTGAACTCTCAAATTCAATGTGGTTTTGATGTCAATATCCATAACACCAGGCTTACATATATATATATATATATATATATATATATATATGTATATACCAAGCCACTTAAAGTGCTCCAATGTCCTATCAAATATTGCCTTCGGAACTAGACACTGATGCCATTGGATTGCTTGGGAAGGGATGATTCAACAAGTTCTGGAACCTGATCAAGCAAGCGGTTCATGTCGTCTGGAAATTCAGCCTTAGCTCGGTTAGTCTTTCCCCCGACAATCACTGTAGTTCCATCTTGTAATGCCCATATCTTTAGGTTGATCAGAGAAGAAAACAAAAATCACTTGGAGGATCAAATGATGAACCAGAATCATGTTTTAAACAACATTGACAGGACAATACTAGTATTTAAACAACATTGACAGCAAATATTTGAGCACCTCTTATTATGAGTGCACTAATGCTGGATAATTGACATGCTAATCAAATACTAGAACTATTGTGAAGTCAATTATTTCATTACTCATGGTTTATTTTACACAGCATTATACTATGCTCTGTATCAAATCCTATATTAGTCAACAACTGTAAAGATGAGTAATAGTGAATTTTATAACAGGCATTGTAATGCAAGTAATTCCAGAAACCTGTGCTGTTGTGCTGTATAATGCAGTTTTTGGACCTAGAAAGAATTAACATGTAAAATTCATTTCAAAAAACATCCAGCCAAAATTATATTGTAAATAGGTACTTCACCTGTGCATGAGATAAGTAACTGATGCAAGTTGTGAGCATTAGAGCACCAAAACCAGCATAAACAATTGGCACTCCCGGGTCAGTCTGAAATAACAAGCTTTAGTGCTAAACTTTTAAAATTATAACAATTACACAATGATCTGTATGCATTATTTCTGAGTTGTTACCTTCAGATCAAGACCAGTACTCCCAATAGCATCAACAATAACAACTTTTGTCCCACCTACGTCAATTGGAAGTTTAGAGTTAGGTCGTCTGACTCCAGCAAATTTCCCTTCTTGATCATAAATGACAATTGATTGCAAATCACGAGCAAGCATTGATCTAAATTCAATACAAAAAAGGCACAAACTAATCATTCATTAATCTACTTAAGAAACACAAGAGAGTATAAATTTTCTGAAACATTCCTGCAGTTATTTGTATGAAAGAAATACATACATTCCCTTGACGTCAGGAGAACTGACATCTCCAATAGGTAGGAAGGTCCCAAAAAGCTTCTTGTCTCCATTGACTTTTAGAGGTGCCATTGGCAAATTGAAAGGTCCTTCACCATCCTTAAGTACCTGTAGCGCTGAAAAACTCCAATCTGTCTGATATATAGTGATCCCATCATACCTTAAAGGGTCATTTACACTAATTGTTTTCCTCATCACCTCCTTCCCCTCAAGGTCTAATAGAGAAAGATCAGTATGAAACTGTTTCACCTATATCATAATCCACGAGAAAAAACATGAAATGAATAAATAATAATAATAATAACAATAATGAACTATAGAGATATTGAACTATAAATTCTGAGTAGAAATATTTCAAAAATGAAATGATATAACACTCTAAAGTAACAATCAGAAGGCTAAGGAGGTCTATGGTCTATTCAAAGTTGAGGCACACACAAAGTCTGACTTGCAGCATCTTTATATTTGGGAAGACCAGGTGTTTGAACAGAAGAGTTTTTGGAGTTCACAAGGTTAAAAAGATAATGATATTTGAAAGCAAATCTTCATGGAGATCTTGATATGCTGAAGTCTTTAATACAAAACAACTAGAATTATCATCCTAAAGTTCCCTTCTTGACTTTAGCAATTAGACAAGAGAACTGGAACCTACTTCTCCACTGTCATAGAAGTCCATGTAGAATTTATTGACATGAATCTCAGTGCTGAAAGCATCAGTAGGAGTAGATAGAAACCCATTTGGGCCTAACACATCACCCACAACAAAATTCAGACCCTGTGGAACTGTAACTGAACCTCTGAAGCTCCCAGCTGCACTCAGAGTTCCACCTGCCATTATCAGTAGCATCGCTAAATGTACTCCTATAGGAGCAAAGCGACCAACCAACCCTTTAAAGGCATACAGAGAAGGTCCTTTCAAGAATACCTGTATTCATCAAAACTAAGCATAATAAGCAGGAAATCTTGTATATTTGTTAGCAATGTATGAAGAACCAAAATAATGGGGGTGCTGATTAATGAACAGCAACGTAGGTTTGAGTATGTGCATTGTGCAATCAAATGAGACACGAGGACCCATGGAGAAATGAGATAATTCATTTTGTTTAATACAGAAACATCAATCTACGAGCACTAAAATAAATCTGTGTCAGTAATTTCTGATGACTCAAGTAATGATCAATCTCCTAGGAAATTAGACCAGACAACAAATAACAACATTTGCACCTAAGCAAAGAAGACTGCCAACTAATTTTGACACAATTTTCTGACATCAAAATACACTTTTTGAGCAAATGAAATCTCAATCTAGAAGCCAAGTCCCGAGTATAAATGCATAAAGCTGTTAAAAGTGCAAGTCTGAAGTCTACCAGGAGGAGAAGAAATTCATTTCTGCAGAGAATTTGTCTATTCCTATGAATTTAGCAAGTAAGACAATTTCAATGTTAAAGAATTAAAGAACAATGAATCTAAAGGAAGTAAAGAAAGGATGTAAAATTGGTAACCTCATATCCTGCACCCATCAGTATAACGCCCAAATCTTGAATAGATGCTCTTGGCAGAGTATCTGAAAATTCCTGCTTCCGGATGGCCTCTGCAGTGTGTAAAAAGCTCCATCTGCATATATTCACACAGTAGCTTTAACAGAAAGCTTCTCCAATTCATTCCCTGTTTAAAGAGTAAATACTTTTGGTAGAAGTAATCAGACCTTCTTGCAACCTTAACCAAGGGGATCTGTGTTGTATAAGTGCAGGCCATGAGTGATAAACCCATGAGAACCAACAGTCCTAGGAAAATGGGAGATGAGAACATGTGATCGAATCCTAATGTGAGAATCCATTTCCAAGTGAAGAACCCAAACACAGGATTATCTTCAGGGTACTTTTGGAAATAGAAATCCGGTGCCTCACCTTGCTCAATCACAGTACCTGGGAAAGCATTGCATGTAAAAGAAATTCAATTTGAAATAATAAAGCATCAAGATGCAATGTCAAGGTGTACGGAATTATGGATGAAGCTAGGCTTAAACAGGCATCTGTTTGTAATAATTAAGTAAAATCTCAGTTGGTGAAAAAAAAAAAACATTCTAAGATTACGTCTTTTCAAATGCATTTTTGACTAAGAGTATACATATCAAGCTGTCTAAATTAAATTTATTGACAGATTAATCTTATATGAATTTATGGGTAACTTCATTGATTTGATCAATGTCACTCCTGAATTGGCAATCATTCGTATACTTGGTTCTGAACATCCGAAAAGGTGGCACTTCTTTGATAAGGCCACTTAGTTTAGCACTTTCTCCGATTTTCTTCAATTGCCAATAGATGGTAAATGATACCTCAAAGTCCAACGTTAATTTCAGAACATCTAAAAACTTCATCAACACGTTTTAGCTCTGACACTATTCCTAACTATAATTATGTGATGCATAGACTTCACATTATGCTTTGGTAACAATTTTAGACCAAAACCGTGGCAATAGCTCTACTTTCATCCCAACCAAAACAACACCGAATTCATTAAATCACAAGCAGCAGAAATGAGACAGAAGAAAAGAAAAGTAGAAGATAAGAGTGTGAAAAGAAAAGAGAAAAAAAAAGAAAAACAAGAAGGCAACATACCAAGGGCCATAAGAGTAGCAATAGCAGCCATCTCTCCAATAGCCAAAGGCAAATTAGACAAAACAGCCAATACCCTTCTAGGCAACCTTTTAACTAACCCAAGGACTCCACTTTGACTCTCTACCTTCGCTGAGACCTCATCATTTTTCAATGGCGGTGGCGCTGAATCTGATAAAATAATCTTCTTGGATACGTTCTCTTTCTTCTTTTTAACACCATCAGAGGTTTTGAGCTTGCAAGAAATGGTGAAAGAGAGAGTCGTTCTTTTGTTGAAGAGGAGGGTGTGGACTTGGGGACTGAATGTAGAGTGAAGAAAGGGAGTTTTGTGTAGAGATGGGTTTAGAGTTTCCATTAACGGAGAATTTTGGAAACTGGGTCGTTGAGTTGCAGATTGAAGTGTCAGTTAAAAGACAGATAACTGAACTACGTGTAATAACGACCATTGCTGTTAGTTTATCCTTTAAGAGAGATATTTGCTGCCCTGGCTTTTTGTGGATAAATAACCAATAATTGCATGCCAATGATAAACGACGTGTCGTCCAAGAGAGGGGAAGTTAAACAACTTGTCGTCACTTCCATTTCCATCGCGCATAAGCAAACGACATGTCGTCATATACCGGTGACGGGGGCAATTGCTTTGCACTTGCAGATCCATCTCAATCAATCTGGAGGAAAAGATTACGTTTAATTGGGATTTGTGTGATAAAGTTGATGTTCTATTAAGTAGGATTTGAAAGAAAGAGTTTAATTGGGATTTGTTTTGTGTGATAAAGTTGATGTTCTATTAAGTAGGATTTGAAAGAAAGAATTGTGAAGTTAGATATTTTGAAATTTGACTCTTAGTTGCTGGCCCTGGACATTTGCTAAATCCTCTTTTATCTTCTCTGATAACCACCACACAAACTCAAAAAGTGATTCTGCTTCTGCTTCCATTTAGTTAAAACAAAAGGCGAACACAGTTGCAATGCTACTCTCTCTGCACCTCCCTATTGTCTCCTCCTACTCTTTTCAAACCAGAATCTCAGACTCTTCCTCTTCCTCTCAAAACCGTCCTCTTTATCTCAAATTCAAAACCTCCCATCTGGAAAATCTCCGGTACCTCAAAGCCATTGGGGTCATTCACCCCAACACAAAACCACACAAGCTTCCTTCCCCAGATGTTGTTACGCAACTCCTCTCAACCATTGACTTCTTCAAATCCAAGGGCCTTGTTGACGGCGACTTCTCTCGCCTTGCCTATCTCTGCCCTCAATTCTTCTCCGTTAACTTTGACCCTTCCCAGATTGAACCCGTTTTCGACTTCTTGATCACAGATTTACAAGCTTCAGTTGAAGAAAGACGCGGTTTGATCATTGGTTGCCCTCATATTCTTCAATCGGATGTTGAATATTGTCTTAAGCCGACGTTGAATTACCTTCGGAAACTTGGGGTGAAGAAATTGAATCTGCCCAGTAAGTTGAATGCTCATCTTTTAAATACAAGAGTGCAGAAATTACGCGAGACTTTGAGGTTCTTGAGGAGCATAGGGTTGAATCATCAAGAAGCAGCAGAATTTTGTGCGAGAATGCCAGCCATTTTTGGGTACAACATTGAAGATCATTTGAGGCTCAAGTTTGAGTTTCTGGTGGTAGAAATGGAGAGGACTTTGGAGGAGTTGAAGGAGTTCCCTCAGTATTTTGGATTTAGTTTGGGAAAGAGGATTGCACCAAGGCATTGGCATTTGAAGCAGAGGAATGTTCGTATTAAGTTGAATAGAATGTTGTTGTGGAGTGACAACAGGTTCTATGCAAAGTGGAAGTAAAATTTAACTGTCTTTATTATTTTCACTATAATGACAATTAGCATAACTTAATGCATCCAACAGGAAGCCCACCTCAGAATAAAGTACGCTGCACGTCTTAACACAAGAAATTAGTTACAAGTGATTTTTCTGTTTGCTACTTTGAACTTACTCATGGCTTCTGATACAATTGTTATGCACCAAAATCAGTGCATTTGCTACAATTGAATCTTAAGGCATAGATGAATTTTCCTACCATAAACCATGAATTCCATAGATCTACATAAAACTATGTTTTTGCCCACGGAAAAAGAGAAATGAATACAACACAATCTCCCTGAATGTTGCAAGGTATCCTTCTATTGATAAATCCTTTGTGCAATTCAATGCATGTCTTGTATCTTCCTGTAATTCATATAGACGCCAATGGCTTATCAATCACCTCATCCACCCATCTTCAACTCATCAATCCCCCTCTAAAGTCAATCCTTTTCCCACTCCTGCAAATGGGAATAAAAAATGGAGATAAATGTCCTGTTAGTACAACTATTTCTGGGGAGCTGACTCCAAGGTTTTATACACTGACTATGCAGGGCCCAGCTGTGGCCAAGCCTTTCACCAGGATGTCTCATTCATAGAAGCACATGAAAGTATTAGCTAAGAAAAGAATCATTTACCAGTCACTAACGGATTCAACTATGTCTTGTTAACAGTTCGATGTCAGCTCCAACTTCAGCAATCTTTGCTTCTTTAGAAGCCTTTGCTACTTTTGCAGTGTTCCCAACATCAAAGTCCATTGCTATTTGTTTCACAAGGCCCTCTACCATCTATTTTAGGAGACACAGAAAGAGATTACCAAGTAGAAAACATGCCCATTAAAGGCTAATCAATCAAAATCTGTTTTCCACCAAAATGACCATCATTTATAAGAATATTATAAATATAAGTCCTAAGAAGATACCAGTGATCCAATGGCAACTAAAGCCCGGAACTTTGAATCAACTTCTATATTTTCCTCCTCAGCAATCTGCAGACGATAAAGATGAAAATGAATTCCACTAAAATGAAACTCCGTTCTTTCAAAAACTTCCTTACCATTCAAAATAAATTAATTGTCTCTCAAAAGGGGAAATGAAATACAGCTCGATGCTCCCAATAAAATAGTTTGACATGAGGCCTTAAGCGAGAAAGAAGACGAAAGCACTTCTATCTGGAAATGTATCAGAAAATGAAATCAAGAACTACCTCAAGAGCCGCTGAAAGAACTTGGCATTGACCTTCTTGATCCTTCTTTTCAATCAACAGCACTGCAAAACTGTGAATTACAGGAAAAACAATATAGTTCATGGAAAGATAATGACATACAAAGAACTGAAAGCATAATCCACACTGAAACAGTCACAAAGTTATGATGTACTCAGTGGAGCTCAGGAATCATAACAAGCTAAAGCTTTACTTTCAGTTGGATCACATTGCTCCTCCTTTCCCATACAAGTGAAGTTTCAAAAGTCTTGCAAGATGACGAGACAGACACAATGAGTTTGGTCTTGATTGTGGACAGTACACAGTGATTTTCCCACAAAATATTTATAAATTGTTCACACATCTGCTCCCAAAATTTGTGAAGTAGAAGCATAAACTGATGAGAGAATACAAAAAACCTCTTGATACAGCTTTGAAATGAAACATTTTCTTTCAATAGCCTACTCCACTTTTCCAATCTCGGACTACTTATTCTAAAACGCATTCAATATCAAACCCCTTTTTGCTTAGATAATTAACTTCATTTCTAAACTCTACCTAAAGTTTTTGTTCATCCATTGCACATCTAAAGTCTGTCATTAAAGCTCCAGCTAGACGCTCTGGTGGTGAAATGACAATGCAAAATCATACCATAAAATCCTTCAATTCGAATTGAAGTTGGTCCAGTACCATTAGTTTAATGATTGCAGAGGACCTTAATAAACAAATCCATATGACCTATTTGTATTAAAGATTAGAACTGTCTAGTTATCACAGAAAATGTTTCATTGCGAAGGGAATTGTAAAAGTAGCTCTTCCATTTCAGTCTAGCAAACAACAGAGATCTCTTGCCAATATGGTAAAGTGACACATTATCAACCTAAAAGAGCAGAAGAATAGGAGATTACAGGTACAAATATATATCAACTTATTTATTATACAATATCTTTATCCTCTTTTGATAAGGCTAAAGAATTGAGCTACATTATTGGGACTTTCTTTGTCAAAAGCTATTATCAGTTTTTGAAGTCAAGAGAGAAGAGGATCCTAATTGTTTATGGGTATGTGGTTTCATGCATCCTTGTGGACCTTTGTAACTAAGGAGTTTCAAGACACTTTTTTTTTCTTCATTTTTCTCAGTTTGGATGGAGCTTTGGGTTAATTGCATATGTTTTGTTGCCTACTATTCTTTGATTAGAGGGTTCTGGTATAAGTCAATGTGGGGATCTTATCGCTGTTAGGGCATCTCTTGTATTTCCGGGCAGTTGTTAGGGTCACTCTTGTTCTGTACTTGGTCTTATATGTCAGCACTCAACTCATAGCTGAAATAGGGTAGTTTTTGCTGTCTCATGCGGACTTCTTGTCCACTTTTTGTAATTTTTTTCTGTTCAATATGATTTTTGTTCTTAACAAAAAAAATAAAAATAAAAAAAAGCATTAGAAAACCATTTTCTACACTTCAGATCCTTCTTTCCCAAATGACAGTTTCTATAATATCCCTAGGCAAGATCGGAGTAGGTAAAATTAGAAAGCAATTAAGTATACAAAAGCAACGAAGAAAAAGCACTTTAAAAATGGCTTAAATGTGCAAAAACTGCAATGTGGACTGATGACAAGGCCAGCAAAATGAGACAGGTCGACATTAGAACCTTTTCATAAGTAAGTAGTTTCTTTCTGCAGATGATTTTAAATCCCAAAGGAAAACTGAACAGCTCCATTGTATACCTCAATGCAAATAATGGTTCTTATTCCAAACTAGTGTAACAAGATACAAGATAACAGTCGAGGTCACTAAAACTTTTCACCAACCCGTCCAGTGAAAGAAAATGACACAGAAAAGTAGGTGAAATAGGGGAAGTGTACAATGAAATTCTTATATGTAATCAGGGACCATCGTCATGCACATGCAACTAAATAAAGATCTTTCAGTAAGTTGATAAATAAAAAATAAAAAAATAAAAAACCAACATAATTAAAAGATGTGGTATTTGGAAGAGAGAACTTACTTGAGTATCAAGGTAGAGTAAGACAACTGCAGATTCTTATTTGGAGATGAATAACAATTAGAAAATGCATCAAGAATCTGCAGGATTTGAAAAAATAAAATACAATTCACTGTATGACAACATATAAAAATGGAAACTGTCATTTAATGAGACATGCTTGGTATTGACACCTAGGCAGAATTTTCAATCACATTATGTACATTTAAAAGGCAAATTTCTTTATTCAGTTATCAAACTTCATTCACCTCTCATGAAACATCACCAAGTCACTCAACCAGCTTCCATGACAAAGTTTCTATCCATGGTATAAACTCAGAACACAATAATAAAGTAGGGATATAAGATATTTACCTCACTGCGATGCTTTTGTAGCCAGCTGTGGTAGGATGAGTTCTTGAACAGATTAGTCACAGCACGAATGCTGGTTAAAAGATTTGCAGGAAGTGCAGGATTTGTGGTGACTTTCTCAATCATTTCCATCAGTACATCTGGTTACAGCATATAAAGTAAAGAACAAGTTTGTTGGACAAATATGTCAAAGTGAGATATATGCAAAACAATCCTTCCCATCACAGCAACATATTTAGGGACTGTTTCCAGCTGCCATGTAACCATTAACCCTAAGCGCATCAGCAAACAGAAGGGATGGAATAACGACATTAAACTCTAACATGGGGACTGTTGCCACCTGTTGAGTATCGCAAATCCTATGAACTTAAGCTAATATAAGGGATCAAATAATAACAATTAAACTCTAACATGCACTCCACGAGCATGGCAGACCTAATTATCACCTGCATCTTAATATGCACAAACACACGTGGATCCAAACAGACATAGACAGACACAGGCTCATTTGCTTTCTGTAATAATGTAACTAACATAATGAGGACATTCAAATACATGACCATTTGCCTAACTAAATTAACTTGGTACCATATTGAGAACTATTAATTCTGAAAAAATAGTGAATGGTTATTGGACCTAACAATAGTATTTAAACTCTGTCAACAGCAATAAACATAAGTGCTCAATTTCTAGGTAATCAGGCCTCATCAACAAGTTTGTTCCAGGTATAATCAACAAATTATAGACTCTTACATTATGACAGATAAATTTTATCACAACATTATAAACAAAATCAATTATCAGAATAAAATTTAAGCAGAAAAAAGGGTAAACTTCTGTGTGTAATACCATTGTTATTTTCCACATGCTCGAGAACCAGTCTTGCTCCATCAGGATGCAGGATGATCATTCTCAGAACATCAACAACTGCAAAAGCAGAAAGCACAGCATCAAGAAAGTGAGAGAAAATAATGGCTTTTGTATCTAAAAGAGATGGTATCAGTATTGAAAGGTAACAATTATAAACAACCAAGTCATACTCCAACAAAGGCTACAACACATTACAGATTAACTAAATCATGAACTCAGCAGCACAAAGAACTAAAATCATAAGAAGAATTCAACGAGGAACCACAGAGTAATAATGTCAAATTCCAACACAAACCTGGAAATATCATAGCCAGTGGCCATGTTTTTAGCAATTTCAATAACAATGAAATGTCAACATCTACAAAACTACTACAATGGTAGTGAGATGTGTCCTTCAAAATTTTAACTATAGCAGCTAGTCTGGATATCTCGTGCTCTGTCATGGACAAGATCTTATTTTCCTTCAAAAGATTGTCAACAGTTCCATTAGACAGGAGATCATATACAAGTAAAAAGAGAACAACACTGGAAACAGAAAACTAATAAACAGAAGAAAAATAAAACCAGGCAGTTGGTTGAACTACCGAGTCAGACAATAGAGCATTGTTGAACTCTGTAATCTTTTTAAGTATCCCATCAAACTGAGCTGCATCAAATATGAGCATTCCTTTCTGAAAACCAAATGATTCAGGAAAAATTATGTATAATTAGAAGAGAGGATTTACATATTGGATGCCAAAAATTAACTTGATAGGAGTACATATAATAGTATATCAGCAACCATTCCAACCAAATTCAATCTTGAAATAGAATATAAAAAAAAAAATGAAATTGATATTTGCATCTGGATGACATGCTGAATAAATTCACCACTAGCAGTACTTTTTTATGCAAATAAATTCAACAACTAGCATTTCTTTTTTAATGATTAAAGCAGAGAATCTTTGAAATCATTGACAAAACTCATCAAAGCATGAATCCCAACTACTTGGGGTTGGCTACTGAACATAGACATGAAAGAGCATAGGAGAGAATGCATCCAGAAATAACATAACAAGAAATGTGTACATGATCATCTTATGCAGCCTCACCTTAGTCTTTCAACCCAAATAAAGAATACTTATAAAAGAACTTAATGGAGTTGGATTCAAAATAATTGGAGAGAAACCAGATGTCAACCACATGGAGGGTTCTCACTTTTTCATTTAAATTTCTAGTTATATATTGTAAGGAAGATTGAAGTTTCTGGAATGAAAGTATTTTCAATATTTATATAAAGAATATATGAGCATTGTAATAATCCGTCATATACATTGTATTACAAGCTTCTAACCGCAGTATACAAAGAAAACCATTCATTTACAAATCAAGCCAAACATGCATCCCAAACCTTTTGACCAAAACATCACAAATATTTTAAGTCAAGAACTGTACAAAAATACCTTTGGAATATGCTTGAAAGTAGGTTTTGCTGGCATAGCTGTTATGTACAAGATTGAGAAATATATTAGACCTCAAAAAGTGTATAACATTAGAGATTATGAAGAAAATTAAAATCTAATGTGAGGAAGACTAAGAATAACTTAATTTTCTTTTCCCATATAAACATACATACCAGAAATGCCAGAGGGTTGTCCAGGTACATAAGCACTAGCTGGAATGAGAAGCAAATGAACATTAATTACGAGAAAATGGAGACAATAAGAGGACTATGACCTCCAAAGGATCAAAGAGCCAAAAACCCAGTGCACTCACAGCCAGTGTATGGATCACGAAATGCTGGATTGAGATTGAAGTCCTTTTGACCAGAATTTTGGAGTATAAACTCTACAATTTGCTGTCGGTAAGAAAGAGGAAGATTCTCCCTGAGAAGCCACTTATCGGCAGTATCATATGGATTATCTGGAAGTTTAGAATATTATTTTTTTTATGAATAAATACATGCACAATTCACTAGCGATAAGCAATGCACAATTCATTAGTGATAAGCAACATATAAGTCAAACTCGATAACAAAGGAAATTTTACAACATTAAAGAAACTGTTCTCAATGGTGGAGAGGGACAGGTGGTGAGCCAATACCATGCTTATATTAAAAGATGAAAGCGAAAACAACAACAAGCCTGGAATCCTTTTCAAAAGCTTGATCTTCCCACTATTTCTTGGCAAATAAGAATAACTAAACAGAAAGTAGGACAAGAAATTCTTTGAAAGATAAATTGTTTCCACGCCTCAACTTTGAAAAAGTCTTATCTATTATCACCAAATTGCAGTAAAGAGGCATATTTCCAAACTGATCCAAATAATTTGTTTTCTTCACAAACAATGTAGTTAAATGGACTCAAAAGAATGACAGGCTTTGAGAAGAAGAGAAATATGTTAGGAAGTGACACCAAAAAAATTAGTGGTCAGAAGCTTAAGGGTTGAGGAGAGAGAAATTAATGGCTATCAACAACCAAATTAGAATGGTTGACTAGGAATAACAAACATACCTGAACGATTGTACGGCAACTTACGAATGGGCTCTCCATCCCCAATATCGACATCAAAAACTGTATTGGAAAAAGTGCAAAAGATTTAAAATTTTACAAATATATAAAACAATAATTTCAAACAAGATAAGAAGCAACCACAAGAGTAAAATACTAACCATAGTCGTATTGAATTCCGTCAAGAATAGGACGGTTCATCCCAACATCTGGCCCATCAACAACTTCACCAACCTAAAATTTAAAGCAACAACCAAATATAAGCATTCATGCTATGAAATGTTTGAAATAGTAATATAAAGTGATTAAAGAGCAGCAGTAACACAGCTTCTAACAGTACAAAAAATGAGAGATAAAAAAAAAAATGAAATGAATAGTGTGGAA
Source organism: Ailanthus altissimus (assembly GCA_946807835.1). Classification (NCBI taxonomy): domain Eukaryota; kingdom Viridiplantae; phylum Streptophyta; class Magnoliopsida; order Sapindales; family Simaroubaceae; genus Ailanthus; species Ailanthus altissimus. Next base: position 20,719,966 of record OX327698.1, on the reverse strand, counting down.
GTCACAAAAATAATATAACCCGGAAATTAATAGATAAACTGATTAGCATGAAAATGAAGATTACTTTATCCCATCTCTGTTCTTTTATGTTCCAAGAATATGCTACACCATTGTCTCCTTCTCTGACAATTTTTGTCTGGCCTGCACTTGTTCCTGATCAAAAGCATTGAATTTTTAATATTGTATAACAGCATCCTGCATCAATTTTAATCAGTCAATACTGCTCATAATTCAGTGAGACAAACTCTGCAACCCTTTTCAGGTAACAGAGTCTGCATAAATAAAGATATTGTTCTCATTACTATGCATAATAATTATGACCAGTTTTTTAAGTTCATCGTGACAAAATAAATTTTCACTTGGTATTGTCAAATAAATTGATACTTTTAGAATAGAAGTATTTCTATATTTAATATTCAACTTTAGATGGATGTCCCTCCAGCAATGAAACATCAATACCTTATAACACCAAATAGTTTACTAAATAATGAACCATTGAGCTAAACATTTTAGAGACAAGTACAATTAATCACACCTGGGATCTGTAAAGCCTCAAGCCCAGGTAAATCATCCAATTTCAATCCACCAACCCTCTTCCTGGTACAAGTAGAAAGAGACAATACAGGTATCAGATAAAGCTGACTGGAAAATGGCAACCAACTGTTAAATAGATCCAACAGCCAATCTACTACCAGAAATCATAATTTAGACAAAAGGTTACAGAAAGTAGAAACATATTTGTACTAGACTTGCAATAGAAATACTTTACCTTGTTTATAAAATGGAAAAGACTATACCAAATAGATTAAGTAGATTATGACTTAAAAATGATTGCATTCAGGAAGTAATAAACACAAAATTGAATGATCTCCATATTAACTCATTTATGGTGTGGGCTATTGACAGTACCTACTGATCTTGTATTGAGAAAGTTCAGAGGCATATGCTTCCAGTTCCAGTGGATCTGCAACCTTCTCTGAATGCACTGTCCAAATGCGTGTAACTCCATCTGAACATGCTGTTACAATATCCCCATTTTCCAAAAATTTGGCATCCCAAACACAACCAGGGTGCTCTATGCTTTGAATACAGACTCCATCTGCAACAAGACATGATTTCCCAGGTAATAAAAAAGCTTCATCCATCAATTCAAGATTTCATTACAAGAAAAGCTAAGAGTCTCAGAATACAAACTGATGCCCATTACGAGTGCTAAATAAATCCTGCTTAGCATGAACTTCACAAGCCTAACACAGGCCCGCAATACCCAGCTAAATTACAATTATGACACAAATAAGAACCATGGGCAGTTTTCCAATGCATAAGATCAAATTTAGAACTCAAGCACATACATTAAAAGCACTTACCCTTCCATATCTTAGCAAAACGATCTTCACTACCACTGACAATAAGTCCAGATGCATGATAGTCGACAGAATAGACAATGGCAGTATGACCAACCATCTCCAATAGTACTTGGCCAGTTAGTGCCCACAATCTGATGGAACTGATAAAATAAAAACACACTACCATGATAACATTGTTGCTATTCAAGATAAATAAAATCATGAAAATTTTCAAAATCAAGATAAAGAAACCCAGAAAATTTGTACTGAAGTATAAATTGAAATAAAGACACTACTACTATATTACATGGTTCCAGTTATTACACAAATGGAGCATTTGCAATCTCATGGGATAGAAGTTTGAAGTAAAATCACAAGTTATTTAACCACAAAATTATGCTACAGTAATTTCTGCAGAAGTAGAGAGTCTTGAGTGTTCTTGGAGCATTGATCCCATTCCATTAGATTGTTGCCATGTGTATATTTACTTTTTCATGTTGGTTGAGAAGTGTACATGGCAACAATCCGATAGAAAAGGAGCAATTCTCCAAGAGCACCCAAGATTTAGTCCTCCAGAAGAGGTATTAACTTTCCTAATAGGTAACGGGGACACCAAGACAGAAGGCTAACATACTTGTAGTACATCTCCTGCAACACAAGTCAATTAAAAATAACTCACATTTCAATCAAACTGATATTCTAATCTACTGATCAGTTATCACTCACCAGAATGCCATAATGAAGCCAGGTTCATCAATCTGATGATTAAGCATATAGTACTCTATCTTTGCTAAGCAACTGGCCCTTGGGACATGGTCCAAGAGTTCAGCCCCCCTCCCACCAAGAGAAAAAGGATTTTGTATCTCGAAGCACTAATAGTGGAAAACACTAAGCCCAATCATCTACATCTGGTAAAGCAAGATTCAATTGCCTCACGTTCACAACAGAACAATGCGTCTACTCTTATTTTGTTCAAGCATCATGCTCTTACTTGCAACCTATCAAGAGTTAAATGTCAATTCTGCTTATCTTTTCCTTGCACTCACATATCTGTACTTTCCTTATCTTTTCCTTATTCACATATCTGTACTTTCCCCTTTTCTTGCTACCAAGACTAGCATCTGACCTCAAACAAAAATCATAAATGCTACAGATAACAACAGAAATGAAAATAAAAGTATTCTCACCAATCATGTGATGCAGAAAGAATTCCAACATCAGGCATAACAGCCAAACCCCTAACCGTATCTGTTGAAAATATCAAAATGAATAAGAACCTCACTTTTTTTCCTCCATAAACAACAATCATGCACCTAAGAGAGATTACATGCAACTTCACTCTTCAGAAAGAAGATATGGTCCATAGGCTTATAGATAATGCATCTTAAAACAGAACGTATTGCATTTATATTGAAAAGGATTGTCATTGTTGCAAGTCCATCTATTATATAGATGAGGATGATATTATAATAGCAACATCCCCAATAATAATAACACAATATTTCAGCCAGCTGCCCTCCATAAGTCAATGAGGTCACCACAAATGAACTTATTTGCAAGTGATAAAAGTGAGCAAGTATCAACTCCAACCAGCAAGTAGGTGCAATTATTTTTTATTATTTGATAAGAAAATGAAAAAGCATAATATTAATGAAAACAAAGCAAGTAAAGGATTGGACTGGGTATCCACAATAGAAAAATAATCAGCCCATCAAGTGAGCATATCTGAGTTAGCAAAATTTACCCAAAAAAAGAAGAAAGAAAGAATGGAGTGTTAACCATAATAAACAAGCAGAAAAATTTGTGAGCAGAAACTAATTATCAATTGTAAAACTCGCATAACAATGTATGGAAAGAGAAATAAAATAACTTTCTGCCCTGATTGTACAATGATAAAAACTAAAAGATAATGAAACATGCAGTAGAAACTAATTATCAGATGTAAAATATGCAGAGATGAAGGGAGAAAAAACCTGTATGCCCAACAAAAGTGTGCACACATGTCTTTCCTCTCCAAAGTTTTAAGGTTGTGTCACTTGAACCTACAATGTGGCAAAACAAAAAGTAAGCACTTTACATTCATAGACAATGCGTTTATGAAATCTGAAAGCTCAAATCTGACATGGCATATAATTATATATTCCATTTTTAAGTCTAAATCATGTAATTAAGCAGACCCAATCACATCACATGCACAATTTCCAGAAGGCCATTCAGTGTGAGAATCACATTTACTTATTCAAGTCTTTAGGTCTGTATAACTAGATATAGTCATATCAGCAATATAGGATGAAGTAGAAGTAATAACAAGTTGAATTTCTTTTTTAATATTTTAAGCAGAGATTTAAATTTTGATATTTAATGATAACAGAAAGATTTAGTATCTTGACAGATCGTTTCTATTCTCCAAGCTTTACAAAACCATCAAACATTTCTATCAGATTATTGAAAAAGATATGAAATGAATAACATCTGAAAATATATAGATGATCTTTGCTTTGGAACTCTCTCCACTCCCTTTCTCTTGTCACTCGCTTCCCATTCTTATGGACTTCTGGTTCTATCCTTATTCTATTCTCCTTACTTGCATAGATCTCCTTCTCTTGTATCCTTCTTCTATTCTCCTTACTTATATAGATATCTTTTCTCTCTCTCTTGACTTTTAGAAATCATTCTAATTTATTATGATTCCTTGCATAGGTCTCCTTCTCTTGTATCCTTCTTCTATTCTCCTTACTTATATAGATATCTCTCTCTCTCAATACCTATTGTATTCATATTTTTCTACATATACTCATTTTCTCCTTGTATAGTGTTGCTTGTTTCATCAGAAAGACATATAGAGTTCAAAGTTTGAACATCTTAAGTGCTTGATGAGACACTATAAAAAAAAATGCCACATCCAGGTTACAGTCAGTCAAGGTCAAAAAGGAAAATCTTAATTCTTGGCGGAAGGATCATGAAACGCAAGACAGCAATTTAATATCCAAGAAAACAAAAACTGAAGGAAATAAAAGTGAAAATATTAAGCAATATCTACCTCAATCTTAAATAACAAAATAACCTTCATAAAAAAGAAAAAAGAAAAACAATACCTGAAACAAGCTCACCAGAAGGCAGTTTTATAACAGCTTGGATTGGTGCATTATGTGCCTCCCAGAACTCAACAAGTTTTCCATTCCTCCATCGTCTCAAAGTACTGCAAAGTAAAAGCCAACAAGAAAGGATATTGCATATCATGTTATAACAACAGTTTAACAAGTCAATTTTCTCTTATGCCTTGGTGATATTAGATCAATGGTGCTATTCGAGTAAGGTTTGGTAAAATGGAAAATTGATTGAGTAAAAACCAAGTTACAGGTAACTAGTGAAAACACCTATAAGAGAGCGACAAAGGAGTTGAGGTCAGAAGGACCAATAGATGATAGCTTCATAGCAAGGGACTGCTCTTATCAATGTGAGCACGGGCTAGATCATTAGATATCTATCATATGAAAAAGTTCAAACAGCTCAAATTATTTCTTGAGACAAACACTTCAACTCAAAAACCAGTTAAACCAGAAAAAAGAAAAAGAAAAAGAAAATTGAGTGAAAAATACATTTCTTTAAACATGTAAGCTTACCAATCAACAGAGGATGACACAATGTCCTCATTATCCAATGTGACACCAGTGACTTGCAACTGATGACCTTTCAGCATCTGAACTTTCTCTCCAGTTCTCAAGTCCCAAACCAAGACCATTGTGTCCATGGCACCCGACACAAGCCCACCTTCTGGGTATTCCTCACTAGGTGAAATCCATGCCAGTGGACCCACAAAACTTGTATGCCCCAATAGTATTTTTGAAGAAAGGTACTTTCGCTTGTCCAACGGGTCCAAAGTCCAGAACCTCACTGTTTTATCTCTTGATGAAGTTGCTATGCCCACATTGTCACACACACATATCCCGCGAACCTAATTTATAGAACCAAAATTCAAAAGATTGATACATATAAATATCTCTGGCATAATGAGAGTGTTTGTACATCTAAAAAATATATGATGATGATGAATCCAAAATTCAACTATTTTATTTCCTATACCTACATGTATCATACATAATAACCCCAAACCCAAAATTCACACATTTCAATAACTCAATTTCTAGTACTGAAATTCATGCGATAGACGTATATAAACGGATAACATAAAAATTCGGATACAAATATCTGTCGATCAACCTGAAAAATTAACTATACACATTGGTAACTTCTAAGAGCATCAATTTACACAAAATATAGACTTACCGAATTAATTTACAATTACATGCATGAAAGTACGATAAGTAAGTTGAAATGAAAGTTCTTAAGATAATGAGCATAGCTAGACTTATTGAATCCGTTATGTTTAGGATTAAAAAACAAAAATGGGTTCTTACGTCGTCTTCGTGGCCACGAATCTCACAGCTTAATTGATATTCTTTGAAATCAATATCCATTAAGTTCAGTTTGAGATTGTTTTGCAAGAAATAGAAAGAGGGTTTTCGAGAAAGTTGCTAAAGATTAAAATGGCATCGCTTTGATTCCAAGTTTTCATTTTAACCAGAGTCTTTATACGTCTTTCTTTTGAAAAATAAAAATAAAATAATTAGATAAAGAAAATAGTTGGGCTTACGCTGGAATTGATTAGGCCCGTTAATAAGAGAATGAAAATAAAGGCCGGTGATTTACTAGTAAATAATATTAGGTATTTTAAAATTTTATTTTAAATTATATATATAAAAATAATATGTTAAATAAATATTATGAAATAAAATAATATAAAATTTAAAATTATTTATTATATTCAATGTATACTTGATAAATTATTTTTAAGATATAATTTATGATAAAATTTTAAGATGTGTAGTATTATTTAATGTGATTTATTTCATTTTTTTTATAAAAATAAATTCTCAATTTTTAAAAAAATAATTTTATCTTGAAATAAGATATGTGATCTCAACTAAAATAATTTATAAAATAAAAATCAATTAAAATATAAAAAAAAATTTATTTGTGATTTTCTCATAGAATCTCAAATTGTGAAATATATAATATATGTAAATTTATAATTTACCGCGGTAAAAAAAATTATATTATTATCATTATTACAAGTAATTTTAATTCTAAGAAAGTTATGAGTTTCTTTTCAAGTGCTACTGACATAAATTGTGTTCCTTTTAGTGTTTAACCCTTTCTAATTTTGCTTAAGCCATTATTTAATTTACTTGTATTTCTTTAAACTCTTTGATCCGGAAGGATTTGAATATTTTATTGAGCATAAATTAAACTTTTTATAAGCCTATATTTATATATCAAACCATTAAAATCTTATTGCAAACGAATTCTAAGAAACTTTAAATTGAAAAACCACTTTAATGTTTTTATAAAAAAAAAAAAAATTTGATTTTGAGTTGAACTTAGGTCTTAGATTGATTTGCAAAGTGACAATCATTAAATAAATTTTATCCTTTTAGCATGCACTTATTTTTTAAATAAAAAAACAAATGAATTATTTTTAACCATACTTTTGCCCTTGTTAATATTATGTATAGTTGATTAAATTTTGTCATTATTAATCTATAATTATTAACATAATTTTGTCATTATTATGCATATTTATTATTATAGTTTTTTTTTTAAAAGAAAGCATAATTTTTTTTATATATATTTTTGTCATTTCTAACACTATTATACAAAATGAGTAGCTTCTATCCGGTTCATTTAAGTATTTTTTATATAAAAAAAAAAAGCCTTTTGTTGAAATATAAGCAGACACCTCTAATATATCTCTTACTTAGAAAAGCCAGCACCAAATTTACTTGATAATATCATCACAATAAAACTGAAAACTCAATCTTCTTCTCTACATCAAAAAGCACTCCACTTATTAAAACTATATTAAACTCATCTTAGACTATCTTACGTATTAATTTACCATTTAGAGCTAGTTTAGTAGTGCTTTGTATAACGACAAAAGTACTTATTTAATGTTAAAAGTACTTTTATAGTGTTTTACAAAATTTAAATTAAGTACTTTTGAATTTTTAAAAGTACTAGAGGTGTTTTTTAAACAAAGCACCTCGGTGAGTGCTGTTTTTTATAAGCACCTTATGTGCTTTCACGATATAACTTAAGAATTTAGTGAATTTTATATAATTTTTAAAATATTCTTATAAAAATTTAAAAAATTTCAAGATAAGTCTATTTGATCTCTCATCCAATTTTGACTTAAAATATTTTGTCTCTTTTTTCTGATCACTAACGTCCCTTAATTAAATTTTATCATCGTCATTCGATCATCGTTTGATCACTATTCGGTCCCTGTCTAGTCGTTGTTTCATTATTATTTATTGTAATTCTTTTTTTTATTCATTTAAGATTGTAAGAGATTAATATTTTTTATTTTTCTCTCTGAAAATTATTAGTGTTTTTATATTTAATTAGTTTTAGATTTAGCTTTAAAGAATTAAAAAAAAAGAGTTAGGGATCCATTTTTTGTAGCATGTGAGTAAACAAATTTCAAAATGGTAATAAAATAGAAATTATGTATTGGCAGAATCTGTGCTAATATCGTAGAGAATTCATTCGTTTTGCGATGAGCTTTTTAATTCATGCTCTAATTTACAATTTTTCCAGTGTTTTCAAATACATTTAAAGGTTTGACTTCCTTTGTTTTCATGTATCAGCTGTTGGTAAGAAATCTAATTGATTTACCCTTTATTTTTTGTCAATGGATATTGTGCTATGAGTGATGTGTTCTGTGTGACCCAAAATTTTGATTTTCTGTTGCTTTTTATGCAAATATGTTAATGACTCGTAGGTTTGATTTTATGCAAATATACAAATCTAATTGATTTTTCAAAAATTTGATGGAAACATCGTTCTGATTTTAATTAGGTCATCTAATTCAGTATTTTGGTTAGGATAAACAAACTTGTTTATCCCTAAACATTGATCAGGAGTAAAGTGCTTCCACCATCCCTGAGAGAGGTAGGCTAATAGCATAACAACTTTTATTGGTAAAAGCTCTCGGGGTTAATGTTCTTTTTCACTGATTGTTAATGTTTTTTGTCATGGAATTTGTGGTAATATTTGATAGGGTTTGTTTTTATGTGTCATTTATGAATAATTTTTTTTAATATTATATAATGTATATTTTATTAAATCACTAATTACATTAAATATATGGTATAATATTTGTAACGTTATAGATATTGTATGATATAAAAGAGTTCAGATTTGATTTAAAAGTGTTTAGATTAGAGTCAAGAATTAACATCACTGAGAATTATAAATGTTAAGAGTTAGCAAGTTATAATAATTAGTAAAATTTAAGGAGTTAGAACCTTATTTGTAACGGGACAAAAACTTGAGAATATACTAATAATGACATAGTTGCAAAAAGTTGTAATAGATAATAGAAAATAAAAAATATTATTATGCAAGTATATTCTTAAATACAATATTTTTGATCTATTTTCACCAATGCAGGGTTGTCGGTGAATCCATTCTTATATAGATCAGTGTATGTCTATATCTGTATGGTACAGAAGGTTGTTCTTAGTTGACTTTGAGCTTAGTAGAAGCTCGTATAAGCATACAAGTATTCAATCAAGATTGGACACTGAACAGACTCATGAGAACCCTAATAAATATCTTATGTAACCATTAATGGTAGATCCTATCGAGTTAAATAGTATTTGTGGTCTATGACTTAAGCGTCACGATGGGTTTATGAATGATCTACCATATTTAGGTTTCACGGATGTCAGAGACCTTTCATGATCTGACCGCTACGTGTCACTGGATATGGTCTGAAATGTGTAGATATGGGATCCGTCAACTCACATAAAAGAGTTGTATATCCGATGTTTCAAGATTGTATCTCAGAAAGTCTTGTGGCCATAAGTAATAAACTCGAGATATAAGTCTGAAAATAAGATCATGGATGAGCTTATAGGGATTTGACAGTGTTGATCTATGTCCCTGTACATCTAGGGTATAAATGACGGAAAGACTGTACGTATACACTATGACCTTAACTTGTATAGTCTAATGCACTAATTTGTAATATTTGTAATGTGTACGTGGAGTATCGATCACGGACTCATGGAATAGTTCTATTTAACGAATTAAACATGGACCTAGAGAGTCTCATAATATGAAGTGTACTCATTATGCACTGGAGTAGCGTACCAAATTAAATAGTTCAATCCAATGGAATCCAGTGAAACTAAACAACTGTTTCAGGAACCCTCAGGATACACGCGTACTAATACTTAAAAGTTAAGTATAGTTAGTTAATAATTATTGTTAACCAATCAAATAATAACACATGTCGCATAATGAGCCTTTGGTTAAGTTTACTCAAGTATGTGGTTAGGTGGGGCTCATTTTGAGTTAACATGATAATCAAATAAGGGCTTAAGGATAATTTTACATGTTTAATTATTTAATTATTAATTATTCAAGATATTTATTTATTTAATAATTAAATAATACTTAATGTAACCTAGGTTAATTATTAACTAAGGTTAGGTTATTTATTTATTTATTAAAAACGTAAGTTAACCTAATTATAGTTAATAGTTAACTTGAGTTAGGTTAATTGAATATTTTATTATTTACTTGTTTAACAAGTAAATTAATCTAACTATGATTAAGAGTTAACTTGAGTTATGTTAAATGAATATTTAATTATTTACTTGTTTGACAAGTATTTTAACTTAATTTGGGTTAAATGTTAACTTGAGTTAAGTTAAACTAAATCTAAGTTAAATGTCAACTAAGGTAAAGTTAAATTAAAAGTTAATTTAACTTATTTTATTTGTGAAAAATGAAACAAAAATGTGAGTGTTAATGCCAAAAAGTGGTCGGCCAAGTGAGAGAAGAAATAAAAGAGAAACTATTTCTTTTAATTTTGAATTCATTATTTATTATCTTCTCTATTAAGTGATAAGGACAAATTTGTCATATATTTTTTTATGTTTTTATTTTGATTTTTTATGATTTTATGAGAATATATGACTATTTATGTGCTTTATTGTTATTTATAGAGACTTGAACGAAATTCAAAATATGAGTTCATCGCTCTAGCACCACGAGAATTTTCGCCTCAACTCTGGAACAGTGATCAAAATGAGAAAATCAGAAAAAATAATCTATTTAAGTTGCGATTGGCGCCCCAGCGCTAGACCTTCATCGCGCCAGCGATCGGTCAGCGCCCTAGCGCTATATTGTTATAGCGCTAGCGACAGACCAACGCACTAGTGCAAACATTCCACCGCTCCAACAATGAGGCTTATTACACGCAGTGCCCCAGTGACAGCATAAAGCGCTCTAGCGATAGTGCGAGTCTTAGTGTGACAAGAATTGAGATTTTAAAGCTCATATCAATCCCTATAAAAGGTCACTCGTTCCCAGACATCAAAAAAAACCTTAAAGCAATTCAAGAACACCAAGAATACAGAGCACAAGTGTTAGAGAGTAATATGAGTTTAATTAAAGCAACTTTAGAGAGAGATTCAATGCGTTCTTCGGCATCAAGAGTTCTTAGTCAGCGCAATCAAGATAAATTCGATGTCAATATCGATTTGCTATTGATTGTATCATGATTTATTATTATTTTTATTGTTGTTCTCTTATAGCCATGAACTAAATTATTTTCTAGGGTTAATACTTGAACTCAATTTGTGCGCTTAATTGTCATATCTTTTTAATATTTAATAAACTTAGTCCTTTATTATTTAAATTACTTGTTCTTAATGCTTCAATATATCTGGCCAATATATAGTGAATGAATTGGTAATATTTTGATAAACTCGGATGAGGAATCATTATATTTAGACCTGGATAATTTGATACATGATTGTAGAGTAATATTCAATGTTGCATATACAAGTTTCAATTTAAGATAGGAATATATTTAATTGGCATGTATGATCAATAAGACTTAATCTTAATGAATCTTAATTTATTACAAATACTATAGCAATATAGGTATTTGGTAACTTAAGGTATACTTGTATGACTTTAGAAGAGACTTGTGAATACATTTGTGTTTTGATCAATAATAAAGACTAAGTAAGTTAAATATTAGGGGATTAATCATTACAAGCATATTGAGGGATAATATTGATCCTAGGTTTTCTCTATATTGCTATCACTTAAATCTCTTTACATTATGTCATTGTTTTATTATTTTCTATATTAATTCTTAGATTTTTATTTTTTTGAATAATTATTAGAAATATATAATTTTAGTAATTGGTTGAAAAGAAGAAATTATTCTTGTGGGTTCGGCATCCGACTTATTAAGTCCCTTTATTACTTGTATACGATAGTACATACTTGCGCTTATTTTTAAGATATAAAAATATCGCATCATTAAGCTTAGGCCATTGAAGCATTAAAGCTTTATTTTATTTATCAAATGTTGATTAAGGGTAAAATAAATAGTTCATGGTTTAAGTGTTAAGCCGCTGCTGGATTTGAAGCTATTGTTCTAGACAATTAAACCCACCTCGTTGATTGCTAGAACTATAAACAAGTTATATTTTAGGCGAACTCTAATAACTTTTATTGAAAAGTTATATAGATGATTGTTCTCAATCTTAATATTAATATGATTAATATGTTTAAATGTATCTTTTATTGATTTTTAGACTTTTGTTGTGTATATATGTATGTGATACGTATATTTGGATAATGAATACATAAAGTACATGTATACACCTTAAATTTAATCAATACCTAACAATATTAGTGTCTATGTTTTCTCTTCTACATATTATTCTTTGTTGTTAGATGAAGGTGTTGTTGTGTATAGCCTATATTGCTTTTTAGCTCATTCTAAAATAAACAATCTCTTGTGTTATATATAAAAATATTATAGATGGAAGTTCATAAATATGTTAATCGCAACCAAATCTCACTTTCATCTTTCTGCTTCTTGATCATTTTACAATTTATAATGTAAAAAACTCACAGTACAACAACTATGGATAGTCATAAATGCTTCTTTAGAAATTTTTTTTATGATCTCAATCTCATTGGGAAAAGCAAATTTATGTTCTTTAATTTCTTTTTCCTTACTTTGACCATGCAAAAAGACCTATATTTTTAAATTATTTGTTAAGAGTCATTTAATTCTCCAAATTGCTCGCTATTTTTAAATATGATTAATTGATGCTATAGTAATTAAGCGCACACTATCGTATAAAGTAATATAGGATTTAAAGTCTAAGTATCGATCTCATAGGGACTATGCGATCAATTCTATAAATCAAGTACTAAAATTATACCTACTTAACTTTTATTCAGAAAATCAAAATTTGAAATTTAATTAACTAATCTAACTCTATCAATAAAACTAAATAAAAGAAAATGGTAGAATTTACAAATAAAGATAATCTAGAATTTTGACTTATCCCCTAGTATTTCATTAGATTTATTAACCTCTTAGTTAATCCATTAATACTAATTAATTGTCTTAGACACTAATCTCATCACAAGTCTCTGTCGATGGTCAAGTGACTATATTACACATTCTAACAATCACCTATATGTCTATGATAACCAAATCAGAATGTAATTCATTAAGATCAAGTCTAAATTATACCATACATGCCACCTAGATATATGTCTATCCTAAATGGAACTTATAGTTGTTATTCTATGATTATGCATCAAACTATCCTAAGCTAAATACATGAATCTCTCCGTTGAGTTTATCATGGTTCCTCAATCATTCAATTTATTGATCAGGTATAATGAAAGCATTAAAACATAAGATAGAATGAATCAATTGAATGTATCAAGTTCATAAACTAAAAATTAACATAATCCAAATTCATACTAGGTTCACATAGTTAAACCCTAGATAAATAATTTAGCCCATCACAAAATTAAAAGTATTTAACAAATTCATATATATCAATAACAATAAGAATATAATGATAAAGAAAGAGAAGAAAAACTAATCAAAGTGACTCCTTGTTGTACTTCTCACTCACAAAGTAACTCTTTGTTGTGCTTCTCACTCAATCTTGACTTGAAGCTTGAATCTTGGCCTTAGTTCTTTAATCTTTGATTTTGTACTGTGAATTCTTTCTCTAAATTTTTGTCTCTTTTGTTTTGTCTCTCCTCTCCTCCCTATTAAAGTTTTTGGCATTCTATTTATAGGTTTATGTCTTCAAATTATTGTTCATGAGTTACTATAGAAACAATATTGTTCATGTGATACTATTCACTGCAACTGTTCGTGCACAACAGCGTTGAATCCTGGGCGCTACAGCATTGAGATATTGTTTCTGGCATCGCAGCACTCATTTTTTGGCACTACAGCTCCGGGCACTGTAGTAATTTAATGTTTTTGGTTTATTTTTATTAGAGCTTCAACCATATTTACTCCATTGATTCCAAACTAAAATAATAATAAAATACATCAAAAGTCAAATAATCTTAATTTTTTACTAACAAATATTAAGTTTAGAAGATGAAAATATTAGATTTAATTAATCCTTATCAATAGTCTATCAAGATTGGTATACCTAGATTTCTTTGGAATTTCTTCTGTATAATGGAAGAAATATAATACATTAATAGGTAGGCTTTGAAGAATTTAATTACAAGGAAAGTAATTGATTTATTAGTTTGTAACACTGTTTTGGGGGAAGCATTTTTTTTTTCTAAATTTGGTCAAAAGTGTAAGAATAATTATTCTAGGGAATAAAGAAGTGGATTTTAAGTATACATTATCATATGCATTTTATTTTGCCCTTAAATTTCCCACATTCTATCTCTGTTTTAAATAGGGAAAGTGTGAATTTCACGTAAACATTTGTATTACTAGATAATATAGGTGGACTAGTAAGAGTTGATCCTTCAGATGTATCCATAGGATCCATCTTAACATTTTTTAATTCTTATGTCAAAGTTCTTTGTTAATACTTAGTAAAACTGATTAAAAAAATGATTTACCTTTTATTGTCCTTTTAATAATTTATGAATATCTTTTTATTAAAATATTTTTATTATTGTTATTATTTTTGTTACATATATGAGTTCTAGCAATAATGATAACGATAATACATACTCGTCAAATGATGAGAGTGATAATGAATTCCACAAGTTGGTGGCTATAGGATGTGTGGCAGTTGTGTCTCAATGGCTTAAGTATATGGATAATAAACCTTGTAGGACTTTTACTTATACTGGGTATAAATGGATAAATGATTATTTAAAAGGTCATGATGGAAGGTGTATAGAACAATTTAGAATGAAAAAATACGTGTTCAAAGAATATTTAGCAACACTTACCAATTACCATGGTTTAAGAAAAAGGTTCAGATGTCCAATTAGAAAATGCGTTAGCAATGTTTCTTATCACTTTAGGTCATGGGTTATGTAATAGGATGATGCAAGAGAGATTTCAATGCTCGGGTGAAACTGTTGTCTAGATGGTTTGGGATAGTTTTAGATGATGTATCTCGCATGGCTATAGATATTATAAAACTAAGTGATCCAAAGTTTAGGAGTACACCTAGTAAGATTAAAGATGATAATTAGTATTGGCTTTATTTTAAAGATTGCATTAGATTAATTGATATGACTCATATACCAGTTGTTGTCCCCAGAGATAAACAAGTACTATATGTTAGTAGAAAAGATATTACTACTCAAATTGTTATGGCTGCGTGTAACTTTAATATGTGCTTCACATTTGCTTGGGCGAGATAGGAAGGTGCTGCTCATGAGGCTCACATATTCTTGAAAGTCTTGAGAAGACCAAATTTGAATTTTCCTCATCCACCTAGAGGTGAGTAAAATATGTGTTAACATTTTATCTTTTTTTTAAAAAAAAAATGTATATGTTATTTTAAGTATATATAAATTTGATTTTTATTTTATTAATTATTCTTTTATAGGTAAATATTATTTGGTTGATGTTGGTTATCCACAAGAAAGAGGATATTTAGGCCCTTACAAATGTGAGAAGTATCATCTTTCTAATTTTTGACATCGTAGTCAATCAACAGGGAAGAAAGAAATTTTTAACCATAGACATTCATCGTTAAGATGCACAATTGAAAGAACTTTCGGAGTTTAAAAGAATCGATGGAAAATTTTGTATCAAATACATAGTTTTTCTTTAAAAAAAATAAGTACAAATTGTCATTACTTCAATGGCTCTTTATAACTTTATAAAGATTTGTTAAAATTTAAGAATGTATTTCAAACAAACAAGTGAAAAAAATAAGTATTAGAGTATAGAGAATAGCCGAGAAGAGAAAGATGGTCGAAGGGAAAATGCCCAAGCCATAAAAGGCTTGGGCGCTGGGCTCAGCGCCGCGGTGCTCCAAACACTGGAATGGACCACTGTAGCACCTAGTCGGGCAAGAGCCCAAAATGACCATTGAGCACCGTGGCACTGAGTATGAATGTCGTAATGCCCAAAGCTAAGTTGGTAACCCTTTAAAGAGTCACCTACCCCTTCCATGTGATATGGTCTTTCAAAGAGGTGTTATGTCTCTCCAGAGAGACACATATAACTCTATAAATGCTACAGACACATTTGAAACAATGAATTAACTTCTCTTCTAAATCTTTGATTCAAGTTTCTCTCTTATCAACCACTTTATGAGTTTGAACAGTTGTAGTTCAAGAAAAGTATTTGGTGTGCACTTGATACTTTCTCATAAGTTATTGAATCCTGTAACTATCCTATTAACAAACATATTTACATCTTTGATTATAATCAAAATAGGGGTATAAGTATTTTAAGGACAGTGCATTACACACATTAACTTCAAAATTTAAATATTTGTATCTTTATGTATTTCTTACAATACAGAACCCTTTAATCAACAATCTTAAACTATTTTGACCATATACACATGGACACGCAAGTGAATCTTCGCTAATGGTTATAGCAAAGTCTCTTTCAGAGGCTACAAAGATCCTACCATTTAATGAAAAATATTTCAAGAGATGGCAAGACCGAGTGTATAATACTCTAAACATTATGGGTCTGGCCGAATTTCTCACCATTCCTCCTCCTGAGTCTACTGCAGAAAACTATAAAGAGGAATTCCCCAAATGCAATAAAGCAAACAAGGTATGTCGTAACACAATTTACCTGAATCTTTTATTGTAAATTGCTTAATAGAAAAATTACCTGAATCTTGGAAGGATTATAAGAAAAGAAAAAAAACAAAAAAGGAAGTATTTAACTTTGAAAAATATAATTGTGCATATAGAATTGAAGAACAGAATCACTAATAGGAGACCATAGAAATGGCCAAAGAATTAGTTTTTAAGGCTAATTTAGTAGAAGGTGATAATCATAATAAGAAACATCAAGATTTCACAAACAACAATCACTTTAAGAAAAATGGGTAAGTGTTATGCTTGTGGAAAGGCAGGTCATTTTGTTTATCAATGTAAATATAGGAACAAGAAAGGAAACAACAAAACTCCCAATGCCAATTTGGTTGAGGGAGAAGATGTTATTGCTGCAATTGCTGTTTCACGGGTGAACGTGGTTGTAAGTGATAACAAAGAGTAGATGATTGACTCTGAAGCCACTAGACTCATATGTAGAAACGAGTTTTTTTTTTCCAATTGTATGTTTCTATTAGATAAGGAGATGAACAAGTGTATATTGGTGATTCTCATTCTACACCAGTGGTGGGAAAAGGAAAAGTTCTCTTTAAACTTACTTCTAGGAAGTCTCTTGTATTGAACAATGTACTCCATGTTCCTAATATTGGATATAATAGATATAATCTAGTTTCTGTGTTTATGTTGGGAAGGGCCAATATAAAAGTCTCTTTTGAATGGGATAAAGTTGTAATGAACAAGGGTGGGACATTTATTGGAAATGGGTATTCTTCCAATGAATTGTTGATAAGGGCAAATTTGTCATATATTTTCTCATGTTTTTATTATTGATATTTTATGATTTTATGAGAATAGATGACTATTTATGTGCATTATTGTTATTTATAGGGACTTGAACGAAATTTAAAGAAAGAACGCAAAAGGAGCGAAAACAGGGACTAAAATGCAAAGTTTTCAAATTATGAGTCCAGCGCCCCCGCGCCACAAGTATTTTCGCCCCAGCGCTGAAATAGTGATCGAAATAAGAAAAACGACTTGCTTAAGTCGCGTCTAGCGCCCTAGCGCCGAAGAGTCACCGCGCCAGCGACACTCTATCGCCCCAGCGCTATCAAGATAGCGCTCCAGCGGTGAAGCCGTTTTCATACAGCGCCCCAGCGCCAAGATCCCACCGTTCCAGCGGTAATAGCTTTTTCACGCCTCGCCCCAGCGACAGATGCATAGCGCGCCAGCGGTAGTGTGAGTCCTAGTCCGACGAGAATTGAGATTTTCAAGCTCATATCAATCCCTATATAAAGCCACTCGTTCCCAGCCTTCAAGAATGAATCCAAGACGACCCAAGAGCACCAAGAATACAGAACACGAGTCTTGGAGAGCAATAGGAGCTTAATTGAAGCAACTTTAGAGAGAGATACAAGACGTTCTTCGGCATCAAGAGTTCCTAGGCAGCGCAATTAAGAGCAATTCGACGTCTATATCGGTTTGCTAATAATTGTATCATGATTTATAATTATTTCTACTGCTGTTCTCTTGTAGCCATGAGCTAACTTATTTTCTAGGGTTAATATTTGAACTCAATATGTGTGCTTAAATTGCCATATCTTTTTAATATTTAATAAATTTAGTCATTTATTTTTTAAATTACTTGTGTTTAATGCTTCAATATATCTAGCCAATATATGGTGAATGAATTGGTAATATTTTGATAAACTCGGAAGAGGAATCAATATATTTAGACCTAGGTAATTTGATGCATGATTGTAGAGTAACATTCAATGTTGCATATGCAAGTTTCAATTTAGGATAGGAATATACCTAATTGGCATGTATGATCAATAAGACCTAATCTTAATGAATCTTAATTTATTACAAGTACCATAGGAATATAGGTATTTGGTAAATTAAGGTATACTTGCATGACCTTGGAAGAGGCTTGTGAATACATTAGTGTCTTGATCAATAATAAAGACTAAGTGAGTTAAATATTAGAAGATTAATCATTAAAAAGCATATTGAGGGATAATATTAATCCTAGGTTTTCTCTACGTTACTATCATTTATTATCTTTGCATTGTGTTTTTACTTTTATATTTCTTACATTCATTCTTAGATTTTTATTTTTCTGAATAATTATTAGGAAGATATAATTTTAGTAATTGGTTTAAAAGAAAACATTATCCCTGTGGGTTCGACATCCGACTTATTTAGTCTCTTTATTACTTACATACGATAGTGTATACTTGCACTTAATTTATGATATAGAAATATCGCATCAATTGTTCAAACTAAATGTACTTGATGTTTCTATGAATAAAAATGTTTCTTCTACTTATATAGTTGAGTCTTTCAATTTATGGCAAGATAGACTAGGTTACTTAAATTATCTTTATTTAAGGAAGATAAAAAGAGTTGGTTTACTATTTAATATACGTTTAGATGAATCATATCAATATGATGTATGTGTGAAAGGAAAGTCAATAAAGAAAAGTTATAAATCTATAACTCTTAGTGAAACGGAATTACTTGGTTTAATTTATAGTGATTTAGGTAATTTTAAAGATATCATGACTAGTGGGAGGAAAAACTTTTACATAACATTTATTAATAATTTCTCAAAATATACTAAGGTGTATTTATTAAGAAATAAAGACGAGTCATATGATAAGTTCTTGATCTATAAATAAGAAGTTGAAAATCAACTTGGTAGGAAAATTAAAAGATTAAGAACTAAAAGAGAATAATAGTATGTGTCTAACTTGTTTAGTTCATATTATGAGGACAATGAAATTATACATAAAATAACACCACCATACTCACCTGAATCTAATGGAGTGGCTGAAAGGAAAAATAAAACTATAAAAGAAATGATTAATTACTTATTGATTAATTTTTGGGCACCTATGAATTTATGGGGGGGGAAACAATATTGACTGTTTGCCATATACAAAATAGAATTCCTTATAAGAAAATTGTAGTTACTCTCTATGAGTTATGGAAAGGTTATGCTCCTAACCTATCATACCTAAAAGTGTGGGGTGTCGTGATAATGTTCTTATTCAAGATCCTAAGAGAAAAATGATGGAACGTAAGATAATTGATTATATGTTTATAGGCTATGATTTTGTGATAAATGATTTTGACAAGTGTGTGTACTATAAAATCTTTGATACTAACAGATATGTGATTATATGTTTATATGTGGATGTGATGAGTATAATTTTGATACATATTATGACCCCATTTTATCTTAATAATTGTTCATTTTAAAGTAAATTCAGAGTTATTTATGCTTTGATTGTTGATTTTACAGGTTTTGATCATATTGAGATGAAAATAGAAACTAATGGAAGATATAGGGAACAAATTGGAGGCAAAAGAAAGCCATTGAAAAATGGGGACCAAAATGACAAAAATGTAAAACTGGTGTTGAACGCCCCAGCGTTAAGCTTTACAAAGCCCCGGCGTTCGTCAATCATGAAGAACGCTCCAACGTTAAGCTTTACAAGCCCCGACGTTCGTCAATCATGAAGAACGCTCCAGCGTTCACGCAACAATGAAGAACGCCCCTACGAGGATGACATCAACGCTGGGGCGAAATTTTGATCTAGATCGCGATGCCCCAGCGTTTACAGTGGAACGCTGCAGCGCTACAGACGCCCCCGCGTTTCTTAACCAGAGCACCCCTACGTTTGACTAACGCCGGAGCGTTCTTCGTGTAACGCCCCAGCGTTAGTGTCCAAGTATAAAAACATTATATTTTGCCCCCTGGAGTAATTTTTTCGGACCCCTTCGAAAAACACCTAAAATTCTCTCAACCCCAACACCTTCCTAACCCAGAAACGATCCTTAATTGATAATCAAACTCTAAAACAACAATCAAACAATATTTGGTGGAGAGATTACACAAGATCTTCCAAATCAAGATCATTTTGGAGGGTCAATTCGAGATCAATCCTTGAACTTGTACTTCTTTTGCTTCAATCTTTATTGGTTTGATCCAAATTGATCTGTTTATATCATGTTTATATTTATTATTGATCTTGATGTTATTATCATGTTGATCTAAGTTTAATTTCTATGATTATAGCCTTGACCTTAAGATGATTGATTGATATATTGAAGACGATTATTATGAACTCAATTCTTGTTCAATTTGTTGGATCTTAATGCCTTTGATATACTGGCCATATGCTGAATGAATTGGTAATGATTAAATAAACTTGGAAAAAGAATTTAATTGTTAAGCCCGAAACAAATTGATACATGATCACAAAGTGGCAGTTGTGAGTTTCGATCTAGGATAGGAATATACCTAGATGACATGTATGGTTAATACAACTAGTGCTTAATGAATCTTGATCTATTTAATTACCGTAGGACTATAGGAGATTAATAGATCTTGGTATAATCACTTGACCATCGGAAGAGGCTCGTGGTGAAATTAGTGTTGTGACTAACAATTAAATTGAGGGAATAATAATCGAGGCGTCATTGTTTGGAAAATCATATTAAGTGATAGCTATAATCCTAGATCTTCGTCATATATTGTTAAATTTGTGGTCGAATTTGATTGTTAATTATAGTTGATAACATAGATAATTTTTAGTTTAAAGTTTTATCAAGCAATTCTTAATAATCAATCTTTTGGATAAAAGCGAGAAGATACAATTTTAGTAATTGGTTAGAAATACAACAAATTTCTTGTGGGATCGACACTCTATTTATTCTATATTATGTATTTCCGATAGCGTGCACTTGCGCTTAATATAGAAATACCTCATCAAGTTTTTGGCGCCATTGCCAGGGAATTAGATTTATTTTTTTTGCCAATACTAATACCGCTCTATCTTGCTTTTAATTCAAATTTCATTTTCTATTTTTATTTTATTTTGTGTGCTTTAATTAATTCTTATTTGATTTTTATTTTGTTTTGTTTATTATATCGTATTTTTGCAAATTTGTTTTTTTTTATGTTATTATTAATTGTTGTAGTTAATACTATTTATATTAAATTGATATTTAAATTATTGTTGTTATTTTATATTTCCTTACTTTTATTTAAGTTTTTTTTAATGTTATTATTATTATTGGAATTTATTTTTATTTAGTGCCTTATTGTTTTTCTTTAATTTTTCTTTTGTTTTAATAGCCACAACTATACATGCGTAGATTTAGGAGTGTTGAATTGACTGTTTTTGATCCTGAAATAGAAAGAACACTGAGAAGAATTCGACAAGAACAAGCTCAATTAAACATAATGAGTGATCAAAATCCTGACCCTGTGACTGAAGAGCCAAGATCGTTGAGAGATTATGTTGTCCCGTTGGTTGATGGGATACATTCTAGCATTAGGCGACCAACGATCAACGCAAATAATTTTAAAATTAAACCCAGCACAATCCAAATGCTAAAGGACTCAGTACAATTCAGCGGGTTACCCCATGATGATCTAAATGAGCATATCATGAATTTTCTTAAAATTTGTGATACATTTAGATATAATGGAGTATCCGATGATACAATTAGATTGCAATTATTCCCTTTTTCATTAAGAGATAAAGCAAAGAGTTGATTAATGTCATTGCCATCTGGATCAATTTCAACGTGGGAAGAACTTGCGAGAAAATTTCTCGCTAAATTCTTTCCACCAGCAAAGACAGCCAAGATGCGTAATGATATTACATCATTTATGCAATTTGATTCTGAGTCATTGTATGAAGCATGGGAGAGATTTAAAGATATGCTTCGAAAATGCCCACACCACGGAGTTCCTAAGTGGTTACTTTTGTAAACATTCTATAATGGACTTGTGGGGCATTTAAGAACAATTGTGGACGCTGCAGCAGGTGGTGCTTTAATGAATAAGTCCACTGATGAAGCTTATGATCTGTTGGAAGAAATGGCATCCAATAGTTATCAGTGGCCTTCAGAAAGAATAAATCCAAGAAAGACAGCTGATGTACATGAAATTGAGGCCTTGACTGCCTTAACAGCCCAAATCAACCTTATATCAAAAATGGTTGATGCTTTGGGAGTCAACTCAGTAACCAGCTAACCAATGTCTTGTGATTTTTGTGGTGATAACCACCCTAACGGGCATTGCATTGAAAGTGCAAATTATGTTGGAAATTTTAACAGAAATTAAAACAATCATAACTCCAATTTCTATAATCCTGGGTGGCGAAATCATCTGAACTTCTCTTGGAGCAATAACCAAGGGCAGTCATCTAAACCAGTCAATCCACCCAGATTTTATGCCCTACCAATTCAACAACAGAATGAGAAGAAACCAGCTTTGGAAGATATGTTCATGCAATAAATGAAACACACAGACACACTTCTCCAAAGCTAAACAAATCTTATTCAAAATCAAGCTGCATCATTGAGAGCCCTGGAGACTCAAGTTGGGCAACTTGCTTCAGCGATGAACAACCGTCTACATGGTGCTCTACCAGGTAACACTGAATCAAATCCAAGAGGTGACAAAGAACAATGCAAGGAAATCACTTTGCGAAGTAGTAAGAAGGTACAACCAATTGAAATGCAACCTCCAATGCAACAAAAAGTACATCAAGAAGACCCAGCACCAGAAGTTCACACAGAAAAGGAAGACAATGTAGAATATGCTCAAAAAGGGAAATCAGTGCAAAGCCCTAAATTGCAGCCTTACATTCCACCTCCACCATTCCCACAAAGGTTGCAGAAAAAGAAATTAGATAAGCAATTTTCTAAATTTCTTGAAATCTTTAAACAATTGCACATTAACATCCCTTTTGCTGAAGCATTAGAGCAAACGCCGAGTTATGTCAAGTTCATGAAGGATATACTCTCAAGAAAAAGAAAGCTGGATGACTTTGAAACTGTGGCATTAACTGAGGAATGCAGCGCCATTCTTCAGATAAACTACCGCCTAAACTCAAGGATCTTGGAAGCTTTACCATTCCATGCACCATTGGAAATCGGTATTTTGGGAAGGCTTTATGTGACCTAGGCGCCAGTATTAATCTCATGCCATTGTCAATCTACAACAAGTTAGGTCTATGTGCTGTAAAGCTAACAAACGTCACTCTCCAACTTGCAGATAGATCCCTTTCATATCCAAAAGGTGTCATCGAAGATGTTCTTGTCAAGGTGGATAAGTTCATCTTTCCGGCAGATTTTATAATGCTTGATATGGAAGAAGATCGAGAGATCCCTATCATTTTGGGCTGACCATTTTTAGCAACTAGAAGAACCTTAATTGATGTTCAGAAGGGTGAGTTAACTATAAGGGTTCAGAATGAAGAAGTAACCTTCAATGTGTTCAAGGCAATGAAGTTCCCAATTAAATCAGATGACCATGATGAAGTTGATGTCATCGATGGAGAAGTACAGAAGGTTTACACAATTAATACCATCGTGGACTCTCTTGAAAATGCCATAATCAATGGGGATAATGCTGAGAACCATGAAGTCAGGGAGAATGTGAAAGCATTGAATGCATCACACAGTTTTGGCCATATGAGACTTAGGTATGAATCAATAGACAGGCCAGAGAACATTGAGGCAAGTAATAAGCCCTCAATAGAAGAGCCACCTAAACTCGAGCTTAAGCCATTGCCGAATCACTTAAGGTACGCTTATTTAGGTGAATCTTCTACTCTTCCTGTTATTATTTCTGCCGAGCTTGATGAGATATAGGAAGAGAAACTACTCAAAGTACTCCGGCAATTTAAGAGATCAATTGGTTGGACTATTGCTGACATCCGCGGTATTAGTCCATCATTTTGCATGCACAAAATTTTGCTTGAAGAAAGTCATAAGCCAACCATAGAGTAACAGAGAAGACTGAACCCAATGATGAAGGAAGTGGTTAAGAAGGAAATCATCAAGTGGTTAGATACTGGGATCATCTATCCAATATCTGATAGCTCATGGGCGAGTCCGATCCAATGTGTCCCTAAAAAGGGAGGAGTTACTGTGGTGAAAAATGAGAACAATGAATTAATTCCTACTCGCACAATAACTGGATGGAGGATATGCATGGACTATCGGAAGCTTAATAAGGCCACGAGGAAAGATCATTTTCCTCTTCCTTTCATTGATCAGATGCTAGACATATTAGCGGGGCATCAGTATTATTGTTTCTTGGATGAATACTCAGGTTACAATCAAATTGGAATCGCACCAGAAGACCAGGAGAAAATCACATTTATATGTCCATATGGTACATTTGCATTTCGGAGAATACCATTCGGTCTATGCAATGCACCTGCCACATTTCAGCGGTGCATGATGGCAATTTTTTCAGACATTGTGGAACATTTCCTGGAAGTATTCATGGATGATTTTTTAGTTTTTGGGGATTCGTTTGATTTATGCCTCAACAATTTAGCATCTGTGCTTAAAAGATGTGAGGAGACAAATTTAGTGCTAAATTGGGAGAAGTGTCATTTTATGGTCAAGGAAGGTATTGTCTTAGGCCATAAAATATCTTCAAAAGGTATAGAAGTTGATAAGGCTAAGATTGAAACAATTGAAAAATTGCCTCCACCTACTAACGTGAAGGGTGTTCGGAGTTTTCTTGGTCATGCAGGATTTTATAGGAGATTCAATAAGGACTTTTCTAAGATCTCCAAACCCCTTTGCAACTTGTTAGAGAAAGATGTGGTGTTTCACTTTGATGAAGCTTGTCATGAAGCCTTCGAAACCTTGAAGAAGAAACTCATTTCTGCACCAATTATCATAGCACCAGATTGGAGTCTCCCCTTCGAAATGATGTGCGATGCTAATGACACAGTTGTTGGTGCAGTGCTTGGACAAAGGAAAGATAAGGTCTTTCACACCATTTATTATGCAAGTAAGACCTTAAATGGCGCACAGACCAACTACATAACCACAGAGAAGAAACTATTGGCTGTGGTATTTGCTTTAGAAAAGTTTAGATCCTACTTGATTGGAATCAAAGTAATTGTGTTTACAGATCACTCTGCCATTAAATACTTGATTTTCAAGAAGGATGCTAAACCCAGATTAATCAGATGAGTGTTACTACTTAAAGAGTTTGATTTGGAGATCAGAGATAAGAAGGGATCTACGAACCAAGTTGCTGACCATTTGTCCAGATTGAAAGGAGGAGACAAGAACAGGACCTTGATCAATGAATCCTTTCCAGATGAGCAACTTCTTGTAGCTCAACATCATGAAATACCATAGTATGCTGACTTTGTTAAATACCTTGTCAGTGGTATTTTACCTCCCGACCTAACCCCTTAGCAAAGAAAAAAGTTCTTACACGATGTCAAATTTTACCATTGGGATGAACCTTTCTTGTTCAGACAATGTGCAGATCAATTGCTGAGAAGATGTGTTCCAAAAGAAGAGATGAAAAATATCCTGCATCATTGTTACTCTTCAGATTATAAAGGACATTTTGGGGGTATTAAAACCACTGCAAAGGTGCTGCAATGTGGTTTTTATTGGCCAACAATGTTTAAAGATGCCCATCTATTTGCTTTACAGTGTGATCATTGCCAAAGGACTGGGAATATAACAAAAAGGCATGAGATGCCTATGCAAAACATTTTGGAAGTGGAAATTTTTGATGTTTGGGGAATTGACTTTATGGGACCATTCATTTCTTCAGGCAGTCATAAATACATACTTGTGGCTGTTGACTACGTGTCAAAATGGGTGGAAGCTGTTGCACTTCCAACCAATGATTCTAAGGTAGTGTTGAGGTTCTTGAAAAAGAACATCTTCACTAGGTATGGCACTCTACGAGCAATAATAAGTGATGAAGGGTCACACTTTTGTAACAAGTACTTTTCGGCTCTTCTACAAAAGTATGGAGTAAGACACAAAGTTGCCACTGTATATCATCCTCAAACTAGTGGGCAGGCAGAAGTTTCAAATAGAGAAGTCAAACGAATTCTTGAGAAGACAGTAAAGCTTAATAGGAAAGATTGGGCTATGCGACTGGATGAAGCACTTTGGGCCTATCGCACGGCCTTTAAAGCTCCAATTGGAATGTCCCCATATCGTCTTATCTTTGGGAAAGCATGTCATTTACCAGTGGAATTAGAGCATAAAGCCTATTGGGCCATCAAAACCCTTAATTTTGATATGCAAGCTGCTGGTGATAGGCGAATGCTTCAACTCAATGAATTGGATGAGCTTTGACTTCAAGCATATGAAAATGCCAAACTTTATAAAGAGAAGACAAAGAAATGGCATGATCAAAAGATTGCACACCGAGAATTTAAACCAGGCCAACGAGTGTTATTATATAACTCTCGATTGAAATTTTTTTCTGGCAAACTTAAATCTCGATGGTCAGGCCCATTTAGAATCACGAAGGTATTTTCTTATGGGGCAATTGAAATTTCAGATGAAGATACCAAGCGGCTGTTCAAGGTAAATGGGCAAAGATTGAAACACTATTGGGGGGATGAAATTAATCGACAAAAGTCATCCCTTCAGTTAATTCAACCTTGACACTGAATGAGAATGTCTAGCCGAAGACATAAAAATCAGGCACTGCTTGGGAGGCAACCCAAGAAAAATGTTTGTCAAAACAAAAAACAAAAAAAACAAAAAAAAAATTAAAAAAACAATAACGCCCCTGCATTTTTTGTGACTAACACCCCTGCTTTGTTGTGCATAATGCCCCTGCATTTTTTTGGGTACGCCCCTGCGGTTTTTAGGATAACGTCGCGGCGTTATCTCTGAATGGGCGAGAAAATGAAAGGTCAAGAGAGAACGCCCCCGCGTGTCGACATATTAACGCTCCAGTGTTCTGTTCAAAATGATGAACGCCGCGGCATTTTTTATTTAACGCAACAGCGTTCATACAAAAAACACTCTAAAACCAGATTTCGGCCGAGAACTCTCATTCACTCTCCCTTACAAACGCTCTTCTCTTTAACCCAAAATCGAATCCGACCATCACCCAGCCAATTTCTTGCGCAAAATCCCTTCCTTACACCACCACAACCTTGTTCCAACCAGCAAAACACAAAATCATAGCCCAAAACTTCAAATCTGAACCAAATTGTCCAACATCAAAAAATTTCATTTTTCACCAGATTCGGCCGATTCTTGCTTTTTTTTATCATGGCATCCAAGAGACACCGAGCCAGCACTTTAACAAATGTGTCTTATGACTCAAATAGGTTTAATTCGGTACAAGCATGGAATAGATTCACGGGATCTATTCGCCGAAAAACCATTATTTTAAAGCGAGGTTTCGACTTGGAGGAGGATAATTTTCCTCAGATTTTACAGATGATTGCCAATCATAGGTGGGAAAAGTTTTGTGGGCAACCTGATGCGGGTGTGATTTCAGTGGTGAAGGAATTTTATGTTAATGCGACAGAGCATGTTAATCATCAAGTCTTGGTGTGTGGAAAGCTGGTAGCTTTTGATTATGCCACAATTAATTCACTTTTTGGGTTACCAGCTGAAGTGGTCGACGAGTATACAAAAGTAGCACAACACCCAGACTATGAGCTGATCATTCAGACACTTTGTCAGCCTGGGACAGAATGGAAGATAGTGAATGGTACTCCATCAACCTTCAGATCTAGTGCTTTGACCAGAGATGCTAAGGCTTGGTATCTATTCATTGCCTCTCGTATGATCCCAGTTATGCATGTCAGTGATGTTACGAGACCAAGGTCAGTATTACTTTTCTGTATTATGACTGGGCATTCTATTAATATTGGTAGAGTGATTCAGGATGAGATATTGGCTTGCTCACGTCTTGCCAAGAACAGTTTAGGCCTTCCATCTTTGATCACGGCCTTATGTGCTCGTGCCGGTGTCCATTGGGAGACTCACAAGGATCTCATCTATACTACTCGTGCGATCGACTACAGCACTATCCAGAAGCTACAGACTACGGAGAGTCAGCGACAGCCAGCACCTCCAACACCACATGTGCCCCCAGCAATTGATCCACCACTTGTGCAACTAGCAATTGTTCCTCTATATGCTTCATCATCTCGGAGCATGTCTACTGCAGCCAAATTAGCCAGGTTAGAGTCACAGGTTGCTGCACAGACACAGGGACTTACAGAGTTTAGGCAAGAATTTCGAGAGTTTGCACATTGCCATCTCCAGTGGATGCAGTTCTATGCCCTTCACATGGGATGGAACATCAATTACATGCCAACCATGCCATCGCCCACTACTGCACCACCGCCGCCGCCACCACAGACCGATACGGCAGACCAGTCAGACCAGGGCATTGCACCAGAGGACTTAGATGACTAAGTAGATTTCACAGGCCAGGGAAGTATTCTATTTTCTCTTTCTGCTACCATGAGGACCATGCCACATAATTTGTGGGGGTAGAGCAAACACTTCCCATATTTAGCTCAGCTTTTATTTTGGCTTTATTTTATTTTATGTTATGCTTTTTATGTTATGTTATTTTTATGTTTTTGAGGCCGGTCTGTATTAGAAAAGCAGTATTTTAATCGAGCAATTATTGAAAATCTCTGTTCATTATCTGTTCTTATTTTTAATGCAAGCGGTCTTAATTTCATTTCAAAAATTTTATTACACGTTGTTGTTTATGTTTTTTGATTGGATTGTGATTATGATTTAAAAAAAATTGTAATTGTAAAACTTTTTTTTTTAATCCTCAGGAAACAATAGATATCTTAAATAATTCATGTACCAATACTTAGACAGATTTTGACCTTATTTGTGATCACCAATTTTTGAGCACTTGATTAAAGCTTGTATTAATTGAATTTTTGCTTAGAGATGCTCATGCTTGAGTAGTACACTACAGTCTTGATGAACAGAAAAACACTCTAGAACTTGTTTGATTATGGCTCGAGGCGAAATCCTAGGAAACATATGAATAGAAAAATGATATTAGGCCATCTTTGGACCGTTTGAGACTTTCTAGCCTACCTTTGATGTGTATTTATCCGTAGTCACCCATTTGAGCCTAAAATACTCATTTTATTGAATAACCACATTATAACCCTAAGCTTTGAATTTAAGTACTCAAATAGCCTTAACACCATAAACACTGAGCAGAGTAAAAATATATTTTGGAGATTGTTATGTTTTGGTTGTTTAAAGAGGAAGAATAATGAAATTTGGAGGGTAAGCGCTACCTTGAATTTGAGTATTATAAATAAATAAATAAAAAGAATCAAAAAAAAAAGAAGAAGGAATAAGTGGTTGAATTTGGGTAAAAAATCTTAAGTTTGGGAGTATTAAACCAAGTGTTGAAGGTTTAGGTGGTAGTCAAGAGGGCTTAGTGTTCATGTGTGAATTAAACCAAATTTGTATCCAAAATAACCCATCTTGATACTAACCTTACATTATAAGCAATAAAAGACCTAATAGATCCTTAAACATATGTATTTCTACATTAGTGGAGAGTTGTATGAAAAATAAGCTTATGGTAGTATTTGATGATTAAGAATATGCCGAAACACATTTTTCTGTACAATCTTGAGCAGTTGAGCTAAATCTAGGTATAAATCAGTTGATACTTGCTTGATTCACACTCACACGGTTGATCACGTATTAGGAAAAATGAAAGTGCTTAATTATGGTGCTTGTGAATTGTTTAGATTGATTATTAATTCCGAAAAGATTGAAAAAAAAAACAAAAGTGATGCAATTTTTTTTAAATTTTGTAAGCAATAATGTATTTGTTAAATCAATCCAAGCAATGGCTATTTCTATCCGTTTTATTTTTAAAGTTTGTGTTTTTTTTTATTATGCTACTTTGTGTTAATTTATCTCATTACTCGAGGACGAGCAATTACTTAAGTTTTGGGATATTTGATGAGTGTAATTTTGATACATATTATGACCCTATTTTATCTTAATAATTGTTCATTTTAAAGTAAATTCGGAGTTATTTATGTTTTGATTGTTGATTTTATAGGTTTTGATCATATTGAGATGAGAATAGAAACTAATGGAAGATATAGGGAACAAATTGGAGGCAAAAGAAAGCCACTGAAAAATGGGGACCAAAATGACAAAAATGCAAAACTAGTGTTGAACGCCATAGCGTTAAGCTTTACAAAGCCCCGGCGTTCATTAATCATGCTGAATGCTCCAGCGTTCATGCAACAATGAAGAACGCTCCAGCGTTCACGCAACAATGAAGAACGCTCCAGCGTTCACGCAACAATGAAGAACGCCCCTACGAGGATGACATCAACGCTGGGGCGAAATTTTGATCTAGATCGCGATGCCCCAGCGTTTACAGTGGAACGCTGCAGCGCTACAGACGCCCCCGCGTTTCTTAACCAGAGCACCCCTACGTTTGACTAACGCCGGAGCGTTCTTCGTGTAACGCCCCAGCGTTAGTGTCCAAGTATAAAAACATTATATTTTGCCCCCTGGAGTAATTTTTTCGGACCCCTTCGAAAAACACCTAAAATTCTCTCAACCCCAACACCTTCCTAACCCAGAAACGATCCTTAATTGATAATCAAACTCTAAAACAACAATCAAACAATATTTGGTGGAGAGATTACACAAGATCTTCCAAATCAAGATCATTTTGGAGGGTCAATTCGAGATCAATCCTTGAACTTGTACTTCCTTTGCTTCAATCTTTACTGGTTTGATCCGAATTGATCTGTTTATATCATGTTTATATTTATTATTGATCTTGATGTTATTATCATGTTGATCTAAGTTTAATTTCTATGATTATAGCCTTGACCTTAAGATGATTGATTGATATATTGAAGACGATTATTATGAACTCAATTCTTGTTCAATTTGTTGGATCTTAATGCCTTTGATATACTGGCCATATGTTGAATGAATTGGTAATGATTAAATAAACTTGGAAAAGGAATTTAATTGTTAAGCCCGAAACAAATTGATACATGATCACAAAGTGGCAGTTGTGAGTTTCGATCTAGGATAGAAATATACCTAGATGACATGTATGGTTAATACAACTAGTGATTAATGAATCTTGATCTATTTAATTACCATAGGACTATAGGAGATTAATAGATCTTGGTATAATCACTTGACCATCGGAAGAGGCTCGTGGTGAGATTAGTGTTGTGACCAACAATTAAATTGAGGGAATAATAATCGAGGCGTCATTGTTTGGAAAATCATATTAAGTGATAGCTATAATCCTAGATCTTCGTCATATATTGTTAGATCTGTGGTCGAATTTAATTGTTAATTATAGTTGATAACATAGATAATTTTTAGTTTAAAATTTTATCAAGCAATTCTTAATAATCAATCTTTTGGATAAAAGCGAGAAGATACAATTTTAGTGATTGGTTAGAAATACAACAAATTTCCTGTGGGATCGACACTCTATTCATTCTATATTATGTATTTCCGATAGCGTGCACTTGCGCTTAATATAGAAATACCTCATCAGGATGATATGCTAATATTCAGTCATAATATGAAAGTGATAGTTGAGACTAATAGTTTTCTATCAAATGTATTTGATATAAAAGATTTGAGAGAAGCTGATATTATTGAAGTGTGCTAATTTTTTAGGGTGCATGCATATGGTGTGTGTTCATTATAATAAAATTTATGCATCTCATATATAAATTAATGCAGCAAAACGGGAAATTTAATTTTTTAGTGCAACAAACACTTAGGTTAGCTGGCCTTCTGGTAGAGTTTTCCCTATGCTTTTCCTTTAGTTATATACTAATTCACCTACCTGGATCGGTGGATTCCCCTGATTCAGCAGATTTGACTTCATATGAAGCGTCTGTGAATTACTAAGCCATAGATCGAGATCTTAGGATCACACATTTAAAATTTAAATTTCATTACTATAATGAAAATAAATATTGAGAATCACCTATTAAGTATTTAGAAATTTTCAAACCGGACTCCATCACGAAGCAGATTCACCCGCAATTCTATAATCCAACTAGAGTGAGCTTGGATTGCTAGAATAGTAGCTCCAATTTTTAGCAATAATGTTTAACTTTTAAGCATCAAATGGTTAACTCTTTAACCATTACTTAAACTCTTTAAGCCTTGGTCATTAGTTAAACACTTTAACTAACTACATTCGTTTAAAAAAAAAAAATAGACATGGTGTTTTGAGTATGCAACTCTTGTACAACACTTGGAAATAATTTCTAATGAAATATTGTTTTATTCAACTATTTGATAAAACAAAATTTATTTTCCAATTTATTTAGCCATGGGCGACCATGGTACATGAAGAAGAAGAAATCTCTTTAAGAGCAACTATTGCTCTCATTCTTTAAAACTTATCTTTTTCTCTCATTTCTCCATCTTGGCCAAACCAATAACACTTCAAAATGAGAACACTTTTCATTTTATACATGTTTTTCCCTTTATTTAAATTGCCAACATATGCCCCCACCATGCATGGCCAACATTTTCCAATCATTCACATATTTTCAATTTCTTTAATCAATTAAAAAACATGTGCTTGAATTAAAATTTATTCATAATAAATTTAGACCATTCAATTTTTCCATACCTCTTTGTTTTGTTGACTTACACAAATAATATAAAAACAATTTTTACATTATTTACAAGTCATTTGTCTAACAAGTGTGGCTGACCACTTTTGTCCAAAATGAAAAATAATTTTTTATTTTGTAATATAAAATCAACACTTGATTTCTCAAAATAATTAGCCCACCAAGCATGGCATATAGTCTTAAGTTACTACTACATATTTTGTTTTAGATTAATCACATTAATAAAAATAAAACATGTGATTTGTAATTTTATTACAACAATTGTTTAACTTTAAAAATAATATTAATAATAATAATAATTTATTTATTTATTTATTTATTCAAAATATTTTTGAATAAATAAATGACTTTGCTTGCCTCATAAGTAAGGATATTTTGGTAATTTTTAAGTCAAACAATGAATGATCTACAATGTATTGTGAGTGTTAATAAACTTAGGGTGTATTCATGTGGGTATTATATCTGTCATTTAAAATATGCATTACAAACGTATCTCATACATTATAGAGTGCAGTGGAAGAGTGGAAAATCTAATTTCCTAATTATAAACACAATAAGTTTTACATATATCTCATAAATATAAATTATATGTGATTGAGAATTTATTACCTTAGCAAGCCTTTAGTCTTTTGTGTTGCCAGAGTCTCCTCTTTGAAGCAACCCATTCACAATTCTAGTTCCTTAACACGGAAAGTCTAGAATGGCAGTTATTCCAACAAAGGATTTAACACTTGAATCCTTATTTCTAGTTGTAATATGGTTGGCTAAGATGAAGAAGAAATGATGGAGTGTTTTATGCTCTCAATACTTGAGAGTTTTTTCTGACACTTAACAAAACCAAAAACACCTCATTTCTCTCTCTCTTTACCTTTCACTTGGTCCAGTGATCACCCTTGAAATTAAGCAACACATTTGTCATTTATTTGTTTCACTTCATTTTTCTTTATTGTAGACAAGCCATGGCCCACTAGTATGGCAACACTTGCCATGTTTGTATTGTTTCTTTTATTTATTCAAAACAAACAAAATAAAACTAAAACCATGGATGCACATGGTCGGCCATTTAGAACAAATTTATATTTGCAAGTATTTGCCTCACCATACATGGTCTCAAACTTTGTTTCAATCATTTACAATAAACAATTAAAACAAAAGGCATATGTGTGTGTATATGTGTGTTTGCGTTGAGAGGTAAAACAAATGAAGAAACAATTTCTTTATTTGCTTCCTTACACACTATGGTCCCCCATGTCTTACATGTCCATGTATTAGTGTATTATTATTTTATTTAATCAATATTAAAAAAAAATATATGTGTATTATTATAATAAATAATATTTGTTTGACTTTAATAAAATAATAATATCATATATTATTATTATTTTATTCAATAAATAATTTAATGAATAAAATAATGATCTTGTTTGTCTAACAAGTAAGGTTATTTTGATAATTTTTTAAGTCAAACAATAATTGGCCCACAATGAACCATGTGTCAACATCCCATTGGTCAACAACTATTATTAACTAATTGATGTACTTAACTCTTAAATTTTAACTTGTGTACATCCCGAGGAAAAATGAAGCAAATGTCTGATCTGTTGAAATTTATTGGATTGAACTATTCAATTCAGTGCGTTGCTCTAGTGCACAACGAGTACGCTTTATATTACAAAACTCTCCAGGTCTATGCCCGATTTGTCAAATGAAATTGTTCCGTGAGTTTGAGATCGATTCCCCACGCACACGTCACAGATATTATAAATCAGCGCAATATACCATACAAGTTGAGGTCAAAGCGCATACGTATAATCTTTCTACCATCTATATCATAGAGGATGGGAGATATAGATTATCACCGTCAAATCCCCACGCACCCATCTATAAACTTATCTCCAAACATATATCTTGATAAATAATATACGCAAATACCTTTGCAATACTATTTGACACTGTTGGAAAACTCCTTTCCCGAGTTTATTGCTTATAGACATAAGTCTTTCTGAGATACAATCTTGAAGCATCCAGATATACAACTCACCCATGTGAGCTAATGGATTCTATATCTGTGCACACTAGACTCCATAAGCATCGGACACATATATGGAACTAAAGTATGTTGGATCACTTACAAGTTCACAGTAGCGCTCAGGTTAAATGACTATGTAAACTACTCAACTCGAGAAGACCTACCATTGATGGCTTCATGGGATGTCTATTAGGGTCCTTGTTGCGCCTGTTCAGTATTCAGTCCTTACTAAATACTTGTATGCTATACGAACTTCAGGTAAGCTCATAGTCAACTAAAAATAACTATCTAGACCATCTAGGCGTAGAATAATAACGTGTTTTTGGATTTATGCATGTGATTGTGTACATGTTAAAAAACTTAAATATATGTCTCACATATATGATTTTCAGTGGAATTAAACATATAATTAATATGTACACATATAAACTGAATTATAAACAAGATTGTAAAAACATACCTTTGAGGAACTTCGGTGAAGATTTTAAATTTTGAAGCTCACCTTAAAGTCTACCCTTGAACAATTCTAGTTCACAACAATCTGATGGGATCGTGGAGCTAAAAAGCAGCATGTGTTCAAACTCTTTCAACACATACGTATTTGTTTTCAAGAAATTAGATTGTTTATGCAACTCTTGTATAGCTCCTTTTAAACTATTTTTCATTGAAGCATGTTTTTATCCAACTCTTGTCTAAAAATCATTTTTGCTTTTTAATTTTCTTACTTTTCTTTATCATGGCCAGATGATGAAAATTGAGAGAGAATTGATCAAATCAAATTCTCTCATTTTTTTTATTTTAGTGGTTGAACCACTTTTATTTAATTTCATTTTTTTTGTTTCTTCACAAAAAAAAAAATAGCCTACCCATTAATTTTGTTGGCCACCAATATTTTTTCTTTTTACTAGTGCTTATCTATTGAATAAATTTACAACACTATTAATTAACACAAATAAAATTAAAAATGACATCTTTATTTTCTTTTATTATTATACTAGTGTAATTTAATTATCCACTTAATAAAAATTAAAATATTTTTAATTTTTATAAGTTTTGTAAACTTTACTTCAATGGTGTTCTATCATTCATTATACCATGTCATTACTAATAGGTTATAGTAATAATTGTTTGTACCCCCATTGACATTTATAATAACAATTATTATATATAATATTTAATTAATTATTTAAAATAATTTTGAATAATTATTTTACCTTACTTATTTTTACTAGCAAGGTTAATAAGTCAATTTAAGGTAAGAATAATTTATGGACCAAATTATGCCACTTGTCAACATCCCATTAGTTAACAACTTATGTCAACTAATTATATGATATACTTAACAATTAAGTCTTGACAAATGCACATCCCAATGGATCTTTAAACAAATGTCTGGTTTGTTGGAATTTTCTGGATCAAATTATTGAATCCAGTCTGCTACCCTAGTGCACAACGAGTACACTTCATATTGTGAGACTCTCCAGGTCCACACAAGAATTGTCATATGAAACTCTTTCATACGTCCGTGAACGATGCTCTATACACACATTACAAATATTATAAAGCAGCGCGTTAAACTATACAAGTTAAGGTTATAGTA
The DNA here is from genome assembly GCA_946807835.1 of Ailanthus altissimus. Taxonomy (NCBI): domain Eukaryota; kingdom Viridiplantae; phylum Streptophyta; class Magnoliopsida; order Sapindales; family Simaroubaceae; genus Ailanthus; species Ailanthus altissimus. Next base: position 20,683,363 of record OX327698.1, on the reverse strand, counting down.
TATACGTATAATCCCTCTGTCATTGATATCTTGGAATAGTAGAGATATAGGTCCACACAAGAATTGTCATATGAAACTCCTTCATACGTCTGTGAACGATGCCCCACAATGAGTACACTTCATATTTTGAGACTCTTTAGGTCCACACAAGAATGTCATATAGAACTCCTTCATACGTCCGTGAACGATGCCCCACACACACGTTACAGATATTACAAAGCAACGCGTTAAACTATACAAGTTAAGGTTATAGCATATATGTATAATCCCTCTATCATTGATATCTTGGAATAGTAGAGATATAGATCATCACCATCAAATCTCTATTTGCCCAACTTTGAATTTATCTCTAGATTTGTATTTCCATAAACAATATCCACAAATACTTTTGTGATATTGTTTAGCCCTATAGAAACTATTCTCAGGGTTTATACTTATGGTCACAAGATTTTCTAAAATACAATCTTTGAGCATCATGATATATAATTCACTTATATGAGTAGACGAATTCATATCTACGTATATCAGACTTCGAGCATCAGACCATACCCAGCAATACCCAATATTTAAACCATAAAAGATTTGACTTGTGTGAAATCAAAGTATGGTGGATCACTCACAAGCCCACTGTGGCGCTCAGGTTAAAGGATCAAGAATACTACTCAACTTAGAAGATCTTCTATTAATAGCCTTATGAGATGTCTATTGGAGGTCTTCGTGAGTCTGTTTAGTACTGAGTCCTCACTGAATACCTGTATCTTTATACGAGCTTCTAAGACTCTCTAGGTCCACACAAGAATTGTCATATGGAACTCCTTCATACGTCCATGAACGATGCCCCACAACGAGTATACTTCATATTTTGATACTCTTTAGGTCCACACAAGAATTGTCATATAGAACTCCTTCATAGGTCCGTGAACAATGTCCCCCACACACATTACAGATATTATAAAGCAGCGCATTAAACTATACAAGTTAAGGTTATAGCATATATGTATAATCCATCTATCATTAATATCTTGGAATAGTAGAGATATAGATCATTACCATTAAATCTCTATTTGCTCGACTTTGAATTTATCTGTAAATTTTTATTTCCATAAATAATATCCACAAACACTTTTGCGATATTGTTTAACCATATAGAAACTATTCTCATGGTTCATACTTATGGTCACAAGATTTTTTAAAATACAATCTTGGAGTATCATGATATATAACTCACTCATATGAGTAGACGAATCCATATCTACGTACATCGGACTTCATGAGCATCAGACCATACCCAACAACACCCAATAGTCAAACCATAAGAGATTTGACATGTGTAGAATCAAAGTATGGTGGATCATTCACAAGCCCACTGTGGTGCTTAGGTCAAAGGATCAAGAATACTACTCAACTTAGAAGACCTTCTATTAATAGCCTTATGAGATGTCTATTGGAGGTCTTCGTGAGTCTGTTTAGTACCGAGTCCTCACTGAATACCTGTATCTTTATACGAGCTTCTGTTAAGCTCATGGTTTGCTAAGACTAACTATCTAGACCATACATATATAGACATACACTATTAGATTTCACCGATAGACCCGCATCAATGAAATTAGATCAAGAACATAGTGTTTGAGAATATACTTGTATAATGACATTTTCTAACACCATCTGCAACTCTTTGCAGTTACGTCATTACTAATATATTCTCAAGTTTTTGTCCTATTTCAGACAATATTCTAACTCCTTAGATTTCGCTAACTCTTATAACCTACTAACTCTTATTATTGCAAACTCTTAACACTTATAACTTTTAGCGTTGCTAACTCTTAGCACTGATCTAAAGTTATTTAGACCAAATCTAAACTCCTTCAGATTATACAATGTCTGAAACTTTACAAGCATCTTACCATTTAATAATTAATAATATTAATAATTTTATTAAAAATGATAATTGTATAAATATTATAGTTAAATATTTATACATAATGAAATGGCACGTAAGCACAAATTCCAACACAGAATACACCGGTCTAAAGGGTTCCATTGATAGACCCACATTTGTAAATAATACCAGAAATATTATATTTGAGAATACATGTGCATAATAACATTTCTTAGCATCTATTGCACATATGTTATTATTGATGTACTTTTCAGGTCTATGTCCCGTTATAAACAAGGTTTTAACTCTTAGATTTTGCTGACTTTCATAACCTACAAACTATTAATAATGCTAACTGTTAGTAATTATAATTCTCAGTATTGCTAACCCTTAGCGCAGGTCTAAACTCTTTTATGCCAAAACTGAATTCCTTTAGATCATACAATGTCTGTAGCGTAACAAGCACTATACTATTTAATAAATAAAATTAGCGATTTAATAAAAACATATTGTATAAATATTATAAAATAAAATATTCATACAACAATGGGATGGCACGTAAGCACAAATTCCAACATATACCACGTGTCTCATCTTATTGGTCAACAACTATTGATAATCAATTAATGTACTTAATTCTTAAGTCTTGACACGTAAACATCATGAGGGAACTTAAAATAAATATCTCATTTGCTGAAATTTATTGGATTAAACTATTTAATCTGATATGCTGCCTCAGTGCATAATGAGTATATTTTATATTGTGGGACTCCCTAAGTCCACACTCGATTTGTCAAATAAAATTGTTCCATGAGTCCATGATCGATGCTCCATGCACATGTCATGGATATTACAAATCAGTACGTTGGACTATATAAGCTGAGGTATAACACATTCGTATAATCTTTTCGTCACTTATATCCTGGATGAACGAAGACATAGATTACCATTGTCAAATCTCCATGTACTCATCTGTGAACTTATCTTCATATTCGTATTTTGATAAACAATATACGCAAATATTTTTATGATATTGTTTAATCCTATGAAAAACACTTTTTCGGGATTTTATGCTTGTGGCCACAAAGCTTCTTAAAATACAATCTCAGAGCATCAGGATATACAACTCTCCCATGTAAGTTTATGAATCCCATATCTATACACATTGAACTTCATGAGCATCGGACCATACCCAATGACACATAACAGTCAGACCATAAAAGGTCTCTAACATACATGGAACCAAAGTATGGTGGATCACTCGCAAGTCTACAGTGGCACTCAGGTCAAAGAACCACGAATCCTACTTAACTCAAGAAAACTTGCCATTTACGGTTTCTTGGGATGTTTATTAAAGGTCCTATGAGTCTGTTCGATAACCAGTCCTCACTAAATACCCATATGCATATATGAGCTTCTAGTAAACTCATGGTTAGTTAAGAACAATTATCTATACAATACAGATATAACATACACTGATTTATATATAAAAGGAATTCACCGATAGACTCACATTGGTGAAAATAAATCAAGAACATAGTATTTAAGAACATACTTTTATAATGACATTTTCTAGCACATATTACAACTCTTTACAACTATGTTATTACTAGTATATTCTAAGGTCTTTGTCTCATTATAGATGATGCTCTAACTCCTTAGATATGACTGACTATTATAACCTGCTAAATCTTAGCAGTGCTAACTCTTAACATTTACAACTCTCAGCATTGCTAACTCTTAGCACTGGTCTAAACTCCTTTAGACCAGATCTAAACTCCTTCATATCATATAATGTATGTAGTGTTATAAGTATGGTGCCATATATAATAGTATTAACAATTTAATATGAAATGTTCATTGTATAAATATTAAATAATAAATATTCATACAATATTGGAATGGCACGTAAGCACCAGTTTCAATGAACTCCTACTTGCTCTAGTGCTATTCATACTGGTATCTCATACCAATGCACCCCACGTATTTTTTAAACACACTAAGAGTTTTAAGTCTAAGTGTATCCGCTACGTTATTTAAGAAATGTATCATAGATACTATTACATCTCTAGTGGCCAAGAACTTTTTCTAATTATATAGTATTTAGAGTTTACATTATCAGAATACTGATGTGCTTATGACTTCTTGGCTTAAGCAATTACCTGTTATTATTGCAATATGGTGGGACAGGATCCACTGAGCTTGGAACTGTTCTAAGCTCTGCAACTAACTTAAATATCTATAGCGCTTCCTTTGTAGGCTTCTAAAGCTGTAACATATTCTACTTTCAAGGCAGAATTAATTGTGGACATCTAAATTGCATATTTCCAACTACCTCTGGTATCGATGAGGAGAAACACATAACCATATGTAAACTTTCTACCATCTGGATCAAACAGAAAGTTTGAATATATGCATCTCATCTTGTGTAAGAAACTTTCTCCATAAGATAGAAACTTATCATCTATACCTCTCGGGTATGTTAGATATATTTCATAACCATCTAATAGTTGTGACCTGGATTAGATCGATACTAACTGATAACACTTACAACTATCTAAATCTAGGTCTCGTATATAACATGACATGGATCAATCTATTTTTAGCTGATGCAATATGACATATTAGACACTCTAACCTCTTTATCTTTTACCTAGTGACACTTTCTCTTAGAAAGATGAATGTCATGTCTGATAGGTACATTAACTGTCTCACAATTAATAAAGTTATACCTGTTTAAGATTTAATCTATGTACGGAGATTGGGAGGGTCCTATCAGCTTTTTAAGTCTATCTCTATAAAAATTTATACATAATATATAGAAAGCATTTTCCAAATCATTTATGAAGAAATTCTTACTTAGATGACTCTTAACTGATTGATTATAACATACTAACGTTATTTCTGACATTGAGTATGTTTTTTACGTAGAAAACTAGAAAGACAATCATGCTCTCATTGCCCTTTCTGAACATACACGTTTCTCTTCATTTTTGATGAAATCAGACCTTCTAATTACCTCATAAAAATGAAGATTCTAGCTTTGGGAAGAGTAGTGAAATTTGAATTAAATTTAGCATGGTTACTGGTGAAATTTTTTTCTCATAACCAATCTCAGATCTTTGAGTTTAACCTTTTATCACTAGTCAGGCCTTGAAGTCTCTACCTTCATATAGCACCCATGCTTCCTCTGCGTAAACTCTTTTAAAATAAATAAGAACAATTCCTACGGAAAGCACAACCAAGTCTCAGACTTGATTGTCATACGTAGAGTCAATTTTGAATTTTATGGCATCTTGCCATTTTTCCGAAGTGATGTCAAACATTGCTTCTCCAAAAGTCAAAAGATCATTTTCTTCAATTAAGAAAATAACAAGGGCACCTTGAGGTATCAAACATATCTTATTGGTGGCCTTGATATCCTTTCTGACCTATGAGGAGAGCATGTAAAGATCAAGTATTTGACCATACTTAACTAGATAGGATAGTTGTCTCAAGGTTACATGACCTAATCTTATGTGCCACTATTCATTATTACATAATTATCACTCCAATCACCCAATCAACACAACAATCAAGCTTTGATTTAATTTTCTAGTAACACAAACACATTTTAAATTTACGTTTCATTACTATAATAAAAATAAAGATTAAGAATCAATTGTTAAGCCTTTAGACATTTTAAAACTGGAGTCCACCACGAAGCATACTCACTAGAAATTTTAGGATCCAGCTAAAGTGAGCTTGGATCGCTAGAATAACAGCTCCAAATTTCAATAATAGTGTTTAACTCTTTAAGCTTTGGTCATTAGTTAAAAACTTTAACTAATTACATTCGTTTTAAAAAATAGAAATGGTGTTTTGAGTATGCAACTCTTGCACAACACTTGGAAATAATTTCCAATGAAATTTTATTTTATTCACTTCTTTGATAAAAAAAAATTATTTAGCCATAACCGGCCATGGTACATTAAAAAGAAGAAGAAATATCTCTTTAAGAGCAACTATTGCTCTCATTCTCTAAAACTCATCTTTCTCTCTCCTTTCCCCATCTTGGCCGAACCAACAACCATCTGTACTATACAGATATAGTATACACTGATCTATATATAAAAGAAATTTACTGATAGACCTGTATTGGTAAAAATATATCAGGAACATAGTATTTGAGAATATACTTTTAAAATGACATTTTTCAGCATCTATTGCAACTATGTAATTACTAGTATACTCTCAAGTCTTGGTCCCACTACAGATAAGGCTCTAACTCCTTAGATATGATTAATTCTTATAACCTACTAACTCTTAGCATTTATAACTCTCAGCGTTGCTAACTTTTAGCACTGGTCTAAACTCCTTTAAACCATATCTCAACTCTTTCATATCATATAATGTCTGTAGCATTACAAGCATGAAACCATATATTATAGTATTAATAATTTAATATGAAATATTTATTGTATAAATATTAAACAATTAATATTCATACAATATTGGAATGACATTCAAGCACTAGTTTCAACCATTACACTGGGACAAAGATTATGAGAACGTTTAATGATCTTACTTTATCACAACAGCACTATGAAGAGAAATTTTTTGAGAAGTTTAGGTATACAGCATGCAAACTGGTGGCAATATCTTATGATGCTAGTGTTAAACTTTGAAAGAATGTAGAACATAGTGACAATCAGAACCATTATGCTCAAATCATTAGTAGTATGATGTACTTGATAAATACTACTAGGCATGATATAACATATACTGTAGGGAGATTAAGTAGATATACTCAAAATCTAGGGAAAAAGCATTTGAGTGCCTTAGATAAAGTTGCCAAATATTTAATAGGCACTAAAACTTATGCACTTTTATATGGTAGATCACAACCTGTGATTTAAGGTTATTGTTAAGAGTGGGCATTAATAACCGAAAAATCAGACCAGACCTAACCTGCTGGTTCAGTTCAATTTTTATTTGTAAAAATAACCGATCGGTTTTTTTCTTTAAAAATCGATCGGTCTGGTTCGATTTTGGTTTGATTTTAATTTTATTAAAACCGAACCAAAAAACTGGATATTTTAGTAAATTAAACTAAAAGTGACACGTGGCATCAAATAAATGGTAGTTGCAGCAGAAAAAAATAAACTTTGTCACATATAATCTCATCATATTTTCAATTCAATAAAAATAAATTAAAATTAAAAAACTTAAAAATTAAACTTAAAAGTTAAAATTTAAAACCCTAAAAACTAAAAACTCATTTTCGAAATTCCAATTTCTTGTTTCCTTTACTTACACAGTGACAGTACCCTAACCCTTGGTTGCCATCCGTCCGCTGGTCGCCGTTTGACCTTCACCGGTTTCACTCTTCGCCAGTTCGGTCTTTGCCATTTCCCCGTCTGCTCTTCTGCACCGGTGTATTACTTTTTCTTTATTACCCTAACCCTTGGCTGACATCCGTCCGCTGGTCGCCGTTCAACCTTCACCGATTTCACTCTTCACCAGTTCGGTCTTCCCCGTCTGCATCGGTGCACACTTTTTTCTGATTTTGTTATAAGTTATACAGTGACAGCCCTTTTCTTACTGTGCCATTGACCGTCCGTTCGCTGGTGGGTTGCCGTACTCTTCTTCGCAGATTTACTGCCAACTCTTCTTCACCGGTTCACTATTTTATCATCAGTTCATCTTGGCTGATGAACACTTGAAATTACACATTTAATAAGAGTTTTACATGATTGCTTTGTATTACTAGTGTATTTAATTTTCTTAACTTAAGTATGTTTACAATATTGTACTTAATTATCTTATAACTGTTTTGTTGCAGGTTTGGTAAAATGGGCATAACTTTCTACCTAAAGATCCAATTGAGGTAATTCTTGATCCTGTGCAGAGCTGACTCAATGGGCTAACATATTGTATTTCACAAAGCATTGGAAATTCGAGTTTTTAGAGGGTGAAAATTGGCCTAGAACAGAATTGATCTGCAGTACAGGCCCAGTTTAAACAGTTATCAGTATTTGGCCCATAACTATAGAAATACGTATCTAATACGTATGATATCACTCAATTTGGAAATATAAGAGACTTATCTACAACTTTTATTTTTTGAGTGACAGCTAATTCGGATCACATCAATTCCAAATTGGATAATCAAGTGGGTGCCCTAGTGATAATGAATGCAAATTATCTTGCCACCATTCTTGACTTTCATCAACCAAGTGGTTCCCTCCAAATTTGTCTCGATTTATCCATGTTTTTCTATAAATAGGTGACTTGTTTATGCCTAAAGTATGTAATTAGAAAGTTAGAATTTAGATCAAAATACTTTTCCTTTGTATCCATTTCCTTGTACTATTATTTCTCTTATTTACTATTAAGTCATGTTATTTCTTCTTCCATTTCTTTTCTTTTCATTTAGTTTTATTATGTCCAAATAATTTTGTTTAAGCTAAGGTGAAAGGGTGAAGCTTTTGGCAAGGTAATAAGATATGTTTAATATTTATTCATGAATTTAATGCTTCATTTTTAAGTTATGCAAATTTATATATGATGTATTTATTTTATTTGTAGAATTAATACCCTTTCTTCTAAAGTGGTGATTCTTGATTTATTATTGACAAACTTAATACTTGGCACAATAAATTCTTGAAACCATTTACAAGATTTGGTTTATATAACCTTTCTTGTAAAGTGGGAGTCTTGATTTATTGTAGACAAATATAAAGATTGGCATAATAAATACTTGAACCCATTTATAAGATTTGGTGTATAATAATTTAAAGAAATAAATACTAATCAATATATAAATGATGATGAACTTTAATTGCTATATTTTTTGGTTGGAACCTCCTTTGTGTGAGGATTCCAATTGAGTTATAGAAAAAAAAAATTAAATATATTCCTACTTCCTATGCCAAGAGTGAATCCCTATAACCTTAGCTTTTTATTTGAATTGGTTAATTGAAATAATATTTGCAAACATCTTATACTGCATTAATTATCTTTAAAGTGTTTATAATTTGAAATTTTAATTCTACTTCCCTGTGGATCGACCCCGTTCTCATCGGATTATTTATTACTTCGACAATCCTGCACTTGGGAATAACTTCTATATTCTGGACGTGTCAAGTTTTTGGCGCCGTTGCCGGGGAGGTAACGTTAATATTTTGTTTTGTTGTTGTTTGTTTGTTTATTTTATTTTGATGGAAGGCTGAGCCTCCCATTCGTTATTTATAATTCGTTTTTTTTATTATAGATTTTTATTTTCATGGAAGGCCGAGCTTCCTAACGTACTTTATTTATTATTCTATTTTTATTTTCGCGGAAGGCTGAGCCTCCTACTCTTTATTTCATTTATTTATTATTTTTTACTTTTTATTTTCGTTTTTTTTAATTTTTATGGAAGGCCGAGCCTCCTATCGTACTTTACTTTATTTATTATTCGCCTTTTATTTTCGCTTTTTATTTTCGCTTTTTATTTTAATGGAAGGCTAAGCCTCCTACTATTTATTTATTAACTTTTTATTATATAATCTAATATCACTAATCTAACTTCTAATTATTTATCTTTATTTTGCTTTTAGTTTTACATATTTTATTTACCTGTGTGTAATATTTTATTTTATTTACCTGTGTTTAATATTTTATTTGTATTATTTATTGTTATTGTATTTTTTTTGTTTCTTTTTATGAGCCGTTGGTTTCGAGATCCTAATTCTCATCGTTTAGTAAAAGGTAATTTCGAAACTTCCTTTGATAATTTGTTAGATTCTCCATCATCTTCTCATTCTTCACCAAGTAACACCATGAGCGAAAATCAAATTGAGGGACTCATATACCCAGGGGACAATCAGTCCCAACATAATGACCATAATCGACCTAGGACACTTAGAGACTATATGAACCCTACACGAACCGATGTACCATCTTGCTTAATTTTTCCACCGGATGCAACGCATTTTAATTTTAAGCCAGGCATTATCCAACTTTTACCCACTTTTCATGGCTTAGATGCAGAGAACCCTTATCTACATCTAAGAGAATTTGAAGAAGTGTGTAACACGTATAAAGACCATGACCTTCAAGCCAAATTAGCATCCCTTGCTAGAAAAGTCGAAACCTTAGAAATGAAAAAGAGTGGTCAAATAAAATCTGTTCAAGAAATTGTGTGTCACATTTGTGAAACCCATGATCACTCTACCAATGATTGCCCAACTTTGCCTGCATTTAGGGAATGTCTCCATGAACAAGCCAATGTTCTAAACACGTTCAAACGGTCAAACAATAACCCATATTCACAAAACTATAATCCTGGATGAAAAAATCACCCGAATTTTAGTTGGAGGAATGACACTCAAGCACAGGCTTCGCAACCACATTTCCAACCACACCAAAACTTTCAAAACCATCAAGGTTATGCACCATATGTCCCACCTCCTAGGAAAAATCTTGAAGAAACTTTGCATACGTTCATTGAAAAACAAGAGTCTGTTAATTCTCAAAATGCTCAAACATTTGCTGATTTGAAAGATACTCTTGCTAAATTTGCATCTGCACTGAACATTCATGAGAAAGGAAAATTTCCTTCTCAACCACAGCCAAACCCCAAAGGACAACATAACACAAATGCATGTAGTTCAGGAAACCAACACATGGATCAAGTTAAAGCAGTTATCACTCTTCGCAGTGGTAAAATTGTTGAAAAAGAAATTCCTAAACCTCATGAGAGCGATGAATCAATCTCTAAGGGTAAGGAAAGTGTTGAACCTACACTTAATGAAGAAAACACTAAACCCTCACCTCCACCCCCATTTCTTCATGCATTACGTAATACTAAGAAGATGAATCACAATCCTGAAATTTTTGAAATCTTCAAACAGGTAAAAGTTAATATTCCTTTACTGGATGCTATTAAACAGGTTCCATCTTATGCAAAAATTTTGAAAGACTTATGCACAGTAAAAAGAAAACTGAATGTGAAAAAGAAAGCATTTTTAGCTGAACAAGTAAGTGTCATTCTTCAGAACAATAATTCTTTGAAATATAAAGACCCTGGTTGTCCTACAATTTCATGTATTATTGGAAGTCATAAAATTGAACAAGCCTTACTTGATCTTGGTGCTAGTGTGAATTTATTGCCGTATTCAGTTTATCAGCAGCTCAATCTCGGGGAGTTAAAATCAACATCTGTAACTCTTTTACTTACCGATAGATCAATAAAAGTACCAAGAGGGACAGTGGAGGATGTCTTAGTTCAAGTTGATAAATTCATTTATCCTGTGGATTTTATCGTCTTGGACACAGAACCCGTCAAAGGATGTAATCCGATACCTGTTATTTTAGGTCGTCCATTTTTAGCAACTTCTAACGCTTTGATTAATTGCAGGAATGGAGTAATGAAGCTTTCATTTGGAAAAATGACACTTAAACTCAATGTTTTTAATATGTGTAAGCAACCATATGAAGAGGAGGATGAAAGTGAAGAAGGTGACATGATTGAAACGATTGTGGAGGATCATATTCAAAAAGAGAGTTCTACCGATCCCTTAGAAATGTGTTTAATAAATTCATTTGAGTCAAATATACAATTAGATCCTGAAATCTCTAACATATGTTCTTTACTTGACTGTGCACAGGTGATTGAAAATAAAAGATGGAAACTAAAGTTTGAAGAACTGGGAGAAAATGAGGATAAAAAGAACAAAATTTCAAAGTTGGAGTTAAAACCTCTGCCTGAAGGACTGAAATATGCATTTCTTGGAGAGAAACAAACTTACCCGGTGGTAATCGCTTCTACACTCACAAGTGAACAAGAAGATAAGTTGATTGAATTATTGAAAATGCATAAAAATGCATAAAAATACAATTGAGTGGACTTTAAAAGACATAAATGGTATTAATCCTTTGATTTGCACACATAGAATACACCTAGAGGATAATGCCAAAACTTCCAAACAACCTCAAAGAAGATTAAATCCACATATGAAAGAGGTAGTGAGAGCTGAAGTTCTCAAATTACTTGAAGTAGGAATCATCTATCCGATCTCAGATAGTAAGTGAGTAAGTCCTACTCAGGTAGTACCAAAAAAATCTGAAATCACAGTCATTGAAAATAAAAAAGGTGAGTTAATACCAACTCGAGTCTCATCTAGTTGGAGGATGTGCATAGATTATAGAAAATTGAACTTGGCCACTAGAAAAGACCATTTTCCTTTACCATTCCTTGATCAGATTATAGAAAGAGTAGCAGGACATCCCTACTATTACTTTCTAGATGGTTACTCTGGCTATTATCAAATTCCTATAGCACTAGAGGACCAAGAAAAGACTACATTCACATGTCCTTTTGGAACCTTTGCTTTTAGAAGAATGCCCTTTGGACTTTGTAATGCCCCAGCAACATTTCAGAGATGTATGTTAAGCATTTTTAGTGACATGATTGAGCATTATTTAGAAGTTTTCATGGATGATTTAACTGTGTTTGGAAATTCTTTTGATAATTGTCTTGAAAACTTAGAAAAGGTCTTAAAAAGATGTGAAGAAAAGAGTCTTGTATTGAACTGGGAAAAATGTCATTACATGGTTACTTCTGGAATTATTTTGGGACATATAGTATCTTCTAAAGGAATTGAAGTGGATAAGGCAAAAGTCGAACTCATTACACATTTGCCTCCACCAAAAACAGTCAGAGAAGTCCGATCCTTTTTAGGACATGTTGGATTCTATAGGAGGTTCATAAAAAACTTTAGTGCTATATCTAAACCTCTTTGTAACCACTTAGTAAAAGATGTATCATTTAAGTGAACTCAAGAGTGTCAAAATTCATTTGAAAAATTAATTGGCCTCTTAACATCTGCTCCTATCATACAATCTCCTGACTGGTCTTTACCTTTTGAGCTCATGTGTGATGCTAGTGACTATTCTGTTGGTGCTGTATTAGGACAAAGAAAGGAAGGTAAATCCTATGTAATTTATTACGCAAGTAGAACTTTAAACAGTGCACAAATGAATTACACAACAACTGAAAAAGAACTACTTGTTGTAATATTTGTATTAGACAAATTTCGTTCTTACTTAATTGGTTCTTCAACTATTGTATTTACTGACCATGCTGCTGTAAGGTACTTAATGTCAAAATAGGATGCAAAACCAAGACTGATTCGATGGATTCTATTGCTTCAAGAATTTATTATCACTATCAAGGATAAGAAGGGAGCTGAGAATGTTGTTGCAAATCACTTATCAAGACTCACACCAGATTCATCAACAGAAATAACACCTATTAATGATTCTTTTCCCGATGAATTTTTATTTTCTACTGTTACAATGCCCTGGTATGCTAATATTGTTAATTTTCTTGTAACAGAAGAAATGCCACCTCAATGGAATGCTCAAGACAAAAGAAAATTTTTAACGGAGGTGAGAAAGTTTTATTGGGATGATCCTTATCTCTTTAAATATTATCGTGATCAAATATTTCGAAGATGCATACCTGACAATGAGGTAAATAAAGTTATTGAATTTTGTCATTCTGAAGCATGTGGGGGACATTTCTCATCAAAGAAAACAGCTGTAAAAATCTTGCAGTGTGGATTTTATTGACCCATTTTATTTAAAGATACACATGCATTTTGTATAACTTGTGAAAATTGTCAAAAGTTGGGATCAATTTCAAAACGAAACATGATGCCTTTGAACCCCATTCTTGTTATTGAAATCTTTGATTGTTGGGGGATAGATTTCATGGGACCATTTCCGTTATCATTTGGATTTACGTATATCTTAATTGCAATAGATTATGTCTCAAAATGGATTGAGGCTATTCCATGTCGACATAATGACCATAAAACAGTCATGAAATTTTTGAAAGAAAATATCTTAAGTCGATTTGGAATCCCTCGAGCCATTATAAGTGATGGGGGTAAGCATTTTTGTAATAGACCATTTGAAACATTAGTGAAAAAATATGGTATTACTCATAAAGTTGCCACCCCTTATCATCCTCAGACAAGTGGACAAGTTGAATTAGCAAATAAGGAGATAAAACAAATTTTAGAAAAAACTGTAAACCCAAATCGCAAAGATTGATCTTTAAGACTAAATGATGCACTGTGGGCTTATAGAACTGCTTTTAAAACTTCATTGGGTATGTCTCCCTATCGGATAGTTTATGAAAAACCTTGTCACTTACCTGTGGAACTTGAGCATAAAGCCTACTGGGCTATTAAAACTTTCAATGAAAATCTTGATTCTGCTGGACACATACGTAAATTACAAATAAATGAACTTGAAGAATTGAGAAATGATGCATATGAGAATTCGAAAATTCATAAAGCTAAAATTAAAGCCTTTCATGATAAAAAAATTCAGAGAAAAATATTTGACACTGGTCAGAAGGTTTTGCTTTATAATTCTCGACTTCACATATTCCCTAGAAAATTAAGATCAAGATGGAGTGGCCCTTTTATTGTGAAACATGTGTACCCTTATGGAACAATTGACATTGAAAATCCTAGAAATGGGAATGTGTTTAAGGTAAATGGGCAAAGACTCAAGCTATTTCTAGAAAACCAAGCTTTTCATGAAGAATTTACGCTCCTGTCGGATCCTTGTTACGAGACCAATTAATCTTTGTTTTATATATTTACATATTTATATATATTTATTCTTCTTCTAATATTTTTTTTTACTTGCAGGTTAATTTAGTAGTTTTGTTAAAGTTTTATTTTGCACCCCGGTTAAGCAGCGGATAACGGTACTCCGTGATATTTCAAATCGGTTTTGTCAGTTTCCCATAATTACTGATATCTTCTCTTCTTCCCCCTTTTCTAAAAAAAAAAATGGATGACATTCTAAAAAATTTGAAAAAACGTTTTCCCTCATTGCCTCAAAATTCCTTAAAGAAAATTTACCAAGCAAGATGTGAAAGATTAAGGTTATTAATGATTATGAATATACCTGTAGATTTACGTTGGTTAATTGAAGCCAAAGTTAGATTGACAGGTGAATTTTCAGACTCATTAATTTCCTACATGCCTGGCTTAGGTAAAGGCTCTTTTGTAAAAAAAAAAAAGAGCAAAATGATTAGATGTTTGTTATAAGTGTGTACGCACCACTTGCAACACACGTTGCCGCACTTTAGGAATGGTGTCTGTAAATCGCGAAGATAAAATTAGGTTCATTAAGGATGGCCTGAGTAAGGAGTCTTTAGATGATATCTTATCGACTCTTGAGACGCATCCTAGTGGATATGTGCATATTGCAATTTGTGAATTATGGGACATATTCCTAAAAGAACATGAGCGGTACAGTCTCGAGAATCTGACTGTAAAAGACCCTGTTTGCCAATTTATAAGAAAATTGGATGGGAAGCCTATCCCCGACCCATAAAGGGCGTTTAAGCCGTTACTGGACGTAAAACCAGAGGAAGACGTGAGCCACAATCACAACTACTTGTATATATTTACTATAGCTGTTATTTTTAAATGTTTCATTTCAAACTCAAATGTCTTTTCAATAATCAACCACCTATAATCTTTTTTTGAAAATTTTGCATTTTAAACCGACAACCCATGTGACTTTTCCAGCTAACAAATTAAAAATTGGTAAAAGGTATTGAATCTTGTATTTCAAGCCAATAGCCATGTGATTTAACTTTGCAATACCTTTTGGCTCTATAAATACATTGCATTATTTTTGCATCTTTGTACAAACTCAAAATTATTCAAAAGAGAGGGTGAGTGTAATCATAAAAGGATCATCAACTCGTAAATTCACAAAAATTTGTGTCTTTTGTGGATCCAGCCCTGGAAAAACTATTGAGTTTATAGAAGTAGCAGAAACCCTTGGTAAGATGTTAACTGAACGCAATATTCATTTAATATATGGGGGAGGTAGTCTTGAATTAATGGGACGTGTGGCAACCGCTGCACAAAATAATGGCAGTCGAGTTTTGGGTATCATACCGAAAGCTCTAACTGTTGGAGACATTGTAGGAAAAATAATTGGGGATGAGTTACAGGTATCATCAATGCATGAACGAATGAATTTTATGTTTCGTAATGCTGATGCCTTCATAGCTCTACCTGGAGGTTTTGGAACATTGGAGGAAATTTTTCAAATTGTCTCATGGGCACAATTGTAAATTCATAAAAAACCCATTGGTTTGTTAAATGTTGATGGGTTTTATAATGGGTTGTTATCTTTTCTTGACTATGCGGTGAAAAAATAATTCGTCTCATCTGCAGCACGACAGATCCTCATTTCTGCTTCACCTGTTGATCAGTTACTCGATGAACTACAAGCTTTTACACCTCTATCCGATCCAACAATGAGTCAGATAGATTGGTATACTGATAACAGTGAAAAGAAACACATGATAGATTTGACGCTTCGTCTATAGCCTATCTATTTCTATGTATTTTTAAGCTTTTTTGTGTGGCTTGTTTTTTTTTTTTGTGTAGCTTGTTTTATTTTGTTGCAGGTTTAATTTCCAATAAAAGATGTTTCAGGTGATATCTTCTATATTTTACTCTTTTTATATTTGACATTGAGGACAATGTCTCAATCTGGTTAGGGGGAGAATAGTTGATATATAATGTTAGTGTTAATTATTTTATTTTGTTGTTGTTATCACTTTGTTATGTAAAAAAGAAAATTATCATGAATGGCGTGAGTAAAATGTTCATTTATGTATTCTTGAGACGCATTCTAGTTCTAGAATGGCAGAGTAAAGAGTACATTATAAACTTTTGAAACACATTCTAATTGGTTTATTTTTAATGCATTTTATGTATAATTGTTTGTTGCTTAAGTTTTTGATAACTCTTGCGTAAATAAATTTGTTTTACTATCGATGTATGATTTCAAAATTATTTAGTTTAAATCACTTTCTCTATTTAGGTTACTAAAGAATAACTTCTGAAATTATTTCTTGAGAACAATACTAAACCTTGTGGTAAGATGGATGATTCAATATATATAGCCAAGAGAATTTCCATGTTTAAGTATAAATATTATTTTCTAAACTCACATATCTTTTGTGAGTGAGTGGAGAGATTTGAGATAACAGCTTACGAACTTTCATTGATCTTTTGAAATGGTTAATTTTTATTTGGAATGACATTATTTGGGATCATGAATGATTTGGTTGCTTAGCTGAAGGATAAAAGGAAAAAATAAATTGGTGATAAATTGCTCTTATTTTGTAATGATTCCTTATGTCTTTCAAAAAAGAAAAAAAAATGAGTAAAAAAAAATTTTAAAAAAAAAAAAGAAAGAAAAGAAGTCAATTCAGTTCAATAAAGTCTTCATTCAATTTTAGAAGACTAAAGTCATTAGGAAGCAATTTTATCACCGAATTCTATATTCGTAAGATTCGCATTAAATAATTAAAGTATTGAAGCTGGCATTTGGCAATAATGGTTTGACTCTAAATATTTGATTTTCCTATCTTTGGATCAATGTTAGTTTGTCTGCCTGTCCTTAAATGTAACTTTTTCTTGAGCGATTATCTGTTTTCCAACTCCATGAGTGAAATCCTAAGTCATTAAACAAGTTATTCACCTGTAAGGATATGGAGTTGAGGCTTTTACTTAGAACATTTTTAAGGCTATATATGTTGTGGTTTATGGTAAGAAGGCTTTGGCTTAATTCACACACACACACAAATATTTTTGGAAGTTATGATTGAAATAACCTTTATAGCGATTGTGATTTTAAAACTAACGTTTTGTTTGAAATACTTAGGTAGTGTTCAAATTTTATTTATGCTCGAATTGCTAGGGACTAGCAATAAGCCAGTTGGGGGGTGTGATGAACACTTGAAATTACATATTTAATAAGAGTTTTACATGATTGTTTTGTATTACTGGTGTATTTAATTTTCTTAACTTAAGTATGTTTACAATATTGTACTTAATTATCTTATAACTGTTTTATGGCAGGTTCGGTAAAATAGGCATAACTTTCTACCTAAAGATCCAATTGAGGTGATTCTTAATCCTGTGCAGAGCTGACTCAATGGGCTAACATATTGTATTTCACAAAGCATTATAAATTCGAGTGTTTAGAGGGTAAAAATTGGACTAGAACAGAATTGATCTGCAGTACAGGCCCAGTTTGAACAGTTATCAGTATTTGACCCTTAACTATAGAAATACGTATCTAATACGTATGAGATCACTCAATTTGGAAATATAAGAGACTTATCTACAACTTTTATGTTTTGAGTGACAACTAATTCGGATTACATCAATTCCAAATTGGATAATCAAGTGGGTGCCCTAGTGATAATGAATGCAAATTATCTTGCCACCATTCTTGACTTTCATCAACCAAGTGGTTCCCTCCAAATTTGTCTCGATTTATCCATGTTTTTCTATAAATAGGTGACTTGTTTATGCCTAAAGTATGTAATTAGAAAGTTAGAATTTAGTTCAAAATACTTTTCCTTTGTATCCATTTCCTTGTACTATTATTTCTCTTGTTTACTATTAAGTCATGTTATTTCTTCTTCCATTTCTTTTCTTTTCATTTAGTTTTATTATGTCCAAATAATTTTGTTTAAGCTAAGGTAAAAGGGTGAAGCTCTTGGCAAGGTAATAAGATATGTTTAATATTTATTCATGAATTTAATGCTTTATTTTTAAGTTATGCAAATTTATATCTGATGTATTTATTTTATTTGTAGAATTAATACCCTTTCTTCTAAAGTGGTGATTCTTGATTTATTATTGACAAACTTAATACTTGGCACAATAAATTCTTGAAACCATTTACAAAATTTGGTTTATATAACCTTTCTTGTAAAGTGGAAGTCTTGATTTATTGTAGACAAATATAAAGATTGACATAATAAATACTTGAACCCATTTATAAGATTTGGTGTATAATAATTGAAAGAAATAAATACTAATCAATATATAAATGATGATGAACTTTAATTGCTATATTTTTCGGTTGGAACCTCCTTTGTGTGAGGATTCCAATTGAGTTATAAAAAAAAAATTAAATATATTCTTACTTCTTATGCCAAGAGTGAATCCCTATAACCTTAGCTTTTTATTTGAATTGGTTAATTGAAATAATATTTGCAAACATCTTATACTGCATTAATTATCTTTAAAGTGTTTATAATTTGGAATTTTAATTCTACTTCCCTGTGGATCGACCACGTTCTCATCGGGTTATTTATTACTTCGACAATCCTGCACTTGGGAATAACTTCTATATTCTGGACGTGTCATTGGCCGTTCGCAGTTTTCCATCGCGCTGGTTGTTGTGTGTTTTCTATAACACAAATTAGCGCAAGTGCACGTTGTCGCAACAAGTAATATATGATAAGTAGAGTGTCGATCCCACAGAGAATGATTTATCTTTTCTAGTTTAAGTACCGAAATGGTGTCTTTCTACTATTATCCAGAAAATGATTTAATGTATGATATTAAACTACTCAAGTAAAAGAACAACTTAATTATGCTAAGTGACAAACTAAATTACCAACAAGTTATATTCAATATGAGAAATCCTAGGATTACAAACTATCCCCCATTATGCAAATAAATTCAGCAGAATCTCTTTGATGTTTATTGGTTCTCAACTTGATATATTGACCAAAACACTCAACACATCACAAGCCTCTTTTGCAGGTCAAGTGAATCTATTCCATCCAATCAAATATCTATATGTCTATGATAAATAAATTGAACAAAATTCATTAAGCACAAGTTTTATGAGCCATACATGCCTTATGAGTATATGTCTATCTCATATGAAACTCAAGTGTACTACACTATGATCATGCATCAATATGCTTAAGACTAAATACCTAAATGCCTTTGTCAAGTTTATTTAAGCATTTCTAGATCAATTTAACCACTGGCCAAGTAATCAAATAGCATTAAGCACAAGCACAATGAATATATCAAAAGCTGAATTAATACCATAAAAGAGAGAACTAAAATCAATCACATAATGAGTTCAAGGATGTAATCCTAGATGAACGAAATTAGCTCATCATTAAACTACACAATCTTGAAGCTAATTCCATCAATACATGTAAACTAAACATCTTACAACAAGTAAAGAATCAAAGCAAAGAAGACATCCCTGTCAAATGCCTTTGTTGTTGAAGCTTGCTTCCCTCCTCTTTGATTTCTTCAAACTTAGAAGTTAGGTGTTTCTTTGTGTTTCCAGCTGCTGTCCCAGCTGGAGTCCTCCTCCAAATGTAAGTTTTGAGCAAATAAATAGGTAAGAGCACGGAATTAGGGCGCATTTTGGGCTGCTTTTGGGTTTCCTGATTTTCAGGAACCTGTCAAAACTTGTTGCCCAGGTCCCGGCGCCGCGGCGCTGCGTTTTGGCGCTGCGGCGCCCAGTTTCTGCAATCGGCGCCGCGGCGCTGAAATCCAGCGCTGCGGCGCTGCACTGTTGCTACAGTAATACTGTAGCTACAGTGTTACTGTAGCAAACAGTGCCTCCATTCGTATTTTTATCTCTAATGCTCCGATTTGCGTCCGTTTTCCGGTATTCTTGCTCCGATAATGCTTCAACCTATAAAACAACATTAATACGCATAAATAGCCCAATTATTGAGATAAATTGAACAAATATCAAGTTAGGAAGATAAAATAGTTTATACAATTACGCCTTATCAAATACCCCCAAACTTAAATACTTGCTCGTCCTCGAGTAAGAGAGCACACGACAAAACACCAAAAAAATGACAACAAACAATAAAAAGATATAAAACATTGGGTTGGCAAACGATTAGTAATTTATCTCAAAAATTTCTTATGACTACTATTCTCAAGGAAATTCTAAACATTTTAACCGTTCAACATGTTAATCCAACACTTATTCAAACCCACAAGTGACCTACTTGGTGTGTGTGTGAATAGCTAAAATCATTAGTAGCATGCGCTCGGATTAGTTTATGCACATAAGATAATGAAATGGTCTCTATGAGAATTTTGCTTTTATTTAACACTCCATATGCTTGTTTTTCGCATCACTCTCCACTAATGTAGGCACACACATAATCAAGGATCAAATAGGACTTTAGTTAGCTTGTAATGCATGGCTAGGGTGAGGGTATGATAAAATGGATCGATTTTGGATCAACTTACACCATAAACACACATTCCTCTTGAGGTTATTCAAACCCAACCATTGTTTTCCACCCAATTTCCCCCAAACTTATTTCTTTGATTCCCTAGCTATTTTGTTGCTCTTCTTTTCTTTTCATTTAAGCTAGGGGTATAGCAAACTCAATTTTTCTTTTTGTTTCTTTCTTTTTTCTTTGAATTTTTTTTTTTTTTTTTTTTTTACATATAAGTCACTATACCCCCAAACTTAAGCTTTTCATATTTGAACAACCAACATTTATAACCAAACTCAAAGCTCTTCTTTAATTCACCCCTTCATTTATAAAAGTTCACACAACTCTTTAAAAGAAGTGCTATACTTATGGCGTGATGGGTACTATGAAGGATAATAAAAGTAAAGGCTAAGGTAATGATATAGTTAGCAAGAAAAAATGATAATTAGGCTCAACGGGGGTGACTACGGTCAAAATTATACATAGGTTGGCTTGAAAGGCTCAATCGGTCCAAAAATGGCCTAAAATCATATCCCTAATTATGTATGCCCTAGGATTTCGCCTTGAGTGATGCTCCAACAAGTTCTAGAGTGTTCTTGAGACCATATTTATTCTTGTAGTGCATAAAAGTCTTCTAAGTAAGCATAAAACTAAATAATTCTAACTATGTGCTCGAAATATCAAGTGGTCACAAAGTGAAGCTGAACTTGTCCTAGATTACCAAGTAAACAATCACAACATTCATTGTTTCCCAAAGAACATAGCATTTGAAATCATGTTTCTATTTCATATCATTGACTACTAATCATTCAACCAACCCACCATTGAACACTAAAATGAAAGAAAACACACAAAACAAAAAAAAAAATTATGCAAAACAAACAACTAAAAACAGAATTAAAAACAAAACAAATAAATAAACACAACTAAAAACAGAACAAATGGGAAAGTGTTTCCCTATCCCCCAAACTTAATATCCGACATGTCCTCATGGCAAAACAAAAAGAAACATAAGACAAAAAGCATAGAAATACTTCCCTGAAATAGATTCCGGGCTTTAGTCATCATTTGTTGCTGTTGCATCTTCATCTTCGCTAACAAAGCCATGTTGCTCAGAACACTAACTTGCCAACTAAAGCCCCTCCACCAATCTCCTTAATTGTCACAAGTCCACACTCCAATCAAATTGGCTAAAACTTTCTACACTCATGGAATAACGAATTAAGTTTTCACAATTCCAATATAATGCCAACATAATTCCAATTCAATGCCAACACAATTCCAACACAATTCAATATAATTCCAATTCAATGCCAACACAATTCCAACACAAATCTCAACATAATTCCAACATAATTCCAACACAAATCCAATATAATGCCAACATAATTCCAATTCAATGCCAACACAAATCCAACATAATTTCAATATAATTCCAACACAAATCTCAACATAATTTCAATATAATTCCAACACAAATCCAACACAATTTCAACATTCAACTCAACACAAATCCAACACAATCTCAATATAATTCTGGCATAATCTCAATATAATTCCAACACAAATCTCAACATAATTCCATCATAATCTCAATGCAAGAATTCAAGGTTAAACCCAAAGCTTTCATTTTACTACTCACAAATTAATCCAACAATTGCATAATGGAAGTAGAATAAAGAAAGAATCAATGTAAAATAAGAGATTAAAGACAAGATTGTTTACCTTGTGAGTTTAATCCACCGAAATTTGAGATTGGGAGAACTTTGTTAATTTGTTGTGGAAAATGCAATTTGATGGAATTTGTGATGATGAAGTGTGTGAAATGATGTTTGGAGTGTGTTTTGATGTTGTTTTTAAGCTGAAAATTTAATGGGTAAGGTAGGATTTGAGAGTGTGAATTGGGGTAGGTTGAGAGGGTTGAGAGAGTCTAGGGTTAGCAAGAGAGAGAGCATGAGAAAAGGGGGAAAAATTTGGGCAAATGCCCCTTTTGTTGCTATCCCCGCTGCAGCGCCGCGGCGCTAGGAATCAGCGCTGCGGCGCTGCATCTCTGGAAGTGGCGCTGCGGCGCTCGGTTTGAGCGCCGCGGCGCTCGTTCCTTGCCAAAAAAAAAAAAAATTTTTTTTTTTTTTTTTTTTTTTTTTTAGAAACTGAAAATAATAAATGCCAATACTAATGCAACACATATTTACCTTGGGTTGCCTCCCAAACAGCGCCTGGTTTTTCGTCTCTGGCTAGACGTTATCCTTTTTGATTCAATGAGGATCAAACTGCATATCTGAGGCATCTCCCTTATGGAACTTAAGTCGATGTCTTCGGGTGTTAACATTCTTTTTCTTCGACTTCCACAACTCCATAAGAAAATCTTGAAGTGGCATCTCTGACCTTTTTGATTTGAGCCTTCCCAGAAAGACTTTAATCTTAGACTGGAAGATTGAACTCCAATAGCCTATTTTTGCTGTTTTCTTTGTGAAAGTACTTTGCCTCTTCTTGGTTATCAATCTGTACCATGATGCCTTTTTATGACCTTGATGTTGAATGGCTTCTATCACTTTTAGCCTCTGAGGTAATTGTATTTCATCCGGAATTACCATGTCCATTTGGAAACAATGGGAATAATCCTTGGAAATCTGTAGATTAAGGTAACCCTTGACTGCATTTTCTAGAGAGTCTTGGCTATAATGGCTGTTGAATATCCTTTGAATTTCTCTGTCAATAATGCTGATGCAGTAACATTCATCTGCTTCCTTGGGAAATTCCATGGCTTTGAACACATTAAACGTCACCTCTTCATCTTGCACTCTCATAGTAAGTTCTCCTTTTTGGACATCAATCAAGGTTCTACCGGTAGCTAAGAAAGGTCTTCCCAAAATGATTGGAATTTCAAGATCCTCTTCCATATCCAACACAATGAAGTCAGCTGGGAATATAAATTTATCTACCTTAACTAACACATCTTCAATCACACCTTTAGGATATGTGAGTGAACGATCTGCAAGTTGTAAAGTGACATTCGTAGGCTTGGCTTCCCCCAATCCTAGCTGGTTGTAGATAGATAAAGGCATCAAATTTATGCTGGCCCCTAGATCACATAAAGCTTTACCAAAATACCGGTTTCCAATTGTGCAAGGAATGGTAAAACTTCCTGGATCCTTGAGCTTTGGAGGCAATTTTTTCTGCAATATTGCACTGCATTCTTCTGTCAACGCTACAGTTTCATACTCGTCCAGCTTCTTTTTCCTTGAAAGAATGTCCTTCATGAATTTAACATAGCTAGGCATTTGCTCTAATGCATCTGCAAATGGTATGTTAATGTGCAGTTTCTTAAAACTTTCCAGAAACTTTGTAAACTGCTTCTCTTTCTTTTGCTTCTGTAGTCGCTGAGGAAATGGTGGTGGTCTATAAGGCTGCACCTTCTCTTTCTTTATAACCTTTTCTTTTGCTGCACCATCTTCTTGTTTTTCATTCCCCTTTGCAGAATTTTCTGCACTTTCTGCATCTGCAGAATTTTCTGCATTTTCTGCACTTTCTGCATCTGCAGAATTTTCTGCATTTTCTGCATTTTCTGCATCTGCAGAATTTTCTGCATCTGCAGAATTTGCTGCATCTGCAGAATTTTCTACATATTCTGCATTTGCTGCATCTGCAGAATTTGCTGCATCTCCAGAATTTTCTGCATTTTCTGCATCTGCAGAATTTTCTGCATTTTCTGCATTTGCTGAATCTGCAGAATTTTCTGCATCTGCTGATGATTTAGGTCTTCCCACAATGTTTTGCAATTCTTTACCGCTTCTCAACGTTATTGATTTGCATTGCTCTTTGTCACCTTTTGGATTAACTTCCGTGTTACTCGGTAACGACCCTTGAGGACGGTTGTTCATTGCAGAAGCTAATTGACCAACTTGGTTTTCTAAGGTGCGAAGAGATGCTGATTGGCTTTGCAAAAGTTGGTCAGTTTGCCTTATGTATTGAATTAACAATTCCTCAACACCAGGTTTCTTTTCTTGCTGAAATTGTTGCTGCTGCTGCTGCATTTGAAATCTGGGTGGACTCATGGATTTTGAGGATTGCCCTTGGTTATTATCATTCCAAGAAAAATTTGGATGATTCCTCCACCCTGGATTGTAAAAATTCGAGTTGGGATTATGCTGCTGCTGATTGTAACTCCCTACATATTGTGCTGTCTCCATGCATAGACCATTTTGGTGATTATCTCCACAAAAATCACAAGTTGGTGGTTGGCTTTTTACTGCATTGACTCCAAGTGTATCCATCTTCTTAGCCAACAAACTAACTTGTGCTGTCAAGGAAGTGAGTGCATCAATTTCATGCACACCAGCAACTTTTCTTGGATTCACTCTTTCTGATGGCCATTGGTAGCTGTTGAAGGCTATTTCTTCCAACAAGTCATATGCCACATCTGTGGACTTGCTCATTAACGCCCCTCCAGCTGCTGCATCTACAATCATTCTTAAATGTCCCACCAATCCATTATAAAATGTTTGCACCAACAACCATTTGGGAACTCCATGATGTGGACACTTTCTCAGCATATCCTTAAATCTCTCCCATGATTCATACAATGATTCTGACTCATGTTGTACAAAAGAGGTAATATCATTACGCATCTTTGCAGTTTTGGCCGGTGGGAAGAACTTGGCTAAGAACTTTTGTGCCAAATCATCCCATGTTGTTATTGAACCGGATGGTGATGATATTAACCAACTTTTTGCTTTGTCCCTCAAGGAGAATGGAAACAACCTGAGTCTTATGGCATCATCTGACACGCCATTGTATTTGAATGTGTCACAAATTTCCAAGAAATTTGTGATATGCTCGTTGGGATCATCATTCGGGAAGCCGCTGAACTGCACTGATTCTTTAAGCATTCGAATAGTCCCCGGCTTGATTTCAAAATTATTAGCATTGATATTTGGCCTGCGAATGCTTGAGTGTATGCCATTCACCCAAGGAACTGCATAGTCTCTTAAGGCTCTTGGCTCTGCACACAC
Organism: Ailanthus altissimus; assembly: GCA_946807835.1. Lineage (NCBI taxonomy): Eukaryota > Viridiplantae > Streptophyta > Magnoliopsida > Sapindales > Simaroubaceae > Ailanthus > Ailanthus altissimus. The sequence goes on along the minus strand of OX327698.1, from coordinate 20,657,376 downwards.
ATTCTGGTTTTGCTCTTCCATGCTAGTCACTTGGTTCTGGTCTCGTCGTAATCTTCTTAGTGTCCTCTCAATTTCAGGATCAAAGTAGGCTAGATCAACGCTCTTGGAACGTCTCATACATACCTGAAATTTCTACAAACAAAAACAGAAATCTGAATTAACAGGAGAAAAGATTTGTATCAGTATTAAAATAAAAAAAATTTCATTCCCCGGCAACGGCGCCAAAAACTTGTTGTGTGTTTTCTATAACACAAATTAGCGCAAGTGCACGTTGTCGCAACAAGTAATATATGATAAGTAGAGTGTCGATCCCACAGAGAATGATTTATCTTTTCTAGTTTAAGTACCGAAATGGTGTCTTTCTACTATTATCCAGAAAATGATTTAATGTATGATATTAAACTACTCAAGTAAAAGAACAACTTAATTATGCTAAGTGACAAACTAAATTACCAACAAGTTATATTCAATATGAGAAATCCTAGGATTACAAACTATCCCCCATTATGCAAATAAATTCAGCAGAATCTCTTTGATGTTTATTGGTTCTCAACTTGATATATTGACCAAAACACTCAACACATCACAAGCCTCTTTTGCAGGTCAAGTGAATCTATTCCATCCAATCAAATATCTATATGTCTATGATAAATAAATTGAACAAAATTCATTAAGCACAAGTTTTATGAGCCATACATGCCTTATGAGTATATGTCTATCTCATATGAAACTCAAGTGTACTACACTATGATCATGCATCAATATGCTTAAGACTAAATACCTAAATGCCTTTGTCAAGTTTATTTAAGCATTTCTAGATCAATTTAACCACTGGCCAAGTAATCAAATAGCATTAAGCACAAGCACAATGAATATATCAAAAGCTGAATTAATACCATAAAAGAGAGAACTAAAATCAATCACATAATGAGTTCAAGGATGTAATCCTAGATGAACGAAATTAGCTCATCATTAAACTACACAATCTTGAAGCTAATTCCATCAATACATGTAAACTAAACATCTTACAACAAGTAAAGAATCAAAGCAAAGAAGACATCCCTGTCAAATGCCTTTGTTGTTGAAGCTTGCTTCCCTCCTCTTTGATTTCTTCAAACTTAGAAGTTAGGTGTTTCTTTGTGTTTCCAGCTGCTGTCCCAGCTGGAGTCCTCCTCCAAATGTAAGTTTTGAGCAAATAAATAGGTAAGAGCACGGAATTAGGGCGCATTTTGGGCTGCTTTTGGGTTTCCTGATTTTCAGGAACCTGTCAAAACTTGTTGCCCAGGTCCCGGCGCCGCGGCGCTGCGTTTTGGCGCTGCGGCGCCCAGTTTCTGCAATCGGCGCCGCGGCGCTGAAATCCAGCGCTGCGGCGCTGCACTGTTGCTACAGTAATACTGTAGCTACAGTGTTACTGTAGCAAACAGTGCCTCCATTCGTATTTTTATCTCTAATGCTCCGATTTGCGTCCGTTTTCCGGTATTCTTGCTCCGATAATGCTTCAACCTATAAAACAACATTAATACGCATAAATAGCCCAATTATTGAGATAAATTGAACAAATATCAAGTTAGGAAGATAAAATAGTTTATACAATTACGCCTTATCACTGGTGTGTCTTAGTTCACCGTTATGTTGGTGTGTCATCATTCACCATTGCTCTAGTGTGTCACTGTTCATTGATGCGCTGGTGTGTCACGGTTTACCGTCGTGCTACCGCTGGTGGTCGCCCTTCACCAATTCGAGTCCTCACTGTTGGTAATTGGAACATGTCAGTTTTGCACTTTTGCTTATAAATTGTTTTGATTTTTAGTCTTCTTTATTGATCATTATGCTATGCATGTGAGAATTTTATTTATTTGAGATTTTGAGTGATAATGGAATATCAGCGGTGCCATTGCTTACAGTTTATTTATGTGTTCCTAATTTATTTTAATTATGTTAGTAAATGCAGTATGTTTAGCCCAAATGTGGTTATTGTTCTTGGTCTTTTGATTTCTAGACTAAAAAAAGAAATAGAGTTATTGTAATGCTTATTTTGAAGTAAGCCATATTGTAAATGTTTCTTTCATTTGGTAAAAAGGATCATTTGAACTTCAATGTGGCATTTGTTACTCAGATCTGTAATTCATGTTAGGTTAATGGGCATTTGTTGTGGGTATTACTTGTGAAAGAGGTCTGATTGAATATCTATGCATAGCAAGTATTCGGTGAAATGTGTACGAGATATTTATCTCTTGTTTGTATTAAACAATCTGCACTTGATACGTTCATATTTGAGTTACTGTTTTTTTTTTCGATTGTATTGACTTAAAAACTTGGCATCATGATTTTTCATAATCTAATATCGTCTTAGTTGTACTATTTAGTTGTGATATGATAGTGTTATGAATTGTGAATTGTGATTTTGTTGTAGAATGGATTGTAGTTCAGAAATTGAAGGAGGTGGCAAAGTGTTACCAATAGTAATACTAATCACTTGAGATCAACACTTTGAGAAAGTTTTACCAAGCTACCGGGTGGGGAAAGAGTTAGATGCGATTACTATAAGAAGACATATGCATGTTACAGTAGTATTGTCGGAACTTCAAATTTGAGGTCTCATTTGAAAAAATGTGTTGCTTATTTGAGCACACAAGTTGATGAAATACAATAGGAGTTAGTTGATAAGGGTAAAATTGTCATATATTTTATCATGCTTTTATTTTGATATTTTATTATTTTATGAGAATAGATGGCTATTTATGTGCTTTATTATTATTTATAGGAACTTGAACGAAATTTAAAGAAAGAATGCAAAAGGAGCAAAAACAGGGACTAAAATGTAAAGTTTTCAAAATATAAGTCCATCGCCCCAGCGATGGAATAGTGATTGAAATTAGAAAAATCCTGTTTAAGTCGCGTCTGGCGCTCCAGCGCCGAAGAGTCACCGCGCCAGCGACGCTCCAGAGCCCCAGCGCTATCAACATACCGCTCTAGCGATGAAGCCGTTTTCATGCAGCGCCCCAGCGCCAAGATCACACCGCTCCAGTGGTGATAGCTTTTTCACGCGTCGCCCCAGCGACAATTGCATAGCGCGCCAGCGGTAGTGCGAGTCCTAGTCCAACGAGAATTGAGATTTTCAAGCTCATATCAATCCCTATAAAAAGTCACTCGTTCCCAGCCTTCAAGAATCAATCCAAGACGACCCAAGAGCACCAAGAATACAGAGCACGAGTCTTGGAGAGCAATAGAAGTTTTTATTGAAGCAACTTTAGAGAAAGATTCAAGGCGTTCTTCGGCATCAAGAGTTTCTAGGTAGCGCAATTAAGAGCAATTCGACGTCTATTTCAGTTTGCTAATAATTGTATCATGATTTATAATTATTTTTACTGCTGTTCTCTTGTAGCCATGAGCTAAACTTAGTTTCTAGGGTTAATACTTGAACTCAATATGTGTGCTTAATTGCCATATCTTTCGAATATTTAATAAACTTAGTTCTTTGATATTCAAATTACTTGTGCTTAATGCTTCAGTATATTTTGCCAATATATGGTGAACGAGTTGGTAATATGTTGATAAACTCATAAGAGGAATCAATATATTTAGACCTAGGTAATTTGATGCATGATTGTAGAGTAACATTCAATGTTGCATATGCAAGTTTCAATTTAGGATAGGAATATACCTAATTGGCATGTATGATCAATAAGACCTAATCTTAATGAATCTTAATTTATTACAAGTACCATAGGAATATAGGTATTTGGTAAATTAAGGTATACTTGCATGACCTTGGAAGAGGCTTGTGAATACATTAGTGTCTTTATCAATAACAAAGATTGAGGGAGTTAAATATTAGAAGATTAATCATTAAAAAATATATTAAGGGATAGTATTAATTCTAGGTTCTCTCTACGTTGCTATCTCCCTATTCTCTTTGCATTGTGTTTTTGTTTTTATATTTGCTACATTCATTCTTAAATTTTTATTTTTCTGAATAATTATTAGGAAGACGTAATTTTAGTAATTGGTTTAAAAAGAAGAAACTATCCCTGTAGGTTCGACATCCGACTAATTAGTCCATTTATTACTTGCATACGATAGTGTATACTTGCACTTAATTTTATGATATAGAAATATCGCATCATTAGTACTAGAAAAAACAAATGTAAATGTATAGGGGAAAAGTGTTGCAAATGTGGTGGCAGTTGGGTTTAATCAGGAGGATTTAAAAAAAATTACTTATTCGATGCATCATAAAATATGAGTGGCCTTTTAAGAATATAGAGGGTGGAGAGTTTAATGAGTTTATGGCAAAAGCTTGTCTAAGATTTAAAATGTCATCACGAAGAACAGTTGCAAGACACATCCTTGATCTGCATACGAATGAGAAGGCCTTGTTGCAAAGTATTTTATGTTCTAATAAGTAGAGGATTTCGATCACAACAGATACTTGGACTTCAATCCAGAATGAGAATTACATGGTAATAACATCTCACTTTATTAATGAGAAGTGGGAGTTGCATAAAATGATTCTTAGTTTTGGGACTATCGAAAACCATAAAGGCAAAACTATTGGGAAGTGTATAGAAAGTTATTTGCTTGAATGGGGCATTGAAAATATATTTTCTATTACAGTGGATAATGCAAGTGCAAATGATGTTGCAGTGACCTATGTCAAAAGAAAATTAAGGAGCTAGAAGGAGGATTCATTAGTTATGGGTGGTAACTTCATGCATTTGCGGTGTTCTGCACATATTATTAATTTGATTGTGCAAGATGGGATAAAAGAGGTGAATGAGTCCATTGCTGGTATTCGTAATGCTTTCAAGTACATTAGGTCTTCCCTCTCAAGATTGAAAAATTTTAAGAAATTTATAGAAAGAGATTAAATCTCATCGAAAGCGCTTGTCCACCTAGATATACTAACTAGGTGGAACTCAACATATTTAATGTTAGATAGTGCTTTAAAACTAAAAAAGGCATTTTATCGAATGGAATGTGATGATGATCAGTATTATTTTTATTTCGGGGAGGATGACATTGATAGTGGCAACAAAAAGGCAGGGCCACCAAAAGATGCAGATTGGGAGAATGCTCAAAGGTTGGTCAAGTTTCTAAAGACATTCTATAATTTGGCTTTAAAATTTAGTTCATCCAAACAAGTGTCTTCTTATTTATTTTTGAATGAAATTTGAAAGATTCAATCATATTTGAAGACACTCATAGTCGGTGAAGATGAGTTATTGGGGCGTATGGCTAGTGTTATGAAGATTAAATTTGACAAATATTGGGGATCTCTGGAAAAAATCAATAACATCTTAATTATGACAGCAATACTTGATCCTCGTTGCAAAATAGATTTTATTGAGTGGTGTTTAGGCACTTTATTTGATGGTACAAGTGTGAGTGATATGATTAATTCTGTTAAACAATTGGTGTTTAAGTTGTTTGACAATTATAAGACATTTGGATCACATGGTGAGGGAGAATCTAGTGATAGTAATTTAGGATGTGGTGTATATGAAGGGGGTCCAGAAGAAGAAGACACTTACGATGCTTTGTTCCAATTTCATAAAACACAAAAAAGAAGAATTGATGTCCCAGAACATGAGATTCAGATGTATTTGTCAACTGAGATAGAGAAGTCCAACAATGCACACTTTGAAATCTTAAGTTGGTGGAAATTAAATTGGACAAGGTATCCAGTTTTGTCTTGAATTGCCGAGGATGTTTTTGCAATTCCAGTTTCTACTATCGCCTCTGAGTCTACATTTAGTACAGGAAGGCGCATTCTTGATGCATTTAGGAGTTCTTTGACTCCTCAATCTGTGAATGCCTTGATTTGCACTTAGAATTAGCTTCGGTCTACTCTTCTTAGAGATAAGATGGACATGCCTGACACAAAAGATGCTGACATTTGTGAAAACGTTGAAACAGGTATAATAATTACTTATATAGTTATATGATAGTTAATTTTTTTTTAACTGAGTTCTTTACTTATTTTTTATTATATTTTTCTCTATAGAATTAAGCATTTTGATGGATGCATCACAACATATTATGGCCACTGATTTATAAAAGTATTGGAGATATGAGGCCTTTTAAATTTATTATGTTTCTTATATCTAATTTATAATTTATAGTGTATAGTTTACTAATATAAATTTTTTTTCTAATACTTGTAGATTTGTTGGTGTTTTTGGATTGGAGATGAAATTATTAGGCATGGAGTTTTTTTTATTTTAGATTTTGAATATATGGTCACCACTATATACGTGGTGTTGATGGACAATTAGATTATTGATGGATAATTTTTTTTTTTATGCATAATCTTATTTTGAATATTATGTTGGTGAATAATTTTATTTTCATGAATATTGTGTTGAATTGTTGATGAACAATTTTATTTTCGTGAATGTTATGTTGAATTGTTAATGACCAATTTTATTTTCGTGAATGTTATTTTGAATTGTTGATGAACAAATTTTATTTTCATGAATATTTTGTTGCTAGACATTTTCATTTTTATGAATAATTTTATTGATTATTTTTTTTTTATGAATATTATGTTGATGGACAATACTCTTTTTCTATGAAATTGTTAGAGTTGGCCATTTTGACTTTAGATATGTGGTCACCATTATGTGATATTGATGCAATTTTATTTTTATGTATTAATTATAATCTTATTTTGAATATTATGTTGATGACGAATTTTATTTTTATGAATATTATATTGATGGTAAATTTTTATTTTTATAGATAATTGTTTTTGATGGAATTGAAAAATATTGAATTGTTGATGGACAATTATAGAGAAATTATGTAAAATTATTCAAAAAAAAAGAATTATGTAAAAAAAAAATTCCAAATTTTGAAATAAAAAAATAAAAAAATAGCCAAAAAAAACCGAACCGAATCGAAAAAAATCGGTTTGGTTCGATTTTTTCCTCCTCTAAATAACCATTCAATTTTTATACAACAAAAAATCGGATCAAACCGAATTGTGCCCAGCCCTAGTTATTGTGATGCTAATTAGATATTTAAATCTAATGAGGTCAAGTCTACTAGTGGATATGTCTTTACTTTAGGTGGAGGAGCTATATATTGAAAATCTACTAAACAGACTTGTATAACACGATCTACCATAGAGTAAAAAATAGTAGCCTTAGAGAAGGCTTATTCTGAGGCTGAGTGGTTAATGACACTCATATATGATCTTCTCATTAGCACTCACTCTCTTACTATAATTTTTATAAATTGTGATTACCTAACAGCCATTACTAGTGCAAAAAGTAAAATGTATAAAAGGAATAGTAAACATATCCATCTACTATAATTTTTATAAATTGTAACTGCTAGAGCTGAGTTGGTGACCCTTTAAAAAGTCACTTACTCTTTCTATAATATGATGTGGCTTTTTAAAAAGGTGTTGTGTCTCTATAGAGAGATACATACAACTCTATAAATGCTGCAAACACATTTGAAACAATAAATTAACTTCTTTTCTCAATTTTTAATTCAAGTTTCTCTCTTATCAACCATTTTCTGAGTTTGAACACTTATAGTCCAAGAAAAATATTTAGTATACACCTAATACATTCTCATAAGTCATTAAATCCTGAAACTATACTACGAATAAAATCGTTTACATCTTTGATTATAATCTAAGTGGGGGTAAAAATAGTTTAAGAACAATGCATTGCATGCCTTGACTTTAAAATTTGTATATTTGTATCCTTGTGTATTTCTTGCAATACAGAAACCTTTAATCAACAAGAATAATTCAATATAAGATATAAAATTCAAACTTTATGATGATAATGTTAAAAAAAAATTAATAATTTGAACAATCTCCCTACAACCTTTACCTTGTCTTTACTTCTTTATCAGTTTTTTACTTCTTGATAAATGATATGAATTGTATAAAGATGGAATCCAAATGCCGAAGTAATGAATTCGGTTATCGAGCACATGAATTATAAATTATTATTAGTTATGATTTTAATTTTTTTCTCATTTTTAAAGTGATTGTTTTGAATTTTGCAACCAGCAAAATTTTATAATGCTTTATAATAAGATGAATTGTAAAAGAGAAGAGAAGATTATAAAATAAAAAAAGTTCATTTTTTTAACCTAACAACCCAATGCCGAACTTTAATAGCCAAATGAAAATTTTTGGACCACTTTACCCTTAGCAAATTTTCTCTCCCATTTTTCCTTAGAATATCAAACACCTCCTTAAGGAAATTCAAGAATCCACCAACAAGTTTGTAGATCGGTAGTTATTCCGGTGAATTTGTGAAGATTGAAAACTAAAACATGGATTTGATAGGTGAAAATTCAAGAAATGACTCAAAATTGGTGAGTTATTAAAATTTCTAAATTTGTGATATTTTTGTTTGAAATGGGAGAAAACAAGTAAATATGTAGTGTTTTAGGTCAGAATTGAATAGTAATGGTAGAAATCAACCGAAAAATACACAAAAAAAAAAGAATGTATGATACACGTGGCGTCTTGCGGGTGCCACGTGCGAGTCTCACACGCACGTACAGTTCTTGCTGAAGCCACGCATGTAGGGCTCCCACAAGACTTGTACATGTGTGGTGCCCACGAGAACCTACACTGTGACGCGCATGTGCCACACGTGTGCATGTCGCCATTTTTTTATACATTTTTAATTTTAGAAAAACAATATTAATTTAAAAAGGATGGAAATTAAATAAAAAATAATTATAATCCTTTAAAATTCCCAAAAAAAAATTAAACTCCATATATTAGTAGTAATAATAATAATATTGAAATCTAAGATAAATATATTAAAAAAATTAAATTGTTAGAAAGAAAAGTTTTAGTATTTTATAATTTGGCTAATTTAATATTAATTAATTTAATTCCAAAAACAATAATTATTGATATTTAAATAATAATAATAATTATATAAAAATTGAAATAATTAATAAAAAATTAAAAATAATATATAAAAGTTTGAAAATTAAAAATAGTAGTTAGTAAATCATTAAAAAAATATTATAATTTGGAAAATTTGGAAAAAAAATTCAAAATCATAAATTTATTATTATTATTGTACTAATAAATAATTAATAAATCTCCATATAATAATAATAATTTTGTTATTATTAATATTTTATTATGTTTAATTGCAATCAATTGAATTTTCATTAATTTTGGCAAAAAGAAAAATGTCTCTTTAGAGTATAAAATATCGACAGATGAGTGGTTTTTTGCAACTCTATCAACAGCGGCGAACAGGAAAGTTGACTGAATTCAATCGACAATGTTTAAGGAAACTTGCATGGGGCATTTTATTGATTTACGACAAAGTATTTTCTCGGGGATGTTGGTGCATCAAGTATTGTTAAGACAGGTGTACACTGTTAATTTGCATGAAAAAATCTAGTTCTTGATTGGTAGAAGGCAGATTCGATTTTTCTACGGAGAGATTATATTGATTACAGAGCTGCAAATGAGAGATTATCCATCTATTGAAGATTTAGATAGAAAATTACAGAACCGACTATGGCAGTAATATTGACCAAATAAAGTACGTTTGACATACAGAAAATTTAGTTGGTGGTATAATAAAATTAATTTAGTGAATATCAACAATGAAGACACGGTGAAGCTGAGTTTGGTTTTTTTTTTTTCATAAATTGTTTTATCGCATGACACCCGTAGAGATGTTCAATACTTTGTGCTAAGCATTATGGATAATTTAGAGGAATTCAACAATTATCCATAGGGGAATGTAGCGTGATCCACTCTTTATAATTCACTTAACACAATATGCTTTGAAAAGTTGAACAAAGTTAGAAAAGTCCTTGCAAATAAGAAAGAAAAATACATTATGTTAGGTTTTTCATTCGCTTTCTGGTATGTAATTTCAGGCTTTATTCTTTATTATAGCTATTAACTTTTTCAAGTTTAATTTCTTGTTCTTAATTTATTAAATTAATAGGTGTGGATATATGAGGGTATACCAATCTGTGGGGATGTATTCGCACGTCGAATTACAGATGGATTCCCTTGTATGTTAAACTGGATAAGTAGGGGAACTCCGCAATTGACAGATATTTAGGAAACAATTTTAAAGAATGAGCATGTATATTGTGCTTCAAGTAATCTATATTATTATTATTATTATTGTAACTATTAAAGTACATAAATTCTTAACTGATGGTTGTACAGGTTATTAAGGTACATCGCAAACTAGTACCACAAGAACATAAATAACAAAATAAGGTTGTGCAGTGGCTCTGCAAATTTGGGATTCCATGAGGGATGTATGCTAGTGAATTGCCATATGTGAATCATGTGCAGCCTCCAATGTACTCCATTGGATCTATTCTCCCTAACATAAATGTGGATACGGACGTAGATGTTGATGAGGTACAAAAAGTATTTAGAGCAACGGTATAAACTTTTAATAATTTACTTATTATAATTTCTTGATACATAATAAAACTAATTATTGAAATTATTTTAATTATAAAATATGATTATTTTTGTACAGACTGAACATACTAGCATAGCGCCTTATGACATTACGCAAAGGATTGATGAGCTAGGTGAACAGTTATAGCAGCATAACAATGCTCCAATTACCCTTGAGTGCCAACTTGCTAAGAGCTCATAAAGTCAACCCTTGCTATCATACAACTTCCTAACAAACACTTCTCAAATTCTAAAAATAAATACCTTATTCGATACAACCATGTGCCGATGGTTTGCTTCTATTTCATCTCATCTTTTAGTCAAAGCATATTCTTGTGCATCCTTATTAAGGGAGGAATTAAAAACATAACAATGCTCACCTTGTTGAACATTATCCAATCCTTTATCTTTTGCCACATCATCATCAATTCCAATATCGTTGACATCCTCCTCTTGTTGACCATTGAAGTGCGTATATATTGAATCTTCATTAAACTTAGGTAGAGAATAATCATAATAGTCACTTATTGTATTTGTGAGATGCACAAATATTGGTATTGTTGAGGCTACGCAACCACTTGATGGCATAAATTGATTATGATACGGTGGTTAGTTTTGAATGGGCACCTGTGAATCTTTTTCATATATAGAAACTTTAGGTTTCAATGTTACACATATAAGACATAACAATCTTCTGTTGATTCCCATAAAGAGCATAACATTATTGTCATCTTCAATATCAATTGGTCTTAACTTATACTTCCGTGTATTCATAGAAAATTTTATTGGCACTCTATGATCCACATTATCAACTCTTAGTGCAAAACATACTTTATTTAACAGCTCTTCACAATGGACATTTTTTGGAACCACAATACCTAAGTTACTAAATCTAGTATATATTTTTTCGTCATCACTAGAGCTCTCTCATCTTTCCTCGAAGAGTATATAAATTAACTCGTATTCCATAGCTCCCATTTAACAAAAAACAATTATTAAATAATTCAAAATAAAATATAAATGAAAAAAATAAAAATAATATTAAAAGAAATAAAAAAAACACCTGTCCTGCACCAGAACGTGCGGCACGCGACCAACGCAAGACTGGGCTGGGCTCTACAAGTCTTTACGCAAGGCTAGGTCTCGCGCAAGGCCACACAACCATGTATGAGTCCTAGATGTGCATCGCCTCACGTGCGAGACACAGACTTTTCTTTGGTTTTCGATATCTTTCTTCTTGTTTCGACTATTTTCAACCAAATCTACTTATTTTCAATCCTTATTACAAATCTACTTATTTTCAATCCCACAAATTCATATCTACTTATTTTACATCATTTCTTTCTAATTTTCTTTCAAAAATTAAATCTAACATTGAAAGAAAATAAGTTCAAAACATATCGTTGTCTATTTTTACTTCTCTTAAATTCTGGTCTTTGGCTTCACATCTTTAAATATGACAACACAAGTACCTTATTTATTATTTTTAGAAATAAGATTTAAAATTAATGATAATTTTGAGAGAGAACTGAATGTTTGAAAATTTAAAGAATAATATGATCTCAGAATTTATTTATTTTTATTATTTGTTGGCTATTAAAGTATATTAACTATAAAAATGGAGCTATTTCCGCACAATTCCCTACTTAAAATCACTAGAAGCCGATTTTTTTTTAAAAAAAAAATAGTAGAAGCCTCTTTGGTCATTTCCAAACAAAGCTTCCCCACTCTCTTACAACTCAACATATATAATGGGGAAATTTTCGCAAATTTTTGCAGCAGCACTGATTTTACGACGCCAATCCGCAATTATTGAAGGTAACTGTTCGTTTCTCCTTTTTTTCTTTCTCTCTTTCGCTTCATTTTCACGTACTCTGTTTGGCTGCCGAGAAATGCTAGAAAATAAAGTAAAGATGTCGGAATATCCGGATCTTAGTTCTTTCCATCGATTCCTTGAACCACATTTTCCGTTGCGCAATCAATATTCAGTTTATATAGTTCGCATTGTTTCAGATCCGCTGCTTTTGTTTTCAGCGCAATGTATAGTGGCTTTTACTTTTCGTTTTCATTTTTCTTAGAAACGTCATTAGTAGATATGTGTGATAAAACTGTTCTAAGTAGAAGTTTTACAAGTAGAGCTAGTTGAGTACTGGTCCTGTCTGGGAATAATATTCTGTAACTTGTGGCGGGTAATATGTTCGATGATCGTGTTTTTATGATACAAATTTGACGGTACGCGTATTCATGTTACAAATTGATGTTATGGTGTCAATACCATTAATTTTGAGTCTAGGTATTGTAGAGAAATTTTAGAGCGAGCTTTTACAAAGCACTTCTGTTTTTTTGGTTGTTACTTGTAAAATTGTCATTTAAAGAGTGTTAATGGAGCTTATGTGCGAATGAAGGATTGATTTCTTAGTTCTGACAAGTTAACTGCGAGGGTTGAAGCGAACAAGTAGATGTTTGTCTTCACTTATGTATTAATTTATGATTTGGTATTCTATGGTCTTCATAAGCTTATTAGCACTTGAGAACATACAATATAAGGATATGAAAGAATGAAAGTTTTTGTCTTGTATTGCTTTGTATAGGCATTTTAACCTTATTATTTTTCTCCCAAGCTTACCCATACTTTTCATTAGTAGTTTGTGTACTGAATTTCCTCTTCACGCTCTTTCTGCAAGGTATGTATATGTTTGCCTGATCCACTAAGTTTTATTCCTTACACTGCCTGTTATGGCACTCATTCTTGGCTGAGTGAGTCAATGCTTGGCTTCTGAGGACTTCCACTTTCAGTACTCAAACACAAGCCCCCTATCATTGGGATTTGGTTGCGTGTCTCATGATTATCTATCACAAGTAATGATCCTTTGAGTTCGGAACATCCTGTTATTAATCATCTATCTGAAAGAGGTAATGCCGCTCTTTACTGTGAGTTTCTAATAAGATTTGGGGTTATATGGAAGTTAAAAGTGCTCTAAGCTCTAAGGATGTAACAAGGCACAATCTGTTGATCCCACTACAGGTGTTTAGGGGTGATTTGTCTACTAGTTCTTCTTTCAACAGCATTTATGATGTTAATTTTTTGTGGCTTTCCAAGTGCTATCATATTGCGACTTTTGAGCATACATTACGGTAGGAAAGCAACATCCTTTTTCTTTGGTGCTTGGCTAGCTTTATGGCCTTTTCTCTTTGAAAAGATAAACAAGACTAAAGTTGTTTTTTCTGGAGAGACTGTTCCTGCAAGGGAACGTGTTTTACTTATTGTTCCGAATCACAGAACAGAGGTGGATTGGATGTATTTGTGGGATCTTGCATTACGGAAGGGATGCCTAGGGTATATTAAGTATATTCTGAAGAGCAGTTGGATGAAATTACCCGTATTTGGCTGGGGATTCTACATTATGGAGTTCATTTCATTGCAGGGAAGGTGGGAGGTTGATGAATCAAACATGCGCAAGATGCTTTCAACTTTTAAAGATCCTAGAGACCCCCTTTGACTTGCCCTTTTCCCAGAAGCCAGATTTTACGTAATTTCTTCTTTCAATCCTTTTACTACTTTGGATACTCTAGATACCCTCAATTAGTTTTGATATCCATATACTTGATGTTTGAGAGATTCATTGATTAAATTCTGCTTATGTGTATTTAACCATTTTTCTTCTACACCATATTGTGTGTCACAATGTATTTCTTTTTTAGTGTCAGTTTTGATGCATTTAATCACTGCAGTTAATGTTATTCTTTTAATGAAGTGAACAGAAGTGCATGAGAAGTAAAAATTATGTGGCTGAAAATGGCTTACCCATTCTGAAAAATGTGCTGCTTCCAAAAACAAAGGGATTTTGTGCGTGCCTGGGAGATTTGAGGGGATCACTTGATGCGGGTTGCTGTATTTTTATGCTTTGCTTCTTAGTATTGTTCAAAAAACCTGTACATGCTTTTTTTATAGGGAACTTCTAAAAAACTGTTTTATGAATTTTGATGGGGAACTCCTTACTTTCTGTTTCCTATAAAAAAAACTGTATATGTTCTCTACTTCAATAATTTTATGATTTCAAACTCAACCAATTGATTTTTGTTTGTAAGTAATGTAATAACGGTGTAAAAAATTTTGTTTTCTCCACTATTGAATTTTGAATTTCATCTTCTATTCCTTTACATGTTGGTTTCTGAAACTTGCTTCCCAATAATCAAGGACTTCGAAATAAGTTGAATTTTATCACTTTCAGGAAAAAATTGAATGCTGAGATTTATTACAAGTAAAATTAAGAAAAAAGAGAAAACTAGACTGAGGAGATACAGTGATTATATGCTGCTGCCTATTTATTGTCTTAAGATGCTAACGGTTTTTCTTCTCAGTTGCAATGGTCATACAATGTACAGTTGTTAAAAATCTTTGTATGTTGTGGACAGGCAGGCCAACTTTAACTAAATTTTACAGGCTATGAGCATATTTAAAATCAGTAGTTAAAAAAACTTAAAAGAGCCCTAGGTTTCTCTGTTCGCTTCTACAGGTCTGGAAGTAGGAGTAAGGCAAGTCCATCTAACTATTGATTATGTTTTTATGCCTTGTGCTTCGTTTGGTGTCTAGCCTTTAGAATGGTGCAGTATGATGTTAAACCATTTGTCGATTAATCTGTGGGTAAAAATTTGACAGATTTTCCATGTCACTCTTTATTTTGATACTGTACGTCACACGATCTGTTCAATTGTTGATTAGCTTGTCTTTCTATTACCATATATGAAATCAGACTAGTACTTGTTCCAACCAATCTGTGGTTCACAAACTTTATTAAAGCATCCTTGTGATTTCATTTGTCTGTTTTGTGAACTGCAGTTTATAATGTGTGACCATTGGCTACAAGCATTGGTGTCCAACTTTCTTGGACAATGTCCTCGGACTCAGCTCCTCTGAAGTTCATATTCATGTCCGACGAATCCCTATTGATAACATCCTAACATCTGATGAGAAAGCTGCTGCTTGGTTGATGAATACATTTCAGCTCAAGGACCAGCTGCTCTCTGATTTTTATTCTCAAGGACATTTACCACACAAAGGAACAGAAGCAGAGCTCTCTACAGTTAAGTGCCTTGTAAATTTTATGGCAGTAATTGCCTTGACTTGCACAACTATGTTTTTCACAATTTTCTCATCCATTTGGTTTAAAGTATGTGTCTTTATCTTGTGCTTATTTAGCAACTGCCACCTATTTCAATGTCCGTCCAATGCCAATTCTTGGCTTTGTGAAAGCTATGTTTAGTTGTAAGCTATGCAAACATTGAACAGACTTTGCTGATGGGTTTTAGACTTCTATATCCATCAGAAAGGAAAATGTCACTGGTCATTGTGAACTTGATTTCACGCATGTTCGTTTGCATATATGGGTATTGAAGTAGCCAGCACCTTATGAAGTCTTTGCACCTAAGAGAACTGCCCACGGGCATTATTATTGTGTATGGCTACACACCATTGTTAAAATGTTTTGGTTCAAAATTCATCAGCTGAGTAAGATTACTAATGGAGATACTGATTGTATATTCTATATGGCAATTGATATTCTCAAAACTTCAGAATATTTAGCTTGTGCTGCGGTGTTGCCATTCAGATATTCCCCATGAGTTTTGGTTTATGTTTATTTTTTTTAATTGGAAAATTGGTCTGTCAACCTAGTTACATTCTCTCAGTAATAAACTAAACTTAATAGATGCAATGTTGGCTCGTCATAATCGATCCCGAAAGATCAAATTCTGATTTGGTGCACTATTCCCACTTGATCTACAATAATTGCTGTTTTCCAAGACTTACTATCCATTAATCCTTGTGCTTCCTTAAAATATTTTCAGTGCAGGGACAATTGGTTGAATTATTCCATGTTTTTGACTATTTTTGTTTGTTCAAGGCAATCTCAATTTCTTGGGATAGATTTGTGTAGAATGAAGATATTGAACTGCTATGCTGTTTTAGCTCAATATGGCAAGATTTTTTTTGTAATTTCTTAATTTCAATTTATTATCTTAAGAAGGAAGGCTCAGCGAAAAATAGATTAATAACTATTAAAGTAATATCATGATAATTGTCTATAAATTTGATCTAACTTGCTCTGTTCTGAAAATTGTCATAAACTTTTGAAAGTTAACTAAACTTTATATGCTTTTAAGTTTGATCTGAAGTTAACTTATTCACATTTTTTGTCTTGTTAACAAAGAAAACGAAACATTTCAACTTTGACAGTCATGATTGGTCAATTACTTTCGTGCAGGGCCGGGAAAAAATCAAAACAGAAGAGAGAAGATTCAAACGATTCACATCATATCTAGAATTACCAACTGGCTAATCATTACACATACATTGTCAAACCAAGAAACTTCGAATATCGACTGCCTAAAAGTAGAAAAATTGTGTATAGCTTAATACAAGTATATATTATATTATTTTTCTAGATCCAGATTTCTGAATCCAAGCACACAAATTTAACAATCAGTGAAATTTGTCATCATCAATCATCAATCAGCATCCATCGCCACAGAACATGAGAATCAGATATTATGTCCCAAGAGGAAAAAACATCTGCCCAGAAGAAGATCATTATATCGTATCTTTGTTTCAATTGTTGGGATGTTTTATAATCCTTTGCAGAACCACAGTCCTTGCCCTTCTGATGTCACGGCTGCAGATATCAGCTTGCACACCCAAATCCTCTACATTCTTCATGAACACCCCCAGCTTCTTCTTGATCTCCTCCACCCCAATTTTGACAGCTTCTTCTTCAATCACAAAATCCACATTCTGCAAAAGTGCTTCAATCTCAATCTCCAATCGATCGATTAGAACCCTAATGTTGTCCAAGTCCCTAATGGCAACATATGTACCCACTTGCATTGAGCGGATCACCTCCTTCTGTCCTTTCAATGCATTTTCATAGTTTTTCCACAGAGAATCAATCCATTTACCCATTGATCCCAATGGGATTGAAGAAGCAGCAGCAAGAGCTGCAGCAACAGGCGGGGCAGCCATGGATGCGGCAACGACTGAGCAAATCAATACAGCGGCAAAAGTAGCAACAAATATTATACTTGACACCTTCCTCCAAGAGTGGATGTATTTGAGCTTCTTATCCAGCTTGTTCTTGCGAAGTTGCAACTTCTCAAGCATCGATTTTTGTTGCTTATAAACAGATTGAAATATTTGAAAGAACTCTTCAGTGAAAGGATCACCAGCTGCCTTGAAAATCTTCAATTCCTCCAAAGTTCTCACATACCTATGCCCAGCTCCCTGCTCATTTTCCTCCTCGAATTGTTGGAGTGCTACAAGAATAAGCAATTGGCTGTCGCGGGCACGTTTCAAACACTTTTCTAACGCGGTACAGAAATCTAGAGTTTGCAAGCTGCTTTCGAAGTACTCCTCAACAAGCTCAAACAATTCTTGACTCTTCCATATATCTTTCTTGCATTCCAAGATAACTTTAACAACCTCCTGGTTCATCTCCAAAAGGCATTCAGTCACCTCCTTCAAAGAATCAAATGAAAGCGCTCGAACTTCGACGCCAACAGCAAGAGTGTTGATGACCTGATTTGTGCGAGCTTGCAAGGTGGTGTCAAATGTCTGCAAGTCTTCATCAAGCCTACAAGCCGCTTCGTAGGAGCTTAGTTCTGTTGTGAATTGCGAGGATGTTTCATTTGGCTTCTTGCTCATATTGCCCCCCATAGCTTCAATATCCAAATCTAAACAAAGAAAAGATCAATATACAACCACCTTTATTAAATCCTTGTCCAGAAATGAACACGAGAACCCGATTTCGACAAAAGTATATATATATACACTTAAGAATACTGGATTGTTTTGTTCAAGATATATATTTAAAGCTGGACGAAAATGAAGAGAACCCAGATAGAGAAACCGAAATTGAAGAGCAGAGAGCGGAAACTTAAGAGAAAAAGCAAAAGAGAAATATTAAGTGAGAAAAAAAGGAGAAGGGGAGGTTATCTTTATACAAAGGGAAGTATGTATGTGGAAGAAACAAATGAAAGCAATTAAAAAAGAATGAGATAAAAGTAGAGGTGAATGAGGAATAAAGAAGCTTAAAGAGAATTAAAACCGTCTAGGGCCAAGAAAAAAAAAATTTATATTGTGGGAGTGGGGGTGGTGGTGGTGGTGGTGCTGTGTTTTTGGGGAGAGATATTTGAGCATAGCTTGCACGCATGGGGAAACATGATATAATAAATATTTATATACTAATTTTTGTACGTGGAAATCAAACCCTAGAAGCAATATGATGATACATATCTTTCTCTCTCTCAGCCATTTTCTTTGCAGTTTCAACGCGCAAAGCAATAACGGTTACCAAACAAAAGGGAGAACAAGAGCTGTGCCTGTGCCTGTGCCTGTAATTTGCTAGGGCTTTTGAAGCTGGCTTCACCTCCAAGACTGGTAACATGACATTAGAACTTGTATATCGGTATCATATGTAGAAGAATACTAAGTCCTTTCTTAAATGGATAAAAACAAGGGACTTCAATGAATGAATTGTGCACCAAGCAGCCACAAGCAATTCGTTTTTATTTTTAATTTTTTTTTCGGATGGGAAATGACGAAATCGACCCTGGGTGATTAAGCTTATCCTAATGTTGCTGTTACGTACTAATTAAATGCATGTTAAGTCCTTTTCAAGATCAAAAACTGTTAGCTAATATGACGTCTCATGTGTACACACTTGATTTAGTTATGTGTATTTGATTATTTTATTTTTCTTATTTTATCAAGGAAAAGAAAAACTTATAATAAGAATGCTTCACTTCTCACAGTGCATAATTCCTTTGGATTACAAGTAAAGCTAGGTATAATTTATTTATTAATTTCAAAGAGTTATAGCCTTTCTCTAACAATGAAAATTATCTCACAAGATCATGATGAACATAGCTATCATCATCAAAGGTGAAAAATCAAGCATAACAGTATTATAAACAAGAATGCAAGATCAGAAAATTCAACGCATACCCAGTTGTTAGTTCTTCAGAAATTTGCTGATGAATAATTCACTGAAAGCAAGAAATCAAATAAATTTATCCAAAGTATTTTCCCCAAAGAACAATATTTCTGCTTTGATGGTTATAAAATGATTAGTAACAACACTGGATTTTACTGGTTATTTTATACCATTCTCAACCCTGAAATGGAAACTTGTTAGCCAAGACATTCAATGTATCTTCCCACTTTTTAAAAGTTTGAAAATTTTCATCAAAATTACCCAAATAGATATTTATAATCGACCTAATAAACGAGTTCATACTAACAATTCAACAGATGAAGATGATACATACTTTATTTTCTATTGATAACAATGCACATATTTATTTATTTTTTAAAAAAAAAACAATGCAAATAAAAGTAATTATGTGAATTAAAAATGTAATAATAATATACAAAGTCTCTATATAAATTATTTTCTACCAAATTAATACAATATTACTGAGTATTGATCCCATAATTTATTTTTTTTAATTTCTATATTTTATTTTGCATTTATTTGATAATATGTACTTTCGTAAACATATGCATACATTATGAGCCATTATATTACAAAAATATACACAATACTAATTATACAAAAATGGATTAAATTAATTGTAATCCAAAATAGCCAAATTTGCATTTTCTTGTGCTCACAAATAATATCAATAATTACAGAATTAAATCATTGCCAAACATTTTTTTTTTAATAAACTTTTAATCTAATTTCTCTAATGGTGTTGAGTTTGCTTAATGGAAGGAATTTTGTTTTGGCCATAAAAAGCCGAAACGAAAGCAAAAGTTGTTCTGTCTTGTCCCCCGGGTACAGCTACGCGGTCACGCACGGCTCCGCTCTTTGACACGTCATTGTACTGGACGCGTGGCGGTTAATTAGTGGGTGCCGCAATATCGAGAGTGTCAAAATTGATTCTACGCCAAGTCACAGAAGAATCTTCTATCTTCCCTCCCGTCACGTGCTTCACAACTCTCGCTCCCGTCGTCCCGTTCTGTTGCTTTCCTTCACAAGACACGTGACTAGCTGTTGTTGTTGAAACTTAAATTCTTATAATGTAAGGATGAAATTGAAAGATATTCTTAAAGCTTCACGAGAATAGCTTTATAAAAATTAGGTATAAAAGAAAGTAATCTCTCGCTTATTAAATTAGACACAATTGAGACACGAGGGCTCTTTTCTAGTTAGGAATTATTAAAGGGGGAAGCAACCGTATAAATTATATCTCTTAAAATGTCTCAATATTAAAAAAAAATTGGGGATTGTAATTCATATCTTATGAAGGCATACTCGGATGGGTACTTAAATGTCAATGATCGAAATTGACAATAACTTTATATGGTGGGAAAAAAAATTCATCCATATTTTCTTAGAATTTATTTCATTGCTTCAACAAGATTTAATATTATGTACCTTTAATTTTTTTTTTAATCATTAAATCTTGATACACATTGAGAATTGTTAGTTTGTATTTTTGCATTTTAAAAGTATTTGTTTTTAAAAAAAATTATATTATTCAAAGCCCCATTTAAAAAAGTATTATAGATATAAGTTAGATAGTCGGTAAGAATTAGTATTTAATGAGTGAGATTTTTTATTATTTAAATTTATAAAAAAAAAATCTCATATTATTAATAAGATTATATATATATCAATCAAATTTTAAATATTTCAGTAACTTGTAGAAATTAAATTCAGAATTATTTGACTTAGTAACTTGGCTGATGTAATTAGTTAGCAATCACTCGATCACCCAGTGGGGGGAAGACGAGAATGAGTACAATGTCAAGGTGGCATTCATATCATATATATATATTATGAAGTCATAGATACTTTATGCAAGTCTTAATTATATAAAGGACATGAATATGGTGAAAATGTTGAAGATCGATTATGAAAGAGTGCATGCATTGTTAAATGTTGCTTGAACATCTAATTTCTGTAATGTAAGTAATCTTAACGAGCAATTAGGACGAATCAAGAAGGTAGGAATAAGAAGTTTCAAATTATTTTAAAACGTGCATGGAATATCAAGTAAATTTTTTAACATGTGTATATATATAATATAGAAGGAGCTAGCTAGATTAAATGTATTCTTTAAGAGTGATGGTATTTATGGTCATTGCTTGGCTTTTAATTGGGAGTGAGACTTAATTACTTAGGTGGACAAGTTGAACAATAATTATACATCAATCATACATTGCATTAATCTTTGTAGTCTTGGCTTGTATGTATTCATTTCCCAAAATCCAATTATGTAATCCAAGCTAAACTCAACTCACAATAATAATAATAATTATTATTTTAATTAGTGTATGTATTTAATCAATTAGCAATTTGGGATATGTATAACAATAATGTATGCTTGATGTTCAAAAATTGTATACGTAAAAGAATGTCCAACATCACACATAATAAGCAATATCAGTTTTTTTTTTTTCAAGAGAAGCCAAGTCAATGATCAGTTAGTATATAGTTGAAACGTCTGTCAAATGATTAATGTTGTTTCATATACATATTTATATATATTAGAGATGGTTCTTTGTATATAGCAAAGTAAATGAAGCTAATAATGCGTTTAAGCATGAAACTAAGAATTATAAAACCCTTGTTTGTTAGTCTATTATAAGAATGGAAAGGGTTCCCTTACGTAATTGTTTAGAACTCTTTCAGTAAATTCATTTGATAATTAAACTTTCATGTAACCATAAAAAATATACACACAATTTTAACATTCAATTAAAACTCTAGCTTTGAATCATTCTCTCAAATCTTGTATCCATTAATTGAAAATTAGGCAAAACTTTATAAATGCATATGCAACTCCATGGAATGCAATAGAGGTGGTAAATGGGCCGTGTCAGCTATAAGTAGTACGGTCCAGCACGGTATAGTAGCGTGCTGTGTAAAATAGCACGACTCATCAAATCGTGTCAATTGCGATATGCGGCCCAACGTGCCATGTTAGCACGGGTCACTACAAGCTTGTGCCACTGCTAGCCATGACCCATAGCCCGTGCTTATTTGTTTAAATTTTTAAATTTTTATAATATATTTTTTCTTATAAATATTTTAAATTTTACAAATATTTGAAAATTTTAATTGTAATTATTTTTAAATTATAATCATAATAACCATTAATATTATAATTTATATTGGATTAAAAATTTGAAATATATTTATAAAATTATAATTCATAGCTGAAAATTTAAAATTATAATTACATTAAATAAATTACAAATATAATTTCATATAATCATAAATACAAAAATAAATTATAAAAATCCAATACAAATTTATTAAAATTTATTTTGAAGTTTAATAATTTATTTATATTATCTTTTTTTAGATATTTAATTTTCTTTATATATTTTAAATATTTTTAAAAATTTTAAATTTTACAATTATAAATATTATAATAAAAAAATATCGACGAGAGTTCCTACAAGAAGTTTCAACCACCAGTTAGAACTCTTATCCTACTCTACTCATTCAACATCCTTCGATTATCACAATCTCTAGCTTAAGAAGTGAGCACTTTTACCCCATCTTGATAAGGTAAGAGTTCTTTAATAAGGAACTGGGGTAACTAGAAAGGTTGGACGAGTGGAGCAGAATTAGAGTTCAAATTGGTGGGTGATAATTGTTGGTTGGCTGAAACTTCTTAAGAATTTTCAACAGTCTCTTTTGATTACAATATTTATAGTTACAAAAATTAAAAAATATTTAAAATATTTAAAAATAAAATAAGATAACAAAAAATAATTATTAAACCTCTACATAAATTTTATTCAACGATCCTCCTTACGATTTACAACATGCCGATAGATATGCGTTAAAGCAAAATAATTAAAATAGATCAAAGTTCAGTTACATGTATTACAACACAATGATGTAATATAATTATTTTCTATTTGTATTGAATATTTAACTGTAAAATAATTTAAAATGAACTTTATTTTGTTGTTACGTTGTAATTACAATGCATCTTCGTTGTAACTATCTTAGTGAAATTGAAATTAAATGTTGTTATTGTTATTTTGGAGTAGTCGAGAATTCATTTTTTAATGGTCTGCAATTTAGAAATTATAATTAGATAAATTAAAATTAAAAAAATAATTAATTAATTTGAGAAAATATAATTTTTAAGATTTTAAAGAGAATTGAAATAATTTAAAATTTTGTTTTGGAGAGTTTTAGTTGAGTTGATAGAAAAACGAGTAAACGTAGAGTGGAGAAAAGAAAACAATGTCGTGTGTGAGTAAAAATCAGGAGGGAGGGGAAAAAGGGGGTGAAAATGGCCTATAGGAAGGACCCAATAGCCCAGAAACAAAACTTCACCGTAGCTTAATTGTCTTGGCCATGCAGGCCTAACACGATCTATTTGCTATCTCTAAAACGCAAGCGACATTGTAATCCTCCGAATTTTTAAAATTAACAGTTATTGTCCCTTTTTACCTGCTAAATCAATCTCTTTCTAATTGATTTGAGCCATTATTAGAATGGGCAGACTTGCAATATTTGGTCATTAAGAAAATAACGTTTCGAATAGAAAATAATGTTTTGTAGTTGCCTTCAAATCAAATTAAATATTAAAGAAAACCAAAAATAAGAAGAAAAAAAAAACAAATTCCTAAAGGGGTAGGGACTGGTGACATAACCATTGCGATTGCGAGATGAAGATACTGATAGTGATAGAGGTCCATTTCCATATCTTCAGCAAACAAATTGCGGAAGGCCCCAGTTTTCAGTTTTCAAACCGCCCACGCCCAGTGCCGACGCCTTTTCTTCTTAATAAGTTGAAGCCCTGAAGCCAAGTAACCGCCTATACCCAATTCATGGGTTGATTTTGACTGACAAGCTCGGCCTAGTCATATATTATATATGTATCAACCTAATCTTCTATGATCACTCTATTCTTGATCCTGAAAATAACCTCATTTTCATGCATGTGTATATACTTCTGTGGCAAGGGTCGTTCTCAGTTTCTCCTTTTGTACTAAATTACCAAGGACATTCAATCTGAGTATGGGCTAATTTGAGGTCATCTCAAAGGAGATGAGAGTCCTCAGCAATCTGCATCAATCATTCTCGAACAAAGCAGTGGTTAGAAAACCAACCATGAAACCTGAGAACTATTACACATCAACAATGGATCCACGACACTTGAAGACCACATCTAGTAAATTTATCTCACACGCATACACACACATTCACAGTTATTATTCTACCTTGTAACTTGTTATTAGATTAACGAACAATCATCAAAATAGCCAGCAAACCCATAAACTAAATACAGCTCGATAATACATGAATTTGTTATATATCGATAGGTTCACATCACATGGTCCACTTTCTTTGAACGAATAGTAAACTAGTTGGCAAATAAAGTTCCCTAATTAAAGTAAATAAAAGCAATCCCTTCACACCACCAATGCACGCCCGTGACCCAAGTGGCCCATTGTAACGCCAATTCCACCAACTCCATTGTCACGGGCTTAACAATCATTCTGCCCTTTCGGAATCAAAACCATGCATATATAATTATTAACCAAAAACCAGCAAACTTTCACGTCCATTTTTCTCTATATAAACCAAACTCATCCCTCTCTCATACTCCAAGCGAAAAGTACAAACAACTACAGCTAAAAAGAGTACTTCTATATATATATATATATAGCGAGTTTGTGGCCAAGAGACATGGAGGCATATGCAAAGCTTGTCATTGTGGCATTGATTCTAGGGTTAGCCATTGGTTCCGTGCCCATGGGGGCCAATGGTGAGGGCTTGTGCGGCATGACCATGGAGGGTCTTAGGGCTTGCAACCCGGCCGTTGCTGCGGAGAACCCTTCTCCTCCTTCGGATGCTTGTTGCAAGGCTCTCTCCAAAGCTAACTTGCCATGCTTTTGTGGCTTCAAGAACTCTAGAGCTTTGGGTATGTATGGAATAGACTTCAACCAGGCCATGCAGCTCCCTGCTAAATGCAACATTCCGGGCACTTTCAATTGCTAAGATGTTTGGAAAAATAATGATGGGTCGATCAATCTGGTTTCTTATTATTTGTATTTTGTCTTAATTCTTTTCTTAAGAATTAATCAATTTTATGTGCTTTCTCAACTTTTCCAAGTTATGTGAAAAAAAAAAATGTGCCTTATTTTTAATGTAAGATCGATCGATTGTTTGTTTAAATTGATAAAACATGATCTTTCAGTATTTCTTTGCATGTTTATGATGATCGCTAGCCATCTCATGATTCAGAAGGCCATTGAACTGTAGTTCTCTTTCACTTGTGCCTCTCAAAACAAGTGATATAATAATTATCACCCAGGAGATTTTAATTCTTAAACACGATTATTCGCCCATTTTATCAATAAAATAATCTTATGCTTCCGAGGATCCGATTATGCTTCTATAAAATTGCGTATGAAATTAACCCGAGCTGATGAACGACCTATTAATCTAATAGTTTGTAGACTTGCGCAGTTCTTAATAAATGTTTGATAAACGAGCTATTACAACAAATCATATTTGTTCTTTGTAAAAGTAAGCGCCGAAGCCGAACTTTTATTTAACTTTTTCTGGATTTTGGGGAACTCTAATTCTAAAAAAGTTTTTATTTCTAAAATTAAAGATTCATATCCATAGAATTAATGGTGGAAGTTATTATTCTTTCATCATAGAATTGATGGGGAGTTTTCTTTTAAGGAAATAATAACTTTTCATTTTAGTAGCCAAAAGAATAGGGAATTGCTCCCTCCAAACTTGATTTTGAGTATGTAAAGCAAATTTAGCCAGTTTGTGAGCTGCCATATTATAATTTCTTGGAATATAATCTACTTTAATTTGAGCTCTAGTTGAATTGTCTTCTGAATTTAATGAACTACTCGTTTGATTTCTTTTAGAGAGTAAATTGATCCTTTGATGAGCTCCACCACATCTAGTAACTCCACATCCATCTCACATTCTCTTTTATCAATTGTCATGGTTAGCATCTTCCCTTCACTGTCTCTTATCATTGTCCATAGCTTAACTTTCTTTTTGCAGAGCATCTATTGCTGCATCCACATTAAGCTTGCACCAATCTCTTTTTGGCTTTTCCAGGTTTGATGTCTCCTTTTAAAGTTATACTAAATGATTCTAGATATGTTTCTGTTCTAGTTATTAGTCTTGTGAGAATATTGATTGAAAATCATCGATATATAATTTAGAGAGCAAGCTAAACGCGTAGTGTACGCAAGAATCGAAGACGGACATAAAAAGAGCCGAAAGACGAAAGTGCAGTACCCAGGTGTGGGCACCGCGACGACTAAGTGTGGTCGTCGCGGCACCCAGAACAGAACAGAACTTGAGCGCCACATCGTCCAGTGACCAGCGTCGCAGCGCCCAGGCGGGAGTACCAACGCCGCCGCAATGAAGGATGAGCATCGCGGCGCTGAGCGCGATGACATGTTTCCCGTTTTGGTTCGACTTATTTCGTTTCCCACTTACTTTGGGACTCCATAATATGACTCTCACACATTTAGGGTAAACTGAGGACGTCCTAAAGTCTATATAAAGGCTCTCTATTGGCTTGTAAATACATCTTAGTGATCATCGAAGACATCTTTGTGATTTTTAGTGAGAGAAAATTCCTAGATTGCGAGAGAGAGTTTTTCTTTGCGAGTCTTTCTTATAAAAAGCATAGTTTGTGAATGCCTTGTGATTCAGATTATAAGAGAAAATAATCTTGATCCGCTGTGAATGTAGGTAAGTTGTCAAACCACATAAATTTGTGTATTCTTCTTCTACCTTTCTCTCTTTAATTCCTTAATTGCTTTATCTACATTATTTGCTTGTGTGATATTGCTTGTTTGTGTGTTTTCACTTCAATAAGTCTTATAGGCTCTTCTTGTTTTTTAGTCATTAAGTGTGTATTATTGGCTTGCCAACTGATCTAGAGGACCATTGCCAATCTTTCATATGTATCCTTTGTAGTACTCACTATTAGGTGTTGGAGGAGACTTCATAAACCCATGTGCTTGCAATCCTTAATTCAGTCTTCAAATTGAATGCATTTCTAGATTACTTTTGGTGCCTTACACTTGATCAAGTCATGGGCAATCGTCTTTTTTTCTTTTAGGAATCTGTGGCATAGTAGGGAATCTGTTACTTTCTTAGCCATCAAGGAAGTTGCTGTAGGCAGAATATCCAGTAAAGCTCTCCACATAAAAACTTTAAGCTTTTAAGAGATTGACGAAGACCAGATTAGTTTTACCATTTTTGCTTGCTTTCTGAGGTTCCTGGACCTAAGCTATATTTTCCTTGCAATGCTGTGTAGTACATACTCCTCACTAAGTATTGACTTCTTTTATCATGGTGCCAATAAATGGTAGGGATTTTCAGAATTTGATTAATATCTTTCCTCTAAAAAATTGCTGGATAAGATCCATCTTCCATTTATAATCATCTATTAATATTTTTACATAGTTGTCTTATAAGAGAGTTTTAGGAGACATAGGTTTCATTGTTGTTAACCTTGGGAGCCACTTGTTAAAGTAGATATTTACCTTATCTCATTTCCCTATTAACCACCTTACTCCCTTCTCTAACACCTACATACCTTATAGAATGCTCTTTTATATGTACAGATTGCTTCCCAATTTTGCTTCTATGAAGTTCTCTTTGCTAAAGTATTTGGCCTTTTAGAATTTTTGTAATGAGAGAGTCTAGTGGTTGTATTAGCCTCAGCCCTATTTTGCTAAGAACTCTTAGTTGAAACAAATAAGGCCTCTAATCCCATTTCCCCATTCTATTTTCCTTGGATAATTTTCTTCCACCCAACCCAATGAATTCTTCTCCTTTCATCCCTACCAAAATCTTGCTAATACCTTCCATATATCCTTACAAAGCCCCTTAATAGCCTGAACATACTCATAGCAAAACTTAGAATAACATGAGCAACTACTTTAATAAGAACTTCTTTTCCCCCACTTGACAACATCATATTTTTCCATCCCTTCACCTTACTTATGATTCTCAACTTGAATATATTAAAAAAAAAATACATTTTATTCCTCCTAACCATTCAAGGCAGTCCTTGGTACTTCTTATGCCTAGAAACCTCTTGAAGTTGAAAGATATCCTTGAGCTTTTGGACCAACTCTTTGGGTACATTTTGACTGAAAAAATGGAAGACTTCTCAAAAATAAAGATTTCTCTTGAAGCTTTGCTGAAACAATAAAAGAGTTTCTTTAGGTTGCTATGCTGATGGAGAAGTTATTGTCCCTTACTTGCTACATTGTTGTAACAATTAAAATTTTATTATTATTTTAAAAGTATTAATTTATTGAAGTTCTATGATTTATAGTTTATGGAGAATAAATTTGATTGATTTAATATTCTATATTTTGATGAGGAAAAAGGGAAAATTTCTATGTGGTGCTAATTTGAAAAAATAATGGTCAAAATCTTATTACCACTAATCGAAAATTTGGCTAAAGACTCTAGGCCCAAAAGAAGTCAACCCCTAAGGGCTCAGCCAGATGTTTTCATCTAGGACAGCCCACTACTCATTGTAGAATAGCCCACTCCGAAGATAAATCCATGGTAATAGCCATCAGGTCAAGCCTTGGTAGAGCTAGACAGCGGAGAGCCTACTGGGCAGGGTCAACCAAGATATGGCCAAAACCACTCCATTAACCAGGTCAGCTCATCTCAGCATTTACGTGATCAAGAAACTTGGTCAAAATAGGCTGACCAAGTACAGCTAGTGAAGTTATAAAAAGATTGGCTATTTGAGAAGACCTCGAATCACGGTCGAGTCGAATAGGAAGAGACAACCAAAAGACTGACCTGAGTAGATCAAACTTAGCCTTACACTTAACCAAATTCATTGGCAAAGGCAGGCATAAAGAATATGCAAAGAATATATTTAATGTATGTCAGAAAGGTACCTGGCGTGTAGTAGAAGCATGTCAGAAAAATATCAATAAAAGGATATTTGGTGTATGGTGGAAGCGCAGCAAAAACGTGTCAGAAGAAGACCTGCAGAAGGATATTTTATGTATGACAAAAATAGAAACATATCAGAAGAAAATTTGCAAAAGGATATTTAATGTATGACAAAAGCACAACAGAAGAATGTGATAAGAAGATCTGTAGAAAAATATTTGGCGTACGATAAAAACACAGTAGAAAGAGGATACCCAAAAAGTACTCTAAAGATTGGTATTATAGAAAAGAGAGAAAGACACATAAACAAAGGATGATGCCCAAAAACACAAAAGAACTAGACACAAAAAAATGGTCTTTTTTTAATTTACTCTTACGCATTTTCTACTTACCTCTTTTTACCAGCCTTTTATTGTAAAGACCTTTTAAATTTAAGCATCGGAGAGTTTTTGTCGAAACCCATCCCGACAAGATCATCACGATAGTTGAGTTTGTGTTTTACAGATTCTGCCATAACCGACGAGGAAAAAAAGACCCAAATTTTTACAAGTAAGCCCAACCAAAATGAAGCCCAAATACTAATTTTTTATAACAAATAAATTCAAAACTCGTTAACTTAAATAACAATTATTTCTTATCAAAAAATATATATATATATTTAAAAAAAAATATTTTGTTATAATGAATATTTATTTGATTCCTGCATAGTTCACCATACTTGGCTCTCAAGAAAAAATAGTTTTGTAGTAACTTCAAATCAAATAAATATTCATTATAACAAAATAAAAAATTTCTAAATGGTCAAATAAAAAAACATTCAAATGGAATTGATTCTCATTTCGTAGCAATCTGCGAAGCCCGCACTTCCAAACTGCCCCCTGCCTGACACGTGTTCCATATGATGAAATGATGTCACCACCCCTACTCCATTATGGGCCGGATTGGTGAACAAGTACGGCTTAATCAGTCCAGCTTGCTAGCGGACTTACCTTCTTTTTTTTCCCTTATGTTTCCCCCATTTTTTTATTATTCTAATCTACTATTGCCGAAAAAAAAAAAGAATTATTTTCACATGTTAACTGATATAACAATGAATTTAACATATGATGTATCATATTAATGATAGATAAAATAACCATTTAAGGGTATTTTTTTCATTTTTCTTTCTTCAGATGACCATTTAAGGTTTCGATTTTTGGAAGAGTTTTTAAAATAATAATATTATATTTTTTTAAATAATATTTTAAATTGAAGTGTTAATTAATTATTAAATAATAAAATAAAATAATTTTAAAATTATTTATTATATTATTTTATTATTTAATAATTATTTAATACAACGGTTAAAATCTATAATAGTGAAGATCAAGTTGACTCAATTGTTGCATTAATCGAGATAAATGAATTTGTTTCATATCACACGCTCTACTTTCTTAGAGGATATTATAATTATAAACTAGTCAGCATATTAGTTAAGCTTCCAAAACAAACACAATCCTTTGCTACCACCAATTCTGCTAACTTATTATAACGAACTGAACAAGTTTAATATCATTTCGGAATAACCAAGCACACTTAACAACCAAAATAACCAAACTCTTGCGTCCATTATTGTCTATATAAATCAACTCATCCTTCTCTCAAACTCGAAGCCAAGAGAACAAACGAGTACTCCAGCTAAAAACGAGGAGCCGGTATAGTTAGTTGCTAGCTGCACGATCGACGACATGGAGGCATATTCAAAGCTTGTCATTCTGGCATTGATTCTAGGGTTAGCCATTGGTTCCGGGCCCATGGGAACCAATGGTCAGAGCTTGTGCCGCACGACCAAGGACAGTCTGATGGCCTGCAAGTCGGCTGTGGCAACCGTGAATCCTTCCCCTCCTTCGGCTGCTTGTTGCTCGACTCTGTCGAACGCTGATTTGCAGTGCCTATGTGGGTACAAGAACTCTTGGCTTTTAAGACTTTATGGAGTTGACTTCAAACATGCCATGCAACTCCCTGCTAAATGCAACCTTGTCAAGTCTTTCCATTGCTAAGACGTTTAATTGGAAAGTTGATGGCAATTAGTCCCAAGAGAGAGGGGAAATAAAATAAGAAGAATGGGGAAAGCTTGCAAATAGGCCCATTTTAAGCATTTCTTTTAGCATTATGTAGTACAATAATAACGAAAAGAATTAATTGGATGTGTTTACTGCTTGTAATATGATTAATATGACTTGAATTTGCCTGCATTAATTATTTTCCTTACCATAGCGTAGTTGCGTGGTGTATTTAGATGCACATCAATTTGGGAAATTTTTTATTCTAACTACAATATAACCTCTATAAATTAATAGTGCCGGGATCACACAAAATATTTTAATTAACCAAGACATTAATTTATTAAGATATTAATTTATCGATAAAGATATACAGTATGTATATTTGTTTTTTAAAAGTTTAAAACATTTGGTTTCTCAATACTCATAATTATTTAAATAATTATATTTACTCATTTAGTCAATTGATATTCAATTAGAGATGCAATCCCAGAAATTTGAATGCATAACCAAAAATTTGAGATGATACAACTGGAATCGAATTGCAAGAAAACATAAACAACACTATATTTATATTGCTAAAAAAAAATCATAATCAATCTTATATGTACCTTCTTTTTTAACAAATTATTACTCTATAGAATGGGTGGGACTTACATGTAGAAACTTATCCTGATAGAATTTAAGAAATGTATTATCTCATAATTAAGTC
Source organism: Ailanthus altissimus (assembly GCA_946807835.1). Classification (NCBI taxonomy): domain Eukaryota; kingdom Viridiplantae; phylum Streptophyta; class Magnoliopsida; order Sapindales; family Simaroubaceae; genus Ailanthus; species Ailanthus altissimus. The sequence continues at coordinate 20,625,231 of OX327698.1, read as the reverse complement.
AAAATCATTAATCTTAGCCCAAATAGAAATGGATAAAATTTATTATATGAAAGAGATTATTAATATATCAAGTATTAATTTAGGGTGCATTCCCTTTGACTTGAATTTTTAATTTAAAATGGAGAGTTAATTTTTTATTTATTAATATCATATAATTTAGTGCTAGAAAATTTAAAAGTAAAAAAAAAAAAAGAATTAATGTGGTAGCAAAAAGAGAGTAATATTTAATACTGTCAAACTCATTCATCTCTTTATATTAAATTAAATATACTCAATAAATAAAAATTTATCTAAAAAATTAAATAATGCTACATTTTGTAAATATATTCTACATTTTTCTATGTTAAATAATATATTAAATAATTATTATATAATAAAATTATATAATAATAATATTAAATTTTAATAAGTCTATTTATCCCAAAAACAAAAATCCCGAATGTATTAACAACTCGCGTACTAGACGCATCTAGTATTTATTACTTTTAATGGTTCCACAACAAAAAAGAACGTAAAAGTCTATATGAATAGACTTATTGCATTAAACTAAAAAAAAGACAATGGCCCACAATAAAAAAAACATAACAATAATAAGCCTATTTGTATTTTTCATTTGTGATGCTTTCTTTTTTTTTTTTCTTAAAACCTTTAAAATTTTACAATTTTCATTACTTGATAACTTTTTTTGACTTATTGTAATTTGTGATTTGTTTGGATGATAATCAATATCCTAAAAATTTTTAATTGTACACCCATTGATATTATTGTATTTGATAAAAAGAAAAGAAATGTCGAATAAAAGTCTATTGTTTGCTAGTGCATTATTTTATGTTGGAATAAGTTTAAAGGGAGATTTTAGTACTAAATTGGGTAGTTATAACAAGTTAAGTATTGTCAATAATGATATAAATTTTAAAGTATCTAAATTTTATAAAAAAAATATTAATAATATCGTCAACACAAAGTAGGCATAAATAGTCTAAATTTAAAATATTAAAAATATTAAAAATATTCTTTTTAAAAAAATGAATTAAAAATATAATCAACTAAAATAGTCAAATTCACATCGTTATATTTGTTTTGTTTTGTTCTTCTGAGCACACCATAATCAACATTTCCACTATTTTGTTGAAGTAATTATTGAAAACTTGTATATGAGAATTCTCCGTAAGTAATCCTTGATGAAACATAAGGCACATTATTAACAAGTTGACAGATTGCTTATTGTTGTTGTTGTGAAAAAAATATTATCAAGATGCTTGAAATAAAAAATAGATAGATATAAATAAATTAATAAATTTAATTATATTTATTGTGTAAGAATCATAGCTCAAAAAATGATAAATACTACTACTAGACAATTGATTCGGGTAAGAATGTACCTATGAAGATAGCAAATTATATCTCAAATAATAAATGTAGTTTAAACTATAACAAAATAGTAATAAATTTAGTTACACAGGACACACACCATCATCGTATTGCTCTCTTATGTTGAAATTTTATTAGGCACTTCGAAAGATGATAGACCACTTGTTTATGGATTCTACAAAATTTAGTAAAGAAATTAAAAATGTATAAATAGTTTGAAAGGTAACACATTTAAGTATTTTCTTACTTACCTCTATACTTTTATGAGATAAATTTTTTTTTTCTTTAACCTTATTTTTTTTTTTAAATTGTAGAATGCTTTCTTCTACAAGATGGGCAACCTTTATCTCGAGTTGTTATTGGATCAATTATATTTTGGGTCTCAATGGTTATACCATCAATATTAGTGTTACAACTTCAAAAAACAAGAGAAGTTGGTCAGTTACTTTTATTATTCATCTTTTTTAGCAATTCTTCCAATGCACTATGGATCCAATCCAATACATTATTATAACTTTCTTTGTCCTCTTGAGACATATTTGCAACTTTAGTAAAAGCAGTATACATTTTTTAATATCACATTTGTTCAACTGTAGAACTCTATGCATCATAACTAATTTTTACCTTACTATGACATCTTCGTACATCTTTTCTCCATCTTTGTAAAATATACTTCTTTGGAAGTAAAATTATATTATTGCGTATTAACACTATAATAGTATGTCTATAAAGTATTCCTCTAAATTCAAATCTTTTACAACTACAACTAACTTCACACTTTTTTTTTTGTTTTTAATGAAACTTTAAAGCAAGTTCTTCTTTTACCTTCTCTAATTACAACATCTTCTCTAATTTCATATTTTGAACAGTAATTCACAATATATTTTACTTATTAACTCTTGTTGAAATTCTTGAAACTTGGTAATTGTGTAAATCTCTCGAATTTGCTTTTCTATCTCATATGTTGCTACACATGGAAGATATTGGGAAAAAGACTTAGCATTTACTATACTTTCTTTTTCAACTTTACTTTATAATGCATTATCATATTGTTCTACAAATTACTTCAAAATTGTTTTTGAGTTAACATATCCTTAAAAAAAATGCATTGATACTCTCACTACACTAAGTAGTTGATATTCTTACTCAAAAATCACTTTTCACAAAATATGATACCCAACGATATCTCTCATCTTACAAACTAGTCAACCAATCATTTTTTTATTAGATTATATTTAAAAATCATGTCATGCCAACCTTCTTTAAATGTGATAGGATTTTGTGAATCATAAACAACATTTTGTAGTGCCAAACTGATAGACTCATATTCCTTGTGGCTCTTTAACTTTTCAGGCAATTTCTTAAGAATGTGCTATAGGCACCATCTATGCCTAGTAGCAAAGAAAACAATCTCAATTGCTTTTCTCATCGCTTTATCCTGGTCAGTAATGAAACCATTAGGAGCATAATTTGACATACAAGCAAGCCATGTTTGAAATAACCAAATAAATGTCTTAGTATCCTCACATAAAATTAAGCCACATCCTAATAAAATTGACTGATCGTGATGATTAACTTCTACAAAATGAGTAAATGGCATGTTATATTTATTTGTTAGATATGTGATATCAAATGTAATAACATCTCCAAAATCTTTGTAGGCTGCCCTACTTCTTGGATCTTTCCAAAAAAAAAAAATTCAATCTACTTTTCCTATTCAAAAAATAGGAAAAGTATTTTTGAATTGCAATAGCATCTCCTTCCCAAGTCTTAATCGTCTAATTTTTTCAATATAATTTCTACAATCTTTTTCTAAGAATGAGAGTTTATCATGTCTACCAGCTTCGACAAAAGAATTAATTTTTTTGTTAACTTTATTCCATGCTCGGTCATTTATTTCAAGTTGTCTCTTAACACATGAACTAATATTTTGATTACATCGAAAAAGCTTTGATTTGCTTGGACTTAATTCATGGTTGTGTTCAAGAATTAAAGACCCAACTCTCCATTTTTTATCTTTACCTAAGCAACCTCCAATTCTTACTTTACAATCAAGTTTTGTGCTCAAATATGGTCTCAAAATATTTTTAGATGTGCTTTTTGATTTGTCACTTTGTGCATATGCAAATGTTACCCATCTTAAAATACCATCACTCCCTTTCTTACATGTTCTTCGCTTCACAGAAAAACTCTTTTGTTTAGTATAATTCTTGTAATAAGTGAACATTTCATCAATACTTTTAAATAACATCTCAACCTTTGATTCATCTAAATTTTATTCCAAACCATCTATATTATCAATATCTTCAACTTCTACAACATTATCTTTCAAACCATCAATTTCATTAAATTCTTTCAAATCTCTAACTTCATGAATTTCATTTAAGTCCTTCGTTCCTATATAATAAAGTCAATATTTAACAAATTTAAGAATTAAAAATTAAGAAAACTGATATATCTAAACAAAATTCAATTATAAAAACAAAAAAATAATTAAGAAATAAGTTACAAATAATTACGTACTGTAATGAATATATTTTTCAATTATTGTACAAAAGCAATTGTTTGGACACAATGCATATTCATGAAATCAAAAAATAAAAACAAGACAATATTTAAAATAATGTTCTTTACTAATATTTTATATATCTAATATATATGAATAATTATAGATATAAATAGTTACAAATTTTATGGTTTGCTAAAAATCAAAATATATTATAATAAAAATATGATACTAATATTACTTGAGTAATTATTTTTTATCATCGTTGCCGCTAACTTCAGTAAATAGTTTTGTAGAAAACAAAAAATAGTGTAAGAGAATAACCCAGAACAAACAATAAGTTTATTTGTTTGAAAGGCAAAAAGTAGCATAAATGAGAAAGACAAATATATTTATTTTGTTATTTCTTTTGTTGTGGGGTTATTGCCTTTTTTTTGTTCAATGAAAAATCTATTAGTAGACTTTTGCATTTTTTTTGGTGTGGTTATTAAAAGTAATAAATATCAGATACATTTGACACGTGAGTTGTTAATTTGGGATATAATTAAAAATTTTATTTTCAAGACAAATAAACTTATTGTTAAAATTTATATGTTTCACTATTTAATAATTATTAAACACATTAATTTAAAATAAAAAATTTAAAATCATTTAAAAATTATAATCATTATTAAAAAATTAAAAAGTAAGGAAGTTAAAAGAAACCCATTCATTAATTTTGAGCTTCATGCTGGGACATGTAAATATGGATACGGATAATATGCCAACCTCATAGATTCATTGGATTGGGTTTAATTGTGTGATAATCGATAAACTTTTGGGATGAAGCGTGATATGCTGCCTCTTTAAGATCCATAACTACAGCTACCTAATGAAACGCCCCGACATGTTAATTCATTTGCAGTACTTACTAGCTCTTTTTTAAAATAAAAAATAAAAAAAATTATATTTATGAATCTTTTGATTTAAATTAAGAAATTTGAAGTTTAAACCGGCTCACATATGAATATAGAAGAGTATAATTTATATTTTTGTAATAAAAAAAAAACCTAGAAAACATTATTTTTATAAACATTCATTTTTAAGGTGATTGGCGCCACTTTGATCGCGTGTCTGCAATATTTTTAAATTTTCTAATACATACAATGGCACGATTGGATTATTTGCAAAGGTTAGAGTTTAACGGTGTCAGTTGTGTAATTTGAAATTTTAACTTTAATTTTTTGGGAGATGCTTGAAAATAATTGAAATACTCTTAAATTAAAAATAATTTAAGAATATAATTGAATTTTTAATAAAATTAATAAAGGTAATATAAATTTTCATTAAACTGCTTTGAGGTAAAATTAATTATTTTTCAAATACTTTTGCTGCCGTATTTTTAAAACAAAATTGAATATAGAAATTAGTGATTCAAAATCGTATTTAAGTGTGATTTTGTGTTTGAAACTAATGAAGAGGTAACACAAGGCTAAAAACGTGTTGAACGGATGAGATTTGTACCGAAATGGAGAGCTAGAAATAAGAAGGGACTTAGAAGCAAGAAAGTCATTTTGCAGCCCTTGGGATGGCAGCGCCAACCTAGCAATAGTTGGGCATTGCAGTCCAAGCTGGGTGGGCCACGGCACCGACACAAGGCTACAGTGTCAAAATGTTGTTTTAGTGCCATTTTAATGTCTTCAAGTAGGTTTTAGATTTCTTTTATGCGTGAACTTTTATTTTAAATTGATGTAAGGCTTTTAAAAATATGTTAAAGTCTATATAAACTTTTGTTATACCGATAGAATGCAATGTATAGAGAGGTATCAAAAAAAATGTCAAATAAAGAGTTTAGAAAGTATTTAAGTATTGAGTATACAAAAAAATATTGTATAAATTATTGTAGAGCTCGTTTTATTATATATTTTTTAAAATCTGTTAAGTAATTTTTGTAATCATTGAGTAATTTATAGTAATCATTAAATAAAAAAAAAATTAAAATTCTTTGATTCATTATAAATATAAATAATTTTTCGAATCACGTAATTTTTGTGTGTAAATAATTTTTTTATTTATTATATGTGATCTTTATAATTTTTGAATATTTATAAATAAAGATTTCTAAAAATATATATATAACATAGAACAACTATGCTGACAGAGAATCCGTAAATTAAACAGTATTACTTTAATTTGTTATATATGGACGGCCTTAGGCGTCGCATGCTCTACTTTCTAAAACCAACGTATATAATTATAGTTGTGGACTAGTCAGCAGATTGAAGTCCCCAAAACAAACGCAACCCCTTGGCGTCACCATCCCGCCAGCTTATTTGTACGAGCTGAACGATTTTTACACTCTTCCGGAATCATAGCCATGCAAAGTTAACCAAAACAAAAAAGATGTTTACGCCCATTATTCTCTATATAAAGAGCTCATTCTTCTTTCAAACTCCAAGACAAAATAACAAACGAGGGCCAATAAAAAAGAGAATTGTGATAAATTAATTCCTAGCTAGACGATCGAAATGGAAGCATACACAAAGCTTGTCATTGTGGCATTGATTCTAGAGTTAGCCATCGGTTCCCAGCCCATGGTGGCCAATGGTCAGAGCTTGTGCCGCACGACCAAGGACGGTCTTATGGCTTGCAATCCGGCCGTGGCCGCCGTGAATCCTTCCCCTCCTTCGGCTGCTTGTTGCTCGGCTCTGTCGAACGCAGACTTGCAGTGCCTATGTGGGTACAAGGACTCTTGGGTGTTAAGATTTTATGGCATCGACTTGAAGCAGGCTATGCAGCTTCCTGCTAAATGCAACCTTGTCAACTCTTTCCAGTGCTAAGATTTTCTTGGAACATGATGGGTCAGCTAATCTGTTTCATTACTTTTAGCAAGTGCAGCTAACAATTAATTAGTGTATTATTTATGGTTGTTCTACTTTTTAAAAGTTGTGATACAATAAAAATGTTACGTCTGTAAGTAAAATCGTCTGTTTCTTATAAATTATATTATTATCTTGCATTATTTTCTTTTAATGACTTGAGCAATTGATTGAACAGTATTTGAACTTATAATGCCGATATATTTTACTAATATAACCTAGTATCAAAAATTCTCCAAGAACTTATCGTTATGTCACACAAGAGGAGGAATCAGAGGTCTTTAGTTTGGTATTCCAGATTTTGCTAAATTAGATCAACGTCTTTCGCTTGAATCCCTCTAGTGCTGCGAATATAGATGGTTTTCTTGAGGTTTTTTCTTAGTCTTGTTGGGAGATTATTTGCGTTGATGTCTTTTACAGGGTAAGGCAATTTTTTCAACATAATAATATTCTGCGTAATATTAACTCTAACTTTGTGGTTTTGATTTCTAAAATTACAAGGCCCGACAACATCGATCATCAGACCTATTGCCCTGGCTAATTTCTTTTTAAATATTATTACGAAGGTCTTGGCGATTCGACATAATTGTATCTTGCCTCACATTATTTCTCCTGAACAAGCGGCTTTCATTAAAGGTCGTAAGATTTATGAATGTATTGCCTTAGTCTCGGAAAGGATTAATATGCTTGATAAAGAAGATGTCAGTGAGGGTAATATATATTGGCCTTAAGCTTGATATAATTAAGGCCTTCGACACTCTAAATTAGGGTTTCTTGATGCATGTTCTTCGTGCTTTTGGTTTTCTTGAAACTTTCTTGGATTGGAATTTATTGATTCTTCGTCCAGCTAAGCTTTCTATAAGCTAAGCTTTCTATAATGTCCATGGAATTCTACACGGGTTTTTCTCTTGTAGCAACTGCATTTGTTAAGGCGACTTGTTGTCTTCCCTTCTAATTTGTATTGCTGAAAAGGTTCTTAGTAGGGGTATTGTTGATTGACATGCTCGTCATTTGATTATGCCGATCTCTTCCCCAAGAGGCTATGTTCTTATTTCTTACTTTGTTGAAATTGGTTATTAAAAATTGTGTGTGAGTATGATTTTAAGTTAGAAATTAATGAAGAGTACAAGGTTGAGGATGAGTTGAACGGACAAAAGGGGAACAAAAGAAAAAGTCAAAAGTAAGGAGCGGCCGGAACATGCGAGCAGCACTTTTCCCGGTCTGGTTGCCGCAACGCTGGCTACTCAGAGTCACGATGTCAAACTCAGAAACTCCAATTCTATAGTTCAGCCTTGGTGACACTACATCGTTGCCTTGATGGTACTGCAGTGCTAGATCAAGATTACAGTAGCACCGTTGCACTGGCTCGTGGTGCCACGATACCCAGTTTTGACAGTTTCTTGTTTAAAGCCGTCTTGATTAGTTTAAGTCAGTTTTAAATTTTCTAAACACGTAGACTCTTATTCTAACTAAAAATAGAATTTTTATGGACGTTTTATAGCCTATATAAACCTTTGTAACCCTTTAAAATAATCAAGCATTAAAGAAGAGACTCCAATAGATAGAATAGAGAGTTACAGAGCACTTAAGTGTTAGGTGCGCTAATAAGAGTGCTATAGGAGTGCTTGAGTACTGTGTGTACAAGAAAGCACTAATAAATCCTTTGAGAGTTCGTCTATTATTATATTCCTTTGTAACTTATGTGAGAGATCTTTGTGATTTGAGAGTTCTTTGTAAAGTACTAAAAGAAGTTAGAATCTCATGATTAATCATAGATGTAGGCATTTGTTACTGAATTACGTAACTTTCTTATACCATATTTGTAATTGTTAATCTCATTGTGATCTTTTTTTATTCTTATTTTACTTGTAGGTGAAGCTTTGGTATGTGCTTAGAGTTTTTTAGATTGTACCTTGAAAAATCCTAACAAACTAGTATCAGAGTTAAGGTCAACACCTAAGTGGTATATCAATGCATTCAACCATGGCTACTTATAAGTATGAAATAGAGAAATTCAATGGGCATAATGATTTAAATCTATGGAAGATGAAGGTTATGACTCTGCTGGCTAGTTAAGGATTAGATTCAGCTTTAAAGAGACTTAAACAATAATCAGTAAAGTGAATAAGCTTGTGACATTATAATTTAAATTAGATAGAGAAATCATTTAGAAGAAAGCCCGTAATACCATAGTTATATCATTAAGTGATGAAGTTTTAATGGAGTAGACTTGAGAAAAGACTACAATTGATCTTTGAAAGAAACTTGATGAATTGTACATAACAAAGTCTTTGACAAATCGTCTATATGCCAAGAAGAAGTTGTATTAGTTGTCTATGACTAAAGGAACTTCAATAAAATACTACATTGACGCTTTCAACAAAATTATCATAGATCTTGAGATGATTGGTATCAAGATTAAAGATAAATACAAGGCAATCATCTTGTCGTGTTCTTTGCCTCCAAGTTATGAGTACTTCTTGGATATACTCATGCATGAAAGAGAGACTTTAACGATAAATGATGTTAAACCCTTATTGAACTCAAAAGAATTAAAGAAAATATCTAAATCTAGTAGTGCAACAGGAGAGATAGAAAGAATAATCAATTAGGGGGCAAATCCATGAAGTGCTATCATTGCTAGAAAGAAGGGAACTTGATGAGAGATTGTCCAAAAATTGGCAAAAATGGGTGGAAATCCTTATATAGTCTGTAAGAAGGGCTACAAAATTTCAGAATCCTTCGTAGTTTCTAATAAGAAGTATACTGGTAAATGAATACTTGATTCTAACTATAATTCTTATATGTGCCCTGATATGTCCTTGTTTACCAATTATAGATCTATTAGGGGTAAGAAAGTACTAATGGGTAATGATATAACTTATATAATTATTGGGATATTAGTATAAAGATGAGGCAACATAATGAGAAAATAATGAAGTTACTTGGTGTACGACATATTCTTAGAGTTAGGACGAACTTGATATCTCTAGGAGTTTTTTAGATTAAGTGGAATGTTCATTCATAACAGAAAAATGAATACTAGAATTGGTGAAAAGATCTATAGGGATTATGAAGGGTAAGAAGCACATAGGGTTATATGTGCTTGATGGAAATACTGTAGTTAGCTCAACATAGATTGTTGAGAGAATGCAGACCAAGAGGCATCATTGAAGATTAATTCACTTAGGTGACAAAGGTCGAAAAAGAATGTATGGTAAAGGTATTACTGGCAGATAGGAGATTTAACCACCAAGAGACTGTGGTCATAGTGTCAAGAGTAACATAATAGATCGTAATACAAAAGCTACCGTAAGAAAGATGTATTTGTACCTTTAGAGATCAAAGTTATTAGCCTAAAGAAGTTAAGTTTGGTTAAAGACTTAACTGGAGTTAACGCTAAGTGATAGAGCATTAGCGTGAATGGTTCCTAAAAAACTTCTTAAGATATTTTGAATTACATAGAGGTTTATTAAAATTAGTGATTCAAAATTGTGTTTAAGTATAATTTTAGATTGAAAACAAATGAAGAGTTGACACAAGGTTGATGACTTGTTGGACGGATGAAAATGGAACAAAATAGAAAGCCGAAATCAAAAAGGGGCTCGGAACACATGAAAGGCACTTTCCAAAGTCAAAGATTTACATGGAAGAATCTGAATTCAATTACAAGAGATAAATCTGAGTTAAAATCAAGCTTCCTCTATGTTTTCTTGATTGAGAAAAGGAAAATACACGGGGATCTTAAGAAATATTTGAATTCTACTTCTTTTATGATTGTTCATTCTTGTATATTTAATTGTTCATACACTTAAAAGAAAAATACTTATTCAACTTTTTTTATGAGAAAACCTTGATTTACTAAACAAAGAATAAATATTGAATACACGTTAAACAGTACCATTACAATCCTCTTATGGATTGAACTTCAAATACTATATAAACATATAAATTCTCATAACAAAAACAAGTTACAATGCTGTAAAAAAAACTCTAGAAGCACTCTTGAGATCTTTGAGTATTCTCCGAGAGCATCTAAACATAGAAAATAACCTCTTGCTTTCTTACTAAAACACTCCACACATACAACACTCAATTTCTTGTCTCATTACATTTCCTACAGTGATTGAAAGGAAGAAGATAGTTCCATTTTTGGAATTCTTTCAAAAACTCAAAGGCAAGAAAGTAATTTCTTGAAGTTCCTAAATCTAAGAACTTTAGGTGAAATCAGTGTTTTAAGTTATTTTACAACACAAATTTAATGTCTATATCTAGTTGAATTTTCTTATTAAATACTTTAAGCTATAGCTCAAAATTTTATTATTTCGGGAGATTTTACGCAAAGAAAATTATGTCTTATTGCTTGGAATCATTTTTACTTTCCTAAGCAAAATAAAGTCATTGGGTTGAGTCGTATTGACTTTCTTAATGATCATACTTGCTTAAGTTTGTTTGAATGTTAACCAAGGTGATTATTATTGTGCTATATATGTCTAGGCGAGATATTGCTTATATATAGTAGTCATACTTTATATCTTTCTTTTACCTTGTCGTCAAGCCTACGAGTGGTGATTCCTTATTTTTTGATAGGACTATGTCGGGTTGTGGGTTGTAGTAAGGGAGTTACTTAGTATACAACATCTTCATATAGTACTAAATGATGGTCATAGACATTTTTCAAGTGTTGTTAAGGCAAGATCGAATCTTGATGAGTTAGTTATTATCTTTATCTAAAGGAATGTTGGGAGCTGTCATTGAATGTTCAAGCTTATATTAGCTTTAGAAAACTTTTAAGATCATTTTTGCCTTACATTCAAAGGTAGGAATCATCAACTTGAAGAATGTAATTCAAATTACCACAAAAAATAATAATCTATAACCATCACTCAATACTATATAAAAATGAAGGGCTTAGCGAAAATCCTTAAAAGTGCAGGGTGTGCTCTGATAATTAATAAGTTGGTAGATTATATACTTTGAGGCTTAGAAAATGCCTATGCCTATATCTATATGAATATTAGAATTGATAAACTACCTGTAGCTAATAGTTATGCAATGCTTCTCAATAAGTTTGAGAATAACTCAACCGAAGACTTCTATAAAGCACTATAAATTGAATGAAATTCAGCATCAGCAACATGAGAAAACCTAAAACATTGACTACCCAAATAAAAAAGACCAACCAATTGCATAGGAAAACAATCTAACAATACGACAAAACTAAAAATCTCTACCCACTCATTATAAGAGCAAAAGTTAAAATATTCAAGCTTAAAATATTTTTGAGTTTAGAATCAAACCAACAGCCTGCTTCAGAATTAGTTGAGGCTTTTCTTTATATTTTAATTGGAATTAGAGCAATTAGATGTTAAAATTGCTTTTCTACATTGTGAATTAGTTGAAGAACTATTTATATAAAGTAGCTTGAAGGATATGAAGTTTTAGGAGATTAAAGTTTAGTTTTGTTTTCTTAAAAAAATCCTTATATGGACTCAAATAGTCCATAAGACAATGGTACCAAAGATTTGATGACTTTGTTATTGAAATTGATTTTTTCAAAAGCCGTTTTAATAGATAACTATACTTTATAGATCTTGGGACTAATAAGCAAATTATCTTGTTATTATATGTTAATGACATGCTCTTAACAAGTTAAAATAGAACTAAGATTGTGAAACTGAAGAAGTTTCTCAAAGTTTAATTTGATATAAAGGAATTAAAAGAGGTTAGAAAACTTTTAGGGATGGAGATTACAAGAAATATAAATAAAAGGTAGTTGTTTATCTTTTAATAGGGATATTTGAAAAATGTGATAGAAAAGTTTGGCATGTATGGTTTAAAATCAATAAGTATTCCACAAGTCACACACTTCAAATTTTTTTATAGTTCCCTTCAATAGATTCAGACAAGACTAAAATGGCAAGAATTCCAAACTCTAATATTGTTGGGTCAATGATGTACTCAATGATTTGTAGGTCTTGACTTAGGTTAAGCTATATGTATTCTTCAAAGTTATATATCTAATTGTGGTAAAATTAATTGGCAAGGGATAAAATGGCTCTTAATATATATATATATATATATTTTTTATATATATATATATATACATGGAACACTAAATTATGTTCTTGTGCTTGGTTAGTGGCAAAATAATATGGAATTAGTTAGTTATTAACACAGGCTCAAGAAAGAAGCACAACAAAATTACAAGAAATAAAATAAATACACCATTTTTGTTTCTCTCAGAAGGGATACAAAATTTTACCAACCAATGAGTTACAACAAAAGATACATAATTTTGTTTGAATTCACCATTTGATGGAATATATCAAAGAGATATAAGGTTCTAAAGAGATATTCACGACTAGAGCTCTCAACAACACAAGTATTTTAAAACTTACTTTAGTACAAAATAGATCTTTTATGACGAAAAATTTGCGTCACAAATAGCCTCTCACAAAAAAAATAATTATATCATGAAAGCTCGACTTAGATAGATATAAAACAAAATTCTACCACAAAGTTATAATAAAACACTTTTTGATAGAAAACTTATTTTACATTCTTGTTTTAAATTCCTACGTGGCATCCGCATAGCATTCTTAAGTAGCAACGGAAGTTGAGTTAGCATATAGAGGGATCATTGACATGGCTGTTGCCACGTGAAAAGTAAAGTCTAGATGGTAAATAACATGGCAGGGATCATAGCAGATGAAATGGTGAAATACCTGTCACAAATTTATGATAGAAACTTGTTAGGGTCGGTGCTTACGTGTCATCCTTGAATGTACATATACTTGTGTATTTATATAAGTATACATTCTCATTAAATCGCTAATACCCAATTATATAGTATTATGCATATAACGTTATAGACATTGTAGATCTGAAGGAGTTCGGATCAGATCTAAAAAGTTTAGATAATGGCTCATAATCAGCCACCCTAAGACATATAATTGCTAAATATTAACACAGTTAAGTGTTAGCTATTTATAATACTTAGCAGATCTAAGAGTTAGAGCCTTGTCTGTAATGGGACATAGACCTGTGAATATACTAGTAACTGCATAGTTGCAAGAGTTGTAATCGGGTGCCAGGAAATGCAAGTTGTGCAAGTATGTTCTCGAATAATAGTCCTTGGTCTATTTCTACCGATGCGGGTCTATCGGTAGATATCTTTATATATAGATCAGCATATGTCATATCTGTCAGGTATAGATGGTCGTTCCTGACCGACATGAGCTTGGAGCTTGTATTGACATATGGGTATCCAGTTAGGACTGGATATGGGACAGACGCATGAGGGCCTCCGATAAACATTTAATGTAAGCTGTCAATGAAGGGTCCTCTCAAGTTGAGTAGTATACATGGTCTTTTGATCTAAATGCCACGGTGAGCTGGTAAGTGATCCACCATACTTTGGTTCCACACATGTCACAGACCTTTCATGGTGTGACCGCTGGGTGTCGCTGGGTATAGTCCGATGCTTATGGAGTCCGGAGCGTACAGATATGGGATCCGTCAGCTCCTATATGGAGTTTGATATCCAGATGCTTCGAGACTGTATCTCAGAAAGTCTTGTGGCCACAAGTAATCATCTCGGGAAATAGTTCCATCTGGATGGAACAATATGAAAAAATAGTTTACGCATATTGTTCATTGAGATACAAGTCTGGAGATAGGACATGGATGAGCACATGGGGATTTGACGGTGATAATCTATATCCCCACACATCCAGGATATCATGACGGAATGACTATACGTATGCATTGTAACCTCAGCTTGTATGGTTCAACGCGCTGATTTGTATATCCATGACGTGTGTGTGGGGCATTGCTCACGGACTCATAGAATAGTTCCATTTGAAGAATTGGACGTAGAACCTAGGGAGTCCCGCGATATGGAGTGTATTCGTTGTGCACCAGGGCAGCGTGCCGGATTAAATTATTTAATCCAGCAATATTCAGCGATTTCACGGGAATGCGTGCGTGTCTGTATTTAAGTGTTAAATACAATAATTAGTTAATAATTGTTATTTACTATTTGGATTAGGATACGTAGCGTATTGTGGACCCTCAGTTAAGTTTACCTAAGTGTGGGATTTGGTAAGACCCACTAGGGGGTAAACTTGATAATTATTCATGAGAAGTAAAATGGTCATGACACACTATGATTATTTAATTATTAAATAATCATTCTTTCTCTCTCTCTCTCCTTTTTATAATATATAATATATATATTATTTTTATTTTATTATATTATATTATATTATTTATATATATATATATATAAAGCAAAAGAAAAGCAAGAGAAGCAAGAATTAGCCATTCGGCCGAGAAGGAGGGAGAGGAGAAATGGAGAAGAAAGAAAATAGAAAGAAGAAAAGAAAAAAAAAAGAGAGGAAAAATGAAATTATTTCATTTTTCCCTCTGCTTCTAATTGGAGTAATTATGAATTGCTCTAAGTTCTCTATTTCTTATCCTTTTGGAGAAAAGGATATAAATTCACTACCGGCCATTTTGGGGATTAAAAGTTAATCACAGGTTGAATATGGAGCTGTTGTTCTAACTCACCAAACCCACCAAGTTGGTGACTAAAAGTGCACGCGAGTTGATCTCCATACGGACTCCAGAAAAAACACGTGTATAACGTTACACGTTTGGTGAGTTTTCTAACTTTATAAATATATTAATGTGATTAATATATTATTTATTATATTTATTGTAAAATTTATATTTCTGCTGCGTTAGACAATAAACACAATTGCACATGCATACACCCACGTGCCTAGATCCTGTTACGCCAATAAAACTAACATAAAATTGTGATATTTTACATCAATAAATATAGCTTTCTTATACACGTATTTTATATATATACATTTCTGTACACATATAACTTATATTGCTAAAAAATAAATTATTTCATAAAAGTTAATTCGAAATTCATCTAACTATATTAATTTATACCATACTATAAATAGTATACTACATTCCAAATTAGTAGTTAAAAAAGTATATAAATATTTATCATCCCCATCATCAAAGTTCTATAAAAATATAAATTGTTCAACACAACTAACTAATGAACCAAGCTCAAAAGAAACAAAAATAGTTTTAATGCCAACCAATATTGTTATTTTCAGCCTCTCTTTAAGGCCCTACCTAAGCAAAAATGAAGTCAATAGTATAGAAAAAAAATCACAATATGGTATAACATCACTATACTAAGAATAAACAATAAAGAACGGTATTTCAACTTACAATCATATTGATTTGTTATTAGTTCAACCATAATGTAATGGGGCATCTACCAAGATGCCCCATTACATTATCAACCATTTTAACTATTGATTCTATCACACTTTCTTTTTCGGGTAAAGAGTAAACTATTGCTAACCCCTTATCTTCTTGGCCAACAATATAAAACATCTGCTCAACTTAAGAAGCCAATATAAAGGGGGTCTGACTTATGACCTAAATGTTTTAGGTCGACAATTGTGAACCTAAGATCATTAACTTTGATATTGCCTCAACTATAAATCTAATTACACTTAAAAACTACAACTTTGAACATATAATAGTCAATGTCCCAAATCTCATCTATGACTTCATGAAAAGATAATTCCCCCACTATAAAAGTTTGCACCACCAAAATATTAATATGTGAACATTTTAAAAAGATTAAATCTATAGAAACAAATAATAAAAAATATATCATAAAAAAGAAACACTTACTCAATATAAGGTTACACCTCTGAAGTATTAAGTAGGATATAAAGATGGGCTTAATCTAATAAATCACAATCTACTTCTATAATTTCAGCTAATGGTTTATCAATTATCATTTCATTTTTTTGACTATAAGGATTTCCAATAACATTTAAGCTTGATAAAAGTCAACACAAAATTCTATTGACTCTTCAACAAGGCAACATTCAATAATACAACCTTCTAGCTGATTATGATTCCACACTTAACCTTTTAAAATATTTATGAATCTCCCAAATGGATACAACTCAACAAGTCTGGAAAATAAATCTTGCATGACCAATCATATCTCCTTTTTAAATTGTCAACTTCAACACACTAGATAACTTATATATTTAAAGCAATTGGGGCACAACGGTTTATTAACACTTTGTAAAAGTTTTCCATAGGATTCATCATCTAAATCATAATGCATATATGCTTCATTCATCATTTCTATAGTTTCAACAAAGTCATGTTAGTTCTTCTACATGCCAATACCAAGTCTTATAATTTTCATAAAAATCATACATAAACGGATAATTTTTAACTTACGGGATTCTTAACCGTAATAAGACAATTTATGTAATGGCATCTTATTAAATTATGACTATCTAAATGTGATAATGCAAAAATTCCAAGAATTCTTAGACCCTCTCTTCATATTCCATTAATATTCTATTGTATGACATTCAAAAATTTATTATGTTACGACAACTTAAAATAATTTCTGAACCAATTAAGAAGTTATGTTAGAATGCGTTATAAATTTAATCATAAATTGTCAGGAAAACTGCTCATACTCAATTGGTCAAATGACTAATCTACTTAGTATGATGCTATTATTTTTCTAAATACAGACCATTCTAGTGCCCAATTTGAATCACCAATAGAATTTACATCTAGTTTACCCATATATACTAATTCTACCATAATATTATTTTACATGTGAGTATGATAATTAATTCATGTATGAAAAGGCAATAGCTTAGGTAAAAAGGATCACAAATATAAGTAAAACATAAATTCATGGGGCGCTCCATGGAGATTTGACAAGTTCTAAGGGATAGGGAGACACCGAAACCGAAGACATTCCTTGAGTACCTCATTTTGTTAGGTGGAAAGCAAACAACAAACAATACCTAATTCTAGCATTATGTAAGATTGAAATTGCAGAATCAACAAAATATGCAAGTCCAATGGCTCCTCCACAACCAAGGACTCTTAGAATTTCTTAATACAAGTAAGAAAGCATCTGAGATTATGAAGTTACAATCAAATAATAATGTTTGTGTTGCTACTAACTTAGTTTTATTTTACAATAAATTTTCAGTAGCAAACCTGCTACCATAACATAATTATTAAATTAATAATGCAAAAGAAGAAAGGGAAAGAAAAAAACTCAAAATAAAAAGAAACAAAAAAATTAAAACTTTATAAATATTATCTAACCGTTAGGATAACCCGCTTGATGAAAACACCAAATCAATACTTCAATTAGAAGACTCGTAAAAGATTCCCAAATTGCCTAAAGATTAGAAGGCAAAGAGAAAGAGAGGAATATACAATGCAGAATCTAGGTTGTATGCATTAAACAACAAACCTTAATCATACAAGTGAACCACAAAAACTTAATTAAAAAAAAATTGAAAATGTTAGGATTTCAAGAACCAAAAATACTCAAAAAAAAATTGAAGATGTTGATGGCACATAGTTAGGCTGAAGACTGATGAAGATGGCACACGGTTTGGTCTCACTTCTCCTCTCTCAAATACAATTTGAAAGATTGATGAAGACTAAAGAACATGGCATTTTCCCTTTTTTTTTCAAGTAGCTTTTGCAAAATGACACTTTTTTTTTTAATTTTGCAAGCAAAACGGTGTTGTTTTCCTTTTTTTTTTTTATTTTGCATGCAAGAAAATGGCGTTGTTTAAACTTCTGCATTTTTAATTTCAATATCATAGTTAAATAACATCATTTTGTCTCATTCTTTTAAAATATTTTGCACACAAAACAACATCGTTTAAGGCCCAAATTATTTATAAAAGATAATATTTGTATCTTAATAATATAAGTATTATAAAGAGCATTGATCAAAATTATATTTTTAGGTAAACAATATATAACTACTTGAGTCAATAAATAATATTTATATTTTTTGTAAATATTGATTCTACCTATTTTATAAATTCAATATATTTATAATAGGTATATGTTATAAATAAGAGTAAAAATGTAATTATATGTTAGTTTTTAGACCTCACTTGTCAACGTGAGAGCACAAAATTAGGGGACAATGAAATAATATAAAAAAAGGGTAGGAAAGTAAATAATAAATATAAGAAACAAAGGGGGAAGTGGCAATTTCCTTAATTTGAACTATGATCAATTTATTTTCCATACATAAAGGAGCAAAATAGAAATATTATCCCATATTAAATTTGAAGGGAAATATTTTTCTATTTGCCACTTACTCCCCCCAATGTTTTTATTTATCCATTACCCTCACAATAATTCTAAGAGAAATTGTCACTTTATCCCCCATTATTTTCTATATTTACTACCTACTCCCCTTAATATATATATATATATATATTACCCTTTTTCTGTGAAAGAAAATACACTTTTTAAGAGTATAATAAATTACTAATCTTTTTACATGATTATTTTATTTTTTAGATTTAAATACAATAAAATACTCTAGGTGCATTTTTGGCTTAATAGTTTTATCTGTGCATTTTGATTTTAAATTTTAGTAAATGCATTTTTATCTTTTAGTGTATTTTAGCTTTTAGTAATTTTTTTAAAATCTACAAAAGTCTAATTATTAGGGTTTGAAACCTAAATTTTTTTTTTAAAGCCTAAATATTTTTTAAAAAAGAAACCTAAATATTAATAGATAAAAAAATAAAATCAACTATGTCATATATTACTATTAGTAAACTTACATACATACATACATACATACATATATATATACATACACGCACAATTAGATCAATAACTTAACACATGTTAAATGTGTTAAAGCTGGTGCTAATATGTTATTTTAATATTATATGAATATTAATTATTTAATATTTATACAATAAATATTTAAAAAAAATTATTAATATTAATTATATGATACTAATGCTTGTAACACTACAGACATTGTATAATGTGAAGGAGTTTAGATCTTATGTAAAAGAGTTTAATAAGGGCTAAGAGTTAACAATGTTAAGAATTATAAATGCCAAGAGTTAGCACTGTTAAGAGTTAGTATGTTATAAGAGTCAACAAAATTCTAAGAGTTAGAAGTCTTGTCTGAAATAGGACAAAGACCTGAGAGTATACTAATAATAAAATAGTTGCAAAGAGTTAGTACTGTTAAGAGTTGTTATAAGAGTCAGCAAAATTCTACGACAAAGACCTGAGAGTATACTAATAATAAAATAGTTGCAAAGAGTTAGTACTGTTAAGAGTTGTTATAAGAGTCAGCAAAATTCTACGACAAAGACCTGAGAGTATACTAATAATAAAATAGTTGCAAAGAGTTAGTACTGTTAAGAGTTGTTATAAGAAGTCTTGTCTGAAATAGGACAAAGACCTGAGAGTATACTAGTAATGAAATAGTTGCAATAGGTGTAAGAAATATCATTATGGAAGTATGTTTTAAACATTGTGTTCCTGGTATATGTTCACCAATGCGGTCCTATCGGTGAATCACTATTATATAAATCTATGTATATCTATATCTACATAGTACAGATAGTTGTTCTTAACTGACTATGAGCTTAGAACTTGTATAGGCATGTAGGTATTCAATCAGGACTGAATACTGAACAGACTCACGAGGACCTCAATAGATATCCTATGAAGTTGTCAAAGAAACGTCCTCTCGAGTTGAGTAGTATTTGTGGTCCTTTGACCTAAACGCCATGGTGGACTTATGAGTGATCCACTATATTTTGGTTCCACATATATCAAAAACCTTTCATAGTCTGACTGCTATGTGTCGTTAGGTATGGTCCGATACTCATAGAGTCTGATGTGTATAGATACGGGATCCGTCAGCTTACATAGGTAAGTTGTATTTCATAAAGTCTTATGGTCGCAAGCATAAAGTCGAGAAAGAATTTTTTCATAGAGTTAAACAATATCACAAAAGTGTTTGCGTATATTATTTATCGAAATACAAATTTTGAGATAAATACAAAGATTGACTTATGAAAATTTGATGGTGCTGATCTATACCCCTACACATCCAATGTATAAATGATGGAAGAATTATACGTATGTGTTGTGATCTCAACTTGTACGGTTTAATACGCTAATTTGTAATATCGGTAAAGTGTGTGGAGGGTATTAATAATGGACTCATGGAATAGTTTCATTTGATGAATCGGGTGTGGACCTAGAAAGTTCCGCAATATGAAATGTATTCGTTGTACATTTAGGCAACGTACTATATTGAATAGTTCAATACAGTAAAATTTAGTCATTTATTATGGTTAAATTAACTAAAATATATGATTAATGGTGGGACTCACTTTGGGTTAATATCGTAACCTAGTAAGGATATAAAAGTAACTTCACTTAATTGATTATTTAATTGTTAATAATCAAAATAAATATTTATTTATTTAACAGTTAAATAAATAATTTAACTTAACTATAGTTAAAAGTTAACTATATAGTTAAGTTAATTAGATATTAATCTTACTTAATAGTTAAATAATGGTTAACCTAATCATGGTTAAGTTTATAATTAGAGTTAGGTTAGTTAGATATTTGTTAACTAATGTTAAGTTAATTCTAATTCAACTAAGGTTAAATTTTAACTTTAATTAAGTTAAATATCTAAAATTCAAGTGACGTTAAAATAAAATGCATGTTAAATTGAGAGATAATTAAAATACATTTAGTTTATATTAGTAAAATAAAACAAAATATTAAGTTAAGTATTTTCAGGATGGCCGACCAATTTAGAGAGAGATTGAAAATAAAAATTTGTAATGTTTTCAAAAATTGAAAATATATTTTATTCATCATATTTTGTAATTAAAGTTAGCCATTAAAACATCAAATAAATTTATTTTTATTCAAGAGTTGAATAAATAAATTATAAATTTAACTAAATTAAAGAGTTTAACTTAAAATTATGTTTAAGTATTAAACTGATTGCTAGATTAATATAATGTTATTCTAGACAATCAATCTCACCCTTATGATTGCTAGAATTGACAAAGTTTACATTTTAAGTAGACTTTAAGCAATTTTATTTCAAAGGCTTCATAAATTAAATTCTTAATTTTGTATATTAATTTAATTAATATTTAATAATTGTATTTATTATCATTTTTAAACTTCCGTAGTGTAAATATATATATATATATATATATATATGTAATGCGTATATTTAATAATAAATACATACCACATGCATGCACCCATAATTAATCAACACCCAACAAAATGGACATTGAAACTCACAAATCTTAAATAATAGTGAGCTCATAACTCTCGAATTAACATTAAATTTAAATAAACAAAACATTAAAATTTTATGTTTGGTAAAAAAGGCATTATTAATATACACTTTTTATAGATTAATTTGAAAATTAATATAAAAAAATCATAATCATAATAAAAGTTATATTTATATTTATATTTATATTTATATTTATATTTATATTTATTAAATTACTAAAAGTTATATATTTTTATGTTTAATATAACATTTAACTTATTTTATAATTTTTATTTTTTTAATTAAATTTTAGAAGTCACTAAATTCTTCTTAAATATGTTGAAAGTTTCAAATCTTGTATATCAAGATAATGCACAGTGAAATCTATTAAAGAATATATTAGTAGCTTTTGGCTTCATTCAACTTAATATTTTTTTTCAAATAATATTTGTACTTTAATAATATGTATTAGAAAGAGCATTGATCACAAATATATTTTTAGGTAAACAATATATTTTTATAAATTTAATATATTTATAATTGGAGTAACTTTTATGTACATGTTATAAATAAGAATACAAATGTAGTTACACCTTAGTTTCTATACCTCACTTGTCATTTTAGAGCAAAAAAAAAATTATGGAATAATTAAATAATATTTTTTTTTAAAAAAGAAAATTAAATAATAAATATTATCCCATATTCTCATTTAATTGCTTTGTGAGAATAGCACTTTTATCAACTATCTTACACTCATCTTCATCCTTTTGGTTAGCAACAGACATTTCCTTCGGAAGTTCAGCCATTGAGCTCGAGAATTGAATTTTTTTCCTGGACGTGTTTTACCTCATTCAGAAACTCATCAACTATTTTCAATCCCGGCTTGAGAACCACCTTCTCCCATGCATCTTCAGCCTCTTTCCCGCAACTCTCAAAGACACAGGTGGCGTCAATCCGATGCATTTCCCACCCAAGCTCATTCCTCAACCGTTGGATTTTCACCAACTGCCTATCCACCAATTTGGAGGTATTGTCCTTTATCTCTTGAATAGCTTTCTTCAGTAGTAATTCCTTATTATGATTGTCATCTTGCATCTCCTGCTCGGCCTGAAAATACCTGCCCAGCTCTGGAGCCCCAATTGCACGTCGAATTCCCCGACTGTAATCAGCTCCGGGAATGAACATATTTCTTGCTTCGTCGACAAGGCCGCCCTCCACCATTTGATCAACGCGTTTCAATACATACTTGTACAAAACATGCAGTGAAACATCCATCAAAATGAAGCAACACTCAAATTTTTCCCTCAAGTTAATCTTAGGGTCTTCAACAAGCGCCTCAATGTAATTATTTGAGCCGCCAACAATAATGGGTAGGTGCCCGTTTTCTATAATCTTATCGATGGCCTCTAACGCTTGGTAACAGAAGTCTTCAGCTGTGAAGTCTGCTTCAGGGTCTAAAAACCCTAGCAAATGGTGGGGAATGCCGCGGCGTTCAGACTCAGTGATCTTGTTGCTCGCAATGTCAAGGCCTTTGAAGACTTGAATTTTGTCAGAGTTGATTACTTCGGCTGAAAATCGGGTGGCTAGGTCGATTGATAACTTGGTTTTGCCAGTGCCTGTTGCGCCTATTATGAACACAATCTTCTTCTTGTTGTTGTTCTTGTTGGGGAACTGATCATTTGCAACGATGGAGGAGTTCATGGTCACCTATGTACGCTGCCAAAACTTAGAAAGAAAAAAAAAATGTCAACATATTGATAAATTAGTACAAACGTTTTTTTTTTTTTATCATACCACCCCCATCCCACTCTCTCACACATGTTAAATTTTTAAAAAAATTCCTCTTCAATATTGGTATAATAGCTTCTTAAATCTCTTACTTTCACTCCAAGAAATTAATCAATTAGATTATCCCTTAGAACAAAATGTTATGATAAATGATCTAACGAAATAAAATCATAATTGAAAGTTTTAACAGTAATAAATGGTGTATTAAACTCAAAAGACAATTTGTTTTAAGGAAAAATACCAATTTCATCCCTAATTTAATTGATATAGATTAATTTAATCTTTATTTTTTTATAAATACATAATTAATTCCTATAAAGACAAAAATGATCATAATTCAAAAATAAAAATAATAGTAAAAATTAGCCAAGAAGGTCCCTAAAGAGACTGAGTATTTATTTAAAAAAAAAGTATAGATTAAATTGATATATATTAATTAAATTAAGAATGAAACTGACATTTTTTCTTCTTTTTTTAATTATGGACAATTAGTATTATGATGACAGAAAAAAAAAACCATATACTCAAAGAAATAATTCAATTGGTAGGCCTTTTGTAATGGAAGAAAGAGGGTGGGCGTGATAGGAGAAAAAACAAAAGAGGGGGTACTACTACATATACAAATTCTTTCATACAAACTGACATGATATGCGGGGGTTGATTGAATGAAATATGAAAATTATAAAAATTAATAATATAAACCAATACTTATATACCATATCAGTTTGTATATGAGAGTTTACGTGAAGAATTTGCATATGTAGTATTTTCTTTAAAAAAAAATGATGCATCAAATATTTATTAAATGATGAAATTGTGTAATAAAAATATGTTAAAATAAATTTTGTATGAGATACCAAGAGCATGAAATCATACTATACTTATTTGAAGATGGATTTGAACATGCACTTGGAAAAAAAAAATCATAAAAATATGAGAAAAGCTAGAGTTCTCTGAGAGCTAACAGATATCATTTTTTTGTATACGTAATAACATCTCTTAAGGGTGTAAATTTTGGATACGATTAATGTATTCTACCTCTTCCATTTGAGGACAGAGAAATAACTCTAATTGGAAAGGCTCAAAAAGGAAAATTAAGGGGGAAAAAATAAAATATTTATAACAGAATTTTGTGGTAAACTGAAAAATAAAATTTATTGTTTGAAATTGGTTTTTTTTAGCACTTGAAAAAGTCTGATAAGAATAAGAAGCTGCAAAGACTTCAACGTTTGAAGCAAACAAAAACTAAATGTATAAACTATGGAATATTTTGATGGACGAAAAGAAGTAGAAATAGCACTAGTGCTTGAAAAACTAACCTAGATAGAAATTTTCCCAGAGGTATTGATGTTCAGGATAAGGGACCAAACTGTTCAATTTATAGGGATCTCATATTTTCCCTTTGTTTATTTTTAGTATTATATTAAATATAAACTAAATGATGCCTTGCCACTCTAGTGTGATCAGCAGAGTTCAAACTTCAAAGATCTTGTAGTAACTCAATAAATTTTACCAGTTGAACAACTACTACCCACAATCCCACAATTGTCCTTATCAGCTAGTTTTTTTCATTTTCATTTTCATTTTCATTTTTTGTGTTTTTTACATTAATTATGCTACCATTACTTTGCGAATTAAGAGAAAATTGAAAACTCTAAACACAGATATCTAATTGCATCCAACCTAAATTATTTGCTACAAATTGTTTTTCTTTTCTTACCAAGCAGAATAGGGTTTTATTTACTAATTAGAAGCAGAAAATAAAGTAGGGAAATTGTTATTATTTTCCTATTATTTGACAATTTTATAAGTTTCTTCTCTAACTGTTCAATAAGTACTAACATTGTCCTTTTTCATTTCTTTTCTTTTTTTATTTAAAGTGACTAATTACAATTCGCTTTTCCGCAAACCTTAATCAAGACTCTAATGCTAAGATTCGAGGTCTCAACACCAATAATTGAGGAATGTTTGCTCTCTAAATCTCAACGTGACCTTGAGAATCCAAGATTTAATCTTCTAGACTTAATGGACCCAACACTATAATATGAGACATTAGCCTCTTAACCCTAACTAGTTTCGATAACTTGAGATGACCTTTTAAATTTGAGACACAACCTTAAAAAAGTACTTTGCAATATAAATTTAGGGGGCTTGAGACATAGAGATCTTGACCCAATCTAGAAAGTTTATAATCTTTATTTAATTTGTTTGTAATCTTTATTTAAATAGTTTTATAGTAGAAACACTGTTTTTTACCTATTTACTAGAGTTTCAAATAGTTGAAATAAAAAAATATTTTTATAATATTTATTTAATTTGTTTATAATCTTTATTTAAATAGTTTTATAGTAGAAAAACTATTTTTTAATTACACAATCAATACTCTACAACAAAAAAAAAACAATACTCTAGAATACTTTTAAAATTTATTGTCAAACACTAATTATTTTTTTATTAAAATGCTAATAAGCAAGCACTATGAAGTAAAAGTATTATGTTAGAAGCATTCTTAAATGGACCCTAAATTAACTTATATTTAAAAATATAGAAATTTTAATCTAAATCTTTTTTAACTAAATATAAAAATTAAAGTTAAAAAGTATTTTTGACGAAACAAAATATTTATTCAATTTTTTATGGTTAATTTCATATTCCAACTAAACAATAGAATCAATTTTCATTTTCATTTTTTTTTCTTTTTTTTAAATTCTATTCCTTTTCTTCTTTTTCCTTTTTCTTTCCATTCTTCAAATCAAACACTACTTATAATCCTAAAAATTCTAACAAGAGACTAATAATTGTTCATGCAGAAAATCCAAAGAGATGGTTATTAACAATCAGCATGCATGGATCAATATGAGATTAAAATAGGGGAAATTACGTTTGACCTTGTAAGTCTAGATTCTAGGAATTCTACTCAAAGATATACAAATAATTGTTCATGCAAAAGAGAATCCAAAAGGAGAGGACTATTTTGGGAACAAATCTGAGTAGAGATTACAAAATTAAATACCTAAGAGATAAGATTGATGCATGAAGTCAGCAAAATAAATATTCACATTTCTTTTGGTACTTTTCATTAATGAACGTTAATTAACTATCAAGTTGGTTCGTGTTTATAAACCCAAGCAGGCCGCGGGGTAAAGTCTTTAATTCCTGGAAGTTCAACCCACATAATCTTTAAGTTAAAAGTAATTGACACAAAAAAAAAAAAAATTAGCAATTTCAGTACTTGGTAAATGACGAAATCAATTAGTTATTTGGTTTTTGAAACGAAGTTTACATATAAACAAAATGATCAATAAGATTGAGATTACATTGTAGAAGTGATCAGTGTCGGTCAAGTAATATTGGCTAATATGATAGGGGGTTGTTTACAAATATATATATATATATATATATATATATTTGAATTCCTCGTGAAATTAATTTTGGTCATAAAAAGTATTAATAACGAGGTAAACAAAACTCTAGTAATTTTACCTACACATGGACGCAGAGGAGAATCATAATTATAATAATAATTGTTGTAGAAATATTTAGGCTGCTAGGTTTCACACTTTATTGTCTTTTGATTTTGCATAAAATTCTTGCTTTCTCCGCATATAACTTATATTTCATATTATTTATAGACATTTTTTAGTTTTAAAAAATAGAGGTGGGCACCGATTCAGTTAAATTGAAAAATCGATCAAATTGAATAAAAAAAATTTCATTTCGATTCAATTTTTAAGAGTAAAACCAATCAATTCTGTCTGAAAATAATCGTTCAATTTTATTAATTTTCGATTTGGTTCGGTTTAAATCAAAATTCAATAATGAACAGAAGAAAAAAAAAAACTTGCTCAAAATGCTGCGTTTTGAGTAAAAAAAAATTAAAAACAAAATCCAACGTTTTAGACAAAGCCCCACAATCGATTTGAACACGAGCAGCCCCCACTTTCATCATCATTGTTCATGGATTCATCAGTTTCAGTCTTTCAAGATCTCCATTGCGTTTATCGCACAACTCCGGCTGCCCGTTGCCCGAACGTCAACTCTGCTTCCAACTACAGCTACCCCTTCTCCAAATGTCCAGCCAACAATCGATTCTTGCATCTCCAGCCACCACCACCGAGCGGCCGAAACTCATATATAAACCACTAGTTATGATTGCCACCAATTTATTAACCGAGCAAAGGCTAATTTAATATTCAAAACACATTTGATTTATTTATATTAAAATTTTAAGGTATTAATAACTATTTTAAAAATAAAAAAAAAAACTAAACACGCTAGAATCGAACTATGAACAAATGGAGAAAATAGTTCCACTTAACAACTGAGATAAGGCTAATTATTAAAGTCAAATTACATTTTATTTTATTATATTTAAACTTTAAGGTATTAATAACTATAAAAAAAAAAAAAAAAAAACTAAACTCGTCGGAATCAAGCTAAAGTAACTTTTCAATCAAATATTAATTCTTTTTTATATTAATAATTAAAAAATTAGTTTATCCGATAACCGATTTTTTTAATTTTTTATTTTTTTAAATCGGCCAATTTTTTTTCTTAACAAAAATTGAACTGATTGATTTAATTTAACTTAATCTAAGTCAATTTTTTCGGTTTTTATTTTTTTTTTCACCCTTACTCATGGTCCAAGCACACTCACATGAGTTGTGTTAGGCCTAACCTCATAGCTACTATGCTTGGGTTAACACAACATGACCACTATTTATGGCTGTGCCGACCCAACATAAAAGCATGACCTAACACTTTCTGGACATGTCTAAACTAGTGAATATATAAAGAATTGTCACAATAGTCTTATAATTTTCAATTGTTTAAAGAATGGTACAAAGAGTCCCTTTTTATATAACTTAAAATTTTTATTTATTAAAGCACTTAATTAAACGGTCAATGATAAAAAATTTGTAATGTATTTTTTCATAAAGTGGAGGTCTCAAATTCTCCTGTCCTCTATGTCAAAAAAAAGCCCTTTATTTATTAAATAATATTTAATTTTACCGTTATAAGTTATATCTTAAATAACTATCTTAAAATGAAGTTAAAGTGAAAATGAAAAGGCTAGAAATATATTACTCAATAATGAATTGTGTAAAAGCTCATGTAAGAAAACAAAGAGCGCCTGAATTAAAATCTTAAGCTAAAGTATCAATGGAATTCAAATATTCAATAAATTGGGGCTAGATTTCAAATAATCCCAAAATATGGGAGAATATATAAAATCATAAAAAAAACCAATCCAAGGGACTAAAAATAAAAAGACAGTGTAGTGCGGAGTTTTGCTTTCGCTCTTACATTTTCGAAAACGAAAAAATTTTCCGAGGGGAGGAGCCTTCAATTCATTAATCTCAAATAAGCCGATGTTAAAAATAGAAAGTGCTTATTTGATTCATGGGAGGCCGACACTAAAACTGGAAGTTTCGCCTTTTCTTCATTTACATGAAGGCATTCAATTCCTTAGTAACTCTGCCATACATACACTTTTTAACGTAAATTTTGAGGGGAATTTTTTTTTTTTTTTTATATTGTAGAGAAATTGGGTGGCATTTCCATTTTCGTGTCCTCTCTTGTAGTAAAATCCAAACCCAAGATTAAAACAAAACCAACAAACTTTAGGAGAAATAATGCTTCAAACTATCACGTATATTTATGTTGAACATTCAATGTATTAAAATATTTTTCTAACTTTTTTATGTCAAAAAAAAAATGTAAAAGACTTCCTTGACACAAAATTAAGAAGATTTTTCATGGAACTGATACTAAATTTTAAGCTTTGTCAGTTGAAACGCCTTCAATCTAAGTTTTCAAATTCTACACGAGAAACAAAAACGATTTTGATTTTGTGTTGAGAACATATAATTACATCACTGATATCATCCAATTCCAATACACTTCTATTCAAAATTTTGTTTCTAAAATACATTAACAGATCTATTTGCAGATATCAAAATTACAAAATTCAATTTATCATTTTTCAATTTGATAAATTTGAACTTGTGACAATCAGTGATAAGTTCAGCGCATTAAGGGCCGTTTGATATGTTAGATTGGGTTGAATTGAAATTATTAAGATAAAATAGAGTTGAAAATGATTTAATTATACTTAGTATAGTGATGAATGATATATATAATTTCATTATTAAAATAAATATTACAAAAATAATTAATTATTTAAATATTTATTCAGTTATCAATTTTTTTTACATTAATACAAATAATATTTAATTTTATTTAATAATTAAATATTTATTTTTAAAAGTAAATAATTATATTCTTATTTTATTAAATTTATTTTTATAAAAAATAACTTATCCCAAAACTCCTCGCCCCGGAAAATAAATAAAGGTCATCCTATAATACTAAAATTAAAGTTCTAATATAATATTAAAATTAATTTAGATCGTTAAATCAAAAAAAAAGAAACAAATTTAATAGATGCAAATAATCTCACTATTGATACCATTAAAACTTTTCTTGTATGATGGAATAATTCAATAAATTATTCACTATTTTAAAAGATAAATAACATGTGTCCTTATATTAAACATGGGATTGACTTGGTTTTGTCTGTTCACCTAACAGAATTATTTCCTAAGATTTTGAAGATGGTAAGCCAGATGGTGATTAAAACTAACACAAAAAGATCAGATGATCACGGCAGATGCATGCATCGTCAAGGTGATAATAACATGTCTGTATTGCTTAATAAAAATATCTAAACCCAATTCCAACAGTATGTTTTTCTCTCCTATCAAAAATTTAAATTAAATCTACTTGCTGTAAAGGTGAACCACAGTGAAGATAAAGAATCCAGCCATCTGCATCAGCAAACCATATCAAGTACATCAGAATCGTCCTAAATAAATGTTATCAAAATCTTTGATCTACACAGTTGTATGTAATGCAACTTTTTCAAATTAAAATCTTCCAGACTAAAACTGCAAACACCGAGTGAGGACCATACCATAGAAAATGCTGCTCCGTAATAGGGGTAAGCTGCTGGTATAAATCTTTCATATTCATTGTGTTTGTAGGGCCTGACTGGAATCTGAAAATCAGCAATTCAAGAGGGCATTTAAGATCATAAAAATTGTTTATTTTTACGCAATTAAATAAGTCCCAAAATCCCCATGGTTCAGATGAAGAAAGAGTTGTAAACATTGTCAACTATGTTGAGCAACACGTATTTCAGCAGATGAACCTGGCGTTTTCAATTAACTTGAAAAGTGGAATCAACCTTCACTCAATTCAAAACATCATGCAGCCATGTCCCTACTTCAACTTACAACTTCACCTATAAAGCTTCAACTAGATACAGCAAATGACCAGACTACCATGCGAGTAAGGGCTTAGGGTATGCAGTTCAATATATTTAATTTAACAAGACCCTAGTGACCAATGTAAATAACTAAAAACTAATAAAACCACCAGAGTCAAATGGAGTAGAAGAGTTTCTAAGGAACATAACTAGAAGGGGAACAGATTAACACAAAAAACAGAACATTTTATTGTTAGTTAGCAATGAGTAAAGCCGCAATCACACTCCCATTTCAAGGAAGTGGGTTTCTAAGCAAGATATTTTATTTCAGCAGCTACTCTTATCTTTGGGCCATTCTATAAACAGAAAGCAGCAGGAAAAAGAGTAAGATTACATGGACATAAATGGTTCTTTAAATTGCTTTTTTGATGTACTCATTTGTGAGAAGATAGTGACTGCCAATGCATTCTTTTACAAATCTTCAGTCAAACCAAAACGTAACAAATAGTTGATCCTTCAAGTAAATTAGATTGATTGGAAGTAGTTGATAAGCATGATGTCCATTAAGTATGAGAAACAAAATTAAATACCTGTTTTGATAGAGATAAGCTGGTGTACCCCAATCTTTGGTACTCAACCTTGAATTGGAAGACTCCATAAACATCTGGAACCTTAAATGCTGTGGAATAGCCACCCTGCATGAACATGTGATTAAAGATGAAGAACTGCATAAACATAGAAGTTAAGTGAGGAATGCACATATGAGCCAAAATTCAAATAACATACCTTCTTGTCAGTTGATAAGGTTTTCAATACGTAGGGGCTCATCATGTAAAACTGAACTTGAACATCATCTGCTACATATGGTTCCCAGCTTGATCCAGACCACTCATAAATCTCAACTGAGTATTCCTTTAAACAGTAAAGATGTCAGCAGATCCAAACCAAGCTTATGATTTTCAGCATTCCGACAAAGTAGAGAGAAGGGGAAGAAATTATTACTAGATCATCATTAATCCTGTAAATTGCAGGTTCATCCGATTCCCCGACTTTGTGGTGTCTCACATTCACAGCCTACAAACCATAATTTGTCTTATCAAATTTCAGCAGCAAAAAACATCGTATGAAGCAAAAACACTGATGGCTAAATGGCAGCATAAAGTAATTCTAAGGAAACAGGACCCTTTTGTTTATACTTATATCTTAAAACCACTCGAACGACCAAAAGATGAAGATCAGAAAGTATAAGGAAGCCTACATAACAGAACAGCAACTAAAATGCCTTACCTTAAGATGACCTCTCTCATGGAGTACCCATTTGCTAAGTTCTGTCAAAAACTGCTCATTACCTGATTTCTCATGCCTGCCAACATCGAAAAGAAAGATCTATCATAAGTTTCTTGTCCCAAGCAGTAAAATCATTTTTATTATCTCACAATAGGAAATATAATAATCATCCAAATCCTCAACTTATGACCCAACTGATAAAGAAATAGATACTGTGAAGCAGCCTCATGTGACTCAACAGCTCCACCACCAATATGCATAGGGATTTTACAGTCCTTTTTTTTTCATTTTTTATAATATCCAGAACCCCTAAATGTTCTATGTTCTTTGAGTTGTAAACTGGGGACTACTGCCAGACCCTACAACCTTGGTAGTCTGGAAAGTTGTTACTAGTCAATATGTGCAGAATACATCTCTATTAATCATGGTTTGCATATTAATATTTTAGACTAACAAATTACTGAATCTTCTCTGCATCAGTGTACAGCTTGTCCAGAAAATGCATCAAGTCTTTCCCAAGAACAAGCTTTGAGTATACTGACAACAGAACAAGCAACATCTCAAAGAGAAGAAAATCCATTTTCATTCAATTATTCTAATTCTTCAAGTAATGATGCAAATTAGGTATTCAAATAATTTGTGGTAAACAAGTCAGTAAAGCAACCATCTGAAATTTTTAGCTTAGTTTAACCATAGCTGCCTCAACATTTAAGTCAAAGAGGCTACAACCGTCTTCGACAATGGTTAGCATCGTAAATTAATAGAATTAACATTATGGAAATTCAAAAGTATCAAATAACAGAGCAGGGTGCCTGTGGCTTGCACATTTGACACAAAATTGCAAAGATAAGTTAAAAAGGTTCACTCACTCAATTGAGCTTCCAGCCTTCTGTACCCCAGATCTGAACAATCTGGAAATAGAACCAAATTGAATCAATAAAATGAGCATAAAATAGTGGAACCTATAACTCAACTGCCCACCACACATACCTATTGCTGAACATGCTTAATGAGCCAGTGATCAAAATCCGAGCATTATTTCTTGCCTGTCATAAAAAGACATGCCATAACCAGGTTTATATTTTCTCAACAATAATAGCAGTCGCATAAATCAACTTTAACAATATTGAGATAACATATAATGATATTAACATTAAGAGTTGGACTTATTATTAAAATTTAAAAAAAAAAAACATAAAAGTTAGCTAATACAGAAGATAATTCACTAGAGGTCAATATCCAAATACTTATTGCTTGAAGAATTTGTCCACCCAATATATTCCAGTTAAGATTTTGATGTCTCATTCCTTACAATGAAAAAGATATGTACCAAAGAACTGTGAGATGCAAAAATTGATAGCCAGTTTAAATGAGAAGGCAGAGTTGACATGAGTCCTACTGCCAATGACATGATGCAAATACAAACTACTGTAGAACATGTAACTTGGCAAACTTCTAAATAAAGATGTTAATATTGTTGAAATAAACTATATCCCAAAAAATAACAAGCCACTTTTTTAGCTGTCATCTGGCTAGAAGCTGACAAATGATAGAGCAATTTTCACTCAGTATGTGAATCCTTAATTACAACCATAGAATGTCCTTGTCACAACAACGAGGGAAAAGGTAATATTATGACAAGGACTAGAAGAAACCCCACGTAAAAGGTGGAGCATTGTTGCTGATAATATTGTAGTGGTATACCAGCATCAGTGATTTAACTACTTTAGATAAAGGAGCATGCTAGAGCTCAGTCAATTTAACAAGAACAAATATAATTCTTTTCCTCTGGTTTATTCACATGCTCCAACATTGTTTAAGTGTGTTAACATCAATATATACAAAAAAGATGAAAGCACAGTGCATCTCACATGTGTTGTCAATTCATGCAAAAGGAAAGGTGAAGAAAAGATAGGTGAGCATCAACTTACCTGAACAACTGAAACTAGAGAGATGGTAAATCCAGTGAGTGATGGAGGATTTGATAACTTGGACTTTGGATTTGCAGAATAGGCTGAAAGAGAAGCTGAGAGTACTTTCAACACCTAAAATAGGTACATAAGTTAACCAAAAAGGAACAGAAAGATACAGCAGATAATGAGTCATTGAAGTTGAATTGAGTGAAAGGCATGGAAGATTCTTCCACTTTCAGGAAAGTAAATGCTTTCAATTTACCAGGCTATTGGCAGGATTCAATGAATGCCCAATCCCCTGGAAGAGCACAGGAGCCTACAACCATTAATCAAAAGACCAATCAGACAGTTAGAATATATTCCTTACAGCTATGATGATTGGATGAACTTTGGATCACTGACCAGTGGGTGCATACATTCACAAACCACCTAAATATAACGCAAGAATCAAAAGTTATGATGATTATGTACTTTGGATTACTGACCAGTGGTTGCATACATTCATAAACCACATAAATATAATGCAAAAATCAAATGCACAGAACACGACCTAAGTAGTAGGCTGGTAGCTCCGAAACTAACCAAAATACAAGAAACAAATAGTTATTTTTTTCTTTGCAAGTAAGAAACAGAATAATCACAAACTTTTATGAGACTGATATTTCTTTAAAATATACATTTTTTCAAAAAAAATATGAGTGAGTTAAGACTTAGGGTCATCAGTATTAGAAATGGCTAAAAATATAGTGTAAAGCACCAATACCAAGATCCAGAATTGTGATGAATGTGACTGAACAATTAATATTAACAATCTTGCTGGAGCATGCACTTGCCTCAATTTTCTTGCTTCCCAAAATCACATCAGAAATAATAAAATCATCATTAGCGATCAATGTATGATCTCCCTCAATGTTTGATATCGCATAGCTGGTGTGATCAATAACCATAGCAGCAGGGTCCTGCACCCATCAAAAATCTTAATAAGCATAAATAAAATTCAAACAAATAATTAATCGAGCTAGTAAAAATCGACCCACCTCATCAAAATCAACACCACACTCAGTGGCAATTTCCCTAATCAAATCTGACGCATTAGTATCGGCCGCAATAATCAAATCATGGCCCGAATCGACGAAATCCACAATCGACGCCACATCAATAGACCCTCCAAAACCTAAACAAAACAAATAAGCAGATGCCTAAACGAAAATTAGGATCTCATATTCATGATCCAAATTCAATTTTCAACATTTACGGAATCGAAATTTCGGAATATAGTTTGATTACAGTGAACAATTTTCACAATCCGAAAGCAATTGTTATTCAATAAGAATAAAAAAGAAAAAGAAAAACTTTTCACACTAATCCCACACTTTAAACTAGTTTTTAAATGGTATTCGAATATTCTTATTATTTTTCAGATAAAAATGTGGGTGACGTACGGTCGACGGAGGGGCAAAAAAGGATCAAGGCGTCGTATAAGTACTGGCCGTAGCGCTGCAAACCGATGTTGGGGTCATCGGCTAGCTTGAAGTCGAGCTGGTAGCCGCGAGATTTGAGGGAGCCGAAGAAGAGGGAGTGAGAGGACTTGATGGCGAAGTCGTCGAGCAAAACGAGCACGCGCCGATCCGTCGGGTTCTCTGGAGAGAAAGCAACGGAGAAAAGTGGAATCAGCGTAGTTGCTATGGCTAAGTACAGTAAGAGCTTCGCCATTTTTACTTCTTTTTGTGTGTAATTAGGGTTTAGAGCGGGATTTGATCTGGTTTTGTTGACGATGTAGTGGTGATGGTTACAGTACTGGTACTGGTAAACGGAAGTGGGTCGGGTCAGGATTGGGTTCAAATAATCGTTACGCAAGAATCCATATTTATTTGAAAATTTTTGGTAAATAGTCGAATTTTTTTGGGTCATTTTTTAATTTAACTAAATATGAAATTTTATAAACACTCTTGTCTTATGTATGAAACTCACTGTTTTAAATTTATCAATTTAAATTTAAATTTCATAATATTAAAATAAACACAAACACTTGAGACTTAGAAAAAATCAAACTGAATCATTCAATAAAAATACATCATACTTTTACGACAAAAGTGAAATAATTATTTTTTTCTATTGTAATTTATTTTTATTTTATTTTATATTATTTAAAATTATATCAATGTTTTATATATATAAATATAGTGTTTTTAAATTTTTTAAAATAAATACATTGTGTAATATAAATTAAATCGCTCAATTTTAAGTATAAAACAACAAAAATAAAAAATAAAAATGGACTCAAAAGAGTTTGGCGTAATAAGTCGTCCATCCAGTTAAGCAAATTACGATAAGCGCACCAAAATGCTATTGCGCCAATTGCTTATCGGAATAAGCAAGTTGATACGATAAGCCCATCTCGTCATTATATTATCATTTTTTATTTTAATTATTTATAATTTTATTTTATTATGATTGACTCATTTATATTATTTATTTAAAATTATATTTATATTTATTTAATTTAACTGCATTGTTTTTTCTTTTAAGGGGATTGCATATAATATTTTTTTTACGCATTATCGGAGAGGAATGAGTATCGAACCTAGGTGGAGAGTGAGCTTTGGAGGAGCTCAGCCAACTCGGCTGAGCCCTCACGCTCAATTAACTGCATTGTTTAATTGTACAATTTATTTTTGTTAAGTATTTTTTTATTGATATGGTACTATAGAAACAAAGTTATTATATTTTTTTTTTTTGTCATTTATCAAATTGGATAATTTTAGATATTATGTCGACATTAAAATATTTATTACATATAATCATTTGAACAATATGGATAGCAATCATATGTAATCAATTTAATAATTTTGTAAATAATTGTTTCATTAATATATATATATTCTCTTATCTTTAGCAATCATATGTAATCAATTTAATAATTTTGTAAATAATTGTTTCATTAATATATATATTCTCTTATCTTTAAATTCGTTATCACCGCTCATAACTTTCAATAAGATGATATTATTACAAAAAAATAGTTGCTCTGCAACTGAAATCTTCAATCTCTTAAAAACTACATCCTTCTATTTATAGAAATATATTTCAAAGTATATCAGTAATGGAAAAATAATATTTAAATTAAAAAAATCAAATAAATTCATACAAACACAGTAAATAAATTTTAAAATTAAAAAAAGTGGGACCACACACTAATTATTAAAAAATAAATAAATAATATAAATAAAAAGGTAGATAAATTAAATAAAATAAATAATATAATTAAATCAAATAATTAATAAATAATATAATTAAATAAAACAAAAGAAATTTTATACTCAAACTAATCGATTTAATCCACATTACACAATGTATTTATTTTAAAAGGCCTATAAATATTATATTTATATATACAAAAAAATAATCTAAATATATATAAAATCGACATAATTTTAAATACTATAAACAAAATAAAATAATTTATAATTGGAAGAAAGATATAACAATCTCATATTTATTGTAAAAGTGTGATATATTCTCATTGAAAGATTTTATTTGATTCCTCTAAATCTCAAGTGTGTATATATTTTTTTTAAAAAAATTATGAAGTTTAAATTAATGAGTTTCATATCTAAGATAAGAGTATTTGTGTTTTACTAAATATTTAGCTACAAAAATTAGAAATTTTTATATTTGATTAAATTAGAAAATAACAAGAATTTAAATTTTAATGTTCTGTTAAATTAGAAGATAACCCAAAAAAATTGGCTACTTACAAAAGTTTTCTTTAATTTGTGAATTAATTTTTTGAGATAAATGATTTATAATGTCGTTAAATGGAGTTTATGATAAATGGAGTTTATGAGTAACATATTATGTTTACATTTTGAGTAATAATAATATTTTTCTTTTAAAGGTTTAAATAGAGATAAGAAACTTTATTTTTGGAACACCAACTCTTACTCTTTATTTTTATTCAAATTCAAGTGATCGTAAATACTAAACGCATTTACAATCGAGCATTTTTATTCAAATTTAAGTGATCGTAAAAACTAAGTGCATGCACAACCGAGCTATGCTCAATAGGCAAGTAGTAATAATATATTATACCTTATATATAATTTGATACAATAATATTGAAAAATGTTCACATATTAGTATTTATGGATTTTATTATTACATCATTACAAACTAATATACTATACATATAAAAATATATATTTGTAATTATCCACATGAATTAAGTTACAAAATTAATATTAAAATCTAACAATATCTGTGTTACTTGGCCGTCCCCACTTCATTAGGTATATTGACCTCACTTTGTTGATTTTAACATTCATTTACAGATTTCAGGATCCTTGCATTCTTTATTATGCAGTTTATGCTCGAATATTGTCCTATTGCTTTTGATGTTTTAAAATTTAAGATATAATTCAATAATTTGAAATGATAGATGAAGTAGCAACATAAAGGTATCATTTTTTTATTTTGAATTTTCACTATTATATTAATTGATGAATATATATGTTTTTAGTTTAAGTTAAATGAATCTTTATTAAATTACACAATTTAAAGGTTTATATATATTGTTTCTCTGAGACTCTGACCGTGGTAGTTCATTTGAATCTCCCTAAAGATTTACTGTACACTACCAAAAGGCTTATTATAGCCTACAAGAAAATCTATCATGTTAGCACTTAAGATTGTCCTGCAAAGAAATGTCTTTGACTTAAAAGTTCTCGATCTCAAAAGTTCATTAAAGGTCGACTACATAAGACTAAAGGCCAATCATATAATACCTTTAAAGGCAAATGAAAAAATGCCTATTTATTACAGATTGAGAACTTCTATCCTTATTCTCGAAGACCCCATAGTTCTAAGATTTTTAAAGACAATCAAATAGGAAAGTACAAATAAGTACTAGTTAAAAAAAAAGTCTACAAACAAATATCTTAATTCTAGAAAAATTATAAATAAATATTCTAGTTCTAAAATAACTTTATAATCTAAGCCAATAAAATAAAGCTAAACAATCAAGTAAGAGGGATCTATCTCAGTCTTTCAACTCTCTAAATCTATTTTCTTTTTATGACCTTTTTTTTAGAACCTTTTCCTTTCAATTTTCACTTTAGATAAAAATGAGGATTGCTTTAAGTAAACGGAGAACCCTAAAAACCTCATTAATGTGTATAATTCAACGCCCAACATAAAATTCTCTCTTTTATTATGATTCTTATCTTTTTTATCTTTACCCATAAGACTTGTCGTGGACTTAAGAATCAGATGGTCAACACAAAAAAAAACCTCAAGTTCAACCTACCAATAAATCTTGACACTAATAACTGTTGGGGGAGGAAACTTCCTTCTCCCTCTCGATGATATATTAAAGCGAAAAACCTAAAGTTCAACCTACCAATAAATCTTGACACTAATAACTGTTGAGGGAGGAAACTCCCTTCTCCCTCTCGATGATATATTAAAGCGAAAAATTTCAAGTTCAACCTAGAACCCTAACCTCCTTACGCAGCGGAATAACCTGTTAATTAAACAAAATAGCAAGAATCCAAAGCAGAAAACAAAAGAGCACAACACAATCGTACGTGATTTGACCAATTGCCTACGTCCACGGTGGATTTAAAGATTCTAACCTCTCTTATTATAACTCCCTAGAGATTTTATAAGGAAAACCTAATATGAAGAACCCTCAAAAAGACCTAATGTTTAGTGAACCTTTACTCTACCACGAACAATGATCACTCAAATGACGGTTCCACCCTAGTGCACATAAACACTTAGTGTCTACCCAGTTCTTCCCCTCTCTTAGAGTCTCTCTTAATGCTTGATCTCAACTAAAGGGTTTACAAGTGTTTATATAGAGTGTATTTCGTGCCTACTAACCCTATTTCTTGTTAGAGTAAGAGTCTAGTTATTTTGGAAGTCCAAAACTTCCCAAAATTAGAAATCCCAAAGAAAAATGAACTTTTGACGCGTCTGGCGCCGCAGCATTGGCCAAAATTGCGCTCAGCATTGCGGCACCGCGACGCTCAGCCCTGTACGCACCTCCCTCATTTTCTTCACTTCCTTCGCATCTTTGAGTCCCATTTTGCTTCCCCCTTCATGTCCCACACGTCCTAAACTTCTCCATACGTGTCTCACACATTCTAGACTTTTTGTGACTCTCCACTTTAATATTCATCTCAATTATTGTCTAACCAAAATTGTTGAATCACCAATTTTTCAACAATAACAAATTGCCCTTCAACTCTACTAAGAATTTTAGCTTTTTAATATATTTTTTTATTTTGAAATCTTTATCTTGCTTAAGATGTTCTATATTCATACATATTCCTCTCTACATTCACCATTTCTTCTTCTACCGGTCCATCTGCTTGGCTTGCCTCAATTAACAAACTCATCATTGCCTTAATCAACAAACTCATCCTCAAATTGTCTTATTGCTTTTGATGTTTTAAAATTTAAGATATAATTCAATAATTTGAAATGATAGATGAAGTAGCAATATAAAGGTATCATTTTTTTATTTAAATTTTTCACTATTATATTAATTGATGAATATATATGTTTTTAGTTTAAGTTAAACAAATCTTTATTAAATTACATAATTTAAAGGTTTATATATATTGTTTCTCTGAGATTTTGACCCGTTGTAGTTCATATGAATCTCTCAAAAGGTCTATTGTACATTACAAAAAGGCTTATTATAGCCTACAATAAGATCTATCATATTGGCACTTAAGATTGTCCCGCAAGAAATGTCTTTGGCCTAAAGTTCTCGATCTCAAAAGTTCATTAAAGGTCGACCACATAAGGCCCTTTAAAGGCCAATCATATAATACCTTTAAAGGCAAATGAAAAAGTGTCGACCCACTACAGATTGAGAATTTATGTCGTCCTTATTCTCGAGGACCCCATAGTTCTAAGATTTTTAAAGACAATCAAGTAGGAAGGTAAAAATAAGTACTAGTTCAAAGAAAAAACTCCACAAACAAATGTTCTAATTCTAGAAAAACTACAAATAAATGTTCTAGTTCTAAAATAATTCTATAATCTAAGCCAATAAAATAAGGCTAAACAATCAAGTAAGAGGGATCTATCTCGGTCTTTCAACTCTCTAAATCCATTTCCTTTTTATGACCTCTTGTTTAGAAGCTCTTCCTTTCAATTTCACTTTGGATAAAATGAGGATTTCTTTAAGTAAACGGAGAATCCTAAAAAACCTCATTAATGTGTATAATTCAACGTCCAACACAAAAATCTCTATTTTATTATTGATTCTTATCTTATTTATCTTTACCCATAAGACTTGTCGCGGACTTAAGAATCAAATGGTCAACATCGAAAAAAACCCTCGACGTAGCCTAACTTCGTTTGTGGTTGTATGAGACATTTTGAAGCCTAGCACTTGTTAGGAGTGATCATCACAA
Organism: Ailanthus altissimus; assembly: GCA_946807835.1. Classification (NCBI taxonomy): domain Eukaryota; kingdom Viridiplantae; phylum Streptophyta; class Magnoliopsida; order Sapindales; family Simaroubaceae; genus Ailanthus; species Ailanthus altissimus. The sequence goes on along the minus strand of OX327698.1, from coordinate 20,583,606 downwards.
CCTAACTCTTCAAGAGATCCAACCGTTATTTTTTTAAAAATAAATTCAACTCGTGAGCCAAAGATCTCCCAAATTTTGAGGTCAACAGTTTGGTATCATAATTGCTGCTATAGTAGTTAAGCGCAAACGCACGCTATCGTATCATGTAATATAAGATTTTAAGTTCAAGTGTGATTCCACATGGGATTATGTGGTATAATTCTATAAATTAAGTACTAAAATTATACTTACTTAACTTTTATTCATAAAATCATAATTTGAAATTTAATTAATTAATCTAACTCTATCAATTAAATAAAACAAAAGCAAATGATAAATTTCACAAATAAAGATAATCTAGGATTTTGACTCATCCCCTAGTATTTCATTGGATTTATTAACCTCTTAGTTAATTTTTTAATACAAATTATTGGCTTGGACACTAATCTCATCACAAACCTTTGTCTATAATCGAGTAACTATATTACATATTCTAACAATCACCTATATGTCTATGGTAATCAATTCAGAATGTAATTCATTAAGATCAAGTCTAAATTATGTCATACACACCATCTAAGTATATGTCTATCCTAGATGGAACTCGTAGTTGTTACCCTATAATCATGCATCAAACTATCATATGCTTAAATACATGAATCTATCTGTTGGATTCATCATGGTTCCTTAATCATTCAAAAATTTGATTAGGTATAAAGAAAGCAATAAACACATGACATAATGAATCAATTGTAATAACTAAGTTCATAAATTAAAAATTAACAAAATTCAAATCCATACTAGGTTTACATAGTCTAACTCTAGATGAAAAATTTAGCCCATCACAAAACTAAAAGTATCAAACTAATCTTTAAAAATTAACAAAAACAAAAACATAATGATAAATAAAGAGTAAAAAAAACTAATCAAAGTGACTCTTTGATGTGTTTCTCACTCTTCTTTGACTAGAAGCTTGAATCTTGATCTTGATTCTTCAATCTTTAACTTTAATATTTGATTTTGTATTGTGAATTTTTTTCCTAAGTTTTTTCCTCTTTACTCGATTTTTTTTTATTATTTAGAATTTTTGGCCTTCTATTTATAGGTTTTTATCTTCAAATTAGAGTAAAACGTTAAATACAAATCATATTATGATTACTATTTATTAGTATTGTTTACGCACTTCATTAGTATTGTTCACGCACATAGTTCCCCCGTGTTATTGTTCAAGTAACGCTGTATTTGGGTGCTATAATGTTGTACATAGTGTTTTTAAGTGCCTCAGCGCTCATTTCTAGTATTGCAGCGTTGAGCACTGTAGTAAAAAAAAAACTATAGCATGATACTATAGTAATTTATTGTAGCACTTTGATGTTTTTGCCATTTTTTTTTATAGATTTTTATCTTTATTTGCTCCATTGACTCCAAACCTACAAAATAATAATAAAACACATAAAAATAAAACAATATTAATTTAAACAACAAATATTAAGTTTAAAAGATGAAAATATTAAACCTAATTAACCCTTATCACGCCATTTATGGGAATAAAATAGAAAGCCATGAAGGGTAATCAATTAAAGATAAATAAAATGATCACATAATGACTACTCGAGGTAATGAGCAAAACCAACAATTATAAAAAATTCCAACCAAATAAACCATAATGGACATTGAAGTCATGGGATGACAAGGCAACGTACTAAGATAAGGCAACTCTTTCCTAACAAACCGAATTAAGAGAAAAAAATTGATAATGACTAGACGAGAAAGGGAGGAGGAATTATTAACAATAGTACTATAAAAAGCATAAAAATTTAAAAGAGCAATATAAGACATAAGAAGTGGCCAACCAAGGAGGTGGCCCATTAAAATTGAAGGAACCTCCCACAATTTAGGAAAAATATATTTTTTGTTTTGTCCACTCAAGAGCAAAATAAGTGGATATACAGAGCTCTTTGAGAAAAAAAGTCAACTCTAAAAGTAAAAGGTTGATGAGATTAATTAAGTATAATATTTCTATCTTTCAAATTTAATATTTATTTAGTTAAATTAAAATTATTTAGATTTTTATGTATTTTATTATTATTTTTTAAGTTTGTAGTGAATAGAGCAAATATGAATGTAAATCTAAGAAAAAACAGGCAAAAATATCAAAATTATTATAGCACTATGAACAGTAATGCATGAACAGTAATTTTACTACAGTGCCAACACCGTGGTGCTCAAGTTAATGTTCCTAACACTAGAGTGCCAAAAAGCAATGTCGCGATGCTCATGCGATAAAAAGAAAATCCTAAAAAAAAAACATATACAACAAAAGAGGGCACAAAAGAAAAATACATTTTAAAGACTTCAGAACGTGATGTGAAGATTGAAAAAGATGATTCAACAGCAAGTAAGGCCAGGCACGATTTGGTTCGGTCTAGATTTTTTTGAAATAAAACAGAAATGGTTCGGTTTGATTTTTTAAAGAAGCAAAACTAAACAATTTTTTGAAAGAAAAATCGAACCGATTTTTTCTGGTTCGGTCTTTTCAATTTTTTGGCTATTCTTTTTTATTTTAAATTGTGGGTTTTTTTAATTCATTTATCCAAATAATTTAGTGGGTCATTTTAATTTATTTTTTATTTTTTCATTACACGTTACATAAGCCACTAAATTTATGCTTATATATTATATAAGTTTTTAAAAAATTAAGTTGACTAAATTATTATATATTACACATTACATTACACTTTATATATTATATAAAAAAAATTCATTACACGTTATATAAGCCACTAAATTTATTCTTATATATTATATAAGTCTTTAAAAATTAAGTTGACTAAATTAATATACATTACATATTACATTATACGTTATATATTATATAATAAAAAAAATTCAATACACATTACATAAATCACAAAATTTATTTTTATATATTATATAAGTCTTTTAAAAATTAAGTTGACTAAATTATTATATATTACACGTTATTTATTATATAATAAAAAAATTATTACACGTCACAGAAGCTACTAAATTTATTCTTATATATTATATAAGTCTTTAAAAAATTAAGTTAACTAAATTAATATATATTACACGTTATATATTATATAATAAAAAATTTCATTACACATTATATAAATCACTAAATTTGTTCTTACATATTATATAAGTTTTTAAAAAATTAAATTAACTAAATTAATATATATTACACGTTTTATATTATATAATAAAAAAATCATTGCACATTACATAAACTACTAAATTTGTTCTTATAAATATTATATAAGTCTTTAAAAAATTAAGTTGACTAAATTATTATATATTACATGTTATATATATTATATAATAAAAATAATAATTTATTATACATTACAAAAGCTAGTAAATTTGTTCTTTTATATTATATAAGTCTTTAAAAAATTAAGTTGACTAAATTAATATATATTACATGTTACATTACACGTTAAATATTATATATTAAAAAAATTCATTACAGATTACATAAATTATTATATATTCTGATTTTGGGCTTTTTAAATTAATTTTATTTTAAATTGTAGATCTTTTTTGACCTAATTTTTTGGTCTATTTCATATTAACATAATTATAATTTACTTAATTTGAGATAAATTTAAACTTTTTATTTATTAATAATATACTAATTTCTAACAATATCTATAAAATAAATTTCTCATATTTAATGAAATTACAATTAAGGTTTTTTTAATTTTTTATTTTAATAGTGTATGAGTGAAATTATGTGTGAGTAAATATATACTTGTATTTTCAAACCCCAAATTATTTAGTGCCACGTGATAATGTAATTAAAATTTATAAAAAAAATCCTATTTTTTGGTTCAATTATATTTTTGAAAAAATTGAATTGGACCGGTCGGCTTCTCCAAAAACATAACTGATCAATTTTTTATGGATATAAAAATTGAACTGAACCGTTCGATTTTTTGGTTATCGATTTTGTTTGCCCACCTTTAACAACAAGTTAGAGAGAGAAAGTGAAGAATTGAACTATTATTCTTTATTTTCTTCTTCTCTTACTTATCTTTTGTTTTTCTTTATCATGTCTTTTAATTTATATTATAAAACTCTAGTTTTCATTATGAACTAAGTTTTTATATTTAGGGTTACAATTTTGAACTCGATATGTGATTAAATTCAAGTTCTTTTCTTATTTCTATGAACTCAATAGTAAGATTATTCAATTATTTTATGCTTAATGCTTTCTAATTACTTGATCACTAATTAGATTGTTATAGAAACCCTAATAAACTCGACAAAAGAATCTAAGTATTGGCCGTGAATAATTTGATATATAATCATAGTATAATAGTTATGATTTCATGTGGAATAAACATATATCTACATGGTAGGTCAGTTTTTAATGAGTCTTATTCTCATCTAATTACCACAGATATATAGATAATTGTTAGGGTAAAATATAATCACTTCACTATTGACAGAGGCTTGTGATGATATTAGAGATCTAATCAACAATTCATATTTGGAATTAACTTAAGAAAAAATTAATTGGTTTAAGTAACATATCAAAGGATAATTGTAATCCTAGGTTTCATCTGTCATTGGTGCCTTTATCTTATTATCTTTATTATTTTCTAGTTTTATGTTTATTTAAATTAGATTATTTATCTTTTGAATTTTATTCGCTTAAATGAAAGTAAGAAAATACAATTTTAGTACTTAGCATAATAGTAACAATAAGTTTTTGTGAGAACGATAATTTACTCACTTTTTATTACTTGTTTATGATAACGTGCATTTGCGCTTTAGTATAACACAACAAGGTCGCACTAAGAACATAATAATTGAGCACTCGTATACCCAAGGTTAAGGACTTATGATAAATAAAAAATAAGATGAGAACGAGTTAACATGAGAAGACTTAGACCTTATTAAACAAGAAGGAATTGGCGAAGATTCCGGCCACGATGTACCATTAAAAGGGCACTTGGTACTAACCTAAGAAGGTTCAAGTACAAGAAGTTGCAGAAGGAGACTGGTCATAAAGAAAGTACAATTAAATACCAAGAACCTGTTCGAAGGAATTTGAAGCCCCATTTGAGGCCGCTACAAGGCGTTGAGGAGAGTTAGACTATGAACATGCAAGCCCTATCATGTATATAGACAAATAATCAAAAAATCATATAATGTTGAGCTATTAAAAAATATTATCCTTATCTTTATAAGCTACAACTTCTCTTCTATAATCTCATTCATTTATATCTATTATTACAATGGGAACTTATAGTGTTCAAACTTTTATTATTCAATGTCTCTAAAAATTATCATTCTCTGTCAAAAATACAAAGATTAATGATCACTAAAGATAACTTGTGTAACTACTTAATACCCAAGAACGACCAACATTGGCATAAGGTAGATTAAACAATAATAAATTAGGGACAATTTGTCATAATCTATATCGAAAAATTTTTCCTTAACAATGACCAAATATCCTCTAGGACTTGAAAAAAAATGAATTCTCATCGACACAACAATTATAGAAAAGTATGCCAAAATAAAATTTCTCCAACCACTTGGTGAATAAGAGGGTTGAGCCAATATCTGCCAAGACCCTATAAATTGATTCGATATCCTATGAGGATTGAGAATTCGATAGGGTCAAGGCAATAACCACTTAATACCCTTTCAAATAATTTGAGATCCTATGAAGATCACTCGATGATGGATAAGTAAAAAGGTTCAAAGTAATAGCCAGTCGAAAACCCTTCCAAATTATCTGAGATCCCTTGAGGACCACCCAAGGATAAAGAAGTCAATAAGGTCGAGGCGATAACTACCCAGAACCTTCAAAATAATCTGCGATCGCTCGAGGGTTGCCCAAAGATCAAGAAGCTAAAAGGGTCGAGGCAGTAGCCATCCAAGGCTCTCTCAGATGATCTGAGATCCGAGGATCAAAAAGCTAAGAAGGCGAGGCACGGCCACCTATGACCCTCTTATATAATTCAAGATCCTATGAAGATAAAAAAGACAAGAGAGTTGAGGCGATAGTCACTTAAAACCCTTTCAAACGACTTGAGGTGATAGCCATAAAAGTCATATGAGGGCCCAGAAAACCAAAAGAGTCAAGACAGTAGCTACCCCATATGAGACATCCTAAAAGATGGAGGTCAAAAATGCTAAAAAGTCGAGATCAACATCTATTATTAAAACCAAGAAGGCTTTTATAAAGTTAAATTATTGTAATAATTAAATCAATACCTCAAACTCAAATGTTACAGCCCAAAGCTGGCTTTGGGTAGATTAATGATCCAAAAATAAAAGACTTAGTTTCATTACAAGTAGTATCAACAAATTATGTAATATATATTAAACACTGAATTATAAGGTCTAAAATGATCGTGAGGGGGCATCCAACATTACTACGTATGAGGTTTGAGATGAGATAAAAAGAGCATGCAACATTACTTAGAGGCAAAAGATAAATAATATCTAAGTATAGGAATATGCCCGTACATGAAGAAAAAATAACAGTGTTCTTAGCCACTAGCAAAATATTTAGTACTTCATCAAAAAATATATTTACATCACGGTTTTTATTATAAAGCCCAAAAATAAAATAAAAAAGAAAAGCACAAAGAAATCCATCTAAGCAGCATGGGTTATTTTTCAGCAGTCGAGGCATAGAGGTCCTCGGTTGGAGAGCTTTCCTGAACATGACAAAGAAGGGAAGCACTTTGTTCGGGTTGATGAAACACTAAAACATCTAAATCTTCAAATTGTAAGGGGCACCTAGTTTCCCCCTCCTCAGTCATCGTCTGACCAGTGATCGTCTCATTTAACAAAAGTCACCTGCAGTATCAGTCCGAGTAACTTTCAACTCCTTGGCCAGCTCTTTGTTCTTTCTTGAATGCACAATACAATCGTCACAAAAAATCTTCATCAAAGTCTGATACTTACCAGCTACCATATTGAGCAGATGAATCTAGGCCTAAAAAGCATAAACTTTACTCTCCGCAATAAACCCATTGAGCTCGACCTCTTCCACCTTGGCCGCTTTATCTTTGAGCTTCTAACTCCCTTTTTTGACCTTCTTGTTAGCCTCCGACATAGACACTTTAAGACGAGCAGTTGTGGCCTCAGCTTCTTTTAGTTTTTGGTCATCCTTAAACGCACCCAATATCTCACACCTCAATCATGTATTCCCGATTTCCCGTATGTAAAGGACTTCAAAGTTGCCTCGGCCCAAGCAACTTTAACTGCACGCTAAACCTCTATTACTAAAGGCAATATATGCTTATACAGATCATGTTTACTAATTGAAATATCAAACTCTACAACTTAAGCTTACAATTAAAACTCTGCATAATGCTTAACACAATTCTTTACTCTATTACTTTATTTCTTTCCTCATCTTTTTTCATCAAATTTATTGTTGATTTAAGTATTAGAGGTCATTATCAAACAAAATTTTAACATATTCTAATTTTATTTGTAGTTAGTTATGCTACTATTTTTTTTTTATACAGACGGAGGCAGATCGGAATACCTCTCTAATTTAAGAACAGAAATTACGTTACTGTTTTAAGCCAATAAAAGTCCGATTCCCGGTAAATTCACGGTCATATCACAAATTCACCACGGCACTTGAGTGTTCAATCCCGTGCGTCGCAGCCTATATTTCATATTCTACACCACTAAAATCAACATTCGCTATCACTCAACGACACAAACAACTATTAACTATAAACCTGTACTTATTACGTGGCAGTTATCCAATGGATGACAAAAACAGAAATAAAGTATTGCGAATTAGGATACATAATAAGAGAGAGAAAAAGAGCACACAGAAAAAATAAAAATAATTTGTTTTTTTATATTTTTGTTTGTAGAAATAGAATATAAATATAAATTGAAGCACACAAAAGCAAGAAAAATACTTTCAACACGCTTTCAGATTCCAACGCGAGCGCTCTCTTGAGTCTGTCTCTATCAAGAGACCTAACCCCCGTTTAGCAACTCTTAAGGTGAGCACCGGTAGAGGTAATACCTTCTTTCATCTTTTTCTCCGATCTTCATCTTTTGCTTGCTCCTTTTCCTTTTTCTTTCCTTTATTTTAAAACAAACTTGCTAACCTGATCGCATAGATTTGCGTTTATGCTTCTTTTGATTTTTTTTTTCTTTGATGGGGTTCTTGATTGATGATGCTGATCTGGGTTTTGGTTTATTTTGACAACTCTTTTTTTTTTTAGGGTTAAAATTTGCTTCTTTTGTGTTGGTTTCTGTGGACTGTTTGTGTTGGTTTGTTTATTATTTTACTGTTTTAAGTGTTAAATTTGTTAGCTTTGAAGGGTTTTGTGATCTCTGTGACTTGGGTCTTTGCGGGGAGCTGTGAAGCGTTTTTCTTTTTGGTGAAGATTTGTGTTTTTGTTGTTCGATCGTGTTCATTTGTATTGCTAGAGCATCTCGGTTCGAGTCCGAGTGGCGGCATAGCATTGAAACAGTATAGAAAAAGTCCTCTAATGAATTTCATTTATGATTTCCATTCTGTATACTTGATGGATTTTCGCTTTTCAGTTTTTTGGTATGATATTTTAATTTTGAGCATATATTAACTCATACATCATTTTCGGTTGTTTCTACTGGAATTACAATTCATTTGTAACCTTATCAATCATGAAATCAGAGGACTGGGAAATTTGTTACGTTGTTCAGTGAAACTTCTGACTGATTCACGGGTTCTTTTGTAATTATACCTTTCTAAAAAGATATTTTACTCCCAATTGCTTGAAGTTCACTCAATATGCTTCCACAGTTTCTTATTGGGTGGTTGTTTTATTTTTTATTTTTTTTAAAAAGCTCTATTTCTTTTCTCGCTTTACAGTCCAACTGGCCAAAGAAATATTAGACTTGTGATTTTTTAGGTGGCTTAAGTGAGCACTAGTTTGGTACTTCTTCATGTTGTTCTTGTATTGGATTTTTTAGTCTAATATGTTGCCTCTACGATGATGGACTATATGTGTTTGTGTTTTTGTTTGTAATAACATGTGTTTTAAGTTTCTGTTTGGGTGTCTGCATCTTTAATATGTGAATTTTTGCTGCAAAATTGTGTGTGTACGCATGCTGTGTGTCTATGTAACTAAGCATAGATCTTGTGCATATGGTAGATCTCTCTCTCATACTTCAAGATGTTGATGTTTTCTTAAGGAACAATGATCAAGCTATTCAAAGTCAAGGAAAAGCAAAGGGAACAAGCTGAAAATGCCAATGGAAAGACACCTGTTAAGAAGCAAAGTGCTGGGGAATTGCGTCTTCATAAAGGTTCTGTTATACACCCTCTATCAGCTTATTATTTCAAGGATTTTCTTTTACATATACATCAGTTTATGTATATGCTAGATTGTTATGTTGATGCATCCTGAGATTGTTTGTTCATGTATATGCTAGATTGTTATGTTGATGCATCTTGAGATTGTTTGTAAGTTTAGGGAGAAGACAGAGATTTGTCTTAACTTTTCAACATCCCTTCGTTAGTCATTGTTTTATATTTTTACTTCTTTCCACTTCAATTCCTGACAAACTGTGCTGTTAATTGTGAGGAGAAGTATTTTGCTTATGTGCCTCTTGTACGTGGTGTTTAGTTTCATATTGGTGCTTCACAAGAATTTGGGGAAGGACTTAACAAAACAATTTTATCTTCACATCTCCTGATTATTAAGGTTCTGTTCAACAAAAATAAAGATATTATTGGTCTCAATTTTTCTACTGTTGGCTTTTTAATGAACTCCAATAAACTATGGTTTGTGTTGCTGTTGTTTGAAAATGGTCTGTTCTCTAAAATTTTTGTTCGGTTTCAGAAACCTAATAACCCCATATGTGTATGAGTTGATGTGCACTTTCTTATACTGGAGTATTGCTTGATTAAGTTAATTTCATCTGTTCATATGAAATTTATACTTAACTAACTTCAATGTTACCAGTGAAGTAACTTTTTGTTTCTCATCTTGCAGACATCATTGAGCTGAACCTACCAAAAACTTGTAGCATAACTTTTCCAAATGGCAAGGATGACTTGATGAACTTTGAGGTTTCCATTAGGCCTGATGAAGGATATTATGTGTATGTATTCCATTGCATATTCCTTATTTCACTTACTATTACTTTATTCCATGCCAGCTGCTCGATTGGGACATTTTGTTTTAATTTTTATATAGCAAAACATGTCTATTTTATCATGTCTTATGCCATCCCTTGATGAGTGCAAGTTTCAAGTGCTGACCTAGTTTTTATTTTTGTTGCAGAGGTGGAACATTTATGTTTACTTTCCAAGTATCTGCCATCTACCCTCATGAGGCACCAAAGGTCAAGTGTAAGACAAAGGTAAATAAGCAAATCTTGTTGGTAGATGGTTTATTTGCTTACTTCTGCTTTCTTTCTAACAATGTTGCATGGTTGCTGAGTATGTGTGGTAAGATATTTTTAACTGTGGATTGATTTTGCAGGTGTACCATCCCAATATCGACTTGGAGGGAAACGTCTGCCTCAACATTCTAAGAGAAGATTGGAAACCCGTTCTCAACATAAACACTATCATTTATGGACTCTTTCATCTATTCACGGTATTTGATGTTTCATATTGGTTTTGCAACTGAGTTGTTCGATTTGTACTTTTAAGTGTTTGTGCTTCTGTGCAGCAACCCAATTATGAGGATCCCCTAAATCATGAAGCGGCTGCTGTTTTAAGGGATAACCCAAAGCTGTTTGAATCCAATGTTAGAAGGGCAATGGCTGGTGGATATGTGGGCCAAACCTTCTTCATTCGGTGCATATAAGTGCTTCTGCTGGAAAGAAAACTAAATTGCTTTTGAGGGTCAGGGGCTGTATATTTGGTCACAAGGCATCTTCCATTACTAATGATCGTTCGGATCATGGGCACACAGAAAGTATTTGTGCTGGTGTAACTTTGTTGTGTTTGTGATATTGGCTGGGGGCCTTTCTTTATGTTCATGTGAATCAATTGGGATTGGCTGGAACTTTGGAGACTTTAGTCGGTACTCGTAACTTCTATTTTGTGGGTGAGGAGTATGCTCTCTTTTTTCTCTATCGCACACTTTTTTTTCCAATTTAATTTTACCGCTGCTGCCAATCTTCTCTCTTTTATTTTTTTCCATTTAATCTTTTAACACAATTATTGAGTTTGGCATCAGTTACTCCTGCATAAACGAAGACTTGTGACATCTCGGCCAGTTATCGTTAAACACAAGAATCTTTGTTTAAAAGATTGCGTGAAATTAGTGTGTTGTAGCACAACATTGGACGGTTTTAATTAATAAATGGAAATTGTAAAAACCAGTTTGCTTTCTTGAGATGGCTCAGTCTGAAAATTGGAGAAGAGGAATGCATTAGAAGCAAATAAAGCGATCTTGTGTTAACCTGAAATCATAACAAGTTGGAAAGAGCATCCAAATTGTAGAGACACCACTAAGGTCCTAAACACAAACAAGACAGTAAAACAAAGAAACACAACCCACAATTTTATTAATGAAAGTACTAGCACAATCATGCCAAAAAAAAAGAAAAAATTATGGATATACAAATACTGAACGGAGCCATGACTTGGTAAAATGGGAAGAAATCTACATTGGGCTGAAGGGCCAAGCTAATGAATGAGAGGCACTTCATCTATCCAAAATCTATTAACACATGATATCTGAAGACCATCACGAAACAAACTGAATGCATATGCTATCAACACAGAGGGAAGACGGATGAAAGAACAAAATGTCAGTTTAGGAAGGCTAGTTTAGGCTGTCATTAGGCCGGGCAATCCTCTTCACTATTGCAGCCATGTATTTTCCTTGATGCTCAGCAAGAGCCAACTCTGTTTCGCTTGGCTCCCTTGTGCCATCGCCAGAAAACACTCCTGCACCATATGGAGAGTCTCCCCTTAGGGAGTCCATTTTGAACATTCCAGCCCCAAAAGTGTAACCGATGGGAACATAAATCATCCCATGGTGGGCTAACTGAGTGATTGCTGTCCAGCTGCAATACAAACATAAGAAAGTTGATGAACAAAGATGTCATGTGGCCCTGAAATGGGCATGCATTTTTGTCCCTTCCATGATATGTATCGTTTTGATCTATGTTGGGGATCCATCACTAACTTTCTCTGAAAATTCACCAACTTTGGCACTGGGATAAGCAAACAATGCATGGGTTTTGTGCAACTTAAAAGCAGTTGCAAAAAACCAAATATTGTTAAGATTGAAAAAACTTACATTATAGTATTTTTGAGGTCTTTGTGACAAATGAGGGGATTATTTATAGACAAATAACAAGGAAGTATAACCTCAGTGAAATATGGCTGCACATTCTGTAGCCAAATTGCCTATTTCCCACAAAGAGGAATTTATCTGGGTGGAGGATTATACCAGGGAAATTGCCCTGTTCTGTAATTCAATATATATATATATAACCTCAATGAAACCTACATAGCTTGAATTGAAATGAGCCTGGGAATCACATCAAAAGCTGAGGTTCTCAATTTCAAGAGCACGGGTGTTCTTGATAGTTCAAATGGCTTCCTAATAGATGGTTTTCTCAGAGACTTAGAATTGGTATTATATGAAAGTGGTTTGTTTGCCTTTGTTCGGCAGTTAAGTGAGAGCGTTATATGGAAAGTAAGCACACTTGTGATATTCATTTGAGTGCATAAGGTTAGAAAGCTGTGAAGAAAAATGAGCCTACAACACTTAAGAACACTCTGCAGGAAATCCTAAATAAATTCCATTTCCTCAACTCCATATCCTTGTCATTGTCAGCTGGAATATTTTGATGATAGCATAGTATACATTACCTGAGCAGTTGATATATGTAGTGTTGCTGCATACATAGATGGAACTCACATGAAATTTTTTCTTTCTCGACCCTCAAGCTTCACAGTTATTTTCTCTATGAAGACTAAACAAATTTAACACAGAGCACAAGCCTCAAGCTTCACAGTAATATTTTCTCTATGAAAGCTCTAAAGCCCAGAGCATCTAGATGATGATTTGACAAGGTTATTTTTTATTATAATCTCCAAAACTCACCTTACATTGCAAATATAGGACCACCAATGTAAGAAGAGTAAACTAGCATATTGCGCACATTTTCGCTCTCCTTTCATAACTCTATTCACCCTTCAAATACTTGAAGCTCAAGCGATTCAAAGATTATATGTAACATAGGCAGGGAATATTAGTGAATGAGTTGATATTTTCTTGCATAGTACATGATACCCGTATCTAGTGTGCTAAAAGTAAAAGGTTTCGGCAATCCTAAAGACCCTAGTTTTAAAGTAATTGTTTTGATGTCAAACTACACGATCAAAACAATTACATAAAAACTACTTCTATTTACTATCATTGGACAAATTAACTCTAAACTATTTCCATCATGTATTAACTGCAATTCACCTAATACTAGTAATCAAGGCTATCAAAAATACTCAAAACTAATGTTTCTTTATAATATAGTAATAATCAAACCTTAGCCATATAATAACAGCAACATAAAAACTATAACATGTGAACATAAAACAATCATACAAAAGAAAAAAGTTGTACTCACGCCGTTGTCTCTTGTCCACCGCCCTGTGTCCCTGTGCTAACAAAGAATCCAGCAGGCTTGCCTACAAGCCTTTGCTGCTGCCACAATTCAAATGTAGAATCAAAAAAGGCCTTCATTTGTGAAGCCATTGTTCCAAACCTTGAGGGGAACCCAAACAACAAGCCATCAGCAAGAACCAAATCATCAGCAGATATCGCAGGCACCTCATTGCCCTTCTGGGGCACTCTCATCTGCTCCAAAATCTCCTTTGGTAGCGTCTCCTGGACTCTATACAAAACCCCTTCAACTCCATCAATAGAATCCACTCCCTTCTTCATTCTTCTTGCCAACATCTCCACATGGCCATACATTGAGTAAAAGATAATGAAAATCTTTAGCTTCTTGACTGCTTGTGTGCTGTTGTTTTTCCCTGAAGTTACTGTGATTGTTCTTGTAAGTTGGTTTTGCACAAGATTAGGACTTTCTCCATCTGGGTTTGGAAGATCTTGATCTGGGGCATCAACTGGTAACCTTTTCTTGCTTGGCACACACCCACCTCCTTTACCCATTAGAACTTAATATGATTCTGAGCTTTTCTTATACTTCACTATGAATCTTGAAAAGTAACAGAATTGATTAAAGATTCTTGACTTTTGCTTCCTGCTTCAAATATGTTACACAGAGCAGAATGATCAGAGATAACTGTGAAAGTTAAAAGAAAAATAGTGAAATTTCGTGTGACTTTGTATATGGAAGTGATTCACTGTCAAAAACAACAAAAAGCGGAGCTAAAGTTCAATAAAAATAGGAAACTGGAGTTGTGTATCTGAAGTCTGAGTTGACTCTCCTTTTGGTTTGAGCTGGTTTGTTGGTGTGAAATGGCTGGCATGTCGTGCATAAGATTCTGTTCTTATAAACGTCACCGTTTAGCGCTTGACTGGTAATATTCCCCCAAAACGCACCGTTTTTATTCTTTCTAAAACTTTATGGCGCCATCTCAGTCAGTCACCTTATAAAATGTAAATGGAGCATTATTTCATTTTGGCAACTTGCCATATGGTGGATAACAAAAGATCAAGAACCCATTTTATCAGATCTTGGCAAGAACTTCTTATGTCCACTTCCAGAACCAAGAGACTATAGATTGATCTAATTATAACACCGTTTAAAAACTTGAGCCTTGGTCCATTTATGTGGTTTAAACAGACTGATACAACTACTAATCAAGCAAAATAAAGTTATACACCAACTAATTCGAGAGCACAATGTCACATATGGGGATTGATGTACAAGAAAATCAGCTTTGAAGGCGGTACTTTTCATGTAACAAATGGTGATACATTACAAGATCGATAAATAGTAAATCACGGTTTGATATACATTACAAAGACAATTAGCAGTTATACAAATGGTGATATATTACAAGGTCGATAAATAGTAAATCACGGTTTGTTATACATTACAGAGACAACTAGCACACTCTGCAAATACAGGCTAGTGGAAACAGGAAAAACAAGAAGAGTAGAGCCCCCGCTTCAACATTTAAAATGACAAACTTGAAAAGCTTTTGTGGTGCAAGATGATCATGGATAACAAAAGGCGGTGACATCCTTCAAATATTCCATGCTTCAAGGGGGAGAATTGGAAGGCTTTAAACTGAGTCATACATGAATACAAGTCTTCTCATGCTTCCTTCGACGGGCAACTTTTAGACCTCTTTAACTCCCATGGTGGTAGGCAGCCTTTGTAGTGAGAGTGCAGAAACAATGAGGATATGGAGACTTCCTTCTGAGGCATTGAGATTGAAGACCAGCAAGAGAAGGCAGTTCTGAGTCTCTTCTTTTCGCTGTCACATCCTTGGAAATTGGGGTCATGTGGAACAGTGGTAGTTTTGAGGGCTTCAGGTAGCATGCAGTTGCACAGCAAACCTACAAAAAATGAAAATCATTTTTAACGTGGTGACAGAATTTTTCCATGACCAGGATAATGAAGTAATTATGAGGAGAGCATAATAGTTTGCACTTTTAACCAAATTCTCCTCAATTTCAGTTTAAACTTTCAGATGTGGCACTCATATTCTTGTAGTGACTTACTAATAATTGCTTAATTTGATCGTAATTTAGGGACTATAAAACAAGATGTTATGACAGTAAAAGGTGAGGTTGAAGTGCCTTCAACAGCCTCAGGAGTTTCATTTCGATGAACTACCCTAAGTACAATCTTCATTTTTTTTTTGTCAAAATAAATAAATAAAATAAGCACAAGCTTCATTTACCTCAACTACATTTGGTATAAAAGTAAGTTCCTAGAGTACAAGATAAATTTTCATCCTTATTGGAGCATGGCATGAAGTAATGACAAGATTTGAGTTAAGTGAACAAAAAATGTTTGGTTTCAACCATTCAGAATGAGTTTGTGATATAAACAGCATTGACCAGTGATGTCCACGACACATTGAGCCAATGAATGCATGCTGAAGATACAGTGTGTACCAGACAATGAGACAGAAATATGTCAATACCTATTCTTGCGAGTCGGTTTACCCATTTTGGAATTGGGTTGCCTGTTAGCTTGTAACATATATCCTCGCAAAAATGGTTGCAGTTCTTAGTGATCAAATGATATGTATCACCATGGTAATTTGCAGATTGGCACTCCATGAACTCTCTAACCTCGATAGGATCCAAGCATGTTGTTCCCATGAATATTGACTTTCTAAACCTAAAGCCAGGGCACTGTCGTGGTTCAACCTCAAAGACACCACTTGTTGGAAAGTCATGGGCTCCAAAGGCGTATTCTATGCCATAAACTGTAATCATGAATAGAAACAGTCAGTATTCCTTTGCAACACCCTGAGATTATTGCATGGTTGATCAAACCTATTTATTGATTCAGTTGAAGACCTAAGGCTTGAATAGGATCTTAAAAAACAAGACATATAAGAAGCAGGTCCCATGAACTTTTCCCGGACACAAATGGTAGTGCAATACATGAAATTACAATTTTTGAGACTGACCAAATCTTGATAAAATCTAATGTGTCATTAATAAAATAAATAGTAAAATGAATAAAAATTCAATTTGTGGCTAGTTCCTATTTGGAAGGCTGCAACTTCTTAACCTTTGCAATGTCCGTAACTTGAGACAAATGAACAAAAGCATTTTACTTTTTGTATCCTGATTTCTGTTAATGTTTGTAAAAGCTCTCTTGGTTGACTTTTGGTTAAGAAACGTATTGATCTGTCACTGATAAACAAATTTTTGCTAATTCTGCTTTCTTTCTTATGATGT
Source organism: Ailanthus altissimus (assembly GCA_946807835.1). Classification (NCBI taxonomy): domain Eukaryota; kingdom Viridiplantae; phylum Streptophyta; class Magnoliopsida; order Sapindales; family Simaroubaceae; genus Ailanthus; species Ailanthus altissimus. The sequence continues at coordinate 20,566,750 of OX327698.1, read as the reverse complement.
CATATCTTTCATCCAATGACAACCTTAAAGCATCCAATGCTTTATCATCCTTAAATAACAATGAAAACATTTTATTCCATATAAAAAATTGATAAAAAAATAAATTCCCAGCCTAAAAGAAGATTTCAGGCTTACCTTCTACCCCTGTGTGAAAAATACCAAGGCCAGCCCAATACACATAGCCATTAACTGGCGTCAAGTCATAAACATTCAAGTAGACAGGTGTGTTGCCTGGACTATAGTCAGCTGACTTCACTTTTGGGAACAAGCAGAAATGGGTGGCTGAACATCCTCTTAGACAAAGTGGCACAACTGAGTTCCAGCCCTTCTTTGGTCCCAACTTCATGTTTAAGAGTGAAACCAGGAATTAGTTAACACCTAGTTCCAACCTGCAAGAATGCAGAGATATAAAAAAAATTCACGGACAAAAGCCATGCCAAGGTGCAGCAATCACATCAAGTGCAAAATAGAAACTTTTAGAATGAGCCTGATTTCTATCTAAATGAACTTACCTCATCAGGAAGCTATTTCTATCAATGATTCACCACTTCTATTTGTGTGGTCAAGCAGTCATATATTAGAGAGCATGCCAATCGCACCATACTTTCCTATCATTTAGCATTAGGAGCACTGCATTATCTAACTAATTGTAAGTGGGAGCCTTCCTGTCTCTCAATATTCCGAAAATTCTCAGAGAAAAAATCAAGTTGCCAAGTTATGTACAGTATTCTTTTACTGATATTTTTCTTAATAAGAAACTGAACTTCTGTACTGGCATTAGCTCACCGACATTATATTTCATTGATACCTAGCATTTAGCCCCTTGATTTTCAACTTCAGGGATACATCTCCATTCAATCATAATTAGGCATTTTTAAAGCCAAACCAGAAATCTCTTTTCTACCTTGATTTCTTTTAAAACTTTCAAATTGCACAATATTTCTCATGTTTATTGATGTAATTAATTGAAGATTAATTTTCTTCTCTTCAATCTTAATATGGTTAAAAATGGCCAGTTCATCTCTGTCGAAAACCAGTTGAGGCCACATCAAATTTCTTGCATATGCATCAATTTTGACTACCAATTTGCATCTCTATTGCACTTTTTCTATAAGTAGTACATCGGGTCAGTGTTCTCAAATGAAATGCTTGAAAGTTTAGATGAATATACAGCATAAAAGCAGATACTAAAGGTAATTTTTGTAATCTTTGGGTTTACCACATATTTGTTCAGACAAACATGTTGACTAAGAAGTTCAGGCAACTGATATGGTAGAAATGTGGTATCTTATTTATTTATTTGACATGGGGGAGGGGGGATTCAAAGTGAGGAACTCCACTTCAGTGGAGGAATGATGCACTACAAGCCCTTTACTACTGGGCCATTCAAGCAAGTGCAATCTGGTACTTTATTTACTATATAGACTTTTAAAAACATGATCTTTGTTTGAATCTCTCTCTCTCTCTCTCTCTTTCTTTGAAGTGGTCTTTAGTTGAATCTTAATCCCATATATAGATTAACTCATGAGTCAGAAATGAACTGATTCACAGTCTTTCAGAACAAGCTCATGATCCCATAGCAAAATTGTATATGAAGAAGTTAGGATTACATTTATTAGAAGCAACAGGACAAGTCAACTTTTGATAGTGGAGTAAACAGATTTTCAGCTTTTATGTTTGGATTAGAAAAGAAGGACATGAGCTCAGGTTCAGAGTAAAATAAACAGTGATACTGAAAAAAAAAGGAAAACAACAGAGGAAAATGGCGAAACACACGCAATAAATCATCTATAAGTTACATATCTTCCACAAAACTTATCAAAGAAAGGTAAATACAATGATAAAGTTAAGTACAGATATATATATATATATATAAACAAGCAAAAGCAAATCAAGAAATTATGAATTTGAGAAAAGAAGCCAACCCCGTGAAAGAGAAGCTGCAAATCATACACATATTGACAGAGTAAAACCAACAAATTACAAAGAAATGAGAATCAAACAGAGCAGAAAAGAAACCAAAATAGGAAAGCAAATCCATGATGGAGAAATGAGAATAAAAAAACAACTCACTTGCCTTGGTTAAAGATGAAACTCAGGACCCATCACAGCAATGCAAATTAAAGCAGCCATTAGAAAAGCAAAGGGAGCAGCTGAAACCGCAGCAACGTGTGTTGATGTTGTTGGTGTGCCTGAAGCTGAAACCCACACATTGCTTTTGCTTTTGTTGTGTTGAAGTGTTTACCCCACAAAAAAAAAAAAAAAAACAAAACAAAAATATAGATGAAAGCTTTAAGGAACACAGAAACTACTGTCCTTTTCTGAAAGTCCAATGAAGAAACAGAAGAATAATTAAAGGAAAAGAAACAAAACGAGAATTACATAAAATCTACACTTACTAGCTAAAGAAGAAAAAGGCAAATGGAAATGACTGACTTGCTTTTGAATGAAAATTGCTACTAAAAATAGCATGGATTGAGTATCCTAATTCCTATCTTGTATGAAGCACAGAAACTACTAACTTGCTTTATTTATTTATATATTATCATGAAATCGTTTATTGTGTTTTTTTATTTAATATTTTCATGACTGGAAACCAAGAAATTTTCTTGTTTTTGTTTCGGACAAGTGAACTGAAGAGTGTGAGGATTGTCTGGACGTGAGTGAGTATTAGAATTGTTAGTAGATTTGGGCCATGGGAAGACAATAGTTGATTTGTTGGTATTATGAATTATGATTTTGTCTGTACATGCAAATTGTAATTTGTAAGAACAGAAGTGGGTTCTTATTTGATTTAATAAAGATTAAAAAATTGATAAAGTTGAGTCATCGAATCTGGAGAGAGGCGTGATGAGTTTATTAATCATTCTTCTTTGTACTTGCCAAGACACCACTATAATCAAAGCTATTTATTAATATAATATTAATTTTTTTAATAACTTATCTCTTTTTATTTTTACGTAATTACTAAAAATTTAAAAATATTTTATCTAACTACAATTTTGTTACTTTTGTTTAAGAATTTATTCAGTAAATATATAAAACTTCAATTTTACCCTTAAAAAAAACATGTGGAAATGAACTATTTTAATACTATAAATTAAAAAATATTCATTTAATTCAATAAATTTAAGATTATTATAGCTACTGAATGTATATCTATCCACCGTGCCCACCTTGGATGCCATTCGGATTTCTGAAAGTAAATAGCCTATTTACTTGCCAAGAGGTAAGTTCCATGTGCTCCCATTTTTTCTATAAATATAGTTTGATTTTGTAAAGAAATGGTGAATAATGAATTCCCTTAATTTTCATTTGCTTTATTTTCTTTATTCTTATTTCTCTACAGAATAATAGTATATTTCCTGTTTATAATTTAAAGTTAGTTCACAACATATTATTAGTACAAGAACTCTATTTTATCTATTCTTATATTCTTATATTTAATAAAATTACCTTTATAAATATGTTTTGTGGTTTCCATTAAATTAGATCTTCTACATCATAAAATAAAAGTTAATTCTATATGTTTTGTATATTATTATAGTATTCTTATATTTGTTCTTATCCACATTCTTAAAACACAAAAAAAGAATGTTGAGTATTGAAGTTCAGAGCTCAAGAATTTAAAAACTTTAAACTTTAAAGATCTTCGAGAATTTGAAAAATTATAAGAAATTGAAGACTATATTAAGATGTTCAATCTCACAAAATTTAAATTTGACCTCAGAACTATTTATCTTGGATCTTAGATGTTGTAATCCACATGAATGTTAAAGGGCTCGATGACACAATTAATATTGGAAACAACATATCTATGTAAGATTGCGCTTAAGCTATGATTTTTCTTCGCCACTACCTTCGTCAAGTGTTGAAAAGAAAATACCTCATTATAAAAAAATTTATACCTCCTTTGGAACAACTTAAACAAAAGATTTAACCACTTAAAGTCAATAATATTACTATAAGCTTATAATAAGTGGATGCATTTGTGTTTGTAGGATTTTAAATAAATCAATAAATGTAATTTTGCACAACTTAGGATCGGTTCACAGTTATATGGAGAAAAGGTAATGGATGAAGATTTGTTGGAAAAAATATTTTTAATTTTTTATGCCTCAAAAATAGTTCTACAATAGCAAAATTGAGCACGTGAATATAAGAGATATTTTAATTTGATTTCATATCTTCTTATTGTTAAAAAAAATAATGAACTTTTACTAAAGAATCATCAATTCTATTCTACTGGTGTTGTACCAATACCTGAAGTAAATGTCATCTCATAGAGTATTGAAGCAAATATGTCCTCATATAGTCGCGGTGGTAATTATTAGCATGACTATAGTCATGATCGTAGATGTGGCTGAGGTCGAGGTTAAGGTTATGATCAATATAATTATTGATTTTATGATAATTATAATAAAAATAAATTCATATGGGATCAAAATAAAGGAAGATAAGCAAAATATGTGCAAGATAAAGACACTTGTTTTCGATGTGGAATAAAGAGCATTTTTGGCATGCTTGTCGTATACCCAAATATTTGCTTGATTTGTATAAAGCATCTTTGAGAGAAAAAAAAAACAATGAGGTCAATTATCGTGATAACATAAATCCAAAAAATACTATACATCTCGATATCTCTGATTTTTTTTAAGATACCAATCCAAATAGTAATAACTTAGTTAGCGATAGGAATGTTAATACTAATTAAGTTTTAATCAGTGTTCCTTTTGCATATTTACCATTATGTGAATATATGTTGTTATCTTAATATCTAATATAAATATTCTTCTCTTCATAAAGGATATGGATTTAAATAAGGGATATTATTATCAATACTCTTGAGGTATAATCTAATTACAATAATTTTCACAAATTTAAAAAATAGACATTAGTACCATTTTTTTTCTTTAAAATAGACACAAATGTCCAATCGTAAGTTATTTGCCGCTAAAGTTAACAGATCTAAAAGTAATTAAGTCTTTTTACACTTTAAAAATTTAAATTCTTTTAAAAAATCATAATAAAATAAAAAATATAAACTACTGGCCAAAATGGCTAATTAGATCGGTGGTCAAAATAGTTGTTGATGTAGCGGTCATTTTGGTCACCACAAGTAGCGGTTAAAATGGGCGCTGATGGAATGGTCATTTTGGCTGCCACAAGCAGTGGCCAAAGTGGCCACTAATAGAGCAGCCATTTTGACCGCCATAAGCAGGAGCCAAAATAGTTGTTGCTTTTTAAAAAAAATTATTTATTATTTTTAAAAAAAATTATTTATTATTATAATTATGATTATTTTTAATTTTTTAAAGTACATAATTTTTTTTATTTTTAAAAGGATTTTATTATTATTTTATTTTTAATTATTTTTTTAAAGTCAAAATTTTGAAATTTATGCAAGTCATTGTTATGTCAGTTTCGTTTTATGTGTAAGAGCATTTTAGTCATTTCTCACTGATTGACATGAAATTTGTTTAACTTAATAGAATATTCTTATCGTTTGGACATCCGTGTCTATTTTGATAAAAAATTGGACACTAACTTTGATTTTTTAAATTGGTGGGTATTGTTATAATTAAGCCATACTTTAAGGGAATTAATGATAATATCCCTTTAAATAATGAGTTATATGCTCTTAAGAAAGACAATAAAATATTTTTAGCACATAATGTTACAACACATACAATCTTTCAAAATAAGAAATATTTCTTAAATTTAACATTAGTTAAAGTAAAAGTAAAAACTATAACATGCATAGTGTTACAACACATACAACTTTCAAAATAAGAAGTATTTCTTAAATTTAACATTAGTTAAAGTAAAAGTAAATACTATAACATGCTTTGAAGACTTGATTGAAGGTTATGAAAAAGTTATGATATTTTGAATGAACAACATAAGATTATACACTCTCAATGCCTTTTATTCACTAAGATCAAGAAGATCCATACTTACATTCAAAGAGGTTCGTTATAGTAGTTTCCTCATAGAGACTACAAATAAGAATAACACGGAATATCTCTATATTAATTCTACAGTCTGGCTAGAAGTGAGCATTGAAGAATCATCTTACTTCTTCATCTAATTTATATTATACAACAATTAGAGCATTTGAGAGCTATGCAACCATGAATAAGAGGTTAAAAGATCCAAAGAATTTTATGCTTTGACATGACTGTCTCGGCCATCCAAGATTAACAATGATGCAAAAATTACTGAAAATTCTCATGGATATCTATTGAAAAATCTAAAGATTTTATTGTCTAACAATGACGTTTGCATTTCTTATTCATATAATAAATTGGTGGTTAAACTATTGATGTGTGCTGCTATAGTAGCCAAGCGCAAGTACACGCTATCGTATCAAGTAATATAGGATTTTAAGTCTAGATATCGATCCCATAGGGACTACGCGATTTAATTCTATAAATCAAGTACTAAAATTGTACATACTTAACTTTTATTCAGAAAATTACAATCTGAAATTTATTTAACTAATCTACTCTATCAATTAGATTGAACAAAAGTAAAGGATATAATTCACAAAGATAATTTAAGATTTTGACTCGTCCCCTAGTATTTCATTAGACTCATTAACTACTTAATTAATCCCTTAATACCAATTGATTGACTTTATACCATACATGCCACCTAGGTATATGTTTATCCTAGATGGAAGTCATAGTTATTACCCTATGATCATGCATCAAACTATCCTAAGTTAAACACATGAATCCCTTTGTCAAATTTATCATGGTTTCTCAATCATTCAAAATATTAATAAAGTATAATGAAAGCATTAAACACAAGATAGAATGAAGCAATCTATTGTATTAAGATCATAAACTAAGAATTAACAAAATTCAAATCTATACTAGGTTCACATAGTCTAACCCTAAATGAACAATTTAGCCTATCACAAAATCAAAAGTATCAAACCAATTTATAAAGATCAACAAGAATAAGAGCATAATAATAAAGAAAGAAAAAGAAAAAGAAAAAGAAAAACTAATCAAAGCGACTCATTGATGTGCTTCTCGCTCAATTTTAACTTCAAACTTGAATCTTAATCTTGGTTCTTCAATCTTTGACTTTGATATTTGATTTTATGTTGTGAATTCTCTATAAGTTTTTGCCTCTTTTCTTATCCTCTCAATTAGGATTTTTGGCATACTATTTATAAGTTTATGCCTTCAAATTACTGTTAATAACTTATTGTAGTAAAAATACTGTTTATGCGTTACTGTTTACTCGGTACTGTTTACCGCCATGCGCACCGCGGTGCTGACTTTTGGTCGCCGCAACGATGGGGTACTATAGCAGAATCACTGTAGCGTATTACTGTAGCAATTTAATTTTTTGGCTTATTTTTATTTTAGTTTCGACCCTTATCACTCATTGACTCTAAACCTACAATAAATAATAATAAAATACATCAAAAGTCAAATAATCTTGATTTTTATGAACAAATATTAAGTTTGAAAGATGAAAATATTAGACTTAATGAACCCTTATCAATTATTTTTTTAAATTGATTTTGAATCTCCATCTTTTTTATAGAGAATTCAAAGAGATATTTGCAAACTAATTCCTTCACTAAGTAGACCATTTCACTAATTCATGGTGTTGATTAATGCATATGCTCAATAGTCATATATTTGCTTTTCTATCTATATATAATCTTGCTTTTGCTAGATTATTGGCTCAGATTGTCAGACTACGTGCATAGTTTTTAAATTACTCAATCAAGACCTTATGTCTTGATAATGCTGGTGAGTTCACTTTCAAGACATTTGTTTATATTGTATGTCAGTAGGAATTGACATAGAACATCAATGCCACTTTTTCACATCCAGAATGAGTTGGGAGAATTTTTTATTACGATACTATAGGCAATTACAAGAATTTTTCTACTATGTACTCAATTACTCACTTTAGCATGGGATTATGTAATTTTGCATGTTGCAACATTAATACGCCTAAGGCCAAGTGCTTATCATGAATATTCTGTGAGTGTTGATTATCTTAGGGTACATTCATGTGGAATTGTGTTCATCATTATAAAACATGCTTCATATATATAATTGTGTGTATGCGGAAGTCCAAAAATCTAATTTCCTAAACGATAAATACAATAAAATTTTCATGTTATCTCATAAATAAAATTACTAAGGTTTGTAGAGAATTACCTTGGAAAGCCTTTTGTTCTTTGCTGATGATTCGGTGATGATTAAAACTTTTCGGAGCTCATATTGAAGTGATTCATTGAACAATTCTAGTCTCCAACACTTGGTAGGATTGGAGTAGCTAGAATGGTAGCTTTAATTGTGGTGTAAGATTTTTGTTCTTGTGCTTAAACTTTTAAGCAAATAAATTATCTTATTTTTAATCTTGAAACAAAACCTTTTTCCCTTTTATTTTTCCTACCAAGCCTCACTTGCAAGAAGAAGAAGGAGAAGTGTTTTACCTTGTTTAAATAGTTTTTCAAGAGTGCAAAAACATGCCTTGGCCGAATTTCACTTTCTCTCTATACATAACCCTTATGCAAAAATACTCAAGTGAAAAACACACATGTCTTTACCATTCTTTTCCATAAAAGAATTATATCAAAAAGTTTTTTCTTCATTCTAATTGGACAATGGTTTTGTAAATAAATTAATTAGTACTAAAACAATATTTATTTCATTAAATAAATAGTTTGGCCAAATTTGTCTCCATTAAAATAACAAAATGAAATATTTTTATTGTTTGACTACTTTAATAAATATTAAAAGTATTTCAATGTAAATATCTTTAAATAAATAATTCAAACCAAGACAAATGTTCTCATAATGGCCTAACCACCATTTAAAATAATATATTAAAATATATATTTTGTCTTAACAATGTAAGACAAGAAGACAAACTTTAATTATTTAATTAATCCATTAAGACAAATGTCAAACACATGTCACATGAAAAATAATATAATAAACATCACATGTCTATTCAAGATAAGTGTCCAACACATACCTTATAAAATCATATAATAAACATCATATGCTTATTTAAATAAAATAATATCTCATTATTACAAGAGCCAATAGGTTAATGACATATGTCATGAATACAGTTTTTAGCAAAAGGGGACCTATTTGTAAACTATATTTTTTATTTTACAAAGAGCTCCTTAAAACGAATCTTACTTTTAAAAATCTATCGGATCAAACCGTTCAACCCGGCTTGCTACCCCAGTGCTCAATGAGTACACTTCATATTGTGAGACTCACTAGATTCACGCCTATTTGTCTTACAGAATATTTTAACAAGTTTGTGAATGATGCCCCCCACACACGTTACAGATATTACAGAATAACGCGTTGAACCATACAAACTAAGGTTAAACATATCCATATAATCCTTCCATCATTATACCTTAGATGTTCAGAGATATAGATTAGCACCGTCAAATTTCCATTTGCTCATCCATGAACTTATCTCTAGATTCGTATTTCGATAAACAATATATGCAAACACTTTTGAGATATTTTGCATATATTGTTTAACCCTACGGGAAACTCCTTTCCTGGGTTTATTACTTATGGCCATAAGATTGTTTGAGATATAATCTTGAAGCATCGGATATACAACTTACCTATGTAATCTGACGAATCTTATTTCTATGTACAGCGGACTCTATGAGCATCAGACTATACCCAACGACACATAACGATCAGACCATGAAAAATCTCTGATGTATGTGTATGGTAGATCACTCACAAGCCCATCGTAGCGCTCAGGTCAAAGGACCACAAATATTGCTCAACTCGAGAAGACCTTCTGTTAACGGTTTCATAGAATGTCTATTGGAGGTCCTCATGAGTCTGTTTAGTATTCGGTCCTCACTGAATACCCGTATGCCTATACAAGCTTCCACTAAGCTTATAGTCTACTAAGATTAACTATCTGGACCATCCAGATATAGACATACACTGATCTATATATTAGGGTTTCATCAATAGACCTACATTAGTAAAATAGACTAGGAACATAGTATTTTAAAATATACTTGCATAATGACATTTCTTAGCACCATTTGTAACTATGTCATTACTAAAATATTCTAAAGTCTTTGTCTCATTTCAGACAAGGCTCTAACTCTTAGCACCACTAACTCTTAATACTTTTAACTATTAGCGTTGCTAACTTTTAGCACTGATTTAAACTCCTTTTGACCAGATCTGAACTCATTCAGATCATATAATGTTTAAAACATTCCAAACATCTTACCATTTCAATAAATATAATTAGCGATTAAATGAAATACCAATTGTATAAATATTAAAATTAAATATTCATACAAAATGGGATGGTACGTAAACAAAAATTTCAACATATTCTCTATTGCAACTAGTGCTAGATCATCAACCTAATATAACTCATCTACATACTTTCTGTTGTGTTGTATAAGTTTTAATTCCACATTTTTAATGCACCAAGATGGGATCCCAATGCCATTTCAAAATTTATGTTGATTTTAACTCATTATTTATTATAAGGTATTTAAAATCCTTAATAGGTGATTTATTTATTGCACGTTTTATAGTTTATCATTTTAATGAGACAAATTTTTATTCACCAAGAGTAAGAATAACACCTTAAAAAAATAGACAAGAATTATCTTGGAAGGTGACTTAAATGTCTTATCTAGATTCCTGCACCACACAAAGTAAAAATGAAATACAAAGAATAGTTCATTTGCAGCAAATTACAAATCAACTGACTGATACATTTATAGATATATAAAAAGTAACTAAGTCATATGTACCAACTGCCAATGTACCGACCCAAGTAGTTGTTCCTGAAGGACAACTTATTGAAAAAGTAGTTAAGAAAATGTTTATTGCACGTTGAAAATTTGGTAAACCTCTTAGTTCAAAAGATTTAGTTTTGCGAAAAAGAAAAATATATAATCAAGCTTATTATTTTAAATTATGCTCAATCTTTAGTCGAAAACACTACTGGAGAGTGCAATGATCCTAATATAATAAGAGCCTTAGAGCTGTTCAAGTATTAAAAGTGGTTCAAGCCCTAACAAAGGTTAAAGACAAAGAAAGAATCATTGATAATGTATTTATGTTCACAATAGCTATTAAGATTACGAATGATGATTCTAAACCGCTATATGTTGATAAATGCAAATTAAGATATTGATTGGTTAAAATAGAAAGAATCAATTTAAGAAGAATTGGCATTTTTAGCCAAAAGTGAAATATTTAGATCTGTGTTTTAGACATTAGAGTGTGTCAAACCTATTGGGTGTAAATGGGTTTTTGTAAGGAAACGTAATGAGAAAAATAAAACTATGAGATATAAAGGTAAACTTGTTGTTTAAGGTTATAACACTTGACCCAACAACCAAGTAGATATTATTCACTTTGGGCTTTACGCATGTCTCTTTGACCCTCACGAATTTTCTTTTGGGCATTATGCAAGTGTTTACCAAAAATTTATCTACTTAGTTAAGGAGACCCAAGCCTTATAAACTATCTTAGGCTCATCTTCATGAGCGATATGAGATGTGATAATTGCTTCCTCCTTTAGGACCTCGCTTCCTTGTGAAGGTCAACCAATCCACACATCGAGTCATAAGCATACTCTAATACCATTTGTAGCACTTAACCTAACAACCAAGTGGATATTATCTACTTTGGATTTCACGCACGCATTCTTCACATTTACAAATTTGATTTTGGGTTTCACGCAAGCATCATTCACCTAAAATGCCTTTACTTAGTTAAGGGGACTCAAGCCTTATAAATTATCATTGCCTTATCTTCATAAGTGATATAGAGTGTAACAATCTTTCCTCTTTCAGGACCTCGTGTCCTTGTGAAAGTCAGCCAATTCTCACATCAAGTTACGAGCCTGCTTTGATACTATTTTTAACACCTAGCCTAACAACTAAAGTAGTTATTATTCATCTTGGGCTTCACACATGCATCATTCACCTTCACAGACTTACTTTTAGGCTTTACATAAACATCGTTCACTCAAAATATGTCTATTTAGTTAAGAAGGCTCAAGCCTTATAAACTATTCCAAGCTCATCTTAATGAGCGATATAGAATATGACAATAAAGTAGATTTTCGAAGAAGCTTATAGTTCAGCTTATACTATCATCTTGGTAGTACAAAGATATATTGTACACTAAAAGAACACTATTGGTCGTATGGTATGAAAAGAGGAATTACAAAATTTATTTCTCACTGCTTGATTTTGTAAGCAGGTTAAAGTAGAATATCATAAGCTAGCTGGATTATCTCAGCCACTTCTAAATCCTAAGTGAAAGTGGAAACATATCACTATGAATTATGTTATTGGACTTCCACGTACTCAAAATGGTCATAATAGTATTTGGGTAATTGTTGATCGACTTACGATGTCTATTTATTTTCTACCTTATAAAATTTTATATTCATTAGACAAGTTAGCTCATTTATATATAAGCAAGATTATTTGATTGCATGAAACTCTAGTATCCATTATATTAGATAGAGATCCTCGATTTACTTCTAAATTTTGACATAACTTACAGAAGGCCTTAGGCACTAAGTTAAATTTTAGTACAATTTTTATCCTCATACAAATGGGCAATCAGAGAAAATTGTATAACTATTAGAAGATATGCTCAGATCATGTGTGCTATAACTTATGGGAAATTAGGATGACCATTTACCATTGATGGAGTTTACTTATAATAATAATTACCAGTCCATTATTTAGATGACTATTTATAAGGATTTATATATAAATAAATATATAACTTTAGTTTATTGAGATGATGTTGAAGAGAGGAAACTGTTGGGTGCAGAGATTATTCAAGTCACTACTGAGAAAATTAGTATTATCAGAGATACACTTAAGGTAGCTTAAGACAAACAGAAGAGTTATGCAGTTAAACGTTGTAGACAGCTAGAATTTGTAGTGGGTGATAAAATCTTCTAATGAATTTCTCCATATAAAGGTATGCTTTATTTTGGCAGATATGAAAAATTGAGTCATCGATATATTGGGCCGTATAAGATCGTTGAGGGGGTTGGTATGATTACTTACCAATTAGCATCACCGCTTGAGTTATAACACATTCATAATGTATTTTATATTTCTATGTTACAAAAGTATACACTTGAGCCTTCTTATATCTTAGATACTCAGTTACTTTAGTTAAGACTATGCTTGACCTACAACAAGAAGTTTGTTCAGATACTTGACTACCGTCAGCTAGTACTGCATAATAAAATTCTTCCTTTGATTAAAGTTGTTGAGTGTGCTATTCCATGGGTGTATGCATGTGGTATGTGTCCATCATTTCTAATACATATATCTCATACATAAATCATACACAGCGGAAGTAGAAAATTTAATTTCCTAAAACAACAAACACAAACTGAATTTGTTGAGATTTGTGCTTATGTACCATCCCATTATGTATAAATATTTAATTATAGTATTTATACAATTATCATTTTTAATTAAATCATTAATATTATTAATTATTAAATGGTAAGATACTTGTTATCAAACATTATATGATCCAAATGAGTTCAAATCTAGTTTAAAAGAGTTTAGATCAGTGCTAAGAGTTAGCAACTTTAATAGTTATAAGTATTAAGAGTTAGTGGTGCTAAGAGTTAGCAGGTTGTAAGAGTTAGCAAAATCTAAGGAGTTAGAGTCTTGTTTAAAATGGGATAAAGACCTGAGAATACATTAATAATGATGTAGCTACAAAGAGTTACAGATGGTGCTAGGAAATGTCATTATGCAGGTATGTTCTCAAACACTATATTCCTAATCTAATTTCATTGATGTGGGTCTATCAGTGAAACTCGTTAATATAGATTAGTGTATGTCTATATCTGGATGCTCCAGATGGTTAGTCTTAGCAAACTATGAGCTTAGTGGAAGTTTATATAGAGATACAGGTATTCAGTGAGGACTTAATACTGAATAGACTCATGAGGACCTTCAATAGACATCTCATAAAGCCGTCAATAGAAGGTCTTCCGAGTTGAGTAGTATTTGTTGTCCTTTGACCTGAATGTCATAGTGGGCTCGTGAGGGATTCACCATACTTTGATTCCATATATGTAAGAAATCTTTCATGGTCTGATCGCTGGGTGTCGCTGGGTATAGTCTGATGCTCATAGAGTCCGGTGTGTATAGATATGGGATTCGTAAACTCATATGAGTGAGTTATATATCCTGATGCTTCGAGATTGTATTTCAGAAAGTCTTGTGGCACTAGCATAAACCTCAAAAAATTTATTCTGAAGGGATAAACAATATCATAAAAGTGTTTGTGAATATTATTTATGGGAATATAAATATGGAGATAAGTTCATGGTTGAGCAAATAGAGATTTGATGGTGATGATCTATATCTCTGTTCTTCAAGGATATAAATGACAGAAGGATTATACGAATATGCTATAACCTTAACTTGCATGGTCTAACGCGTCACTTTGTAATATCTATAATGTGTGTAGAGCATCATTTGCGGTCATATAGAAGAGCTCCATATGATAAATCGGGCATGTACTTAGAGAGTGTCACAATATGAAGTGTACTCGTTGCGCACTAAGGTAGCAGACTGGATTAAATAAGTCGATCCAGTAAATTCTGACAAAATTGAATAATTATTTTGGGATTTCCTAGAATATGCATTTATCAAGACTTAATTGTTAAGTATATCACTTAATTAGTTAACAAGAGGTGTTAATCAATAAGATATTGACAAGTGGCATAATTTGGTCCATTGATTTTTTTTACCTTAAATTTACCATTTAACCTTGGTAATAAAAATATGTAAGATAAAAGTAATTATTCAAAATTATTCAAAATTATTTTGAATAATTATATTAAATATTATTAGATAATATTATAATAAGTACTTTTATGGAAATAGATCATATGTTGGTCATTCAAAATATTTAAACAATTTAAATGTTAGGTGTATAAATATTTATTAGCCATTAAATGAAATAAATTGCTAATTTATTAAAAAGATGTACAAATCATTAATTATAATAGAGCACTTTGTTAATGAGTCATCAATTATTTCGATTATACATAATAATGGTAGGTGTATAATGATGATAATGTTAGAAAAGCAAAATGAATGAATTAGTTCATTCATTTTTTGCTATGACACATTCAGTTAAGGAATTGGATGTGTTTTGAGAGAATTATTTTTCTCTCAAGTGTCGAAAGAATCAACACATCTTTATCTTTTTTTTCCTCTCATGAATGGCAAAACTTGCATAAAAGAAAAATGGGTAAGGAAAATTTGATTTTGAATATGAGTTGTTCAAAATAATGTTTCTATGAAAATTATTTCTAAGTTTTATGTAAGAGTTATATGAACATTTTATTTTTCTAGAAACAAATATTTGTATTTAAAGAGTTTAAATATATGTTGTTGGAATTCTAAATTAAAGCTATCATTCTAACTCCATAATCCCACTAAACAGTTGTGAACTAGAATTGTTCAAGAATACACTTCAAGGTGAGCTCTTCATTTAGCTAGTTGAAGAACTTGAAGATTTTGTAAAACTACCTTCATTAGGTAAGTATTTTTACATATTATTTTTGTATAATTGTTCATCATATATAAATTTTGTACAATAGTTATACATGAGCATTTATGTGATATAAGTATTTAATTTGTTAAATTGAGTGTATTTTGTTAACATGCTTTCGTTGAGTGTGGTAAATTTTTGAAATTACATGTACACTTATATATCACACACTCAACTCAACAGAATTTAAGTCTCATTACATTAATGAGGTTGAGAATCGCTCTGGAATCCTTTGAAAAAAATTTCAAACTTAAGCTCACCTTGAAGTGCTCTCCTTGGAAATTCTAGATTTCAACTTAATAGGCTAGGAATGCTAAAATGGTAGCTTTTATTTTGCAAGATTTTTCAAAATAACCTTGCTTTGGCTTTTCAATTTTGGATGAGATAATGAGACTTGAAAGAAAAGAGCAACACTTGCTTTTTCTCATCTCCTCTTATCCATCAAGAGTAGTAAGTCCTCTCTATTTGCAAAGATGATAAACAAAACTCTTTTATCTACCTTTTACATAACATAACCCTTTTATATGAAGGATATAAGTCAAAAACTATTTTTGTTTTATTTCCCACACATAGAGACAAAGCACTTTTCTAAGCTTTTAACAAATATCTCTTAAGCTTTTTATTATTTTAAATCATAAAAATACAGTTGTCACTATTTTAAACAATGTGTACTTTTTCATAAACAAAGCTTATCTAATAAGGTTCATTAAGATAATAACACCATTGAAAAATAGACAAGTGTCCAATGACTTATTTAAAGCTTATCCAAGAAGCCTTAATAAAATAATTAAGTTCATAAATAGTGTCTAACACTTGTCACCATCCTACATTAATGGTTAACCATTAAACATTTTTAAAATATTCAAGTACATGACAAGTGTCCAACATTTGTATAAGTATTATTCAAAAGCTTATTCTTTAAAGCTTAGTGATGTGTCAAATTTTAACAATTATAATTTGACACGTATCCAATTTGAGAGGTCTCAAAATCGAGCTCTCTCTTCTCGGATCGAACTCTTTGATCGAGTGTGCCATATTCTCGAGAGGTCCCAATAACAAATCTTGTTCACCTATAATTTCTTTTTGATTGAAATCTTTAATCGAGGATGCCATATTTTAAGAAGTCCTAAAATCGAGCTCTCTCATTGGATCGAACTCTTAGATCGAGGAAGTACCTAAAATTGAACTCATTTGTAATCTCCTCGTATCGAACTCTTCGAATAAGGACATTACCCTAGTGCTCAACCAATATACTTCATATTGTAAGACTCTAAATTTAAGCTCCAGTTTGTCATATAGAACTACTTCATACGTCCAAGAATGATGCATCACATACACATTACGAATATTACAAAGTAGCGCGTTGAACTATACAAGTTGAGGTCATAATTCATACGTAAAATCCTTCTGTTGCCTATTCATTGAAAGAGCAGAGATATAGATCTCCATCGTTAAATCTCCATATGCTAATTCGTGAACTTATCTCCAGACATGTATCTCAATAAATAATATACATAAACACTTTTGCGATATCGTTTAACCCTATAAAAAATTTCTTTCCCGGGTTTATTGCTTATGGCCATAAAATTTTCTGAGATACAATCTCGGAGTATCAAGATATATAACTCACCTATGCGAGCTGATGCATCCCATATCTACGCACACAGACTCTATGAGCATCAGACTATACTCAGCGACACGCATCGGTCAGACTATGAAAGGTCTCTAACATCTGTGGAACCAAAGTATGCTGGATCACTCACAAGCCTACCATGGCGTTCAGGTCAAAGGACCACGAATACTACTTAACTTAAGAAGACTTACTATTGGAGGCTTTATGTTATGTCTATTAGAGATCCTCGTGAGTCTATTCAGTATTCAGTCCTCGCTGAATACCCGCATGCCTATACGAGCTTCTACTAAACTCATGGTCTGTTAAGACTAATCATCTGTACCATCCAGATATAGATATACACTGATCTAGATAAAAAATTTCACTAATCGACCCGCATCGACAAAATAGATCTTGAATGAGGAGTTCGAGAACCTGCTGTATAATGATATTTTCTAGCACCATTTGCAACTCCTTACAACTATCTCATTACTAATATATTCTCCGGCCGTTGTCCCATTTCAGACAAGGGTTTTAACTCTTAGAATTTGCTAACTCTTATAACATACTAACTCTTAGCATTGCTAACTCTAAGCCCTATTAACTCTTAGCACTAACCTAAACTCTTTTAAATCGTACAATGTCTGCAACGTTACAAGTATTTTACCATTTAATTAATATTATTATCGATTGTATAAATATTAAAATAAATATTCATACAAATAAGATGACGCATAAGTATAAATCCCAACAAAAGTCTTGTGGGAAAATCATGCAGTGAATGAGGTTATATGAAAGTGTAAAGATTAAATGAGGACTCAATTTCCATACTTATTCTAGACATGTACATGAATTTTGAGAATGGAATTTATATAAGCGGGATGAATTGTAATAAACGTGTCATAAGAGTAAATTATTTTTGTAGTGGCAATAAAATAAAATAACAAAATAATAAAATATTTGGTGAATGAATTTGTTGGGAAGATACTAACAAGTGGAGGTGGTGCAACTTTTAATTCGACATATGTGCGACCAACTTTCTATATGAAGAAATTTTGTTTCATTTCTGCATACAAGTTGAGAGAGAAGATAGAATGAAGAGAGGAGGTAAATAAAAAAAAAGAAAGAGAAAATAAAATTGAGAAAGAAAAGAGAAAAAGAAAAATGGAAAAAAGAGAGAATTGGGAGAAAATAGAAAAAGGAAGGAAATTACAAAAAATATATTTGGGTAATTAGATTTATATTTGGTATTTTAGTGATTAACAGTTTTACAATATTAGAATATTTATGTTTTAATATTTATAATACGTATCAGTTATAATAATATATTTTATTATCCTATGATTTAAGAACCATATCAACAGCTAATAGACATTAGTATTTAGATCTAGTTTAGGATTAGCATATTTTAGTGAATGGATATCTATTTATACATTTATTATATTTTTAATCTAACAATTTATGATTTAAATATATGATATCCAATTTCTTTTATCTATGATTTATTTTTAAATAAATAAATTTTTATATTAATTAACTATATTTAGAAATTCTTTTAAAATTTATTATAATATATTTTCCTCCTAAATTTCGGGTCAAACCTTAAAACTTAAAATAGGGTCCTTCCTTTTAGGAAGTTTAGTTAAATCGTGTAGCTTATTTAATTAAAGAATTGTTGCCCTCAAAATTAAAGAATTTATGAGAGGAGTTAATGACATACTTAACGAAGACTCAACTTACCATACTTATAAGCTATTCCAAGAGATAAAAGACAAAATTTTCTCTTTACATTAGACTAGGGAGGATTTTTCTTTTACTCTTTGTAATGGTCATGGTGCCTTATTGTAAATTCTTTTTAAAATAGTGCATAATAAGCTTAAAACTCGATAAAGTGGACGTAAGCTTGAATTAGGGATGAACTACTATATATTTTTTCATTCTCTCTCTCCATCTTTATTTATTTTCTATACCAAAGAGTTTCTGACAAATAAAATAAATTTAACTCATTCATTTTAGAATCTCTAAATTTGTTCGGATCAATATTATAGTTTATAATTACATTAAGTACAAAAATATATAATTCAAAATAATTATACTTCCATAATTTTATATATTAGTGATTTTTAAACCACCATATATGTATCATATATTTGTTGTGATATGGTGTGTGATGTGTATAGATGCATATAATTTCAAAAATTAAATACGCAACGAAAGTATTCATACATATTATACAATATGTAACAAATTTAAGCATGTAATCACATGTATAATCATTCAAGTACATATATATCTCATATATATTTCATGCATGATATAAAATGAATAGCAAATAAATAACCTACCCGGTTATGAAGGTAGCTTTACAATTCTTCAAGAACTCCAAGCTTCAATTTGTTGAGCTCACCTTGAAGTGTTCCCTTACACAATTCTAGTTCACAACTAAATTCGGTGGGATTGTGAAGCTAGAATGGCAACCTTGAATTTCCAGCAAAGGATTGTTTTAACACTTAAAATAATTTGTCTATATGAGTGATTACTACCAAGAGATGAGAAGAGTTAAGAGTTTTCTTTTGTTCTTTACAACTCTTTATGTTGAACCTTGGTAAGCCTTTGAATTTTCTCTCAACACTTTGAGAAAAACACTTAAGAAATACTCTCAATTCTCTCTTCTTTTTCCTTGAACGAAATTCACTCTTTCTTTTTACAAATTGAACTCTTTCAATTCTTTCTTAAGTGCAAAGAATGATTTCTCTTAGTGTTCTACCACCACTTAACCATGTTTACCATTACAAACATTAATCTATCATATTTTTCACTCACCAATTTGATTCAACCATTTGAATCAATTTCTAGAGAGTAAATGGTATTTAATCAATGTTAAGTGATTTTATCACTTTCTTAGTGCATCATTAAAGAATTACTAAGTGGTCAACATTCCTTATTATTAATAACAAGTGCATTCTCTATTAATAAATGATGTTTGCCACTTATTCTAATTAATAATAATAATTTGATTAATATATAAAATATTAATAATTCAAAACTATTTTGAATATTTACATTTACCATATATGTATTTACCAAGTAAGATAAATAGGTAAATACATGGTAAATTATTTATGGAGCAAGATTATGTCACTTGTCAATTTCTTATTGGTTAACAACTCTTGTAAACCAATAATGTGTTTTACCTTCAATTATTGACAAGTGAATAATAAAAGGAACCTTGAAACATTTTTCATTTTGCTGGAAATTGTTGGATAAATTGTTCAATCCAATTCGCTGCCCCAGTACACAATGAGTACACTTCATATTGTGAGACTCTCTAGGTCCATGCCCAATTTGTCATATGAAATTATTTCACACATCTGTGAACAATGTCCCACACACATGTTACAGATATTACAAAACGGCGCATTAAACCATACAAGTTGAGGTTATAACATATTCGTATAATATTTCCATCATAAATATCCTAGAAGAGCGGAGATATAGATCAACACCGTCAAGTCTCCATGTGCTCAACCATAAACTTATCTCTAAATTTGTATTTCAATAAATAATATCCGTAAACACTTTTACGATATTATTTTTCCAAGAATAAAATTAATTCTTGGATGTCTGCTTATGGCCATAAGACTTTCTGAAATACAATCTTAGAGTTGCAGAATATTTTACTCACCCAATTGAGTTGATGGATCCCATATCTGTACACACCGGACTCTATGAGCATCGGACTATACCCAGCGACACCCAGCGGTCAGACGATGAAAGGTATCTAACATGTGTGGAACCAAAGTATGGTGGATCACTCACAAGTCCACCGTGGCACTCAGGTCTAAGGACCACGAATACTACTTAACTCAAAAGATCCTCCATTGACGGCTTTATGGGATGTCTATTGGAGATCTTTGTGAGTCTGTTCAATATTCAGTCCTTACTGAATACTTGTATCTCTATACAAGTTTCCACTAAACTCATGATCTGCTAAGACTAACCATCTGGACTATCCAGATATAGACATATACTGATATATATATATTAAGGTCTTCACTAACAGACCCGCATTAGTGAAGATAGATCAGGAACATTAAATTTAAGAACATATTTGCATAACAACATTTTCTAGCACCATTTGCAACCCATTACAACTATGTCATTATTAATATATTCTTAGGTCTTTGTCCCATTTCAGACAAGGCTCTAACTTTTTAGATTTTACTGACTCTTAGTTCTAATCTAAACTCTTTTAGATCAGATCTGAACTCTTTCAGATCATATAATGTCTAAAACGTTACAAGCATCTTACCATGTTTGTAAATAAAATAATTAGTGATATATTGAAATCATAAATGTATAAACATAAAACAAATATTTATACATAAAAGGGATGACACGTAAGCACAAATTCTAACAATATTTTAGTTTGCTCTATGCTTGTATTAGACCAGTTTAGTTGACTTTACTTAAGCAGTTTAGTATTTTGTTGGGTTAGATTAGATCAGATTCTCCTGTTTTGTATGTGCGAAAGTTACTCCGTCAAATTAGACCCACTTTTCTTTGGATACAAATTTAGTGCAGTTTTCAGTATCTATGCAGTATACAATACATTCTCTGTACTATATTATATACATAAAATTTTAACACAGATTTTATGACAACTTCTAAATTTTCAAGAGAAGTTTTATGATTTTTCAATACAAAGATTCGTGATTATTTTATATTACAGATTTGTATGTGTATATTACATATAATATTATTTATTATTAAATTATTATTAAGAATCTATTATTAATAATACATATAAAATATATAATATTTTCATATGTAATTTTTTATTTAATATTATTATTATGTTATTGTAATTACTATTACTATTATTGTTGTGTTGTTGCATTTAATGTTATTGTTATTGTTATTGTTACTTTCATAATAATTTCTTTTAAAAATAGCAATATTATTATTATTCTTTTTAATATTTAAATTAATATTATTTATTAATTAATATTATTATATTTTTTAAATGATATTATTTTATTATATAATAACATTGTTTAATTAATTGTTTTTATTTTAATAAATTGTCACATGAAGTAAAATTATCCAATTCACCCTTGATCGTACTCTCTCTAAAGAACATTTTATTATTATCTTGAACTGTACTATTTTATACTTTTATACAACCCAATTCATTCTAATTTTATAGTCAAACATAGAATAAAATGTTTTAATATATACTCTTAAAATAATATAATGTAGGACCGGCTGCCAAACATATCCTAAAGGCTCAAATTTAATTCCTATTGACTTGAATTTATTCTTGCAGTTTAAGTTATAATGGATGTTAGATATTTCTTCTTTATCGTGAAGAGTATTTTTGTACACACTTAAATGTTGAAGTGATGTATTATCTTAATAGTTTTTTAATTATTATATTATTAAAATTTTGATATAATATTAATAAATTATTTTTGAGCGTGCTTTCGTATAGAAGTAATGTATTATCTTTATATTTCTTTAGTTATTATACTAATGAATTTCTAATGTAATATTTCTCTAATATAAAGTAATTCCAAAATTAGATCTCGTGGGCATTGTTAATACACATAAGATGTAATTACAAAACAAAGACATGCACAATACACATGAAATAGACCAATCTTGAAAGAGACTTTCTACAACTATGAAAATCAATTGATACTCTCCCCAAAATATTATAACTGTTTCCTCTCATTTGCACAAGAACCAATTCAATTTTTGGTGATAATTATTCTCTCATCCAGAAAAAAAAAAGACCAACTCTTTCATCGCAGGAAAGATAAAGCAAAGGTGTCCACTGAAAGCATACAACAAACCATTATTCCTTCCATTACCATAGAACCTACTTTACCAAAAACCTTGTCATCTGTTCCTCCATTTACTCCCCAGATTTTTCCACCAGCCTTAAAAGCCATTTTTATGACAATTCACCGAAATACACCAACTACAACGCCCTCTACCTCAAATATCTCATTCTCTACTGAACAATCATTTTCTAATTCCGAATCAATTACTAGCTTGATCAACCCACAGTTCATGAATCAACTAGATCTCGAACCCTCTCAGGTCTACGCAAACAATAGCTCTTCATCCTCAATGGGTGAAACTATGTATATCCTTCAGACATAACCAATTCCCCATAAAACAAAAAATTCCTCAGAAAAATGTCACTGGTTTACCCTTGATGATTTACCCCTCAATAAATAGGTTGACAAAATCTTTGTATTCTAAGCTTAGTTCATTACTGAAAACCAGAAACCACACATAACCATTAGTGATGTCATCCAAAAAGTCATAGCGAGATTTCAAGGAATACTCAAATACTGGTATTTACATCTTGGTGAATACCGACAATTGCTGCTTCAACAAAGCACTATAATAGAAACCTTTATTAGTTTCATCTTCGCACAATTCGTCAAAGAAGAAACTTAAATCACTGATAAAGCCTGAGAAGAATTTTTTTCAAAATGAAGTGCTGCTTATTCAAAAGAAAAGATTTTGAATTGCATTTTTGAAAAACCACTTCAAGGTATTATATTCTCAGAATTGATGATCTAAATTTGAAGCAGGCATACCTAAATTCTATTCCAGAACCCTTGGGACAAGAAGCTTTGAGAATCATTACAGCAAAATGACAAACCTTAACAAACGCATCCATTGGTGTTATCCAGCAATCGATAATGGCAGCCCTTGACAAACTTTGTACCTACACAAATTCTTCAAAAAAAATGCATCAAACAAACAAAAAGATCCATAAAGTTTATGAAAGACCAGACTTGTTCATAAAATGCCCCAAGAAAGATTGTGATTGTCCAACAAGAAAGAAACGACATCATCAGAAGCTCAAATTTCAACCATCTTTCAAGCACAAAAAATAACAATTCTTCAAATGCCGATCATCATTTTCTAAAAAGTCCAACAGATGCTTTATCTGTAATAAAACTGGGCCACTTCGCAAAAGACTGTCATCGAAAAGACATAAAAAGTCTATTCAGCTATCACAGCCGTAACAGACCAAGATCCTCAGAGCATTCATCTTGAATCTCTCTTTTCAGAGCAATCAAATCAAGACAGTGATACAGTGCTTATCCTATCATCCTCTAAGTTTGAGTCTGAATCTACTTAATCCCTTAAGATCCAACCAGTTCATCCATTTATAGCCACTTTTACCATTCCTATACTAGACATCCAACTCCTCACTTCTAAATACGACAAACCCAACATTGTTTCAAGATTACTAGATACAGGAGCTGCAACCACCATTCTCAACCTTGAAATCTTCCCAAAGCATTTTTAAAACCATACCATCAAACGTTCAAGGCAGCCAATGATGAAGTTTTTACTGTAGACTTTATCAGTAAAACTGTGTACTTAAAGTTCTTTCTAGGCCTTACCATTCGACACAAACTTCTTGGATCAAATCTACTTGGTAAAGACCTAATTATTGGGTTCGATTTAATTCAAAAGTTATTATAAAAAAAAGTCCTGCTTAAGCCCATTCCTCCTATGGACCAACATTCTTAATTATTTTTCATTGGACTTCCTTACCACACTTTTTGACCAAATAAAAGCCCAATCTGCTTCTAACAACCGTTCAGAATTCATGCTCAAATGTCCAAACCCATTATGGAAAAATAGTCAATTCTTCATTCAACTTCATTTCTATAAAAGTAAAGCCATCAACCCAACTAAAGCTAGTCACCTAGGCATGTCACCAGAACACCTCCAAATAGTAAGAGCGGAACTAACCCAACTGCTCAATGAAGGTTTTATTGAACTTACATCCTCTCAGTGGGCCTGTCAAGCTTTCTACGTTAACAAACGCAGTGAACAAACCAGAGGAAAACTTCATCTTATTATTAATTATCAACCTTTTAATAATTTCTTACAAGTTGGCAAATTTCCTTTTCCAAATAGACAAATGTTATTCTTCAGGATTGCTAAAGCTCAAATCTTCACCAAATTTGACTTCAAAGAAAGTTTCTGGAAAATTAGAATCCATCCAGATGACAGACACAATACAACTTTTTGCACACCTCATCACTATTTTCAATGGACTGTCCTTCCTTTCAACTTAAAGACTACCCCCATCTCTTTTTCAAAAGGCAATGATAAAGATTTTTGAACCTTTAGTCGATAATGCTCTTATCTACATTGACGACATTTTGCTCTATTCAAATGACTCAGAATCCCACCATCACTTACTTTTCCACTTTGGTACTATCCTACAGAACAATGGCATAATGATTTTCCCCACTAAATGCATAGTAGGCTAAAATCAAATTGACTTTCTTGGAATGTACATTGACAAGGGACAATACACATTTTAATCCCATATAGTCAGCCAACTTATCAATTATCTAGATTCAAATTTATCCACCACTCAAACACAACAGTTTCTCTGAATTATAAATTCATGTCAGACTTCATCAAAGACCTGGCCCTACTCATCAAACCTCTTTACCAAATGCTCAGAAAAAATTATCCTCCCTAGACCCAAACACAAACCACTTCAATCCAAAAGCTCAAGGAACTTGCTTAAACCCTGCCACCTCTCCAAATTCCATCCAATGAGAAAATAATCCTCCAGACAAAGAATTATGGAAAAAGACAGATATGTGGATACAAAAGTGTAAGCTTTTTTGACTCAGAAATCCACTATCATAGCACCTACAAAGAAATTCTAGCTGTTAAAAGAGGAATTGAAAGATTTGAATATCATATTGTAGGCCATAATTTTCTGGTTGAAATTGACATGTCAGCTTTTCCTTATATGTTAAAACTCAAATAGAAAAAGATTCCCAATGCCCACCTTCTACGATGGCAACAATGGTTCTCATATTATTCATTCTAAGTGGTCCACATAAAAGAAAAAGACAACACATTGGTAGACTTTCTCTCCCAAAAACTTATAAATACCTAGATTAGCCCCACATACAAACAACAGTTTTCATATTTTTCATTTTTATGATGAATCTCATTATCATAACTCCTCATGTTCCTTTTAATCCTCTCTAGTTCCCAAACTTAATCAAAACTAGAACTCTTCATTCCCGAGCCAAAGAATTCATCAAATACTATGCCATCTAAGCAGTCCAAGAACATAGCCTCACAATTCTTGGAGGACCTCTATTCAACTTAGAATATCATTTATTTCATCTTCACTCATTCTTCCCATTTTCCTAATGGTCCAAGCCAGTCCTCTATCTATTATGGTACTTATTAGACTTGTACACTATTGTCATGGAATTTTCATTACTCAAGACTATCTAGAAATTAGAAAGATGTGATGAAGATCATCCAGCTCTAATATTTCTTTAATGGTTTTACCCTAAAACTTGGTGGATGAACAAATTTTAACACATGCTTGCAAAACACACAAATGCTGCAGTCCCTCGATAACATCTTTGGTCTGTCATTCTTCTTCAATGAAAAGGTATGATTATTTTAGATCATAAAATACATTACTTGCCATACACGTGTATGAATAAACAAGAAAAAAAGAAGAAAAAAAAAATCGAGAAGAAAGAAGAAGAGAAAGAGAAAGAGAAGAAAAAAGAAAATAAATAGAAAATTTCAGGAAATTAGTTTGGATAATTAGATTTATACCTAATGATTTAGTGGGTAATAGTTTTACAATATTAGAATATTTATATTTTAATATTTATAATACATATCGATACTAATGATGTATTTTTACACTCTATGATATAGGAGATGTGCCGATAGCGGGTAGATCTCAGAATCTAGACCCAGCTAAGGATTAACGCACTTTTGTGAGTGGATAACTATATATATATATTATATTTTTAATATAGTCATTTATGATTAAATTACGCATTATCAGATTTAGTCATGATTTATTTTATACGGATAAATATTTATGCTATTTAGTATGAAAAAATAATGTTTTAGAATTTATTATAGTATAGTTTATGATTATGTCAGTACAGAAATATTTATTTTAGAATAATTATGCTTTCATGATATTATATAGTAGTAGTTTTTGAACCACCACATGCGTACCCTCTCCTTTAGTGTAGTTGCGCTGCGCATGCGTTAAACCAGTTTAGTTTGCTTTGTCTGAGCGATGTAGCATTCCGTCGAATTAAACCAGCTAAGATCCCCCGCTCTGCCTGTGCGTGAGTTACTCCGCCAGGTTAGACCAGTTTTTTCCCGGGTACAAGTTTGGTGTGATTTTCAATGTATATGTAGTATATGTTTCCAGAGCTATGTTACATATATTCTACTTGATAATAGATTTTATAATCGTTTACGCTTTCAGTATTTTAGATTTTCAGTATTATGTTATAATTTTAGTTTTAACACAGATTTTATGATAGCTCATACTTTTCATATAAGTTTATTGACTACTTAGTATACAGTTTCATGATTATTTTATCTTATAGATTTATACGTGTACAATGCATATAAAGTATATAATATTTTCAGATTATGTCCACTCACTGAGCCACAAGCTCACCCTTTTTCCTATTTTCCCTATTTTTCCCAAGTTGTCACAGGAATTTGTGCAGTGTAATACAGTTATTACATTTTGAGATTGGCCCACGACACGCATAGCTGCATAAGTGTCTCAGTCTGTGTATTTGTATATGTTTTTGTATATTGGAGTACATGTGTACACTTTTTATTGAGGTTGGTAGCCTCATTGTATTATATGTATGTGTAAAGAGTATGTTAGTCTCACATCATCACAGGATCCGCCTTGATTCTCGAGGAGGGCTCGGGTCGGGTCCTGTCATTACTACCTTACTGTTAAGGACTATTTCACCTCCCATTTCTCTCTGAAAGGATCAATCAAATTCTATCCTAAAGAACATGCCCAGTATAAAAGAGAACTTGAAAGAATACTTGCTCAAGAAAACCAAATCATTCATTCATCTGTATGGATCTCCCCTGAAGATGCTGCACCATGGGAGCATGTTGAATATGGCTTTGCCGAAGAACTTAATTTTTCCAATCTTTACAAAAAAACAACAAAGACAAAAATGTCATATTTCATACCACAGAGACAAAGACTATTCCACCCACCATCATCATGTCCCAGCCATGACAGACTATGCCAAATACAAACAAGAAATGAATAACCTTCATCAGTGGCCTCAACCAGCTGTCCTGACAAATCACATATATAATCAGTCATCCCAACCCAATCTTAACTTATCCATCTTCCAAAATTTCCAACCTTATCTAATCGACACTTAAATTCAAGAGGAAGTCAGCTCATCCTATTAAGATCGGTGCTTACATGCCATCCCTGAATGTACATATACTTGTGTATTTATACAAGTGTATATTCTCATTAAATTAATACCAATTAATATGGTACTATGCAATATAACATTACAGATATTGTACGATCTGAAAAAGTTTAGATCATATCTAAATGAGTTTAGATAAGAGCTCATAGTTAGCCACGCTGAGAGATATAAATGTTAAATGTTAGCACAGTTAAGTGTTAGCTGGTTATAATACTCAACGAAGATCCAAGAGTTAGAACTTTATCTGTAATGGGACATAGACCTAGGAGTATACTAGTAACTGCATAGTTGCAAAAGTTACAATCTTGTGCCAGAAAATGCTAGTTATGCAAGTATGTTCTCGAATAATTGTCCATGATTTATTTCTACCTTTGCGGGTCTATCGATGAATACGTTTAAATATAGATCAGCATATGTCGTACCTATAGAGTATAGATGGTCGTCTTAGCCGACCGTGAGCTTGGAGCTCGTATTGACATATGGGTATCTAGTTAGGGCTGGATATGGGACAGACTCACGAGGGTCTCTAATAGACACCTTATGTAAGCTGTCAACGAAAGGTCCTCTCGAGTCGAGTAGTATACATGGTTCTTTGACCTGAGTGCCCTAGTGGGCTTGTAAGTGATCCACCATACTTTAAGTTCCACGCATGTCACAGACCTTTCATGGTGTGACCGCTGGGTGTCGCTGGATATGGTTCGATGCTTATGGAGTCTTGTGTGTACAGATATGGGATCCGTCAGCTCGCATAGGGAGTTTGATATCCAGATGCTTTGAGATTGTATCTCAAAAAGTCTTGTGGCCACAAACATTAATCCTTGGAAATAGTTTTACCAGGGTGGAACAATATGACAAAAGAGTTTGCGCATATTGTTCATTGAGATACTAGTCTGGAGATAAGACATGGATGAACACTAGGAGATTTGACGGTGATAATCTATATTTCCGCACATCCAGGATATCATGATGGAAGAACTATACGTATGCGTTGTAACCTCAGCTTGCATGGTTTAACGCGTTGATTTGTAATATACGTGACATGTATGTGGCACATTGCTCACAGACTTATAAAATAGTTCTATTTGACAAATCGAGCATAAGACCTAGGGAGTTCTGCGATATTGAGTGTACTTGTTGTGTACTGGGGTAGCGTGCCGAATTAAAGTGTTTAATTCAGCAATACCACGGGAATACGTGTGTATCTGTATTTCAGTGTTAAATACAACAATTAGTCAATAATTATTATTTACTAATTGTATAAGGACACATGGCGTATTGTGGATCCTCAGTTGAGTTTACTCAAGTGTGGGATTTAGTGTAACCTATTAGGGATAAACTTAGTAACTATTTATAAGGGATAAAATGGTTATTTCACACTTTGATTATTTTATACTTAAATAATTAAAATATCTCTTTTTATATTATATAATATATTATTATATTATTATTATTTATATTATATAATATATTTTATATATATATAAAGAGAAAGAGAAAGTGTGTGTGCTTTTGGGCATTTGGCCGAGAAAGAGAAGAGAAATGGAGGGAAAGAAAAAGAAGAATAAGAAAAAGAAAAGAAAAAATAAAAAAAAAATTATTTTATTTTTTTCTATAGTGTCTTAGAAGTAATTAAGAATTGCTTTAGTCTATATTTTTTATCTTTTTAAAGAAAATAAATAAAAATACACACTAATTATTTTAAAATTTAAGAGTTAAATTCAATGTTGCGTATAGGGTTGCTGTTTTAACTCATCAAACTTACCATGTTGATGACTAGAACTGTCCGTGAGTTGGTCTTCAGAAAGACTCTAAAAAAATACGTATATAACGTTACACGTTAAGGTGAATTTTTAAAATTTTTAATATATTAATGTGATTAATATATTTTATTTGTTATATTTATTATATATTTCACGCTTCTAAAAGTTGGGTATTTACAGTGGTTTTATGTTGATGAAACAGGAGCTAAAACGGATTTACGAGCCGAATGCACATTCCTACATTGCGGGTTCAATACCAGTTCAACTGAAGTGCGAAAGCATCAGAATCGGAGAAAACTCTTAACACATTTTCAGAATAGAGATTCATCAAAATATTATAATTTGAGGCAGCGGGGTCCATCGTAATTGGTGAGTCTCAATGATCCAAATGGGAGAAGGTAGATTTCATAACACTGATATCAGTGACTGAGAAATCAGAACGTTCTTCTGCTGGATTTTTTGAAGCAATACTTCTTATACTAACAACTTCCGAAAGCAACATTTATATATAAAAGCGTATCACATGTATCTTCTCCTCTCAAACTTTGATGTTTGTTTATGTATTATAACTATAACAACAAACAACAATTATATTACTTTTACAACATAATTGAGACGATACCTATTTCAGCCTTCGGCCCTTTGCTTTCACATCGCATCAGGTTGAGAAACTGGTACAACATACACATGATACAACTTGTGGCAGAAACAGCAACAATATTTGTAGACAAGCACATTTGATTACGAAGTGAAGCTACAGCACAGAAGGCATCATCCATTTGGCTCTCGGTATAATACATACATATGAGCGATCTAGAAATTGAATTGAAGTTTCTATTAGAGGTCAAAAACAGTTCCAGTGATTTAATATTGATCTCACTTTTTGTACAACACAGCATGATTAAATATGACTACTTTGTTGAAATAGATCAATGCTATACAATACAGCATGATCAATAATTTTCTAAAAACTATTTCATAATAAAATGTCAAATATCATTACTTTTTCAAATGAACAAAGTAATACATAATTGAAACCAAACTCCTAGTCTCTTAAACATCACTAGATCTTATCAATTGAATGGACCATTTCTCACAATAATTCTTCACAATACATAAATAACATAAAAACGATAAGCACACCGGACTTAAGAGCCTAAGAAGATCCTAATGCATAATTTTTATTCACAGGTAAGACCATAATGGAATATTTCATACTAGTGTTAAACATTTACAGTTCATGTTCTACATCACACTTCTTTCAGACTTGGCCAAATTTTCCACTAAGATCTAGTTCATATCAAGATACAAAACGTCTTATAATGTGCATATTTACCCCAAAAAAAAAACAAAAAAAAAAGGGTTTCTCCATGTTAACTATCCACCCAATCTATGACGATACAAAAATTTCTGATGAGAAGATCATCGAATTTGTTAGGAACAAATCATCAATCTTCGTTCTCTGATTGAGAATCTGGAATTTGTCTTGTTGGGCCTTCAATGGCGCGATTTGCCTGTGCTGGTAATGGATGAATAATATCCCTAACTGATTGGTTCACTATTTAGAAAAGAAGCGAAATCAGAAAAATAGAAACAAAAGGAAGCAAAAGAAAAGTAAAGCAAACACATAAATAGAGCAGAGCACGCATACTATATAGAGATGCACACAAAAAAAAAAAGCTACACTTGAGCTCAGATGTTTTACAGGTTGACCACATATAAAATTAAACAGCCTTCAGCAAATCACATCCAAAAGATCAAAAACAGTTAAATATCATGATACGTCATTTAGATGGTATTATGCAGAAATCAAAAGAATGACCATCATAATTATGATTTAAGACTATTACAAAACAAATGAATATCACAACTGTCGTATAAGATTATAATAAAACAAATGTGACCAAATTATATGAATGAAAAAAATGCAAGTCCAAAATATCTAACATATGTAAACTTTAAGCTCATTTAAATGACTATTGAAGTTGAAAATTCTGTCTGGGACAACCCAGGGTAGGTCTGAGTTCTTACCTAATCCCATAATTCTCATAGAGACTGTCCTTGCAAACCGGAATTCAGCTTGGTGATCACTGACAAATTTACTCTGCAGTTACATAATCAATCAGAAATTTCAAACTTGGTAGTCATACCATTTTCTGTTTGGATTCCAAATCCGAAATAGAATATAAAGTAACATGGCAAATGCAAATAATCATGTAATACATTTCCTCCATCATGATATGAAGTCACACAGGTTCTTACCATTTCAGAATACACAGCCTCCACAATTTGATCAAGTCTAGCTTGATGTCTCAATAAAAATGGGCGCAAATGGCTCATATACAATTGCTTAGCTCCCTGTTAGATCGCAAAGAAGTTCATCAAAGAATTATTCAATCAAAAAAAGCATTTGACAGTATTAAAAAACTTGGTTGATGTTTTGCTTTTAAGGAAAGGCTACTTGTAATTAGCCATATAAATATTTCTAAACTAAACAGCCAAAAAAGCTAGGAATACAAGCTAACTTATAAGAAATATCATATTCCACCTGGCAGACCAGGGAGTGCTAGTTCAGAACAACAATCACGATATCCTTGAGATGATAAAGCATGCAAGATTAAGTATCAAATAAAAACCATCTATAAAGTAGAAGCAAGAGCAAACTTACATTGGCAGATGGAAGTTGTAGCCAAACTAGAAATGCAAACTTCGCATGGTAGTAGAGTGGAAACCTGATGAAACAAGGTCAACAGAGCTTCCTGAGATTGAAAGACCTCATAAAAGAATAAAGCTGTAAAACCTAGAGTTATGGCTAAAACTGCTTCATAGTGGAATGAGATCAAACTCAGCATTCTAAAACTGATACTATATGCTTCAGTAGTATGCAAACAAATAGTACAACATTACGTGTCCATCATGGTATCTAAAGTAGAATTCCACTCTCAACAATTCTAACCAGAAAAAAGAGGAAAAAAAGTACCAGGAGAGAATCTTGTCTGCAAACACTTCTGCAATGCTAAAAGATCCATAAACTGCAAGTGATTGAAAAAATTCAAATTGAAGTACAAGAAGAAACTGAAGAAACAAATCCTTTATTATCAATGTGCTAGATGCAACAAGCACAGTAGGACAAATTTCAGGCACCCCAACCAACAAGGAGCACAATGACCACAGCAAATACATTGCGAAATATTTGCTTTTCAATCTTTTTTTTTTCAGATCCAGACATCCGAAATCACGTGTTCTAAAAAAAGCACTTTTGTGCATGCAAACAACATATCAGAACCATAGCTACTTTGCTTGAAGAAGAAAAAAGAGAGCATAATATAACAAATTTAAGATAATGTAATTAAAAATAACATATGTGCTATGGATGGGAAATAAGATCATGCTTCTAAGATAATAAACCCATGTCACACCTCAGGTATTTCTCAACTAGAAAAAGGGGAATAAAAATCAAACCCACATTACAAACCCCATAATTTGGGAAACAAGAACAAAAAGCTGGCAATGGGACAAAGAAGTTCTGGGTGCCTCTGTTTTACAAACAATTCCACTGTATTTATGGGAAAACATTAAACATGGAAAACAGGGGGTTCTTTTAATTATTCATATTTCTAAGCTCATCTTTACAACACAGATTCTCTGCAAAGAAAAGCTCCAACATATATTTGGTCCTAGCAGTTGTGTGTTCTACAAGACAGGACTGAGCCGTGCAGTTTTAAGACACTAATACCACAAAGGTTATCATTGATCTTTATAAAATTATGAGCTCTGCAAAAATAGCCATCTTCAATATTAAGTACATTAAATAAATCAAACACAAACATTCTAGTTATGCTAACTTATTTGAGTGACAAAACCAAAAGATTCAAGGTTATAGCAATACTACAGAACATCCATTTTTCTGAAAAATTACGTAGAGAGACCAATGGCGCACCTGCCCAATAAACAAGCCACTTATGTTGCTCATTTTGATCTTTGCTCTCAATAGCTTTAAACGTGGAGTAAACAGGCAAAACTGTCTTCACCGTACAACTGCACAAGACCACACACACATTTTGAAGGCATTTTCGTTTTCCCATATTGTAAATTAGAAAAAAATTTCAATAACCAAGTAGTTTTCAAATTGCAAAAATAAAATTTGGGGCTTACCATGCTGTGCGGACAACAATATTGGAGCCGAGCGGACATAGGAGCAATCGCAAACCAACCTGATTCAATTGAGAGTTTACAAATTTTCAACTCTTTAATTCAATTTAAGCAGTTTAATAAACATGCAAAAGCAAAAAAAAAGAGTAATTGATGATTTATCTTCTGCAAAGCAAATGATTAAACATCTTCATACATTTTATGATTATCAAAACCGCAACGAATAATTTAACAAAAACAACAAGGGTTGATGCCGATAAAATGAATGAATAAACCCTAATTCGAAATTAAAATTGTAACAAAATAATCAAACCTCGCCTGGGAGAGCCATATACAGAGAAAAAGAAATTGCTACAGAGATTGAAAGAGATCCTTTTGCGATTTGTTGATAACTTCCCTGTGCTGATAGCACTGCAACTTCTGAATCCGGTTAAGTTTCACCCGGCCGGACCGGACTCGTGCGCGTATCACGTACGTTTTGTTTCTTTTTACTTCTTATTTCGGGTCGGATTATTTAGTGGGTGGCTTGAAATAATTTCTTTTGCCCATATTTTTGTTTATATATGTTTCGTCTCAATTTAATTTTTATTTGTTAATATTATTTGATATAAACTTTCGAAGCTTTATTATAAAATTAGAGCTCGTATTCACGTCAGGGAATGACATAATTATTTAAAATTATTATCTCGGTGAAAATTTATTTTTTATTTAATAAAATTAACGTGGAAGTTATATGTGGTCTTGATAATTATATGTATAAAGTTAAAAAATTATTTTAATTTTTTATTTATTAAATATTAAATAATTAATTATAATTTTTTATATTATTTTTAATTTTTAAACTTACACATGTGAATACGCAGATTTCTCTAAATAATTCTATAAATTAAGAGAAAAAGAGTATCTTGATTTTATTTCACTTAATGTATAATATGTAAAATGATTTGTACCTTTTTCTACTCCTTACTTTTATATAAAATCACAGTTCCGAGAGATTTAAAATTTGACTCCTTTAAATTAGTAGAGAGATTGAAAAATTCATAAATTTTATAACTCAAATTTAAAAAGTTTAGTCTAAATCATATCATGACTTATTAAATTTTCTAAGATAACCCCAAATCATTCTATTAAAAGTCAAATGTTACACTTTAATAACCTGTACAAAAATAAATAAAGTTCATTTTAATTAAAACTTTTTAAATTAAATTATGTTTCGTCTTACACCAATAATAGTTATCTAATTGATTCTCTATTGATATTCATAATTAAAGTTAAGTCATAAGAAAATATTTTTCTTCTTTAATTATTTATTTATACGTAAGTTATTTAATACTTTAATAATAATTTTTTAATATGTTTATATTTGTAAATAAATTTATAAATAAATATTATTATTTAATAGACAATTTGTTGAATAAACTCTAACCATAAATTTAAATAATCAAATATTGCAAACAGTTTTGATGAAACATCATTAAGTATAGATTCTATTTTGTAAATATATGTTCTTACGACTCATAAAATTGCATTTTCAAGTCATCGAGGTTTTGACCGTTGATATAGATCTCATTTCATAATAACTTAAAAGATACAACGTGTGAATAAAAGTTCATTATATAATCAAGATTATGATCAATCAAGTTTATTAAAATTTTATAAATTAAGATAAAAGAAATTTGATTAACTAGATCAAAATTTAAATTAGTCTAGTTTAATGTATCACATACGCTAATTTTTCTACTCGAAGTATCTACTTCAATAATCAAAATAAATAATCTACTATGAGAAGTAAAAAAGTTACAGTCTTACATAATGAAAGTTTCTTTTTATTAATGATTATAAACATTATTTAATTTATAAAGAACTTGTGATCTATATGTATTAGCATTATATGTCTAATATATAAATAATATAATTTATAAATATAGCTTAGTAATGCTAAAAATATATATGAATAAATTGCACTAATTAAAAAATTTTATTACACGTGCTTTAAGGACACCAATAACATATAATGTCTAACAATTTTCACTTACCTTAAAGTATGTCGAGCATTTGTCAAACTTCTACATCATCTATATGAGTTTTAAAACTCTTTACTGCTAATATCTTGGTGAATGAATCTACTAGATTATCTGTTAATGCAATCTTGAATACCTTGATTTCAGTCTTTTGCACAACCTTTTTTGCTAAAGAATATTTCTTTATCTGCTTGAAAATTTTGAATTTATATACTAAATAGGTACAGTATCGTTACTAGAATATGCAAGTGTATAATCTCTCATTCTTTAAAAATACTTGAATATATACTTTACTATAGTCCAATGATTCTCTTAAGCCATTCATATTAAAATAGTTAAAAAATGATATTTAACTGATGATAATTCTCTTACATCATTATCAATAAGTAGTATATCATCTATATATAAGACTAATAAAACATAAATTATCAATTTATCTTCATATAAACACAAGGTTTATTAGGATTTTAATTAAAGTCAAACGATTTGATTGTTTGATTAAATATGATATTCCTAGTCAAGATGCTTGTTTTAACTTATCGATAAACTTTTGTAGTTTACAGATCATATACTTTTGGCTTGTAACTATAAAATCATCCGGGGTAAGAGGATTTTAAGCAGGGGCATGCTTGGGGTTGTGAGCAGGGGCAGGATGGAGATTTTAGGCATAGGCATGCTTGGGCTGTTTTGCTGAGATAGACTTTAGATTTTGGTTGGGTTATGCTTGGGTTATTTGATTGGGGCAGATTAGGATTTTGGGTCGGTTTATGCTTAGGCTGTTTGACTGGGGCAGACTTGGCAATAAATGGTTGAACTATGGGATGGGGCAGACTTGGCAATAAATGGTTGAACTATGGGATGGGGCAGACTTGGCAATAAATGGTTGAACTATGGGATGTGGCATGCTTGGCAATAGATGGTTAAACTGGGGCAGGCTAAAGTTTTTTAAATGTGTCAGGCTTGGCAACAGATGGTTGAACTGGGACAGGCTGAACCTTTTGTATTAGGACATGCTTAAAACAATGATTGAACTACGGCAGAATGAACATTTTGACCTGAGGTAGACTGCCTTTTTTTTATGGGGCTTATTTTAACATATAGATAAACTTTTGTAGTTTATAGATCATATACTTTTGGCTTGTAACTATAAAAGCATCCGGGGTAGGAGGATTTTAAGCAGGGGCATGCTTGGGGTTGTGAGCAGGGACAGGATGGAGATTTTAGGCATAGGCATGCTTGGGCTGTTTTGCTGAGATAGACTTTAGATTTTGGTTGGGCTATGCTTGGGTTGTTTGATTGGGGCAGATTAGGATTTTGGGTCGGTCTATGCTTAGGCTGTTTGTGTAGTAACCAGTATCCACGACTGGTAAGAATAAGTATTTATATATGTATAAATATACGTATTTTATTTGTATGCTGGTGATACTTGAATTATATATTGTTATTAGTAATGTTTTTATAGGTTAAGGATATACGATTAGTATTGGGTTTATTTGTATGACTTTAGATTTATTTTAGGGACCAAATTGTTATACTTTGAAAGTTTTAGGGGCAAATTCGTAAATAATAAAAATTAGCCTCTTAGTATAAAAATACACTTTTGAACCCTAATTTACCATTTTTAGGTCGAGCTACCCATTTTAAGAGAGAGAAGAGAGAAACAGATGAGAGAGAAAGAGAAGAAAAAGAAGAAGAAATTGGAATTTTGGATCTTTAGAGGTATATCACAACTAATTATCAATTTATTGGTGTTAATTAAGTTAATTTATTTAAGTTTTGATTTTTGGAAATATGTATAATTGAGGATTTGATGTGTATTTCGTTTGATATTGTGAGAATTGATGATGATCTATAAGATAGCTTGATAAATCATGATGAATTGTGGTATTTTTGCTTGATAGTCTCTTGATCCAGGAATTTTATAAATTTTTGTAATTCGATTCTGGTTTTGAATTTTGAGTATATGAAATTAGACAAGTTTAGGATCATCTGAGACTTTGAATCGATTCAAAATTTTGGAAATTGAATTTGTTGTGAATTTACCAAAATGATCCTGAAATTCTGGAAATTTCCTGTGCAAACAGTATAATACAGTGGAAAATAATTTTTGACCTACTGAATAATCTTTAAAAATTACGAATTTATGGAATATGATAATTTTATATGTCTAATATGATATACTTGGAAATGAGAATTTAGATCAATGTGGTTGAAGTGTTATGATTTTTTAAAGTGTATCAGCTCATTGCAGTAATTGATTAACAAGTTTTTAAAGTTATGAAATAAAATAGTTTTAAAATACTTTTGGCAGTGATTTGGAAGTGAAATATTTATCATGGACTGAGATATGTGTTAAGAGTAATTACGTGATATGTTTATAATTTTTGAGTTAGTATATGATTTTATAAAATTGGGAGATTGAATACTGTTCAGTAAGTATCTTGATCTTGTCAGGTTAGTAGTTTGGATTCGATGGTATGTATGGAATGTATTGTGTAGGAATTTTGATATAATATTCATATATAAGAAGGATATATGAGTCAAGAATGATATATTCTAATTTTGGAGTAATTGGACATCATTTGATTTATTAGAAAATTTTGTTAAGTGTAAGTGGTCAGAATGACAGGTTTTGAGAAACTAAGTATTTAGACCAATTTGATGTGATAAATGCATTGTGTATAATTTTGTAAGCTATTTAAAGTATTTTGTGTGAATTGTGAGGCTTATGAAAGGATTAATCTCCATTGATAGGTTAAGGAGATTTAAGCCTTATAGCTGAAAGTGTTAAGAGGTAAGTATACTAGACTTTTTACTGAAATCACAATAAATATAGTAATTGTTTTGTATGATTTTGCAAATGGGGTTAAGAATATGTTTATATTATGTCAAAGTATATTTTGATATGAAATGTGAATATATGTTTATAAATGTGAGCATTGACATTGAGCATGGACATACATATGTTTTTTGAAAGTGAGCTTTCAAAATAAGATATGTTTAACAAGGAAAGCTTTTGAAGTGTAATATGTTCATGAAAAATATTTTGTATTTTGAGGGTACTTGAACTCACTGTTAACTTAGTAGGCATTTTATGTGATTTGTGGAGCCTTTATGTGTGGCCTTTCCTTCAGGATTGGTATATGTTATGTGTTCCATTTGTAGGGAGGATCCTATTGGTACCTAAAGGAAGTGTGAGTCATCACATTCGTGTGGTGGCGTATTGGTGCATGTGAGAGGACTCACCGATGATCAGGGTGAGGGTTTGGCTTTTACCTTCGGGCATGAGCATTATATATGTGTAATTTAAATGCCTCACTTGTACTATTCCTCTCATACGGTATGTCACCTACAAGTGACATTTAGCTCATTATGTGATATGTGATATGTAAGTCCTACTAAGTAGTAGTTGAGTAATGGTATTCCTATTATATGTTTTAAAAGAATGTGTAAGCGCTTACATGATATGTGATTTGATAAGATTATGATTTTGATTGATCACAGCATATCATACATATGCATTGTGTACATATATGTATTTGTATTTGATATATGAAAAACTAGTATGCTTACTGAGTTTTATACTCATTATAGTTTATGGTGATTTCAGTTAAATAAGGTACATGTGTGCTTAGCAGATTTGGCAAGGCTTCTGCTGTTCCTTGGGTTCCCTAAGTTGTTAGGTTGCTAAGTGTTTCATTTAGGGACACGTGGGATAAGATATTTGATTTGTCCCTATTGAATAAATACTTATGTATTATTTTATTGTGTGTGGTTGGATTTAGTTTAAGTTTCACCAAGTGTAGTAATGGATTGATTTTAAATAAGAATTTGAAATGAATATATTCTGGGCTTCCGGTAACAAAGTTGCTACTGGTGACGTAATAAAGTGTTAATCTCTGAGAAAACTCTGCGTATCTCCGGTTTACTAATTGTCCCAGTCATAATTCAATTGCTATAATTATGAAAAAAATTAAAATGAATGTTTAAGTATTATTGAATGAATGTAAGTGATGTCGTGTGTCAGATCTTTTGGGTCTGGGGCGTGACAGTTTGACTGGGGCAGACTTGGCAATAAATGGTTGAACTATAGGATGTGGCATGCTTGGCAATAGATGGTTAAACTGGGCAGGCTAAAGTTTTTTAAATGTGTCAAGCTTGGCAACAGATGGTTGAACTGGGACAGGCTGAACCTTTTATATTAGGACATGCTTGGGAACAATGATTGAACTACGGCAGAATGAACATTTTGACCTGAGGTAGACTGCCTTTTTTAATAGGGCTTGTTTTAACATAGAGATAAATGTTTGTAGTTTATAGATCATATACTTTTAGCTTGTAACTATAAAATCATCCGAGGTATGAGGATGTTACGCAGAGGCATGCTTGGGCTGTTTTGCTGAGATAGACTTTAGATTTTGGTTGGGCTATGCTTGGGTTGTTTGATTGGGGTAGATTAGGATTTTGGGTCGGTCTATGCTTAGGCTGTTTGACTGGGGCAGACTTGACAATAAATGGTTGAACTATAGGATGTGGCATGCTTGGCAATAGATGGTTAAACTGGGGCAGGCTAAAGTTTTTTAAATGTGTCAGGCTTGGCAACAGATGGTTGAACTGGGATAGGCTGAACCTTTTGTATTAAGACATGCTTGGGAACAATGATTGAACTACGGCAGAATGAACATGTTGACCTGAGGTAGACTGCCCTTTTTTATGGGGCTTGTTTTAACATATAGATAAACTTTTGTAGTTTATAGATCATATACTTTTGGCTTGTAAATATAAAATCATCCGGGGTAGGAGGATTTTAAGCAAGGGCATGCTTAGGGTTGTGAGCAGGGACAGGATGGAGATTTTAGGCATAGGCATGCTTGGGCTGTTTTGCTGAGATAGACTTTAGATTTTGGTTGGGCTATGCTTGGGTTGTTTGATTGGGGCAGATTAGGATTTTGGGTCGGTCTATCCTTAGGCTGTTTGACTGGGGCAGACTTGGCAATAAATGGTTGAACTATAGGATGTGGCATGCTTGGCAATAGATGGTTAAACTAGGGCAGGCTAAAGTTTTTTAAATGTGTCAGGCTTGGCAACAGATGGTTGAATTGGGACAGACTGAACCTTTTGTATTAGGACATGCTTGGGAACAATGATTGAACTATGAAAGAATGAACATTTTGACCTGAGGTAGACTGCCTTTTTTTATGGGGCTCGTTTTAACATATAGATAAACTTTTGTAGTTTATAGATCATATACTTTTGGCTTGTAACTATAAAATCATCCGGGGTAGGAGGATATTAAGCAGGGGCATGCTTGGGGTTGTGAGTAGGGGCAGGATTGAGATTTTAGGCATAGGCATGCTTGGGCTGTTTTGCTGAGATAGACTTTAGATTTTGGTTGGGCTATGCTTGGGTTGTTTGATTGGGGCAGATTAGGATTTTGGGTCGGTCTATGCTTAGGCTGTTTGACTAGGGCAGACTTGGCAATAAATGGTTGAACTATAGGATGTGGCATGCTTGGCAATAGATGGTTAAACTTGGGCAGGCTAAAGTTTTTTAAATGTGTCAGGCTTGGAAACAGATGGTTGAACTGAGACAGGCTGAACCTTTTGTATTGGGACATGCTTGGGAACAATGATTGAACTACGGAAGAATGAACATTTTGACCTGAGGTAGACTGCCTTTTTTTATGGGGCTCGTTTTAACATATAGATAAACTTTTGTAGTTTATAGATCATATACTTTTGGCTTGTAACTATAAAATCATCCGAGGTAGGAGGATTTTAAGCAGGGGCATGCTTGGGGTTGTGAGCAGTGGCAGGATGGAGATTTTAGGCATAGGCATGCTTGGGCTGTTTTGTTGAGATAGTCTTTAGATTTTGGTTGGGCTATGCTTGGGTTGTTTGATTGGGGCAGATTAGGATTTTGGGTCGGTCTATGCTTAGGCTGTTTGACTGAGGCAGACTTGGCAATAAATGGTTGAACTATAGGATGTGGCATGCTTGGCAATAGATGGTTAAACTGGGGCAGGCTAAAGTTTTTTAAATGTGTCAGGCTTAGCAACAGATGGTTGAACTGGGACAAGCTGAACCTTTTGTATTAGGACATGCTGGGAACAATGATTAAACTACGGCAGAATGAACATTTTGACCTGAGGTAGACTGCCCTTTTTTTTTATGGGTCTCGTTTTAACATATAGATAAACTTTTGTAGTTTATAGATCATATACTTTTGGCTTGTAACTATAAAATCATCCGGGGTAGGAGGATTTTAAGCAAGGGCATGCTTGGGGTTGTGAGCAGGGGCAGGATTGAGATTTTAGGCATAGGCATGCTTGGGCTGTTTTGCTGAGATAGACTTTAAATTTTGGTTGGGCTATGCTTGAGTTGTTTGATTGGGGTAGATTAGGATTTTGGGTCGGTCTATGCTTAGGCTGTTTGACTGAGGCAGACTTGGCAATAAATGGTTGAACTATAGGATGTGGCATGCTTGGCAATAGATGGTTAAACTGGGGCAGGCTAAAGTTTTTTAAATGTGTCAGGCTTAGCAACAGATGGTTGAAGTGGGACAAGCTGAACCTTTTGTATTAGGACATGCTTGGGAAAAATGATTAAACCACGGCAGAATGAACATTTTGACTTGAGGTAGACTGCCCTTTTTTTTATGGGGCTTGTTTTAACATATAGATAAACTTTTGTAGTTTATAGATCATATACTTTTGGCTTGTAACTATAAAATCATCCGGGGTATGAGGATTTTAAGCAGGGGCATGCTTAGGGTTGTGAGCAAGGGCAGGATGGAGATTTTAGGCATAGGCATGCTTGGGCTGCTTTTCTGAGATAGACTTTAGATTTTGGTTGGGCTATGCTTGGGTTGTTTGATTGGGGCAGATTAGGATTTTGGGTCGGTCTATGCTTAGGCTGTTTGACTGGGGCAGACTTGGCAATAAATGGTTGAACTATAAGATGTGGCATGCTTGGCAATAGATGGTTAAACTGGAGCAGGCTAAAGTTTTTTAAATGTGTCAGGCTTGGCAACAGATGGTTGAATTGAGACAGGCTGAACCTTTTGTATTAGGACATGCTTGGGAACAATGATTGAACTACGGCAGAATGAACATTTTGACCTGAGGTAGACTGCCTTTTTTTATGGGGCATGTTTAGGATTTTGGGCTAGGGCAGGCTGCACATCCTTCTTTATATCATCAAACAACTTCTCTTTGAGTTTAGATCAATTTAGGTTGGAGTTTGGAACCTCTTGAGACTTAAATACTTCAACAGGGGGTGTCACTATACATAAAGGTAACACTTTGACATCTACCACTAATTGGTACCAACCTTTTTTAAGACATTCCTCGATTAATGTAATCACCTTCTAGTCTTTTTTAATTAATATTGGCTTCCCTGTCCAAGGAATCCACACAGATTTCTTGAATTTCTTCCATGGTAGCAATAGTCTACGAAATAACTTCTTACAAACAACACTTTTTATTGTCACCACATTACTATAATCTAGGGTCATATAATGCACATATTTATCAAACCCCATTACCCTCAAGGTTATTGTCACACCAGTTTGTTTTTGAAAACTTTTCATTTGCAACATTATAATGAAAATTAAAGAGGGTCATTTTTGAACGATAAATAAATCAACAAAAACATTTTACAAAAAAATATAGAGTTCAAATTAGAATATCATTCATCTAAATAAATGTTTTTTTTATCTCCTCAAACCCTAGAATTGTATATCTACAATCATATTATTGATGCAATACAATTTCATTTTACTAGAAAAATATTCAGTCATTGATATATAATGTATCAACAATTTTCTCTAATATTTCAAAAACCCATAAACGGTTCCAAGAACACCAACTCCCATTAATCAACTCATCATAATACAATAACGGAAATAAATCCTCATAAATTTCATCTTAGCATTATCATTTTAACCAATGTTTTGGAAATACTTTAGTTAATGTTTTACCTTGAAAAAAAAAAATTTGAGGTTTCTTTCAAATTTTGAAGTGGTAGTATGTATTTATCTTTGAAATTTTTGTTTCAAATTACTATAACTTGTTGATTTGCTTTCAATCTCATCACAAAATTGAAGATTGTCATAAAATCGAAGAGAGTTGAAAATGATCTTATGTGAAGCTAAATTTCTGTTTCATTAGAAGATAAAGGCGTCAAAGAATAATGCAAATGTCTTTTGCGCGCTAAAAAAGGAATATTAAATCTTCATTTGTCACATGTCA
The DNA here is from genome assembly GCA_946807835.1 of Ailanthus altissimus. Taxonomy (NCBI): domain Eukaryota; kingdom Viridiplantae; phylum Streptophyta; class Magnoliopsida; order Sapindales; family Simaroubaceae; genus Ailanthus; species Ailanthus altissimus. Next base: position 20,522,004 of record OX327698.1, on the reverse strand, counting down.
AGCTTTCTTTTTAATGCAGACTAATCATTTCAAAATGGGGTACCATTTTGTCCTCAATTCCTATCATATTTACAAATATGCCATCTGAAAGCACGTTAAATGTAACAGTTAAGAGTCTTTTTTTAATGCATTTTAAAGTATGAAGAAAAAATTGTCAATTTCTTTAAACTTTGAAAATCCAAATGTCATTCTCATATTTTTTTTATTAAATCCAACCGGTTGGCCCAAACCAACCCAATCTAAAAAATACTTTTGAGTTGGATTGATTGTGTTAAAGGTCTCAATAAGTTGTAGTAGGTTGTAAATTATTAGCCTGGATTATGAATGGGTTGGGTTGAGTTGAGTTTTCCTCCAACCAATCCAAGCCCTACATGAAAGCATAATCAATGTATTTTAGGGAAGATTCTTTTTCGTTTCATATAATTGTATAATACAACAATGATAGGATTCTTAACCATTCTATCTCCAATTAACTTATTAGAAATGTATATATTTTAACTGTATATTGTAAAACTGTACAATGGAGCCTTTATATAGGCTGTAACCTTATTACATAATAAGAAAGTCACATACATAAGGAAATAATATTTTACATTAATAACGTGTATATATGGTAGGAAGGTATAAAAGAATAATTCTGGAATGATTTCGGAATAATTCCAGAATTATTCCTTAATACCCCCCCTCAAACTCAAGATAGCGCAGTAGAAGCAAGTTTGCGTTTGGAGACTAGAGCATGAAAACGGTGCGGAAGAAGAGATTTGGTAAAAATATCAGCAGGTTGCTCCTCAGATGAGATGGAGTGGAGCATGATAGTGCCTTGAGAAACGTGTTGCCGAACAAAGTGACAATCTGTTTCAATATGTTTAGTCCGCTTATGAAACACATCATTGTGGGCAAATTGGATAGCACTTTGATTGTCACAATAAAGAGGTGTAGCTCCAGTATGAGAAATATTCATATCTTCAAGAAGCCAGCGGAGCCAAATAATTTCTTGGGTAGTATCTGCAAGAGCACAGTATTCAGCTTCAGTACTCGAGCAAGCAACAGCTGTCTGTTTCTTACTTTTCCACGAAAGAAGAGAATCACCCAAGAAAAGACAAAATCCAGTAGTTGATCTACAATCCATAGGATCACCCGCCCAATCCGCATCAGCATAAGCTCGTAACACAAGAGGAGAGTGAGCTGAAAAATAGAGACCGTAAAAAAGTGTACCTTTGAGATAACGTAAGATATGAAGAACTACTGCATAATGAGAGGTACGAGGAGCGGCATAAACTGACTCACAACATGAACAGCATGAGCAATGTCTGGGTGAGTAACTGTAAGATAGACCAATTGACGATAAAGGGTAGCATCACTGAGAAGAGTACTATCAGAGGATCAGAGTTTGGCATTAGGCTCTAGAAGAGTGGAGGCAGTTTTACTGTCTGTCAACCCAGCTTTAGCAAGTAGATCGGATGCATATTTAACCTGAGAAAGATAATACCCTGTAGAGTCAGATAGTACTTCAAGGCCAAGGAAATAACTAAGGTTGCCAAGATCTTTCATCTCAAAGTGTTGTTAAAGAAAGTTCTTGAGAGTGGAAATACCAAGAAGATCATCACCCGTAATAATCATATCATCAACATAGATAAGTAGGAGAACATAACCTTGTGCCGTCTTGCGGATAAAAAGAGCTAAGTCATAAGGACTAGACTGAAAACCATGCTGAAGAATGGTCCCACTAAACTTTGCAAACCATGCACGAGGAGCTTGTTTAAGACCATACAGAGCACGATGAAGTTTACAGACTTTGCCTGAAGGATGTGGATAACCGGGAGGAGGCTTCATATACACTTCTTCAGTGAGATCACCATTGAGGAAAGCATTTTTGACATCCATCCGAAATAATGTCCAACCACGAACTGCAGCAATAGCTAATAAACTTCGAACAGAAGTAAGTCTAGCAACTGGAGTAAAAGTTTCTTCATAATCTATGCCATATTCTTGGGTAAAGCCTTTGGCAATAAGACGGGCTTTATAACGCTCAATAGATCCATCAGATTTGGTTTTGATCTTGTACACCCATTTGTATCCAATGGCAGTTTTATTAGAAGGAAGAGTAACAAAATCCCAAGTATGCGACTTCTCAAGGGCCTGTAATTCTTCTGTCATTGCTTGCTGCCAAACAGGATTAGAACTAGCCTCGGAATATGATTGAGGCTCATATAAAGAAAGGGTAGTAGAGAAATAGTGATAATCACGAAGTTTAACAGGAAGTTCTCTTACTCGAGATGAACGACAAAGAGAAGGTATAGAGGAGGCCTCAAGGATGTTGAGAGCAGATCCTTCAGACGAGGTAGGAGGCTCAGAAGCAGGCGTCGTTTCAGTAGATTTACCTGTATGAAATTCAGAAGAAATATCTGTAGGTAAAGTATCAGGAAAAAGATCAACAGAATTATCTGTAAAAAATTATGACCTAGGAGGAGACACAGATTTAAAGTTAGATACAGAGGAAAACATCGTATGCTCGAGAAAGACTACATGACGAGAAACACGAAGACGGTTAGATATAGGATCCCAACACCTATAACCTTTATGTTCTATCCCGTATCCCAAGAAGCAACATAATCGAATACGTGGCTCGAGTTTAGTATGCTCATGTTTTTGAAGTAGAACAAAACAAACACAACCAAATACTTTGAGAAGTTTGTAATTAGGTGGAGTTCTATAAAGACGCTCATAAGGTGACTTGTTCTCTATAACAGGAGAAGGAATACGATTAATGGTAAAGACAGTAGTTAAAGCAGCTTCTCCCCAAAAACGTTCAGGACAAGAGGAAGAGATAAGAAGAGCGCGAGTAGTATCTAAAATGTGTCTGTGTTTACGTTCAGCTCTCCCGTTTTGCTGAGATGTACCAGGACAAGACCTTTGACATATAGTACCGTGTTCCTATAAAAGATTTAAAAAAATCAGAATCTCTATATTCCATAGCATTATCAGTGCAGAAAACCTTAATAGGACATGAGAACTGAGTTTTAACCATCTGAGCAAAATTTCGATAAATTTTAGTAAATTCAAATCGTTGTTTCATAAGGAACAACCAAGTATACCGAGAATAGTCATCAACGAAGATCACAAAATATTTGGATCATCCAATTGTAGGATTTGGAGAAGGACATCATATATCAGAATGAACAAGATCAAATGGAGCATGAGAGACGGTAGTACTATTATCAAAAAGTAAGGCTGGTTGTTTAGTTAAAGGACATATAAGGCAATCATCTTTATTATCAGAAACAATACCTAAGTGACCACTGGATACTAGAGATCGGATGCGATTGATTGACGCATGACCCAAACGAGAATGCGAAAGATGTAACGAAGGTACTGAAGAGGTAGATGCTGCAGACGAAGAATATAGAAAGGATAAATCTAAATAGATAAGTTCATACAGACGTCCAACCTTACGGCTTGTCCCAAGCGTTCAACCGGTCTTTGGATCCTACACACAATAACCAGAAGCAGTAAATAAGACATTAAGACCAAGTTCGCATAATTGACCAACAGACAAAAGATTTAAGATAAGGTTAGGAATAAAAAAGGTGTCAGATACAGAAAGATTAGGGCAAGACACGTGACCAACATGGTTAACTTTCATGAGAGAACCATTAACAGTTTGAATAGATGATAAATAGAAATTAAGAGTTTTAGAGGAGAAAATTGTAGAATAAGAAGTTATATGATTACAACATGCAGAGTCAAAATACCAAGAAGAATTACCTAAAATATTAGAAAAAGTAGAAATTAAGGGTTTACCAAAATTAAAGAAGAGTAGATGAAGTAAAGATTCAAGGTTATTAAGGGAAGGATTCACACTATCCTATGCAGTAGTAACAGTAGCTCCCGTAAAAATCGCACATTGAGATGTTCCAGATATGTGGCATTGCTGAAGTAAAATAGAACCGGTAGAAATACTGCACTTATTCATAAATTTCAAAAAGAATACCCCTTTCTTTCCTCTTTTTATTTTATTTTATTTTATTTTATTTATGACAATCTAGTCCCTAAATTTATAGTAATTATAAGTAAACCCCTAAAATTTTAATAATTATAAATTAACCCCTCAAAATATAATAATTACAAAATAACCCTTTATTTCTTAAAAAATTACAAAATGACCCCTATAAAATACTATAATTTCAAAAATACCCTAAAACTTTTGGAAATTACAAAAAAAGGCCCAAAAGAATAGAAAATTATGATCTGACCTAGAAATACTAAAAAATTTGCAAACAGGTCCTTAACAGAACCCAGTAAACTTCAGATGGTTCGTCCGGCTTGTTCCAACCTCCGATTAAGGTAAACTCGGCGGTGTTTGAACGGCCGGTGACTGAGGATTATTTTCATCTAGGTGGTGTCGGTCATGCCGCCGTATAACGGCCGGGATCTGAAGTGGAAGTAATCAGCGGCAATGAAGTTTCGGCGGCGCATCCGGCAGTTTCCGACCTCGAATTGGCGCATCGTCGGCGGCACTGAACGGCTGGTGATAGGGGATTCTTTGGGTGTGAGCGGTGTCGGTCACGTCGCCGTAGAACGGTCAGGATCTGAAGTGACAGTGGCCGGCGGCAGTGGCATTCCGACGGCGCGTCCGGCGGTTTCCGACCTCGGATCGGTGCATCGTCGACAGCGTTGAAACAGCCGGAGGATTCTGAGTAATTGGAGATGGGCGGTCACAAGATTTTGGAATTTTTTGGTGACTTTTTGAAAAACTCCGATAGATTTCGTCGGGTTTTGAAAAAAATTTCTAGCAAATCTCTTAGCTAAACAAAATGACAGTGAAAAAACCAAAAATCTGATACTATGTTAGAAATGTAAAGATAATATATTTTTACTCTATATTATAAAGCTGTACAATTGAGTCTTTATATAGACTGTAACTTTATTACATAATAGGAAAGTAACATACATAAAAAAATAATATTTTACATTAATAACGTGTATATATAATAGAAGGATATAAAAAAATAATTTTGAAATGATTCCGGAATAATTTTAGAATTATTCCTTAATATAACTAAATGCTTCAAGCACACAAGGGAAGAGAAATACATGCACTAGAGGCATCCAAACAATTTGCAATACATGTACTATACCTCATACTATGAAAAATGATAACAGAACAGAAGAAGAAACTAATACAGTTCTTAAGAGAGGGAGGGGGGGGAGGGGAGAGGTCGGGGCAGCAATTTTAACAGATAATCTTGACTCTCAATCATTTACAGCATTGATTGTGGGATTCCTCGCATCATCTACTATAAGAAGTTCACAATAATAAGGCATTGCAAAGATTGTGGGATCATCTCATTATGTAGCACTGAGTACATGTTTGTTTAACCAAGATATTATAAATTCATGCAAACTGCTAATTAAGACAATCATACCTGCAACTGCAGTCAAACTAAATTTGGAAGGCACATTAGTCTCTGACTCAACGGCTGCTTTTTCTGTTGCGATACCCACTGCCACACTCTGCATAACATCTAAACCTGCACATAGTGAAGCAAGTGTCCCTCCAACCAAGCAGTCACCAGCACCGGAGAGCCTTACAACTGATGCAGTAAGGCCAGGGAAATGAACGGTGAAAAACTGGCCGTCTCCTTTAGGTTCCATAGCACCAGAAAACCAACTTGAAGGGCATCTTGATTTTATGGTATCGTACAACATTCTACTGAATCCATAGGGTTTGGTTTTTCCTGGAAATATCCTCATGGAGCTTCGTAGTCCTTTAGAGCATAAGAACACTCCATCTGGACCCAGGGTCACAATTACTAGTTTGATACCCTTTTCTAACAAAAGCCAAATTGCAGGTCTTAGCATTTGGAACAAAGATTCTGTTGAATGCTTATCCCTATCAATTGGATGAAACATATTTTCACCAGCCAAAGCATTTGCCATGGCAACTAGCTCATCTTCATTAGGTGAAGTAATAGTTATCTGTACAAAACCTCCACATAAGTTGCAAATAATAAAAAACTAAATGAATAAAAGAGACTGAACTAATCTGAAAGATCAAGTGCAGTTTCTTATTGATTTAAATCCAAAGAGAACTTTGCTACAAGTGATAGTGCTTAAGTAACAATTGCTAAATTAAGTCTTTCCGTCCTATCCTTTTTCTTTTTGCTGAAAGGTTTCAATCTTGCCAGAAGCAGCTGTAAGAAAACTTGTGATTGAGACACTATAAAGCGCAAGTATTAAATGGTTTTAATGGTTTAAAATTAAAACAAGATGTCTGTATCTCATTGGCTATGTTGCAAGGTCAATTTGGAAATGTCACACTCAAAGAAGTGGCAGTGCAAATTTCATAACATATGAGAAACTGCCTAATAATAAATGGAGCTGACCTCGTAAGAGTTATGAGCCTTTCCTAGCATATCTAAAGAATGTAAAATATCCTGTGCTACAACACAATGTGGGAAAAGATATGAACATATGAACAACAACAATCAAAAGAAAAGATGGTGACAGAGATCTGTTAGATTTTTTTAACTAAAAAGATGACAATATATTACAAGGATTTATGTAAATGCATTGGTGGCCAAAAATCAAAACACTCACATACTTGACAACAGAGGTAATTCTCCTAGATTTTGTAACGGATACAGGTTCAAACCACACCGGAATGTTATTTTCTGCTGTCACTGAAATAAGAAGATACAACTACTTAAAAATTAAATAAAGAACCAGAAGAAAAAAGTGCAATGAAAAGAGCAAATGATTTTTTTTTCCTCTTTTTTTTTTTCTATAAGGAACTCAAAATTGAGCAAATGATTGTTAAAGTGATATCTTAAAAATTACTTCGACAAGAAGCTTCCAAAGCAGGAGGACTTAGATTTGCATCAATCATCAATAAAGGAACAGAAGATATATTGCAGCTAAATGGCTGAATCCAATCGGGCGTGAGGAATTTTTCCTGGCAAATTCTCATTGTATTCAGAACTTAGGCCCTAAAAAAGTTTCAAGTAAGTTGGCAACTAATTCTAATCCATTGTCAATGTTAAAGATATAAAATATCAATATATTAATTACCTACTATATATATTCTATATTTAATAAGTTATATTTTTTTTATGTATTTATATTTTCTTATTTATGTTAACCTAAAACCTATATAAAGATTATCTCTGCAACATTGTAATACACAATATTATAATAACAATGTAGTTTTTCAAGTTTTACAATTTCTCTTTATTTTTTCTGCATTCTTTTTCTTTTCTTTTGTCCTTTCTAACATGGTATCAGAGTCAGGTTGATTTTTCTCTATCAACGCGTTTGCACTCGCAGTGGTTGACAACGCACTTGCATTCGCAACGGTTGATTTTCTGTTTCTTTATCAATGCGTTTGCACTCGCAGTGGTTGGCAACGCACTTGCACTCGCAACGGTTGGTTTCAAGTTTCATTCAATGCGTCTGCATCCGCAAGTGATTGATTTTCTCAATGCCCACCATTACAATAAAAAATATTTTTTTTCAAACTCAAGCTTCTACTTGAGTTTGATGGGGGATGTTAAAGATATAAAATATCAATATATTAATCACCTACCATATATATTCTATATTTAATAGGTTATATTTGATTTTCTTTTATGTATTTATATTTCCTTATTTATGTTAACCTAAAACCTATATAAAGGTTGTCTCTGCAACATTGTAATACACAATATTATAATAACAATGTAATTTTTCAAGTTTTACAATTTCTCTTTATCTTTTCTGCATTCTTTTTCTTTTCTTTTGTCCTTTCTAACAGTCAATGTTAATCAATCAATGTCAACTCACTATCGCTTCAACACTTGCAACAGCAGCTGCCAATTCTCTACTTGCATCAAATATGTTGCATACAACAACAGTATCGATCTCTTTTTGCCTCCGAATGACTACTACAGAACCAAAACAACATAAGAATAGACAGTAAATCCTGTGTTGGGAAGATTGCGAGATTACATAAATATTGAAATCAACATGTCAACCACTGATCCGAAACTCAATAAGTCCGATTAACTCGTCAGGTCCCTACTTACAAGAAAAAGAGTTAGGTGAAGTCAGGTACTCACCCCAACTTTCTACACAATTCAAGTATGTTAAAAAAATACAAAGTAAGAAAGAATCATAGTTGCCAAGGTGAACAACCTAAGGTTGTAAGGATGAAAACATAAACTTTCTGTAGATAAGCCATCAGATTTCCAGTTCTCCAACAGTATATTTCCTTGTAAAATAAAATAAAGAGAAGAAAATGAACGCTGTTAGTCACAAAAAGCCATTCGATTGAACCCAAATGTAATGACCCCCAAATATAGATTGTGATAATGATATTTAAAATACAAACATCACAGTTCACTGGACTGTCAAAACAGAGAAGATATACTCTACACATTGCACTCCATATTTACAATTATCATTTGACCTTGGATTTGATTATGCTACAAAATCTGTATAAAAATATTAGAAGTTATAGATTAATATAAAAGGTAGACAAATATGTTTGAAATACATTCACTTGTGTATAGATTATCACATTAACTTAATTGTGATGAGTAATTGTTCAGACATATTACAGGTTCCACAAAATAGATAATCAAAGCCAACAAACTGAGTTAAAAGTGTCAAAATTTTCAGTGCATAAATGTTATAAACCTCAATGATATAAATTATGAATTCTCATTAGAATCTAATATTGAAAATGATGTTTACATGCCATTCTAATATTGCATAAATATTAATTATTTAATATTTATATAATAAATATTTTGAATAAAATCTTTAACATTAATTAAATGTATGGTAAGATGTTTGTAACGTTTTAAATATTGTATAATTCGAAAGAGTTCAGATCTAGTTTAAAGAAGTTTAGACTAGGGTTAAGAGTTAGTAACGTTGAGAATTATAATTGCTAAGAGTTAGCAGGTTATAAGAGTCAGCAAAATTTAAAAAGTTAAAGCTTTGTCTGAAATGGGACAAAGACCTGAAAATATATTAGCAATGACATAGTTGCATAGAATTACAAATATTCCTAAAAAATGTCATTGTGCAAGTATGTTCTTAAACTTTATGTTTTGATCTATTTTCAATTATGCATGTCTGTCCGTGAAAATCTTATTTAATATAGATTAGTGTATGTCTATATTTGAATGGTTAAGATGGCTAGTCTTAGCAGATCATGAGTTTAGTGGAAGCTCATATAACTATACAGGTATTCAGTGAGAACTGGGCACTGAACAAACTCAATAAGGACTTCCAATAGACATCCTATAAAGCCGTCAATGAAGGAACCTATCAAATTGAGTAGTATTTGTGTCCCTTGACCTGAGTACCATGGTAGGCTTATGAGTAATCCACTACACTTAGGTTCCTCACATGTCAGAGACATTTCATAGTCTAACTGCGTCATTGGGTATGGTTTGATGCTCATAGAGTCTGGTGTGTGTAGATATAAGATCCCTCAACTCATATGGTGAGTTGTATATCATGATGCTCCAATATTGTATTTCAAAAAGTCTTATGGTCATAAATAATAAACCTGGTAAAGAGATTTCTATGGGATAAACTATATTACAATAGTGTTTACGGATATTATTTATTGAAATACAAACCAGGAGATAAGTTCACGGTTGAGCATATGGAAACTTGACGGTGATGATCTATGTCTTCGTTCTTCCAGAATATAAATGACGAAGGGATTACATGACATGTATTGACCTCAACTTGTATGAACCTAGGGAGTCTCACAATATGAAATATACTCATTGAGCATTGGGGTAGCGTACCAGATCGAATTGTTCGATCTGAAAAGTTCTCAAAAAGTAGGAACTGTTTTAGGGTCTCTCAGAAAGTTAACAGGGCTTAAGTGTTAAGCTCAAGATGTTGACAAGTGACAAGTGGGACTAACTGATAAACACTTGAAATTACACATGTAATAAGAGTTTTACATCAGTATTTTGCATTACTAGTGTCATTAACGTCTCTAATTTAAGCATGTTTATAATATTGTACTTAACTAATTTTTAACTGTTTTGTGGTAGATTCAGTAAAATGTACATAAATTTCTACCTAAAAATCTAATTAAAGTGATTCTTGATCTATGAAAAGACAACTTAATGCAATAAAATATTAAATTTCATAAGGAATTCATAATTCGAGCATTTGGAGGGTGAAAAATGGGCTAGAAGAGAATTAATTTGCAATATAGGCCAAATCCGAACAGTCTTTAGTATTTGACCCATAACTGGAGAAATATGTATCTAATACGTATAATAAAACTTAATTTGGAAAGCTAAGAGAATTATCTAAACTTTAATTTTTGAGTGAAAGCAAATTCAGATCACATCAATTTCAAATTGAACAATCAAGTAAGTGCATTAATGATAATTAGTGCAAATTAGTTGTCTCCCTCTTTGACTTTTATCATCCAAATAGTTTCTCATTTGTCTTGTATTATCCATTTTTTTTTATAAATAAATGGCCTGTTTATACCAAAAGTATGTAATTAGAGAGCTAGATTTTAATTTAAAATATTTGTCTTTTGTATTATCTCTTTATAGTATTATTTCTTTTATTTGCTATCTAAAGTTCATATTATTTCTTCTTGCATCTTTTTCCTTTAATTTTATTATGTTCAAGTAATTTTCATTTTGCTAAGGTGAAATGGTGAAACTCTTGGTAAGGTAATAAAATATACTTTAACTCTTATTCTATAATTCAATGTCTCATTCTTAAGTTAAGCAAATTTATATATGATATATTTATTTTATTTTGTAATATTGATACCCTTTTTTGTAAAGTGGTGAATCTTAATTTATCATATACAATCTTTATAGTTGGCATAATAAATTTTTAAAATTATTTACGAGATTTGACGTAGATACATTTTTTTATAGAGTGAGAGTTATGATTTATTATAGACGTATACAAATATTGGCATAATAAATACTTGAACCCATTTAAAAGATTTGAATTATAATTAAAATAAATAAATACAAGTTAATATATAAATGATGATGAATCTTAATTGTTATATCTTTCGATTGGAATTTCCTTTGTATGAGAATTCCAATTGAATTATAAAAAGAGTTGAATATATTCTTATTTCATATACTAAGAGTGGATCCCCTAATTTTAGCATTAGTTTAATTGGTTATTTGAATTATTATTTGTAAATATTTTATATTGCATTATTTGTCTTGAAATTATTTATAGTTTGTAATTTTAATTTCACTTTCCTGTTGATCAGTCCCATTCTTACTAAATTATTTATTACTTTAACAATTCTACACTTAATAATAAATTTTTATATTTTGAACTTGTCACTTACCACTTCATCCCCTAATTTGTTGCAATATGTCATGCCATTACCTAGTAATGGCATGACACATGGCAATCATTATTTGGGCAACATAAAAAAAGATTAACTATACTTTTTAATTAAGCATGTGGTGATAAATAAATGAATGAACCATGAAGCTTTGTCACGCTTCAATTCATTTGGCAAAAGTGTTAAGCATTGTCATGCTTAATACTTCAATCTTTGTCATTCTTAATGAAAGCATGAGCTAGCCATTTTTCATTTACCATTTGAAAGCAAGATTTATTATGCTTTCATGGTTAGCATGAGGTATTATATTAATGGCTATTAAACAATCTATTTAACCGCTCATTTAGCCAATATTCAGCCACTTAACAAGCACCTTGCCACCAATCTATTTAACAAGCATAAAATGGCAAACTTCAATGCCTCGTCATACTTGCAAAGTGTAAACACTAAGAAGATTTTGATTAGTCATATTGGCAGCAACATTAGCTATATAAAGAAGTCTTAATTTATTTGTAAAATACAAATGGTAAATGGTAATTTTATATATAAGCTATTAAATACTAATAGTTAGCGTACTGATTAAATAATACTAAAATCAATAGTTATTTCAAGTAATAAATTCTTATTGAGAAAGAAAATTATTATTCTAATTTTAAAATTCTCATTACATTTTTAATTAGAGTTGTTTAAAACACACTTTAAGAATAAGCTTCATTTATTTTATTAGTGTAATAAAATATATATTTTTATATTCTATTGTATATATTTTATATGTGAAACATGTAAATTAAAATTTAAAAAATGTACACACTTGCTCTATTCACAACACACTTGCATCTAAAATTTAGTGGTATCTTGTTAACTCTAAATCCAATATAAATAAAGGTGGAATGGTATGAAAATATGATAAAGGTCTCGTAATAGCACAAAATAAAAGCAAATCACTTGCCATGTCAAGTCTCGTGGCATTAATCATGAATGTCTTGGCTCTAAGCTTTGACATGCATTTTGCCACATTCCTTGAATGCAAATCACGAGTACAGCATACCTGCTAGCGTCAACAAAAAGAAACCCATAAAATACCAAATTGACATTTTCTCAAATTGTTTTTGAAAATAGTCAAAATTTTAATTTTATTATATCTAAATAAATTATTTTTGAACAAAAATAACTTTTTACTGTTTAAACAGTACTATTATAGTATATAATATTTTGCTACAGTATTTTTAATTTAAAATTAAATTTATTTTACATTATTTATTTATTTATTTTAAACATATTATTACAAATTTTACATAAATAATATAATTATTTAATGTAGTTAAATAATATAATTTACATAAATTAAACTAAATAAATACAATAAATAAAAAATAATTTTTATAAATAAATACAAACTTAATTGTATTTTTTTTATTAAAATTATATTTAATTACTTATGAATAATATAAATTAATCATGCTTTATATAATAAAATAAAATTATAAGAAAATAAATTAAAATATTGATCACATATAGACGATAAAAAAACTTATCTCGCCTACATAAAAAAATTATCGCACCCATATGTGGGGGCATAAAAAACTTAATATAGGTGCAAAAGAAAATTAAAAAAAAAACTTATCGCATTCAAATATGAGCGCGATAAAAATTTATCGCACCCAAATATGGACATGATAAAAATATATTGCACTCATATTTTGGCGCAATAAAAAACAGTCTTTTTTTTTTAATTTTATTATAATATTTTTATTTATTTTGTTTTATAATAAATATTTTTATTTATTTTGTTTTATAATAAATATTTTATTTTTATTTATTTTACATAACTAATTTATATTATTTATTAAAAATTTATATTTTTTGCTAATTATTTAAATTAATTATATTATTTATTAATTATTTAAGTTAATTATATTATTTATTTAGTTTAATTTACTACATATTTATTTGAATTTTGCAATAATGTGATTAAATTAAATAATTAACAAATAATATAATCAAATAAAATAAATATAATTTTAATAAATAAATACAAATTTAAATTTGAATAAATATAATTTTAAGTAAAATAAAATTATAAATAAATTAATTATAAAATTAAATTAAATTTAAAAGTCACTGTAGTAGATATTGTTACTGTGTAACAGATACTGTATAAATAGTAAAATAATATTTTCATCAAAAAGTGGTTTATTTGATTAGTAAAATAATATTTTCGTCAAAAAGTGATTTATTTGATTAAGAAAGTTATAAAATTAAAATAACAGTTAAAAAAAGTTAAACCCCCTTAATTGTAACTATTTTCGAAAATTTCTCTTTTCCGAATATAACTAACTACCTGCAGACAAATTTCTTAAAGCTACGTTTTAATAGGCATGTGTTTGTGTATCCACTCCACTAACCCAAAGCTAGAAGTAACAAATCTGCAATGGCTTTTAATTTTCACTATGTTTGAAGGCTAGAATTCTGAAAATACTAAACAATCTTTACACAATTATGGGACTAAAGAGGGTTATTTGTACCTTGCCAGGAGTGGTGGTTCTTGATGTGGCATGAATGTCCAAGACCACACCCCCTTTGATCACAGGCTCTGGCTTGTATATATAACAAAAATGCATATGGAATTAAAAAATAATAATAAAGAATTAAAAAAGAAAGAAAGAAAGTTACAGTTAGTGAAAAGTTTACCTGGTGAAGAACAGGATTAGTTTCAGCTTCAGATGGCTGCAAGTGCAAGAGGTGGCGAGTGACAGTATTCAATCGTCTGTAAAAGCTAGTACAAAGTATTAGTTCATTTTTTTGTGTTTATTGCTCGGCCGCTTCACAAACAACTCTCTTTTAATATGGGCCGGTTGCACGACTCTGCCCATAACATTTAGGCTGGGCTGGGCCCCCGAGAATCATTTACTTGTTGGAGCAAAAGTCTTAAATAGGATGGCATTGGTTAAAATAAGATCGTCTCTCTAATGATAATGCATTCATTAGTGTCACATTGATATTACATATATTTTTTCATTATTATCACTATTACTATCATGATTTATGAGTTTTAAAATAAAAATAATAAAATTTTATTAGATAGACATATCAATGACATGACACGCGTCTATTTCATCTGAGAATCTCTCTCTCAAAGAGTTGAATGTCGATATGGGAAGAGCAAAATTGTAATAGTTTTATTACAAAGTTGGTTTTACAAATTCTTCACCAAGGATTTGGGAATTGGGAGACATGTTCTTGCTCCTATCTCGGGACTGAAGTGACCTTTCAATGATTCAGCCCAATTAACCTAACTTTGAATTTTTATTATTCTTTTAATCCCAACAATGATTTAACGAGCATAAGAGTAATGGCCCATATGACCTTTGAGTAATGCACCAACCATTCGCTGTTTATGTTATTTCGTTTTGACAAATAGATTGCTTTCTTTCAAGTTTCAAGCGGTGCTCATTTTCCAAGTATTATAAATTTAGATTTTTTTAGCTAGATTAAAATGTCTGTTCTGCGTTTTTTATTTCATTGTCTTTCTTTTCTTTTCTTTTTTTTTTTTTTTATAAAAAAAATACCAATTCGGTGCACAAGCTCAAAGTATCCCAAGTATATATTAATAATTTTGTTACCTCCAAAATTCTAAGTCCAATCCATTAAAACCCAAAAGTGGTCAAGCACTCAAGCCTAGTCCCACACTAAATCTAAAAATAGCTGAGATTAGCACAAAGTAATTAGTCCAAACCCAATTAACAAACTCATAATTTAAAGTTGACCATATCTCTCCACATGAGAACTAGCATGACCAATACCTCTTCACTCTATAATTGAGAAGCTTTTAAATTTGTGATCGATGAGTCTTTTCTTATGAGGGCAATTAATATTAACCTTGAGGACTCTTGCATTCAGACCAACGAATATATATCTCTTAGCATTCTTGAGGACCTCTTATTTAAGGAACATCACAAGCGGAGAAAATTATATTACCATAAGACACCAAGGAGTTCGAAGTTAAGTAAAACACATTGCTAAAGAGTTTGAGGATAGGTAAAGTATGACATTAAGGAATCCATGAATCTATATAAAGATTGCCATACCTTACATAGGGGGTACATGAATTCTAGACACTAAAGCTATCAAGAATTTATTCACCAATATTTTTCTAACTTAAGCATTTAAGAGTTTTCTCCGGAGATCACCACCAATGTAACCATAACTAATTTTGTGTTTTACAGCAAATAAGTTCCAACCATCTAAAGATCTCAAGAAGAACAACAATGATCTATTAGGTACCATTTTCACAAAAATATAAATTTAACTCTTGATCGAGGATTTTGAGTTTGACTCCAAGTTTGACCAAAAGGCCTAAAAATTCACATTCAACAAATTGACATTCTCTATAGGAAAATGATGCAAAAATTCATAAAGATTAATAATTCAAAACTAAAAAAGAAGGTTTCCCGAGGAAAGACAACAAGAGACTAAGATTTAGATCAAAATATATCGCAGAACTTTAATTTATAGAGCCACAGCAAGGAAGAGTGAGATTATCAAGAGGAAGATTTCATCCATCAAGAAAACCTCAAGGTGGCTTAGACTTAATACAATGCTTGTTGAAGGAGTTGGAAATAGTTCTAGAGGAAAAGGAAATCATGAAAAAAAAAACTCTTGAAAAATATGCTAGACATATATTAGAGATCAAGAGAAGACCAAAAATCTCATGGATAAAATGACTAACTAGAAGGGATGACCGGCAACCTCAGAGCTCTCTCACCAGCCGACCTTGGTGGAATGAGCCTAAAACTCACCCAAAAGGAAACACAAAAGTGGGTATAAGGCTAGGAGCCTCCTGAGACTAGGAAATAAGAGACATCAGGAGAGGCAAAAAGACTTGTCATCTGCCATATCACAAGCAAGTGACTCAAAGGGGGTAGAAGGTATACTCGAGAAAAAGAAGAAGACAATGATTTAGAGGGACACGATGCTTAATGACTCATAAGTGTGAAATAACGAAGTATGAGGGAGAGCGCAACCAATGTTAGATTACTAAAGGGTAGAACATGAGAGAAATTTTAATGAGAAATTAATAATGTTAGAACAAAAGATAGCAATGCTTATGAAGTTAAAGGAATAATGAGAACCAGCCTCTTGAATTGAGACCAATAGGGAGATGAGGTCGCCACCCAATAATGACATTAGGGATATTAAGTTTCCCACTACCTTCAAAATGCCTAACATTATTACTTATAATGGGTCCATAGATCTAAACTAGTATATAGACTAGACGATTAGACTCCCATCCGTTATTGGACTTAGGCAGAATCAAAATTGTAGGTTGCTCCATATAAAATTAGATATATATGCTTTTCTATGGAACCAATGACTCAAACGTAGAAGCATCTTATCATATAGCCAACTCACGAACATGTTTTGAGCATTTTCGAGGAGTTTGTAATCTAGTTATAGATTTCTTGTTGTTAAAAAAATTAAATAAAGATGATTAGAGAGTTTGAAAGGGTTCATAGATAGATTCTACCATAAGGTCATCTAGGTGGAGTATATAACTCGCTAGTTACTTTGGAGGCAATGAAATAGCATTTATAATTAAACAGATTCTGGTACCATATTACTGAGAATCTTATCTAAACTTATTCGACAGCCTATGAATAACCATAAACTTACATCAAACCCGATGAAGAGGAAAACCTGAAAAAGTTAACTTAGACCCTAGAGGGAGAACTAAAAAAAAAATTAAAAAAGCCACCGAAATCCAGAAAGAGATTTTCAAATAGAGCATATGGCATGAGGGGAAAAAAGAAAAGAGCCCTCATAGACTGAGTATGTATTTCAAATAAGAGAAGTCCAGAAGGATGTGTTCAATGCTAAATCAAGAAGTTCTCCATCCTAAGTAACCAAGGTTGAGGATAAAATTTCATTCATCTCTTTTGCAGCCCTTATAAATCATTTTTAAGGCCATCAAGAACAGAATACTACTTAGTAAGCCATACATTATCCAAACACTAGCATTTATAAGATATAAAGACAGAAAATGCAAATTTCATAAAGATTATAGTCGTATGACTAAATACTATTATAGCTTTAAAAAGTAAATAGACTAGCTGACCAAAAATGGATATTTTGACAAGTTCAGGTAGACAAAAACAAAAGTCCTCGGTAAATCGAATGGTGAGATCTCAGACCCTTAACCCAACAGAAACTAACCATTATAATCGTTGGAGGATTGATGGTGATTGAGGATTCCAATCGACAAAGGAATAACTACTCACAGTATTTTTTGTTATGATACCAAGTAATGTACAACATACCAATTGCCAAAAGGCCTCGGATGCAGGATGTTTCCATCATGTTCACCAAAAAAAATACTCAAGGGGTCAGCTACCCACGTGATGATGCACTGATGATCACAGTATAGGTGGTCAAGACAGAAGTAAATAAAGTGTTCATCAACCATCTCAACCTCTCGACCTTGGCAACATACTTTTTCAACTCTTGGCTGCCTTTCTCAATCTTCTTATTACCCTCGACCAACTCCTTGCACAGCCTATTCATGTTAATTTCAGCCTTATTTAGCTTTTACCCATCCTTAATGGCACCTAAAATACCTTATTAGTGTTGGAAAAAGACATACCTCAAGCAAGTAATTAAGGCAATTCTAGAAGGCCTTAATCCCGTCATACCGAAAGGTCACATTTGTTCGCACTGCCTTTACTGTGCGTTCTCCCTTCTTATTAAAGGGACCGTATGTCTATATCTATCCCTCTTCTCAAGCAGTATGTCAAAAAAAATAAAGGTAAAGGTAGACAACTTTATTTGGGGTCCACCGGTGTTTGGGACAATCACTAGAGAATAACTCACTGATGAGAACAATATCACAATGCCCTAAAGAGGGCTTGCAATATCACAATGCCCTAAAGAGGGCTTGTGCTAGTGCTTATAAGACATAGTAGCTGATGTGATATTTCTATATCTAAAAATAAAGTGCAAGTATACACTATCGTATGTAAATAATAAAAGAACAAAAGAGTAGGATGTCAAACCCACAGGAATAATTTCTTCTTTTTATCAAATACTAAAATTATATCTTTCTAGTAATTATTTAAAAAAGTCAAAATCTTAAGAATAAAATTGAAAAATATAAAAGCAATAACACAATAGAAATTTGAAATATAGCAGTATAAAGAAAACTTAGGATTAGTATTATTCTTCAATATGCTTTCTAATGATTAATCATCTAATATTTAATTATATTGGTCTTTGTAATTGATTAAGACACTATTGTATTCACAAGTTTCTTCCAAGGTTATGCAAGTATATCTTAATTTACCAAATACCTATATTCCTATGGTATTTAATAAATTAAGATTCATCAAGAATAAGTCTTATTGATCATACAAACCAATTAGATATATTCCTATCCTAGTTTAAAACTTGCATATGTAATATTGAATGTTACTCTACAATTATGCAACAAATTATCTAAGTCTAAATACAATGATGTCTCTTCCAAGTTTATCAAAGTATTACCAAAATAATCACAATATTTGTCATATATAATAATGCATTAAGAACAAGTAATTTGAATAATAAAGAACTAAGTTTATTAAATATTAAAAAAATATGGTAATTAAGTACACATATTGAGTTCAAGTATTAACCCTAGAAAGAAAATTTAGTTTATAGTTATAAGTGAACAACGAAAAAAATAATAAGAAAACATGATATAATCAATAGCAAATTAATATAAACGTCGAATTGCTTTTGATTGCGCTGTCTAAGAAACTCTTGATGCAAAAGAACGCCTTAAATCTCTCTCTATAACTACTTCAGTTATGTTCTAATTGCTCTCTAAGAGTTGTGTTGTGGTTCTCTTGAGTGTCTTATGTGTTCTTATATGTTCTTGAAGGCTAGGGATGAGTGACTTTTTATAGGAATTGATTTGAGCTTGAAAATCTTAATTCTTGTTGGGTCAAGAATCGTGTATCCCTAGGGTGCTACGTTCAAAAGCTTGTATCACTGGAGCAATGAAAATTTGGAGCTAAAGTGCTAGGCTATCGCTGGCATGGTGACATTATAGCATTGGGGTGAAAATACGTGACTTATGCAAGTTTTAATTCTGATTTTCTTATTTTGTTATAGGTTCTAGTGTTGGAACGAAAATCTATGTAGCATTGGGGCGACATGTGCATATTTTGAATATCTTACATTTTAATCTCTGATTTCAATCAAGTCCCTATAAATAAACAATAATGCACATAAATAAGTATTTATTATCATAAAATAATAAAATATTAAAATAAAAATATGAGAAAATAAATGATAAATATGCCCTTATCAGTAGCGGATTTAGTGAGAAACAAAATCAAAAGTAACGATCGGCCTCTTTCCCTTAGGGCTAGCAAAGAGTCTCATAGACCAGTCCTTCTCCTCGTCAAGGGGAGGAAGTAAGGTAACTGCTCAGCCTCTTATCATTCCAAGTAGTGCAATGATCACCCTTACATTCCTTATCACGCCCTCCGATTTTTAACTCAAGTAAGCCTTCTTCCTTTTACCATCTTTCTATTCAGGCATCCTTGAAGAGAAGAAATAAGAACATGGGCCAACCACTACTTGACTATGAATATGAGGATACATTTTACTAAGTGCAAGAAAATTTATTTCTTTTTTTCCCTCGATCTTACAACTTAAACCCAAGTTCGTCAAACTCTGATAGGTTAAAAAGTCCCTAATCAAGCTTGCGTGCTTTAATGCCTCATAGACCTTGTCATGGTCTTCTAAGGTAAAAATAAGCTTGGACGACTAGTAAACTACTAAAATAAGAAGACAAAAGAGGTTAGAATTGTTGGGTGCGGTGTTTTAGTTCAAAATCATATTGGGTGTGTGCATTTAGTTTGTGTTCATCACATAAAATTCTCTCTCTCACACACACACACACACATATATATATATATATATATATAATTCATGCATCTCATACACAAATATACGCAGCGAAAGCTAAAAATCAATTTCTTAAAGTAATGAACACAATAAATTTGGTTCTACTACAATAATGAAAAAATGATTAATGACATTAATACTAAAATTGAAAATAATCACCTCGCAAACTTTTGGTACAATTTAAGCTGAAGTACTATCTGAAATAGACCCATTGGCAATTTTAGGACTCAACAAGGTGGACTTAAGTTGTTAGAATAGCTGCCTTATTTTTTCAGCAGTGGTTTAACACTTAAACTAATTTAGATTAACTCTTAATCTAATGCTTAATAATTAAGCAATTAATTTATTTTTTTTATTTATTCAACATTTGAATTCATAAAAACAAACTCTAATGCAAGAATGGTGACCTACTATTAAGGAAAGAAGATGAATAGTGAAATAACATCTTTTGTTCTTTTTTTTTTGTCTTTTTTATTTTTAATAGTTAAAAACTAAAACAACTTCTCCTCTTTATTTTCCCATCACATGGCCGGCCACCAAATTTACACTAAAACTTAATTTTTGTTTCATTTCACATATATATATTATATTTATTATTTAACTTAACCATGGTCAACAATTGACCATGGTAAGGTTATATGCTTGGCCACCAAGCATATAAATATAATATAATATTTATTTGACCTAATCATAGTTAACACTTAACTATGATTAGGTCTAGCAAACTTGGTTACCAAGTTTGCATATATATTATTTTAATATTAAATAATTATTAACTCAACTTTGGTTAAATCTTAACCATGGTTGAGTTAAATATCATTTAACATATTGAAATAATGAAATATCTTGATTATTTAACAATTAGATAATTAAATATGTAAAATTATCCTTAAGTCTTGATTTAGTTACCAAGTAAAACCTCCAGTGGATCTTACCATACTATACACTTAGGTAAACTCAACCAAAGGCTCATTATGCGTCACGTATTATTCTTTAATTAGTCAACATCAATTGTCAATTAATTAACGCACTTAACTTTTAAGTACTGACACACGCGCATCCCGAGAGTTCCTCAAAATTAAATATTCAGTTTTGCTGAAATTTACTAGATTGAACAATTCAACTAGTACACTATCCCAGTGCACAACGAGTACACTTCATATTGCGAGACTCTCAAAGTCCATTCCCAATTTGTCAAATAAAATTATTCTATTAGTTCGTGATCGATGCCACACACACGTCACGGATATTACAAATCAATGTGTTAGACCATACAAATTAAGATTTGATAGGGTTCATTAAGTCTAATATTTTCATCTTCTAAACTTAATATTTGTTCTTAGAAATTAAGATTATTTGACTTTTGATGTATTTTATCATTATTTTTGTATGTTTGGAGTCAATTGAGTAAATAGGGTTGAAACTCTAATGAAAATAAGTCAAAAACATCAAACTGCTACTAAACTACAGTGATTTGCTACAGCATTGCAGCGCCCAAAAATGAGCTCTGTGGTGCCCAAAACAGTATCACAATGCTCAGGATTCAACGCCGCAGTGCGAAAACAGTGCCGATGAACAATAATGCGTAAAACAATATTTTTACTACAATAACTCATGAACAGTAACTCTAACCTGACTTATATTTGATATTTAACCATAGTTTAAAGACAAAAACTTATAAATAGAAAGAAAAAACCCTAATTAAAAAAGAGGAGAGGAAAAAAGAAAATAGACAAAAACTTAGAGAAAGAATTCATAACACAAAATCAAAGATTAAATAACCAAGATAAAGATTTAAGCTTCAAGTCAAGATTGAGCGAGAAGCACATCATTGAGTCACTTTGATTAGTTTTTCTTCTCTTTCTTTATCATTATATTCTTTTTCCTATTAATCTTTATGAATTTGTTAGATACTTTTAGTTTTGTGATGGGCTAAATTGTTCATCTAAAGTTAGACTATATGAACCTAGTACAAATTTGAATTGTGTTAATTTTTAGTTTATGAACTTGATATATTTAATTGATTTATTCTATTTTGTGTTTAATACTTTCATTATACCTGATCAATATTTTGACTGATTGAGGAACCATGATGAACTCGACAAAGGAATTTATGTGTTAAGCGTAGGGTAGTTTGATGTATGATCATAGGGTAACAACTATTAGTTCCATCTAGGATAGACATATACCTAAGTGGCATGTATGGTATAATTTAGACTTGATCTTAATGAATTACATTCTAATTTGATTATCATAGACATATAGGTGATTATTAGAATGTGTAATATAGTCACTCGACCATCGACAGATGCTTGTGATGAGATTAGTGTCTAAGTCAATAATTAGTATTAAGAGATTAACTAAGAGGTTAATAAATCCAATGAAATACTAGGAGACGAGTCAAAACCCTAGATTATCTTTATTTGTGAATTCTATCCTTTACTTTTATTCAGTTTAATTGATAGAGTAGATTAATTAAATAAATTTTAGATTGTGATTTTTTGAATAAAGTTAAGTAAGTACGATTTTAGTACTTGATTTATAGAATTAGATCGCATAGTTCCTATGGGATCGATATCTGGACTTAAAATCATATATTACTTGATACGATAGCGTGCGTTTGCGCTTATCTAGTATAGCATTAATTAAGATCATAACGCATACATATAGTCTTTCTGTTAATTATATTCCGAAAGTGCAGGGACATAGATCAATACCGTCAAATCCTCATAAGCACATTTATGAACTTATCTCCAGATTTGTTTTTCTATAAAATAATATTCGCAAACTCCTTTATGATATTGTTTGACCCTACGGAAAACTCTTTTCTAGGACATCTATTTTTGGCCAAAAGACTTTCTGAAACAAAATTCGTGGAGCATCAGGATATACAACTTACCTATATAAGCTGACGGATCTCATATCTACACACACCAGGCTCTATAAGTATTGGACCATATCTAGCGGTCAGGTCATGAAAGGTCTTTGACATATATGGAACCACAGTATGGTAGATCACTCACAAGCTCACCGTGGCACTCAAGTCAAAAGACCACAAATACTACTAAACTCGAGAAAACCCTTCATTGATAGCTTTAGAAGATGTCTATTGAAGGTCCTTATGAGTCCGTTCAGTATCTAGTCTTGACTGAATAGTCGTATGCTTATATGAGCTCTAATCTCATAGTCAGTTAAGGATAACCATTCATACCCTACAGATATAGACAGGCATTGATCTATATAAAAGAGATTCACCGACAAACCTGCATCAATGAAAATAGATCAAGAATATAATGGTTGAAAACATACTTGCATAATGACATTTTCTAACACTTGATTGCAACTCTTACAACTATGTCATTACTAGTATACCCTCAGGTCTTTATCCCATTACAAATAAGGCTCTAACTTCTTAACATTTATAATTGTCAGTGATGCTAACTCTTAGCGCTAATCTAAACTCCTTTAAATCAGATCTGAACTCCTTCAGATCATACAATGTCTGTAAAGTTTCAAGCAATATACCATATATATTTTAACATTAGCGATTTTTTTTTGAAATGTTTATTTTATAAATATTAAACAATTAATATCCATAATATTATCTACAAATCCAAATGAAAAGATGACATTATGAAATTTTAAATACCGCTAACGGAATGCTTATTTTAATTTGTATATAAACTTCTTAAGCTTGCATACCAAATGCTCAACATCAATAGATGAGAATTCATCTGATTGTTTCAAATAATCCTCATACCCTAGATCTCCATTGAGAAATGCAGTTTTCACATCTATTTAATATAATTCCAAATCAAAATGTGCAATTAATGCCAAAATCACACGAAGAGAATTTTCTTAGATATAGGAGAAAATGTATTTATGTAATCAATTCCTTCCCTCTGAGTAAATCATTTAGTAATGAGTCTTACTTTATATCTCTCAATGTTGTCTAATGAGTCTTTTTTTTGTCTTAAAGACCCATTTACATCCTATGACTTTTATACCATTAGGCAACTGAATAAGATCTCAGACTCTATTAGATGCCATAGAATTCATCTCATCTTTCATGGCATCATACCATAATTTTGATTCATTGTAACTCATGGCTTGTGAAAATATTTTAAGGTCATTTTCAGCTCCAATATTATAGTCTAATTCTTGAAGATACACAATGTAATCACTAAAAATCTCTAACATTCTTGCTCTAGTAGATCTTCTTAATATTGTGCCAACATCTTTTTGAGAGGCTTGTTGTTTAACTGGTTGTTCAACCATCTCTGGTAATTCTTAAACACCTGATCAACCGAATGATCATCAGCATCTTGTGGAATCTCAGTGATTAGTTATTCAACACTCATTTGAATTTGAAGGGTGTTATGAATAACAATCAATCTACTACTTAAAGTGAAAGGTTGAGAAGCTGTAGGATCTTTCTATAAAAAAATATGTTTTTGGATTGATCACTCTCATTGATCAAGTCATTCTCAAGAAATTTTGTATTTCTTGATTCCAAAATTCTAGTGCTGTGATGGACAAAAAAAGCTATAACCTTTAAACCTCTTCGTATATCTAATGAAATATCCACTAATGGTCATGAGCTTCAGCTACTTCTTTTATGGGTTATAAACGTTTACTTTAGACGAGCATCTCCAAACGTGTATATGTCACAAACTCAATTTCCAACCTTTTCATAACTCAAATGGTGTCTTTAGGACAACTTTAGTTGGAACTTAGTTTAATATATAAACTACCATTTTAAGAGCTTCAGTCCACAATGATTTAGGAAAATTGAAGCTGTTAAGCATATTCCGTACCATGTCCAATAATATTTGGTTTCTTCTTTCTACTACACTATTTTGGTTTGAGGAACCGAGCATGGTGTATTGGACAACTATCTTATACTTTTGAACAAACTTCGTAAATGGACCAGGTGCTTGTCCATCCTCAGTGTATCTACCATAGTATTCCTCATCTCTATTAGTTCTTATGAACTTAATTTATATTTTACATTATTTCTCTACTTCAGCTTTAAATACCTTAAAAGCATCTAGTGCTTCATTCTTATTATGAAGCAAGTAGAGATACATGCATTGTGAATAATCATCAATGAACGAGATGAAATATTTATGACCATACAAGTCCATGTTTGGACTACAAATATTCGAATATATGATCTCTAATATGTCTGAACTCTTCTTAGTACCTGTCTTTGACTTGTTAGCCTGCTTTCGTTTAATGCAGTCCAAATAAGTGTCAAAATCAGTAAAATTCAGAGTACTAAGTACTCTATCATTTATTAATCTCTTAATCCTTTCTATGAAGATATGTCTCAATCTCTGATGCCATAAAATAGAGGAATCTTCATTCATAACACATCAATTAATGACAAAATAAATGTGCATTACATTATAAGAGGTATCGTTTTATAAATCAATGCAAAATAAATTACCAAACAATGTATCATTCTCAACAAGATTAGATTTGTAATATAAATTAAACATATCATCCAAAAAGTTAAAGAAATATCCCAAAGGTACAAGTCTTGAAACAGAAATCAAGTTTCTAGAGAAATTTGGAATATAAAAGGTATTATCCAAATACAATACAAAACAAAACTACTACTTAAATTTAAACAATATGTTCCAATTGCCTCCACATGTAAACACATTTTGTTCCTGAATAGATGCATTACTCACTACCCACTAGCTTCCTTAGGTTTTGCAAATCCTGTAAGGAATTCAAATTATAGATTGTAGAACCATAATCAATCCACCAAGTATTATGATTAACATCAACTATATTATATTCATAACAAATAAATGAGATTGGATTACCTTTCTTCTCAAGCCATTTTTGAACTTTGGGTAATCCTTCTTTATGTGCCCTTTCTTTTTACAGAAGAAACACTTAGATTCCTTCTTAATGTTAGATTAGGGAGATTGAATATGCATTTTGATTTTTCTTTTTTATTTAGCTTTATCTTTATTCTTTTCTTATATTGTCATAAAAGCACTTTCACTCAATTCCAACACCAGTCTACTTTCTTCTTAAACACACAAGGCTATGAGTTCATTAAGTAACCATTTATTCTTATATGTGTTGCAAGAGATTTTGAAAGGTCCATATTAATGTGGAAGGGTGTTCAATATATAGTGCATAAAGAAATACTCAAGCATCTCAACCTCAAGAGTCTTTAATTGAGCCACTATGTCCCTTATTTGCATAATGTGATCACGCACACCTTTAACACCGATGAGTCTTAAAGATAAAAACTTTATAATTAAGGTGCTGGCAAATGCATTGTCTGAAGTTTCAAACTGTTCATCAATAGCCTTCAATAACGCCTGGACATTATTATGCTGACTGACTGAACCATGTAAAGTAGCAGAGATCTTGGTCTTTATAAACATCAAACTAAGGCGATTAGATCGTTCCCATTGTTCATAAATAGCAATATCAACTGAAGTGCTGGTATCAGTAATGACTGATGGTTCATCTTTTCATATAGCATAATCAATATCCATGCACCTAAAATGAGTGAGGATTCTTTCCTTCCAATCTTTATAGTTATCACCTTTGATATCAAAGCAATTCACTAGTTGTACAACTACATAAAGTCAAACATATATGCTTATGTTCAAAATTGAGACTAATAACAATTATTATGCTTTACCAATGTAAATTATAAAAAAAAATTATGAATCTAGTGACATAAAACTTGCATGTGTGCTAAAGTTTTAATTTAATTAGATTCATTTATTTTTTTATGATATAACATATATCATGTTTAACCAATATAAATTATGATAAAAAAATTATGAATATAGTAATATAAAACTTGCACATGAGCTAAAGTTTTACTTCAATTATATTCATTTATAACTTTATGATAACATATTTATCGTATTTTAATCATGATTTAAATTTATGAATCTAGTAACATAGAATTGTGATCCATCTATCTTTATGATTAAAAACTATCAAATTATGTTCCTTTTTCTAAATCCCTATGGGTAAATTAGGAAATATAATTTAATATTCCATCCTAGTTATTCATATAAATATAATTAACCACAATTAATATCATTTCTATATGTGATCCTAAACTACTTAATATATAATTTTGCATAATTAAGGATGTTGTGGCTACTTCCAAATTATTTAAAATTATATGAATCACTAGACATTTAATTTACATAATGGTTCATATAAAAGTATGTAAAATAGCATCATTTATAAATATGAACATAACTTCAAATTATATGTATAATAAAAATGATAAATTATACATACAAATATAACATGTAGAATACAATGATACAGACTACATAAAATAAATACATAAAAATAAAGTATGTATTAAGTTAAGACCTATTCGTAAATATCATAAAGTTTTATAGGCAATTAATTACTTAAATCTAAAGAGGTTGAAAGAACATATCTAACAATATAAAGGACCTATTTAAAAATTATTAAAAGTTTTGGGATTAAACTATAATTAACTAAAAGATGAAGGGCCTTAATGAAAATACCTAATTCTACAGAGTGAATTTAAAATTAAAAAACCTTTAGGGGTCAAAATATAAATACTTAATTCTTTAGGGATCTTTTATAAATATCTATAAATTTTATGGTCGAAACATAATTTATAAAAATAAGAAGGGCTGAATGAAAATAACCAATCATCTTTAGGTCGAGTACCCGAAATTCGATTATATCTTTCTCATTTTAGCTCTGATTTTGATGTTTTAAATTACAAAATGCTCGAAATTTAATTTTCTAATGATTTCTAATCTCATTTGCATCATGCAATGTCAAAATAACAACTTTCAAGTCAAATTTAAATTTGGCCATAATAAAAGAATATATTTTTCATATTATAAACATTCAAGGCAGAGGCATATATGCTCTGGTACCAACTATAAGCAATCTTAAACATAATTTTCATGCATAAACATTCATTACATAAGATTAAATGCAAAAATTTAACCAAGAATTTTACTAACATCCGGCCATTTATGTAATATGTATTGGGCAGTAAGTTTGAACGTGCTTTTGGTTTTTCTAAGCCCTCAAGAACTTACTTAGAATGGTGTTTAATTCTCAAAAAATCAAAATCAAAGAGTTCTCAGACTTAAAGAAAAAAAATGAATTTTTTACTTAATATTAACCTTTTGATCAAAGGTTAACAATTATGAATGGTTACCATTATAGTTGAGGATAGTTTTAACTGTTGGTGAGAGTTACAAGAAGTTGCAAAAGAGTTACAACTACGAATGGAGTTTTATGCATATGGACTATAATCTTAATAATATAAATGTTACACTTATTATATGGTGTGTGTGCAATTTTGCTAATTTAATTAGTGTTTCTTTCATTTGATAAAAAAAATAAATTGTGCAACACTTATCCATATCTTACAACTTTTAATGATACTTTTGGCGAAACTTTCTGAATAATAATTGAGAGAGATGCACAACAAATCAAGAATCACGACTATGATGATTAATTTTGCCACTTTTGTGCTCACATTAAGGTAATGTTCAATATTATAATTAGGTTTAATGCTCCTTCAAATCAATTAATTTTTCAAAGATTGTGAGTTCCATTTTATAAACCTAAATGCATTTCCAATAAGGGAACGTGCTAAATATATAATTTTAAGAGTACAAAAGATATTAAAAATTATTTCTTTTGTTTTTCCCCTATTTTACAAATAATCTCAAATGCATCTTTAAAATTTGAACTAAAGTTCTTGTTTTTATTTATATATTTACACGACTGTACAAGATGACGATAATTGTGATGCAATAATAATAACAATTTTGATCTTTTTTTTAAGAAAATAATAATAATAATTGTTAAATATATAAAGAAATTAAGATAATTGATTCTTACTATATATATTTTATAATTAATAGGTTATATTTAGTTTCCTTATTTATATTAAACTAAAACCTATATAAAGACTATCTATGTAGCATTTGTAATACACAGAATTATAACAACAATGTAGTCCTTAAAGATTTTTCAGTTTCTCTTTATTATTTTTACTGTCTTTCTATTTTATTTTTATCTTTTCTCATATGGTAACAGAGCCAAGTTATGATCATTCTCAGAGCCTAATATAGAATTTCTCAACGCACTTGTACTTGCAACGGTTGATTTCTTATTTTCTCTATCAACGCGTTTGCAATCGTAGTGGTTGGTTTTCTCGACGTACTTGTCACTCCGACAACATTGTCACTCTACGACAACTTTGCCTCTCTTCCACAAGGGTTGTCTCTCTCCAACAAAGGTTATCATTTATCGACAACGGTTGTATCTTAACAAGTACTATTCTAATCAAGAATGTTCTTTTTCAAATTCAAACTTCTACCATCTTACATTTGATGGGAAATGTTAAATATATAAATAAAATAAGATAATTGATTCTTACCATATATATTTTATAATTAATAGGTTATATATAGTTTCTTTATATATATTTATGTTCCTTATTTATATTAACTTAAAGCCTATATAAAGACTATTTATGTAACATTTATAATACATAGAATTATAACAACAATATAATCTTTAAAAAATTTTTAATTTTTCTTTATTATTTTTTTATTTTATTTTTATCTTTTCTCACAATAATTTTAAAAATGACGAGTAATATGAAGAAAGGGCCGGACGGGAAGCATTAATGTCAGGAAAAAAAAATGAAGTAACAAGGTAGACATATCACATATTCACATGCACATATGCATTTGCCGTCGAGGGAATGAGGACTTAGTTCTTCGTTTTAATTTTTCCACATTACTTTCTGAATGAGCCACGCATCTTTCGGTTCAAAGCAAAAGGAAATGTAGAAGGATGATGTGAATGTGATACGTACACATACACCAACAACAACAGAAGACCTATAATTGCATTGAGAAAAGTCACTTAACGAAATTAAAATGATTTAGTTCCGAAGGATAACGTCTGAATATATTATTAAAATTATAATATTTTCCCATGATCAAAAAATTCATTCTTTCAGTATTTGTTTGAATGACCTAATAGTAAAAAATAATTCATTCTTTCAGTATTTATTTGAATGACCTAATAATAAAAAAAATTTAATATATTCTTTTTATTAAAATAAAAGTCTTAAATTCGATTCCCTTCTTCTCCAAATTAAAAATTCATTCTTTTAAATGTAAGAAAATAACTCGATAAAATAGTTTGAATTACTACTTTCTTGGTGAATTTCTTATTCTTATATTGTGTTAATTAAATCATTTAATTCAAACTATCTAGAGTAAAAATGTGATATAAATAATATTAAGTTGCGTTTAAAAGTAATATTTTAAAGAATGTAAAACATGTTTGATGGTATTTGTCAAAAGCAATTTCTCTAAAATGTTTTAGTTAGGATTAAAAATATATTTTTAAAAAAGATTGAAAGTTACAAAAAGTTATTTTCAAATATTTAATCATAATTTTCAGAAAACAACTTGTTGAAAACACTCGACCAAACTCTTTTGTTGTTCTTTAAAGGGCTTGAATCTTGAGGGTTCCAACCTTATGAAAATTAACTCATTAAGTCTAATTTGAAGTCGGTTAGTTATGAGGTTGAATTAGGAAAGCAGGAATTTAGGAGAATCGTTTGAAAAAAGTTTGCCATCGTTTTAATAATGAATTTGATATCATTATCTTGACATTTTGAACAACAAACAAATGTAATTAAAGCAATAGCATGAATCAGAGTTAGCACACCAAAGAAGACGATACAACTACTTTTGACTCAACTTATTATTATGAATTATGATCTCCAGAAAAACCTTATCCTAGAAATTTGATAACAAGATTCTCAGGCTTTTCTTATTTATTTATTTTAATAGCTGAAACACAGCACAACACAAGACAGGCTCTTCTTCCAACAGATAGAAACAAAGTTCAAAATTTCGAAAGTGTTGAATCATAGATATGAATAACAGGGATAAGGCTGATTGAAAAATTGCTCCACTCTTTGCTCAGCAAAACCATGGCCAAGCAACGCATTCCTTTTTTTTTCCCCTAAGATCAGACTTGGGTTGCATTTTGCC
This sequence comes from Ailanthus altissimus, assembly GCA_946807835.1. Classification (NCBI taxonomy): domain Eukaryota; kingdom Viridiplantae; phylum Streptophyta; class Magnoliopsida; order Sapindales; family Simaroubaceae; genus Ailanthus; species Ailanthus altissimus. The sequence goes on along the minus strand of OX327698.1, from coordinate 20,490,624 downwards.
ACCTGTTTGGCGAAGGACTCGTCACTTTTTACTTTTTCGGAGAATCTAAGCACTTTTTAACTTATTAGAGAAGGGCAATTGAGTCCCCGCGGATTTTCATACACGTAGAATAACTTTGCAAATATCATGTGTTACTATACGTAATTACAAAATTTGTTAACTTCGATCTTTCTTCTTCTTTTTTCAGAGTTACTGATATAGACAAACCATAGTGACTACCTGCTGAAAAATGAAGTCAAATAATACAGGACATGTGAATCTGGGCAAAGCTCTGGTCCCCCTAACGAGAGTCCAAAACCAGTTGCTAACTCCAAATAAAGTTATAATAGTTGCTAAGAGACTTCTTCATGCATTGTCCATAGCTAATTGGAACTTTGTGGTATTGGAGATCGACTTCAGATTCTAAGGAGAGAAAAATAATAATAATTAATGGTGCAGAGAGCCTGAGATTGTGAGGTGGTCAGATTTCAGCCAGGGTTTCAATTTTTTTCTAAATTTCTTTTTTATTTGTTATTTCTTGATGAGTTTGATAAGTTACGGGACAACGACTGTTCTGGTGTTTTATTATGAGCATGCGTCGTCGTATTATAGGCTACCTTAACCCTAATAAGGTGTCAAAACCAGCATGCATAGATCACCATAGTCCATGTGCATATCCTCACGTAGGGGACCTTATTAATCAGGGCCGTATAGGGCATCTTTCTCATGTAGGTCCATTGTATTCATACGTGGGAACAATTTCCTTCGTTGAAAAAGTTTAAAATACATTAATCCATTTGCATTTGTAATATAATTATTCATTAATACTATATTTTTTATGACCACTAACATGATTAACAACTTTTAATATGAAAATATTTGTGTCATATTTTTATTAAGTTATTATACGAACATCTGATACATCAAAAACTCTCTCGTCATTCTCCTTCATTTGGGAAAAATAAAAAGAAAACAAATCCATATGTGTATTAAAAAGAGATTAAGTATACTCTTTACTTTGTTGAATCGGATAAGTATATAAGCTTTAAAATCACTCTTAAGAATTTATTTACTCAAGTTCATGATAAATTACAAACAAGAATTCATAATTCAAATTTATGAAAATATTAATTTTATCGTGTTGGGGCAGAAGTTCTTACACATAAGTATAATAATACAACAAATAAAATATAAAACAATTGATAAAAAAAAAATATATATACATAACAATTTACGTAATTCGGCAATTGCTCACAAAAAACTTTCTCTCGCTATAAGGGTTACAATAACTATTCTCTCAATTGTTCTTTTTTAGTATTTATATTATGATGATCTTTTTCAAGCCAAAATAAGACTCCTTAATAGCCTTAATAACTCTAGTTCAAGTAAAAACAAAATAGAATGTTTGAGACAACTTATAAATTCTTAATAGGGTTTAGTCGCACTATAGCCATAGCATTAGCTCCTAAGCACTGCAACGCTATGGTTTCTGCTTTCAATGCTGCAATACTATCATTTGAGTGTTGTGGTACTGGGACCTGGAGTTGGGCGTTGTAGTGGTAATCTCCCAATGCCCCAAGCACACAACTTGTTCTTTATGCTTCTGAGCTCTTCTCGTCTCTACACCTTCTCCACATGTCTTTTACTCACAAGCTTGGCTCCAACTCTTTTGAAAGGTGATTTTTAATTATTTTCTCACAAATTTTCTCCTTGATTCAAAATTAACCATAAAGCTTCCAAGATCTTTCATTTTTGCATCACTGTCACTTTCACATAGTAATGACTCCGATTAAGTCCTTGCATAGGACGAACTTAAATAAAGGCAGTGGCTTAGTCAACATATTAGTGAAATTTTTAGATGACATAATTTATTAGACCAATCTTACTACTTTGAACAATCTCTCTAATGAAATGTTGTCACAGATTAATGTGTTTTGACCTGTCATGAAACACTTGATACTTGCTTAGGTATGGCACTTTAGCTATCATAATAAAACTGTTGTCAATATTCTCAATAGCCATCATCTCTACTCAGATACTTTCTAACCATACAACCTCCTTTATAGCTTCACCTATAGCTATATGCTCTACCTCTTTGATTAATATTGTCATTATATGTTGTAAAATCGACATCTAACATATACTATACCTAAACATCGTGAACACATACCTAGTCAATGACTTTCTCTTGTTGAGGTCACCGGCATAATCTTAGTAAATATATTCTCCCACCATTTCACCTTTATTCTCTACCCTTTTATACAGCGATCCTTGCTCCGACGTTTCCTTAAGATATTTCAAAATCCACTTAACTACAAGTGAGTGATCTTTTATAAGATTTGCCATGTATCTATGTATAATACTAACTGCTTATGCTATGTCTAGTCTCGTGCAAACCATCGCATACATAATGCTCTTTATAACGCTAGCATATAGTAATTTAATGATTTATAGTTTATCCTCTTTAGGTTCTAACCACTGTATTATTGAAAGTTTAAAATACATGGTCAAAGGAGTGGAGACAGCCTTCGCGTTAAACATACTAAAATTTTCAAGTATCTTGAATATATATCTATATTTCGACAATAAGATAACATTTTTTCTTTCCCTCACAATATCCATGCCTAAAATTCTCTTTACTGCTCTCAAATCTTTCATCTTAAACTCACCACTCAACTGCATTTTTAATTTGTGTTTCTTTCATATTTTTACATGCAATCAGTATATCATCCACATACAGAAGTAAATACATACTCAATTCACTACTCAGGTTCTTAAAGTTCACACAACCATCATACTTACTTTTATAAACCTACAAGTCTTTATGAAGTCATCAAATCTCCTATACACTACCTAAGAGATTACTTCAATTCGTACAATGACTTTTTTAATAAACAAGCATACTTTTTCATGCCGGGTTCTTCAAACCCTTATGGTTATGACATGTATATTTTTTTCTTTCAGCTCTCATTGTAGAAAAGTCATCTTTACATCTATCTTCTCTAGATGTAAATCAAGGTTTACACACATGGCTAACAGAATCCTAATAAATGTGTGCTTAACTACTAATGAGTATATCTCATGAAGTTTATCCCCTCACGCTGAGTGAAACGTTGTGCTACTGGCCTAGCTTTAAACCTCGTAGACTCTACTCTGGGTATCCCCTCCTTAATCTTGTACACCTACTTACACCCAACTATTTTCTCCTCTAAAACCCATGTATTATTCTTGAGAAAAGAACTAATCTTTTCCTCTATGATCTGTTGCCATTTCTAATTATTCTCACTCTTCAAAGCCTCTCCATATGTCTTAGACTTATCAAACTCAAATGTAAAGGTAGAATTAAGGGTATGAGCAATTAAGTCTACTTAAGCCTACCTTATAGGTGGATTTATCAATCTCTTTAACCTATCTCTGGCTAATTGGTACTCTTTAAGTTCCATCTTAAGAATTCTAGTCTGACTTTGGGTAAACTTTAACAAATTAACAGGTGCCATTTGTTTTACTTTAATGGTTGACTTGATGAAGTTTTGATCTGGGGGCATCTCAAATCTCTTAAACTTTACTTCAACTTCAAATATTTTTTGTGTTGAAACTTATTTAGGCATAGGCTCTATCTTCACTTCTTCTTGAAGAACTTTCAAATTTGTCATTTCATCGAATGTCATATCTCTACTTATAATACTCATTGGTGACTTTAATTCATTGCACCATATCTTTTAGCTTTTTACAATTTTGAAATACCTTATGAATATCTCCTTCAATGCTTTGGGTTTCAATTTGTGTTGCTTTACATTTGCGAAAGCCGAACAACCAATTATTCAAAGATGATCAAACTTACAAGGGTTTTTTGACTACTTTTCTTCTGGGGTATTGAAGTCTATCATTGAAAAAGGACTTCTATTGATCAAGTAGGCTATCATCACTATAGCCTCACCCAAAATGTCTTAGACATTCTTGTATTGGTCAACATATATTTAACTCTTTCAAGTAGGGTTCTTTTTATCTTTTGCTAAAGCATTTTGCTACGGTATTGATTTTATAGTTTTGTGTCTTACTATCCCATGCTTGGTACAAAAGCTATTAAATTTTTTGTTATAATACTCGAGACCATTATTTATCCTTAATCTCTTAATCTTCTTGCCAGTGTGATTTTCAATAAGGGCCTTCCATATTTTGAATGACTCAAACACTTACTCCTTCCTCTTCAATACAAGTACTCATAACTTTCTAGAATAATCATCAATAAATGTGAAGAAAAACTTTACTCCATCATAAGTGACTGTTTACGCTGACCTACAAAGATCCAAGTGTATATAACCAAGATTGCCTTTTATTTTGTGCTCTCTGGTATAAATCTTTCCAGGTGTGCTTTCCTAAGCACATAATACTTACAAAATTCTAATGGTTGAAACTTATCCTCACCAAACACCTTTTGATCATATAACTCCTTTAACTTCCCTTCACTTAGGTGAGCTAACTTTTGATGTCACAATTTGATTTGCATATTCTTATTATTTACTGAGAATGATGCAAAATCACTCATTGCCTCTTCTTTCAGCACATACACATTGTTATGCTTATCACCTCTCATCACAACTATAAAACCTTTAATATCTCATAATCTCTCTTTCAACTATGATAGAACACTCTTTTTAATCTAACATACCTAATGATATCAAGTTCCTCTTGAGGTAAAAAATATACCTAATTTCTAATAACTCTCTCACTTTCTCATAATTTAACATAATTTTAACACTACCAATTTCAATCACTTGACAAGTCATGTCATTCTCTATTAACATATCATATGAACTCATGATCCCATTCTATACACAAAAAATAGGGGTATATTATATATATATATATATAGTTGATAACATGGGCAACGGGCCACTATTCTGTATTATTTTAATAATATCAAATAGTACCCATCACCTACTTGATTAAATTTATATATATATATATATATAATCTAGTAAGTGATAAATCATTATTTGATATTATTTAATATTATTAAAATAATACCACACAATATTAAATAGTGACCCGTGTCCACTTTATCAATATATATATATATAATTAACTAATTTAATAGAGGACGAATCATTATTTGATATTATTTAACACTGTGATACTGTTAAAATAATATCATACAGTACAAATCAGTGACCCGCCAGATCAACTCTATATATATTATTTGCAATATTGAAGAGTTATTTAATTGGATTTTTTTCTCCATAGCATAAGAAATCAGTATGTGCGAGGTAATTTTGTCAACAAAACCAATTTCTCTTTTTTCGATAAAGAAGATCCTGAACTTGACTAAACTTGTTTCGAAGAACCCAATAAATTAAATGTTTTAAGAGGTCAAGTGATTGATTCGAAAAATATTTTTTTTTTAAAAAAAGAGGAAGTCGAGTAATTTAAAATATTGTAACATTATTGACTGCGTGTCTCGTCACAATTTCCTTGGGACATTTTTGTATGAAATATTAGGTCACAGTTGGACCCTTGGTCTTATAAATATTTGTAGTTATCACCAAACTTGCCAATTATTAGTCAAACTAATAATTTTTTTTAAGCTTATTATTGTTCCTTCGTTGACCTTGGCTGAAAGAATTGCCAACACTACTAACCTTGTATTTAAAAATGATTGTTATTATATATACTTGACACATTATTTTTCATTGTTAGTCAATAAGCCATCACATTTACGGGAGAAACAAAAAAAAAATTTAATTGTTGAAGCTTATTCGAGTATAAGTGGCGTGTCACTTGGTGAACTTGGATGAATGCAATTATTTTCCCAAAAATTAATTTATAATCTTAATAATTTAAATAATTACTATTTTATAAGATAGTGTTGAAGCTTGTGATCTTAAGAAAAATTCGACAATGAAAGATGAACATAAATATTAGACTGTTAATAACTATTTGTTTGTATTTTAATTTCTTTTTTTAAAGTGTCGAGTTTGTATAAATTTGCTCTTCAACTTCTCCTATGGGTTATTTCGAGAATTTTGACTCTTTATTTTGCACATCCATCTTAATCTCATCATCTTAAGTTTTTTAAATCGTTGGTTTGTTCTAAATACTTCTGCCATCAACGTATTTATCAAACTTAACAAAACCATTTGTATCGGATGGCAATCTGTCATGTTTTCTTCTTCATAGCATCTTTTAGTTTTTTTAAAATTATTATTTATTCTCATAATAAATTTTTTAACTATCAAAAACCCTCCAATGGTTAATAATATAAAAAAAAATTCTGCCATTATAATTATAATAGTATAAAATAATTTTGAAGGGGTACAATAATCTTTATTTAAAAAATTAACAATAGCATATGTACAGTATTAAATACTAATGATGTACTATATAAACAGTAATTTTGTATTTTATTATAATTAATTACTTTTTTTTTATTTATTCGATTAATATGATGATTGATATTAAATATTTATATTTAACAAAATACAAACATTCGAATTAAATAATAATTCATAATATAATAAAATTTTGCATTATTCTAATTAATTATTTAATAATACAAATATATTAATTTCACTGTTTACATTTAGTATTTTTACTTTTTGATATTGTACAAACATAATTATTGACTCTTTAAATAAAAAATTATTATACTCCTTTAAAGTTAATTTATATTATACAATTATAATGGCAATGAATTTTTTTGGATATCATCAAATATTATAGAATTTTTGGTAGTTAAAGAATTTAATAGAGAGTAAATACATTTATTTAAAAATCAAGGCATATTTATTTAGTGGATAACTGCTTTTTAGGTCATGATTTTATATGAATATAACAACTCAGTCCTTAATTATTTTTTTAAAGAAAAATCACTTTAGTCCTTGCTGCTATGATGTTATTAATTAAATTACTTTTTTGTGGGTGAAAATATCTTTTATCATTATATTTTATTTTTAAATAAATAAGGTTTCTTTATTTTTTTTCCATCTTCTTTCTATTCTATTTTTTTCTTCTATTCTTTCACTTCTCACTAACAACCACCACCCATATCTCTTTCTTTTTTTTTCTTTATCTTTCATTTCTCTATTAAAATTAAATTCCAACTGAATTAATTGAGTTCTTAGAAATAAATCTGATTTTTGATTGAGTATTTTGAATAATATTTGACTTGTGAGAATACAAGAATTTTATAAGTTGGGCATGGTGAAAGTTAGGTGTTGATTTGGATATTTTTATAGATAACTTGTGTGTTGATTTGGGTGTGGTGAAGGTTGCGTATTGATTTGAGTATTTTTGTAGATGATTTAGGTATTGATTTGGGTGTGGTGAAGATTGAGTATTGATTTAGGTATTTTTATAGGTAATTTGGATGTTGATTTAAGTGTGAAAAAAGTTAGGATTTGAGATTTTTCATCATGCAAATAAAGAAAAAGAAAAGTTAAAAAATATAAAAAAATAAGAATAATAATTTATTTTTATATTTTATATAATTTAATTCAATAATTATCAAAGCTTAAATTTTGGTGGAGGGCCTGGATTTTTACGAGAAGAGAGGCAGAGGAAAATTAAAATTAAAATTGAGGGTGAAGGGAGTGGTGGAGTGAGGTGGGAGAAAATTAAAATTTAAAATTTTTTATTTTTAATTAAAAAAATTATTTTTTAATTTTAATTTTTCAATTTTAAATGATTATACTTATCAAAAAATTTACATTACAGATATTATTGTAAATGCATAAAAAAAATTAAATATTTATAAGTTGTAAATGGCGATTTTGTTAAAAAAAAGATGGACGAGCTAGAAACCAAAAACAAAAAAAGAAAAAGCTTTCAACTAAAAATAGTAATCGCCCTTTTTTGACCCATTCTTTGCCGGAGAGGGGGCTCATGCCCCCTCTTCGGTGAACCCCCAACGTTTCATAAGCCTAAGATTTATATTTTTAAAGAATATATTATTTGGTTTTGTGCTTTTATTTTTTCAGCGTTCTCTCTTTGTTTTTCTTTTGATTTCTCTCTTCCCCCCTCCTGTGGCCACTCGGCAACAATCTAGTGGAGAAGCCACGATGCCGCTGTGTCACCATGTAAGGCCGATGCACTGGTGCACACCCCTAGTCGTCGCAGCCTCTGGCAACCCGTTTATCCATCGCTCCTGCCATTGTGTTAGATGCCTTTCTTCCTCAGTTTGCGGCTCTCTCCTCAGTCGACATTCACCTGGGTTCGGCCGACAACGCGTTCCATCGCCGCCCCTCCCCCCTCGGCTGCCAAGATGTATGAACCCTCCACCTTAGACACCGCACCAGGTTGGATCTCGGTATTGGGTTGTTTGCCGACCCGGCACCACTGTTGAGATTTCACCTCCCATGCCCTTCATCTCTGGTTCCAAACCTATTGTTACTGTTTCGGCCATATGCTACGCAACCGACCATTTATTGAAGTATATATTTTGTGGTTGCTTGGTTGTGTGTTGTATACAGTTGTAAGCTATGTTTGGATGCATTTGACTGTATTTTAGTAGAGTATTTTTATAGTTTTATGTAAGTAGTTTATTATTTAATTATCCTCCTACGTGAGGTAAATTTTTCTTTTATATAAGATAATTTTCTTCTTCGTGAAGTTAAATTTTTTTTGTGTGAAAATTGAATTTCTTCATCTGTAATAGGTTAGAAATCTCTTATAAGATTGATCTCGTTATATCTCAACTAATAGAAAAATAAGTTCAGATGAATTACAAAATATTATATTACGTATGTAAAGCGTTTCAATAATTATTTAATATATATTAATAGCAAATATTTTAAGTTATTTATAATAACACATTTGAATTTAAAAAAAGAAAGGGCGATTTTGTTGGTCATTAATATTGGATAGCCGTCTTTTTATTGTATAAAGGGCGATTTTGTTGATCAATAATATCCAGACTTTGACAGAATCACAATCATAATCATAATCATAATCAATAAATAGGAAAATTTTCAAAGCACGTGAGGTGGACTTAGATGTTCACGGGGTGCACAAGTTCTTAAAAGCACGCGGACGGTGGCCGCGTGTTTGGAATTTGGAATTGGAAACCAAACTGTCTCATTCTAACACCACGCTTGTCTCGGTCTTATCCGCAAGTGGAGTTGTACAATTCACGTCTCCAATCGCCCACCGTCCAGTTTTCTTGGACTTTGTATCTCCGTTTTGCCCTCAGACATTTCACATTTCTTACAGATTTACGCTCAAATTAAAAACAACGATTGAGAATTGGGAGGGTGTTGTAGAAAGTAATTTTATCTTTGCAAAAGCATCTCAAAAGCTCTTCTTGAAAAGTAACCCTACCCGCCAACTGCTTATAAAAAAAGTACTTTTAAGAGTTTCTTTAAAAAAAAAAAATCAAAAAGTGCATGAAATTTATTCTTTTTTAAATTTTAAAATGTTTTTATTTATTTCAATCAAAATATTATAACTAAGTTGAAAATTAGTTGCAATAGTTTAAAATTATTTTGAATCGCAAAAACTTTAAAGTGGCTTTCAGAAGCGCCATTAAAAGTGTTACCAAATAATAAAAAAGTAATACATATTTTTTATTTTTAAAATTGTACTAATTTATTTTCTACTAAAATTAATAATTATTCTTTTTTTACAAATAAATTTATAATTGTAAAAAATTCTCTTTAAAAATGTAATTGATCAATTTTTAGTGGAGAAGTTTTGAATATTATAAATTTATTAAACAAAAGTAATAATTATAAATTTTTCCGATGAATAAATTGATAATTTTTCTCTTTCCATAATTACTATCACATTTTGCTTCATAATCGATCATCAAGAGTATTTTAATACATTAGTATTTTTTTTTTTAAAGAATAGTTTACAATCTTAGTCGTGAAAAGATATTTTAAAGAAAAAGTGATCGAACAAAAATGAAACTCAATCTTCACCCGTAACCCTAAGTTTGAAATTTCAATGTTAGCTTACTTATTAATCATTTTTTACGAAGAAACTGTCTAAAATGGAAGGATGCCTTGAAAATTAAGTCACCGTAGATGTGACTTAGATATTGTCTTGATAGATGAAGTACAACTCGATTAATTTTCAATATTTTCCACCTAAAGGTTCATCACAATAATTAAAAATTTTGAAAGTTCTAAAGCTATCTTGAACCCATCATCGTTATTATTTAAAAGTAATTAAACAAAACTCAATAAGATAAACCCTAAGTTTCTGGGAATATATTAACATTATATAGAAGTCCTATCTTCAATTTTCATATTTTTTAAAATTAAGAAAATTACTATTTTGATCTCTAATTTTATGGATTTATATATATATATATATATATATATATATCAATTTAATTCTCATTTCTCTAATATACTATGTTGGTCTTGTAATAATGTTTTTGGTAATTTTTTATTATTAATTTTGTCTCTAAATAATAACTATTATTGTTTTTACAGAAATTAACATAATATATATTGGACAAATGAAAATTAAATTAATATATATTTATAAAATCAAAAGCTAAAATAACATTTACTCTCAAAATTTTAAGTTGCGGTTGACAAATCAATATATTTTAGGACCATATATCAGTTAAAAATGCTTTGGCATTTGACTAATCAATCTTCATATGATGATGTGGCAATAATCATGCATGTCTACTTTCGACAATAATAAATGTTTCTTTCTTATTTGTTCCACTACTATCAAACTTAAGTTGGAAAAAAAGCAACACCACTAAACATAATTAATTAAAGTGATGGAAGTTTTCTGAGAAGCAAACTTTTGAATATTTTTAGTACCATAATTTCCTTTTTTAAAATAAATAAATTATGCAAATAGCATTATAAAATTAATAATATCTATTTTTTAAAATTATTCTTTCAATTATATTATGTGTAATAACCAGTATCTACGATTGGTAAGAATAAATATTTATATATGTATAAATATACATATTTTATTTGTATGTTGGTGATACTTGATTTATATATTGTTATTAGTAGTGTTTGTATAGATTAAGGTGATACTATTAGCATTGGGTTTAATTGCAAGACTTTAGATTTATTTTAGGGACCAAATTTTAATACTTTGAAAGTTTTGGGGGTAAATTCGTAAATACCAAAAATTAGCCACTTAGTATAAAAATATACTTTTAAAACCCTAATTCTCTCATTTTGGTCGAGCTACCTCTTTTAGAGAGAGAGAAGAGAGAAAAGAGGGGAGAGAAAGAGAAGAAGGAGAAGAACAAAAAGAAGAAATTAGAATTTTGAATTTTAAGAGGTATATCACAACTATTTCTCAATTTATTGGTGTTAATTATGTTAATTTCTTTAAGTTTTGATTTCTGAAAATATGTATAATTGAGAATTTGATGTGTATTTCGCATGATATTTTGAGAATTGATGATGATCTATAAGATAGTTTGATAAATCATGATGGATTGTAGAATTTTTGCTTGATAGTCTCTTGATCCAAGAATTTTATAAATTGTTGTGATTCGATTCTGGTTTTGAATTTTGAGTATATGAAATTAGACATGTTTAGTATCATCTGAGACTTTGAATCGATTTAAAATTTCAGAAATTGAATTTTTTTTGAATTTACCAAAATGACCCTGAAATTCTAAAAATTTCCTATGTGAACAGTATAATACAGTGACGAACAATGTTTGTCCTACTGAATGATCTTTAAAAATTACGAAATTGTGGAATATGATAATTTTATATGTCTAATATGATATACTCGGAATTGAGAATTTAGATCAATGTGGTTGAAATGTTATAATTTTCTAAAGTATATCCACTCATTACAGTATTTGATTAACAGATTTTTAAAGCTATGAAATAAAATAGTTTTAAAATATTTTTGGCAGTGATTTGGAAGTGAAATATTTATCATGGACTGAGATATGTGTTAAGAGTAATTATGTGGTAGTTTTATAATTTTTGAGTTAGTATATGATTTTATAAAATTGGGAGATTGAATACTGTTCAATAAGTATCTTGATCTTGTCAGGTTAGTAGTTTGGATTCGATGGTATGTATGGAATGAATTGTGTAGGAATTTTGATATAATATTCATATATAAGAAGGATATATGAGTCAAGAATGATATATTTTGATTTTGGAGTAATTGGACATCATTTGATCTATTAGAAAATTTTGTTAAGTGTAAGTGATCAGAATGACAGGTTTTGAGAAACCAAGTATTTAGACCAATTTGATGTGATAAATGCATTGTGTATAATTTTGTAAGCTATTTAAAGTATTTTGTGTGAATTGTGAGGCTTATGAAAGGATTAATCTCCATTGATAGGTTAAGGAGATTTAAGCCTTGTAGCTGAAAGTGTTAAGAGGTAAGTATACTAGACTTTTTACTGGAATCACAATAAATATAGTAAGTGTTATGAATGATTTTGTAAATGTGGTTAACATAATGTTTATGTTATGTCAAAGTATATTTTGATATGAAATGTGAATATATGTTTATGAATATGAGCATTGACATTGAGTATGGACATACATGTGTTTTTTGAAAGTGAGCTTTCAAAATAAGATATGTTTAACAAAGAAAGCTTTTAAAGTGTAATATGTCCATGAGAAATATTTTGTGTTTTGAGGGTACTTGAACTCACTGTTAACTTTGTAGGCATTTTATGTGATTTGTGGAGCCTTTATGTGTGGCATTTCCTTCGGGATTGGTATATGTTATGTGTTCCGTATATAGGGAGGATCCTATTGGTACCTAAAGGAAGAATGAGTCATCACATTCGTGTGGTGGCGTATTGGTGCATGTGAGAGGACTCGCCGATGATCAGGGTGAGGGTTTGGCTTTTACCTTCGGGCATGAGCATTATATATGTGTAATTTAAAGGCCTCACTTGTACTATTCCTCTCATACAGTATGTCACCTACGAGTGACATTTGGCTCATTATGTGATATGTGATATGTAAGTCCTACTAAGTAGTAGTTGAGTGATGGTATTCCTATTATGTGTTTTGAAAGAATGTGTAAGCGCTTACATGATATGTAATTTGATAAGATTATGATTTTGATTGATCACAGCATATCATACACATGCATTATGTACATATATGTATCTGTATTTGATATATGAAAAACTAGTATGCTTATTGAGTTTTATACTCATTATAGTTTATGGTGATTTCAGGTAAATAAGGTACATGTGTGCTTAGCGGATTTGGCAAGGCTTCTGCTGTTCCCTAAGTTGTTAGGTTGCTAAGTGTTTCATTTAGGGACACGTAGGATAAAATATTTGATTTGTCCCTAGTGAATAAATATCTATGTATTATTTTATTGTGTGTGGTTGGATTTAGTTTAAGTTTCACCAAGTGTAGTAATGGATTGATTTTAAGTAAGAATTTGCAATGAATATATTCTGGGCTTCCGGTAACAAAGTTGCTACTGGTGACGTAGTAGAGTGTTAATCTCTGAGAAAACTCTGCGTATGTCCGGTTTACTAATTGTCCCAGTCATAATTCAATTGCTATAATTCTGAAAGAAATTAAAATGAATGTTTAAGTATTATTGAATGAATGTAAGTGATGTCGTGTGTCAGATCTTTTGGATCTGGGGCGTGATATTATGTCACATCAAATAGTATGAATAAATTTATATGATTAGTTTGTACATATAATATTACTGTTGTGTAATTAGTATCATTTATGAATTATAAACTTATCTTGTTTTACTTATATATAAGAGTTCTCTTTAGACTACAATCAATTACCTTCTCCTGTTTTGAGTATTGTTCACTTACCCCATAATATTTTATATTATTAAAAAAATTTATTGTTATAAAAATTCTATTAAATTTTAACTTTTATTATCTTTTTACTAATTTTTTATATTAATGACATCATTGCTGTCATCATTCTTTTATTATTTTTTTGGAAAAAATTAAAATATATTTTTTAAAAATAATATTAAAATAATAAAAACTATAATATAAATGGAATGATGAGCATTCTAGTTATTTTATTTTTTTATTTTATATTTTAAATTTTTATTAATATTTAATATTTTTAAAATACATTAGTATTTAATGCTCATTAGAAAAAATAAATATATTATAGTTTTTATTATTATTATTAAAAATACTAAACAAATAACTAAAATAATAAAATAATAAAAACCATAACATATTTATGTTATAGTGGAAGGATGAACATTCTAGTTTTTTTTTAATTAATATTTAATTTTTTTAATACATTAATATTTAATACTCATTAAAAAGAATAAATAAGTTATAGTTGTTTAATATTTTTAAATAAAATTACTATAAAATAAAATAAAATAATAATATACTTATTCTTTCTCAAAAGTATTAAATATTAATGTATTTAAAAAAATTAATAAATAAAATATTAAAATATAGAACAAAAGAAAATTAAAAATAAAATAATTAAAATATTAATCCTTTCATCATAAAATAAATATATTATGATTTTAATTATTTTTAGAAAAAATTACATTAATAATTTATTTTAAAAAATGATAAAAGAATGGTATTAGCAATGTAAGGGTAGATTAATAAAAAGACAATAAAAATTAGAATTTAACAGAATCTTTGTAATGGTAATTTTTCTTTTTTTGAAAATATAAAACATAAGAAATTAAGGTGAGTAACGCTCAAAATAATGAAGAGGAGTCATATATAGTATCTCATTCCCTTTTGTAGAAATCTTTATTCTTAAAAATTCAGAATAACAATTCTATGTGCAAGAATTTGCTAGTCAATAGAATGTTAATTCAAATACATGTAAATTAATTATATTGGCAAAGAGTTGAACCAACATGAATCAATGATGAACATGCGTGTATAGCAACGCCTAAATTCCTTGTGCAGGCAAGTTGCTGTGCAAAAGAGTGGGCAGGTACTCCAAAATGCAGGCACCAACAATCATTTTGGCAGCGAATATATATATAAGGTAGGCAACCACTGGTTAGGGTTCAATTCTGCCAAGCTTTTCGCACAAATTAATTATCCTACACCAACACGGATTCAGTATTAAATCACCAAATTGATGCGAATTTGAAAGGGATGGATTGCTTAAAATAGTCTTATTTTGAATGTTAATTTCAACGCAATGACATGATATGTATTTATATAAAGATGTAGACGTGCAGCATATTCAAATCACACCTGTTTTCTGCATCAACAATAATGCCATTTTATATTATTAATACAGAGGTGGCTTCTAACGCTGTTTTTTCTTTTTTTCTTTTTTTGTTGTGGTATTACATCCGGATTACAATTAATACAATGACTTAGAGAACTATCGAAATAATATATGACTGCATTGATCAGATGTATCTATAAAAGATTTCAATTAGTAGAAAATCAGAGAACTATCAAAGTAATATATTACTACATGTTCGAACATATTTGTATTCAAATTACAACTAGAACAATAATCAGAATATACACTACCGCACACATGAACACACACCCCAATGAATCTTACAACAAAAGAAAAAGACCCTCAGAAGGAAAATTTTATTCAACTATCCTAGCATCATTTAAAACTCAAACACTCTACCTCATGTTTGAGGAAGTGTATATAAATATATTAAAAAAATTAATATTATTACTCATTAAATTAATAATTTAATAACTGTTTTATATTTAACACGACGGTTGATTAAGTAGAAAAAAGGGCAAAAAGAAAAAGAATTCTCATTTTTATAAAGATTCTTTTGTTTGGTTAGTCACACTTTAATAATGAATATTTTTTAATAATCGTGTAAGAAAGTTGATTAAAAATTATTGAGATATAATTTGGAGAGTAAGTCAAGTATGTTAAGTATGTGAGAATCGAAAACGGATGAAAAAAGGAAAAAAAAAATACAAGTGACGGTGCCCAAGCATAGGCGCCGCAACACCCTAAACAACACATGAGCACTGCGGCGCCATGTGCCTAGTACCGCAGGGCTCAGGCAAGATGTTTCAGTGCCGCGGCCCCCAACGGTGCCTTGCCCATCCTCCCCTCAACTTTAGGAAGTTGAGGGGAGGATGTGCCCTAAATAGCATATGAGCACTGCAGCGCCAAATTAGTTTTGTCTTTTACTAATTTCAGGACTCTTTAAAACGACTCTCACATATTTAGAATTAACTTAAGTCATTCTAAAACCTATATAAAAGTCTTCTATTAATTTGTAAATACATTTTTTGTGATCTTAATGACATCTTTGTGATATCTTTGTGATCTTTGTAAAATATAAGTGCTCTTTGTGATTTTTAGTGAGAGAAACTCCTTATTTACAAGAGAAAGTAAATTTTTTTGTGAGTCTTTCTTGTAAAATGCATACTTTGTGAGTGCATTGAAATTCAATAATAAGAGAGTGTATTATTGATCTGTCGTGAATGTATGCAAGTTATCAAACTGTGTAAATTTTGTATATTATTTCTTTTATCTTTCTCTCTCTATATTTTTGATTGTTTATTTATGCATTATATTGATTGAGATATTTATTTGTTTAATTGCTTTCGCTTCAATTTCAATTCTTTTATTAAGAGGGTTATTTATTTTCAATGTTTGGAGGATTTAACATTATATAGAATTGTAATATTGTACTATTGTATTTATTTGAACATTGAAATCAAAAAAGAATCCTAATCCCTTAAATATGAGAAATTAAGATTCCTCTTCAAAGGGCTAGGAATCCTTATTCATATCTACTTTTTTTGGTTAAATTACCATATTTATCCTCTTTGTAAAATTATTAAAATAAATAAATTAACAATTTCAATAAATAAGTAAATTATTTTAAAAAAAATATATTTAAATTAAATTTTAAAAGGGTAATAAATATATTGCTATTGATAAGTACAAATATTAATATAAATAAATAATATTATTTAATTAATATACAAAATTAAAATTAAAATTAAGAAAGAAAAGAAAAATATTTTCTCCAACACCAATCTTAGAATCCATGACCCCAACATCAAGACTTAGAAAATTTTCATATATATATATTAAAAAATAATATTATGTCCTATTTAATTAATAATTTTACAGTTGTCTTATCTCTAAGATGATGTTTAATTGGATAGAAAACGGGGCAAAAAAAAAAGGAATCTCGTTTTAATAAAGATTTTTTTATTTGGTTAACAACTTTATTAAAAAAATATTCCTTAAGAATCCTAATTCCTTTGTTGGGAGGATTATTTATTTTCTGTCATTTGTTGGAAGCGTAAACATTATTATTTAGAATGGTAATATTGTACTATTGTAATTATTTGAACATTGAGATATAATATTTATATTATTTTGTTAAAAAAAATCCTAATTCCTTAAATATGAGAAATTAGGATTCCCCTTCAAAGGGCTAAAAATCCTTATTTATATATACTTATTTTGTTAAATTACCATATTTTATCTTCTTTGTAAAATTATTAAAAAAATAATTCAAAATTTTCAATAAACAAACAAATTAGTTTTTTTAAAATATATATTAATTTAAAAAAAAGTAATAAATAAATTAATATAAATAAGTACAAATATTAATATAAATGAATAGTATTATTTAATTAATATAAAAATTATAAATTAAAATTAAGAAGAAAAAAAATTAAAATATTTTCTCCAACATCAATACAATCCATGTCCCAAACATTAAGACCTATGAAATTTTCACTCCCTTTTGAATCATAATCTAATCTTCTAGAATTAAAATTTGATGCTAAGATCCAAGGCCTAAACACCGAAATGTGGTGTTGCTTGCCCTCATAAATCTTGACTTGACCTTGTGAACCCACTTGATCTCCTAAACTTGGGACCTAACGCCAAACTCGAGATCTAACATTGTGAATTAAGAGCCTCGCTCATCCTTCCCTCAACTTTAACTAGCCTTAGGAACTTAAAATGTCTCATTATTAGTATTTGATGATTTAATAATTTTGTATAGGTAAGAATTGTAAAAAAACATCAAGTAGAATAGTTACAAGAAGTTTAGGACACATAGGATGCATAAAGAAAAAGTGAAACGGAACTTGGAGATGAGAAAGGAGGCGAGAAAAACACGGGACTGTTGTCTAGGGCTGAGCATCACAACTCCCAAGGCTAGAAGCCGTCGTTCCCAAGACAGAAAAGGCAGCGCCGCAGCACTAGCCACGATAAGACACAGCACCGTGGCACCAGACAAGGGAAGTACGAGTTTGCTTCTGATTTCTGAGTTTTGAAGGTTTTGGACTTCTTGAACACGTGCACTTTTATTTCAATTATGTTTAAGGTTAGTAAGTACGAAATAATCTCTATATAAACATTTATAAACTATTTAGATTAGTTATCAAGCATTAAAAGAGACTCTAATAGAGAAAAAAATTAGATAAACATTAAGTGCTTGTGTGCGCTAGAATACAATCGCTGTTTGGGTGTTTATTATTCTTAAGAGAACAAAGGTGCATCCTTTTGAATTTTTTCATTGTGTTTTCTTGTAAGTTATTTAGAAAGTTAATAAAAAATATTAGGATCCTTAAATTTACTATGCATATAGGCAATTGACCGAACTACGTAAATAATTGTGTTGTGCCTTTTTTTTTATCTATTTTATATTCTTACTATTTTTACTTGTCATCACATTATTCCGCTATGTAAAGAGATTAAAGTTGAAGGTTGATCTTGGTTAAATTTTTTTGCTTAACTTAATATCACAAGAAGATTAGTGTTTCCTTTAACACCCCTAGACATATGACACAACTTTAAAACTCAACCATCTAATACCATAATATTGGGGGTAGGGCAGCGCTAACCATCTAACAGTAACACATAGGGGTCCTGCCCCCACCTAGAAATAAATTGAGAGTGAGAATATTTTTTATATTATTTAATATTTAAAATAAATATTTTTTTATAATATATATTTAAATACTTTTTATAATTAAAAAGATAATTTTTAGAATCAAAAACTCTACAAAATATGAAAAGTACTTTAAAATACTTCTATAATTAATTATCAAATACTAACTACTTTTTTAAAAAATAGTTAATAACCATAGCACTACAAGGAAAAGCATTTTGTTAGAAATATTCTTTAACAGATTCTAAATTAATTTATATTTAGAAATAAATTAATTTTAACTTAAATTTTTTTATTAAAATAAAATATAAAAATTAAACGTAAAGGGTACTTTTGTCCAAATAAAATATTATTAATTTCATTCTATAGGTGATTTCATACTCCAACCAAATAATAGTCATTTTTATCTCTTATTACTTTCCTCTTTCCGTTCTATTCGTTTTCTCTTTCCTTTCTCCTTTCTTTTCCATTCTTGAAACCAAACACTACCTAAGTTTCAATATTATACACGAAGTGTAATTTAAGGATTAGTTATATAAATTTATTTATATAGTTATATAAATTTATTTATATTATAATGATGCTCTTGCAACCCTTCAAATTTGAGCAAGATTTGAGGGTAAGAAATTTGATATTTTAGTAGGTGAGATTTCTCACTCCTATCTAATTTTTTTAATATATATATATATATATATATATATATATATGCAAGTTTAAGGAATTGAAGATATAAGCTTTAAAAAAAGAACAATAGTTTTGCCATTATTGATGATGGTCTTAAAATTATTATCGATAGTTTTTTATTTAAAAAAATAATGGCACACTTTCTAACTAAATGTTACTAACATAAAATTATGTCCTATTTTATAATAATAAAGCATATGCTATTTAAATTAAAAGTTTTTACAAAAATTTTATATTCATAATCACTAATAAATTATATAGTCAATGATAGTAACTGTAAATTAATAGTAATTAACCACACTTTTCAACTAAAATTATTGTTTTTAGTTTAAATCTCTCCTTTTAGTTTCTTTTTTAAAATAAAAGTTATATAATTAAATCAAATGTTCGTATGTACATCCTTTTATTATTAAAACCACCCGTTAGTGTTCAAGTTTTTTTTTTTAAAATATTGATATCATAAGAATATTACATTAAAAGACCTCTGTTGAAGCGGAAGCACACAAATAAGTTAAACAATTCACTCAAGTAATATAATAATGCAGAACAAATTATTAAGAAATAAAAGAGAGAAATGGTAGAAGAAGAACACACAAAGAATTACGTGGTTCAGTAACTTGCCTACGTCCACGGCGGATCAAGATCACACTCTTCTCTTATTATGAATCACAAGGCAACCACAAAGTATGCCTATTATAAGAAAGATCACAAAGAAAACTCTCTCTTACTCTCTAGGGATTTTCTCTCACAAAGAACCACTAAGAATAATCACTAAGATTATTGTTGATCACCAAGATCTCTCTAAGATCACAAAGATCTCACTAACTTGATCACAAAGATTATCAAGATATATTTACAAGCCAATTGATAGCCTTTATATAGGCCTTGGGACGTCCTAGGTTTTCCCTATACGTGCAGGAGTCGTATTAAGGAGTCCTAAAACAAGTGGGAGACGAAATTAGGAAGTTTCCTAATTTCGGGATACTGTTCCCGCGTCCAGCGCTGTAGCGCTGGGATCTCGTCGCTCTAGCGCTGGTGCGCTTCTGCTGAGCGCTGCGGCACTGGATTCATGGCGTTGCGGCGCTGAGTGTTCTGTTCTAGCGCCACGGCGCCCACTCCTGGTTGCCGCGGCGCTGGTCGCATGGTGCGCCTTCTCGTTTTTCACCTCCTTTCGCGTCCGTCTTCGATCCATGTGCACCCTACACACTTGGCTTGATCCCCAAATCATATTTCAATAATTTTTAATCAATATTCTCACAAATTCCCTCCTTGATTCAAAATCATTCACAAAGTAAATCGATCTCTCATTTCCGCATCTTCGATCACCCTCACAAAGTAGTGACTCTGGTTAAGTCCTTGTATAGGACGAACTTAACCGAGGGCAGTGGCTTAGTCAACATATCAGCAGGGTTTTTAGATGACGTTATCTTTGTCAAACTAACTTCACCACTTTGGACAATCTCACGAATGTAATGGAGCCTCACATCAATGTGTTTCGACCTCTCGTGGAACACTTGATGCTTGCTTAGGTGTATGGCACTCTGGCTTTCACAGTATACACCGGTGTTTACATCTTTACGAGCCAATATCTCCGCGCATATACCTTTTAACCACATGGCCTCTTTTATAGCTTCACCAACAGCTATGTACTCTGCCTCTGTGGTAGAAAGTGCAACCACATGTTGTAGAATTGATCTCCAACACACACTACACCCAAACACTGTGAATACGTAGCCCGTCAACGATCTTCTCTTGTTAAGATCACCTGCATAATCTGAGTCTACGTACCTTCTTACCATTTCATTGCTGTCCTCGTCCCTCTTATACACCAACCCGTGATTCGACATTCCCTTCAGATATCTTAGAATCCACTTTACTGCAAGCCAGTGATCTTTACCCGGATTCGCCATGTATCTACTCACCACACTCACAGCCTGTGCTATGTCTGGTCTTGTGCAAACCATTGCATACATGATGCTCCCTATAGCGCTTGCATACGGTACTTTGCTCATCTGCAGTTTCTCATCCTCGGATGTCAGCGATTGTGCTGCTGACAGTTTGAAATGCATGGCCAAAGGAGTAGAGACAGCCTTCGCGTTTGACATACCGAACTTCTCCAGAATTTTGACTATATATCGCTGTTGGGACAAGAAGATAACATCTCTTCTTTCCCTCACAATGTCCATACCCAAAATTCTCTTCGCTGCTTCCAAATCCTTCATTTCAAACTCGCCACTTAACTGCTTCTTGAGCTTTTGTATTTCTTCCATATTCTTGCATGCGATCAACATATCATCGACGTATAGAAGCAAATACATCATCCCACAACTCATGTTCTTGAAGTACACGCATCCATCATACTTGCTCCTACTAAAGCCACAAGCCATCATAAACTCATCAAATCTCATATACCACTGTCTATGTGATTGCTTTAACCCGTATAATGACTTCTTTAGCAAACAAGCATGATCTTCTTTACCGGGCTCCTCGAACCCTTGTAGTTGTGCCATGTATATTGTTTCTTCAAGCTCTCCATGTAGAAAAGCTGTATTTACATCCATCTGCTCTAGATGTAAATTAAGGTTTGCACACATAGCTAACAAAATCCTAATAGATGTGTGCTTGACAACTGGAGAGAATATCTCATGAAAATCGACTCCCTCTCTCTGAGTAAAACCTTGTGCTACTAACCTACCCTTAAATCTCATAGGCTCAATCCCCGGTATCACCTCCTTCATCTTATACACCCACTTATACCCGACTAGCTTCTTTTGAGGCATCTCCACCAACTTTCAAGTATTGTTCTTCCTAAGAGAACAAATTTCTTCTTCCATGGCCTGCTGCCATTCTTTTTTGTTTTCACTCTTCATAGCCTCACCATATGTCCTAGGCTCATCATACTCAAGAGTGTAAGCAGAATTAAAAGCATGAGCAACTAAGTTTGCTTGTGCATACCTGACTGGTGGGTTAATCGTTCTTCTTAGCCTGTCTCTAGCAAGCTGGTACTCTTCAAGTTCCAACTCAGGAGTTCTAGTCTTCTTTTGGGTGGACTTGGAGGAATACGCCGGTGTTCTTGATTCATCTTTAAGGATTTTCTTGTTGAAGTGTTGATCTGGGGGTATATCAGATCCGTTTTCAGGCGCTACTTCAACTTTTATTGACTCGGGTGCTGAGTTTTTCTTGGTCACAGGTTCTTCTTTCTCATCTACTTAGGAGGTTTTCAACATCATCATCTCATCGAACGTCACATCACGGCTTATGATACTCCTTGGTGGTGTTAAGTCTTTACACCACACCTTATATCCTTTTACTCCTTCGGGATATCCTATGAATATCCTTTTGATAGCTCTAGGTTCCAACTTCCCCTCCTTAACATGTACAAAGGCAGGGCAACCAAATATTCTAAGATGGTCATACTTTGGAGGATTGTCAGACCATTTCTCTTCTGGCGTCTTGAAGTCAATTGATGAGGAGGGACTTCTGTTTATCAAGTAAGCAGCAGTCACTACAGCTTCTCCCCAGAATGTCTTAGACATCTTCGCATTGGTAAGCATGCATCTAACCCTTTCAAGTAGGCTCCTGTTCATCCTCTCAGCTACCCCATTTTGCTACGGTGTTGATCTTACTGTTCTGTGCCTTGCAATCCTATGCTTGGCACAAAACCCATCAAACTTTCTGTTGTAAAACTCGAGGTCGTTGTCAGTCTCAACCTCTTCACTCTTTTGCCAGTTTGATTCTCAACAAGAGCCTTCCAAGTTTTGAACACATCAAATACTTGATCCTTGCTCTTCAACACATAGACCCACAGCTTCCTCGAATAGTCATCAATCAAGCTGAGAAAATATCTAGCACCACCACGAGTAGCTGTCTGAGCTGGTCCCCAAAGATCCGAGTGTATGTAGTCAAGAGTCCCCTTAGTCTTATGCTCGCCGGTACTGAACCTCACTCTATATGCTTTCCCTAGCACACAATGCTCACAAAACTCAAAGGGCTGAAACTTATCCTCACCAAACACCTTTTGACTATATAACTCCTTTAGGTTTCTCTCGCCTAAGTGTGCCAGTCTAAGATGCTATAACTTGGTTTGTATACTCTCATTATCTATAGAGAATAGTACAGAACCACTCACGACTTCACCCTTAAGCACATAAACACCTTTGTGCTTCTCTCCTCTCATCACCACTATGGAATCTCTCAAAACTCTTAACATCCCTCCGTCGATCCTGATGGAACACCCATTCTGGTCTAAAGTCCCTAGTGAGATCAAGTTTCTCTTCAAGTCAGGAACATACCTAACATCTGTCAACTCTCTCACTCGCCCATCATGCAGCCTAAGCTTAACACTATCAATTCCCATTATCTGACATGCAACGTCATTACCCATTAAGACCTTACCACCACTAATAGGCTGGAAATTTGTAAACCAAGACTTGTGTGGGCACATGTGAAAAGTACAACCAGAATCTAAAACCCATTGTTCAGAGTTTATACCATTAGTAGCGACGAGTGTCTCTGCGCTGTCATAGCTATCATCATAGACAAGCGCAGCATTCGCTTTCTTCTTGTCCTGTGCTTTCTTCTCAGGACAGTCCTTTATGAAGTGCCCCTCTTTCTTGCAGCAATAGCACTTCCTAGGAGTCCTAGACTTTGACCTTGAGCCTTTTTTCTTCCCATCTCTATATGAGGGTCTTCCTCTTACAGATAAACTTTTTGCATTGCCCTCAGCCTGCTTTCCTAATAACTTTGAGTTTAATGATGATTTCACATCACTCATCGTTAAACTCTCTCTGCCGTAGAGTAGCGTATCAACAAAACTCTCATAGCTCTTGGGGAGTGAACTCAGCAGAATAATTGCTCTATCTTCATTTTCTATCTTGATGTTGATAGACTCAAGATCAAGGATGATCTTATTGAAGGCGTCTATATGATCTTTCATTGGCGTCCCCTCTGACATGGACAGCTGATACCGCTTCTTCTTTATATGTAGTCTGTTGGCCAACGATTTCCTCATATAAAGATAATCAAGCTTCTTCCAAAGATCTATTGTCGTCGTCTCACCTGCTACTTCCCTTAGTACTTCATTGCTCAATGACAGAACGATTGTGCTATGAGCTCTTTCTTGAATGTCCCTTCTTTCTGCTTCTGCTCTAGATGACTCTAGCGTCTTCTCTTCATCACTAGATGGAGCTGCAGTCTCCTCTAATGCCGAACCAAGTCTTTGGCTCACCAACAACGCCTTAACCTTCATCTTCCACAGATTGAAGTCATTCGTACCGTTGAATTTCTCTACCTCATACTTGGGTGTGGCCATGTTTGCTTAGAACCAAAGCTCTGATACCAGTTTATTGAAGTGGAAGCACACAAATAAGCTAAACAATTCACCCAAGTAATATAATAATGCAGAACAAATTATTAAGAAATAAAATAGAGAAAGGGTAGAAGAAGAACACACAAAGAATTACGTGGTTCGGTAACTTGCCTACGTCCACGGCGGATCAAGATCACACTCTTATCTTATTATAAATCACAAAGCAACCACAAAGTATACCTATTACAAGAAAGATCACAAAGAAAACTCTCTCTTACTCTCTAGGGATTTTCTCTCACAAAGAACTACTAAGAATAATCACTAAGATTATTGTTGATCACCAAGATCTCTCTAAGATCACAAAGATCTCACTAACTTGATCACAAAGATTATCAAGATATATTTACAAGCCAATTGATAGCCTTTATATAGGCCTTGGGACGTCCTAGGTTTTCCCTATACGTGCGGGAGTCGTATTAAGGAGTCCTAAAACAAGTGGGAGACGAAATTAGGAAGTTTCCTAATTTCGGGATACTGTTCCCGCGTCCAGCGCTGTAGCGCTGGGATCTCATCGCTCTAGCGCTGGTGCGCTTCTGCTGAGCGCTGCGGCACTGGATTCATGGCGTTGCGGCGCTAAGTGTTCTGTTCTGGCGTCGCGACGCTCACTCCTGGTCGCCGCGACGCTGGTCGCATGGTGCGCCTTTTCATTTTTCATCTCTTTTCACATCCGTCTTCGATCCGTGTGCACCCTATACACTTGACTTGATCTTCAAATCATATTTTAATAATTTTTAATTAATATTCTCACAACCTCAAATACTTCAATCAAAAAGATTATCAGAATATAGTAATATAAGTACACAATAACAATTCTCTACACTCTGATTCTTACACAGAAGAGTAGTAGTTATATTATTAGTGCTTAACATTAGGTAGCAAGATATAAGTTTATTATTAAGTAATGTTAAATATAATAAATAAGATATTAAACTTTACAAATGTCATGTTTGATAATAGAGCAAATGGTGTCGTAATAAAAAATTAAAGAGTCAATATCAACAAGCTTTTGGGAGCTTTTCGAAAGATCAAAATTAAAAACTTGCCCACAAAACCAAGCAGCAGCCCAGACAATTCGGATTACAGTACTGAGCCAACATTTTACAAAATTTCTTTATTTTTTCTTAATTATTTTATAGTTAGAACCTGAAATAAACCAACTTGGTTGAATAATATTGAACCTAATCTGCCGGTTTTTCGGGTCAATGTTCCGAATTTTTTTAGTTATTTGAAGCACCAAATGGATCAATTAAAATTATAGCAAGATTAATTAGAAAGATTCGAGAATCTCACTGTCATCAATGCAAAATTTCAAGGTTTTTTTTTTTTTTTTTGCAATTGACTTGACAACTAATCGAAGTTGTGATAACAAATTACCAACTTGAATCACATGATATCTGTTGGGTTTAAAGCTGTGATTAGTCTTAGTTTATTGGTTAATTAACTCGTAATCTAGGTCATGATTCTGGATATAATTGCTCCTTATTTTCTTAAAATAAAGAATACACAAAAAGTGTTTTGTTGGTGTGTTTCAAACTCAAGATGAGTTTTTAGATAATAATATAATCTAAACAAGAAAATATCACTTAATTGAATAATACTATAACTTAGTAATTTTTTAAACGAATGCCCATGATGTGGCTAAACTTTATTAATGAATTACGTTTTGGGATATGCTTGTCTCACTCAAGGCAACATTTGGTTTTTTTTTAAGGGGTAATTTTTAAAATTAGTCCTCAAAATTTATAAATGTACTTATTAATTATTTGAATTCAATATTTTTTAGTAGCTAAAATGTAAAAACCGGACTTCTATACTTTTAAAAAAAAACTCTCTCTCCTCAAAAAGAGATTTTCTCTCAATTCAAAATTTTTTTAACAAAAATTTAATTTGATCAAAAATTTAAAAGTTATAATTGTGTAAATTAGGTATTGCACAACATATTTATTATTTTAAACTAAAAAATGACCGATATTTAATAAAAATTTTAAAATTTTAATTTTTTTAAATATTTGTTAGAAATCAGTTAAAAATATATAAAATAAATAAATTAAACGTGAAAAATAAATTAAAATAATGAAAAAAAATTTAAAACTAATCAAAAATTACTTCTTTGAGATTTTTTTATGTGAAATAGATCATTTTATTTTTCTTAATTTCATCCATATAAATTATTTAATTTCAAAGTTTTTTTTTTAAAAAAAAAACCTCATGAAAGATTCGAATCACTTAAATTAAATTTTATTTAAACTTCAACAATGAAAAAACTCTATTATTTTACATATCTCAAATTTGTCTCACCCCTCTTCAAATATAAATCATATTTAAATATGATGAAAGGGTATTTCTCAAAATATATATATATATATAATGAAAGGCTGGTTCACGTATATTTTAATACTATAACATGTAAATTGTTGATAAAATAAACCCAAATAAGAAAGAAAGGTAAAAACAAAATTGTAAATTCAATGTTTCTGTTCGAAAGACCTTCACTACACAGAAGATGATCTGTTAAATTAATTTTTTAAATGCAATAACAATAAAATACTAAGTTTTCTTTATCAATAAGATTGTCCTTATCGTAAAGCTTCAGTTGCATTCTTTTAAGACTCTCGATTAAAAGCCAAAACTCTCTCTCTCTCTCTTCAGATAAATATCATTTTTGAGTCAACCGTTGCCTACCGAATTTATTAAAATTCAGTCCTTGCTGACAATAATGATATTATGGCTTTGGCATATGAAGGTCATCTGGTCAAATTGTTTACTGAAAAAGACCAAATAACTCATAAATTAATTTTTTTTAATTATAGAAGTTGGGATTTAGCTTTTTATAATATGAGTATTATATAATATGTTTCAAGGTTGGCAAATTCTAACACGCTACAGTTATAAATCTAACATTGAGATAATTATATTTTATATAAGTGGTTACATTTTACAAGTTTAATGTTTTAGATCGTAAATCTAATGTACACACATTTTAATACGTGTATACATTTGTAAACGTCATATGAGATTGTTATTATTACTTAACAATTTTAGTCGATTGAAAATTAAAAATTAATATTTTTCCTCCTAATATTATTATTTTAGATTTTGACCTAAAACTATTGTAATTTACAAAAAAAAAGTTAATTATAATCTATAAGAAAGTTTATCATAGTTGTTGAATTAGTGATTTAAAATCATGTGTTGATTGGTATTGAATCGAAGACCAATTCGATGATAAATTTAGAGTTAAAATGAAGATAGACAAATAGCCTAAATAGATTGGAAACTTAATGGAACAATGCATAAAATGTTGGGTGTTTATCATAGAGTGTGTGATTATATGAGTGTGTGCGTAATTTCAAAAATTTACTATATGCGAAGCGGAAGCATGTTACAAAATACACCCATTTTAACAAATTCAACATATATCATATATATGCATAAGTATAACAATTATACGATTATGAACATGATGAACAACATATATCACATATATGAACAAGTATAACAATTATACAAATATAAACATGTTGAACAATATTGTATTATAACACATAATGTAAAATACTCACCTAATGAAGGTAGCTTTACAAAATCTTCAAGTTCTTCAATAATCCATGTGAAGAGCCCACCTTAAAGTATATGTTGAACAATTCTAGTCCATAACTTTTGGTGGGATTAAGGAGCTAGAATGGTAGCTTAGTGTTTAAAATTTTCAGCATTTGTATTCAAACTCTTTTGAATACAATTTTTGTTTCTTAAATGGAGATAGTAAATATTTTCTATACAACTCTTGTATAAATTAAAAATCTTTAACATACAACTCTTGTATATTAATCTTAGAAACAATTTCTACTTGATAATTATTTTGAACAACTCTTTGTAAAATAATTATTTTTTTCTCCATTTACATATCATTCATTTTGGCCATCCATTAAAGAAGGAGATGAAGAGAAGTTT
Source organism: Ailanthus altissimus (assembly GCA_946807835.1). Classification (NCBI taxonomy): domain Eukaryota; kingdom Viridiplantae; phylum Streptophyta; class Magnoliopsida; order Sapindales; family Simaroubaceae; genus Ailanthus; species Ailanthus altissimus. Next base: position 20,461,835 of record OX327698.1, on the reverse strand, counting down.
GTTTATTTTTCAACACTTGAAAGAATAAAACTCAAAGAACTCTCTCTTACCTCTCTTCCTTGCCATTGCCAAATTCTTCTCCCAAAATTGAATGAATGAATTGAATTCAATTGTTTTGCCAAAATTCATTTTGTTTATTCAACACTTTGATTAAACAAAATAAACAAAATGAAGTGCTCCACCAATTTTATTGTTGGTCTCCCATTTAGAATTAATTAAACCAAGCACTAGAATAATGGCCACCAAAATTAATCTTTACCTAACAATTATAATTACTTTAATTATAATGGGTAATTAAATGGCCAACATCTAGGCCACTCATTATATTAAAATACAATGCCATGATCTATATATATTATAATATTATCTAATAATATATGATTTAATTATTTAAAACAATTTTGAATAATTACTTTTTACCTTACTAATTTTTACTACCATGGTTAAATGGTAAAAAGGTAAAATCAAATCATGGAACAAATTTTGTCATTTGTCAATATTCTATTAATTAACAACCCTTGTTAATTAATTAAGTGATGTACTTAACAATTAAGTCTTGACAAATGTATAATCCGAGGGATCCCTAAATAATCGTTCTTTTTTACTGAAATTTATTGGATCGAACTATTCAATCCAATCCGCTACCCCAGTGCACAACGAGTATACTTCATATTGTGAGACTCTCTAGGTCCACACCTAATTTGTCATATAGAGCTCCTCCATACGTCCGTGAACAATGTCCCACACACACGTTACGGATATTACAAATTAGCATGTTAGACCATACAAGTTGAGGTTATAACATATTCGTATAATCCTTCCACCATTTATATCCTTAAAGAGCAGAGATATAGATCATCACCGTCAAATCTCTATTTGCTCAACCACGAACTTATCTCCAGATTTATATTTCATAAAATAATATCCACAAACACTTTTGTGATATTGTTTATTCCTCCGAAATATCTTTTCTGAGGTTTATGCTTGCGGCCACAAGACTTTCTGAAATACAATCTCAGAGCATTAGGATATACAACCCACTCATATGAGCTGATGGATCCCATATCTACGCACACCGAACTCCATGAGCATCGGACCATACCCAGCGACACCCAGCGGTCAGACCATGAAAGGTTTCTGACATGTGTGGAACCAAAGCATGGTGGATCACTCACAAGCCCACCGTGGCGCTCAGGTCAAAGGACCACAAATACTACTCAACTCGGAAGACCTTCCATTGACGGCTTTATGAGATGTCTATTGGATGTCTTCGTGAGTCTGTTCAATATCCAGTCCTTACTGAATACCTGCATCTCTATACGAGCTTCCTACTAAGCTCATAGTTTGCTAAGACTAACCATCTGGACCATCCAGATATAGACATACACTAATCTATAATAATGGGTTTCACCGATAGACCCGCATCGATGAAATTAGATCAGGAACATTATGTTTGAGAACATACTTGCATAATGACATTTCTTAGCACCATCTGCAACTCATTGCAGCTATATCATTACTAATATATTCTCAGGTCATTGTCCCATTTCAGACAAGGCTCTAACTCATTAGATTTTGCTAACTCTTAGTACCACTAACTCTTAGTGTTTATAACTATTAGCGTTGCTAACTCTTAGCACTGGTCTAAACTCTTTTAGACTAAATCTGAACTCCTTCAGATCATACAATGTCTAAAACGTTACAAACATCTTACCATTTAATAAAAATTATATTAACGATTTTATTAGAAATAATAATTGTATAAATACAATCACTATGTATTTATACATTATAGGATGGCACGTAAGCACAAATCCCAACATAAAATATGCAGCAAACAGGAAAAAAAAATTTCAGGGTATGGGCACCCTAACATTGGTAAAGCATTGGCAAGGCATTGGCTGGGGCATTGGTTGCAAAATGGGCATAAGTTGCCCATGCCGTGGCATCCATTTTGGGCGTCCCGGCGCCCGTGCTGTTTATATATACCCCTTCTATTTTTAGGGTTTGAGAGAGAGAAAGTAAGACAAAATAGAGGGGGCCAAAATATATAGAAAATACACTGTTTAAATGTGTATTTTGATCATTTGAGCTTCAAATCTCTCATTTGTAATCATTGTAATCCCAAGAATCAATAAAAAGGCTCGGATCCTTGATCCATCGTAGACCTATGCGTATTTGACCGTACAACGTATACTTTGTATTGTGGTATATTCGTATTTATGCTATTTCTACATATAATCTATATGATTGATCATTCAATTTGTTAGGTTACTTCATACTTATGGTATATTGTGGTGTATTACAATATATTGGTGTATTTGGGTGTTTGACTATCAAATTGGGTATTGCGGCAAAGTATTTGATTCTTAATACGTATGTATTGGGTATTGCTTCAGTTTCAATAATCCGGTAGTTGCTATTGTGTTTGTAATTATCTTTGTGCAATTAATAGCAAATTAATAGTACTAAAATTGTTTATATTTGGTGTTTTAAGTGAGGGTTCATACACTAACAAATTGGTATTAGAGCATATTGTATGAATTTGATATAATTATGGCATCCTAGAAGTATGAAGTTGAGAAATTTATGGGACGTAATGATTTTAATTTGTGAAAGGTTAAGATGATGGTTTTGTTAAAGTGTCTAGGACTTGAATCAGCCTTAAAGAATATCTTTAGTCTAAGTGAGAAGCCTACAACATCTTCGAGTGACTTTGATCCGCAAACGATCGATAGGAAAGTCCGTAGTGAGATAATTCTGTCATTGGATGATGGAGTGTTGAGGAAGGTTGGTAAAGGAAAAACTGCTATTGGTCTTTGGAAGAAACTTGACAGTTTTTATATGACGAAGTTGTTAGCTAATCTTCTATACATCAAGAATAGGTTATTTCAGTTGTCTATGACTGAGGGGACATCGGTTAAAGACCACATTGATATTTTCAACAAGATTATCATTGATCTTGAGACCGTAGATGTGAAGATCCGTGAGGAAGACAAAGCATTAATCTTGTTGAGTTTATTACCTCCGAGTTATGAATATTTTGTGGACACAATCATGTATGACAAAGAGACTTTAATAGTTTTAGATTTTAAAGCCTCATTGAATTCCAAGGAATTAACCCGAAGATCAAAGTCTTTAAGTAGTGCAGCTGGATTGGCTGCAACGGGGAAGACCGTTGGTAGGAATGTATGGCAGAAAGGTAGTTCAAGATCGAAACTCGGATAGAAGTCCATGAAGTGTTGCTTTAGCATAAAAGAATGGTACTTGATAAGGATTGTCCTAAAATGAGAGCCAAAATGCAAGGAAAAAGACCAAAAGCTGATGCTGCAATAGCCTATGAGTTAAATTACGAAATTGCAAAAGTATTGATGGCTTCGAATGGTAAAATAGTTTGTGAGTAAATACTTGACTCTAGTTGTAGTTTTCAAATTTGTCATGACATGTCCTTATTTGTCAATTATTATCCCATTGATGGTAATGTATTGGTGGGCGGTGATATAAGTTGTAAAGTTACGAGAATTGGTAGTGTGAGGATGAAATTGTATGATGGAAAAATTAAAGAAATACAGAATGTAATATATGTTTCTAGTCTTAAAAGGAACTTGATTTCCCTAGGTATGCTAGATCAAGTGGGATATTCATTCAAGGCCAAAAAAGATTACTGACAATAGCAAAAGGGATGGTTACTATTATGCAATGTGAGAAGCACAATGGTATATTTGTGCTTATTGAAAATGCTGTAAGAACATATGTTGTTGATGATCATGCTAAGTTAGATTCTACATGTGTTGTTGGGAGAGTGCAATTCGAGAATAAGCCAGTATGTGTTGTTGTTAGATTGCATTCCGACTTCTTTGCATGTGTGGTTGTTTATGAGAGGCATAGAGAAAGGTAACATCTTAGTGATACTCACCGGAGTGGTAAAGGACAAAAGGGAATGACTAGTAAGAGAGTTGTTGGCAAGTGTAAGTTGCAACCACCTAAGCATTGTGGTCTATGTGTCATGAGTTGATTCTACATGTGTTGTTGATGATCATGCCAAGTTAGATTCTACATGTGTTGTTGGGAGAGTGCAATCCGAGAATAAGCCAGTATGTGTTTTTGTTAGATTGCATTCTGACTCCTTTGCATGTGTTGTTGTTGAGGAGAGGCATAGAGAAAGGCAACATCTTAGTGATACTCACTAGAGTGGTAAAGGACAAAAGGGAATGGCTAGTAAGAGAGTTGTTGGCAAGTATAAGTTGCAATTACCGAAGCATTGTGGTCTATGTGTCATGAGTTGTCGGAGAGATCACATCAAACTAACTTACATTTGAAGCATTCGTACATGTGGATGCCTAAATCACTAAAGACAAAAGTGTTAAGTCTAAGTGACTTAACTAGATCACTACTAAGTAATTAAGCGTGTTATGTGGTGGGTGGATCCTGATTAATTTTTTTTGAGAATTTTGAATTAAGAAGGGGATTTTTATTAAATTGGTGGTTTAAAATTATTATATTGATCGACATTAAATCGAGGACCAATAAGGGAACAAATTTGAAGTTGAAACGAAGGCGAAAAAATAACTGGAAGGGGTTGGAAACTTAATGAAACAATTCTTGAAATGTGCAGCAAACAGAGGAAAAATTTTCAAGTGTGGGCGCCCCAGCATTGGAAAGGTATTGGCCAATGCCCCAGCTTTGGTTGCAGAATGAGCATAAGTTGCCCAAGCTGCGGCATCCATTTTGAGTGTTACACCTCCCGTGCTGTCTATATATACCCCTTCTATTTTTAGGGTTTGAAGGAGAGAAAGTGATAGAAAAGATAGGGAGTTGAAATACAGAGAAAATACATTGTTCAAGTGTGTATTTTGATCATTTGAGCTTCAAATCTCTCATTTGTAATCCTTGTAATCCCTGTAATCCCAATAATCAATAAAGAGGATCAGATCCTTGATGCACCATGGACGTAGGCGTATTTGGCCGAACCACGTATACTTTATGTTATGGTATGTTCATATTTTTACTATTTTTATGTATAATTTATGTGCTTGATCATTCAATTCGTTGGGTTGCTTCATACTTGTGGTATATTTGAGCTCTAAATCTCTCATTTATAATCCTTATAATCCCAATAATCAATAAAGAGGCTCGGATCCTTGATGCACCATTGACGTAGGCGTATTTGGCCGAACCACGTATACTTTGTGTTGTGGTATGTTCGTATTTTTGTTATTTCTATGTCTAATCTATGTGCTTGATCATTCAATTCGTTGGGTTGCTTCATACTTGTGGTATATTGTGGTGTATTGTAATATATTGGTGTATTTGGGTATTTGACTATCAAATTCGGTATTGGGGCATAATATTTGATTTCTAATATGTATATATTAGGTATTGCTTCTGTTTAAACAATCTAGTAGTTGCTATTGTATTCGTAATTATCTTTGTGCAATTGATAACGAATTAATAGCACTAGAGCTATTTGTATTTAGTGTTTTAAGTGAGGATTCATACACCAACAATAATACATAAGAAAGTTTATTCTAGCTCCAAACATTAATATATCATTATTATAAAGATTTGATATCAAACAAAAGAATATCATTAGAACTTACCCACGGTTTTCAACCTTTAATGTCCTCAACATCAATAAGTATTATCAGCAATTTATTCTAACAAAAGCCAACCAATAAAATCTCTCCAAAACAACAGGGAAAATACATATCGATCGATCGAAGACTTAAATTATCTTTGAAAATCTCAAAGGCCTATAATTTTAGGTATAAATACTATTCTTATAATCTCAAAATGAGTTCAAAACAAAAAAAGAAAAATATGTCCTAATTTTTATAAAACTCAACAACTTAATACAAAAAAAAAAATTCTATAAAAAATAGGTTAAAACAAGAAGATATCACAAAGAAACAATTAAAGGAGAACAAATCATAATTCTAAAAGCTACGTCTCCACACCAAATATTAAATATCTCTTTATTGCCTTCTTATTTTTTTAATTTTTTTTTATAGATTTATTATTAACTTTCTTAATTTTTTTTTATAGATTTATTATTAATTTAAATATTAAAAAATTATTTTCAAGAATAATTTTAGACGTTGCCTTTTTTTGTGATTGCAAGAGGTTTTTTAAGCCTAGTAACTAGTATACATTAAGGAGATCATCTCAACTTAGTACTTCGAAGAAATATATACAAGTTTTAGTTCTATAACCTTTGAAATTTCAAGGTCAACAAATATATATTTTGAAATGAAATTCAAACCGAATGCAAAAAGAAGAAAATAGAAAATTGGGGGAAAAAAAGAAGATAATAATTGAAGACAGCTCGTGCAAATTGCAGAGAGACAAGGCAAGGCGTTATTGAGTCTTGACCATTAAAAAGTGACGTGGACCCATTTGCTTTTTTTTTTTTTTTTATAACCGAAAGGCTGTCTTTGTTGACCCAAAAATTTGAAAAAAGACTTTTTGACACAAACCTATATAAATAAATAAATAAATATATATATAAAGAGATCAAAATTAAATGAATCAGCTGCCATACTCGTACTATTTATTCATGTCTTATTCATTGACTTGCACGACTTAAAGAAGAGAATTTTCTAATATGATTTTTTGGGCATGGGAAAAATAAATTTACAATTTTTTTTTTGCTTTTTGAAGAAGACTTTATCTATTTTTATTTTCAACATTTATGGCTGCATGAATTTGAAATTTTTTTTTTGTATGACTACGAAAGTGAGAAAGCAATCAATCTTAAAATAATAATAATAACAAAAAATATTATTATTTGTCTATTTTATACTGTCGATTGAAGTAGATAGGTTTTTTTTCTAAAAGCTATTGAAGTAATTATTGATGAAAAAAAATCATCATTGTGGGTATTATTCTAAAAGATGTTTTAAGTGCTTTTAGAAAAAAAATATATTTTTCTTGAAAGCTTTTTTTCTCTTTTTAACAAAACCTTTATATATATATATATATATGTATGTGTTGAGGAAGGAAATTACTTTTTTTTTTTTGAGATTAAGTTGAAGTAAAAAATTTTAAATTCAATTTAGAACTCTAATATTTTTGTGGAGTGAAATAATCTGTTAATTAAACAAAATAGTAAGAATTCAAAATAAATATAAAGAGCACAACATAATCTTACGTAGTTTGGTTAATTACTTACGTCTACGATGAATCCAAGGATTCTAGCCTCTCTTATTAACTCTCTAGAAATTTTACAAGGAAACCCAATAGAAAAACCCTTAAAATGACTTAATATTTAGTGTACCCTTACTCTATCACGAGCAATGAATACCCAAACGACAGTTCTACCCTATCGCACACAGACACTTAGTGTCTACCAAGTTCTTCCCCTCTCTTAGAGTCTCTCTTAATACTTAATCAAAAATAAAGGGTTTACAAGTGTTTATATAGAGTTTATTTTATGCCTAGTAACCCTATTCCTTATTGGAGTAAGAGTCCACTTGTTTTGAAATTCCTAAACTTCCCAAAATTTAAAATCCGAATTAAAACGGACTTTTTAACACTTCCGGCACCGCGGCATTTAACCTTGGACGCCGCGACGTTGTGTGTATCGCCCCCATTGCCACAGCGCTGAGGACCAGCGTCATGGCATTGGGCTTCTGTGTTGGGCGCCGCGACGCTCAGCCCTGGTGCCTCCTATGTGAGTTTTCTTCGCTTCTTTCACATTTTCGAGTCCCATTTCGCTTCCTCTTTCGTGTCCCACACATCATAAACTTCTCTATACGTGTCTCACACGTTCTAGACTTGCACTGGGCTTCTGTGTTGGGCGCGGCGGCGCTCAGCCCTAGTGCCTCCTATACCCGTTTTCTTCGCTTCTTTCACATTTTTGAGTCTCGTTTCGCTTCCCCTTTCGTGTCCCACACATCCTAAACTTCTCTATATGTGTTCCACACGTTTTAGACTTCTTATGACTCTCCTCTTTAATATTCATCTCAATTCTTATTTAAGTAAAATTGTTAAATCATTAATTTTTCAACAATAAATATATATATATATTAAGGCAATTTATCATTTTGTTTTCATTTTAAAAGAAACAACTAATTTAATGTTAACAATTCGCTTATCACATGAAGATGTACGCAGTTCAAGATTTAGAAAAAAAAAAATTGATTGTTGTCCTCATCCGTACAAGTTTTTAATAAAATGATTGGGGTTGCGATGATAAGTATTTTGAATAACATAGAATAATTAATTTGCCGATCTTAATTGGTTTTTTTGTTGCCAAAAGCATGCAATTAATTAGTCAGTGTTAAGGTAAAATTACTGTTCCATCAAATTAGGATCTTACCATGTGCACTCCTTAAAAAGTTTAACTTTGGCCTATGTATAAACTAAATTGAGATTAATGAAAGCAAGAAAATTAAGAAGATTTTTCACTCTATTTATATATATATATATATTAAATATTACTAGTTAAATTCGAATCATAATTAACCAAAATTCACTTATTTTGTTTTTAAAAAAAATGTGACAACTTATTGATAAAATTATGCTTGTTTATGGGATACAAAGTATGTATAAGCAGTGCTATACATATATATATATATATATATAAAGTTATAACAATATTATATTTATATAATTAACATATAAAATTTATATTTTAATTGATGTAATATTTAATGTGTTTGATATATTTATTATCGAGTGATATTATATAACTATTATATTAATAAGAGATAAAAATTCAACAATTACATAATACTTATCGGTTGATAACACATCAATTGAAATATATAATTTATATATTAAACTATGTATGTATAGCACTATTTATTAAATTATTATTTTATCTTAAATAATGCAGTAGCAAATAATTAAATAATAACTATTAGTTATACAATATTTTTTCTTCAAAAGAATATCTAACTTAAAATAGTGGATCTACAACATGTAAAAAAAAAAAAAAAAGAAAGAAACAATTAAAACGATTGCTTTTTTCTTTGACTTAAGTCTTTTTTCCCCTTTTTTGAGGAATAATATAATTCCATAGAATTGCCTTGCACACCAAAAAATAATATATAGGAATTTCTGAAGAGTCATTAAACCTGACAAGCCTACTCTTTTACATGTCCACTAATTCGGTGTTCGATGTTAGAATTTAAATCAAACTAAGTTTATTTGAAATTGTACAATTGAAATTTTGAAGTCATAGTTACTATGAATTCAAAATATTAACTATTAAGTGAAATTAGACGATGTTTGATAAACATAATTTTTAAAATAATTTTGATCATTTTATACCCTTTTTTTTAATCAAATAGTAATGAAGTAAACTAAAGTTATAAGTGCTTTTCAAATAAAGCTAAAACTAAATTGAATTTAACATGCCTTCGTAAAGCCTGATTAATTTTTTTTAGAAAATTTAGTTGATTGAATATCCTTGTCTTGGTCATACATAAAAAAGAAATAAGATTGGTTCTGAAAATTAAAAGGTTAGATAGATTTTATCATATATATAATAAGCTAGTTATTTTTTTCCCTTCCTGTTAACACGTGTGAAAGAACAGATCAGATAAACGTGACAAGAAATTTCTACATAGACGAAAGCCTTGTTAGGTTGGTGTTACGAGTTTAATCTTTGCTATTGATTTATAAAAATTAATTTATAAAAAATAATAAATTTAAATTTTGTTTAATTTTTATTAGTAGTAGGATTTGATATTCTCTCCTAACTCAATTATTTAATTTTTGTGTAAAAAAAGTCTAACAAATTCCTATGTGTTAATTTAAGCCATATTATTTATAAAATTATCTTTAAAAATTTATATTTCACGAGACAATCTTTTTTAAGATTTAAGATATAAAAATTCAAGTGTGCTCCGGTATTCACTTTTTACAAGTCAAATGCTTATTAAGAAATGTTGAAAAATAGATCTTGACATCCGCGTATTCAATCGGGGGTGATGACCTTGTCTTATGTGACCCACTCATTAAAAGGTAACTTAGTCTATACACTTGCACAAGTTAGAGTATTTGTCATTATCTCAAAAAATTATGTTTATTAAGTAATATTATTTATTTACAAATATATATTTAAAATTTATTAATTTTTTTAATTTTTATCTTATGCGAAATAATATTTTTCTCATTTTTTCATTTAATCATATGACACATTTACATATTTAACTTATTCTTTGGAGGGATTAAGTTGACTTATAATCCGTATTATTCATCATCGTTATTTTTGAAAGTTATTTTTAAAAGACATGTGACAATTTTTTATTAAAATTAAGATATATGATTTCTTTCAAGTGAACTATGCTGACTTATAATCTATATTACTCATTCTTATTATTTTTTAGAGATACACTTTTTACATCGACAATTTCTTAATAAGATCAAGATATATAATTTTAAAAACCCATATAAAAATAAATACACCACCTATCACAACTAAGATATTTATTGCTGGTCCAAAAAGTTAATATATTATTAAATAATATTATTTATATATATAATACAAAACGTGACATTAATGTTTTACTAAAAAAGTTAAACAACCGAATTGCAAATAAAGCTTAACTTTATATCATAGCAAAATCAACGAAAGTTTTTTTAAGTTAATGTACAAATGATCCCAACAAATATCCCATACCCAATTGACGTGTTCGGCTTTCAAATTCTTAAAATATGAGAAGAAAAAAAGTAGAAGATATATAAAATATAATCTTGTTATTAGTTCCACATTAAAATACAAATTGGCCTACCACATATTGATTTTAGATCTTAATCCCTGGACGAAAGCAGTAACGTGATGTATAATCAAACCCGACCCTAATTAAATTAAATGCGGGTACAAAATTTTGTCATATTTTGGGGCCCCGTTAAGGCCAATTTGCATCGATATCCCTGTTTTTTTTTTTTTTTGTTGGATACTCGCTGGCAAACAAGTGGAGGAAAAAAACTAGTATTATTTTCATGCATGATGAATATAAATATAATAATAATAATAATAACAACGATCCACTGTGTATATTGTATCCCTTAAAATCAAAACAATATTGTAAATGATAATTTATATACATGCATAAATAAATAGTTGGGAGTTATGATATATACAGCTAGATTATTGATACGTTGTATCTTTAGTTTTGCCCAATTGGGTGTAGTTAGTGATCCACATGGCTTTACAAGCCAGTGAAAGTGAAATGAAAGAAAATAATAGTTTGAGCTAATAGCGATGTACTCTTTTGCTTGGACTCTATGGTCTAAGAAATGATGTAATAAGAATTTGCAACCCCCCACTCTCCCCTATTGCCCTTTATGGCCTCTATATAAGTTCAACTCTGCAGCTAAACACAGCGCCCACTTCCCTCTTCCTTCTTCACACCAAATAATATTAAGCTTGCACTAATACTGTGCTAGTATTATTTGTAAGTTCATGGCAGCTTGAAATACTGCTTCTGCCTTAAGATTTAGCTTATACAAATCTCTCTCTTTCTCGTCCTCTAGCTAAAGCGAATATGGCTGCAGGCTTAGGTGACGAGAGCATTACTAACCAACAGAAAACCCTTGCGGATTTTGATCCCCAAAAGAAACCTAAGAGAAACAAGTATGCTTTTGCCTGTGCAATTTTGGCTTCCATGACTTCCATTTTACTAGGTTATGGTAAGTTACTCATAAACTAAACTTCACTCTTATTCAGAGACAAGGATAAAAAAGAAAAGAGTCTTGATGGTTTTTTTTTTAAAAAAAAAATTATTTAATTTACATCATCAAATATATATTCATGGAGTTAGCAAATAAAAAGCATTTTATACATATGAAAATAAACTTTCTTTCTCAAGAAAATTAATTTTCTAGGAATATTATTCGTTTTGCAAGAAAAGAAACATGATAACTTATGTGTGGTGCGTCTTTGATATTACCTCAAGAGCTTGCCTCCATGTAAATATTGTATCACTTTTTATGTCCTAATTATAAATGCTTGTGTATCTCACAGATATTGGAGTAATGAGCGGAGCTGTTATTTACATCAAAGAAGACCTGAAGATCAACGACGTGCAAGTGGAGATCTTAGTGGGGATCCTGAACCTTTACTCGCTCATAGGCTCAGCAGCCGCCGGCAAGACCTCCGACTGGATCGGGCGCCGGTGGACAATCGTGCTGGCGGGGGCCATATTCTTCGCGGGAGCTCTGCTGATGGGGTTCTCCACTAACTACACATTTTTGATGGTGGGTCGGTTTGTAGCTGGCGTCGGCGTCGGATATGCTCTCATGATTGCTCCTGTTTACACTGCTGAAGTCTCGCCGGCTTCTTCTCGTGGCTTTCTCACTTCTTTCCCTGAGGTTTGTTCTTGTTCCTTTTGAGTTTTGACCCATCCACCCACTCCAAGCAATTTTTGTTTACTTGTTTTTCCTTAAATCAACACTAATAATCAATGGTTACCCTTTTGTTTTCCAACTATTAAAACCTTATGCCCGAAATGGTAACAATGTAAAAGTGTTCTTTTTTTTTTCCCTTTTTTTTCGATTTCAATTCTCTTCTTTTAAATTTGTATCGTCCAAATCCTTCAATTTTAAACTTTTTTGCTAAATAAAAGCATAATTTATTCATTTATATTAACAGGCCGTTCATCCTTTAATAAATAAGCATATCGCCCTCTTGTATTAAGTTCTGCGTTGTAATATTATGATAGTGAAAATACCAGAAGACTAATCTGATCATTTTAGCATGGTTGTCGGTTGGTCAGGCATCTATGTAACAGAATATGTCAAAGTTACTTTTTTTTTAATAAAGTACAATTTTAAGGACCTAAATGATAAAACTTTATATGCCCCTCAAATTCTTGTTAACATTTTGTTTACCGTTGCAGGTTTTCATTAACGGCGGCATATTACTGGGTTACGTGTCAAACTACGGCTTCTCAAAGCTGCCCCTCCACTTGGGTTGGCGCATGATGCTGGGCATCGGCGCCGTCCCTTCCGTGCTGCTGGCCCTCGGGGTCCTGGCTATGCCGGAATCTCCTCGTTGGCTCGTCATGCAAGGCCGACTCGGTGACGCTAAGAAAGTTCTCGACAGAACCTCAGACACGAAAGAAGAAGCTATCCTCCGACTAGCCGACATCAAGGAAGCCGCCGGCATTCCCGAGGACTGCAACGACGACATCGTCACAGTGCAAAGCCGTAGCAACAGTAAGGGTATTTGGAGACAGCTTCTCGTCAGCCCTACGCCGGCCGTTCGTCATATCGTAATCGCAGCCGTCGGTATTCATTTCTTCCAGCAAGCGTCAGGCATAGACGCCGTCGTTTTGTACAGTCCGAGAATCTTTGAAAAGGCCGGGATCAAATCTGAGAACGACAAGTTACTGGCAACCGTAGCCGTTGGATTTGTCAAAACTATTTTCATCTTGGTAGCTACGTTTTTTCTCGACAAGATCGGACGGCGCCCCTTGCTTTTAAGTAGTGTTGCGGGTATGATATTTTCAGTGGCTACTCTTGCAGCGTCGCTGACAATCATTGGGCACTCGCAGGAGAAGTTAATCTGGGCCGTTGGATTAGCCATAGCCACGGTGTTATCATACGTGGCGTTCTTTTCAATCGGGTTGGGGCCCATCACATGGGTTTACAGCTCGGAGATCCTGCCGTTGCATCTACGCGCTCAGGGAGCGAGTATAGGAGTGATAGTCAACAGGGTGACAAGTGGGGTCATATCAATGAGTTTTATATCGCTTTCGAATGGGATCACAATCGGTGGGGCCTTCTTTCTCTTCGGGGGAATTGCAACAGTGGCTTTGGTGTTCTTTTACACTTTTCTCCCTGAGACCCAAGGCAAAACCCTTGAGAATATGGAGGGGCTTTTCGGGAACTTCAACTGGCTGAGGGATTCTAAGAGGAAGAAGAGAGACCAAAGGAGCGGAGTTAACGGTGATGGTGCAAGTAACGTTCAGTTGGGGCCTATATCTAACGGTCAATGAAGGGTAGTTTGGTAAATATGACGAGTGCTTTTTAAAATTTTTTGAAATAGTTTTTAAGTAGAATAGTTACGAGTAACGTAATGTGTGACTGTTGGAGCGAGTGAGAAGAAGCAAAGAGGGAAACTCTTTTAACTTCTTGTGCAATGAAAAATGATATATTATGTATCAAATAGATAATACTCAATAATATAATCTCTCTCTTTATAATTTCCTTTGCACAATAACCTACAATACACTCGGCAAAAATATGGTTTGTTATTCTATGATGATTTTGAGGCAATAAAAATTAAGTGTTGATTTGAATTTTAGTTCACTTAAATGTATTATTAAAAATGATTTTTACAGCAAGAGTATAAAGAGATAGGATCTGCAAAATAAATATAATCCATAAATGTGTTGTCTTGGGATCCCTGGGACAACCATGGAGCCTTAAGAGTAATATAGTGTGGATAAGGAGTTGATTTAAAGAAATGATGAGAATAAGCTAAAAAAAAGTTTGAAAAAGAAAAAAGAATCTCTCTTTTTGTTATTTAACCTCCTTTTTATTAATAGGCATTGTTGTGTTTAATAAAAAAATTCTTTTAAAATTATGATAAATTTATACTTTCCTAATTAAGACATGTCATCAAATTATAGGAGTAGGATTTGTGTTAAAAATCTAGAATTTTTCAAGATTGTTAGAAACAAGGGCAATTTTGATTCCTCAATCCTTTGATCCCCAATAAATAATGAATGAGCCTTTTCACTTAAAAGAGTGATTGGCCTCTTGGAAGGTTTATAGTTTAGCCTTGATGAGGTTGGTTGTTAAGGATGTTTGTTGGTGCCAAAAACTATAAATATATTCTGAGGATGTTTTATTGTACAGTATCAGAACTTTTAATAGTGATGGGTCGGGGATTGGGAGGTTTGCACAATGAATCTTGCTATAGTCAACCTCGAGCTTCGAGTGTGGAGTTTTCAAAATGTCCAAGCTCGAGGTTAGTGAACTGCACTAATTCTTTTGAGAATTGAATTTAGGCCGAAATATCAAGAGGAGAACAATAAGAATCAGTTCAATTAATACAATTTTATTAAAATTTTTAAAGAAAAGATTATGGATATCCTAAGTGGCTTGAGTTTTAGATCTGTAATATGTATTTCTGGAAATGGCAAAAAGATTGTGGGTAATGCATTTCTGTTAATGTTTTATCGAGGAGATGAAAAAATAGTGAAAAGCAAATTGCTTTTCTGGGTTGCATTTAAGGTCCAAAATTTGTCATGTGCTTGATACTTGGATGTGGGTGGTAGTTAAAACGTTTTTGCTTCTATGACTTTTTTTTTTAATAGTTTTAAAGATTTTTTTTGTTTTGTTTTTGTGATCTTATAAGAAAAGAGATTATATTATGTGGTTTAGGTCCCTTTTAAGAGAAAGTGGTCCGTTCTTGAATGTGTTGATTGAATTTGAATTGACTACCACTTACAACCAAGGAAGGAGAACGAACACAAAGGGACCTCACATTTCTTGTGCATATTATTATTATTATTATTATCTTCATTTCATTTTTGTGAATTGCAGGGGATTAAATAATTAGGTTAAATTTGTACAAAGTCTTTATTTTCGAATGTGCGTTCAAAAATTCAAATTGAGCTAAACCCATGGTCCAAATCACCCCTCTTCATTCCTCCACAATTTAGTAGATTTCATCTACTCTTTTGTTTCAATACGTAATTTCAAAATTGTCTCTATCTATTTAATTAAAATCACATTAAATTTGTCAAAACTCATTTTCCGAACTTCTTATGAGGTCTTCTAAACGAATGTCAGAAGAACTTTTTTTTTTCTTTTTTTCTGATTAATTGTTGAAAAAGTAAAAAAATCTAAATTAATATATACTGTAAAGATACACATTAAAAATATTTTTTTCAATACACATTAAAATTTTATTTTGTTTAATATTTTAAGAGAAAATGCTTTTTTTTTTTAATTTTATGGATATATATTAATTTAATTTTTAATTTTTTAATATATATTATGTTAATCTCTGTGTGACATTTTAAATATTTTATTATTATCATTTTCATTTCTAAATAATTACTATTTTTATCTTTACAAAAATTTTTTTTAATAAATATATAAAAAAATAAAAATTAAATTAATATATATCTAAAATCAAATAACAAAATAACATTTCTAGGTATTTTAAAGAAATGGAGAATGCAAAGACAACCTTGAAAACCGAAAATAAGAGAAGAGGGGGGCGAAGAGAAAGAAAGTAAATGAAGCATGTGGGTAATTGGATTTAGGTGAAAGACAAAGAGGCAATGTGAGTCCATGGATCAATGCATAATTAATTGGAAGGGTGTCAGTTGGGAATCTCAATCTGACAAAAGAGGACCAACTTCATATCATATCTTGATTCTTGAGAGATTACATTTCAGAGGATCCGAACCGACCCGACCAAATTGGTATAATATTGTGTAGTGTACGTGCCCCGACTTTAGCAGCTATTCATAGCCAGAAATTATTCGTCTAGTTTTCTTTTACCTCTATATCACGTACCACGTTTAATCCACATGAATTAATTAAGTATTTAATTAAATTAAATTAATTCACAGTCAGCAAAATTTTCATAAATAAAATTCTTTTTCTTTTAAGATTTAGTTATTTTTGTTTAACTCAGTCTTAAATGTCTTTTTATTAAATGGCTAAACCAACACAAGGGACTCATACGCTCAGTATTCTCAAAAAAGTTTAAATTTTTTACTAAATTCTTATGAATACAAATATACTTTTAAAACCTTTCATAACTTTATTAACCTCTTAATACCCCGAAAGAGATTAAACCGGAAATAAAAATACTTTCAAATTAATAGTAAGAAAACTTACTTTAATAATTGATTTGAGAATGCTTAAGAAACTGCTTTTAAATTTGTCTATAATTTGTTCATTATATAACTTTTTCCTTTTAAAATTTTAAAATCCTATTTAAAAAAAAAAATTAGTAACATCTTCTGCGTCTATTAAATTTTCATTGTTTCTATGATCTCTTTTATTTTATTTATAAAATTAAGATTTCTTCTATTTTTTCAGTTATTGACTTGTCAACAGTAAAACTTCTAATTAATTCCATTAACGTTTCAATTTTTTTTGGGGTTTATGATATTATAAATATCTTGCTGATTTTGTTTACCTTCATCTGTTTTTAAATGATCTAGAATTTTTAAATTTTTTGAATGTCTCTTTATCAAAAGTATTATTATATTGATTATTAATTACATTATCTAATTCTTTATTAAAGTTATTAATTTTTCTAACTCGCCCTTTGAGCGTTAACTTAGGTGATCACCAAACTATACAATAGCTGTGCTCACCTGAGTTAAGAGGAGAAAGCAATGTTTGGTTAATTAAAAGTATTTAATTCTTTATCAAATTTTTTAAGAAAAATTAAAATTTTCTACCCCATTAGGAAACGTAATTTATATTTTTATCTTTTATAGCATTGATTTGATTTTCTAAATTGTTAAGTCATAATAGATGTAATAATAGTATTAAATTGTGCTCGTTGTAGATTATTGCTTTTTGATTGAAATTGTTTTTTACCAAATTCTATTAGTTTAATATTAGGAATGTTAGTTGTCCATTAGATATAACTCAAATGATCATGAATACAATCTAAGTCTGTAGTCATTTGAGTTCAAGTAAAAATAAAGGGTAAGGTTTAGTATTTAATGAGTAAAATTTTTCATCTCTATCTAAACTTTTTAAAGATTATATATAAGGTAAGGGATATCTACACTCCCAAATTATAACTTAATATTCAATTATATCTTATAATTTTAAGAATGTCTATGTACGCCACAATAAAAAAGTATTATAATAAATTGATAATTTATGAACAGTATCTATTTAAATAGTAACTCGTATTTATTGTAAATAGTATTATCATTACCGCTTATCGACCGAAATCAATCATTGGTAGATACTATTTAAGCGGATGACTATTCACAACGAAATAGTATCCATTATAAATAGTAATGGGAGACACTATTCATAATGATTGTTCTCCATGAACAATATTAAATATTGACAGGTTTCGAATGATAAACGGTAGCAGCGACATTGTTCACAGTGAACAATACTGTTGCACACTATTTTTGGTAGGATACTACTGTTCACCATGAACAATAACCGTCCCTTGAACAATATTCACCAGTGATCAATTTTTGGTCGGCAAGTAGTAGCAGTGATATTGTTCACATTAGATACTGTTCATGAGTTGTCAGTTTGTTGTAATATGCATGAGTATTTTTAAAATCATAGGGTATAGTTGAGTATTCAACTATATCTCAAGAGTGTAGATGTTCTTTGCCTTTATATATATATATATATATATATATATATATATATATTAGGAATCTTGAGTTTTATTATAAATAAAGCTTTAATTAAATTTTTATCTTTCTTTTTCATTCATTGTCCTTCCTCTTCTGATTCTTTTTATTTATTAAAGAGTAATTTATAATAATTGGTAAATCTAAATTGACTATTTATTTTCGGATAACAACTGTTAATGTATTTTAGAGTGTATACATGTGATTGTATATATGTTAAAAAAATTAAATACATGTATCATATATACGATTTCGTAACAGAATTAAGCATATAATCAACATATACACATGTAATATATATCATTAACAACATAAGATGATAGAAAATATGCATTTGAAGAACTTCGGTGAAGCTTTTAATTTCGGATTCTTCCTAACTCCAACATTGAGTTCATCTTGAAGTGTAATACTATACAATTCTAAGTTTCAATAATCCAGTGGGATTGTAAAGTTAGAATAGCAATAGTCCAGTAACAAATTTTTGTTTCTTGAAAGAAAAATAAGATGAATTGATTTTTTTTTTCTCTTTAATTTTTTTCACAACCCTTTATTTAAAGAAAAACTCTCAAAAATCAAAAACTCTGAACAATGCTATCTCCTTGCATGTTTTTGCTTTACCCTTGTTAATCAAAATGAATTCCAACCATTTTTGGTGCTCTAAACACTTCACAAGTGCTCCACCAAAATAAGGTTACTGGCCAACTATCAAAAATAATTTTTTGTGACAATTTTAATGGTCTAAAATAAATAGACCATCGATTATTACAAATGGTGTTCCACTTAATTTAATTTATATTACTCAAATTAGGTATGTCTTTCATTTAACAATTAAATAACAAATAAATAAAAATCATATTTTATTTATTTAAATAATTTTATTTAATTATTAAAAAACTATGTGAATAATTAAATTTTACCTTATTTGATTTTATTAACATAATTAACGGATGAATTCATGGAATAAAATTGAGCCACTTTTTAACATCTAATTAGTTAACAACTTTTGTCAACTAATAAAGTGATATACTTAACATTTAAGTCTAGACAAGTGCACAACCCGAAGAACCCTAAAATATATTTTCAGTTTGTTGAAATTTCTATAATGGAACTATTCAATCTATAATGTTGCTCCAATGCACAATGAGTACACTTTATATTGTGAGACTCTCTAGGTCTACACCCGAATTGTGATATAGAACTCCTTTATACGTCTGTGAATGATGTTCCATGCACACGTTACAGATATTACAAAGTGGTGCGTTAAACCATACAAGTTGAGGTTATTAACATATTCATATAATTCCACTATCATTCATATCCGAGTAGAATAGAGATATAGATCAATACCGTCAAATCTTCATATGCCTGATCGTAAGCTAATCTCTAGAATTATATTTCAATAAATAATATTTTCAAACACTTTTGTGATATTATTTATCTCTAGAGTTAAACTCTTTTCCCGAAAATTACTATTTATGGTCATAAGACTTTTTGAAATATAATCTTAGAGTATTAAGATATATAACTCAGTCAAATGAGCTGATGAATCCCATATCTATGCACACCAAACTCCATCAGCTTCGGACCATATCTAGAGATACCTAACGGTTAGACTATGAAAGGTTTCTAACATGTGTAGAACTAAAGTATGGTGGATCACTCATAAGTCCACTGTGGCATTCAGGTCAAAAGACCATGTATACTACCCAACTTGAAAGACCTTTCATTGGCGGCTTTATGAGATGTCTATTGGAGGTTTTTGTGAGTCCGTTCAGTATTCAATCCTTACTAAATACCTGTAAATCTATACGAGTTTCCATTAAACTCATGGTCTGCTAAGACTAACCATCTGAACCATTTGGATATAGAGATACGTCGATCTATATATTTATTAAGGTATTCACTAACAGACCAACATCAGTAAAGATAGATCAATAATATATTATTTGAGAACATATTTGTATAATGACATTTTCTAGCACTATTTATCACTACGTCATTACTAATATATTCTCAGGTTCTTGTCCCATTTTAAACAAGCTCTAACTCTTTAGATATCACTGTAGTAACCAGTATCCACAACTGGTCAGAATAAGTATTTATATATATATTGTTGTGATATAGTGTGTGATGTGTATAGATGCATATAATTTCAAAAATTAAATACGCAACGGAAGTATTCATACATATTATACCATATGTGACAAACTCAAGCATGTAATCACATGTATGATCATTCAAGCACATATATATCTCTTATATATTTTCATGCATGATATAAAATGAATAGCAAATAAATAACCTACTCGGATATGAAGGTAGCTTTACAATTCTTCAAGAACTCCAAACTTCAATTTGTTGAGCTCACATTGAAGTGTTCCCTTGCACAATTCTAGTTCACAACTAAATCTGGTGGGATTGTGAAGCTAGAATGACAGCCTTGAATTTCCAGCTAAGGATTGTTTTAACACTTAAAACAATTTATCCTTATGAGTGATTACTACCAAGAGATGAGAAGAGTTAAGAGTTTTCTTTAGTTCTTTACCATTTTTTATGTTGAACCTTGGTAAGCCTTTGTATTTTCTCTCAACACTTTGAGAAAAACACTTAGAAAATGCTCTCAATTTTCTATTCTTTTTCCTTGAACGAAAATTTTCTCTTTCTTACACAAATTGAACTCTTTCAATTTTTTCTTAAGTACAAAGAATGATTTCTCTTAGTGCTCCACCACCACTTAACCATGTTTGCCATTACAAATATTAATCAATCATATTTTTCACTCACCAATTTGATTCAACCATTTGAATCAATTTCTAGAGAGTAAATGGCATTTAATCAATGTTAAGTGATTTTACCACTTCCTTAGTGCATCATTAAAGAATTACTAAGTGGTCAACATTCCTTATTATTAATAACAAGTACATTCTCCATTAGTAAATAGTATTTGCCATTTATTTTAATTAATAATAATAATTTGATTAATATATAAAATATTAATAATTCAAAACTATTTTGAATATTTACATTTACCATATATGTATTTACCAAGCAAGATAAATAGGTAAATACATGGTAAATTATTTATGGAGCAAGATTATGTCACTTATCAATTTCTTATTGGTTAACAACTCTTGTAAATCAATAATGTATTTTACATTCAATTATTGACAAGTAAATAATAAAAGGAACCTTGAAACATTTTTTTATTTTGCTGAAAATTGTTGGATCAATTGTTCAATCCAATTCGCTGCCCCAGTGCACAACGAGTACACTTCATATTGTGAGACTCTCTAGGTTCATGCCCGATTTGTCATATGAAACTATTTTACACGTCTGTGAACAATGTCCCACACACATGTTACAGATATTACAAAACGGCGTATTAGACCATACAAGTTGAGGTTATAATATATTCGTATAATCCTTCCATCATAAATATCTTAGAAGAGCGGAGATATAGATTAACACCGTCAAGTCTCCATGTGCTCAACTATAAACTTATCTCTAGATTTGTATTTTAATAAATAATATCCGTAAACACTTTTACGATATTATTTTCCCGAGAATAAAATTAATTCTCGGATGTCTGCTTATGGCCATAAGACTTTCTGAAATATAATCTTGGAGTTGCAGGATATTTTTCTCACCCAATTGAGTTGATGGATCCCATATCTGGACGCACCGAACTCCTTGAGCATCGGACCATACCCAGCGACACCCAACGGTCTGACCATGAAAGGTATCTGACATGTGTGGAACCAAAGTATGATGGATCACTCACAAGTCCACCGTGGCACTCAGGTCTAAGGACCACGAATACTACTCATCCCGAAAGATCCTCCATTGACGGCTTTATGGGATGTCTATTGGAGATCTTTGTGAGTCTGTTCAATATTCAGTCCTTACTGAATACTTGTATCTTTATACGAGTTTCCACTAAACTCATGGTCTGCTAAGACTAATCATCTAGACTATCCAGATATAGACATACACTGATCTATATATATATATATATATATATATATATATTAAGGTCTTCACTAACAGACCCACATTAGTGAAGATAGATCAGGAACATTAAATTTAAGAACATATTTGCATAACAACATTTCCTAGCACCATTTGCAACTTATTGTAACTATGTCATTACTAATATATTCTTAGGTCTTTGTCCTATTTCAAACAAGGCTCTAACTCTTTAGATTTTACCTCTTAGTTCTAATCTAAACTCCTTTAGATCAGATTTAAACTCTTTTAGATCATACAATGTCTAAAACGTTACAAGCATCTTACCATATTTATATATAATATAATTAGTGATATATTGAAATCATAATTGTATAAATATAAAGCAAATATTTATACACAAAGGGATGGCACGTAAGCACAAATCCCAACAATTCCCACTTGCTTTAGTGCCATTCACGATGGTATCTAATACCCATTGACTCCACATGTCTTTCAAATGTTTTTAGAGTTAAGGCCTTAGTAAGTGGGTCTGCTACATTATTCATAGAGTCTATTATATGAACTATTACATCTCCTCTAGTCAAGATTTCTCTTATGACATGGTATTTTCTTTCCACATGCTTAGACTTTTGGTGTGCTCTTGGCTCTTTTGCTTGTGCAATGGCTCCGTTGTTGTCACAGAATAATGGTATAGGATCTATTGAACTTGGAACTATTCCAAGTTCAGCGACAAATTTACGTATCCAAACCGCTTCTTTTGCTGCTTCTGATGCTGCAATATATTCTGCCTCTGTTGTGGAATCAGCGGTTGATGACTGTTTGTTACTCTTTCAACTGACTGCAGCACCATTGAGAATGAATACATATCCAGATGTAGACTTTTTATCATCTAGATCAGTTTGGAAATCTGAATCTGTGTATCCTCTCAACACTAGGTCATTTTCTCCATAAATAAAAAACTTGTCCTTAGTACCCTTAAGATATTTTAGGATATGTTTCACTGCCATCCAATGGCCTTCGCCTGGATCAGACTCATAGCGGCTTGTAACACTTACAGCCATACTGATATCAGGTCTCGTACACATCATAATATATATCAAACTTCCCACAGTTGATGTATAAGGTATGCTAGACATTCTAACCTTTTCATCTTCACTCTGAGGACACATTTTCCTCGAAAGATGAATGCCATGTCTAAAAAATATGTTAACTGTCTTACAGTTACTGAAACTATACCTTTCCAAGACATTATCAATGTACGATGATTGGGAAAGTCCTATAAGCCTCCTAGCTCTATCTCTATAAAGCTTTATACCCAGTATATAAGAAGCCTCTCCCAAATCATTCATGGAGAAATTCTTACTCAGGTAACTTTTGACTGATTGCAACATACCAATATCATTTTCGATAATGAGTATGTCATCCACATATAGAACCAAGAAGATTACCATACTCCCACTGCTCTTTTTATACACACATGATTCTTCTTCGTTCTTGATGAAACCAGACCCTCTGATTACCTCATCAAAACGAAGATTCCAGCTTCGGGAAGCTTGCTTAAGTCCATAGATAGACTTCTTCAGTTTACATACTAGACCAGAAGTTTGGCTGGATGTAAAGCCTTCGGGTTGTTCCATATAGATTTCTTCCTCAAGATATCCATTTAAGAACGCTGTTTTCACATCCATTTGCCAAATTTTATAGTCATAATACGCAGCAATTGCTAGTAAAATCCGAATCGACTTAAGCATCGCTACTGGTGAGAAGGTTTCCTCATAGTCGATCCTAGATGGTTGAGTATAACCTTTCACCACCAATCGGGCTTTGAAAGTCTTTACTTTCCCATCGAGCCCTCACTTTCTTTTGTAAATCTATTTACAACCGATAAGAACAATTCCTTCAGGAAGCTCAACCAAGTCCCAGACTTGATTGTGATGCATTGAGTCAATTTCAGATTTCATGGCCTCTTGCCATTTTCCCGAATCGATGTCCAACATCGCCTCTCTGTAAATTAAAGGATCATTTTCTTCAATCAAGAAAACATCAAGAGCACCTTTAGATATGGAACCATACCTTTCAAGTGGCCTTGATATCCTTTCTGACTTATGTGGAGGGTGTGTCAAAGGTATTCTGCCTGATTGAGCCTGAAGTTCTATTGTTGGTTCATTTACATTTTGATTGAGTTCATCTAACTCAATCTTTCTACAATCTCTACGATTCATAAGAAACTCTTTATCTAGAAAAGTGGCATAACGAGACACAAACACGTTTCGTTCTTCTGGATCATAGAATTGGTATCCCATTGAATTCTTGAAAAATCTGATGAATAGTTTGGATTTGATGGTATTTATGGAATGGATTATGTAAGAATTATGATATAATATTCATATATAAGAAGGATATATTAGTCAAGAATGATAGATTCTGATTTTGGAGTAATTGGACATCATTTGATGTATAAGAAAATTTTGTTAAGTGTTAGTGGTCAGAATGACAGGTTTTGAGAAATCAAGTAATTAGACCAATTCGATGTGATAAGTGCAATATATGTAATTTTGTAAGCTATTTAAAGTATTTTGTATGAATATTGAGGCTCATGAAAGGATTAATCTCCATTGATAGGTTAAGGAGATATAAACTTTGTAGCTGAAAGTGCTAAGAGGTAAGTATACTAGACTTTTTTACTGAAATCACAATAAACATAGTAATTGTTATGTATGATTTTGTAAATGTAGTTAGGAATATATTTATGTTATATCAAAGTATATTTTAATATGAAATATGAAGACATGTGTTTATGAATGTGAGTATGGACATATATGACATATATGTATTTTTGAAAGTGAGCTTTTAAAATAAAATATGTTTAACAAAGAGAGCTTTTGAAGTGTAAAATGTCTATGAGAAACATTTTGTGTTTTGAGGATGCTTAAACTCACTGTTGACTTAGTAGCATTTTATGTGATTTGTGGAGCCTTTATATGTGGCATTTCCTTCAGAATTGGTATATGTTATGTGTGCTGTATGTAGGGAGAATTCTATTGGTACCTAAAGAAATAGTGAGTCATCACATTCATGTGGTGGCATATTGGTGCATGTGAGAGGACTCACTGATGATCAGGGTGAGGGTTTAGCTTTTACCTTCGGGCATGAACATTATATATGTGTATTTAAAATTTCACTTGTTCTATTTCTCTCATACGGTATGTCACCTACGAGTGACATTTGACTCATTATGTGATATATGATATGAAAGTCTTACTAAGTAGTAGTTGAGTGATGGTATTTTTATTATATGTTTTGAAAGAATGCGTAAGCGCTTACCTGACATGAGATTTGATAAGATTATGATTGTGATTTATCACAACATATCATACACATGCATTGTGTACATATATGTATTTGTATTTGATATAAGAAAAATTAGTATGCTTATTGAGTTTTATACTCATTATAATTTATGGTGATTTCAGGTAAATAAGGTATATGTGTGCTTAGCGAATTTGGTAAGGTTTCTGCTATTCCTTGGGTTCCCTAAGTTGCTAGTTTGCTGAGCGTTTTATTTGGGGACACGTTGTTTAAGACATTTGATTTGTCCCTATGGAATAAATACTTATGTATTATTTTATTGAGTGTAGTTATAGGTTGATTTTAAGTAAGAATTTACAATGAATATATTCTGGGCTTTCAGTAATAAAGTTGCTACTGGTGATGTAGTAAAGTGTTAATCTCTGAGAAAACTCTGCGTATTTTCGGTTTACTAATTGCCTCAGTCATAATTCAATTGTTATAATTTTGAAAAATTGAAATGAATGTTTAAATATTGTCAATAAATATTTATGTTTATATTTATGCTATGGGTTGATTTTAAGTAAGAATTTGCAATGAATATATTCTGAGCTTCCGGTAATAAAGTTGCTACTAGCGACGTAGTAGAGTGTTAATCTCTGAGAAAACTCTGCGTATCTCCGGTTTACTAATTGCCCAAGTCATAATTTAATTGTTATAATTCTGAAAAATTAAAATGAATGTTTAAATATTATCAATAAATGTTTATGTTTATATTTTAGGTTATGGGTTGATTTTAATGTTAAACTTACTAGCAACTTGTTAAAGATTTCTATGTTGAATTAAAGTTTAAAATTTTATGCAATATTATTTATGAGTGCACATTATTGAATGAATGTAAGTTATGTTGTGTGTCAGATCTTTTGAGTTTGGGGCGTGACAATCGCTGACTCTTATAACCTAATAACTCTTATCGATGTCAATTCTTAGCATTTATAACTCTTAGCGTTGCTGATTCTTAGCACTGATCTATTTTTAGACTAGATCTGAACTCTTTCAGATCATACAATGTCTAAAACGTTACAAGCATCTTACTATATATAAAATATAATTAGCAATTTAATGAAATGATAATACTAGTATAAATATTAAACAAATATTCATACATAAAGGGATGACACGTAAGTACAAATTTCAACAACTCCTACTTGCTTTAGTGCCATTCACAATGATATCGAATGCCTACTGACTCTACATGTCTTTTAAATACTTTTGGAGTTAAGACTTTTATAAGTGGGCTTGCTACATTATTTATAGAGTCTACTTTACAAACTATTACATTTTCTCTAACCAAGATTTCTCTAATGATATGGTATTTTCTTTCTATATGTTTAGACATTTGGTGTGCTCTCGGCTCTTTAGCTTATGTAATGGCTCCGTTGTTATCGCAAAACAATGTTATAGGATCCATTGCACTTGAAACTATTTCAAGTTCAACGACAAATTTGAGTATCCACATTACTTCTTTTACTACTTCTGAGGCTTTAATATATTTTATCTCTATTGTGGAATCAGCTGTGGATGACTATCTGTTGCTTTTCCAATTAACTGCAACACTATTGAAAATGAATATATACTCAGATGTCGACTTTCTATTATCTAGATCAGACCAAAAGTCTGAATCAATGTATCTTCTCACTTGTAAGCCATTTTTTTCATATATCAGAAACTTGTCCTTAGTACCCTTAAGATATTTGAGGACATATTTCATAGCTATCTAATGGCCTTCACCTGGATCAGATTGATATCGGCTTGTAACACTTACAACTATACTAATGTCGGGTCTCGTACACATCATAGTATACATCAAGCTTTCTATAGTTGATGCATATGGTATGCTAGACATTCTAACCTTTTCGTCTTTATTTTGAGGACACATCTTTCTTGAAAGATGAACGTTATGTTTAAAAGGTAAATTAACTGTCTTACAGTTACTAAAATTATACCTTTCCAAGACATTTTCTATTACGATGATTGAGAGAGTCCTATAAGCTTTCTAACTCTATCTCTATAAAGCTTTATACCTAATATATATGAACCATTTCCAAATTTTTTATGGAGAAATTCTTACTAGGGTAGCTTTTGACTGACTGTAACATACTAATATCATTTCTGATAATAAGTATGTCATCCATATAAAGAACCAAGAAGACTACCATGCTTTCACTGCTATTTTTATACACATGATTTTTTTTCGTTCTTGATGAAATCAGACCCTTTGATTACTTCATTAAAATAAAGATTCTAACTTTAGAAAGCCTACTTAAGTCTATAAATAGGCTTCTTTAGTTTGTATACTAAACAAGAAGTTTGGCTAGATATAAAACCTTTAAATTGTTCCATATAGATCTCTTATTCAAGATATCCATTTAAGAATATTATTTTTACATCTATTTGCCAAATTTCATAGTCATAATATATAGTAATTGCTAGTAAAATTCGAATTGACTTAAGCATCGCTACTAGCGAGAAAGTTTCCTTATAATCGATCACAGATTGCTGAGTATAACCTTTTGCCACTAGACGAGCCTTGAAAGTCTCTACTTTTCCATTAGGCCCGTACTTCTGCTTGTAAATCTATTTACAACTGATTGGAACAATTCCTTCGAAAAGCTCAACCAAGTCCCAGACTTGATTGTGATGCATTGAGTCAATCTCAGATTTCATGGCCTCTTGTCATTTTCCTGAATCAATGTCCAACATCGCCTCTCTATAAGTCAAATGATCATTTTCTTCAATCAAGAAAATACCAAAAGCACCTTAAGGTATACATGTATCATATACACGATTCCGCAATAAAATTAAGCATGTAATCAACATATACATATGTAACATATATCATTAACAACATAAGATGACAGAAAATATACCATTGAAGAACTTCGGCGAAGTTTTCAATTCCGGATTCTTCCTAACTCCAACCTTGAGCTCACCTTGAAGTGCACTATTGTACAATTTTAGGTCACAACAATCTAGTGGGATTGTGAAACTAGAATAGCAGCAACTGAATTTTCAGCAACAAATTTTTGTTTCTTGAAAGAAAAATAAGATGAATTGATTTTTCTTTCTCTTTAGTTTTTCTCACAACTCTTTATTTAAAGAAAAACTCTCCAAAATTAAAAACTCTAAAACAATGCTATCTCCTTGCATGTTTTCGCTTCACTCTTGTTAATCAAAATGAAGTCCAACTATTTTTGGTGCTCTAAACACTTCACAAGTGCTCCACTAAAATTAGATTAATTGGCCAATTATCAAAAATATTTTTTTTGTGGTAATTTTAATGGTCTAAAATAAATAGACCATTAATTACTACAAATGGTATTCCACTTAATTTAATTTATATTATTCAAATTGGGTATGTCTTTCATGTAACAATAAAATAACAAATAAAAAACTTATATTTTATTTATTTAAATAATATTTATTTAATTATTTAAAAATTATTCAAAAATTATTTAAATAATTAATTTTTACTTTATTTAATTTTATTAACATAATTAATGTATGAATTCATGATAAAATAATTCATAAAATAAGATTATACCATATATTAATATTTAATTAATTAATTTTTATTAAATAATTAAATAATGTACTTAATTCTTATTAACTCTCGTTAATATATATATATTAGGAATCTCAGTTTTTAATATAGATAAGGCTTCAATTAGATTTTGCTTTGTACTGTTAAGATTTTATCTTCTTCTTCAAAGATTGCTTAATATAATAGTACGCTGTTAAAATAGGAAATTTTAAGAAGATTGCTCACTTTTTAAAAAATTTATCTTCTAGATGTTTGTCTATTAGCGAGAGTAAGTTATCTTTCTAAGTTCGTCGAGTTTACGGTTAAAATCTTTCTAAATATACTTGTTCTTGTACTTCTAATATAGTTTCTTTATATTCAAATTGTTTCCTTAAAAAATGTTAATTATATTTTAGTAGTTTTTTTATATATAATTTTGTAAATTTAACCATTCTTCAAACTCATCTTTTGAATTTTTTCTTTTAAAATTTTGAAGGAACTTATAATTTAGTATTGCTATGAGCTGTTTCATATTTAGTAGTTCCTCCACTTACTGTGCATATTGATGCAGGAGCCGTAAGCTGTTAGAATATCATGGCTCAATCGACACTAGACATTAAATCTTTACAAGCCTCGCGAGGAACCCATCGAGTTAGGTTAAAAGCAAACTCGATAAGTTTTGCCAATTATAATATTCTTTGCTCTCAACATCAATCCTTTGGCAGTTCTACTACAGGTGGACATCCTCGGAAAAATCGCAACTATAAGACCGAAGTAATTGTTGAATTTCAAACAATCATGTACACTTTGCTGATTGAGCTCTCAATGTTTCTACTACTTCTCGATGCCCTGCTGCAGATATTGAATCAAGTCATAGCCAGCAGTGGTCCACTTGTTGTAGGCATCTGTGCACACATTTTTCATGAAAATAGCTGCCTCACGTTCACTCATCTCGGGACGAAACCTCTTTCGGAGGTTACCAATAGGGTCACCCCGACTAAAGCAAGGTAAACCACTGTCTAGCATTAGCAACACGGTGTTGATGATCCCGTCCATATAACGTCGAGCAGCAAGGTAACCCTTGATGCACAAGCTGTTCACGATTAAAAAAAAATGCAATTAACTTTGAGCTGCAAGTTCGTTCACAAACACACAACAAGTGTAAGAGAGGCCACAACAAGAAATGCTCGTCTTACCTTACAAATTGGTGCCAAGTATCACTCTTCATAACCCCGGATGGATCTAATAATTGAGTCATTTCATGGCTCAGCTTGAAGTGTGCACTCTCAAAGCGCATATTTCCACCAGGGGACGTCTCCAAAATGAAACCAAAATCAATATGGACAAGCCTCCCCGAGCTACATGGGCATTTATCGAAGGGTTAAATACATATTTTGGTGTATTAAATAATGAATACTGACAAACTATTATAATTTTGCAACATATCTGTTGATGAATAGCAGAACTAAGCAAATTGATAAACCATTGGCTCTGGTATGCATTGAATCATTAGTTATGATTCCACCAGCCATCAGAACCCAAAAATCTATCTTGATAAATTGTCAGATAGAGTGACGGATCATACTTATCAAAGAGAAGATTCCCATTGTGTCTATCCTTTGGTTGGAGTAATAGGCTTGCGACTGCATAACCAGCGCTGCTAACGATGAAGTTCTCACGTGCAGCTTCAAAACTAGGAGAGCCAACAGGCCCAAAGTCCTGTTGGAAAATCTCATACAAACCCCCATCAGTTGTTTCACCCATTTGACTTCTGCTCCGGGTATTAGGCACAACCTGCGAGATAAGAAAGCTAATTAGGACAAGAAGCCTATGCATAATATATAGAGAGCCCCTTTCGACTAAACTTAATCTGATCCACTCAATGGAGAACATCTTGGGGCACTTATGACATTGTCCTTTCTTACTACACGTGATTTTCAAGTGTTAAGTGGAAAGGGAAGGATAAACTTAATATGTCACAAAATATGACTTCAACCAAAAGGACTTCATTTTCCAAAAGCCAAAAGATTTTACATCACTTGTAAAATTTATTTCTACCTTATCATAGTAATACCATAAAACTAGACAGTAGAGGTGTAATCTGGACTTTGAGCTCAAGTACTATGGCATTCAAAACACATTTCCATGACACCCAAAAGCCCAAGCAAATCATACAAGTTAGTGGGCAGACTGTAATTAATCAGAAATAACATCTGGAGCCATCAACAAAGTTTGCCATGTTCTGTATCAGAGCAGAATCATACAACAGGTCAATTTGGATTAGACATCAACCTGTCAGTTACTTTCATTTTCTCCCCTGTATGTTTAATCTTAGCACATAACCAAGGGAAAATTCAGCCAGTTCAATTTTCTTTCTGTTAATATGCTCAAATTATGGACACAAAACCAGAACATCAGGCACATATGATTTGTTGTAATGCTGGAAAATCCAGTTAAATTTCTAGTCTAAATGTAATCAGTAGAAGTGTTTGATACTGTTTTTGAAAACATATTCTATTCTTAAAAACAAAATAAGGTAGGAAACTTGTTTTGACATGGAATTTTCAAAAATCACATTGTAAAACAAAAAATGTTTTCAAAATTATAATTAGAATTTAAAAAAATAAAAGTTTGTTGTTTCTGAGTGCTTATGAAAAAGCTTTCTGAGACAAACCATAATTTTTACTTATTTTGAAAAAAATATCTAATGCATTGTCCCTATTTTTTTTATTATAAATCACCATTTCTAGGACATTTATTTTATTTTCTAAAGCAATTTTCACAAACACCATTTTGAATATGTTACCAAAGGCACCCTAAATTCACACAAATTAATACATGCAACACACTAGGGATTCTTTTAGCTGACCCTGTTCACTTCCATGTAATTGACAATGCAAAACGTTACTTTTTCAATAAGCAAAATATGTTTTAAGCTCTACAGACCAAGAGAATCTTGCCTCAGCTTAATTCCAATAACTTCAAATAAAAAAAAGAAGGTCAAAATCCAAATTTCCATCTAGTAAAAGAAAATGCATAGAAAACCATGAGCACAGATAATCGAAATAGTCTGTGGCAAGATGGTCCAATGTCCATTACATAATCTAGTAATATTTAAAAAAGATGCTTAAAACAGTACAATTAAAAGAAAAAATGTGCATCCACAATACAGGAAAGCAGATAAAAGCATACCCCTATTAATAAACGGAAGGAGGTAGACACTCACCTCAATTATACCTTTCTCGGGACCAGTTGGGAGAACACCATATGGAAACAGATAGAGATTCAGTCCAACTGCCTGAAATATGTCTCTAAGAAGCGATATCACTTGAAGAGCAAGGACATCTTGTCGACAATCATCTCCAACCTTCAATAAAGAAAATGCGGTTATGGCACAGATCAGAAAAAAGACCTATGAAATTCTTAATATAAAGAATAAATAGTAAATCATCTATAAAATCAATATTTTTGTAGACAAACTAAGAGGCGTGTGTTCTAACTTTGTAGTTTCCACATGACTTTGTAATTGAAAACACTTAAAAACACCCCATAAATGCCTGAACATAATAGTTTCTAAATAAAAAATATATAGACAAGCAACTTTTGTGGCTTGATCATCTTTCATTTGCAGATACTCATAGGAATATTAATGTTACATTAAGACTTTTAAAAACAGATTTTGCATCTAACCCATAACTATCCATGCACAAGGATGCATGCACAAGCTTACCTTAAAAATGCAAGCTTGGGGCATCACTTTGCTTTGATCACCATCCCGATCCACCACATTAAACGTGATCATAATAGGAACTTTGGCTGCTGATTGTAGGGGTATTCCGCTATCCACCTGAATACCCCTGACAAGTCTGTTAGGAGCAGTTGGTAGATATAGGTCTTCTCCATCCATTTCAATTTTTTCCAACTCCCTGTTGTAGCAAACAGGTTAAACACTCAATTAGTAGAGATAACATAAACACAAGATGAGATGAAGTTTGAAAAGAATAATAAGTATACCTGCGGATACCAGCTCGGCGTTCTTCCTTGGGAAGTGGAAAGAGTACACCAGAAATATTTGTAACTTTGTCAAAGAAGTCAAATTCCCTTTGAAACAAGTCAAGGGCCTTAGGACTGAAACCATCAATAATATGCTGCCGAACAATGGGCAACAGTGCTTGAAACGAACTATTCTGTAACAAACAGCATGCAAGAAAAGTTATTGAGTATAAACCACACATAATCCAAAATGAAGCATCAAGATGTTTACAATTTCTAGAAACAAAATCATGCAAATACATCACAGATTGAAGCTATCAAAGTGGAGATGCATAAACTTATTCATAAAGCATGGCATGAAACCATAATATTTTGTTATGGTGTGTTTGCTATTGGTATCACAAAATGAAAAATATTTCACATACCATCACCATCAGCAATGCACCACACCACTGCAACGTTTTATGCAAGCTTACAAGTTAATATGAGAGGAAGCTGCTCAAGGATATTTACTACAGATAAAAATTGTATTTAAATTCTTAAATGCCTTGGAAAACAAAATTAAGCACGAGACAAATCAATATACCTAACAAATCCTAGCAAGTTATGACTTGTATATTACATTGATCATAGTCATTTCTAAATTTCAAAATCACTAAGGGTATATTTGGCAGCCTGCAGTATTGTATATTTTAAGAGTCTATACTAAAATTTTTGTCATATGTTTGGCTGCAAATTTAGAATGGACTGTATTCTACAAAAATATAAAATAATGCAGTCTATAATAGAAAAAATTGCCCTCGAGAGGGTAGGGTCAAAGATGCATTGGGCAATTTGTTTCATGTAATAATTTATTAAAAAAATAATAATGATAGCAATAATATATAAATGATAGGCCTAAACCTATTTAAATAATTATTATTCATATAATAATAATAATAATAATAATATAAAAGTACTAATCACGACAATAATATAATAATGGTAATAATAAAAAAAATAAAAATATATATTTAAGTACGCAATACTTTTGATAGTCCCATGACTACACCGAAAAAATTGTACTACTGTACTAATTTTCATCCATTTCATTTCATTCCAATCTAATCCAATGAGGCACACCAAATGCAATCTATGGCATAGTATTATACTAATCCATTCCATTCCAATCCACAGCAAAGGTTTTTATCATGCATGTCCATGAGTTCTCATCTTTCATTTACCATATACCAGGTTCTTATGTTCATGTATCAACGAGTTCTTCTTAACTTCATAAAAAGATAACACCTAGATGATGTACCTTCATGGAGTTAGCATCCTTCCCAGATTCTGGTACACACGTCTCACCCTGCCATCCACAAACTCTTGTGTTACATATATTATTAGAGTAAAAATGCGATTAATACTATAAATTACACAACACTAGACAGTGAGCAACAACACACATGGCGCTCGTAGCGCCTTGTTAATAGAGCTGAACCAAAATGACGAGATGATGCTACGCGGCAGTGTTGCTCATCATAATGTGAGCAATATTACCCACTAAATCATCTCTTTCAGTATTGGTTCAATACCAATAATGGCAGTTTGTTTCAGTATGATAAGGATTCATATGTATCCGCCATTGAAAATTCGTTAATGGTATATTTTTCTTATTTATCATGCCCCTTGTTCGGAATATGAAAACGAATATACAAATATCTTCCCACACCTGTAAATGCCATATCAGGATATGCGCAAATATATCGCTTCTTTGAGTTGCTCTAAGCAAATACCCTTCCACTAATCTCTGCAAAGTTACAAAGTACAGATTAAATAGGTCTACGAATCATAATATATGCTCATAGATATGATAGGAATTATGCATAACAAAACATTATTTTTATCTGAATCCGGAATGTTTATTGACCCAACCTTAACTATACCCGCTAAACACCTAACTCACACTAATCTATACAAAATTTAAGTTATTATAGCTTTACACTAGACTAAACTATCTCTAAGAAACAATATTCTTTCCTTACCTACATAAACTTAAAGATGGGAAATGGAAATATATATATATATATATACGACTTGGGTGCCATGTGGCCAGGAAAATCCTGTTGTTTGAACAACTTCCTCGTCTTTATAGACTTTGGCCCACTCAGAATTCATCTATTAATTCTTCTGTGATCTCTTCTCTCTCTCTTTGAATCAAAATTGAAACTTCAACTTCAAAAGAAACTTGTGAGAGGGAAACTTAAGATTTGCATCTCATATGGTGTTCCTTGAAAATGTTGTTACCGATGAGTTGAGGGAAGATATAAGAGTTTGGAAGCATTGGCAGCATAGTCTTCATTTTGTTTTAATAGGAAATATAATATCTATTAGAGAAAAAAGTTAGGAGATAAAAAAGGGAACTAGAGTCCCACAGGGGCAACAAAAATAGCCCAAAGAGATATCTTCAGCCATACAAAACAAAATCAAAATATCTGTACCCCAAACAGTATAACAGCCAAAGATTTACAAATAATGAAAGGACCCAAAAATAGTAGATTGACCCAGCACCCCTTCCTGATTGAGATTGACGAAAAAAGGAGAGGTGTCTTCAAAATCCTTAGAGATCGACACCCAAATAGAAGCAAGAAAATGATATTTGTCCCTTAACCAAAGTGTGGCTATTTCGTTCTTGCCAAATAACCCATAAGAGGCAAGCATTTTGCATGTCCACGAAGTCTTTGCCTTTCTACCTTCTCTAAAGCAAAAACATTTTCCATTAATAAATCTTGACAAGAAGCTGGAGTGACCCAAGAAATTTTGACAAGAAGCTTTGGCAGTGTATTCTTGGAGATCTCTGTTCAGGTGGTTGATTGAAGTTCCCTATTTGGTTGATTCCAAGCCCATTTGATGATTTGGAAGGTGAGAACTAATAAAATCCTACTCTTTCTTTGGGTCTTGGCTCTAAGAGAAATCAACACTGGGGAATTAATTTGAAAAAGTTCACTTTTATCTATCCTTCTCATTCATGGTATGTGAAGTGTGGAAAAATAAAACCTTCCAATCACCTCTTTCTTCATTATGAGGTGGCTTCAAGATTGCATGATAGAATAAGAAGCTAAGATCTCTCCGACCATCCCAGGTCTAGTGACTCCTTGCTTATGGAGAATCTTTTTGCATTTGAGAAAAGGAGAAAAGCCAAAATTCTTTGGAGA
Source organism: Ailanthus altissimus (assembly GCA_946807835.1). Classification (NCBI taxonomy): domain Eukaryota; kingdom Viridiplantae; phylum Streptophyta; class Magnoliopsida; order Sapindales; family Simaroubaceae; genus Ailanthus; species Ailanthus altissimus. The sequence goes on along the minus strand of OX327698.1, from coordinate 20,425,485 downwards.
CATGCAGTTTATGACCTGATATAGGTAAATATGGAATAAAAGAAACAATTGGATTTTTGTGGAAAATTTAGAGCACAAAATTCTGAAAATTTATGATATAGAGTTTACCTTATTGCTTCACAGAGGTTCAGTGTCAAAGGAATTTAAGATTCATCATTTATCTTCATTTATCTCCATTTATCTCATTAGGAGGGTTTTCCAGTTTTTGTTCAGTAGATATAGGCTGCTCAGCTTTATATAGGGATGGAGGCTATTTTTATGGACCATTCAAGTGTTTCTTCTGCCATTTTTAAACAGCTTTTGCTTCCCTCCATAGGGTTTTTTTTTTTTTTTTTGTTGGACATCTTGTCCATATTGCACATTTAACCTTATCTTTCATTATTACTACAGAGTTCCATGTTCCCAATTGGGAAAAAGAAAAAAGAAAGAGAAACACTAGGCCAGGCAGTCTAAGTTCAATCTAATGGGTAAAGCAAGATAAAACTTATCAATATAATGTGATGTGGAAAATCTCGAATGAAAGCATGACATTATGTAAAGATAAATCAAGCTGAGGTTGGTCCAAGTTGCCCAAATCCTTAGCCGCAATCTAGAGCAAAATTGACAGTGGATCGAGATTTTTTACCAAGCCTAAGACAATGCTGAAAGTTCTAATCAACTTCCCATAGTAAAAGCCCCCATGATAAAGTACAAGACATAAAAAGTAACATAAACATAAACATTTTCATTGTATAACTCACCTCTTCATCATATCGCAGAGCCTGAACCAGCTGCGGCATGAAGAAGGTCACTCGTTCAGGAGGATAGGACTCCAAAACCCTAAGTACATATGCCATGACACGCGGATGACCCTTATATGCGGGAGTAAGGAACTCAAGAGCTTGTGTGATTGAGCAAGCCGCCCAGTGTGGCAATTGTTGTAGAAGAGCTGAATCTTCGTCAATTGCCCTTGGAGTGACAAAATATGGCAATGCTTCTGGTATAGAGCGCATGTCCAATATATGCGACTGCAAAAACCACCAAGAGGGATCATAAAATAAACATGAGAGAGTCTTGTATAACCAATGAACCTTGGTGATATATCTTCCCTAGGTATCCTAGAAAGAGCTTTCAAACTTTAAACATTGGATAGACAAAAGGTACTTTATGTTTTATCATAAAAAAGAAACCACCACCAACATCATCCCCGGTCCAATCCCACCCCCAAAATAGACACAAAACAGGGGAGAAAAAAGAGTGAAAAAAGAATGAATGCAGTAGGAAAACATTTCTGGGTGCTGTGAGGGTGCATGAATATCAATTAAGATAAAAAAAAATATATGTTAGACCAATAATGCTTAATAACAAGGAATGAAGAACATTGTTGTGAATGTTGAACCTTTCCAATTTCTAATGGCTCAACAGTTCTACCATTTCTCAAATGTATTTTTCCTTTTTCTTTTTTATAAGAAACAAAACCCCAATGTATGCTTCTTAAATTTATATTCACATCTTTCTCTCACAAAACACCAATAATATAATAATCACAATGACAATAGTTGTAGATAGGAACTATCGCACAATTACCAAAATGATTCCTAGTCAACATAACAAACTTGCCTGAACCAGCTGAGTAACTTCAGCCTTCAAAGAAGCATTTGCCGGGAACCTCGATACCAAGGATAAAGCAATCCTAGGATCCACTGAGAAGGCAATCCTAGCGTATTCAATCCACTTCTCAGAACTTAGTTTTTGCCGAGAAGACGCACTTTCCCTGAATATTAACAGGAATATAAAAACCATACAATTAATACCCCCGTGGGATTACCAATATGACAAAGAGACCACACATACTCACACAATAAACTATATGTAGAACATGCTTAAAAATTTCTGCTTAAAGATTACTTTGAAATAATGGGTTGTGCCCAAACATCAAGCCTATCAGCCTCATGCTGGCATAGCATCAGAAGAAGCTGTTTCCGTTTTTCTCTTCCCACAGCATAATTTTCTATCTGGCCCCAGACAGGGTGATACTGGTCATTCTGCAAATACCCAAGAAACTTCAGTAACAAGGGGGATAAACAGCTCAAACAGTTACTGTAACAGATTTTACATAAAAGACCGACTATTAACAAATGGACATTTTTTTCTAGTTCAGAGAATCATGACTACTGCATATAATTTCTTACCACATCAATTAACATGCTAGAATTGTCACGCCCCCGTCCTTTTGCGTCAGGTTGAAGACATTCTGCTCGCTCATTTGAAAGATAGTGCACAAATACAGAGATGGACTGAGCCTCACTCTGAGCAAAGTTCACATAATTTGTGTCATACCATTCAGGCTCATAAGCAAACCAGCCCAGAGAGGCCCTGTAACATGCACAAAGAAAAATTGAAGTACATGTAAGCAAATATAGTATGTAATTTAGCTTGAGTAGATAAACCGCAAATTGCCTTTTTTGAGCAATGTTAAAGTGGCACAAGTGTAAAATGCACTGCATATTCAGAATATAATGTTTCAGGACTCTTCAACTGAAGCAAAGCAATGGAAGCCCTTAATGTAAAATGTACAAAGAAAAACTAACAAAATACTTCAAGAATTCAGTATATACTCCACCTAGGTATTCTGTTGTGTATTTGCATTCGGTTATCTAAAAGTAGACCATGGTCAACATAGGTCATGCAATCATAGTCATGTTAGCCCCAAAGACTATGAGGAAGAGATAAATTACCACTTAGAAATCTTACACAGATAAAAGTGTTTCTACAGATTTAAAGCATAGAAAGAGCTGCATGGTCTGGCAAACCTACTTAAAAATCCATTTGAGACATTTTCAAGTTCCATAGCAGGAATACTAAAGTGAAAATTCATAACTATGCACAGATGCTTGAAAGTACAAGGCACCCCTCTCCCCCTTCAAATTAGAGAGGAAGGCATGGGTACATATATAACGATCCCATTTGATGAAGAAGAAAAACATGCATGGGCTTAAACATCCAAAACAGAAAAAAGTACAAGGCACCACTCTCCCCCTTCAAATTAGAGAGGAAGGCATGGGTACATATATAACGATCCCATTTGATGAAGAAGAAAAACATGCATGGGTTTTAGCATCCAAAACAGAAAAACAAACAAATGAACATAAACTAAGTCTTCCCTGCCATACAGGAATGGCTTGGATTATGGGAGTGTCCAAAACAAGCTACTAATAAACAGATGCCTAAAGAATATTTAAGCCAATGAAGCATCATAAAGAAAAACACTATAGAAGTAGATAGAAAGTGGAAGAAGATAGCAAATTGCAGTCACCTGTAAATCCGATCTTCCAGAAGTTGAAGTCCTGATTTGAAATTCAGCAAATTTCCCTGGGACTGGCATGAGCAGAACTTCAGTCCAAGAAGCATGAGAGTGAAAAATGTACCAGTAGCTGCAGGATGGTGTGAAAAGTTCCATGGAAGTCTTGTGGTCCCTTGTAACATCCGACCAAGGAGTAAGAGTTGCTCAACACTATTGTGTCGAACGACCTGAGCAACCAAAACCAAGTTAAGAAAGGAAGGAGACCATATGAATGTAGTAGAATGAAGAGCCACCATGTGTGTTATATTATAAATATACGTCTTGTAGAAGAAAACACTTGAAATAGACTAAGGGTGATTTAAACACTTTCAAGTGTTGTCTTCTTTTAATTATGTAATGGGAAAGCTAATAATGTAAAGATAATAAAGCAAAGCTAGATCTAGAGAAAATAAAAACCCAAATTTCGGATTACTTCCTCATCATGTCATACAATGCGATTTAGACCGAGTTAGGTTAGATTTATCAACTTTATCCTGTACTGATCATAATATGAATACAGATGCAAAAACAATTTCAAGAACTGCATTGAGTGTTGGAGCTTAAGAACGATTATTGAGCTCTTACAAATAGCTTACGCTTTTGGGTCAAGTGATAACTTAACATGGTATAAAAGCATTATAACCATGTGGCCTTGTGCAAAAAATCCATCATTATTAAATAAAATAATAATAAGTTGTGTTTGTTGTTAAGTTTATGGCATGTTGTTTGGTTCACATGCAGGAGCTTGAGTGTTGGAACTTAATACTATTGTTGGGCCCTTATCTAATACCTTAAGTTTTTGGCTCAAATGATAACTTAAAATTATGGGCCCTATACTGCATACATAACTAACAAACCATATCTGTTATGCATTCACAAGACTAGAAGGACAACCAAAAACACAACAATGTTAAATGCACAAACCTTCAACTACAAATTTTACAAAAATATGAGCTGCTACCTAGTATATGAAGAGGACATCCAAAAAGTAAAAAAAATGAACAATGAACATGAAATACGGAGAGAGGGAGAGATAGATCTGTGTTATTTAGTTCAATATTGTAACCTCAAACCGATCAATGAAAAATCCAAGCCATAGTCTGTGAGCAATTATTTGTTCAACAGGATCAACTTCAGGCTGTGCTTCTGGCTCCCCAGCTGAAAGATGAGGCCTCAATTTTGCAGCAGGTCCAGAGTATCTCGCATCAGTTGCAAAAAGACCTCGTTTTGTATCAATTGTCCATAACCATGCATCAACAAGCTCTGCAAGGACAAGGGACCCCAATTGGGGCGCAGCAGACACTAACCAAGTCCAAATAAAAACACCTGTTTCCATTGCGTCAGGGGTGGAAATATAAGCTGGACACCAACAAAGAAGCCGTAGAAGTTGTGAGAAGCCCTCTACATTTGATTTTGAATTGGAATCCTGATGCAGAAAAAAGAAAATAAATAAATCAGAATATACAGAACATGGTGTAAGAGATTAATTGTTGTTGCCAAGTTAGAGAAATGAAGATGAAAGATATATCAGTACCAGATTAGAAAGAAGCAAAGCAGTTGCCTGAGAACAAATTTCACGAAACTGTGACTTGTCCACTTCCCCGCCTTTTTCTGCAACATTTACACATTGTTGAAGAAGATGCACAAATTTGGAAAGCAACATCTCATTAAAAGAATCATCATCTGCCTGTGCCTGTTGGGTAAATGCTCCAGATATCAGCTTTTGAAAGCCACTTCCAAGCCCAAAACCACCTGTTGCCATGGTGCCAGATTGAAATCCACCAATGCTGCTATACAACCTTCTCATACCGGCAATTTCTCCAGCATGGTTGCACTTAACTGTTGCACTGACAATACCAGTGCTGAGCACCTCCAAGGCTTCTGTCGGTTTTAAGTTTGCTCCTGATGCTGCAGCTGCGGCAGCTATGACTGCAGGAATGTTTGCTGTTCGTATACCTGGCAAACAGTCATTTTTACCCGTACCAATCCGTATTTCAGATAACAGAGAAATGACATCACTTGTAGGCTGTGCTCTCTGCCAAGTATTTGCTTTACAAAGCTTTTCCTGAAGTATAAATTTGGGACCACAAAAAGGGAATAGAAACATCAACAAATAAACTATCAAAGAACAGCAGTAGCAATAAAGATGATGGAACTAAAGATAAATCTAAGAGTTCTCCAGATGGTCTTGTGAAAATAAATGAGCATCCATAAGAAGAAAAGATTTTTGTGTTGAAAAAAGAAATACTTAAAAGGTTTTCTATTTCAACAAGAAACTAAACTAAATTATGGAAGTTGGTAAGATGTTGTGTAGCATACAACATCATTCAAAACAGAAAAGACCAACAACAAAAAACTAAGGGTTACAGGGAAGAACGTGAGATTATATCCTGAATTTTTCCATGGAAATCTGCTTCCATCCATAAAAAATACGACTCTTCGGAAAAAAAATTTCCTTACCAAACTGATGATCACCCAAATGCTCAACTACTTCGAGAGCAACAGATTATTAATTAATAGTGTGTTAACCTCATATACACCATGAGGACTGCCGTACAATTGACCCATTCACATATTTGTGAAGGAAAAAGAAAATGTGGGGCAAAAAAGAGTATAGTTGTCACCTGAAGCAGACCCTGCGTGGTGCATGGAGCATATGAAAGTGATATGACAACCCATTCTCGAATAAGTTTCTGATATAAAGAACGAACTGTCGCAACCCATGCAGGATCATTGATAGCAGCAGAAGGTGTATCATTATCAAATGAAAATAGGAGGGAATCCAGACAAGATGAATTCCACAAAACCTGCATTATATAGTTCCACTTGTTTCAAAATGCACCAGATAAATGAAGTAACATCCACAAAATATAAATTAATGGGTCAAACAATGCAAAGACTACAACCAATATAACTTTACCTGAGGAAACTTATCTCTAAGCAGAGTTAACAAGTTAACTGCAATATCCCGGATATGCTCCTCCCTCTGTGACATGCTTTTTATGAGAAAACAGACGTGAGCAAAAAGAGTAGATTCTTTGATATCAGCTTCATTGCCAGTTTCTGACATCCGATCTTCCTGTAGCCAGACAAAAACATCAGGAATGCCCAAAAAGCAAGAGAATGAGAAAGAAAGATAACAGCAACCAACATCATATTTGAAGAGAAAGAACAAAAGTACTCCTGATGTCTTATACTTAAGCTCATGAAAAGAAGAAATTATGAATGAATCAATGTTGCATTCTAGAAACCATTCACAGTACTGCTGGACTTTGCAGAGACTTAAATGCACAAAGTGCACCAAAAGCACCACCAAGAGAAGTGCAAGCCTCAAGGCATAATGCACACTATTTTCCCTTTTTAACATAAATGTAATAAAGATATAAATAAATTCAATATCAAGAAAAGGTAATAAGAACATAAAATTTATTTTGGACGTTGTAGAAACATACTAAAAACTAACGAAAACAGTTATCAATATTTTACCACCAATTAATCAAAAAAAATTGTCTATAGAGATGTCATATTGAAAACATAAAATCTAATCAAATGACAAACGAAACAATGCCAGACAGGGACCAAGAACCACTGATATGGTGGTGATGCTACTCAAACACTTGAACTGGTCTTTCACCATATTAAAAAGAAAACATTAAAATGTCACAAAATTACATGTACTTGATGAAAAAAGTTAAATTCCTTGACTATACAATACTCATGAGGCAAAGCCTTACCTTGAAACAATCAGAAACACTTTTGACCTAAAAGAATCCCTCAGGAAAGCTAATACAGACTCAGAGAACGCGACACAAATTATGGAATGGAACCCCCAAAATCCACTATAAAGACACTGATCATATATACATATATATATATAGAAAAAAGACACTGATGATATATGTTATGCAAATTTTTAACCTTCAAATTAACAAAGATGGTGAACAATACAAGGTGGAAAATAAAAATCAAGAATAGCTACAGAACCAACTGGAATCCCAAAAAATAAGAAAAGCGTTTTAACGTACGATTCAACTCGCATTAATATAGAGAGAATAAAATTTCATTTCAGTTGACACTTTGATATAAGATCTGTATGCTACATTAATCTCTGAAGGAATGAATCTTCCCTAAATGAGAGAATGGAAAGAAAAGAAAATGCCATTGCTCAAAACCTTCATATAAAAGATGAAGACATACCAGCCATGATACTGCAGTTTCAAATGCCCTGTGCACAAGTGCATTCAAACACTGAAAGACAGATGGCATAAGATTTGGAGTTTTCAAGTATTCAAATACACAACTAAAAGCACTTCTAGAAGCAGTCAAACTAGTGCCACCATTAAGCATGCCACCATTGCTGCTGAAACGTATAATCTCCAGAAAAGCAACTGCAAGAAGATAGGTCGCCTTCACGCCTATAAACAAATAAAAACCGACGTCTTTTACCATTATTGTAGAGACAGGCAAAATCAGCAAATAATATAGCTAATAAAATTCCATGGTATCAGGGAAGACAGAATGATGAGGTAGCAATAAAGGACTTCATTTCAGGACCAAATAACAATGAACTTTTACCTATCAGTTCGACTAGCAAGCACTCAGTGAAAATAGAGGATAAGCATTCAATGCTCCAGAAATATTAAGTACTCCATTCTTGTTATATACATAGTCATTCGTGCATTTTGTACAAACTTAAGCTTTCAAGACTAATAGTTTCTCAACATAACATGGAAGTCAGGAAGGGTAAGAAGCACAGTGTTTGAGCCTCAATTCCTATCGACTGAATTTTAACAAAGAACAAGGCCTGTTTCTATTCTATGTGTTTGTTCTTCTGTGTATTCTCTTCTATTTCCCTCCACATTTAACTCTATACGATAAGCCTGTTATTTAATTTGGCCATTCAAGGGAGAAGATACATTAGATTGATAGGTGCTTTAGACTTTTAACACTATTATTGGTCCTTTCCCATAAGCTTCAACTTTGAGGTTGATGGTCTCTCATCAAACCTGAAATTGTGCTCATTGCTGCAACTTCAACCCGTCCTCCTAAAGCAGTAGAAAGTGCTGTTCTTTGGGTTCCGGCTGCTTTCTCATTACCACTCCCTCGACGACTGCCAGGATTATGAAGAGCATTGAGTTCCAACTCATCTTCAAGCCATTTCACTGAGCTGACAACCTAGAAAACAAATTATCATGTTAAAACATCATATTATGATAAAGTTTAAAAACATAACACTGCAATTACTACAAATATTGAATTCCCATATCAAGAGCAAAATTATATACACCCAGGATAACTTGACAAGGACAATTGAGAAAAGCACAAGTACATTAAAAAAATAAGCTATCCACTTAAGTTTCATAACAAGACAGCAAAGTCAACTAACCAACACCAAGGTGATTAGGCATCCCAACCCAATGGATCACCTAGCAACAACTAAGCATTATCTAGGCATCAAAAGCAAGCTTTGATCTTGAACATCAGAAAACCTTTGCAGATGCAGACAAGCTAATAATACTGATAACTAAATAACAAAAAGAATTGATGAGGGCGTGCTGATTTTGGACAAGCATCTATGCAGGAGTAAAGCCATTCCTTTTTAACAGAATCATAAACAACTTCCTTCAAGGTTTTAATCAGCTTTTTTTGTCCTTAATTCATATTTTATAATTTTCAAATAATTTTCATGCTTTTGGACATGCTTCAAGTTCATGCCAACATCCACTTGGATCTCATACTTGTTCAATCTGCTGAAAGACTGACCATCTGCTATTTTTACACATCTGGTTGGACTGGTTTCAACTCTAGCTATATCCTAATTTATGTTGCCAAACACAAGACGACAACATAACCTTCAGAATCACCTGGTAACTCCCACCATATTGTTTAAGCAAGCGGTAGTTAGTTCACTGACATAGGCATTGCCTTGGACTCTCAGCAGAAGTGCTTCATGTAGTCTATTACACTTTCAACTTCTCACAAACACATTTGCAAGAACAACACAAGCATAAATCATAGAGGAACATATTTACATGGATGGATGGAAAATCTAAGATAAAGATTGGCATATCCTCCTGGAACAGCAATATGCAATAGCAATATTTAAAACCAAACAAGAATTCATTTGAATAAACTAGGCATCTACTTACAAGGGGAGGAGTCCCTTGAGCGATTCGCTGAACAGCAGATGACCACTGTGTATTCCACATATATGGTCCAGTCACCGCTTGAAGAGGAATTGTACCAATGCTTCCCACACTGTTCAGTGCCGCAGAAACCGATTTTACTGGTAGTTGATTTTTCAGTATAGGAGGTGCCAAGCCAAATAGAGCAATATAGAACCACAAGTTGCGAAACAACTTCAAAAGTGATGGTTCCACATCTACAGTAGGATCAAAGTCAGAGCATATTTCAGCAACCGCAGGAAGTAGAGGCCCCAAAAAATCTGCTCCACTCCTGCATGATTAAGAGAATCAAATATGAAATGTCAAACATATAACATAACAAGGCGAACAAAATGTGTAAGAATGAGACATGTGCTATCTCACGACAATATAATCAAATAAAGATATCATGAAAATATAGAAATGACTTGCTACCCGCATATAGAATAGCAACAGATTTATCTTACCTCCCACTTTTAGACTCAGCAGCCAGGCCTACATCAGAGCACAAAGATAGCAAACGGTGACGGTAGTCTGAACGCAATCTAGCATTTTCAAGACCACCAGCAATCAGAAGAAATCCTGCAGGAAGAGTCTAGCATGTAATTGAAGCAGTGAGCAACAATTTGATTGAATAAGCTGTCAAACAACTTACAGTATCAAATAAGTTTTTGTCTCAAAGGCAAAGCATACCTCAACACGTTCTGTAGTAGCTTCTGACGCCATTGTTTTGCTTTCAGCAGATCCAACACTTGATAATTTACTCAAGTAACTTCTTGTCATCAGAACAACTGTTTCACGGTAGGACTTCTCGAAACCTAAACTAGCCATGCGAGATACAGCATCTAGAAGCTGTAGCAAATTAAGGGAGGAGATTCTGAGATACCATACCACTACATCTAAAGAATTCAAAGCAATAACATTATTGTTTCAATATTCCATATGGACAAAACTGATAAAAGCATGCAAACTACATAATCGATAAATACATGCTGTGAAGACAAAGGTTCCATACTCTGAGTCGCAATAAACTAGGAGTGGAAGCATCACCCTCTTCCAAGCTCTCGACAAAAAGTGGCAATATCATATCCACAATTTCAGACTTGTTAACAGCAACAGTTAAATCAGCAAGCAAGCGTATAACATTAAGCTGCACAGCAGGAACTGCCTGTTTCTCTTTATCAACCTGAAATCGGCTCAATAAATAAGCATGGACTGGTATTCAACTACAGAATTCAATTATTTCATTTTGGTAAAAAGATCACTATAACTGAATGTATACAAGTTTATTGAAAAATTACATGGGCCTATGCACTTCTTAATTGTTTTTGAGTAGTCATCTCAAATTAAATAATCTGTAAAATCAGAAGAACAACATTCTTTCCAATCAAAACCCAATGGGAGAGAGGAGAAAAGTCTCATATAAGGCTATAGGCAAACTGAAGACAAGAGATAAATTTTATTCTATATAAACACAAGTATATTCATCTATGCACTAACATAACCACAGGCATACATGTCTATATAAACACATATAATACTTTTTATAGAAACATTCATAGATATACACATTCATACATAGTTACATACAACAATAAGAAAAACAGGTAACAAGAAATGCACAAACAACCTGCTCATCATAATCATTTCGTTCGCGAATACTTGTGGCTAATCCCATGATAAATGTGTCCACGGGTGCCCGGTCCTTGGTCCAGCCAGATTGAATTATCTCACAACTTGTCTTCATGACACTCTCAAACATGGCTCCTTGGCTGCTGCCCCACGTGTCAGCCTGTTACAATTAATTTGTACAATGACATAAAAGATAAGCGAGATTTATGATAAAATAAAGAAATAATTTTATTTCTGAAAATGACCAGATTTAACCTTCAATCATCATGCAAAATCAAAACTCACAGTATAAATAATACCTGTGCACAGACAGTAAGCACAAGAGGCTTCAGACGAATGAGCAAAACACGCAGTGGCTGACCTCCCCTCATGACAGCAATCTGAGCAATCCCTGAAAGCAAGGAACTAAACAGCTCCTCACAAACTCTCAACTTTCTCCAGACAGAGAGCAAACACACTTCAGCAGCATCAAACAATAATGCAAGAGTCTCTAGCACCAACCTCTTAGCATTTTTCCCATCCGTATCAAGAGATGCAAGACTCTTTAATTTCAACTTTGCCACAGATTGGTAAACAGATAGTTTCGCATTTATTCTGGCTTTTAAAAGTGGCCCCTGTTCATTCCAATCCCGCTTCCTTATCTGCCCATATAACCAACTTAACCTCAGTAAAGCTATTCCTTATGAAATCAAAACCAAAACTCTACAAATACCCACATAACATATTACTTCTTAACAACCCTTTTACCAGTACATTCTTCCTTTTTTTTTCCAATATAATTGCATAGGCCATACAATTTCTCTCACTTCCTATCATCTTCAAAAAGTTCAATAATTAATTTCTCCTGCACAATGCACTGAAGCCTATCTACATATATCAGCATAAAACAATAAAGTCTACTTTGTCTCCCCATATTTTATCATAATGTTTTTTCTCAATAAGCTATTCCCACAAAATGCACTATGACTTTTCTAATTATATCCGATTATTAAATTTAAATTGAACATTTATCATCAAAATGCATGCATATCATATTTTTCAAAATGCACCAAGAATTATCTTACAATATTAACAATAAATCAAATTGAAACTTATTTATTCACATTGATACCTTCAGAAAAGCAGACATGGATTGCACCTGCCTCTTTGCCATAAATCTAACTTGCTCCAAAAGCTTCGGCTCAATCTGTGCTTTATCCAAAACATGTGTGATCAATTTAAAAGCAATCTCTTGCTTCTCCAAGCTCTCCACAGACTCTTCCTCAAACGAGGCCACCTGTTGCCTGAATTGTTGCCCATCATTCATATTAAATCCACCAAATATGCTGCCCCCTCCATTCATTGACACACTCGAGTATGACACGTGGCTGGCCACCTCATTTCCAGGGCTCGACTCGCTCTCGTTACTTTGACTGGGCTGAAAATGGCTTGCACTTAACGGGGAGCTCTGAGACGACGACGTTTCAGAGTTTATAGGTATTTGTTCTCTCGGCGAAGCCGGAATTGGGATCGTTAACTGATCGAGAAGACATGTCACCAGTTTATTTGCATCGGATGGCAAAATTGGCGGGAATTTCTTGGATAAAGCCGACAAAAAGGCTCTAGAGATGCCCGAATCTTCGCTTCCGTTATTAGTAACTGCTGAAAGAATTACCTCTCCAGTGCATCCGGCGACTTCCGCGGCGAAATCGGGAGAGACGTCGCAGGATTTCGACGTGTAGCCTAGGAAATCCGTAAAGAAAGATGAAATCGTGTCGTTGGTGCTGAACGACTGCGGCCAGAACGAGCGGCGAAACGACGTTGGAACGGCGCGGAGGAACTCGAGGATGACGGATTTAGCGCGTGGATCGGCGGAGTCGCCGCATTTCGAAAGAAAGCGAGCGACGCCGAGTATGGCATTGAGATGCGAACGAGATAGCCGTGGGGATCCGGATGAGAGCAATTCGGGTTGAGGGCACCGGTTGCAAATCCACGCGAGTTTATCGCCGAATTGCTTCGGATTTTGCGCAATCAGATCGCAGAGCTCGATCAACGCCTCCATCGTACTAAAATAACCAAATGTAGAATATAATTAAAGAATTTATGATCGCAAATTAGGGTTTATAGAAAATGTCGCTCATTTTTTTCTTGAAGAAAAAAAAAAAAATAGTGTTAAGCTGTTTTCGTTTTTCGTTTCTCTGCTTTCTATATATTGTTCTGTTTGTAAAGTTTATAGACTTTGTTTTGGTGCAATTCTGGCGCCTCACGGGCCTGAGGCCTCTTCTCTCTAATCTCAATCTCAATCCGTCGCCGTAGAGAGAAATTTAACGTGCCGTTATAACAAGAGCGAGCGAGTAACGAGTTGCCTCGGAGAGTTAGCTGCCCAGGTGGTTGTGGCTGGTCACGTGACATTGACTTATATTCTATATTTAATTATTTAATTTTGTTTCTCTCTTTTGAAACGTAACGATCTAAATTGAAGAATCTTTGGCTGGCCTAAGCAAATGCAATGCTTGCTTTTATGTGTTGTGACAAAATTGTAATTTTAATCCGTTAGCACGTGGTGTTGGAATATAAATATTTAAATTTAATAATGGATAGTGTTAACAAGTGTGAGTTTTTTAATCATGAGCAAAGCATGGTAACGTTCCTTTTCTCTTTTCTCTTTTCTCTTTTAATAGCCATCATGCTTCGCGCTGCTCGTGCAGCGGCAGCATTACATGGCAGTAGCCGCTTAATGTCAGGGACAGTAAAACAAATTCGAATTTAGGTTTGAATTTAAAAAATTTAGAAATATAAAACAAAATCAGATTTGAAAATATTTAGAAAATGTGTATTTTTTTAATTTGAGTTCTATTATTTTAAAATATTATTGTGAAATTCTCTAAAATATAGACTAATTATAAATATTTATAAATTTTAAATTTTATCAACAATAATAAAAAATTTAAATTTTTTTTATTAATATTCAACTATTAGAGAATTTCTTTTGTTAAAGTTACCAAATTCTATATTAGTGTATATAAAAAGTATAAATTAACTTTGTATGTCATAATAAGTTATGATATTATAATTCGGTCCTTATAGATTTTTTTTGAAGATCTATTTCCCAAAAATAAATGAACGGATTAGATAAGTATTTATTTGATTCAACTTCTCTATTAACTAATAAAGTTTTTAATGTTAAAAGTTCTTTTCAAATTTTTTGATATTTAGTTGCAATTGAAAAAGAATTTTTGAAGATTAAAAAAATTATTTTGTTTCTATTTATAAAAACTTAAATTTCGTGTTTTTGAAAATAAAATTTTTTGAGATTTTTTTATATTTATGTTATATTATATATACGCTAATAATATTTTTTTAATTTCATAATGTACCTTTAAAAAAAATAAAGTATATTCAACTAAAATATTTTTAATATTTTTTTAAAAGTAATTATATTTTCAAATCTCTACCGTCATTATATTTTACAAGACTCAACCAAAATTTTTTGTTGATTATTTTAATTTTTTAATAAAAATAAGTATTATTTTATTTTTAATTTTTGTGCTAAATATAATTATTTATATTAATTATTTATTATTATTTATTAATTTTATTTAATACTTTTATTTTAAAAAATTAAATTTGATAAAATACAAGATAAATTTAAATTTATATAAAAAAAATATCGAATTATTTAAAATTTAAATTTAAGTTTTATTAAACATTTTTTTTAGTAATCTAATAACACATAAACTCTTTTAACAATATATAATCAAATAATTTTATATTTAAAAAAAAATTTAATTGATAACTAAACGATTAATAATTTTTTTTAAAAAAAAATTATTTTTAAAAATCTTATTTTAAAAAATTATACTTTCAAAAATTTTATTTTAAAAAATTTTATTTTCAAAAATTCACTCTGAAAAGTGAACCCTACGACTAACAGAATCTTGATCCTTCTTTTACAGATATTTCTCTTTAAATAATACAGAACCAACTCTTTATCAATCGGGTTTATGAGGTATATAAAATGTAATATTGGTAACACTATATTGACCACTAGAAAAGGAAAAAACATAAGTGAAACTTGAATTTTGAAAAGATGAAAGGGCAAATGAATATCATTACAAGCGCGTCAATCTGAAAGAAAGAACAATATGCAAATTCAGGAAAATACCAACTCATCTCCAATTGTAGGAAGTCTGTATTTAAGTACACAATAATATCTTCAACAATGATGCCATCAACTCTTCACGCTCTTAAAGAATCTTAAAAGTGGGAAAGGACCACCTGCCTCTTCATCGTCACTGCTAGAATGCTTGCTTCTTTGTATGTGCAAGTTAATTGAGCAATTAACTTGCATTTCGTAACGCAATATCTTGTCATGTAAGGCCAGCCAACCTTCTCAAAAGCTCTTTCCCCACAAGCAAAAACCAAACTCAAAAGTCATGGATTTAATCTTAGACTAACCACCGATATTCTGGCCACCACAAACCACCATCGCCTGTATGCATCACCGCCGCTCTTTGGATCCACTTCTAACTCTTCCAATCTTAATCATAATCTTACCCATTAAAACAACTCCCTGATAATAATCCCTAGCAAGAGACCCACTTTGCCCATAGTTATAACAAGCCCCACCCTATTGCCGACGCCACCATACCCACCACCACCACCACTACTCCTCCCTCTCCTACCACCTCCGTAACCACCACCATAGCCTCCTTCTCCGCGTCTGGCACCACCGTCGTGACTGCTACCTTAAATCAGGTTCCTATTCAGGCCAGTCACATCAGTAGCTTTGGTGCGAGACCCATCAGATTCGATCACGAACGCGACCTCCTCGCTCTCTTCGAGGCTACGAAACCCTTCAAGAGGGAATCGACAATTGGTGGATGAAGACATCCTCGCCGCTTCAGAACTTTATAATGTCAGCAGCTGGCACCGTGTGCCAGCTGCAGATTTGCAATGGTGGACAGCCAAGAAATGGCTGTCCACTTGCTCAATTCTCCCTATAAAAGGGAGAGTTTAGCAATGTATTTTCCATTACAATTTAGAGAGAGTTTCTAAAACTTTGAGAGAGTTTTTGAGTGATTTGAGAGAATTGGGTGTATTGGGGTTTTGGGTTGTAAGGCTAAAACACTACAATACTTGTATTCTCCATTTCTAATAGTAAGAGATTCTTTTGTCTTCGCCCGTGGACGTAGGCTAAAAGCCGAACCACGTAAACTTGTCTTTGTCTTATTTTTATTTTCATTATTTTTCTCAATTTCGCTTTAGCTGCGACCCTGCATCACCCCTCAATTTCCCAACAAGTGGTATCAGAGCTTCTGGTTGAAAGAGATTACTATTCACGTATACAGTTACTATTCATACATACGGTTACTGTTTATACGTACGGGTACTATTCACGTGAAACAGTGGGAGCCGATCCTAGCAGAAAGCTGTTCGTGGTGAAAAGCAATGGCGGCAAAATACGAAGTTGAGAAGTTCAATGGAGGTAATTTTACATTGTGGAAAATGAAAATAAAGGCAATTTTAAGGAAAAACAAATGCTTAGAAGCAATTGATGAAAGACCAGTTGGTATCACTGATGATATCAAGTGGAATGAGATTGACGGTAATGCAGTTGCTAATCTGCATCTCGCACTTGCTGATAACGTGCTATCCAGTGTAGCGGAAAAGAAGACAGCAAAAGAGATCTGGGATACTCTCATAAAATTGTATGAGGCCAAATCTTTGCACAACAAGATCTTCTTAAAAAGGAGATTATATACTCTTCGAATGGCAGAATCCACTTCAGTGACAGCACATCAACACGTTAAATACTCTATTTTCCCAACTCACTTCCTTGGGGCATAAAATAGAGGCAGGTGAACGTGCGAAGATTTTACTTCAAAGCCTACTAGATTCGTATGATCAACTCATCATCAACTTGACGAATAATATCCTAACGGAATTCTTAGTCTTCGATGATGTTACAGCTGCTGTATTGGGAGAAGAACGAAGACGGAAAAATAAAGAAGACAAACAGGAATGTTCGCAGCAAGCAGAAGCTTTGACAATGATGAGAGGTAGATCAACAGAACGTGGCCCCAGTGGGAGTCAAAATCATGGTAGACCAAAATCCAGAAGTAAAAAGAACGTCAAATGCTACCATCGTGGCAAGAAAGGCTATCTGAAGAAGGATTGTTGGGGATTTAAGAAAAGTGCAGAGGACAAACCTCAAGGGAATATTGCAAGCACCTCAGATGATGGTGAAATTTTATACAGCGAGGCAGCAACAGTTGTTGAAAGCAGAAAACGGTTATCTGATGTATGGCTCATGGATTCTGGAGCTACATGGCACATGATCTCTAAAAGAGAATGGTTCCATCAATATGAACCTATCTCTGGAGGATCTGTATATATGGGGGACGATCATGCTTTAGAAATTGCTGGAGTAGGATCCATCAAGATGAAGATGTACGATGGTACTGTTCGTATTATCCAGGAGGTGCGACATGTGAAAGGCCTCAAGAAGAATCTTTTGTCATTGGGACAATTAGATAACATTGGGTGTAAGACCCAAATTGAAAATGGGATAATGAAAATTCTCAAAGGCGTGCTTGTAATAATGAAGGCAGAAAAGGTTGTTGCAAATTTGTACATGCTTAATGGAGAAACACTGCAGGAAGGAGATGCATCTGTTGCATCAACTAGTTCAGCAGAAGAGTCAACGATAATGTGGCATCGCAAACTGGGCCATATGTCAGAACGAGGTTTGAAGATTCTCTCTGATCAAAATTTACTTCATGGGCTCAAATCGGTTCATTTACCTTTCTGTGAGCACTGTGTCACAAGTAAGCAGCACAGATTAAAGTTCAGCACATCCAGTTCTAGAAGTAAAGAAATTCTAGAATTGATCCACTCTGATGTTTGGCAAGCACCGGTGATGTCCTTAGGAGGAGCGAGATATTTTGTGTCATTAATAGATGATTACTCCAGGAGATGTTGGGTGTATCCAATCAAGAAGAAGTCATATGTGTTTGAAGCTTTCAAAATATTCAGAGCGCGTGTAGAACTTGAATCAGAAAAGAAGATCAAGTGTTTAAGGACAGATAATGGAGGAGAATATACTGGTGAGGATTTTATTGCATTCTGTCAACAAGAAGGCATCAAGCGGCAATTCAGCACAGCTTACACACCTCAGCAGAATGGAGTAGCAGAGCGGATGAACAGAACCTTGTTGGAGAGAACAAGAGCTATGTTGAGAACTGCAGGTTTAGACAAGACATTTTGGGCAGAAGCAGTCAAAACCGCCTGTTATGTGGTAAATCGGTCACCATCAACAGCAATCGAGTTGAAGACACCGATGGAGATGTGGACTGGAAAACCAGTTGATTATTCTCACCTTCATACATTTGGAAGTCCTGTGTACGTGATGTATAATCCCCAAGAAACAACGAAGCTGGATCCAAAATTCAGAAAATGCCTTTTCTTGGGATATGCTGATGGAGTCAAGGGGTATCGCCTGTAGGATCCCACTACCCACAAGGTCGTCATCAGCAGAGATGTGATATTTGCAGAAGATAAACTGCAAAGGAATGATAAAGATGATAGCACAGTGAAGGAAAATCCAGATACTACAATGGTACAAATGGAAAATAATCAAGTACAAGAAGATTCAGATTCTCTTGAATCAGCACCAGGGCACGAAGAACAAGAACCAGCAGAGTCTGAGGCTACAGATGATCATCGATCAACTCGTGAGAGACGACCACCAGCGTGGCACTCGGAGTATGTCATGGAGGCTCATGTTGCATACTGCCTTCTAACAGAGGATGGAGAGCCAACAACTTTCCAGGAGGCTTCTAAAAGTCAAGATGTTTCTCTATGGATGACAGCAATGCAAGAAGAGATTGAAGCTTTGCATAAGAACAAAACATGGGAGCTGGTTGCACTGCCACATGGAAGAAAAGCCATTGGAAACAAATAGGTCTACAAGATCAAACGGGATGGCAATGACCAAGTAGAGCGGTATCGTGCGAGATTGGTGGTGAAAGGTTATGCTCAGAAAGAAGGTATTGACTTTAATGAGATATTTTCCCCTGTAGTTCGACTCACGACAGTCAGAATAGTCTTGACAATGTGTGCTACATTTGACTTACATCTAGAACAGCTAGATGTGAAGACAGCTTTTCTTCATGGAGAACTTGAAGAAGAAATTTATATGCTCCAACCAGAAGGTTTTAAAGAAGAAGGAAAAGAGAACTTGGTTTGCAGGTTGAACAAATCTCTGTACGGTCTCAAACAGGCGCCGAGGTGTTGGTACAAGAGATTTGATTCCTATATCATCAGCCTTGGATACAACAGACTTAGTTCAGACCATTGTACATACTACAAAAGGTTTGAAGATGATAATGATTTCATTATTTTACTGTTGTACGTGGATGACATGTTGGTGGCAGGCCCCAACAAAGATCGAGTCCAAGAATTAAAGGCACAGTTGGCTAGGGAATTTGATATGAAGGACTTGGGACCAGCAAACAAGATTCTAGGGATGCAAATTCACCGAGACAGAAATAACAGGAAGATTTGGCTTTCTCAGAAGAACTACTTAAAGAAAATCTTGTGGCGCTTCAATATGCAAGATTGTAAGCCAATTAGTACCCCACTCCCTGTTAATTTCAAGTTATCCTCTAAAATGTGTCCTAGCAAAGAAGCAGAGAGGAATGAGATGTCTCGAGTACCGTATGCATCAGCAGTGGGAAGTTTAATGTTCGCTATGATTTGTACCAGACCAGACATTCCACAAGTAGTGGGAGCAGTTAGTAGATACATGGCGAATCCTGGTAGAGAGCATTGGGGTTGTGTCAGGAGGATCCTTAGATACATTAAGGGTACCTCAGATGTTGTTTTATGTTACGGAGGATCAGATTTTATTGTTAAGGGCTATGTGGATTCAGATTTTGCAGGAGATCTTGATAAAAGAAAATCCACTACTGGCTATGTGTTTAAACTTGCAGAAGGAGCTGTAAGCTGGGTTTCGAAACTGCAAACTGTTGTGGCATTATCTACTACAGAAGCAGAATACATGGCAGCTACACAAGCTTGCAAGGAAGCAATTTGGATACAAAGATTACTGGAGGAGCTCGGGCACAAGCAAGAGAAAGTTGAATTGTTTTGTGACAGTCAGAGTGCCTTGCACATTGCAAGGAATCCAGCTTTTCATTCAAGAACGAAGCACATAGGTGTTCAATATCACTTTGTTCGTGAAGTGGTAGAAGATGGAAGTGTGGATATGAAAAAAATTCATACAGATGATAACCTAGCAGATGTGTTGACCAAGCCCACCAATACCAACAAATTTGTATGGTGCAGATCCTTGCATGGCCTAGCAGACACGTAGGCAACATGGCTTTGGCGAAGAAGAAAGAATGGTGTGGAGACTTGATTGATTTTCAATCAAATCTCCAAGTGGGAGAATTGTCAGCAGCTGGCACCATGTGCCAGCTGCAGATTTGCAATGGTGGACAGCCAAGAAATGGCTGTCCACTTGCTCAATTCTCCCTATAAAAGGGAGAGTTTAGCAATGTATTTGCCATTGCAATTTAGAGAGAGTTTCTAAAACTTTGAGAGAGTTTTTGAGTGATTTGAGAGAATTGGGTGTATTGGGATTTTGGGTTGTAAGGCTAAAACACTACAATACTTGTATTCTCCATTTCTAATAGTAAGAGATTCTTCTGTCTTCGCCCGTGGATCGTAGGCTAAAAGCCGAACCACGTAAACTTGTCTTTGTCTTATTTTTATTTTCATTATTTTTCTCAATTTTGCTTTAGCTGCGACCCTGCATCACCCCTCAATTTCCCAACATATAATTGTATACGAAATGATAACTTAAAGGTGAAATAAAAATTTCTTAGCATGCATAAACCAAGACGCTTAAAAACTGTTGGCAATCTACCAAAGCCAATGAAATTTACAAACTAGGAATAATATGCTAAGGTGGATACGAGTTTTGAGTTTGGTTTTACAATGAGATTTGGGTTTCTCTCTCTAAACGTGGATTTAAGGAAAAGATTATAGATACCAAAATTTTAGTGTTTAGTAAGATAGATAAAAAATATTTGAACACAAATTTAGAGTTTTTTTTTTTTGCACATAATTATAGTGTCACGTGTTATAATGATTTGATACGAATTAAATTAATGTAGATAACAAAATAAAATGATTTATTATCTTTATCTCATTAATTTTATTGAAAAATTCTTTAATAATTGAGTATGAGCGAATTTTTTTTAAATTTTTGAATTTTGAAGATAGAATTTAAAATTTATAGATATTTGTATAATTAAACTATATTTTAAAAATATTGTTAAAAAATTAGTGATTCAATTAAAATTAAAAAATTAGTGATTCAATAATTTTAGTTGAATAAGATTTGAGATAAATATCAAAATATAAATTTCATTTTATATGCCAACATAATCTCAAAATTACACGATATATACCTCATATTAAAATATTACATAAATATCTTAAAAAAATAAGTAAAAAGTCTATTTTACCATTAATGAAATTTACAAACTAACACTTGAAAGACTAAAAACCCTTTTCTTCCTCCCAATTTATAACCCTAAAAAATCTTTCCTTTATTATCTCAATTTGAAACGTATCCAGAGAGCAGCTTTAAACACATTTTCTTTACACTCACCGTTTATAGTTAACCATAATTTGTTCATGTGAAGTTGAAAGTAGTGGAAGTAAAAACAACATAAAGTAAAGGAATCAAATTGGGTAAATTTTTCTTGTATTATTTGTCAAAAGAAAGTTCATTGTAATTTGATTAATAACAGAATAAGAAAATTTACTCAACTTTTTTCATATAAAAAATTATGGGCAATTTTAGTTGATTTGGGAGCTTAGAAAAAATAAATTATGGGTGCGGAGATATTAATTAAGAAATGGGGAAGAATAAATTGAAAAATATTTTAATAAAAAAATGAATGAATATGGAGTACAAGATTTTATGAGTGATCATATATACGTAGTCTCCTTGCATGCATATTCATTGATATATGCTTCAAGCTTCATAAATTAATTAATTTCTTTGTGAATCATATATAGTGACAATTGATTTTATTGCTCTTTTGGTCATAAGAATAACAACCCATTCTACATAGTTTGTAGATCATGAAATTTCTTTTAATTTGTAAAAAGTGGTCCAAAGATATTAAAAATATGTAGTGGTGGAGTCTCGGTTCAGTTCACCGAAAAATAATGTATGTTGGAAGCAATAAACCAACAACGTGATCAAATCTCATAAGTAATAAATTTCAAATAAAATTCATAATGTGTTAACAACTCTTTTTTTGCTTATAAATTGATTCTCAACTATTGTTGGTAGGTCATTTGAAATGTAACACGTGAAAGAAACATGCCTTTGAAGAAAACAACAAAAAAAAAAATTAAGAAAGAACCAAAAGAAGCCTTCAAATAATAAGGTATAAAAAACGGAATTAAAAGTTAAAGTCTTTAATCTTTTATCACTAAAACCATTGTCACATATTAAACAACATTTAACAAAATCACAATTGGAGTTATTTAGAAAATGTTCTTTCGGGCATTTTCTAGATGTGGATGAAATATAATTTTTTGGATAATTGGTATACAAACTATTATTAAAGTATGTTCGCTCCACAAAATATACAATGTACTTTTAAGATCGGGAAAGAGGAATGCAGGTTTTCAATGTTAGAATTTGCCTTGGTCACAGGATTAAATTGTGAACCAATACCTAAATATGTGATTCAACATAGAGTTGAAGGTGACAATATACGTGATGTGTTCCTAAGTGGTCATAATAAATTGACCGCATGTGATTTAAGTAATGCCTTTATATCATCTAGCTCTGAAAATGATATAATGATGGTGAAGTTGGCAATGTTGTATTTTTTAAAGAATGTATTACTTGGAAAGAAGTATAGGAATAAAAGTTATGCAAATTACACATTTCTAGTAGATAATTACAACGAGTTTAATGATTATCTTTGGGGTTGTATTTGTTTTGAGGCCACAAAGAAATCTTTGGAAGCTGCAATTGCTAGTAGAAAAAAGAGACTTAAGGGTTTAAAGTCCAATGATGAGAGATATAGTGTTGGTGGATTTCCACTAGCTTTACAGGTAAAATTCTTAATATTTTATGGATATTTATAGTTTTACATCTTACATTTTAAAAATTTTATTTACAGTTGTAGGCATATGAGGTCATTTCAGAACTTGGGGAGAGTTTTACAACAAAATACATAGACACAAAAGTTCATCGCATATTAAATTGGAGGGCAACCTCAGATATCCTCGCCAATGCTTTGGACAATGTCATATTCAAACATGATAAAGTATGCTTAGCACATCCTTTAATTGTATTGTATATTATTTTGTTTAAAAAACTCTTATCCACATGATACATACTTTGTTCAGGTTAATGTACGAAAGGACTTTACTCATATCTCAAAGAAAAAGCGATCACAAACATTTCTTAATTGGTTCGAGGGTCATCAATGGCATAAATTTCTTGTGCGGAGGACATTGAGAGAAATGCCATGGAAGCAAACAATAAAACTGGAGCACCACGCCTAGAATCTAATAAATTCTTCCATCGCAAGAATACAAATATAAATTATGTTAGCCCGACTCACCCACAGAGGCACCATGACATAATTACCATGGGAAAGACTGAGCAAACCTCCAAATCAGTAAGTTGAGAAAAATATTTTAAGTCGATCGCCTCATGTTTTTTTTCTTTTTTTATTAACTTTCTCTAATATTTAATTGTTTAGACTACTCGAACCCACTATCCTCCCACTGGAGATTGGGTTTCTTTGATTGAGGTAAGCATCAATGCTGTAGATATGCGAGTCCAAAAAGTCAAGGAGGAGGTTGATATTGTTGGGATTTGTGCTTACGTGCCATCCCTTTTATGTATAAATATTTGCTTTATGTTTATACATTTATGATTTTAATATATCACTAATTATTTTATTTATAAATATGGTAAGATGCTTGTAACGTTTTAGACATTGTATGATCTGAAGGAGTTCAGATCTGATCTAAAGGAGTTTAGATTAGAACTAAGAGTTAGTAAAATCTAAAGAGTTAGAGCCTTGTCTGAAATGGGACAAAGACCTAAGAATATATTAATAATGACATAGTTGCAATGGGTTGCAAATGGTGCTAAGAAATGTTGTTATGCAAATATGTTCTTAAATTTAATGTTTCTGATCTACCTTTACTAATGCGGGTCTGTTAGTGAAGATCTTAATATATATATAGATCAGTGTATGTCTATATCTGGATAGTCCAGATGGTTAGTCTTAGCAGACCATGAGTTTAGTGGAAACTCGTATAGAGATACAAGTATTCAGTAAAGACTGAATATTGCACAGACTCACAACGATCTCCAATAGACATCCCATAAAGTCGTCAATAGAGGATCTTTCGAGTTGAATAGTATTCGTAGTTCTTAGACCTGAGTGCCACGGTGGACTTGTTAGTGATCCATCATACTTTGGTTCCACACATGTTAGATACCTTTCATGGTCTGACTGCTGGGTGTCGCTGAAATGGGACAAAGACCTAAGAATATATTAATAATGACATAGTTGCAATGGGTTGCAAATGGTGCTAAGAAATGTTGTTAAGCAAATATGTTCTTAAATTTAATGTTCCTGATCTACCTTCACTAATGCGGGTCTGTTAGTGAAGATCTTAATATATATATATATATATATATATATATATAGATTAGTGTATGTCTATATCTGGATAGTCCAGATGGTTAGTCTTAGCAGACCATGAGTTTAGTGGAAACTCGTATAGAGATACAAGTATTCAGTAAAGACTGAATATTGAACAGACTCACAAAGATCTCCAATAGACATCCCATAAAGTCGTCAATTGAGGATCTTTCGAGTTAAATTGTATTCGTGGTCCTTAGACCTGAGTGCCACGGTGGACTTGTTAGTGATCCATCATACTTTGGTTCCACACATGTTAGATACCTTTCATGGTCTGACTGCTGGGTGTCGCTGGGTATGGTCCGATGCTAATGGAGTTCGGTGTGTACAAATATGGGATCCATCAACTCAATTGGGTGAGTAAAATATCCTGCAACTCCAAGATTATATTTCAGAAAGTCTTATGGCCATAAGCAGACATCCAAGAATTTCTTGGGAAAATAATATCGTGAAAGTGTTTACGGATATTATTTATTGAAATACAAATCTAGAGATAAGTTAATGGTTGAGCACATGGAGACTTGACGGTGTTGATCTATATCTCCGCTCTTCTAGGATATTTATGATGGAAGGATTATACGAATATGTTATAACCTCAACTTGTATGGTCTAATGCGTCGTTTTGTAATATCTGTAACATGTGTGTGAGACATTGTTCACAGACGTGTGAAATAGTTTCATATGACAAATCGGGCATGGACCTAGAGAGTCTCACAATATGAAGTGTACTCGTTGTGCACTGGGGCAGCGAATTGGATTGAACAATTGATCCAACAATTTCCAGCAAAATGAAAAATGATTCAAGGTTCCTTTTATTATTCACTTGTTAATTAAAGGTAAAATACATTATTGGTTTATAAGAGTTGTTAACCAATAAGAATTTGACAAGTGACATAATCTTACTCCATAAATTATTTACCATGTATTTACCTATTTACCTTGCTTGGTAAATACATATATGGTAAATGTAAATATTCAAAATAGTTTTGAATTATTAATATTTTATATATTAATCAAATTATTATTATTAATTGGAATAAATGGCAAATACTATATACTAATGGAGAATGCACTTGTTATTAATAATAAGGAATGTTGACCACTTAGTAATTCTTAAATGATGCACTAAGGAAGTGGTAAAACCACTTAACATTGATTAAATGCCATTTACTCTCTAGAAATTGATTCAAATGGTTGAATCAAATTGGTGAGTGAAAAATATAATAGATTAATGTTTGTAATGGCAAACATGGTTAAGTGGTGGTGGAGCACTAAGAGAAATCATTCTTTGCACTTAAGAAAGAATTGAAAGAGTTCAATTTGAGTAAGAGATAGAGTGAATTTCGTTCAAGGTGAAGGAAGAGAGAATTGAGAGCATTTCCTAAGTGTTTCTCTCAAAGTGTTGAGAGAAAATACAAAGGCTTACCAAGGTTCAACATAAAGAGTTGTAAAGAACAAAAGAAATCTCTTAATTCTTCTCATCTCTTGGTAGTAATCATTCATATACACAAATTGTTTTAAGTGTTAAAACAATCAAATGCTGGAAATTCAAGACTACCATTCTAGCTTCACAATCCCACCGGATTTAGTTGTGAATTAGAATTGTGCAAGGGAACACTTCAAGGTGAGCTCAAAAAATTGAAGCTTGAAGTTCTTGAAGAATTGTAAAGCTACCTTCATATCCGGGTAAGTTATTTATTTGTTATTCGTTTTATATCATGCATGAAATATATATATGAGATATATATGTACTTGAATGATCATACATGTTTGAATATGTTACATATTGTATAATATGTATGAATACTTTCGTTGTGTATTTAATTTTTTTTTGAAATTATATACATCTATACACATCACACACCATATCATAACAGATATCATTAAAAAGATGTTGACGTCAGTAAAAGAGATACATCTATTTGTCTTGACATGTTGAAGAAGCTTTTGGAGTCATTGCATAATGAGTTAGATTATGATGAAGATGAACTTCAAGTAAAACAGATAACTAATGTCATTTGTACTATTTATTATTGATAATAGACTGTCATACAAACAAAATATTCTCTAATATGTATGCAGACTAATGTCTCGGATAACCAATTTCAGTGTACAGCTGAGGCTTCAAACTTAGATATCCTTATTAATGATGGTTCAAAGTTTCAGGATGTCATTGACATACCTTCTAAAGACCACTATCAACAAGGTACCAATGTAAATGTATCGACGGTACATTATATAAGGAGAAAATGCATGCGAAATGAATCAATTTACATCCGTTCACCTTACATGGGTCAATCTATTCACAACCCATCAAAGAAACTACGCCAGGTCGTTATGTATAACTCTAGGCCTCCTATAGACCTAAAAAACCTTAGCGTACTAGAGCAATGGATGAAGAACGATGATGAGGAACCGTGGCTTTCATTAAGATGATGAATCAATAATGTTCTTTATTGCCTTTACACATATGACGCTTATTTGAGTTTCTAACTCACCGTGTAGGTTGTTCATTAATTTGGTCGTTCACGATGCAACAAAGGATTTTTTTCACCAGTTATTTAAGTATCAGGAGATGTAACTTATTTTCTCTTACTTAAAATTTTCATATGACTTACTAGTTATATTTACAAGACTTTAACTTATAACTAATGGTAAGGATTTTTTTTGGATTTTTCAGCATATAAATTGTGGTTGTCATGCCATTTGGTGTAGCATTTCAAAGACCAATACATCACTTATGCAACCTTGCACAATCATGGACACTTATTTTCAAGTAAGAACTTATCTACTTATAGTAATGTAATTTGCATCTTCTTTAGGGTTTTACTTACATATAGTCATATACTTTCAGCAATGTGTTCGAGTAAAGTATGCCATTTACAACAAAGGTTTTGAAAAACTATGGGGAGACTCAATAGATGAGTTATGTATTTCATATGTATTGGGAAAAAAACTCTAAAACTCACTTTCATGGATTGAAGTCTTTAAGGTTAGTTCTTTGCATATTTCTTCAATTATCTAGTGTATATTAATGACAATAATATATAATGCAGGTTTATGTTTCCATTAATGTCATAAATATGCACTGGGTCTTAGGTGAGTTTGACATTCTACAAGAAACCATAACAATATATGACTAGGATAGAGAAATTATGAATGATGCTAGATTTTCTATTGAGATGCAGCCGTTTATTGTAATGATGCCTCTTATACTTAAAGAGATAGGGTGGTATGATTCATGACCTAGGTTTAAGGAGTTTGATCCACATCGTTCTTGGAGGGCTGTTCGAAATTTGGATGCTCTGCAACAAACTATTTGGTATGCAACTTACTTTTTAATTGTTTTACTTATGTCATTAATTTGATATACATATTTTATTAATCTATATAGTGGAGATTGTGGTGTGTTTGTGTTACGTTATTTGGAGACGTTGATCAATGGCCATGACATTTGCACCCAATGCACACAAACAGATGTCACATATTACTAAAGGCGTCTTACTGTTAGATTGTTTCATGATTTGTCTTTGAAGGCTGAAAAAAGAATGAATGAAGAAATAAATAAAGAAGAAAGCATGCAGATGATTTTCTACATTGCAAATGTAAGTTTTTAGATGGTCTTGTACTGTCATCTTTATTTACAAGACTTCATTTTGAATAGTCTTATATAGTCTTGTAAGGTTCATATACTGTGAATATTTCTTATGCACTTAATCTGTGTTTTTATAAGGTACCAATTTAGCTAGTCTTGTAATCATCTTGTACTGTTTTGTATTATAAAGACTATGTAATACTCTTATGAGACAAGAAATGAAGTCATACATAAATCTTATAACTCTTAAATTTGAGAGAAATAACATTTAAAATGATAATATGAATGTATTTTTATATCAAAAAGACAATTAAAACATGACTATTTTTTTAACATAAGCAAACAAATATTTAAATGACGAAAAAAATTTGAATTATTTAATCACTATATTTGACAATGAACTCATTGAAATTTAGAGACAATATTTGAAATGACAGACACTTATCTAGTTTTTTTTTTAAATTCATTCTCAGTCCACTTCGTAAGCCGAGTATGTGTATTAATTACCTCTTCTCGACATGCACAAAATCACTACCGAAGTTTATCAATGATCTCATCCAAAAGCTTATGAATAGGTAGCTCTTGCTCAAACTTTAAAATAACATTCATACATTCTGCAATGTTAGTAGACATTATACTGTAACGCCTACCATCAAAGTGAGCACGCGCTCACTTTTCATAACCAACCTCTGAAAGATAATTTGCAACTGCTACACTAATGCCACGCATCTCATTCATTTAATGATAGAAACGAGAAGGTAGATATGCTTTTGAGGCTATTTCAACCAAAGCACCAACATCAATGTCTTTAAACTTGGCCCTAATGTTTTACTTCAAATGGTATGTACAAATCTCATAGCCAGCATGTTGGAACACAAATTTGACTATATTTTTAATACTCACACGGCGGTCAGAAATAATGACTAAATTTGAAAAGTCTCCAATTGATTCTCTCAGTTTTGTCATATACCAATGCCACGAAAGGTCATTCTCACTGTCATCTACACTAAATGCAAGTGGGTATATTGGATTGTTACCATCTTTACACGAGGCAATAAAATAGGCATCCTTTAAATTTTTCTTTCAAAAAAGTGGCATCAACTGCAATCACTAGCCTAATTGACGATGTAAATCCCTAAATACATGTCCCTAAAGACATGAATAAATATTAGAAGTGATGACCATCTTCTAATTCTAAGAAAGAGTGAGTGTCTAGATTTCTTTGTTCAAGCATATCCATGTAATGTGGCAGTAACTTGAATGAATCTTCAGCTGATCCTTTTACTAACTCTATTGCACATTCTCTCGCTCTATAAGCTTTCATATAACTGATCTCATAACCATATTGCATTTGAAAATCTTCTCTTATATCAGTAGTTTTATACGAAGATGATGACCCTTCGTACTTATACTTAATTTGATGTACAATTAGCTTGGACGAAGCTTGACGATGGTCTCTATCATATACATCAAGGGAACAATAGTGGATGTTGTGGAACTTTCTAATTTGAAACATCTTAGAATCTTTAACCTTTGTTGCACGAAGACGCCATTTGTAATTATCATCAATGCAAGTAACAACTAAAATGTCTTTGCCAGACTTTGGAGTTCTTTACTGAAAGTGTTATCTAACGGCCATTGACCTGAGCATTACTTGTAGATGCTCTTTTGAATCAAAAATTTGTTTTACCATAAGATCTTCATTGTCACCAACATCTTTTTCATATGTGTGATTCACAAAAGAACTTGTAAGCAACTTTATTCTAGGCACATAACTCTTTCTAGAATGCGATAGATTACCATTGCAAGGAAGACTACCTAATTCTGGTGATACATTAACTAATGGTGATACGTCATAAGAAATAATATTGACATCCATTGGATCAAGCTCAAAATTATCTTCTGTGTCAAGCAGCAAAGCATGGTTTAATTCATTTTTTGTAAGAATTTTGTCAGCATTTAGTTGTAAATTTTATCTTTTACCAACTTGCGAATATTCTTGTTCATCCATCACTGCATTTTCACTAATAAATATTGATGGCACAAGGTTTCGGCAATAATTACATTCTTCCAAACAATGATGTGTAATTGGTGGGCTTCTCTCCTTACTCGAATCACTGTTATGTATTTTGTGAATAACTTTAGGAACATAAGTGACACATAACGAGTTTCTAATTTCATTTACAATTTCATCTAAGAAAAAGTCTACATGATCGTCTGTAAAAAATTTTATAGGTGAGATAGAGGTCCATTGTGTTTACCTTAAACATCAAAGTGATATCATATTGTGAAAGATCAAGGCCAATGACAACAGCAACTTCTTGAATAAGTTGATAATAATTTATTGGTCGTGGAACCTTAATTCCTGTAGTACATTTTCTACAAAACTTGTAAGAGCCCTCATCTTCAAACCATTCACCATCATAAATAATTGGCACACGTACAGTATGCATTGATATAAAGAAAACACAATTAAAATGCAACCTAATTAAAATAAATTATTTCAAAAATTATGCATTACATACAAGCCTATGTTATATTACGTCTTTACATAAATACAAAATAAGATTATTATGTGATTCTTATAATACCATATACTTTTAGAGTCTGGTACAAGACTCTATTTAACAAATTATAATGCATTACAATACCTTAGGTGACAGTACTATACCATTACAAGACTATATAAGACCATGTACAAGACTTGTTTAGAATAGCTTAACCTACAGTATAAGACTCTTACAAGACTATATAATGTTAAGTTTTGTAAGAAAACATAAAGTAATTCATTGGCATCATTAACAGTACAAGACTATCACAAGACCATGTACTTAAAAGTCTTGTACAATAATAATATATTATATTAACTTAAGTGATAATACAAGACTGTTACACGACTTTTACATGACCAGGTTAAATGAAGTTTAACGAATAAAAATACATTAATATATCAGGAATAATACCACACTTATAAACTACATTAATCATAATTGAAGTTGAAGCATCATTGATTTACATAAAAATAACATAAATATATCACAATAAAAATATTTACAATTGTTAAATGTGGCTTTGATTTTTAAACAAAAATAGGGTTTCTTTCATTAACATGTTAAAAATACCAACAAAAAAAAGAATCAATTCTTACCTCTTATTAAGTCTCTTCAACTTTATCACAAATATTTAATTTCTCTTCAACTTTGTTGAGTCTCTCTCTAATCTTATTATAATTTTGATTAAAGATGTTATATGAAAAGAGAAATTTTTTTTAATTTAGAAGAAGTCAAAGTGAAAGTATAGAGAAATAAGACATCAAGAATAAGACAAAATAAGAATAAAATAAAAGGCTATTATAGTTATTTCTAAACTTTTTATTTGGGATACTATTAAAGGGTATTGTAGTCATTACTCACATTGTTTTAGAATATCTATGTAATTATAATTGAGAAGGATATCTATGTAATTTATGAACTATTTTGAGTTATTTAATTAAATAACCCGTTTAGTAAGATAGATAAGAAATGTTTGAACACAAATTTAGAGTTTTTTTTTTTGCCATAATTATAGTGTCGCATGGTATAATGATTTGATATAAGTTAAATTAATATAGATAACAAAATAAAATGATTTATTATCTTTATCTCATTAATTTTGATGAAAACTTCTCTAATAATTGAGTATGAGCGAAATGTTTTTAAACTTTTGAATTTTGAAGATAGAATTTAAAATTTATAGATATTTGTATAATTAGACAATACTTTAGAGATATTATTGAAAAATTGGTGATTCAACAATCTTGGTTGGACAAGAATTGAGATGAATACCAAAGTGGAGAGTCACAAGAAGTCTAAAATGTGTAGGACATGTATGAAAAAGTTTAGGATGTGTGGGACATGAAGAGGGAAGCAAAACATGACTTGAAAACGCGAAGGAAGCGAAGAAAACTTGCATATACGGCATTCAAGAAGCGTCAGAAAGTCAGTTTTGATTCGGATTTTGAGTTTTGAGAAGTTTTGAACTTCCAAAACAAGTGGACTTTTACCCCAACAAGGAATAGGGTTAATAGGCACGAAATAAACCCTATACAAACACTTGTAAACCCTTTATTTTAGATTAAGCATTAAGAGAGATTCTAAGAGAGGGTAAGAACTGGGTAGACACTAAGTACTTGTGTGCGCTAAGGTGGAACCGTCGTTTGGGTGTTCATTGCTCGTGGTAGAGCAAGGGTTCACTAAACATTAGGTCCTTTTGAGGGTTCTTCATTAGGTTTTCCTTGTAAAATCTCTAGGGAGTTAATAAGAGAGGTTAGGATCCTTGGATCCACCATAGATGTAGGCAATTGGTCGAACCACGTAAGATTGTGTTGTGCTCTTTTATATTTTTCTTTGAATTCTTGGTATTTTATTTTATTAACAGATTATTCCGCTGCGCAATGAGGTTAGGGTTCTAAGTTGAACTTGAGGTTCTTTGCTTCAACTTAGTTCAACTTAATCTCAAGAGAGAAAAAGATGTTTCTTCCCTCAACAGATATTTATAATAATATCTCATTATTTTTATGGATTCCAAACTAAGTTTTTCTATAAAAAAAAAAAAAACTAACCTAGATCCAAAATTTTCCCTAATTCCTACCTAAAGTCAGTTTTCTTTCTTATAACTATAAGTGCTTCTGTTTTCAACTTTTCATACATTATGCTTCTCCTTGTCTTTTCGTCTCTCCCTTTTTTAGGCTCTCCCTCGAGTTTACTCCACGCCACCCTACTCTTTAAGAACCAATGTTTTGTTTTTCCCTTCATTAATCATCATCAATGCTTATGTTTCTTTTCTTTTCTTTTCTTTTTAAAAATTTTTGGAAGCATGCATGCTTCTTTCTTTATGAGCTTCTTTTGAAGTTTATTCTAAATTTTAATTTTTTAAATTTTAATTTTTCAATAAATCTATTCAAAACATCTTCATTTAATCATCTCTAAGACTTGCGAGCCAAATTCTTCAACAGATACCCATGACTCAATGACTCACAAATAAAAACTACCACTATTTCTTTTTTTTTCTTTTTCTTATTGAATTTTTTAAAAAAATTGAATTTTTTTTTTAAAAAGAGTTAAAATCTGAGTTTTTGATCATCTAGACCAAGTTTGAATTTTAACCTAAATCCGACCTGAACTGAGAAAAATCCTAGTGCAACCCAAGTTATGAGATGTTTTAAAAAATTTAAATTCGGATTCGAATTTTGTCAACCCTACTCAATGCTCTATGGTAGGATTTATTTTAATCACCATCTCATTAAAATTTTATTATTTTTAAAATTAAAACTATTTTTAATATAAAAAATTATCAGTTTCGTTCATGTTTTTATTTTAATATATTAATTAGGTCTTTAAAAATTTAAAAATACCCAATTACGCCTTTTGATTAGTTTTTATTATCATTTTTATCCTTAAAACGTGACCACTTTTATCTCTAAAAGACAAAATTGGTAATTTTAGAAATGATAGGAACTAAACTAAATATTTAATACTTACTCAATGACTAAAGTTGCAATTTCCCTAATTATAATTCATTAACATTTTGCTATGTATATAATTTATATGATAAAAATCAAATTTGCATCTTAATATTTTTATTTATAATAATAACTTATTTAAATTAAAGATTTACTAAATTTTAATTAATTATTCTTTCCCTACTTCAAAATTTAAAGTTTTAAACCAGAGACATTCTTTTATAACATCTTTTAAGATTTTCTTTTTAACTTAAAACATAATTTTTAGAGGAATCTTTAATAGCAATTGATACCTTGAAATAAAATTTGATGGAATAGTCTTTTATTTATTGTTTAACAAAAAGAATAAATTGAGTTTAATTTTTGTAATATAAGAATAATGATTCTATAGCATTAAAAAAATTATAGATTTTGATTAAAAAAAATAGATTCTATTCCCCCTAAATTTCGACGTAGGCCCAATTCTCAAAAAGGCCTATTATAACCTATAAGAAGCCCCTTGTATGCACCCCAAGCCTCGACCCATCGTGCCAACATCCAAATTATTGGCCTTTTGACATTTAAACACTCGTGATTAAAGGAATTGCCTCTTCCACGGTCCTAAGCCTCAACGTCCTTAGCATTAACAAATGCCTTCGGCAATTAGTCTTAACTAAGTTAATCACATAAAGCCCTCCACAAGCCGACCATGTAAGCCGCCCGAGGGCTGACCACGAAACTCTTTAAAAGTAGGCATGGAAAATACTTACTAACCGAGGACTTAAAGTGGCATTATCCTTAAGGATATCAAAATCTTAAGATTCTCAGTATAAATCTTGCTTCTACAATTTTGAAATTAGTCATAAATAGAAAAGTAAAGGCATGCCCTAATTAAAAAAAAAAAACTTTACAACTTAATACATTAAAGCCTATAAAAATGAAACTAAATAATAAAGTAAAGACGAAACCTTCTACCTTGCAAGAGTTTACACACGAATCAGCTTTTTAAAGAAGTTAAAATCTTGAAGCTCTTCCTACGTAGAAAATACCTAAAACTCTCTTTTTAGGTTTTGTTTTATGTAATTGCTTCGATTCCTTATATTCTTTTTGTATAAGTACTCTTCATTAGTGCATTCGAGTGAGCTGATTAAGTTCAGTAAAATAAATGTAGGTTCATATTGAATCGAACTACTATAAAATTGTCTCTATTTGTGATGGTTTAATTTGTTGATTGAGTTTGAGACTTTAAAGTCCAATTCGTGAAAAAGAGATATTATCTTAGCCTAGTCCTTTGAGAGATCTAATCGTTGTTCCTAAGAAAACAAATGCAACTCGTGGGCCCAAAAACTTTAAAATTTCAAGGCCAACAATTTAGTGTCATTTGTGAAAAACAAAATGAAAATCCATAAAGGGGAACTAATCAAAGGAAGATAAGATAGTTACATGATCCATGACTGCTCATGATAATCAACAAAACCAGTAATAAACTAAAATTCCTAATCAAATTGACCATGACTAGTCTTCAAGGCTATGGAATGATAATATGACGCATTAAAAAGGGGGTGGTACCAGTGTGGTGAACTAAATTGAAAGAAAAACTGAAGAGGGTGAAACAAGAAAATAAAGATTTAAGAGAATTATTGGCAGCAATGTTGGAAAACACAAGAGGTAGAAGAGCAATACGAGCCTCAAAAAGTCGCTGACCGATGAGTTGGCCTGACTAATCTGAGGTAATCTCTCCCACCAATTGAGAATAATAAGTTTCTTACTTAACTCACTCAAGAACAGAAAGACAATGAGATATAAGAGATGTATGAGGAAGAACGTTGACCTTAAAGTAAGAGATCTCATTAAGATTACAATGATTGAGCATCCAAATACATGAAGATTGAGGAAGAAGAAGGAGGGTAATAAACCTCGAGCAAGAATACGAGATAAAGATATAAGATCCACCGAAAGAAGACTTCTTAGAAAATGGAGAAACTGAACACCACCTACAGCAGTGAAGTATCCTCAAAGATACCAACCACGCAAGGAGAACTAAGGCGAAAGAATAAAGAGATTGCTTCCTAGGGACTTAAAAGAGTACGAGTAAGAGCTAATAAAGGGTTGAGGCAATAACCCTTCCAAATGACTCATTATTGCCTCATCCCAAGAGGATTGAGGTTTAGAGAAGCTCAGTTCCCGAGACGATCCTTGGACATTTCAAATGAACATCGAAGACCTAGACTTGGATTATTTATCCAAAAATCATTATTTTGGCACTTTAAGTCCTTAGCCACACTTGGGAAAGTCCTAATACAAACGCGATCATGTAGATAGATGAATAGTAAAAAAATCACGAAATGTTAAGCTTTTAAAAAATACTATCCCTAAATTCATATATGTTTAATTTTCTTTTATTATTTCATTTATTTACAATTATAGTAACAATGAATATTTATAGTGCTCAAATTTTCTTATTTAATACATCTAATGATTATTATTATTATCTTTTAGAGTCTTCAGTATCGCAAGATCAATGATTCATTAGGAAAAGATTACTCGACTACTAAAAACTTTAATAACAACCAACATTGTTCTAGGAGCCTTCAACTGAATGATAATGATAATAACTCCAATAACAACCGACATTGTTTTAGGAACCTTGGGGTAAACAACAAAGATAAGAGCTATAATAACAACTAGTGTTGACCTGGAGAAAAGATGGTAGAGGCAATAGCTACCAAGTGACCCTCTCAACTAAATTCTCAAGTAGGTCTTGAAAGAACATTGAGAAACTAAGAGGTTAAAGTGATAACCATCAAGTAATCCTTCTAGTTTAATTCCCAAGTAGGTGGTGAAAGAATATCGAGAAATTAAAAAAGTAGAGATAATAGCCACCAAGTGATGCTCCTAGCTAAATTTATGAATAGGTACCAGAATAATATCAAGAAACCAAGAAGGTTGAGGCGATAGCCATCCCAGATGGGTCATCCCAAGGGATAAAAGGTCTAGAGCACTTTTCTAAAAGTCAAGCTCATAATGATCCTAGATTCCACAAGGATCACTTGAGGATCGAGAAGCTCCGAGATGAATCCAAGATCCTATGAGGATTTCCCAATGATTAAGAAGCTTACAGATGATCCAAGATGCCACGAGGATCGCTCAAGGAGGATTAAGAAGCTCTCAAATACTTCAAGAACCCACGAGAATCGCCAAGGATTGAGAAGCTCCTAGATGAATCTAGGATACCACGAAGATCGATTGAGGATAAAAAGGCTTCTAAATGATTCGAGAACCCATGAATAGCATATAAGGATTGAAAAAATATTAAAATAAGAGGGTTGAGGTGATATTCACCCTATATAACTCACCCTAAAGGGATGGAGGTCGAGAGCGCTCTCTAGATAAGTTCCTAAGTACACAATATAAGTTAAAATTGAGTTTAAGGTTAAAAATGAAGTCCGAGCAAGAGGTTATAGTAGACCAAGGACTCACACCACCCAAACACTCCGAGATAAATTGGTTGATGATAGATCCCCAATAAATAAAACTACAATAAACTTTCCAACCTTGATAAGTCGATACTAAAAATTTAAAGAACCCTATTTCCTTTTAGATTTTGACCTAGGTCTAATTCTAAAAAAAAGCTTACTACGGTCTACAAAAAGCCTTACTATAAGGACTAGGCCTTAGCCTACAATGTAAGCACTCTAGTTTTTAGCCCTTTGACTTTTGAAGATCTAAGATTAAAGAAACTGCCTCTTCTATGGTCTTCAGCCCTAAAGTCTTTAGCATCGACAAGTGTCTTTGGCAATCAATCTCAGCTAAGCTGATCACATTAACCCCTCAACATACCAACCACATAAGCCCTTCGAGGGCTAACCACTGAAACCTTTCAAAAGCAAGTAGAAAAAGTACATACCAACTAAGGACTTAAAGTGGTCTTATCCCAAGGATATCGGAATCTCAAGATTATCGGTACAAATCTTACTTTTACATTCTCGAAATGAGTTATAAATAGGAAAGTAAAGGTATTCTAAAAGGACTTTACAACTTAACACATCAAAGCCTATAAAAAGGAGACTAAATAATAATAAAAAATGGACGAAACCTTCTACCTTAGGGGAGATTACACTCGAAATAATTTTTTTGAGCAAGTTAACCCTAAAACTCTTTCTATGCAAAAACAAAAACCTAAAATTCTCTCTTTAGGTTTTTATTTTGTAATTGCCTCAATTTCTGTGTTCTTGTTATATAAACATTTATTTTTAGTGCATTTGAGTGAGCTGATTAAATTTGATAAAATAAATATAGGTTCATATTAAATTGAACCACTATAAAATTGATTATGTTTATGATTATTTGTTTTGTTGATTAACCTTAATTGAGTTTGAGACTTTAAAACTTAATATGTGCTAAAGAGAGGTTATCTTAGTCCAATCCTTTAAGAGATTTAATCGTTATTCTAAAAAAAAAAAAAATTTAACTTGTGAGTCAAAATCTCCTCAATTCTGAGTTCAATAAATTTTAAAATTTGAAGTTGTATTCCAAAAACTACCAAACTGGCTAATGAACAATTTTGGGTCCAAAAAATCTTGTTACATCCGTCCATTTTGCAATAGATTTTGCTAAATTAATTAAGGATGTTGAGGCGGAATGCAGGGGTGGGTGGAGTGCTGGGCTCATCAGATAAAATAATGAAGAGCTTTATCACTAAACCAAACACACTCGTTAAAAGTACTGTGAGATGCTATAGGGGTTACAGATGGCATGGTATGTTTTGTTGAGATAATTTCTTCTTAGGAGTGTTATTCCTTTTTGTCAATTGGGACAGGGATCCGCACTCTACATAGAAGAAAAACTGTTTGTGGAAATAACTTAACCAATAAAACATGGGTCTGAAAATTTTCAGTGCCATTACAATTTGAAGGTTATAGGTCTTGCAGAAAAATGCATGTTTATATCAAGATTGACCTTGGTCAAAATGTAGATATTCTGGTATATTTTATATTAAAATTAAGGCGACTTACTATTATGACTTCATTCAACAATCTTTCTATAACTAGTATAATGTCATCAAACAGTTACGATTCTCATCAAGCACATTTACCCTCGTGTTCAGTGGAATACAAATAGTCAAAGCAATGATTTGGATTTGACAGATTCCATATAACTAAATACTAATGTTTTGGTGTTTGATTTGACGTGTACAAGATGATTTCACTCTACTGGCCATCATCAATAGACATTATCTAAAGATCGGCGGCTTAATTTTAGCTGCCCACGTAAATGATGTTAAAAATGCAGAGTAAAATATAAATATCTGAAAATAATTTCAAATGTTCACGTTCAAATATTGGATAGACCTTAAAAACTGGATAAACACTATCAATAAAACTGAAATTTCCAGCAAGACATAATGGGATCAATTCAATACGATGCTATACAACTATAGAATCACAATCTATGCTCATCTAATCATATACCATAACAAAAATAAATAAAGAAATTAACTTTTTTTTAACAGAAATGAAGTATGTATCAAGAGATACGAAATGTATCAGTAACACAGATTCAGATGAAAATAGAATACAAGATGGTAAATCTTGCTCGAGCAATACCAACAAAAATGAAAAAAAAAAAAAGGAAACAAAAAACGAAACTAATAACACATAGGAAATAGCTAAAACTTGAAAATGGAAGCAAATTAATATCAGCGATCAAAGGGGCCATTGGGATCTAGTTGTTTACACAGGCCAAGGTATGTAAGATAAAGAACACGATCTTTAGCACCAGTTCGATGATTCTTCGTATGCTTGCAAAAATACTTCAACTGATCAAGCGTACAGCAACCAAGCAACTGCCCTAAAAGCAAAAAAAGCCAATTGATCTGCTTCTTCTTATCAGAAATCACCGGCTTCGCGCTATTTTCAGAGTAACAAAGCTTGCAAGTAGGCAAAATCGGATTCATCCACACGCTGGGAGCCCTGTCATGCATGCTGTTCTTATTCTCCGCGATAAATCTCCCTACTTCATAAAACTTCTCTCGCAAATCATACCCCATTTCATATGATTTCTCACACTTTTTGCATTGCATTTCGCCAGTGATCGTCGTTATATGCTTAGACAACAAGTGGTTCAAGCTGTGGACCGTGGCGCGATGAGTCGTGGCCCATGGGAATAAAGCGGGCACAGTCTCGCTCTTTCCTTCGCCGGGGGCCTGCGTCGGGTTACGGCGAGAACGTAAAGGTCTCCGCGGGGGAGTGTTACTTGACGCGGTCTCTGGCCTTTGGTAGAGGGGGACGACTGAAGATTCGGGCACGAAAGGAGGGATGTATAGGGAATGTGATGGTGATAATTGGAGAGGAGGTTGGGGGGCTTGCGGATGAGGTTGAGGGACTAAGATTGTTTGAACCGGTAAAGATTGTTGTTGATGCGCCTCTGCGATTCTTAATGGCGGCAGTGGTATTGACAATGGCGTTGGCGATGATTCTTCATCTGGTATTGCTCTTCTGGGCCTCGTAGCGGGACGTACGAATAAAGAAAGAGCAAGCAAGTCATTGTCCTCTTCGCTATCAATATTTTGGATCCTTTTCGAGAGTTGGAAATCTTGCGCACTATTGTTGTTGCTGTTGTTTTTTCTTTTTCTACTGATGTCTTGGTCGCTGGATTGCAAGTCTTCATGGTTATTCATTGCCAGTAACTTTTTTTTTTTTAAAAAGAAAAAAGGGTTTGAGAGAAAAGGAGAAAGATGGTGGTGGGGTTTAATTGATTTGTTTGTTCATGTGAGTGAGATTTTGTGATAAAGATGGTAAAACGGAATGTTATATGTACGTAAACGAGGAATTGGAGTTGGATTAGAATTCTCTTAAATTTGAAAAAAAAAAAAAAGGACTATTCAAATTCTTCTTGCCAGGTTTGTGTACACACACTAATTGAAGAACCATCTTCAAAGAATCTTTAATATATGAACATTACTATTTATACGTGATTAAAAAATATTTATTACTGGGGAATCAGGATTAATACAAATGTTATTCTGGAGAATTCTGTTTATAGTTAAATTGTTAATGCTATCTAAAACTTTTAAAAGTAATGGGCAGCAAACGAAAATTAAGCCACGAAAAAAAGGGAAAAACAACTGTATTTTTTATTTTACACTTGGGAAATTCAGATAAGATTCTTATCATTCTGTCTTTGTTTTCTTCATCTAATAAAAACCAAATGGCATTTTAAGAGCTATTCTATTTCTATCACTTAGAATTCTGTAATGGCCGAAGACAGAGTAATGACTAATGACACGAGTGATCATTGATATAAAACTAATAAAATGGTTTTGGGTTATATGAATTTGAGCATATACATTGCTTTTTGCTTAATTCAGTGAATATATATATATATATATATATATCTTTTTGCTTAATTCAGTGAATATATATATATATATAAGTTACTCGATGTTATCGAGAAATTTATGAAGGTTTAGTATATATATATATGCAAGGATGCATATATGTGTAAAGAGTTAATGCTATATGTTTTATATGTTATTCAAAATTTATGAATTAAATAATTATCTAATAATTAGGTGATAAAATAATGTAATAAATAAATTTAAAATTATTTTATTTTATCACCCAATAATTACTTAATACATTAATTTAAAATAAAAATTTTAAAATGACATTTAAAAAATATAGCATTACTTATATATAAAATATAAATATAAACTTGCATTGGGCATTAAGATCAAAAGTCAGCGTAAAATTGTTATTGCAATTAATTAAATTTATCAACTTAATAATATATATCTAACATTGCTTAAATAGTTCAAGAGTTTATGGTACATTTTTTTATTAACTTAGAGATCTCAAATTTGATTCTTCCTTCTCTAATTAAATATATTTACATATATATAACATTATTTACATGCATCAAAAAAAAAAAAAACAAAACCTACTAAGAATGACTTGTAATTAAGTTTTATATCAGATAAAATAACATTATCTTGGTTTTTAAACTTTTACATTTCTTACAAAAGGCATATTAGTGATAGTTCCATTTTTTTTTTAATTTCTTAAATTAGATA
Source organism: Ailanthus altissimus (assembly GCA_946807835.1). Taxonomy (NCBI): domain Eukaryota; kingdom Viridiplantae; phylum Streptophyta; class Magnoliopsida; order Sapindales; family Simaroubaceae; genus Ailanthus; species Ailanthus altissimus. The sequence continues at coordinate 20,383,474 of OX327698.1, read as the reverse complement.
TGAATAAGGTATATGATAGGTTAATTTTTTTTTAAATTTTGATGATAGTAGAAGAATTTTATGGTGCATTTTCATAGTTGAGTTTTCTTTTATAGTTAATGACACAGCTACTTATAATGTCACATCTCTGATGATTTATATTAAAATTGTCCGTTGTCTTCTAATCTATTTTTATTATGCGGAGAGAGACTTTCTTTCTGAGGACAACATGCTAACTTTTTTTTTTTTTTGATAATAACAACATGCTAACTTTAGAGATGACAAATTGGAATTTTCACTACTTTACGTGTTCCCATGGGACCTCGTGTTACTCGTATGCTTTTTGCAAATGACAACTTGATAAATATATATATATATTAGAGCGACTGTGCAGAATTGTTCAACTATTAAAAATTAATTTTGGATCAATATGAATCATACATGAGACAAAAGGTCAATATTTCTAATCAGCTATCACTTTAAACCCCAATGTTTCCTTTATTGAGCAATTATCTTTATTGAATACTTTTGTATTGGAACATTCATGTCTACCTAGCGAATATTTAGGTCCTCTAGGGATAAGCTGTTAGTTTTTGCTTATATTTATGAGAAACAGTTGGAATTATGAAAACAGATTATTTTCTATTGGCGGTAAGAAAGTCTCAATAGAGAGGCAGTTGCTCAAATTATTCCTACTTATGCTATAATGTGTCGAGATTTATGTCACTTGGTTAAGTCTTTTTGTCGAGGTCTTTTATGGTTTTAGAAAATTTTTTGGGTTGAGCTGAGATTTTTTAATATATATTTAATGTTATATTTTATATTGAATAAAAATTAAGTGAATTTTAAATATATATTAGTAGGTAAGTAGTACTATCTAATAAATTAGTCTTTTATATCAATAGCAAGTATTTGAGGCTATGATAAATGGTATTAAAGTAGACCTGAATCTCATTCTCACGTGGGCCTCCAAAATTACTCAAATAGAGATTGTCACATTAAATGTGAGTTTCATATGCCTCTAGGGAGATAGGCAATACGAGCTAAGTGAGCCTTAAAAATCATATGTCTTGAGCCTCAATAAAGATTGCCGCATAGGTAGTGAGTCCTTTAACTTATAGGGATGGATAATACAGGCCAGATTGGCTCCTAAGTTCGGGTCATACCTGTTGTGATATGGTGTATGATGTGTATAGATACATATAATTTTAAAAATTAAATACGCAACGGAAGTATTCATACATGTTATACAATATGTAACAAACTCAAGCATGTAATCACATGTATGATCATTCAAGCACATATATATCTCATATATATTTTCATGCATGATATAAAATGAATTGTAAATAAATAACCTACCCGGTTATGAAGATAGTTTTACAATTCTTCAAGAACTCCAAACTTCAATTTGTTGAGCTCACCTTAAAGTATTCCCTTGCACAATTCTAATTCACAACTAAATCTGGTGGGATTGTGAAACTAGAATGACAGTTTTGAATTTTCAGCAAATGATTGTTTTAACACTTAAAATAATTTATCCTTATGAGTGATTACTACAAAGAGATAAGAAGAATTAAGTCTTTTCTTTAGTTCTTTAGTTATTTATAACTCTTTATGTTGAACCTTGATAAACCTTTGTATTGTCTCTCAACACTTTGAGAAAAACACTTAGGAAATGCTCTCAATTCTCTTTTCTTTCTCCTAGAACGAATTTCGACTTCTATTTCTCAAATTGAACTCTTTCAATTCTTAATTAAGTGCAAAGAATGATTTCTCTTAGTACTTCACCACCACTTATCTATGTTTGCCATTACAAATATTAATCAATCATATTTTTCACTCATCAATTTGATTCAACCATTTGAATCAATTTCTAGAGAGTTAATGGCATTTAAACAATGTTAAGTGGTTTCACCACTTCCTTAGTGCATCATTTAAGAATTTCTAAGTGGCCAACATTCTTTATTATTAATAACAAGTGCATTCTTCATTAGTAAATAGTGTTTGTCACTTATTCCAATTAATAATAATAATTTGAAGTAAGATTATATCACTTGTCAATTTCTTATTGGTTAACAACTCTTGTAAACCAATAATGTATTTTACATTCAATTGTTGACAAGTAAATAATAAAAGGAACCTTGAAACATTTTTTTCATTTTGCTAGAAATTGTTGGATTAATAGTTCAATCTAATTTGCTGCTCCAGTGCACAACGAGTACACTTCATATTGTGAGACTTTCTAGATCCATGCCCGATTTGTCATATAAAACTATTTCACACGTTTGTGAACAATATCCCACACATATGTTACAGATATTACAAAATGGCGCATTAGACCATACAAGTTGAGGTTATAACATATTCGTATAATCCTTCCATCATAAATATCTTTGAAGAGCGGAGATATAGATCAACACCGTCAAGTCTCCATTTGCTCAATCATAAACTTATCTCTAGATTTGTATTTCAATAAATAATATCCGTAAACACTTTTACGATATTATTTTTTCGAGAATAAAATTAATTCTCGGATATGTCTGCTTATGGCCATAAGACTTTCTGAAATACAATTTTGGAGTTGTAGGATATTTTACTCACCTAATTGAGTTGATGGATAGCATATCTGTATACACCGGACTTCATGAGCATCGGATCATACCCAGCGACACCCAGCAGTCAGACCATGAAAGGTATCTGACATGTGTGGAACCAAAGTATGATGGATCACTCACAAGTCTACCGTGGCACTCAGGTCTAAGGACCACGAATACTACTCAACTTGAAAGATCCTCCATTGACGACTTTATGAGATGTCTATTGGAGATCTTTGTGAGTCTGTTCAATATTCAGTCCTTACTGAATACTTGTATCTCTATACGAGTTTCCACTAAACTCATGGTCTGCTAAGACTAACCATTTGGACTATCCAGATATAGACATACATTGATCTATATATATTAAGGTCTTCACTAATAGACCCGTATTAGTGAAGATAGATCAGGAACATTAAATTTAAGAACATAATTGCATAACAATATTTTCTAACACCATTTGCAACTTATTACAACTATGTCATTATTAATATATTCTTAGGTCTTTATCCTATTTCAAACAAGGCTCTAACTCTTTAAATTTTAAGCCACTATACTCTTAAAACTACTTGGCAAGCAGCAACAAGTAAGACGTAGTAACTGGCTGTAATTGGGTGTCCTTGAATGATGAGAGTTACCACTCGGCACTCTCCCACACATTCAACTCTTTCACAGTTAGCAACTATAACTTGCAATTTTTTCTCTTTGAGAATCGGTATATTGAATTTGGTGACCAAAGACTGATCAATAAAATTATGGGTGCTGCCCCCGTCAATTAACACAATTACATCCTTATTTCTTAATTTTTTCAAAACATGTAGCGTTTGGGGATGCTCAGTTCCTGCAATGGCATGGAAAGAAATCTTAGGTAAGTTATCATATATATCTGTTTTTTTTTTAATTCTCTTCCACTTCTTCTTAGTTCGGAATTAAATTCTCAATCATGAAAAGTTATAGTCATTTGCAGTGATGTCCTAAGGTAAAATTTTCATCATAATAATAGCACAATCTCTTATCGCAGTGTTCCTAAGCTTCTTGGTTGGTGAGAAGTTAGATAGCAATGGGAGAAGAGGTGGGAATTAGGTGCGAGTTGGGTGAAGGCCCCAAAACGTCAGCCTTAGGAGGAATTGAGAATCTTGGAGGGGGTGAGGTAATCAACAGCCTTGCTGCATAACTCGGTCTCCTTTGTATTAGGTTTCTTTCTTCTACAAGGCAAGCTATATTGATTGCCTCTGCCAAGTTCCTTGATTGTTTGATCTTGACGTCTAAGCGGATTTCATTGCAAAACTTTGTAACAAAATAGCCAATCAAAAACTTTTCGGGCAACCCATCGAATTGTTGACAAAGTCGCTTAAAGCCTTCCTAATATGAGGCCACGGTAGAGGTTTGCTTCAAACAGGTCAACGCCTCTGATGGGTCTTCAAAGTCCATGGATCTGAAGTGAAGATGTACAGCCTTTGCGAATTTCTCCTATGTTAGCGGTCTGCAAAACTTAAATAACCATCTATGCCACTGTAATGTCATCCCTTCGAGGTGGACGAAAGTTAATTGAACTTGCTAGTCAATCGAGATATCCTTGAACTTGAAATACTGCTTTATAAATCCATCATGTAGGGTCGTCTCTGTTAAATTTGGAAAAATCTAATTTAAGTTGTTGGTTAGGCGGTTGTTTGGGACATTCAGGGGTGTAATGTTAGTGTATGAAGCTTCTTTAAAATCAAAAGAATTTATTTTAGGTTAGGGCAAGGTGGTAGTGGTAGTGGTTCATAAGGGCTTGGAGCTCCGTTAACACAGCTTGCAAGTTAGCGTTAACTTGTTCGAAGCTCGTTTCATTACGGGCTAAGGTGGTGGTGATTTCTTAGCGAAACTCGACATTTGTCTTGCCACAATTATCCATGTTATGATTCTAGCTCTGATACCAATTAATAAGAGAATTTTAGTTATAATGAAAGAAGATAAGTAGAGGAATCTTTTGGCTAAAGTTTTTTGATTTCTTTATTTAACATATTTGCATAATTTATAGCCTTACAAAATAATAATAATGCAGAAAGAATAAAGAACTACTTCCCTACTTGAGCTACAATTCAGCCACCACTATGAACATAAATGAAACTAACTACCAACTCTCACTCTCATATGGTAATAGTTTATTCTCATCTCCCAGAACATGTGTTAAATATGTGCTAAAAATATATATCATAAATCTATAAATGACAGAGGTAAATAAGAATAATGGTGATGATGTACTTAAGTTCCTTTATGTATGAGAGTTATTTTAATCCCTTCCGTATAAGAGTTTTTGGGTTTTTCTTATGTGAGGATAAGATTTTTTTATTTTTAATAGGAGTTGTAATCCTTGATCAGAATAGTTTTTATTATAGGGTTTGTATCTTTTCATGTGAGAGCAGTACATCTAGACAAACTACATATGACTTTATAATCTTCTGATTTTATATAAAAAATTATAAAATATAATATAACTATTTATATGAATAATATTATATTTGTTGATGTTTTAAAAAAAACTACCAATTGTGTGGCTCAACTCTTAGTTAAATATGTCATTATGAATAATGTTTATTGCATTTGGATACATTTCCTCCTAAATTTCTATTTCATACTATAATAAGATCATATTGTTATGGAATAAGAATTCTATTTTGCCTTTAGAAGAACACAAAAAAGCTTGAAACTAAAACTTAATAGTAAGATGCTATGCTTCTAACTATTAGAATGATCTTTATGTTTTTTCTTAAAAAAAATTGATAGTTTAATCTTTGAATTTTTTTTTAAATTGTTCATAAGATTTTAAAATTTTTTAAGATGCTCAATTTTGTTTTTATAAAGAGACAATTAAATATTTTTTAAGATGAAAATAATAGCAAAAAAATTTTAATTGAATATTTAAAAAAACTTAAAAACTCAAAATATAATTCTGAAAGAATTTGGTAACTAAACATTTAAAATTCCCCTTTTTAAAAATCACATGTAACTTAATCATCTACTAACAATACACAATTTTTCTAATTGAAAATTTGAGGACCTACCATTTTTCCCTTTTCTTTTTGTTTTCTTTTTTTTAACTCATTTTATAATTTTTTTTAAAATTAATTTAATAAATTTTATTTATTTATTTTTTATTTTTAGTGTACAACACACTCATACACCTCTCTCCTTCTTGTAATAGACGAGATCAAACCTTCAACGTGACTGAACATCAAACGAGGGTGCTAACCAATTCTCAGTTTTACTCGTTTATTTAAATCCCCTTTTTTGAAAAGTCATACTAAGCGGACCCTAAAAACATGGTGGAGTACATTCAGCAATGCTCTATATATCCAATAACCACTTACAATTAGTCAGTCAACCCGGCCCAAAATCGCATTCAAACGCGCTTAGATCACGCGTTTTCATCAAATTTTTTTTTTCAGTATTCGGTGTATCTCGATTTTTGCATAAATACCCTATTTCTTTTAATTCCAGTTAGCATTTCGGTTATTACTTCGCGAACTTTTTTCTAAATATAATCATAAAAAAAAAATTATTTCCGGTGGCAACCGTAACGTCTATCTACTCCGGCGAAGGTGCTCTTCTGTTAACACTTTTACAGCTCTTACTTCTTTCCAAATTATCTGCTTGGGTTTTCAGATAATTTATTTTGGTCCTTTGTTAAGATTTTTAATTTTCAGCGGTTCAGTTCCAGCTTCTGTGGTTCTGTTTGTTATTATTTCAGGTACGATGCATAGAATTTTATTTTATTTTTCGTTGTTTAGGTTTATTATTAACTTATTTGAATTTTTTTTTTTTGTTTTCTATTTGGTAGATTATTTTTTGTCATGTGGGGTTTTACTTTTTTGTGTGCAGCAATAGTTGGTTCTTTTAGAATTTAATGATTTTATGACGCAATTCTGAAAACATACCAAGTAATTCTAGGCAAGAACCTTAATTTTAAGAAATCGTCGTATCTAATTTTTCTGAACTTTTTTTAATCTTAAATGAAGCATTTAGACTCATAATTTGACATTTTCGGTTTTTTTTTTCATAAATTGGATTTGTTGAAAGGGGGGCAAAAATTTCTTTCATTGTATTGTGCCTGCTGCTTCTTGTCTTTTTCTCATTTGTCTATAAGCTAAATGCTCTGTGGCTTTATTTGTGATCTTTTGATATCCCAAATCACTATTTGTTATTCTGGGTTTTGTTTGTTCAATTTGGAGACCATACAAAGTGACATTGAAGAAGTTGGTGAACTTAAAGTCACAAACATTTTCATGTAGTACTTGCAATTTTATTCTCATTTGCTCTCAACTCCTGCAATAACAGTTTGAAAATGAACTATTTTGACCAGCAGCTCAAGTGGGCAGTGATGGACAGCATTGTAGATTCTTTAAGTAATGCATATAAGGACTTTGTTGCAGCTGTGGCTAATGTCCTTGAAGCCAAGGAACTTTCAGGTGGCCAGAAAACGACAACTACTGATGCTGCCCTAGAAAACTTTAAGCAGAAGTGGGAATTGTTCAGGGTGGCTTGTGATCAAGCCGAGGAGTTTGTGGAGTCTGTGAAGCAAAGAATAGGATCCGAGTGCCTGGTTGATGAGGCGACTGGCTCTGTGGCTGGGAAGTCTGGTCAGACTGCCACAACTGGTCTGCCTCCAATCAGTGCAGTTCGGTTGGAGCAAATGAGTAAAGCTGTTCGGTGGCTTGTGATTGAGTTGCAACATGGTGGAACAGCTGGCAGTTCAGCACATGCTCATCCTTCCGTTCCTTTTGATGCTAGGTTTTCTGAAGATGCTGCTCAATAGGTGGGTTCATGGCAGTAATTCTATTCTAGATTGTGTAGAAAAAGTATGTTATGCATAAGAGCGTTCCTCTCAAATGAATTAAATTGTTGAAACCTGTCTTGCGAGATGGAACCTGGCAATGCATATTTTATATTGTATTCCCTGCCATGAATAAAATAGGATATTGCATTGAGAGTGCTGCACATTAGTCAGGTCTCTGATTGTTATATAGCATGTCCAGCATGGGTGGCACACCGCTAACATGATCCAGTTTGATGAGTGGGCAACTTCTCTAGTCATGGCCATAGATGTTTAGTGGTCATTGCATGTTTTGTGATCTCTGTTGAAGGTCAGGTGCTTGATCCCATGTATGAATTTTATATATCTCATTTTACCTGGAGTTCTTTGGACATGTCTCATGAAGTATTCTGTATTCAAACTTATTGTTTGCTTAATGTTTTCTGCATTTTCTCTTTTTTTTTTTTTTTGCTGGTTGTTTCTCCTTCCCTTTTTATCAACTGGATGTTCATATTGGTGTAAAATAGCTGGCCCTTGATAATTTTAATTGAATCCTTTACTCCTGTCGTGTTATGATTATACAGCACAGAATCGACTCTTTAACAAAGTGTGTAACTTCAAATTTTTTTGGTTTATCAAATTACATGCCTTGGTTTAAATTCTGATCATAATTTCATGGTGAAAAAGGCTTGCCACCTAGAACGCATTATTTTTACACATAAGACATGACTTCTTGCAGCTAGACTTGACCCGAAAGACATGCACACACTCAAGAGTCTCTGTTGGTGTTTTCTTGTGGTAACTTTCTATGCTTCTCATTTAGGTGGTATCATTGCTATATCCTATTAGACCAAGAATTCTTATTCAATGTGGCAGAACTGATGCTAGAGGGTGTTTATATCCTTTTTATTTCTGCATCTATGAATCTGGAGATGAAGTTTTTAAAGTGAGAATAGAAAAGCATGAAGATATGATACTTATTGTGGACGTGCAATAATGTTGAGCATGAAGCCATATGTCCATGCTTGCTTGATTTGCAAAAGGGTTGATGATTCTTTCATGGATGAGCTGTAAAATCTGCGTAGGCTTTGTGGCTTCATGAAACAAACAAGTTTACATGTGCATGATTCTCTTCCTGTAACCTTATGAGTTGCGACAGCCAACTCCTCTCTTCACTCGAACAAAAGAGTAATTTTATATTGCAAATTTAGTCGATGTAAAACAAATATAAACAGTTGAAGTACCAACTCTGGTGTCTAACCTTTTATTTTTGTCTTTTAAATAAATAATTTAAGATCCCTAAACTCATGATTTAGGCACAAGGTTTTTGTGATTAGATGATAAATTACAAGATCATCTCTTTCATGTTTAACATCCGGGTATCATATGTAATTAAGGCCCCAGGCAAAGTCCTAGACTACAATTACAAGTGAAGAAATTGGGTTCAACTAAGCCCTTAACCCAACATGAGGCGGAGCCTTAATCCGACACAAGATGGGTTGGGACCCTATTACTAAAACGTCAGTGATGAAGATGAGCCCTATTATAGCTGGACCTGTCCGTACATATTGTGGATGGTATCAAGGGTCCAAAATTAGATTGAGATTACAATAATATTCTTATATGTAATCAATTAGTCAAGATTTGGTAAATATATTTGGCAATAAGGAATTAATTATTTGAACCTATAAAAATTCTATTGAACCGAATTTATCGCAACTCTTATTAGAAAAATGTTAAAGTTTACGTACTTCTGAAACAATTTTATAAGTTTAAAACCGTTCTGTATGAATATAGAATAATTGGAAAAAAAAAATTGTCACAATGGAATTGTTGGGAAGGAATAACTTAGACCACTACGTGATACTATTAATTGCAATGATATCGAGATAATTTGGTAGGTTGTAAAAATGAGTTTCTTGAGCCTAAACATTAGATCTTACTCTCTTTGTCTAAGTGAAGTTACGAGAATAAGGTCTATCATATCTCTAAAGAGCTTTTGAAATTTGGTCCAATGTTACAAATTTGTTTTGGCAATATTAGACTTGATCTTGTTAACTAGATAAATATGGTCTTAAAGTTTTGAGAAGTGTGAAAGTTAAATTTGTACAATAAAAAAATAGAGAAACACAATTAAAGAAGATGTGACTAAACTGTTACGAGTATTTTTGACCTGCTTATGGTTGTTTTGCATGTGGTATACAACTAGGATTTCAAGTAGTAGGAAACCATATTTTAAAGATCGAAGGAATTCATCTCTTAAATTTTTTTAAGGGCTTTTTAAAAGCTATTTTATGAGTGCTATGAACATTAAAATTGTGTGAAGTTGCTAAGTTGTGAGTAGAGTTGAAGAAAAAGGGCAAATGGAGTATAAAGAGTGGTATACCACTTTGAAAGAGAGTGAATTATGATTGAATGGTAACGAATGATGTCTTTTTGTGTGAATAAGAGGTTTTTATAAGAGTAAGATTTTATATTTTGTTAAAACTCTATATTTAGTTCTTAATCCTTTTAAAATATTAATTATTTACTGACTTTTACTCTAAGTAAAAGAGAAAAATGATTTCTGCGTTTAAAAAAAAGTAAATGATGAGTTTTATTTTGAATAAAATTTTAATGTGCTAATTACCTACTATAATGGATAAGTAACTTACCCTTATAATTCTAAAAAATATTTAAGGGATAAAAAGTGTTTTTATTAAGATTTTTTTATTAGCTTAGTCATATCAAATTATTATTATTCGGGTTAAATTTTTTCTTAAAATAAATCTTAATCTAAGGATCTTATATATTTTAAACCTTACTTAGTATAATCTTATACCTACCAAATTATAACCTCACAAATTAAGCTCCATAAGTGATTTAATCCACATGCCTTACCTATTTGACATGCCTAGTCATGTACACGAGCTTTGAGTTAGGCTTTTGTTGATTGTTGTACAATAATACTTGGTTTCCTTGATCATATGGAGTACACAGTGTAACAAAACAGGCCATGTAATCAATATAACCTTAAAATTTTACTTTGCTTTTTATTTGTTAGTTGCAATTGCACGGCTTCATTACTTGTATGATTTATGGGATGCTTTACCGTTCTGGCATGTCAGAAAAATATTTACCATAATTATTGTGTAGGCTATTCTATTTTCTAGTTAAATCGACTAGTCATTTTGTCTGTAATAATATTTTAACAGTTAGTAAATTTTGAATGGATTTAGTTGTTATTTTAACTCTCCTCTAAAAAAGTTCTTTTTGTTTTACCTTTTCACTTTTACTATTTTTAATCTTTTTCTCAAGATCTTTCTCTCTCATATTCATACTCTTTGCATTTTTACCTTTCACTTTTACTTTTTATCTTTGCTTATCTTTTTGAATCTTTTTTAGAATATTTTACACTTTTTGTAATTCATTATAAGATTTGATAAGTGTTTCTTGCCTTAATTAAATTAAAAACATTTCTTTTTGGCATGAGACTTTGTGACCTAGGCTTGTTACCACTTACGCGGATTTTCAATTTTCTTGACATTCTACATATGATCATGTTTTCTTTGTGTTGTTTTCTCTTTTTACACTATTTTGTTTTTGGTTTTTTTTTTTTTTTTTATCTGTTCCTGTAATCACAAAAGAAGATTAGATACAATTGAATTTGACTTAAGGTTTTTATTGTACCTATTTTGCGTTTGATTTGTATTTTTTATTTATGTTTTTAGCATTTGTGTGTTTGATTTGTCTAGATCCTTATATATATACGGATTTGATTAGGTGGGTGACATCATCCATCACTGTTTGAAAATGTTTTAACAATATCAAACAGTATTAAACAATACCCTAATCACTCACCTAATCAGCTATATATATATATATATATATATATATTATAACCCGAATAAATGATTGTTTACAAATATTTTCTAGACTTTCTCAAAAGGATGATCTGCTTTCATTTGTTTCCTATTTATCAAGAAGGAAAACAAGCAGCTAATTGGTTTCCTTAACTTGGATATTAATCAATCAACTCTGCATTAAATGGTGGAGTTCTCCTCCTTTTGAGTTTCCTAGAATTTTTCATAATAATTTATGAGATAGTCGATATTGCAGATTTTCATTAATTGTTAACCCGTTTTCTTGCATATGGGATTTTCAGGCTAACTTCTTAACGGTGCTTATTATTTCTTCTTAATATTAAAGATTTTTCACGGCAAGTCTGATTATATTTTCTACCTTTATGTGATTGTCTTAGTTTTCTTTTAATAAAATTACTTGTTTTCAAGTTTAATTGAGAAAAAAAAAATGAATTACAGAAATGGACTCAAACCAGCTTAGTTTGACAATAATCAATTGTCTACAAAAATTTATTCAGCATTAATAAGCTAACTTTAGTAGCTACATATCATAAATTTCTACAAAGTTCCCCTATCTTGCCAGATTTTACTAAACATTCAGAAGCAGCCTGGCAGTAAAAACTTGAAAAGAAAGAAAGATAAAAAAAAGAAGCTTCCAACAATAAGATGATTAGTATTGAACTCACAACTTATGCAGTAAAAACACACTACTTGATATTTTACACCATGAATAAGTTGTCTGGTTCATACCCTCTAGTTATTCAGTTGGTATGATTTATCTTTCAGTTCCTGAGTATATGTAGGAACTTCCAGCTTCTCTGGCTTGATGGATTTGTCCTCCTGCTTCTCTTTCACTGGCTCAGAATGTCGGTGGTATATTATAGCACTAGACTTGAGATCAAAATCCTTAACAAAATGGTTCATTTTACTGTTATCATCAGGATCATCTTCATGGAGAAGGTCCTCAAGTGCTTTTGGCATGGGCTTGTCCTTCATGATGCCCTTCCAGTAATCCCCTGCTGCTTCCTTTCTTGCATAACTCAGACTGGCAAACTATATATGTATCACACAAAGAAAAAAAAACAGGTTAATTGCAGAAATTACATGAAGGAATTGTAAAGATCGATATAAACTGCTTGAAAAAGTCTAGAGACTAGACAAGGATATAGAAACTTGACATAAAATTCTTTTCTTTTATTTCTCTAAGTAGAATTAAAATGAATGATACTTGATTTAGATTAGATTAATATGGATGCTTACCGAGAGAAGGGAGAAGAGAATGAAGGAAGCAAATATAGAGTACTTCATGTCTTTGCTAAATCACAATACTTGATTTAGATTTTGCTAATGCTGGCTACCCACTTGATTTGTTTGGCTCTTCAAGGTCTGACTCTTTCCATTTATAGGCCAAGACCCAAGTACAAAGACACATGAAGTTTATTATTGTAATTTTTTTTTCCAATTAACTAAACTTTATTAAAGTAAAATTGCAGGAAGTCAAGCTTTATAAAGAAATGCATAATATATAATGCAAAAACTTGATCAACAATGATCTCACGGTCGGTGGCCCGTAACAAGGGAACTATCAGTTTCGTCCCTATTTTATTTTAATTTATTCATAAGACCTTAATATTTTTAAAAATATTCAATTATATCCTTATAAAATATAAATGGTAACTTTTCAAAAATAAAAATAGTAATAAAAAAGATGTAATTGAAAAATTAGGAACCTAACTAATAAATAAAGATAAAAATAGAGACGAAGGTGACAATTTCTCTACATAGTCCTCAACACTTACTATAGCAACGTTGGTGTTTCTAAATAAAGTATTTTACTAAATTTTGATGTTATATACACTTACAAAGCATACTTAGATGTTGACTCTATTTAGATTTTTATTTTAAAAATTATATAAATCAATAATTTAGCGAATGTTTGATATATCTCTTAAGATAAAAAATATTATAGTTAAAATTAAGAAGTTTAACATTATTAATTTTCATATCTATTTTTGAATAATGTTAGATTTAAAAAGTTCGTATATAAAATTTGCATCCTCGATGATGTAACTTGTTGATACTACTTTTATAATTATTTTATTAATAAAGATATAAAAAATTAGTAACTAATTAACACGTGATCTTTATTAATTAAATAAACATTATTTAAAGTATAAATTTTATATTTCAAAATTATAAATATAGCATTATTGCTCACCTTTTTAATTGTTGAATTACACATTTGAGACGTTTTTTTTAATATAAAAGAAGATTCTAAGTATCTTGCCTTACATTTTGACAATAGACAATAGCCAGAGGTTAGGTTGCTGGTAGACAAGTAGATCAGTTTTTATGACAAGGTCAATATCATGCTTTATATACTAATAAAGAAAATTTTGGAAATGAAAGAAAAGAGAAGGCTTGAACACTGAAAATTAGGAATGTTAACACTGTAACTCCCGGCACAAATTATATTTTAATAACGGTTTTGATTTTAATTACTTTGTCATTTTTTTAATTAATTAAAAAAGCAAAAATACCTTTATATTTTAAAGATATTTTACTTATTTATGTAAAAAAATCATAAGAGTATTTTTATCTTTTTAATTAAATAAAAAAGATTACAATGTAATTAAAATCAAATCTGTCATTAAAATATAATTCGTACTAACTTAAGGGGGTGACAATGTTAATACCCCTAAGAATCATTGTCTTCTGTCATTAATTATTTAAAATATGCAACCATTCAAGAAGTTGATAATAGGGTTCGAGAAAAAATAAACATGACAAAAAGAGAAATAGTAAATAATAATGTTATGTTTATATAAATTAAAATATAAATTTTATATCTTAATTAATACAATATTTATAATATTAATTGTTAAATGGTGTTATATAATTATTATATTAATAAAAATTAATAATTTTTTACTATATAATAATTAAGGATCGATTACATATCAATTAAAATATAAAATATATAAATAAAACATTTCTGTTAAAGAAATGGTTAACAATGGAGTCATAACTACTTATAATGTCACATGACATTATTGTCAAATAGCTAAAAGTTTTTTTCTTTTAGTTTATTTTATATTTTCTTGACTTAAATAGTCAAAAAGAAAATCAACGTAGAAAAATGAATTAAAGTACATTATTAAACAATTAAAAATAAATAAAAAAAAACAATCAAACATAATTTGTTACTTTGACGAATCTTTACCAAACAAACTTTTTTCTTCTTTGACACGAAACAAAAACACTTTTATCAAAACGTTGTCAGACAACTGAATGCATTATTCAGGAACACAACACGTGTAAAACTCATATATACCAACTCACACTAACGTGATTTTTATATAAAGAAATCAGAAGGCAAACGTTCATCGGACTTATGCTTGACATATGCTTTGCAGTTTGCTCTAATAATTGTAGGGTTTATGTGAGGAAAAGCTCTCTATCAACAGACATATCCTTGTCATCTCCCAATTTATTTAGCTATTTTTATTTCTTTATTTTGCAGTTAATTGGAATCATTGAGTTCTAAGTTGACTCAAAGAGATCCAAGATACCCAGAACAAGTAGACAAAATTTTAAGGAAAAAAAAATGGGAAAGGGACAATATCTGGTTGAGTTAGGTCTAGCTCTAGAGCACCAATCCTTTGAGAAAAGAAAATTCAATGAAATTTAAAGAAGGCTATATGAGATGATATGATTCAAAGGATAATGCAATATGTAAGTTACAAATTCAAATGTATTGAATAGCAAACTTATGTACACACAAGATACAATTTTCTAAAATTTTAACTGATATGTGTGACTTTTTCAACGGTTGCCCATGCACATCCACACAGCTTCATGATAATCTTAGCTGAAATAATTCAAGTTGTGCTGACATATGAATGAAAGAAATATAAACTTGTAATAGTCAGAAGTTGACCCTTATACAACAAGAAAAAATAAGAAAATAAAATGCCAAATCTCAAATCTCCATGAGGAAAATGCTAACTGTGTACGTCCACATTCATTTGTTTCCACCAAGATGTCAACTCTTATCCTAACACGTACCTTTAACATTATCCCGTATCTGATAGTTGTTATTGTTTAGGGTCAAATTCAAAGATTTATTTAACATTATACAAGTAGAAATGTTACTGATGGGTCTACTGTTGCACAAAAAGCATGATTCCATACGTTGAATTATCAGCTGACTGATAAAGAAAACAACAGGCCCGAAGTTGAAAAGCAAAGCTTCGTGGGTAGTAGCTGAGACTGTGAGAGAATTGAAAATTAACAAGATGATGATGATCAAGAATGGACAAAAGTTTTCACAACTCAAAAACAGTGGACTCTGCTTGGCTCTTTCTGTACAAATCAACCTCAAATGCGCACATTAATAATATCAAATAAATTAACAAAATTTTAAAAGAATTGTCCGGTTGTGCAATTGGGTTCATGCATGCAATATTATCTCTTTTTTTTCAAAAAATAATAAAAAAGAAATGAAAATTTTGGTATAAGCCTTTCATTTTAATTCAAGTTTCGTGGCGGTTGGTGTCACGATGAACGTGGCACAGTAGCACTTGAATGGCTTTTTCTGCAAAGTCAACTTCATTTGTGCATGCATCGTATATAAATTTCCATCTTGATTTATTTTCTAATTTCTGTTTAGTTCATGTTTAGAGACTATCATTTAACTACGTATGTGTAAATTAATTGTTTAGGTATATGTTTGCACACAAAAATTAAAAAAAAAAAACTTGGTTCTTTCTTAAGAACTCTTTGTATTCGTTCATAGATGTTCACACCTTAAGATTTTTATTATATTCTTAGATAATAACATATGCCGAACACAATTAATTTATACTTTCAATTATATATATATATATATTCTAATTTAATTAAGTTTCAAAGTTCCATCTTCTAAATATTCAAGCACTATTCAAATTCTCTCATAATTTAATCATTTTTAATCGCTTTATGAGATTATGACAAATAATTTTATAATTTTTAATAATTAAATTTCAATATATATTTAAATTTCTTATTACATATTAAAACACATTGTTTTAATAGTTAACTACAATTAAATAACTGATAGACATTAACTCATAAATTTAATGTTTCTTTAACTATAATTGAGTAAATTAACACAGAGACGGATCCGGATTCTCTCTTTAACTTAAATTTTTACTAACAAATAATTGGTAATTGTTAAAAAGAAAAATAATAAAAGAGTAAATCTTAACCATCGATATTTAATACATAACACATGTCAGAGGATTCTTAAAAACTTAGATAAAACTTAACTTAGAGAGGATCCTAATTCCACACTCCTAATTTAATGCTTGTTTCTATTTTCTTTTTCATACTTTTCTTCTTTACATTTGTTTTTCTTCATGGCTTTTTTCCTACTTCCAGTTCCAGATCTATTAGCACTTCTTTTTTTTTTTTTTAAATTTGTTTTATTGTTTAATCGTTCTTTTTCATTCCTTATCTAATGTTTTTAATGCACATTTTGTTGTCAAGAGCTGCAACAATACATATATGCTGGTAAGTCTTTGTTTGTAGTGACTTTCATTGTTACAACATGGATAATCAGGCGATGATACTCAATGCTAATGCCTAAAATTTTATTCTGGTTCTGATTTCGTCTGTTATTTTTGCACCTTTTTCTTCATTAATTAATCAGATATAAGAAATGCGTTCAAGTTGAAGAGGCACGATTCACCTATATGATCTATGCAAGGAAAATTAATCGATGAATATTGGACAGATAGGCTATTTGCACTCTAAATCTGAACACCAATAAAATTCAAAAAAAAAAATCAAAGATGGTATTTACTATTAAGAACAAGTAGAAAATATAATGCTATTCTTGATAGTAATTTAATATACCCATTAAAGATAAAATTAGTAATCTACATTAAACCCTAATATTTTTCCTTTCATTATTACATTTAATTCAATATAAGAATGATTTATGAAAAGATATATACTAGCCCTAAAAAAATGTACCAAAATTTTTGTCGAAAAGTTTTATTCGAACTATGTTAAGATTATATTAGTGTTTTTTGGCTAAATAAAAAAAAAAACAAAGGAGAAAGAGTTTTAAAAAAAATTGAGAAAAAGTTGAATATTTAGGAACAAAGATAAATCTTTGCAAGATGGTTGAAGACTTGTAAGGTTCCTTCGATATGCATTACAGTTAAACAATTAGGAACCAAGATAAAGGATTTCTTAAAAAAAAAATATTTTAATTTATGGTAAAATAATATTTAGAGTGCAAACAACCCCACCATATGGGCAATGCTATATATATTAACCAACCATTGACCTCTCAGGAGTATGAATTAATACTCAATTTTATCTCAATTATTTTAAAATAAACAGTTTTATAACTAATACCCACTTTTATCCCAATTATTTCAAAATGAACATTTTATTTTATTCCATTAGTTAATTTCGATTAAATTTAACAGAAAAAAAAATTTTCTTTGTACAATAACAATCTTGCTTTTATTAAAATCTATGCGGCACATAAATAAGATGAAAATATTTAAAAAATTAAAAAAATTTAAACACGTGTCACATCACAATAAATTTAAAATTTTATTTTAAAAATTATAAATAAATAAATAATATCTTCGGTGACTCACCATCAACCGCAATTTTCTAACGATGGTGAAAGTTGTAAAAATTATTAAATTTTATATAATTAATTTTTTTTTTTTATGATCTACACAATAGTTGAGTTATTTTTAATAAAAGATGATAGGAAAATGGTTAAGAAAGTGGAGGGGGGCGGCAGCCAAAATGTGGGGATGGTGACTTGCACTACCTTCTCCCTTCCTCTCTGTTTGAAAGCGGCCAGTGGTGGCCGTCACTCCCTCTCCATTATTTTTGGCCACCGAAGTCTGCCGCCAAAAAAGAGAGCCCTTTATAATTTTCTTTTATTTATTCAAAAACTAAAAAAAAAAATGTTATAATTTCATTAAAAAAATTAGATTAACAGACAATCCACGTCTCTTGAAGATATATGCCCTTTAACATTTTTGTAATGTGACCTTTAGTGCAAGAGAAAGGATCATGATTTTTAGCAACTTCCTTTTCTCTTAATTTCAGCTCCTACCAAGAAAGAAGTCAAAGTTTCATATATTGGGTTTGGTATACACAAGAGATTGATTTTGGTCCGCGAAAAATGTTGCTGAAGTTGTGGCCGGTTGCGGTGCCAAATACATCTTTCACTTTTATTAAATTTCAAAGGCAATTGCCATGTCTATTCACATTGTCAACCCCAGAAAGAGAAAAAAGGGTTCATTCATGTTATGATGATGATTGTGATTGATACTTAATTTTGTCATGAAGTGATGACAATTGCGATATACAGATTCAAAGCTTGTTCGTGAGATTTTAGTGGAGTGTTGGATATGATTCTTTTGTATATGGCAGACCAATAATAATAATAATCTCTTCTTAATTGGTAAATTTGGTTGACCCCAAAATGCCGAAGTAGTTACGTAGTACCTTTCATTCTCACTGATTCTGAAATGAATAACTTCGCATAGACCAAGAAACCATCTAAGTTCTTTTAGTTATGGTATTGAGAGTGAAGTTCTAGACAATATTATTCTAGTGGAGGCAATATATATTTATTTCTTTTTGAACATCTTTCAGGCTGACATATTTTATCTTTGGTTTACACAAGTATAAATTTATATGTCCACAATAATTGGATTGTAAAAAATATATAATATTGAGTTCTCTAGTATTGGTTAGTTAATTAAAAGGATGTGATTGATAGTTTATAACTAAGATGATTCACATTAAATAAATCAATCTTTTTGATTGGATACTATGGGAGGTTTTGGGACCGATGTTCAATTAAAAAAATTAGCTATTTGGGTAAAGTGGTTTTTTTATTTATAAATTCAAGAATTTATCTTTTTTTTAAATTAATGTAGGACAATTAATTTACTTAACAATTCTTACTCCAACATAATTTCTTAAGTCCTTTTTTGTTAATGGGAAAAATTAACTTACTTAATAATTCTCCTCCCTGCTTAAATAAAACTTTCGCCGCTGGGAAACAATAAATACTAACCCTTTTGTTTGACAGTAAATCTATCGACATTTTATTTAATAGGCATTGGTTTTGATACTACTTATTAGGAGGCCTTGAGCTTGTAAGGCAGGACCTAGGATCTAGGTGTTCAACTCAAAATAATAGATCTAGTATATAAATATCTAACCTAAAAGACTAGCTTTTTGAGTGGAGTGATCATTCTACTTACAAATTCAAGTACTTTTGTTGGATAGTGAGTTTATCTATACTTTAATTACTAGAGCCTAACTTTGATACCACTTGTTGGAGGGCCTTGAGCTTATAAGGCAACACTTAGGATCAAAGTGTCCAACTCAAAATACTAGACCAAGGATTTATGTAGCCAACCCAAAAAAATTAGTCTTTTGAGTAGAGTGATCCTCGTATTTATAAACCTAAGTACTTATTCTTTTTCAACTAATATAGGACAACCAACTTACTCAATTATCCCCCATCTAACGAAACCTTCTCCATGAGGGATGGCACCTACGAACGAATATTTCGACTACCAAGAGGATAAATGGGTAATGCTCAAAACAATAAAGGAGTTATATATAGTTCCCCCCAAGTTGGCAACGTCGCGGCACTAGGAACAGTAGCCTCTGTGCCGCAACATAGGGTTCTTCTTGCCGCGGCTACCATGGCTTTTCTATAAGCACAAATTTAAGCACAAGTATACGCTATCATGAACAAGTAATATAGGGACTTTAAGAGTCGGATGTCGAACCCACATATATAATAATTACTTATACCAAGTACTAAAATTGTTTCTTTCTTATAATTATTCAGAAAAGCCAACTTAAATTTTTAAGACTAAAATGGAATTAAATAATTTAACTAACAAAAGTAACAGAAATAACACACTGCAAAGTTTAGAATAAATATCAATTCTAAAGAAGCCTAAGGTTAATAGGTATGCCTCAATATGTTTATAAAGATATATTTTATAATATTTAATTCTCTCTGTTTATTACTATTGATCAAGACATTATTGTATTTGCAAACCTTTCTCAAGGTCTAGCAAGTATATCTTAATTTATCAAACACCTATATCTCTATGATATTTGTAGTAAATTAAAACTCGTTAAGGACAAGTCTTATGGATCATGCATGCTAATTAGACATATTTTTATCCTAAAATGGAACTTGTAAATCACTTTACAATCATACATCAATTTATTATAGTTTAAATATAAATTTCCTCTCTTGAGTTTATCAATATATTACTTAATCAATCATAACATTTGCAAGATGTTATAATGCATTAAGCACAAATAAATTGAATAATAATAAGTTGAGTTCATTAAATATAAAAGAAAATATTGCAATTAAGTTCTACATATTGAGTGTTAAGCCTAGAAAGAAAATTTTAGTTCATGGTTATAAGAGAAATTAGGCAAAATAATAATGAAAACATAATTTTAGCAAACCGATATTACTATTGAAATGCTGTTGTTGAATTGCCACAATTCCCATGGTTCGTCGAACTCTAATGATTCTCCATCTTGAATTATCTTGACTAGCTCTAATAGCCTTGTGTTGTATATGTTTTTCTAATGCTTTGAAGGCTGAGATGAATGACCTTTTTATAGGTGTCAATTAGAGGGTTTAGCTAGTATTCTTATTAGAGTAGGAAAGTATGATTGCTAAGGCAAAAATTTCTCATTGCTGGGGCGCTGTGTTGTTGAGTCTTTACTGTTGCAGCAATGGCTATATAGCATTGGGGCGATAGATTGTAGTTAAGGCAAAAAAATTCTAGCGTTTGGGAGAAAATGCGGATAATTAAGAGTCCTATTTTGGCTTTGCCTAATCCGTTTTTGGAGTTGCCGCTGTAGCGCTAAAGCTTGTATCACTGGAGCAATGTCTTATCTTGGAATTTTTGCAATTTGCTCCATGTTTTCTACTACTTTTTTAAAAACTTGTGATTTTACCCTAATTTCTTCATTTTTTGCTCTTTTTAGCCTCAATACCTATAAATAAATAATAATACTTATAAATAGCAATTTATTCTCAATAAATATTAAATCTCTAAGTAAAATAAGAATAAATTAAATGATTATTTTGCCCCTATCAAACTCTTCCAAACTTAAAATATTACTCATCCTTACGTAATAAAAATAAAAATCAAGAGAGGAAAAAAGATGTATTCTTGACTCACATCAGGAATAAGACTTAAGAAAACAAAATATGCTAGAATGTTTAGATGATTATGATTTTTGTCTCAAAGATTGATGAAATGTCATAAGTCTTTTCAGAATTAATAAACAACTCTTAATATATCAAAACACCATTCATCAACTCCCTCATTCTTTGTCACAATTGATCACTTATGTGTATGTGCAACGATAAGCAAGTAAATGGTCAAATGTTATCTTGATCTACTCAATACTTAAGATAATATAGAAAAGATAATGTCTTGGAATATTTTTAATAATAACACTTCCATAAACTTACTTTTTATACTACTCTCCACTAATGTAAAAAAATATATTCTTAGAGATCTATTTAGGACTTCACTTGTAATGTAAAGCTAGGGTCAATGTGGGATATGAGGATAGATATATGGCTCACTCATACCAAAGACACTTATACTTACTTAGAAACCTCGTAGTCACATTTTCTTTATTGATTCCTTCCCCCAAACTTATTTTCTTCCTATCTTCTATTAACGAACAACTTATTTTTCCTAAGCCGAGGGTATAAAAAATTTGTCTATATTTTTTCTTCTTTGTTTTTGTTTTTCTTCTTTGTTTTTTTTTTTTTTTGAATACCTCTAACTTTAGGTTGAGACATACATCCCATACTTATTCTTCTCATACAACCATAACTTTTTTCTTTTGAATATTATTTCTAAGTAAACCCAAGTTCTATGGTGTTAAGGGTAATTTTAGGATATAAAAACTTTAAGTCTTGGGCTTGTAATGTGGTTAAATAAAAGAATAGGTAATTAGGCTCAAATGGAGCAACTATGGATAAATTTTCATTGAAGATTGGCTAGAAAGGGTTAAACGATCCAAAGAAGGCCTAATGTCATTTCTCTAATCATGTGAATTCTAAGATTTTGCCTCAAGTAGTAATCAAGCAAGTTATAGAGTGTTAGTCCTTGAGACTGGGTGTACTACTTAAGTATGAATATTTCTAAGTAACTTTTTAACTACTACTTGCTTTATTTTAATGTGCTCAAGCAATAAATGATCAACCATAAGGTCAAAGTCAGTTCTAGATTCTTCGTATAAGAACTATTGCAAGCGTCTATTATTTCTTATGGACTTATGAAAATTAATTCAGCCAATTTTCTATTCTTATCATAGACAAATAATCATCTTCACAACCTAGTAAAATAAATAAAATATAGCAGAGACACAAACTTTTGAACATAATTTAATTTAAAGTTTTTTTACATAATAAATAAAGCAAGAATAAAGAAAAAAACACAATCAAAATAAAAAATAAAGCTAGAATAATAAAATATCACACCCCTACACTTTAGGCAAAAATATGGTCCTTGTGTAAAAAGAAAACAAATAAGAAAACTTCCCTGAAGGTTTTATAGACGCTCAATCATCCATGTAGAAGAGCAGATCTTGGAAGTCGATATCCAATGATGGTGGTGGTAAGGGGATAACTAGCAGTTGTGGTAAAGTCGAAGGGCTGATGCTGAAAGAGGTGTGTTATCATTGTAGTGCTGCCTGACTGTCGTTGAAGTGATCCCTTATTGCTGGAGCACTAAAGGTTGGAGTTGGATTTATATTATGGAATTCTCGTTGAGGTGCTGTCTGATTTCATTGTAGTGTCAATTCCTTCGTAGCAGCGGTGATATTAATTTTAAACTAGGGAGGTAGATCTCACTTTTTTTCTTCTATAACTTTAAATTCAATCATTTGACAGTTGAGTTTAACTAATTGTGCTCCTCTAAAAAGATTTTAATCTTAGACTAGAAGGTGAATTATTTTGGCCAATGTCTTTCTCTTTCTCTTGTTGCTCGTGCTTCTTCTTTCTTTTTATCTTATGCCTCAACAATTCTTCTTAATGTCTGAGTGTATTTCTTTACTCTTTTCTGGATGCGAAGGTTGTTTCTTGATTGGATTTTTCACTTCAATGCGGAAATAGTCTTCACTTTTAGGTGGTTTTGAAGGTTATTTTCTCATCTTGCACCTTCAAGGCCAGTTCTCATTTTTGGACATCTATTATCGTTCTCCCAATAGCAAGGAATGGTCTTCTAAAGATGATGAGGATATCTTAGTCTTCCTCTATGTCCAGAATAAAAAATCTATAGGAAAAATAAATTAGTGTCAACCTTTACATATACATCTTCTATAATACCTTTAGGATAGGTCAGTGATCGATCGGCCAGTTATAAAGTGACATTCAAGGATTGGCCTCCTCTAGTCCTAACTTCTTGTACATTGACAACAACATTAGATTAATGCTTGCTCCTAAGTTACATAATGCTTTCTTAAAGTTGTGGTTGCCAATGACACATAAGATGGTGAAACTTACAAGATCTTTCATCCTCAGTTAATGCGACAGTCTCATAGTCCTCTAGTCTCTTCCTTTTTGAAATGATGTTCTTTATAAACTTGACATAGTTTGGCATTTGTTCCAGAGCATCTACAAAAGGAAGATTAATATGTAATTTTTTAAAAAAATTTAAAAACTTAAAAAAACTACTTGTCTTTCTTTTGTTGTTGTAATCTCTGAGGAAAATGTGGTGGCGACATTTGGACTTTTTCCTTCTGTTGTTGTACTTGGATATCTTTTTTCTGCTCTTAACCTTCATCTTCTTAATGTTTTTCCTCCTCTTTTGTAGGTGAGAGAGATTTATCTATTCTTTCTTGAAGTTCTTCCCACTCTTTTACTAAATCGCCTTGCAATGTTCTCTTTTACGGTTGATAAACTATGCTTCAATATATTTATAAACTATGCCTCAATATATTTATAAAGATATATTCCTTAATATTTAATTCTCTCAATTTATTATTATTGATCAAGACACTATTGTATTTACAAGCCTATCTCAAAATCTAGCAAGTATATCTTAATTTATCAAACACCTATATCTCTATAGTATTTGTAATAAATTGAAACTCATTAAAGACAAGTCTTATGGATCACCAATTAGGCATTTCTATCCTAAATTAGAACTTGTAAATCGCTATATAATCATACATTAATTTATTATGGTCTAAATATAATGATTTATTTTTCGAGTTTATCAACATATTACTTAATCAATAATAACATTGGCTAGATGTTATAATGCATTAAGCACAAATAAATTGAGTTCATTAAATATAAAAATATTATTGCAATTAAGTTCTACATATTGATTTTAAGTGTTAATCCTAGAATGAAAATTTTAGTTCATGGTTATAAGAGAAACTAGGCAAAATAATAATGAAAACATAATTTTAGCAAAACGATATGACTATTGAAGCATTATTGTTGAATTGCCAAAATTCCCTCACTCTGTCAAACTCTAATGATTCTTCCTCTTGAATTGCCTTGACTAGCTCTAATAACCTTGTGTTGTATGTGTTTTGCTAATGATTTTTCCTCACTCTGTAGTGGCATTTTTATAGGTGCCAATTGAAGGATTTATGAAGTATTCTTATTAGAGTAGGAAAGTATGATCATTGGGGCTAAATTTTCTCTTTGTTGGAGCGTTATGTTGTTGAGTCTCTACTGTTGCAGTGATGGTTGTTTAGTGCTGAGGCGATAGACTATCGTTGAGGCAAAAAAAATTTGGCGCTGAGGCAAAAATATGAATAATTAAGAGTTTTATTTTCGCTTTGCCTAATCCATTTTTGAAGTTGCCGCTATAGCACTAAAGCTTGTACCACTGGAGCAACATCTTGTTTTGGAATTTTTATAATTGGCCCTATAAACTACTGCTTTTCTAAAAACTTGTAATTTTGCTATAATTTCTTCATATTTCCACTTTTTAGTCTCAACAACTACAAATAAACAATAATACTTACAAATAGCCATTTATTCTCAATAAAATATCAAATCTCTAAGTAAAATGAGAATAAAGTAAATGACTATTTGGCCCCTATCAACGGCACTAGGCAAAATTGCGTATTTGCAGCAACGAAAGCCTTATCTCGCCATAGTGTTGCCTATTCAGGAATTTAATAATTTTAGCACGAATTGACTTTTTTGAGTAAAATTTGGATTCTTACACTTATACTCTAATTCTAACCAGAAATATGGCTTCTATAGACATTCTTAACACTATATAAACCTTTATAACTCTTTAAAATTTATCAAGCATCAACAATAACCCTTATAACTCTATAGAATTTATCAAACATCAACAATAAAAATAATAGTGTGCGATATAGATTCTTAGGAGCTTTGACTTATTAGGTATTTCTTATAATCTCTTGTGAGATTTTTTTGTGTATAAAAAATTAAATAGAAAAAGGTTAGGGTCTTGAGATCTACCATAGACGTAGGTAGATATTGCCAAACTACGTATATTGCTTGTGCTTTCTTTAGTGTGTGTGATTGTTAATCTCTTGGTTGTGTAATATTTTCTTATTCTTGTTTACTTGTGATTGAAAGTAATTCACAAAATACTTAAAAAGTTTTTAGAGTGCACACTAAAAGCCTTAGCAAGTGGTATTAGAGCTAAGGTTGAGGTTAATTACCAAGTATAGGTTAATCAATCATAGAAAATCACAAGTATGAAGTAAAGAAGTTTAATAGGTTGAATAACTTTAATCCCTCTAAAGTGAAGGTTATGACTCCACTGGTGAGTCAAAAGTTAGATTTAGCCTTTGGAAACTCAAGTAATAATCAGTGAAAAGAAAAGACTAGAGAAACCTAGATCCAAGTCAGATAGGAAAACCATTCAGAAGAAGGCTTATAACATCATAGTTCTGTTTTTAAGTGATGAAGTTTTAAGGGAGGTGGTTGGATAGAAAACGACATTGGGTCTTTAGAAGAAACTTGACGCTATCTAATAACGAAGTCCCTAGCGAATCATTTATATGTCAAGAAGAAGTTATATCAGTTGTCTATGGATGAGAGAACATTTATAAAAGATCATATAGATGCCTTCTATAAGATTATAATTGATTTTAAAACGATAGACATCAAGATTAAAGATGAGGATAATATAATAATCTTGTTGTGTTCTTTACCTCCAAGTTATAAATACTTTGTGGATACACATATATATGGTAGGGAGACTTTGATAATGATAAATGTTAAAGCCTCGTTAAACTTTAAAGAATTAGAAAAATATTAGAGTTTGATAGTGCAGTAAGATTGGTTGCAAGAGGAAAAGATGGTAAGAAAATCAGTGCAGTAGATCTAAGAAATACTACTTTTGCAACAAGGAATGACACTTGAAGAAGGATTTTTTGTAAAGAAAGGCAAAGAAGTATAGTTTTAGCTATTCGAGAGAGTCTAGTCTTGCCTCTTGCATCAGTGTTATTGGAGCTAGTGCTTACGTGTCATTCCAATATTGTATGAATATTAATTGTTTAATATTTACAATAAATATTTCAAATAAAAATTGTTAATTTTATACTTATATGGTATAATGCTTATAACACTACAGACATTGTATGATCTGAAAGAGTTCAAATTTGGTTTAAAAGAGTTTAGACCAGGGCTAAGAGTTAACAATACTGAGAGTTATAAATGCTAAGAGTTAGCACTGTTAAGAGTTAGCAAGTTATAATAGTCAACGAGATCTAAAGAGTTAGAACATTGTTTATAATAGAACAATGACCTGAGAGTATATTAGTAATGACATAGTTGCAAAGAGTTGTAATAGGAGTTAGGAAATGTCCTTGTGTAAGTATGTCTCAAACATCATATTTCTAATCTATGTTCATTAATGCGGGTCTATCGGTGAATCACTATAATATAAATCAGTGTATATCTATATCTGTATGGTACAGATGACGGTTCTTAATTGACCATGAGCTTAGAGCTTATATAGGCATGTGGCTATCCAGTCGGGACTGAATACTGAACAGACTTATGAGAACCTCAATAGATATCATATGAAGTCGTCAAATGAAGGTCTTTTCTAGTTGAGTAATATTCGTGGTCCTTTGACTTGAGCGTCACAATGGGATTGTGAGTGATCCATCATACTTTGGTTCTATATATGTCAGAGACCTTTTATAGTCTGATCGTTATGTGTCGCTGGGTATGGTTCAATGCTCATAGAGGTCGGTGTGCATAGATACAAGAACCGTCAGCTTATATAGATAAGTTGTATATCCAATGTTTCGAGATTGTATTTTATAAAGTCTTGTGACCATAAGTATAAACCTGAAAAATGATTATTCCACAGGGTTAAATAATATCGTAAAAGTATTTGCCTATATTATTTATTAAGATACGAATCTAGAGATAAGTTAATGGAGAGCAAATGGAGATTTGATGGTTCTGATCTTTATCCCCATACATCCAAGGTATAAATGATTGAAGGATTATACGTATGCGTAGTAACTTTAACTTGTATGATCTAACGCATTGATTTCTAATATCTGTAATGTGTGCCTGGGGCATCAATTACGGACTCATAGAATAGTTCTATTTAACAATCGGGTATGAACCTAGGGAGTCCCGCAATATGAAATGTACTCTTTGTGCACTTAGGTAGTGTACTGTATTGAATGGTTCAATACGGTAAAATTTAATAATTTACTAAGGTTAAGTTAACTAAAGTATATAGTTAAATGGTGGGACTCACTTTAGGTTAACTTGGTAACCTAGTAAAGATATAAAAATAATTTTTCTTAATGATTATTTAATTGTTAAATAATTAAAATAAATATTTATTCTTTAATAGTTAAATAAATAATTTAACTTAACTATGGTTCAAAGTTAACTATATAGTTAAGTTAAAGTTAACCTTACTTAATAGTTAAGTAAATGTTAATTTTACCATGGCTAAGTTAGTTAACTAGGGCTAGATTATTTAAATATTTATTTAACTCATGGATTAAGTTAAATTAACCTAATTAGGGTTAAATATTAACAATGATTAGGTTAAGTTAAATGTAAATTCAAATTTAAGTGAAATTAAAATTAAATAAATATTAAATTAAGTGTTAATTAAATATATTTGGTTTATATTAATAAAATGAATCAATTTTTATTGGTGAAGTGTTTTTAGATGGCTGGCAAATTTGAGAGAGAAATTGAGAATGAAAATTTGTGATGTTTTCAAGAGTTGAAAACATATTCTATTCATTATCTTCTCTAATTAAAGTTAGTAATTAAAATATGAATTAAATTTATTTTTGTTCAAGAGTTGAATAAATAAATAACAAATTTAACTAACTTAAAAAGTTTAACTTTGAATTAAGTTTAAGAGTTAAACTAATTATTGGATTAATATACTGCTATTTTAGACATTTAAACCCACTATTGTAGATTGCTAGGATTGATCAAAGCTTGTATTTCAGGTGGACTTCAAGAATTTTAATCCAAAGGGCTTCAAGGGTTAATTCTCAATCTTGTTTATTAATTTAATTAATATGTAATAATTGTATTCATTGTAAATTTTTATAATTCCGTTGTGCACATATATAAATGAGATATTTATATTTTTGTATGATGAACACATCGCATATGCATGCACCCTAAAATAAACAACACCTAACAAGTGCTACTTATTCGAGAATTTAATGATTTTAGCTCGGATTGACATTTTTAAGTAAGATTTGAACTCTTACATGAAATGACTCTTATTATAATAAAAAATATATATAATTTTTAGGGACATTCTAAACACTAAATAAATCCTTATAACTCCTTAGAATTCATCAAACATTAAAAACATTAACGAGAGAAACAATAGAGGGCTTAGGTCACAGTTGAGTGATTTGAGTACACAATATAGTGTGATATAGATTCTTGAGAGATCTGAGTTATATGTTATTCCTTGTAATCTCTTATTGGAGTTCTTTATGTATAAAAGAGCTAAATAAAATAAGTTAGGATTGACATTTTGTATGATGAACACATCGCATATGCATGAACCCTAAAATAAACAACACCTAACAAGTGCTACTTATTCGAGAATTTAATGATTTTAGCTCGAATTGACATTTTTAAGTAAGATTTGAACTCTTACATGTACGGACTCTTATTATAATAAAAAATATAATTTTTAGGGACATTCTAAATACTATATAAATTCTTATAACTCCTTAGAATTCATCAAACATTAATGAGAGAAATAATAGAGAGTTTAGGTCACAATTGAGTGATTTGAGTACACAATATAGTGTGATATAGATTCTTGAGAGATTTGAGTTATATGTTATTCCTTGTAATCTCTTATTGGAGTTCTTTATGTATAAAAGAGCTAAATAAAATAAGTTAGAATCCTGAGATCCATAATGAATATAGACAGTTGCTGAACCACGTATATTGTTTGTACTTTCTTTTCTTTAATGTGTGTGATTGTTAATTTTTTAATTGTGTGATTTTACTTATTTTTGTTTATTTGTAATTAAAAATTTTTCACAAAACGTTTAAAAGAATTTTAAATTTCACGCTTAAAACCCCAATATATACCTTTATAGAAAATGATCTTTATCGGAACTCCATTGTCAGCCAATAATTCTAACCATGAAGACCACTTAATCAATTTTGCTACATCACGAACCATACTTGGTAGTTTATTAAGCTAGTTAAGCACATCTCAGTAAACAGCTCGGTTTCATTGTAGCAAACCATCAACATAAGGCGAAGAAATTGAATTGAAATTGAGATGAGAACTTCCATTATATATATATATATATATATATATATATTTATGTGTGTGTATGTTTGTTCTATTTGACCGATTCTACCACTGATCTTTCAATTTAATGAAATTGCATCAAGCCTCACTAACAATCATGTGCAAATTAACACGGCCCTAACCCTAGCCAAAATTTAACATAATAATCAATTTGGCTAGAGCAGCAACCAAGCAAGAGTCGCCGCCCATAGCCAAATAAAAGTCACTACAACAAAGGACATGCAAGGGTCGTAGCACGCAGTCAAACAAGGCCTCGTTTTAGCACTGCTATAATGGCCTTTGCTTGGCTGCACACAGTGGCCTTTGCTTCGCGGAAGCGGTGGCACAACTGTGATGGTGGCAGCCGACAAGGTCAAAGGGTGTTAAAGTTTGTAAAATTGAAATAATGAAGAAGAAATTTAGAATTTATAAAATTAAAGTTTGAAAATTTTAAGGTTTTTTAGAATTTAATATTTATAAAATATTTTTAATTAAAATGTGTAAAATAATTTTATTATTATTTTTAATGGAAGATTTTTTAATGATAAGGTATTAGTGCATATTTCCCTAAACGTTTTGGTTTTTAAATTATTTCTCAAACTCTCATGTATTTATAATATTAGTCAATATCATGAGAGGATTGACGATAACATCCCTAGAAATTTTTTTATTATATTAATAACTAAATGTTTTTATCTCTTTGCTTAAATTTTTCTACTAAAACTAAATAAATAATTTTTTTAATTTGTAATTGTCTAATTTTTTATTTAAGAATCAGGACAAAAGGTCTTACTACCTATATAGGTATATTTCAAGTGTTAACGTTATAAAACATTCTAACAGAAGAGATTAAGTGAATAATCATTAAAAAAAAAAGAGGCTAAAATAATATATTTAAATAAAATTAGAGACTAAAGTAATTTTCTCAATATTAATCTCAAATGTAACGATACTAAAAAATGCTTTCAATTTCCATATGTGAAAACATCACGCGACCACTGCACCAAAAACTGCTTTTAGTCTAAAAAGCAACCAGGTCCAAAGTATTGTTGGATTTGCTTTAATCATTTCAAACAAACCAAAGAGTCAAAAAAGAATGCATGACTATAGATGCAGCTGGTTAGTGTTATGCCTTTTACTATCAAATATAATAATTCCTGCCTCTTTTTCTAATTCTTTTGGTGGCTGCAGGAATTAATTAATCTATGAAATTAAAGACCTAATTACAGAATTGTGAGACAGCCAGCCCACACAAGTCAATGCCCTACAAAGCTCAGATTTTCTATTAAAGGGTCAGCTAACAACCCACCTTTATTATATTTTATTTTATCTTTCACTGCGTGTGAATAGTAATATTTAAAATAAGATAACGACTGACATTAAAAAGAAAAAAAAAAAGGAGTGATTTGGTCGATATTGTAATTTAATCTCCATTTGACTTGATGTGCAACTCGGGTTAGACAGGCCACTGTATAGCACCATCCCGAGAACAAGTTGTATTTGTTGACTCCCAATCGGTTATCAGTTAAAAACAATTATTGCTTTTGTGAATAGCAGGAGGAGGAAGGTACAGAGAGTTTCAAAACAAGCAAAGATATGGGTTCTGGTTTATCTTCTTGGAGATTCACCTTCTTTGTTCTACTTGTTTTAATGGTAACGTTAGTCTCCCATATAAAACTTTACAAGTTCTATTTGTTGACATGGAAAACTCTTTATAGATTGCACTTTTGAAGCCTTGATCATCTCATGATCTTTTTAATAATTTAGCTTTAGTTTTCAATTTCTTGGTCTCTTTTTTAATACTTTTTCTGTGAATCCCCTCAGTCTGGTCAAGACAGTATTGCCAGGAAGGTAACTATATGGAAACAAGGAGATGAAGATAAACATTATCAGCAAGCTGAAGCGAGTGATGGCCACCAGTGGATCTATGGCGGCCGTGAGCATGATAGCGGCTATCTATCAATCTCCAAGCATGATCATGCTGATGTGCACGGCCATCCATCATCCCACATGGATCATATAGACCCTACTGAGAAAATTTTCTTCACTATAGATGATCTCAAAATTGGGAAATCTATTCCTATTTACTTCTCCTACAAAGATCCTTCTACTTCTCCTCATCTATTGTCCAGAGATGAAGCCAATTCTGTTCCTTTTTCTTCAGCTCAATTACCTTACCTTCTCCAATTCTTCTCCTTCTCCAAAGACTCTCCCCAAGCCAAGGCCATGAACTACACGCTTACACAATGTGAACTACAACCCATCAAAGGAGAGACCAAATTCTGTACTACCTCCTTAGAATCCATGCTAGATTTTGCCCGCGGCATCTTTGGATTGGAAGCTGACTTCAAGGTTTTAACCACTACCTTTGTCACAAAGCCATTAGCTCCTTTACAGAACTATACTATCTTCGGATTGCCAGAACAAATCTTTGCTCCAAAAATGATAGCATGTCATTCTATGCCTTACCCTTATGCAGTTTTCTATTGCCATTACCAAGAGAGTGAGAACAAGCTGTTCAAAATTTCACTGAGTAGTGAAAATGGAGAAACAGTAGAAGCTGCTGCTGTTTGCCACATGGACACCTCTCAATGGAATCGTGATCATGCTTCTTTTCGGGTGCTCAAAATCGAGCCCGGAACTTCCCCCGTGTGCCATTTCTTCCCTGCAGATAATTTAGTTTGGGTTCCTGAAATGCCTGCTTCAACCTAGCTGCTAATATGTGTGATTATAAAATGTGTGTAGTAATTAAACTTGAACTGATACTAAATCTTTGTATTCTGCTAAATCGTTATCGATGTAAAACGTTGTCCAATTTATCAAGTGACTATGTGTTTTGAAATTTATACGGGCCAGTACTTCGTGAAAATATTCTGATGAGATGGAAGATGACTTACCAAAAGAAATAACCCACAAGGACATGATTGGCACCATGCACTCAACTGTATTAATTGTATAGGTTGGATTAAAATGAAATTGTATAATGTTTAGCAGCATTACTATAGACTGCCATCGGACGCCGGTCGCCATCATTCATTGAAGTCACCACTAGCACAATCGGAATCCTTATCTGATGATTTACTCAAGTTATTCACTGAAAAACAAACATTCAAAGTTTAGTATAATTTCTTTCTCAAACGATAATGAATAAAGATGCATCGTTACCACTGCTGTATAGATCGATCAATGATAAAAATATAGAAGGTGGTGGTGCATTGTGGTTGGACAAAAAAAATTAAATGATGGTCAAATTTCTTTTTCCCCTCCCTCAATTCTAGTGAAAAGAGAACCAACACCACCGATTACTTTTATACCATTGACAGAGATATAACGGTTGTCAGTAGGAATCCTTAGCTCATTTATCTCCATGCGGTTTGTGTTCGTGAGCATCATGCTAGTGCCTTGGGCTCAGCATTGGTTGATTCTCTTCTTTGGGTTCAGTAACTTCAACGAAAGGCCCAATTTTCAAAAGTTCAAAAGTTCTAGACAAAAAAACCCAGTATCAGAAGTTATAATTTTGATTTGTGTAATGAACACACTATAAATCTGCAGTATATTTGATAGATTTTTCAAAGAATATTAATTGAATTTAATCGCAATTATTAATAATACTGTTTTTTAAAACTTTTTTATTTGATAATAAATTGCCATTAAACCTAACCTTCAATATCAACTAGATTGATAGTAATTCACTTAAGCATTTCAATTATATCTATTAAGTTTGTTGGCCCATC
This sequence comes from Ailanthus altissimus, assembly GCA_946807835.1. NCBI lineage: Eukaryota > Viridiplantae > Streptophyta > Magnoliopsida > Sapindales > Simaroubaceae > Ailanthus > Ailanthus altissimus. The sequence goes on along the minus strand of OX327698.1, from coordinate 20,349,658 downwards.
TCTCGTTAGGCCCAATCAACTTGTTCTAAGGGTTTAAAACCTATTTTAATTGACGAAGTTCATGACGGAACGGACCCACTCTCTTACAAATACAGGTAATTCATTTTAGGTAACAAATTGAAACTCAAATTTTATTATTAATTATTATGTTTTAAATATTATTTTTGCATGTTTGAAATAGCCGAAACACACATTATTAAGGAATTCAATTTTGATAACATAAATTCATCTGAATGCCATTAAGAGCATATTTAATTCAATATTAAATATCAATTATAACTAAGATTATTTAAATTATTGCCATAATTACTCATGTAATAACTCATTAGATCTTAGCTCTTATAAAAGTCAAGAAGTTGAATTAAAAAGGCATATGATGAGAAACACATACAAAATTCTTAGAAAACAAAATGTATATCCACTCTATACACACAAAAAACAACCACCTTGTTAGATCTTGCATCATAATTCACTTTCACATACACGTACACCATTTTATCATGCAATTACTAACTTGAGCATCTGAGTGCTCTTTTTTGTAAGAAGATGGAGGAACTTTTACAATTATGAAAAGTATGTAAGGGCAACGAGATAATTTCTCGTGAAGTTCGTATCAAAGAACTTCAATGGCATTGTTTGAGGAAAAAACAATCAAATTGAATAAAGAGTGAACTTAAGTACCGTTGAAATTAAATAATCAAAGAGATAAGTTTATTGAATTGAAATTAAGGAAGAGGATTTCCAAACAAAGAGTGAACTTAAGTACTATTGAGAGGGGAAAAACCATCACCCTAGATCTAACAATACAGGGAAGCCAAGTTCCCTCAAAGATGACAGACGTTTTGAGTCAAATAATGAAGTAGTTAGAAAAAAACAAGGAAAAAAAACAAAGAGTTAAGAGATAGGTTAACTATCATTGAGGGTATGATAAATTGAATAATAATTTAGGAGATGATCAATAAAGGAAAGAGACTTAGCATGTTAGAGCTCCTAAAGTAGATGTTGTTATGCATCAAGGAGCTAGAAAAGAAGGAACCTTAAGAGGTTCAAGAAACGTGGATGGAGAGGATATAAGAGCTTCCATCTTAAAAAAGGTAGGAGAACTTTATGCAAAAATTGAAAAATCTAGAGTTTTAGAGGATGTCGTAACTTTAGCCAAAAAAGCAAACTAGGATCCATTTATAGAAGCCATTGAGTAAAAATACCTTATAAATTTCAAATTTCTAGCTTCCAAATATATGATGGAATTGGAGATCCAAAAGAGTACATATTTCATTTTAATACATAGATGATAATGAATGCACAAGATGATGCATTGATATGTCTTACTTTCTCATCTAGCTTGAAATATCAGGACCAAGCCTGGTTATGTGGATTGAAACAAACTCAATATCCACCTTTTGATGAATTAATTGCTCAATTCATCACCCAGTATATGAGGAACTAGAAAAAGAAGAAGAAAACTTCAAACTTATTTTTTCTGAAACAATGAAAAAATGAGTCTATCAAAAGCTTCCTTAATAGGTTTAATAGGAAGCTCAATCAGTTGGAAAGCTATGATATAGAGTTAGCACCCCAGACATACCAAAAGGAAATTAAAACCTCGACAACATATTATCGGTATCTCGTTTGAAAGAATTACTCTTTATTTGAGATTATCAACCAAAAATCAAAACAAGTGGATCAAAGAGGAAAAAGACGAGACAATCACAATTAAGGAGTGATTATTATGAAGAAAAAGAGAAGTTTATCATAATATGATAGGCATAGAAAGTGACCTGCAACCCATAAGAAGAAAAGAATGACAAGCATCACAAAATTTTTGAACCTTTGAGTCCCGTGAACACCATCTGAGCAATGTATAAGGACTCAGAGCCACAGTCAATACTAGAGCTATAGATGGGCCAGACTAAATACTATATCTTTCACAATGAACATAAACTACATCAGCATTTGTCATTCCTTAATGGGTCAGATACATGCTCTTATGAGGAATAGACATTTAGCAGATTTCAGGTTAGAATTTGGAAGGAACTTCAAAGAAACAAAAAGAACAAGACCTAGTTTCAAAATCGAGTGTAACAGAGGTTATGAATAAAGAGGTGGTAGCATATTCTATATTGAAAATGATCCACGAATCATTTTCAACATGGAAGGTGCTATGATCATTGTTTGACTTCTGCTATTTAAAGGAAGAAGAAAAGCAAATAGAGGCATAAGAGATAGAGGAGGAGTATATACCTACTAATGGAGTTCCAAAAGAATGGGAAAACCAGATAGTTTTGGAGGGACTATAGTCAAACGAGGACCAATGCAAGATTCTATAGAAGCACTATCAACAATACAACAAGACAAATTATATGTCACAATCAGAAATTTTGTGTCCTTGTATACTAAAATTAGAGTAATTTTATATTTGAACATTGATTTTGTAGAATATTGTTGTTTTATAAGTTATTCCTTTTATTTCATGTTTACTAATATTTCATGTTTTTATAAGAATTATTTGCAATTTATAATTATAATTTACAAGTAACACACAGTTTACTCTTTCACTTGTGTGGTTATTTTGAATCTTCATATTAACATACTAGAGTTCAATATCATATGAATATCATTTTGTATTTAAATTGTGTTTTTTTTAATTTTATTTATAGATTTTAGTTTTTTTATTTCAATTCTCACTTCTACGTTAAAATGTTAAATGATTTAAAATTTAAAGAAATGATACATTTGTTTAATCTAAAATTTTATCCTACATTTAAAAATAAAAAATTTAATATATAATAATTAGTGATATATTAAAGACTTAATGTCAATAAGAATTTATGTATAATTTTGTTAAGAAAATATTAATATCTTTATATAGTAAATAAAAATAACTATAAATATTTGTAATATTTATAAGAGAAAAGGATTGTTGGACCCTCTTCGTTTGCTCTATGTGTCTTAAATACTCTTTAATTTTAAAATAGCCTGGAAGACTCCTATTAATTAACTCCTTTAATTTATTTGATAGAAAAGGGCAAAATGATATTTAACTCTTATTGATCACTTTATTTGATGTGACGTTGACATTTATTATGCCAATTAATTAATTATGTCAATTGTTAATAATTTTTAATTCTTTTTTTCTTTGACTTTTCGTCCTCTTCTTCTTCTTCAATCTATTTTCTAACCCGGTCTAAGACTTGTATGAACTCAACTTGTTTAACAACAAACTTAGTGGTGAGTTTCTGAGTGAACTTGGAATGTACTCGTCTCTTCAAATACTAGATTTCTCGTGCAATTAATTTTTGATATTTTTTATTCTAAATTTTTTTTTAAAAAAAGGCCATGGTGGCCATTTCTTGGTTGCTGCTAGTGGCCAAGAAATGGCCGCCATGGTAATTTCTTTATATATATATATTTTATGAAAAAAAAGAGATTTTAATTGTTTATGGTGCTTATAGTTTATAGATTTGAAAGCAATATATGTAGTAATGCTAATTTGATATGGGTTATAAGTTGTTGTTTGGCTTATTAAAAAATGTTAAAAAAAGGAGGAAAACTTGTCGAAATAATTGAATTATAATTAATAATTAATTATTTTTAAAAATTTTAATGATGAACATAAATTAAAGAGTAATTAGCATATTTTCAAAAGCTAATAATAATTAAATTAATTTGTTAGAAGAAGAAGGAGGAATGGCCACCATGGCTATTTCTTTATTATTTTTTAGAAAAAAATGGAAAGAAGAAGAAATCTTCTTCGTCCATTTATTTTCCAGAGAAAAATGGAAAGAAGAAAAGAATAATTTTTTTTTCTAAAAAAATGGAACGAAGAAGGAAAAAGATAGATTTTTTTTAAAAAAATTAAAAAAAGAAGAAAAAATGAAATGAAAAGATTTCTAAAAAAAATGGAAAGAAGAAGAAAATTAAAAGCCAACGACAACTAACGTTCACAATATCAAGGGCGAGCCTTTTTAAAGAATTTTTTTGTTAAAACAAATGAAAAGAATTGACGGACGAGATTATTTTGAAACTATAGGGTATTTACGACATTTAAGTCAAACTAAATAGGTCTAATAGTCCTATCTCTATTTATAAATCATGAATAAATTAATTAAATCTTTAATCGCTATAACGTTTAATACAACATCATAGAAGGATACATATATAATTAGGATATAAGAATGCAAAGTTTATATCTCAAATGATATATCATAATTGGTGACTACTACTTGTTGTTAACATTTTATTTCTTTTACACTTAGTACACAAATTTTATATCCTGACCATCTTATTATATAAACATAGAAAGTAGAACAAGTTATTTAATTAAATATCCTAAAATTGTTGATAAATTACATAGATATTTCATTTAACTATAATTACATAGATATCCTAAAAAAGGGTGAATAATAACTACAATGCCTTTTAATAATATCCCAAACAAAAAATTTTAAAATGACTACAATAGCCTTTGTTTTATTATTATTTTGCATTATTCTTTTATATCTTTACTTTGTCTTATTGTAAACTAAAAAGCATTCTATTTCTTTTTCTCGACACAAATAAAGGGAGCTTTTTATATATAAAATCCAGAATCAAAATTATAATAAGATTTAAGATAAACTCACAAGGTTCAAGAGACAAGACATTTGTAATAAGTTGAAGAGACACAAAAAGAGTTAAGAATCGTTTCATTTACAGTATTTTAACATGTTAATAGAGGATTTTTTTTTAAAAAAATCAAAGACACATTTTACAATTGTAAATGTTCTCATTGTGATATATTTATATTATTTGTATATAAATTAATGATGCTTCAACTTTAGTACATGATTAATGTAGTTTATAAGTGAGGTATTATTCTTGTACTTTAATTATTTTTCTTAAATTTCATTACAAGACTTCATATAACATGGTCATGTAAGAGTTGTATAACAGTTTTGTACTATCACATAAATCAATATAGTAAATTATGTTTTTGTACAAGATTTTACGTACATAGTCTTGTTAAAAGTCTTGTATAGTCTTATACTGTCAATCAAGTCAATGAACTGTTTTTTAATTTTTTTTACAAGACTTAACATTATATAGTCTTATTCGAGTCTTGTACATATCTTCACTTACCGTAATAAGCTTTTGGATGGGATCATTGATAAACTTTAGGAGTGGTTTTGTGCAAATCGAGAATAGGCAATTAATACACATACTTGGCTTACGAAGTGGGTTGAGAATGAACTTAAAAAAAAACTAGATAATTGTTTCTCATTTCAAGTGTTACCCTTAAATCTCAATGAGTTCATTGTCAAAGATAATGATCTAGATGGCCATGTGAATATATTAGACAAGAGTTGCTCTTATCGAGAATTTCAAGTTGAACAACTCCAATGTATGCATGTAGTTGCAGTTGTAAACATCATTAGTTTCCAACCTATGATTTATGTTCTCTATATTATTCTAGTGATGCATGGGTCTTTGTATATGTAAAGACTATTTTTCTCGTTGGCCTGTAAGAGGAATGAGGATGTACAGACTCTCCAAAGGTTTCTTCTTCGTTAGAAAAGTGTACCAAGAATTGTTCAAAAAATAATAGAATACCATTTCAAGGCGGATATGTGCAATGTTAAAAATGTAGCCATTGCGGAAAGTGTGGCCATAACCGAAAAACTCGTAAGGTTATAATTCCGCTACATGCTACCTAATATTCCGTATTCAACTATGAAAACAAATGTAATTTCAAATATGTTAGTTATTTTTTGTTTATGAGATTATTGTTGCTTGTATTATATGAATATAATTGTGAGTTATTTTATGATTAACTTATAATTTCGTATCATTGTTGGTTTTGCATATCCTCATGGATAAGGTAAATGGTTTATTATTATCAAAGGGTGGTGTCTGAGAGTGTACAACTAATTAATATACGAATAAGCCGATCAAGTAGAAGAACTCCCAGAGTGCGAAGCCTCTGGGTATAGGGTACTCGGGGGCTAAAGTTGATTGATATTGATTCATATAGTCTAAGCATTTGTTTTATCGTTTAGCTATTTATTTGCTTATGTTGAAAAAATGGTCATGTTTTAGTTATTTTGTTTGTATCAATGTGTTGGACATTGTTAATATAATTATGTGCTCCTATCATTTTATGATTTGGATTATTTTTTAACGTTAATTGTATTGTATAAGACAACATTAATTGTGCCTTTTTTAAAAATTGAAGCATTAAGATTTGTGTTATGGCCAAGACTTTATTTTGGTATTGTCTTGTAAGAGTGTTGTATAGCTTTGACAGTACAAGACCCATATGAGATTAGTATAAAACTATCTGAAATGGAATCTTGTAAATAAATAGATTTAGTACATAAAATATATTCATAGTACAAAACCCTTACAAATGAAGTCTTCTAAATAAAGATAATAGTTTAAGACCATACAAAAATATACAAGACTATAAAAAATGAAGTCTCGTAAAAAAATAGAATCATGCACCAATAAATTGATAGTGCAAAATATTACTTGACTACACATGACAATATTAAATAAAGTCTTCTATAAATCAAAATAAAATCATAAACAAATAGTGTGCAACTTAATCCATTAATAACATTAACATCTATAAAAGTAGGGGTGGGCATTTTCGGGTTTGAGAATTTCTGAACCCTACCCGAACTCGATCGGGACAGAGAAATGTGTCCCGTTTGGGACACATTTTGGGTCGAGATAATTTTTGACTCGAATCAGTTAGGGACGGGTCGGGTTGGGAATTTTTGATTTTTTTTTTAAAAAAAATTGTTTTGAAACGGTGTCGTTTCGGGTTTGGGACGGGTCGGGTTCGGGACGGAATGGTTCGGAACTTTTCGGATCGGGTCAAAAATTTGTTAATGTTAAATTCAAATTGAAGTATTCTAAATTCAATAATTATTATAATATTTAACAATTTTGTTAATATTATAATTCTAAATTCAATATGAATATAAATTACGTGAAGTAGAAATATTATAGTTTGATTACTTTTGAAATCGATTCGTTTCAATTAAAATTTAATGGCGTAAAATATTATTATTGTCATTTTAAGATCGATTCATTCTCAATCCAATTATTTAAAATATTGTCATTGTAAATTTAATTTCAAGTTGAAATACGTTAAATATTTTAATTTGAAATGTTATTTCGATTTCAATTACGTTAAATATCATAGATTTGAATTGCGTTAAATGTTATTATTTGAAATTAAATTACGTGAAGTAGAAATATTATAATTTGATTACTTTTGAAATCGATTCGTTTCAATTAAAATTCAATGACATAAAATATTGTTATTGTCATTTTGAGATCGATTCATTTCAAATCTAATTGCTTAAAATATTGTCATTGTAAATTTAATTTCAAGTTGAAATATGTTAAATATTTTAATTTAAAATATTATTTTGATTTCAATTACGTTAAATATCATGGATTTGAATTGCGTTAAATGTTATTATTTAAAATTAAATTACATGAAGTAGAAATATTATAATTTGATTACTTTTGAAATCGATTCGTGATATTAATCTTCTCACTGAATTCTCAATATTTATCAAATTTTAACCTCATCTTGTTTGTCATGTCTTCCAAAGAAAAGTCATTACTTTGACTCATTTTTATTAAGCATGAATATATCATGCAAAATTCATTGAAACAGTCTGTAGTGGTAACATTTAATGAGGCACTGAATTTTAATGTTGCTTTATAGAAAGATTGCAAAAATAACACAAAATGCTCAGCATTCTCCTAATTTGAACTAATTGGTGGCCTTTGTCTTCTCTTTCCATTTTCCTCATTTAAAAAAATAACTTTCATATAAATGATCATCATCTACCATCAAATCAAAAGCCTTCTAAATTTTCAATGCAGACGTCAACAAGTAGAATTCCACCTAGTTGGCACATCTAACATTACGCTTCCTTTATACTCAAACTTCTCCCTTTCTACATAATACTTAAAGGCTTGCAAGTGCGATCTAGAAGACCTAACATATTTTATTGCGTTTCATATAAAAATCACGCTCTTATTTAAATCCTTCAACCTATCTGTTACAATCAAGTTTAAAATGTGCGCACAACAACATGCATGCATGTATTCCCCATTCAAAACCAAAGAATCTTCTCTTCGACTTTTCAATCTCTTCTTAAAGCGAGATAAGAAAACATCATTAGCATTTGCATTATCAACTGTTACACAAAATACTTAATCAATATTCCAATCTAACAAACAATCCTCTAACTGCTTCCCGATTATATCTTATTTGTGATTTAAAATGGGGGCAAAGCTCAAAATTCTCCTATGCAAATGCCAATGACTATTTATAAAGTGAGCTGTGACAACCATATAACTGTTATTATGAATAGAAGTCCAAATGTTAGTGGTCAAGCTCACTCGTTGCCCACTAATTAAACTTTTCAATAAGCCTTTCTCTAAATCAAACAACTCAACTGCATCTCTTGTTATGGTTCTACGAGATGGAACATCAATTTTAAGAACTGCCACGCTGTTATAATATCGAAACCCGTCATTCTCCACAAAACTAAAAGGTAGCTCATCCATCACTACTATTTTAACAAGAGCTTTTCGACATGCAGCTTGACTCCATCCTCTGGATACAACATTACTACCCTCTCATTCTTCTCCAGTAGGTTATTTACCAAAAATTAGTTGTTGATCATCAATCACCTTCCTGTTAAACTCGTCACATCTCTTTAGTGTTTTGACATATCACTAGTTCCATGAAGCATTGAATGACAATTAATCAACTTACCACAATGATTACACTTTGCTTTGTCTATTAATGTTTTACTTTTTTTTGAAGTGCAACAATACTTTCGATCTTTGTGCTGATGCTTGTGGCACAAGCTTCTCTTTTTTTCTTTAGAGCGTGGCAAAAAGGAAGCTTTTTCTTCCTTACTCGTATCCTTCTCATGATTGTCCTTAGAATTTGATTGAGATGTAAGTCCACTAAATTATTACCAGTTGAACTTGAATCTGAATCCATTATCTACAAATAAAGTTTTGATAAAAAAATCATCATTAAAAAGGGTATCATGATGTAATAGAAATTAAGTAGCTATACAACCAAAAATAGCAGCAAAGCATTAATAAAAAAGCAACAAAAATTATAGCAAAATAATCCTAAAACAGCAGAAAAATAGTAGCAAAGCAACAACAAAAATAGTAGCAATACAGCTCCAAAACAGCAGTAAAGCATCAATAAAAAAACAACAAAATTTGTAGCAAAACAATCTTAAAACAATAGATAAACAGTAGCAAAACAACAACAAAAATAATAACAATACAGCTCCAAAATAGCAACAAAGCATCAATAAAAAAACAACAAAAATTGTAGCAAAATAATCCTAAAATAGCAGATAAACAGTAGCAAAACAACAACAAAAATAGTAGCAAAATATCAATAAAAAATAGTAGCAAATGCTGATATATTCCAATGAGGTCCAAACATTTCTCCAAATGTTAACTAATCGAGTGCTGTGGACATTGCATTCAAGTGGGAAGGTTGTAGGAACTTGAAATTGAAACTTAATTCCCCCCCATTTTTGTATCAAATTTTTTTCTCTCACCGTTTGGACATTGCATTCAAGCAGTCTCGTCAAGCTGAGTCGCAAACAAAATCAGTGAAGATGTTGCCACCACCCAAGGAAGATGATGATAGTAGGGAAGAGGAAGAAGAGGATGATGAATAGGGAGTCACCTATAGGGCATGTGGAGATAACTATGGAATTGACGAATTCTGGATCTGTTGCGATATTTGTGAGAAATAGTTCCATGGAAAATGCGTAAAGATTACACCCGCAAAGGCCGAGCATATTAAGCAGTACAAATGTCTCAGTTGCAGTAACAAGAGGGCTAGAGTTTAAGATTAGTTATGAAGTTGAAGTCCCCAAGAACAATTAAACAAAGCTGACGAGGTTTAGAACTTTTCCTAATTATAGTTTGAGAATGAAACAGAGTCAGTTACCTGTTTTAGTTAATGAATTTACAACTTGTGGTTCCTGTTCTGTTTAATATTCTTTGGAATTATGTTTTCAAATTAGTTGTTGGCATTTAGAAATACAAATGTTGGTACAATTTTCTTGTTTCATCTTGAATGCTTCTTGTGATTGTCAAAATTTGTATACTCCATTGACGAGTTTAAAAAGAGCAAACTGTTTTATTTTCCTTCTTACCTCAACTTCTTTCTTTGAAATGATACACAGTGACTCAAGCAGAGTCAATGATTCCTGCTTCAAGGCTTGAAATATCGAATACCTTACGAATCATCTTACATACTGGGAAAGAATAGCAATTCTTGAGTTGAACTCACCACAACATGCTCTTAATTTTTGGTTTAAAACTAAACTCTTTACATTTAGCAAGTGATTGTAACATGAAGTAATAGTTTCAAGAGGCTTTCTGGCTTGTGTTAGACAATGTAAGACCATTTCTATAGGCACTGCCTAAGTTTGGATCCGTAGATGGGTGCAGTACAAACTCTTATTAATGTGGTATGAACATGATTTGCAGTCTTGTAATTGGTGATTTAAGATTGGTCATTGTCATACTATTTTCACATCTCTAAGCGTAAAAACCTTCATATAGGCTCTCAGATTATATTTAAGTGCCATGGCCTCACTAGATAGTTTCACAACTTCACACTTGTATTTAATAAGATTATTATTATAAATACTCAGGAGGAATACAACTATAGTATGTTCCTTGATATCGACAACTGTTTTAATCCTAGAGCATTCACATACACATACTATATATGCTTCAATCTATGCTCAGGTAATTTATTTCAATCAAATAACTAACGAAAAACTAAATGCGAGCAAATTAAAAAAAACTAAATGCTTCAAAAAAAAAACTCACTGTGGTCAGATGTCGGCGATTACCCTTGGCTTTGGAGGACTCACGGCGGTCAGCGGCAATCATCCAAATACTGCCTACCCTGAGACTGAGAAGTGAGACCAAGGCTGTAGAGGATACTGTGACTGGCTCGGTGGCGTCCATTTTGCATGAGTGGGGGCTGTGTCGGCGTTTGTGAGATTTTGAGAGAGAGAAGAGGAATGAGAAATCAAAAACTGAGAAAAGAACAAGTTGAGAAAGAGAATCGATTTTATTTTCATTTTTCCGTCACCAAAACGATGCCGTTTCAAGCCTCATGAAACGGTGTCGTTTTAAAATTGCTATATACAAAAAAATGTCGAGAATTCCTAAATGGGTTTGGAAGTTCGGTGTTGAGAGAGGAAACGCCCTTCTTCTTTTTGAGGTTATGTTGAAGCGAAGAACCCAAAATTCAGCCTAGAACTCTAACCTTCTTGCGCAGCGGAATAACCTGTTAATCAAGCACAAACAACAAGAATCCAAAGCAGAAAATAAAAGAGCACAACACAAACTTACGTGGTTTGACCAATTGCCTACGTCCACGGTGGATCCAAGGATCCTAGCCTCTCTTATTATAACTCCCTAGAGATTTTACAAGGAAAACCTAATGAAAAACCCTCAAAAGGACCTAAACGTTTAGTGAACCCTTGCTCTACCACGAACAATGATCACCTAAACAACGGTTTCACCCTAACGCACACAAGCACTTAGTGTCTACTCAGTTCTTCCCCTCTCTTAGAGTCTCTCTTAATGCTTAATTTGAAATCAAGGGTTTACAAGTGTTTATATAAGGTGTATTTCGTTCCTACTAACCCTATTTCTTGTTGGAGTAAGAGTCCACTTGTTTGGGAAGTCCAAAACTAGAAATCCCGAAGAAAAATAGACTTCTGACGCGTTTGGCGCTGCGGCGCTCGTCCCTGGGCGCTGGGTTGCTATCCTGGGCGCTGCGGCGCTCAGCCTTGTAGCTCCTCCCGCGTTTTCTTGTTTCCTTCGCGTCTTTGAGTCCCGTTTCGCTTCCTCCTTCGTGTTCCACACGTCCTAGACTTCTCCATACGTGTCCCACACGTTCTAAACTTCTTGTAACTCTTCACTTTGGTATTCATCTCAATTCTTGTCCAACCAAGATTATTGAATCACCAATTTTTCAACATTCGAAAATTCCCGAACCCATTCGAGAATTTCGAGAATTCCTGAACGGGATCAGAAATTTTTCAAATTCGACCCGACCCATTTAAGATAGAAAATTCTGTCCCAAACGTATCCTGAACCCATTCCCGTTTTCGTTTCGATTCGAAATTTCAGAACGAGTCGGGTTGAATATAGAAAATTTGTCCACTCCTATATAAAAGTATACAAATAGTCTATTACTTATTAGGTTACAAACAAAAAAATAATAATTGCAAATTGCATATATATAACAAATTTATATTTATAATTTAAAAAACTATTTTCATGTTTTTTTTTATCTTTAATAATAAATTATGAAATAATATAATAATAAAATGTCTTCAATAATATGTGACATGTGTGCATTGGATGTAAATCATTAACATCTTTAAATTACGCAATACAAACACACCATAATTTTTGGTATACGAATTAATACAATAAATATATCAAATAAATAATATAAGTAAAATAATTAAAAAAGATAAGTATAATTATAAGCTAAATAATAATTCTTCGAAGTCATCATACCAATAAAAAAAACTTAAATTTTAATCTAGATAAACCTAGATATAAAGCTGCAACATTCTCGTATAACTAAGCACAAAGAATTGGAAAAAAGGACTCCAAACATTGCTAATATTAAACCCTCCGAGAAAGTGAATTACTGAATACAGCAAAGAAGTAACAATCTATAAAAAAACATTGTAAATTTGAGGTTTTCTTAGCATATAAAAGAAATTTAATTATTGAAAAGAAAAAACACCGTTTAGTTGTTAACAGAAGAGTGTTTTTCGTTTCGTTGCTGGGCTCTTTCTCTATCCCTTAAAAACCCTCACTCTCTTCGCCTCTGAACAGTTTCTAATTTTTGTTGCTTCTTAATCCATAAAGATGGTAGCTTCAGCTATCTCTACTTCTTTGAGCTTCTCGACGTCTTGTCTTAACAGAACCTCCGTTTCATTTCTCTTTCAGAGGTACACATTCCCATACATGATGTGGTTTTAGTCACATAATCAATTCACTTACCTGATTTTTTTTCTTTTACTGGCTTCAATTAGCAATTTTTTTCTCACTTCTCCAGCCCTCTCTGCTTCGTTTTGGTTGTTGTAAACAGAAACTGTACGAGGTCGATAGTTTCTGCACTGCCAAATCCGTACAGTGACTCTTCAAGTATTGGTAATCGTAATTTTGTGCCTTCTGATGCTTGAATGTATTTTATTTATGGCATTGGCCCACTTCAGATTTAAGCTTCAATTTGTATTTTTTATGTTTTTCATTTTAGTTTCTATTACCCTTAATTTGACTCGAACTATGTGTTGGGTTGAATTGACCAAGTTTTGGATGTGTCAATGACTCGTGCTTTATGCTTTTGAAACTGTTAATATGTTTAAATTATCCAGTGCCTAAGAGTAATTTTGATTTTATATATGTGTGCATATGAAGTACTCATTTGCAAAAAGCTTTGCTTTTATCCAGGATTATCTAGTAGAACTTCTGGCTTGCCTCTAAAAATTGACAGGGATTTTCATTGTACTGAACCAAGGTGCGTGCTTCAATCCCTTTGCTTGGAGCGTTCCATGTACTCTTTGATTACCTTTTTAATTTTTTCTTGGTTTTGTTAAAACGTGTATGTGTGATTTGCTGATGTTGATTCTTGTCCATTTCTTGTCATGAATATAAAATGCATTACGAGATAATTTCTCTTGAAGATGCATTCTTTTGCAAAATGACCTTTGAACTTAGTAAGTATATTATGCAATGAAGGAATCAACTATAAGGGAAAAATTGTCATTATGCTACGCTTGTTTGATGGATTTTATAATATTAGTCTTAAAGCATATCTCATTTATACTCTGTTAAATTAGATGGCTTTGTCCATGGTTCTTAGATTGTGGATGTCAGGATGTCTAATGGGTCATGTAATTTCTTCCTTGATTTATGTTATTTTAATTATTTATATTTGGTGGATGTATGAGGATATGACATTGTGTTATGCAGCTATGGTACAACAGCATCCAAAAAAGGGAATCCACCCATAATGCCAGCAGTGATGACTCCTGGAGGAGCTTTGGACCTTTCAACTGTATTATTTAGGAATCGGATAATTTTCATCGGTCAGCCAATCAACTCACTGGTTGCTCAAAGAGTTATATCTCAGCTTGTGACTCTGGCAACTATTGATGAGAATGCAGATATTCTGGTGTGGTTATGCATGTGCTTTCTTAATTTTTTACTCTTGTAAGAATCATATGGGGATTTCGTGCACCAGCTTCTAAAACTTTTATGATCGTGTCTTGTTCCTTGTCAGATATACTTGAACTGCCCTGGTGGAAGCACCTATTCTGTGTTGGCAATTTATGATTGCATGTCTTGGGTAAGACATCAACCTTTTCGCCTCTCTTTTTTAGGTTTCAATTGTTGATTGTGACCTTCCATGACATGAAAATCTTCATTTTATGACAACACTGAATGTCTCCTTTTTTTTTATGACTTTGATGTTTCATTCAAGAAAGTGTTGGCAGAATCTAGGACCAATGATGGAATTGTAATTACTATGCATGCTCTAATAAATTCTTACCAACAAATGTTTAGTTGAAATTAGATTATGCAAGTAGTCAAGCCTAATTTAGATTTATGTGAACAATTAATAATTGTTGTTGAGCCTTTCTGCATTAGTGAAAATTGTATTGGCCATAGTTCAGTGCTGAAGATAACATGCAGACTAGATTTGATTTTAGCACAGAATAAATTTTTTTGAAGAAAGGTTAACTTATGATCAGTTTCAGGAGTTTGGGTTTTGCTATTGTTCATATCTTTTGGAAGACCAATCAGGCACCTTTTTCTTATTCATAAATGCATTTTTATATGGTAATTCGATTAAATCTTCCTAGTTGAATTCTGATTGAATTATCATCTCAATTTTTTTCTCCCTTTTATTTCCTTTATTCTTTTAACAAGCTTTCTGTGACGAACTATCTTTTCAGATAAAGCCAAAGGTTGGCACAGTCTGTTTTGGAGTAGCTGCAAGCCAAGGAGCACTTCTTCTCGCTGGTGGAGAAAAGGGGATGCGATATGCTATGCCAAATGCACGCATAATGATTCATCAACCACAAGGTGGATGTGGGGTATGAGTACTTCTCGGTTCTGTAGTTTTCAGCATAAGAAATTGTCTTGTCTTGCAGTTAATTGGGCATTATATGTCTGTAGGGTCATGTGGAAGATGTGAGGCGCCAAGTGAACGAAGCAGTTCAATCTCGCCATGTTAGTTTCTCTTATCCACTCTGTTTCATGCTCTGAATCTTAATGACCTCTGGACAACCTCAAGCAGCATCAATGACTTATTATTGAATTAAAACTGAATGAGCCAGTTGTGTTGTGTATTCTTGTTACATTGGTTGAGTCAATCTTATTTTTTCCACTTCATTTCAAGCATTGAATGTCATAGGACTTGTTGTGAGGAAAATAAGCTTTCTGCTTATCCTAGCCTGGAGTATTCAAATAATATCCATTCTGCATAGGACCAAACCCTTTTTCAGTGACAGATCCGTAAATGTCTCTTATAGACTTTATTATCCTCTTCATAAAGGAAGTCAGATGGCACCCTCAGCCTCTACCCAATATGCCTTGATTCTACATTTGTAAGTTTAAAAATCTTGTCATCTCAGTACCCCTTTTTCTGATCCTGCAAGAACAATATTATGGTCTATATATATATATATGCACCTATAAGTGCCAAAGGTAACATGATTTTCTGCAGCTTTGAGAGAATGATTTATTTGCTCTACTTGCATCCTCCAGTTTCTGGAGCATTTAGATTCGGCTCTATATCTCTGTTCTGCTTTGCTAAAATTTCTGTAGTGATTTAAATACTAGCGAATCTTTTAGTTTCCAGAATATTTTGATGTGGATGTTTAACTTTGTTCTGCTAACTATTTTTTCTTGTCAGCATGACTGCTTTACTGTCCTTTAAAAACTTCTAAGGTCTCTGCTTGGCAGTAAGCTTTTGATTCACATGCTATTTCCTGGAAATCATGCAGAAAATTGACAGAATGTTTGCTGCTTTTACTGGCCAACCACTAGAGAAAGTGCAACAATACACTGAAAGGGATTGTTTCTTGTCTGCTTCCGAGGTAAAGTTACTTAATCCCTCTATTACTATTAACTGCAAGAAATATCCTTCCCACTCCCTGCGCTTCCATTTCTATTTTCCTAATATCAACAGAAATTAACAGACCTATTGAGTGAGAGATCGTTCTATTACAGATGCTGTACTTTGGAACATTCACCTAATTTTTCATTGTTTTAGACCTTTTAATTGCTGTAATTGTATAAGACAATTTGAATTGCACAGTAGATTGGAGTGTATTTATTAGTCTACAATGAGCTAGAAGTTCAAGTGCTTGTTCAAAAATCACAGGATTTGGCATTTGAAGCTCTTGAATTCTCGGGATCTTATGTTCAAAATTAAATTCATCTTTAGTAGTTCCAAGTCGGTTCAAATCTGATTAATGTCCATATACATTATTAAGTCTTCCTGCACCTATTTATTATCCCACTTCTGTTGCCATATCGCAGGCTATGGAGTTCGGATTCATTGATGGTATCCTGGAAACAGAATACTGAAGATGAACGTTGGAAATTCATTCAATGTTCTTGGAATTTGATAAACAAGTTACCTCTGAAATCCATATTCCAGACTTGCAACCCATGATAAATACCAATTGTAATAATTTCCAAAATTGTGTATAAAATTGCATTGCATTGGTAATTTTATAGAGTTTTGTTTTTTGCAAACATGGAAGGTGCTTGGATTTCATGGGAAATATGGTGTTACTTCAGCTATTCTCATTTGATAGATAATACATTTGATCCATTTATTTTCAGAT
The DNA here is from genome assembly GCA_946807835.1 of Ailanthus altissimus. NCBI lineage: Eukaryota > Viridiplantae > Streptophyta > Magnoliopsida > Sapindales > Simaroubaceae > Ailanthus > Ailanthus altissimus. The sequence continues at coordinate 20,332,697 of OX327698.1, read as the reverse complement.
ATATTTACTTGTTCCCTTTGTAGATGCCAATCACGTTACTGAACTACAACATCTGAACAATTTTCCATCATACAGAAACCAAATTCAGAAATTTCCTCGCTGACTTGATTTGTCAGGCTCCATCTGCCCTTCTGTGGACTGAATGAGTGCACTGTCTAGTAGCCTACCAGAATTTCAATGGAGTCACATAATCATTCTATCTTTGATGTGTCATCATTCTTTAGAGAATAGTCATCAAATTGTTCTTATTTGGATAATGAATGACTACTTGGAAAAAAACAGTCATAGTAGTCACTTAAAAAGAGGGATGAACAGTCGTTGCTTGTGCTGAGTCTGATTTTTGTAAAGCAATTGTCTCAAGTAAATTTTGACGGCAACTACTTAGGTAAGTACTAAATCTCAATTAATATAGCATGTTTAATTCAAGCTCGAGTTTAATGAAAGTAGATATTCTGTACAAATAGAAAAAAATAATTACAAATCACCAAATTCAGCCAATCAGCCCACGGAAGGTTTTCTTTGAGGGTTCACGGTTTGGGAAACCCGATGGCTACACAACACATATATGGTAAATTGGTAACAGTGAGAGATCTCACAAGCTCTTATTATCTAATCGGACAATCAGCCAAACACAATCTGCTTAAATAGAGATACAAAAATGAGAGCCTCCCCTTCATTTCGGTCTCTGAAGACTGCATATGACCTGCAACTTATATATCTGCAACTTACATATCTGCATCAGGTAACCGAGTCGATGATCCCGCAGTGCAGCAGTTCACTTACATGTTGAAAGATGGGGAAATTTAGGACGCAGTGCAGCAGTTACTTACCTGTTGAAAGATGGGGACATTTAGGACAATATTGAAAAATTTATTAAAACTGTTATTTCTTCATAATTGCCAGTTTTCATGACCACTGGCAGGACTTGGCGTCAGTAGTAGTAAAACAGCCTTGCCAATAAGTTAATGAAACATAAATATGCATAGCCCACATTTGAACTTATGAGCTTGTGGGCATGCCATATAAAAGTAACACCAATTATTCAACTAATGATCTTACCTCAAAGCAAAAGAAAAAAAAAAAAAGCAGAAAAAGGCCCACTTACACAGCAATTTTGAAGATTAAACTGACAATCTAAATTACTACTACTTTCCACAGTTTTAGGATTAACGTTATATTGTACTTTTGTAAATAGATTTCCATCACTGGTTCACTTTCATTCTTCTCATCTAAGTCTCTAGTTTCTTTTCATCTTTCATCTTTACTATTGAAGACGTCAAGGACGAGTAATAATATTATTAAAGTACACATAAAATTAAAACACCTACCATAGTTTTGGCGCACCATTGTGAACCTGTAAATAGCTTTTAATAGGAAACCATAGCTCATGGAATTCAAGGGCCCCATATGTCTGTAACACAAAATAGAGACAAAATTGTCAGAGACATAAGGTTGTGGTGTAGAAAAGCAAATTTGAGCTAGAAAAGGAAGAAGTTCCTTAAAGAATCTATTCCCATCACAGCTCATACAGATCAATGTTTGAAGCAAGGATATTTGATTAAAAAAGATAATGCAAGAGCAATTTTCAAATGGAATAATTGTTTACTTTCTTAGAAGTTTCCATCTTAATATGAGAGCTAATCCAAATCTTAAATTCTTAAATTCCATAGTCGGTATTATATATCTACCACATAAAAAAAAAAAAAAATACAGAGAGAAAGAGAGAGTATGAAAATTATTCTGAAATAAACTAATTTCATACTTACAAAACAAAAGAATAGATGAACAGTCAGTTTCAAGCCTGTTAGAGTAATTGTTTAACAGTTAGTGATCCTGACATTACCAAAGCATTGAAACAGATTTTCCCGGTGCATATTTCATTTACTAAATTATTTTTTATGGACCCTTTTTCAACTGTTAGGATCTTATACATGAGCCAAAGAGACATAGGTTATAGCCATTGAATGGTGCCAGAACCATCCTGAATATATTAGATCCACTGTGTTTCGATTAGCAACGGAGAAGACTTGAAAGTAACTTTTGGGCAACTTCCATTCAAACCAATCCAAGTCCCAAACCAATTTTCACGACAGAAAATTAATGGCATTTTACTTCTAATGATATGTTTAGAAAACTCCATGCCAGTTCAAGTACCCCAAACATAAAAAGCCAAACAGAACTACAAGAGGCTGACATATAACAACAATTACCAGAGAACACTCACGCAATCTCGGTATATCGAATTCTCCATGCAGGGAAACCTAGGTGGCATCTTGCAGGTCCATAAACTAATAAAAGATCAGGTTCTGGCCCTCTGCAACCTGATGGGAAAAATAAAGAGCCAGAAAGTGAAGATATTAAAATTTCAAAGGAGATTATTTTTGTAGACTACAAGAGTTCTTAGAAGTAACACAAACCAACAGCTCTTAGTGCCTCATCCATGTGAGCTTCAGTAAAAAATTGCTCTTCATGAATTTCCCCAGTTTCACCCAGCTTCAAATACTTCATAAAAAGCAAGTTAGCGGCTTTGGCCACTGCTTCCTTTCCATCAGAGAATGAAGTAAATTCCAGAGTAATATTTGTACGGTCAAGAAGTGGATTGCTTTCAACAGCTTCCTGAATAATATACTTACTAAGTTCAGCAAAAATTCTGGCATCATCACTGAAATTTCAAGTGTGATTATTTTTTGCAGATAATCTAAAATACATCACCATTCCTGTCAAAAAAAAAAAAAAATCCAAGGAAGATACAAGAAAGAATAGCTGTGTAAAGTGTATCTGTAAACTGTAAATAAGCAAACACGCTATTGTTTAAGGAAAGAAATTAGCAGTCTTCTAAAGTAAAAGTTACATAGACATCAAGACTTAGACCTAATTTCATTAAATGACATCTAGCTAAGCCCAGCCTGCTCAACTAACACGTATTAAACCATAGATCAATCCAACATTACCCAAAAAGGATGAGCTTCATATGAAGCTATATGGGTAGATTTGCCAGTAAAGTACATCTATTACATAGCATCTTTCAATGCCTAGAAATTCTGGGGATGTTAAACTCAGGTCCACAAAGTGATTAGTCTACCATACAACATATACAGCAACATAGTACCTCAAACAATGCTGCATTATTCAACTTCTGCAGAATTGATCCCTTTGATTTCTTCAGTATTCCTATAAAGTTACAGTTGACAAATTATAGCACAATAATATAGAGATATGGAGAAGGATTGCATTTTTACGCATAAATAACATTGCATAATCATAGAGCAGAACCAAGAAAAATTCAAATGATTACTGCACCCAGTCAGCCTTACCTTTTGCATCATAGAGACATACATGCTTTACACCAATATCCACCAGCCACTGCAAAAGCTGAATGATTTTTGGAATATGATAAGCTTCCTCACTTTCTACCACTATGCCCAGATACCCAACCTTCTCTATATTGAGGGCTTTATACCTCTTTAGTGTTCCACTAAAGATAAGATAGCTTTCTATGGCATTGGCTATATCCAAAGCAAAGTACCACAAGTTGACGATAAAATGTATCAAACGCCACAATAGCAGGAGACCTAGACCGCGAATCTGCATAAAGCTTCAGAACCAAAATGAAAATCTAATTTAAGTTCAAGCTAAACACTTGACATCAATCATTTATGCCAACCGGCCATTCACTGGGGGAACCTTAGAACAATATGTAAGGTCTAAAAGAGAACAAAGGAATTCACTAAGTTGTTGATTCCATAATTCTGTGAAGTAAAAATATATCAATTTACCAAAATTCAATTACATTTAAGTTATAAGAAAACCAAATTTCTTGGTAAAGCCTCATTTCACTCTATTTTGGTCCAATTGGAATAAAAAAAATAAGCGCTCTAATTTGGCAAAACTTCACATAATCGTATCACTATATATATATATATATATATATATTTAAAAAAAAACCCAGAACATGAATGATGTAAATGAATAAGCTAATGAGCTTACCTGGGAAAGCCAAACGTAGACCTTCTGCATTCCGTCTCCAAAATCCATCAAACTAACCACGAAAAAAAAAAAAAACCGAATCAACAAAGATAGTAATGAAACAAAATAATAATTTTAAAAAAGGAATTAAAAGGACAAGTAAAAAATGAAATACAAGCGAGAATATCCTTTATTGGCCCGAGAAGCAGCTTATGGAGCAAAAACGGCTAAAAAGCTCTTCAGTTAAAAAGCAGGAAACAAATAGCAGAAAAAGAGAAAAGGGTTACCTCAGTCCGTTGAGCAGAGCTGGCTTTTAAGTTTTGACAATAGCAAATGGGAATAAGAAGCAGCAATTAGAATGTGAAGTTGGCGTTCTTTGATCTTTCCGTGCCAAGTACTATTAATACTGTTACACACGAAATTTACCACTTCGTTTAAAATTATAAAATTCAGTTGTGTTCGTTGAACTTGCCAACACCATCCGCATGAGTCATGAACTGCGTCTGCTTGTAGTCGATTGAAATACCAAATATGTTTGGAATTTTAACACATACTTCCCCTAATATTTTCCATAACAACAGATACTCTCAACGTTTTTCTTTAATTAACACTTACCACCCCTGAATTAACGGCAGTTAGTTTTAGATTCGTATACCTTGTTCTGCTGTTGTATTAGATTCAAATACCAATTAACAAATAAGTAGGCGTTTTGCCATCGCTACTAGGAGACCTCGGGGACTCTAGCCCCGATTTGTCATTACCAGATTGGAGTTATCACTAAGGACTTTTGACGGTAAGTTTTGAGTTAACGTCCGTTAAAGTTAGTGGAATACAGAGTACTATGTGTTAATTGGTAAACCTTCGTCTATCTATTATTATAACAAGCCTCGTGGTAGGAGGTATATGTTAAAATCTCTTATTTATGTATATGTACTTTGATCATTAATAAATAAATAAAATTAGGTGGAATCACCTAAAAAAATAAATAAATGAAAAAAAGAGATATTTAGACTTCAAATATTTAAAAAAAGAAACATACAAATTTCAATAATTTTTAAATTTTTTATCAACACTTCTATTAGATAACGATTAATATTTATTTTAATAAAAAAAATTAAAACCTTAAAATTTTAAGAAAAAGAACATATAAATTCATTTTGCCGTAAAAATAAATTAAAATTATTATTTAATAAAAGTATCAATAAAATTTTTAAAACTATTGAAACATGCATATTCCATTCCTAAAATGTTAGAGTCTAAATGTTCTTTTTCTTAAATAAACATATACGTGAAGGAAATTTCATCTAAAATTAATAGTTATGTTTAAAAATAATAATAATAATAATAATAATAATAATAAGAGTAATGCTACATAGGGGGGATAACTCAACCAAACTTAAGTACCAAACAAGATAAAAAAATCTATCCCTATTCGAGGCTCCATCTTGAACAGACTTAAATTTAGGTCGAGTCGGATTGAAAAAAGATTTTGTTTTGGGCTTGTTTACGAGTCTCTTTTTAGGATTGGTTTGAAAATTAGGCTAAATTTTTTGTAGGCTCTTGAAATTTTTTTTTGGATATATTTATGTTTTGGATCATAAGGTTTAATTGTTTTTTTAAAATGAGGTAGGTTTTAACTTTTAGTTGAGTTTGTCATATATATATATATATATAAATATAGTGTTTTGAATTTATTTTAAGCTAAGTTTTAAAAGTAAATAAAGATTTATTTGAAAAAAGTAAATGATCTTCTTTTATTGAATTAATGGGATTAATTGAATAATTAGATATCTTTCTAACTTTTCAATCCTCTTTTCCAATCATAATTGAATTAAATTAAAAATTTTATTAAGCGAATTAGAATTTTGATTTAATTAAATTTTATTTTTTAATATTCAAGTGATTTAAGAAATTAATAATTTCTATAACAATATTATAATAAATTAAATAAATATTAATCAACTCCCTTCAATGTTTTTTACAAAATTATTATTATTACCTAATAATATATATATATATATATATATATATACAGAAAATAAATTATCAATCTCCAATGCATGCAACACAACAAAGATCAAAATGATAAATAATTAAATTCAGAATAAAATTCATAGTTAAATTATGAATATATTACCTCATTATTTTAAATTTGTAACAAATAAATTGATGCTAATTTTTTATATTCATTATGATTTATTACTTTATATTCATAGTAAAATTATATAGACTTTCTTTATTGATGGATTAATTGAATACTTAATTATGTAAAAGTAATAATAACTAATTTCAATTACATACAATTATAATTTCAATTTCGATTCTAAATTTATTTATAATTATTACATTTCTAAATAAAATTTTTAATTATTACATCTCTAATTATAATTTCATTTCCAATTGAATTTATAATTATTATATTTTTAATTTAATTTTAAATTTTAATTATTACACTTTTCAACTACAATTATGATTTTAATTCCAATTCCAATTGCATTTATAATTATTAAATTTCTAATTGAAATTTCTATTTTAATTATTACAATTTACATCTCCAATTTCAATTGAATTTATAATTATTACATTTTCAATTCAAATTTTAATTTAAATTTCCAACTACAATTATGATTTTAATTCTAATTCTAATTCTAATTTTAATCGCATTTATAATTATTACATTTCTAATTGAAATTCAATTTTAATAACTACAATTTATATCTCCAATTGCAATTCTAATTCCAATCCTAATTAAATTTATAATTATTACATTTTGATTAAAATTACAATTACAATTCTAGTTACATTTATAATTATTATATTTATAATTTAAGACTTTTTAAAAAAATATCTAATTGAATTTAATTATAAAAAATTATAATAACTTTTTACAAGTTCAAGACGAATCTTGAATAGGATCAAAAAGTGTTTCAAACTTAATTAAGGACCCAATTGGTCTCGAATAGCATACCCAAACCTAGACTAACTTGAAAGTTTTGGGTTGAGTTTCTCAAGTTGGTTCAAGATTGGAAAATTTGCCAATCGTTAATTCTACCTTTTTTTTAAAACTTTGATCTCAACAATTTTCTTTTAATATCAAGTTATATGTCAAGTTACTATTAAGCGATAAAAATAATGTAATGAGTTATTTGAAGCATTACAATTTAATTATTCAATGAATACTTAATACATTATTTAAAATAAAAAAATATAACATTATTATAATAAGTTTAAGTAACTTCAACCATAATATAAGGTTAAACTTTTAATAAACTTTGATTAATGATTAAAATAGTTTTATTTAAGAAACTATTGAATATATAATGATATTTCACCACTTTCGGAAAAAAATAATAAAAGTTCATTAGACACAAATATGTAAACCATAAGAAAGAAGGTATGTACATTGGTACTAAAACAAATACTTCCTATACTTATTCTATAACAAAATTTTATATATAGTAAAATTTGAGATAGTTCAATAATTTGGCTTCACATTTATATTTTTAAATTGTAGGTTCAAATTACCTTCCCTCCTTTTAATTATAATATAAATTTCAAGTAAAATTTTATATTGTTAAAGAGTAAAATTGAATCATCAGTAATAACAAAGGAATAAAATCAACTCTTTTTATAGGAAAAATTTGCTCACCTTTATACGTAATTAAACTTTTATTATTAGAATGTGTTGATTTACATATTAATACTAACCTTAATTTTGATAATATAAGCAAATATATCCTTTTGTACCATTTATGATTATTTGATATTTTCACAAGTTATTTTGAAGGATTTATCTGTTTAAAGAGAGATCAAATAACATAGGACTTCATAGAGATAAATTAAAAAATCAAGATTAGCTACAAAGTAGTTAAAATTAATTATTTCTTTAGTAGTTGTATTAATGTGGGTATTTAATTTATATTTGAAAGCTAATAATCCGTAAAATCATAATTTTATTTTTCAAACTATTTGAATCTTTTAGAAACATATATTACTTATAAAATTTCATCAAACTGAAACTTTCAAGAACTTAAAAAATTTATGTCCCAAACTAAACTAGTTATGCAGTTTCAAACTATGGAATCAATTCTGACCAAACCTGTCGTACGGTTTGACAACTAGTTTAAACTAGATATATGGTTTGAGAACTAGTTACACTTGTTCAAAAGGAATGTAACTGGCCATGCATAAAGCTTAAACTGACTCCAACCAATTTAAAATTGGTTCTTTGGTTTAGAGAATGTGCAGCTAGGATCCATAAGTCAAAATTTTTGAAAATAGACAAACCGATTGTGCAGTTCAGTATTTTTTAGACTTTTTTTAAATGATTATTTTCTCAATTTCTCTATATAAAGCTTCAAAAAAAAGAAGAATATTGCATTTAAGACTATAATGAGAAAAGAAAATATTGATGATGATAGTGAGGATGAGACTAATGGAGAGGATGTTGTAATGCTTACAAAAATGTTCAAGAAGTTTCTCATGTTCAAAAAGAGAAATGGAAAGAAATTTGGGAAGGAAGTGCAGAAAGAAAGTAGTACATTTGAGAGGAAAAAGAAGGAGCACATAAATAGGCTTTGATTGCAAGAGATCTAAACATAAGATAAATAAGTGTCCTAACCTCAAGAACAAGAAGAGAAAGAAGAAAATAATAAATATTGGGATGATTGTGATAGTGACTAATCTAAGGAGGAAGAAGAAGAATATAAGATCTCAAACTTTGCACTCATAGCCATTAGAGATGACCAATTTGATGAACTTGAAGAGGTATGTTATAAACCTTCTTATAATAATTTATTCAATGCCTTTAATAAAGTGCTCGATGATATAGGCAATTGGCTATAAAATACCCTTCTTAAGGAAAATAATATTGTTGTGAAAAATGAAGTTGGTAAACTTAAAGAAAATTAATGTTTTAAAAAGTGATTTTTTAAAAAAGAAAATGTGAGTATTTTGAAAAAGAGAAAGTAAAATCTTAAAATGGAACTTGAAGTCTTTGAGATTGAATTCAAGGCTCCGAAATAGGTGAATTGTTTTTAGAAAATGAGAACATAAAAAAACTTGTTAAGTTACAAGAAATTATTTTTGAAGTTTACAAATGGGCAAATTAACTTAGATAAACTACTTGGATCTTAAAAATTTACTTTTAATAAAGGAGGCATGGGTATAAGCTTTACATCAAGTAAAGATACTACACAAATTACATTGTAAAAGCTACATTTAGAAATGAACCAAATGTTACTTGCAATTTTTTTCAAGCGATGGGACATTAAATTAAAAAAAGTTTAGGTTTCATAAGAAACCTCCTTTACTAGCATACAAGGACAAAAAAAGATTTAGGTACCAAAGATCTTAATTTGAGTTTTTCTTGTAAGGTTCTAAAAGAAGAAGAAATAAATAGTTTTTGGATAATAGATGCTCAGGGCACATGACAAGTGACTTATAAAAGTTTAAGAGCTTTAATAAAATGAAAAAGGAGGATATATGACTTTTAAAGATAATGTTAAAAAGAAAATCCTTAGTGTAGGTAATATTGGTAAAATCTCCACTACCCTAATTGAAAACATCTTTCTTATTGACAACGTGAAGCATAATTTACTTAGTATAAGCCAATTATGTGATAAAGACTATAAGATTGTTTTCGAATTCACGTGTTACTTTGTAGTGAATATTAATGATACCAAAATCTTGTTTGTTGGGAAAAAAACATGATTATATATATATATATATTATTGGAAAATTGGTGATTCAACAATCTTGGTTGGACAAGAATTGAGATGAATACTAAAATGGAGAGTCACAAGAAGTTTAGAACGTGTGAGACACGTATGGAGAAGTCTAGGACGTGTGAGACATGAAGGGGGAAGTGAAACAGGACTTGAAAACGCGAAGGAAATGAAGAAATTATATGAGAAGCTGCCAGGGCCGTGGCGCCTAGGGCTAGGAGCTGCGGCGTTCAACACAGAAGACCAGCGTTGCGGCGATGGGCGCGAGAAGGGCCAGTGCTGCAGCACTTAGAGATGAGCGCCGCGGCGTCCAGACACGTTAGGATATCCATTTTGGTTCAAGATTTCGAGTTTTGAAAAGTTTTGGACTTCCAAAACAAGTGGACTCTTACTCCAACAAGGAATAGGGTTAGTAGGTACGAAATACACCCTATATAAACACTTGTAAACCCTTGTTTAAGATTAAGCATCTAAGGTTTCAAGATGTAACCATAAGAGAGAATAGAGGAGCTAGGTAGGCACTAGGTGTGTGGTGTACTAGGGTGTAACCTTTAGGGAGTATTTTTTCTTTAGGTTCTTTGAGTGAATAAAAGAGAAACACCATAGATCCTTTTGACTTAAATGCTTGGGCTATTATTGTGTTCCTTGTAAAAATCTCTTATGAGGAGATACTAAGAGGTCTTAGGGAGTCATGGTGATCAAGGGTAGATATTTAGAGGTCTCTATGGAAGATACTAAAGGGTCTTGTGGGATCATTGATGATGTAAGAAGATACTTAGTGATCTATTTCAATAGTAAGAAGCTGGATCATGGATCCTCCGTAGACGTAGACAATTTTGGGTCGAACCACATATATCTTGTATCTTGTTAATTGGTTTATTTTCTTTATCTTTATTAGTGTGTTAATCTTATGTGTTCTTTCTTATGGTATCAAGTTATAATTTTTTGCTGTGTATAGAATAAAAGGGGTATCAAAGTTGTGGCTTAGTTGATGCTATATGGGTGTCAAATTGAAGTGCATGGCGTGATATCCGTAACAAACTGGTATCAAAGCTTTAGTTGAAGTCCAAACTAGTTTCAAAGCATGGGTTGAAGTCCAGATTGCAGAGCATAGGCAGTAGTGTCAGATTGTAGAGCAAAGGTTGTCAACAATGGGGACTTACAAATATAAGAGAAGAACAATAGGGAAGATGATTATCTGAAAGAGAAAAAAAATGATAGCCTTACTGGGGAGTTTTATTTTTTTGAGTAAGGATCACTCTTAAAAAGGAGACTACCAAGAAGATGGCGTCATCTAGGTCCTAGTTAGAACAATCATTTAGATTAGATACAAAATAAAGATGACAAAAGAAGAACAATCAAGATTGAATGGCAGATCTAAAAGGTGTCTAGGACACTCAAATGGATAGTCCTAAAAGAAAGACAAAGATAAAAGGAAGGTGGATTACAAGTCTGTTGGATGACTTGGTAAAGACTTTGATCGCATGAGAGCTTCTGGAGGAATAAGTGTCTGATGGATGAACTATTTTTGGGATCTATGGTAGTGTTTTCATATGAGTCATGGAGAATCGTTATTTACCAATTGGAGTAATATGGCTTATGGTAAGTTATAGGAGATTGGTAGGATAAAATTGAGACTATATAGTAAAAAAGACAAGGGAGGGACTAGGTATGAGATTTGATTTCTCATCTCATAAAGATCTGGAGGACTCGGGACTGCTAGATCGAAATAGGGAGATTCATGAAAGGCATAAGGAAGAAATACTAAATGGGAAGTAAAAGGATCGGGAGAGTGATAAAGCACAGAGGGAGGCTATGTGCTTATAGAAAAGTGCTTAGAATGGGATCAACATAGGGTTGTTGGTTTGAAACAGACCATAAAGCAGCTTTTGATATATCACTTTGTGGCAGGGGTCGAAAGAGAATGTGTGGGAAGAGTAGCAATGGCGAGAACGTATTTTCATCATTAAGGGTTGTGGTTAAAAGTGTCTTTGGGACATAGAAGATCATAACATTGAACTACTCTAGACATCAGCATTCAGGAATTTTTAGAGACCGTAGTCGCAAGAGCCTTAGTTAAGTCTGAGATTTAACTTATAGACAATGCTAGTGAGCATTGGTCAAGGAGGGGTGACGGTGATTAGCTTCATGGAGAGAGATTTTGAATCAAGGAAGGGTTTGTTAGAAAATTGGTAATTCAACAATCTTGGTTGGACAAGAATTGAGATGAATACCAAAGTGGAGAGTCACAAGAAGTCTAGAATGTGTGGGACACGTATGGAGAAGTCTAGGATGTGTGGGACACGTATGGAGAAGTCTAGGATGTGTGGGACACAAAGGGAGAAGTGAAACAAAACTTGAAAATGCGAAGAAAATGAAGAAATCGCAGGAGAAGCTGCCAGCGTCGCGGCGCCCAGGGCTGAGCACCGTGGCGCTCAATATAGAAGACCAACGCCGCAGCGATAGGGGCGAGAAGGGCCAGCACCCAAGGATGAGCGCCGCGCCTCCCAGACACGTCAGGATGTCCGTTTTGGTTCGGGATTTCGAGTTTTGAGAAGTTTTAAACTTCCAAAACAAGTGGACTCTTACTCCAACAAGGAATATGGTTAGTAGGCATGAAATACACCCTATATAAATACTTGTAAACCCTTATTTAAGATTAAACATCTAAGGTTTTAAGATGTAACCATAAGAGGGAATAGTGGAGCTACGTAGGCACTAAGGGCGTGGTGCACTAGGGTGTAGCCTTTGGGGAGTATTTTTTTCTTTAGATTCTTTGAGTGAATAAAAGAGAAACACCATAGATCCTTTTGGCTTAGATGCTCGGGCTATTCTTGTATTCCTTGTAAAAATCTCTTATGAGGAGATACTAAGAGGTCTTAGGGAGTCATGGTGATCAATGGTAGATACTTAGAGGTCTATATGGGAGATACTAAGGGGTCTTGTGGAATCATTGATGATGTAAGAAGATACTTAGTAATCTATTTCAATAGTAAGAAGCTGGATCATGGATCCTCCGTAGACGTAGGTAATTTTGGGCCGAACCACGTATATCTTGTGTCTTGTTGATTGGTTTGTTTTCTTTATCTTTATTGGTGTGTTAATCTTATGTGTTTTTTTTTATGGTATCAAATCATAATTTTTCGCTGTATATAAAATAAAAAGAATATTAAAATTATGACTTAATTAATACTATAAAAATATTAAATTAAAATACATGACGTGATATTTATAACATATATATATATATATATATATATTATTAACTTTGAATGTTCATTCTCATAAATGCTTTTTCACTTTATATGATAATTTTTAATTATGATATAAGAGATTAAGTTGTGTAAGTGCAAGCATCCATTTGATTTAAAATATTTTTGAAAATCATATTGTCAAAGAACTTGCAAAGATAGCTTTTAAAAAAGACAAAGTCAGATATTCTCTCGAGAATGTGATTCCCTTACGCTCATAAGATATTGATATGACGGAAGTAATAGATATTTTTTCAATTCCATACTTTTGTACTTTGTTCGTCCTTATATATAGATGTTTACATGTTCAGCTCTTCATTCCCTGTCAGGTCACTATCATTCTCATTTATTACGTCTTTAGGAGGTTCTTCTTCAAAGATTATTAATCTTTGACCTTCCAGAATCATTTTATAATCTTCTATTTTGCTTCTTGATCCTCATTTTCTTCATTGGAACTCTCATCATCTTCTTTCCTCTGCAACGACAATAGTCAAATATAGATTCGTGAATCTAATCTATAGTTTTAGGCTTCAGCCCTTCATCTTCCCTTCTTCTTTTTCTTCATTTTCATCTTTTTTTTTTCTCTGCCTCCACTATCTTTGCTTTCGTCTTTAGTCTAAACTCTGCTAGATGACCTTTTCTCACTAAGGCATTGATCTGTTCCCATACAGATATGTAATTGCCTATGTTATGACCATATTCATCTTGGAAGACACAGTTCTTTGAATGATTTCTTTGATCTTCTAAAGTCAGAATAGCCTTAAACTTTTGGAAGAATCCTTTATCTTTTTATTTTGACTAAATCTTCTCTACATGTGTATTAATTGGAATCAACGGTTAAAAAAATTACTTTCCCCGCTTATCTTCCTTTTCTTCCTTCTCTTCAAAAAGCTATTTCACACTTCTTTCCTTATTGCTTCTCCTCCTTTTTGTGTAATAATCATTGTAGATTCCTTGTGCACCATTGCTTCATCTTTCTCTTCCGCGATCCATTGCTCCGATTGTCGGTTTATCACCTCAAAAGGGGTAAATTTTTTCCTCACAAGGTATCGGTATTATGGTGCATTAGCTTCATTGCCTTCTGGTACGTTTGTGCAACTTCTTCTATGTCATAGCTTTCAGTTTCACTTAGCTCTCAATTAACCCTATTCAGAAAGCTTTTAATCATCGCATTTTCCGCGTACTTCATAAGAAATAAATGAGATGTTGATTCCTCCTCTTTTGGTTCCTCATGTATTGAGCTATGAATTGGGAAAATATTTCAATGTAAGATGCTACCAGGTTTACCTTCAGACTTCTGAACTAAATTTGAGCTAGTCCTTTTAGACTAAAAAGAAAAGTGATGCATTTTAGAGGCTCGTTGTCAGCATGCACAATTATTTTTGTGGTGAAATGAAATAGATGCTCTTTTGGATCGCTTGATCAATTTATACAAATGGATTTTTGTTTACTCTTTGTGCAATAGCCATTTCATCTTCTACTACTCCTGATCTTTTCATCATGTTTCTATATAGTTCTTTTATTTCTTTCAAAATTCTTGCCTTTACACTGGCTTCATTACGTAACACTTCTGCCTTCTTTTGGTTTGTTTCTTTCACAAAATTATCTTCCACATTATTACGAGGGAACTGATCATGCTAATCATCCCTCGTATTAGCATGCAGCTCCTTAAAACCTTCCATCACGGTCAATCTTTCTTTTACCTCCTATTTATTCTTTTGAGATTCCTTTAACTACTTGATTGTCTTTTTTACATAATATTAACCACTAAAAAGAGGATTTCTCTGATCATCTCGTTTTTAACTATATTATGCTCCTCGATTCCTTTCTCTTCTTATTCCATCTAATTTATTTGGTCACGTCTTTGTCCTACCACCTTTATGTATTTCCATACAAAATTTTCTTAATATGCGGTTGCTATAATGAACTTTTTGAAGAGATGCCACTAAACTTATCAAGATGAAATTTCAAAACGAATTTAAGTTTATCCTTTGAGACTTCACTCAAAATATCCAAAAACACCTCTTTGCTTTAGTTATAAAAGATACTCTGATGATTAAGTCGGTGTTTTGATATTTTGAGAAGATTGTAAAGAATTAAAAAATTAGGCCCTGTAAATCATTATGAATAGTGCATGGCGAGCCTATTGAGTACTTATTTCTAGTAGTAAGAACGGTCTAGCTTGGCCTTTTTTTAGGAAGACTCAGCTTTTATTTGGTTATGCCATTTTGAGGACTCCTTTTTCTTATTTTTGCTCACAATCATTCATGAATCTAGGTTATGAGGCATGTTATACCTACCAACTCTTAGTAATGGCACTTTTACTAGCTTAGCTAAAGACTTTGCTCATCTTTGAGCAAAATAAGAACAAACAATCACAACTTATTATCGACTTTAAATAAAAAAAATAACTAAATAAGCCGTGGTTGATTAGATGATCATTCTTATTGTCTCAAAGGTTGTCAAATAGCATAAGTCTTTTTAGAACGTAATAGAAAACTTTTAGTAATTCATTCTACCATTCATCAAATCCTTCATTCTCCCCTATAAATGATCACTTTATGCATGTGTGCAATAAGTAAGTAATTAGAAAATGAAACTTAAATTTACTCAATACTTAAGATAGCACATAAAGATGATGGCCTGAAATATTTCAATTAATAACACTATCATAAGCTTGCTATTAATACTGCTCTTTACTAATGTAGAAATACACATGTCTAAGGATCTATTTAAGACTTTAATTAGCTTGTAATGGAAGGCTAAGGTCAAGGTGGGATATATAAATATATAAAACAAGTTCAACTCACACCATGAACACTTAGCTTTACTTAAAACTTTTTGATATTTTCTCCTTGATTTGTCTCATTCCCCAAACCTATTGCATTCCCATATTTCTTTTATTCATTCTTTTGCAAAAAATTTATTCTTTTTCTTAAATTGGGGGTATAATGCATTTAAGCATTTTTTGTATGTACCCTTAAATTGATATACAACTTTAAGACTTATTACTTTTCGTTGCATTACTCTTTTCACGCATATAACTTTTTTTATTTTAAGAATATTTCTAAGTAAAATCAAGGTTTATGGTGCTATCGATAAATTTTAGAATAAATAAATAAAAAGTCTTGTGGCTTGTAATGTGGTTAAACAGAAAAATGGGTAATTAGGCTCAAATGGGGTAACTAGGGATACATGTGTATATAAGGTAGGCTAGAAAAGACTCAATCAGTCCAAAGATGGCATAATATCATTTTCCTATATTATAGTGTATGGGACCCATAAAATCTTTGGTCTACCGATTAGATGACACCTCAGAACCATCGGCGTCCCAATACACAATGCTCAGGTTATTTGCACCCCCAAGGAATTGAACCCCTGCCCCAATCTCATGGAGGCCTTATAGGCCTTTAGAGATTCCTTTTTGTAATATTTATACAGTTCATTATTTGTTAAATCGCTAATTACTATTATTAAATGGTTCAATGCTCGTGATGATATAGACATTATATGATCTAAAGGAGTTCAGATGTGGTCTAAAGAAGTTTACATTAATGCCAAGAGTTAGCATCACTAAAAATTATAAATGCTAAAGAGTTAGCATGTTATATTAATTAGTGAAATCTAAAAGTTAGAATCTTGTCTGTGATGGTACAAAGACCTGAGAATACATTAGTAATAACATAGTTGTAAGAGTTGTAATAGGTGCTAAGAAATATTATTGTGTAAGGTTATTCTCAAAATTATATGTTTTTGGTCTTAATTCACCGATGCAGGTCTATCGGTGGATTTCTTTTACACAGACCAATGTATACTATACCTAGATGGTCTAGATGGTTGTTCTTAGCTAACCATAGACTTACTAAAAGTTCGTATAGTATACAGGTGTTCAGTAAGGACTGAATACTGAACAGACTCAACGAGGAGGACCCTAATAGACATCCCACGAAGTCGCCAATAGAAGGTCCTCTTGAGTTGAGTAGTATACATGGTCTTTTGACCTGAGTACCATAGTGGCTTTGTAAATGATCCATCATACTTTGGTTCCACATATGTCATAGACCTTTCATGGTGTGATCACTGGGTATTGCTGGGTATGGTCCCATACTTATGGAGTTAGGTGTGTACAGATATAAAATTCGTCAGCTCACATGGATGAGTTAATATATCCGGATGCTCAGAGACTGTATCTTAGAAAGTCTTATGGCTATAAGCAACGAACCTAGGAAAAGAGTTTCCTACAGGGTTAAACAGTATTGTAAAAGTGTTTGCATATATTGTTTATTAAGATACGTGTCTGGAGATAAGTTAATGGATGAGCACATAGGAATTTGACGGTAGTGATTTATATCCCCGCTCTTTCAGAATATGATTGACGGAAGGATTATACGTTTATGCTATAACCTCAACTTGTATGGTCTACTACCTTGATTTGTAATATCCGTAACATGTGCATAGGGCATTGATCTTGAACTCACAAAATAGTTATGTTTGATAAATCGGGAGTGGACCTAGAGAGTCTCACAATATGAAGTGTACTCGTTGTGCACTAGGGCAGCGTAACGGATTGAATAGTTCGATCTGAAAAATTCTAGCAGACTGAACATTTACTTCAGTTTTTCTTCGGTCATGCACGTATCAAGACTTAAGAGTTAAGTATATCAATTAGTTAACAATTAGTTGTTGACTAATGGGATATTGACACATGGCATATGTGGGCCAATTATTGTTTGATTAAAAATTACTAAAATGACCTTATTTGTTGGACAAATAATATCATTATTTTATTCATTAAAATGTTTATTGAATAAAATAATAATAATAAATGATATTATTATTTAAATTCAAATTAAACAATTAATTTTTTATTTAAATTGACATGTGTTTCTAATATCATTTAATATGATTAAATCATTTGTTTAATATTTATTAAATAATAAGATAAGTATAAATGAGTGGCATATATTAATGGTAGGCCTTAAGATGTTTCTTAATGATTAGAAAGTGTTTTCTCATTTGGACTAGATTAAGGCTAAGTTCATTTAAATTATATTCTATTTTGTTTTATTTTAATTTGGTTTATTGTAAGATAATAATAAACAAAAACTAATGACAAACATAATGGATGCCATTAGGTGAGAAAATGAAAGATAATAATAAACGAAACACTAATGACAAACATAATGGTTGTCATTAGGTGAGAAAATGAAAGATAATAATAAACAAATGAAAGAGCAATTAGTTGCTCAATTAATCATCAAAAATTCGTGTAAGGGGTTAAGTGAATTGTAGAGAGAATTTTGAAAAGGTTATGTGTTAGAAATTCTCTCCAAAATTCTCTCAAGAGTTGAGAGCAAAAACACCTCTTCCATTTTTTCTTCTATTTTTGGTCACCTCTATTACAAGGTAGAAACAAGGATTCAAGAGTTGAATCCTTTGCTAGAAAAGCTACTATTCTAGCTTCCTTAAGCCCACCGTGTTGAAAAACTAGAATTATAAACAGGTTGCTTCAAGACAGGTACTCTGGTTCGACAATATACCAAAGGCTTGACAATGTATTATTTCTTAATCTTGAAGTATTTTACATTTATGAGATAACATGTAATGTGTACTTGTGTTTATCATTATAAAATTTGTATTCTACTCATCCGCTATGCATGTACGTATGAGATAAATATACTATATTTGAATGATAGATATAAATCTACATGAATGCACCATAGGTTTAAAATCACTCACAAAATGGTATCAGAGTTATTTTGAGTTTATATTGGATGTTTTGAGTGTAAAATTATTGTTGGTGATGTTTTGGTGCTCAAAAGGTGTATTTTAAGTTATTGAAATGGGTATACTGAAGGAGAAAGCACTGGAGCGCCGTGACCATAAGTGTTTAGTGCCGAGGCGTTGGAAAATTTTGTTCCAGCTCCCCAGTACTGGGTAGCTGGTGCCGCGGCGCTAGGGCTTCCAGGCCTTGGCGCTGCAGCCCTAGATGCTGGGTGCCTTAGCGCTAAGAAAATAGGCGGTCATGGACACATACTGAAATTCGCGTTGCAGCGCCAGGCGTTGAGCACTGTAGCACTAGAGGTCACACCTCCAGCATTGTAGCATTGGCTGTTGAGCACCATAGTGCCAGAAGCTGATGTCGTGGCGCTAGAGGCTATCCCTTCTGGTACTGCCATACAGTGGGCCCAGCATCGTGGCACTGAGGATACTCACTCTAATTATATTTTAAATTATTTAAAATATTATTTTAATCATGTAGGGGTTTATGAGATACAATGATAAGAGTTATTAGGTTGTATTATAAATCGGGATCATTTATTTTGTATTGGTAAATACAATAGGAGCCTTACTGGTAGGGTTAGTTGTGCTTATACACAAATTACCTCCACATGAGATGGAGATTAAGTCTTTATGATACTAAAAAGGAGAGTAAAAAATCTCTCTTAATCAGATTGATCAATAATACATTATGAGATGGTGTTTTATTATTGATTCGTCTAGTCAATATAGTATTAGCTGTATTATATTGGTCTTTTCCAAGATTGCTACAGTGTGAGAAATTTGGTCGATATAATTTAGACTATCGGTTAAATATGTGATGAGGCAAATATATGCGAAAGTATTGCCATAGATCGTTATATTATACGGGTAGTAGCGGTAGCATATATTTGATAATTGACAAGTTAATTTGGAATACACTTACTCTAAATTGCTACAGTGTGTGAATAAGGTATATTTAGGATCAAGAGTAGGAGTTGCATTAAATGTAATTGATAAGATTTGTCTACCTATTAGGTTTACAAATGCCTAGATTACTACAGTGTGCGGCCCGAGTGAAATGGCAATGGGGTTCACTTCCTGCTGTATAGTTTAAAATAGTTTAAACTGTCGTTATCCCATTTTGAGAGATTAGAAGGATTATGTAAAACAGTGGGAGGGCATTTTAAATTAAAAATGTATAAATGTTATACCCATTATTTAAAATGTAGTATTAGTGATTTAATAATAATTTCCGCTAACATCTCATAATATTATTTTATTTGACTTGTATAAGCTAGGATGACATCTTTAAATTCCTTGGTGCGTATATTGGATGCACACCAACTCAAAGGTACTGAGAATTTCTCTGACTAGTACATGAATCTTAGAATTGTTTTGAATTTAGAAAGACTGGAATATATTATTGACCAAAAGATGTTCAGAGGTGTTTTTAAGAATGCTACTGAGGAAGAAAAGGTAACATATCAAAAATGGTTGGATGACGATTTAAAAGTTAAATCGTACATCCTCGCTTCAATTTCCACTGAGTTGCAGAGGGAGCATGTTCGCATGGACAATGCCAGCAGCATTATGCTCCATTGAGCCTTTTGGTAACCGACCCCAAATTGAGAACTATAGGGTCGCCAAAGCGCTATTTCAAGCAAAGCTCCTTGAGGGTAGTCTAGTGAGTCCTCATGTTCTTAAGATGATAGGATTAATCAAGAGGTTTGAATCCATGGACTTCTCTTTGAGCAATAACCTGAGGAACAGTTTGATTCTTCAATCGCTGCTTGGATCATTTGCATAGTTCATCATGAACTTTAATATGCAAGGAATGACCCATACTTATGCTGATCTTTATAATATACTAAAGATAGTGGATGAGGACATGTGTAAATGAGGCTTGACCCTCCTTATTCGTGGTGCTTCATCTTTGACCCTGAGGGCTTCTGGAAAGTCCAAAGGGAAAAAGAAAAGAAAGGTGAGGCATACACCCAAGATGAGTCCTCAACGGCGACAGATATCCAAACCATTGGAGAAACCAAAAGCGAAAGGTAAATGCTTTCATTGCGGTGATAATGGGCACTGGAAACACAACTACCCTAAATACCTTGCTATTGTGAAGAAGACTCCATCAAGTATTATCTTTTCCATTATTGACAATTTTTTTAGCATTTAATGTTAGTATTGGATAGGTATTAGATACCACAAGTCCTTTTCACATCTTTAATATGTTGTAGGGTCTGAAGGAAGTTAGATTGCTACAGCCGAGAGAGGTACAACTTTGAGTAGGAAATGGTGATCTCCTACGGGTTGAGGCTGTAGGACATTATGATTTAATTTTCCCTTGTAATAAAACTGTTATACTTCATAACTATTATTTTGTACCTACTATGATCAGACATATTATCTCTTTTCTTGTACTTGATAGTGAAGGGTATCATATGTATATTAAGAACCATTCTTTATATTTATGTGATATGTTTAATGTTTTATTAGCTGAGTATTAGTTAATTAATGGGCATTATATTTTGGATACAATGAGAATTGTCATGAATGTACATGATAGCACTAGTAATAGTGCACAAGCTTTAAATGATATTGAATTGTGGCATATGAGATTGGGTTATATAGGTGTGAGACGCTTAACCCGTCTGGTTAAGGATGGTTGGATACCTAATTTGACTATAGAACCTTATCTAGTTTGTGAATTTTGTATTCAAGGGAAAATGACTAAATATCTATTCACTAGTGTTGGACATTGTGCCACTGATTTATTGGAACTAATACATAGTACTGTATACGGTCTAAAGAATCACACTATAATGGGTGAATTTTGATACTTTGTTACCTTTATTGATGATTTTTCATGATACAAGTATATGTTTCTTATGAAACATAAGCCATAATCCTTTGAAAAGTTTAAAGATTTCAGACTTGAGCTAGAGAAATAAATCAGAATATATGTCAAATGCCTTTAATCAGATTGAGACGGTGAGTACATAAGTAGTGAATTCTCTGATTATTTAAAGAAGAATGAGATTCTAGCTTAGTATAGTCCTCCTGGTACTCCGCAACACAATGGTGTATCGGAGAGGAGGAATCAGACTTTATTGGATATGGTCCGATCGATGATGAGCTTCACTAATCTACCTGAATATCTTTGGGGTTATGCTCTGGAAACTCCTACTTATATATTGAACAGAGTTCCATCTAAAGCTGTTCCAACTACTCCACATAAGATGTTGAATGGAAAGAAACCAATTCTTAAATATTTTAAGATTTGGGACTATCCTATTTACGTAAAAGTTATGCAACATAATAAACTTGCACTCAAGGGGTACAAGTATCTGTTTGTTGGGTATCCTAAGAATTCAATGGGATACCAATTCTATGATCCCGAGGAGCGAAATATATTTGTTTCTTGATATGCCACTTTCCTTGAGAAAGAGTTTCTCATGGATTATGGAGGTTGTAGAAAGATTATACTTGATGAAGCCAATCAAAGCAAACATGAAATCGAGATGGAACCTCAAAATCATTCGAGCAACATACCTTTAACACACCCTCTACGTAGGTCTGAAAGGATGTCCATGCCACCTACTAGGTATGGTCAAATGCTTGAAGGTGCACTGAGAGTTTTCTTAGTGGAAGAAAATGATCATTTAACCTATAAGGATGCAATGTTAGACATTGACTCGGGAAAGTAACAAGAAGCCATGAAATCCAAAATTGACTCAATTCATCACAATCAAGTCTGGGACTTGGTTGAGCTTCCTAAAGGAATAGTTCCTATCAGTTGTAAATGAATTTACAAGTGCAAACATGGGCCCAATGGAAAGGTAAAGACCTTCAAAGTCCAACCGGTTACAAAAAGGTTATTCTCAATGATCTGAGATCGATTACAAGGAAACCTTTGCACTAGTAACGATGTTGAAGTCAATACAAATTTTATTGGCATTGTTGTATTTTATGACTATGAGATATGAAAGATGGATGTAAAGACGGTATTCTCGAATAGATGTCTCGAGGAAGAGATATATATGGAGCAACCTGAAGGTTTTGCATCCAGCCAATCCACAAGTCTAGTGTGCAAACTGAAGAAGTCTATTTATAGGCTTAAGCAGGTTTTTCAGAGTTAGAACCTTTGTTTTGATGAGGTAATCAAAGGATCTAGCTTCATAAAAAATGATGAGGAACTATGTATGTATAAAAAAGTCAGTGAGAGTATGGTTGTCTTCTTAATTCTCTACATGGATGACATATTGATCATTGGGAATTATATCGATATGTTACAATTAGTTAAGAGTTATCTAACCAAAAAATTTTTCATGAAGGACTTGGGAGAGGCTTCCTATATACTGGGTATAAAGCTTTATAGAGATAGAGCTAAGAAGCTGATAAGACTATCTTAATCATCATACATCGATAATGTCCTTGAAAGGTATAAATTTACTAACTGTAAGACAGCTAATGTACCTTTTAGATATGACATTCATTTTTTGAGGAGAATGTCTCCTTAAATAGAAGATGAAAGAGTTAGAATATCTAAGATGCTATATGCATTAGCTGTAGGTAGCTTGATGTATGTTATGATGTGCACGAGACTTGACATCAGCATAACTGTAAGTGTTATTAGCCGATATCAATCTGATCCAGATGACAACCATTAGATGGTAGTCAAACATGTCCTTAAATACCTTAAGGGTATAAAGGACAAATTTATAATTTATGGAGAAGGTGATTTGCAGGTTAGGGGATACATAGATTCAGACTTTCAGTTTAATCTAGATGATAGAAAGTCTACATCTGGATATATATTTATCCTTAACGGTGCTGCAGTGAGTAGGAAAAGCACTAAATAGGGATCTACAGTTGATTTAACAACTAAAGCGGAATATATTGTAGCCTTTGAGGCAGCAAAGGAAGTAGTGTGGATACGCAAGTTTGTCGCTGAGTTTAGGATTGTTCCAAGCTTAATGGATCATATCCCTTTATTCCACAACAACAACGGAGCTATTGCATAAGCAAAAGAGTTAAGAGCGCACTAAAGATCTAAACATGTGGAGAGGAAATACCAAATAACTAGAGAAATCTTGACTATGAAAGATGTAATAATTTGTAGAGTTGACTTTGTAAATAATGTAATGGATCCACTAACTAAGGCCTTAGCTCTAAAGGTGTTTGAGAAACACGTGTAGTCTATAGGTATAGGATACCACTATAAATGACACTAGAGCAAGTGGAAGTTTATTGGGATTTATGCTCACGTGCCATTCTATTGTTATATGAATATTTTATTTTGTGATATTTATACAGTTCATTATTTGTTAAATCGCTAATTACTATTATTAAATGATTCAATGTTTGTGACGATACAGACATTATATGATCTGAAGAAGTTCAGATTTGGTCTAAAGAAGTTTAGATCAATGCCAATAGTTAGCATCACTGAAAATTATAAATGCTAAAGAGTTAGCATGTTATATTAATCAGTGAAGTTTAAAAGTTAGAATCTTGTCTGTGACGGTACAAAGACATGAGAATACATTAGTAATAACATAGTTGTAAGAGTTGCAACAAGTGCTAAGAAATGTTATTATGTAAGTTTATTCTTAAAATTATATGTTCCTGGTCTTTATTCACCTATGCAGGTCTATCGGCAGAATTCTTTTACGTAGACCAGTGTAGACTATACCTAGATGGTCTAAGTGGTTGTTCTTAGCTAACCATGGACTTACTGGAAGTTTGTATAGCATACAGGTATTCAGTAAAGATTGAATACTAATAGACTCAATGAGTACTTCAATAGACATCCCATGAAGCCGTCAATGGAAGGTCCTCTCGAGTTGAGTAGTATATTGTTGGGTTATGGGGTACAAATTACTTAGGGTGCTTGCATGTGGGTTGTGTTCATCATACAAACAATATACATATCTCATACATACATGTGCACAGCGGAAGATTAAATACAATGAACACAGAAAATAACATTTCCTTAAACTGAAAATTCGAAATTGAGAAATATCATCAATGAAGCCTTTGGATTAATTTTCTTTGAAGTCCACCATGAAATGAATCTTTGATCAATCCTAGTAATCAACAAGGGTGGGTTTGATTGTCTAGAATGACAGCATCTTAATCCAGCATTTTGTTTAACACTTAAACTTGATTCAAAGTTAAACTCTTTAACTTAATCAATTTTGTTTTTCCTTTTATTCAACTCTTGAATAAATAAAACAAATATCCTTTTTAGTTATTGCATTTAGTAACCATTAATTCAATTTGTTTTGTTGTTCTAACACTTAAAACACAAAACAAAGAATTCTAATTTCTCAAATTGAAATGGCTCTCCAAAATGCAAAACCTATAAACTAAAAGCTTATGAATTTTGAATTTCATTTCACTTTATATACTAATGCATAAATTCCAAAATAATTTGAATTTCATTTGGCTTAACTTAACCATAGTTAACATTTAACCATAGTTAGATTATTTTAACTTAACTTTTAAGTTAATAAATATTTAATTAATTTAACTATAGTTAACTAACTTAACCATGGTTAGGTTAACCTTTACTTAACCTTTAAGTAAGGTTAACTTAACTTAACCATTTGGTTAACTTTTAACCTTAGTTAAGTTAAATCATTTATTTAACAATTAAATAAATAAATATTTATTTTAATTATTTAACAATTAAATAATCATAAAGTGAAATTACTTTTATATCCTTACTAGGTTACCAAGATAACCTAAAGTGGGTCCCACCATTTAACCATATACTTTAGTTAACGTAACCTTAGTAATTGCTGAATTATACTGTATTGAACAATTCAATACGGTACACTGCCCAAGTGCTCAAAGAGTATATTTCATATTGGGACTCTCTAGGTCCATACCCGATTTGTCAAATGGAACTATTCTATTAATCCGTAATCGATGCCCCACGCACACGTTACGAATATTACAAATCAGCGTGTCAGACCATACAAGTTGAGGTCATAACATATACGTATAATCCTTCCATCATTTATATCCTGGATGTGCAGGGATATAAATCAGCACCGTCAAATCCCCATTTGCTCATCCATAAACTTATCTCCAGATTCGTATCTCGATAAACAATATACGCAAACACTTTTGCTATATTGTTTAACCCTGCGGGAAAATCTTTTCCCGGGTTTATGCTTGTGGCCACAAGACTTTATGAAATACAATCTTGGAGCATCGGATATACAACTTACCTACGTAAGCTGACGGATCCCGTATCTACGCACACCGGACTCCATGAACATCGGACCATACCCAGCGACACATAGCGGTCAGACCATGAAAGGTCTTTGACATATGTGAAACTAAAGCATGATGGATCACTCATAAGACCACCATGGCGCTGAGGTCAAAGGACCACGAATACTACTCAACTCGAGAGGACCTTTCTTTGACGGATTCATAGGATATCTATTGGGGTCCTCATGAGTCTGTTCAGTATCCAGTCCTGACTGGATACCCGCATGTCTATACAAGCTCTAAGCTCATGGTTAGTTAAGAACAACCATCTGAACTAGTCAGATATAGACATACACTAATCTATATATTGTGTATTCACCGATAGACCCGCATTGGTGATCATAGATCAGGAACATTATATTTGAGACATATTTACATAATGATATTTCTTAGCTCCTATTGCAACTCTTTGCAACTATATAATTACAAGTATACTCTCAGGTCTTTGTCCCATTATAGACAAGGTTCTAACTATTTAGACCTCGCTGACTCTTATAAAATGATAACTATTAACAGTGCTAAGTCTTAGCATTTATAACTCTCAGCTTTGATAACTATTAGTTCTGATCTAAACTCCTTTAGATCAGATCTGAACTCTTTCAGATCAAACAATGTCTGTAATGTTACAAGCATTCTACCATATTAATATGATATTAACAATCTTTATTCGAAATGTTTATTGTATAAATATTAACAATTAATATTCATACAATATTGGAATGGCACGTGAGCACCAGCTCTAACATATATGTAGTCTTTTGACCTGAGTACCACAATAGGCTTGTAAGTAATTCATCATACTTTAGTTTTACACATATCATAGACCTTTTATGGTGTGACCACTAGGTGTTGCTGGGTATGGTCTGATGCTTATGGAGTTCATTGTGTACAGATATGGAATCTGTTAGCTCATATGGATGAGTTAATATATCTGGATGGTCAAAGACTATATCTTAGAAAGTCTTATGGCCACAAGCAACAGACCTGGAAAAAGAGTTTTCTACAGAGTTAAAAAATATTGTAAAAATGTTTGTATATTGTTTATTAAGATACGTGTTTGGAGATAAGTTCACAGATGAGCATATAGGGATTTGATGGTAGTGATCTATATCCCTACTCTTCAAGATATGATTGGCGGAAGGATTATACGTATCCACTATGACCTCAACTTGTATGGTCTACTACTCTGATTTGTAATATCTGTGACGTGTGCGTGGGGTATCAATCTCGGACTTATAGAATAGTTTTGTTTGACAAATCGGGAGTAGACTTAGAGAGTCTCACAATATGAAGTGTACTCAGTGTGCATTAGGACATCGTAATAGATTGAATAGTTCGATCCAAAAAATTCCAACAAACTGAACATTTACCTTGGTTTCCCTCCGGTCGTATACGTGTCAAGACTTTAGAGTTAAGCACATCAATTAGTTAATAATTAGTTGTTGACCAATGGGATGTTAACACATAACACATGTGGGCTAATTATTTTTTGATTTGAAAATTAATAAAATGACCTTATTTGTTGGACAAATAATATCATTATTTTATTCATTAAAATGTTTATTGAATAAAATAATAATAATATATGATATTATTATTTAAATTCAAATTAAACAATTAATTTTTTTATATTTAAATTGGCATGTGTTTCTACCATAATTTAAAATGATTAAATCATTTGTTTAATATTTGTTAAATGATAAGATAAGTATATAAGTAGGTCGAATATGTTAATGGTAGGCCTTAAGATGTTTTTTTAATGATGAGAAAATGTTTTTTCATTTGGACTAAATTAAGACTAAGTTCATTTAAAAGATATTCCATTTTGTTTTATTTTAATTTGGTTTATTGTAAGATAATAATAAACAAAAACTAATAGCAAACATAATGGATGTCAATATGTGTGAAAATGAAAGATAATAAAAAATAAAACACTAATGGCAAACATAATGGTTGCCATTAGGTGAGAAAATAAAAGATAATAATAAACAAATGAAAGAGACATTAGTTGTTCAATTAATCATAAAACATTCGTACAAGGGGTTAAGTGAATTATAGAGAGAATTTTGAAAAGGCTAGGTGTTAAAAATTCTCTCAAGTATTGAGAGCAAAAACTCTTATTTCATTTTTTCTTCTATTTTTGGCCACTCATATTACAAGGTAGAAACAAGGATTCAAGAGTTGAATCATTTGCTGAAAAAGATATTATTTTAGATTCCTTAAGCCCACCGTGTTGAGGAACTGGATGTGAATGGGTTGCTTCAAGGCAGGTACTTCGGTTCGACAATATACCAAAGGCTTGACAAACAAGGTATTATTTCTCAATCTTAAAGTATTTTACATTTATGAGATAACATATAATGTTTACTTGTGTTTATCATTATGAAATTTGTATTCCGCTCATCTGCTACGCATGTATGTATACATATACTATATTTAAATGATAGACACAAACCCATATGAATGGATCATAGGTCTAAAATCACTCATACCTTATTTATGAGATTCCTAGGATTTTACCTCTAGTAGTAATCATGCAAGTTCTAAAGTGTTAGTCTTTGAGAGTGTAGTGTACTACTTAAGAAAAAAGTATTTTTAAGCAATCAATTCAACTAATAAATGCTTATTTCAATGTGCTCAAGAATAAGTGATCAATAATAAAGTCAAAGTCAGTTCAAGATTCATGATATACAAATTATCTCAAGCATTTATTTTTCTTAGAGACTTATGAAAATAAATTCAGCTAATATTTTATTTTTTATCATGGACTAATGATTATCTTCTCAACCATAACTTAATAACTAAATAAAATTTACCCACAAGACAACTAATAAATAAATGCAATAAAATAAACACAGGAAAGTGTGTTTTCTATCGCCAAACTTAAATTAGACATAATCATCAATGTCTAAAAATAAATTTAAAAGTAAGAAAAATTCACCTAGTAATTAAGGCCTAAGCAATGCAGCGACATTGTCTATTGATTGAATTGTAGTATTCTTTGGTTCCCAACCTTTGTAAATGCTCGTGCTATTTTCTTGAATGCTTGACTTGCTAATTCATTCCTATAGATAAAAGAAACTAACATAATTAATATGAAAAATAAGCTAATATAAATAAAAAGTTACTTGAGTTGGCTCTCAAGAAGTGATTGATTTAGCATTGTTAGCTTGACAGGGTTCTTTATACTCTTATGAAGAATTAAAGTCAATAATGAAAGCATATTTGTATATGAGCTTGTTAGGCTTCCTTTTTTTTTGACTTCCACATCTTCTTTATTAGATCTTAGGCAGCAACTTATTCATCTTTCTCTTTGTGCTTCTTTGGAAAGACTTGAATCTTAAACTGGTAAAGTGTTTTTCTTGTGCCTTTCTCTTCGATAGTCTTTTCTCTATGCTTATCTTTCTTCTTTTTTTATGCCTTATCATCTTTTTTCATTTGAAGATTCATCATTTCTATGTCTTTGAGCTTTTGGGCTTTTAGTGACACCACATTAATGCTGCAACTATTAAGTAATTTAGTATGCATGAGCTGATTCTACTATTTGTTGTTGGTATTTTTTGTTATGTTGTCACTTTTCTACACCTTAGAATATTAGTGCACTTTATACGAGTTTTTGTACTTATTTAACACCACTGTAGCCTTTAAAAAAAAGGAATAGGTAATCTATATTGTTGCACTTCCTTCTTTTTTATGCTTGATAGTTGTGGTATGGATGTGTTCTTTTGTAAGATCTTACCACTCCTTAAGTTGATTACTTGCCATTGCTCTATATTCCCTCTTAGATTTGTCTCAGTATCACTTGGTAGAGTACTTTGAGATCTCATATTAATTGCACTAGCAAGATATCCTATTTAGACCCATATATTTTTCAAGAATGCTGAATAATTATGTAGGATGACATCATTGGACTTCGAATATTGCATAAACATGTCTTTCAATGTCAGCCTTTTTTCTTGTTATAACGAAAATCCTGGGGGATTCATTGATTTAGCTGGCTCCTATTGGTTATTACACCAAAAGAAGTTTAGATGATCTCTACACCCCAAATTATAGAAGTTAGATTATGGGTTAGGTGATTGTCGGTTAAAATTACCCATAAAATTTGCTTTCATGCACCGCCCATTCATGTGGTTATCACCACAAAAGTTGTATGTTACTTGTTGGGTTTTGACGTTGTTCTATGCATCAAACTTCTTGGATAATAAGTTGATTTGCGCTGTTAATACATTGAATGAGTTAATCTCATATACACAAATGACACTCTTAGGTGTAACTCTTTTAGCTAGCCATTGATAACTATTTGACGCCATGTCTTTGAATGAATCATAAGCCTCATTTGTAGACTTATTCATTAAAGCTCCTTTAATGGCGGCATCTAAAATGGTCCTCAAATGGCTTACTAATTCATTATAGAATGTTTAAACTAGTAGCTATTTAGGGACTCTATGGTGAGGATACTTCCTCAACATGTTCTTGAAGTGCTCTCATGTCTTATATAATGACTCTCCATTAATCTGACTAAATAAGATGATGTCATTTCTCATCTTTGCTGGTGGAAAAAACTTGCTTAAGAATTTTTGTGCTAAGTCTTCCTATATTTACATAGATCCTGACTGCAATGACATCAACCAACTCTTAGCTTTATCTCTTAAGGAGAAAAGGAATAGTCTCAATATGATGACATCATTGGAGACTCCATTATACTCAAAGTTATCATAATTTCTAAGAAATTTATAATATACATGTTCAGATCGTCATTGGGAGCTCCGCTGAACTGTACAGACTCTTTCAGCATTTGAATCATGCTCAACTTGATCTCAAAGTTATTTGCATTGATAGTTGGTTGCTAAATAATTGACTAAATACCATCCATAGTAAGAAAAACATAATCTTTCAAAGAATTCTACGGTATCATGAGCTCAAATATTAGATTATTGATGTGATCATTATTCTCCTCTATGTTTACAGATCATTGGCACTGTTCATGTTGAAGTCTTTGTAATGTTCTTTTGATTTCAGGATCAAAAGAAATTAAATCAGCACTCTTTGCCCATCGCTTGAATTGTTAAAGCCAAATAGAAGGAAAATCAAAGTAAAAAGAAGAAAATTGTCACACCCAGACCCAAAAGATCTAACACATGACAAAACTTACACTCATTCAATAATGTGCATTCATAATTAATATTGCATAAAATTTTAAACTTAAATTCAACATAGGAAGTTTTAGCAAGTTGCTAGTAAGTTCAACAGAAAGATCCATCTCTGACCATACTCGATGAAACATAAACCAAATATAACCACACCAGATAAAATAATACATAAGCATTTATTTAATAGGGACAAATCAAATATCTTAAACCACGTGCCCACAAATAGAACACTCAGCAACCTAGCAACTTAGGGAACTCGAAGGACAGCAGAAGCCTTGGCAAATCCGCTAAGCGCACCTGTTGACAGGACCCGACCCGAGCCCTCCTCGAGAATTGAGGCAGGTCCTGCGATGACATGTGACTAACATACTCTTTACTCATACATATGATACAATGAGGCTACATGCCTCAACAAAAGGTGTACACATGTACTCCAATATACAAAAACATATACAAATACACAGACTGAGACACTTATACAATAATGCACATTGGCCAACCTCAAAATGTGATGACTGTATCACATTGCACAAATTCCTATGACAACCTGGAGAAAATAGGAAAAAGGGTGAGCTTGTGGCTCAGTGAGTGGACATAATCTAAAAATATCATATACTTTATATGTATTGTACACGTATAAATCTGTAGGATAAAATAATCATAAAACTGTGTACTGAGTAGTCAATAAACTTGTACTGAAAGTATGTGTTGTCATAAAATCTGTGTTAAAACTAAAAGTATAACATCATACTGGGATTTGAAAATCTGAATTCGCAAACTATCATAAAATTTATTATCAAGCTGAATATATGTAATATAGCTCTGGAAACATGTACTACATATATACTGAAAACCACACCAAACTTGTACCCGGGGAAAATCTGGTCTAACCTGGCGGAGTAACTCACGCATAGGCAGAGCGGGGGATCTAAGCTGGTCTAACCCGGCGGAATCCTGCATCGCTCGGGTAGAGCAAACTAAACTGGTCTAACGCATGCGCAGAGCAACTACACTAAAGGGGAGGGTACGCATATGGTGGTTCAAAAACTACTACAATATAATATCATGACCATAATTATTCTGAAATAATTATTTATGTACTGAACATAATTATAAACTGTACTATAATAAATTCTAAAATATTTTTGAATACACTAAATAGTATAAATATTTTTCAGTCTAAAATAAATCATAATTAAATCTGATAACGCACAATTAAATCATAATTGGCTGTATTAAAAACATATAAAATATATATAGTTATCCACTCACAAAAGTGCGTTAATCCTGAGCTGGGTCTGGATTCTGAGATTTACCCGCTATCGGCACACCTCCTATATCATAGGGTGTAAAAATACATCATTAGTACCGATATATATTATAAATATTAAAATTTAAATATTCTAATATTGTAAAACTATTAACCGCTAAACCACTGGGTATAAATCTGACTACCCAAACTAATTTCCTATTTATTTTTTTTTCTTCTTTTTCTTTCTCTGTTTCTTTCTCCTACTCGGTTCCTTCCTTCCGCTTTCTTTTTCTTCTTTTCTCTTCTTCTTCTTTTCTTTTTCTTCATTCTTTTCTTTCTTTTCTCTGTTTCCTCTTTTGCTTCTTTTCCTCTCTATTTCGATTGCTTCTTTTCAAATGAAGCAATACAAAACGACATATATATATATATGTCGGCCGCCTCTTCAATTCTTTTCTATTTTCTTTTTTTTTTCTTTTTGAATTTCTGCCACCAAGCTTTATATATATACTACACGTGTATTACACCTGTACCTTATTTACTTGAAATCACAATAAACTATAATGAGTATAAAGCTCAATAAGTATACTAATTTTTCATGTATGAAAATACAAATACATATATACACAATCCATATGTATGATATGCCGTGAAAAATCAAAATCATAATCTTATCAAATCACATGTCAAATAAGCGCTTACACATTCTTTCAAAACATATAATAGGAATACCATCACTCAACTACTACTTAGTAGAACTTGCATATCACATATCACATAATGAGCCAAATGTCACTCGTAAGTGACATACCGTATGAGAGGAATAATACAAGTGAGGTTTAAATTACACATATATAATGCTCATGCTCGAAGGTAAGAGCCAAACCCTCACCTAGATCATCGGTGAGTTCTCTCACATGCACCAATATGCCACCACACGAATGTGATGACTCACTATTCCTTTAGGTATCAATAGGATCCTTCTTACATACGGAACACATAACATATATCAATCCTGAAGGAAATGCCACATATAAAGGCTCTATAAATTACATAAGATGCCTACTAAGTCAATAATGAGTTCAAGAATCCTCAAAACACAAAAATTTTTCTCATGGACATATTACACTTTAAAAGCTTTCTTTGTTAAACACATTTCATTTTAAAAGCTCACTTTTAAAAGCATATATATGTCATGTATGTCCATGCTTACATTCATAAACACATGTCTTTCACATTTCATATCAAAATATACTTTGACATAATATAAATATATTGCAAGGGACATTCACAAATTCATGCATAAACAATTACAATGTTTATTGTGATTTCAGTGAAAGTTTAGTATACTTACCTCTTAGCACTTTTGCGTACAAGGCTTAATTCTTCTTAACCTATCAATGGATATTAAACCTTTTATAAGCCTCACATTCACACAAAACACTTTAAATTGTTTACAAAATTACACATATTGCACTTATCAGATCGAATTGGTCTAATTACTTGATTTCTCAAAACTTGTCCTTCTGACCATTTACATTTAAAAAAATTTTCTTATACATTACATGATGTCCAATTGCTATAAAATCTAAATAAATCTCTCTTCACGCATATATCCTTTTTATATATGAATATTATATCATTATTCCTACCCAAACCATTTCATAAATACCATTAAATCCAAACTATTATCTTGACAAGATCTAGATATTTACTGAATAATATCCAGTCTCCTAATTTTATAAAATCATATACTAATTCAAAAATTATAAAAATACAATAGAATTACTGTCGACACATATCTTAATCTATCATAAATTCTTTCACTTCAAAATCCCTGTCAAAAGTATTTTTAAAACTATTTTATTCCATAGCTTTAAAAATCTGTTAATCAAATACTGCAATAAGCTGATACACTTTAGAAAATCATAACAATTTAACCACATTGATATAAATTCTCAATTTTAAATATATCATATTAGACATATAAATTTATCATAGTCCATAAATTTGTAATTTTTAAAGATCATTCAGCAGATCAAAATTATTTTTCATTGTATCATATTGTTAACACAAAAGTTTCAAAATTTTATGGTCATTTTGGTAAATTCACTACAAATTCAATTTCTAGAATTTTCAATCGATTCAAAGTCTCAAATCATTCTAGATATGTATAATTTCATATTCTCAAAAGGAAAAACTAGAATCAAAGTACAAATATTTATAAAAGTTTCGGATCAAGAGACTATCAAGTAGAAATTCTGTAATTCATCATAATTTATCAAGTTATCTACATAATCATCATCAATTCTCAATATATCTTACAAAATCCACATTAAATCTCTAATTTTTCATATTTTCAGAAATTAAAACTTAAACGAATTAACTAAATTAACACCAAGAAACTAAGAAAGGGTTATTATATACCTCTTAAAGCTTAAAAAATCCAAATTTCTTCTTCCTCTTCTTTTTCTCTCCCATCTCTTTGTTTCTTTTCTCACTTTAAAAGAAGTGGCTCAACCAAAATGAGTGAATTAGGGTTACAAATGTCTATTTTTATACTAAGAGGCTAATTTTTAGTATTTATGAATTAGCCTTTGAAACTTTAAAAGTATTATAATTTGGTCCCTAAAATAAATCTAAAGTTTTGCAAATAAACCCAATACTAACAATAGATCCTTAATTTAGACTAACAGTACTAATAACAATGCTTAAATCAAGTACTACCCACATATAAATAAAATATGAATATTATATATATATATATATAAATACTTATTCTTATTGGTTATAAATAAGTGGTTACTACAATTTTTCCCTCCTTATAAGAATTTTGTCCTCGAAATTCGTAACTTAAGCGAATAGATGAGGATACTTAGATCTCATTCCTTTTCTCGTTCCCAAGTTGCATTTTTAACTGCATGGTTTCTTCATAAAACCTTCACCAAATCAATTTTCTTAGTAGGAAGAATTTGCTTCTTATGGTCTAAAATCCTAATGGGCACTTCTTCATAAATAAGATCATTTTTAAGTTAAAGTGGCTCATAACTTAACACATGTGAGGAGTTTGAAATATATTTTTGCAACATGGACATATGGAACACATTATGAACTCCTGATAATGATGGAGGAAGGGCAAGTCTATAAGCTACATCACCTATCCTTTCAAGGATTTCAAATGGACCAATGAATCTTGGACTCAACTTTCTTTTCTTGCCAAACCTCATGACTCCTTTCATTGGAGCAACCTTAAGAAATACTTTTTCACCTACCTTAAATTATAGATCTTTTCTTATATTATCTGCATAGCTTTTCTATCTACTCTGAGCCACTTTTATTCCTTTTCTTATCTTCTCTATAACCTCACAAGTTTACTGGACAATCTCTGGCCCTAAAATTTTTCTTTCTCTAACTTCATCCCCATGCACAGAAGATCTACATTTTTTTCATATAAAGCTTCATATGGGGCCATACCAATAGTTGATTGATAAATATTGTTGTATGAAAATTCCATTAATGAAATGTGTTTGTTCTAGCTACCTTTAAAGTCTAACATACATGCCTTCAACCTATCTTCTAGAATTTGAATGGTCCTTTCAGATTAACCATTAGTTTGTGGGTGGAATACAGTATTAAAGTTCAATTTCATGGCTATGGCATTATGTAGGCTATTCCAAAATATTGAAGTAAATCGAGGATCTCTATCAGATACAATTGACACAGGCACTCCATGAAGCCTTACAATATCATCAACATATAATTGGGTATACCTATCTATGGAATAAGTGGTACATATTGGAATAAAATATGCTGATTTTGTTAGCCTATCAATAATCACCCATATAACATTGTCGCCCTTTTGTGTACTTGGCAACCCAACTATAAAATCCATGGCTATATGTTCCCATTTCCATTCTGGTAACAATAAAGGTTTCAATAACCCAGATGGTCTCTGATGTTCTGCCTTAACTTGCTGACATGTCAAACATTGCTTTATAAATTTTTCAATCTCTTTTTTCATATTAACCCACTAATAAATAGTTCGTAGGTCTCGATACATCTTGGTACCTCCTAAATGGACAATATATAGTGAACTATGAACTTCAATCAAGATCTCATTTTCAACACATCATTATTAGGCACACAAAGTCTACCTTCAAAATGTAGGGTCCATCATAAAAAATAGCAAAGTTAGGCCTTTTACCGAATGGAATTTCTTCCATAATCTTCTTTAGATGGACATCATTACCTTGTGCTTCCTTAATTCTCTTAATTAGGTAGGTTGAATAGACATACTTGCAACATAAGCCCTATCATTAGATCTTACCACTTCAATGCCAAGCTTTCCTAAATCCAGCAAAATTTGCTTTTGAGTAGTCAAAAGTGCTGCCATATGTCCTAAAGATTTTCTACTCAAAGCATCTGCTGCAACATTAGCTTTTTCTGGATGGTAGTTAATCACACAGTCATAATCCTTGACTAGCTCCAACCAATTTTGCCTCATATTTAACTTCTTTTGAGTAAAAATGTATGTAAGGCTTTTGTGGTCTATGTAAATTTCACACATTTCTCCATAAAGGTAATGCTTTCAAATTTTAAGAGCAAAAACTACTATAGCTAACTCCAAATTATGAGTAGGGTAATTCTGCTCATAATTCTTTAGTTATTGTAAGGCATATGCCACTACCTTTCCATCCTGCATTAATACACATCTAAGCTTTTTCTTGGAAGCATCACTATAAATAAAAAATCCAGCAGAAGTAGAAGGAATGGTTAGTATGAGAGCAGATACTAATCGATGCTCGAGTTCTTGAAAACTTTTCTTATATTTGTTTGACCACTGAAACTTGACATTCTTTCTTGTTAATTGAGTTAAAGGTGAAGTTATCTTAGAGAATCTTTAAATAAACAGTCTATAATATCTTGCCAGCCCAAGGAAACTCTGAACTTCCCCAACATTAGTTAGTCTGGACCAATTCATCACTACTTCAATTTTGTTTAGATCCACTGAAATTCCCTTTGAGGAAACAACATGTCCCAAAAATACCATTCGATTTAGCAAGAATTCACACTTCTTGAATTTTGAATAAAGCTGATTCTCTCTTAACACTTGTAGGACTTTTCTTAAATGTTCGTCCTGCTCTCCCTTACTATTAGAATACACTAAGATGCCATCAATGGATATAATAACAAACTTATTTAAATAATCCTTGAATACTCTATTTATTAGATTCATAAAGGCAGTAGGTACATTTGTCAACCTAAATGACATAACAATAAACTTATAATGCCCATATCTGGTACGAAATGCAGTCTTCAGAATGTCTTCTTTCTTGATCTTCAATTGATGATACCCAGAACGAAGATCAATTTTTGAGAATACACAAGCTTCTTGTAACTGATCGAACAAATCATTGATTCTTGGAAGCGGATATTTATTCTTCACAGTCACACAGTTTAACTCTCGATAGTCAATGCATAATCTCATTGAACCATCATTCTTCTTAACAAAAAGAACTGGAGCACCCCAAGGTGAAATACTGGGGCCAATAAACCCATTCTCAAGTAATTCATGTAGCTGTTCCTTTAACTCTTTAAACTCTACTGGTGCCATCGATAAGGTGTTTTAGATATAGGACTAGTTCCTGGCAGAAGTTCTATAGTGAATTCGATCTCTCAGTCTGGTGGAACTCTAGTTAAATCTTCAGAGAAGACATTTATAAACTCATTCACCACTGGAATATATTGTATTTTCACTTTTTCTTTCTTTGTATCCATTACAGTCGCTAAGAAACACTGACAACCCTTCTTAAGACTTTTTCAAGCTTGTAAAGCAGATATTACTTTTGGCAAAGAGCATAACTTAGAACCAACAAAACTAAACTTAGGCTCCCCGGGTGGTTTGAAAACAACTTCTTTCTTAAAGCACTTAACATTAGCATGGTACATAAACAACCAATCCATGCCAAATATAACATCAAAATCATACATATTTAAGATTATCAAATCTGTTTGTAGTACCTTATCTCTTATTTCAATATTACACGATTTCACTACATTTGTAGCACACATAAAATCTCTTGAAGGAGTTGCAACACATAAATCTACACTCAAAAGTTCTTGCACAACACCATACTACTAATAAATACATGTGACACAAATGAATGAGTAGAACCCAAATCAAAAAGAGCTAAACCATGCTGGCCGGATATGAAAATTGTACCGTCACTACAGAAGGTGAATTATTTGTTTCTTTGCTGGTAAGAGCATAGACTCTTGCTTGAGCTTTCTGATCCTTCCTAAATTTTCCTTGATTACTCTTCATCTCTAGATAATTCTAAATAAAATGACCAGTTTTTCCACACTTAAACCAAGCTCCACTTTTTCTAAAACACACCCCCTATGTCGTTTCCCACATGTATCACATAATAGGGGATCCTTCTTTTCAATGTCATTATTCCTCTACCTCTTCTTTCCTTTCCACCTGTTAAACTTTTTCTTATTATTCTTAACCTATGGTCTCTTTTCTGATTGATGCTAACCCACATGCTTAGACTCAGATGAAACTGCTAATTCTTCATCCCTTGCTAATATTTCAGCCTTCTGTAGTATTACATTGTATGTCTATAGATCAAGTATAGAGAGTAACCTTCTCACTTGTAGTTTAAGACCCATCTGAAACTGCTTGGCCTTACGTGCTTCCATATCCACTAATTGATAAGCAAACTTAGACAACTCCTCAAACTTCCTTTCATATTCTGTTACTGACATTGCACCCTAAGTAAGATGGATAAATTCTGCTTCTTTTTCATCTTTTAAGGATTGGGGAAAGTATTTTTTATTAAATACTTTCTTGAATCTTTCCCATGTCATTTGGTTCTTATCAACATTCAGCATCCGCATAGTCGTCTCCCACCAATAACTGGCTCTCTCTTTAAGCATGTAAGTGGCATAAGTCACTTTCTGTGAATCTGAACAATTGACGAGACGGAATATCTTTTTCAACTCACAAATCCACTTCTCAACAACCAACAGGTCTTTTAAGCCTTCAAATGATGGTCGTTGCAGTTTTCTGAATTGCTTAATAACATAGAAATTATCATTATGGACTGCTTGGGGTCGTTGTTGTTGAAGCATATTAGTCACTGCTCGAACAAAATTCTGGATGGTAGCAGGGTTTTCTCATAAGTACTCTTATTCATAGTATCAGCACTTCTAGTAATTCTTGGACTACGCCTCATCTTTTCAAATTCATAAAAATAAGTAAGTAAGATATAAAATATATATATATATATATATATATAAATAAGCACATATATAATCTTAAGGATTTAGCATTGGCTGGGTTCCCTTGACTAGACATATAAAAGTCTACAAAATCCTATTCTTAGCTCTGATACCAACAAAAGCTGTCACGCCTCAGACCTAAAAGATCTAACACACGAAAAAACTTAAACTCATTTAATAATATGCACTCATAATTAATATTGCATAAAATTTCAAACTTAAATTCAACATAGGAATCCTTAGCAAGTTGTTAGTAAGTTCAACACAAAAATCCATCTATGACTATACTCGATGAAACATAAACCAGATACAACCACACCTAATAAAAGAAAACATAAGTATTTATTTAATAAGGACAAATCAAATATCTTAAATCACGTGTCCACAAATGAAACACTCAGCAACCTAGCAACTTGGGAAATCCAGGGGACAACAGAAACCTTGCGAAATCCGCTAAGCATGCATGTACCTTATTTATCTGAAATCACAATAAACTATAATGAGTATAAAGCTCAGTAAGTATACTAGTTTTTTATGTATCAAAATACAAATACATACATATATATATATATATACACACAATGTATATGTATAATATGCAGTGATAAATTTAAATCATAATCTCATCAAATCACATGTCAAGTAAGCCCTTATACATTTTTTCAAAATATATAATAGGAATACCATCACTCAACTACTATTTAGTAGGACTTCTATATCACATATCACATAATGAGCCAAATGTCACTCGTAGGTTACATACCGTATGAGAGGAATAGTACAAGTGAGGTTTTTAAATTACATATATATAATGCTCATGCCCGAAGGTAAAAGCCAAACCCTCACCCTGATCATCGGTGAGTTCTCTCATATGCACCAATACGCCACCACACGAATGTGATGACTCACTCTTCCTTTAGGTACCAATAGGATCCTCCCTACATACGGAACACATAATATATACCAATCCCGAAGGAAATGCCACACATAAAGGCTCCATAAATTACATAAGATGCCTACTAAGTCAATAGTGAGTTCAAGCATCCTCAAAACATAAAATGTTTCTCATAGACATATTATACTTCAAAAGCTTTCTT
This sequence comes from Ailanthus altissimus, assembly GCA_946807835.1. NCBI lineage: Eukaryota > Viridiplantae > Streptophyta > Magnoliopsida > Sapindales > Simaroubaceae > Ailanthus > Ailanthus altissimus. The sequence continues at coordinate 20,291,915 of OX327698.1, read as the reverse complement.
TGTTAAACACATTTCATTTTGAAAGCTCACTTTCAAAAACACATATATGTCATATATGTCCATGCTCGCATTCATAAATACATATCTTTCACATTTCATATCAAAATATACTTTGACATAATATAAACATATTATAAGGGACATTCACAAATTCATGCATAAACAATTACTATGTTTATTGTGATTTCAGTGAAAGTCTAGTATACTTGGCTCTTAGCACTTTCGGGTACAAGGCTTAATTCTCCTTAACCTATCAATGGAAATTAATCCTTTCATAAGCCTCACCATTCACACAAAACACTTTAAATAGCTTACAAAATTACACATATTGCACTTATCACATCGAATTGGTCTAATTACTTAGTTTCTCAAAACCTGTCATTTTGACTACTTACGTTTAACAAACTTTTCTTATACATTAAATGATATCCAATTGCTTTAAAATCAGAATATATCTTTTTTTATTCATATATCATTCTTATATATGAATATTATATCATAATTCCTACACAAACCATTTCATAAACACCATCAAATTCAAACTATTATCTAGACAGGATCTAGATATTTATTGAACAATAATCAGTCTCCTAATTTTATAAAATCATATACTAACTCAAAAATTATAAAAATATCATAGAATTAATTTTGACACATATCTCAATCCATGATAAATTCATTTACTTCAAAATTCCTGTCAAAAGTATTTTAAAACTATTTTATTCCATAGCCTTAAAAAATCTGTTAATCAGATACTATAATGAGCTGATACACTTTAGAAAATCATAACAATTTAACTACATTGATCTAAATTCTAAATTTTAAATATATTATATTAGACAGATATATTTATCATATTCCATAAATTTGTAATTTTTAAAGATCATTCAGTAGATCAAAAATTATTTTCAATGTATTATACTGTTAACATAGAAAATTTTTAGAATTTCAGGGTCATTTTGGTAAATTCATTACAAATTCAATTTTTGAAATTTTCAATCCCTTCAAAGTCTCAAATGATTATAGATGTGTCTAATTTCATATTCCCCAAAAGGAAAAACTAGAATCAAAGTACAAATATTTATAAAAGTTTTGGATCAAGAGACTATCAAGCAAAAATTCTGTAATTCATTATGATTTTTCAAGTTATCTACATAAACATCATCAATTCTCAATATATCTTACAAAATTCACATCAAATCCCTAATTTTTTATATTTTAAGAAATGAAAACTTAAAGAAATTAATTAAATTAACACTAAGAAATTAAGAAAGGGTTATGATATACCTCTTAAAGTTTAAAAAATATAATTTTCTTTTTCTTTTTCTTCTTCCTCTTCTCTTTCTTTCCCCTCTCTTTCTCTCTTTTTTCACTCTAAAAGAGGTGACTTAACCGAAATAAGTGAATTAGGGTTACAAATATATATTTTTATACTAAGAGGCTAATTTTTAGTATTTATGAGTTAGCCCCCAAAACTTTTAAAGTATTACAATTTGGTCCCTAAAATTAATATAAAGTATTGCATATAAACCCAATACTGACAGTATCCTTAATCTATACTATCAGTACTAATAATAATACATAAATCAAGTACCACCCACATACAAATAAAATATGAATATTATATATATATAAATACTTATTCTTACCAGTTATAGATAAGTGGTTACTACAAAAATAAACTAAAACAAAAATAAAATAAGAATATAAATAAAAGTAAAATCTGAATGAAAAGCAAGTAGTTTGGTATTAGTATTGATCTAAGAATAGAAAGAAATAGCCCCTGATAACAGTGCCAAAAACTTGATTGTATGTTATAGTAGCTAAGCGCAAGTGCACACTATCGTATCAAGTACTATATGATTTTAGGTCCAAGTATCAATCTCACAGAGATTATGCGATCTAATTCTTTCAATCTAGTATTAAAATTATAACTATTTAACTTTGATTCAAAAAATTAAAAATTAAAAATTATTTAACTAACCTTATTCTATCAATTAAGTTAACCTAAACAGCAACAAATAAGAGATAAATTCACTAAAAGATAATAATTTAGAGTATAGACTCATCTTTTAAAATTTAATTGGACTTATTAATATCTTAGTTAATCTTTTAATACAAATTAAATGGCTTAGATGTTGGAGTTGGTGCTTACGTGCCATTCCAATACTTATGAATATTAAATTATTTAATATTTATAAAGTAAACATTTCGTATAATCGTTAATACAATATAAATATATGGTACAATGCTTGTTATTGTACAGACATTGTGTGATCTGGAGGAGTTCAAATCTGATCTAAAGGAGTTTAGACTAGTGCTAAGAATTAGTAAAGCTGAGTGTTATATTTATGCTAACAGTTAACACTGCTAAAAGTTAGTAGGTTATAATAGTCAGTCAAATCTAAAAGATTAGATCCTTATCTATAATGGTACAAAGACCTGAGAATATACCAGCAATGACATGGTTACAAGAAGTTGCAATAGGTGCTAGTAGATGTCATTATATAAGTATGTCCTCAAACACTATGTTTCTGATATGCTTCACCGATGTGGGTCTATCAATGGATCCATTTTATATAGATCAGTTTATGCTATATCTATATGGTATAGATGGTTGTTCTTAATCAACTATGGGCTTACCGGAAGCTTGTATATACATACGGATATTCAGTCAGGACTGAATGCTGAACAAACTCACGAGGACGCCAATAGACATCCGATGAAACCGTCAATGATAAGTCTTCTAGAGTTGAGTAGTATATGTGGTCCTTTAACCTGAGTGCTACGGTGGACTTGTAAGTGATCCACCATACTTTGGTTCCACGTATATCATAAACCTTTCATGGTATAACCGCTAGGTGTTGCTGGGTATGGTCCGATGGTTATAGAGTCCGGTGTGTACAGATATAGGATTTGTCAGCTCTTATAGGGGAGTAGTATATCAAGATGCTCTGAGATTGTATTTAAGTAAATCTCCTGGCCACGAGTACTAACCTGAGAAAAGTGTTTCTCAAAGTGTTGAACAATAGAGCAAATGTGTTTGCATATATTGTTCTTAAAAAATACAAATATGGAGATAAGCTCATGGATGCGCATACGGGGATTTGACGGTGCTAATCTATATTCCCACACATCTAGAATATTCATGATGAAGGATTATACGTATACATTGTGACCTAAACTTGTATGGTCTAACGCGTTGATTTGTAATATTTGTGAGGTATGCGTGGGGTATCGATCACAGACTCATGGAATAGTTTCATTTGATAAATTATGCGTGGACCTAGGGAGTCTCACAATATAAAGTGTACTCATTGTGCACTAGGGCAACATATTGGATTGAATTGTTCAATCTAGTCATTTTCAGCAGAACCAAATATTTATTTCAAGAACCCTCGGGATACGCGCATGTTAGTGCTTAATTATTAAGTACAATAATTAGTTAATAATTATTGTTGGCTAATTAAATAATGACACGTAGCGCATTCTGAGCCTTCTGTTAAATTGACTCAAGTATTGGGTAAGGTGAGATCCACGTTGGGTTAATTAAAAGCTTAAGGGTTATTTTCCTTAATTGATTATTTAAGTGTTAAATAATCTAAATATTTGTTCTCACTTAAGAGTTAAGTGATTAGTTAATTTGACTTGAGTTAATTATTAGCTCATGATTAAATTAATAAAGTAAATATTTTATTAAGGACTTAATTGCTAAATAAAATGAGATTTCATTAAGCAAATAATTAAGTTAAAGGAAATGTTACTTAAAAGGAAAATTAAATGAAACCTTGAGGACTTGAATGACATTTTTTTTGTCAAAGACATATGATGGCCGGCCACCCACTCTTGTCCAAATGTTGGACATTTGATTGGTTTATTTAATAAGCAAAATTCTTTTAATAGTAATATGTTAATCAAAAGAAAGATATTTCGAATTATTAAAGATATATATTCATTTGATGAATATATAATAAAAGAAATGGAAAACCATGGTGTAAGTGGGTGGTTGGCATTGAATCATTTGGTTTTTGAAAGAAAATAATAATTGAAGAAAAACAAAGTGGCTGGCTATTTTTTTATTATAGTGGTTGCCTTTGAATTCTTTTGGTCTTAAAAAACAAAAGGATGAGAAGAAGAGAGCTTTAAGAGTGGCTCTTGGCAATTGAGGAGGGAGAAGATAAAAATGGTTTTCATTTTCTCCTTTAAAGCCAACAAGGTGGCCACCTAATTTTAAAGGTAAGGAAAATTATTTTTGTTTTAAGTTTTTTAAGTGTTAAAAACAACAAAAACTTGATAGCAAAAATTATTTTGCTATTCATTTTCTTCTCTTAAACAAAAGGTTATTAATGTTACATTTGAGTTATTTATTTTGATAGATTTAAATGTTGAATACATTAAGAACAAAATGAATATAGTCTAAGTGTTGGGCTATGGGGATTAAGAGTTAATCCAACGGTTTAAGTGTTAAACCGGGATGAAAATATATAAGTTGTTGTTCTAGCAACTCAAGCCCATCATGTTGAGTCCTAGAACTACCAACGGTCGATTTTATACTGTACTCCAGCTACAAATTCGTTCTAAAGGCTTGACAAATGATATTCTCAATCATTAGTATTAATTTGATTAATATGTTTTATATTTTGTTCATTAGCGTAATGAATAAAATTTATTGTGTTCATTTTAAGAAATTAGATTTCTAGCTTCAGTTGCGTTTATGATTTCTATATGTTTGTATTAGATGCGTATGTATATGAATTTTAAAATAGACACGTATATCACATGCACACACACCTAAAAGGTTTAGGTTGTGAACTGGGATAAATCGGTACCCTAACATTAGACAATAATCTCATCACAAGCTTCTGTCGATGGTCAAGTGACTATATCACGCATTCTAACAACTACCTGTATGTCTATGGTAATTAAATTATAATGTAATTCATTAAAACCAAGTCTAAATTAAATCATACATACCATTTAGATATATGTCTATTCTATATGGAACTTATAGTTGTTACCTTATAATTATGCAATAAACTATCATAGGCTAAAAACATGAATTCCATTGTCAAGTTCATTATGGTTCTTCAATCATGCAAAATATTTGCCAGATATAATAAAAGCATTAAACACAAGATAGAATGAATCAATTGTATGTATTAAGTTCATAAACTAAGAATCAATGAAACACAATTACATACTAGGTTCAAAAGTCTAACCCTAGAAATAAAAATTAGGTCATGGTAAAAGAGTTCTAGAGTTTATTAAGAATAACATTATGAAAATTATAAAAAAACTAGAAAGATAATGAAAAGGAGTGAGATTGGCTTCAATCCTGATTAGCTTTCTCCTAATTTGACCTTTAATACATTAATGATAGGTTGATACTATTAACCTGTGTATGTTAGCCATGGCCTACCTAACAATATGTGGTATACATTGGTTATTATATATAACAGATTATGAGCATCCAAAGGCCATACCTTCAAATCTAGTTGTATAATGCCCTTAGAATATTCAACTACATTGCCAAGACTATAAACTCAGATCCTTCTCCTCGTGATACAACTTGAAGGGATCTTTTCTATACAACTCTGGGTATGGTGTTAATTGATTCATTTGTATTAACTAGTGCTTGCTTAATGGGTACATTGTTGATTCTAGCTTTTAAGTATAAATGACCTTGGTTGTATAGATGCTAAGTCTCTATGTCTTTATTGATAAAGATTATGGCATAAAAGGTCTCTAAGTAAGCCTGATTGATTTAGGCTTCGCCTGTTAGCATTGTGGTATATATTGTCCTAAGATCTCAAAGAGTACTTTAGTTTTGACCTTTCATGCCTCAAACTTATATCCTCGATAGCCAAACAGGGATTGGCATTTTGGATTTTGTTGTAGGGCTTTCACTACAAGATACATAACTTCTCTACTGACTTTTCAGACTTTTTTTCTTGGATAAATATAACCACAACTTCTGTGATTTTTCCTTATACGGGGTTGATATCTTTAGTGAAATCTACCTGGTAGACTATGATTGTTGTCTCCTCTACATGCCAAGAGAGTGGACTCAAGTTTATAGCCTAAGGTTTGCTAAGGATCGCTAAGGTCCCATCTTTGATCTTGTTGAACTTTAGCCCTTAGAATTGCCTACAAGGTATGGTAGCATGGTTGAATGTCTGATGCAGGCGACAAAAGTTAAGGCTTCTTCTGTCTTTCTTAGTCAGGTTCTCCTTGAAAGATAATGTCAAATGAAGTTATCAAGTATCTATTGGTTCAGACTGGTATTTAGGTATTCCTCATTAAACATTATAGGCTACTCCTCGAGATATTTCCTATAAGGCAGTCTATTGTATAGCTTAACTCAATTGCCACATACACTGGTTATGGTTTTGGTTTTCACTTTTTGTTAGGTATGCATTTCTTACTAATTGTTATTGGTTTTACTAATATACCAATCATATTAGAAGCTTCTAGTAGTTTGATGAAAGATGTTATTCCCATATTTTAAAAGTGGGCTCTATATTTTCTTAGTATGTTGCTAATACAGATTTCTACGAGCTCTTTTATTCCTTTATACTTATAACAATTCAAAGCTAAATCTCTGAAATGTCTAACATACCAAATCAATGACTCTATATAGTGTTACTTGGTTTAGTTGAGTTGGATCATAGTGTTTCTTTCCTCACTTTGAAATTATTTTATAAAGAATTTTGAACCAACTCTTCCTAAATGAGTATTGTTCATACTAGCAAGGAGGCGTACCAAGTGAAGGCATGGCTTTGAGGGATTTAGAGAATGCCCTAAGTTATAGACTCTTGTTGTTGGCATTTGCTCTAGAAGAATCAATAAACCTATTAATATGTTCATTGGGTTCCCTGCCTTGCTACAAAATAGGGAGAATGATGGTATATCCTAGATTTCAGTCAAATATAGTGGCAAAGGAACATAATCCATGTCTACTATGTGTTAGTTACGGTTTATTTAGCTCATCATGGTCAGAATATCAGATTAAGTAAGGGCTTTTACCTTGCCCTCTGGTATACTATAGTTAGCATATGCCATTTGAGTCTCCTTCTTATAAGTGTTCTGGACAACATTTAGATTGATTATTTTTATTATAGGCTCTTTTGCTGTTTTGGCTAGATTGATGGCTTCAAGGACTTCCTTTTTGATTTGTTTTTTTTGTAAGGTTTCTTATATGGCATCCATGAAAATTTTAGCTACAGCCTTCAAATTGGCGTCCATAGGTTGTTCGTTTCTATAAGTTTTCACTAGACATAAAGGCAAAATGGTTTGTATGTCACCATAACGAGAGGACTTGTCTGACTCCTTAATAACAATATTTCTCTAGTTTCCATCTTTTTATTTAATCTATGCCATTACAAGATCCTAGCCAAACTCCAAGTCGAGTAGCTAAAATATTTGTGCAATATTGAGAGACCGTGATATGTAAAATGCTAGTAGTTGTAGTGACTCGTGCTTACATGGTAAGCATATAGACGATACAACTAAGGGCCATAATTTTTCAAATAAAGAGTCTCAATATGGAAATACATATGGCCATAGATGACATGACTCCTTCCGCTCTTAATTCCATGTAGGATGAATTTTCTGTAGTCATTAAAGAGTTAGAAGAGATTGATTTGAGCCTTAACAAAAAGTAGTAAAAACTTGTTTTGGCAAGCACAAAGCTTTTAGTGAAGGAGAAAAACTCCCTCACTGGTTGGTTGAAGAGGTAGAATAAAGTATTTTTATAGGGATACCAAGACATGCTTGGCGCCTAGCCTAGAACCCCAAATGGTTTGCCATGTACTAAATGTATAGTTTGAGATTAAGCTAGTTAAATAGACATGCTATAGTTTTTGTTAACGTGTTTACGATTTCAAACTGTATTGGGTATATGTATGTGGTTTGTGTTCATCACTTAAAATTTATGTATATAATTCATGTATCTCATACACAAACATATACGCAGCGAAAGTTATAAATCTAATTTCCTAAAATAATGAACACAATAAATTTTGTTCCATTACAATAATGAATAAATTAAAATATTATTCACATTAATATCATAGTTGAGAATAATCACCTCACAAGCCTTTGATACATTTTAAGCTAGAGTACCACTTGAAATGATCCCGTTGGCAATCATAGGACTCAAAAGGGTAAGCTTAAGTCACTATAACAGCCTAATTTTTTCAGCACTGATTTAACACTTAAACCATAAGATTAACTTTTAATCTCTATAGTTTAACTCTTAAACTATATTTAAACAATAAACTTAACTTTGTATTATTTAACACTTGAATCATAAAAGCAAAATTCAATGCTTCCATGACTAATTTAATTGAAAAAGAAGATGAATAGTTCAGAAAATAATTTTCTCTCTTATCTTTTCTTTTACTTTAGCCAGCCAATTATTCACCTCACAAAAAAAAAAAAAAAGACTTTTCATTTCATTTTAAGAAAAATTGGTTGGCCACTAATTTTGAACCATAAGCCATCGATGAAATTCCAAATTCATTGAATTTGCTTCTCATGTTTTCATTCATTCCATTTCACACACATTCATTTTTTATCCATAATATAATATTATTATACATATACACTCGGCCACCAAGTATATATATTAATATTATAATATATAATATAATATATTTATACTTGGCCACCAAGTTTATATCTATATATATTAATATTATATAATAATAAAATATCTTAATTATTTACATATTAAATAATCAATGTATGAAATTACTATTTGCCTTTCTTATGTGATTATCCAGTATACCTTCTAGTGGTTCTACTATACAACACACTTGAAAAAACTCAACTAAAGGCCCATATGCAACACGTGTTACTATTTAATTAACAAATAATAATTGTTAACTAATTAATGTATTTAACACTTAAATACAGGTACGCATGCATCTCGTGGTCATGATGGATATTTTTGAACTGAACAATTCAATCTATTATACTGTCTTAGTGCACAACGAGTACACTTTATATTGTGGGACTCCTTAGGTCCACGCCTAATTCGTCAAATAGAACTATTCCATGAGTCCGTGAACAATGCCCCATGTATACGTTGCAGATATTATAAATCAACACATTGGATCATACAAGTTAAGGTCACAGTGCACATGTATAGTCCTTCTATCACCTATATCTTGAAAAAGCAGAGATATAAATTATAACCATCAAATCTCTATATGCTCAACTGTAAATTTATCTTTAGATTTGTGTTTCTGTAAAATATGTTCGCAAACTCCTTTGCGATATTATTTATCCCTACGAAAAACTCTTTTTCGAAGTATCATCTTTTGGCCAAAAGACTTTCTGAAACATAATTCTTGGAGCATCAGGATATACAACTCACCTATATGAGCTGATCGATCCCATATCTACGCACACCAAAATTCATAAGTATTAGATTATACCCAATGACACCCAGCTGTCAAACCATAAAAGGATTCTAACATGCGTGAAATCAAAGCATAGTGGATCATTCACAAGCCCACTGTGGCGTTCAGGTCAAAGGACCACGAATACTACTCTACTCAAGAAGACCCTCAATTGATGACTTTATGGAATGTTTATTAGAGGTCCTCGTGAGTCTGTTCAGTATTCAGTCCTCACTGAATACCACTTGCCTATACAAGCTCTAAGCTCATGGTCAGATAGGATCAACCATTTATACCCTACAGATATAAACATACAATAATCTATATAAAAGGGATTCACCGACAGTTCTGCATCGATAAAAATAGATAAGGACCATAGTGTTTGAGAACATACTTGCATAATAACATTTTCTAACATCTGATTATAAGTTTTACAACTATGTCATTACTAATACACCCTCAGGTCTTTTTCCCACTACAGATAAAGCTCCAATGCCTTTGATTTCACTAATTATTATAACATGCTAACTTCTTAGTATTTATAATTGTCAGTGATACTGACTCTTAGCACTGATCTAAAATCTTTTAGAGCAGATCTAAACTCCTTCAGATCATACAATATATGTAAATTTATAAGCATAGTACTATATATGTTTAATATTAATGATTTTATAGAAATTTTTATTGTATAAATATTAAACAATTTAATATTTATATAATATTGGAATGGCACGTAAGCACCAGCTCCAACAATCTCCCACTTTCTCTAGTGCCATTTGTACTAGTATTTCATACCAATACACTCTACATGTTTCACAAATATACTAGGAGTTTGGGCCTAAATGAGTCTGCTATGTTATCCATGGAATGAATCCTAGATATTATTACATCTCTAATAATCAAGAACTTTCTAATTATATGGTATTCAGAGTCCACATGATCAGAATTCTAGTGTGACATTTGGCTTCTTGGCATAAGCAATCACTTTGTTATAGTTACATTATAATGGGATAGGATCCATTGAGCTCAAAACTATTCTAAGCTTGGCAACTTTCTTGAATATCCATAGTACTTGCTTGCAGGCTTCTTAAGTTGCAACATATTCTACCTCTAAGGTAAAATTAGTTATGAACATCTATATTCCATATTTCTAACTAGCTCGAGTACCAATAAAGAGAAACACATAACCAGATATAGACTTTCTATAATATAGATCAGACAAAAAGTCTGAATATGTGTCTTTTTACTTGTAAGAAGTTTTCTCCATAGTTCAGAAACTTATCCACTATACCTCTAAGGAATGACAGATATATCTCATAATCATTTAATGGTCATGACTTAGATTAGACCGATACTAGCTCGTAACACTTACAGCTATCAAAATATATGTTTTGTATATAATATGGCATGATCAAACTATTTCTAACTGATGCATATAATGAGTTAGACAATCTAGCCTATTCATCTTTGTTCAAGGACATTTTTTCTTAAAATGATAAATGCCATGACTGAAAGGTAGATTAACTATCCCACAATCAATAAAGTTATACCTTAGGACTTAGTCTACGTATGAAGATTGGGAGATCCCTATCAACCTTCTAATTCTATCTCTATAAATATTTATACCTAGTATACAGAAAGCCTCTCTCATATCTTTTTGGAGAAGTTCTTACTCAGATAACTCTTAACTAATTGACTTGTAACATAGCAACATCATTTCTGATATTGAATATGCCTCTCACGTAGAGAATTAGAAAGATAATCATGCTTCTATTATCCCTTTTGAACACACACGTTTTCTCTTTATTCCTGATAAAACCAAACCTTTTGATTTCTTCATTTAAACAAAGATTCTAGCTTTAGAAAAACTGCTTAAGCCCACAAATGGACTTCTTCAATTTGTACACTAGATTAAAAGTTAGGTTGAATGCAAAACCTTTAAGTTATTGCATGCATATCTTTTACTTAAGATATAAATACCTGAACGCTGTACCTACATCTATCGGCCAGGCCTCAAAATCTTAATATGCGGTAATAGCCAATAAAATCCAATTTGAATTTAGCATGATTATTGATGAAAAAAGTTTCCTTATTTTCGATCCTAGACCTATGAGTATAACCTTTTATCATTAATCTAGCCTTGAAGGTCTTTACCTTCATATCAAGCTCTCACTTCTACTGCGTAAAATCTTTTACAACAAATATGAATAATTTTATAGAAGTACAACTAAGTCCTAGACTTGATTGTCATATGCAAGTCAATTTTAGATCTTATAGCCACTTGCTATTTTTTCTAGTAGATGTCAAACATCACCTCTCCAGAAGTCAAAGGATATTTTCTACAACTAAGAAAATACCAAGGCATTTTCAGGTATAATACCTACCTAAATTATGGCATTGATATCCTTTCTGGCCTATGGGGAATATATGTAAAGATATTTCACTTATTTGAATTTGAAATTCTATCGTTGGTTAATTTATATTCTGGTTGACTTCATCAAGTCCAATTCTTCTATAATTTCCACGATCCATAAGAAACTTTTTCTTTTGAGAGGTGGCTTTACAAGTAAGGAACATATTTCGTTATTTTGGATCATAAAACTGGTATCTCATCAAATGTTTGGGGATACCAAATAAACTGATACTTGTACCTTTGGGTACAATTTTGTCTTGTTGCATAACTTTTATACAAATAGAACAACCCCAAGCCTTAACATACTTAAGACTCAGTTCTCTCATAGTCTATATCTCATATAGAGTAGAAGGAACAAGTTCAATAGAACTCTGTTCAATAAGTGAAGAGTAGATTTTCAGAGCATCATCCCATAGATATTCTAGAAGATCAGTGAAGTTCAACATCAATTAGACTGTATCTAATAAAGTCTAATTCCTTATAACTAAAACACTTTATGTTGATGATAAGTATCTAGAGGACAATGTCGAGTGAGAATTATATTCTCCTTTAAATAATTTTTGAATATACTGCTTATGAGTAAACTATCTCGATTTAATTGAAGGCATACATAAAAGTTTGTTTCTTTACTTTCTAGTCGGAATTTTTTGAACACTTCATAAGTTTTTTATCTGTGTTTCCCAAAAACACATGTTAGTATGGCGATAATCACTACAAAGACAATAAAGTATCAAAACTCACCATTGGCATTATGATTCATTAGACTGAATACATCACTATGTACCAGTTCTAATAAATCAGTGGTCCGGTGTCCAACACCTCCACTAAGATTTGGTCCTCTTCCTTTAAATTAAAAATTCATGAACTGGTTAAGGCTCTATAGTTAGATCAAGTATCTGACCATCCTTAATTAGATGGGATAGTCATCTCACGATTACACAACTTAATCTTATGTGCCACAATTCTTTATTATTCAAAGTTTCTGAGCTATTATTTATTCTGTTCACCTAAATATTCAAGACCTTTTGTGTTGTATTTAAGATATAATAACCATTCATTACCTAACATTCAGTAAGCAAATAATTATGTTATAATATAAACATAAGGAACTATTCTCAATATTTTTATGATAATCCTCCTTGTCTACTATAGGGAATGATATAATTTGCCTAAAAATTGTTTGGCACAAAATATCAATAATACAACATAATACTTCTGCTAGAATGTAGAAGTGACCAAAGATGTCCTAACAGCTACCACGTCCAGGAAATCTCTATTTCTTACATGAAGTTGTACTTCTCATTTCTTGGCTTTGGAGTATTCCTCAAACTACACAACAACTTGCAGATATGAGAAGGATAAGCAGTATCTTATACCCATATAACCAAGCAACATTTGTTATTGAAATGTCAATGTTTGGTAAACAGATATCTGTGGGTCTATTTATTCTAAAAAAAGGCACCTTAAACAGTAACACTTACTGTTTCAAACCTTATCACAGTGGGAACACCTTATATTATGACCATTCTTTATTTGTGGTTTGGATATATCAAATACATCAAAGTTATTCTAAATTTAGAACTACTTACAGATTTATTAGCAAGTCATAATAATCTTGGTACCCTATAGTTAATGTGTATAAATTATGTGTATGAACGGATTGCTTGTGATTATCTTATCTCCATAAGACAAGTATCTTATCTCTTTAAGACAAACAAAGAGATGCGTAGCGGAACATTTTTAATCATTAATAAATAACATTTTAATCATAGGTATAACTATTATACATTTTTAATCTAAAATGCCCTTTTACTACTTTAAATAATCCTTCTAATCTCTTAAATAGGATAATGATAGTTTAAACTCTTTAAATTATAAAGTGAAAAGTATACCCCATTGGCATTTTACTCCAACCTCATGCTGTAGCAATATTGGCCTTTGTAAACCCAACAGGTAGACAACTTTTGTCAATTGCATCTCATGCAACTTTTACCGCTGGTCCTAAATACACCTTATCCTTATGTTGTAGTGATATTGGGTAAGTGTATTGCAGATTAACTTGTCAATAATTAACTATATGTTACTAATACTACCCTTATGTTATAGCAATATTAGGTAATACATTCGCCTATATTTATCTTATCTTATGTTTAATCGGCATAGTTCAAGTCACATCGACCAAATCCCTTACGCTGTAGAAATATTGAAAAAAACTGACGTGACCCGTCTAACATCGTATTGACAAGACAGACCAAGTAAAATATTTATCTCATAATATAATACTTTTCAATCTGATTAAGAGAGATTTTTAGCACTGGGTTTCATATCATGTGGAGGTGATTCTTAATCAATCAATTATTTTCTTATAAACATAACTAACCCCCTGATAAGGGCGTAAAAGCACTAGTATAATTTGTACCCAACTTTCATATTTTACTCTAAATCATAAATATTTGACTATTTAATTGTGGTTTTTGATCATAAATAGATGTACAATGGAAAATGTGACGTATAAAAATAAATGAGAGATGAATCGGACGTTAAACGAAGAAGTTACACTCAAAATAAGAAAGCAGCGCCCAGATCAAAGAGTCAGCGCTGCGGCGCTCGCGATTTTATATAAATTTTTTATTGTATAAATATTAAATAATTTAATATTTAAATAATATTGGAATGACACGTAAGAATCAACTCCAACAAGTTTCATCCTAACTTAGAGTAGAAGATCAATGAGAAAGTGGAGAAGCTTATAACCACTAGATTTATAAAAAAGAATAGTAGCGAGGTCCGTGTTTGTGTCAACTTTTAAAATATCAATAAAGCTTGCCCTAAGAATGATTTTTACTTGTCAAACATAGATATTGTTATTGAATCTACTTTAATCCAAGGGATGATATTGTTCATGAATGGCTTCAATGGCTATAACCAGATTAAAATGACTTCACAAGACGTTAAAAGGATTGTCTTTAGCACCTTTATGGTTAACTTTTATTACATGGTCATGCTGTTCATCTTTAAGAAAACAAATGCTATCTATTGAATAAACATAACCGTTATATTTCATTATATGATAGATCTAGAAATGGAGAACTATGTAAATAATCCAATGGTTAAGTTTGCCACCTAAGATGAATATTTGGTCATTCTGGAAAAAACGCTTAAATACTGCTGTCTATACCTACAAAGTATGCCTTGAGGGTCTCAACAAGCAAGTTCCTTGGGTTTCTAGTCTACTAAAGAGGCATTGATGTCAAAAGCCAAAGTCTAAAGCGTAGCTTTGATGCACCCTATAACTTTATAAAGACCTGAAATGCTTAATGAGCAAGCTCTCTTACATCTAAATGCTAATTCCTAAACTAGTTGCCTTACTCTCCAACTTTGCTGTGTTGCTAAAAAAGAATGATAAATTCAAGTAGATGTATAGAAAACTTTCTAAAAATCCATTACATTATTCTTGCATTACCTACTTTGAAAAACCCTAGCAAGGAGAAAATACTACACATTTGTCTCGTAGCTATAACTATGACCATAGGTGTTTTGTTGGTTTAAGAAGATAACCAATAACAAGAACATCCTTTTTACTACCAACTGACACTTATCTGAGGTTGAAATCAAATACTCTAAGCTAAAACACATTTGCTTTGCTCTTGTATACACCTCATAAAGGCCACAACATTATTTCTTAGCACATTTACTCCACCTAATGATAAAGACTGACCCAATTTAATACCTGCTACTTAGACTGTGATGTCTAACAAGCTAATATGATGGCTTCTCATTTTTATAGAGTTTGAAAACTTTTTCTTGGTCCCAAGTGCAATTAAAGGTTAGGTTGTAATTGACATGATCGTAACGTGTTCTTCAAATAAAGAGGTACCTTTGTAAGAAGAAATACCAGGGATTTGCCTAAGCAAATGTGTGTCGTAGATGAAAATTAATAGTAGGAACTCCACTTCGATGGCTCAACTTTTGCTATAGCCAGCAGTGCCAACTTTGGAATCATCAACCCTTAGGAAAACTCCTTTATCTTTTCTTTTCAATTTAATTTTCCTTACTCTACCAATGTGGTAGAATACAAGGTAACCATTATGGGTATATTTACCACTTAAAGGTTGGGTGCAAAAGGAATCAAACTCATAGGGAACAAAGGCAAGTTTTTCATATAAGAGCTAACATTATTGCCATATAAAACTATGATTTAACAACTATTGGCCACATTTTTGAAAGGTTGTAATAGAACATATGGTAAGAGAAAAAAAAAGATATACAGATGCCTTAGCCACTCTGAGGGTTAAAATGAACTTAACTGACGAACTAATAAGTATCATAGTAAAAACCAAAATATACTAAATCTATTTCTATCCTCTTGCAAGATAGAACACTAAATAAAAACCAAGTTATAACTACAAATTGGTGAGAAGCTATTAAATAAGCATTATATAATCTAGGATAGAATATAGGACATAATCCACACTTCATAGCCCTTAGAGACTATACACTAGTTATGTGTAACCTCTATAAATGATTCCTTAGATGAATACCTATGCATTATATCCATGTGTAAGAAGGCCAGTAGTTCCTACATAATATTTACAAATCTATCTGTGACATAAAATATATGACCAACCTATACATTGGATATTATTGACTAAAAATGCAAATTGAGGCATGGGCCATACATACCAACTACCTACTCTACTAATCAGTAATTCACAAAAAAAGGTGTTCATAACCACAACAGGGAAAGATTAGCGAGTGTTTCCTACACATAATACCTATTTTATAGTAAATTACAACCTTGCTCCTTGGATGCTCATAAGCTCAAACATATTACCAAATGGTATTTTGTGAGAGTGGTATCCTCTTCTGAAAAATCCTCAAAGGGGATGCCTTAAGATGCCTAAACTTTATAGAAACATAGAAAGTGCTATATGAAACCTACACTAAAAAGTTTGGTGAATACTAAGGCAAGCGAAAGTTGTACTACTACTTGCTCAAATTAGACTACTATTGTTTGACATATAGAATGATGCCAAAGACTTTGTCAAAAGGTGTCACACATGATAGATCTATGACAACCTACAACATCAGCACCCTATGTCCTTGCAAGACATGGCGAAACCTTGTCCTTTTTACACTTAGAGGCTAGATTTGGTTGGGCCAGTCAACCATTTTGCTAAGGGACATATATGGATACTATAATCATATATTACTTCTTCGAATGAGTTAAGGCCATCCCCATCAAAAAGGTAACAAGCACTGCCATGTTCAACTTCTTACGGGAACACATCATATGTTGCTTGATAAGGGTACAATTATCGTATACTTTATCCTTATTTCACTTATAAATTTTCAATTTTTATGAGATAGATGGCTACTTATATGCTTAACTGTTTATTTTGTAAGGATTGGACTTAAAAGATGAAAACTGAAGAAATTGGAGCAAAACTACAAGATTTGGAAACTACAGTAAAAACAGGGCCAAAATGAAAAAAAATTCAAAGTTGCTGATCCATCGCCCCAATGGTGAAGTACTTGTCACTACAGTGAAAATAATCGAGATGAAATAGCTGCAGTAGAAGATGATGTTCACCTTAATGACGCAAGTACTCAAGAATCACCGCAGTGATAAAGAGGTACCACTGTATCCATTACAACAATAGATTACCACTACAATGATTAAGGAGTAGCATTGCAGTGGAGGAATAAAAGGCAATGGTGCTATGGTGAAGAAATTTTTCCCCAATAGTTTGATGTTTTCTAAAATAAGAAGAAATATAACTCCAAGACTTTAATGAATCCCTATATAAAGGTCACTTGTTTCAAACCAAAAAGAAGATACAACTTAAGGATTTTTAGAGCTAAGAGAGCAATTTAAGCATAATTACAATAATTTAGAGAGAGAATATAAAAGAAGCAAGAAATTGTTGGCAAATTTTTAGTGTATCAACCTATTAGGGTTTATGATTGCATGTCATCCCTGTTTGTATGAATAATTATTTTATAATATTTATACAATATATATTTTATTAAATCGCTAATACTCTTTATTAAATGGTTATTATACTTGTCACATTATGGACATTGTATGATCTGAAAGGGTTCAGATTCAGTCTAAATAAGTTTAGACTTGTGCTAAGAGTTGACAAAATTGAGGGTTATAAATGCTAATAGTTAGCACTGCTAAGAATTACCAAATTATAAGAGTCAGCAAAATCTGAGTTAGAAACTCGTCTATAATAGGACAAAGACCTAAAGGTACACTAGTAATGACATAGTTGTAAATAGTTACAATAAGTGCTAGAAAATGTCATCATGCAAGTTTATTCTCAAACATTGTGTTCCTGATTTATTTTCACCATTACAAGTCTATCGATGAATCCCTTTTATATAGATCGATGTATGTCTATATTTACAGGATACAGATGATTGTTCTTAGCTGACCATGAGCTTAGAGCTTGTATAGGCATATAAGTATTTTGTTAGGACTAAATATTGGATAGGCTCATAAGGACTCCAATAGATATCCTATGAAATTGTCAATGGTAAGCCCTCTCGAGTTTAATAGTATATATGGTCCTTTAACATGAGTGCCACGATGGACTTGTGGGTGATCCATTATACTTTAGTTCCACGGACGTCAGAGACATTTTATAATTTGACCATTACGTGTCGCTGGGTGTGGTTCGATGCTTATGGAGTTCAGTGTGCATAGATACGGGATCTGTCAACTCACATAGGTAGGTTGCATATCTGATGCTTCGAGATTGTATCTTAGAAAGTCTTACGGCCATGAGTAATAAAATTGAGAGAGGAGTTTCCCATAAAGTTGAACAATATAATAAAAATGTTTGTTTATATTGTTCATTGGGATATAATATTATAAATGAGCACATTGAGATTTGACAATGCTGATCTATATCCCTGCTCATCTAGGGGTGGAAGTTGATAAACGCATTTTATGTATGACATTATACCCCTCTTAATTTGATAATTACTCATTTTGAATATGAATTTATGGCTTTTTATGTATATTAATTTTATTTTATAGGTTTCAAGTTAATGGAGCTATTTGGGATGAAAATTCAAAGAAAACAAGCAAAAGACCAAAAATGTTACAGTGTAAATGAACAGTGTTGGGTGAACAGTGCATGTACTACAGTGCCCCGCAATAGTGTTTAGCGCCCAAGCACTAGAATGTGACGCCTAGGCATTAAATCACCCAGGATTTGGCACTCAAGCACTGAAAAGTGGTGCTTAGGAGCAAAAACGGACAGAATGCTTAGTGACCGGGCGCCAAAAAGTGGCGCCCAAGTATCATCACTTATTTTAAGCCCCTATTTCTTACCCTAATTTGAGACTTATAAATACTACCCTTTAGCCATTTTCTCAAGAATCAAAAAGGGAGGCACAAAATTTGCAAAAGAGAATAAGACTTGAGCTCAAATTTGAAGTGAAGAAATGATGTCTTTAAGGTTTCTTGAGCATTATTGAAGACATTTGAAGGATTGAAACTTTGGAGACATCCCCAAATTCACTTTTCTTTTTTTTTTTTCTCTTTTGTTTAAATTTTCAGCTTTGAATAATGTTTATACATATTTGTATCTATGGATTTCTTTATAATTTTATTTATGGCTGGATTTGTATATGATTAAACTTGATTCTAAGGATTGATGTAGTTTTATTTATATTATGTTTGGATGATTTAGTATATTTTCGTGTAATCCATTTATGTTTCTGTATGCTTAATGCTTCCAA
The DNA here is from genome assembly GCA_946807835.1 of Ailanthus altissimus. NCBI lineage: Eukaryota > Viridiplantae > Streptophyta > Magnoliopsida > Sapindales > Simaroubaceae > Ailanthus > Ailanthus altissimus. Next base: position 20,272,337 of record OX327698.1, on the reverse strand, counting down.
TTGATTGGAAAATGAATTGGTTATTGTGGATTTATAGATTGATACTTGGGAGAGCTTGACCCATTTATTAAATTTGGGAAACATTGCCTTAGGTTGTTATTGAGTTGGGAGGCTAATAACACTTATTTAATCACCATGGTTTTCTCAAAGATTGCATGTGGTGCATACCAAGTGTTTGATAAAATGTTTGAGAACACTTGAGGTGCGACATTATGCCCAGGATTTCATTTGACGCTCGTGAGAGGTAATGAGATTAATTCTTGAGTAATCAATTTAAGGGTTGCGTAATACATGTATAGGTAAACAAGTTAGATAGGAATATCAACTTGAATATGTATGCAGAGTATCTCATTCGGTACTCGAGAGAGGGAATGAGATTAGTCTTAATCCCTTGATTAATGAACCAAACGAAATTGCTAAATTGGAAGAACATAGGAAGAATATAATGAAATTAATACTCTAGGATCCCATGTATATAGAATTCACCATATTGTAAGATTATCATTTTGTTGTTAGATTATATGTTCTAGGCTTTGATGGAACTCTATTGAACAATATGTGTTGATGTTATTATGTGATTAATGGTTATCTTATGTTATTTATTTATGCTTTTTATGTGTTTAATGCTTCTAATTGCTTTAAAAAATGGAGTAGATGATCTAAACATTTGGGTTATGTGCTTGAGAAAGTTTAACCTATATCTTGGTTGTAAAAAGTATAGATTTGAGTTTGTTGAGTTGGGAGACTAATGAACTTAGGGTAGTCACATAAGAATTGCTTAATGAGTGTATGGATAACGGGTTAGATAGGGATATCAATTTAGTTGTATATGCATAGTATCTCATTCGGCACCCAAAAATGAGATTAGTCTTAAGCCATTGATTAATGAATGTATTAGATTAGTTGTTAATCAAGAATAATAAAGAGCATAGAAACAATAGAGGGAAACCAAGTCCCTAGAACCCCATAGCCATAGATATATAATATCTTTAATTTACCAAGTTATTTAGTTTTAAGTTATTTTTAATTCAATAATTCATCTTACTCTTTAGATTAGCCTAGATAAAGTTAGGTTGCCAACATCACAGTACTTAGCATCAATTTAGAACACAATCCTTGTAGGAATGATACTTACTCATCACTTTATTACTTGCTCACGACCTATGCACTTGCGGTTACAATTCGCGTGTGTATAATTTCAAGAACAGAAGTGACAGAAAAATAGACATATCTGTCTGACCTCAACTTTTATGGTCTAACATGCTGATTTGTAAAATTCACGATGTGTGCATAAAGTATTGATCATAGACTCATAGAATAATTCCATTTGACGAATTGGGCGTAAACCTAGGGAGTCTCTCAATATAAAGTGTACTTGTTGTGCACTAGGGCAGCATACCGGATTGAATAGTTCAATCCATTAAAATTCAATAAAATTGAATATTTATTTCAGGAACCATCAGGATGCGTGCGTGTCAATACTTAAGTATTAAGTACAATAAATTGGATAATAATTATTGTTGATCAATTAAATAGTAACCCGTGGCGTATAGTGGGTCCTCAATTTAGTTAACTCAAGTGTAGGTTTGGTGGGACCTATTTTGGGTTAAATGAGGGCTTCAGAGCAATATTTCTTATTTATTTAATTGTTAGATAATTAAAATATTTATTTATTTAATTCTTAAATAAATAATCTAAATAATTTATTTAATTGTTAAGTAAATTATTAACTTAACAATGGTTAATAGTTAACCATTAAGTTAGGTTAATTGGATGTTTAGATTAGTTAATAGTTAAATAATCTTAAACCAAACCTAGGTTAAAATTTAACTAGGGTTAAGTTAACCTAAATATATAACTAAACTTGAGAGTTAAATTAAAACTAACCTAATTATAATTAATGGTTAACTATGATTGAGTTAGATTTTATATTATTATAATTAAGATATTTGTTATTTAATAGTTGAATAACTATTAACATAACTAGGGTTTATTGTACACTCTAGGGTTGAGTTAAGTCTTAATATATATATATATATATGAAAATAAAACAAATATTAACAAATTTTTCTAAGTGTGTGGCCGGCGATCAAAGAAAGAAAAGAGAGAAAAGTTTGTTTTCTTATTTTGATTCAAGTGTTGACTCACTTATTCTTCTTCTTATTATTTAATACTAAGGCTATTAAAAGCAAAATACAAGTGTTTATTTAGTTGAACAAGAGTTGATCATTAGTAGTTTAAACACTTAGGGTTTAAGTGTCACGCCCCAAACTCAAAAGATCTGACACATGTATAACTTACACTCATTTAATAATATACACTCATAATTAATATTGCATAAAATTTCAAACTTAAATTCAACATAGGAATCTTTAGTAAGTTGCTAGTAAGTTCAACACAAAATTCCACTCATGACTATACTTGGTAAAATATAAATCAAATACAATCACACCTACTAAAATAATACATAAGTATTTATTTAATAGGGACAAATCAAATAGCTTAAACCACGTGTTCACAAATGAAACACTCAGTAACATAGCAACTTAGGGAATCCAAGGGACAACAGAAGCCTTGCCAAATCTGCTAAGCACACATATATCTTATTTACCTGAAATCACCATAAACTATTTACCTGAAATCACTCAGTAAGCATTCTAGTTTTTCACATATAAAAATACAAATATATTTATATACATAATTCATATGTATGATATGCCATGATAAATCAAATCATAATCTTATCAAATCACATATCAGGTAAGCGCTTACACATTTTTTCAAAACATATAATAAGAATACCATCACTCAACTACTACTTAGTAGGACTCTATATCACATATTACATAATGAGTCAAATGTCATCTGTCGATGACATACCGTATGAGAGAAATAGCATAAGTGAGGTTTAAATTACACATATATAATGCTAATGCCCGAAGGTAAGAGCTAAACCTTTTTTCCTGATCATCGGTGAGTCCTTTCACATGCACCAATATGCCACCACACGAATGTGATAACTCACTATTCCTTTAGGTACCAACCTATATACGAAACATATAATATATATCAATCTCGAAAGAAAGACCACATATAAAGGCTCCATAAATTATATAAGATGCCTACTAAGTAAATAGAGTTCAAGCATCCTCAAAATACAAAACGTTTCTCATGGACATATTCCACTTCAAAAGCTTTCTTTGTTAAGCACATTTCATTTTGAAACGCTCACTTTTATAAACACATGTATGTCATATATGCCCATGATCAATGTCAATGCTCACATTTATAAACATATGTCTTTCACATTGCATATCAAAATATACTTTGGTATAATATAAACATATTTTTAAGCACATTTACAAAATCATACATAGACAATTACTATATTTATTGTGATTTCAGTAAGAGTCTAGTATACTTATCTCTTAGCACTTTTGAGTATAAAGCTTAATTCTCCTTAACCTATCAATGAAGATTAGCTTAAAAAATTATACATATTGCACTTATCACATCGAATTGGTCTAATTACTTTGTTTCTCAAAACTTGTCATTCTGGCCACTTACACTTAATAAAATTTTCTTATATATCAAATAATGTCCAATTGCTCCAAAACAGAATATATCTTTCTTAACTCATATATCCTTCTTATATATAAATATTATATCATAATTCCTGCACAATCCATTTCATAAACACCATTAAATCCAAACTATTATCCTGATAGGATCAAGATATTTATTGAACAGAATTTAGTATCCCAATTTTATAAAATCATATACTAACTCAAAAATTATAAAACTACTAAAAAATTACTCTTAACACATATCTCAATACATGATAAATATTCTACTTCAAAATCCCTACCAAAATTATTTTAAAACTATTTTATTCCATAGCTTTAAAAATCTGTTCATCAAATAGTACAGTGAGCTGATACACTTTAGAAAATCATAACAATTTTATCACATTAATCTAAATTCTCAAATTTTAATATATCATATTAGACATGTAAAATATCATATTCCAAAACTTTGTAATTTTCGGAGATCATATAGTAGACCAAAAATTGTTCACCACTTTATTATACTGTTAACACATGAAATTTCTAGAATTTCAGGGTCATTTTGTAAATTTACTAAAAATTTAATTTTTGAAATTTTCAATCGATTTAAAGTCTTAAATGATTCTAGACATGTCTAATTTCATAATCTCAAAAACCAAAACTAGAATAAAAGTACAAAAATTTACAAAAGTATCGGATTAAGATACTATCAAGTAGAAATTCTGCAATTTAATCATGATTCATCAAGTTATCTATATAACTTGCAGAATTTAAATGTGATTTGATGCATATATTACATTTAAATTCTGTCTATTAGTCTAAAAACTTCAAAGGTAATGATTCTCAATGTAAGTTTTAAATTCTGTCTATTAGTCTAAAAACTTCAAAGGTAATGATTCTCAATGTAAGTTTTAATGTGATTAAAATATAATTTAAATGTGTTAATTATTGATTTAATGCTTCTGCTGTGTATTTGATGTGTATATGTATGTATTTGATGTATGTATGCTATATGAACCATAATACCACATATATACACCATAGAGTAATCAGTACTTTCACAACCATCTGTAACCTAACGTCTATATTGGTTTGCTTTTGGTAGTATCATATTTATTTTATTTTCCAACTATAACTCTCTTGTTATCATGAACTAGTTTTTTTTCCCTAGAGTTATTATTTGAACTCAATATGTGCAATTATTGAATATTTTAATATTTATTTGAATTCAGTGATTTATTATTCAAATTATTTATTCTTAATACTTCACTATATATGATCAATATTTTGATTGAATTGGGAAAGCATAAACTCAAGAGAGGCATAATTGTGTTTAGACCTTAATAATTTGATACATAATTATTAAGAAATTTACAAGTTGTAATTTAGGATAGAGATATAACTAATTGGCATGTATGATCAATAAGACTTGTTCTTAATGAATATTGATTTATTGTCATTACTATATAGATATAGGTATTTGATAAATTGAGATATATTTACTTGACCTTGAGAGAGGCCTGTGAATACATTAGTGTCTTAATAATAATAAGAATTATGAAATTTGAATATTAAAAGACTAATCTTTAGAAAATATATTAAAGAATAGTAATTAACCTTAATCTTTCTCTATATTGTTATCGTTTTTGATTCACTTGAGTTGTTTCATTTATTTTTGTACTTTTATCTAGTTTAATTATTTACAAATTAAAATTTTGATGTTTTAGATAATTACTTGAAAGACATAATTTTAGTACAGTGAAAATAATAATTATTCTTATAGGTTCAACTTCTAACTTTATAGTCTTTTTATTATTTGTTACAATAGTGTGTACTTGCACTTAATTTTTTGCTTAGAAACACATAGCAAGTTCTCTTGAAGATTGAAGTATGCACGTCAATGATGCCTTAAGTCTACAAAACATCGCCACACGAGGCCATTAGTTACTCCTCGTACTCCCTAGTATACTAGTTTGAGGTATAATACCAATTGAGCTCTTTGTGCCTAATGCAAGAGTGATAATTTCACAAGAAAATTCCCTAATCCCTATGGTTAACCTCATAGCGAAACCTAAGGTTGTAGATAAAAAAATAGGAAGACCTTTAAAGGTGTAAAGTGCTATACCAATATAGAATTGCGGATGTATAAGCTAAGTCTATGAAGAATAGGGGTATCAATGTAAGGACCTTGTTCTAAAGGTGGTTAAGCATATAAAGAAGAATATGGCATCAACCTCTAAATTCAAGCCACAATTAGGAAGGTCCCTACCAGTTAGAGAAGTCTATGGTAGTAGCTATTACTGCCTGACTACAATGGAAGGATAAGCATTGCACAACCCTATCAATAATAAGTGGCTAAAATGTTATTACAACTAGGTAATAGTGTTCATTTATATGAGTGCTACATGTAAACTTAGGACAAAAAAAAAGCTTTATATAAGCATTTCACTAGTAGAAAGCAATAAAAGCACAAATTATCTCCTAAGTGATGGCTATGAACTCTATACCCTATAAATGGCTTAAATGCATGAGATGTCTACTCATATAATAGATAGCCAAATTCCTTGCTATATCTATATAAGACACCCACTTATTAAGTTGATGGCTAAGCCTTGAAGCTCATCCCAAATGCATTCGCCGCTCATACAATGGATGACTAAGCCTTGCACATGAAGCTAAGTGCATTCCCCGCTCAAATAGTGGATGGGTAAATCCCAATGTTGATTATAAGTGCATTTCTCATGATATAGTGGATTAATAAGCATTGAAGTTGATCTTAAGCACATTCCCTACTCGTATAGCGGATGGCTAAGCCTTGGTATTGTTTCCAAGCATACTTTACATTTATACGATAGATTACTAAACCTTAGCGCTATTCTCAATCACATTAAAACTTGGCATTGTTCGTAAGCATTTTTTTTTTCCATGTAATTATGAAGGATACTTAGTATTATAAATATCCTTCATAATTATGTGAAAAAAAAGCTATGGTGATATCATAGGTAGCCTTAGAACCTACATATACCTATATACTATCTTCTTTTTTATGTACAAGAACAAAATCCTAAGCGTCTACTTTAAGGTATACAACACCTTTACTTTTTTTCGCTTTTTATTTTATATTCTTCATACAAGAAGTTACTTATTACCATTATTCTGTATTGTCCCATAACTCATACACACTATAGGTAAATCCTAAAAGCTCATACACAAGGTCTCAGATGCATCTTTCTCCAAAACCTTCATAGATTATGATTTTGCAACATGAACCTGAGATTACATTGCATACTACAATCTAATATAGATTTTCTAGCATCCCCCACATCTCTAGGTACACCATGTTGTCATATATTTCTCTATTATTTACTATGCAAACTAGTTCCTACACTTTTCACAGTTGGTGACTGGATTTATTAGTTTTATCACATTTCTCTAGGGTTAGCTTGAGAAAATTTGTAACATTAGCTTTTTGGACTCAAAAAGCTCTTCAAGATTTTGGTAGGCCTTACTTTTAAACTCATAGAGGGGTGAAGAGGTTGTGACCTAAATTTTTGAGCCTAAGATGTACCACTCATACCATTTAGGTATCAACCTCAGCCTTAGCTCTTATACCACTTGTTGGAGGGGTGTGTTTACCTGCCCTAATACCTTTTAAGTTGGTATTTACTACCCTAAAATTCTAAGTATATAGAGAAGACTTTGTTTACAACCAAGAATAAAAAGATTGCACAAAGTAAAATATAAACAATAATAGCACACACAAGGCACAAGAATATATATAGTTTGGAAACAAATGCCTATATTTATGGTAAATCACGGGATCCTAACTTCTTTTATTACTCAATTCATAAAGAACTCTTAGATCACAAAGATCTTTCACAAGAGATTACCAATGAATACATCAATAGACAAGTTCTCTAAAAGGTCTATCAGCACTCTCTTGCACACTCAACACTCGAGTTCTTTTATGGTACTCTCTCATGCACTTAGTGCACTATAGCTACCTCAACTCTCCATTCTCTCTCTTGTTGATGTATTAACTATTCTAATGGGTTATAAGGGTTTATATAGACTTCAAAACATATCTAGAAATCATATTTCTTATTATAATAGGAGTCTACATGTCAGAAAAGTTCAAAATCAATTCAAACAAATTAAGAAGGCTTTAAATGCTAATTTCTCAAAAGTAAGCACTGCAGCCCTAGGTGCGAACCCGTAGTGGTGCTACCAAGCTAGTGTCACAACATTATGGCTTGGAAAACCCTTCCTCTTGTGGTTTCGCACTTTTGCTTACTTCTAACTCTCAGATTTTATCTATTTTTTGTATGTCCAATGTGTACTTGCCTTCACGTAGACTCCTCATTAGTTTTTAACTTAAAATTAAACTCAAACTCAATTTTGAATTATCAAATTCTAACAGAAAGGAACTACAGAATTACTGAAAGCTAGGCATCATGAAGATCACTGACTTTATCATAAACCTTGATTTTGCTACGCTAAATAAGAACCTGAAATAGCAAAAATCAATTTTCTCCCACTTTCAAAGTCAGTCGTCTTTGCCCAAGTGTGAATTGCAGACTCCAATGGTTCTATTCCTTCTTACTTGACTTTAGGGTCAACCCAACCCGAATGGAAAGAAAAGGATCAGCCAAACAGCAGTCCACTTTGTACATTTTGAAGTAGACCAATCAGGCATTTTAGAAAAGAGAAGAGAACTTCTCACCAAAAAAGGCAGTAGGAATAAAGGAGGCGGAACAAAAGCACTTGAGGACTTTTTGTTATATAGATAATCCTAATGATAATAGTAAAATAGACCATTTTTTTTAAGGATTTTGATATCAAGTGTTAAGGCAAACAAAGTCCCACATTGGCTAAAAATGGGGAGGATCATGAGTTTATAAAGAGTAAATCATATCTCCATTGGGATGAGACCTTTTGGTTAGAGTCCAAGAGTAAAACCATGAGGGCTTAGACCCAAAGTGGACAATATCATATTAATGTGGAGATATGTATGGTTTGTTGGACACCTGACAATGGTATCAGAGCCATGCCCCGGTGTTGCCATGTGATGGAAATCCTTGGTGCTGAATGAAAAGGTAGTGAGCCTGGTATTCTCTATTATTTGCAATGGATTCGTGTTATGCTCTATGGACAGGCACTGTTATGCTTCGAGCTTCACATAAGGCGTGTGTAAGCTAACGCTGTGATGCGAAGTTGACCTAATAGAGCGGGCTCTTAATAGTAGGCAGTTCTCTGGTGCTTCACGTAAGACATGAGCGGTCAACGCATTGAAGATGAGTAGCAGATTGTTGAAGGAACGGATGAAATATCGCTTGAGGGGAGGCTGAGTGGTCCTTTGTTCGAGGAGATGATTTTTAAGACAAATAAAGTCCCACATTGGCTAAAAATGTAAAAGATCGTGGGTTTATAAGGAGTAAATCATATTTTCATTGGAATGAGACCTTTTGGGTAGAGTTCAAGAGTAAAACTATGAAGACTTAAGCCTAAAGTGGATAATATCATATTAATATAGAGATATGTGTAATTTGTTGGACTCCTGACACCAAGTCTAGTGCTATAACAAACCACTGACATTCTGAGCCTATGATAGAGAAGCAAGAAGACAAATACATCAAGTTAGAGAAGCTAAAATTGCCTACATATATGTACTAAGAATTGAGAGAATGTATTTTAACTATATAATGCGTTCTTTATATATATCATATATATTTTTATGTGTGTGTATGTATAAAACTATATAACTGCACAGTATGAATCAGATAAATCATGTTGTAAAATATCATTAGTGTGTTTCATGTATTACTAATGTGTTCATTTTACGTGGAGCGAAATCAATATCAATAACGGTAATAATGCCAAAATCCTCTGCAATCCACACGCTACAGTCTCTTGGTGAATTTTTCTCTCCCTTTTTTTAATAAGCTTAGTTCATTATTTTTTTTTCTATCATCTCTTGGTTTTTTCTGCGCATTTCTCATCTATATTGGTGCACCACAATTTATCTTGCCATATTGTCTGATCATCCTCCAGTTTTCCTGTTGCCATTTCTGGCCAAACCACCGTCATCGGTAAGTTTTGTTTACTTTTTGTAGTTTTAATTAAAATAATAAAATGTTATTTGCTGTTCAATAGTTGAAATAAATTTTTATACTAATTATAATGTTTTTTTAAATCAAAGTTAGTTATCTAGTTAAATACTTAATTTTGTGATGATGTGGTAAGTTGTAAGAAAGCAACGGTCTAATTTAGATATTGAATTTTAATCTCTTTATACTTGTAAGTTTAAGAGTATGGTCTACCGATTTTTTGAAGAGTTCAAAAAATTTTTAAAAATTGTAAATTTATTTTGACAATATTAAGGGGAAGATATTTATTCGAATAGACTTAGTTTTAAATTATGAGAAGTATAAGAGTCAGGTTTTCTAAATAAATAATAGAGAAACAAGGTTAATGATAAACATTTAAGGACAAATTTGAGGGTTTTTTTTTTTTTTGCATGTAATGAAAAGTTAAGATTTAAGACCGTAGAAAACCCTAGATTTGAGGTTAGAGAGAATTTACCTCTAAAGTTTTGTAAGAGATTATTTTCTTTAATATGTTGTACTGACAAAGAGCTATTGTATTATGAGTTTAAATTGAGCAAAACGTGAAGGGAAGTAAAGAGAGGGTGTGCCGCTTGCGTGATGAGCAAACTGGAGCAAAATATGATGATCCTAAGTTGACTTGACGTTCCTATTTTACATGTGAAAGAATATTTTAGTAAGGCTAAGGTTTTATAATAAGTCAAGATTACTTTTTTGTCCTTTATCCTCCTAAGTCTGGTTTATTTATTAAGTTTTAATATTGTTAAAAGGAAAAACAAATTTTGTAAATGATAAAGGTAAGGTATGTATTTTATTATGAATAAAAGACTATTATATTTAATTACTTTTCACATTAAATAAAAAACTTACGTCTTCTTATTTTAAAAAGATTTTAAAGGCTTAAAAAGTGCTTTATTGAGCTTGTGGATTTTATTATCCTTAATTACATAAATTTACACTTATTTTGGGCTAAATTTTTACCAAGTGGGTTTTAGTGTAAGGGCATACATGTTATGGGTCTTATTTAGTGCAATTTTATATCTGTTAAATCATGATTTACAAGTTAAACTTTATTAAATTGTTTGAGTGCACGTATCTTATTTTATTTTATAGACTTGTTCGTGAGGTTGGACTTAGTGCATGTTTAACTAGGGTTAAAAAAAGAGTATTTTTAATATTAAAAATTATTTTTAAAATTTTTAATGAAGTTTGATTGTAATTGAAGAAGAGCTTTTTAGAAATTAAAAAAGTTATTTTGACTCTATTTACAAAAGCTTAACATTTGGGTTTTTAGAAGTAGAGTTTTTTGATATTTAAAAAAAAAAATTATATTTGTGTATTGACACATATATCTTACTAATATGTTTTTAATTTCATAGTATACTCGTAATAAAAAAAAGCACTAATCAACTAATATATTTTTAACCTTTTGTTGAAAGCCGTCATATCTCTATATTTTTGTAATTATCATATATTTATAAGGCTCTACTCATTTTTTTATTTATTATAGGTACATAGTATTTTATTTTTAAATTTTATTCTAAATATAATAATTTATTTATTTCGTTGAATATTATGTATTAATTTTACTTGAATCTAAATTTATTGTTATTTTTACTGACTAATACTAATACGATGAATGGAGAAGAGATTTAGGTGTTTGATAAGATAAAAAATGTGTGTTTGATAAAATGGATAAAACCTATTTAGATACAAATTTAGGGCTGTTTGGACACAAATTTAAACTCTAAAATAAAATGATTTTATTATCTTTATTACGTTAACTTTTATAAAATATTCCTTAACAAAGAAAAACATTGATAATAAACTTTTAAATATTTGAATATTATTGATAAAATTTGAAATATGTAAATATTTTTATAATTAAACATTACCTCAAAATATTTATTATAACAACTCATAATTAAAAAACTTAAAATTGTCGATTCAAATTATTGGACAACAGGGCCTAAAACTGGAAAACTGTACAGTTTTAAAATGCCATTTTCAAAATTTCGACTTTTCACATGGAAAATCGAAAATTGACAAGCCGACCAAAACTAGTCGTATTCAAATTATTGGACAACAGGGCCTAAAACTGGAAAATTGTATAGTTTTAAAATGCCATTTTCAAATTTTCGACTTTTCACATGGAAAATCGAAAATTGACAAGCCGACCAAAACTGAGTCGTACATGTCTATGGCCAAAACACGTCTATCCCCAAGTTTACTCTGCACAAAGAGAAGTTTGAGAACCCCAAAAATTACCGAAAGAGCCTACGTCTGCTTAAATACATAGTATCTAAGAAATATAATAGTTATAGTTCATGTAGTTCACCTTTGCTTAGAGTCAATTGGTTCGATTTTGTTTTCAGATTCATATTTCATATCTATATTTCTGTAGTCTTTTTCAATTCTTAGCTAGCAATTTGTTTGAAAGTTCAAGAACAAAACTATAAAAGGAATTTCTATAGGTTTGCAATGATTTATTGGACAAAAGAGGTAACTAAAACACTAATAAATATTGGTCTACATGCCTTGTTATGTGAGATAGTAGAGATTAGAAACCTAAGAGGAATTGCAAAAATTGATCTAGTTAGTAATGTATCTTATTATCTACTGAGCAACTGCACAAGTAGTAGGATCACGTCACATTTAGTGAATAGAGTTTTTTTTTTTTTTTGGAAGGAATAGTGAATAGAGCTAAAGCTATGAATAAACTATAACCGGAAGTGGGAAAAATATTATCTTGATCCCAACAAAGCACGTTTAAGATTTGAAATGGCTATTTTATGAATTTCTCTAAACTTGTTTACTTTTAATTTGAAACAAATTAAGTCCTTAAATGTTAAAAGTCATATACACATCTTAGGATTTTATTTGTATATCTACTCATTAAGGAGTTTATTCACTATTTATATTTCCATTTCATTTGCTAAGAGAAAACTTATCGATTATTCAACTTATATACACAACTTATTCAACTTATGTGTTGTTCGGATTTATTAACAACCTTAAGTTAAGTTTGTAAATTTGCCTTCGTTCAAGGCATTAATAGTGAAATCTTCATCCCATTTAGGGTGAGGCAAGGACGTAAGCCATATAAAGGGCTAAACATAAATATATGATGTTGTTCTCTCTCAACTATCTCTTTATTTATTGCAATTATTATGTGTTATATTATTATTGCAATAAATTGGTATTAATTATACATTGAGTTTTAATTACTCAATTCACCTCCCCCCTCTTGGATTGTCATAACTACAATTTCATTTAACACAAAAACATAGTTTCCTTTTAAGAACCTAACTATCTTAGGGTGATTCATGACAACTCTTAGCAAATCTTGACCACTATTCTTTAAAAAAAAACCCACTATAACTATTGGAAAGCTATGATGAAAATATATCTTTTATCTATTAGCTATATGACCTTTGACTAGTTGTTTAAGAAGGTCTCTATATTCCTACAAAATAGTTAGTTAGGAAAGAAAATCTCCAAACTCCAAAATGAGTGGGATGATATTGATAAAAACAAACTCACTCTAAATATCAAAACCACAAATCAACTTCTATGTGTCATAGATAGAAAAGAATGCAATAGAAAGTTTTAGAATAAATTAGGCTATTCTATTTTGCAATGTTTAGAGGTAGTGCATGAAGGAGCCAATCAAATCAAGAAGTGTAAGATTAATAGACTTACTAAAGAATATGAATTGTTTAAAATAGAATCTTATAAAAGCATCTATGAAATGTACACTTATTTTACTACTATTATTAACCAATTAAGTTCACTTGGTAATAGCCACTCTATGAGTGAGCAAGTGCAGAAAATTCTTTGGTCATTGCCTAAGGAATAAAGGGCAAAGACAACATCTATCAAAGAAGCAAATGATCTGAACATTCTATCACTTAACGATCTTATTGGAAAGCTTATAGATTATGAAATTAAGTTGGAGGTTAATATAACAGAGGAGGCTTCAAAGAATAGGAATATTACATTCAAGAGTATCGTGAGTAAAGAAGATAATGATGATGATAACGATCATAAAAGTAATGAAGAAGCTATTGTGATGCTTGCATGAAAGTTTAAGAACTTTCTCAAGTTTAGAAAGGCAAATGGAAAAAGATTTGGGAAGGAAGCAAAGAAAGAGAGTAGTAAATTCAAAAAGATAAAAAAAAAAAAAGGAACACATAATATGTTTTTAATGCAAGAGACCTAAAATTTTCATGAATGTCCCAATCTTAAGAACAAGACCAAAAATAAGAAAGCAAATAATGTCACATTGAATGATTGTGATAATGATTGGTAAGAGGAAGAAGAAGCAAAATTTGAGATCTCAAACTTTTCAATTAATGAATTGCCTGATTATTCTAAGGCAATTGGTTTTAAAATTTATTCTTAGGAAAAACAACATTTCTTTGAAAAATAAAGTTGAAGAAATTTGAAAGAAAAATGATACTTTAAAAAGTGAAAAGCTTTTCTTGGAAGAAAAAGTAAGTATTTTGAAAAGGAAAATTAAACTCTTAAATAGAGCTTGAGGTATCTAAAACTTGCATTTAAGACTGTGACGAGAGCTCCAAAATGAGTGAATTAATTTAAGAAAAGAAAAATTAACAGTTTAATCCTTATGTAAATGTTGAATTACTTATTAGGTCCCTATATTTTTTAAAATACATGGGTTAATACCTACTGTTGAAAAGATTCTGTTAGTAATTAAATTTTAATGGGTAAACATATCTTTCACAATATTATTAATTTACCAACAAATTAAGATGGATTAAGGTAGATTCAGAAGACGAAGAAAAAACAAGCTTTATGACTGGACAAGGAACCTGCTACTATAAGGTGATGCCATTCAATCTAAAAAAGGCCAGAGCTAGCTAGTAAATAAAGTCTTTGAAAAACTAATAAGAAAAATGATAGAAGCTTATATAGACAACATAATGGTCAAAACCAAAAAGCAAAAGACTATGTTATATATCTACAGGAGGTGTTTGATACCCAATGAAAGTATAGGATATGCTTAAATCTAGCTAAGTGCACATTCAAAATCTCATTTAGAACCTTTATAAGACATACCATAAGTACAAGGAAAATTGAAGTCAGCCTATCATAGGTCTAAGTCTTTAGAAACATCACCATACTCATTTAGAACCTTTATAAGACATACCATAAGTACAAGGAAAATTGAAACCAGCCTATCATAGGTCTAAGTCCTTAGAAACATCACCATACTAGAACATCAAAGGAAGTATAGATTTTGATTGAAAGAATAATGGCATTAAGTAGGTTCATCTTTGAAATGTCCGACAAATGTAGACCTCTTTTTCAAGTCATCGAAGTTAAGAATGAGAATCTATAGGGACTAGAACAGACCAAAGCTCTGCAGTTTTTATATCTTCCCTCCTTCACTCCTAAATTAAATATTATTTTTATATCTTACAGTTTCTAAAGTAGCAACTAGTGCAGTATTGTCCAAAAAAGCAGATAGATAGTAGAAACCAATCTTATACATTAGCAAAATATTACTCGACATAGAAATATAGTATTCGGCTACTAAAAAACTCGTCCATGCCCTTATACAAGCTAAGGATAAATTGAGACACTAGTTTAAAGCACATCCTATCATGGTATACGATTCTTACCTCATAAAACGCATATTATCCTAGCCTAATGCCATGGGAAGAGTCACTAAAATGATGATGAGACTAATCCACATAGACCTTGAATACAAACCAAATACCATAATTAAGATATGAGTGAAAGTAGACTTTTTGTTAAAATGTGAGCCTACCATAGAAGATGACACCATATCATTGGATCTAGTAGAAATAACTGATTCTCTAATAAAAAGGAGCGAAATTAGAATAAGGATTTAGAGCTTAGAAAGGCTCATACTTGTACACATTGTAAAGTTGCATTTAGCAATATCCAATGACAAAGTAGAATATGAGGCACTGATCGAAGGCTTATAGGTGGCTTTAAATTAATAACTGAAAGATTACAAGTTCACACAAACTCCACATTAATGATTTCTTAGTGGAATAGATAATATACGACAAAGTAAGAAAGGATGAAAGTTATTTTTTCAAATACCAATAAATCAAAACATAAAGGTAAATAGGCTGGCAAAAGACTCAATATCTTTAGACCACTTGTTTTAAATGATGGTTCTACTTTCTACCAAGAAAAGACCATAATAGAAGATGAAGTAACACTACAAGGCACAAAAACTAAACATCTAATGAAAATCACAACTTTCGTAAACTAGATGACCTTTTATATTGATTTTTTTGTAAGATGAGAAACTTTTTAGCAATAAAAAAGAAGCTAAGAAACTCAAGAATAAGACTAAAAGATTTGCACTATTTGAGGTGTCCTGTATAGACAAGTATTCTCAAGTATCTATTTGTGGTGCGCACTCAAGGAACAAGGGCAAAAAATGCTCTAGGAAGTACATGAAGGA
This sequence comes from Ailanthus altissimus, assembly GCA_946807835.1. Classification (NCBI taxonomy): domain Eukaryota; kingdom Viridiplantae; phylum Streptophyta; class Magnoliopsida; order Sapindales; family Simaroubaceae; genus Ailanthus; species Ailanthus altissimus. The sequence continues at coordinate 20,256,198 of OX327698.1, read as the reverse complement.
ACTTACGACAACTATTCCAACAAAAGGGACCTAGCCTACAAGATTCAAAGATAGGTGTATTATTAGCCCACTATATTGGACTATGTGAAAAAATGTGAGAAATACTTAAAAACATGCTGCATTAATCTACCTCTAAGGAGGAAACCTACACTTAATCATAAGTCTATAGTTCTTTATTTAGTGGGGGATGGAGATCGTGGGAGTCTTATCCTTAGTAACGGAAGGAAATGATTCTAGCTTTTTGCAACTAATTACTTCAGAACATGAGTCGAAGTCAAAACCTATAGCAACATAACTATATCCGAGGTAAGAAGTTCTTATGAATTAATATTATAACTAGATTCGGAATGCCATGGGTACTAGTTTTAGATAATAGAAAGTAATTCTTCAAGGTAATTGTATATGCTTTCTATAATAAGTATAAGATCCAATAAAAATTTTCTTCTATAACTACCCACTAGGAAATGGATAAGCCATAATCATCGATAGAATAGTTTTTACAATTATAAGGAAAAAATTAAAGAGAAAAAGAGAAAGATGTCTGATAAAACTACTAGGAGTCCTTTGGGCATACAAAATGACAAAGAGCTGATCGACCAAAGCTTACCATACACACTAGTTTATAGTACAAAAGTGGTGCTTCCTATGAAAGCATTCATCCCTACCTTAAAGACTAAGTTAGTAAACTTGGAGTTGAATGATGAAGCCCTTTCTTTAGCAAAATGCCTAGTCAAGAAGCTGGAGATGTCACAGCCATCTACACCGTAATCTGAAAAAAGAAGGTGAAAGAGTAATTCGACTAAAAGATCAAGAAGAGAGAAATCAATGAAAGAGACTTGATGTTGAGGGAAGCCCTCGACATCAACAAAGAAAAGAATGTAGGAAAAACATTCGAAACCTAAGAAGTCGTATAAAATTATCAAGGAGCAGTTGGGATTGTCTTTCTCTTTTCCTCATGCTCCACGCATTCATATTATTCGTTGGATTTCTCTTCCTTATGTTGGATTAAAGTTTATATTGATGGGCTATCTTAAGGTAATCTAGGTGTAGCCTCGTATGGTGCAGTTTTTCGAGATGATAAAGGAGGTTTTCTTGTTGGTTTTAGTTATCCTATAGGTATTCATAATGCGTATTATGCTGAACATATAGCGGTAGTTTTTGCTATTAAGCATTTATTCTCTAAAAGCTAGTATAACTTGATCCTTGAGAATAAATCCATGCTGGAATTCGTTTGCTCTCAAAAGTATCTCTCCATCCCTCTTGGCAACTTTAATCTTATTAGTTCAATTGTTGGTTTCATTGTTCTCACGTCCTTTTTTTTCCACCATGCTTTCAAAGAGTTTAATATTGTTGTTGATGCCTTAGAAAACATATATAGGGTTACTTTACAATGGTTTCTTTTGGTCGATTATTTAAGGATAATCATGGCTTTCCTAACTATCGTTTTGCTTTATCAGTTTTCTCTCATCATGGCTTTGTTTTATTGCTTTCCCCTGATTTTTTATTAGCTTCCTACATATTTTGAGGGGTAAGGCTCATTATGTCTGTTGGAGAAAAAAATTTAAAACCTTTTAAAAGGTTAATAAGTTATGAAATATAAATATAATTTTTAATATTTTAAGTTACATATTATAAACTATCATTATTATATAGTGGTTATAATATTTAAATTAGCCATTAAATTTATATCAAATATTTGAGAGTTACAAATATTTATTTAAAATAATATTATTATTTAAGAGTTATGTATTTTAAATTATTGTAGGAGTTATAATATATTATTCTTATTAAATATTAAAATTAAATCTAAGAGTTACAAATTTTAAACATAAATTATATATTAATAATAGAATTAGAAAATATTAAAAATTATAACAATATTAAATTAATATTGATATTAATACCTTAAACCTTAATTACCACTATAAAGGGTGTTAATCTTCTAGTAGAAAAAGGTGTGTTGAAAGTAAAAAAGAAGAAAAAAAAAGTGAAAAATATATTTTGCATATACTATTTTAAATTATTAACTTTTATATTGAGTTTTGAGCAATTATGATTAGCAGTATTTTTAATGATCTTTTAGTGATCATGTTCATCTAGAAGCTGTGAACATAAGATTGAATTTTGAAGTCATATAAATTCATTAATATAAACAGTACTTCTTAATATACTTATACTATGCTCAAGGCCAAATTTTTTTACTTTATTTATATTTAATTTTATATGTGATGCTTATTTATATTTCATATATATATGATAATATATGTTTTATTATATGGTTGAATAATTTTTTTAAAAAAAATCTAATAATATTTTCTTAATTAGGTGTATTTGTTTTCCTTCATTTCCATTGATTCTATGGCTTTCTCTCTTTCCGTCAAGTTCTAATATAAAAAAATATATATACATAAAACAAGAGTATGTCTACTGCATGAACAATTACTATGCATAATTTCTCACTCTCTCCAGACTTACAAGAGCATTGAAATGACGCACCGAAGTAAATGTCTTGAAGACAAAATAATTACGAAAGAAATTACTCATTGCAGAAGCATCATACCAGCAATATTAGCACCAAATCAATATATAGCTCCATTTTTAGTCCAGAACCTACAAATATTATTCACCAATAGTTTAAAATTATCAAATATTGTTATTGTAATAGAATAGTTTCGTATGCTGGAACAAAATCTCCACTGAAATCAAAGAAACGAAAACAAAGTAAATATTTTGTTACTTGTTTAAGAATTTATCATATTAGGTCTGGTCATTTATATAAAAAACAAAATTTTCACAAAACTTATATTTTATTTGCAAGAACGTTGTTACTTTCAACACTTATGAATACACAATCTCTGAAACAACGTTCCCATTCGCAACTAATTCTACATTTATTTTATCAAACTGCGAACGGCAAGAACAAGCAGCATGGTTAGACATAGACAAATTGCATCACTCATGCACTTGGGAACATTGGCACAAATACTAGATTGTCTGATGGAAAGAAATGGCAGACAGGGGCAGTCCCTGGCTTAATACCAAGTAAACGAAACGAGATATGACTGGGATTCCATTGAGACGTATCCATGTGACAAACTGCCATAGCTTCCACTCTATCTCCATTATCACCACCGACTAAAACTTTGAATACTTTGGTCTCAGTATCTTGGCTGTGGCAGCCAAAAAATGCGTAAGCATATGGCATGGTATGGCATCCTACCATCGTGGGAGCAGGAATCTCTTTTGGCGAGTCTAGGATTGTGTAATTTTGGAAAACGGCCGTTTTGGACTTTGTAAGATGGACAGTGGTTACAGCTTTAAAATGGGTATTCGGTCCAAAAATACTGCGAGCAAAATCAAGCATGGATTCTAAAGAGGTAGCACAAACTTTGACTTCTCCTTCAATGGGTTTATCACGACAAGACTTCAGTGTGTCCTCAATGGCTCTGCCTTGCGGCGAGTTAGGCGAGATAGAGAATAATTCAAGAAGATAAGGGAGTTTTTCCAAAGAAAACGGAATGGAGTCAGCTACTTCTCTAGGTAAAAATTTTGGAGAAACTGAATGATCTTCCAATGGAAAATAGACGGGCATCCTTTTCCCTACCTTTAGATCATTCACTGTGAAGAATATCATCACCCAGCTGTCTACGTGGGATGGTGGATGAGCATGAACTCCCACTTTATTCACCTCGTTCAAGTGTTTTCCAGGGAACTCTCTGGCAACACTAGTACGTGCTCTGAAAATGTTCAACAATATATTCAGTAGCATGAACTTAGAGTGTCCTTACTTTTATAAAATAAAAACAAAATCCCCCAAAATACCAATATTTCCCGCATAATTATGATATTTGTATAATTACAAAAATGTATATAAATTATATTTGTATATATGTAAACTTCAAATCATGAATAGCTCGCGGGCTCTCAACCCGCTCTAAGATCATCAGTTTACTATGTAGAAAAACAAGAAAGATTTGAGCTCATATATTAGCGATTCATTTGTTATATATATCGGCAGAAGCATGATAAAAAAAATGAATCATAAAATTGATCAGAACCAAAAACTTTACGTTGAATGATTCATCTGTTATTCGATGGGAATCTTACTCGATAGTAAATAAAAAGAAAGCAGCACTAGATTATACCAGAGAGAGGAGTAGATGCAGGAAGATCCATGAAGCCAATCAGGAGCTCATCTTGCTTGCCTTAACTTTAGTTTCCTTTGATTTTTCTATGGGACGTCTATAAACTGCTTGCTGTCAGTGCAAATGCTACTTATAGCAGCCAGTGTAATGCATTGCCATCAAATGGGTAGCTTTATGTGCTCACTATTTTTCTCGCCTTATTTATAGCGTCAATTATTGCTCTTTCGGCCTTATTAGGACTGCCCCATGCTCCGTTGTCAAAAATAATTTTGTCATTGTAAGATAATAAAATTTAAAAATAATATCATCCGTGACCCGATTTGCTACTTGTTAGTATGCATTGGAGGTTGAAAAATTCGCAGAGTTAACCTATTTTAATATTGTATAAGTTATTTTGACCGAGTCAAAATAATTTATACAATCATAATCAATTATATTTTTTTTATTTTAACTTTATACTAAATAAAATAAAAAAATAAGTTTTTTTCTTTTTTCATCATCGACACTTTTTCTCTCTCCCTCTCACTCTCACGGTTTCTCATCATTGACGGTTAACTCTCTCACTCTCACAATTAACTCTCCCCTCTCACACAGCTAACACTCAACAAGTTTCTCATGGAAGAAAATTGTTAAGTGTATTTTATATATTAAATTTTTTAGAATTTTTGTGCATTATAATTTATATTAATTAAAAATGTGTAGAAATGTGTAGATATAAATATAATATAAGTTGAAAATGTGTGTAAATTAGGAACTTGGTCGGAAATGGTGGAATTCAGCTTTGAGCGTCTGACAAAAAAAAAGTCAGAAAAATTTAAAATTTTTTAATTAATTTATGTTGTTTATGTTTATTTATAATTATTTAATTATTATGTAAATAAAAATTTTGTGTAGGTTGTTAGTTGTAATTAAATTAAATTAAATTTTAATTTAATTGTTATATGTTATATTGATTATTATTTTGTGAATATTAATAATTTTTTAATTTTTTCAAGAAAAAAAATATCACAAAAGAATACGTAATTACCAAAAAATATTTCTACCAAGTGAACGTAAATCCTTACTCAAAGTTATGAGTTATACAAAATATAAAAAACAAATTTACTTCAAAACAGGTAGAAATATTTAGTACCATATGTTTTGATAGTTTATTAAATGTATCAAATATTTCATTCTCAGGTATTTTAGCACATAAGATTTTATTAAGATCTGTGCATACCAAAAATTTATATGAAGAATTATGGTTCTATATAGGTAAAAGACGTATTAGATTCTCTCGTCAAAATTTTTATTTGATTACTGATTTGAGGATGAGGGATTATCCTGTAGTAAGTGGGTTAGGTGATAGACTACGCCATAAATATTTTTCGGGTAGAAGTCACTTGACTTATAAGGATTTAGATCTGTGGTTCGTGAGCGTTACATTTGACGATAATGTAGATGCAGTAAAAATGTGTCTATTTTATATATTTCATAAATTGATAATGTCATGTGATCGGAATAGAATCATACAATATTTTATACTTCGTCTCATAGATAATTTAGATGAGTTTAATGTCTATTCTTGGGGCACGATTGCATGGACTGTACTCTACAATAGTTTATACACGGCTCCAATTAAAAAGTTAACGAATGTAAAAAAAGTAGGCGCTGGGGATAAGGAATCATACAATTTATACTCATTTTGTCACACATTTTTTATAAGTAATTCTATCTTTTTGATTCATTATCATATTAGAATAGAGAAAAAAAAATTTGTTGACATTGTAATTTTTAAATTTATTATCATCTCAGGTATGGATCTACGAAGCGATCTCGAGGTATGAGGAGTTGTTTGCCAATAGGACTGGAGACTATTTTTCTCGTATTCTAAATTGGTCTGATATGAGCACCCCATTATACAAAAATATTATAGATGTCCTCTTCGATGGTGTTGGGGTATGCTTTTATGTTCAACAAAAAATACATATAACTTCTTTATAATTTGTGTTATATTTTTTAAGAATGATTAATAAATCTAAAATATTATAAAAACTTTGGAGGTTTATAGGAAGTTGGTACCCCGCAAACATGAGAAGACTGCGGACTATCGTGTGGTGGTAAACTTTTGCATTCCATCGAGAAAATGGAGAGGGAGTTTTAAGTTAGAGACAGTTGATATCCCGAACACCCAATTCATCGATAATCTGCAATATCTCTACGAATATGAAGCCCCGCCAGCAACTGAATCAATGGTATAATAATTTAATTTTTTTTCCTTGAATTATCTGATGCTTATGTTACTGATTAGTATTAGCTTGTGAAAATTGATTATAATAACTTGTGTATAGTTTCAATCCGACACGTCAACATCACAGTATCAAATCCTAGAAAAGATGATGGATTATCTTGAAATAAGGATATTTACCAGAATTGATAAGGGTAACGCAGAGCTTTCGGCTAAGATTGATAAGGTTGAAGAAAATATCTTGCATTAGATATCTCTCTTGATGCAACAGCTTAAACTAACCTAAATCTCCGAGGATGTAGGGCAGAGTATGGTATGTTTTAAACCTAAAATATATTTATTGGATACAAAGTTTAACAAGTCAATACATTAACCGGTATTGTTTGGTTTTGTAGGGTACCGAATTCATGGCTGCTGACTTTCAGACATTTGCTCCTACCAGCGAGTCTCGCCATTAGTCATTTGCTCCTATTGCTGATAGCCCTACAAGCTTAAAAATTATACCTACTTTATTGGGTGAAAACATAAGTAGGTATGGGCGCCTTTGCAAGAAGACAGCAGCCCAAGTCAGTCCATATACCAATCCGTTAAAACAGCCCGTGAAGAAAAAACTTGTGGAATTGCAAGTAGGATCTACTATTGACATAAATGGATAGTTGATTCCTATTGATCAGAGTAAATATGTTGAGTTTCTGGATTGGATAAAAACAATGACCCAATACAACGGGTTCATTTGTATGGACTCAATCTGAACAACATATGGTTTAATAAGATACTACAAAATTGGCTTGACGATTCGGTGATGACTTATTTTTACTTTTTTTGTTTTGTGAATTGTCTAATAATATCAAAACTTATATATATTCTATCTTTTACAGCACATAAATGAATATTTGAAGGTTTTGCATTTGCATCAAAAAACGTTTTCTGACATGTACTTACAGGATTGTACAACTGCAGATTCATATTTCTACATAAGCTATTATATTAGCCGTTTATTGTGCATATAACATTATCATCTACAAAAATGTGTATATTAACTATTATCGACTTTAACAAGTATCTTTTATTTGTATTTATGAGTACATTCGACAAATGTGACAAACGTCCTTCACTGCCAATCCTCTAGACAACAACAATTGGCTTGAAATGTTATTGCCTTATGCACTCGGAACAAAGACCGAGTTACTTAGCGCTAAACCATGGACAATGGTCAATAAGGTACTTTTTAAGAATAATAATAACTTTTTACTGTGCATGTAACAACATTAAGTTAAAAATAATACCATAATTATTTTTGTAGGTATATATTCCTCTGAATATCAATCAAGAACATTGGATTGTAACGCAACTCGACTTGCTAGGTTTGTAATTGTTCTTTATGCTTCCAACGTAAACTGCCATTCAAACGAGTCTATCATGAAATTTATAGAGCCTCTTTGTGTTGCAATGCTTTTGTACCTTCAAAGGTGTAGATTTTATAGTTTGAGAGGCATACAAAACTCAAATTTATTTCTTTGGCCGGTAACTTATATTCGAAAGAATGTGACGCAACAAGAGATCGGGAACGGGGACTGTGGCATCTTCGCCTGTATGTATATTGAATGTCTTATGTTAGGTTGGCCATTTAACTCGTTCCTTGACATTGGTACCTTTATAGACAGAAGATGGACGTTGATTTGTGGACCATAACTTTATAGATATTTTGTACTATAAAAATTTTACATGCATTGATTTGCAGTTTGATAGAAGTGTGTTTATTTAATATGGCAGGTTTGGGATCGTCCATATTATAGAGGAGATTTTGTCAAAATTTTATAAAAACTGTCAACATTAATACTAAAGACAAGTGCATTAAAATAAAATAAGTATGTAATACAAAGTACAAGTGCATGAACAAAATAAGTGAATTACAAAATAAGTACATTACAAAATAATTAATTACAAAAGTGACGAAGCTCGACTCTCATACATAATTAAGCATCATGGTATAGCTTTTTCCCATATTTTTTCAAATTCTTCTGAAACAAAAAAAAAATTAATATTAGCCTTATATTATACATAATTAAATATCAATAAGGTAAATGTTTATAAACGAATATACATCACCTGCTCTATAAAGGTAAAGGGTTTCGACACGTTTGTCAATTATGTCTATGTTGTCTACAACGACTACATATATTCTTTGATGGTTCCTCTCCTTGAGATAGAATCTGATTCATCCGACGTCTGCCTGACTGACGACGTGCTATCGGAGGCTAAATGTCCATATTTTTCAAATACTCTAGGACTATCCAATCTAACACTTGACCAATCAGACGTTTTGGCTCGTTATAAACGTGAAATAAAGTCTCAGATGTATAATAAGTCGAACAAAGACTTTCGTGTGATAATCTGATGTATCTGCATGCGGCGAGTATATGGGAACAAGGCAGTTGCCAATAATCAAACTTTCGACAGCTGCGTGTTCTTTCTCCAATGTCTACTATCCAGTTTACTCCACCATTTATAATTACAAATCATAAATCATCAACAGGAGAAATGGTCATTCGACTTACGTCATCATTATGTTTCATGACTTTATGATGTGCCCAGTTCGTCAAGACATTGGTCATATTTTGTGTTATCAATCGTCTATAGTAAAAACCATAATTGCGTTAGCTCCCGCATCCACTCCATCAAATTAGTCACCGGAATCTTTCTTTCTTCTTTTGTAACTACATTAATGCCCTCAGCGATATTAGTAGTTATAATGTCGTACCTTTTGAGAGCATCAGATAATCGTGCCCATCTCATCATACCAACATCTTCCTCCAAATACTTCATTACGTCAGGTCTCATTTGTCGCATCTTGTTTAATTGGTATTGAAAATCATGGACACGATAAGCCATGATAGCAGTGTAGTAGGTAGATAAGTATACCTCTTTTGTAGACTTATCTGATGGTAACTTGTATTTTGTCATCAAATTTTCTTTCAAATGATATATGCAAAACCTATGATATGCATGAGGAAACACAGCCCGTATAGCCTTTTCAATACTAGCATGTTGATCAAATATAAAAACAAGATTTTGATGATCTGCAATAACTCCTCGCAATTTAACCATAAACCACTCCTAAGAAGTATCATTTTCCGAGTCAGCAATTCCCTAAGCCAATGGATAAATCTAATTGTTTCTATCTTTACAAACAGCCACAAACATTGTACCAAGATAGAAATCTTTCAAAAATGTTTCGTCGACTACAATCACCGGTCGAATTAATGAATTAAAACCTCTGATGCAGGGTCCTAACACCATAAAGAAATACTTGAAGTGATTATCCGCGTCAGTTTTCAAATGCGTAACCGTACTCGGGTTATTTTGTTGCAACACATAGCTGTATGCAGGAAGCAATCTAAACGAATCCTCATGAGTACCTCTTATCAATCTTAATGCATGCTCTCTAGTGCGACAAGCATTAGTATATGTTACATGAACACCAAATTGTTCACGTATGTCTGCTTAAATGTCTTTCGGCGTATAGTTTCTATTGACCGATGTAAACTTATTTTTTATTACTTTAGCAACAATTCGGCTCTTAGCTTACCGGTGACCATCCCGTAATTGACTCAAAACACAAGTGTGCTCTGTATCTACTCTCCTAACGATAAAAACATGTTGCCCTTCTGTCAACACTGCCCATAATCTCCACTTGCAGCTGTCATCATCGCATTTCAACTCGAAACGATCTTTGGTGGATTTGTAAACTCTAAAACTTCATTTTTCCTCCAGTGCAACCATACTTATAGCTTCATGAATTTCATATTTGTTGTTATATAATTTTCTTACAAATACATTACCAATCCCAGTACAAGAAATTTTTTTCGATACATTCAAGTCAAATGGTGGTATTTCAGGCTGAAACTGAAATGGATTTTCTACTTTAACCCTTTCTTCTCTACCATAACCCTCCTCATCATCATAATTATCACCCTCTTCATCATCATCATCCTCATCATCATCACCAGCATCATTATTTACATCCTCATTCTCTTCATAATCATCATCATTTATACCATTTTCATCAATCTCGTAACTATAATCATCATCTTCACCAATATCATAACCAAGATCAATGCCAACATCTCCATATATCTGACTATGGTCATATATGTAGTCTCATTGTTTGTTGAGCATCGAAGGAGAATAATGATAATCCTCTAGGAAATTTTGAAACTACACAAGAGTTGTCGATGAGAATTGCTTAGCATAGCCTTCAAATTGGCTTGATGCTTGTGCATTACTTTCAGGTTCTCGAGCATTTACTGTTACACAAAGTGGTGTAGCCATATTATTCTGTAAGCTCAACCATAATATTGCATCATCATCATCATTTTTAAGTAGAATGGGTCTCAACTTTATGGTACTTGAAGAAACCTCAAACTTCAGAGTTACTTTATAATGCATCTGATTAACTCCTAAAATATAACAAATTCTTCTCAACAATGCTTTGTATCTAATATTTTTTGAAACAGCCATATGTATATTTTGATATCCCATGTATCTTTCAAAACTATCGCTACAGCTCTCCCATCTTCCCCCAAAACATATAATGGTTGAAATTTGTGACATAATCAACGCCACCTAAAAAAAATACAACATAATTTTAATTTAATTATATATAATTAAATTAAAAATAAAATTGAATATATAACTATTTATATATATAATATATTTTTATTTCATATATATATAATAAATAAATATATTTGGTGGTGGTGTTACAGTGTTGCGGTGGTGCGCATGAGCACCTTTTTGCAACCGGTGCTCATGACTATTGAGCATAAGCACCTTGTTGCGACTGGTGCACGCACAAGGCGGCGGCCAACAACAACTACATGTACAACCACACACAGACGCACACCAATCGACGGCCAGTAATAACTATATATACAGCCTTGCGCAACCACAGCGTAACCATAACATGTCTAAATAATCGAATTTAATTATCTATTCATTACTTTTCATCCATTATATTTATTTCAATAAATATAAATAATATTATTAATTAAAATAAATAAAGACTTACTAGTTTTTAACTTCAGCTATTCATCTTGAGTCTGAATTTTGAATCGTCGCAAAATGATGAAAAATTGAGTCTGAATCTTTGAATCGTCGCAAAAAGATAAAAAATTCAGATTGATCTTCAAAATTGGCAGCAGATATAAGATTTTGAGTTTTACAAGTACTTTTGAGAAAGAAAGAAAAAAATATATTTATGGTTGCGATGATTTATATATTTAAATAAAATAAAATATATATATATTTACTTTGAACGAATGCATTAGGCACGCGCCAAATGCATGCGCTCAAAGCAAAGCCTTGTTGGGCGCATGCCTTAGGCGCGCGTCCAATGCATACAGTTAAAGTAAAATATTGTTAGGCACATGCCTTAAGCGTGCACAGAACGCATACGTTCAAACCTTTTTATTTTTTTAAATAAAATTTTATATTTAATTTATTTATTTATAAGATATATTTAACTATTTATTTTATTTTTAAATTTATTTATTAAATAAATTAAATTGGGTGCTTGCTGGGCGCGCACCCAGTGATTGCTGGGCGCGCACCCAGTGATTGCTGGGCGCGCGCCCAGCGAGCATTTTTTCTATTTTTATAATTTTTAATATTTTTTTAATTATTATTATTAAAAATAATATCTTTTTATAATTAATTAAAATTTTAATTATTTAAAAATTTATGTTTTAATGTAATTTATATAAAATAAAATAAAAAATTAAATAATAACAAAAATTTATTAAAATTATAATAAAAGTAAAATAGTAAACATTACGTATATTTAATTAATATAATTTAAACTATTTAATTTCGGTCAAAATAAAATTTTATATTAAATTAATGATAACTCTGCAAATTTTTCCTTGGAGGTTTAACCAAGTAGCAACAAAATTTGGTGGTAATGGTTGCCTGCTCTTTGTTTCAAGAAACTTTTTTAATTGTTAATTTTATTCCAATATGTTTTTTACTATTTTCTTGAATTATATTAATAATTATTTAATAAACAATTGTGAATAGATGAATAAATAATAATACTATATAGATGTATATAACATATTTTTGTATAAAACAATGAATATTTACAGTACAAAAAATATATCACATTAATATAATATTTTTAATTTATTAAATATATAAATGTAAACTATAAAAAGAATAATATTAATAGTTAAGGTTCTTGAATTGGAACTTTTAGAATTTATTTTCATGCCCTCGTTCCTGTCTTTCCAAATGACAAATAGTGCTTGCTTTCACCTACAAAATAGACTCTGACATTAAAGTCAGCAGTTATTGAAAAGATAGGTTCATGAAAAAAAAAATAGAAAAATTAATAAAAAGTAGTCTTTGGCTATTGAGAAAATTGTGTGTTCTATTTTCGAATATTTTATGAATTTGTCAATTTATTGATAAAGCTCCCTTTCTATTAATTGGATAAGCACCCTCTTCTTCGAGTCCAGAATTAATAACATTTGATCATGGATCAAAAATAGAGGCTTCCTCTCACGAGTGGGGATTTGAAGGAAAAATGAGCTCTTTCCCCAAATCTCCATCGCAAGTTGCTTTCCTATTGTTAGATAGTTAGGGGCTCAACAATCGTGTAAATGGGTTAGTTAGGCATGTATGGGAATGATTTGGTGTGGACGCATTCATGGGGCTCTCTTAAGAGAGTAGAAATTAGTTGGTGGCATTGAGTTGATTGGGTCCGATGGATTTGGGCCAATAAATGCTCTCATAAATAAAGAAGTATGGCTATTGGATGGAAGTTTCGTAGGCATATTTCTTTGCTTTATTTTGATTTATGAGTGGCGCGTGTTCTTGTATTTGATATCGGGTAATTTGATATATAATTGTGAAACATTTGTAAATTTTGATATAAGATATAAATATATTTATATGACATGTATATTTAAAATGATTTGAACTTAATGAGTCTTAAATTTATTGGGTTATTATAGGATTAAAAGTAGTTAGTAATTTAAGATATACTTATTTGACCATCAAAAGAAATTAGTGAATTGGTTAGTGTCTTGACCAATAATAAAATTAATATATTAAAAAAGTAGTAATTTAAAAAAATATATTGAAGGATAATTATAATCTAGGCTTTCTCTATTTTTTGATTTGTTTAATTGTGATAATTTTAGTTTATCTGAATTTATAACTTAGTTTTATTTTAATTTCAATAGAAATATGATTTTCTCGATAAAATAAATAGATATGATTTTAGTACTTAATCGAAAATATATATTAATTATTTGTAGGTTCGACATCCGATTTTATACTATATTATTTGCTGTGATACATATATTTGCATTTACATTGTACTTAGAATAGCCACAACAGTGTCACTACTCTTCCTATCAAAATTTATACTTCTTTTAATGTATTGGGAATCGTCGTATTTCTCAATTCTTAAACTTGGGAAGGGTTAGCCTCAATTCTTCTAGTGCTCATAATGTGTCTTAAGAGGTTTTTAGATAAAATGCCAAAAGTGTTTTGGTGTGCTATTGCAAGCAACCAAAAATAAATCATATACTTCTAAAAATACATATAGTAGTGCATGTAAGGATTGTTCTCACGGGAAGTATTTAGCCTAATTTTCTGCTATATGAACAAGAATTTGGGGGTGGGTTAAGTATAACAAAAATAATTTTAATAAAACCAACTAAGGAACAATTTAAATTGAAGTATTGAAATTAATCAAAAGAGCAAATCTTGGTCTAAGTCAACATCCACCATTAAAATTTTGCAACTGATCATCGATGCAAGTGTATATCAATTCACACTTTGAATATTCACCGGTAGAACTATTTTCCTATCTCTCATTAGTTATAGTTAATTAGAAAACATACAATTTAATTAACATTAACTACTAAACAACCCAAGTCAAGCACTAAAGGTTTAATCTAGTAGCAGCCTTAAGAATTAAAGAGATCGATGAAGCTAAACAACATAAACACAAGTGGTTGCATTTAATTTAGTTGAGTGTTCTTCTTAAGATTTAATAATTTTTGAAGCAACAAATCATTAAATCTTAGTTGTTTCACAACTTGGAGGGATCAAATAATTACTAATTTGATATTTAATCTAGTATTATATTACAACGAATAATAAACTAGTAGGCCTCCTAGTAATTAAAAGAGACAATCATGAAAATAGGCATAGATGAGCAATCAATACTCAAAACGTAAATTGAATAGTAAAAACAAATTATATCTTACAATTTTATTGATTCCGAGGCTTCCATTTCCTTCGATCAATTATAGAAGTTTAGCTACAAAAGACTATCATAAAAGCTTGAAGGAGAAATTAAAGAAGAAATGGAGAGAGATGTGTGTATGAAGTTTTCCCTATTCTCTCCTTCTTTATACGTTATTTATAGTATTAGATCCTACAAGATATCCTAAGAATATTCTAAATACTATCCTAAAATAATAGAATCTAAATCTAATTAATTAAGAAAAATATTAAAAATAAAATAAAGTTCTAATATAACTAGGCTAGTAGTGTTTCTAGCTGGAATTTTTGTGCACCAAGTATATAAACTTTCTAAAATAAACCGTGTATTAGAATTGCAGGTTTAGGGACGTTCCAAGACGTCAACAGTGCAGGTGTATCAAAGTCAAGCCTAATTTCAACTTTTATTCTGCCAGTATCTCTCAGCACTCAAAACATAACAGTTGTAGATATTTTTCTTATAATTTCATAGCATCTTGAATCATCTTAATCGGAGCTTGGATGAGAGATTTATTCCCAAATTACGAAGCAATGTCGAAACTGTCAAAAATTGCCCAATTAGCTTTAGTTTACACTTAACACCTCCATTTGCATCCTAAATCAAAATATAAAAATAATAAGTACATTTAGGCACCAAATAAGTATAAAAGACTAAACATTAAGGGAGAAATATATGACATTTTGCATTCTCATCATGCACTTGATTAAGTTTAAGTTTATCTTGAATTTCCTCTGTACGTTAAACACTTCCTATAGGTCTATCAAATGGTTCTCCACTTTCTTGTTTTTTATTATTATATCATCGATGTGGGATTTCATTTTTCTTCCTATTAGTTTCCTAAATATCTTTGTTAACCAACTTTGAAAGATGGCTCCTATGTTCTTTAACTTGAATGCACATTACCTTGTAGCAATAGCTTCTTTATTTAATAACAAACTTGTCTTCTCCTCATCTCCTAGGTTTATCTTTATTTGGTTATACTTATTGTAGTCATCTATAAAAGATATTGTCTAAAACTCTAGTTATGGCATCCACCAACTGGTCTATCTCAGAAAGTTGAAAGAAATCCTTCAAAGTTCCTTTGTTGAGGTTTAAGTAATTTATGCAAACCTGTCACTTTCCATTCTTTTTTCTCACAACTACAATATTAGAGAGTTATATTGGGTATTGAGCTTCCTCGATGAACCTAAATTTTAACCAATCCACCTCTTCATTGATAATCTTGCAGTGTTTTTTGGTGCAAAATATATTTGTCTATGTTTTACCAATGCTCAATTTGTGGAATATCACTTTTAGATCTATGCCAATGATATCCTTATGTGACCAAACAAAATCTCATTGGTTCCTCCTTAGTCGTTCTATCATTTTTTACCTCTCTCTCGGACGTGTTGGTGCTTATCAACATATTCTATTAATGGATAAAAGGTCTAATTACACTTCCTCTATTTCTTTGACACGTAATGTTGTATAATCTTCTTCTTCATGCATTTGAAGAAGTCCCTCCGATCACCAGTTTTGTAGTTGCTATTTATCTCCAAGCACTTTTACCTTTGGAGGAAGTAGAAGTAGTGTATCGATCTATGATGAAGGAATATTTTCTACTTGCTTCGTTACCATTTTCCCTCCTTCCTTCTTTTTGGTCATTGTAGAATTCTTCTTTAGTTTTCTAATCCTTTAGGGTTTTATGGTTTGATTGAATTAGTGTAGTACTACCTAGCTTGGACATATTCCCTTTTGATATCCTTTGTTTCTCTCCTACTATCTAAGACACATCTTACCACCTAGTAAAGGTAGACACGATTGCTTCCATGTAATGTAACTCATGAACTTCCACCATAGTGTTGTAAGAAAAGGTGCATCAACTATTATATAGTTTAGTTTCAAAGTTTCTCTACTACCACTATTGGTAGTGTTATCTTGTATATTTTTTGTCTAGCTTCATATGTTGGAATGCTTCCCAAAATGGGATTGCCACTCTACTTCCCTCATCAACTAACACTTTCAGACTAGCACAACAGCTATGGTTATGCTCTCCATTATTGGGTCTGTGAGAATATTGATTGAAAATTATCGAAATATGATTTGGAGATCACGCTAAGTGCGTAGGGTGTGCACAAATTGAAGACAGACACAAAAGAAGGCAAAAAATGAAGAGGGGCGCACCAGGCATCAGCGTCTCGGTGACCAGGCGTGGATGCTGCGGCGTTCAATCCAGAACCTGAGCGCTGCGACGCTAGAAGATGAGCGCCACAGCGCTCAGAAAATGCGCATCAGCTCTGCGGCGCTGGAGACGGGAACAGTATCCCGAAATAAGAAAACTTTCTTATTTCGTCTCCTACTTGCTCCAGAACTTCTTAATACAACTTTCACACATATAGGGTAAATCTAGGACGTCCCAAAGCCTATATAAAGGCTATCAATTAGCTTATAAACATATCTTTGTGATCAAATATAAATCTTTGTGATCAAGGAATAATCTTTGTGGTTCTTAGTGATAGAAAATCCTTAGAGAAAAAAAGAAAGTTTTTCTTTGTGATCTTTCTTGTAAAAATGCATACTTTGTGAGTGCCTTATGATTCATAATAAGCGAAGAGTATGATCTTGATCCGCCGTGGACGTAGACAAGTTGTTGAACCATGTAATTATTTGTGTGTTCTTCTTTTACCCTTTCTCTCTTTATTTCTTAGTAACTTGTTCTGCATTATTATTTACTTGGGAGATTTTGCTTGTTTGTGTGCTTCTACTTTAACAAGGTCCGATGTAGAAATAACAAACAGGTTAGACTTTCGAGAGAGAAAGTAATCTCTTCTAGTTCTTTCTATATTGACATGATTGAGGCAAATAATATCTCTTTAATCCCACATTTCTAGACTTTGGTGGCTCTTCTATATAATAGCCTCCATCTCTTGTCCCTTCTTTGTTTATCTAATGGTTTTTCATGTAAGACTACCATAAAGAACTGATCTATAATAATTCTTGCTAATAATGCTTTCATGGACTCTCTTATTGAAGTCTTGTTTTCCTGAAGGCCCTTTAAATCTATTTTGTACTCATCTGATACTTCTCTTTATTCTCTCTTAGTTATTATTTACTAACAGATAGATTTGCTAATAATAAATCTATCAATGTTATTATTTACTTCATGTTATCCTATAGTCCTTTCTTCCTCTTATAGATAGGAAAAATTAAATAGTAATTTGTGGATCATGTTTAATATAGGTAAAACTGCTTCCTCTATGGCAACAGCTTTCCCTATATCCACCTTTAACTTCTTTTCTGGTTCCACAAGTCACTATTGACATGGTGTTGATTTATCCTCGTAAGGAACGACAACCACTAATGTGATGTCCAGGCTCGTCATGAAATACACAGTGCTTAAAGTGGTCTATTTGATCTTTCGGTGTCTATATAGCCTTTGGCATATTTTCTCTACCACTATGTTGATTAAAATCAGTGTTAGAGTCCATGTCTCAATTGTTTACATCTCTACCACTTTCTCAAATAGAAGGTCACTTACTATAGCATTTCTTCTGCATTGTTACTCCGTCTTTCAGCTTTATGATAACAAAAGTCTCTTTTGTCATCATTGCATCATCTTTCTCCTCATAGATCCATTATTTAAACTTCTAGTTGGTCACTTTGAAGAAAGTGAAATTCTTGCAATATAGGTACCATTAATAAGGGTGAAAGATTTGATAGCCTTCTAGTAAGCATGAGTAGCGATCTTTGTATCACAGCTTTCAATCTTACTAAGCTCATAGTTGAATTAGTTAACAAAACTCTTTATGGTTTAGTTCTCTCTTTGCTTCACAACAACAAGCTTAATGCATTCTTCTTCCAATTTTGCAAATACTGTGTTATGAACTTAGTTGACAACTATTTATAGAATGTTATCAAACTCTCCTTTAAATTCTATAACTACATCTAACTGATAAGGTTTAATTAGGTTTAAATATTTATGTCCTCCGAACTTAGCATTTCTTTGTTGAATTGAATTTATTAGCTATTTGTGCAATTTATTGTTTGATTTATAGGTTTCTGAACATTTGGAGTGAAAATACTAAAAATTGGGCACATAAATACATAAAAGATATCAAGAAAATAGGCTAGCACTGTGGCGCTCAAAATCTAATGCAGGGACCAACAATTCAAAAACTTTAGCTCCACGATGCTTAGAAATACAATGTTGTGGCGCTTGTTTAAACCCATAAGAGTGATTTCCAGGTCTCATCGTTGTGGTATTTAGAAACCCAATGTCGCAATGCTTGTGTAATTAAAAAGAAAAAACAAATTAATGTTCTCTATCATTCTCTATCTCAATCTCACCGTTTATGGTCATTTTGTGAGAAAAATGTTCTCATAGACATCGTTATTGAAAGTTTCTAAATTAGAACTTCAGGAAATTACCTTTACTCCCTCATTTCTATATTCCCAAATGATAAAAAATGCCTACATCTTTCTATAAGATAGAGTCCAACACTCAACTTAGCAGTTTGTAAAGATAAGTTCAAGGGAAAATAGGAAAATTAATAAGAAAAGTGGTGTTTGGTTGCTGAAAAAATTGTTAAATTTTTATTTTTGAATGTCGTATAAATGTGTCAAACCATTGATAAAACTTCATTTTGGTAATTGGAAAATTTCCCTCTTTCAAAGTTTGTTATCAATCATTTGTGATCATGGATAATGAGGACTTTCCTCTAATGAATAGGCATTTAGGGGAAAAGTTCAATCTTAACCAAATCTCCACCATTGTTGGATGGGTGCAAATTGCTTTCCTACCATCAAATCGTCAATTAGTGGCTCAATGGTCATGTAAATGGGTTAGTTAGGCTTGCTAGAGAATGATTTGGTGTGAGTGCATTCATGTGGACCCTCTTAAGAGGGTATAAGTTAGGCTGGTGACACTAAGCTAATTAGGCCAACCAAATTTAGATTCAACAGTAGGAAATAAAATTATAATGATTGACCCTAAAATTTAGGATATTCTAGGCCCAATAGTTGAATTTTTTTCTTGGGAATGCTAATTAGATCTCTTGAAGGACTAAGATAACCTCTCTTTGATGCGTACTGAGCCTTTAGAATCTCAAACTCAATCAAATCATGAAACAAGACAAACATAAGCAAAAGAAAAATTATAGTGGTTCGATTTAATGTGAACCCTCATCAACTTCACTAAGCATAATTAGCTCACACAAAAATACTATTGAATAATATTGTTACAACAAGAGCATAATAAATTGGAGCAATTACAAATTTGGCTTCTAGTAATTGAGCTTTAGGGATTTTCCTTTGAAAAATATTGATTCGCGTGATCCTCTTTAGGTAAGAGGTAACCTTATTTCTAAAGGGTTTCAATATGCAGAGACTAGCTTCCATTTCTTCGTTCTTTAGCCTTAATTTTTTATAGGTGTTGTTATATTAAGTTTAGAGACTTTTTAGAAGTAAGGCATACTTTTACTTTCCTGCTTAAGACTCATCCTAGAATTGTAATAGTAAGATTTGTAATAGTAATCTTAGGCATAAGGATAGCCAAAATCCTCGGTCCTCAGTTGGTACATATCTCTCCCTATTAGCCTTCAAAAGGCTTTAGAAGTCGACCTCTTGCAGAATTTTACATTGTTAGCCTCTTGAAGGATTTATGAGACCAAGGACATTTTTTATTGACAAAAATCTTGAGTGCTCATATGACTAGTCTTTTGGTAAGCTATAGTAGACTTTTTAGGGAATTGGGCTTGAGTTAAAATTCTAAAGAGAAAAATATTTTATTTTTATTTCTATATAATATATTTCATATGGTCTCAACCTTTTCATGTCTAATTTTAAATTTATAATTAGTATTTGGTTTTTTTAAAAAATTTTAATATCATTGATAAAAAAAAATAATATTACAAGATTTATTATTATAAAAGTAGAGAATTATCGAGACGACACCATTTACACTTATTGACAAATGCTTGTACTTGAAGCTCTTCTTAAAAAGAGATATAAAATGAACCTTTATAGGGAGACCAGGCCCTAAAAGGGCCATATTGACCCTCTTAACGAGGGATCAAAAACTCAGGATTAACTATCCTTAATGAGAGATTAACTATTCTCCTAATGAAATACTAACTATCGTTATAACAAGGGAGAAAATCCTCGTGCAAAAGGTTATTACAAGCAACACAATTCAAGTAAATAACAATTTTCAAGCCCTAAAATTTGAACCTATAATCAACAATACAAAAGCCTCAAATTTAAATCCGTAGCTGTGGGTGGAACTAAATCGCTGAAGATGACATTTACACCGGTTATGGGTATAGAGCGACTACTGGGGAGCATGGCTCGCTTGGTTAGTAACCATAACTCCCCTATGGTGGTAAGTTTCTGCCATGGAACTGGGAATAGTGACGATGAAGATCTGAGAAATGCTGCCAAAAACACTTCTCATAGAATCTGAAAAATGACTCCAGTGGCTGGCTCGACCCAAGAATATAAAAACCCCATCCTTTGTTTTGGAACACCGAAAGAAATTTCGGTGAAGGCCAAAATGCTGTCACAAATGTTCGCGGACCTGAAAATCATTAGAAATGGGCAGCGACTCGACATGGGTCAAGGGGGAGTAGCTGTCTAGGTGCCGGAGGGAGACAATTGAAGAGACAGCCAGACTGGTAGAAGGAGATTTGAAGATAGCTGGAACAAAACCTGCGATGGCTGGGGCTTAATGAGCCAAGGAGACTCAGCACTGGCCGAGATGATAGCTGTGAAGTTGCAGCAAGGTTGGGCACATCAAATAAGCACCACGAGGTCACTGGTTGGTCAAAATCTAAAGAGACCTAATGCCGAAGAAAAAACAACAACACAGAGCCCAAAAATTAAAACTAGGATAGCTATCTAAACTATTGAGGGAAGAGGAGCTGAGAACAAGCCCTTCTTCAATAGGCAGTGGGTGAATGTTGTTGCGGCTGTTGAGATGTTGGAAGAAAAGAAAGCTAGAGTTTTTTGGTTAAAGGATATAACTATACTATTTGTAACAAGTAAATAAAATTTTCATTTATACCGATAGAAGTTACTATTGGTGAGGTCTTTTAAAATATTTTAAAAAATTATAAGGGTTTAATTGTACATTAGATACACTTAGAGGGTTTCAACTTTCTCCATTGTTTTTTCAAAACAATAATTAATATGCATTATAAAGGAAAATGTCTAAAAATAGTTATTTTTATTGCTAAAAACTATTTAACAAATCTTTATTAGTTAAGAAGACGATGAATGGACGAAATTGTCCTTATAAATAATATAACTCAAAACATATTTATAGTTTAAGCCACAAAATCAACAAAAATATGTTGTTGTCATCTAAATAGATTTGAAAAAAAATACTCTATAGATTAAAAAAAAGTAATTTTGTGCATTAATGTACCAAAAAAAAACATGAAAGTGATGAAAAATAAAAAAATCAGGAACAAAAATAGTGAATAAAACTAGAATTTCTCGCACCTTGAGCACGGGGCATTGCTCGAGTTGAGGCCTTGAGCAACGCCCCGTTCGTGAAGTGTGGCGCGAGATCCCAATTTGTACAATACCCTGTACGTGAGGTATTGCGTTAAGTCCCAACTCGTGCAACGCCTCATGCACGAGGTATTGCGAAAGGCCCCAACTCGCTCAACACCTCGTCTACCAAGTGTTGTGCAAGAAGGCGCCGAGTTACCTACAAGTTGGGCCGTAATACTCTATCGAACTCAGCCTTTTTATTTTATTTCTAAATTTTGTTATTTTTTCACGATTTGTTAGTCATATTTATTAATTTTTAGTTTATTTTATTTTAAATTATTCATTTTAATTAATTTTAAAGTATATTTTAATTAAAATTTTAAAATAATTTATAAAAGAGAAATAAAAAAATATTTCAAAAATAAATAATTAATAAAATTTATAACTTCATTTTATTATTAAATTAAAATTTTATTTTAAAAATTGATTATATTTTAAACCTTTCCTCATTATAAAAGCCAAAAGAGTGCCTCTCTCTCATAAATTGTGTAGGACAGAAAAAAAATCAATTGTTAATTTGTTAGCCTCTATCATCAGTAGCCACCCACGTCTCTTTCAAATCTCTGTCAGGGACGTGGCACAGCCGAGGCATTGTGGGCCAAAAATGGCTCCCTGAGCCCGAGGAAATAAAGCATTGTGCTGCTAGATTCTCTGTATGCTTCAGTAAAGAAGGCCATCCCGTAACTAATTATAGATTGGCTTGTGCTCGTCTTTTCAGTCGACAACCCTCTAGCCTCCCGCGTCGCGTCCAAATTCTTATCAATACAATATGTTAAAATATAATGTGTACTTTTTCTAAATTGGTCTATCCATACAGATGCCTTAATCCCACGTGAAGCAAAATCTTTTACAAGTGCTCATTTTAAATTATTTATGTATCTTTTTTTTTATTGTAAGAACAAATTACAATGGTTAAAAATACGTAGATTTATTAAATAAGAAAGAATACGTCAATAGCAATAAACGTTAGTTTTTTTTAAGATGTATTTAACAAAAATAAGAACGACTGCATCAAGTATAATTAAACACTATTAACACTTTTATTCACTTCAAGAAATTATTTCTGTCGAGTCAACCATATCTTCTGAGAAAATTTGAATATAATCACATGTAACTTGTTTATTGTTGGCCGAAAGGAAGCTAAATGAAAAAATACCCCTATTTTCATGGCAACAAATTTTCATCACATTTGGATTGGGTTTGAAGAAATAGTTGGTTTTGGATTGGGTTAGTATGCGCTTACAAGATTTGCTTTAAGTAATTTCTTAACAATTGATTGCAGAGAGAAAAAAACAAATGAATTTATTGAATCGAATATTCAAATTTTACATATAAATTGGACATTATAAGTTAGCATGTGTAATAATTGTTAGATAAATTTATTTTAGATATTATTTAAATATCTATTGTTAAATACTTTTAAAATAAAAATTATTAACAAGTAAAATTAAACATAAATAGAGAGTGAGAAAATCTAGCCTTAGCATAAAAAAGGTATGCTAAATAGTATTATCCTAAAATCAAATAGCCATGTTTCGAGTAGATAATGACGGATCTATATTGTTCCAAGATTCAACTTTACCTTTACAGTCACTTTCCTTTATGAGCATGATCACCAAAAGATAATACCAAGTTCTTATTAGAAATCATGCTTACGTGTCCTTCTAATATTGTGTGAATATTAATCGTTTGATATTTATATAATAAATATTTTAAATAAAATCATTAATATTAAATTATATATGATAAAATGCTTGTAACGTTTCAGACATTGTATAATCTAAAGAAGTTCAGATTTGATCTAAAGAAATTTAAATTAGTGGTAAGAGATAGCAATGCTGAAAATTATAAATGTTAAGAGTTAGCACTGCTAAGAGTTAGTAAGTTATAAAAGTCAGCGAAATCTAAAGCGTTAGAGCATTTTTTGAAAGGGAACAAAGACCTAGGAATATATTAGTAAAGACATAGTTGTAAGAAATTATAAATGGTGTTAGAAAATGTAATTGTGTAATTATCTTCTCAAATATAATGTTCTTGATCTATTTTTACTTATGTGAGTCTGTTGATGAAGACATGTTCATATATATATATATATATCAGTGTATGTTCATATTTAGATGATTCAGATGGTTAACCTTAATAAATCATGAGCTTAGTGGAAGCTCGTATAGGTATATAGGTATTTAGTAAGGACTGGGTACTGAACAAACTCAACAAGGACCTGCAATAGACATCTTATAAAGTCTTCGATTAAAGGTCTTCTTGAGTTGAGTAGTATTTGTGTTCCTTTGACCTAAACACTACGGTGGGCTTGTAAATGATCCATCATATTTAGGTTTCACATATGTTAGACCTTTCATGGTATGACTGCTAGGTATGGTTCGATACTCAAAGAGTTCGGTATGTGTAGATATTGGATCTATAAACTCATATAGGTGAGTTGTATATATTGATGCTCTGAGATTATATTTCAAGAAGCCATGTGGTTACAAATATAAAACCCTTAACTGAATAATGTATTCATTTTAACAGATTTTGTGAATGATTTATGGCTTTGACATGATATTTAGATATGTTATTGTTGGATGGAAGGAACATCCCACATTTCAAGGGTTTTAATTGAAATTATTTATAATTCTTTATAATTTTCTTGTGCCACTACTTGGTATTTCATGAATTACTTACTTACAACCTATAATTTGTTTTACTTATTCATATTGATCATTCTGTTCAAATAAATAATATTTAGTAGATGCAGCATAAACATATACTAGAGAATTTATGGCACCAAATTGTCATGTTCGATATCAATTGGGTGATTTTCATAATAGTGGTCAAGTTGAAGGAAAGGAATAAATATATTAACTGTACTAATGCCAAATTAAGGAATGTTATTAGACATCTTTTAGTGAGTTAAAGGCACATTTTTTGATACTAAAATGAATGACATCGTATCATTTGATACACAGGAGAAAAATAGTTGTTGCATGCATAATAATACATAATTTTCTTCAGAAAATGTCAATGAATGACGTATAATTTTTTTAATATCAAAATGGATGTTGAGTTAAAAAATAACAATGCGAGTCAAAATCAAATGCTAAGTGCAAATAACTCTTTTAGCACAGAAATTAAAATTTTACATGATAATTTTGAGATGAAATTGTAACTTAGTTGGTTGAATTATTATTATTTCTTTTTTGCACTTATATTGTTTTGATGAAGCTCATTTTAATTTTTTTAATATACTTTTTAAAATAATTATTTTTTTCTTTTTTTTGTTTTTTTAATGTACTTTAAATTTATAGTTTTATTTGTAACAAGTGAATGAAATTTTCATTTATGCCGACTGAGTTTGCTAACAAAGAGGTTATTATAGATATTATAAAAATTATGAGCGTTTAATTGTACATTAGACTGTAATTAATATAAAAGCCAAAAGAGTGCCTCTCTCTCTCTCTCTCTCTCTCTCCGATAAAAAAAAAACAATTGTAGATTGGTTAATCTCTATCATCAGTAGCCACCCACGTCTCTTTCAAATCCGATAAAAAAAAAAAAATCAATTAGAGATTGGCTTTGCAGCTTTGCCCGCTTGTCTTTTTCATCGCCAGCCTCCCACGTCGCTTTGAAAATCTTGTCGATACAATATGCTATAATATAATTTGTCCTCATTCAAAACGCCTTAAAACATTCAGTAAGACGCTTTAATAACCCACGTGAATCAAAAACACTTTTTCAAACTGTATCAGCTGTGTAGTCAATTATAAGGACAAAATCATTAGTGTTTCTTACCACTCTCTATATAAGCTCACAAACTCATTTATAAAATTATATATCTAGTAACATATAAATTAAGATATTATTTTTTATTAGTAAAAATTAAATAAAAGATAATTAAAAAATAAATTGAGATAAATATAAATGAGATGATTAATTAAAATCTACAAATATTTAATAATTTTTTTACTTGAATATTAATTCATCTTTAATTAATTTATGTACTACGATAACCACTCTTTTATTTTTAAAAAAACAATTCAATTAAAGTTGTACATTTGATTGTAACAGTTTTTGTTAACATATCGATTTAGTTTTTATTTATATGAATATTCTCAAATGCTAAAACTCATTTTTTCAAAGTTAATCTTATGAAATGATGCTGAACTTTAATGTGTTTTGTTCTAAAATAATAAATAAGATTTTTTTTGTTAAGTAAATAGCACTTTAACTACCATAATACAATATATTATTTTCATACTTTTTACCTAATTCTTTTATAAAGGTCTATAACTATATTATTCTTTAGTAGCTTTGTCACTGCAACATATTCTACTTCTATTATAATATTTGATCTTTATTAATAACATAGGTGTCTAGATTTTGATATAAAGCGATAAAAATATCATAGGGTTATTCAATTTTAACCCTATTAGTAATATTTTTTTATGGTGCGCGTGAGAGGTATTAGACCTAAATTGATAATTTCACACTCGGTCGAAGCGTCGAACAATCATGGAGTATTTTTGAAAATTTTCTCTATTGGCTTGGAAAAAGAAAATTTTAATTTAATACATAAACTTTTATTTAAGGGTTATGTATGGAATAAGCCTTTGTTAAGAAACACAATTCATATGTTAGAAAATGGACTAATTAGAGACAAGTTCATGGATTGTCAAGTTGGAGGTCTAATTAATTCTTTTAACTATTCTAACTAAATAGTTAGAAATGAACCAATTAAATCCTTCTATTTTGAACCAATGACAATTTAAAAATTTTGAGTTAGTTTAATAAATTGAACTTTTAGAAGAACACTATATAAGGAGGAAGTGTGTAGAAATTTTGGCTAAGTTAAAAATATAACATTGAGAGCTAAAGAGAGGAAATTCGGCCAAGGTGAAGGGGATAATGCTACAGAAAAATTCAAGGCTTCTTTTATGAATTTTCATGCTTGATCAAGCTAAAATAAAGCCAAACACAAGTTCTTAAGATCAATTGAAGCTTCCATTAGTGAAAATAAAATAATAAAAAGAGGTAAGAAAAGTATTATTTTGTAATGATGATGTGTGAATTTTCAAGATTGCTTCAATTGATATTTTTGTAGGAATTCTTGATTTAAATTTAATTGAATTTAAGTGTGGAGCTTAAAGGAGTCATCAAAGTAAAGGAATTAGTGAGGTAAAAATTAGAGTTTGGTGTGATTTTATTGTAGAAACTTCAATTGGATGTTATTAGGGCATTGGAATTAAATTGGCTTGATTTGAATATCATTACAATAAGAAATTGAAAAAAAAAGAAATGTGTTGGGTGAAGATGGCCATTTCGGCCAAGTATGAATTTTTAGGGTTAAGTGGTATTTTGGTTAAATTTTTGTATATGAATGATTCCTTGTGTCAATGGGATGTATATGGTTGATGAAAAATAAAAAATGAAGAAAATAAGACATAGTTGTCCATTTTGATAAAGTGAAGGGTAATTATGTCCAACCAAATTTATAGAGTGTTAAGCAATTTTCACGACATCGAATGGTGAATTAAATAAGATGGAATGACTTTGTAAATAAAAATCGAAAATTGGTATCCATCCGGATTTTGTAAGCCAATTAGAGCGCTTATTAGTTAAGTAAAATTTTAGCGATTATAAAGGTTTTAACTGTTATTTATGGCGTATAGGTGAAGAAAGCCAAAAGCGGTAAAAGGAGTAAAAGTCCAGAGAAGAATTGAGCTCGGAACAGTTGGTGAGTAAAAATCTGTCTGTTTTTTTAAATTTAATAAGTTATTTTCACGTATATTCCAACATTTTCTCAGTAATAGAAATAATAAAAATAAGATTCGCCTCGCGGAATTTCTCAACTTAAACAGTAGATTCTGAGAAATGTTCGTTGGGTGCCTGACAGGGCTACTAAGATCTACAGTAGAGGATCGCATGGCGGGTCCTGCCATCTATAGTTGAAAAGGCAAATTTGCAACTTTTGAAACCTAATTGATTGTTGTACCACCCAATGTAAACACATAACCAAAAGTACTTTTTCTGTTGCCTATATCACATGTCATATCAGCCATGTTTTAAATCTGGGGATAATATTTTTAAAGAGCTTAGTATTCAGTGATTTTTTACTACTCATTTATCTCTATGTTTTAACTCATATGTTCTTGTTTTGACTTCTTTAAGGACTTTGTAAGGATCTTCAAAGTTCGAATTAAAGACCCCATCAGTTGGATTCCTTGGTGTTCAACAACATGATTAGATCTTGGTCTCTTGCTATTTTCTTCCCTAGTTTTTTTTTTATATTCAATTTTAAAATATCAATCTCCATGAATTTTTGGGTCATTTTCTATAGACGACACCAAACTATTGACCATAAAATTTAAGTTCTTTAGTCAAACTAAAAAAATCCTTAATTAACGATTAATTTTATAATAGGTGAAAATGATGTTGACATGTAGATAGGCCATTATTGTTCTTTACATAGATTCCTAGAGTAGTGTTGCATAACAAAAATCGCTTAGGATTAAGCTAGTGGTAGTGCCAACAAAAAACTTCGTATGCTTAACTTAGTAAAAAGTGTAAAAAAATCTAAAACTTGATGGGATGCATAAGAAAAGAATTTCTCACCCTTTGTGAAGTATACGTCCTTAATATAGATGTTAGGCTTGTTAAACCCCTTTTTAATTAAAAGGTTTAAGGAGTCCTTTTTATTCTTAGTCTTTTGAGATTGTATTTTACTTATCTTGGGATTTTTGAGTGTTGAATTTCATTTATTTTCAAACTCTATGGAGTTATGGTTTGGTACGATTCTAATATTTAGAATATCTTTTGGATAGAGGAATTCTTTTGATACTAAGGGTGTCAGAAGTATTCCTTAACATATTTAGTTTTAGTGTTTTTTGTGTTCATCCTCATAAGCGTTAACTTTTAGCTTTTGATTGGGAACTACTGTTGTATTGTTTCTAAGCATAATTTAAAGACAACTATATATATTGCAATAAGTAATAGTGTTAAAATCAGATGTCGAATGCACAAAAAATTAATATGTATTTTTAATCAAGTACTAAAATTATATCTTATTTTTATACAGAAAATCAATGCCTCAATTGAAATAAAAATTAAACTAAATAAATGAATGCAATAAATTGAAAATTATTACAACTAAGCAAATTATGAAAATCACAATATAGAGAAAGTCTAGAATTATAACTATCCCTCAATATATTTTTTTCTAAAATACTACTCTTAATATTTAATCCCTTAGTTTTATTATTAGTCAAGACACTAACCTTTTCATCAACTACTTTCAATGGCCAAGTGAATATATCATAAATTATCAATTACCTATATTCTTTTGGTAACTCAAAAAAATTAAGACTCGTTAATTTCAAGTCCTTTTAACCATATATGCCGTATAGGTATATTTTAATTTTATATTGAAACTTACAAATATTACTCTAAAGCATGTCTCAAATTACCTTCAGCTAAACATAAGGATGCCTTTTCCAAATTTATCATTGTATTCCTCAATCAATCAATAACTGGTCAAGTATATTGAAAGTATTAAGATAAAGTAATTTGAATAATAAAACTAGATTTAATAAGATATCAAAAAGTATAATAAGTTAAGCACATATATTGAGTTCAAGGTATAACCCTAGAAAATAATTTAGTTCATGATTATAAAAGAATAAAGGCTAAAAATACTTTAAAATATGATACAATCAAAAGCAAACTAAAGTTGATGTCTTTTGATCCGCTTTGCAATTGGTGAATATGACAAGAATACGCCAAAAATCCATTACTTCCTCTTGATATATGCAAAACAATATCCAAATTGCACTGAATTCTGCTCAATTTACTCTGAAAAACCTAAGTTATGAATGTATAAAAGCCTTGGAGTTTTAGAGTCATATTTAGAATCTGATTTGGAAAAGTAGCAACATTGGGGTGGTTGTTACTTATCGTTGAGGTGTAGGCTTGAAAAGCTCTAACCTTGCAATGGTAATCACTTAATGCTGGAGTGTTGAGCCTTGGTAATTAGGGTTTTGAACTTAGTCGCATCGCTGAGGTGGTGGCTTGTTTGTGCTAGAGCAATGCAGGTTCTTAAATTATCATCGCAATTTTTTGCATTGATGACTAGAGCATTCTTCCTCTTATGAATGCTGGATGTTTAGCTTGTTGACGCCTTGACGTTTAACCTTAACTTTTCAAACTTTTCATTTTAGTCTTGATTTTTTATGTTTACTATAATTTTCCCAGTTTTGCTTTAATTTCTTCACTTTTTATTTTTAATGCTCAAACCATATAAAATTTGTAAAAGTGTATACTTAGTAAGGGTCCATGTATGTGAATGTGTATACATTGAATCAAAATACATTTCATACATATATTGGCACAACAGAATTGTAATTAATCATTCAACATAAACACACTAAAATTAAAATACTTACAATGAAAGTTTCAAAAACTTACCGATAAGTATGATATTAAAATATATGTTGGTCATGTTTTAACTTAAATTCTTGTTGTTTTCAAGTAGTTGCATGCTATTTGTGCATATATGTGTTGTCTTTGCAGGATAAATGATGAAATAGATGAATTAAAGGAAAAGCATCTAAATTGGAGCTAAAAAAGTGAGAATTCAGAGAAGGATGTTGAAGAAATGATGAATGTTGCTACATTCTATCTTCAAACGTGTTAGCATTCATCGAACAGGATGAATACCTCAGAATTTAGATGCCAATGCCCCTGTATTTTTGGGAAAGATGAACGTTGTGGCATGAGGATGGAAACAAGGCTGCGTGAATTCCCGAACATCTCTGAGACATTCAACTGTCCCATACTAGTTTACTAGCGCAGTTGCATGAGAATGCCCTAACATTAAACATAAGAACGCCACGATGATCATACAATACAACTGGGAATGCCCCTGCCTTCCAAGATAAAACATTGTGGTGTTATTGCTTTTATCCGCACTATAAAAAATGACTATTTTGAAATTTTCTGAGAGGCTAGACATTTCAACTTCGGTTCCTCACCAAAAAGGACTTTTCGAAGTCAAAATTTCTTCATTTTCGATCAAAACAAAGAGCACTCAACATTTGAAATCTTCTTGGGAGAAGAAAAACATGATTAAAGAGTTGGAGACCTTATAAGGAAGGCATCTTTGGAGCTTAGAATTTGGAACACCACTGAAGATTAAAGGCTTTAAGAGTGCCAATAGTTTCTATTCTTTCTTTATATCACTTACTTTTATTTATAGTTTAAATTTTTTGTTCTTATTTTCTTAAACATGAGTACTTGTATGAACTTTTGATTGATGCATTTGAGTTTTTGACTATGGATAAATAAACTCTATGTTCTAGGGCTTGATGTAACTCTACTAAGTATTATGTATTGATGTATGTAATTAATTAATGACTATATTTTACATTATTTATTTATACTTTTATGAGTTTAATACTTATAATTAAAATGAAAAATTAATTAGATGATTTAGACTTGTGAGTTATGTACTTGAAAAAGTTTAGCTCTTGTGTTGGATTTGATTAACATAACCTTTAATTATATTGGGTTGGGAAACTAATAGAATCAAGGTAAACTAGTAAGGGTAGCATAATGCATATATAGATTACCTAGTTAGATAGGGATATTAACTTGATTGTGTGTGCATAGTATCTCACTTAACGATTGAGAGAGACAGTGAGCCTATTTCTAAACCCTAGGTTAATGGATTCAAATCATTATTACTAAAGAACTTAGGAAATGTAGAGTGAATTCAAGACCCTAGGACCTGTTGTCATAAAATTTCATCCCCTTAAATGTGTTTGACAATTAGTTAATTTTAGCACTTTTAAGTCCTTAACCATTTTAGTGCTTTTAATTAGCCAATATAAAATTAGATTTGTGAATGCCTTAGTACTTAGTTTTAATTTAAAAACCAATCCTCATAGGATGATACTTTACTCACACTTTATTACTTACTTATGGCATATACTCTTACAATTTAATATTCGTGCTTGTTTTATTTTTCGAACAAGTTTTTGGTGTTATTCCCAAGGATTGTGAATTTTACATTATTGCTAATATTGTGGATAAGCAAGTTGATTTTAATTTAGGCATTTGCCTTTTTTTATTTGTCATTAAGTTTTGTTTTATTGTGATTATTGAAAGTGTATGCGAAGAACTCGTTTAAAGTTACTACCTTTTGATTTGGAAGTTGAACGTACCTTATGAAGGCTTAGAAGAGAAATGAGAAGTCTAGTTTATGTTATGGATGATGAAATAACAATAACTGATAACCACAAACGCCAGATTATTTCAGGCTCGTGGTTAATAAAAACTACTCAAGATTTCGGCGTCAAGTGGTTTAAGCCAATAATTTTGAATTGAAGCAGACCCTTATTAATATAGTGCGGCGAAATTAGTACAGAGGTTTATTAAGTGATGATTCGAATGTTCATCTAGCTACGTTCTTAGAGATTTAGGACATAATTAAGATGAATGGAGTTATGGGGTGATGCGATATTTCTATATCATAAAATTAAGTGCAAGTATACACTATCGTATGCAAGTAATAAAGAGACTAAATAAGTCGGATGTCGAACCCACAGGGATAATTTCTTCTTTTTAACCAATTACTAAAATGATATCTTCATAATAATTATTCAGATAAATAAAAATCTAAGAATGAATGTAGAAAATATAAAGGCAAAAACACAATGTAAAGAGATTTAAGTGATTAATGATTAATCTTCTAATATTTAACTCCCTTAGTCTTTGTTATTGATTAAGACACTAATGTATTTACAAACCTCTTCCAAGGTCATGCAAGTATACCTTAATTTATCAAATACCTATATTCCTATGGTACTTGTAATAAATTAAGATTAGGTCTTATTGATCATACGTGCCAATTAGGTATATTACTATCCTCAGTTGAAACTTGCATATGCAACATTGAATGTTACTCTACAATCATGCATCAAATTATCTAGGTCTAAATATTATGATTCCTCTTCCGAGTTTATCAATAATATTACCAACTCCTTCACCATATATTGGCCAGATATATTGAAGTATTAAAATTAAGTAATTTGAATATTAAAGAACTAAGTTTATTAAATATTAAAAAGATATGGCAATTAAGCACACATATTGAGTTCAAGTATTAACCCTAGAAAATAAGTTTAGCTCATGGCTACAAAAGAACAGCAATAAAAATAACAATGAATCATGATACAATCAATAGCAAACCGATATAGACGTCGAATTGCTCTTAATTGCGCTGCCTAAGATCTCTTGATGCCGAAGAACACTTTGAATCTCTCTCTAAAGTTACTTCAATTAAACTCCTATTACTCTCCAAGACTCGTGCTCTGTATTCTTAGTGTTCTTGAATTACTCTAGGTTGCTCTTCAATTATTCTTAACGTATGGGAACGAGTGGCTTTTTATAGGGATTGATATGAGCTTGAAAATCTCAATTCTCGTCGGACTAGGACTCGCGATACCGCTGGGGCGCTATGCAATTATCGGTGGGGTGACAAGTAAAAAGGCTTCACCGCTGAGGCAGTGGGTTAATGGTGCTGGGGCACTGTCCTATCGCTAGCGCGATGAAGGTCTGGAGTTGGGGCGCCAGATGCGACTTAAACATGCCATTTTTCTTATTTCAATCACTATTCTAGCGCTAGGGGATTAATACTCGTGGCGCTGGGGCGATGGACACATACTTTGAAAACTTTACATTTTAGTCCCTATTTTTGCTCCTTTCGCATTCTTTCTTTAAATTTCGTTCAAGTCCCTATAAATAACAATAAAGTACATAAATAGCCATCTATTCTCATAAAATAATAAAATATCAATAATAAAAACATGAGAAAATATATGATAATTTTGCCCTTATCATGGGGATGTCATTAATCTATGCTTATTCCCATTCTCTTTTAAGGACAAGGCAAGGGGATGACTTCAATCTCTATAACTGGGAAGTAACATAGGAAGACCTAGCACAAAAGTTCATCATCAAATTCTTCCATCATCTAAGACTTTGCAACTTTAAGGGAGATAGCTTAGTTTCAATTATTGGACTTTGAACCACTCTATGAAGCTTAGGAGCGGTTTCAAGAATCTCATTCAAAAGTGTCCTCAACATGGATTCCAAGTTTGATTCTCAATTCAACATTTTTACAACGTGTTGCATGGCCAAATTAGAACCATCGTGGATACAATAACATATGGTACTCTATTGTCTAAACTGCAGATGAAGCTCAAGTTTTGTTAGAGGAGATGATGCAATAACTATGAATGGCCTAATGAGAGGTCTATAGTAAGAAAAGCTGTCAGAGTGCATAAAGGTAACCCTTTAGTTGCACTTTCAGTATTAGTATTGACAATGGTAACCTAAATTTCTGCACTAAATTCTAGAGAAGCTTCAACAAGCAAGGATCAAACTAATGAAAAATGTTTCATACGGCGAAGGGAGTGCTTTAGAACAAGCACAATATGTTAACAACTTGAATTTCAACTATTAGAGTAACAAATTGCCTACTCATTACCATTCCAGGCTTCGAAACTATAAGAATTATTCTTATGGTAATCCAAAAAATGCATTACAACTTCTACCGAGATTTAATCAACAAGTAGTAAAAAAAAAAACCTTTAATGGAAGATCTCTTTTGCATCTTCGGTGTTGAAACAAGGGAGAGATTCAACAAAGATGAGGTATGACTTAATAGTATTAAAAACCATTGCCCTACTTGAATTCCCAAGTAACACGAAGAATACTCTGAGGGAGTATTGTAAAGCCATCACTTTTAGGAGTGGTAAAGAAGTAGAAGCTTCAAAGAAAAAGGTGGTTAAAGACAAAGAGAAAGAAGTTACGGAATTGTAAAATGTGAATTAAAAACTCAATTCCATCTATTTCCCAGATAACCATTCTATCATTACCCATGATTGCTATACCCTCAATGTTTTTAAGAGAAGACGCTAAACGCTTAATTTTCCAATTTCCTTGAGAACTTTAAGAATATTCACATCAACAATTCCTTTATGTATGCCTTGGAGCAAATGCCAAACTATATAAAATTCATTAAGGAAATAATGTCAAAGAAGAAAAAGTTAGAGGACTATGAGCTGTGAGGCTAATTGAGGAATATAGTGCAATTCTTCAAAGAAAGTTACCTCAAAAGTTGAAGGATCTAGGTAGCTTTACTATTGCACTATTGAGAATTTAACTTTTGAGAAGCCTTGTGTGATCTAGGTGCTAGCATAAATCTTATACCTCAGTCCATCTTCAAATGGTTAGGTCTTAGAGAAGTAAAGCTCACAATGATTTTTTTGTAAATGGCGGATAGATCTCTCACTTATCTATGGGGTATCATTAAAGATGTGTTGGAAAATATAGGTAATTCATCCTACTGGTAGATTTTGTTGTTCTTGATATAGTGAAAGACTAGAAAGCTCCAATAATTCTTAGTCGGTCATTCTTAACTAGCAGAAGGGTTCTGATGGATATAGAGATGAGAGAGATGAAAATGAGAGTGCAAGAGGAAACGGTCACCTTTAAGGGCTTTAAAGAGATCAAATTTCCAATAGAAAAAAGGAAGAATGTTTTAAAATTGAGGAAATGCACCCAAGTAATAAGCAACGACTACCAAAAGTCAACAAAACGGACAAATGTTCGTCCACAGAAAAAAACAAAGAAAAGGTAATAAGGCATAAAGTGAAAGAAAGAAGTGGTTTGGCTCATATTTCAAGGAGATGCTTAGAGACACCAGTCAAGGGAGCACTTTAAATCATTCTCATTTTGAATCCTTGCAAAAAAAAAAAAAAAAAGCTAAGTTAAAATTTTTGGATTCTACTTTGAGAACTTTTAACACAGAGTTAGGGAAGTTCAAGAAAATAAGTACTATCAACCATGCACCTTAACATGCTTTCGATATCCATTTTGATCCCTATAAATTCAGAAGACATCAAGCCAAAGATGTTAAATCAAGCGCTGCTTGAGAGGTAACCCAAGGTATATTTTATTTTGTTTTAGTTAAGTTGTAGTTTTTTGGTTTATTGTGTGTGTTAAGAATATAAGCAAGGAAAAAATCAAGCCAATGCCTCAGCGTTTAGATTTCAATGCTACAACGTCCAGGTCAAGGGCACACATACTAGGTCAGAGCATACTCAATGTTCCCACGTTCACATAGTTGAAGCTAGAGTGTCACAATCATAGCACCCCTACGTGAATTCCAAAGACTTTTAATGTGTTCAAAAACTGCTCAAAATTGTGGCGTCCAAGCTTACTATCCCTGCATACCACCAAACACTAGAGCATCTATTATCACCTCCCCTATATCCACTTTTCACTTGGGAAGGCCAAATGTTTAAATTAACAATGCTCCAACATCCACATGGCAGCACTCTTGTGTCAAATCCAAAAAGTTCCAAGGGTCCTCAAAAGCCATCAACGCTGATGCATTGAAGAATACCGCCTTTACATTAACTATTCACTTGAAAGGTCAACCGTTACTAGATCAATGCCTTAACGTTATAATCAATCAATGTCCTAGTATTTGGTATTTTTAAAAAAGTGGTTAACTGTCCAAATCAAAATGCTCCAACATTCAGCAGTGCTATGTAGCAGCATTCTCAGGCCTCAGAATTCGAAGAGTCAAATCCTTTAAGCCTCTACATTCCTAAAGTATAGCGCTCATGTGTTTATAAAAGATATGATGAATGCTCTAGCATTTTAAAGATAATGTAGCTGTGTTCTCTCGAAAATCAGATTAAAACACATAATTCACCTCATATAAACTCAAAAAATCTTGTTTCCTCTCAACTCAAACTCACTCTAGGCTTTAAATTCACTTAAACTAACCTCAAAAAACACATTTCCACCATATAATCACCTATTTTCACCTATTAAAACATAAAAAAACACATCCTAAACATAGCATTTCACCTCAAAACCCAAATTTACACCAAACACATACTCTTCATCTAATTATCAACAAGGGACCAAAGAAAAGTAGAATGAACACTTTGAGGAGCCTGTCTTACGACACTACTCGGTTCATATCTCAGAATATGGCAGAATATTTTCACAGCATAATCCTTTATAAATCCATCATTCCAGAAAAAGGCTTTAACTTAGATGAGGGGGACTTCCCCAACATTATTCAGATGATCACCAAGAAGTGTTGGAAGACCTTCTATGAGACACCAATTATAAGGTATTGCCGATAGTTAGAGAGTTTTATGAAAATGCAAATAAGCATGTATGCTACCATGTGTGGCACCATCAATGAGTTGTTTGGGCTACTGATTGATGAGCCATATGAGTACCTTGATGTCAAGGAGACCTAAACTATGGGCTTATCATTTAGACCTTGAGAGCCACACATTAAGTGGAAGACTTCCCATAGTTTACCACTTCTCTTCAAATCGGGTGCCCTAACTAAGGACGTTAAGGCATGGAATGTGTTCCTTACTTCATGTATCATGTCGATGATGCATGTGAGTAATGTCACCAAGCCAAAGTTAGTGTTGCTATATGCCATAATGACCAAGAGGCCAATTAGCATTAAGAGGATCCTATAGGAGGAGATCCTGGCTTGCTCAAGGCTAGCCAACAATAGCCTTGATGGCTATTTTTTTGTATAACACAAACTAATGCAAGTATACGTTATCGTAACAAGTAATATATAATAAGTAGAGTGTCGATCCCACAAGGAATTATTATTACTACTTGTTAAGTACTGAAATTATGTTCTCCTATTCTTATTCAAGCTATTGGCAATTCAAAGATTGTTATATCTAAACTAACTAAATAAAAAGAATAATTACAAAAATTGAGTAAAGAGAACAAACGTGATAGTATAAATACTCAAATGCCTAGGATTACAACAATCCCTCAATACCTCACTTAAATTCAATTACTCCCCTTAGAACTATTAATATGAATGTTAACTAAGAACTTTAATATCCTCACAAGCCTCTTTCGATGGTCAAGTGAGTATATCTCATTCAATCAATTATTTATGTCTATGATAATTAGATTGAAATAAGATTCATTAAGTTCAAATTCTCTAAATGGTCATATATGCCATGATGAATATATTTCTATCTCATATAGAACTCATACTTTTACACAATGATCATACATCAATTTATCCATGGCCAACACAAAATTTCCTTTTTCAAGTTCATTAAGGTTTCCAAATCAATCTAATACATTGTCATATAATTAGAAGCATTAAACATAGAACAAATTGAACAATTCAATACCAATATGACTGATAAGGGTAAATTTGTCATATATTTTCTCATGTTTTTATTATTGATATTTTATTATTTTATGAGAATAGATGGCTATTTATGTGCATTATTGTTATTTATAGGGACTTGAACGAAATTTAAAGAAAGAACGCAAAAGGAGTGAAAACAGGGACTAAAATGCAAAGTTTTCAAATTATGAGTCCAGCGCCCCCGCGTCACAAGGATTTTCGCCCCAGCTCTGAAATAGTGATCGAAATAGAAAAACGACTTGCTTAAGTCGCGTATAGCGCCCCAGCGCCGAAGAGTCACCGCGCCAGCGGTGAAGCCGTTTTCATGCAGCGCCCCAGCGCCAAGATACCACCGCTCCAGCGGTGAAGGCTTTTTCACGCGTCGCCCCAGCGACAGATGCATAGCGCGCCAGCGGTAGTGCGAGTCCTAGTCCGATGAGAATTGAGATCTTCAAGCTCAAATCAATCCCTATATAAAGCCACTCGTCCCCAGCCTTCAAGAATCAATCCAAGACGACCTAAGAGCACCAAGAATACAGAGCACAAGTCTTGGAGAGCAATAGGAGCTTAATTGAAGCATCTTTAGAGAGAGATACAAGACGTTCTTCGGCATCAAGAGTTTCTAGGCAGCGCAATTAAGAGCAATTCGACGTCTATATCGGTTTGCGATTGATTGTATCATGATTTATAATTATTTTTACTGCTGTTCTCTTGTAGCCATGAGCTAAACTTATTTTCTAGGGTTAATATTTGAACTCAATATGTGTGCTTAATTGCCATATCTTTTAGTATTTAATAAACTTAGTCTTTTATTATTTAAATTACTTGTGTTTAATGCTTCAATATATCTGGCCAATATATGGTGAATGAGTTGGTAATATTATTGATAAACTCGGAAGAGGAATCATAATATTTAGACCTAGGTAATTTGATGCATGATTGTAGAGTAACATTCAATGTTGCATATGCAAGTTTCAACTTAGGATAGGAATATACCTAATTGGCATGTATGATCAATAAGACCTAATCTTAATGAATCTTAATTTATTACAAGTACCATAGGAATATAGGTATTTGGTAAATTAGGGTATACTTGCATGACCTTGGAAGAGGCTTGTGAATACATTAGTGTCTTGATCAATAATAAAGACTAAGTGAGTTAAATATTAGAGGATTAATCATTAGAAACATATTGAGGGATAATATTAATCCTAGGTTTTCTCTACGTTGCTATATCTTTAAATCTCATTGCATTGTGTTTTTGCTTTTATATTTCTTACATTCATTCTTAGATTTTTATTTTTCTGAATAATTATTAGGAAGATATAATTTTAGTAATTGGTTAAAAAGAAAGAATTATCCCTGTGGGTTCGACATCCGACTAATTAGTCTCTTTATTACTTGCATACGATAGTGTATACTTGCACTTAATTTATGATATAGAAATATCGCATCAATGACAAATAAGGGAAAATAATCAATCCAAGCTACATATGAGTTCACATTGTAATCCTAGCAATAAAACTTATTTCATAATTGAAAACATAAGTTTAGAGCATTTAACAACATCATTATACATGTTGGAATCAACAATAAATACGAATTTGAAGAGAAGAAGAAATTTTCCTTGATGCAATAATGATGTTCTTCCTCCAAAAATACAAAAATTCTTCTTCTTCCTCTTGATTTTGTGCATATTGTTGTTTATTCTTGCTTCCAAATCCCAAATGAAGTGTTTATTTTCGTGCTCTCTACTACCTAAAATAGTATTTTTGTTGCTATCGGAAACCCTAGGCGCGAGGAGCCTCAAATCCCTAAATAAGCAACTTGAGAAGAATATTTAAACATCCGAACGGGCGCCGCGGTACTAGGCACGAGCACAGTTCTGTCAAGACGTTGACGAGTGCCACGGCACTGGGTGATGAGCGTTGCGGCGCCCAACCACCTGCTGTTGTGCTACTTTCGTATTTTGAGCGTAACTTCTTCGTTTGACGTCCGATTTGCCTCCCGTTTGTTCCTATGTGCCATATTTTCCATCGTGCATCTTATGATGATCAGAAAACACAACTAAATAGTTAAACACTTATGATTTAGAGCAAAATACAAAAGTTATCTATAAATCATACTAGTACTTTTATGCCCCTATCAAGCCTATGTCTACCATTGCTGATCATTACACTTTGTGCCAAAGCTAGGTCTATTGTGCGTACATGAGGACTTGATACATATACTAAAGGCCATTGAATTCAACACCATCTAGAAGTTGCTACGGTAGAGAGCCAAAGGCAACTACCAGATCTAGGAACTCAACGGCTACCATCAGAAAAAACCAATCAGTAAAGCCCTCCTCATCAGCAGATATAGGCTCATTTAAGAGCATGATAACCATAACTAAAATGACTCATTTAAAGGCCCAAATTGAGTAGCTTAGAAGGAGCTTAATAATACTATACTAAGAGTTCTTATCCTTGAGCTTCCTAGTTCCAATAGATATAGATGTGCGCAGCTTACTGAGACATGGACATCAGTCATATCCTGCTATAGCAGCCATCTTTCCTAGCATCTAAGGATGAAGAGACACCATCATGTGATGATTTAGGCTTAACTGCTTAAGAGTTGAAGAACCTTGCCATAGATCCTGAGACCTTCAAGGAAGTATTTCAGTTCTTATTTTAATACCACTATGAGGATAGTGTAAGTGCACGCTATCTTATCAAGTATTATAGGGTTTAAAGTCCAGATATCATTCCCACAAAGACAAATTGATCTATTTTTATCAATTAATTACTAAAATTATACCTACTTTAACTTTTATCCAGAAAAATACAATCTAAAATTTAATTAATTAACCGAAAACTTAACTAGATAACAAATAACACATGGTTAAACTCACAAATTAATAATAATCTAGGGTATAGACTCATCCCATAATATTTTATTGAATTTATTAATATCTTAGTTAGTCCTTTAATACTAATTGATTGGCTTAGACATTAATCTCATCACAAGCTTCTATTGATAGTCAAGTGACTATATTATGCATTCTAACAATCACTTATATGTCTATGGTAATAAAATCAAAATGTAATTCATTAAGATCAAGTCTGAATCATACCATACATGCCATTTAGGTATATGTGTATCTTACATGGAATTCATAGTTGTTACCCTATAATCATGCATCGAACTATCTTAGGCTAAACGCATGAATTCCTTTGTCAAGTTCATCATGGTTCCTTAATCATTCATAATATTGGCCAAATATAAGATCAAGATAGAATAAATCAATTGTATGTATTAAGTTCATAAACTAAGAATTTATAAAATCCAACTACATATTCGGTTCACTAGTCTAACCCTAGATAAACAAATTTAACTCATGACAAAACCAAGAGTATCAAACCAATCCAGGAAGAACACTAAGAACAAGAACATAATAATAAAGAAAGATAATAAAAAATAATTAAGAAGATGCCTTGATGTGCTTCTCTCTCTTCCTTGACTTGAATCTTTAATTTTTTACTTGAATTCTGATTTCTTGGTTTTGATCTTTTAAATTTTGTGTGCGAATTATTTCTCTGCATTTTTACGTCTCTAAAGTCTATCTTTTGGCCCTTGAAAGAGTGCTTTTATAGGTATAAGAAACCTTAGGGCCCAGGGACTTCAAATCCAAGTCGAATAAAGAGTAAAAATATGAGATTTTCCAATGTCGCATTGGTGTAGTTGAGCTAGGGCTTAACGTCATAGTGCCAACACCTGGAATGCATAATCTTTACTTGGTTGGATGGACACCGTGGCACTGACCTTTCTTCCTAGGTATTACAGCCTCAGCCATGGGTATCGCAGAGCCCAGACCTGGATCCCAATGGTCACATATTTTGAGCGTATCTCACTTATTTTACGTTCGATTCACCTTCCGTTTATTTTTATTCATCATATTTTTTCTTGTACACCTATTTATGATAAAAAAAACACAATCAAATAGCCAAATATTCATGATTTGAAGAAAAATACATAGTTAGGGTACTAAAAGTACTATTGCATATATGCCCCTTTCAACCATGCCTATATTTTCATTAAGGATAGGAAACACTTCTTATGCCTGATAGGATTGCCTTGTGCTATGTTTTTTTTTAGTCCATGTCTTTTATTTCATGTTTTTGTTTTTATCTTATGTTAGTTATTTTATAGCTTAAGTCTATTAGTTTGAAAAGAAAAGCATGAGTAATATGAGTTGTTTCTCACTTTAAAATGTTGTGTATATTACCTTGTTTTTCTTTCTTGTGCCGGGTTGTGATGGAAATTACTTGTACATGATGAAAAATTGATTAAATCACTCAAATTTGCAATTCTTTAGGAAATGATTATACTTTAAATGATCCATACACTAACAATTAGACAGAATTCGACCTTAATTGTGATGACCAATTCTTGAGCACTTATGTAAGCTTATGTTAATTGAGTTGTGCTAGGAAAGCCCATACTTAAGTTGTACACTTTAGTTTCGATGATCGAACACACTAGAACTAGTTTGATTATAATTCGAGGAGAAATCTTATGAAATAAGTAAGTAGGGAACAAAAATTAGGCCATTTTTGGACTGTTTGAACTTTTCTAGTCTACTCGAGTATACAATTAAACCTTAGTCACCCCGTTTGAGCTTGAATTAATCTTTTAATTGAATAACCATATTACAAGCCTAAGCCATGAGTTCAAATACCCTTAACACTATGAACATGGAGCTCATTGACAAATGTTGGTATTGTGTTGAGATAAGTGGTGAAAAATAGTGTAAAAACTTCAAAAATTGACAAATTAAATGCCAAATTTAGTAGGTATAGACTCTAAGTTTGGGGGAGTGATGCCGACTCTTATACATTGTAATGTAAAAAAAAAAAAAAAACCTCCTGTATTAATAAATAAAAGTATTTTAGGTAAACGGATTCAAGTTTTTAAAGGCGGAAAGGAATATAAGGTAGGAAGTTCAAATTGGTAACAAAAAAGGTTTTGTGTTCATAGTGCGAAATAAGTCAAAATTTAATCCAAATATCCCACCTTGACCTTAGCCCTACATTACAAGCCAATTAAAGTCCTAATTGATCCCTATTTATGCATATTCCTACATTAATGTGAGAGTTATATAAAAGATTAGCCTATAGTAGTGTGTTGTTATGAAAAGTGTGCCAAGACAACACTTTTCTGTATAAACTTGAGTTATTGAGCCTATTTAAGTAGATTTGACTTACATTTGCTTATTTCACACACACACATACACGGTTGATCACTTGTAGGGAATAAGGAAAGTGCTTTATTATAGTGTTTGTGGATTACTGAAAGTTATTTACCAAATTTGAATGAGTTAAAGTTAAATGAGACAATCTGTGAAACAAATAAGTGATCACCAAACCAATCCTCCCTCTTTATAGCTAGGGGTGGCAATTTGTGCATTCAAATAGTGTTTGTGTAGTGTCAATATAAGGTATTAATAAATTTTTATTGTATTCGTTTACGATTTATTTACTAAACGAATCAGACACTCAAACAAATATTCAATTCATTTAATAAACAAATTACATGGCATAACAAGATTAGACACGTTTAAATAAATAGATCAAATTCAATTCGTTTATACGATTATACATGATTTAATTTATTTATGATTATATTTGTTTAAATGAATAATAACACCTAATTCAATTCGTTTACACAAAATATTTGATTTGTTTAAAATACGTTTAAGTCATGATTAATAAAATTTAAAATTACATCACAAATAAAGGATTTAATGCATCTAATATAAAATTCGTCAACATAATTAAAGAAGAAGAGTCTTTAAAGTTTAGATATATTAGGGTTTTGATTTTCAATTATATATTTTTTAATTTAATAAATGTGACTTAAATAAATAGACACACGAATAAACACGAATATACATTAATACGATTTATTTATTAAACATGACTTAAATGAAGCAGCAAATAATAGACCTTAAACACATATTTGACACGATTAATAAACGAATATTACAAATTTGACCTGTTTATTAATCATATCAATTTCTCTACCCATATTTGCATAAAACTTGTCGAATTTATGTTGACTAATCATATTGTGACCCATTT
The DNA here is from genome assembly GCA_946807835.1 of Ailanthus altissimus. Lineage (NCBI taxonomy): Eukaryota > Viridiplantae > Streptophyta > Magnoliopsida > Sapindales > Simaroubaceae > Ailanthus > Ailanthus altissimus. The sequence goes on along the minus strand of OX327698.1, from coordinate 20,211,608 downwards.
TGGCACCCCTAGTCATAACTTTTGTAGGTTATTAATTTTTACGTATTCCTTATATTTAATTTTTGTTCGTTAGCTAGTTATTATCCTAAGTGTGTTTTTCTTTCTCTCTAATTGCTCAAGGATGTGCAATTATTTAAGTTTGGAGGATTTTGATGAGTATGATTTTGACAAATTGATGAACACTTGAAATTACACATTTAATAAGAGTTTTACATCATTATTTTGTATTGCTAGTATATTTAATTTTCTTAACTTAAGTATGTTTACAATATTGTACCTAATTATTTTTTAACTGTTTTGTGGTAGGTTCGGTAAAATGAGCATAACTTTCTACCTAAAGATCTAATTAGAGTGATTCTTGATCCTGTGAAGAGCTAACTTAATGGGCTACTATATTGTATTTCACAAAGCATTTAATATTTGAGTGTTTAGAGGGTAAAAAAGGCCTAGAACATAACTGATCTGCAGTACAGGCTCAGTTTGAACAGTCATCAGTATTTGGCCTATAACTATAGAAATACGTATCTAATACGTATGAGACAACTCAATTTAGATATATAAGAGACTTATATATAATTTTGATGTTTTGAGTGAGCTAATTCGGATCACATCGATTCCAAATTGGATAATCAAGTAGCTGCCTTAGTGATAATCAATGCAAATTATTTTACCACCATTCTTGACTTTCATCATCCAAGTGGTTCCCTCTAAATTTGTCTCGATTTATCCATATTTTTTTTTATAAATAAGTGACTTGTTTATGCCTCATGCATGTAATTAGAAAGTTAGAATTTAGTTTAAAATACTTGTCCATTGTATCCATTTCTTTATAATATTATTTATCTTGTTCACTATGAAATCATGTTATTTCTTCTTCCATTTCTTTTCTTTTTCTTTAGTTTTATTATGTCCAAATAATTTTTTTTATGCTAAAGTGAAAGGGTGAAGCTCTTGGCAAGGTAATAAGATATGTTTAACACTTATTCATGAATTTAATATTTTATTATTAAGTTATGCAAATTTATATAAGATGTATTTATTTTGTTTGTAGAATTAATACCATTTCTTCTAAAGTGGTGATTCTTGATTTATTATTGGCAAACTTTATACTTGGCACAATAAATTCTTGAAATCATTTACAAGATTTGATATATATAACCTTTCTTGTAAAGTGGGAGTCTTGATTTATTGTAGACAAATATAAAGATTGACATAATAAATACTTGAACCCATTAATAAGATTTGGTGTATAATAATTAAAAAAAATAAATATTAATCAATATACAGATGATAATGAACTTTAATTGTTATATTTTTTGATTGGAACCTCCTTTGTGTGAGGATTCCAATTGAGTTATAAAAAGAGTTAAATATATTCTTACTTTTTATGCCAAGAGTGGATCCCCCCGAGGGGACTGAGTGAAATAAAATAATTTTGTTAGGGTCTATTTGCACATTTGACAAACTTTTAAGGGTTTATTTCTACAAAATGCAAACATCTTAACTAAAAATAAAATTATTTATTACAAGGAGGGGCCTATGTGATTTCACAGATGAAACCCTAGTTTTATCCGATTCACACAGCGCTGCTCTTATTATTTCTCTCTTTTTTTACTACGTTTTTCTTCTCTTTTTTTTTTCTTCTTCCCTTTTTATCTTTTTTATTTTTTTATTATTACAACCAAAATAATAATAAAAATATATTGTTTTTAGATTGCAAATCAAAATCCTAAGCCATTTAATTGGCTTACAAAAAAAAAATCTGAAGAACACTAAGAATTAACATAACCATAAATTATTATGGGCATAACCATTTATCACAAAACTAATAAAAATAACAAATATGGATTAAATGTGCAATTAGTGCTACAATAAACAATTGCTAGCACACATAAAACATAACGCGTGTGGGAACGTGGATCTTTTTTAATCTTTAAAATCACTAATATTCAAATCTGAGAGAATAGTAATAACCAAATTCTTTTTCCACGTAAGAATACGTAAAACAAAATTTCTGGTTATTGTTATTGTTCTATTTTGTTTTATTATTACCCATACCTCTCATTTATATAAAAATCTCTCTTGGGTATTTTATATTAGATTAGGATTAGAAAATTAGAGTATGATTAGGATTTGAGATAGTAAAGGGATTGTAAGACCCATGAGCTTCCTAACTCCAACTTAAAAGGCCTAGTCCTTTTTATCTCATAATACATCAATTCTTCTAAGTTAACCTTAAACTATTCCACTAAAAGTCAAGGGCTGTACTTTAGTAACCCATGTTATAAAGTAAAAGCTCATTTAATTAAATTAGGCTTAATCTTTAGACCAATAATAACCACTTAGTTGACTTTCTAATTAATGTCTATAATTAAAGTTAGGCCATAAAAAAATGGCTTGCCTCTTTAAATACTTTTTTGCCTCTAAGTCACTGAATGCTCTAATGATCACTTTTAATATGTTTATATTTGTAAATAAATTTACAAATAAATATTATTATTCAATAAATAATTTATTGAATAAACTGTGGCCACAGATTCTAATGACCAAGTACTGCAAACAGCTTAGGTGGATATTAATTATTAGATTCCATCTTGCAAATATATATTCTTACGACCCATGAAATTATATCTCCAAACTATCGAGATTTTGATTGTTTATATGAATCTTACTCCATGATAACTCAAAAGATACAACGCATAAATATAAGTTCATTACCTACTCAGGATTAAGATCAATCAAGCTTATTAAAGCTTTTGTGAGTTAAGATCTACGACATTTAGTTAACCAGATTAAAATTCACAGTAGCCCGGTTCAATGTAACATATTGTAATATCCAATCCCTATTAGTAGTATTGGCGCCTAGATTTCGGTATAGAACAAATAAGACACCGTAGGGTTACTCGATTTTAACCCTATTAGAAATATTTTCTTTATAGTGCACGTGAGAGATATCAGACCTAATTTGGTAATTTCACACTTGATCGGTGCGCCGGACGACCCTAGAATATTTTTAAAATTTTTCTCTATTGGCTTGGAAAAGAAAATTCTAATTTACTACATGAATTTCCATTTAAGGGTTATGAATGGAACAAGCCTTTGTTGAGAAACATAATCCATATATTAGAGAATGTACCAATTAGAAGAAATCTCATGGATTGCCAAGTTGGAAGTTCTAGTTAGTTCTTTGGACTATTCCAACTAGATAGTTACAAATAAACTAATTACATAATTAGTTTTCAACTAATGGCAAATTAGTAATTTTGAGAAAGTTGAAGGGCAAAATGGTAAATAGAGGGAGGACTATAAATAGGTTGGAAGTGTGTAGAATTTTGAAGATAATCAAAAGCAAACACTTAGAACAAAAGAGAGAAAATTCGAGCTTGGAAAGGGGGGCTGCTACAGTGACCTTTCAAGTTTTGTTTTCATGAATTTTCATGTGTAATCAAGCCAAATTAAGGTTACAAACCAATCCCTAAGCTCAATTGAAGTCTCTATTAGAGGAAATTCAAGAAAAAGAGGTAAGAAAAGCATCTTTTATGAGTTTGATAAGTGAGAATTTAAGAATGTGTTAATTGATGTTCTTATGTGTATTCTTGGCTTAGATTGAGTTGAATTCTAGTTTGGAGCTTGAAGGAGTCATCAATTTGAAGAAATTGGCAAGGTGAGAATTAGGGTTTTTGGTGATTTTGTTGTAGAGATTTCAATTGATTGTAATTAGGGCCTTAGAATGAAATTGGCATGATTTTGTTGTAATTGGAACAAGAAATTGAGAAAATGAAGGTGTTGGAACCTAGGGTGAAATTCTGCCACTTTAGGGAAGTTAGGAATTGAGTGGTGTTTTGATTGAATTGTTGTATGTAAATGATCATATTGTGAATTGAATGTATATGGTTGATGAAAAAACCCAAAAATTAAGAAAATAGGACATAATTGTCCATGTTAGAAAGGTGAAGGGCAAGTATGTCCAATCAAATTATAAGATGTTCAATAATTTTCAGGGCGCCGGATGGTGAGTTAGTTTCGATTATGGCTCCGTAACTAAAATCGGGAAGTAGTTTACATCCGGGCTTTGTATGCCGATTAGGGCATTTAGTAGTTAAATGAGATTCTAGTGTTCGATTTGGTTCTAAATGTCATTTATGGCGCGTAGGTGAGGATAACCGAGAGCGTTAACGGGAGCAGGAATCGGGAGCGAAATTGAGCGCGGAGCGGTTGTGAGTGGAAATCTGCCATTTCTTTTACTTTTCGGTTATTATGTTTTCGCACAATGACTATGTATGTTTTATGAGCTTTCGATACATAAACATGATTTATGATCTTGATATATTCATAGACATGCTTTTACATGATCGATTTGTGAAACAGTTTTAAAATTTCTGCATTTGTTTTAAGGTCATTGGTACCCTCAGATTATAGTGGTGATGATTGTATTAGACCCGGCCGGTATATCCCGTGCACATGGGCAGGTCTTGGGGGTATGTCACTAACTCCGAGAAGTCGGGATGTCGAGTCATGTGAGTCGCTCTATGTGTACGGGATATTGTCTCGCTATATGCATGCGATGTAGGATTCCGCTGCGTAGCCAGTGAGATGTCTTGAGATGTCACTGTAGGTGCTGCTAGTTGAGGTGCCCTGTGACCTACTCACGTATACGGTGCTAGTTGAGTCGCTGCGTGGGTATAGAGCTTTAGGGTTACCATTAGTACAGTTTAGAAAGAAAATGGCCGAGCGAGGATTTTACTAGTTTTCGATTTACCGATAGCATTTATGCATTTATATGCATACAGCAGTTATTATGTTATACAGATTCTGAATATAGTTTTCCAAAGATGTAGATAAAACCCGCTCGGCAAAATTTCATTAGCATATGATATTAGAAATCGTTTTACAATTTTACATCCATTTTAGAAGCATAATTTCTGCATGTACTTTAGAAATTGTTATCTTTATATAATATTCTTGTAATTGAATTCTCATTTACACTCACTGAGCTCCTTTAGCTCACTCGTTTTATGTTTTATGTTTTAAACCCCTTTCCCAGGTGCAGGTCTCAGAACGCAAGCTGCTGATTCTCCTATCGCCGAGTAGTGGGCCGAATCCAAAGATAGTTTTTGTACATGTAAATGTGCTAATAACACTCTTTACTTTATGCATAATAGTTGTAGGCATGTATATTTGTAAATATGTGTTGAATCAAGAAGAAGAGATTTTCAGTTTATGATGATCGTTTTTACTTTTTATGATTATGCTTATTTTGTGATTTACACGAAGTAATTGAGTTGTGTTGGATTTGATTTGAAAAGGACCGGAGGTCCGAATTGGTAGAATGGAGATGTGTTGGAATTAGAAGTGAAATTTCTTTGCAGGTTTATATGGATTTTCCGAAAAATAGAGGAAACTTTATCCGTTTGTTTTTAAAACTAAGATGTCGTTTTCATGTATATTACTAGATATTCTTAGTAGTAATAAGAATTAAAAAGGGGTTCGCCTCGTGGAATTTCTTAACTTACCCAGTTAGGTTCGGAGGAACTTCCGTCGGGGTGCCCGGCAGGGCCGCTGGGATCTATAATAGAGGGTCTCGGGTCGGGTCTTGTCACATATACACTAGTTTTTCTACTTGAAGTCTTTACTTCGATAATTAAAATAAATCATCCACTATAAAAAGCAGAAAAACTACAACTTTATATAATGAAATACCTTTTTCATTAACGATTGTGAACATTACTTAATTTATAAAGAACTTGTGATCTATACCCTCTATATTAGCATCATATGCCTAATACATAGATCACATACTTTATAAATATAGGCTTATCAATATATGCTCAATTATATGTATGAATAAACTTTTATTAATCAAATACAATGTTATTTCATATGCTTTAAGGGCATAAATAACATTATATGTCTAATAGTTCTTTCCATCCAAAAACAACATATCTAAAAATCATGTCAAAATTATAAATTGTCATTACATTTTTAATGCATTCTCCTCTACCATAACCTCAATATTTTCTTTTTTAAAATTAACAAGAATACTGTAGTTAAAAGGTTTTTTATTTCAAAACCTTAAATGCATGCTTTCAAGAAAAAGTTCTATAATTTTATTTTATTAAAATGACTTTTTTATGCCATCAATAATTTAAAAAATAAAAGAAAAATAGATTAGCCTATCAAATTTACCAATTACACTAGCAACTACAACTAAAATATAATAAATGATAACATTTGATATACACATGTGATGGAACAATAATTTGTTGGCCACTTTTATTTCATCATACTTTTTCATAGGTGGTGTCATCTAAAAGAAAATAAGTTTTAAAATAAAATCGAATCTGTTTAATAAATTTTCTTTTTTTAAGAAAAAATTAACAAGAATACAATGGTTAAGAGGTTTTTAGTTTCAAAACCTTAAATACATATTTTTAAGCAAAAGTCCTCTAATTTTATTTCATCAAAAATATTTTTTATGTTATCAATAATTTAAAAAAAAAGAAAAAAAATAGATCATCCTATCAACTTAACCAATTACAAAAGTAACTACAACTAAAGCATATTAAATCATAGCACTTGATATACACATGTGATGGAGAAGTAATTTGTTGTCCACTTTTGTTCCATGGAACTTTGACTCTATATTATATCATAACACTTGAAATACACACATGTGTTAGGGTAGTAATATATTAATGGATGACAACTCTAGAAAAGACGCAAATCATCTTTCAAAAAGAGGAAAAACGTAAACAATAGATGTATACTAATTTATGAGTGACAGCTCTAGAAAAGACGTAAACCATCTTTTGAAAAAAAAGACGCAAACAATAGATGTGCTCCAAGAAAGACCAAAATAAGAAGAGTTTCTCCTAAGAAATAATAATCCAATCATTCATTCAAAAAAAGAAAAAAAAAATTGATACAACAAATAATACCTCTTCATCTTCACACATGTTAAAAAATATATCACATAATACAATTAAATTCATCTCTAATTTATCATTATTCTTTATAAAACTAGCAAAAAATCATAGGTTGAGTTTAATTAATTTAAAGTGAATAAAGAAGAGATGATTTATCTGAAAAATAATAAAAATCTTGATTTTTTAAGTTTAAGAAGAAAGAGATTACAAAACAAAAAAAAGTTCATCTATAATAGACATAAAAGAAAGAAGGGTTTTATATGGATGGGGACATAAATATATCGAATAAGTAGTGATATTTTAGAGAAAAAATAAATAAATAATTCAAACCTTTTTATATTTTTCCAAAGAGTAAAAAAATTTAAAATTTTTAATTCATCCAAAATTGATTTAAAACACTTATTTAGTTAGAAAACAAACAAACTTAATAGTTGAATAAATGAAATTAAGGCATATTCAGCATTAAACAAAACAAACAAACAGGCTTGTGCAATGTATAGTTAAACCTTTATAATTTTTAAAATATCTAAACAGACCTCATTGATAATAACTTTCATAAGTTTAAATGAAAATTTCATTTACTTGTTACAAATAACATAGTCGTATCCCTTAATCAAAGTACAACACAAGTTCAGCACTGAAGAAAATTGTGAGACCTTTGTTCCTTACTAGAATTATAACACAAGTTCAATCCCTTAGAAAACTTATGTGGTTGTCCTCGTCGCATGGAAACCATAGATATTAACTCAAAGGAAATATCCCTAACTTAAAAGTCTTCCGTCTACTAAGCCCTCAAAGAGGACAATCACATAATTTTTTTAAGAGATTAATCATATAAGTCCTTCGTAAGGTCGCCCAGCCCTTAAGATAGATAAAAAGATATATATTTATCACTAATTGATGACTCACTACTTATTTTTGAAGACCCTAAAGTCAGAGATATAAAACTCTTCGGTCGACAGGATTTTATAATCTAATTCTAAAAGGACTCATCATATCTTGAATTTACTTCAACAAAAATTCTACCACTTATGCCTATAAAAGCGAGGCCAAATAATGAAGAGGGGATCTTCTAGATGGCTTAAGAAACCTGCAAAAGCTTATTCTTCGTTTCTTTCTAGATAAAAAAGGCAAAAACTATAATCAAAGCACTATTACAGCCCCTAATGGCTCCAAAGCAGTCTTCAAAGCACCATTACAATTTTTAACTGTTTCATTAAAGCCCTTAAAATTCTATTAAAATGAGGGAGATCTCTATTTTTTAGGATGCTCGTTTTAAAAAATGGCATAGACACGCCGTTTGGTAATTATTGCAAAAAAAAAATTAATGTGTACACTTAATTGTAGATTGGTTAGCATCTATCATCAGTAGCCACCCACGTCTCTTTCAAATCCTTTTGAGGGACGTAGCACAGCAGAGGCATGTACGTGTACCCACATTAATGAATTATCATACAATATGGACGAAAGAGAATCAATTATAAATTGCCTTTTGCTCGTCTTTTTTATCGGTAGCCTCCCACGTCGCTCTCTATTTCTTATCACCATCCAGACAAATGCCTTAATCCCACGTGAAGCAAGATGTTTTAATCACCCGCGTGAATCAAAGATACTTCTTCTAAAGAAACTATTGCGTCCATTCTTTGAGATATACAACAAATATTTTTGTTGATTTTCTTGCCTGAGTGGTATCTCTTTTTTCTAAAAAAAATAAAAATAAATTATCAATCTTGTACCATTTAAACTCTACATTTAAAAAGATAAATTTAACCATTAAACTATTAATTTATGAAACCTTATAAATTATTAATTATTAGAGAAATTGTCTTTCTCCCTTTTTTTTTCTGTCAAATTAGGTTAAAGTAAAAAATTCTAATTAAATTCAATCTTAAACTTTAATTTCTTTACACAATAGAATAACTCGAATATCAAACAAAATAATAAAAATTTAAAGCAGATAATAAAAAACACAATACAATCACTTACATAATTCGACTAAATTGTCTACAATGGTAGATCTAAGGATCATAACCTTTATTATTAACTACTTAGAGATTTTATAAGAAATATTCAATGAAAAATCTTCAAAGGACCTAATATTTAGTGTATCTTTACTCTACCATGAACAATAAACACCCAAACGACAGTTTCACCTTAGCGCACACAATCATTTAGTGTTTACCCAGTTATTCCCTCTCTTAATGGTTAATCTCAACTAAAAGTTTACAAGAATTTATATAGGGGTTATTTCGTTCCTATTAGCCCTAATTCTTATTAAAATAAGAGTCTATTTGTTTTAGAAGTCCAAAATTTTTCAAAACTCATAAATTTGAAACAGAAACTGACTCTGCCCGCTCTGGTGCCGTGTCACTGAAGTTCTGGCACCGTGGCACTAGGAACCTAGTGCCGCGACTCTGGGTTTTTGATCTGGGCACCGCAGCGCTTAGCCCTATCACCAACTCCACACTTTTTCTTCACTTCCTTTACGTCTTCAAGTCTTGTTTTGCTTTTTCATTCGAGTCCTACATACCCTAACATTTATTATTCATGTCCCACACGTTTTAAACTTCTTGTGACTTTATTCTTTAATATTCTACACAATTATTGTTCAAATAAAATTGTTGAATCACCAAATCTCCAATACCAACAAACTCAAATAAGATCTCTTTCAATGATTTATTCAAGGTCGGTTTAAATCTAATACCCAATATATCAAATTTTCAACAAACTCAAAATTCATATGCATGTATATTTTTTTAATATATTAGTATTTATTGAAATTATTTTTATATTTAAGTTAAATTACAATTTTCCTATTTAATAACAGCTAAAATTAAATAATGAATTACTAATTCTAATCAAACTATTTACCTTAAATTTTATTCTTTCCTAAATCAATTACTTTAACTATCATCCTAATATTAAATGTTAATATAAACTTATTACATTCCTTGTAAAACTCTTATAAATAAGAATCTTTACTTTAGTTTTTCTATTCCTTATTTAAGTATTCATGGAACAACTTTTGGTTTAAATTTTCTATTCCTTATTCAAGAATTCAAGATCAATATTTTTCTTTGCTCGTCCACTATTAAAATTATTAGTTCTACAATTTTAATATATTTTTTAGTTAGCAGATTAATCTTCTTTTTATAATATTTTTATCATTCTAGTATATTTTTAATTGGCAAATTGTTCTTTTTTTTATAAGATCTTTATCTTCTTGAATAAGATTATTCTAATTTTAAGCAGTACTCTTTTTTTTTATTTGCATAATATTCTTATTTTCATCATGTTTAATTCTTTGTAATTTGATAAAAAGAAGGAAAAAAAAGTAAATATACATTTGGATTTAAGAGAAAAAACTAGAGTAATAATTTTACAAATTGGATTTAAGAGAAAAAACTAGAGTAATAATTTTACAACTCAAATAGTTAAAGAATAAATATTAAACAAAGGACTTTTATGATTAATATTTTGTTCAAATAAAAAACTTTGACTAGAGCCCCAATTTTAGTTGTTCCTGATTGTCATCACTTAGGTAGTGTTTGTTTTTTTAATTGAATAGAGTTGAATATAGTTGAATGACTGAATTTGGATAACCTGTTTGTTTTTTTTTTACTTAATATTTAAATATAAGTATTAAGTTATTTTTTTTCAATTAAAAACAAGCAAAAAAACTAATACTTTTATATTTGTATCCTTACAAACTTTTAATGTTGAATTAATAATAAAAACCAAAAATGTATGAATAAATTAATCCTTTTCTATACAAATTAATATTAAAACAATGTAAATTTAAATATTTTATTTAAATATTTTTTATGACAATAAATTTTTGAAATGTTGTAAGAAAACTTTGATAGTGTTAATTTATTACAAAATAACAAAGAAAAAAGTAATAATTCTTTGAAATTCATCAAAATAATAAAAGTGTACAATTAAAAAGAAAGAGAAGCTTTAATTGTATGTTTCAAACAACTGATATGCAATTTCATCTCGAAATTATCGCATGAAAATTTGATCTACCATGCTAGAAGAGCTGCTTGCAGTTGACATTTGATTTTAACTCTCATTTTCAAACTCAAAATCCTCATTTTGATATTGAGAAAATAATATGTCATTCACTGACAATTTTTGAAGAAAATTATTTATGAATATGCGATAATTATTTTTTTCTATGTATCAAATGAATATGATTCCATTAATTTAATATCGAAAAACAAACCTTTAACACACTGAAAGGTCGTTCAACAACATTTCTCAATTTGACATGAGCATAGTTAAATATTTCTTCCTTTCCTCTAGCTAGACCCCACCACTACGAAAATCACCCAACTAATATCGAATGTGATGATATAGTGCCGTAAATCCTCTAGTATGTGTATATGTTACATTTACTAAATAGTATTTATCTTAAAAGAATGGGTTGTAAGTAAGTAAATCATAATATACGAGGTGGCGGCATAGGAAAATTATGATTTGAATTATGAGTAGTTTCAATTAAAACCCTTTAATCATGTGATGTTCCTTCTCATCCAATAACAACATATCTAAAGATCAATTAGTGCATTCAGAAGATATGACACCACTAATATCGTAGAGATCATTAATGTAATTGTAAAAGATGCAAAAAAAAGCTTTCGGTTACAAACATAGTTGAATGGATACGAGTGCTAATGTAGATGTGGTTTTATAATAGATTGGAGATAGCAAAACGTATGATTTTCATGTTGACGACTTTGAAAAATTGTGACGTGATGAAGTATGATGATAAAACTAATCGAATGAAAATTTCACCTAATTGATAATTCACGATTTCTAATGAACAACGAACGTAGAGATGGAATAGTGAATATCACCATGAAGACATGTAACTGTTGAAAGTTTGGTTTTCGACAACTAGCTTGTCCCCTGTTGCGGATATCAAGTCATGCACTTCAATTTGACACCGCTATTATATCAACTAAGCCACAACCTTGATACCTCTTTTACTCTATGTGCAGCAAAAAACCATAACGCACACCATAAGAAAGAACATATATGATCAACACACCAATAAAGATAAAGAAAACAAACCAATCTAAAGACACAAGATATACGTGCTTCGGCCCAAAATTACCTACGTCCACGGAGGATCCATGATCCAGCTTCTTATTACTGATATAGATCACTAAGTATCTTCTTACATCATCAATGATCCCACAAGACCTCTTAGTATCTCCTATAGAGACCTCTAAGTATCTACCCTTGATCACCATGACTCCCTAAGACCTCTTAGTATCTCTTTATAAGAGCTTTTTACAAAGAACACAAGAATAGCCCGAGCATCTAAACCAAAAGGTTCTATGGTGTTTCACTTTTATTCACTTAAAGAACCTAAAGAAAAAACACTCCCCAAAGGTTACACTCTAGTGCACCACGCACTTAATGCCTACCTAGCTCTTCTATTCTCTCTTATGGTTATATCTTGAAACCTTAGATGTTTAATCTTAAACAAAGGGTTTACAAATATTTATATATGGTGTATTTCGTACCTATAAACCCTATTCCTTGTTGGAGTAAAAGTTCACTTGTTTTGGAAGTCCAAAACTTGAAATCCCGAACCAAAACGGACATTCTGACCAGTCTGGACACCGCAGCTATAAACCCTATTCCTTGTTGGAGTAAAAGTTCACTTGTTTTGGAAGTCCAAAACTTGAAATCCCGAACCAAAACGGACATTCTGACCAGTCTGGGCACCGTAGCGCTCATCCTTGGGCGCCGCGGCATTGGCCCTTCTCGCGCCCCCAGCGTTACGGCACTGGGTTTCTGTGTTGAGGGCAGGGGCGCTCAGCCATAGGCGTCGCGGCGCTGGCAGTTCTCCTGAGATTTCTTTGTTTTCTTTGCGTCTTCGAGTCCTATTTCACTTCCTCCTTCATGTCCCACACGTCCTAGACTTCTCTATACGTGTCCCACACGTTCTAGACTTCTTATGACTCTCCAATTTGGTATTCATCTCAATTCTTGTCCAACCAAAATTATTGAATCACTAATTTTCCAACAAACCCCTCATTCATTCAAAATCTCTCTCTATGAAGCTAATCACCGTCACCCCTCTTTGACCAATGCTCACTAGCATGGTTTATAAGTCAAGTCCCAAACTTAACTAAGGCTCTTGCGACTACGGTCTCCGATGATTCTTGAATGATGATGTCTAGAGTAGTTTAATGTTATGATCTTCCATGTCCCGAAGACACCATGACCATAACCCTTAATGGTGAAAACACATTCTCGCCATTGCTATTCTTCCCACACATTCTCTTTCGACCCCTGCTATAAAGTGATATATCAAAAGCTGCTTTATGGTCTGTTTCAAATCAACAACCCTATGTTGATCCCATTCTAAGCACTTTTCTACAAGCACATAGCCTCCCTCTTTGCTTTATCACTCCCCGATCCTTTTGTTTCCCATTTAGTATTCCTTCCTTATGTCTTCCATGAATCTCCCTATTTCGATCTAGTAGTCTCGAGTCCACTAGGTCTTTATGAGATGAGGAATAAAATCTCATACCCAGTCTCTCCCTTGTCTTTTTTACTATATAGTCTCAATCCTATCCTATCAATCCCCTATGACTTACCATAAGCCATATTACTCTAATTGATAAATAACGATTCTCTATGACTCATATGAAAACATTACCCTAGATCTCAAAAATAGTTCATCCATCAGACACTTATTCCTTCAAGGTCTTTGCCAAGTCATCCAACAGACTTGTAAATCCACCTTCCTTCTATCTTTGTGTTTCTCTTAGGACTATCCATTTGAGTACCCTAAACACCTTTTGGATCTGCCCTTTAATCTTGATTGTTCTTCTTTTACCATCTTTATTTTGTGTCCAGTCAGAATGATTCTTCTAACTATGACCTAGATGACGTCATCTTCTTGGTAGTCTTCTTCAAGAGTGATCTCTACTTCAAAACTCTCTAGTAAGGCCATCATCTTTTCCTCTTTCAGATCATCATCTTCCCTATTATTCTTCTATTATATTTGTGAGTCCCTATAGTTGATAATCTTTACTCTGCAATCTGACACTACTGCCTATGCTCTCCAATCTAGGCTTCAACTCAAGCTCTGATACTAATTTATTGCGGATATTAAGCTATACACTTCAATTTGACACATCTATGGCATCAACTAAGCCATAGCCTGATACCCTTTTTACTCTATACGCAGCGGAAAACTATAACTCATATCATAAGAAAAAACATATATGATCAACATACCAATAAAGATAAATAAAATAAACCAATCAATAAGACACAGGATATACGTGGTTCGACTCAAAATTACCTACGTCCACGGAGGATCCATGATCCAGCTTCTTATTATTGATATAGATCACTAAGTATCTTCTTACATCATCAATTATCCCACAAGACTCCTTAGTATCTCCCATAGAAACCTCTGAATATCTACTTTTGATCACCATGACTCCCTAAGATCTCTTAGTATCTCCTCATAAGAGATTTTTACAAGGAACACAAGAATAGCCCGAGCATCTAAACCAAAAGGATCTATAGTGTTTCTCTTTTATTCACTCAAAGAACCTAAAGAAAAAACACTCCCAAAGGTTACACCCTAGTGCACCACACACTTAGTGTTTACCTAGCTCCTATATTCTCTCTTATGGTTACATCTTGAAACCTTAGATACTTAATCTTAAACAAATGGTTTACAAGTGTTTATATAGGGTGTATTTCGTGCCTACAAACCCTATTTCTTGTTGGAGTAAGAGTCCACTTATTTTGGAAGTCCAAAACTTTCCAAAACTCGAAATCCTGAACCAAAACAGACATCCTGACGCATCTGGGCACCGCGGCGCTGGCCATTCTCGCCTCCATCGCCGCGGTGCTGGGGATCCAGCGCTACGGTGCTGGGTTTTTGTGTTGAGCACCGCGGCACTAGCAGCTCTCCTGTGATTTCTTTATTCCCTTTGCATCTTTAAGTCCCGTTTCACTTCTCCCTTCGTGTCCTACACATCCTAGACTTATCCATACGTGTCTCATACGTTCTAGACTTCTTGTGACTCTCTACTTTGGTATTCATTTCAATTTTTGTCCAACCAAGATTGTTGAATCACTAATTTTTCAACATCCTCATGCACTTATCGTATGCAGACATGAGATTGGTGTATGAATTTTTGTTCAACTTAGTACATATTCGAGTCTTTATTTTATGCCTATAGCAAGTCAGTACTTTTGATTAGCTATCCGTAAATTGGATAAACTCAAACGAATTGAGAAATATTGACATTCAATCTCCAATAATACATCATTAGGTAAGCAAACGTATGACAAAGCATATTCCATCTTAAGAGAAGTAACCATCGAAAAAATGTTTATAGTCATTGTAAACAATATAAACATAACTGAGAGATATGTCGAAATACTATTATTTTACATAATAGTTGATGTATGTTTATTTTTTATCATTAAAATTTTTATTTAATCTTGTGGCAAAAATATAGGTTTTGGCCAAAATAAATGAAATATTAAATGTGGCTAAAAGTAATAACTATTGAGAAACATTTCCCATTCTATTACTGTACAAACAATTCTGCCAAAATGATTTCTTCTCATAGAATTTTCTTCATAGGATTTTTGTTTTGTCACAACCATTAGATTCAATCTATCAAATACCATTAAAATATGTATTCTATCAACCACTAGTAATAGATTTGTTATAGAATATGTTAATAATTACCGTATCAAAATTTGTAATAGATTACCAAAATGGTATGTCTAAGCCATTTGTTAAAATCAAAGTCCTAAATGCACAAAATAAATTTTTGGAACCTTTTCGTCCACACAGAATGTGAAAAATGACTTTATTTTGCATTTGGTATGACAATTTTTATCATAAATTTATTATACAATGAATCATCCAATTTCATAATTAAAACATTTATATTAACTTATTAAAAAAAATTTCCTATTGCCATTCTAAAGTCATTGTTTCATTTTATTTTTTGTTGGTTTATATACTTTATGTTTCATTATTATTGTTTTTTAAAAAAAAAAACAAAATTGTTTTGCGTATTTTTAAATATTATTTAAATAAGTAAAATAATGATATTTTGAGTATCTTTATTATTATTCAAAACAAACTAATGTTATTTTTGTAATTTTTTATTAATAAAATATAATGACGTTATTTCACATCTTTGTTTGGACATAAAATGGCATTGCTTCCCTTATAGCTTATTTGCACTACATTTCTATTGTACCCAAATCGCTATTGAAATTAAAATTAGAATCATGATTACAACTATAATTATAATTATAATTGCAATTTACTATTAGAATTATAATTACAATAAAAATTACAACTGAAAATCCAAAATTATAATTACAATTAAACTATAATTATAAATACAATTCACTACCAAAAAAAAATGACATTCAATGACACCATGCTATTGACATGTTTTTAAATGGTGTCAGTAAATATAAAGTATGAGTAAATTGCTAATACTATGATATCAAGAATATGAAGTATCAGTGAATTGCTGAATATAAAAAAACATGAAGTGTTAGTAAATTAGAAATATCATAGTATTAGAAAAAGTTTTTTTTAAATTTAAATTTACAAAAATTAATATAACACTCAAAATAATGAATGAAAAATTGATATTAAACAAACTCGAAAAGTTTTTTTAATTTAAAAACTAAAATAATAATAATAACAACAACAACAATAAAGAAAATCTGTTTATCTCACCTCAAACAGCATTAAAATAAATAAAAGAATTTTTTTGGATATTTAAATTTTGATTTCGGTAAGTATTAAAATAAATAACCAAATGCATCCCAATTTTATTTAATAAAAAATAAAGAAATATTTACAAACAAGGACTTCAATATAAGGTATAACTTAACGTCAGTGAAAGCCATCTTTTTAGTAGTGATTAAAATTTCAACTTTAATTATAACAATTGTATTTGCAATTACTATTATTGCAATTGGAGTTAAAAAAACTTACGAGAGCCATTCATATTCCAATTGCAATTATAATTACAATTACAATTACAAATACTAACTCAAATACAAAAATATAAAAAAGTAGATTATCTATAATAGAAAATAACTAAAATAATTTCCCTAGTAATGGAGCCTTATGGGCGGTAATAAAATCATGGAGGTTGTGATAAGACCATAGAAGCTATGATGGAGCCATGCTGGCTATGATAGGGCCATGATGGTTGTAATAGAGCTATGGTGGCTATGATGGAGCCATAGGGGCTACAATGGAGCTATGATGGGTTTAATGGAGACATGGTGGTTGATAAAATTGAGAAAAAGAAGATAAAGATCCTAAAAGATTGAGATCTCCCCTATTTTAATAGAGCCTTAAGGGCTTTAATAAAGTGATTAAGAGCTATAATGGTGCCTTAAAGGTTGTTTTAAAGCCATCAAGGGTTGTGATGGTGCTTTGGTTGTAGTGTTTACTTATTTTTATCTAGAAAAAATTGATAAATAAGATCTCAAAGGTCCTCCAAGCCTTCTAAAAGATCTCTTCTTTATTATTTGGTCTCCATTTTATAGGCATAATTGGTAGAGTCTTTATAGAACTAAATTCAAGACAAATTAAGTCCTTTTATTACTAAGGTTATAGAGTTCTGTTAACTAAAGAGTTCTATTTTTACTAGAATATATCTAACTCTAGGGTCATCAAGAATAAGTAGTGTGAATCCTCGGTCATTGGTAGATAGACAACTTCTCATTTATCCTAGGTGCTAGTCAACCTCATAGAGAACTTACATGATCAACTTCTTAGATGGCTTATATGGTCAACCACTTAGAAGGCAACTTACATGATCAGCCTCTTAGATGGCTTATATGGTCAACCACTTAGAAGGCTTACAAGGTTAGCCTCTTAGACGGCTTAGACCAAGGACTTTTAAACTGATGATGTTCCCTTTGATATAATATCTCAAGTGTCCATATAATAGGTTTTCTTATGGACTACAGTGAGTTTTCAAAAGATTGAACTTGTGTTATATTTTTAAGAAAGAACATGGGTACTTTAATTTTTAATGTTAATTTATTAATAATAAAAACTTTATAATAATTCTCATTTATGGGTAAAACTTTAAATTTATAGTCCGGTTAGAGGATATAACTATATAATTTGTAACAAGTAAATGAAATTTTTATTTATGCCGACAGAAGTTACTATTAATGAGGTCTTTTTAAATATTTTAAAAACTATAAGGGTTTAATTGTATATTACATTAGCCTCTATCATTAGTTGCCACCACCACGTCTATTTCAAGTCATTGCAAGAGACGTGGCGCAGTAGAGGCATTGTGGGCCAAATACTTCGTATGCTTCAGTAAGTTGATGAATGATTAAATTCATATATGTCGGATGAAATAGAATCAATTATAGATCGGCTTTGCTCGTCTTTTTCATCGCTAGCCTCCCACGTCGCTTTCAAATTCTGATCGATACAATATGTTATACAAATGCTTTAATCCCACGTGAAGCAATATCTTTTACAAGTGCTCATTTTAAATTAGTTATGAATTTTTTTTAATTATTATTGTAAACACAAATTACAATGGTAAAAAACGCATATTTATAAAATAAGCAATTAAAGTTATTATTTTTTAAAGATGTATTTAGCAAATGAGAACGACTGCATCCATTACAATTAACACCTTCTTTAAGATATTGTTATTGTCTAGTGAAATATAACTTCTGAGAAAATTTTGAATATAATCACACGTAACTGTCTGTTGATCGTCGAAAGGAAGCTAAATGAAAAAAATACCCCTATTTTCATGGCAACAAATCTTCATCACATTTGGATTGGGTTTGAAAAAAATCGTTGGCTTTGGATTTGGTTAGTATGCGTTTACAAGATTTGCTTTAAATAATTTCTAAATAATGGAGTGCAGAGAGGAAAAAAAAAAAAGCAAATGAATTTACTGAAACGAATATTCAAAGTTTATATATAACTTAGATACATTATTATAAAAATGGCATTTATTGACATCATTTTATAATGTCAATGTCCTTCAAGTCAGAAAATTATTTACATTATTTATAGTGTAAATAAATCTCTGATACCATGGTATCAGTAAATTTCTGACACTACAGTATTCGAAAATCATTGACACTATAATATCAAAAATTCTTATTACTATAGTATTAATGAATCTCTGACATTATAGTATCAGAGAATCATTGATTTTATAGTATCAGATAATCACTAACACTATAGTATTAAAATTATTTTGATGCCATAGTATCAGAGAATTATTGACACTACAGTATCAGAAAATTATTTATACCATAATATCATAAAATCATTAATACCATTGTGCCAATAATATTTACTCTTTATAGCAATTTAATTAAATTATCTTTTTAATAATTTAAAATTATAATTATTGGACCAGAATATTTAATATATATATATATAAACTTGAATTCTATAAAACTTAAGTATATTTCAAATTGTTAAATAGTATAAAACATCATCTTTACAATCAGGATAATCATAATATCATAAAAGTACTTTCAACTTAGTTTTATAAATATTGCAAACATCTCAAACTTACTCCAAAATATTCTAATGTTTGAAGTTTAGTTAAACAAATAGCCACCATATAAACTTCCATAAACCAATAATCCATCAAAAGAGTTGAAGCAATCCACCCACAACTTAGCGGCCATCTAACAAATTAATCAATGATCACCTCTATCAAAGTAAATAAAAATACATGAGTAAATAGATAAAAAAAAACTTGAACAATATTATTAACAAAAGCAAGATATGGTTACACAAAACTTGATAGCATAAAAGCCTATATTGTATGCAAATGCTAAAAAGTGATTATATGTAACAAGAAAGTACTACTAAAAAAATGATTTTCATTGATGCTAAGTTAGTATCAGTGAAGGATTTCATTGACACTATTTCATAGTGTTAATGTTGCTTAAGTTAGAAAGTTACTGACACTATTTATAGTGTCAGTGAATCTCTGATACCATGATATCAATAAATCGCTAATACTACAGTATCAAAGAATCACTGACACCACAGTATTAGAGAATTCTTATTACCATGGTATTAGAGAATCACTGATATTATATTATCAAAGAATTACTGATAACATGGTATCAAAAATCGCTAATACCATGGTGTCAATAATATATTACTATTCATTTATGGTAACTAATTAAATTAGCTTTTTAATAATTTAAAATTATAATTAATTAACCCAAATATTTAATATATATTTAAACTTGAATTTCATAATATTTAAATATATTTTAAATTGTTAAGTAGTATGAAACATCATCTTACAAGCACTATAATCAAAATATCACAATAATACATTCAACTTAGTTTCATAAATATTGCAAACATCCTAAACTAATTGAAAAATACCCCAAGCTTAGTCCCTAGTGTTTGAAGTTTAGTTAAACACATAGTTGTCATATAAACTTGAAGGAACCAACAATTCATCAAAAGAGTTGAAGCAATTCATCCATAACTTAGTTGCCATCAAACAAAATAATCCACGATCACCTTTATCTAAGTAAATAAAAATACATAAGTAAATATATAAATAAAAAAAACTTGAACAATATACTTGAATTATAAGATATTGCAATGACAGTACAAGAATACAAATCACATCCAAACTAAGTTAGAGACCAAAAATAAGATTTGGTTAGTTGTTGCATTAAATAGCATAAAAAGCTTAGAGATGATGCAAATGCTAAAATGTGCTTTATAGAATATATCATTTAAAGAAGATAGCATAAGGGTAAAGTATTATAGAATATATTTATCAAGAAAATGCATAAAATAACCTCATATTAGCCCCAGAAATAGCCCTATTTCTGTTGGGAGTCGTTCATTCATGGGTGTTTGCATGTGGGTTTTGTGTTTAATCACAATTTATACATATCTCATATATATAATGAAGCAGCGGAAGCTTAAAGTATTGCAGTAAACACAATCACAATATATTAATCAGAAACGAGATTGAGAAATAACCCTTGAAGCCTTTGGTTGGAGATTGTTGAAGTCCACCAAAATGTTGTCTTTGATCAATTCTAGTAATCAACAATGGTGGGTTTGATTATCTAGAATGACAGCTTTTGATCCAGCACTTGTTTAACTACTTAAACTTGTGTTCTTGATTTTTTCTTTTGATTAACACTTAATCAAATAATCAAAAACCTATTTTGCTAAATTAGTTTTAAGCCTTAAAAGAAAATAATGAATTCAACTCTTGAATCCATTAATTAGAAGACAATTTCTCTTTTCTCTCTTTGTAAAATGGCTGAGCTAATTTTGCAAAATCAATTTAACAAAAAACTCTTTAATTTAATTTACATTTGTTTTATTTATACAAATGAATTTAATTTCATTTCATAACACTTAATTTCACTTAATTTCAATTTGAATTTAATCTAACCTAATCATAGTTAACTCTTAACTTTAGTTAGGTTAAACTAACATTAAAATATTCTAACTATAGTTAACTCTTAACTCTAGTTAATTAAAAGAATATTTAATTATTTTAACCATGGTTAACTAACTTAACCATGGTTAGGTTAACTTTTACTTAACCATTAAGTATAGTTAATCTAACTTAACTAAATGGTTAACTCTTAACCTTAGTTAAACTTAAATTATTTATTCAACAATTAAATAAATAATTATTTATTTGAATTATTTAACGATTAAATAATTATCAAGTGAAATTACAATTATGTCCTTACTCGGTTACCATGTTAACCTAAAGTGGGTCCCACCATCTGACCATATACTTTAGTTAACGTAACCTTAGTAAATTGCTGGATTTTACTGTATTAAACTATTTAATACGGTACGCTGCCCAAGTGCTCAAAGAGTACATTTCATATTGGGACTCCCTAGGTCCACGCCCGATTCGTCAAGTGAAACTATTTCACAAGTCCGTGAACGATGCCCCACGCACACGTTACGGATATTACAAATCAGCGCGTCAGACCATACATGTTGAGGTTACTCCATATTCGTATAATCCTTCCGTCATTATATCCAGGATGAACGGGATATAGATCATTACCGTCAAATCCCGATAATTTCATCCATCACTTTATTATCTTCAGATTCGTATCTTTATGAACAATTTACGCAAACACTTTTGCTATAATGTTCGAACCTGGAGGAAACTCCTTTCCCAGGTTAATTGCTTACGGCCATAAGACTTTACAAGATACAATCTCGAAGTTCGGATATACTACCCATCTATGTGAGCTGGCGGATCCCATATCTACGCACACCGAACTCCATGAGCATCGGACCATACCCAGCGACACGTAGCGGTCAGACCATGAAAGGTCTCTGACATACGTGGAACCAAAGTATGATGGATCTCCCACAAGTTCACCGTGGCGCTCAGGTCGAAGGACCACAAATACTACTCAACTCGAGAGGACCTTCCTTTGACGGTTTCATAGGATATCTATTGGGGTCCTCATGAGTCTGTTCAGTATCCAGTCCTAACTGAATACCTGTATGTCTATATGAACTTCAACCAAGCTCATGGTTAACTAAGAATAACCATTTGTACAATACAGCTATAGACATACACTAATCTATGTGTTTCACCGATAGACCCTCATTGGTAAACGTAGATCAGGAACTCTTTATTTGAGAAGATACTTCCATAACGACATTTCTTAGTCTCTATTGCAACTCTTTGCAATTTTGTCATTACTAGTAGATTCTCAGGTCTTTGTTACATTATAGATTAGGTTCTAACTTTTTAGATCCCGCTGGGTATTATAACCTGCTAACACTTAGCATTTATAACTATCAGCTTTGCTAACTCTTAGCCATGGTTTAAACTTCTTTAAACCAGATATGAACTCATTCAGATCATATCATTTTTATAATGTTACAAGCTTAATTACCATTTAATAAAAGTTATCAGCGATTTAATAAAATATGCATTGTATAAATATTACAAACTTAATATTCATACAAACTGGGATGGCGCGTAAGCACATACCCTAACAATTTCAGCCCTAAAATAACAGTAAGACATCACTAAAAAGCAGCCCTATATGAGCCCCAAAAACAGCCCTCATTTCAACCCTCATTTCAGCCATAAAATACCACCAACAACAGCCTCATTCTAGCCACAAAAAAATCCCAGGACAACCTTAAAACAACTATAAGACAGCCTCTAAAACATCCCCATATTAGCCATAAATTTAGCCCCCAAAACAACTATAAAATACTACCAACAACAGCCCTATTTCAGCCTCAAAGCACCAACAACAACATCCTCAAAACTTTATGATACCAAAAATACTTTTATCATCAACTCCCTTAAATTTTAAATATAAAAAAATAATTAATAGTGTATAAAGTAATATTATAAAATTTTAGAACATTCTATTGGATACATACGTTATTCTTGAGTACATTAACATCCTCAACAATTGCTTTTATTTACTTCATGACAAAGTATCCACACTCAAAGAAATTAGGTTGTAGAGAGTACTGCAATGCAATTAAAAGTAATTGTTATTTCAATTAAAATTATAAGTGAAATATAAATCACAAGTTAACATATAATTGAAAATTAAGTATTAGCAAAGCACATAATAAAGTAAGAAATGTTTACATTTACCTTGGATATTGATCCATTGAAGTTTAACCTTTTTAGATGTTTTTTGTGTAAGATAAATTTTAACCCCCCTTAAAAGAAATAAATAGCAAGTCATATTAAATTTAAAATAAATTGAAAATATGTAAATTGAAACAATAGTAACTGAATCTTAACTGATTAATAATCTCTTCCAAATCTTTACAAGGTTTATTCCCTAATAGGTCAAGGTAAAACATAGTTGATGTCAATAAATCAATGGCAACTAAGACCCAATGGTTGCTACAAACAAAAAATAAATGTGTCAATTTAGTAAGTTATAAGTAGGTGAAAAGTATTATAATTACATCAATTGAAAGAATTTCATACTTGGGATTATATAGCATAACTATAATTTGCTTTGGTTGTGATTGTTGGGATTTATGCTTACGTGTCATCCCATTATGTATAAATATTTAATTATAATATTTATACAATTATCATTTTTAATCAAATTGTTAATATTATTATTTATTAAATGGTAAAATGCTTATAACGTTTCAGACACTGTATAATCTGAAAAAGTTTAGATCTGGTCTAAAAAAGTTTAGATCAGTGCTAAGAGTTAGCAACATTAATAGTTATAAGTACTAATAGTTAGTGATACTAAGAATTAGCAGATTATTAGAGTTAGCGAAATCTAAGGAGTTAGAGCTTTTTCTGAAATGTGATAATGGCCTGAGAATATTTCACTAATGACATAGCTACAAAGAGTTGCAGATGGTGCTAAAAAATGTCATTATGTAAGTATGTTCTCAAACACTGTGTTCTTGATCTAATTTCATCGATGCGAGTCTATCCATGAAACCCATTAATATAGATTAATATATGTCTGTATCTGGATAGTTCAGATAGTTAGTCTTAGCAAACCATGAGCTTAGTGGAAGCTCGTATAGAGATACAGGTATTCAGTAAGGACTGGATACTGAACAAACTTACGTGGACCTCCAACAAACATCTTATAAAACCGTCAATGAAAGATTTTTCGAGTTGAATAGTATTTATAATCCTTTGACCTGAGCACCACGGTGGGCTTATGAGTGATCCACCATACTTTAATTTCACACATGTCAGAAACCTTTTTTGGTGTGATCGCTGAGTATGGTCCGATGCTCATAGAGTCTAATGTGTATAGATATGAGATTTGTTAGCTCATATGAGTGGGTTGTATATCTTGATGCTTCAAGATTATATTTTAAAAAGTCTTGTGGCCACAAGTATAAACCTTAAAAAATATATTCCGAAGGGATAAACAATATCATAAGTGTTTATAAATATTGTTTAGGAAAATATAAATCTAAAAATAAGTTCATTGTTGAGAAAAATACAGATTTGATAGTGATGATCTATATCTCTGCTATTCAATGATATAAATGATAGAAGGATTATATGAATATGCTATAACCTCAACTTGCGTGGTCTAACATGCTGATTTATAATATCCGAATTGTATGTGTGAAGCATTGTTCATGGACGTATAGATGAACTACATATGATAAATCGAGCGTTGACCTAGATAGTCTCATAATATAAAGTCTACTCGTTGTGCACTAGGGTACTGGACTAAATTGAATAATTCGATCCAAAAATTCTAGCAAAATAAAATCATTGTTTCGGGATCCATTGGGATGTGCATTTGTCAATACTTAATTATTATGTACATTATTTAATTAGTTAATAAGAGTTGTTAACCAATAGAATGGCAACAAATGGCAAAATCTAAGCCCTTAATTTTGTATCATAATATATCAATAAAATAATACAAAAAATATTTTTACTTTATTTTATAATATTATTATATATATTAAATCCATTAAACATTTTTAATAAAAATTGATTATATTAATTTTTTGTTGAATAGAATTTAATAATATGCCATGGTGGAGGCATATTGTATTAAATGAAATTATTGTAGGGCATTAAATGAATTTTGTATTTATTTGATTCAAATAGATGGTTGACTATCTCTGAGCTAATGGAGGGAGCACTTCTTAATGTATTGATAATGTTTTATGCATTAAGGAAATGGGGAAAGTAATTGATTAATTTATTGTAACAAGCTGAAACAAAATAAGATGGCATATTCATTCTTGGGTGAGGAGACATTCGGCCAAGGGAAGAGAGATAAGGTAGAGATTTTTGTTTTTGGTTCTTTCAAGGGGTTGAAACACAATAAGAACCTCTCATCTTCTTCTCTCATGGATGGTTTGTTTTGTATCAAATTAATGGAGAAAGAAAAATTGATTTTAGATAAGAGTTGTTCAAAAATAATTTTTCTATGGAACTTGTTTCCATTAATTATACAAGAGTTGTATACATATATTTACCATCTCTATTTTAGAAAAAAATAATTGTATTTAAAGATTTTGAATATATGTTACTGGAAATTCTAAATTAAAAGCTACTATTCTAACTACATAATCTCACCAAGCAGTTATAGACTAGAATTGTTCAATAATACACTTCAAAATGAGCTCTTTGTTAGGGTCGATGCTTAGTGCCATCCTTGAATGTACATATACTTGTGTATTTATACAATGTACATTCCCATTAAATTGTTAATACTCATTTATATGGTATTATGTATGTAACGTCGTAGACATTGTAGATCTGAAAGAGTTCGGATCAAATCTAAAGGAGTTTAGATAAGGGCTCATAGTCAGCCACGCTGAGAGATATAAATAATAAATGTTAGCACAGTTAAGTGTTAGCTGATTATAATACTCAGTAGATCCAAGGGTTGGAGCTTTGCCTGTAATGGGACATCGACCTGGGAATATACTAGTAACTGCATAGTTACAAGAGTTGCAATCGAGTGCCAGAAAATGCGTGTTGCGTAAGTATGTTCTTGAATAATTGTCCCTGATCTATTTATGCCAATGTGGGTCTGTCAGTGGATACCTTTATATATAGATCAGTATATGTCGTACCTATATGGTATAGATGGTCGTTTCTAGCCGACTGTGAGCTTGGAACTCGTATTGATATATGGGTATCCAGTTAGGACTAGATATGGGACAGACTCACGAGGGCCTCTGATAGATACCCAATATGAGCCGTCAATGGAGGGTCCTCTCGAGTTGAGTAGTATACATGGTCCTTTGACCTAAGTGCCACGATGGGCTTGTAAGTGATCCACCATACTTTGGTTCCACGCATATTACAGACCTTTCATGGTGTGACCGATGGGTGTCGCTAAGTATGGTCCGATGCTTATAGAGTCTGGTGTGTACAAATATGGGATCCGTCAGCTCCTATATGGAGTTGTATATTCAGATGCTTCAAGACTGTATCTCAGAAAGTTTTGTGGCCACAAGCAATCATCCCAGAAAAGAGTTTCGCCAGGGTGGAATAATATGATAAAGGAGTTTGCATATATTGTTCAGTGAGATACAAGTCTGGAGATAAGACATGGATGTGCACTAGGAGATTTAACAGTGACAATCTATATCCCCGTACATCTAGGATATCATGACGGAAGAACTATACATATGTGTTGAAGCGGAAGCACACAAACAAGCTAAACAATTCACCCAAGTAATATAATAATGCAAAACAAGATATTAAGAAATAAAATAGAGAAAGGGTAGAAGAAGAACATATAAAGAATTACGTGGTTCGGTAACTTGCCTACATCCACGGCGGATCAAGATCACACTCTTCTCTTATTATGAGTCACAAGGCAACCACAAAGTATGCCTATTACAAGAAAGATCACAAAGAAAACTCTCTCTTACTCTCTAGGGATTTTATCTCACAAAGAACCACTAAGAATAATCACTAAGATTATTGTTGATCACTAAGATCTCTCTAAGATCACAAAGATCTCACTAACTTGATCACAAAGATTGTCAAGATGTGTTTACAAGCCAATTGATAGCCTTTATATAGGCCTTGGGATGTCCTAGGTATTCCCTATACGTGTGGGAGTCGTATTAGGGAGTCCTAGAGCAAGTGGGAGACGAAATTAGGAAGTTTCCTAATTTCGGGATATTGTTCCCGCGTCCAGCGCTGCAGCACTGGGATCACGTCGCTCCAGCGTTAGGGCACTTTTGCTGAGCGTTGCGGTGCTGTCTTCTTGGCGCTACGGCGCTGAGTGTTCTGTTCTGGCGCCGCGACGCTAGTCGCATGGTACGCCTTCTCGTTTTTCGCCTCCTTTCACGTTCGTCTTCGATCCGTGTGCACCTTACACACTTGGCTTGATCCCCAAATCATATTCTAATGATTTTTAATCAATATTCTCACAAATCCCCTCCTTTATTCAAAATCATTCACAAAGTAAATCGATCTCTCATTTTCGCATCTTCGGTCACCCTCACAAAGTAGTGACTTCAGTTAAGTCCTTGCATAGGACGAACTTAACCGAGGGCAGTGGCTTAGTCAACATATCAACAGGGTTTTTAGATAACGCTATCTTTGTCAAACTAACTTCACTACTTTGGACAATCTCACGAATGTAATAGAGCCTCACATCAATGTGTTTCGACCTCTCGTGGAACACTTGATGCTTGCTTAGGTGTATGGCACTCTGGCTGTCACAGTATACATCTTTACGAGCCAATATCTCTGCGCATATACCTTTTAACCACACGGCCTCCTTTATAGCTTCACCAACAGCTATGTACTCTGCCTCTGTGGTAGAAAATGCAACCACATGTTGTAGAACTGATCTCCAACACACACTACACCCAAACACTATGAATACGTAGCCCGTCAACGATCTTCTCTTGTCAAGATCACCTGCATAATCTGAGTTTACGTACCCTCTTACCATTTCATTGCTGTCCTCGTCCCTCTTATACACCAACCCGTGATTCGACGTTCCCTTGAGATATCTCAGAATCCACTTTACTGCAAGCCAATGATCTTTACCCGGATTCGCCATGTATCTACTCACCACACTCACAGCCTGTGCTATGTCTGGTCTTGTGCAAACCATTGCATACATGATGCTCCCCACAACGCTTGCACATGATACTTTGCTCATCTGCTGTTTCTCATCCTCAAATGTCGGCGACTGTGCTGCTGACAGTCTGCAATGCATAGCCAAAGGACTAGAGACAGCCTTCGCGTTTGACATACCGAACTTCTCCAGAATGTTGACTATATATCGCTGTTGGGACAAGAAGATAACATCTCTTCTTTCCCTCACAATGTCCATACCCAAAATTCTCTTCGCTGCTCCCAAATCCTTTATTTCAAACTCGCCACTTAACTGCTTCTTGAGCTTTTGTATTTCTTCCATATTCTTGCATGCGATCAACATATCATTGACGTATAGAAGCAAATACATCATCCCATAACTCATGTTCTTGAAGTACATGCATCCATCATACTTGCTCCTACTAAAGCCACAAGCCATCATAAACTCATCAAATCTCCTATACCAATGTCTAGGTGATTGCTTTAACCCGTATAATGACTTCTTTAGCAAACAAGCATAATCTTCTTTACCGGGCTCCTCGAACCCTTGCGGCTGTGCCATGTATATTGTTTCTTCAAGCTCTCCATGTAGAAAAGCTGTCTTTACATCCATCTGCTCTAGATGTAAATCAAAGTTTGCACACATAGTTAACAAAATCCTAATAGATGTGTGCTTGACAACTGGAGAGAATATCTTATGAAAATTGACTCCCTCTCTCTGAGTAAAACCTTGTGCTACTAACCTAGTCTTAAATCTCATAGGCTCAATCCCCGGTATTCCCTCTTTCACCTTATGCACCCACTTACACCTGACTAGCTTCTTTTGCGGTCTCTCCACCAACTTCCAGGTATTATTCTTTCTAAGAGAACAATTTTTTTCTTTCATAGCCTGCTGCCATTCTTTCTTGTTTTCACTCTTCTTAGCTTCACCATATGTCTTAGGCTCATCATACTCAAAAGTGTAAGTAGAATTAAAAGCATGAACAACTAAGTCTGCTTGTGCATACCTGATTGGTGAGTTAATCGTTCTTCTTAACTTGTCTTTAATAAGTTGATACTCTTCAAGTTCTAACTCAAGAATTCTAGTCTTCTTTTGGGTGGTATCATATTTTTCGATATTAAAATGAATGGCATCATATTCATTTGATATACAAAGAAAAATAATTATTGCATGCATAATAATTCGTAATTTCCTTCAAAAATATATCAGCGGATAATGTACTCTTTTCTCAATATTAAAATGGATGTCAAGTTAAAAAATGACAATAAATGTCAAAATCAAATGTCAAGTGCAAGTAGTTCTTCTAACATAGAAAACCAAAAACTTTACACAGTAACTTTGAGATGAAATTGTAAATTAGTTGTTTGAATCAGATAATTATTTTTTTTTTTTTTTTTTTTGCATTTATGTTGTTTTGATGAATCTCATTAAATTTTTAAATATGCTCTTAAAATAATTATTTTTTCTTTTTTTGTTTTTTAATATACTTTAAATTTATAGTCGGCACTTGGTTAGATGATCTTACTAGGTAATTGAAATTGTTCATTTATACCGACTGAGTTTACTAACAATGAGGTCTTTGTAGGTATTATAAAATTTATGAGGGTTTAATTGTACATTAGACAATAATTAATATATAAAAGCCTAAAGAGTTCATAAATTATGTGTAGGACCAAAAAAAAAAGTCAATTGTAGATTGGTTAGCCTCTACCATCAGTAGCCACCCATGTCTCTTTCAATTACAAATAACTATGTTATATTCGAAACAAGTAAATGAAATTTTTGTTTACACCAACGGAAGTTACTATCAGGTCTTTGTAGATATTTTAAAAATTATGAGGGTTTACTTGTATATTAGACTAGCACTTGGAGGGTTTCACCGTTGTCTTCCCATACAATAATGAATAAACCCGAAAGAGTGCCTCTCTCTCTCTCTCTCATAAATTATACGTAGGGGACAAAAAAAATTAATTGCCTATCACAGCAGAGGCATGCACGTGTACCCACATTGATCATACAATATGGACGAAAGAGAATCAATTATAGATTGCCTTTTGCTCGCCTCTTTCATCGCTAGCCTCCCACGTCGCTTTCAAATTCTTATCACCATCCATTCAAATGCCTTAATCCCACGTGAAGCAAGATGTTTTAATTACCCACGTGAATCAAAGATACTTCTTCTAACTGTATCTGTGTAGTCAGTTACAAGGAAAAAATCATTAGTGTCTTCAATTTTTATTGAATTACACAGGATTACATATAACTGTTGCGAATTAAACCTTTATCCATTTACAAGCAAGAATAATAAAAATAAATATATAAAATTTATAATAGTTTACCTTTAATTTAAGGTTATATCTATTGTCACTGCAGTCTTTTATTATTTATGAAAAAGACTTATTAGATACAATATTAGCCTTTATACTACTTTTTATACAAGCTCGTAAATATCCTTATAAAATTTTATGTCTACTAAGAAACATATTAAAGTACTACCTTTTATTAATAAAAAATAAATTAGAGTATTATTCATTTACTAATAAAAATATACTAAAACAATTTTTCCTTATTAGTATAAAATAATTCAAGACAATTTTTTTTCATTAGTAAAAAAATAAATTAGAACAAATATAAATAAGATGATTGATTAGAATCAACAAATATATAACAATCTTTCACTTGAAGACTACTTCATCTTTAATTAATTTATCTGCAGTAACAAAACTCCTCTATTCTTAAGAGAGAAGTCCAACTGAAATTATATAGTGTTTCAATTTCTCAATTGTGATGCTCTTTATTAGTATACAAGATTGGTTTTTATTTCTATAAATCTTCTCAAATGTTAAGACTCCTTTTTCTAAAGCTAATCTTATTAAATGATATATAACCTAAATATGTTTTGTTCCAACATGATAAATATGAATTTTCTTTGCTCAAACAATAGTACTCTACCTGTCACAATGCAATATATTCTTTTCATACTTTTTACCCAATTCCTCCACAAAGTATATAACCATATCATCTCCTTCTTAGCTTTTGTCACTGCAACATATTCTGCTTTGGTAATTGAAAAGAGATACAATCATTTGCAGTTTGAAACCCAATTGATTAAAATAAACAAACAGGAAGCCAACAAAAAAAAAAAAATTCACAAATTAAACAAAACCTAGATGCCAAAATCCCTAGCAAGTACCATATCATTATCTAACAAAATCTTTACAATATTATCCAAATTAACAACATCCAGCGAGACTTAGGGACCAAATACAAAAAATATAAACAAACAATACCAACCACTTCTCAAATTCATATTTCTAAATAATTAAGGTTTACAAATTATTAGGGTTTGTAAAAAAAAAAAATACATTTCACATGATTTGGAGTGACGAATTTGCAAGTTGATTGTTGTTTGAAAGATGAACCAGAAATCTCGACCACGAAACGACAAAGACCAAATGACCTAAACGAATTTACAGGGCTAGGGTTTTGTAATAGTTGAAAACTTTTTATTTAGTATATTGTACTCCTAAAATCTATATATTGTACTCCTAAAATCTAACTTATTTAATGTGTTTTATCGTTCTTAGAAAAAAAACTAATAAATAAAAATAACAAAATACTAATTTTCTTATGAGTAAGATTAATATACTTATTAGTTATCACATTAAATAAGAAAGTTACCAATTCTTATTTAAAATGTCTAAGTGCTAAAAAATATCTTATGAATTGTGTTTTTCTATTAGTATTAATAATATGAGTTCACCCATATTTTTTTGTTAATTATCTTTCAAATAAGTTTTAACCCAAAGGTCCACATACTTTAATCATCAATTCAACTCTATACCTATCAAAACTTGCATATTAAGCTTTAAAAAATAATTGAACTCACATATCTTACTTTATTATGTATACCTAAATATGTGTGTGACTTCCACTTAAACTTTTGTACAATAATACAAGGGATATACGAATTTATCAGTTCCAATCTTCATCACAGAACATGCCCTAATATATGTACAAATAATTTGTCCTTATTTTAGCAACACCAACACATTATTGAGGTATGCTTTTCAAAATAAATAAATACATAAGAAATAATAAAAAAAATTGTGGTCCATCGATGTCTTTTAATCACCCACGTCTACCAAGAATTTTTTCCTTTTTTTTGGGTACACTTAATTCTTTTGGCCTATAAATAACCTGAAAAATAAGATGGATCTCCACGCAAATCGTTGAGGTAATATATAGGATTCTGAAAAATGAAAGCAGTCTTCGTTCTCTCCGCTCTCTCCTTACTTCTTATGGTATGATTTCCTTTAGAAATTTAAAGATTCTCTAGTCACGAGAAACTCACTTAAAAACATGTGGGAAATAAATTCAAAGCTATTGACACACGCTGAAAATTTATATGATGATTGTTAACTGCAGTTTCTATTTCGTTTGTTTATTACTATCAGTATTATGTTTAATAACTAAAACAAATAACATTATTCTTATGTTGCAGCTTGCTAGCAATACAGATGCAAGGAAAGACCTTGAACAATATTGGAGAACCTTTATGAAAGATCAACCCATACCAGAAGCAATTCAACACATTCTTCCAATGGATTCTGCCACTACTGTTGCTGAAGATATTAAAAGCTCTGAGCCTAGGACTAAAATAGACACCAATGCTCAACGAACAGAAGAGAAATCGTTTGCCAAGAATTTTGAGACAAAGCCTCACAACCTTTTCTTCTATGACAACAGTGCTCAGCCATCCGAAGTCAAATCTTTTGCCAAGAATTTCGAGGCAAAACCTCAAAACCTTTTCTTTTATGACAATGGTGCTCAGCCATCCGAGATCAAATCTTTTGCCAAGAATTTTGAGACAAAGCCTCAAAACCTTTTCTTTTATGACAACGGTGCTCAGCCATCCGAGTTCAAATCGTTTGAAAAAAAATTTGAGCAGAAGCCCGCAAGTGTTTTTTTTTATGACAATGGTGCTCAGCCATCCGAGTTCAAATCTTTTGAAAAAAATTTTGAGCAAAAGCCCGCAAGTGTTCTTTTTTATGACAATGGTGCTCAGCCATCCGAGTTCAAATCTTTTGAAAAAAAATTTGAGCAGAAGCCCGCAAGTGTTTTTTTTTATGACAATGGTGCTCAGCCATCCGAGTTCAAATCGTTTGAAAAACAATTTGAGCAGAAGCCCGCAAGTGTTTTTTTTTATGACAATGGTGCTCAGCCATCCGAGTTCAAATCTTTTGAAAAAAAATTTGAGCAAAAGCCCGCAAGTGTTCTTTTTTATGACAATGGTGCTCAGCCATCCGAGTTCAAATCTTTTGAAAAAAAATTTGAGCAGAAGCCCGCAAGTGTTTTTTTTTATGACAATGGTGCTCAGCCATCCGAGTTCAAATCGTTTGAAAAACAATTTGAGCAGAAGCCCGCAAGTGTTTTTTTTTATGACAATGGTGCTCAGCCATCCGAGTTCAAATCTTTTGAAAAAAATTTTGAGCAAAAGCCTGCAAGTGTTCTTTTTTATGACAATGGTGCTCAGCCATCCCAGTTTAATTCTCTTGCCAAGAATTTTGAGACCAAGCCTCAAAACCTTTTCTTCTACGATAATGGTGCTCAACCATCCGAGTTCAAATCTTTTCCCAAGAATTTTGAGACCAAACCTCAAAGCCTTTTCTTTTACGACAATGGTGCTCAGCCGTCCGAGTTCAAATCTTTTGCCAAGAATTTTGAGACAAAGCCTCAAAATCTTTTCTTTTACGACAATGGTGCTCAGCCATCCGAGTTCAAAGCTTTTGAAAAAAATTTTGAGCAGAAGCCCGCAAGTGTTCTTTTTTACGACAATGGTGCTCAGCCTTCTGAATTGAAATCCGCTGCCTAAAAGTTTTAGGTGATTAAAATAACAGTGTTGAGTCATCTGTCTTATGTGAGGTGGCTTATTTGGTAATAATAATGCTTATCAAGCTTCGTCTGTATGTGCCAAATAAAGCTTATCAAGCTTCTTAAATTTATGTCTCTGTTAAGTTATGCATATGTGAGGGTCACTTTCGCTGTAATTCGTGTAATTGCAAAATGGTTTAGCAATGTAAAAATAATTTAATCACAGATTTCCATATTTGATTGATGGACTTGAATCTTCTCCTTTATAATTAATCCATGAATAGAAAAAAAATATATTAAAAAAGATCAATAGCCTACAAAAATAATATGTTGGCTTGCCTCTCTCGTCGCTAGCCTGCCATGTTCTCGTTACTTGCTTGAAATCCGTTTTACAAAACTTTTTTATCAATTGTAGTGGTTAAATTATCTTGCAAATATTTGTAATTTGGTTTACAGCCACAACCAGCCACAACCAGCCTTGCATGCATAGCCATGCAATCTCCCAAGTAGCTCGTAGTGGAAGGGGGAGGAGGAAAAAAGGGAAAGGAGAAAGAGAAAGTAGAGAACATAATTTGGTTAAATTATTTTGCAAATATTTGCAATTTTGTTTCTATGTTAAATTGATTTTATTTTACAACTATTAGATAAAATTTTGTGTAATTGTATTCTCTTTTTCAAAGTAAAAGCTATGTTTACCGAACACTATTTTTTTTTCACTTGAAAGTAAATGTTTTCATTTCATAGTACCAATTGGGAAAGGAGCACAAACTAGATCTGTTAATTTCGTATTAACATTTCTCTATTATTTAGACGTCGTCAACAATTAAATTTCCGTGGAACACGAAAATTTTCAAGGTTATGAAGCCTATTAATCAGACGATTTCAAAAACACTTTAGGCTTGAATGTGTTAATTTATTGAACGATACCGATATATTTCCGATTATAATAGCAGCATTTTGTTCAATTTTTTTTAAATAAAACACTTTAGAATTAAAACTTAGTGATATATGGTTAATAAAGTCAGTTATGTAAGTCAATATATAGCTCCAATTTTCATTTGGGAATAATCTATAAAGATTGATTAATGTTGTTAGAACATTTCCGTCGAGATTATAATGCATAAAAATTAATGTGACTCATTTTAATTTGGGTTTGAGGTATATCTAAGTATACAGAAGTAATCAACTACAATTATTTAAAATAAAATAAAAGAGTAATAAAAGTATTTTAAAATCTTTGTCACACTTTTTTTTTTGTCTCCTCGTATATTTCGCCCTTATAATTAAAATTACAAGTGTATTTTAAATAAATAAATAAAATTTAAAATTTCATAAAGTAGAAGAGAAAGAATCAAAGAGAAAATAAAAAGAAAAACTCAAGTTGTTGAAAGACAACTTAGGTGTTGCGACGCCCAAGCCAAGTCTTTGGACAAGGGCTTGGGCATTGCGGCGTTTAAGTCAGAGACTAGAGCACTGCAATACTAAGAACTAGCGTTATGACACTAAATGCTAAAGGCTAACACGCTGCAGCTCTAGAAGCAATATCGCGATGATCAATGCTAAAGGATGTGATTTTTGAGTGTGAGAAAAGATAAAAAATAAAAGAAAAAGACAATAAAAATAATAAAGAGAAACTGAAAATCTTTAAAAATTACATTGTTATTGTAATTCTGTGTATTACAAATGCTACATAGATGGCCTTTATATAAGCTTTAAGTTAATATAAATAAGGAACATAAATATATATAAGGAAACTAAATATAACCTATTAATTATAAAATATATATGGTAAGAATCAATTATCTTGATTTCTTTATATATTTAACAGCCCCCCTCAAACTCAAGATGGTAGAAGTTTGAGTTTGAAAAGGAACATTCTTGATTGTAATAGTGCTTATTAAGATACAATCGCTATCGGTGAATGATAATCCTTGTTGGAGAGAGACAACCCTTGTGGAAAAGAGGCAATGTTGTCGTAGAGTGACAATGTTGTCAGAGTGACAAGTACGTCGAGAAAATCAACCACTGCGATTCAAACTCATTGATAAAGAAAACAAGAAATCAACCGTTGCTAGTGTAAGTGCGTTAAAAAAATCAACCACT
Source organism: Ailanthus altissimus (assembly GCA_946807835.1). NCBI lineage: Eukaryota > Viridiplantae > Streptophyta > Magnoliopsida > Sapindales > Simaroubaceae > Ailanthus > Ailanthus altissimus. The sequence continues at coordinate 20,175,072 of OX327698.1, read as the reverse complement.
GCGATTGCAAACGCGTTGATAAAGAGATAGGAAATCAATCGTTGCGAGTGCAAGTGCGAGTGCAAGTGCAAGTGCATTGAAAAATTCTATATTAGAAAAGATAAAGTAATGGAAACTAACTCTTAAAAATGAACAAAAAGGCTTTGAGAATGGAAACTAACTCTTAAAAATGAACAAAAAGGCTTTGAGAATGATCGTAACTTAACTTTGATACCATGTAAGAAAAGATAAAAAATAAAAGAAAAAGACAACAGAAATAATAAAGAAAAACTGAAAAATTTTAAAAACTACATTGTTACTGTAATTCTGTGTATTACAAATGATACATAGATGGCCTTTATATAGTCTTTAATTTAATATAAATAAGGAATATAAATATATATAAAGAAATTAAATTAACCTATTAATTATAAAATATATATGGTAAAAATCAATTATCTTAATTTGTTTTATATATTTAACATTTAGAAAAGCCACCAAACTTTCTAAACATTGTGGCTTTATGAAGAGATTTAGTATTTTTCCAAAGAGACATCTCCTCTCTGTATATTGCAGGCACATCTCAATTGACACTAACTTTTGAATGATTATTTTTCATGATTCATAAATTCTTTACAAATTAATTCAACTCCATTTCAAAGTTAATACTTATTGTCTAAGAAAATTGTATAAAATGTACACTCTTATAATTTCACTTGTAATTAAATCCTAAAAATTATATTACCATACAAACTATTTGCATCTTAATTATTAATCTTGAGGGGCAAAAATAATTTTAAGAACAATGCATTTACACGTCTTAAAAATCAATATGAATTGCATCCATTCTTTAAGATATACAACAAATAGTTTTGTTGATTTTCTTACCTAAGTGATATCAGTTTTTAAAAAAAATTAAATTATCAATCTTGTAACATTTAAACTCTACCTTAAAAAAGGTAAATTGTATCACGAAACTATTAGTTTATGAAATATTATAAACCAATAAATTCAAATAAGGTCTCTTTCAATGATTAACTTAAAAGAGAAATGATATTTTAGTTCTTAGTTTTATAGGTATATATTAATGTAGTTCTTCATGTTCCAATAAATACCATGTCAATCCCTTCTGTTAAAAAGATTCTGTTAAATATTTGCTTTTTGCTATTTTAACTGTAATACCTTAATCAAATGTTCACCAATTCTCATGACATGCATTATGACACATATCATCATGTGATTGATTTATATTTTAATTAAAATTTAAAAAATAAATTAAATTAAATTAAATTTTTGAAATATTTAAAATATTTACTGCCACTATCCCAAGAAAACTACGACTAGTCGATATTTTGACTATAAAAATTATCTAATTTTATATCATTAGGTTTCATTTTTATTTATTTATACAATGTTAAGTTATTTTTACTATTAAAAAAAGGTTAAAATTTAACAAAAATGGTAAGGAGGGGTAGCGGCAGCCGTCGCTTGCCATCAAACAGAGGAGCGATGACTTACATTACCCCTACCTATAGACAGATCGGCTGCAAATCTATCCATAGGTGGGGGCAGTGCGAAATGAAATTATTTTTTATTATTTTTATTATTATTATTATTCATAGGTTGGGTATTTTTATTATTATTCAAAACAAAATGATGTTGTTTTTGTTATTTTTTTAATTAATAAAGTAAAACAACGTCGTTTTACATCTTTGTTTGGACACAAAATGACATTGCTTCCCTTATAACTTATTTGTACTACATTTCTATTGTACCCAAAATCGGTATTACAATTAAAATTAGAATCATAATTTCAGCTATAATTATAATTATAATTTACTATTAAAATCACATTACAATAACAATTACAACGAAAAACTCGAAATTATAATTGAAATTATAACTTTAATTAAATTTTATAAATAACTATAATTAAAAATACAATTAAAATTTCAACTTCAATTAAAACAATTGTATTTGCAATTACAATTATTGCAATTAGAGTTGCGAAACTTACTAGAGCCATTATTATGTAATTTATTCATTGAATTATAATTTATATTCCAATTGCAATTACAATTACAATTATTACTATAACTCTAATACAAAAGTACAAAAAGGTAGATTATCTGCAATACAAAATGATTAAAATAATTCCCCTAATAAGAGCCTTAGGGGTTATAACAGGTTGTTATAAAACTATGGAGGCTATGATGGGGCCATCGTATCTATGATGGAGTCATAGAGGTTACAATGGAGCCATGATGATTATAATGGAGTCATGGTGATTATAATGGAGCCATAGAGGCTATAAAAGAGCGATGATGGGTGTAATAAAGCCATGGTAGTTGTCAAAATAGAGAAGAAGAAGAAAATAAAGATCAATGGAGACCTCCTCGCTTTTAATAAAGACTTAAGGGCTTCAATAGAGCAATTAAGAGCTATATGACTCTTTGAAGGTTATTTTGGAGCAATCATGACAGAACCCGACCTAGAATCCTACAACATGGACTTAGGTAGGCCCTGTCGGGCACCTCAACGAAACACTTTTCAAAGTCTGCTATCAACCCTGAAAAGTTTTATGAGCGAGCCCTAAAATTTCTCTTAACTTCCGTTTAGATATATTCTTATAAATAAGAAAATTTTGTTTTTTCTAAAATTCCTAAATTAAAAAGGATAGAGTTTTTTGTATTTTTCTGAAAATCTATATTTCATAAACCTACAGAAAATACACTTTAAATATTTCTCACATCTCTTAGCTGTAAAGGGGACCTCCTGTCCCTACCCAAATCAATCAACACATGCATTCTTGATCATACTCCAACCCAACTGATTGACCTGTCCAAGCATACGGGGTGTACTAGTCGGGTCTATACTATCCCTATAGGAATCTGAATCTGATAGCTGATAACTGATAAATAGGATATCACTGGCATTTGAAAACTGATAGTGTCTAAAAACTGTTTCTTACTGCTGAAAAATAAATCTCTAAACTGTTGAAAATACTAAACTAAAATTCTAAATGTTTGCGGTATTTTTAAATGATAAATTTTTAATTCTCATTATATAAAAATATCAAATAAAATATTATTATGCTTTCCTTAATTCTTAAAAATCACGTAACATAAGTAAATTACCTTAAACAATAATATTTAAATTATAAAGCACATAAATACTAATAACTTAAAATAAACTACATTTAATTTCATTTAATTGATTTCCATTCACCAACTATCTTATGCTAAAGTTTCTTTTTCAGGCTTATCCTTTCACCGATTTTGACATTCGGCACCTACAACACATAAATTACGTTTTAGTCCCCCTGAAATGATAAAATTATCAAAATACCCGTAGAGTACATTTTTTGGCCATCATCAAAATTTCTTTCAAAATTTACAATTTTGCCCCCAACAATCTCAATTTATGCAAAAACTATAAATTTTTGTCAAAGGGCTCCATAATCCCTTATAATTTTCTTTGGACATAATTACCCCTAATCTTTATCATAAATGACCATTATGTCCCATATCTTAACTTTGATTTCCACCCATCAAAAGTCATCTTAAGGGTCTTAGAATTCATTCCTAACCTTCAATTTTAGCTAATTACACTTGGACCACTAAAAATCCAAAAATGGCCAAAATGACACAAATGAAATTTTTACCATTTTTCAAATTTCTTCTTACCTATGATCTTATCTACTCCTCAAATTCATTATATGTCCTATATTTATTCAATTGAAGTCCAATTATACAAAAACTCTAATTTACTATTCTAGGGTTTGGAATTCTCACTTTTTAAAACAAATTTACCCTTAATCCACCCTTGAATCTTACTTAGGCACTTGGAAACAACTTGAATTTGGTGTGGATTCCTTGATTTGGCTTAGAAACTTCATGGGTATCAATGTTCATCTCATTCCCCTCTGCATTTTTGAAATTCTCTCTCTTTGTTGCTTTTTTTTTTTTTTTAATAATTCTTGAAATAAAACACTTGACCTTTATATACATACCCAAAAATTGCATAATGGCTCTCTAAGAAATGCTTAATTGCTATTTATTTCTCCAATTAAAAAGCCTTTGGTTGGTGGCCAATAATTTAATAAATATTACTAATAACTAATAAAATATAATATAATAGACTAATATATGCATTGTCCCAATTTGATTGGTCTATATGTCTTAAAATACACATACTTATCCAACAAAAATAGTTTGCTTATGGTGTGATGCTTATACCAAAAATTATTAGTACAAATATTGAATTTTCACTATTTAGTCAACCGAAAAATTTTAAAAATATTCGGTGAGCACCCAACACATAAATTGACTATGAAATTACCCAATTGAGTCTATTACGACTCACGTAAACACTTAAAAAAATATATTCCAAGAAGGGTCAAAATTTGAAACCTCTACAATTTTCTAATTGTTAAATACCGAAATTATAGGTATTTGACTATTCATGAGAACTGGGCATTACACATCAGCGGTTGTGATAGTGCCTTAGTTATAGCTTTTTCCTTTTTTATCTAGAAAGAATTGAAATAAGGTAGAGTCTTTGTTGAACTAAATTCAAGACACATTAAATCTTTTTAGGACTGAGGTTGTAGAGTTTTGTTGACTGAAGAGTTCCTTTTGAACTAGAACATCTCTAACTCTTGAGCCTTCGGGAATATGTAGTGTGAGTCATCGGTCAATGGTGGATAGACAACTCTTTATCTATCCTAAGGGCTAGTCACCCTCATTCAGGACTTGCATGATCAACCTCTTAGATGGCTTAGGTGGCCAGCTACTTGAAGAGTTTACAAGGTTAACCTCTTGGAGAGCTTAGTAGACTGAAGACTTTACAAGCTAATATCTCAGGTGCCCATGTGTTGGATCTTCTTATAAACTACAGTGGGCATTCTAGAGATTGAACTTGTATCTTAATTTTCGGAGAGAACACCTTTAATTTTTAGTATTGATGTTTTAATAGTTAAAACTTTATAATAGTTCTTATTCATATGTAAAACTTTAAATTTATAATCCAGTACTTTGCTTAGGGAATATAACTACGTTATTTGTAACAAGTGAATGAAATTTGGATATTTACGCCGACGGAAGTTACGATCGATGAGGTTTTTTTAAATATTTTAAAAACTGTAAGGGTCTAATTGTACGTTAGACCGATACTTGGAGGGTTTCACGGTTCTTTTCCCAAACAATACTTAATATAAAAGCCAAGAGAGTGCCTCTGTTATCAGTCGTAGTTTGGTCAGCCTCTATCATCAGCAGCCACCCACGTCTCTTTCAAATCCTTGCAAGGGATGTGGCACAGCAGAGGCATTGTGGGCCAGATACCTTCGCCATTGTGGGGCTCTGTTGGCCATCCCCGTAACCAACCACGTTAATAAATGTAAACCAATTATAGAATAGATTGGCTTTTGCTCCTCTTTTTAGTCGCCAGCCCGCTAGCCTCCCACGTTGCTTTCAAATTCTTATCGATACAATATGTTATAATACAATTTGTCCTTAGAAATTATTCTAAGTGGTCCATCCATACAAAACAAATGCCTTGATCCCACTTGAAGCAAAGATCTTTTAGAGTGCTTAATTAAGATTTGGTTGTGATCTACATAGTTACTGAGCATTGCTCATTTTAAATTAGTTATTGTAAACACAAACTACAATGGTAAAAAACGCATATTTTTATTAAACAAGAAAGAATACATCCATAGCAATTAAAGTTATTATTTTTTAAAGATGTATTTAACAAATAAGAACGACTGCATCAATTACAATTAACACTGTTAACACTAGTATTTCTTTAAGATACTATTACAGTCGAGTGAACCATAGCTTCTGAGAAAGTTTGAATATAATCACACGTCACTGTATGTTGATGGTTGAAAGGAAGCTTATGACAAAATGTACGCCTATTTTCTTGGCAACGAATCTTCATGACCACATTTGGATTGGGTTCGAAAATAACGTTGGCTTTTGAATTGGGTTAATATGCGTTCACAAGATTTGCATAAGTAATTTCTAAACAATTGACTGCAAAGATAAACAAATGAATTTGTTGAAACCAATATTTAGAGCTTACTTATAAATTACACATTATATGTTATTGGTGGTTTTAAAGCATGTTTAATGATATATTTTTATTAATATAATTTACATATATTTTTTTAAGTATATATTAATGAGTTTATATTTATAATTATGAGAATATTAATTAAAAATTATTGGGATATGATTTAGAGATTCAGTCAAGTGCGTAGAATACGCAAGGATCGAAGAGGGACGCAAAAGGAGGTGAAAAATAAAGAAGGGCCATGACAGGCATGGGCGCCGCAGCGCTAGGTGATCAGGGCTGTGGTGCCCAGGTGGGAGCACCAGTGCCTGACAGGCATGGGCGCCGCAGCGCTAGGTGATCAGGGCTGCAGTGCCCAGGTGGGAGCACCAGCGCCGCGGCGATGGGCACTAAGTGCCGCGGGGCTGGACGCGAGAATAGTTTTTAGTTTTGAGACTTCTTTATTTCATATCCCACTTACTTCAAACCTCCCTAATACGACTCCCATAAGTTTAAGGTAAACCTAGGAAGTCTTAAAGTTTATATGAAGGCTCTCAATTGGCTTGTAAATAAATCTACGTAATCAAGAAAGAAATCTTAGTGATTAAACCTTTTTTGTGGTTCTTAGTGAGAGAAACATTCCTTAGTTGTAAGAGAGAGTTTTTCTTTGTGATCTTTCTTGTAAAAGTCATACTTTGTGAGTGCCTTGTGATTCAATAATAAGAGTCAGTGATCTTGATCCACCGTAAACATAGGCAAGTTGCCGAACTACATAAATTTTTGTGTATTGTTCTTCTACCTTTTCTCTCTTTATTTTCTTAATTGCTTGTTCTGCACTATTTGATTAGGTAATATTGCTTGTTTGTGTATTTCTGCTTCAACTAACTAGTATTAGAGTTTAGTTCTAAGCAAACATGGCCACACCCAAGTATGAGGTAGAGAAATTCAATGATACGAATGACGTCAATCTGTAAAAGATGAAGGTCAAAGCATTGTTGGTAAGCCAAAGGCTAGGCTCAGGATTAGAGGAGACTGCAGATCCATCTAGTGATGAAAAGAAGACGCCAGAGTTATCTAAAGCTAAAGCAAAAAGAAGAGACATTCAAGAAAGAGCTCATAGTACAATCGTTCTATCATTGAGCGATGAAGTACTAAGGGAACTAGGAGGTGAAATGACGGCGATAGGTCTTTGGAATAAGCTTGACTCTCTTTATATGCAAAAATCATTAGCCAACAGATTGTATATAAAGAAGAAGTTGTATCAGCTGTCCATGTCAGAGGGGATGCCAATGAAAGATCATATAGATGCCTTCAATAAGATCATCCTTGATCTCGAGTCTATCAACATCAAGATAAAAGATAATGATAGAGAAATTATCCTGTTGAGTTTACTTCCTAAGAGTTATGAGAGTTTTGTTGATACGTTGCTATACGGCAAAGAGAGTTTAACGATGAGTGATGTGAAATCATCATTAAACTCAAAGTTATGAGAGAAGCAGATTGAGGGCAATGCAGAAAGTTTATCTATAAGAGGAATACTTTCATATAGAGATGGAAGAAAAAATGGCTCAAGATCAAAATCTAGGACTCCTAGGAAGTGTTATTGTTGTAAGAATAAGGGGCATTTTATAAAGGATTATCCTGAGAAAATATCACAAGACAAGAAGAAAGTGGATACTACGCTTGCCTATGATGATAGCTATGATAGCGCAGAGATATTCGCCACTACTGATGGTAAGAACACTGAACAATGAGTTCTTAATTCTGGTTGTACTTTTCACATGTGCCCTCACAAGTCATGGTTTGTAAATTTCTAGCCCATTAGTAGTGGTAAGATGTTAATGGATAATGACATTGCATGTCAGATGATGAAAATTGGTAGTATTAAACTTAGGCTACATGATGGGCGAGTGAGAGAGTTGACAAATGTTAAGTATGTTCTTGACCTTAAAAGGAACTTGATCTTATTAGGAACTTTAGACCAGAATAGGTGTTCCAATATGGGGTTGTGAGAGTATTAAAGGGTTCCATGGTAGTAATGAGAGGAGAGAAGCACAAAGACGTTTATATGCTTAAGGGTGAAGTCGTGAGTGGTTCTACATTATTCTCTATAGATGATGAGAGTATGCAAACCAAGTTGTGGTATCTTAGACTAGCACACCTAGACGAGAGAAACCCAAAGAAGTTATTTACTTAAAAGGCGTTTGGTGAGGATAAGTTCCAGCCCTTAGAGTTTTATGAGCATTGTGTGCTTGAAAAAGCACATAGGGTGAGGTTTAGTGCCGGCGAGCACAAGACTAAGGGGACTTTTGACTATATACACTCGAATCTTTGGGGACCAACTCAAATAGCTACTCATTGTGGTGCTAGGTATTTTTTCAATTTAATTGATGACTAGTCAAAGAAGCTGTGGGTCTATGTGTTGAAAAGAAAGGATCAAGCATTTGATGTATTCAAGACTTGAAAGGCTCTTGTTGAGAATTAGACTGGAAAAAGGGTAAAGAGGTTGAAAACTGACAATGGTCTTGAATTTTGCAATAAAGAGTTTGATGGGTTATGTGCCAAGCATGAGATTGCGAGGCATAGAATGATGAGATTAACACCACAGTAGAATGGCATAGCTGAGAGGATGAATAGGACCCTACTTAAAAGGATTAGATGCATGCTTACTAATACAAAGATGTCCAAGACATTTTGGGGAGATGCTGTAGTGACTATAGCATATTTGATTAATAGAAGTCCCTCCTCAGCAATTGACTTCAAGATACCATAAGAGAAATGGTATGGCAATCCTCTTAAGTATGACCACCTCAAAATATTTTATTGCCCTACTTTTGTACATGTTAAGAGGGGGAAGCTGGAACCTAGAGTTATCAAAGGGGTATTTATAGGATATCCTAAAGAAGTGAAAGGATACAATGTGTAGTGTAAAAACTTGACACCACCAAGGAGTATCATAAGCTGTAACGTGATATTCAATGAGACGACCATGCTGAAAGCCTCTTAAGAAGATGAGAAAAAAAACCTGTGCCCAAAGAAGACTCAGCACTCGAGTCAATAAAAGTTGAAGTAGAACCTGATGGTAGATCTGATATGCCCCCAAATCAGTACTTCAATGAGGAGATCCTTGAAAATGAACCAAGAACACCGACAAGTTCCTTCAGGTCCACCCAAAGAAAGACTAGAACTCCTGAGATGGAACTTGAAGAGTATTAGGTAACTAGAGACAGGCTAAGGAGAACGATTAACCCACACATTAGGTATGCATAAGCAGATCTAGTTGTTCATACCTTTAATTCTATTTATACTCTTGAGTATGATGAGCCTAGGATATATAGTAAGGCTATAAAGAGTGAAAACAAGAAATAATGGCAGCAATCCATAGAAGAAGAGATTAGTTCTCTTAAAAAGAACAATACTTGGAAGTTAGTGAAGAGACCTCAAAAGAAACTAGTTGGTTGTAAGTGGGTGTATAAGGTTAATAATGGAATACTAGGGATAGAGCCTATGAGATTCAAGGTTAGGTTAGTTGCACAATATTTTACTCAGAAAGAGGGAGTTAATTTTTATGAGATACTCTCTTCAATCGTCAAGAACATATCTATTAGGATTTTGTTAGCCATGTGTGTAAACCTTGATATATATCTAAAGCGAATGGATGTAAAGAAAACTTTTCTGCATAGAGAGCTTGAAGAGATGATATATATGGCACAACCATAAGGGTTTGAGGAGCCTGGAAAAGAAAATCATGCTTATTTGCTGAAGAAGTCATTATATGGGTTAAAGCAATCACCTAAACAGTGGTATAAGAGATTTAATGAGTTTATGATAGATTGTGGCTTTAGTAAGAGCAAGTATGATGAAAGCGTGTACTTCAAGAACATAATTTGTGGGATGATATATTTACTTCTATAAGTTGATGATATATTAATCGCATGTAAAAACATAGAAGAAATACAAAAGCTTAAGAAGCAGTTAAGTGGTGAGTCTGAGATGAAGGATTTGGGAACAACAAAGAGAATATTGGGCATGGATATTGTGAGGGAAATAAGAGATATTATCTTCTTGTCCCAACAGTGATATATTCTCAAAATTCTAGAGAAGTTTGGTATATCCAACGTAAAGGCTGACTCTACTTCTTTGGCCATGCATTTCAGACTTTCAACAGCATAATCACTGACATCCGAAGAGGAGAAACTGTAGATGAGTAAAGTACAGTGTGCAAGCACTGTGGAAAACATCATATATGCAATAGTTTGCACAAGACTAGACATAGCACAAGCTATGAGTGTGGTGAGTAGATACATGACAAATTCGAGTAAAGATCACTGGCTTGCAGTGAAATGGATTCTGAAATATCTCAAAGGGATGTGAAATCATGGGGTGATGTATAAGAGGGATGAAGACAACAATAAAATGGTAAGAGAGTACGTAGACTCAGATTATGCAGGTGATCTAGACAAGACAAGATTGTTGAAGGGTTATGTATTCACAGTGTTTAGGTGTAGTGTATATTGGAGATTAGTTCTACAACATATGGTTAAACTATTTACCACAGAGATGGAGTACATAGTTATTGGTGAAGCTATTAAAGAGGTTGTGTGAACATGAAGATGTGAACATCGGTGTATATTATAATAGCCAAAGTGCCATACACCTAAGCAAGTATCAAGTGTTCCACGAGAGGTCGAAACATGTTGATGTGAGGCTCCATTACATTAGAGAGATTGTCTGAAGCGGTGAAGTTAGTCTAACAAAGATAGCATCGTCTAAAAACCCTGCTGATATGTTGACTAATCCATTGCCCTCGGTTAAGTTTATCCTATGCAAGGACTTAACCAAAATCACTATTTTGTGAAGGTGAACGAAGATGCGAAAATGAAAGATCAAGTTATTTTGTGGATGATTGTGAATCAAGGAGGAAATTTGTAAGAATATTGATTAAAAATCATTGGGATATGATTTGAAGATTAAGCTAAGTGCGTAGGATATGAGAGGATAAAAAACGGAGGCAAAAGGAGGCAAAAAATGAATAAGGGAGTGACAGGCATGGGCACCGCGGTGATCAAGAGTAGGCATAATAGCACCAAAACCAAAACCTGAGCGCCGCGGCACAAGATGATCAGCACCGTGGCTTCCAAGCAGGTACACCAACGTTGCGAGAATAGTTTCTCATTTTGAGACTTTCTTATTTCGTCTCCCACTTGCTTTAGAACTCCCTAATACGACTCCCACACATTTAGGATAAACCTAGGACGTCCTAAAGCCTATATAAAGGCTCTGAATTAGCTTGTAAACACATCTAAATGATCAAGAAAGAAATCTTAGTGATTAAACTTTTTTTATGGTTCTTAGAGAGAGAAAAATTCTTTAGTTGCAAGAAAAAGTTTTTTTTGTGATCTTTCTTATAAAAGGTATACTTTATGAGTACCTTATAATTCAATAATAAGAGTGAGTGATCTTGATCCGCCGTGGACGTAGGCAAGTTTTCGAACCACATAAATTTCTATGTATTTTTCTTCTATCTTTTCTCTCTTTATTTTTTTAATTGATTGTTCTGCACTATTTGCTTGGGTGATATTGCTTGTTTATGTGTTTTTGCTTCAGCAATAACGTATATGATTTATATATTAGACATATGATACTATTACATATAGGCAATCAAACATAATAAATTAAGCGCACAACAGAAACAATCAAGCCCATAACTTAGTAGACCCACTAAACAAACACCCAACACCAAACACAATAAGATACAATGTATATTAAAAATTAAAAAGATCACTCACACAAATAAACAATAGAGAATGCAAAAATTGAACTCACCACAAACACATAGTTATACACGGTTCAATAAGACGTTTATATCCATGGTGGATCATGATTCAAGCCTCTCTTATTGATCTGTGATTTACAAGAATTGCACTAGGAATTACAATAATTTGGTGCCCAAGGTTTGTATTATACAACTCTCGCATAGCATTTTCTCTCAATTTCAACATATAAAAAACCCTAGAAAATGAACGGGTATACTTTCAGAAGTGGCAAGAACCATGAAGCCAAGAACTTAGCTTCACAAAGTTGGTAAATAATTGACCTAGTGTTGTAACGCTAGCACTTCTGTCATAGTTTTTGGTGCCGTAATGCCAAAATCTGGGGAAACATTGTTGGAGACAAATTTTAATTGGTGAAAGAATCACCATAGTTAGGTTCTTATATTAAATCATCAAGAAGAATAGAATCAGAAGCCTACCTGAATTTATAAAGAGATAAAAAGTTAGGGTTGATAGCCTTTCACGTCTAAAACCTTTTCTTTTGAGAGAAAATTGTTATCTACTCACTGATGGGATGTGAATAAATAATACATTAGGGTTTAGATTGGAGACTTCAACTTATTATTTATAAAATTTTATTTTATTTTCGCTCATCATAAAAATAAAATAAAATAACTGAGTTTTTTTACATTAAAGCCTATATTATATGAGATGCCTTAAAAATCCTTATAACAAATAAAATTTATTTAATCACTTTATATAATATTTCAACAATCTCCCACTTGAACCACATACATTACTTTATAAGTGTACATTATCAAACAACGTTATGAGCTCAAAATTTGCTATCTTAACAAGGAGACACTTTTAAACAATCTGACCCATCAATTATACCATTATAGGATTAAAGCAATCTTCATTATCCTTTTTATAACTAAACCTATTAGTGGTCATATACATCAATATAATCAATTACATAAATCAAGCATGGATGTGTAACATGAAATTTTCATGTAATGTGATACCTTAACATGTTTATTTTCAACTAATCATACTTTATAACTCAAAAGAGTTCAACAACATACTTTTAAAACTTTAGGCACAACTGTAGTTGAAGGAATATAACTTTACTTCAGAGTTTTCAATAAATAAATAAATAACAATACTTTAGTCTAATCAGAAAAATGTTAACTGCAATTGAATATTAAAAAACAAACTCCCACTGTAAAAAGCATCTTATCAGGATGAACCACACTCATATGCGCTACATGTTCATGAAATACCTCAAGTGGTACACCCTTAGTAAACGGATCTGCAATCATTAAGTTTGTATTAAAATGTTCAATAAACACCTGAAGACTCTAAACTCTTTTTAACAATAAGAACTTGATGTCAATATATTTCAATTTTAATGAGCTTTTATTGTTCTTAGAACACAATTCAGTAGTTTTATTATCACAATTTATTCTCAATGGTCTCTCATTACTATCGATTATTTGTAATCCAGTGATAAAATTCCTCAATTATATTACTTGGTTTGATGTCTCATAGCAAGTTATGAATTCTGCTTCCATGTTGGATAAAGCTATAAGTGACTGTTTAACACTTTTCTATGACACAACTCCTCTAACCAATATGAAGATATAGCCAGAAGTAGATCTTCTACTAACAAGGAAACCAGTAAAATTAGAGTTTGAATGCCCAATGATTTCTAACTGATTTGATCTCTAATATGTGAGCATGTAATCTTTTGTTCTATTTAGATATTGCATAACCTTTTTAATGGCTTTCGAGTAATATATTACTCGGTTACTTTAATATCTGCCATATATTCTAACTATATACGCAATATCTAAAAGGGTATAAACTTGAGCATACATGAGATTCTTTACTACTATGTATAAAGGATGTTCTCTATTTCTTTCTTTTCAATCTCATTTCTTGGGCATTGAAGCAGACTAAATTTATCTCCTTTAGCAATGGGTGTGTCTTCTGACACACAATTCTTCATGTTAAATCTACTAAGCACCTTATCGATATATGCCTTTTGTGATAAGTTAAGTATACCACGAGAACAATCTTGGTGAATCTATATGCCCAACACAAAAGATATACTCAAAGATCTTTCATTTCAAAATTATGTGAAAAAAATCTCTGAATTTCATGCAACAGCTCTAAATTGCTGCTTGCCAGTAGAATGCCATATGCATATAAGACAAGAAGAAAATATTTGGTTCCACTAATCTTTTGATAAGTGCATTGATCAACAGTGTTTTCCTTAAAACCAAAAGAAGTACTCACTTGATTAAATTTCTAATACTACTGACGAGATGCTTCCTCTAAACCATAAATTTAACTTCTTTAATTTGCATACCAAATGTTTTAAATCTTTGGAATCAAAGTCCTTTGGTTGAAACATGTGTATGGTTTCTTCAATGTTTCCATTGAAAAACATGGTCATTATGTCCATCTGATATAGCTCTACTTCATAATGAGCTACAAATACTATAATAATTTTGAAAAAATCTTTCAATGAAACTGGAGAAAAAGCCTCCTTATAATAAATGCCATTCTTTTGAGGAAGTCCATCTGATAACCCTAGACATACAAATGCCTAATACTAGGCTTCTTTTTAGTCCATAGCTCATATGGGGTTTTAGCTACTGCATTACTTAAAACTTTATTAAAAATATATATTGCAGTCTTTAAGGCTTCACTCCAAAGAGATTCTAGTAAAAAAGAATGAGTTATCATACTTCTTACTATATCCTTTAGGGTCTGATTTCGTCTCTCAGCTACACCATTTTAACTTAGAGTCCCTGACAAGGTATATTAAGGAACGATGCCACATTCTTGCAAATATCTCACAAAAGGGCCTAGCCTAGACATTGTTTACTTGATCTATCATATCTATCATAGAACTTACCAATACGATCAAATGTAATAGCTTTAATTTTCTTGCTAACTTGATTTTTAATTTTAGCTTTAGAGGCCTTGAAAATATCTAATGATTAAGACTTATCGTGAATAAAGTATATATACATATAATGAGAATATTTATCTATGAAAGTAATAAAATATTATTGACCATTCTAAGAAGCCATAAGAAATGGACCATAAATATCAATATGAATTAATTCCAAGGCGTTTGAACTCTTGTTAGCAAAACCATTTCCAATATTTGTTTGTTTTCTCTTAATGCATTCAATACATATTTTAAAATATGAAAAATCAAGGGAATTTAGAATTTTTTTTGACATAAGTCTTTGAATTCTTTGTTCAGGAATGTGTTATAAATGCTTATGCTATAATATGTAAGAATTCTTATTAATTAATATAAGCTTTATACCACAATTACTTACATATAAGGTTTCATTAATTTGTGAGCCATGAAGATTCAATTGATATAGATTATTAGCTTAAGAACTGGTACCAATAATATTTGAATTTTGAAAAAGACTAAACTTTTCATTTCCAAAAGAACATGAGTAATCGACTTTGTCCAAACACAAAATAGAAACCAAATTTTGTTTAAATGACAGTGCATAAAATATCTCAAGCAAATCCAAATAATAACTAGGTTTTAATTGTACTATAAAAAAATCCAATTGTCTCAACAAGAGCCTTGTTGCTATCATTAACATAGATGAATCTTTCAGCATCAGTTGGCAATAGGCTCCTTAGACAACCCTGTATAGTCACATTTATGGGAGTAGTTGCACTCATATTTATCCACCTAGTGTAATTTGGTACTAATGTCAAATTAACTTCTGAACAAATAGTGTTGAGATGTTTACCCTTTTTGTTAAGCTATTTTGCATACTTGGAATAATCATTCTTTACATGTCCAACTTTTTTACAAAATTAACAGGTGGTTTCATCATTTTGTTTCTTTTACACCCTAGGCTGTGACATTTTAATTGAAAGAAGTTGCTAAATGAACACTTTCTATCTTTTCTTATTTCAATCTCTCTTCCTCTTGAACATATTAAGTAATGAGCTCATTAAGAGTCCATTTCTCCTTTTGAGTGTTGTAACTGATCTTAAAATAATTGTATTGTATAGGAAGAGAGATTAAGATTAGGTGTATGGAAATGTCATTAGATAACTCTAACTTTAGTGCCCTTAATCTTGTAACAAGATTAGACAATTCTATGATTACACCCTTATATTTCTTTTGCCTTTATACTGCATTGAAACAAGCTTGAATAAAATGGTGATTATTTCAACCTTTTCATTACTAGCGAAACAGTCTACTATTTGGCTCAAAAACTTTTTAGCATTTTCTTCCTCAGGCATTGCATCCTTAATGGTATCTTGAATAGAGTGCTTCATGATCATTAGACTCATGCGATTAAAATGCTCTCATTTCTTATAAAGTGCCATTTGTTCAGTAATACTGCCATTAGTAGGGTCGGAAGGTTCTTCCATTCAGATTACATAGTCTAGATCCACACACCTAAGCACAATGGTAATGTGTTCCTTTCATTTTCTAAAGTTATGTCACTAAGCATTGAAATGTTGTTTAAGTTGATAAATATAGAAAAAGCATTTATTGAATATAGAATAAATAAAAATTCATAAATAGTAACCATGCCATTTAATGTACAGTTACACACATGACATAAGATATAATAAATTGGGCCATTATAAGATACTAAGCATAGCATTAAAATTTAGTCTTTGGACAGAAATAACAATTTGTAAATGGTACTCTCCAAAATTGGTCAGTAAATGTTGATAATAAATCCTGCCAATAATATGTCTTTCTTTGGACTGACATATTATACACATAAAAATACCAAAGTTTATCACATATTTACTACCACATGTGTCTATTATCTGGCCAGAAATTAATCTTCCTCTAGGCCGATTATTATTTACATAGATTTAAACACAATTATTTAATTTCTTTAATAATATCAACATATTTCAAAATAAATAAATCTACATAAAAGATGCCAGTTTGGTAGCATTTTGGTGGCATCTTGTTTCAAGTCAACTTATTTAAAATACTGAATTTTAGTTTGCAGGAAATGGAAGAAAAATAAAATAGTCAAAGTCAAAATCAATGGATAAAGTTAAGGTAAGACCGAAGTGGATCACAACCGAAGAGGTTAGGTCCGGTCAAGCTTAATCCTCCATAATTACCCAAACCCTAAATTTTATCAAATAGCCTAAACCAAAAAAATGAGCTCATGCCCACCGTGACTTACTTGATTTGATCCAAATATTGGGTTAAGAAAATTTGAGCCTGTTTAAGTCCTTATAAGCCTTATGAAATTAACGTGATAAACACCCAAAATTTGTGCACAGTAACTACCTCACATGTACCATAATTAAAAAGAAATTCCATTAAATTTAGTATTATTACTTTAAGTTTGAATAAATTTCAACTTCAACCCTTTTTTTGTTTTAATATTTTAAAATTAAATGCATAATAAAAAATTTAAAAAAATTGCATTCAATTTAATACAAAAGGTTTTTTCCAAAATTTAATTTCACATGCAAAATAATACATTCAATGCATTTAACAATTCATTGATTGATTGCTTGTAGAAATCCTGACTACTACGTGCATTGAATTGACTGCGTAATTAAAAAAAATTATATATCCTAGATGTAATCAATTCGGTTCATGTATTTATATATAGAGACAAATTCAATTCCGCATATATGCAAACACAAATGTTGTACATTTAAATTGAATTTAACTTGCTACTTGATTTTTAATGCCGCATGGAGAATTAATAATACATGCTGCATATAGTTGCTTTTAATAATTACACATGCAATCATAATTCTGAATATAATTCAATCAATCCACAATTTAAATTCTATAATTTAGTATTGAAAATTTTATTTCTTAATAATTCAACACGAGATGGCTCTGATACCATTTATTGAAGAAAAACTTTAATTAGTGAAAGAATCACCATAGTCAAGATCTCATGTTAAACCGTTAAGAGGAATAGAATTGGAAGCGTATCCAAATCCCTTGAGATGCATAAAATTAGGGTTGATAGTCTTCTACATCTAAATTTTTTTCTTTTGAGAGAAAACCGTCATTTACTCACTAATAGGATGTAAATGAATAATACATTTGAGTTTAAATTGAGAACCTCAACCTATTATTTATAGTATTGTATTTTATTTTGGCGCATCATAAAAATAAAATAAAATAATTGAGTCTCTTCACAATAAAGCTCATAGTATATGAGAAATAAACTATAACAAATAAACTTTATTTGATCATTTTTAATGAGCAACAAAGTAAATAATCAATAGTGTACAATTACTTGATATAAGTAGGCCACTTTATATAATTTCCTAACACACATCCTTTGTCATGTGCCTTGAACTTCCATGTTGACCTGCCCATCCATCCAAACTCAGCCCTGTGACACATCTTTATAAGTTTCGATTTAAAACCACATTTATCTGAATTTTAAATCACTAATTCAACAATATAGAAGTTATAGATCATAAGTTATTTATTAATTAAACAATATTAACAATCATTTTTAAAAAAGGCATTTCGTGATGTAAAATTGTAGTGTTTAAGCTCAAAATATAATGTAGTTATCGCAATATAAATTGAGATGTCGATCTCACGAAAAAGCTTTTAGAAAAATAAGTTAACGAAATAAAAATATTAAAATAGTAACGAATGAGAAGATTGATTATGTGATTGATATAGAGAAGGTAAAATTAAATGTGGATTAAAGAAGAAAATTATAATGATGTGAGCAAAGCTTCGAGAGTCACTAATATACTTCATAAATTTATTCTATACTTTAATTCAATATTTATAATTCAATTAAAAGTTTCACATCCCAAATAGTCAATTGAAAGATATGCATAATATAACACATTTAATAATAAATATATTTAACATGACTAAATTTTTTACAAATATTATCACAAAGTTTACCATAAACCGTGTTCATCTATACAAGATATTTAAGATCGATAACATATCATTTTGATAATATTGAGGTAAAAGATTAACTTGTAAAATAATGTAACCAAAAACAGTTATAATTCTACAAGAATCACATAAAGAAAGCATGACAGAAAATATATGACACATAAGAATTATAACCTCTAGATTATAGAAAAGTAATAGATAAGAGTTTTAGACACAAACAAACTTACAAATATTATAAGTTTTAACAAATAATCAAAGTCTAGAAGTATATTTATTACACATAGAAGTTCATCTCTAGCGTTGGTAAAAACTTTAGCCTTACTTACAATTCATTTTTATGAATATTAAAGGAAGTATTTGAGAGAATTGTAAGAAATGAAAAATGTCCATTAGCCTCTTAAGGGTGCTTTTATATAGGCAATGAATGGAAACATGTTTAGTGTGACTTCAATCAATACCATTTTCGGCCACCAACACCTTCATCTAATTGTAGTACCCTTTTTATAATGAAAGTTGTAGCATTTTATCTATTCTTTTCGTATCCATTAGGTTCATACATGTTGGATTAAAATCCTATGAGATATGGTCAAAATACCAAAGTCACATCAAATTTCAACCAACAACTCTTTTATCATATTGTAACCCAATTTGAACTATGATAACAACTGTATTGGACTTTGGTGCCAACAGGAGAGTTGTAGATAATTGACTCAGGATTTTTAGCTTCAAGAATTATACTGATTGGATACGTAACTTGTGAAAAACCTTAAATATGGGAGATGGGTCAAGTTGAGCGAAAGTTGTAATCCAGTTCTGTTATATCCCAATTTTGGTCTATTAAATATTAGATTTGATTTTTTTATTGTTCTTCATGTTTATGTAAGATTGAGTCATACAGCTTCAAGTTTAAAAATTACTTCATTTTGATTTCTACATTGAGAGTTATGTCTATTTTTTAAACCTAATCAAATAGCATTCATTAATCACAATTTAAGAACAACACTTTATTTCAAGTTTAAAAATACAAAAATCCTAAAATTAGTGACATTCTAAATGTTAAATGATAATTGAATCTCTTAACAAATATGCATTTTAATGTGTTCATAACAGTCCCCAACCAGCCTATTACTAGTCCTTAGAAATTCTAGCCAAATGAAATATGCACAACTACCTAAACCCTTCAAACAAAAAGCCAATTCAAGATCATTATTGCTATTAAGGTTTTTTTAATCATAACTTCTAAAATTACGTGTGTGTGAACTAAGCCGTGACCTTTTTTCCACAAATCACAATACATATAGCCTTGAGAATTTTTTAAGTAAAAGTCTCAACGCCATATTCTCATAAGTGTATAACTGTTTAAAAGATTATGATTTCTATCATGGAGTTGGAAAACAGTTAAGCACTCAAGAAAAAGTCAATTTTAAAGACATGCATACAAACTAACATTGATCCAAAGATAGAAAACTCAATCATTTAGAAATCAATCATTCTTGACACACACTAACTTTAGGACTTCAATTGTCTTGTGAGAATAATACAAACATAGCTTGGTGAGAAAACTGTCTTACAAAATATTTGTCTTCTAAAATTGAATGAAGACCTTATTAAATTGAATTGATTCTTTTTGTTCTTTTTTCTAACAATATTTCTTTTTCTTTTTGTATTTTTTTCAAAGAATACAATGAAACTTTACAAAATAAAAACCATTTCTCACCAAAATCGATTACACCCAATTTAGAAATTTACTTTAAATCATCATTCAACTATGCAACCAACTTATATAAGAACTGTCAAGACTATATGCAATAAATAACAATGCATGAACTTTAAAACAAAATAACAAAAAATTTGTTAAAATGTGTTTCAAAAGTAAAAAAAAAAAAAAAACCTCCTTACTTTACCATTCTTATTCTAATTTGACCTAAAATGCGTCTCAAAAGTTCACAAATGAACTCTTTACTTTGTCATTTTAATCAAATAGGTATGTCGAACCCATCATCTTTTTTTCAAATGCAAAATGCATTTTATGTCTACTATCCTCTCCCCTGAACCAAATTAAAACATAGTCCTTAATATTTAAATAGAAAGAGCTAAAGTATAGGAGACATTATCTAAAATGTCAGCTATTCAAAAGAAACAAACATGAGAGATATTGAAGCAAATATAAACTAAAATGATAATGCTAACAAAAAAAAACCAAGAAAAATTTACAAACGAAGTGTCAGATCTAATTTTTGTTTGTTATAGCCTATTAACCAATCCATTTAAGTTGTTGCGGGGTTAGGTTCATAGATAATTGCCTGTAATTTGTCAATCAATTCATCCGCATCGATAGTAGAAACAAGAATCAGTCATGTCAAATATGAAATAAATTCTATTCCATAACTTAATTAAGAAAACAGAGTAAACAATCAAAATAGTTATTGACATTTAACAAACTTATGGGTTTCTAATAGATATTCAGCTGGGTATAAGAGGTAATTTGAAAATTTTCTACCAAGGTACCAAAACCACCTAGTAAAGTAATAAAAACGTCTACATACTAAAATATTTTAGTTATACGTTCATGCATGGATGAGACTTGTAATTCTTTTCCTATTATTTTCTAATTAGGTTTCCCACGACTAAAGCTGTAGGAATAATACCTAAAACTTTACATTCTCTTAAATATGCAACTGTTAACACACACCCCATTAACCCAAGGCTATCCCCTCTATGTATCAAATGGATTTTTTGCTGCCTCTATAAACACTTTATTTTTCCTAGGATTGAATCCACAAAATACACATATATTTTAGAATCATCAAACTAAGGTTTCCTCCATATCTACACTCACCCTTATCTTAATTTATGAAAATGAAGAAAATGATGTGATATATTTATAAAGTACCAGATGATAACATCAATTTTGGTAACCTAGTAATTTGTCATAAGGGATTTGGAAATAGAACACAATAGTTCAAAGATAACGATACACATGCATTATTCAACCAAAAGATTTGAATTTAAGATATCTATATGAGTAGCCCCACTATTTATTAAAAAAAAAGTTTGCAAATAAGACGCATATATACGTACAAGTAGTTGTGATTGTGGCTCACATCTTCCTTTGATTTTATGTCTAGTAACAGCTTAAACACCCTCTATGGGTCAAGAATAGGCTTCCCATTCAATTTTCTTATAAATTAGTAAATAAGGTCTTTTAGAGTCAAATTTCCAAGATTATATCATTGATGTTCATTTTGTAATTTTTTTTTTCATAAATCAAAAAGTTAACACTGCACGAGCGTAGAAGGATGTGTCTCAAGAGTCATTAGAACATTATCCATATATTTATTTCTCAATCTATCCTTAATGAACTAAATTTTATCTTCTCAATTTTTAGATGCAAATCCTAAAGAATAACAACTTCAATTATAATTCCATCGAGCACATTTATGAAAAACTTGAACCCTTTTTGCTCTTCGCCTTTTAGTATAAGAGCTTATTCCAAAACCAGGCACAAAGAAAATAAAATCATTTGCAGACTCATCAGATAATCAAACCTTGTTAACTAATGAATATCTGCAGAGATATTCCTCAATATTAATAGCCTTAGTCTTTCAAACTATACTTTGTAAATCTTAAGTAAATCATTTTGAGGTAGTAAAGGAAAATGCTTTTGAAGGTTGGAAACAATGATATCCATTTTGAAAGAAAAAGAAAAAAAGAATGAATGAATGTACCGTTTGGTGGATAATTTTTAGGGAATTGAGAAACTGACTTTAATAGCCACGGAGTATCGTATCCATCACTTGATTAAGACACAAAATCAAACAAAAAAGAAAAAACTACAGAAGAAAAAAAATAAAAAATAAAAACATAAAATAAGTTCAAAATGTAAAATATAGTACAAAGTGATTGAACCTAATCAAGCATGATAGACATGATCTACAAGAGGGATCTCGTCTAAGAGCATAGAGTAATCTATCTTTTTCACGTAGCTTTTCAACCGCTATCCATTTACTTTAAAAAACTTTCCATCAATAGGGTCATCGATTTCGACAGTACCATTGGAAAAAATATGTCTTATCACAAATAGACCAGTCCATCAAGATCTCAACTTTTCAAGGTGTAAATGCAATTGAGAATCATAAAAATAAACCCGTGGATTTGGCTTGAAGTATTTCCTTAAGAACTATCAAGTTAAAGGCTTTGATAGCCCTGTAAGTTTTATACTCTAGCTCAACAGGTAAATGGCAAAATTTTCTATAAATAAGTCAATATGGAGACATTCCTAAAATAGTTTTGTATGTAGTGCAATATGCTCGTAATGCATCAAAAAGGCGCAAAGACCAATCTTTGCAAAACAAAATCGAGCTCTATCCTCTTCATTTGCTAGCTCTGCTTGTCCATTTGTCTGTGAATAGTATACAGTGGAAACTTTGTGAAGAACACCATATCTGTGCATCAAAGCTTCAAAAGAATAGTTACATAAATGTGTTCCTTAGTCACTAATGATGACACATGGTGTGCCATACCTAGATAACACATTTTCTTTTAAGAACTTTACCACAATCGTATTATCATTAATAGAACAAGCTATAGCCTCCACCTATTTTGATACATAGTTAACAGCTAGAAGAATGTAAAGGTAACTAAAAAATCAGGGAAAAGGCCTCATAAAATTGATACCCCAATAATCAAATATCTCGATAACAAGAATTGAGTTAAGAGGCATCCTATATCTTTGAGATATAGCACCTAACATTTGATATCTTTCGCAGGAATGACAAAAGTTATTAATGTCTTTGAACAAAGTGGGTCAGTAAAGACCACACTATAAAATGTTTACGGTTGTCTTTTTCATAGAAAAATGACCGCCACAAGCAGCACTATGGCAAAAATTTAAGAGAGTAGTAACTTTACTTTCAAGAATGCAGCATCTCATAATCTAGTTAGGGTAGTATTTGAAAAGATACGAATCATACCAATAAAAATTACATACCTCAACCAAGAACTTATGTTTATCTTGTGCACTTCAATCAGATGAAACTTCTCCATAAACCAAATAATTTACGATATATGCCTACCAAAGTACTTAGCTTATAATGAACAGAAGTTCATTAAGAAAATTGTTTACGCTTAAAATGTAATGCGACTATTAGAGTATAGATTGGGATATCGATCTCACGAGCAAGCATTTGGCAAAATAAGTTCGTGAGGAAAAATATTAAAGCAGTAGCAAATGAGAAAATTAATTAATTGGTTTAAGTGGATGAGATAGAATTGTCTATGAAATGAGGAAAATGTCTTATGATGATGCAAGTAAGGTTTCGAGAATCACAATTATGCTTTATAAATCCACTCTACACTTTGATTGAATGTTTATAACTCAATTAAAAGTTTCACATCCTAAACAATCAATCGAAAAATATGTAAAATATAGCACATTTGATAACACATGTATTTGATATGACTAAACTCTTTGATATGTCTTTTTTATAGAAAAATGACCGCTACAAGCAATACTATGGCAAAAATTTAAGACACTTGAAACTTCACTTTCAGGAATGCAACGTCTCATAATCTGGTCCGAGCAGTATTTGAAAAGATATGGATCATCCCAATAAAAATTACATACCTCAACTAAGAACTTACACTTAGCTTGTGCACTCCAGTTAGATGGAAGTTCACCACAAACCAAATAATTTACGATATGTGTGTACCAAGGTATTTGGTTTATAGTAAAAGGATGTTCATTAGTGAAATCATCTCGAATGGGTGGTAAATCATTAGAGTCAGTGAACTCAAGGCGAGATAAATGATCAGCAACAACATTTTTAACCCCTTTATTGTCTTTAATGGTTAGATCAATTTCTTGCACACAAAAAACCCCACATAATTAAACGGGCGTTAGCATCCTTCCTAGAAAGAAGGTACTTAAGGGACGTAAGGTCAGTAAAAACTATAATAGGTGAACTAATCAAATAAAAAAAGAATTTGTCTAAGAAAAAAATAACAGCTAATAGTTCTTTTTCAGTAGTAGTGTAATTCATTTGAGTCTTATTCAAAGTTCTACTAGCATAATAAACAACAAAGGGTTTTCCCTCTCTTCAGTGCCCAAGAACTATTCCTACAGCATAATTACTTTGCATCATATATAATTTTAAATGGAAAGTTCTAGTCCAGCGATTACATAATAGGACCGGTGGCACATTTGACAATAAGTGTTCGGAATGGCTCCTCACACTCTTGTGTCCATGTAAATTCAGCGTCTTTTAGCAAAAGGTTATACAGTGGTCTAGATATGACAGAAGAGTTTTTTATGAACCTTTTGTAAAAGCCAACATGTCCAGGAAAAGATCGGACATCTTTTACTGCTTTAGGCATAGGTAATTTAGAGATTAATTCAATTTTAGCCTTGTCAACCTCTATCTCTCTTTTAGATACAATGTGCACTAAAATGATTCCTGAAGATACCATAAAATGACATTTTTTCCAATTTAGCACAAGTGCTTTTTCTTCACACCTACTCAAAAAAACTTTCAAGTTAAGTAAACATAAATCAAAAGAATAACCAAAAATAGTCAAATCATCCATAAAAACTTCCATTTATTTTCAACCATATTATAGAAAATACTCAACATACAATATTGAAAAGTAGTTGGTGCATTATATAATTCAAATGGCATTCTACGAAAAGCATAAGTATCAAAAAGGAATGTAAAAGTGATTTTTTCTTGATCTTCTATAGCTATCTCAATCGAATAATATCCTAAATACCCATCAAAAAAGCAATAAAATGATGTCTAGCTACACATTCTAAAATTTAGTCGATAAAAAGTAATGAAAAATAGTCTTTCCCAATGGCTCTGTTTACTTTTCTATAATTAATGCACATTCACCAACCACTTACTACCCTAGTTGGAACAGGTATCTCATTCTCATTTTTTACAACAATAACCCCAGATGTCTTAGGAACTACTTGAGTTGGACTTCCCTATTGACTATCAGAAGTTGGGTAGATTATACTCGCATCTAATAGTTTCAAGACCTCTTTCTTCACTACTTCTTTCATTGTTGGGTTAAGTCTTCTTTGTGGGTCTCTACGGGGTTGGGCACCATCCTCTAAAAAAATTCTATGAAAGCATATTAATGGCAAAATACTTTTAATATCAGCTATGGTCCAACCTAGTGCAGACTTATATTCTTTTAACAATTTTATCAATTTTTTCTCTTGTTCAGCACTAAGTTTAGAAGAAATGATGATAGGAAAAGTATTACCTAGTCCCAAGAATGCATGTTTCAAACCTTTGATGGTTTTGGTTTCTCCCTCTCTCGTGTCAACTTTTTAAAGCGTGACTGATAAAATCAAGTCCCTTTATCCTGTGAGTCAAAAATACTAAACATGACAGTTGTTTCATCAGGATAATACAATTCTTCAAAATAATAATCAAAAAGGTTTTCTAAAGAATCAGAGCCATGATTTTTATAAGCTTCCTCTATTATAAGTGTGTCTATTATATATGAATGATAGCATTCATCTTCTTCTCGTAGTTTCTTGCCAATATGGAAAATGTTCGCCTCAAGAGTCATATTCTTAAAAGATAATTTCATTAGACCATTTCTGCAATTAATAAGAGCGTTAGCAGTGGCAATAAAAGGTCTTCCCAAAATAAGAGAGATTTTAGACTTTATGTTAACCACAGAATGAGTATCTAAAACAAGAAAATTAACAAGGTAGTAAAATTTATCAATTTGCAACAAAACATCTTCTACTGCTCGTGATTTTTTAATTAATCGGTCAGCTAATTATAGGACTACAAATGTATGTTTAATCTCACCAAGTCCTAATTGTAAGTAAATAGAATAAGGCATTAAATTTACACTTACTTTAAGTCTAACAAAGCTTGACCAAACTCATGTGTCCTAATTTGGCAAGAGATTGTGGGACATCCTGGGTCCTTATACTTGAGTGGTGTCTTTTGTTCAATTACTGCACTTACTTGTTTTACCAAAAATGCAGTTTGGTTATATGGTGTTTTCTTTTGATAATGTATAGATCCTTAATGATTTTAGTATAAGTTGGAACCTGCTTAATCAAATGCTTAACTTGTTTTAAATGTTCTAAAATCTCATCTTGAATTTCTAAATGTTTTTCAACAGGTAGAAGAGCTTGAAAAAAGGCACTAAGATTGAAAACTTATTTTTGGGCTCTTTTTTCACTGTGGCCTCTTTTTTAAAAGGGGCGTCTTTACTACTCGTAGATGTATTAGTTGCAGAAGTAGACTCACTCACAATCTTACCACTTCAAGCAGTAATGACATTAACTTTTTTGAGATTTTGTGCATCAGAAGTAGAAGCTTATCCTTTTGGATTGGATTGAGGTTGAGATGGAAACTTACCTCACTCTTATACAGCTAAGGCACTAGTTAGTTTAGTGATTTAACTCTTGATTTCTTTGTTTTTGTCTACCACCTGTGCAAGATTTGTTTCAAATTTTTTATTATTCTTACTTTGTGCCTCTATAAATGATTGTAATGTATCCTCTAAAGGACTCTTGGCTGGTCGTGCAATATATTGAGGTGTACTATAAGACTTGGGTGCTTATTGTTATTGTTTCCAATTGCTGTTGGCTTGTTGGTCAGATTTCCAACTATAGTTTGGGTGGTTTCTCCAGTTAGGATTATAGGTTTCAGAGTAGGGTAAATAAGACTTCTTGTACATCCTTATTGCCTTACATTGTTCCTCATATATCTTTCTCACTCACTATAAGTGGGGCAATCCTGAGCTAAGTATTCCGCTATTCCACAGACAAAACAAACATCATGTAACTCAACCCTAGCAACCGTATGGGTGACCTTCTATATTTAGTTTTCAAGGCCTCTAATTCCCTAGTTAAGGCATCTAATTTCCTAGTTAAGATCTCTAACTGGGCTTTAAGGCTATACTCTTCCCTAAGATAAAAAACTCCACTAGGTCGTGACTTATTTCTGCTTTTAGTAACACTAGGTCCAGTCTATATATGGGCTTTTTCAGCTAAGTCATTAAGGAATTCTATAGCTTCCTTAGGATATTTATGAAGAAACTCCCCATTACATATCATCTCAACAAATTAGCACTCTCTAATTGTGAGTTTTTCATAAAAATAGCTAACCAAGCTCCAATCTTCATACCCATAGTGAGGGTAAAGATTTAGCAACTCTTTAAACCTTTCCCAAGCTTGATGTAAGGTTTCACTATCTTTTTGTGAGACAGAAGAAATTTGTCATTTCAGGCAATTAGTTTTATACTATGAGAAGTATTTATTGAAAAATGCTTGGGTTATTTTTGCCAAGTTCCTATAGACCTTGGTCTCAAAGAGTATAGCCAACTCTTTGCTTTGCCTTTCAAAGAAAAAGAAAAAACTTTAAGCCTAACAGTGTCTATGGTTTCAGGTTGGCTATGGTAGGTTGCAATTACCTTTTCAAATTTTATAATATCTACATAAGGATTTTCACTATCTAGACCATGTAAAGTGGGCAGAAATTGTATCATTCCAGGTTTAAAATCTGAATGTGGTGTATTAGGTGAAAATATAATGCATAATAGTGTAGCTGTGCAAATAGGATGCAAGTAATCTTTTGGAGTTTTAACGAGGTTATCCTCATGTTGGCTCATTGTGTTGGAATTACAAGATAGACTAGATGGTGAATTCTCTTCCCTTACAAATTATGGTGGTGGTTCTAATTTTACTATTCTCACAAATCTTCCTCGTTTGTCTCTAAGTCGATGCATACATCATAACAATATTTTTTTCTTTAATGAAGGAAATTTTCAAAGAAAAATTAAGAAGTGAAATAAAATACAACAAGAAATAAAAATAGTTAGTTGGTAAGACCAACTATGAAATACAAATATAAAATACAATTAATTAACAAAAGATAATAAAGTGTAAAGTACAATAAATAAAAAAAGTACACTAAATAAATAAATAAAAAGTACAATAAATAAAAAGAAGTACAATAAATAAATAAAGTGTAATAATTAAATAAAAGAAAATAAATTGCAAAGTAAAATAAATAAATAAATAAAAGAAAATAAAGTGCAATAACTAAATAAAAGAATAAATTGCAAAGTATAATAAATAAATTAAATTAATTAAATTAAGTTAGACAGTAGAACCAGCCATTAAAATACAAATACAACAAATTAACTAAAAAAATAAAGTGCAATAAATAAATAAATAATTAAAATATAATAAATAAATAAATAAAGAAAATAAAGTGCAATAAATAAATAAAATAAAGTACAAGGTACGATAAATAAATAAAAGAAAATAAAGTGCGATAAAATAAAGTACAAAATATAATAAATAAAATAAAATAACTAAGTTAGGCGGTAATACCAACTATCAAAATAAAATAAAATACAATAAATTAACTAAAGAAAACAAAATAAGTTAGGGGGTAAAACCAACCATGAACAATAAAATAAATTACAATAAAGGAAATAAATTTAAAAACTAAAATCTTACAAAGAAAAGAAAAGAAAATACACAAAGTTGCGGCTTTAGTATTGATAAACATAACTTACTTTCGCTTAATGGGCCTCTCTGGCAATGGCACCAAATTTTATTTACGCTCAAAATATAATGTGACTATCGCAGTATAGATTGAGATATCGATCCCACGAGGAAGCTTTTGACAAAATAAGTTGGTGATATAAAATATTAAAGCAGTAGCAAATGAGAAAATTAATTAATTGGTTTAAGTGGATGAGATAGAATTGTCTATGCACTAAGAAAAATATTTTATGATGATGCAAGCAAGGCTTCAAGAATCACAATTATGTTTTATAAATCTACTCTACACTTTGATTTAATATTTATAATTCAATTGAAAGTTTTACATTCCAAATAATCAATCGGAAGATATGTAAATTATAGCACATTTAATAACACATGTATTTGATATGACTAAACTCTTTACAAATATTAACACAAACCATGTTCATTTACACAAGTTATCTAAGATCGACAATATATCATTTTGACAATATTATAGTAAAAGATTAACTTAAATATAAAACAATTATTGTCTTTACATGTTATCCAAGATTGGTAATATATCGATTAACAATATCGCAGTAAAACATTAACATATAAAACAATATAACTAATAACAATTATAATTCAACAAGAATCACATAAAGAAAGCATGACTGAAAATATATGAAATATGAGAATTATAACCCCTGGATTATAGAAAATAAAATAGATAAGAGTTTAGGCACAACCAAACTTATAAACATTTGTATCTCTTGACAAAGAATCAAAGTATAGAAGTAAGTTTATTAAATATAGAAGTTTATCTCTTAGCCTTACTAAGAACTCTAGCTTAGATTACAATACATGTTAATAAGAAGCAAATGAGAGAGAATTATCTAATGTTAAAAACGTCCTAAGAGTGTCCTTATATAGCCAATGAATGAAAAAATATTTAGTGTGACTTCAATCTTCAATAATTTAGGCCAATCACTTGTGTACGCACTTGCAACACCTTTTTGATAATAAAAATGACCGATATAGCCTTTTTGGCTGACATAAAAGTTATATCATTTTTTCTCTTCTTTCTATAGGCACTAGGTTCATGCAAATTAGATGAGTATACAATGAGATATGGACAAAATACCAAAAATATGTCAGATTTCGACCAACAACCCTTTTATCCATTTGTAATACAATTTGGTTAATGATAACGGCTGATTTAGGCTTTACCATCAACATAATAGTTATTGATAATTAAGTCATTATTTCATATCTTTAAGAATTATTTGGTACGTATTTTATGAAATACAATCCAAATATGTGAGTTGGGTCAAGCTGAGCGAAAGTTGTAACCTAATTCTATTGTATCTCAATTTTTGACTCATAACATGTTAGATTTGGCTTTTCAACTGTTCTTCAAGTTTGTGTCAGATTAAGTCATGTTACTCTAAGTTCAATAATTTCTTCATTTCAATTTCTACATTGAGAGTTACGTCCATTTTACCTAAACCTGTGCAAATAACATTCATTAATCACAATTTAAGGAGAACACTCTATTTCAAGCTAAAAATACAAAATTGCAAAAATTAGTGACATTAAATGGTGGCTGAATCTATTAATAAATATACATTTTCATGATTCATCAAAAATCATCTCAACTAGGTGGAGCATCAATGGAGTCATTGAACATAAGGCAAAATAAATTATCGCGATAACATTTTCAACACCTTTCTTGTCTTTAATTGTTAGATCAAATTCCTACAAAAGACAAATCCACCTAACTAAACAGGCTTTAGGATCCTTCTTTAAAAGAAGGTAATTAAAGGTTGTGTGGTCAGTAAAAATAATAATAAATGAACAAATCAAATAAGAATGAAAGTTATCTAAGGGAGTAACAACAGCTAATAGTTCTTTTTTAGTAGTAAAATAATTTATTTGAACATCATTCAAAGTTCTACTAGCATAATAGATAACAAAGTGTTTCCCTTTTCTTCATTGCCCAAGAACTGCTCCTACAGCATAATTAGTTTCAAGTAAAAGGTTCCAATCTGGTGATTGCAAGATATGAGCAATAGTGAGTTTAGTAATGAGTCTTTGGAATGTCTCCTCACATTCTTGTGTCTATATGAAGTCAGCATCGTTTAGCAAAAGGTTCCACAATAGTCTAGATATGGCAAAAAAATAATTGTATAAACTTTTTGTAAAAGCCAGCATGTCTTAGAAAAGATAGGACCATTTTAGGCATAGGTAATTTAGAGATCAATTCTATTTTAGCCTTATCAACCTTTATGTATGTTTCAGATATAATATGCCCTAAATGATCCCTGAAGATACCATGAAGTGACATTTCTCCCATTTTAACACAAATCCTTTTTCTTCACATATACTCAAAATAACTTTTAAGTTAAGTAAATATAAATCAAAAGAAGCACCAAAAATAGTCAAATCATCCATAAAAACTTACATGCATTTTTCAACCATATCAGAGAAAATACTCAACATACAATGTTAAATGGTAGTTGGTACATTACATAATTCAAATAGCATTCTATGAAAAGTATAAGTACCGAAAAGGCATATAAAAGTAGGCTTTTCTTAATCTTCTATGGCTATCTCAATCTAGCAGTATCCTGAATACCTATAAAGAAAGTAATAAAAGGGATGACTAGCTACACGTTCTAAGATTTGGTCAATAAAAAGTAATGAAAAATAGTCTTTCCTTGTGGCTATATTTAGTTTCCTATAATCAATACACATTCGCCAGCCATTCACTACCCTAGTTGAAACAAGTACCCCATCTCTACTTTCAACATCAGTAACCCTAGATTTTTTAAGAACTACTTGAGTTGGACATACCCACTGACTATTAAAAATTAGGTAGATTATACTTGCATCTAATGTTTCAATACCTCTTTCTTCACTACTTCTTTCATTATTGGGTTAAGTCTTCTTTGGGGGTCTCTACGGGGTTGGGCACCTTCCTCTAAATGAATTCTATGGGAGCATATTAATGGAAAAATACATTTAATATCAGTTATGGTCCAACCTGGTGCACACTTATGTTCGTTTAGTAATTTTATCAATTTTTCCTCTTGTTCAACATTAAGTTTAGAAGAAATGATAATAGGAAAGGTATCATCTGGTCCCAAGAATGTGTCTTTCAAACCTTTGGATAATGGGAAAAGCTTAACTTGTGGTGTCTTACGATTTGATGATTTTAGTCTCTCCCTTCCTCGTAGCAACTCTTCAAAGCGTGGCTGTTAAAATCAAGTTTATTTATCTTGTAAGTCAAAAATGCTAAATACATTAGTTGTGTCATCAGGATAATGTAATTTTTCAAAATTAGAATTAAAGAGTCGTGATTGTTATAAGCCTCCTCCACTACATGTGTGTCTATCATATATGAAGAGGAAGTTAGTTCCTCAACTAGCAAAGGGATGATAACTATAAAGTCTGGAGAGAAATATTGGGACATGATTTAAAAGAAGACTCACAACACTATAATCTTAGCGTTGAGTGATGAAATATTATGGGAAGTTGGTGATGAAGAAATACTTTAGGACTATAGAAAGACTCGAGGCATTATACATGAAGAAGTCTCTTGTAAATAAAATTCTTGTAAAGAAAAAATGCATTAGCTAACTATACATGATGGATCTTCATTGAGAGCTCACATTGACAAGTTTAATAAGATCAACCTATGTCTTGAGCAATTAGCCATCAAGACTAAAGATGAAGACAAGGTTATAATCATGTTAAGTTTATTGCCAAAAAGTTATGAGAGTTTTGTGGATATGCTACTATATGATAAGGAGTCTTTAATGATGAATAATGTTAAGGTATCGTTAAACTCAAAAGAATTGACAAAGAGATCTGAATCCGAGAGTGGAACAGTGTTGCTTACACAAGGAAAGAAGAGCAACCAATCAAGGAGAAGATCTAAGAAGTGTTTCCTTTATCATAAGGAATGGCACTTTGTGAAGGATTTTTCTATATCAAAAGGCCAAGATGGGTGTGCTGTTATTAGTAATCTTAAGGAAGATACCGAAGTTGTAGAAACGTTGGTAGCCTTAAGGAGAAAGTACATTAGAAAATCAATACTAGATTTAGGGTATAGCATCTTTATGTGTCCCGACAGATCGTTGTTTACCAACTAAAAAGCCACGAGATGTAAAGTTTTGATAAGGAATGACATTATTTGTGAGATATTGGGAGTTGGTGACATAAGGCTGAGGATGTAAGGTGGAAAAACTAAATACTTATGTGGTGTAAGGCATGTTCCTAATTTGAGGGAGAACTTAATATCCCTTGGTAAGCTCGATGAAGATGAGTATTCAGTTAGAGTGAAAAAGGGGAAACTTGGGATAGAAAATTAATCTACAAGATTTGAGGGTGAAAAGTACAATTAAGGGCTCTATGTGCATAAGGGATTGTCATAAGTGGCACAATGCGGAGTGCTGGGGTAATGCATACTGCTAGGTAATATCCAAACTGTGTGTTATCAAAGTGATAAAGGTTGGAAAGGAATACAATGCATCAATACACCATGCAAGGTGCAGGAATGCCTTTGGAGATCAAATTCACTAGCCCAGGGAAAGTTAAGTCTTAATGGAGACTTAACTGAACTCAACTTAAGTAATAGAGTATTAGTATAGATCGAATCCAGAAGCCTTCTTATTTGGAGATTTGGAATCAAGGAATGGTTTATTAGAGATTTGGTGATTCAACAATCTTATTTAAGCAAGGATTGCGAAAAATATCAAAAAGAAGAGTCGTGGGAAAACAAGGACGTGTAGGACATGAATGAGGAAGCAAAATGGTACTTGAAGATGCTAAAGTGGATAAGAAAGGTGAAAACTGGTAGTCCAAGTCACAGTGCTACGGTACTAAGGTCGCATCTCAGAGCAGTATAAACCCGTAAGCATAACACCACAGCACTGGCCACCTAGCGTAGTGATGCTAGACGTGGGAAAGTCTGTTTTGGCTCAGGGTTTCTGAGTTTTGGGAAGTTTTTTATTTTCAAAACATGTGGACTCTTATTCCAATCAAGATTAAAATTAGTAGGCACAAAATAACCCCTATATAAACTCTTGTAAACCCTTTTGTTTGAGAATCAAGCACTAAGAGAGAGAAAAACTTAATTTACACTAAGTGCTTGTGTGCATTAGAGTGCAACTGTTATTTGAGTGTTCATTATTCGTGACAGAGAAATAGTACACTAAATATTAAATCCTTTTAAGTATTCTTCATTGTGTTTTCTTGTTAATTCAAATGAGAATTAATAAGAGAGGTTGGGATTCTTAGATCTACTATGAACGTAAACAATAGGTCGAACCACTTAAATGATTATGTTACACTTTTTATTATCTGCTTTATATTCTTATTATTTTTATTTAATATTTTGTTTATTCTACTACAAAAAGATATTAGAGTTTAAAATTAAACTTAATTAAATATTTTTGCTTAAACCTAATCTTATAGGAAGATGAGCGATTCCTCTAACAGACCTTAATATACTTGGAAGCCATCTCTTTATAAATGCATGTTTGAAATATTAATTACGACTGGTTATAGTACAGGATTGTTGCATTTGAAACTTAGTTTATTAAACTTGAAATCTCAACATAAATTTTGAAGAGGATACCATGTTGAGATACAAATTAAATCAGTTCTTCAATTAATATAGCTAATAACTCGACATCTATTAGTAAGTGTCACTCAATTACTCATTAATAATGGATCAAAAAAGTCAACAATTAATCGATACATAACTTTTATTGATTGAATAATGCTATGCTTATTTTTTAAGTTAAATTAGTTGAAATTTGTATCAAACTATAGATCAAATTTGAAACGTAACATTATTAGATTTGCAATTTAACATCTTAAACATGGGATTTGTATCAACGTCGCACTTTTATTTTTATTGACGTTTTATTTACTGCGCCTTTATATAATCTTAACGTCATAGTTTATCTTTATCTCATTGATTAATTACTAGAAATCAAAAAGAAATTGAGCCAAATTTTGAACCATCGTTTGTAATCTTCTTGATCAACTTAATTTGGCTCGGAATTCAATAGGAATTAATATTTAAAATCCAACAAGGCATGTAAAATATTTTATTATGAGTTAATATTTGGGGATTTTTCGCTA
Organism: Ailanthus altissimus; assembly: GCA_946807835.1. Lineage (NCBI taxonomy): Eukaryota > Viridiplantae > Streptophyta > Magnoliopsida > Sapindales > Simaroubaceae > Ailanthus > Ailanthus altissimus. The sequence goes on along the minus strand of OX327698.1, from coordinate 20,139,662 downwards.
ACCCTCAAATAAAAAGAAGAAATAGAAGATGACACATTGACGCTTAAATAAAACATAAGAAAACTAGTTTAAATTGCTAGACGATGAAAGGTTCATCGTAATGGCATATGCTTTTTCTACGTCTACGTTACTATTAAGTTCGTAGAAAAAAATAAAAGAAAGACAGGAAGGATAAATAAGAGAAATAAGAGATTTTAAAAGACATTATTCGTCGTACTAATCTTTACACCTGAAGTTTAAATTTTATATGGGTATTAAGAATCAAAATTTAGATATTGATAAACAATGAAAATCTTACTAGTCTTTGACACTTGAAGTTTAAAGTATATATAGGGTATTAAGAATCAAATTTTGGATATTTATAAAAAAAAAAAAATTAAAACTTTACGTGTTTTTTCAGCCTAACCATTGATAGAATGAACTCTTTTTATATTTTTCACATAATCTTCTATGAGATTCCTAGAATCCACACATGATTCTTGCATATAAGTTAATAGCCTTTATCTAAATAAATATATTTCATCTTTCTTTCATTTCTTTTTTTAACAAGAATAATTATATTGCAACCATAAAAATAAAAAATAAAAAAAGTGGCTCAAATCTACTATTTAAAAATATAAGTATGAGAAATTAACTAATTCGACTATTTACTCACGGGGTTTTTTAAAAATTGCAAGCGCCTCTTTTGTATGCGTATCCCCTGGCCTGAGATTTGAGATTTGTATTCCTCTCTCCTTCCGATAATTATAAAATACTTTTTAAAAAAAACTAATTCAACTACCTCAATTTTCATCTTTTCATTTTTATTTTGTTGGCCTAATTCCAGCGAGCTTAATGCTATCTGCTCAGCTCTAGCCTTATTAAAAAGAGTTCATGTAAGCATAACCGCACCGGATCTTTTTCTCTCAAACAATCTTAACAAACTTTCATCAAATTGAACCACAAGCGGACGAGCCAATGGTGGAAATCTTAGCAAACTTTCATCCAATCTGACCACAAGTGTGGAAAGGCGGACCTGTCCATCTAACGGTTGAAGAAATTTGAGAGAAAGACTCTTTTTTTAAAAAAAAAACAAATCTCCACCTATAAAAGAGTTCTCTTTCAATCAAATTCATAAATCTTTTTACTATCAAATTTTCAAATATTATTTATTTACTGTTTTATTAAATAAACGATTCACGGACCCACATTTTCTTCGAAATCAAACACTATTTTCTTTTTATTTTTTTCTCTTATTAATCTTTAACAAAGGCCTGAAGGTAATTTTTTTAAAAGTTTCAGTTTAAAAATCTTGATATTTGATATTGTATAATTTGCATTCGATAATCATATATTTAATCTCACATCAACATTTTATCACTTGAAAATAATAAAGCTAAAAAAATGCTTCCGTTTGCAAATTAAAAAGGTAGAATAATTATGATGATAATGGTAGTGGTTACCCTTTCATTATCTTAATGTCGGTTTCAGGGGACAAATCTTCTTAGAAGATTTAGTATTGAATCATGAATTAGAAACAAATATTGGCTGTCACCTTGTCATCAATTACTTCACGTCTCTAATTTGTCACGACTTTACACTTCCTTTTACAAGCTAAAAATGATCCTCAATACACTATTTTAAATACAATTAAAATAACAAACAAAATAGATAAGTGATAATTATTAGATATATTTGATATATTATAATATGGTCAATATTTTTTATTATTTTTATTAATCTTTATTATTCTTTAAATGATAATGTTTATTATATGTAAAACAACTCACCTATATTTAAGAATATGGGTGATTTTTTTTATTAAAAAAATATTTATAAATAGAACACTTGCTTAAGTCTTTAAATCATTCAATCTTATTTAAAATATGCATATATTATTAGTGGAGATTGAAAAGGTTTAGAAAAGTTTAATCATCTCTTTAAATTGTTAAAAAATGACTTCATTGACAGGAGACATATTTAATCCATTTTTAAATTTTGAATTGATCTATATGCTATTTAAAATTGTTTCAAGTATGTTTAGATTACCTTAACAAATTCTAAAAATTGGTATCAAAGTCGTAATTACCTTTACTTTAAATTATATACAATCTAAAAATTTAAAAGTTAGGGTTGAATAATGTTTTGTTTAAAACTCATTATTTTGATGTTGAATGAAGTAAAATAATATTAAAAATATTTAAAAAATTAAATTTTGAGCATTTTAAAATTTGAAACATCAAAATTAGAGCTAAAATGATGAAGATATAGTCAAAATATAGAAATAGGTTAAAAACGATCACGATTTGGGTTAAAAAGACCCTAGAAGATGACTTGGTTATTTTTATTTAGCCCTTTATAAATTTTTAATTTCTATTTTGGACACAATACTTTTAGTATTTTACAAATAGGTCCAACAAAATTTATGTTTCTCATCCAAATCTCTAAAATTTTATTTAATACAATTTGACCCCTAAAACCTTTAGAAATTATAAATTTACCCCTATATGATTGGATATTTACAGTAAGTCCCTTGACTTTTAGTAATTTAAGTTTGACCCTAAATCTTCTAGAAATTTTCAAATATAGACCACTATATTTTTGGATATTTGTATTCATGCTCCTAAAAATTTTGGTTAATTATATTTGGCCACAAATTTTATATAGTTTAAAGACCCTATAAAATTAAATATTTTTGATCAAACCCTAAAACTTATGAATAACTACAGTTTGACCTAAAATCTTCTAAGATTTAAAAGTAAGTCCTTATGTGACTCCTTTTTAATTGTCTTCATGTACGAATTTTGTATTTAATTTTATAAGTATCATTTATTTAGTTATGTGTTGATACATGAAAATTTTGTAGGAATAATTTATAAATTTGGCATATTGTATAGATCAATTTATGAATTAAAATATTGAATATTTATGTGCTTAAATTATGTTAATTTTGTATATACAATTTATTGTTTTATTATGCATACAATTTGAGTAGTAGATAAATTGAAATTATTTTCATATTTGTATATAATGCTTATTGTTATTTATATGAACAATTTTTGAATAAAACTGTATGTCTAGTGATCTTTACAATTTTAATTAACTAGGGAGCAGCCACAACATTCTTAATTATACAAAATTACATATTGAGTATTTTGGATCACATTAAGAAAAAGACATTAATTGTTGTTAATTATATAATATAGTAGATTTTATCCCACATGAACTTTTAATACATTTATATAATTAATTAAGATAAATATCAAATTATATTTTCTAATTTATCCACAAAAATTAGGAAAAAGAATATAATTTGATAGTTTTATCATAAAGATATAAACGAATCTAATTGAATTAAAATTTTAACCCACAGATAATTTACATCAATGAATATTATACCATTTAAAATTCCTCTCCCATCAAAATAAAGGGATGAGATAGAAAATTTTCTAAACATTGGAAAGGATTCTGTGCTCATTTGGTTGGGTTTCTTGACTAGCTAAAATAGTTCTTTTAATGTCAAAAGTTTTTTTCAAATTTTTTTATGATATTTGGTTATAATTAAAGAAGAGCTTTTGGAGATTAAAAATATTATTTTGCCTCTACTTCTAAAAGCTCAAATTTTGGGCTTTTGAAATTAGAACTTTTTTAGTATTTGTATAATATCACATATACCTTAATAATATTTCTTATTTCTATATTGTATTCTTAATAAAAATAAACTCTATTCAACTAACATATTTTAATATTTTTATAAAGTCATTATACCTCTAATTCTCCATATCTTTACGATTGTTATATTTTTACAAGAATATATCAAAATCTTTTATTTTTTAAATAAAAAGAAGTATTATTTTATTTTTAATTTTTGTACAAAATAGAATAATTTATATTTATTCGTTGATTACTATATATTGATTTTACTTAATTATAATTTTTAATAAATTAAATTTGAGAAAATACATGCAATTTTAAATTTATATATAAAAATATCAAAGAGAATTTGAATATAAGTTTTATTAAGTATCTTTTTTAGTAATTTAATAATAGATAAACACTTTAACAATGTATAACCAAACGATCTAATACTTCAAAAGTATTTTTTTAATTAACAACCAAACAACAAGTATTTTTTTTTTAAAACTCTACTTCCGAAAGCTATATTTGAAAAGTTCAATCAAAAGAGCCCAAAGTCATTTTAGATCTTGATTTTTAGGCTACACTGAATTATATTCAATTTATGCGTGCACACCCAAAATAAAATTCTTCTAATTCAATAAGAGAGTCTTGTAATTTTTACTCTCTAAAATAATATGTATTTTTGTAATTTGACCTTTTCAAAATTTTGAGTTTAACACTAGACATATAATTAAACTCGAATCTAATATAATTTTTAACTTCAATATCTGATTTCTTCTTACTTTAAATTCTGATTTTATATATATATATATGTTATGATGGGGTCACCAATAATTAAAAATTTTAAAATATAACAATTACACATCAACTTTCATATTAGTCATTAAATAAAAAGTGATCTAACGATTAAAAATTTGTATTAAAAGTTGTGTAAAAAAAAAGTGCCATCAATCCTGCTATTATATATATATATATATATATATATTTGTATGTGTATATGTATAAATCTAGGGATAAAATATTTTAAGATTTCATATTCCAGTCTTATTTTTTTTATTTATTTTAGTAAACGTATTTTATTAGTAAACGTATTTTATTATTTAAGTCGTAATTTTAGGATACTTTGTTATTATTTTCTTAAGAACAAATAATAACATTTACAAGAAGCTGGTTATTTCTGAGCCACTGGCAGAATCGTAGCTAAATACGCAGCAAATTCAAGTAAAAAGAAAAATACAAAATTGGATTTACGATGCAGCCGTAATATACTGATGTGTTCAGTGGTGCAAGAGTTCAGCTGTTGGTCTTCAACTGTTTTGCTGGCTTCTCAACACTAGTGTGAGAAGCTTCAATATATGAACCAGTATTGCTGAGCGAGAATTGGGGATAGTAGCAACAGAAAAGCAATATTGAAAATTGAGCCCATCTAGTGAGTAATCAAGAGGATTCGTTTCATATTGATACAAGAAAAAAGCAAAGTTATAATTTTGATAAAGAAGCATATAATTTGTAGTGGGCAAATGAACTTTTTGAGAGATAAAACTGTGAATTAGCTTGTAGAATTTGTAGTGGGTAAATGAACTTTTTGAGAGATATAACTGTGAATTAGCTTGTAGAACAGTCTTACAATGTCGGATATCCATTTCATTGATGAAATTTCCATAATTAAGTGCTTGTGTTTGCACCTGAATATGTTGACCTAAGAACCTGAAACATCAGATTTGAGGCACCGAGAAATTCAGTACGAATTCTCTCAAATTTCATAATATTGCTAATATCCTGCACTTCAAAGCTCTCTCTGTTCTTTTCTTTCCTACTATGCGAGGCTGCAATAGGCGACACTGCAACAACATCGCGATTTGGTGGTCAAATTATAAATTAGGGCCTTGAAAATTAAAGAAATAAGAGAGAAATAAGAGAAAATAAAAATAAATTAAGGTTTTAAAAATTAATCCAATCACAATGTGACTCATGAATCTGACTACCAGTTTTACTTTTTCTTCATAATCCATTACACCTATAAATGAGATTTCCGAAACTTTTAAAATTTACATTTCCTTTCTTAAAAGCTCAGAGGCCTAGATATCTTTTTCTCCAATTAATATGAAAAAAATTATCAATTTATTATTTTAATATTTTTAATTCTTATCTCATTTTTCAAATTTCACTATTTTTCCCTTTTTAAAAGGATTAGTTATTCTTTTTTTATACTTTTTTTTCTAAAATAATCAATTATGTCTTCTATTAGTTTACCATTCAACCTAAAAATTTAAACTATTAAATAAATACCAATATTAGTATTAAAGACAAATCTTAATAATCTCTCTCACGTAAAATATGTATCTAAATTTAATCTAAGGTAAAGTCGATCCTAAAGACCAAAACATAAATAAATCAATAAATTTTAATGTCAAGGATAAAGTGAATCCCTAAAGATCGAAAATCCATGTCTTATCTCAAGACTTGTATCTCATTGAACAATATGAGCAAACTCCTTTGCCATATTATTCTACCCTGACGAAACTCTTTCCCGGGATGATTTCTTGTGGCCATAAGACTATCTGAGATACACTCTCGAAGCATCTTGATATCAAACTCTATATAGGAGCTGACGGATCCCATATCTGTACACATCGGACTCCATAAGCATCAGACCATACCCAGCGGTCACACCATGAAAGGTCTGTGACATGCGTGGAACCAAAGTATGGTGGATCACTTACAAGCCCATCGTAGTACTTAGGTCAAAAGACCACGTATACTATTTAACTCAAGAGGACCCCACATTGACGGCTTACATTGGGTGTCTATCGGAGGCCCTCGTGAGTCTGTCTCATATCTAGTCCTAACTGGATACCCATATGTCAATACGAGCTTTAAGCCCACGGTCGCCTAAGAATAAAATAAATGTCTAATATAATTAATATTAAAGATAAGTCTTAACAGTCTCTCTCACTTAAAATGTGAATCTGAATTTAAAGTTTAAGGCAAAGTAAATCCTTAAAAATCGAAGGTGAATGCCCAATAATAATAATAATAAAGCCAAGTCTTAACAATAAATCTTATATAAAATGTGGATCCAAGTTTAAGGTTTAAGGTAAAGTGAATTCCTAAAGATCAAAATAAAGACAAATAAAAGCTCAATATTAGTATTAAAGATAAGTTTTAACAGTTTTTCTCACATGAAATATAGATTTGAGTTATGGTCTAAAACAAAGTAAATCCCTAAAGACTTAAACAAAGTAAAATCAATATGGATCCATAAAGATCAAAACAATGATAAATTAATGTAGATCCCTAAAGACCGAAAATGAGATAAATCAAGAAAATTTAAGGTATAAGGTAAAGTGGATCCTTAAAGATCAAAATAGAAATAAATCAAAAAAAAATTCAAAAAATTAACTGAAAATGAAGATATGAAAGTTCAAATTAAACTTAAAATCTTGGCTTTGATACTATATTAATTAATTGTTCAACTCAAAATTTTAAATTGTTAAGTGAATGCCTAATATTAGTATTAAAGATAAAAATTTTTTTTTTTACTTAGAAAAGGAGAAAATCAAACTTAGGACCTCCACTTCAATGGAGAAGTGTAATCAAGTCTTTTATCATTGAGCGAAATAAGCAAGTGCAAGATAAAGTTTAACACCTTCAAATAAATAATTAGATATCTTTTAAAAATAAAAAATAATGATAATATTTTTTAAAAAAAATGATAGAGCAAAGTTATAATTTTCTCCTTCAAACATTACAATAACACGAGTTTGATATGCACCTAGACAGTTACAGAAACATTGAGCAGGCCCAAGCTTTCTTCTTTATTATATTTTTTATATGGGAGAGGGAAATTTTGAATTTAAAATTTTTATTTCAATAAAAAAAAATACATTGTAAAACCTTTATCATCTAACTATTTAAGCAAGTGCGTGCTTTCTTCTTTATCACTAGCTAACACGTCTTTTAAAATGTTTAACTCATTTTTTCAAAGTCCTTTTACACAAAGTCTCTCATGTTGTTGGATATTGGCGTAAGTTAAGATTTCGTTAAGTCATACATATATTAAATCTTTTGCTTTTCTTGTTGTATCTTTTAGAAAGAAGATGAAATAATTGTTGTCAAAGCTGTTGGCTACGATTAGCGGGCTCATGAATCATGTATCGACTAATGAATCATAACTTCAAACAATTGAGATGGCCTCCAAGTTTGACTCCAATTGTTTCATCTTCTTCCAAAACGAGCGAAGAAGAAAATAAAATTCTTAATATGTCAAGAATCACTTTTTCAATGCCGATATCTACATATTAATAATTCATAACTAAACTATTCAATGTTATATATGTTGGAAGTAAATAAAAAATATTTTCTATTTAATAAAATAAACGTAACGGAAGTAAAATTATTTTGTTCATAATTACATGTATATGAATATAAGATTATCTCAATTCTTCATTATAGTAAATTTTGAATTGACTGACTACAGTTTTCTCTATTATCCTCAATCTTCAAACTCAACTCGTGTGGGCACATAAATCTTTTTTAATTTTTAAAAATACTAATAACTAAATATGAGATAATGGTAATAATTAAATTTTTTTCACACAAGAATATATAAAAGAATTTTTATGGTTATGGTTGTTGTGTACTTTACTACTCCATACCTCCCATATATATAAGAATCTCTCTTAAGTATTTAGAATTTGATTAGAATTAAAAAATTAGATTTTGATTAAGATTTGAGCTAATAGATGGACTACAAGACTCATAGGCTTCCTAGCTCCAACTTAAAAGGCCTAGTCCTTATTATTTCATAATACATCAATTCTTTTAAGTTAACCTCTGACTATTCTACTAAAAGCTAAAGGCTGTACTCTAGTAACTCGTGATATAAAGTAAAAATTTATTTAATTAAAACTCATTTTAATTAAATTGGGCTTAGTCTTTAGACCAATAATAACCACTTAATTGACCCTCTAATTGATTTCTATAATTAAAGTTAGGCCTTAAAAAAATGTCTTGCCTCTCTAATTACTTATTTTCCCCTAAGTCATTGAATACTCTAATGATCACTTTTAATATGTCTATATTTATAAAGAAATTTACAAATAAATATTATTATTCAATAAATAATTTATTAAAAACTGTGGCTACGAATTCTAATGATCAAGTATTGCAAACAATATAGATGGATATTAATTATTATATTCTATCTTGTAAATATATATTCCTGCGACCTATGAAATTATATCTCCAAATTATCGAAGTTTTAACTGTTTATATAGATCTCACTCTGTAATAACTCAAAAGATACAATGTCTGAATATAAGTTCATTACCTGCTCAGGATTAAGATGAATCAAGCTTACTAAGCTTTTGTGAATTACGATCTACAAAATTTAGTTAACTAGATCGAAATTTATAATAATCCCATTCAATGTAACATATACACTAGTTTGTCTACTCGAAATCCTTACTTCAATTATCAAGGAAAATCATTCACTTTAAGAAGCAAAAAAACTTCAATCTTACATAATGAAATACCTTTTTTCATTAATGGCTGTGAACTAGATTTAATTTATAAAAAACTTGTGATCTATTCCCTCTCTATTAGCATCATATGCCTAATACATAGATCATATACTTTATAAATATGGGCTCGTCAATATATGCTTAAATATATATATATATATGAATAAACCTTATTAATCTAATAAAATATTATTACATATGCTTTAAGGGCATAAAATAACATAAAACGTCTAAAAATTTCTCACTTGCCCTAAAGCATGTTAGGCATTTATCGAACTCCTATATTATATATATGAGTTTCAAAACACTTTACTGGCAAAGATTTGGTGAATGGATCAGCTAGATTTTCTGTTGATACAATTTTAAATACCATAACTTTACCTTTTTACACAAGTACCAAATAGTATTTTCTCTCAATGTGTTTTTCTCTCTTGTGGTATCTTAGTTCTTTGAATTGTACTACAACTCCATTATTATCACAATAAATAACAATGGGCATTTTAGCACTAGGGACCACATCAAGTTCCATAAGGAACTTGCAGAGCCATACAACTTCTTTTGCAGCTTTTGATGCAGCTACATATTCAGCTTCTATGGTAAAGTCTGCAATGCATGATTGCTTTACACGCCTCCAACTTATAGCCTCACTATCTAAAGTAAACACATATCCTAAGGTAGATATCTGGGCATCCTTATCTGATTGAAAATCTGAATCTGTATACCCAATAAGTATAAGATCCTTACAAGTATACACGAGCATATAATCTTTCGTTCTTCGAAGGTACTTAAATATATGCTTTACTGTAGTCCAGTGTTTTGGTCTTGGATTAGATTGATATCTGCTAACCATGCCGACTGCATAACAAATATCTGGTCTAGTACATAGCATTTCATACATGAGACTTGCTACTGCTGATGCATAAGCAATTCCTCTCATGTGATCTATCTCTTCTGGAGTTTTGGGACAATGATTCTTAGATAGATCAATTCCATGTCTAAAAGGAAGTGTTCCCTTTTTGGATTCATAAAAAGTAAACCTAACCTAAAACTCTTTGAATTTATCAAATTGCTCAGACTTGTGACGTATTAGGTATACATAATCGAATCTAGAATGATCATCAATAAAAGTGATGAAATATTCATAACCTCTCCTAGCTTGTGTGCTCATGAGCCCACATACATCAGAGTGCACTAATTCTAATATTTCAATGGCTCTATTACCTTTAGTATTAAAGGGTCTTCTAGTCATTTTACCTTTTATACAGAATTCGCAAACTAGTAATGATTCAAAAACTAATGACCTCAAAGATTCATCTTTACCTAGTCTTTGGATCATATCTAGATTAATATGACCAAGACATAGATGTCATAGATACGTTTGATTAGTGGAGTCACTTTAATTCTCTTATAATGATTAGATTCATTATTCAATTTTGTGTCTTACAGTGAGTTGATTTTAGGATATATACAGTATAGATTATTAACTAGTGTACCAGAACATATAAACGACTTTTTTTATCATCACAGTTGAGTCAAAAATAACATAATAGCCAAATTTATTCAAATAACTAACTGAAATCAAATTGCATTTGAGTTTCGGCTCTAACAAACAATCATCTCATACTAAAGTCCTAAAACCATCTAAATAAAGTAAAACAACTCCCACTGCCTTGGCTATAACGGTTGTGTCATTTTCTAGCCTTAGACTGATATCCCCTTCATTGAGTTGTCTGGTTTCCTGGAACCCTGCAATGAATTACAAATATGATTGGTAGCTCCAGAATCTACTATCCAGGAATCAGTAGAATCAACCACTAAACATGTTTCAATGAAAAAAATTTTACCTGCAGTAGAAGCTGCCCATTTAACTATTGAAAGCTTTGCTAAGTGAACTGGACAATTTCTCTTCCAATGCCCTTTAACACCACATTGAAAACATTTTCCTTTAGGTTTCTTATCCTTTTGTTGAATTTGCACAGAAGTTGAGTTAAATGCTCTCTTGGCTTTATTCTTTTTCTTCTTATTACCCTTTCCCCTAGGATTGGAACCAGAAGAGAAAGATGGGCTCTTAGTCAAATGAACACTTAGTCCAGGTTTCATTATGGCCTCAGCACCTTTAAGCTGATTCATTATCTCAGTTAATGAAAAATTCAACTGATTCATTGTCATGTTTAATAAGAAAGTCTGAAATAAGGGTGCTAGGTTTTTTAGGACCATCTTAAACTTACAATGGCTAGTGTATTCCCCACCCAAATCCTCAACTTATTGGAACATGGCTATCATTTTCAATATGTGATCTTGCATAAGAATTCCTTCGGTTTGCCTGGTATTCATGATCTCTTCCAAAGCAACCTGCCTCAAAGTCCTGTTTTATCAATAAACATCTCTGAAAGGCTTAAGACCATATCAGCTGTTGTTTTCACAGTCTCATGCTACTTTGCTAGAGTACTAGATAAAAAAGCTAATATATAATATCTCGACATTTCATCAGACTGTTGCCACTTGTTATAATCATCTTTTTCAACATAAGATGACTTTTCATTAGGTTCAAGAGGGCATTTTTCAGTTAAGACATATTTGTGCTTTTCAGTTGTGAGAACAATATCTAAGTTCCTCTTCCAATCTACATAATTATTTTTGGTTAACTTTTTTAGTTAAGGGTGAATGCTAGTGGGCTGAATGAAGACATGATTCTAAATTCATACATAAGTATACATTATTTAAAAGCATGTGTAACTTTTGTATAAATACATGAAATGCATTTATGTAAAACTCTTTAACTACATTATACATCGTTAATATAATTTTTTTTCAGAATACGCCTCCGTAGGGTGGTCGTATTCATCATATATCAGACTAGTATCATACTAATTTATTATTATTATCTAGATATCTCATATCAAATAATAATAAACTACCGATTCTTTGACCCTTAGATTTAATTGACAAAAACTCCATAGGGAGGATATCAATCAACCTAAGTTGAGTGTACAACCATATTGGATCTTGTCCTTTAGGGAAGTTCTATCTAGTAACCAGTTCTAATTAATACCCTCCATGTGTAACTCATAAGATTTGAGACAAGACATTAATCTATCTTACTATATGACTAATAATGGAGGCCATGGGCTTTATGCCTAAAGCCTTCTCTTACTTAATATTTTAATTCTTAGAGTTTTTAATTAATTTATAAAATGATGTTTCTACTCATTAATATCTAATTTTATTTCTATAAAATAATTAATAAGGTCACGTCAAATAATGAATTAATATAATATTAAAAATATGACAATAATCTTATCCTATTCTCATTAGAACATTAATGTCATACAATATGATATATTTTATGCATAGACATATGAATGTGGCATCTTTAATCTATATAACATGTTATTCATCCAATCAAATTAACTAGATAAATAAATAACTCATAACTTTTCATAGGAAGAAAAAACTAAGTCAAAATTCTTCAAAGTCTTCTTTAAAGTCAATTTGAGCTCTTCCATAATATTACCTCTTCTTGTTTGTCTTCTTTTATGGGCTTGAATTTTAGGCCTCTTAATTTTCTTTGGTCCACCTATTTTAAAAATAAATTTGGCATATTTTAAGCTTAAAATTTCTTTGGGCCTTCTTAAAAGAAATTAAATAAAAATATTTTTAGACCCAATAATTTTAATAAAATAGTCCAAATAAAGTTTTATAAAATTAAACCAAGATTAAAAAAATTTTGGACCAACTTTAAATTTGTAAATACCTAAAATTTAGTTCAAAAATAAATTTAGGTTAAATTTAGGGCTTTATTGCAAATTTCTCAAAGCTATCTGATCAAATTTTGATTACCCAAAATCAGAGGGTGCCGAATGAGAATAATCAATTCTGTTATGGCCTATTTACATAATTAATAAACTTTTAAGGGTCTCTTTGTACGATATGCAAATAAACTTGACCAAATTAACATTAATTAAAACAGAGAAAGGCCTAAGTGATAAATTCTAATGAAAACCCTAAATCCACAATTTTCACACAATGCAACTCCTACTCTCTCCTTGTCCACTGCCGCTCAGGATTCTGGCCACCGTTAAGGGCTGAGAGGAGACCGTTGTTGCTATCAAGACTTGCCGTCGGCCTCAGACAACGGCAATCGTCCCTTTGCCACCATGAAAACTTGCGGGACCTTACCAAACCTGTTGTTTTCTCGCCGATTGTTTTGCCAAGCCATCACTGCTGATCCTTGTCGCGTTCAAGCTCGAGCAAATCAACTCCGACAACCTGCTTTTGATGCTGCAAGTGGCATGCCTGTTGTTGCCCATATTGATGGCAGCGTGCATGGTTATTCTTCATCTTCTCTTTTTGTTCATTTTTCCCCCTTTTTTAATTTACAACAAAAATAATTAAAAATTAATATTTAGTCTAAGAATTAAACTAACCAAGAGGGAAAATTGTGATATTATTTTATCACCCTCTCTTGTTACAATTCTCAATAAAAAATACAAACAAATATCTAACCATGAACTATTAGACATTACCATTCATCACATTATTAATAAAAAAATAACAATATAGATTAGTATGCAATTGGTGCCACAATAAACAATTACTACCATACACAAAATAAATTATACATGTAATATAACATAAGGCGGCTCTGATACCAATTGTTGGACGTAAATAAAAATATTTTCTGTTTAATAAAATAAACGCAGCAGAAGCCAGATTGTCTTGTTCATAATTACATGTATAGAGATATAAGATTACCTCAATTCCTCACTATGGCGAATCTTGAATTGACTGGATGCAATCTTCTCTACTATCCTCAATCTTCAAACTCAACACGTCTAGGTACGTGGATCTTTCTTAATCACTAAAAACACTAATACACAAATCTGAGAGAATGGTAATAATTGAATTCTTTTTTCACGTAAGAATAAGTAAAAAGAACTTGTCTAGTTACTGTTGTTGTGTACTTTACTACTCCACACCTCCCATATATATAAGAATCTCTCTTGGGTATTTAGGATTTAGCTAGTAGAGGGATTGCAAGGCCTATGGGCTTCCTAGCTTCAATTTAAAAGGCATAGTCCTTATTATCTCATAATACACCAATTCTTCTAAGTTGACCCCAAGCTATTCCACTAAAAGTCAAGGATTGTACTCTAGTAACTCATGATATAAAGTAAAAGCCAATTTAATTAAAACTCATTTTAATTAAATTGGGCTTAGTCTTTAGACCAATAATAACTATTTAATTGACCCTCTAATTGATGTCCATAATTAAAGTTAGGCCTTGAAAAAAATGTCTTATCTTTTTAATTACTTATTTGCCCCTAAGTCACTAAATGCTCTAATGATCACTTTTAATATGTCTATATTTATAAATAAATTTACAAATAAATATTATTATTCAATAAATGATTTATTGAATAAATAGTGGCCACAAATTCTAATAATTAAATACTGCAAACAGCTTAGGTGGACATTAATTATTAGATTCTATCTTGCAAATATATGTTCCTACGACCCATGAAATTATATGTAATACCCCAAAATTTTTTATTTAATTTGATTGAATTTATTAGTAAAACAAAATGAAAGAATTTGATTGGTTGAATAAGTATAGTATGGTATAAGTGTTTGCATGGAATTAAAACCCATGCTATTACAACTTTTTCAACATTTGGACCAATAGAATTTTGTCAACATTGTTAAATGGAATTTACTAGAATTAGTTAGATTTTAACTAGATTTTTTATTTAGTTTAGTTATGAATAGTATTTGGAATTTTTGGACCAATCAAATGCCACCATTTCTAACCAATGGCATTTTTGTAATTTTGAGTTTAGTTGGGGGTATTTTTGAAAAGAAAATAAAGGCTATAAAAGGGGGAATAGTATTGAAAAATTTAGAGAAAACCAAACATTTGGCCGTCCCCTCCCTTTTGCATTTTCTCTCCATTTTTCTTTTATCCCCCTTTAAATTCAACAATTCTCAATACTTCCATTAGTAAATTAAGCCTCCAAATCCTTAATTAAAGCCTTCTTCATCAAGTTTCAAGGATCAATTTTAAGGTATAAGGTGTTATTCAAGGTGAGTTGATGCTAAAAATTCTATTGAATATGAATTTGGGGTTTCAAGGGTTAATAGATTAAGTAGCCATGTAGAATTAGTGAATTATGCTTTTAATTTGGTAAATTAGAAATTTATTCATTATTTGTGTATTTTGGCAAATGAAGGTGAAAGCTTGGCCAAGGATAGCCAAGGGAAGGAGAAGGAGAAGATGTGAATCAAGTGTAGGAATTAAGCTTATAAGGTTGGTGTACACATTAGTTTGAAACTTAAATTCTTACCTTAGGAAATTTAGTGCGTATTGATGTATTTTATTAATATGATGGATGAGTATGTTGAACTATAGCATTAAATTGATAATTATATTATTTCTAAATGTATTAAATATGTTTTGAGTATTGGATATTAATTGATGGTCAAAATTGAAAAGAAAAGAAAAAATTGGGCATAAATATGAATTTTGAGAAAATAGGAGTTATATGCAAAATTCTGGACTAAATTGTAAATATTTAAAATTTTTATGTCTTTATGTGTATTAGTATGTAATTAGAACTTATATATGACTTGTTGAAGAAATTGGAGCCTAATGGCAAATTTTGGAACAAATGGGCCTATAAGTGGAAAATTGGAAAATTTTGGGCTGAATTGTTAAATCTAAAAAATTTAGAACTTATTTGGGTATTTTTGAATATTCTGGACCCATATGAAAAATTTTGGAACATTTGGGCTTATGTATAAAAATTTTGAAAATTTTAGGCATAAAGGTAAATAGTGAAAAATTTTGAGCCTATTTGTAATAATAAAAAAATATTTGTGTCTAAATATGAATAATCAGAAAAATTGAATAAATGTGAATTTGTATAATAATTGGGTTTAATAATAATAAATTTGTGTTAAAATATTTTCTTTTAAAAAAGAAATATAATGTATTATAATAATACTATTGTGACGCCCTAAGTAAACCTGAACATTGGTAGGGGAGGATTGGTAGTTGGCATGCCAATAGGGTATTATAGCAGTACTGCGCCGTTTGCTTGTTCGATGATACTCTATGTATCCGATCTGTTATCTATTCTGATCTGTTCTGGATCCGATGGGTAGTCACCGAGTGACCGATACCGGATCATTATCTGATATTTGTTAGCCCATTAGCCAATCCATGGTATCGTGTCAGCGTTTATTTTAGGCGCCTACTTGGATTAAGTATAAATATGATATTTGTGTATATATATATATATATTTGATTAATTGAAATGAGAAATCGAAATAATGTTTTGGTTTAATGAATTGATTAATTGATAAATTTTGATTTATTATGATATATGGAGAAAAATTGGTATTACTCAAAATTTTATTGTTTATATATATAGTTTTTTGTAAAAAGGTAATAAAAATTTTATTATACTATTTCATCTTTTGTGTACACTCACTAAGCTGTTGTGCTTAGTGCGTTGGATTTACCATGCGCAGGTAATAGAGTTGCCATCACTAAAGATTGAAGAGTAAATCTTTCTGCAGCTGCTCAGAGTCGCTCACATCCTCTCTCTATATATAATTATTTTTGGTAGATATTTTACTTGTCTATAGACTATTGTGTATTATATTATGGACATTAAGTGTATGTGCATGTATATATGTATTTATTTAGAACTGTCTCTTTTAAAACCATGATATATGATATATATTTTGATAATATACTGGATGTGAAATAGTTTTGTAAAGGTTTGATACATTTATATTGTAATATGAGTTGTGAATATTTGCTGAAAGACAAATATGGAAGTTGGTTAAGAATGGATATAGAAATTTTAGGAGTATTTCTTTTGTTACAGGTAGTGTAAAAAATCAAATTTTAGGGGAGACTCTGTCAATTTTTCCCCGTAAATGTTTATAAAAAATATATATATATTTTTTTAAAGTTTGAATAATCATTATCGTTGTTTCTGTTCGATGCTATCGTAGCACCCCTGATCTCGTGTCTTGATGAGAGGCGAGTGAGGAGGGTGTTACATTATATCTCCAAACTATCGAGGTTTTAACCGTTTATATAGATCTCACTCCGTAATAACTCAAAAGATACAATGCATAAATATAAGTTCATTACATGCTCAAGATTAAGATGAATTAAGCTTACTAAGCTTTTGTGAATTACGATCTACGATATTTAGTTAACTAGATCGAAATTTATAGTAATCCCATTCAATGTAACATATACACTGATTTTTCTACTCGAAGTCCCTACTTCAATGATCAAGGCAAATCATTCACTTTAAGAAATAGAAAAATTACAACCTTACATAATAAAATGCCCTTTTTCATTAATGGCTGTGAACTAGATTTAATTTATAAAGAATTTGTAATCTATACCCTTTGTATTAGCATCATATGCCTAATACATAAATCACATACTTTATAAATATGGATTCATCAATGTATACTAAATTATATATATATATATATATGAATAAACTTTATTAATCTAATAAAATGTTATTACACATACTTTAAGGGCATAAAATATCTAACAATATAAACGACTTAATTATATAATGTTGTTTTAATTCTACAATCATATGTAACTTCACATCCAAATCTTTGAGTACCTGCTTATGTATACTAAGCTTCAATTGCTAAAGATAAACCCTTAATTAATAACTTATCTTTGAGTCGAACGACTAACTAAATTAGTAAACTCAAGTTGTGTTTCACCTTAACTCTATTTGAGCGTTTTATGAAATAAATATTTTTCAATAATTTAGTAGCTACGAATTAATTATTTTTAGCCTAAGATATTCATAGATATAATCTAAACTAAGCCTAGATAGATAATTACTAAAATTGTAAGATTTTCACATCTCTAGTTAGAGGCAATCTTTGACTGGTTTGAATATCTCATGCATTTTGGGTTGTGAAACTTAAAAGTATATATATGATAACAAACAATATTTATATTAGACCAAGTGTTACTATGAGAAAGTTGATTAAAAATTACTATAATATGATTTAGGGAACAAGACAAGTACGTTGAATGCACAAGGAAGTAAGACAAATACAAAAAGAGGAGAAAGGTAAAGGCATTGCTACCTAGGCCTGGGTGCTGCTATGCCAGAATTTAGCACTGCAACACTCGCAGGCAGTGTCTACAGCACCGCAGTGCTAGGCACGATACAAGGCAGCTCCGTGGCGCTAGTACGAGAAATAGTATTTTCTATTTTGACTATTTTTTAAGTGTACCTAGACTCCCTAATATAATTTTCACACATTTTAGGGTTAACATAGGTCGTCTTAAAGCCTATATAAAGGCTCTCTATTGGCTTGTAAATACATCTTTGTGATATCTTGGTGATCAAAATAATCTTTGTGATTTTTAGTAAGAGAAACCCCTTATTTACAAGAAAGAATTGTATTCTTTGTGAGTTCTTAAGTTCTTTCTTGTAAAAGGCATACTTTGTGAGTGCCTTGTGATTCAGTAAAAAAAAAGTTAAATCTTGATCCGTCGTAGACGTAGGTAAGTTATCGAACCACGTAAATTTTGTATATTTTCTTCTACTTTCTCTCTTTAGTTTATTCGTAATTGCTTGGTTGCTGCTTTATATACTTGGGTATATTGCTTGTTTATTACTTTGTTTCAACAAATTAGTATCAAAGCTTCTGGTTTTTAGTAGACATGGCCACACCCAAGTACAAATAGAGAAATTCAACGGGATAAATGACTTCACTTTATGAAAGATAAAGGTTAAGGCATTATTGGTTAGCCAACGATTAGGCTCGGCATTAGAGAAAACTACAGCTCTATCTAATGAAGAAGATAATATGCCAGAATTATCTAAAGCTGAAATAGAAATAAGAGATATTCAAGAAAAAGCTTACAATACAATCTTTCTATCATTGAGGGATGAAGTACTAAGGAAAGTAACATATGAGATGATGATAATTGGTCCTAGAAAGAAGCTTGACTCTCTTTATATATGAAAGTCATTGGCTAACAGATTGCATAAAAAAAAAAGCTATATCAGTTGTCCATATTAAAAGGAACACCGATGAAAGACTATATAGATGCCTTTAACAAGATCATTATTGGCCTTGAATCTATCAACATTAAGATAGAGATAAAGATAAGGCGATCATCCTGCTAAGTTCACTTCCCAAGAATTTTGAGAGCTTTGTTGATACTTTACTCTACGATAAAGAGAGTTTAATGATGAGTCATGTAAAATCATCATAAAAATCAAACCCATTAGAAAATAAGATTGAGGGTAATGCAGAAAGTTTATATATAAGAGAAAGGTCCTCACATAGAGATAGGAAAAAGAAGAGCTCTAGATCGAAGTCCAGGACTTCTAGGAAGTGCTATTGCTGCAAGAACGAATGACACTTTATAAATTACTATCCAAAGAACAAAGCATGAGACAAGAAGAAAGCGGATGCTACGCTTGCCTATAATGATAGCTATAACTACGCAAAGACTCATCTTTACTGATAGTAAGAGTACTGAATAATAGGTTCTTGATTCTAATTATACTTTTCACATGTGCCTACACAAGTCTTGGTTTATAAATTTCTAACCCATTAGTGGTAGTAAGGTGTTAATGGGTAATGACGTTACTTGTTAAATGATAGGAATTAGTAGTATTAAACTTAAATTGCATGATAGGCAAGTGAGAGAGTTAACAGAAGTTAAGTATGTTCCTGACCTAAAAACAAATTTGATCTCACTAGGAACTTTAGACTATAATGGGTATTTCATTAGGATCAACGAAAGGGTTTTAAGAGTATTAAAGGTTTCCATAGTTGTAATAAAATGTGGGAAGTACAAAGGTATTTATGTGTTAAAGTGAGATATTATAAGTGGTTCTGTATTATTCTCTATAGATAATGAGATTATGTAAACTAAGTTATGGCATCTTAGACTAACACACCTTGGTGAAAGAAACTTGAAAGAGTTATTTAGTCAAAAAGTGTCTAATGAGGATAAGTTCTAACCATCAGAGTTTTGTAAGCATTGTATGCTTTAAAAAGCACATAGAGTGAGGTTTAGTACCAGAGAGCACAAGACTAAAAGGATAGTTGACTACATACACTTGGATCTTTGGGGACCAGCTCAGACAACAACTCATAGAGGGGCTGTGTATTTTCTTAGCTTTGTTGATGACTATTCGAGAAAGCTATGGGTCAATGTGTTGAAAAGCAAGAATCAAATGTTTGATACATTCAAGACTTAAAAAGCTCTTGTTGAGAATCAGACTGGCAGAAGAGTTAAGAGGCTAAGAACTAACAATTATCTCGAATTTTGCAATAGAGAGTTTGATAGATTTTGTGCCAAGCATGGATTATAAGGCATAGAAATGTGAGATCAACACCGCAGTAGAATTATATAGCTAAAAGAATGAATATTTTATGCCCCAGACCCAAAAGATCTGACACACAACATAACTTACACTCATTCAATAATGTGCACTCATAATTAATATTGCATAAAATTTTAAACTTAAATTCAACATAAGAATCCTTAGCAAGTTACTAGTAAGTTTACCACAAAGTTCCACCCATGACCATACTTGGTAAAACATAAATCAAATACTACCACATCTAATAAAATAATACATAAGTTTTATTTTATATGGACAAATCAAATATCTTAAACCACGTGTCCACAAATGAAACACTTAACAACCTAGCAACTTAGGAAACTCAAGGGACCGTAGAAGTCTTTCCAAATCCGCTAAGCACACATGTACCTTATTTACTTGAAATCACCATAAACTATAATGAGTACGAAACTCAGTAAGCATACTAGTTTTTCATATATCAAAATACAGATACATATATGTACACAATGCATGTGTATGATATGCTATGATAAATCAAAATCATAATTTTATCAAATCATATATCAGGTAAGAGCTTACACATTCTTTCAAAATATATAATAGGAATACCATCACTCAACTACTACTTAATAGGACTTCCATATCACATAATGAGCGAAATGTCATCCATCGATAATATATCGTATGAGAGGAATAGCATAAGTAAGGTTTAAATTACACATATATAATGCTCATGCCCAAAGGTAAAAGCCAAACCCTTACCTTGATCATCGGTGAGTCCTCTCACATACATTAATATACCACCACACAAATGTGATGACTCACTCTTCTTTTAGGTACCATTAGGATCCTCCCTACATACGAAACATATAATATATACTAATCCCGAAGGAAATGCCACATATAAAGGCTCCAAAAATTACATAAGATGCCTACTAAGTAAATAGTGAGTTCAAGCATCCTTAAAACACAAAACGTTTCTCATGGACATATTCCACTTCAAAAGCTTTCTTTGTTAAACACATTTTATTTTGAAACGCTCACTTTCATAAACACATGTATGTCATATATGTTCATACTCAATGTCAATGCTCACATTTATAAACATATATCTTTCACATTTCATATCAAAATATACTTTGACATAACATAAACATAGTTTTAAGCACATTTACAAAATTATACATAAACAATTACTATGTTTATTGTGATTTCAGTAAGAAACTAGTATACCTACCTTTTAACACTTTCGAGTATAATGTTTAATTCTTCTTAACCTATCAATAGGGATTACTCCTTTCATAAGCCTCAAAATTCACACAAAACACTTTAAATAGCTTACAAAATTACACATATTGCACTTATCACATCGAATTGGTCTAATTACTTCGTTTCTCAAAACCTGTCATTCTGACCACTTACATTTAACAAAATTTTCTTATACATCAAATGATGTCCAATTGCTCCAAAATCAGAATATATCTTTCTTGACTCATATATACTTCTAATATATAAATATTATATCATAATTCCTGCACAATTCATTTTATAAACACCATTAAATTCAAACTATTATCCTGATAAGATCAAGATATTTACTGAACAGCATTCAGTCTCCCAATTTTATAAAATCATATACTAATATAAAATTATAAAACTATTATGTAATTACTCTTAACACATATATCAATCCATGATAAATATTTTACTTCCAAATCCGTAACAAAAATATTTTAAAACTATTTTATTCCACAGCTTTAAAAATATGTTCATCAAATAGTACAGTGAACTGATACACTTTAGAAACTCATAACAAATTTATCACATTGATCTAAATTCTCAATTTTTAATATATCATAGTAGATATGTAAAATAATTATATTCCAAAATTTCGTAATTTTAGAAGATCATATAGTAGACCGAAAATTTTTCACCACTTTAGTATACTGTTAACACAGGAAATTCTTAGAATTTCATGGTCATTTTTGTAAATTCACTAAAAATTTAATTTCTAGAATTTTCAATCAATTCAAAGTTTGAAATGGTTTTAGACATGTCTATTTTCATATTCTCAAAATTCAAAACCAGAATCAAAGTATAAAAATGTATAAAATTCTCCGATCAAGAGACTATCAAGTAGAAATTCTATAAATTCATTATGATTTATCAAGTTATCTACATAATCATCATTAATTCTCAATATATCTTACAAAATTCACATCAAGTCCTCAATTTTACATATTTTCAAAAATTAAAACTTAAAATTAACTCAATTAACACTATTAAATTGAAAAAGAGTAATGATGTACCTCTTAAAGTCTAAAATTTCAATTTCTTCTTCTTTTTCTTCTTCTTTTCTTTTTCTCCCCTCTATTTCTCTCTTTTCTCTCTCTAAAAGGGGTGGCTTGACCAAAATTGAGTAAATTAGGGTTTAAAAAGTGTATTTTTATACTAAGAGGCTAACTTTTAGTATTTACGAATTAACTTCCAAAACTTTCAAAGTATTATAGTTTGGTCCCTAAAATAAATCTGAAGTCTTACAAATAAATCTAATACTAATAGTAGGTCCTTAATCTATACAAACAATACTAATAACAATACATAAATTAGGTATCATCCACATACAAATAAAATATGAATATTATATATGTATAAATATTTATTCTTACCGGTTGTGGATAAGTGGTTACTACAGAATAAATTATACTTGAAAAGGTTAAATATATGCTTTCTAATACAAAGATGTCTAAGGCATTCTGGAAGAAGCTATAGTGATTATAACTTATTTGATTAATAGAAGTCCATCATTGGCGATAGACTTTAAGACACTAGAAGAAAAATGGTCTGGCAGCCCTTCTAAGTATAAACACCTTAGAATTTTTGGTTGCCCTATCTTTGTTCGTGTTATAGAGAAAAAATTAGAATCGAGAGCTATCAAAAGGGTATTCATAGAATATTTCAAATGTGTAAAAGGATACAAGGTGTGGTGTTGAGAGTTGACACTATCAAAAAGTATCATAAGCTATGACATGACATTTGATGAGATGACAGTGTTGAAAGCCTCTCAAGAAAATAAAAAAAAAGAACATATGTCTAAGGAAGACTCAGTACCCAAATCAATGAAAGTTGAAGTAGAAATTAAGTGTAGATCCTTGACCATGAGCCAAGAACACTGATGAGTTCCTTCAAGCCTACCCAAAGAAAGACTAGGACTCTTGAGATGAAATTTAAAGAGTACCAACTAGCCAGAGATAAGTTAAGGAGAATGATTAAACTGCCAATCAAGTATACACAAGCAGATTTAGTTGCTCACGCCTTTAACTCTACTTACACTCTTGAATTTGATGAACCTAAAACATATGATAAAGCTATGAAAAGTGAAAATAGAAATGAATGACAATAGGCCATATAAGAAGATATTAGTTCTTTTAGGAATAATAATACTTGAAAGTTAGTGGAAAGACATCAAAGAAATTAGTGGGGTGTAAATGAGTTTATAAGGTTAAGGAAGGGATACCGAAGGTAAAGCCTACAAGATTCAAGGCTATGCTAATTGCACAAAGTTTTAGTTTTACTTAGAGAGAGGGAGTTCACTTTCATAAGATATTCTCTCAAGTCATTAAGCACACATCCATTAGGATTTTGTTAGCCATGTGTGCAAACTTTGATTTACATTTAGAGCAAATAGATGTAAAGACAGCTTTTCATGCATTGAGAGCTTAATGAGATGATTTACATGACATAATCATAAGGATTTATAGAGCCCAAAAAATAAGATCATGCTTGTTTACTAAAAAAAGTCATTATATGGGTTAAAGCAATCACATAGATAGTGTTATAGAAGATTTGATAAGTTTATAATGACTTATGGATTTATTAAGAGCAAGTATAACGGATATGTATACGTATACGTATACTTTAAGAGCTTGAGTAATGGGATGATATATTTACTTTTATACGTCGATGATATATTGATCGTGTGTAGATATATAGAAGAAATATAGAAACTCAAGAAGCAATTGAGTGGCGAGTTTAAGATGAAGGATTTAGGAGCAGCAAAAAAGATATTCTTTATAGATATTGTGAGAGAAAAATGGATGTTAACAATAACGATATATACTCAAGATCCTAAAAAGGTTTGGCATGTTAAATGTAAAGGCTGTCTTCACTCCTTTGACCATAAATTTTAAACTTTCAATAACTCAATCGCCGATGTTCAAAGAGGAGAAATTGTATATGAGTAAAGTATCGTATGTAAGCATTGTAAGGAGCATCATGTATGCAATGGTTTGCACAAGACCAGATATAGCATAGGTTGTAAGTATGTTGAGTAAATATATGACAAATCTAGGAAAAGATCATTAGCTTACAGTAAAATGGATATTGAGATATCTCAAGAGAATGTCAAATCATAAATTGATGTAATGTCAAATCATAAATTAATATATAAAATGACTGAATAATCTGTATAATGGTAAGATGATACATATACTTAGATTATGCAGGTAATCTAGACAAGAAGAAATCATTGACAGATTAAATATTCACGATGTTTGGGTGTAATGTATGTTGGAGATCAGTTCTACAATATATAGTTGAACTATCTACCACAGAGGTAGAGTACATAGTTGTTGGAGAAGCTATAAAGGATGTCGTATGGTTGAAAGGAATATACGTGAAGGTAATGGCTACTGAAGATGTGAACACTATTGTGTACTGTGATAACCAGAGTGTCATACACTTAAGCAAGTATCAAGTATTTCACAAGATGTCTAAACACATTAATGTGCGACTCTATTACATTTGAGAGATTGGTCGAAATGGTGAGATTAGTCTAACAAAGATAGCATCGTCTAAAAATCTTGCTTATATGTTGACTAAGCTACTGCTCTCGGTTAAGTTCATCCTATGCAAGGACTAAACTGGAGTAACTACTATGTGAGGGTGACCAAAGATGCAGATATGAGAGATCGTATATATTTTATGAATGATTTTGAATTAATGAAGGAATTTTTTATAAAGTTAATTAAAAATTATTGTAATATTATTTAGGGAACAAGCCAAGTGTATTGAAAGTGTGGAGAAGCAAGACAGCCATGAAAGGAGGCGAAAGGATAAGGCATTGCTACCCAGGCCTAGGTACCATGGCGCCAAACTTCAGTGCCACGACACTAGACACGATACAAAGCAGCGTGCTGGTATAGAAAATAATGAGAGAAACCTCTTGTTTACAAGAAATAATTGTATTCTTTATGAGTTCTTTCTTATGAAAGGCATACTTTGTGAGTGTCTTGTGATTTAATAATAAAATAGTGAGATCTTGATCCATCATGGACACAGGCAAGTTGTCGAACCACGTAAATTCTATGTGTTTTCTTCTACTTTCTCTCTCTAGTTTATTCTTAATTGCTTACTTGTTGCTTTATATACTTGAGTTTATTGGTTATTTATTGCTTCTGCTTTAATAGTTACAATTAGTATCAGAGTAGTAAAAGACGATCTGAGATGTGCTATGTATCCTACGTTACTAGTAAGAAAATTTTAATTAGTTTAAATATCTTATAAGCTCCTTATATGATATGTTACGTTATTGCTCATTGTAAAATATTTTTGTTAAAGCCCCTTGTGTGGGATTTTTGGAGCTTCTTAAAATGTTTTTAAATTTTGCGTAGATTTTTGTTAAGGCCACAAAATACAAGATATACGTAGTTCCGCCAAAATGTCTATTTTCACAAGAGATCCATGATCCAACTTCTTTTATTAATCAGATCACTAAGTATTTCCTTACATCACCATAATTATATAAAACCTATTAGTTTTGCTAATTGTATAACTCTAAGCACTCCTTAGATCACCATGATTTTACAACAGTTTCTCCCATCTCAGAAGAGATTTTACCCAATTAATACAAGAATAGCTCAAGCCTCTCTCAAAATGATCTATAGTGCTCTTTTTGTTCACTTAAAAACAAAGACACCCTTAAAGATTACATCCTAGTGCTTTTGTACTTAATGCCTACGTAGCTCATCTATTATTTCTTATGTTTATATCTTGATACTTTAGATACTTAGCTATCTTTAAGGGTTTAAAAATTTTTATACATCACTAACAAAGTCTCTAGAAACACTAAACTAGTTGAAATAAGAGCTCTAATCCTACTTAAAAAAGTCAATTGAGCCAAAATAGAAAATACTCATAACTTACCGTGTGACATATTATCTAAATCGAGCATACACCTCTTAAGTTTTCTAAGAACATTTGATAATTTTGGACTCTAATAATTAGGAAGGTCAGCCCTTCATAACTTCAAATTAGCCTTGAGCTTCTTAGATCTTTGTAGACTAAACCTAAATTCTGAGAGGCAACAATATGAATTCATAATCATAAATTGAATGAATAATTGAATAGTGAAGATGGGCTTTCTCCTTACATCACAAAAGTTAAGAGTCAGTGGACAATCTTCTTAAAAGATTTAGTTTTGAATTATGAAATTGAACATTATTCTAATTGTGAGATTGTTGATTGCAAATCATCAGAATATGATTTGCAGATCAAGCCAAGTGCGTAGGGTGCGTACGGATCGAAGACGGATGAATCGAAGACGGACGGGAAAGGAGGTGAAAAATGAAGAAAGGCGCGCCACGCGCCAGTGCCGCGGCGACCAGGCGTGAGCGCCGCAGCGCCTAGTCCAGAACCTGAGCGCCACTGTGCCAGGAGGCTAGCGCCACAGCGCTCAACAGAAGCGCACCAGCGCCGCATCGATAAGAGCCCAGCACCACGGCACTAGAGACAGGAACAGTATCCCAAAATAAGGAAACTTCCTTATTTCGTCTCCCACTTGTTTCAGGACTCCCTAATATGACTCCCACACGTATAGGGTAAACCTAGGTCGTCCAAAGCCTATATAAAGGCTATCAATTGGCTTGTAAACACATCTTTGTGATCAAATATAGATTTTTGTGATCAAATATAGATCTTGGTAATCTTAGTGATAATCTTTGTGGTTCTTTGTGAGATAAAATCCCTAGAGTGAGAGAAAGAGTTTTCTTTATAATCTTTCTTGTAAAAGGCATACTTTGTGAGTACCTTGTGATTTATAATAAGAGAAGAGTGTGATCTTGATCCACCGTGGACGTAGGCAAGTTGCCGAACCACGTAATTCTTTGTGTGTTCTTCTTCTACCCCTTTCTCTATTTATTTTTTAATAACTTGTTCTACATTATTATATTGCTTAAGTGAATTTTTTACTTGTTTGTGTGCTTCTGCTTCAACAAATTGATATCAGAGCTTTGGTTCAAAGTAGACATGGCCACACCCAAGTACGAGGTAGAGAAAGTCAACGGTATGAATGACTTTAATCTGTGAAAGATAAAGGTTAAGGCGTTGTTGGTGATCCAAAGGCTTGGTTCAACATTAGAGGAGACTGCAGCTCCATCTAATGATGAAGAGAAGATGCCAGAGTTATCTAGAGCTGAGGCAGAAAGAAAGGACATTCAAGAAAAAGCTCATAGCACAATCGTTCTGTCATTGAGCGATGAAGTATTAAAGGAAGTAGCAGGTAAGACGACGACAATAGGTCTTTGGAAGAAGCTTGACTCTCTTTATATGAGGAAATCGTTGGCCAATAGATTACATATAAAGAAGAAGCTGTATCAGCTATCCATGTTAGAGGGGACATCCTTGATCTTGAGTCTATCAACATCAAGATAGAAGATGAAGATAGAGCAATTATCCTGCTGAGTTCACTCCCCAAGAGCTATGAGAGTTTTGTTGATACGCTACTCTATGGCAGAGAGAGTTTGACGATGAATGATGTAAAATTATCATTAAACTCAAAGTTATTAGGAAAGCAAACCGAGGGCAATACAGAAAGTTTATCTATAAGAGGAAGGCCCTCATATAGAGATGGGAAGAAAAAAGGCTCAAGGTCGAAGTCTAGGACTCCTAGGAAGTGCTATTACTGCAAGAAAGATGGGCATTTCATAAAGAACTGTCCTGAGAAGAGAACACAAGATAAGAAGAAAGCGAAAGCTACGCTTGCCTATGATGATAGCTATGACAGCGCAGAGACACTCATCGCTACTGATGGTATGAACTCTGAACAAAGAGTTTTAGATTCTGGTTGTACTTTTCATATATGCCCGCACAAGTCTTGGTTTACAAATTTTCAGGCTATTAGTGGTGGTAAGGTGTTAATGGGTAATGACATTGCATGTCAGATAATGGGAATTGGTAGTGTTAAGCTTAGGCTGCATGATGGGCGAGTGAGAGAGTTAACAGATGTTAGGTATATTCCTAACTTGAAGAGAAACTTGATCTCACTAGGGACTTTAGACCAGAATGGGTGTTCCATCAAGATTGACGGAGGGATTTTAAGAGTTTTGAAAGGTTCTATAGTGGTGATGAAAGGAGAGAAGCGCAAAGGTATTTATGTGCTTAAAGGTGAAGTCGTGAGCGGTTCTGCACTATTCTTTGTAGATGATAAGAGTATGTGTAGTAACCAGTATCCATAACCGGTAAGAATATGTATATTTATATATATAAATATACGTATTTTATTTGTATGTGGGTGATCCTTGATTTATATATATTGTTATTAGTAGTGTTTTTATAGGT
The DNA here is from genome assembly GCA_946807835.1 of Ailanthus altissimus. Classification (NCBI taxonomy): domain Eukaryota; kingdom Viridiplantae; phylum Streptophyta; class Magnoliopsida; order Sapindales; family Simaroubaceae; genus Ailanthus; species Ailanthus altissimus. The sequence continues at coordinate 20,110,510 of OX327698.1, read as the reverse complement.
TAAGGATATACTATTAGTATTGAGTTTATTTGCAAGACTTTGAAATTATTTTAGGGACCAAATTGTTATACTTTGAAAGTTTGGGGGGTGAATTCGTAAATACTAAAAATTAACCACTTAGTATAAAAATACACTTTTAAACCCTAATTTACCATTTTTAGGTCGAGCTACCCATTTTAAGAGAGAGAAGAGAGAAATAGAGGAGAGAGAAGAGAGAAATAGAGGAGAGAGAAAGAGGAGAAGAAGAAGAAAAAGAAGAAGAAATTGGAATTTTGAATTTCAAGAGGTATATCATACGTATTTCTCAATTTATTGATATTAATTAAGTTAATTCCTTTAAGTTTTGATTTCTGGAAATATGTATAATTAAGGATTTGATGTGTATTTCGTTTGATGTTGTGAGAATTGATGATGATCTATAAGATAGTTTGATAAATCATGATGAATTATGGAATTTCTGCTGGATAACCTCTTGATCTAGGAATTTTATAAATTGTTGTGATTCGATTCTGGTTTTGAATTTTGAGTATATGAAATTAGACATGTTTAGGATCATCTGAGACTTTGAATCGACTGAAAATCTCGGAAATTGAATTTGTAGTGAATTTACCAAAATGACCCTGGAATTCTGGAAATTTCCTGTGTAAACAGTATGATACAGTGGAAAATAATTTTTGACCTGCTGAATGATCTTTAAAAATTATTAATTTGTGGAATATGATAATTTTATATGTCTAATATGATATACTCGGAATTGAGAATTTGGATCAATGTGGTTGAAGTGTTATGAATTTCTAAAGTGTATCAGCTCATTGTAGTATTTGATTAACAGATTTTTAAAGTTATGAAATAAAATAGTTTTACAATACTTTTGGCAGTTATTTGGAAGCCAAATATTTATCATGGACTGAGATATGTGTCAAGAGTAATCATGTGGTAGTTTTATAATTTTTGAGTTAGTATATGATTTTATAAAATTGGGAGATTGAATACTGTTCAGTAAGTATCTTGATCCTGTCAGGTTTGTAGTTTGGATTCGATGGTGTGTATGGAATGGATTGTGTAGGAATTTTGATATAATATTCACATATAAGAAGTATATATGAGTCAAGAATGATATATTCTGATTTCGGAGTAATTGGACATCATTTGATGTATTAGAAATTTTTGTTAAGTGTAAGTGGTCAGAATGACAGGTTTTGAGAAACCAAATATTTAGACCAATTTGATGTGATAAATGCATTGTGCATAATTTTGTAAGCTATTTAAAGTATTTTTTGTGAATTGTGAGGCTTATGAAAGGATTAATCTCCATTGATAGGTTAAGGAGATTTAAGCCTTGTAGCTGAAAGTGTTAAGAGGTAAGTATACTAGACTTACTACTGGAATCACAATAAACATAATAATTGTTTTGTATGATTTTGTAAATGGGGTTAAGAATATGTTTATGATATGTCAAAGTATATTTTGATATGAAATGTGAATATATGTTTATGAATGTGAGCATTGACATTGAGCATGGACATACATGTGTTTTTGAAAGTGAGCTTTCCAAAATAAGATGCGTTTAACAAAGAAAGCTTTTGAAGTGTAATATGTCCATGAGAAATATTTTGTGATTTGAGGGTACTTGAACTCACTGTTAACTTAGTAGGCATTTTATGTGATTTGTGGAGCCTTTATGTGTGGCCTTTCCTTCGGGATTGGTATATGTTATGTGTTCCGTATGTAGGGAGGATCCTATTGGTACCTAAAGGAAGTGTGAGTCATCACATTCGTGTGGTGGCGTATTGGTACATGTGAGAGGACTCACCGATGATCAGGGTGAGGGTTTGGCTTTTACCTTCGGGCATAAGCGTTATATATGTGTGATTTAAAGACCTCACTTGTACTATTCCTCTCATACGGTATGTCACCTACGAGTGACATTTGGCTCATTATGTGATATGTGATATGTAAGTCCTACTAAGTAGTAGTTGAGTGATGGTATTCCTATTATGTGTTTTGAAAGAATGTGTAAGCGCTTACATGATATGTGATTTGATAAGATTATGATTTTGATTGATCACAGCATATCATACATATGCATTGTGTACATATATGTATTTGTATTTGATATATGAAAAACTAGTATGCTTACTGAGTTTTATACTCATTATAGTTTATGGTGATTTCAGGTAAATAAGGTACATGTGTGCATAGCGGATTTGGCAAGGCTTCTGCTGTTCCTTGGGTTCCCTAAGTTGTTAGGTTGCTAAGTGTTTTATTTGGGGACACGTGGGATAAGATATTTGATTTGTCCCTAGTGAATAAATACCTATGTATTATTTTATTGTGTGGTTGGATTTAGTTTAAGTTTCACCAAGTGTAGTAATGGATTGATTTTAAGTAAGAATTTGCAATGAATATATTCTGGGCTTCCGGTAACAAAGTTGCTACTGGTGACGTAGTAGAGTGTTAATCTCTGAGAAAACTCTGCGTATCTCCGGTTTACTAATTGTCCCAGTCATAATTCAATTGCTATAATTCTGAAAGAAATTAAAATGAATGTTTAAGTATTATTGAATGAATGTAAGTGATGTCGTGTGTCAGATCTGTTGGGTCTGGGGCGTGACAGCTTTTATTGGTATCAGAGCTAAGATATGATTCTGTAGACTTTTAAGTGTCGAGTCAAGGGAACCGAGCAGATGCCAAATCCTTAGGATTGTATTTGTAGCTTTGTTGTGTAAAAGTTTGACATATTCCTTAAATTTTGTATGATTTTGTGAAGATGACACAGTATCCAAGAGCTGCTAAGATTGTTGTTGTTGTGGATAATGGTACCTTGTGGATCTTAATGTTACCATTTAGATTTTCTTTTAAGTTATGACTAATATGCTTAGTAAGAGTGATGCTGAATATCTTATAATGATAATTTGCATGTGATAGAGCAAATTGAGATAATTTTCTCAATGAAAAAATATAGAGAAGTAGAGTATTGAAGACATCAATTGAAACAACTTTTATTGAAAAGGAAAACAACAACATAACAACAATAGCAGCAACAAAAATACATAGAGGCTACGGAGTGAGATTTAAGTCTATTTTGCGCTTCTTCTGACTGTCATGAGTAGACCAATCTAACTGATGCAATGTTGGATTAGACAGAGGAATAAAAGACTGCAATTGATCAATCAGTTGATCAACAGTTGGAGCTGAAATAAGAATCCGTCGTGCTAGAAGTGGGATGAATTGTGTTCCCGCTGCATAGTCAAGAAAAGATATCAACCCGTCGTAAAAACCATTAACATTTAACAAACCAATGGGTTTTTGGTGGATTTGTAATTGTGCCCATGAGACAATTTGAAAAATTTCCTCCAAGGTCCCGAAACCTCCTGGTAGAGCTATGAAAGCATCCGCATGCCTAAGCATTTGAGCCATTCGCTCGTGCATAGATGAGACTTGTAACTCATCCCCAATTGTTTTTCCTACAACATTTTCAATAGCTAGAGGTTTTGGAATGATACCCAAAACTCGACTACCTTTATTGTGTGCAGCTTTTGCCACAGACCCCATTAACCCTCGGTTACCTCCTCCATATACTAAATGTATATTTCGCTCAGCTAATACCTTACCAAGATTTTCTGCAACTTTTGTAAACTCTTCAGTATTCCCAGGGTTGGATCCACAAAAGACACAAATTTTTGTGAATCGACGAGCTGAGGTTTCCTCCATTGTTATGCTCACCCTAATCTTTGAATATTTTTGAGTTTGTATAAGGATGCAATAATAATGTATTTATAGAGAAACAAATTGATAATAGTTGTGGAGCATATGTGTAAGTATGTTCAAGTATATATTTTTCTCGATTCTTGTGAGGTAAAACAAAAAAAAGAGAATGAGTTTTACTTTATCATTTTATAAGGGACAATAGGTCGCAAAATCTTGAATAAATATATGTTGATATGTAAGTGTGATAAAAATTGTGTCGGAAGTGTGATAAGTTAGGTAAGATAATTAAGAAAAGTCAATAAAAGCCTATTTCATGGATTTAGGGACTTAGCCATTTTGGCACTAATGGTCGACAATACATCAATGACTTGAAGACTTTTTGAGCTAACAATTGGACTTTGGACATGAGGCCAAATTAACTTTATTAATTACAAAGATTTTGTGGTCTTAACATTAATTTTTGGCCGATAGATTAAAAGCAGATATGAAGAAAGATAAAGCACACTTGACATAAAGATAAAGCAGTAATCAGTCTCTCTTTGATGTGATAGAGCAACACGGATCTAGTTTCTGTGAAAATAGAAACAACAATGTAGGTCAAAATGAGTCTCCTTGGTCGCTTTCATCTGTGTCGTATCCGTGAGAGAGGAACTTATGGAGTTGTTGTTCCCATACATTGAATGAGGGCTCTGGCGGAGTGGAATGTGGGTCTACCATATCTTGATCTTCTCCAGGTGAGCTGGTCTGGATGAGGGATGTGCTGGCTTCCTCTTGGATTTGGGTGTCGGTTGGATAAGGTTGGGAGTCTTGAAAGAGGGATAAGTCAAGATTGGGTTGGTGTTGGTCAAGTTCTGTCGGGATAACTGGCTGAGATTGAGTAGGTTCTGTCGGGACAACTGGCTGAGATTGGGTAGGTTCTGTCGGGACAGTTAGCTGAGGCCATTGGTGAAGGTTATCCATTGCTTGTCTGTATCTGGCATAATAAGTCATGTTTGGGATATGGTGATGATGAGTAGAGTAATCTGTATTTCTGAGATGTGAAAGATGATATTTTTGTCTTTGTTGGAATTTGAGTATATTGGCAAAATTCAGGTCTTCTGTAAAGTCAGCTTCAACTTGTTCCCAAGGTGCAGCATCTTTTGGGGAGATCCAAACAGACAGAGGAATTATTTGATTTTCCTGAGCAAGAATTCTTTCAAGTTCTCTCTTTTGCTGAATTACTTCTTCAGGCCAGAGCTTAATTGATCCCTTTAGTGAAAGGGTAAATGTGAAGTAATCCTTAACAGTGGGGTAATAATGAATCTCGTGATCTGAAATAATCATACCCTTCCGTTGGAGAAGTAAGACTGACCAAAGATGTTGTCTGGGGACTGCAGCATTTGTGTTGTTTGCAATCATGTATTGAAATTTAGTTATCCACCATGTCTTTGGGTAAAACCATTGGAGAAAAATCAGGGCTGGATGATCTTCATCACATTTTTCTATTTTTTGGACGGTTCTAAGTAATGGGAATTCCATGGCGATTGTATACAGATCCAACAGGTACCATAACAAGTAAAGGACAGGTTTGGACCATTGGGAAAATGGGAAAAAAGAGTGCAGGTGAAAGAAAGGGTATTCTAAGTTGAACAAAGGGCCACCAAGAACTGTGAGGCCATGTTCTTGGACTGCTAAGATGGCGTAGTGTCTGATGAATTCTTTGGCACGGGAATGGAGTGTTCTGGTTTTGATTAGGTCTGGAAATTGTGGTGGAGAAAAAGGAACATGAGGAGTTATGATAATGGGATTCATTATGAAGATGGTAAGAAGGTTGGTTTTATTTATTGCTAGAAAAGTGATTATGAGGTTTAGGCTATTTATAGAGTTTTATGAAAGAAAATCAATAATCGTTTTGTCCTTTCCTTTTACGTGGATGACGTTAAAGAAATAGTTAAAAGAATCATATTTGCCATCGCAGTGATTGTGCTAGTAGAATCTTTTCTATTTGAAATCGAGCATATTAGAAAAAGCAGACATGTCAATCTCAATGAGAAAATGATGTCCAATAAGGTGGACTATTTTTTTAAGAGTTAAAGTAAGAGATATAATGTTAAGATCTATAGTTTAAGAATCAGTTGAACTAAATGTCTTTTTATTGAAGTTGATTTTTGATCGTTTAAGATAATGCTTTCAATATTCTGATTTGAATGACAACTTAGTTGCGTAGAAATACTACATTTTTTTTTGAATGATATCAAGGTAGTGAATGATATTATGACGTATGAGTATATGTTGAAGGGATTAAAATTTTTTAAAGGAGTTAAGAATTTTATGTAAGAGATTAGTATGGGTATTCTACATCTATGTTATTCTTTAATGAATGAAAGGTGAAGTGTATAGATACCCATTAAATATTGAACGAATGGGAAAAAAGAATAAAAATATGTGTGTATAATTTTATAAGTCCATAATGTGTGTCATATATTTATTTTATGGATATATGTTTCGTACTCCTCTCGTATACTCAGCTATGAGCCAACTTAGAGATAATCTAACATATGAATGAGTATTTATTAGGATTTTGGACCACAATGAGCAAATCCTATATACAAGGAAGATTGCTTTGTAAATGTTTTATGAATAAACTATACAGTTGAAAAGGAAAATTGAGAATGAGAAGAAGAAATGAGATCTAAGTATCCTCATCTATGTGCTTAAGTTATGAATTTCGAGGACGAAATTCTTATAAGGAGGGGAGAATTGTAGTAACCAGTATCCATAACCGGTAAGAATATGTATATTTATATATATAAATATACGTATTTTATTTGTATGTGGGTGATCTTTGATTTATATATATTGTTATTAGTAGTGTTTTTATAGGTTAAGGATATACTATTAGTATTGAGTTTATTTGCAAGACTTTGAAATTATTTTAGGGACCAAATTGTTATACTTTGAAAGTTTGGGGGGTGAATTCGTAAATACCAAAAATTAACCACTTAGTATAAAAATACACTTTTAAACCCTAATTTACCATTTTTAGGTCGAGCTACCCATTTTAAGAGAGAGAAGAGAGAAATAGAGGAGAGAGAAGAGAGAAATAGAGGAGAGAGAAAGAGGAGAAGAAGAAGAAAAAGAAGAAGAAATTGGAATTTTGAATTTCAAGAGGTATATCATACGTATTTCTCAATTTATTGGTATTAATTAAGTTAATTCCTTTAAGTTTTGATTTCTGGAAATATGTATAATTAAGGATTTGATGTGTATTTCGTTTGATGTTGTGAGAATTGATGATGATCTATAAGATAGTTTGATAAATCATGATGAATTATGGAATTTCTGCTGGATAACCTCTTGATCTAGGAATTTTATAAATTGTTGTGATTCGATTCTGGTTTTGAATTTTGAGTATATGAAATTAGACATGTTTAGGATCATCTGAGACTTTGAATCGACTGAAAATCTCGGAAATTGAATTTGTAGTGAATTTACCAAAATGACCCTGGAATTCTGGAAATTTCCTGTGTAAACAGTATGATACAGTGGAAAATAATTTTTGACCTGCTGAATGATCTTTAAAAATTATTAATTTGTGGAATATGATAATTTTATATGTCTAATATGATATACTCGGAATTGAGAATTTGGATCAATGTGGTTGAAGTGTTATGAATTTCTAATGTGTATCAGCTCATTGTAGTATTTGATTAACATATTTTTAAAGTTATGAAATAAAATAGTTTTAAAATACTTTTGGCAGTTATTTGGAAGCCAAATATTTATCATGGACTGAGATATGTGTCAAGAGTAATTATGTGGTAGTTTTATAATTTTTGAGTTAGTATATGATTTTATAAAATTGGGAGATTGAATACTGTTCAGTAAGTATCTTGATCCTGTCAGGTTTGTAGTTTGGATTCGATGGTGTGTATGGAATGGATTGTGTAGGAATTTTGATATAATATTCACATATAAGAAGTATATATGAGTCAAGAATGATATATTCTGATTTCGGAGTAATTGGACATCATTTGATGTATTAGAAATTTTTGTTAAGTGTAAGTGGTCAGAATGACAGGTTTTGAGAAACCAAATATTTAGACCAATTTGATGTGATAAATGCATTGTGCATAATTTTGTAAGCTATTTAAAGTATTTTGTGTGAATTGTGAGGCTTATGAAAGGATTAATCTCCATTGATAGGTTAAGGAGATTTAAGCCTTGTAGCTGAAAGTGTTAAGAGGTAAGTATACTAGACTTACTACTGGAATCACAATAAACATAATAATTGTTTTGTATGATTTTGTAAATGGGGTTAAGAATATGTTTATGATATGTCAAAGTATATTTTGATATGAAATGTGAATATATGTTTATGAATGTGAGCATTGACATTGAGCATGGACATACATGTGTTTTTGAAAGTGAGCTTTCCAAAATAAGATGCGTTTAACAAAGAAAGCTTTTGAAGTGTAATATGTCCATGAGAAATATTTTGTGATTTGAGGGTACTTGAACTCACTGTTAACTTAGTAGGCATTTTATGTGATTTGTGGAGCCTTTATGTGTGGCCTTTCCTTCGGGATTGGTATATGTTATGTGTTCCGTATGTAGGGAGGATCCTATTGGTACCTAAAGGAAGTGTGAGTCATCACATTCGTGTGGTGGCGTATTGGTACATGTGAGAGGACTCACCGATGATCAGGGTGAGGGTTTGGCTTTTACCTTCGGGCATAAGCGTTATATATGTGTGATTTAAAGACCTCACTTGTACTATTCCTCTCATACGGTATGTCACCTACGAGTGACATTTGGCTCATTATGTGATATGTGATATGTAAGTCCTACTAAGTAGTAGTTGAGTGATGGTATTCCTATTATGTGTTTTGAAAGAATGTGTAAGCGCTTACATGATATGTGATTTGATAAGATTATGATTTTGATTGATCACAGCATATCATACATATGCATTGTGTACATATATGTATTTGTATTTGATATATGAAAAACTAGTATGCTTACTGAGTTTTATACTCATTATAGTTTATGGTGATTTCAGGTAAATAAGGTACATGTGTGCATAGCGGATTTGGCAAGGCTTCTGCTGTTCCTTGGGTTCCCTAAGTTGTTAGGTTGCTAAGTGTTTTATTTGGGGACACGTGGGATAAGATATTTGATTTGTCCCTAGTGAATAAATACCTATGTATTATTTTATTGTGTGGTTGGATTTAGTTTAAGTTTCACCAAGTGTAGTAATGGATTGATTTTAAGTAAGAATTTGCAATGAATATATTCTGGGCGTCCGGTAACAAAGTTGCTACTGGTGACGTAGTAGAGTGTTAATCTCTGAGAAAACTCTGCGTATCTCCGGTTTACTAATTGTCCCAGTCATAATTCAATTGCTATAATTCTGAAAGAAATTAAAATGAATGTTTAAGTATTATTGAATGAATGTAAGTGATGTCGTGTGTCAGATCTGTTGGGTCTGGGGCGTGACAGTATGCAAACCAAGTTGTGGCATCTTAGACTGGCACACTTAGGTGAGAGAAACATAAAGGAGTTATATAGTCAAAAGGCGTTTGGTAAGGATAAGTTCCAGCCCTTAGAGTTTTGTGAGCATTGTGTGCTTAGGAAAGCACATAGAGTAAGGTTCAGTACCGAAGAGCATAAGACTAATGGGACTCTTGACTACATACACTCGGATCTTTGGGAACCAGCCCAAACAACTACTCGTGGTGATGTCAGGTATTTTCTCAGCTTGATTGATGAATATTCGAGGAAGCTATGGGTCTATGTGTTCAAGAGCAAGGATCAAGTATTTGATGTGTTCAAAACCTGCAAGGCTCTTGTTGAGAATCAGACTGGAAAAAGAGTGAAGAGGTTAAGAACTGACAACGGCCTCGAATTTTATAACAGAGAGTTTAATGGGCTCTGTGCCAAGAATGGGGTTGCAAGGCATAGAACGGTAAAATCAACACCGCATCGGAATGGGGTAGCTGAGAGAATGAATAGGACCCTACTGGAAAGGGTTAGATGTATACTTACCAATGCAAAGATGTCCAAGACATTCTGGGGAGAAGCTGTAGTGGCTGCAGCTTACTTGATTAACAGAAGTCCCTCATCAGCAATTGACTTCAAGACGCCAGAAGAGAAATGGTCTAGCAATCCTCCGAAGTATGACCACCTCAGAATATTTGGTTGCCCTACCTTTATACATGTTAAGGAGGGGAAGTTGGAACCTAGAGCTATCAAAGGGGTATTCATAGTATATCCCGAATAAATAAAAGGATACAAGGTGTGGTGTAAAGACTTAACACCACCAAGGAGTATCATAAGCCGTGATGTGACGTTCGATGAGATGACGATGCTGAAAACCTCCCAAGAAGAACCTGTGACCAAGGAAGACTCAGCACCCGAGTCAATAGAAGTTAAAGTAGAGCCTGAACATGGATCTGATATGCCCCCAGATCAACACTTCAACAAGGAGATCCTTGAAGATGAACCAAGTACACTGGCGATTTTCTCCAAATCCACCCAAAAGAAGACTAGAACTCTTGAGTTGGAACTTGAAGAGTACCAGCTTGCTAGAGACAGGCTAAAGAGAACGATTAACCCACTAGTCAGGTATGCACAAGCAGACTTAGTTACTCATGCTTTTAATTCTGCTTACACTCTTAAGTATGATGAGCCTAGGACATATGGTGAGGCTATGAAGAGTGAAAGCAAGAAAGAATGGCAGCAGGCCATAGAAAAAAAAAATTTGTTCTCTTAGGAAGAACAATACCTGGAAGTTGGTGGAAAGACCTCAAAAGAAGCTAGTCGGGTGCAAGTTAGTGTATAAGGTGAAGGAGGAGATACCGGGGATTGAGCCTACGAGATTCAAGGCTAGGTTAGTAGCACAAAGTTTTACTCAAAGAGAGGGAGTCGATTTTCATGAGATATTCTCTTCAGTTGTCAAGCACACATCTATTAAGATGTTGTTAGCCATGTGTGCAAACCTTGATTTACATTTAGAGCAAATGGATGTAAAGACAGCTTTTCTACATGGAGAGCTTGAAGAAACGATATACATGGCACAGCCGCAAGGGTTCGAGGAGCCCGAAAAAGAAGATCATGCTTGTTCACTAAAGAAGTCATTATACGGGTTAAAACAATCACCTAGACAGTAGTATATGAGATTTGATGAGTTTATGATGGCTTGTGATTTTAGTAAGAGCAAGTATGACGGATGCGTGTACTTCAAGAACATAAGTTGTGGGATGATGTATTTGCTTCTATACGTCGATGATATGTTGATCACGTGCATAAACATGGAGGAAATACAGAAGCTCAAGACGCAGTTGAGTTGCGAGTTTAAAATGAATGATTTGGGAGCAACGAAGAGAATTTTGGGTATGGATATTGTAGGGGAAAAAAGAGATGTTATCTTCTTGTCCCAACAGCAATATATAGTCAAATTTTTGAAGAAGTTTGGTATGTCAAACACGAAGGCTATCTCTACTCTTTTGGCCATGCATTTCAAACTTTTAGCAGCACAGTCACTGACATCCGTTGAGGAGAAATTGCAGATGAGCAAAGTACCGTATACAAGCGTTGTGGGGAGCATCATGTATGCAATGGTTTGCACAAAACCAGACATAGTATAGGCTGTGAGTGTGGTAAGTAGATACATGGCAAATCCAGGAAAAGATCACTGGCTTGCAGTAAAGTGAATTCTGAGATATCTCAAGGGAACGTCGAATCACGGGTTAATGTATAAGAGGGATGAGGACAGCAATGAAATGGTAAGAAGGTACGTAAACTCAGATTATGCAGGTGACCTTGATAAGAGAAGATCGTTGATGGGCTATATATTTACAGTGTTTGGATGTAGTGTGTGTTGGAGATCAGTTCTACAACATGTGGTTGCACTATCTGCCACAGAGGCAGAGTACATAGCTGTTGGTGAAGTTATCAAGGAGGCCGTGTGGTTAAAAGGCATATGCGCGAAGGTATTGGCTAGTAAAGATGTGAGCACCGATGTGTATTATGATAGTCAGAGTGCTATACACCTAAGCAAGCATCAAGTGTTCCATGAGAGGTCGAAACACATTGATGTGAGACTCCATTACATTCGAGAGATTGTCCAAAGTGGTGAAATTAATCTAACAAAGATAGCGTCTTCTAAAAACCCTACTGATATGTTGACTAAGCCACTACCCTCGGTTAAGTTCGTCCTATACAAGGACTTAACCGGAGTCACTACTTTGTGAGGGTGACTAAAGATGCAGAAATGAGAGATCGAATTGCTTTGTGGATGATTTTGAATCAAATGGGGGATTTATGAGATTGTTGATTGAAAATCATCGGAATATCATTTGGAGATCAAGCCAAGTGCGTAGGGTGCGCACGGATCGAAGACGGACGCGAAAGGAGGCGAAAAATAAAAAAGGGCGCACCAGGCGCTAGCACCGCGGCGACCAGGCGTGAGCGCCGCTGCGCCAGGAGGCCAGCGCCGCAGCGATGAGAGCCCAGCGCCGCGGCGCTGGAGACAGGAATAGTATCCCGAAATAAGAAAACTTTCTTATTTCGTCTCCCACTTATTTCAGAACTCCCTAATACGACTCCCACACGTATAAGTAAACCTAAGTCGTCCTAAAGCCTATATAAAGGTTATCAACTAGCTTGTAAACACATCTTTGTGATCAAATATAGATCTTTGTAATCAAATATAGATCTAGGTAATCTTAGTGGTAATCTTAATAATAATCTTTGTGGTTATTTGTGAGAGAAAATTCTTAGAGTGAGAGAGAGAGTTTTCTTTGTGATCTTTCTTGTAAAAAATATATTTTATAAGTGCTTTGTGATTTATAATAAGAGAAGAGTGTGATCTTGATCCGCCGTGGACGTAAGTAAATTGTTAAACCACGTAATTCTTTGTATATTTTTTTTTTATCTATTTTTTTATTTATTTTTTAATAATTTATTCTATATTATTATATTACTTGAATAAACTTTTTACTTATTTGTGCACTTCTGCTTCAACACTAATAATAATAAATAATTGTCACTATGTCATGAATTAGGATCATCACATATCTAATTTGTCGCGATTTAGAAACTTTAACAAGCTAAAATTTGTCCTGATCTATTACACTGTATTGCAAATAATTAAGGTTCATCCCTTCGTTGGGAATCTTATAGATTATAGGCATCAACTTGCATAACTAATCACCTGCGTGAAGCATGTCTTCAGAAATTCTTACAAGCTAAAAATTGTCCTGATCTTCTTGTACGTTTTATGTATAACTAAGAAGGAGGTAAGGCTATGTCAACTCATTATTTTACTTTCCACACCTATAATTAATGAAAACATTATTTTATTAAATTACGCTTGATCAAAATGATCTATACGAACAAATGATGTTTAACCACTTTCAACAAATATAAATTATTTACAAAAAAAAACACAAACTCTTAGAGAATTTGATGATGTGAGATCCAATTCTGTGCTCTTTATTTCCAGTAACTTCATCAATAATCAATTTTCGTAGATTACTTTTTAAATAGGCTTTAATTTAAAGGTTTACATACTTTGAACTTTATTCAATGCAACTTTATATTTATTAAATCAGGACCCATAAATAGTGTTCCAAAAAATAAATTAGACCCATGTGTATTTTCTTATTATATGTACCTAGATATGTGTATGAGCTAGGATTGGAATTTTGTTGATTTTTCTATAATGACATTCAGCTTCCTTGATCATATAAGTTGTGCAGTATAAGTGAGACGAGCCTTATGATCAATACAATCTCTTCATTACAGTGTTATTCCTCTCATGTTTGGCTTGGTCTTGCTTCTTTAGGCTTGATTTTTTCAAGATTTAAAATTTTTTTATTACCTGACTACTATTTCAACGACTACTTGACTGTTTTTATAATTAAGTTGTTTTTTTAATTTAAAATTTGCTAGTCTTTTTTACTATTTTAAGGTAATATACACTCCATCAACTAGTATTTTAAATTCAAGCTATTTGATTGTTTTTTATCACCTATAAATAAAGGTCGGTTGACTTACTTATTCTACTTTTCACTCTAACTTTCTCTTCTTATCTTTTTTAAGATTCTCTTTGCTTTTCTATATTTTTTTGTCTTTGTTTTATTGTCCTTTACTTTGTGCACTTATGTGGATACTTTCAAGACTTTCTTAAGAAGCTTGTTTCTATATCCTACTTCACGGTCTCATATTCATCTACAGTAAGTGCTAATGTTATGCTTGATGATTTTTTCAAGAAAGCTTTTGGCATGGTTTGGATATTCGTAACATCATTCTTTGTTTGATTCTTATGCCTTCTTGTGGGCTCACATGTTGGGATGCCAAAACAACCTAGTTTTATATCTTTTCACGTCTTTCTAACTTGAACTCTATACTTTATATGATCAAAGAGATAAAAATTAGTTACAACTAATTTCTAGTGCTTATTTTGATGTAACTGTCACATTTTTTATGATTTATTTATATTTATTGGTGGATATTGACTCATTTGACTTTCTTTGACACAGAATCTTCACTTCGATAATGGCTTCATCTTTTCTTAAGAACCTGATTGCACGATTTTCATTCTATAATGGTGCATTTATATAAGAACTCAGAATGTATTTATGAGAGAACATGCACGTGTAAATTTTCACTTTGCGGCCATATATTTATCAAAGAACTCTCTCACGTGAATTTTTTACTTTTTAACGGTTTATATAAAAAAAAACTCGAAATATATTTATAAGACGCTTATGTAATATTTTATTTTCTAATAGAATATTTGTCAAAAAAAAAACTCACCTATACGATTGAAGCGAAAATAATAAATATGTAATAAACTTAAAGCATATAACATAGCAATCAGGAATTAAGAAAAATAGAGAAAGAAAATAAAAAAACAATACACACAGAATTTGTTTAATTTAACAACTTGTCTACGTTTATGATTACATTCTCTTATTACTAAATTATAAAACACTCACAAAATTAATAATTCTCTCTTGTAACTAGAGGTTTCTCTCACTAACAATCACAAAGATTGTGATGATCACCAAAATTTTGTGTTAATCACTCAAATGTGTTTACAAGCCAATAGATAGTTTTTATATACGCTTTAGGAAGACCTAGGTTAACTCTAAATATGTAAAAATCATTTTAGGAAGATCTGAAACAAATAAGAAATGAACTCAAAACGAAAAATACTTTTCTCGCACCAGTGCCGCGGCGCTGGCTTCCGAGCACAACAGTGCTGGCTTGTATAGCGCCCAAAGCCATGACCCTAGGCTTTTGGCACCACGGCATGGTAGTCTCAGCCTGCGAGTGCCGCGGCGCTAAATTTTAGTGCCGCGGCTCTTAGGTCTGGGCAGTTGCTTCTTCTCCATTCACCTTATTTTGAGCCCAACGCACTTAACTTATTCCTCAAATCATATTATAATAATTTTTAATCAACTTTCTCACAAATCACTCTTTAATTCAAAATCATTCACAGCATTCTCGATCTCTCATATCCGCATCTACAGTCACTCTCACATAGTAGTGACTCCGGTTAAGTCCTTGTATAGGATGAACTTAACCGATGGCAGTAGCTTAGTTAACATATCAGCAAGATTTTTAGACGATGCTATCTTTGTTAGACAAACTTCACCACTTTTGACAATCTCTCGAATATAATGGAGCCGCACATTAATGTATTTAGATCTCTCATGAAACACTAGATATTTGCTTAAGTGTATGGCACTCTGATTATCATAATAAATACCAGTGTTCACATCTTCAGTAGTCATTAACTCCACGCATATGCCTTTCAACCACACTGCCTCCTTAATAATTTCTTCAACAGCTATATATTCCGTCTCTGTGGTAGATAATACAATCACATGTTGTAGAACTGATCTTCAACACACACTATACCCAAACATTGTGAATACGTAACCCGTCAATGATCTTTTTTTGTCTAAATCACCTGCATAATCAGAGTCAATGTATCCTCTTACCATTACACTATTGTCTTCAGCCTTTTTATACATCAATCCATAATTCAACGTCTCTTTAGATATCTCAACATCTACTTTACTGCAAGCCAATAATCATTCCCCGTATTCGCCATATATCTACTTACCACACTCACAGCATGTGCTATTTCTGGTTTTGTGTAAATTATCACATACATGATGCTTCCCATAGCCCTTACATATGGTACTTTACTCATCTGTAGTTTCTCTTCTTCGGATGTCAGTGATTATGCTACTAAAAGTTTAAAATGCTTGGCTAAAGAAATGGAGACAGCTTTTGCATTAGACATACCAAACCTCTCTAGAATCTTGAGTATATATCGCTGTTGAGATAAGAAAATAACATCTCTTCTTTCTGTTACAATATCCATGCCTAATAATCTTTTCGCTACTCCCAAATTCTTCATCTCAAACTCGCCATTTAATTATTTCTTGATTTTCTGTATTTATTATATATTTCTACACGCGATCAATATATCATCGATGTATAGAAGTAAATACATCATCCCACTACTCAAGCTCTTAAAGCACACACATCTATTATACTTGCTCCTGCTAAATTCATAAGTCATCATAAACTCATCAAATCTCTTATACCACTGTCTAGATGATTGCTTTAACCTATATAATGACTTCTTCAGTAAACAAGTATGATCCATTTTTTCGAGCTCTACAAACCTTTGCGGCTGTGTTATGTAAATCTTCTCTTCAAGCTCTCCATGCAGAAAAGTTATCTTTACATCCATCTGCTCTAAATGTAAATCAATATTTACACATATGGCTAACAGAATCTTAATGGATGTATGCTTGATGAATAAAAAGAATATCTCATAAATGTTAACTCTCTCTCTCTTAGTAAAACTAAAACCTTGTGGAACTAACCTAGCCTTGAGTCTTGTAAACTCTATCCCTAGTATCCC
The DNA here is from genome assembly GCA_946807835.1 of Ailanthus altissimus. Classification (NCBI taxonomy): domain Eukaryota; kingdom Viridiplantae; phylum Streptophyta; class Magnoliopsida; order Sapindales; family Simaroubaceae; genus Ailanthus; species Ailanthus altissimus. The sequence continues at coordinate 20,093,865 of OX327698.1, read as the reverse complement.
CTCCTTAACTTTATACACCCACTTGTACCCACTAGTTTCTTTTGAGGTCTCTCCACTAACTTTTCAGGTACTATTCTTCCTAAAAGAACTAATCTCTTCTTTTATGGCCTGCTGCTAATCATTCTTATTTTTACTCTTCATAGCCTCACCGTATTTTCTATGCTCATCAAATTCAAAAATGTAAACAGAGTTAAAGGCGTAGGCAACTAAATTTGCTTGTGCATACCTGATTAGTAGGTTAATCGTTCTCCTTAGTCTATCTTTAGCTAGCTAGTACTCTTTAAGTTTTATCTTAAGAGTCCTAGTTTTCCTTTGGGTGCACTTGGAGAAACTCGCTGGTGTTCTTGGCTTATCTTCAAGGATCTCCTTATTGAAGTGTTGATCTGGGGACATGTCAGATCTATATTTAGGCTTTGCTTCAATTTCTATTAACTTTGGTGATGAGTCTTCCATGAACACAAGTTCTTTTTTCTCATTCTCTTGGGAGGCTTTCAACATTGTTATCTCATCGAACGTCACATCACAACTTATGATATTTCTTGGTAATGTCCATTATCTACACTACACCTTATATCCTTTCACACCTTTGGGATAACCTATGAATACCTTTTTAAAAGCTCTAAGTTTTAATTTTTCCTCCTTAACATGAACAAAAGTAGGAAAACCAAAAATTCTGGAGTGGTCATACTTATAAGGGCTGCCAGACCATTTCTCTTCTGGTGTCTTGAAGTCTATCACCGATGAAAGACTTTTATTAATCAAATAAGCTACAGTCACCACAATTTCTCCCCAAAATACCTTAGACATCTTTGCATTGGTAAGTATGCATCTAACCCTTTCAAATAGGGTCTTATTCATTCTCTCAGCCACACCATTTTTCTGCAAAATTAATCTTACAATTCTATGCTTTACAATTCCATGCTTGACACAAAACCCATCAAACTCTCTATTGTAAAACTTAAGACCATTATCAATTCTTAGCCTCTTAACCCTTTTGCCAATCTGATTCTCAATAAGAGCCTTCTAAGTCTTGAACGTATCAAACACTTAATCTTTACTTTTTAACATATAGACCCACAGCTTCCTCGAATAGTTATCAATAAAGCTAAAAAAAATATCTAGCCCCATCATTAGTAGCTGTTTAAAATGGTTCCTAAAGATCCGAGTGTATATAGTCAAAAGTTCCCTTAGTCTTGTGCTCACCGGTACTAAATCTCACTCTATGTGCTTTCCCAAGCACATAATACTCACAAAAGTCTAATGCCTAAAACTTATCCTCACCAAATGCCTTTTGACTAAATAATTCCTTCATGTTTCTTTCATCTAGGTGTGCTAGTCTTAAGATGTCATAACTTGGTTTGCATATTCTCATCATCTATAGAGAATAATGCAGAACTACTTACAACTTCTCCCTTCAGCATATAAACACCTTTATGTTTCTCACCTTTCATTACCACTATAGAACTCTTTAATACTCTCAAAACCCTCCGCCGATCCTGATGGAACATCTATTCTGGTCTAAATTCCATAGTGAGATCAAGTTCTTCTTAAGGTCAAGAACATATTTAACTTCTATCAACTCTTTCACTCACCTATCATGCAACCTGAGTTTAATACTATCAATTTTTATCATTTGACAAGCAATGTCATTACCCATTAACACTTTACCATCACTAATGGGCTGAAAATTTATAAACCAAGACTTGCAAGGGCACATGTGAAAAGTATAACCAGAATTAAGAACCTATTGTTTAGTATTCTTATCATCAATAGTGACTAGAGTCTTTGCACTATCGTAGCTACCATCATAGGCAAACACAACATCCACTTTCTTCTTGTCTTTTGCTTTCTTCTCCAAACAGTCCTTTATGAAGTGGCTCTATTTCTTATAGTAATAGAACTTCTTAGGAGTCTTGAATTTTGACCTTGAACCCTTTTTTTTTTCCTTTCAACTCTATATGAGGACCTTTTACTTATAGATAAACTTTCTGCATTGCCCTCAATCTATTTTCCAATAGCTTTGAGTTTAATGATGATTTCACATTACTCATCGTTAAACTCTCTCTGTCGTAGAGTAACATATCAACAAAGCTCTCATACTCTTAAAAAATGAACTCAACAAGATGATCACCTTATCTTTATCTTTTATCTTGATGTTGATAGATTTAAGATCAATAATGATCTTGTTAAAGGTGTCTATATGGTCTTTCATCAGCGTCCCCTCTAACATAGATAACTGATACAGATTCTTACAAAGACCAATTACTGTCATCTCACATGCTACTTCCCCTAGTACTTCATCGTTCAATTGACAAAACAATTGTACTGTGAGCTCTTTCTTGAATATCTTTTCTTTTTGCTTCAGCTTTAGATGACTCTAGTATCTTCCTTCTTTACTAGATGGAGCTACAGTCTCCTCTAATGCCCAGCCTAACCATTGACTCACTAACAACACCTTAACCTTTATCTTTCACATATTGAAGTCATTTATCTCGTTGAATTTCTTTACCTCATTCATGGGTGTTGTCATAATTACTTAAAATCTGGCAGCTTTAATACCAGTTTGTTGAAACAGAAGCAATAACCCTAAAATATATAACAAAACAACTAAGTAATTAAGAAAGCTAGAGAAAGAAAGTAAAAGAACAGCACACACAGAATTTATGTGGTTCGGCAACTTGCCTACATTTACGGTTGATCAAGATCACACTCTCTTGTTATTGAATCACAAAAAACTCACAAAGTATAGCTTTTATAAGAAAAAACTCACAAAGAACACAACTCTGTCTTGTAACTAGAAGTTTCTCTCACTAAGAATCACAAAGATTATTATGATCACCAAGATTTTGTGTTGATTACTCATATGTGTTTACAAACTAATAAATGGCCTTTATATAGACTTTAGGATGACCTAAGTTAATCCTAAACGTGCGAAAGTTATTTTATAGAGATCTAGAACAAGTAGGAAACGAACTTAAAATGAGAAACACATTTTTCGCACTAGCACTGTGGCGCTAGCTTCCTAGCACTAGCACCGTAGTGCTGGCCTGTATCTCGCCCAGTGCCACAAAGCTGGGTTTCTGGCGCCGCGGCACTGTAGTCTCAGCCTGTGAATATTGCAATGCTAAATCCTAGTGCCACAGTGCCCAGGCCTTGGCAGTTGCTCCTTCTTTATTCGCCTCCCTTCACGTCCATCTTACTTTCTCGCCCATCCAACATACTTGACTTGTTCTCCAAATTATATTATAATAATTTTTAATCAACTTTCTCACAATTTTTTATAAGACAATTTACAAATGCATGTATATTATTATTTTGTTATCATTATTGTCGTATTATATTGTCTTTTGAATGATTAGTTAGCATAAAAGCATAAAAAATAAAAAACATATGAATAACACTAAAATATAAGTAGTAAGAAATTTGAATATTATCGCAATGAAAGTTATATTTGAAAAGAAATGTACCTAGACTTCACCCATTTAAGTTCATTGTTAGTTTGATCGACTAACTCGCTAGTTAATGAAGTCGTGGTTCTACCCAATAACTCTTGAAATACCTTTTAAAAGAAATTATAGTTTCATTGAGTTGCAGTGTTGGCACTAAGTTTTTAGGTTATATTATGTATATTTAATACAAATGTAGTCACAACTTAGGGATATAGATGTTATGGTCATGTGAACTATATCTGATGAAGTTGTAGACTTTACAGCTACTTTGCGACTTCCTCTCTACCATCCTTCTTCAATTTGAATAAAAGATTCATTCTTCTACTCTAGAGGCATGGCAGAGACGCTTTTTGTTTATGTCCCTCTTCTCAGTAGGAATCTTTATAGCTGGGAGATCATGAAAAAAGCCCTATATATTCATTATCCATCCATATCTTCTCAATGAAAATATTGAGATGAAGCTTAAGTACTTGAGGGGAATTGAAATGAATCTTTTATCACGACTTCTCAGAGACAGAAAGGATTCCACTCTTTTCCTATAGTTAGCTCTAGCAAATATGTGCTCACCTCAAAAATCAATAGGAGCAGGTTATGTAATGGAATCAACATTCGCTCTGCAGCCTCTGCTTAGCCGTTCATCTTCAAGACGAATTAAGGACTCAGCATGTCAAAAAGACTCATTTATATATTTAGATGGTTGTCGCATAAGATCATCATAAATTTGATTGTCAGGTAGTAATCCTTTAATAAGTATTGTTGACAAGCGACTTCATGGAAAAATGCACTTATGGCTGTTGTATCATGTGCAAGATCAAATTTGTATGCACTAATGCTGATGAAGTAGCTTGTGAAGGCACAAATGGATGCATGGTTAGAGGATTATTGTCACACGCGATGATGACACTTTTTAGAGACTCGCGGCACTAAGCCCATTGAACTCACAATTCATTTTGCTTGATAACCTCTTGGAGTAAGTTCATTGTTGAGTGAAGGCTCTAGTGAATTACTCCATCTATTTGCATTTCTGCTTCAAGCTTTTGTTGTATGGCTAAAATCTAATCTACGACTTGTAAGTTTAAGAAACTTAGCTAATATTCTTTTATTGTATATTTACTGCGACTTGATTGTCTTGCAGTGAGTTGCCGTGTAGCGACTTACGGGGCAAAATATGGATTTATTAGCATCTTTTTGCGGCTCAAGAACATGATCATGTTGTTGAAGAGATGTATCATTGGCTTTGAAGTAGCTCGGGTTTAACATTTTTTTATGACTCACACGAACAAGAAATAAACCCAAGATGAAGTCTATTAACCACTCAAATCTTCAACAAAGTGTACACATGAAATGTGTGCATAATACACTATCCCAAAAGAAACTTTAAATCTAATTTTTTTCACAAGACAAAATACACAAAAATCTATTACTAAAAGATGACCAAGTTAAGGTGAATTGTCAAGTATGTGCGATCTGATTTATGAGCCTTCGATCAAGGCCAAAAATCAATATCAATGACCATGAAACCTATGGCCAACTCATTACAAAAGAAAAATCAGCAAAGCACGCATAAAAGAAATCGAAATCACACATTAAGCCGATCAAAAATAGCAGCTGAATCACACATAAAGAAGAACAAAATCAGTAGCCGAACAGACAAAAGCGATCAAAATCATGTCGCTTTCACCTTGCCAAAAGATATTAACTTTAAAGCTCAATAAAGATAAGCATTAATGGCCATGGTATCATGTCGATTTTATTGGATAAAGAAGAAGAAATTTTTTAAGTTTGAAAAAATCAGCCAAGGTGAACACGAATATCACTCGTCAAAATGATACTACTACAAAAAGGGTATACAGTGACAGTGAAAAAACAATCTCAAAGAGCGTTTTGTAATAAGTTTCATCTATCATTGTATCTAGACTCACTTATCTGTAATAGAAGAAATCTATTACAAACTAGCGATAGCGTTCTTTTGTGATAAATTTATGCTATCACGTGGCGGGTGACGTATCAATGATGCCATGCTATGACGTAATTGATGATATCAGCATTCACGTCATTATAATAACATGGCAGCTTACGTATACTAATAATGATGTCATGTTAAATTTAATAATAAATTATTAACACAAAATTGTGATAGATTACTAACATAAAGTTTTAATAAATTATTAACACAAAATTGTGATACAATATTGTCGTTATTTTGTGATAAAAATTTAATTCAGCATAAAAAATAATTAAATAATTAAATAATTTTATATATTTATTTTTATAATTTTATGTTTATATATAAACAATATCGACCTACAACACTAAACATATTGTGAATCAACTTTTCTTACGCAATACAATACAAGTATTAATTCCAGCAAATATGCTTGTAACACATATATACTTCCAAACACAAGTACACAACATTCTTGCTGAACCTCCAACACACACAAAAAAATTAACTTCCAGCAATTTCTTCTTTTTTTTTAATCAAGTATCAAATATTTATTGATAAAACTATTCAAATACAAATGATCGTAAGATCATAACACAAAGAGAATAAATCACTTCTTATGACTTACCACTTAATTACAATATAATCTATATTTTAGTCAGAGATGGTAGATAGACATTTAATCCACACTATATCTTTAATATATTAAAATACATCATTTGCATTTGGTAGTTTATGTTGGAACATCACCTGGTTGCACTCTTGCCATATTGAATAGATGGACGCACAGAAAGTGATTCTTTTGATTTTACTAAGTAAGGATTTACCTCTAGTTTTCCTACGGAAGTAGGATACCTTTCCTCTCTAAGTGACAGGTCGTCTGTTGATATGGCACGTCAGTAGAATTTTTTTCTATATTCCTTCTGTAAAGCAACACTGAAAGAATAAGGGTGTCACCGTCTCACTGACATTACCACAAAGTGGGCAGTTTATGGAAATATTGAACCCCCATATAACCAATCTCCCATTTATAGATAGTCGGTTCTTTAGTGCAAGTCAGGTGATAAAACTATACTTAGGGATATGTTGTAGGCCCCAAAATAGCCTGTACCATTTTACCATAGTTTTTTTGTTTGTTAGGTGTCTCCATGCACTAGCAATTAAAAATCTCCCATTGGAGATCCTATTCCAGATGATCATATCCTCTCTAGAGACAGAAATGGAGAAGTTAAGTTGTATGTAATCCCAGGTTAAGGCAGTATTTGCATCCAAAAGGTCAGGGAAGGTCCAAGTGCCATTGCGCCATAGGTTACTAACTTTTGCGTCTCATGGGATGTTAGAGTCACTAATATTGACATGGGAGAATTTGTCGGCAATAGATTCATTATTCAATCACGGATCACTCCAAAAAACGAATTTTGATCCATTGCGCAATTTATAATCAAACAACTTCTGTATGTGTCTCCGTAAATCTAAGAGTTTCCCCTATGACCAGCTACAGTCTAATGGTTTTGTTGTCCCTCAAAAGCCCAATCTTTTAAGTTTATTTTCAGTCACCCATTTAGCCCATAGAGAGGATTTCGTAGCCAAAAGATCCCATAGGTGTTTGATAACTGCAGCTTGATTCCATGAATGTAGGAATTTTATTCCTAATCCCCCTTCCCTTTTAGTATAATAGAGATCATCTCAAGCAACTGGACACCCTTTTTTTCTGAGAATCATGACCATGCCATAGAAACTTCCTACAAATACCTTCTACCTCCTTAATAACTGTCTTTGGGAGGATAAACATAGAGCACCAGTACACGTTCATACTTATTAACACAAAAGTAATCAATTGCAATCATTTAGCATATGATAACATCTTACTTGCCCAATTCGAAACTCTTGCAGTCATTTTGCTGATCAATTCTCGACAGTGGTCCTTCTTTAGTTTTCTAGAAATTAAAGGGACCCCTAAATATTTAACTGGAAGGATACCACATTGAAAATGGGTCAAGTGCAAAATAGCATTCTTCATAGCTACAGGGACATGGCCGAAAAAAATTAAACTCTTGCTTGCATTTATTTGTAAGCCTGAAACTTTGTAGAAGTTATCTATAGCTATTTTAAATTATCCAACAAAGTTTATGTCACAATAAGAGAAAAGGAACAAGTCATCAGCAAAAATCAGGTGATTCAATCTCATTCGTTTACATCTTTTGTGAAACTTAAACTGATGATCAGGAATACTAAACAGGCTTTTACTTAGATACTCCATTGCAAGGAAAAATAACATAGGGGACATAGGATCTCCTTACCTTAAACCTCTCTTTCCAGGGAAAAAACCCTCCAAGCTTCCATTTACAGCTACTGAAAACATACATGATCATACACAACACATGATCAGTCTAATGAAATAAAAAGGAAAGTTGAACCCCAATAATACTTCTTCCAAGAAATTCCAAGAAACTGAGTCAAAAGCCTTCCACAAGTCAATTTTAAGGGCACAACTAGGTACACCACTTTTTCTATCATAACCCCTCACTAGCTCATAAGCTAAGAGAACATTATCAACGATTGTCCTGTAGGGAATGAAAATTGTTTGACTAAGGCAAACTAGATAACAGATAATCTTTTTTATTCTGCTAATGATTATTTTTGTGATACATTTATACAGCACAGTACAACAAGAAATTGGTCTATAGTCCCTAAGCGTATGAGGGTTAGGCACCTTAAGAACCAAAGTAATGACAGTGACATTAATAGGGTTATAGATCTGACATGTGTGGAAGAAATGTTGTACAGCTTAAGTGACATCTTTACCAATGACCGTCCAACATTTTTTAAAAAAGAAGCTGTTATAACCATTAAGACCCGGCACTTTATCTCCCCTTATACTAAACATCACATCTTTTACTTCCTGTTCAAAGATAGGGGCGCATAGTTTGTCTCAATCTTCCTCATTCAATTTTGGCCCATTATTAATAATTCTCTGATCAATGGTCTCTCTAGTACCTATATCAGTTCCCAACAAGTCCTGATAGTAGTGCACAATGGTACTCTTAATATCCTCAGGGTCTTTGATAAAATTGCCATTATGATCTGTTATAGAAGAGATTTTATTCCTCGCTCTCCTTTGTTTAACTATATTATGAAAATATCTAGAGTTTGAGTCCCCAAGTTACATCTAATTGACTCTAGATTTCTGTCTGATGATGCTTTCCTCAGTGGCGATGAGCTTTCTCGGATGCTGATAAACACATATTTCCTCATCATGAAGCACTTCATTGAATAGGTCAGCCATCAAACCAGTTTGTAAGGAGTCCAACACTAACTTCCAATCTTCAATCTTTTGAGACAAATCCATGAACAAGTCCTTGTTTAGTTCTTTTAGCTTCACTTTTAGAAGTTTAAGCTTACACCACACTTTGCGAATTGGAGAACCCTGGATCTCAATTTTCTAAATCTTTTCAACTACTCCAAAAAACTGAGGATGAGAACACCAAGCATTGAAGAACTTGAAAGGTAGCCTATCACTAGGAAGATCCTTTGAGATAGTTACCACGAGAGGGGAGTAATCAGAAACACCTACAGTTAACACTTCATTCTCATATCGTTCCCATATGTCTAACAATTTCCCATTTACAAATGCCCAATCAATCTTTCTCTAAATCTTCTGAGAACCCTGCTAATTATTATACCATGTGAATCTGCAGCCTCGATATTTTAGCTCATAGAGCTCGAGCATTGAAACCTAATTTTTAAAAGGCTCCAACATATTATCATTAGCTCAGTTGCCCCTAATCCTATCATTATTGCTAAGAACATTATTGAAGTCACCTTGAATCAGCCAAAGATGTTGCGTAGCCACCATCCCACTATAGAGATCACACCATAGAATCTTTCTTTCCATAGCATTAGATGCACCATAAACAATGGTCCAATAAAACTCCAAACCCTCCATGGTTACTTTACAGTACAAGAATTGCCAATGCTTTTTGAGAATTTCAACATTGCATCTATCAGGATTTAAAACTACCCAAATCCTTCCCATATTTAAATAGTCAGAATTGTGTTCTAGTTTCCAACCTTTTAAAGCCAATTTGACCCAAATTTTAGCTGTATTATCATGCTTCACCCTTATTTCTAATAATCCTATGAGACTTAACTTCTTCTTTTTAATCAGAGTTCTTACCTCTGATTGTTTGCAGGGGTTATGGAGACCCCGTATATTCTAGCTAAAAATCATGTACCCTTATTAGGGGGAGGTTGGAGGATCCATGCAGCTCTTCTACCCTCTCCAATTATTCCTACATCATGGGTGAGAGCAATAGTCTTCCTCATATTGTATCTGTCAACTATTTGAATCTCGTTATGAGTAACTGGTGAGAGCCCGACCTTAGTACTTTAGCTTTCTTGTGTCAAACTTGCTTGCCACATTACAATTCTTCCCCTCATTCTGTGTTATCATAACCGTCTCAACAATAAGGGCCTGATCAGACTTTTCAAGTTAAGGGAAAAATTCCTTCCCCTCACTGTTTTGTCGGTTGTCACTTTTCACTTGCCATATTTGTTTAGCCTTTCTTATCGAAGCACAAGATTTGTTTGCGTGACCAAATTTGTTACATTTACTACAAATGGTTGGTTTCCATTCATAAATTACCTCTTGAGTCACAGTGGCCACCATTTTCATCCTCCAGCATCACAATATATAAGAATTCACCCCCAACATCCATTTCCACTAAAACTCTAGCATAAGCCAATTTTGTTTTATTTAAGGTACAAAGGTCACAATATGTGGGCATCCTTATAGAGCTAGCAATTCGGCTTAGCATAGAAGGGGCCCAAAATTCCCATGGAAGCCCAGGCAACTGTATCCAGATAGGCACCGATCGAATGCTAGAAATATCCATTATCATTCTTGGTTTCCAAATTTTAACAATCAAGGGACGGTTATCAAAAGTAATTATTCCATCATTCAAGGCCTTTTGTTGTCCTAATTCGCTATCAAAATTAAATAAGAACAAATTAGGCTTTATGGAGTGAACAGAAATTAAACCATGCTGAGCCTAGCGATTTTGCACAAAGCCTTGAAGGTGATAGAACAATGGTGAAAGACCATACACTCCTCCAATTAAGGCATATTTTCATTGTTTTTCTTCCTTAATAAGTTCCTCAGTGCGAAATTTTACCACCCTTTGACCATTGCAGAGTTCAGGAGTAACAAATTGCAATTTACATTTCGATGTAAGGTTGCGATTGTCAGAAAAGAGCGATACTCATGGCTTAGGGTAATTGTCCCTAAAATTCCCCTTTTCCTCGTTCAGCCCTTCCTTTACATATAACTCAGCCGGCCGATGAGTAGTCACAATGTTGCAAAACCCAATCCCAACAGCAATAACCTGGCCAGCAACATCAACAGCAGGCATCTCAAGTCCGACCTTAACAAGAACAGAGGATACAACCACAACACTGCAAGCACCAACCGCCGTCCTGGAGCAACAGTCAGAGTCGACCCTCAAGGTCGAAGGGCCAACCGCCCCACCACCACCAGACAGAACCACCGGATGAGAAGCGGATCGAGGTTTTCTAGTGGAAGGGAGATCGGCAAATATCACTTCTAGACCTGTTGGAGCCAACACACTTCTTGTCGGAGAAACAACCACGATCGGTACCACAGAAAACGTCGACACTACAGCAACACCATCGGAGTGAACCACCGGAGGAGAAGCAGATCGAGGTTTTCCAGTGGGAGGGAGATCGGCAAACATCGCACCTGGACTAGTTGAGGCCAGCATGCTTCTCGTCGGAGAATCAACCATGATCGAATCCACAAAAAACGGCGGCGCCACAGCAACTTCATGAGAGTTCAATGCCAAGAGGGATCGCGAAGCCACGGGAGAAAGATGAGTCTTCCTCTTTCCCATTTGGAGCACGGCGTAAATTAGCCAATGCTAACGTGCACCGAGAGAAAAAGCCATTGTTTTCTCACGTGTTAATTCTTTCTTTGCTTGCTAACCACAATAACAATATACAACTTCCAGCAACTTCAATACAACAAAGTAACTACTATATTTGACATGCACGATATAGCAAGTTTATTCAAATTCCAGCAACTTCAATACAATAAGTAACTACTTCCACAAGCTAATATAAAAAAAATCAAGCCAAATATCAGAGCAGGTTAAGTGACAAAAATCCAGCAAGTCAATAGCATAAAAATCCAGGAACAGCAAGTGAACTGAAATTCAAAATCCAACAAGTTAAATTCCACGAACGCAGCCACAGCATAGTAACCAACAATGTTGCAAGTCAGAGACATCAAAATAAAAAACAAAAACAAAAAATGTGTATTAGCTTCAGTTAAATATGGAAAACAAACAAGTCATGACAATTGAACATATTATAATTAGGCTACAGTGTGATATCTCTTATTTACTCTCTTATATCTTAAAAAATAAGAATGACACTCGTTCGACCCAAAGCTCATTAATTTTTTTCTTCGGCATATGTACTCTTACCAATGAACTTGAAAGAGATGAAGTAAAGGAATTAAACAATCAAATACCTTTAAGGCAAAAAAAACAAAATAGTAAAATAATTTGAAAATAACTTACGCAAAAGCACGTCAACCCTCACTCCACCATTCATGATTGAATTGGGGCTGCAAAATATTTTCGATAAGCTATTGATGAATAAATTAAATCAAGAATCAGTTAATAAATTTATATAAGTGTTGCATTACCTTCCTTTCAATCCAATTAATGGTCGATCTCTAATTGTTAGGTTTCTATGTCAAATAAATGCAAATGTCACTAAAAAAAAATAAAAATAAAATAACTTTTAATATGTTAATAAGGTGATGAGAAATTAAATTATTATTTGAAAGATAAGATTGCACTTATTAAATATTATGTGAAAGTCATAGTATATGCGGTCTCTCATACGGTCCATATGACACACAGTCTTATTACAAGTCAAAACCAATAGAATCAAAAAAAAAAAAACTGTATAATTGAAAAGAAAATTAATTAATAAATAGATTTATATAATAAAGTATAAAATAACTAGTAAAATGGGTCATACTCTGAGTTATAAAGAATTAGTTAAATTTGATTTCATGTTGTGGTTTAAAGCCGTTTAAAAATTGCAAGTGAGCGTTCAATAACTACTATTTTTTATGCTGACTTTCCTAATATAAAGATAACGCAGGGATCGATGAATCGAAACTTTTGAATCATTTTGGAAATCTTTAGTTTTTCATACAATTTTTTGACTCCTAACTCTTTTTAAATGTAATTTTTAATTATCTTCTCATGATAGACTTTAGCATTGTTGACAAAATTTTAAAGTACTTATCTTCATTTTAATTTTAAAAGCATAAGAACTAAATTATTTAAAGAACACAATTGATGTTAGCTAGCCACCAACTCATTAAATTTGATAATAACGATTTCATTCTATAATAACTTCGACATTTTGTTTAACATTTGACATATTTTTTAACATTGGTACCATGATCAGAAATCTATCAAAAATCACTAGATACATTGACACACAGAATCTTGTTCAAAAACGACAATAATTTTATTTTACAGTAACTTGATGTTTTTCTTTAAAAAAAAATAGTACTAAGATCAAAAATCTGTTGGACCATTCGTTATATTAACACACTAAAACCTGCCCAAAAATAATAATTTTATTCTATTAATAATTTAACTAACATTTTCATACTAAACCTCGCTCGAAATTAATAATTTCATTCTACAATAATTTAACCTTTTTTTTTAACACTCGTACCAAAACCAGAAATCTACCAAGACCAAAGTCTACTCCCAAAGACAATAATTTCATTATTTCATTCTATAATAACTTGACATTTTTATGCAATGACACATGAGGCTTATCAGAAAAAGTATACTCCCAAAATAATAATTTCATTCTACAATAACTTGACAACTTGGAATTAAACCCTGGTGGGAGGAGTGTACTTAACGCAACAATCCCGTAATGCTAAGTGTGTAATAACTTGAAATTTGTCGGGGAATTTACAAAGAAATTACAAGTAAAATATTGTTGAAAAATTTACAAAGAAATTATAAGTAAAATTATTAATAATTTCTTTCTTCTTAGAAGCACGTAGACAAGCAGACTGAGGTGTAGATATCTCGCTCTCTTTAAAGAGATTCAAGCCCACTAGTGCAGTAGTCTATCTCTTGACTTGTCCCCTCAGGATACAACAGCTCAACTGAAATGTTGTATGACTCACACTTATCTGCACAAGGAGATGAGACCAAAGTTACACAACACGAACACCTTTCTTTGGTCAATAAAAGAACACAAGAGAATTGAAAATTAATCAGAAAAGATGGGGGGAGACTTATATAGATGTATATGTACACCTAATTAATAAATATTAATTAATTAATCTTCTAAGTAAGAAGATGAAAAATGAGAAGATTTCAAATTAATAGGAAGATGAAAGATGAAAAGACTCCAAATTAATCTTTCACTAAAAACATACTAATCAATTAATCTTCCAAGTAAGAAGATGAAAGATGAGAAGACTTCGAATTAATAGGAAGATGAAAGATGAAAAGACTCCAAATTAATCTTCCACTAAAAACAACAATTAATATTGAAAATGTACCAACAAAATTAAAAGGTAAATATTCATTAATAATCTTCTTAAAAATATCATAATTTTTATAATAAAAAAACTATTTAGTCAATATTTATTAATTAAAAAGATAATAAATAGATAAAATTGTTTTTGTTAATAACCTAACTCAAAAATTTTATTGTTTAAATTACAAAATTAACAAAAAATAATAATAAAAAATATAGTAGTAGTATTTTGTGATAAAATAAATAATTTGAAAAAAATAATAAAATCAAAGACAAAAAAAAAAAAGACAAAGCTTAGAATTTTTTACTCCGCCCGACCGAGCTCACGAGGAAGGGTGCACGACTCCTCTCAGCACCTCGCATGCGAGGTACGTGAAGGGGTAGCAACCCAACCTCATGCCACATGATTGGACACGCAACCCCTTCCCACAACACGAGAATCATGCACCCAACGGTGGGCCACATGGCTCTCTCCCACAGTGAGGTGCGACCTTTTTTTATGCACCATATGTCCATTGCGTCACTGTTTTTCTTAACTACCTTCTTTAGTGATTTTTTTTATTTTTAATGTGATTTATTTATTTTTAAGCTCAAATTTTTTTAAAATGTATTTTAAGAGAGAGATAAAATATATTTCTAAGAATAAAATAGTTTGAATTTGAATATTGTAATTATTAAAAATTACATAAATTTAAAATAGAAACTATTAGTGAATATTTTCCAATTAAAAGTTACAGTATTTAAAATTTAATAGACAAAATGACAAATTCTATTTCAATTAAGCTAATTCGCAAATTTCAATTTATAGCAATAGCATACGAAATTGTCCTACGAAGTACCCCTGTTTAAGTAACTCTCAAGTCTTTATCGAAAAAGTAATTCTTTTTTCTAAATAACAATTTTGGCAAGTTCCCAGTTTCTCTCTTATGATAAAATTTATTTAGCCCATTTTTTTTATAATAAATTGAGTTGAATTGAATTGAATATTAGGAAGGAAACTACAAAGGAGTATTATGTTATTTTATGACAAAAATTAACTTGAAATTTGTCAGAAGCCAAACTTTAATTAAGCCTTCACTTTTACGTCTTTTGCACCCGACAACTGTTGCCCTGACCGAATAATTTGATTCACGTCTGGAAGTTGACGGCAGAAGTAATCAATCACACGTTTCCCCATCAAAACCGTCTAAATTCTCGTAACTTTTATTTTCTTTTCATTTCAACGGTGTAGATTTAACTTCCTGACGTATACTCAGTGGCTTATCCTGGACTGCCGTTACACGGTAATACACAGTAAAGATTAATATTTCCATGGCCAGATATATTTAATCCACACTTTGACGCATTGACCGTCTAATAAATTGCCTCTTGTTATTCGTGGAAACAGTAATTTTGAACCTGCCAATAACAATTAACATAAAGTCTTTGCTGTGCGTTCAGATGCAGCAGACGCAGACACACACATACACACTGCACCAAGAGCTTCGAAACTAACCAAATCTGTCAAAATGGAGGAGAAACGCCGGGATGCCGGAACACAACCGGCGGCTGCGAGCTCAGCCGCGGCCGGCGCCGAGTCAGCGGCATCCGAGCCGGCTTCTTCTCGGCGTCGAGCCGGAGCGCAAAAGAGAAAAGCCGCGACGCTATTGTCTATCAACGCTTCATCCACGCCGTCGAAACGCGTCACCCGCGAGAAGAACTTAATCTCTCATCCTCCGATCTACAACCACAACGGACCGTTGACAAGAGCTCGCCAGGGCGGCCCCACCACTCTCGCCGCCGCGTCAGCTGGAGGAAGAGGATGGAATTCTGCCGCTGGCGGGAAGTTTGAGGCCGTGCGCGATGACACGATGGTCGAGGCGGTTGAGGAGATGAACAAAGTGAGCGAAGAGTGGGAGGCGTTAGAAGCAACAATCGAGGCTGATTTTGAGGCGATTAGATCTCGTGATAGTAATGTTCATGTTGTGCCTATGCATTGTGGTGAGTCTTTGTAATATTATTTTTAAAAAGTTGTATAGTAAACTCTATTCTTTGTTTGATTTGAGCTAAATTTGATTTTTTTTTTGTGAGAATATAAAGAAGGTTAAGAACTTGCAAACTTTTTTGTTAGTTTAATTTCTCTTTAGTAGCTTATTTGAGGTAAGTTTATTGTGTTACTGTGTTGTATGCTTAGTTTAGTTGTGTCGAGATTCTTTGAGTTCTTAGGTTGAAAGTAGTGAAATGTTTATTAAACGTTTACTTTTAATTTCTGTTACATATCTACATTTTTCTGTTTCATTGCTTATAGAATAGTCAAGGAAAGAAGAAACCGGAAATTAGGGATAAATTTGTTTTCTACAGGATTGGTTGTAGTTGAGTTCAGTGTTAGTCTATTCTTTTTGTGTGATATCTGATATGGAAACCCAATTTTTTTTTTTTTTTTGGTGCATTTGATATGGACGTAGTTTTATGTTATCATTGTAGACAATAGAAGGTGAGGGAAAGGAAGAAATTCGAAATTTGGATATTGTGTTGTTTAGCCAACTCAGTTAAATTAATCTTTTTCCATAAATGTATGTTTTTGTATTCCTGGGATCAAATTTTTGGAAAATTTCAGTTTGGGGTTTTCTTGGTTTCTATCATTGTATAAAATCATTCTTAGTGTGCTTTTTCATCGATGATTACTTAGCTTTCTGAGCAATAGTTGAGGAAGAGATTGAGTTACAATTGTTAAAATTCTGTTGTGTTGGTTCAGAGGTTGATTGCCTTTCTGCTCTGATTAAATTTCTTATATGTTAGCTTTCTTTTTCTATTTTCCTTACATGAAAACTCAAATTTGTCCATTCCAGTTTCAGTTCTAAAAATAGAAAAAATAAATAAAGAAAAAGGTTCAATTAATGGATCTGATGTTGATATATGAAAGTGAGAATATGGAGTGAAAATGAAATTTTGAATGTCGGGCACGTGTGCAGTGTAAAACTTAAATCAAATTGCTTCTCAGCAGGCTAGGATCAATAAATCTGCTTTCCCTGCTCTAAAATGCTATTCCTCTTCGTCCCACCCAGCCTTCTTCCTTCCACCCTTCATTTTTGTCTACTTACAATGACTTGACAGAACACCCATGTCAAGTCTTTGTAATTGGAAGCAAATTTGTCTTCAATTATTTTTTGGTAGTAGCAAATTAGTTTAAAAAATAATCAAACACCTTGTTGAAGCTCCTTGTCCCTTTGTTACCTTGAACAATGAAGGAAAGAAAACAGAGACAATACAGATTGGATTTTCCTTTTTGTTTGGAATTGAAATCTCTTATTCTTTTAATTTGGACTTTATCTCCCTCATTCTACCAACAGGTTGGTTTTCATGGGAAAAAATTCACCCACTTGAGGAGCAAACATTGTCTTCATTTTTCAATGGGAAGTCCCAGGACCGAAATCCTGAAAGGTATATGGAAATACGTAATTGGATTATGAAGAAGTTCCATACAAATCCAAACGGTCAGATTGAATTGAAAGATTTGTCAGAACTTGAAGTTGGATGCTTGGATGCTAGGCAAGAGGTGATGGAGTTCTTGGACTACTGGGGTTTGATTAATTTCCATCCATTTCCCCATGTAGAATCCACTGTTGCAAATGCTCATGGTGCCAGCATGACAAAAGCTGAAAATGATGGGGCTATAGAGAAGGATTCTTTGCTTGATAAATTGTATCACTTCCAAGAAATAAAATCATGTCTTCCTGCTACGCCAAAGCCTTACATAACATTTCCTGCTATGTCATCTGGGTTGTTTCCGGAGTCTGCTATTGCTGAAGAATTGGTGAAGCCTGAGGGGCCATCTGTTGAGTACCATTGCAACTCTTGTTCGGCTGATTGCTCTCGCAAGCGCTACCATTGCCAAAAGCAGGTTGGTTGTTTCTTATTATTTGATTATTGAACTTTGTGCTCCTTATGCGGAGAAAATTATCCTGAAAATTTTATGAAATTTATGTTATCCATTTACTAAATCCTTTTCAAAAGTGTATTTTTATAATGTAAATCAGTAATTCTGATTTCTACCAGTCTGTAAGAGGATCATGCTCCATCATCCGTAATCATTGTTCATATGGTGTAGTCCATTAGTCCGCTGGTTAACTGCTATAAGGCAGTTAATCTCATGAAGTTTTTATAAATTGATTGTCATGTCATGGTGATGAAACCATGTGTTCAATGAAATAAGATTTGATGACTTATTGGTTGATTTTTCCCTTTTTGAACTTTTCTATAATGCATATTCTGTTTGCTGATTATGTTCATATTTGCAGGCAGATTTTGATTTATGTACCCATTGCTTCAATAATGGGAAGTTTGGCTCTAATATGTCATCATCAGATTTTATTCTCATGGTACCGGCTGAAGCCGCTGGTGTAAGTGGTGGGAAGTGGACAGATCAGGAGACCCTTCTCCTGCTTGAAGCATTGGAACTTTATAAAGAAAACTGGAATGAAATTGCAGAGCATGTTGCCACGAAAACCAAAGCTCAATGCATATTGCACTTTGTTCAAATGCCAATTGTGGATTCCTTTCTAGATTGTGATGATGATGTTGATGTCAATCCCAAAGAAACTGGAGATCCTGCTACAGCCACCGGTGATACCTCTGTCCCTAAAGATGCTCCTGAAACATCAGAGAGTAAGACTGATGGTATTGAGGGTCAGACCCAGACTTCTCCTATGGAAATTTCAAAATCAGAAGATGTAAGTGAACTGAAAATACTGGACACTTCAAAACCTGAAGATGAAGGTAAGTTTAAAGTTGATGAGGAAATGTCAAAATCAGAAGATACCAATGAAGTGAAGGTTGGTCAGGAGACTGGTAAAAACATTGCACTGAAGGCTCTTAGGGAAGCATTTGAAGCTGTTGGTTATCTTCCAACACCTGAAGGCCCACAGTCCTTCACTGAAGTTGGAAATCCTGTCATGGCATTGGTAAGTTGAATATGCTAGAGATGCAGAAAGTTGTGAGCTTTTCTTTTGAGGGTGTCTAGAGGGCAAAGCAAGTACAAATTAGTATGAACTGATCTCTTAGGTTTAAATTTAAAGCTTCACAAATTTTTGGCCGGAAGTAATGTGTTGCTTTCCAGATTAACTAAACGAAAAAATGAAAAGATTTTCAACATTGATATGGTTTGAAACTTAGGAAGCTAAGACCTGTTTGTTGTATACACTTACTGGGGATCATCTTTTCAAATATGAAGTAATATTGCTGTAGTTTATGATAACTCTTATTGAGTTTTCCTCAGGTCTAGGTGATTCATTGGCATCTCCTGGTGTTAATGGTTGTGAAGGCACTTTGTTAGGTGCACTCCTCAAATATGAAGGTCCTCTTAACCCACTCACATTAAAAATAAATCAATAAAAGGTGGTTATATTTAACCAAGTTTGTAAAAGATGCCCTCTTAGACTTGCTGTGGTCCTTGAATTTGTAATTTAATATTGAAAAATAACACTCATGATATTTGAAAAATGATAATTGTTGATTTATAAAAAGGTTTTGCCTTTGCCCTACCTTTCCATAAGAAAAACATCTTACTTGCTCTTTTGCCTTGAGAAATGACCAGTTACATGTTCCTATATTGTGCAGGCAGCGTTCTTGACACTGTTGGTGGGACCTGATATGGCTACTGCTTCAGCCCATAGTTCTTTGAAATCCATATCTGGAAACTCTCCAGCCTTGCAGCTGGCTGCAAGGCATTGCTTCATACTGGAAGATCCACCAGGTGATAAAAAGGAGCCAACTCATTCTGAGAGGTATGTGGACTTGTACGGAGCTTTTTTCTGTCACACTTTGCTTGTGTTATGTCTGATATTAATAAGAGATTTGCAGTATTGTTGCTGAAATGGCTGATCAAGTTACTCAAAAAGTTGATAAGCCAAGAGATGGAAACATCAAGGAGGGCGACTCTACCTCATTGGATGAAAGAGATTTGTCAATTAATCATGGAGAAAAAATAATCGGAGATTCTGTTCCAGAAGTAAAGAGACTATCGGCTTCTTCAAATGAAAAATCCTCAGAAGATATCCATGATGCTAAAGAACCAGGCAACCAAGTTACTCCTCAGAAAGTTGAACCTGGTGATTTGAATGAAATAAGCAATCCAGAATTACAAATTGACAATCAACCAAGTATTGGGGAGGAATCAAATAATATAATATCTGCGGTTCCACCAAGTTCTGTGAAGCAGTCGAAAACAGGCGGTTCAGTCGGCGAGCCATGTCCACCTGTAGATGTAGCAAAGGATGATAATGTGTTGTCTGATTCTGTTCCTTTGGACAAGAATGAGGCTGGTCAGCCAGTTACATCAAATTCAGATGCACAGTCAACTCAACCTTCCCAGGCAATGAAGGATATTGATATGGTTTCTGGTTCCATACCCTCAAAGAATAACGAATCTGAGAAACCAATTACATCAAGTACCAAAGGAGAGCCCTCCCGATCCTCAGGTGCTCGAAAAGGTATGGATATGGTGTCTGATTCACTGCCCGCAGAAATAAATGAACCTCAACAGACCAATTCCGTAATTGAAACTGGAACAGCTACAGGTCTCTCTCCATCCCTTTGACTCTCTCTGAACTTATTGTATTATATTTGGAAATTTAAGGCACGTGTTATTTACAATATTAAGCATGAGCTCTTAGAAATTTAGGAAAGGGATATTTAAGTTGTAGGAGAGGAGATACTAAAATGATGCAAGGCAGCAATGTATGTTGAAAGGATTTGAGCACGCAAAATATTTCATAAGTACTGCAAGACAGTTTAGTGAGTTTGAAAATATTTTTGAATGCAAGAAATATTTACTTAAGTCAAAAGGTCATGTAAAATCACTACAGAGAGGCCTAACTTAATATATTAAGGAAATTTTTGTCATCTTGCCTTGTGTGGTTCAGCTACCAAAAAGTGAATAGGACTTTTAGTTGATTTGAAGTTGTAGTTTGTGGATGCGCACTACTTTCTAAATGCATCCCCTTATTTTTGCCATTATTTGTAGGTGAGGATCAAATTAGAGATGGTAAAGAAGATAAGCATGACTGTAGAGAGATAAAAGATGACCAGTACATTAATAAAATAAAGCGTGCAGCAGTTGCTGCACTCTCTGCAGCAGCAGTGAAAGCAAAACTTCTTGCTAGCCAGGAAGAGGAACAAATTCAACAACTTGCTATGTCACTGATAGAAAAGCAGGTAATCTTATTGCAAACTGGCTTCTTGTTTTTTTCTGTTGACTTCAGGAGTTTAAGACTATTTAAAGGCTTCAATTTGTTGCAGTTGCAAAAGTTGGAAGCCAAGATGGCTTTCTTTAATGAGTTGGATAATGTGACTCTGAGGGTGAGAGAGCAACTGGAGAGATCAAGACAGAGGCTTTACCATGAACGAGCTCTTATAATTCACTCTCGACTTGGTTCATCGAGAGCAATGCCACCGTCATCAGTACCTGCCAATAGAATTCCATCGAACTTCCCTAACTCTGTTGCAAGACCTCCTATGGGCATGACTTCCCCAAGGCCACCAATTTCAAGGCCCATGGGGACTCGGGCTTCTACCCAAACTAACCCATTTGTATCCCCAACTGTGGCAGGGAGTTCAATTCGGCCTTCCAGCCAGGAGAATCTTTCTTCAGTTGGAACAAAGTAATACCTTACTGGAGCATGTCAGTATAGTTTCATCCAATCACCCATATTGCTACTAAGTTTAATGAGTGAGTATCTGCTTCTTTATATTAAATTTTATTTTACCTTTATATATTAAACCCCTGCCAAATGAATTTTTTAAGTGGGTCTTTGCCTAGATTGACTGTTAGTACACAACTGCAGAAATCAGATTATTGTATACTGCAAGTTTGTGATTAGAAGACATAGATAGCATACTGAGTCATTAAACTTACCTGGGTGGTGGAACACATTTCTATATTCTGCTGAAGAAGTTTAAGGTCACATGAAACGTCTTATCTTTTAAAATGGCCACAGACATTGGATCTGATATACTCAAGGGAGGAGGCATTGGAAAAAATGACATTTGATTGAAACTGTTTTTGCACATCTCGTGCAATCAGAGTGAATATGTTTTGTATTGTGTTAGCTTCCTAAAGAATATTTAAAAATATTATATATTTAAAATAAGCAAAGATCAGATCTTCCCTGGCAAACATTCTATCTTTTAACACTTTTGCTCGGACCAACAGGCACAACTCCTAATTGAAGAGATTGTTATATACATGCATTGCTTTGAGTTATTTGACTCCATTTTGTGCTACAACATCCAGTTATATGTATGTCTTGTAACAACTCTCTGGGCTCAAGCTTTCTCATATACACATGATATATTGCTAATGATTCTTTAGTTGCTTTCTTTATCTTGCCTGTTATCAAGTTCTTAGAATTGTGCAGGATGCAGTTTCGACTATTTAGCTCTAATGATTTTTCATGTTTACATATACAGTTATTAGAAGGCATTTGGGTTTGCACATTGCTTTAACCCCAGTGGTAGGATGAAATGTTTTTTAGTAATCTGAAGAGCGGAGGTTTTTGGGAGAGTCAACTGCCATCTCAATCTTGGGTTCATCTTGGGACGAAACAAGCAGGTTTTTTGGCATCTTCCCATGCTAAGCAGCCATTGCTGTTTGGCCTCATTTGTAGAAGAAATTCTGAGTTTGTTAATGTAGAAACTTGCATATTAGGATTAAGGATTTTGCTGATGTTTGTATCTTTGCTGGGCTAAGTCTAGTTACTGTGTCATATTTAACAAGTGTTAGTTCGTGTAAAGTGTATCATTTTGTATCTTCATCGTAATTGTTAGTTACTATCATATTTAACCAGTGTTAGTTCGTGTAAAGTGTATCATTTTGTATCTTCATTGTAATTGTGATGAATGCACCGAGGTGTAAATAGCTAGATGTCACACCAACAGATTTATTATGATATGCCGTTGCAAGTTCTGAATCATTGGTTGAAAAGTATCCCGTCTCAATGTGATTTATGATTTTCTGCCCTCTTATTGGATAATCGGATATGACTTCTTTAGTAACTGTTAGTTTGGAATTTCTATACAAGTCTGCTCTTCCCCTGCCCGCACACCGCATCTAACGAAATTTTACTTTCCAAGAAGAGCGAAAAATCATTAAAAGTATATTGGAAGTCTAGTGTTCCTGCATATGGTTTACTTTAAAACTCTTGATCAGCATAGACCTTCGGATAACGATGTCTTCCATGGTTATAGCGCATCATCTGTAACACACGACCATTGGAGACAAATCTCTACGACCGGGGAAGCTTTTTTGTTCAATAGATTGCATCAATAAAGGCACAAGGGATGCCTAATCTGTTGTAATGCTATATTAAAACAAAGAGGCATTTTTGGGTCCTTGGATCCCACCTGATATCCGTATATTTGTAGGTATGCAAATTCCAAACCACTCTCTTGGGGCGCAACATGAACGCGATAAGCGACTCCCTTAATAGGAAAATGTTTAATCTACCTCATTCCCCAGGTATAAATGATGCAAAAGAGGAACATCATAGAGCCGTAGATTTGCTTTTAGTAGGTATCCTTGTTTCCCCAAAATGAACAAAAAAAATGATAACAGATTGCAGAGGAAGCAGCCTTAGATCATCTGATAGAAATGTAAGAGGCTTGCATCATTTTATTTTCATTTCCTTATCCCTAATCTCTTTAGTTGTAGTTTCACAAAATGGTATAAATGGGCATCATGCACAAGCCAGAAAAGGGAAAAAAGAATTTTAAATTACTTTTAAATATAATTATCCAATAACTTGATATCTGAAACAAATAACTGGAACATTAACATAACCATGACTAGTCATCATTGAAGGTGTGGGAGAAAACAACCCAGAGAGAACAAGACATAGCACTTCAAGCAAAACTTACACAGGAGGCGCAAAACAACTAAAGACCAACCAGCATGAATGGACCAATTTGTTTCACACAAACACTAATGTACAGAATAGCCTTGTACATACCATAAAAATGGTTTAAACGAACAAATCATTTGTAATTCTGCTTATTGATGCTTCAAAACAATTTTAGGCGATACTTTTAGCACTCGCATCCAGTTGACCTCTGCTGGCTACTGCTAGCAACATCAATGGTGTCGGGCAAGTATCTTCAGAGCAAAGAGATTTTCCAACAAGGACAAGGGCCAAAAAGTAACGTCAGTATCAATTTGAATTCTTCCAAAAGGTGAAGCATAATATAAATATTCTCAAGACCAACCATTATGCTATCCACGTATCCTCAGTATCAATATTGTTCACAAACATATCTAAATGTAATAAATCATTAATGAACAAGGAAAAAGAATATACAAGAATTAGATTCAACATTCAAACTTTACAATGGTGCACCATTGACCGAACACTGTGTTCATAATAAGTCACAGGTTCACAAGAAACATATAAGAAAGCAACTTTGATGGCTTTCCAACCACTAAAACATTAGTCAAGAAAAGTGTCAAGACCATCTAGCTTGGTATATTTGAACTTTGAGGATGTTTAGTCTCAAAACAATACACATTGATAAGCATAATCATATCTATAACATTTTCTATTCCTTGTTGTACCATAAAATAGCAAGAATCAAAATGTAAGGGTGTGCGGTATGTCTCAGAATAACCAATGCAAGAAGAGATAAAATTGATAATTGTAAAGATAGATAGAGAGAATTTAATTTTTGAACTTACATCTCTTCCTCCTCCCCACTTTTCAAGGCATTCTTGGCAATGCATTGGAAAGCTTCTTCCACATTAATTCCTTCCTTTGCAGAGGTCTCAAAATAAGGGATATTTCCTTTGGAGGCACACCATGCTCGAGCTTTCTTCTCAGACACCTGGGGATTCACAACAAGCAGCATGTTGACTTCAACTCAGAAGATAATGCTGCCTTAATTTTTTTTCTTGTTGGTGTGTGTGGATCTGTGTGTGATTGTGTCTGAAAGAGAGAGACAAGAGTACAATTATTGATGAGAAATGTCATGGAGAAATACATACCACTCTACTGTTACCTCCATCCACATCAATTTTGTTTCCTAGAACAACAAAAGGGAAATTCTCTGGATCTGAAGGACTTGCCTGCAGGAGGTTTGCCAGGTCAAATATCACAAAAGTAACCACTCAACAAGTAACAAAATCTAGTGCAATACTCTCTTTCATCAAAATGGACACAAGCACAAAAAGAATACCTGAATAAGGAACTCTTCCCTCCAGTTATTGAGGTTGTCAAATGATTTCATTGAATTAACGTCATAAACAAGTACACAGCAATCAGCACCTCGGTAGAAAGCAACACCAAGGCTTTGGAATCTTTCCTGGCCAGCTGTATCCCAGATCTGTTAAAAACAAAGCATGTTTACTAACCCCTTAGCACAGAAAGATTTATAAAGACTTAAAAGCAAACAGAAGACAGAGACTTCCATACAATCTAAACAAACAGAAGACAAAGACTCCTACAATCTATTATAAGAGGCAAGACAAAAGAGTTCGAATGCTACCAATTGGAAGTGGTAATTCGTGTAGGCAATGAGATATATATATCAATACAAATAAAATCCATTTAATTTAACCGTGTCAAAACTATACATACAAAACACAAGCTGTCTTTAGAACAATAAAAAGTGCAGCAACATTTAGCATGTTCAGTAAATTGATCTATTCAAGTTAGAACTATTGATTGAATAAAATTGAGCCAATTAATTTAGATAATGCTACACTTCTCAAATGATATCCCAAAATTTTCCATCCCAAATGATGTGTCAAGCAACTATTGGTTGATGAAATGGTGTAATGGACAATTTTGGAAGTTGTACCATTTCATCACCCAATAATTGCTTGACACATCAATTTGGGATGGAAAATATGAGATACTATTTGAGAAATGTAACATTACTCATTAATTTATTTATCTATTTTCAATTTAATTTGACAATGTAAAACAGGTGATGAAAAGTTAACATGTTAACATTTACTTAAATCATTTTAACGAATCTAAGAAGCACACTTTGCTTTCCCACATTGTATATTGAACTTTCCTAAGAATCCTCAAATATGCCTTCATTTGCCTCCTTGGAAAGTGAGATTATCCAAAAACCACGTGAACTTTCTCGTCTTCCACCATTACACTTTACAAGAGATTCACATCTCAATCTCATGTGCAAGTACAAATAGTATGATCTTCAGATTCAAGATTTTTCCAAGAAAAATCCAAGGTAACCAATAGTTGACAGTTCTTTTTCCACCTCTGTTATCAGAGCTTGGCAGTAAGTTACGGCAGAACTTGCAACTTGTCCATGTCAATCATACAATCAACAGCCCTAGATATACTGCAGTTGGGTTTAGCTTTTTTGCTTCTTTCTGTCTTTTTTTTTTTTTTTCTATTTCTTCATCATACTAGAAAGATTCAACCCTAAGACCTCCCAACACACTTCCCATTGTTTCATCATGTTTAAGTTAATCATAAACTCTACACTTGGCACACTAGAACTTCAAACCTTGAATGCAATTGCATTTCAACCATGAGTAATACACAAAAAAATAATAGTAATAAAATAAATAAAAAATTCTAAACAAGGAAAGCATCAGGCTACTCATAAAAATTACTTTTAAGGAGAAAAGAGACTTCCAGGACATAAAAATATTGATAACTTTAAACTACAAACTTTCCAGGACATGAAAAAAATAAAAATAAAATTGGCGATACAACAAGAGTGCAGTTCAATGTGGCAGTAAAACCTGTAAGGTGAAAAGCCTATCTTCAAACTGCACTTCCTTTGTCAAAAAATCAGCTCCAATGGTGGCCTTGTACTGATTGCTAAATTTCTTATTTACATATCTTTAAAAGTTAATTGTCAAGCCAAACAGCACCAATACTTGCAGTCATTCAAAAAAGAGTGAAAAAGAAAAAGATAACTCGAAAGGATACTGATTCATCAAAGAGGTCTTGCCCACGCTGTAAAACATACATTGACAATATTAAGTTCTATGCAAAACAAATGAATGAATAATATATTTTCTCCAGCATAATTGGAACTCAAATCTTTACAAAAATAAATAAATTAAAAAGAGAAGACATCTATAACTAAGGGGAATTGAATTGTTCACAAAATATCTTATCGAATTCCTTAATCAGGTCGAATTATGCTTTTTTACAATAAAAAAGAAACAGATAAAATTACAAAATTTGCAAGAACGTGATAAGACCAAACTACACTAAAGAAAATCCAAGCATATTCATCAGATCAACTTTATTTCAACTAAGATCTCAAAAGATCGGCCTAATTCGTACGGAAACCCTAAACTTAAAAAATGATAATAGTAATAATCTTGATAATAATAATAAACCACACAAATCCTCGTTCGCATACAAAACTGACCATGTAGACACAAATATAATTCAAGGAATTAAAAAACTGACCCGCTGTCGCCGAGGATGATAACCTTGAGGAGAGTTCTTCTACGAGACGGCATCGTTTCGAGTACGGATCGATGGATCGATCTACAAACACAAAGGTTACGAAAAGATGGGTGGTGATTGTTTTGTTTGCGGGGTCGTCCTCGTAGTGACGAAGAAGAAAGAGTATAATTTTGTTAATATAAGATATTATATGTAAATATTTGCCGTTCGTTCGGACCTTACTAGTATCTTTTCTTTTTCTGCTCGTGGCAAAGCTGTACTCGCCTGTAATTTGGTTCCGACTCTTTCTTTTTTTTTTAATTTAATTATTTTATTTTTCTCGGGATTGTCTCCGTGACAGTTGTGTGGTGACTGACCAATTACATACTTCTCTCAACAACGAATTAGAAGAAAAAAAAAAAAAGACTTGTAGTTACAGATTGAAAAAAAAAAAAGTTTGGTGATTGTAAAATAAATAAAAATAGCACCATTATAGTTGTTATTTGTACACTTTAATAATAAAAAAAAACACGGTTTTAATACCAGGGATATTAACATTGTCACCCCTTAAAGTTGGTATAAATTATATTTTTATGACGATTTTAATTTTAATTACATTATTACCTTTTATTTTATTATAAAAAAATTTCATAAATAACCCCTACATCTCGTTCAAACTTTATTAGTATTTTTTCTTTTTCTACTCGTGGCAAAGCTGTACTTGCCTATAATTTGGTTTTGACTCTTTTTTTTTTTAAATTTAATTATTTTATTTTTTCTCGCGATTGTTACTGTAACAACTGTGTGATGACTGACCAATAACATACTTTTCTCAACAACGAATTAGAGAAAAAAAAAGACTTGTAGTTACAGATCCTAAAAATAAAGTTTGGTGATTGTAAAATAAATAAAAATAGCACCATTATAGTTGTTATTTGTACACTTTTAAAAAATATGTTTAACGAATTAGAAAAAAAAAAAAGACTTGTAGTTACAGATCCGAAAAAAAAAAAAAGTTTGGTGATTGTAAAATAAATAAAAGTAGCACCATTATAGTTGTTATTTGTACACTTTTAAAAATATATGTTTTTAGTATTACGAATATTAACACTGTCACCCCTTGAGGTTGGTATAAATTATATTTTTATGACTTTTTTTATTTTAATTACACTATCACTTTTTTATTTAATTAAAAGGAAAATATTTATAAATAGCCCTATATTTTATAATTATTCTTTTCTAACTAACTTTTAATTTATTATCTTTTATTAGCCAAATATCTTAAAATATAATATTTTTATCATAAAAACACACTCTTTTTCTACTCTCTCCATCGAACCAAACTTTGAATATTAAAAAATTTAGTTATATCAAAAATTTTGAAGTTGTCATTGCGTAGATCAGGTCTTGCACAATATATTTGTCACTTCAAATCATGAAAATTACCGATTCTTGATAAGTTTTTAAAAAATTTTAAGAAATTTTGATATTATTATAAACTAGTTGGAAATTGCAGTTGAAACTAGAAATAGGTGAAATTGATGAATTAAATATAAAAATAATGGATTAAAATGGTGTAAGAAATATTTAAAATAGGTCAAAAATAAAATTATAAGTGAGTTTTACCAAAACCAGATGACAGTTGATGTGGCGACCGACGACCGCCTGATTTCTCAATAATCTCGGGGCCATCTTGTGCCCGAGATGGCCCTTGACATGCATCTATGGGTGAAGGCTCGAGATGCGTAGCATCATGAATTTTAAGTCTGCGATGCTACAATGTTGTGCCTTCATAGATTGCCATGTGACGCAATTATAATTTTTTTAAAAAAATTATTTTAATTATGTCTAATTTTTATTTAAAGTAAATAAATTAGTTTTAATTCTATTAATTAATTAATATTATATGTTCATTTTTTTGAAACCATATTATTGAGTAATTAAAATTGATTAATTTATCCAATAAATGTAATAAAATTTTTAATTTTTTGTTACATTATTTATTCAATGAGTACCTTTTGTAATTAATTATATATTAAATAAATTTAGTTTAATTAATTATTATAATATGTTGATTAATATGTTAGTGTTTAATTTTCCTTTCTTTTTTTATTTATGTTAGTTGAATTAATATTATTTGTGAATTTTTTTAAAATAATATTGTATGTTAGTTAATATCTATGCTTGTTATTTATTAATAATATTTATTTTATTAATTCTTACAGAAAAAATAATGTATCGAAAAAATATAGAATTCTAGAGTATATATTTTTTCATGCATCAGGGACGGCTTATTCGAAAATATGGGGTCTGAAAACTATAAAGAAAAAACTAATAGATAATCAAAAGGTATTATATAGGCAGATATGTAAGGGACATTTCTTAAATATGCCGAATTTGACCTTCTTCGGTATTTTGGTGCATGAGTTATTATTGCGTGAGGTGCATACTTTCAATTCCACTACTTAATATCTTATCGAATATGCCCAAGTCCGATAGTGGTATTGGAGGTATAGGAGTTTTCAACTTCACAAAAATTTCCTCTTTTAACTTCAACATTTAGGGAGCTTGTTGAAATATAACAACGCTCGCCTTCTGGTAAATCATCCAAACTGGAAAAATCTTTCACGTGACAATCCACTTCTACATTGCTAATATTTTATCACTATTACAATCCCCTTCTACATTATCAACATTTTCAACATCATCATAGTCCAATTTCACATCCCCAATATTTTCAACGTTATCACTATTGTAGTGTGTATAGGTTAGGTTTTCATTGAACGGTATAAGAAAAATATTATGATACTCATTCGTTGTGTTTAAGGAAACCACTGTTGGAATTGATGGGAATGTATGGCTCACTTAGTTTCTACAGCTAGCTGACATAAAATGAGTATAGTCGATGGTGGGTTTTAATTGGGGGGCTATATATCCTCTTTATAAACAGGAGCTCTAGAATCCACTGTTACACATAAAAAAATAGTACGATATTCTGTTAGTGCTCGAAAAGAATCGAACATCATTGTCATTTCTAATTTCAATAATTTTTAACTTATATATCGTTCTGTAGTAACCAGTATCCATAACCGGTAAGAATATGTATATTTATATATATAAATATACGTATTTTATTTGTATGTGGGTGATCCTTGATTTATATATTGTTATTAGTAGTGTTTTTATAGGTTAAGGATATACTATTAGTATTGGGTTTATTTGCAAGACTTTGGAATTATTTTAGGGACCAAATTGTTATACTTTTAAAGTTTTGGGGGTGAATTCGTAAATACCAAAAATTAACCACTTAGTATAAAAATACACTTTTAAAAACCCTAATTCTCTCATTTTGGTCGAGCTACCCATTTTTAGAGAGAGAAGAGAGAAATAAAGGAGAGAGAAAGAGAAGAAGAAGAAGAAAAAAGAAGAAGAAATTGGAATTTTGGATCTTTAGAGGTATATCACAACTAATTATCAATTTATTGGTGTTAATTAAGTTAATTTCTTTAAGTTTTGATTTCTGGAAATATGTATAATTAAGGATTTGATGTGTATTTCGTTTGATGTTGTGAGAATTGATGATGATCTATAAGATAGTTTGATAAATCATGATGAATTATGGAATTTCTGCTGGATAACCTCTTGATCTAGGAATTTTATAAATTGTTGTGATTCGATTCTGGTTTTGAATTTTGAGTATATGAAATTAGACATGTTTAGGATCATCTGAGACTTTGAATCGACTGAAAATCTCGGAAATTGAATTTGTAGTGAATTTACCAAAATGACCCTGGAATTCTGGAAATTTCCTGTGTAAACAGTATGATACAGTGGAAAATAATTTTTGACCTGCTGAATGATCTTTAAAAATTACGAATTTTTGGAATATGATAATTTTATATGTCTAATATGATATACTCAGAATTTAGAATTTGGATCAATGTGGTTGAAGTGTTATGAATTTCTAAAGTGTATCAGCTCATTGTAGTATTTGATTAACAGATTTTTAAAGTTATGAAATAAAATAGTTTTAAAATAATTTTGGCAGTTATTTGGAAGCCAAATATTTATCATGGACTGAGATATGTGTCAAGAGTAATTATATGATAGTTTTATAATTTTTGAGTTAGTATATGATTTTATAAAATTGAGAGATTGAATACTGTTCAGTAAGTATATTGATCCTATCAGGTTTGTAGTTTGGATTCGATGGTGTGTATGGAATGGATTGTGTAGGAATTTTGATATAATATTCATATATAAGAAGTATATATGAGTCAAGAATGATATATTCTGATTTCGGAGTAATTGGACATCATTTGATGTATTAGAAATTTTGTTAAGTGTAAGTGGTCAGAATGACAGGTTTTGAGAAACCAAATATTTAGACCAATTTGATGTGATAAATGCATTGTGTATAATTTTGTAAGCTATTTAAAGTATTTTGTGTGAATTGTGAGGCTTATGAAAGGATTAATCTCCATTGATAGGTTAAGGAGATTTAAGCCTTGTAGCTGAAAGTGTTAAGAGGTAAGTATACTAGACTTACTACTGGAATCACAATAAACATAATAATTGTTTTGTATGATTTTGTAAATGGGGTTAAGAATATGTTTATGTTATGTCAAAGTATATTTTGATATGAAATGTGAATATATGTTTCTGAATGTGAGCATTGACATTGAGCATGGACATACATGTGTTTTTGTAAGTGAGCTTTCAAAATAAGATGTGTTTAATAAAGAAAGCTTTTGAAGTGTAATATGTCCATGAGAAATATTTTGTATTTTGAGGGTACTTGAACTCACTGTTAACTTAGTAGGCATTTTATGTGATTTGTGGAGCCTTTATGTGTGGCCTTTCCTTTGGGATTGGTATATGTTATGTGTTCCGTATGTAGGGAGGATCCTATTGGTACCTAAAGGAAGAGTGAGTTATCACATTCGTGTGGTAGCGTATAGGTACATGTGAGAGGACTCACCGATGATCAGGGTGAGGGTTTGGCTTTTACCTTCGGGCATAAGCGTTATATATGTGTGATTTAAAGACCTCACTTGTACTATTCCTCTCATACGGTATGTCACCTACGAGTGACATTTGGCTCATTATGTGATATGTGATATGTAAGTCCTACTAAGTAGTAGTCGAGTAATGGTATTCCTATTATGTGTTTTGAAAGAATGTGTAAGCGCTTACATGATATGTGATTTGATAAGATTATGATTTTGATTGATCACAGCATATCATACATATGCATTGTGTACATATATGTATTTGTATTTGATATATGAAAAATTAGTATGCTTACTGAGTTTTATACTCATTATAGTTTATGGTGATTTCAGGTAAATAAGGTACATGTGTGCTTAGCGGATTTGGCAAGGCTTCTGTTGTTCCTTGGGTTCCCTAAGTTGCTAGGTTGTTGTGTGTTTCATTTGGGGACACGTGGGATAGGATATTTGGTTTGTCCCTATTGAATAAATACTTATGTATTATTTCATTGTGTGTGGATTGGATTTGGTTTAAGTTTTATAAAGTGTGGTTATTGGATGATTTTAAGTAAGAATTTGCAATGGATATATTCTGGGCTCCCGGTAACAAAGTTGCTATTGGTGACGTAGTAGAGTGTTAATCTCTGAGAAAACTCTGCGTATCTCCGGTTTAATAATTGTCCCAGTCATAATTCAATTGCTATAATTCTGAAAGAAATTGAAATGAATGTTTAAATATTGTCAAGAGAAGTTTATATTTATATGTTAAGTTATGGTTGATTTTAGTGTTGAACTTACTAGCAACTTGCTAAGGATTTCTGTGTTGAATGAAAGTGGAAAATTTTGTGTAATATTATTTATGAGTGCACATGCAGTGAATGAATGTAAGTGATGTCGTGTGTCGGATCTTTTGGGTCTGGGGCGTGACAGCTTTTATTGGTATCAGAGCTAAGATATGATTCTGTAGACTTTTAAGTGTCGAGTCAAGGGAACCGAGCAGATGCCAAATCCTTAGGATTGTATTTGTAGCTTTGTTGTGTAAAAGTTTGACATATTCCTTAAATTTTGTATGATTTTGTGAAGATGACACAGTATCCAAGAGCTGCTAAGATTGTTGTTGTTGTGGATAATGGTACCTTGTGGATCTTAATGTTACCATTTAGATTTTCTTTTAAGTTATGACTAATATGCTTAGTAAGAGTGATGTTGAATATCTTATAATGATAATTTGCATGTGATAGAGCAAATTGAGATAATTTTCTCAATGATAAAATATAGAGAAGTAGAATATTGAAGACATCAATTGAAACAACTTTTATTGAAAAGGAAAACAACAACAATAGCAGCAACAAAAATACAGTAGAGGCTACGGAGTGAGATTTAAGTCTATTTTGCGCTTCTTCTGACTGTCATGAGTAGACCAATCTAACTGATGCAATGTTGGATTAGACAGAGGAATAAAAGACTGCAATTGATCAATCAGTTGATCAACAGTTGGAGCAGAAATAAGAATCCGTCGTGCTAGAAGTGGGATGAATTGTGTTCCCGCTGCATAGTCAAGAAAAGATATCAACCCGTCGTAAAAGCCATTAACATTTAACAAACCAATGGGTTTTTGGTGGATTTGTAATTGTGCCCATGAGACAATTTGAAAAATTTCCTTCAAGGTCCCGAAACCTCCTGGTAGAGCTATGAAAGCATCTGCATGCCTAAGCATTTGAGCCATTCGCTCGTGCATAGATGAGACTTGTAACTCATCCCCAACTGTTTTTCCTACAATATTTTCAATAGCTAGAGGTTTTGGAATGATACCCAAAACTCGACTACTTTTATTGTATGCAGCTTTTGCCACAGACCCCATTAACCCTCGGTTACCTCCTCCATATACTAAATGTATATTTTGCTCAGCTAATACCTTACCAAGATTTTCTGCAACTTTTGTAAACTCTTCAGTATTCCCAGGGTTGGATCCACAAAAGACACAAATTTTTGTGAATCGACGAGCTGAGGTTTCCTCCATTGTTATGCTCACCCTAATCTTTGAATATTTTTGAGTTTGTATAAGGATGCAATAATAATGTATTTATAGAGAAACAAATTGATAATAGCTGTGGAGCATATGTGTAAGTATGTTCAAGTATATATTTTTCTCGATTCTTGTGAGGTAAAACAAAAAAAAAAGAATGAGTTTCACTTTATCATTTTATAAGGGACAATAGGTCGCAAAATCTTGAATAAATATATGTTGATATGTAAGTGTGATAAAAATTGTGTCGGAAGTGTGATAAGTTAGGTAAGATAATTAAGAAAAGTCAATAAAGGCCTATTTCATGGATTTAGGGACTTAGCCATTTTGGCACTAATGGTCGACAATACATCAATGACTTGAAGACTTTTTGAGCTAACAATTGGACTTTGGACATGAGGCCAAATTAACTTTATTAATTACAAAGATTTTGTGGTCTTAACATTAATTTTGGCCGATAGATTAAAAGCAGATATGAAGAAAGATAAAGCACACTTGACATAAAGATAAAGCAGTAATCAGTCTCTCTTTGATGTGATAGAGCAACACGGATCTAGTTTCTGTGAAAATAGAAACAGCAATGTAGGTCAAAATGAGTCTCCTTGGTCGCTTTCATCTGTGTCGTATCCGTGAGAGAGGAACTTATGGAGTTGTTGTTCCCATACATTGAATGAGGGCTCTGGCGGAGTGGAATGTGGGTCTACCATATCTTGATCTTCTTCAGGTGAGCTGGTCTGGATGAGGGATGTGCTGGCTTCCTCTTGGATTTGGGTGTCGGTTGGATAAGGTTGGGAGTCTTGAAAGAGGGATAAGTCAAGATTGGGTTGGTGTTGGTCAAGTTCTGTCGGGACAACTGGCTGAGATTGGGTAGGTTCTGTCGGGACAGTTAGCTGAGGCCATTGGTGAAGGTTATCCATTGCTTGTCTGTATCTGGCATAATAAGTCATGTTTGGGATATGGTGATGATGAGTAGAGTAATCTGTATTTCTGAGATGTGAAAGATGATATTTTTGTCTTTGTTGGAATTTGAGTATATTG
Source organism: Ailanthus altissimus (assembly GCA_946807835.1). Lineage (NCBI taxonomy): Eukaryota > Viridiplantae > Streptophyta > Magnoliopsida > Sapindales > Simaroubaceae > Ailanthus > Ailanthus altissimus. The sequence continues at coordinate 20,058,400 of OX327698.1, read as the reverse complement.
GCAAAATTCAGGTCTTCTGTAAAGTCAGCTTCAACTTGTTCCCAAGGTGCAGCATCTTATGGGGAGATCCAAACAGACGGAGGAATTATTGGATTTTCTTGAGCAAGAATTCTTTCAAGTTCTCTCTTTTGCTGAATTACTTCTTCAGGCCAGAGCTTAATTGATCCCTTTAGTGAAAGGGTAAATGTGAAGTAATCCTTAATAGTGGGGTAATAATGAATCTCGTGATCTGAAATAATCATACCCTTCCGTTGGAGAAGACTGACTGACCAAAGATGTTGTCTGGGGACTGCAGCATTTGTGTTGTTTGCAATCATGTATTGAAATTTAGTTATCCACCATGTCTTTGGGTAAAACCATTGGAGAAAAATCAGGGCTGGATGATCTTCATCACATTTTTCTAATTTTTGGAGGGTTCTAAGTAATGGGAATTCCATGGCGATTGTATACAGATCCAACAGGTACCATAACAAGTAAAGGACAGGTTTGAACCATTGGGAAAATGGGAAAAAAGAGTGCAGGTGAAAGAAAGAGTATTCTAAGTTGAACAAAGGGCCACCAAGAACTGTGAGGCCGTGTTCTTGGACTGCTAAGATGGCGTAGTGTCTGATGAATTCTTTGGCACGGGAATGGAGTGTTCTGGTTTTGATTAGGTCTGGAAATTGTGGTGGAGAAAAAAAAGGAACATGAGGAGTTATGATAATGGGATTCATTATGAAGATGGTAAGAAGGTTGGTTTTATTTATTGCTAGAAAAGTGATTATGAGGTTTAGGCTATTTATAGAGTTTTATGAAAGAAAATCAATAATTATTTTGTCCTTTCCTTTTACGTGGATGACGTTAAAGGAATAGTTAAAAGAATCATATTTGCCATCGCAGTAATTGTGCTAGTAGAATCTTTTCTATTTGAAATCGAGCATATTAGAAAAAGCAGACATGTCAATCTCAATGAGAAAATGATGTCCAATAAGGTGGACTATTTTTTTTAAGAGTTAAAGTAAGAGATATAATGTTAAGATCTATAGTTTAAGAATCAGTTGAACTAAAGGTCTTTTTATTAAAGTTGATTTTTGATCGTTTAAGATAATGCTTTCAATATTCTGATTTGAATGACAACTTAGTTGCGTAGAAATACTACATTTTTTTTTTTTTTGAATGATATCAAGGTAGTGAATGATATTATGACGTATGAGTATATATTGAAGGGATTAAAATTTTTAAAGGAGTTAAGAATTTTATGTAAGAGATTAGTATGGGTATCCTACATCTATGTTATTCTTTAATGAATGAAAGGTGAAGTGTATAGATACCCATTAAATATTGAACGAATGGGAAAAAAAGAATAAAAATATGTGTGTATAATTTTATAAGTCCATAATGTGTGTCATATGTTTATTTTATGGATATATGTTTCGTACTCCTCTCGTATACTCAGCTATGAGCCAACTTAGAGATAATCTAACATATGAATGAGTATTTATTAGGATTTTGGACCACAATGAGCAAATCCTATATACAAGGAAGATTGCTTTGTAAATGTTTTATGAATAAACTATACAGTTGAAAAGGAAAATTGAGAATGAGAAGAAGAAATGAGATCTAAGTATCCTCATATATGTGCTTAAGTTATGAATTTCGAGGACGAAATTCTTATAAGGAGGGGAGAATTGTAGTAACCAGTATCCATAACCGGTAAGAATATGTATATTTATATATATAAATATACGTATTTTATTTGTATGTGGGTGATCCTTGATTTATATATTGTTATTAGTAGTGTTTTTATAGGTTAAGGATATACTATTAGTATTGGGTTTATTTGCAAGACTTTGGAATTATTTTAGGGACCAAATTGTTATACTTTTAAAGTTTTGGGGGTGAATTCGTAAATACCAAAAATTAACCACTTAGTATAAAAATACACTTTTAAAAACCCTAATTCTCTCATTTTGGTCGAGCTACCCATTTTTAGAGAGAGAAGAGAGAAATAAAGGAGAGAGAAAGAGAAGAAGAAGAAGAAAAAAGAAGAAGAAATTGGAATTTTGGATCTTTAGAGGTATATCACAACTAATTATCAATTTATTGGTGTTAATTAAGTTAATTTCTTTAAGTTTTGATTTCTGGAAATATGTATAATTAAGGATTTGATGTGTATTTCGTTTGATGTTGTGAGAATTGATGATGATCTATAAGATAGTTTGATAAATCATGATGAATTATGGAATTTCTGCTGGATAACCTCTTGATCTAGGAATTTTATAAATTGTTGTGATTCGATTCTGGTTTTGAATTTTGAGTATATGAAATTAGACATGTTTAGGATCATCTGAGACTTTGAATCGACTGAAAATCTCGGAAATTGAATTTGTAGTGAATTTACCAAAATGACCCTGGAATTCTGGAAATTTCCTGTGTAAACAGTATGATACAGTGGAAAATAATTTTTGACCTGCTGAATGATCTTTAAAAATTACGAATTTTTGGAATATGATAATTTTATATGTCTAATATGATATACTCAGAATTTAGAATTTGGATCAATGTGGTTGAAGTGTTATGAATTTCTAAAGTGTATCAGCTCATTGTAGTATTTGATTAACAGATTTTTAAAGTTATGAAATAAAATAGTTTTAAAATAATTTTGGCAGTTATTTGGAAGCCAAATATTTATCATGGACTGAGATATGTGTCAAGAGTAATTATATGATAGTTTTATAATTTTTGAGTTAGTATATGATTTTATAAAATTGAGAGATTGAATACTGTTCAGTAAGTATATTGATCCTATCAGGTTTGTAGTTTGGATTCGATGGTGTGTATGGAATGGATTGTGTAGGAATTTTGATATAATATTCATATATAAGAAGTATATATGAGTCAAGAATGATATATTCTGATTTCGGAGTAATTGGACATCATTTGATGTATTAGAAATTTTGTTAAGTGTAAGTGGTCAGAATGACAGGTTTTGAGAAACCAAATATTTAGACCAATTTGATGTGATAAATGCATTGTGTATAATTTTGTAAGCTATTTAAAGTATTTTGTGTGAATTGTGAGGCTTATGAAAGGATTAATCTCCATTGATAGGTTAAGGAGATTTAAGCCTTGTAGCTGAAAGTGTTAAGAGGTAAGTATACTAGACTTACTACTGGAATCACAATAAACATAATAATTGTTTTGTATGATTTTGTAAATGGGGTTAAGAATATGTTTATGTTATGTCAAAGTATATTTTGATATGAAATGTGAATATATGTTTCTGAATGTGAGCATTGACATTGAGCATGGACATACATGTGTTTTTGTAAGTGAGCTTTCAAAATAAGATGTGTTTAATAAAGAAAGCTTTTGAAGTGTAATATGTCCATGAGAAATATTTTGTATTTTGAGGGTACTTGAACTCACTGTTAACTTAGTAGGCATTTTATGTGATTTGTGGAGCCTTTATGTGTGGCCTTTCCTTTGGGATTGGTATATGTTATGTGTTCCGTATGTAGGGAGGATCCTATTGGTACCTAAAGGAAGAGTGAGTTATCACATTCGTGTGGTAGCGTATAGGTACATGTGAGAGGACTCACCGATGATCAGGGTGAGGGTTTGGCTTTTACCTTCGGGCATAAGCGTTATATATGTGTGATTTAAAGACCTCACTTGTACTATTCCTCTCATACGGTATGTCACCTACGAGTGACATTTGGCTCATTATGTGATATGTGATATGTAAGTCCTACTAAGTAGTAGTCGAGTAATGGTATTCCTATTATGTGTTTTGAAAGAATGTGTAAGCGCTTACATGATATGTGATTTGATAAGATTATGATTTTGATTGATCACAGCATATCATACATATGCATTGTGTACATATATGTATTTGTATTTGATATATGAAAAATTAGTATGCTTACTGAGTTTTATACTCATTATAGTTTATGGTGATTTCAGGTAAATAAGGTACATGTGTGCTTAGCGGATTTGGCAAGGCTTCTGTTGTTCCTTGGGTTCCCTAAGTTGCTAGGTTGTTGTGTGTTTCATTTGGGGACACGTGGGATAGGATATTTGGTTTGTCCCTATTGAATAAATACTTATGTATTATTTCATTGTGTGTGGATTGGATTTGGTTTAAGTTTTATAAAGTGTGGTTATTGGATGATTTTAAGTAAGAATTTGCAATGGATATATTCTGGGCTCCCGGTAACAAAGTTGCTATTGGTGACGTAGTAGAGTGTTAATCTCTGAGAAAACTCTGCGTATCTCCGGTTTAATAATTGTCCCAGTCATAATTCAATTGCTATAATTCTGAAAGAAATTGAAATGAATGTTTAAATATTGTCAAGAGAAGTTTATATTTATATGTTAAGTTATGGTTGATTTTAGTGTTGAACTTACTAGCAACTTGCTAAGGATTTCTGTGTTGAATGAAAGTGGAAAATTTTGTGTAATATTATTTATGAGTGCACATGCAGTGAATGAATGTAAGTGATGTCGTGTGTCGGATCTTTTGGGTCTGGGGCGTGACACGTTCCCTCAATTTTGATTTTCAAAGTCACCTTATAGTTCACATTGTCAACTCCCAATACATAACACAATGTATTCAAAAGATCTTCAAATTTAATATCTTTTGGAACTGAAATTCTAAAATTACTATAATCGACATAGCTCTTTTTTTCATTACTGGAACTCTCTCACTTTCCTCCAAAATAAATAACAATTGCATCATACTCCATAGGACCTGAAACAAAAAAAAATTAAAAAAACCCCCAAAATTTTAGAATAAATTGAGAAAACTCCGTGAAACTAAAATGCCCGCGATGCTGTACTATTGCACCACGTGACGCCTTAATGGGCTACCACATGGCACCTTCTGAGATGGCCCTGAGATTTTTGAAACCAGACGGCAGCAAGTCGCCGCACTGGCAGCTGTCTGGTTTTAGCCAAACACACAAAAAAAAATTATATTTTTTTACCAGATTTCAACATCTTTTACACCATTCTAACTCATTTTTCACGTTTAATTCATTAATAACACATATTTTTAGCTTTAAATGTAATTTCTAACTAGTTTTAAACTTTTAAAAAAGTTTTAAAAAACTTATAAGAATCAACTATTTTTTTAATTTGAAGTGACAGATATGTTGTGTAAAACCCGATCTACATAATGGCAACTTCAAAATTTTTGGTCCAACAACTTAATTTTTAGTTTGGTGGAGAGACACAAGAGAAAACTTAAGTTTTTTATTTTGGGGGTATAAATGTCATATTATGAGATATTTTGTTAATAAAAAATGATGAATTAAAATTTAGTTAAAAAATAATTATAAATTTAATGGATATTTTTGAAAATTTTCTTAATTAAAAAGACAAAAAAATAATTCTCATTAAATTATTTATGAAATAAAATTAAGAGAATATTTTTATCTTTTCAATTGAATAGAGAGGTCAATATAATTAAAATTAAAACTTCCATTAAAATATAATTTATGACAACCTGAGGGGTGGCAGTGTTAATACACGTTTGTACAAGAAAGTATAAACTAATCTGAAAATATAACTCCTTTTATTTATGAAAATCTAATAGTCAAACACTGTTACCCTACCAGTGACTAACGGCGCATCTAGTAATATTTGTTAAATAATATTTTGAATTATTTTATAAAATAAAAAATTAGTATTTTTAATTTAATATTTTTAGGTATAAAAACGCTTTTAGTAACAATAACATATTTGTCTATTGTAATTTAAAAATGAAAAAAAGAATGATTGTGTTATACTTTATATTGAATAAAATAATGAAAACATGTTTAATATAATTATTTATAAAAAAATATTTTCTGGTTATTGCATTAAATGATTATATATGAAAAGCGTCCAATTTTTTCCATTTAAATTAACTTTGTTTTCATAATTTTTTTTATAAAAAATAAATTTTAAAATAGCTTTTTTAAGAAAAGATATAGAAGAAGAAAAAAAAAGCTTGCTAAAAAAAAATTCTTAAAATTTATCATTAAATTTAAAAATATACTAATATGTCATCAAATATATATTTGTATAAGAAAAAATAGCTAAACGTATATAAACTAAATTAAAATTAAGTACTAAAAATTAAATTAAACTCAAATATATATATAAAAAAGATAAAAATAACTAAAAGTAATTAAACTAAATAAATTAAATTAAATTGTATACTAAAAATTAATTTAAACTCAAATATACTTTTTATAAAAAAGACAAAGAAAAACTAAAAGTAATTAAACTAAATTAAATTTTGTAATAAAAATTCAATTAAACTCAAATATGAACAAAAATAAGAACCCACTAATCATTGCAATCACACTATTAAAAAACTTTAAGGACAATATTTGAATATTTTTATAACTAGTAATATCACATATTATATTATTTCATTTTAACATATCACATGAGATAAAATAGATTAAGAGTAAAGGTGAGAAGTATGGCATCATCTCTTTTGATTAAGGTGTAAAAAAGAGTGTGGTTTATTTTACATATTTTTGTGAACACATCGAAAAATGTCTCCAATGTTAAAAAACATCCCCCTCCCCCACCCAAAAAAAACTTCTCCTATTATGATATCCATCATTTTCACTTATCTAATTATGATTTAAAAAATATCAAAGCCCTTTTTACCGTTATAAACAGTTTGTATATTTTTAACTTTTTAAGTGATTTTAAAATTTTATTCCAACAATTACATTTTTGATGCTACATTTTGAGAAATGAACAAAGCCTTTTTATTGTTATAAATAGTTCTCCTTTTACCGTTATAAATTTTTTTGTATCTTTTAACATTTTAAGTGATTTGAAATTTAACTTGCGAGAATATTGATTAAAAATTATCGAAATATAGTTTGGAGAGCAAGCCAAATGCATAGGGTGCACAAGGATCGAAGACGAACACGAAATGAGATAAAAAACGAAAAGAGGCGCACCAGGCGCCAGCGTCGCAGCACCCAGTCCAAAACGTAAACGCTGTAACGCCAGACGACGAGGCCCACGACGCCCATGCAAGATCCACCAGCACTGCGACGGTGAGCGCGGGAAATGTTTCCCGAATTGAGACTTCCTTATTTTCTCCTACTTACTTCAGGACTCCCTAATATGACTCCCACACGTTTAAGGTAAACATAGGACGTCCTAAAGCCTATATAAAGGCTGTCAATTAGCTTATAAACACATTTAAGTGATCAAAAAAGAGATCTAAATGAGACTACAGCTCCAGCTAGTGATGAAGAGAAGACGCCAGAGTTATCTAAAGCAGAAACAGAAAGAATGGACATTCAAGAAAGAGCTCATAGCACAATCGTTCTATCATTGAGCGATGAAGTATTAAGGGAAATAGCAGGTGAGACGACGTCGATAGGTCTTTGGAAGAAGCTTGACTCTCTTTATATGCGAAAATCATTGGCCAACAGATTGCATATAAAGAAGAAGCTGTATCAACTGTCCATGTCAGAGGGGACCGATGAAAGACCACATAGACGCCTTCAATAAGAGCATCCTTGATCTTGAGTCTATCAACATCAAAATAGAAGATGAAGATAGAGCAATTATCCTATTAAGTTCATTCCCCAAGAGTTATGAGAGTTTTGTTGATACGCTACTCTATGGCAGAGAGAGTTTAACAATGAGTGATGTGAAATCATTATTAAACTCAAAGTTATTAGAGAAGCAAATCAAGGGTAATGCAGAAAGTTTATCTGTAAAAGGAAGGCCCTCATATAGAGATGGAAGAAAAAAGGGCTCAAGATCGAAATTTAGGACTCTTAGGAAGTGCTATTGTTGCAAGAAAGATGTGCACTTCATAAAGGACTATCCTGAGAAGAGAGCACAAGACAAGAAGAAAACCGATGCTACACTTATCTATAATGATAGTTATAACAGTACAGAGACACTCGTCGCTACTGATGATAAGAACACTGAACAATGGGTTCTTGATTCTGGTTTTACTTTTCATATGTGCCCGCACAAGTCTTGGTTTGCAAATTTCTAGTCCATTAGTGGTGGTAAGGTCTTAATGGGTAATGACATTACATGTCAGATGATGGAAATTGGTAGTGTTAAGCTTAGGTTGCATGATGGGCGAGTGAGAGAGTTGACAGATGCTAGGTATATTCCTGACTTAAAGAGAAACTTAATCTTGTTAGGGACTTTAGACCAGAATAGGTGTTCCATTAGGATCGACGAATGGGTTTCGAGAGTATTGAAGGGTTCCATGGTAGTAGTGAGATTAGAGAAGCGCAAATGCATTTATGTGCTTAAAGGTGAAGTCGTGAGTGGTTATGCACTATTCTCTATAGATGATGAGAATATGCAAACTAACTTGTGGCATCTTAGACTGGCACACCTAGACGAGAGAAACCTGAAGGAGTTATTTAGTCAACAAGCATTTGGTGAGGATAAGTTCCAGCCCTTGGAATTTTGTAAGCATTGTGTGTTTAGGAAATCACATAGGGTGAGGTTTAGTACCGACGAACACAAGACTAAGGGGACTCTTGACTACATACACTAGGATCTTTGGAGATCAGCTCAGACAGCTACTCGTGGTGGTGCCAGGTATTTTCTCAATTTAATTGATAACTATTTAAAGAAGCTGTGGGTCTATGTGTTGAAGAGTAAGGATCAAGCATTTGAAGTGTTCAAGACTTGGAAGGTTCTTATTGAGAATCAGATTAGCAAAAGGGTGAAGAGGTTGAGAACTGACAATGGCCTCGAATTTTGCAATAAAGAGTTGATGAGTTTTGTGCCAAGCATGGGATTATAAGGCATAGAACGACGAGATCAACACCACAGCAAAATGACGTAGCTAAGAGAATGAAAGAATCTTACTTAAAAGGGTTATGTGCATGCTTACCAATGTAAAGATGTCCAAAATATTTTGGGGAGAAGTTGTAGTGATGGCAGCTTATTTGATTAACAGAAGTCTCTCCTCAGCAATTGACTTCAAGACACTAGAAGAGAAATAGTCTGGCAATCCTCCGAAGTATAACCACCTCAGAATATTTGGTTGCCCTTTCTTTGTACATGTTAAGGAAGAGAAGTTGAAACCTAGAGCTATCAAAGGGGTACTCATAGGATATACCTGAAGGAGTGAAAGGATATAAGGTGTGGTGTAAAGACTTGACACCACCAAGGAGTATCATAAGTTGTGACATGACGTTCGATGAGAGAACGATGCTGAAAATCTCCCAAGAAGATGAGAAAGAATAACTTGTTCCCAAGGAAGACTCAGTACCCGAGTTAATAGAAGTTGAACTGGAGCCTAATAGTAGATCTAATATGCCCACAGATCCGCACTTTAACGAGGAAATCTTTAAAGATGAACCAAGAACATCGACGAGTTCCTCCAAGTCCACCCAAAGAAAGACTAGGACTCTTGAGATAGAACTTGAAGAGTACCAGCTAGCCAGAGACAGGCTAAAGAGAACGATTAACCCACCAATCATGTATGCACAAGCAGATTCAGTTGCTCATATTTTTAATTCTACTTACACTCTTTAGTATATGATGAGGCTATGAAGAGTGAAAACAAGAAAGAATAGCAGCGGGTCATAAAAGAAGAGATTAGTTCTCTTAGGAAGAACAATACCTGGAAGTTGGTGGAGAGACCTCAAAAGAAGTTAGTCGGGTGCAAGTGGGTGTATAAGGTGAAGAAGGGGATACCGGAGATAGAGCCTACAAGATTCAATGTTAGTTTAGTTGCACAAGGTTTTACTCAGAGAAAATGAGTTAATTTTTATAAAATATTCTCTCCGGTCATAAAGCACACATCTATTATGATTTTTTTAGCCATGTGTACGAACCTTGATTTAAATTTAGAGCAGATGGATGTAAAGACAGCTTTTTCACATGGAGAGCTTGAAGAGACGATATACATGGCACAACCGCAAGGGTTCGAGGAGCCCAAAAAAGAAGATCATGCTTGTTTGCTAAAGAAGTTATTATACGAGTTAAAAGTAATCACCTAGACAGTGGTATAGGAGATTTGATGAGTTTATGGTGGCTTGTAGCTTTAGTAGGAGCAAGTATGACGGATGCGTGTACTTTAAGAACATAAGTTGTGAGATAATGTATTTGCTTCTATACGTTGATGATATATTGATCACATGTAAGAATATGAAAGAAATACAGAAGCTCAAGAAGCAGTTGAGTTACGAGTTTAAATGAAGAATTTGGGAGCAGCGAAGATAATTTTGGGTATGAATATTGTGAGGGAAAGACGAGATGTTATCTTTTTGTCCCAACAGCGATATATACTTAAAATTCTAGAGAAATTTGGTATGTCCAATCTAAAGACTGTCTCTACTCCTTTGGCCATGCATTTTAGACTTTCAGCAGCACAGTTACCGACATTCGAAGAGAAGAAACTGCAGATGAGTAATGTACCGTATGCAAGTGATTGATGCTTTACTAGCTAAGCATAAGTACACACTATCGTATCAAGTAATATAAGATTTTAAGTTCAAGTATCGATCTCACGTGGACTATGCAATCTAATTCTATAAATCAAGTACTAAAATTGTACCTACTTAACTTTTATTTAGAAAACTAAAATCTGAAATTTATTTAATTAATTTAATTCTTTCAATTAACTAAACAAAAATAAATAGTAGAATTCACAAATAAAAATATTTAGGGTTTTGACTCATCCCCTAATATTTTATTAGACTCATTAACCACTCAATTAATCCTTTAATACCAATTGATTGGCTTAGACACTAATCTCATCATAAGCCTCTGTCGATGGTCAAGTGACTATATTACACATTCCAACAATCACCTATATGTCTATGGTAATCAAATTAGAATGCAATTTATTAAGATTAAGTCTAAATTAGACCATACATGTCACCTAGGTATATCTCTATCATAGATGGAACTCATAGTTGTTACCCTATGATCATGCTTCAAACTATCCTAAGCTAAATACATGAATCCCTTTGTCAAGTTCATCATGGTTCCGTAATCATTCAAAATATTGATCAAGTATAATGAAAGCATTAAAACACAAGATAGAATGAATCAATTGAATGTATCAAGTTCATAAACTAAAAATTAACACAATCCAAATCTATACTAGGTTCACATAGTCTAACCATAGATGAACAATTTAGCTCATCGCAAAACTAAAAGTATTAAACCAATTCATAAATATCAATAAGAACAAGAATATAATGATAAAGACATAGAAGAAAAACTAATCAAAGTAACTATTTGATGTGTTTCTTCCTTAATCTCGATTTGAAGCTTGAATTTTGATCTTGATTCTTCAATCTTTGGCTTTGATCTTTGATTTGTGTTATGAATTCTCTCTAAATTTTTGCCTCTTTGTTTCTCTTTTTCTCTCCTCCCCTCTTAGGAGCGTGAGCACCGCGACGCTGGACGCGAAAAGTGTTTCTCAAATTGAGACTTCCTTATTTCGTCTCCCACTTACTTCAAGACTCCCTAATACGACTCTCACACATTTAGGATAAACATAAGATGTCCTAAAGCCTATATAAAGGCTGTCAATTGGCTTGTAAACATATCTAAGTGATTAAGAAATAGATCTAAGTGATCAAGTAAGAAATTTTTGTGGTTCTTTATGAGAGAAAATCCCTAGAGTACAAGAGAGAGTTTTCTTTATAATCTTTATTGTAAAAGGTGTGCTTTGTGAGTGCCTTGTGATTCAATAAGAAAAGAGTGTGATCTTGATCCGCCGTAGACGTAGGAAAGTTGCCGAACCACGTAAACTTTATGTGTTCTCCTTCTACCCTTTCTCTTTCTTCATTTTCTTAATAACTTGTTCTGCATATATTGCTTGAGTGATTTTTTTTCTTATTTATGTGTTTCCGCTTCAACATAACTTTTTAAGTAATTTAAAAATTTTATTCTAACAATTATATTTTTAATGATTCAAAAGTCTCAATCAACTATTTAACCACACTTATATCAATATTAATTGTTGAAGAATAATATATACCTCATATCTAAATTAGATGAATTTGATATTGAAAACTCTAAAGATTACCTTTACAAATTTACCTCTTTATTCTTAAATACTCCATAAATTTACTTGAAGAGCACTCTAAAAAAAAGATACTTTGACTCTCGAGTTAGTAATTTTCTAAAAAAGAGACTTTGTGCGGAGTGCTTCAATGACAAATAAGATGCTTTAGATGCTTGAATGCTCTGTATTTTTTTAATGAATATTGAATAATTATCTCTTCTTTGAATTGAATAAATTATAAATAAAGTTGCATGTTTATTTATAGTGTGCAAATTATAATCCATATTAAAGTAAGAATAGATGAGTTTAAATCCTCATCAAATTATGAGTTTTAATTATATCTAAGTCAATTAAGATTTCTAATACGTTTCAACCAATGGAGAATAATTTAAGTGGGATTCATCTATTTATGAAAAATCTTTCTTCATGTAAAATAATAATGATCTAATTAAAATTTAAATAGGATTTAAAGTGTTAATCCAGTCAAGCCTCCCTATGACTTACACAATCCTTTTTTTAAGGTCCATTGGGTGGCAGATAAGGTTATCTAGCATGCTAGATCTCAAATCTCGACTGAGTCCTCTAAAAAATTAGACTTTGCACAAGCTGTTTGGGCTATTTAGATAATAAACCCAACATATATATTAGGTAAATATTAGTATACAAAAAGTAATGAACAATAATTAGTTTGAAGTACTTTAAATTAACATTAAATTCAATTAAGTTTGTATAACAAAAGGCTTAAAGATTAATTTTTAAAAAATTATTATAAAAATTATTTATTTTTCTAAATTAATCTAAGAACAAATATAAAATACTAAAACGTTAATAAAAAGTAATTTCTATTAGTTGTCAATTTTTTCATTACAAAAATAATAATAAAATTATTTTCAAAGCTCACAGGCGAGTTTCTTAATAACTTGTTTGTATAAAGAGTTTGTATATTTAGTGTCATATTTAAATATTTTTATTTATTAGAATAAAATTATCAAATTTTGAATTATTAAAAATAAAATTGTTAAATCATGCAAAATCAAAGTTTATCAAAAGTTTGTTCTAAAATTTCTAAAAAATTAGCTTTTTATGATTACATCAAAAATAATCCAGCGAAAGGGAGATTATTCAGAGAATAATAATTTTTATTGAAGTGCTTATATGTCACTTCAATTTATATATAAAAGTTTATATAAGGATTTATACAACTAATGTATTATTAAAAGATAATTAAATATTTTTATTTATTTTACTTTAAATTTATTAGAGTAAAATTATCAATTTTTATTAAAGATAAAATTATAAATAATAATTTTTATTGTTAAGAATAAAAAAATTTTAAATTGTAAAAAACAGAATATTCAAAAGATGCGAAGGTTTTGGTCTTTTACCAACGCCACAAAGGAGCCAGAGCCACAAAGGATGTAAAATGATACCAAACCCTCTTTAAGGGACAGCCCCGCCCACTAATTCTAAGATTTTTTTAAAATGCTTTTTAAATGATGCTCAAATATTTTGATTTGCTTAAAGCAAACTTTTTAAATGGCCCTTTTAGACTTAAAAATAAAACTTAAAAGTGATAACCGAAAATATATCTAAGTCACTCAAATCAAATAATAACATAAAAGAGGTCTAATATTTTATATTAGAATAATAACATATATTTCAAGTAATAATGTGTTAAATAATTATTAAATAGTAAAATGATAGAAATTTTAAAATTATTTATTACACCTAATTATTACTTGATGCATCATTATTATGATACAAATTTAAAATATGTAGTATTATTCTTCATATTAAACATAAAAATGTAATGGATAATGCTCACATAAAAGATACACAAACACTTTTCAAAAATCATAAAACTCTTTCAACTTAAAACTCCATCTCTCCCCCAAAAAAAGCGTGGCCCCAAGTTTGGACCTTCTGCTGAAGAGGGAGCTAATGGCCTTTTAAGTCTTTATTTTAAGTATCCTTTTAAGTTTATTTTGGCTATTTTAGTTTTTAATTTTAGATCTCATATCCTGCTTCATTTTCAGTCTTCCATCTTTTCTTTCTCTTTGTTGATCGGCCATTTGGTGTTGTTTTCAACCACTTTTTCGCCCATCGCCAAGCCCTATCATCGGCCTCGCCATGTCCCTGGCCCACATTGAGCGTCCTTCTAACCTATACCAACCAATCCTGGCTACTATTGTATTGTTGGGATGTAGTTGTATGGGTATATTTGTAATTATTAAGGAAGTAAACAAAATTCTACATTGGCAAGAAATGGAAAAAATCATAGGTATATAAGGAATGTATTATATCATCATTAGTATAAGATATTTTGGGTAGAACCCAAGAGAAAAAGCATGAGGACTTAGGCTCATAATAGATATTATCATACCAATGTAAAGATATGTGTAGTTCGTGGATTCTTTACAAGTGGTATCATGCCTTGAAGTTAGCCTATGTGAAAGATAGACAAATGGAAAATATCATTTGAGGGAAGGTTCAGTAGTCATTTGTTTGAGAGGATAATTATTAAAGAAGTAAACAAAGTCCCACATTGGTAAGAATTTGGAAAGATCATAGGTATATAAGGAGTGAACTATATTTTTATTGGTATGAGGCCTTTTGGGTAGAGTTCAAGAGCAAAACCTTGAGGGTTTAAGCCCAAAATAGACAATATTTTACCAATGTGAAGATATGTATGGTTTGTGGACTCCTTACAGTATTGGTTGGAAGATAATTATAATAAAAATGGTGGCTTATTTTATTTTTCCTATGTATGAATAGTTTTTGTCTCTCCTACGAGAGGGTAGATTTTTTCCTCCTACGTAACGGTAGGTTTTTTTTTCCTACGCGAGAGTATGTTATCCCTTTTAGGAGAGAGTAAGTTTTCCCGTTATGGAGTAATAGTAATAATTTTTTATTGGGATAGTATTCCCATTTTAGGGTTGATATGTTCTCTTTATAAAAGAATAATAAGTTTGGATGAACCATAATAAATTTATCTTATCTCTGTTTAATGTCTTGATAATTTTATAATTTTATATCAAGAGTTCTACATTGTAATATCACTGATTTAATAAATGATATTACACTTGAATATTAAAAAAATTATAAATATGTAATGAGTAATAATATATATTTTAAAGAGTATTTTAAATTTTGTTTAAACATAAACGAGTAATGAGTAATAATACACTTTTAATTTTAAATGTGTGATTTAATATGCTTTAATTAGATGGTGTAATTCACCATTTGTGTATTAGATAATTTTAAAATTTTATTATTTAATAAATAACTGATATATTATATATTTAAAAATATAATATTATGATAGGGCGACGAGTACTTAAATGTATTTATCTCATTAGAGATTAGATTGACTTGATATTAACTATATAAGAAAAACCAAATGGACTCATCAGTCTTCAGAGGACCGGTGATAACAAGTCTAGTCCACCAACTAAGTCATCTTTCCAATTTCCACAATCTGAAAACGCAGTGCGAACAGTTTTAATTTCATTTACTATTAACATGAGAATATTATATATTAATGAGAATTTATTATTTACTCCTTAATAGATTCTTTAACTATCAATTTTTTTTCTAATAATTGATAATATCTAAATTTTTTTCGATTATTATAATCGTAATAGTATAAATTAATTTTTGAGTGATATACTATATTTTTATTTTAAAAATTAACATTTATGTTTATACAATACGCAACAATAATAATGTACTACATAAATAGTAAAAATATTGCTATATGTTGAGATATAGGCTAGTTCTTCAATCTAACACCATTTATACATCAACTTAACTATAATTTTAATACTAGTTTATTGTAAGAAATCAGTCTTAATATTAATTTCATTTAATAATTAGCATTAGAACTGGTCTTATTTGTTAGAGTTTTTAGCATCATTCTAAGAATCTTATGAGTTTTACGAAAAATTTTACTCACAAGTAATTCAAAAAAAAGATCAACACAATAATAAAGATTAAAAAAAAATTATCACAAGACATAAGATATATGTGATTCGACAACAAACACATACGTCTACAGCAAATCTATGAACCGGCTTATTTCATTAATAGTTTACAAAGAACTACAGTTTATAAAGAACTCTTAAATTTCCTAGATCTCCCAAATCATTAAAATATCCTAAATCACTTAAATATCTTAGATTACTAGTATTTCTCAAATCTTTATAATAAAATATTAATTAAGGAATACAATGAATAGTCAGAGTTCTCCCTCAAATAATCTATCATCATTCTTTTATACACTCAATATTTAAGTAATCTCATGGCACTGTCTATAGCACACTCAGCGCCCTAGGGCTACATAAGCTCTCTATTCTTCTTATATTTATATCTTTGTTACTTTTGATATATATTTTTTATTTAATAGGGTTACAATAGTTTATATAGTGTTCAAAATGTCTCTAAAAACCCTATTTCTACTTGGAATATGAGTTTATGTGTCATGAAAGTCCAAAACTCACTCGAAGAAGTCGAACTAAGCCAAAACAAGAAACACTTATAAGTCGTCACGTGAATAATACCTTGGCGTGAACAATATCTTGCTTTCAACTTTTTATTTTTGTTCGTCCGACGCGGCCTCAATCTCATATTGACTCCTCATTAGTTTTCAACTCAAAATCAAACTCATCCTTAATTTTGAATTACCAAATTCTAACATTGTGTAACACAGTTCTAAATAGTTAAGTAATATTGTATAAACAGTAAATTTACATTGTGTTGCAATTAATAATTTTATTTATTTATTATATTAATATAGCAAATGATATTGAATATCTATATTTTAATAAAAATACAAACATCTATATTAATAACAATTCATAATATAATTATTTAATAGTACAAGTATACTAATTTTACTGTTTATATAATATATTTTTATTGTATAAGTACTGTATATACATACGTAATTGTTAATTTTTTAAATTAAAAAAATTATTATACTTCTTCAAAATTAATTTATATTATTATAATTATAACAATAATACTTTTTTGAGATATTAACAAATACTAGAAGATTTTCAATAGTTAACGAAGGGGAAAATGACATTTTCTTTATATTCATCTTAGAATTTAAAAGTTTGAAATATTAAAATTATCTTATGCAACAATCAAAGATTTTTGTTGGAAGATGCTAACGTGTGATAGCTAAGAACACTCCTAAAATTGAGCAGTTGGTTGCACAAGAACGAGTCCTGGCTCTCTCTCCTACCCGGGATTAAATAATTAGGTCAAAGGGCGTTGGTGTTGTTGCCAACAATAATTCTCTCATGCATGCTTAAGTTAGCGAGTTACTAAATATTTAATGGAACTAAGCAATAGAAACAAAATGAGTGTTGTAGACTTTACAGAAATTTTGGCATTATAGTTACCCTTTTGTTGAATGCTTCAAATAAGTTATTTATTTTAAAGGTATATAAATTGTCATTCTTATACAATATTATATTATGTACATTTTCATTAATTTTAATCGGAGGAATATTTTTAATTACCTTTCAATGTGGTGAAAATATTCTTTTATCTCCAACATAGTGAAAGGACTTTGACATAACTCAAAACCTAACATTAAATATGTAATATTAACTATTAAAACCAATAAGATGATTGACATCATAATTCATATAAGTTAGCGGTGCTGGCTAGGGAATCACCCACTGGCATCTACGAGTATGGGCTTATAGTTACAACCTATTTTCTTATTTTTAAGAAACAACTTTTAGCCGGTAGCCATTCTTATAGTTTAATGATTAGCGTCAGCATTTTAATTATTGAAGTGTTAGGTTTGAGTCGAGTTAAAGTTTTTTTAATTATTTATGAAGGTTGTTTATTTAATTATAGAAATTGTTTATTTTTTTCTCGTTGTGGAGAGTTGATTATTTATTTATTTTTAATTATGAAGGATTAATGATAAAAAAAAATTGATTATTTACTTTTCTTCAATCACTAAGAGTTAATATTATACTAATTTATAATATTATAATATTAAAATTTAAAATATATAATATTAGAAAGTTTTTAGAAATAATCAAATTTGAAAGGGGCTGACTTTTTTAGCCGCCATTTTAATTTTTTAATATTTTTAGCTAAACAAATTACTTAGATAAAATTATCTTTTTACTGTTTGAACAATACTTACTACAATGATTTTTTAAATTAAATATAATTTTATAACTACTTTATTTATCATTTTATTTTACTTAAAACTTATATTATTCACATTTAAATTTGTATTTATTTATTAAAATTATATATTATTTTATTTAATTATATTATTTGTTAATAATTTAATTTTATCACGTTATTACAAAATTTAAATAAGTATGTAGTTAAACTAAACTAAATAAATAATATAATCAATTTAAATAATTAATAAATAATATAATAAAATAAAATAAATATAATTTTAATATACTAACTTTTTAATAAATAATATAAATTAATTATATAAAATAAATAAAATACTAATAAAAAATATTTACTATAAAATATAATAAGTAAAAATATTATAATAAATAATAAAATTTTAAAAATAGTTTATATTTTTTATCGTGCCCAGATACATTTTTATCGTGCACATATGTGGATGCAATAAGGTTTTTTAATAATTTTTTTATCTTACACATACGTGGGCACGATAAATGTTTTTATAATTTTATTTTATTATATATGACATAATTAATTTATATTATTCATAAATAATTAAATATTTTTATTTAATTTATTTAATTATCAATAAATATAATTTTAATAAAAAATACAATTAAGTTTGTATGTGTTTATGAAAGTTTTATTTATTTGTATTTATTTAGTTTATTTTAACTATATTAAATAATTATATTATTTATGTAATTTTTGTAGTAATATGATTAAAATAAATAAATAATATAAAATAAATACAATTTTAATAAACAAAAAATATTTAATTTTGAATAAAAATCACTATAGCAAACTAATGTACATTATAGCGGAACTGCTATTGTAGCGGGTAGTGTATATTAAGGAAAAAAATATTGCGCCCAAAAATATAGATTTTTTTAAATTTTTTTTTATTATAATTTTTTTATTTTATTTTTACTTATTATTTTTTAGTAAATATTTTATATTTTATTTTTATTACTATTTTATATAATTAATTTATATTATTTATTAAAATTTTTATTTTATTTTATTTATTTATATTATTTGTTAATTATTTAAATTGATTATATTATTTATTTAGTTTATTTTAATTACATATTTATTTAATTTTTGTAATAATGTGATTAAATTAAATATTTAATAAATAAAATAAATATAATTTTAATAAATAAATAAAAATTTTAATTTGAATAAATATAATTTTAAATAATATAAAATTATAAAAAAATTGGTTATAAAATTTAATTTAATTTGAAAAATTAATGCAGCAGATAATGTTCAATATAGTGAGTACTGTTTACACAGTGAAAGGATATTCTTAAATTTTTATTGTTGAATAATGATTTTGTGGTATTTTTGAAATAATAGTTTGGTGATTGGTGATATTGTTAATATGGTGGTTTGGTGATTGCTGTGGTCCTTCTCGATGTTAGCTTCATAGTTTTAATTTTTATTTTGTAATTATTTTATTTTAAATTTTTTTTTTGTAAGTTGTAATCTTTGACCAATCACAATATAATATTCTCATTGTAATCACTATTTAATATTAATTAATTTAAAATTAATAATCATTATTTAATTTTAATATTTTAATCTTCATTAAAAATTATTATATTAACATATATATTACATTATATCAGATGAGGATAAAATGATAGTAGAACATAAAAAAGTAAGTATTTAACGAAAAAATTTCAATAATAAAAACTAATTGAGGCATTTTAAAAAATTTATGAACCTAATAAATAATTTAAAACTTACGCATGAACAAAACTGTCAATTTGGAAATTGTTCCATTCTTTAACTATTACAAATTACCAATTGTCTCACTTAAATTTTTATAATCACCAATTACCACCTTGTCGTTTATTTAATATTCGGTTACTTACTCCCTATAAGGGATAATAAGTCGCTCAAAGACAAAAGGTGGTACTAACAATCTAATAGGAGAGAAAATATTCGAATATTAAAGAAAAAGTAAAGGGATAAGTTGCTATTATAAAAATTAATAAGAGTTACCGGAATTGATTTGGTGTCAGTGGTGAGGACGGACGTGCAGCAAAAAATGGTTGAAATCTACGGCGTTGTGGATAGTAACAAAAATTTTAGGCGACGTGTGCAGGCTACTTTAATTTGCAACTGGTTTGATTCCAGCGGTGTTTGGACGAGTAACAAGTTTTGAATATTCTAGGCAGCGCAGTGATAGTCATGGCAAGTCAGAGAGATCGGTGATCCGTTCAACTGTTCGAGAAGTTTTCGGTGATTTTTTTATGGAAACAAGGATCGGTATGGTCAAAATGAGAGTTGACGGGCTAATACAGTTGATTTGAGACTAAAAATAAAATTCGGAGTGAACTTTCGACAAACTTCTGATAAGTCTTCAATAACTCTAACAAGTCTCTGTCTAAACAGAAATATTGTAAAAATACAAGGATATTTTATATGATATAGAACATAGTGAGTTTTTATATAGTCTTTAAGCTATTGTAAAATAATAAAATAAAATATATATAAGAAAATAAATTATACAAAAATTAATTACAATATATATAAACACATATGGGGCAAGTGATGAATTGTCCGACAACTATAGTTTATTGACAATTATATTATTAATAATATGTATTACTGCATTTAAATTTTCGACTAAGTTGCCTCAAGGCATATAAAATTTTAATGTAATCTTTGAATATTAATGGATTACAACTTTTTTTTGTTTTAAAAAAAAATGTTTTACTATTTAATCGTCAAATAATTTCTGATTATCACAAAAAAAAAAAGAATTGATGTTTAGTAATTACTTTATGGAATTATTAGTATAAAAATATTTTTATAGGTGTAAAGAGAAAATAAATTAAGAACTATTTTAATAATTTTAAAAAATGTGTTGAGTAATTTTTTTTTTTTGTAAACGAGTAACAGTTTATTTTTAAAATTTAATAAATTAACATTCAAATTACTTTTTAAGCTGCAAATAACCCCCCTTTAGCATTTATGAAATCACCTACATTTTCCAAAGTACTTGAAAAGCATAATGTTAAAAACAGTAGTCTCGAATAAACCCATATCTATTATTATTGCAAAATGTGCTTTACAACCGTTTAGCAGGAGCAGGAAATTAAAAATCAACAATTGTTTGAACCATTTACAGATGCTGAGCTGGAAAATGTATATGTTGATAACATCGTAATTTCAAAGGCTATTTATAGGAAACTATGTAATTAATATCCAACGATGATTACCCAAGAATGGAAGTTGACCAACACAACGTTGCAATTGCAGACAGGAAAATGTGATTTTACATTGTTTTGAGTTTTTTTTATGAAACTGTCCACGGCGCATCCAGTTATTTTGGGCTCTTCTGATCAGTTACACACGCAACCCATTGCCCCATTGTTGTGAGCTGAGCTGAACCAGAGAATTTCCCTAAATTTTAGGAATTTTGTGCATTCTCGAGAAGCAAACACGTTTTTGCATCCACGTTTAAAAACAACTTTTCACGTGCTACTTCATTTCTCCTCCCTTTGAGAATTCTCCTCCTGCCATCCTTCAACAGGTACCTCTTTCTTCTCTATCAACATTCAAGACAAACATTTAACTCTTTCCCCTAATCAACCCAATGAATCCTCCTTTTTTTTTTTCCTTGTTATCTTTTCTGGGTCTTCAACAAGTCAAATCAAAATTCGGATGAACCATTTTTCTGCATCTATTCTCTTTTTTATAAAACCATGCCTTTTACATTTAAAAAAAAAATGCAAACATAATAACTCTACGTAAAAGTTATATAATACTTCAGAATTGCATGGTCAAATAAAAAGTCGTAAAGGGTCAATCTCTTTGCTAGTTTGTTGATAATCAATTATTGAATTATCCCTTTCAGTGTTGATGATGATTCTTTCTGATAATTTATATTGAAAATTTTCCCTTTTCCTACGTTTTATCATGATTGTTTGGCTTTTTAATTTTTTTTTCAATTACCATTTAATTTAGCTTTTTGAATAATATGTATGAATAGGGTTACCGGGATTATCATTTGCCGGGGCGGTGAGGTTTCTCTGGCACCTTCACAAGATATAATCTTTGTCGGAAACACCTCATCATCAACAAATGGATGATTCGAAAGAGAAATCGGTTGATACAAATTCAACAGCAGACACAGCGTCCCCGCCCACGCCTACAGGGACTGATCAGTCTCCCCCACCATCATCGCCACCTCCTTCCTCGCGATCACCGCCGCAATCATCCTCGCCTCCTCCACCTCCTTCCTCGGACGCTCCAAGAAAGTCACCGCCACCGTCGCCATCGCCGCCCCCATCATCATCCCCACCACCATCTTCATTAGAATCACCGCCTCCATCATCATCACCCCCACCTCCATCACCATCACCATCACCATCGCCCCCACCTCCATCTTCATTAAATTCACCGCCGCCCACACCTCTGCCGCCATCCTCAAATTTACCATCGTCCCCTCCTCCGTCCTTTCCGCCGCCGTCGAATTCAAATTCTGGCCCTCCACCATCCCAAAACAACCAATTTCAACCTCCTACAAATTCTAATGACAATAACTCTTTGCCCCAGAACAACAATAGCGGCAGCAGCAACAACACTAATAACAATGGCAACACAGATAATAATAATAATGGTGGCAATAACAAGAGGTGGCAGCCACCACCAGCTCCTTCTTCGACATCCAATACATCGTCCTCTGGTGATGCGGCAGGACAAGCGTTGGCACCAGCAACGACTGGGACAGAGATGGTGCCAACGGGTTCATCATCAAACGATAATGGATCTACGGTGTCAATACCTCTTGTAGCGGCAATTGTGGCTGGAGCTGGTTTGTTGATAATTATAACGCTACTTCTGTTCTTTGCATGCAGGAGAAAGAGGAATAGGTCGCCGAATAGTCAGATGCACTATTCTAATCACCATAACCGTGCAAATACAGGTATCTAAAATAAAACTTGCCGACCCTGTATGGACTTGTTAGATTTTATTATATATATATAATTAACAACCTCTCTTAAATTAAACTAACTTAATTTGTTAAAGACTTTTAACATTTAAATATAAGTGATCAAAATTTATTTTTTTTATTAATCACTAATCACATTTTTATGTGTTGCTTAAGTAAAAATTCAACTTAAAAGAAGATACTAGTTCATATGTCTATTTCTAACCGTCAACGTAAACGTGTCTTGATATTAATATACCCCAGGGACTAAGCCTGTTAAATTCGACTTAATAAAATAATATTGAGCATAGTCCAAGTTTTTGTATGAAAAGATTTGAGTAACACATGAAAATTATGAAATTTTGGTGGTTAAAATATGTGCAGCCGCAGGAAGAAATTATTACAATAACATTTCATCACCACCAAAACCTCGTGCCAATTGGCAGGCTACGGAAGATCATTACACGGGTAATTAATCAAAAGCATGTATTTTTTTTTTATAAATTTTCTATTTGTTCTTTTTTCAAGTCTTTTTTCTGTATTGAGAAGCCACGAACACGGTTCATCAATTAGTCTATTCAATCTCACAAATAAGCTAACTTGTAATGATGTTCAATATATTTAATATGATCAGTATTGAATCTGAACCCGATATATGTGGAAGTATATGAATTTGAAGAATCTTGTAACATATACACGAATTAGAATTTGTTCACCTGCCTGATAGGGGTAAAATTAATTTCTCATACATATTTAAGGATTTTCTACTGGGTTTTTTTAGGGATGTCCATGTTTTTAAAAATTCGGATATTAAACTCTCATTTACATAAGAGTTATTAAAGATCAAAATCATATCTTAATTTAAGCTTTCACTTTAGTAAATACAAACGTGTGATTAATAGTTGATAAAAAGAAAAATAATAACATACTTAATATAATGTACGTATAAGAAAATTCTTAAAAATTTAAGTCTAAATTAAAAAAAGATTATAATCCGTTATTAAAATAGCAAAAGTACAAAATGTGAACATCTAGAGTAGATAAAGATAAAGATTCTGTATAAACATTTCATAGCTTATATATTGACGTACAAGAAAATTGAAATTAATGATGAAATTGAATTGTTGGAATGTGCAGGTGGTAACAATATGCATAATAAGGATCAGCTAGGTGAACTGCCTACACCCCCACCTTCCGGTGGTGCTCGAGAAGGAGGCTGGTCAGAGACGCCACCACAAGTGGGTGCAGTGACTAACAGCGACACCTCTTCCAGTGCATATGGTACTGCGGTGCCGCCTCCACCACCAATCATAGCTCTAGGGTTAAATCAAAGCGCCTTTACCTATGAGGAGCTAGCGGTTGCTACAGGAGGATTCTCTCAGGCTAACCTGTTGGGTCAGGGCGGCTTCGGTTACGTGCACAAGGGGACATTGCCAAATGGAAAGGAAATTGCTGTGAAGAGTCTGAAATCAGGCGGTGGACAAGGAGAACGTGAATTCAAGGCTGAAGTTGAGATTATTAGCCGCGTTCATCATCGCCATCTTGTGTCCCTTGTTGGGTATTGCATTGCAGGAGGACAAAGGATGCTGGTTTATGAGTTTCTTCCAAATAACACCCTTGAGTTCCACCTTCGTGGTAATTCATGCTTAAGATTAGCTCTCTCATATTAAGGATTGATTTATTTACAAGTACACTTTATAAAATATGTATCTCCCCCGGTTTGTATTAACAATGTTATTTGTTGAATTTACAGGGAAGGGTCAGCCAGTTATGGATTGGCCAACTAGGCTCAAAATTGCAATTGGATCAGCTAAAGGGCTTTCTTACTTGCACGAAGATTGTAAGTAATCTGCAAACTTAAAAAACTCCCTTCAAAAGAAATTTAGAGTATATTCTTTATGATACATAATAAACACACAAAGATGGAGGCTAATTTATTTGGTGAATGCAGGTCACCCTCGCATTATCCATCGAGACATCAAAAGTTCCAACATTTTGCTTGATTTTACTTTTGAACCAAAGGTATATTAATTTGCAGCATTAATTATGACATGGATCTTTGATTTTCATCAGGTATAAAATGAAGCCAATCAATTAGGAATTTTATGTGATGGTGTATATGAATTGTGTGGTTAACGATCAGGTGGCGGATTTTGGCTTGGCTAAGCTAACTTCAGACAACAATACTCATGTTTCAACCCGTGTGATGGGAACATTTGGGTAACAAACTAAACCTTCTTAATTAATTACTACGTTAGTAGCAAATTATGGACACCATTTCATAACATTTTGTAAAATTGAATTTTAGTCCTTAGCCAAGAACATGAACACATTGAACAAAAAAAAATAAAAAATGCAGGTACTTGGCTCCTGAGTATGCTTCAACCGGCAAGTTAACTGAGAAATCAGATGTTTTCTCCTTCGGTGTTGTGCTTTTGGAACTAATAACCGGGCGGCGCCCTGTCGACCCCAACCGCGCTATGGAAGACAGCTTAGTAGACTGGGTGCGGCTACTCCCTCTTTAATTAGTACTTAACTGATAATCTTTTTTTCAGTTTCTGATTTTTGTTTTGTTTTGTATCATGAACAGGCTCGGCCTCTTTGTTTGCGTGCACTTGAAAATGGAGACTACAAAGAGTTAGCAGATCCCTATTTGGAGATGAACTATCCCGTCGAAGAGATGGCTCGTATGGTAGCATGTGCTAGCGCATGCGTCAGGCATTCTTCCAGAAGGAGACCCAAAATGTGCCAGGTAACAATCTGTTAGAGCTCAATTATTATTATTTAAGGGTTTAAGTTCTTAGGTCAAACGTTAATTTTGATATCCCTGTAACAGATTGTACGTGCGCTAGAAGGTGACGTCTCTTTGGAGGACTTGAACGACGGTATGAAACCCAAACGAGGTTCAACTTTCGGCGTTAATGGTTCACCAGGTATTGGTAGCAACACTTCCGGATCTCCCGATCATGATAATAGCTACGCTAAAGACCTTATGAAGTTAAGGAAGATGGCAGCAGAGGGCGCATATGTCTGCAGCGAATACGGGGCGACAAGCGAGTATGGCCTCAATCTTTCCTCAAGCAGCAGCGAGTTTGAGGACGGTGGCCAAGGCCAGAGTCCTGATCAAGCAGTAAAATCGTCGTTTCGAAAGTGAGAATGATGAACAAAGTTGTGATGGTAGCCGATTAAATTTTCATCACAATGCAAATTTTTAGATGTGGTTAGCAGACTGCAATTGATTAGGACGTGTGACCTCTCCATCCAACGATATGCAATTTTAGGGAGGTGGTGAAGGACACTAATTGTAACATTTGATTCAACATGTTTCTTGTTTTACTAATTGGAAGCTTAATATATAATTCATTTTGGAAGTACAAGTTAGGGATGGTAATATTATGATTTGGTTTGATTTTTTTTAGAATCAAACTATACCGTACAATTTTAAGACTTTTAATTTTAGAATTGAAACGGATCAAATTAAGTGTAAGGACGGAATTGAACTAATTAAGTCCAATTCGATTCAGTTTAATCTTGTAAATGATAATGCATCTGATACAGTGCATCTCTTTCCCACAATCTTACTTGCTTAACTTCAGTAAATAAACATTACTAATATTTCTAATCTTGCAAATTGAAAGGATGATCACTAGGAACTTCGGGTCGCGGGTCGACTAACGGACCTAATCGATACTTACTAATCTCAATGGAGTATTATCGCTTCAATGACGTTTGGTGATTTAGATTTGTGAAATTAGGGCACTGAGAGGTGAATGGATTTACAAAATTAAGAAGAAAAAGAATGAAGAAAGTGAATTCGATTTACGGTGTCCAAGGCAGCTGGGGTTAGCAGTAGTTGACTTCACCGATGAAGCTTGTCAACTTCAATTAGTGAAGTCGAGAGAATTCCATTTGTAATCAAAAAGGGAGAAAGTGAAGACTGTTTAGGTTGTTGGCGGTGTTTAAGGACGCTAGGTTGGCAGTTGTTGGCAACTTGATCAGTAGGATACGCGGCAATAGGTTGTGAAGTCAGTGAGAGTGAAGAGAGTAAGGATTTATAAAGAGCGAAGAGAGAGCTCGGGGAAGACTTTTTTTTTTCTTTTTTTAAGAAAAGAAAATTATGGATCTATTACTCAAAGAAATTGGAAAACAATCTTTCCATAAGGCAGTACAGTGTTGCTTGAGAGCAAGCTTCGCGGCGTTGTGAGCTAGAGTGTTACAATATCTAAGAATGTAACGGATAGAAATATGACCATAATGCTCTATTTCTTTCTAAATGCCGTCTATAGGCCACTTGATTTCTTTCAGAGAGCTGGTATCCCCCTTTACCAAGCCAACTACATTGCTGGCATCAGATTCAATCTGGAAATGGCTAAAATTATTTGCTTTAGCTATTTGTAAACCAAAAAGAATGGCCTTTGCTTCTACTTCCTCACATCCCCCCTGGTAGGATCCTTGGGTGACTGCTAGGAGCTGAACTTTGCCATCACTATCTCGAAAAACTGCACTAAGACCTGTTAGCCCTTTCCTTGAGTCAGTTGCTACATCAACATTCATTTTCAGGAGACCTCTGAGAGGGGCTGACTAGATTAGAACTCGATCTTCACTAGCATAGACTGCACTGTTTAAAGAGTTTCCTTTATTATTACTGCCTGCAATGAGAAAAGCTTTAGCTCCAGCAATGAGTCTTTCAGGCTCTTCAAGTTTTTCCAGCTGAATAAAGTTGTTCCTTTCTTGTCAATTCACCTAGAGCAACATTGATATTCTTTCCAATTGCCGAGATAAGCTATTAACACTGGGAACTTCATACACCCATTATAGACCCACGATGCCCAAAAATTTAATATACCACTATGCCTACGTTCCCAAAAAATGTGGACATGTGAAATGCTAACAATGCCACTTCTTGATTAGCCAAATGAAGAGCAACCAACTCATCAAGAAGCTTATAGAAGTTCAAAGGAGAGGGCTTCAACCAATCTTTCACACTTAAGAAAGTCATTTTTTTTTTGTTTGCTTTCTTCCTTTTCTTTTTGAATTGAAGCTTAAAAAGAAAGCTAACTTAAACATTGAAAGGTTTTTATTTGAAATGATTAATAATACAGCTTTCATTAGAGATTGTTGGTGCATGAAGTTCTTAAGACACCAAAAGGAAAATCTTGGGAAAGGAAATCAAGTATCAAAACCATCATTTTCAGAAAAATTCATCTATTGACCAAAGCCAAATATATCAACTGAGAACAAAGAAAGCAACTCTTTAAAGACCACAATCAATATATTGGCGATGTCTTCTTTGGGGAACAGTGTGAAAAATCCATGGTGATAACTAATTCATGCATGAGTAGGAAATCGACCTAAGGGAGCGCCACAACAAGCTTCTAAAAAGAAGACTGGAGCACCACGAGAGGCTTAAACCTAAAAATCCAAAACCTAGTGGAAGAGCTTAAGGCATGGGAAAAGGATTGAGATGATAGAAAAGAGTGCTATGAGGTTTTGGGTGGAGATAAATTTTAAAAAGAGAGTTGCAAGAAAATAAGAAAGAGCTCGAAGAGGCAAGGAAATACAATGAGGAAAAGAGAAAACTATAGGAGGAATTTAAGAGGCTCAATAAAAGTTGGACTGAGGTCGAATTGAGAAAAAAACTATAGACCTTTGATCGGCCCTTCACGTGCCCAGAATGCAAGATCACAAGCAAATGCTATAAAGCTAGGTCACAAATAAAGATGGCAAGAGATATAAAAATGGCCATAAAGATAGCCTTCTTAAAAACAACCAAAATTACGACTGAGGAGTAAGGAATTACATGTCAAGCCAAAGGAGAGGGCTTCAACCCATCACAGGCTGGTGATTCTAGTCGGAAGAAAGTCCATCCCTAAAGCTTGATAAAGATAATTTGGATGAGAATAATAATTGTTTCTTATTAAGAGCAAAGTAGATGACCAAAGAAGAAAGTAATGTTAAAGATAGGGCACGAGAATTTTCCTTAGAGGAGAAGGTGAGGGGCCTAAAGCAAAAGCTATAAGAGATGAGAGGAGGAATGCAACAATATGAGGCTCTTATAGGCCAGTCTTTAGAACGAAAGTGCAAGTCCTTGTTAATTGATGAACTTAAGGACATAGAGCTCTTAATAACTTTTAGGATACTAAACCTTCCAACCTATGATGGAATAATGAATCCAAATCATTATATGAATTTGGTTATTGACCTCCTTACAATTGTAGAACTATAAGAACTCCAGGCGAGTTAGTTATTTCATAAGAAATTGAAAGGATATGCTTGGATGTGGTATATTGGCATAAAGTATAAAAGTGTGTTTTTTTATAGCCAGTTGATAAATCAGTTTGTTAAACATATTCAAGAAAATATACTCGACATTTCAAGAAGATTAAATAGGGTCAGGGTAAAACTTTGATAAAGTTTATTAAAAGGTTCTACGAGAGTGTGATATAATTGAGAGCGTTTGATCTCTCAATTGCCTTAGAGGTCTTGAAGTATGGATTGTAACTAAACAGGTTATAGTATTATTATTGGAGATGGTGCTTACGTGTCATTATATTTTGTATGAATATTATTATTTAATATTTATACAATGAATATTTCAATATATCATAATATTTAATTATATGGATCAACCTTGGGATAAAGGATAAAGTGACAAGCCAGAGAGATCCCACCCATGGTGGCATAAATACAAGAGAAGGAAAATTATATTCCACTTAATGTCCTCCTAGACATTATCTGCGATGTGGTTAAAGGTAAACAAATGCTTAGAATGTCATATACAATTAAAACTCCAGCATCTTGATGAAATAAGAATAAAAAAGTCACGAGCATATGACAAAATATTACATAAACCTAGGAAAGTAGGTCGACTAGCTGATGAGGAATGACTATCTCAGGGAATTCAAAGATGACCTAGAACTTGTAAACCTGAAGAAATGAAGAATTAAGAAAGAGAGTTTTCGCCACCTAAGACTATAATTATAATTGCCATAAATGGCTACAATAGGCAAAGGAATAACTATTCTCAGTACTCAATGGTTGGGCATCAAGTATTGTCTAACATGCCAACTATAAAAAATCCAAAATTTAAGGGGTGTTCTTAATGTTTATTGAAGATTATCCTCAGGATCATGCACTAGTGGTCATTATTCAAATAGTGGGGATAAAAGAGTCTTCATTGAGCCAGATAACTCAATAGACATTATCTTTATAGAAGAGAGCACAAACCCCTTTGTATGTTTTTTGGGATTGCTATATAATGTCTTTAATGGTAGTAATGTTGCCTTTGTCATTAAGCGAGAAAGCATAAACCAAAAGTATGATGGTTAGTTTTATGATTGTCAAACAACTATTTTCTTATAAGATCCTCTTATGGTGACCTTTTTATAAAGAACTCTAATGCGACATTGTCAATCGATTACCTAAAGTTGAAGTTCTTGGTTAGAGATGGAGTTGGCGGGATTATAAAATGGCGAGGAGTTGTTATGCAATCTCAACCAAAAAAGCATTTTATATTTCCTTTATTGACCCCAGAGAATAGGAGAACTAAGATTACAAAACAAGGGACTTACTGGAGGTGTAGGTAAAAAATGGGTTCCTTAAAAAGATAGTCAAAATGGACTCCAAGTTGAGTTTAAAAACCAATGAGGAACTAAGTTCTCTATTAAAGAATTTCTTGGATATCTTTGCTTGAAGTCACGAGGATATGCCAAAGATTGATTGCTATTTAAGAAATTATTGTTTGCATGTTTTATCAGAGATTTTAACTACCCTGAATGTTTAGCCAATGTGGTGATGGTAAAGAAGACAAATGAAAAGTAGCATATGTGTATATAGTTCACCAACGTGAATAAAGCATGCCCCAAAGATAGCTTTTTCATTTCCCAAAATCGATCAATTGGTGAACTCAATAGCAGAATATGGACTCTTTAGCTTTATGGATGCATTCCTAGGATACAATTTGGTCACGCATCAGGGAACTTATTTTAACAATGTCATGCCTTTTATTCTAAATAACACGAGCACAATATATCAAATATTGGTGAACAAACTCTTCAAACCATTGATTGAAAAGACTATAGAGACATATGTTGATGGCATTATAACCAAATCTGATTGTCGAGAACCATTTAGGCTAACATTTGAGATTTTTAGGAAAAACAAAATCGAGTTAAATCCTAAGAAATATGCTTTTAGAGGTGGAGTCAAAAAAATGTCTAGGATTCATAGTCAGCTAAAAGGGAATTAAGGCTAATCCAAATAAAGAACAAGCTATAATAGTTATAAGGTCCCACTGCATAGTAAAGTCAATTCATAGGATGATTGGTAAAGTTGCTGCTTTGAATAGATTTCTTTCTAAAGCTACTAACAAGTGATTTAAAATTTTTAAACAAGTGCTTAGTGACCATGCTAATCTAATCTATTCCCCACCAAAGAATTTAACTATTCTAGTCAGTCCATAACCTTTTTGCATAGTATAAGTTGGATTTAATTAGACCTTTACCTCCGAGGTCGCACCTCAGCACGATATGCAATCATTACCATTAATTACTTTATTATGTAGGTAAAAGCAAAGTCTTTGTCACATATCAACGAGAAGAAAACAACAAAGTTTGTTTGGCAAAGTCTTTTTTTCAGATTGAGGGCTTAAATGCCATTATAACCTACAATGGGAAATGATTTAATAATGAGAAATTCAAAAAAAAAAATTCAAGGCTACAACATAAAATTTTGTTTTGTGTCACCTGTCCATTTGAAGTCTAATGGTTAGGTGAAGTCTACTAATAAGTAGATAAAGAGATTGTTGAAGAAAAAAAGTAACTTTAAGGAAAGTTATTTATGTAGAAGATTTGCTCGAGGTCTTGTAGGCTCTTAGAACTACTTGTAAAACAACTACGTTGGAGACACCATTCTTTAGCATTTGGGTGCAAAGTTGTCATTCTTACTTAGATCTCATTAAACAAAGATAAGAGCAAGCCATAATAAGAATGATCACTTATCAATAAAAGGTTTCTGGTTATTGTAATAAAAAAGATCAACCCGAAAGTTCTTAAAAGATGATTTGATCTTGAGGAGAGTATTGCTCAACACTAAAGATCCTATAAATGGAGTTCTTTATCCTAAGTGAGAAGACACTACAAATTCTTCAGGAGAATTAGGCCTAAATCCTACAAGCTTAGCCAACCAGAAGGTAAAGTGGTCATAAAGTCTTGGAATTTTGAACTATTGAGGTATTATCATTAGAATTTTTCTAAGTATTGCTTTGTAATGTTCTTAGAATTATTTATTTTGAATGTCAATCATGTAACTTATATTTAAGAATGTATTATATGGGGATGCCTTAATGTTAAGATTAATCCATTATTTTATTTTTGGTTTGTCAGAACTTACTACAATGTTAGTTATCTTGAAGACTAAATTTCAAGAAACATTGGGTCCTTTTAACAACTAGGAAAAATCCAAGAACTACTGAAGCTCCATAAGAAAGATAAATGTTCTTCGTATAACTGAGAACATGAGAAGAATCGGGGGTTGATAATGGATTAGAAAACAAACTCTAAAAAGGATTAGAGAACTTGCCATATTTGGACGAGTGTTTTACAACCATTGGGATCGACTAAATTATAGTTAGAAAATTTTTCTAAGTAATTTATCTATTAAGTAAAGCTTAATTATGGTTATTCCAAATTAACAAGGTAATTACAGTTGATTATCGAAATAATTACTCAGGATTCATAATCATAAACATTCTTATGTCTTTCACTGAGAAGCATATTTTGTATAGAAATATTTTTTCTAAGTTTAATAATTTCTCTGTCTCCTACTAAGAAGTTCTCTTTACATTTAGAAAGTTTTCTAAATCATTTCCAAGTCTTTATACTGAGAAGCTCTTCCATAGAAATATTTTTTGAATATTATAACTCAACTAAAGGTTATGAGCTTCTTGGAGACAGTTGTTTGTACCTTTTATTTTTCCCTTCGAGAAGACAACTCCTACTTAAATTAACTAAGAAGTTTAACCTTCCATACTTAGAAATATTTAAAAACAAATTAAAGTTTTACTCTATTACCATTATACATCTCGCCCAGTATATGTTCAATCCATACATCAGGTGTAACAATAAAATATTTCATCTATTAAAAATAGATTATTCCCAAAGGTTTAAAGTAAGAGTGGACGTTTGTCCCAGTCCCGACCTGACCCAGACTGTCGGACCCGAATAAATCGGGTCAGGACGGGACTCACAACTGGGACAAAAAATGTAAGTCCTGATTATCCCAGTCCAGCCGGGAGAGGACTCAATTCGGTTTTATTTTTTGTTTTTAAAAGAGATCAAAACAACATTATTTCTGAAAGTTAAAACAGTGCCTTTTAATAAGCAAAACATAAAAAAAAAATCAAAATTATTTTGCCAAAACATATGAGAGACAAAGACTTATTTAAAAATAACCTAAACGAAGCTAAAAATTTCGGCGCTATTCTTCCACCGTTGCTGCCGCCAGCCGTGACTGTGAGGACTGAGGACCGTGACTGCCGTCTGCCACTTACCGCTGCGTGACCTGAGCTGCTGCCTGCCGCAGTTCTGTTGTTGCTGCGGCCTGCTACTGCTGCGTGACCTGCGCTGCCTCCTGCTGCTATTCTGTCAGTGTTGTTCCGTGTCCGCCATTGTTGTGACGTTCTGCTGTGTGACCTACCGCTGCCTGACCTACGTTGCTTCTATTGTTCTGCCGCTGCTGTTCCACGTCCATTATTCTACGCTGCCGCTTGCCTCCGTTGCTACCGTCGTCCACACATGCCGCCAGCCATACTTAGCTATAAGCAATTTATGGGAGAATATTGATATACATTTAAATTACAAGTGTACTCGGTCGGACCCTGTATTTGAACAAGCTTCTTGAGCTCTATTTTAAGTAGTAATGAAGCTGATAATTTTCTTTCATGCCGTGCAAATTATGACAATGAAAATGTCTTGATAAGAATTATAAGATGATGTATACAAGTATATAACCATATAATGTGCATTCTTGATCAAAAGTAAAGCAGTAACTTTCGAGAATTACTATATGCTTTTGCTTTTGCTGGATATCACCTCCATGTTTCTGTGCTTTTGCTTTTGCTTTTGTTTATAAAAGTTTGTTGACAAATTTTGTAATGAAATTTACTTGTAAGCTTATAATGGTTTAATCGCTATGTTACATTAATTTGTTTTTGCATGAAAGATTAAAATTAATCTTGGTTGATTGTTGTGTATTATTATACTATTATATTACAGATGAGTCATGATTCAACTTCAAAAAATATTATGAATATTGAGGGATCTCATGAGAATATGCAATACAGCGTCGACGATGCAGATGCATTGTTGCCTCTACATTCTAACACTAAGAAGAGAACAAGACCAATGGTGTGAAGTCACTTCACCCCGTGCAAGGACATAATGGATAAGTCGCAGTGCAATTACTGTGAAAAATTGTATGCGTGTAATTCAACAAAAGATGAAACAAATGGTATGCGAAAACACTTACGGGTATGTAAGAAGGTTCCATGTTCATTGTTGGATGATAGACAAACAATGTTTGGTAGAGAACCCACATGAGGAGAATAGGAAAATAGTAGTAATATTGTACCTAGAGGATGGAGTCAAGAAGCATGTCGAGATGTAACTGTAAAAATGATGATTGTAGATGAATTGTCATTCAGTTTTTTAGAGAATGATGGAAACCGATATTTTTACAGTGTAGCATGTCCTCTATTTGATGTTCCGTCACGTAGAACTATAACCAGAAATGTAGTATAACTATTTGCTGAGGAGAAAGCCATATTAAAGAGTCTATTTAGTGTAATTGGGCAACGAGTAAGCTTGACAACTGATTTTTGGACTTTCGTTTATAATCAAAGCTATATGGTTGTTACTGCCGACTTCATAGATCTAGATTGGAAGTTGCATGGGAGAATTTTGATTTTTTCTCTGATGTCATCCCATAAAGAGGATGACATCGGCAAGCAACTTGAATCTTACTTGTTGGATTGGGGTATAGAGAAAGTATTTACCATTACAGTTGATAATGCAAATGTCAATGACGTTGCCGTCAATTATTTTAAGAAGAGACTGAAGAGTTGGAAAGATGAAGCACTAATATTGAATGATGAGTTTATGTATGTGCGTTGTTATGCGCATATTTTGAATTTAATTATGATTGATAGGTTAAAGGATTTATATGAGAGAATTATTTCTATACGTAATGCTGTGAAATATGTGAGATCTTCAACAACAAGAGTTAAAAGTTTTAAAAATTTTATGGAGAGAGAAAGAATTGATTATAAAGGGAGTGTGGTATTAGATGTACCAACGAGGTGGAATTTCACTTATTTGATGTTGGCGACTGCATTAAAATTTACAAAGGTGTTTGATCAAATGGTAGAAGAGGATGAGTCATATGAGAGTTATTTTCATGAGATTGAAAATGAAAATAAGAGATGTGGGCCACCAATTATTGTGGATTGGGAGAATGCTGAACAGTTTGTGAAGTTTTTAAATTTTTTTTATGATGTCACGTTAAAATTTAGTGCTTCATTGTCTGTGACATCTAACATTTGTTTCAGCGAGATTTGTAAGATTAATTCCAATTTAGCTAAATTAAGTCGGAGTAAAAATGTCCCTTTACGGGTCATAGCTAGCAAGATGCGGGCAAAATATGATAAATATTGAGAATCTATGAAATAAATAAATAAATTATTGATACTTGCTACAGTGATTGATCCAAGACGCAAGATACAATTTGCTGAATTTTGTTTTGGATTTTTATATAGTGATGACAGTGCCAGAGTCGAAGACATGAAGAGAATAAGTAAAGAATTATTGTATAAGCTTTATGAAGCCTATAATACATCATATTGTAGAGCGGTTGGTGGGCCAAGTAGTAGTGCTGGTAGTGTTAGTGGGTTTGAGAGTTGAGTTGGGAGTAGCACTAGCATGTATGGGTTACAGTCATAGCAATCTGATCCATCAAGTTTATATTCAGAAGTAATACAGTTTGATGTGGGGGATAATGACCTTTGGGTAAAATTCGTGGGGTGTGTAGATGAAGAAATGGATTTGGCTGAATCCAATGAAGTGGACAGATACCTGATGGAGAAAGTTGAGAATCCCAAAAATTAACGTTTTGATATTTTGAGTTGGTGAAAGGTAAATTCTTCGAGGTATCCAGTGTTGGCACAGATAGTTAAGGATATACTTGCTATTCTTGTATCTACTGTGGCCTCTGAGTCGACTTTTAGTACCGGGGACGTATTCTAGATTCATTCCGCAGCTTATTGACTCCAAAAATGGTTGAGAGTTTGATATGCACACAAAATTGGATTAGAGCTTCACTTTTACTAAATAGACCGAAGAAAGAAGAATATTTGAAAGATATGAAATTTTATAATAAAGTCGAAGCAGGTAAAAAAAAAATATTATTCTACTATTTTATTATTTTTCCTTTTGATTTTTTCCTATTATTTCTTAATGTTTTATGTTTTTATAATGCGAAAATTATTTTCTTATTTCTTTCATGTAGAATTTGCATATATTATGCAACCGCCACCTCCACCTCATTAAATTTACCAAGAGGTTACTTACGTTACTTGTGAGTAATTCAATTTTAAGGTAATTATTAATAGTTCAATTAAATCAATAAATATGAGTAATTAAATTTTATATTGTAATTTGTAATATTTAATATTTGTTATATATTTATTTTGTAGATTAATGAAGAATGCAAATTTTGATGACATTTTTGTATTGTAATTTGTAATATTTAATATTTGTTATATTTATGGACTTAATATATTTATTACCTAAATGTTGCACTTTATTTTTATTTTGTGAAGATGTTGGCAAATGGCAACTTGGCTTGATTTATTCATATATATTAGCCATTAAAACTATTTTGGACTTATTAGTTGGCAATGGGCCATTGCGAAAAGTATTATAGATGAATTGATTTGATATGGTGAATATTGAAGTGTCAATTTTGTGCAGGTATATGTTTATGGGAATTTTCAATTTTTAGGGGAGGTTCTGCCGAAATTTTTAAATCGGATAATAAAAATTAACATAATTATAATTGAAATTGGATTTAAATTTTGAATTTGAAATTATAACACTTAAACAATTGATGTCACTGTCACGTTAGAATTTGTTAAATCGAAATTACAATATTTGTTATTTAATGTAATAGACGTTAAAATTAGAATTATAACGTAATAGACGTTAAACTCTATTAGAATTAAAATTAATAATTATATTAATGATAAAAAATTAAGTTAATAAATTTTTTTATTAAAGTCTAAAAGAATACATAATTATATTTTTTAGGTTAAAAATACAAATTTGTAGCAATTAGGATCATGAGTTACAAATTAACCCAAATTATTTAAATAAATTTATAAATTTAAATATAATTTATAATTTTTAAATAAATTAGGGACATGGGCGAAAATTGCCCATGTCCCTGTCGGACCCATGTCCCGACCTGACCTAAATCAGTTCGGGTCGGGATATGGCCCGGGCCAAAAAACAATCTCGTTCGGGACAGATTTATCTGTCTTGAACGGGACCCGAGACCAGTCGGGTCGGTCTTGATCCCGGGTTGCCTACCCTTAGTTTAAAGGCTTGCTTGGCCAATTCTTTTTTTTTTTTTTTTAAAGTCACTTTTTATATGACAAGTAGGGTATGTTGTATATTATATAAGTATTTCAAATTAACCATATATGTTAAAGACTTGATGGAGAAGGAAGACAAAGTGAAAATGAGGAAAAAGAAAAGAAAATGGCCTAAGACTAGGCGTCACAGTGTCCAGTACAATATGTGTGAGCACAACAATGCCTATGGTTAGGCGCTGCGATGCCCATGCGGACTACCACCCATTCCTTTATTGATACTTATTGTCCCAATTTTATGAGCCATGATATTAGAGTTGAGGGTGTGACTTATTGAAGAGTCATTTCAAAAAGTTGTATTCTTTTGAAAAGACACCAATTTGAATCAAAGGTTATGACCTTATAGAAAGATACACAACTCTTCCTAAGGTTATGATTCTTTCGAAAGGCATATGTCTACTCCAAAGGATGTGTTGATCTGAAAAGGTATTATTTCCTTCCAGGGAGGCACAAATACCTCTATAAATAGAGAAGTACACCTCACTTTTAAGACATACATAAACAATCTATCCTTCTATTCTTTATTCTCTTCATCAATCAACTCTCATCAAAGTAATCTTGTAGTCTTATAGAATTTATAATAGGTGTGCACAATTACAAATTCAAAAGTCATTGAATCCTAAAACTATACTACCACATAACCCATTTGCACATTGATCATCATCCTTGTAAGGGTAGAAATAGTTTAAGGATAGTGTCTTGCATGCCTTAAGTATACAATCTATTAGTGTCTATCTTTACAATCCTCACAATCACAACTCCAACAATCTTAAACTATTTCTAATGATTACTAGTAGTGACTCATATCTTTTCGTAGTAGCCAAGTCTTTAATAGAGGCTACAAAAATTCCACTATTTAATGGTAAACACCTCAAGCGGTGGCAAAATTGGGTGTATGACATTCTGGATGTAATGGGTATAGTAGAATATCTCACTAAACCTCCTCCAGATACAAATGCTGAAAATTACAACGAGGAGATCTCTAAATGGAATATGAGAATAAGGCATATCGTAACACAAACTTACACACATTATCAAATGAATTATATGATGTATATTCTTCCTACAAAAATACACATAAAAATTGGGCACAACTCAAAAAGAAATATCTTATAGAAGATGCAGGTGCCCAAAAATATGTAATTGTAAATTTCTTAGATTTTAAGATGTCTGAAGATAAAGAGGTTACTTTTCAAATTCATGATTTTCATTTGTTAATTAATGATTTAAAAAATGAGGACATTGTTCTCCCTAAGCCTTTTGTGGCTAGTTGTTTGGTTGAGAAATTACCAAATTCTTAGAATGATTACAAGAAAAACAACAACCACAAAAAGAAGCATTTAAAATTAGAAGCTTCTATTGTTTATATTAGAATTGAATAAAAGAATCGCCAACGAGAGAATAATGAGAAAGCCAATGAACTTGTTTCTAAGGCTAATTTGGTGGAGAATGAAAATCATAATAATGAGAAGAATGGTAAAATCACAAACAACACCTACCTTAAGAACACAAAGCCCCCATTTAAAAAGAAGAAAGGTAAGTGTTATATTTGTGGCAAAGGTAGTACTTAGCCTACCAATGCAAATACAAAAAAGATAAAAAGGAAAACAATAAAACTCCCAAAGCCAACTTGGTTAAGGGAGAAGATGTTATTATTGCAATAATTATTTCCCAAGTGAACATTGTTGCAAATAGCAATAAAGAGTGAGTTATAGACTTTGGAGCCACAAGACACATTTATGGTGATAAGAGTGTCTTTCATGATTATGTTCAAACATGAGAAGGGGAAGAACATATATATCTTGGAGATTCTCATCCTATAACTGTAATAGGTAAAGGAAAGGTTCTTCTCAAATTAACTTCTAGAAGATCTCTTGTATTGAATAATGTATTACATGTTCTAAAAATTAGATATGATTTGATTTTTGTATTTATGCTTGGTAAGACTAATGTAAAAGTCTCATTTAAAGAAGATAAAGTTGTATTGATAAAAAATGGAACATTTATTGGGAAAGGATATTCATTTAACGATTTGTTCAAGCTCATAATAAAAACCTCTATGAATAAAAGTTCTACTTCTGTTTACATTGTTGAGCTATATAATCTATATCATAATAGACTAGGTCACTTGAATTATTTGTATATAAGAAAAGTGGAAAGAATTGGTTTGCTCTCAAATCTTGGCTTAAAAAACATGCATAAATATGATATATATATATATATGTGTGTGTGTGTGTGTGTGTGTGTGTGTGTGTGTGTGTGTGTGTGTGTGTGTGTGGAAGGAAAGTCCATAAAGAAGAGTTGAAAACCAATTACTTTTAAAGAAAATGTATTACTTAGTTTAATTCATAGTGACTTAGGTAAAATAAAAGATGTCATGAGTAGAGGAGGAAAAAGGTATTACATTACCTTTATAGATGATTTTTCAAGGTATGCTAAATCATAGCTTTTGAAAAATAAAAATGAGTCATATGATAAGTTTCTAATCTGTAAATAAGAAGTTGTGAATCAACTACGAAAGAAAATCAAAAGATAAAGAATAGATAAAGGTGGAGAATATATGTCAAAGATATTTAGTTCCTATTGTGTGGACAATGGAATTATATATGAAATGATGCCTCATTATTCTCTTAAATCTAATAGGGTGGCTGAAAGAAAAAATAAAACCTTAAAGAATATAATGAATTGTATGTTTTTAAATTTTGGAGCACTTATGAACTTGTGGGGGAAGTAATTTTGACTGCTTGTCATATACAAAATCGTGTTCCATATAAAAAAATTGAAATAACATTTTATGAGTTATGAAAATTCATACACTTAATCTTTCATATCTCAAAGTGTGATGACATCTTGTTAAGGTCTTAATTTTGGATCTTAAAAGAAAAAGAATGGGACCTAAGACGGTTGATTATATGTTCATAGGATATGCCTAAAATAGTGTTGCATATAGATTCTTGGTATTAGAAGATACCATTAATTTGTTTAATGCAAATAATATCATAGAATCTAAGAATATAGAGTTCTTTGAAACTATTTTTCCTAGGAAAGCCAAACTAGAAAAATTATTGACTCATAAGAATGTAAATAATTATCCTCTTGAGAGCTCTAATAATGAACTTAAAAGAAGTAAAAGAATGAGAACAGCCACTAATTTTAGTGATGACTTCTATATTTTTCTGATGGAAGAAGACCCTAAGACATATAGTGAGTCAATGTCCTCTCTTGGTACTCCTTTATGGAGAGAAGCCATTAATGATGAAATTAACTCTATTATGAATAATCATGTATGAGAATTAGTTGATTTATCTTCTGGTTCCAAGCCCATCGGTTGTGAATGAATCTTTAAAAAGAAGATAAGGGCTAATGGAACAGTTGAAAAGTTTGAGGCAAGATTAGTTACCAAAGGGTTTACTCAAAAGAAATACTTTGATTACTTTCATACTTATGCTCTTGTAACTAAAATCACATCCGTTAGAGTTTTGGTTGCCTTAGCTGCAATCCATGATTGGTATGTTCATCAAATAGATGTAAAGACTTTCTTTTTAAATGGTGATTTAGAAGAAGAGATTTATATGAAACAACCAGAAGGTTGTATTAGTATTGGTTCAGAGCATCAAGTGTGTAAGTTAGTAAAATCATTATATGGTTTAAAATAAGTACCGAAATAGTGGCACGAGAAATTTGACAAAGCTTTGTTATCAAATAATTTTATAATTAATGATTTTGATAAATGTGTGTATTATAGAATCTTTGATATCAAAAGTTATGTCATAATATATTTTTATATGGATGACATACTAATATTCAGTCATAGTATGTAAGTAATTAATGAGACTAACAAATTATTATCAACTAAGTTTGATATGAAATATATGGGAGAGACTGATGTTATTCTTGTGATTAAGATAATAAGATCTCATAGTGGTTTATCTTTATCTCAAAAATACTATGTTGTGAAATTCTTAAAGAATTTTAGATACTTGGAAAATAAATCGATGGCAACACCTTATAATGCTAGTACCAAACTTTGCAAGAAGAATGAACATAAGGAAAATCAAGCCCATTATGCTCAAATTATTGGTAGTCTCATGTATTTAATGAATAGTACAATACCTGATATAGTATATGCTATAGGGAGACTAAGTAGATACACTCATAACCCTGATAAAGGACATTAGAGTGCTTTGGATAGAGTTACTAAATATCTAAAGGGCATTAAAATTATGTTCTAACATATGGTAGTTCACAATCTGTGATAGAAGGTTATAGTGATGCAAATTGGATCTCAAAATCTAATAAAATGAAGTTAATTAGTGGATATGTGTTCACTTTAGGTGGAGGTGATATATGTTAAAAATCCATTAAGCAAACTTGCATTGCATGATTTACCATAGAATCAGAATTAATAGCTTTGAAAAAAAAGGCTTGTTCTGAAGCTGAGTGGTTAAGGACACTCATATATGATCTTCCTTTTAATTCTCACTCTCCTAACTCTATTGCAATTAATTGTGATTGTCTAGCTGCTGTAGCTAGAACAAAGAGTAAAATATACAATAGAAAGAGTTGATATATTCATCTATGACATGGAATTATTAAAAAGCTGCTAGAATTTGGGGTGGTGAGCCTAGATTTTGTGAAGACAGGGATGAATTTAGTCGATCCTCTGACAAAATCACTAAATAAAAGATTAATGGAACAAACATTGAGAGGGATGAGACTTCTACCTAAAGCAATAGACAAAAGTGATGGTAACCCTACTTATATGATTGTCTAGTTGTACGTCTATAGTGGTAAAAGGTTGAGTTAGTCTCTTAATGAACTTCATAACCCTTAATAGATGTGTGGTGTATCTACCTGCAGAGCACACTTAATGGAGTATCACCTATGTGAGTGTGGAATTGGGCCAGTTTCTATGAGAGCTAAGTAGGTATCTTTAGAACACCCATGAAGCCAGGAATGCATATGGTCGGTATAGTGCCAACTCACAAGATATAAACAAGATTGAGAATTTAACTTGATCACTTAATCTGTTATCTTACAATAAAGGAATATAGGTTCATAGAAACTTGGTTTCACCTAGTTCTTGTAAGTTACAGTTACTTGATCAATGGTTGGTTCATATCTTAGAAACGAACTAATTCATATAAGTTATATTCTACTTTAATGTAGAGTTGATATAATAATACGGTTTATTTAAAATATGTGGGCGATTATTATATATTATATGAGTATTTCAAATTAACTATATATATTGAAGACTTGATGGAGAGGGAGGACAAAGTAAAAAGTAAGGGAAAGGAAAAAAAAATGTCCTAAGACTGGGCACTATAGCATACAGTACAATATATGTGGGCTTTGCGGTGCCCATACGAGCTATCACCCATTCTTTTATTGATACCCATTATCCCTATTATATTGGCCATGGTGTTAGAGTTGAAGGTGTAACTTATTGAAGAGTCATTTAACTCTTCAAAAAGTTATGTTTTTATAGAAAGACACCAATTTGAATCAAAGGTTATGACCTTATAGAAATATACACAACTTTTCTTAAAGTCATG